>BSYR01000049.1:3488355-6286710 GCA_030270665.1 Hibiscus trionum
TCATAAATCTTTTTAAGTTGGTACTCTTGTTTCTGCTTCTGTAACCGCTGTGGAAAAGGAGGTGGAGGACGGTAATCTTCAAGGCGTCATTCACATGGAATTCAGATCTGAGGAGGCTTAAGTTCTTCAGCATCTTCTGCTTGCTCCTCTGTCTCTTCTGCTGTCGCGACAAGTGTGTCGACAGCAGGTTGTCTCTCCTCTGCCAGGGAATTGTTCACGGCAAGTGTTTCTAGGGTTGGATCCTCACTCGACATGTCTTCCATCTCCGGCCCTTGTAATTGTTTCCCACTCCTAGTTGTGATTGCTTTACACTGCTCATGTGTGGGTTTTCTAGTGACCTCAGTATCACTAGGGAATCCTCCGTTCTGCCTCGGCTTGATATACTGTGAAACTTGGCCCATTTGTGTCTCTAGAGATTTTAGGGTAGCCTCATGGTTTGGCATCCTCATCTCTGTCTTGTCCATGAATGACTCGGTTTTCTTGACAAAGTGATCCATGTTCTCCATGTATGCTCCCGTCTGTGACATAAAAGTTGCCAAGGTCTATTCCAGTATACTAGGTGCTACTATCGACTGCTGTTGCGGCTGCTGTCGCGACAGAATTCTAGGTACCCCTTGGTTTTGGTTGTTATGCACTAGAAGATTCAGTGCGTTGTTCGGATTGCTCCAGGAAAACTTTGGATCCTTCCCCCAGTTGGGATTGTAATTGTTAGAATCATAGTTTCTCGACTTGTTATAGTTCCCAACATACATCCCTTCTTCCAACTGTAAAGGACAGTCTTCTGAACTGTGGTTCCCGCTACAGGTTTCACATACTTCTTTTGCAGAATATACGGCTTTAGAATCTTTTCGCTGCAGATTTTCGACTATCTTTGTAAGGTATGCAACCCGTGATTTCATTAAATTATCAGCTTCATAATCCTTTACAGATATTCCTCGTTTGTCCCCTCTCCTAGCTGTAGGAAATTGTTCATCGTTCTTTGCTAATTTCTTCAACACTATCATTGCCTTGTCTGGCTCCTTATCTAGTAATAGCCCATTCGCTGCTGAATCTATTCTCAGTCGAGTGTGTGCATTGGCAGCATTGTAGAATTTGACAACCTGATTCCACACGGGGAGTCAATGATCGGGCAGTTCCGTAAAAGTGTTGTAAATCTGTCTCACGCCTCGTGCATTGGTTCGTCATCTTCCTGTTGAAAAGTAGCAATCTCGTTACGCAATCTTTCAGATAAATGAGAAGGATTAAAACGAGAAAGGAATTCTCGAGAGAGATCTGCCCAAGTTCTTATTGAACCCGACGTTAATTTATTCCACCAAGTTTTAGCTCTATCTCTCAATGAATGGGGGAATAATCGGAGCCTCAGTACTTCTGGATTTATTCCTGGCAGTCTGAACGATCCACATATTTCTTGGAACGTTTTAAGATGTTCTCGAGCATCCTGAGTTGCAGAACCACTAAACTGGCCAGCGGAATTTATCATGATGAACATGACAGGTTTCAGCTCGAAGTTTTCAGCTTCCACGTCTGGCAAGGTGGTTTCCAGTTCAACATGGTCATTGTCCATGTAGTCCCGACAAGTCTGCCGTGCGGCAGTGGCAGCAGGCCGTTCGTTCTGGGCATCTTGGGCAGGATCAACAATAACTCTCTGGTTATTGTTGTTGGGGTCATTTAGCCCATCTTCTTGCCTTCCGTTCACCATTGCTTCTAATATCTCCTCAAGATAGTTGTTTCTTTCTATCAAGAGTCGGGCTTGGTTCCTAAGTTGGTACGTGCGTTCAATTTATGGGTCTAGTTCGTACTCAGGTTCTTTACCTCGTCTAGATCTGCGCATAAGCAAACAGAAAACCTTGTGAAAAGAACGAGATAAATAACAACACTAAAAAAACAGAAAAATAAAAAGAAAAGTGCAGTAATAAAAAGGGTAAAGATATGTTGTCAGTCCCCGGCAGCGGCGCCAAAAACTTGTTGCGTGTAAAAGAGTCCTATCGCAAATAGTGCAAGTGTACACGACGCAAGTAGTAAAGTGATACTGGAGTATCGGATATCGTCTCCACGTGGAGTAGAAATAACTCTATCCTTGAATTGCTGCACAAGAGAAAGAAATAGTTGAATTGAATTGGTGAAATAATCTTGATAAACAACTAAAGTAAAAGAATAAGGAATCAGATTTAGAGAATAGGCTGGTATTGATTTGCTCAGTAGTGCTGGTGTTGCACTGTTAGAGAAACTTCTGTCTTCTGTGGTCGTTTCTATTGCGGCAGCACCTGTCGCGGCAGCGATCAACAACTCTTTACTTCAAGCTTGGCAAGAATCCCTGTTATGTCTTGTCCTATCCCTAGGCCCAAGTTCTGTTGATGGACACTTCTTGGATGATACCTCCCGGCGTGAATCGAAGGGTGAACACCAATGTTGTTGAATTCTTCCTTAGCCACTTAACCTCGTACTTATCCCTAAGCCGAGATGGTTTAACCATAAACTGGAAAACGCGTAATTATTCCGTTTGTATGCTTGACTCTCCCGATATCAAACAAATGGATAACCTCACAATGCTCTCCCGATACTCTTGTAAGATATGAAAAACCAGAATAAATAAACTTGAAGCTTTTATTACTTGACAGAAAATTCCTAAAACAATACAATCCTTGCAACTACTTTACAAAATCAACCCTTAGCCCTAGGGGGAGTTTAGAACATGGTGAAGAAGGGAAAATGATAAGGGTTTTGGGGAAGACGGCTAGGAATGAGATATCCTTCCCTAGGTCGAATTACATGCCTTTATATAGTCCTTGGGTCCAAGTTTTCTAATATGGAAAGAATACAATTTCGAATTAAAGTGCAACTCTAATTTAGACTAAACCTTCTGAGTAGTTGTCTTAAATTTGTCCTCTTTTCTTGCCTTGAGTTTCTTACTTGAACTTTAGGCTTGGCCTTCATTCTTCCTTAGGGCTCAGAAAAATATAGAAGTGGTCCACGACAGACCAGCTTGGAATCCTCTATCTATCGGGCTCCACTTCACTTTTCCACCTCAGCATTCTGTCATCATGGCTGCCACGGCAGTAGTCACGGCAGCGTTTGCTTCTCGACTCCAGCTCTGCGATCTGACTCTGTTCCTTTGCTGCCCTGAGTCTGCCGCAGCAGATACCTACAAAAGTGACCAACATCAGTAGCAACTGTGCTATTTTATCTAATTTTGATGTATATGTAGAAATCTATCCTAAATGCAATGAATTATGCTTGAATGCAGTAGAAATATGGGTAAATGAGGGGTAAAATATATAACTTTTATACACTTAACATATATACAAAAATTACTTAAAACGATATAGAATATGAAACGAAATTGAAAAGAAAAAAGGAAGTTTTGTAGAGTGTCCACAAGTTCTATATTTTGTACACATTCCTGCCCTTAGTATTGTTGTTCTTAAGCTCATTTAGACATATTTAGGTGCATTACATGCATTATAACAATATCTTCTCTTTTACCATGCTTTTATTGAATATTTTATGTTTGGTTGAGAAAAGTTAATGTTTTAGTTTAGTTTATGTAACCCCTCGTCCCGGCCTAGCCAACAGACCGGACCGAACGAGTTACATGGGGAAAACCAAAGCGAAACCCGTTAAGGCCTCACTCCGATTAGCAACCCTATTTTTTCATTTTATTTATATTGTCTAAATATCATTTTAATCCTATGTGTGAAGGCATCAACAGAAAAGTGAAGAAGGAATACGAACCCAAGCAGAAAGCATACGACAACTTAAACTTACTAAATAGCTTAATTTGTCAAATTGCATGCTCACGAGTCGAAACCATCACAAAGGGGCACATATAACTTAATTAGGAAGCATACAAGCTTTAGGGACTAAAACGCAACATTCGGAAACCTTCAAAGATGCCTTGTAACTGTTGTTTCGAAACGCGGGCTCCATTTAAAAAGAAACATCAAGCCGTTCCGGAACGGCCCTATATGGTTCCGAACGGAACCTCCAGTGGAAAATTGTACTGAAACGACACCACCCCCGTTCTGGTACGGATACCCCTAGAGCATCGACCGTTCCGAAACGCCTGAGCACAATTTGGCTCGAAACCATAATTTGACATCTCCAAACGTCCCCAAATTTGCCACGAAACAACACAAACCACATGGCAACTCAAAATACAATCAATCTAGATGCAAGACACCCTAAACGCGACCTCAAACATGCATACACACAACAAAATGGATTTCATGTTCAAAGCACATAAGAGCACTTAGCATTCAAAAACGCCAACAAGCCTAAATACAAAGTAATCCACCAAAAGCATAACAAACTTCAACTTAACATGGTATCAACATTTAAAACATGCGAGCAACATAAACAAGGCCAAACATAGGAGTTTGAACACCAACTCCCTAACATAAAAGCCTAGTATTCCCATTGTCTAAGCATTATTACAAACACAAAACCATACTTGAGCTTAGCAAGAACTCCAAGAAACTCCTCCTTTGCCCACTTGCCACCTGGAGCCTCTAACGATCTGCATTATTGGAAAAAGATAGCGTAAGCTTAAAAGCTTAGTGAGCGGAGCTCTAAAACACAACAACAATGCAGTTTAAAACATATATCTTAGTTTAAAAGCAAAACCATTTAAGAAAGAGATGTAACAACGCAAGCATAGATGGAAACATGGTTTGCATATGCACAACCATTCTCGGTGGGACTACACATCACCGTTCACAACAACTAGTATTTTTCGATGGGACTACACATCACCGTACTCATCTACTAGTCAGTACATGTGGGACTACACATCACCGTATACCACGACTAACCATCACGTGAGGCTTGACACCAACAACGACTACACAACAACATTAAACAGAGAGTAAAGGCAATCCATATTTCACACAACAACACAAATAATCGCACACACCAACACTTAACGAACAAGGTGAATTAGCAAACTTACACTTGGGTTTAGGTTAGCCCTTTAGGCTCCACCCAAACCCCCAAGAACCCACTTTGAAATCATTTTAAACTTCAAAACGTTACCACTCACCAATTAAACCAAAACGTAAGCCGAAACATTGTTCTCAAGCCTCCACAACACCCAGTATCGCGCTCAAAGTACACGTATCAATCTCCTCTACTTCAAGACAACCCAAAACAAACTATTAGGATGTTAATACACTTGTAAACCAGCAACAACCCGGAAACCCACTCCTTGCAACCAAAACACATTGATTCGAACTCAAATTTCACCCAAAACTCCACCAATTTCGTTCTAACTAAACCCCAAACTGAATCCATCAATTTCAACCATCAAAACACATCCAAAATTATCTAAAAACATCCCTCAACATCAAATGAACCACCAGCCACGTTTTCAACTCAAAACCAAGCCAAAAACTCAACCTTTTCAACCCAAAAATCCCATTTTTATACCCATTTCGGGTTTCCCACTATTAGCCACCATTTTAACATTTTTAAGACACCAAAGCATGATTAAAAACACCCTTAAACATGACATTAAAATACCCACACGAAAATCCCATAGAAATACTCATTTCTCAAACCCAACACCAAATTAAAATACATTTTAATGGGTTTTAAAAGAAGGTTTTCAATGAGTACAAGCTAAATATGCAAGAACCTAAGCAAGGAAGAGATTACCTTGAAAAATCTTGCTTGGATGAGGGATTTGAGGCAATGGAATAGTGGATTAGGGTTTATGAGAGGTTTTGTGGGAAAAGGGGATTTTTTAGGAGAATATGACATTTTTCAAACTTCTTTTCTTTATTTCATTTAACTAAAAATTCTCATCTTCAAATTTCATTAATGGCATTATTGTAAATAATGGAAATTTTTATAAAATCATCATTTTAATCTAAATTTAACCCGAAATTAATCCTATATCAAAACCATAAACTCTCGGGCCCTAAACCGAGGCGTTACATTTTATATTTTTTAGGTGATGTAGTAAGGAGAGGACATGAGAGCTGGAACAAAAGGAGTTGTACTGAAGCAGTTCCAGATAGCGCCAAGGACGCTGCCAAAACAGCATTGCTGCCAAGTGCCGCCTGGGCAGGAGATACACCGACTTAGCTAAGATGGGTCGCGATTTAATGAGGGCAATTTCCTAAGCCCAATTAGCCCAGTCTTGCAATTTTCTGAAGCCTGTAGCGGCCGGTAGAGCTGATCCAAGACCGATAAGTAAGAGCACTTATCTTTACTTGCAGAAGAAGGCAACGTCCAAAGAGTCTATATTAAAGTCAAAAATGAGTCAGTATTTAATGTAAATATACTTTAAGAACTTCTACTTCAAGAAGGACTCAAACTTAGGTCATGAGCCCTATATATACCCAATGATTGTAAGGGTATAGGGGCATGACGAGGGTGTGAGGGGATGCGTGCTTGAACAGCCGCACAGTGGAGATGTAGCTAGATAAGTTGGAGTTGTTGGGGGTCACGGCCCAACTCTCCTAGGGTTTAGGCACGTGTATGTAAAGTAGCTTGTGAGAAACGGTTGTATTAGTTTTGAGTTGTTTTCAATAAAATTCCAAAGTTTGTTTAATCTATACTCTTCGTTCTTTCAATTATTCTACACCAGGCAGTTGAGCGAAAATCCATTTGTCAGGCACGAAAGTGCAAGGCTCACGAAAAGGTTAAGCACGGTCACAACATGTAAAGGCGTGACTAACTTGGTTCTACACCAGTCCACAAGTTTTAGCGGCTAAGAGGTATCACCAATCGAATGGACTTGTCTATGTTAGGTTTACGCTGAGATTGCTAGGTATTTCCTACATCACGTGAGTGTTCGAGCATCCTAACCTAGAAATAGGAGGGATCATTGTCGACTATCCTACCGAACTTAGAATTTCTGCCAGACTTGCCACTAGGACCTCTTTCCGTTCCACCTGCCGAGACAGTACACTCCTGCAGTGGTAGTGACCCACTGCGGCCGCGTGACAGGGTCGTAGCCTACCGCCTGCCATACCCGCCGAGGCAGCAATTCATGGCAGCGCAAAACATACTCAAACTTCACAATGCAGACCACATGCTACTGAGCTGCATTTGTCTTACCCAATCTACCGACCAAATCTTTCCCTATCATCCCTCTCATAACTATCTTTATTTTATTTGTGTTTTTATATTTCCACATCGTGAAATTTAATTACGCATTTACTAAATATTTGTACAGGAAACCATTCATAGGAGTTGCTCCAATCCCTGTGGGAGACGATATCTTTTATACTATAACTTGACAAGAGTGTGCAATTGCGCTCATAAATAGAGAACACCTAGACGCTCTACAAGTTTTTGGCACTGTTGTCGGGGATTGGCAACAGTAACTACGTTTGAATTTCTACACTTCTATTTTAGTTTTTGCACATTAAATCTCTTTTTTATTTATTTACTTAAAAAACAAAAAAAATACCTCTTTGTTTTCTTTGGTGTATGTCCCGCCAGGGCAGCAAGTACAGCAGCAACCTCCACCTGAGAAGGGGAAGGACATGCCCGGATGAATAGTCAAACATTAAGCCCTCAGAGAGTGGTTATGCTTGGGAAAAGCGCAGCCCGACATAACCAAAATTTTTAATTTTTAATTTTTAATTTTATTTTTTATGCATTAGGAATAGATTTAATTTTCAGTTATTTTTATTTAATTTTTGTATTTAATTTATTTCAGGTTAGGAATGAAGGAGAGATCAAGAAAATAAAAGAATAAAGGAGAAACCCAACTAGCGGCCAAGGCAGCCCAAGGAAAACGAGCATAACAGCTAGTGGCTTTATAACGGCAAGCCGCGACGGCTATATTTGCCACAACGAGCGGAACAAATATCTGCGTAACGGCTAGAATCTCGTTATTCGCGCCGCAATAATCGTCGCCCGTTGACAGCGTGCCCGCCAAGGCAGTGGAGAGAAGCGGCTATATAAGGCCAACTATTCTCACCCCATTTTTCACTTTCCCTTCTCATTTACTCTGAATTCTTTCTGCAATCTTTGCTTCCAAGATTTCCTTTGCTTTATTTTCTTTTACATTCTTTTCTTTCTTTCTTTAGGAAATACAACCATCTCACAAACTATAGCCTCATCACAACCCACCGCCACCTCCAAACCTCTGTACAAAAGGTTCTTGAACCCAGCTGTCGAGGAAACCTACAAGAAATATTGTAGAGAGCGGCAACTATGGGAGGAAATAGGTTTCCAATATACCCAATTCCGCCCCCCAGCCGTAGCAGGCAATACTAAAGTTGCCTTCCCATCCGTCGTGCTCCCCTTGCTGCGCAGCCTAGTGGAAAGCTGCCAAAGGATCGAGCACAAGCAGGTGATCTTCACCAAATATGTGGCGGACGTGCAAGAGGCCTTCGTGGCCTACCTTCTGGAAAAGTACCAAGACGGCGGCCCACAGTTGCCCGCTTTCCCAACGAAGTTAAAAGCCTCTAAGCTAGTCCATATTACACCCATACCAGATGATGTTCCTATCGTCGAAGACAGCGAGGGGTCGCACTACCGCCCCAAGAGAAGAACCTCTCCAACCCTTATCCAGTCATATGACCTTACCTCCTCATTCGAATCAGAGAAGGAGGAGGAAACAACCGATGCCTCCCCAGTAGCAAAAGTGGTCGTTGCCAAAGATATCGGCTACTCAGACATGGAAATCTCAGAATCCCTTGATGATGAACCGGCAGAGGCAGCAAGAAAGAGAAAACGGCCAGCAGCAGAACCCCAGGGTAGAGGACATAAAGGACCAACCAAGAAGAGCCCAGCTGATAGACCATCTGCTACGTGCCGCCTAGTCCTGCCCGCCTCCTCAGAATCCTCCTCTGACGCGGCAGCAATAGAGGGGAACTCCGCCAGTTTATAGCACCATTTTCTTTTCCTTTTCTTTTAATTTTTTAAGTTTTATTTTATTTTATTTTTTATGTTTTATTTTTCTGTTTTTAATTTTTCTTTTTATATTATTATGTTTCGTTTTTAATTTTTGTTTTGTAGAGGCATTGAGGACAATGTCAATCTTGAGTTTGGGGGGAATAGTCCTCTTTGTTTTAGGCTCATTTAGTAGCATTTAGGATCATATGTAAATTCTGCCCCCTAGCACTTAATGAATTAGAAATTTTTAGTTTAAAAACGTGTGACTATGATAGATTAGCCGACTACTTATATTCGCACCATACTAAAAATTTCTAATCTAACTATGGGAAGAAGCTTGAAAAAAATTTAGAAAATTTTTCTTTCTGCCAATTATCTTTACACTTGTCTGTTAAATACTGAATTTTTGCTTGAGTTTTAAGTTTAACACTGCCTGCCTTAATAAAAATTCCTTGATTGAATACAGGTTTTCTGCCACGGCAGCACAGGGCAGCACAACAAAAAGGATGAAAACCCTAGAGGTGCCCGAAACAGGCTCTAGGAAGAATGTTTAAATACCCTAGAGGTGCCCAAAATAGGCTCTAAGAAGGATCATGAGCAAGGACACCCCACTGCTATCAAAGTCAACGTATCTAAACCAGGTGACAGAAAAATTAGCAAGAGTGAATGAAAGCCTTCACGGGATGAATCTATTCGAAAGGTTCAGAGTTCTGTGGAGTGCACCTATCTCGGCTTCATACCCAGAGAATAGTTGTGATGAGCTGAATCCCTTAAAGCCATGATCAGAAAAAAAAAAGGGAACAGAAGTGCCCCCACTGTGCTGCCAAGGCAGCAACTTGTATCATCTTTAGTAATTTAATTACTTTAGGCATTCTTTGTTAAACTCGATAATTTCAACGTATTTAGCATGAACACAGACCTGCACACACTGCACTGACATTAAGAAAATTTAAATCTAAGTTACTTCATGTCATTCCCTATCACTAACATAAAATAGGTGCCACGACCTTGAGGTAAGAAATAAAGTTAAAGGCTAATGTTTCTATTAATTTTGTGCAAGGGGCAGATTTACTAGCTAGGTTGCTTTGCTTGAGGACAAGCAATAGTTCGAGTTTGGGGGTGTGTAGAGTGTCCACAAGTTCTATATTTTGTACACATTCCTGCCCTTTGTATTCATGTTTTTAAGCTCATTTAGACATATTTAGGTGCATTACATGCATTATAACTGTATCTTCTCTTTTATCATGCTTTTATTGAATATTTTATGTTTTGTTGAGAAAAGTTATTGTTTTAGTTTAGTTTATATTTTTAGGTGTTGTAGTAAGGAGAGGAGAGGAGAGGACAGAAGATCTGGAAAAAAAAGAGGGTATACTGAAGCAGTTCCAGATGCCGCCAAGGACGCTGCCGAAACAACATTGCCGCCAAGTGTCGCCCGGGCAGGAGATACACCGACTTAGCCAAGATGGGTCACGATTTAAAGAGGGCAATTTCCTAAGCCCAATGAGCCCAGTCTTGCAATTTTCTGAAGCCTGTAGCGCCTGGTAGAGCTTATCCAAGACCGATAAGTAGGAGCACTTATTTTTACTTACAGAAGAAGGCAATGTCCAAAGAGTTCATATTAAAGTCAAAAAGGAGTATGTATTTAATGTAAATATACTTTAAGAACTTCTACTTCAAGGAGGACTCAAACTTAGGTCATGAGCCCTATATATACCCAATGCTTGTAAGGGTATAGGGGTATGAAGAGGGTGTAAGAGGATGCGTGCTTGAACAGCCCCACAACGGAGATGTATCTACATAGGTTGGAGTTGTTGGGGATCGTGGCCCAACTCTCCTAGGGTTTAGGCGCGTGTATGTAAAGTAGTTTGTGAGAAACGGTTGTATTAATTTTGAGTTGTTTTTAATAAAATTCCAAAGTTTGCTTAATTTATGCTCTTCGTTCTTTCAATTATTCTACACCAGTTAGTTGAGAGAAAATCCATTTGTCGGGCACGAAAGTGCAAGGCTCACGAAAGGTTTAAGCACTGTCACAACATGTAAAGGCGTAACTAACTTGGTTCTACACCAGTCCACAAGTTTCAGCGGCTAAGAGGGATCACCAATCGAATGGACTTACCTGTGTTAGGTTTACGCTGAGATTGCTAGGTATTTCCAACTTTACGTGAGTGTTCGAGCATCCTAACCTAGAAATAGGAGGGATCGTTGTCAACTATCCTGCCGAACTTGGAATTTCTGCCAGACTTGCCGCCAATACCTCTTTCCGTTCCACCTGCCGAGATAGTACACTCCTGCAGTGGTAGTGACCCGCTGCGGCCGCGTGACAGGGTCGTAGCCTGCCGCCCGCCATTCCCGCTGAGGCAGCAATTCATGGCAGCGCAAAACATACTTAAACTTTACAATGCAGACCACATGCTACTGAGCTGCATTTGTCTTACCCAATCTATCGACCAAATCTCTCCCTATCATCCCTCTTATCACTATCTTTATTTTATTTATGTTTTTATATTTCCACATCGTGAGATTTAATTACACATTTACTAAATCTTTGTACAGGAAACCATTCATAGGAGTTGCTCCAATCCCTGTGGGAGACGATATCTTTTATACTATAACTTGACAAGAGTGTGCACTTGCGCTCATAAATAGAGAACACCTAGACGCTCTACAAGTTTTATACCTTGAGATGGGATTATGGAGGAATGGATGGATGATAATACACCAAGTGGATGAATGGATGGATGATAATGCACCAAATTTGTGTGAAAACAAAGGAATTTGATGGGTATTTATAGGAGAAAAATCTAGGGTTAGGGTTTTGAAAGAGTTTGTATTTAATAAAAGTTGGTTGAAAGTTGGAAACCCTTTTAATGCTTTATTTAGGCTGTTGCAGCTACGCGTATCGACACGCCACCTGGAGTATCGAAACAGATGTATCAAAACGCTTCAAAATCGTACCAAACCACAAGTTCATATCGGTACAGGTACAAATTGTACCGAAACATGATCAATGCCTGTATCGAGAAGCTTTCTAGCTCTTTCGATATAGATTTTGCCGGAAATGAAGTTGGGTATCTTTCCAAGAGCCTGTATCGAAACACCTTCATCTGTTTCGATACATATGTGCCATAAAATGCATTTTGGACGAATGAAGTTCAAAAATGGATTTTAATCGATCCTAAATGCATGTTATGATGAATGAGCAACATTTATGAACTAAAACAAAGACATACTTCCCCTAGCAACAAGCATAGATGCAACAAGAAGCAAAATTACATAAACATGGTCATCATTTAAATTAAAGCAAATTTTTGACACTTAAGGGCTCTAAAAAGGTCAAAATAGGCTTGTTAGACCTAACTCTCTTCTAAGAGTCCAAAAATGTTCTTTGTCTAATGGTTTTGTAAAGATATCCGCTAGTTGGTTTGACGTATCAACATACTATAGAACAACATCATTCTTTAAGACATGATCCATAATGAAATAATGTCTTATCTCTATGTGTTTAGTTCTAGAATGTTTGATGAGATTCTTAGTGAGACATATGGCACTAGTGTTGTCACACTTAAGGGGTATGGTACCTACATCAATTTCATAGTCTAGAAGTTGTTGCTTTATCCAAAGGACTTGAGCACAACAACTTCCAGCCGATATGTATTCCGCTTCGGTGGTAGATAGAGCTACACTATTTTTTTTCTTAGAGAACCAAGAAATGAGTATACTACCTAGGAATTGGCAAGTGTCAGAGGTACTTTTTCTATCTATCTTACAATCCCTATAATCCGCATCAAAATAAGCATGTAGGTTAAAGGAAGAGTCTCTAGGATACCAAAGGCCTAAATAAGGTGTGTCTCTAAGGTATCTAAAGATTCTCTTAATGGTTATAAGGTGTGATTATCTAGGGCTAGCTTGGAACCTAGCACACAAGCAAAAACTAAACATAATATCAGGTATACTTGTGTTAAGGTAAAGCAAAGAGCCAATCATTACACGGTAAAGCTTAAAATCAACACACTTGCATCCTTCATCTTTGTCAAGCTTAATTGATGGGCTCATTGGAGTGTCTTGAGGCTTCACATTCTCAAAGCCAAACTTCTTGAGCATATCCTTGATGTACATAGCTGTATTGATGAAGATGTCATCATTCTTTTGCTTGATTTGGAGCCTTAAGAACAATGAGAGCTCCCTCATCATGCTCATTTCAAACTCACCTTGCATTAACTTGGAAAATTCTTGGCAATAAAACTCATTAGTAGAACCAAAGATAATATCATCAACATAAATTTATACTACTAAGATGTCATTGTCATTTATTTTAGGGAAAACTACATCGGTGGTCCCCAAACTATTACCATTTTCCTGTTTTGGTCCCCAAACTATGTTTTTCGGCAAAATCGTCCCTTCTGTTACATAGTTCTCCTGTTTTGGTCTCAGACGTTAAATAGCTAACGGTTTTGCTGACGTGGCATTTTTTTAAGAGGGGAGAGAAATGATTAAAAAATATTTAAAAAATGCCACGTCAGCAAAACCGTTAGCTATTTAACGTCGGGGGACCAAAACAGGAGAACTATGTAACAGAATGGACGGTTTTGCCGAAAAACATAGTTTAGGGACCAAAATAGGAAAACGGTAATAGTTTAGGGACCACCGGTGTAGTTTTCCCTTTATTTTAATGAAAATTGTAGTGTCCACCTTGTCTTTTTCAAAACCTTTTTCAACAAAAACGTTTGAAAGCCTTTCATACTAAGCTCTAGGAGCTTATTTCAAACCATATAAAGCTTTAGTTAGTTTAAAAACATGATTTGGATAAATTGGATCTTCAAAATCGGGTGGTTGTTCAACATACACTTCTTAATTAATAAAACCATTTAAAATGCACTTTTAACATCCATTTGAAAAGGCTTGAATTCATGATATCATGCAAATGCAAGAAGCATCCTAATTGCTTCCATTCTAGCTATAGGTGTATAGGTTTCATCAAAATCGATTCCCTCTTCTTGGGTATAACCTTGAGCAACAAGTCTAGCTTTTTTTCTCACTATGTTACCACTCTCATCTAGTTTGTTTCTAAAGACACATTTAGTTCCTATAGTAGACTTATTACTAGGCCTATCAACTAATGTCCAAACTTTACTCCTCTCAAATTGATTAAGTTCTTCTTGCATGGTCAATATCTAAAAATTATCTTTTAATGCTTCTTTGATATTTTTAGACTCAATGCATGAAATGAATGCAACATTATTAAGCAATCTAAGAGATGATCTAGTGGTAACCTCTTTGGATAGATCACCCAAGATTTCATCATCTTTGACATAGTTGAGTTCTCTTGGGTAGCTCACTTATTTTTCACCAAGATCCATTTCCTTCAAGAATTCTACGAGAGGATCTTGTGCTTCTTCTTCTTTGGTCGGAACCTCATCCACCTTTGATGATTGTCCACCATCATTGGCTTCAATGATCCCTACATCATCATTACAAGAATCTTTCCTCTGAAGGAGGTTATCATCGAAAACCACATGTATTGACTCTTCTACAACTATGGTTCTTTTGTTAAACACTCAATAGGCTTTAGAGTTTAAAGAATATCCTAAGAAAATAGCTTCATCACTTTTTGCATCAAATTTACCTAAAGGGTCTTTTTCTATTGTTTAAAACAAAACACTTGCATCCAAAAGGATGAAAATAGCTAATGTTAGGCTTCTTTGATTTTAAAATCTCATAAGGAGTTTTCTTTAAAATTGGCCTAATGATTACACGATTTATAATATAACAAGCGGTGTTTGTGGCTTCCGCCCAAAAATACTTAGGTAAATTATTTTCACAAAACATAGTTCTAGCCATTTCTTCTAAAATATAGTTTTTCCTCTCAACTACCCCATTTTGTTGAGGAGTGCGAGGTGCGGAAAATTTGTGGCTAATACAATTAGTGTTACAAAAATCCTCAAAACCTAGATTTTGAAATTCCGTTCTATGGTCACTTCTAATATGAGTAATGTTTTGACAATGTCATTTTGAGTAATTTTTAAAAATGTGATGAATTTTTTTAAAGCCTCATCTTTTGTACTTAAAAAGAGAACCCAAGTGTATATAGAGAAATCATCAACTAAAACATAGGCATATGATTTTCCACCCAAGCTAGTTGTCCTAATAGGCCCAAAAGAGATCCATATGGATCAATTGTAAAACTCTACTAGTTGAAACATCTTTAATGGATTTAAATGAAGTTCATTTTTGTTTACCCTTAGCACAAGCATCACAAATTTTATTTAAGGAAAATTTTAGCTTAGGTAAACCTCTAACTAGATTTTGGGAAACCAATTTCTCTAAAACACTTATGCTAGCATGTCCAAGTTTCCTATGTCATAACCATGCACCATTTTCATTTTGAGCAACCAAACATGCATAGGATGTATGAATGTCATCTAGATGCACCATGTATATGTTACCTATGCGATGACCAATGATCATTATCTTATTTGTTTTAATGTCCACAATTTTGTAACCATTAATATCAAAAAGAAAATTAAAACCCTTATCACACAATTGACTAATGCTCAACAAGTTGTGTTTAAGATCATTGACATATAACACATCTTCAATGAGAATAGAAGAAAGATTACCAATGGAACAAATACACTCAATGTGGCCTTTGGAGTTGTCACCAAATGTCACCACTCCATCACCTTTTGGCTTTAGCTCCATGAGTCTACTCTTATCGTCGGTCATGTGTCTTGAGCATCCACTATCAAGGTACCAAGTGTTTTGACTTGAAGCTTTGGCCTTGTAGCAATATTCCTCCTACAAACAAAGATTAGTTCTTGATTTTTGGTACCCAAATCATTTTTGGCCCATGTGAGTTAGCTCCCAAATACTTGGTTCCCTTAGGAATCCAAGAAGCAATAACATTAATATCATTAGAAACTACTAGTTCCTTAGGAACCCATACATTTCTAACCCTTTTACCTTTAGGATGCCTTTGAGAGTCTCTTTGTTTGTGGTTCACAAAGTTTCTTTTCGCATAGTTGGTTTTAGAAGATTGACCTTTTTTAAAAGTAGGAGTAACAACTTTGTTTAAAGAAGCTTTGAGTTCATTCACCACTTTGTGGTGATCATCACGAACTTTGGAAAGAAGATTGTTTAAATCAATATTTTCATCTTGAAAATATTTTAAGTCATATTGTAAAACCACAATCTTCTTTTCAAGTTCCGAGTTGATTTTGGAAAGGGAATCGTTTTGGTTTTTGAAATCGGAAATTATTTTCTTGTTTTTCAAAACTAATTGCTTGTATTTTTCTACCAACTCATCGTAAACCTCTTGAAGTTCATTAAATGTGAAATTGAAAGAAGATGAGTTAGGGTTTACCTTAGTATCATCATTAATAGCCATGAGGCAAAGATTAGCCACTCCGTGCTCCTCTTCATCAGATGATGGTTCTTCATCGCTCTAAGTAGCAATATGAGGTTTGTGATTTTTCTTCTTATCAAACCCCTTCTTCTTGAGTTAAGGGCATTTCGAACTTATGTGCCCCGACTTCTTGCACTCATAACAAATGAGTTGATCCTTCTTCTCTTCTTTGTTATTTTTCTTGAAGTCTTTTCTTTTTTGGAAATTTCTTCCGCGGTTGGACTTCATGAACCGAGAGAATCTCTTGTCTATCATAGACAATTCCTCAAACTCATCCTCACTAGAATTGCTTTCCTCTTGAGAAGCTTTGAAAGAAATTCCTTGCTTCTTTTTTTCTACCTCTTGCTTCTTCACTCTTTTCTCTTCACTCTTCTCTTCTTCTTCCCTTCCTTGCTTCATGATCTCATGAGTAAGGAGAGACCTCACCGACTAATCGAGCTTCAATGTCTTCAAGTTCTTGGCCTCGATAATAGCGGTACTCTTCCCATCCCATGATTCGTGAAGAGAGTAAAGAAGCTTCCTGACTAGCTTGTCTTCGGGAATAATCTCACCGAAGCCCTTGAGACCATTTACTATGACGGAGAATCGATCAAAATTTTTGGAGACGCTCTCATCCGGTTCCATCTTGAAATTCTCGTAAATCAAATTAAGGATCTCAATCTTGGTCTCCTTTACATAGTTGGTGCCCTTGTAGGTGGTCTCTAGCTTATCCCACACTTCCTTCGCATTTGTGCACGATGATATCTTTGCATACATGTCGGGTCCAAGTACACAAAAGATGATGTGAAGAGCCTTGTCATTCACTTGAAGCCTTCTTCGATCTTCATCGGTCATTTCCGTACTTATTTTTGGAACTAGCCTTCCTTCTTCATCTCTCTTCATCGGAATAGTTGGCCCATCTTCCACTACATCCCAAAGGACATAGTCATTTGACTTGATGAAGAGCCTTATTCTATTTTTCCAAAAGGGATAATTATCCCCATTTAAAAAGAGCGGCTTGGTGATCGATTGTGACTCAAATAGATTTTGGTCGGAGGGTAGATGCCATGGCTTGATTCGAAGGTTGATTGATCATCTTCTAGGATCTTCTCTTGTGGATGTGAGTCCCTCAAAGAGTTAGGCTCTGATACCAATTGTTGAGTGAATCAATCGAATCGAAAATGGCCAAGAGGTGGTGTATTGGCTTTTTAGAATTGAAAGGGGCAAATTGAAAATGTGAAAAATTCAAGACAAGGAAATTTATAGTGTTTCAAACTTAGAACAAGCTCTACATCCACTACCTTAGCTCTCACTAAGGATTTTCAACCAAATTCACTAGAAATTTGTCCCCTTTTCTCGGATTAGGAGGAAACCTTACAAACCGATTAATCTTTCTACCCAAAGATTAACTAAGACTCTCTCAATACAAAGATTGCTAGCAAATGAAATATAAACCTCACAAGGTAGAATATTAGCCCCAATTATAAGTTCTCTCAATCCAAATTGATAAAAGATGAATACAATAAAAATCACTCAATTTGGTACAATGGTTTAACTCTAATAGCTCAAGAATGGATTAGATTTTTTGCTTTGTTGTTGTTCACTTGTTCAATAGTTGTTATTGTAGCTTTAATGGCTTACTTTTATACCCCTTTATTGAATTCTAGTCGTTTGGGTGGTTGGCATCATCAATTGAGCCATTGAGCTCCCTTTTTCCTACCATAAATACAGTTCTGCAACATTCTGTTTCGAAACACTCGGGCACGTATCGATACCTGTCTCAAAATAGAAAGAGTTATTGTGTGTAATAAATAAGGTGTATTGAAACGCATGAAGGCGTATCGAAACGGTTAGAGGTCGTATCAAAATGGTATTGCTCACAATTGAATCTGCCAAAATGTGTATCGAAACACCCAAGAGGTGTATCGAAACGGGTAACAAAATTTCAAATAGTTTCTGATTCCAATAACTGACAAGTAACGGTTATATCATTAAATGTTCAGATTTGAAAATTCTTAACCCCCGTATCGATACGGTAAAGGTCGTATCGAAACGTTATTCAAAAACTAAATTCCCAAATAAAAGCCGTATCGAAACGGATAAGGTCGTATCGAAACAGGAACTTCCGTATCGAAACGGAAATTTCCAGTAAGCTTTTAAGTTCAAGCCGTATCGAAACGCCTGGGGGCGTATCGAAATGACTGGCGGTTTTGTGAAATTTTACTTTAAAACACTTAGAAAATTTTATGGGATTTAAGGTTTGACTTTAAAACATTTTAAGTCTAAAATATACTTGTCAAATGTGAGTGTTTTAAGTACTTAACAAATTATTTAATTTGCAATTAGGTCCTTAGACTATTTGTTATATCAAAATCAAACATTGGTTTTACAGTTTCTTTCTCTCTTTTTTGATATTTTTAATTGATTATATATGTATATATGACAAAAAGATTATTTAACACTTTAAATTGATTTAAAAAATTAATAGTTTATATTTATCAACACTTTAAATTGATTATATATATATTCTTCTATATAATTTAATAAATTAATAGTCAATACTTGAATTATTTAACAAAAAGATTTTAAATAAAAAAATTAACAATTTAAAAGGTAAAAATTAATTTCTCATATATTTCATTTTTCTCTTGAAAATCATCAAATCATAGACTTCCTCAATTACATGTCGGGTAAATATCAAGACATGTTAATATGACTTCAGGTTAACAATAGGTCGGGCTCAAAACAAGTCGGGTTCAAAACAAGTCGGGTTCAAAACAAGTCGGGTAAAATCGGATCTCTGATCGATTCAGTCAGATAATATCGATTATCTGCCAGGTCAGTCTCTGGTTCGAGTTCGTTTCAGTCGGGTGCATGTCAGGTTTCGGGTCCACAGTAACAGGTTTAATTCGGGTTCAGGTAGTTTTCGATCGGATGCAGGTCAGATTCGATTACTACAGTAACAGGTCAAACTCAGGTTCGGGTCAACAACAGTCACTTACATATTGGTTTCGGGTTATCGCATCCTCGATTCAAATCAGGTTCTGACTCAAACAGGTTTCAGTCGAATTTTCAGGTCGGGTTAGCTTTTTACATCCCTGGCCATGTTTGATTTTATAATAAAATAATTATAATCCTAGTATTAGATATCAGTCATAAGAAATAGAATCATATGAGTTTTAATTTGATATTATAGATTGAAATTATTAGTTCCAATATTTGATTAAGAGTATACCATAAACGGTTCAAAAAATGTTGGGTTTTTAGGTCGAGTTAGCTTTTTACATCTTTAAAACTATTAGTTTCAATATTTGGGCTAAAAAATGGCGGCTGTTATTTTTTTTAACTTTAGACTAAATTAAAAAAAGGTTAATTTAGATTAAAAATTAAATTTTAGGGACTATAATAAATTGGACTAAATTGCCAAAAATATAAGGGTAAACTACATAAATGGTCCCCCGACTATACTCCAATTATCTTTTGCATCCTCTGACTATCAAAAGTTACAAACTGGTCCCTCAACTTAAAAAAGTAACAAATTGGTCCAACGCTGTTAAAAATTAAACGGTTGATGATGTGACAGTTAATATAAATTGATATAATTATATAATTAGCCCTCAAGTTCTACACTTATTTTAATTTGACCATAATTCTAAAAAATTAACCCACAAATTTTAATATTCTATCAATTCAATCCATCTTCTTTTCTATTTCGCATATCCTTTAATTTGTCAATTCATTTTCACCCAAAATCCATGAATCTTGATTGGTTGTTTTTAGATTCCCCCATGGATTCTTCGCTTATTAAGAAACGAGGTTCGAGTTACTCCATTTGTCTTTCCATGGTCTTCCCCTACACTGCATTAACAGGTTGTTTTGGTTCTTCTTCGTCGTCTTCTTAGCAGTAGCAGTCCCATCGACCGCCGTCGCTCTGACTGAGCTCCAGGTACTGTTATTGTCATTAGGGTTTCCTTTGCTTGAATCAGTCACTTTCTTGGTCGATGATTGGCTTCAGGAAAGAAAAGAACAGGGAGGGATGTTGGCAAAATATCTGTTAGAGAATCTATGAGATATCTTCGGCGGAGGCAGAGACGGAGAGTGATTATATTTACTGGGTGTCAATGAAATATTGTGAGTGTTTGAATTCAAGAACTTCCGTCTAAATCCTCCGGGTCGACTGAATTCAATTATATAACTTGTTTCACATTGATTTCTTTCCCATTCATTTCTCGTAAAGCTTTAGTTGTGTCTCTTACATCGTAAAACTCCACGAACTTCTGGTATTTCTTCCATGGTGTTTCTCTCAGTTCCTTTACGTGACATATTTTCACAAATTTTACAAAACATGAGACCTTAAGTTGCAATTAAACCTTTTTTCAAAATGGAAAAATTCAAAAGCTTAGCATACGCTTGGAAAATGTCTCTGAGTTTGGAATTTGAAACGTCGAGAGTCCAAATTGAAGACGAAAATAGTTCCCTAATTATTCCGGTTAGGCAAAGCGTTACTGGCCGGAATAATGAAGTGGTTCCAAACGGTTCTCCTCGATATCAGTCCACGCTCTGGACGAGGGAGTGGAGTGCACGCGTCGGACTCCCCTGGTTCGTGTCCGGCTGTAGTGGCTGCACTATTGGCCATGAGTTCTTGTTGTTTTTTCGTTGCAAGTGCTGATTTCGTATTTCTTTCAACGCTCACTCCGCGTGTCTCAGATCATAGAAAATTATCGTCACGATTCTTTCCCTGGTCCTTTCCATTTATGGGTTAATTTTTTAGAATTAGGGTTAAATTAAAATAAGTGTAGAACTTGAGGTCTAATTATGTAATTATATCGATTTATATTAACTGCCACGTCATCATTCGTTTAATTTTTAACGGCGTTTAACCAATTTGTTACTTTTTTTAAGTCAGAGGACCAATTTGTAACTTCTAATAGTCGAAGGACGCAAAAGATAATTGAAGCATAGTCATGGGACCATTTATATAGTTTACCCAAAATATAAATCAATATAGGACAATTTTAACTAAAAAATAAAATGTATGTACTAGAATAAAAAAATATTATTCAACTAAATTACCAAAAATATAAATATATATGAGTCAATTTCGGCTAAAAATAAAATTTTAGGGATAGGGACTATAATGAACAAAAATACCATCATATTTAAAATATTGGATTAGATTATAAAATTTTAAAATAAATTAGGGTCAATTCAGTTAAAAATTAGGGACTAATTTGAACATAAATAAACTCCAAATCCCTAACCTAATCCTATAACCCCAAACACCCAACTTGACACATTTACCCATAAACTCCAAACCTCAACCCCTAAATCTTACCATCACTAATAATTAAAATACAAGTCTAATCACCAAATCCTTAAACTAATCTCATAACCCCAATTCCAAACAATCAACTTAAACATGTATTATTTATACCCCTAAACCCCTAACCCTAACCACTAAATCCCTAAACTAATCTCATTACCTCCAAACATTCCACTTAAAACATTTACCCCTAAACCCCAAACTTGAATCCCTAAATATTAGAAGCAATATTCACTAATAATTAGAGTACAAGCCTAATCCACTAATCCGTAAACTAATCTCATTACCCCAAAACACTCACTTGACACATTTACCCCCAATCCCTAAACTAAAACCCCTAAATCTTACAAACATTATTCACTAATAATTAAAGTGCAAGCCCAATCCCATAATCTCAACCCCTAAATTCATAAACTAATCTCATAACCCAAACAATCAACTAGACACATTTACCTTTAAACTCCAAACATGAACTCATGAATCCCTAAACTCATCTCATTACTCCAAACATTCCTTTTGACACATTTACCCATAACCCCCGAACCTTAACACCTAAATCTTACAATCACTAATAATTAAAGTGCAAGCACAAATCCCTTAGTCCCTAAACTAATCTCATGACACCAAACACTCAACTTGACATATAAACCTCAAACCTTAACCCCTGAATATTACAGTCACTGATAATTAAAGTACAAACATAATCCCCTAATCCCTAAACTAATCTATAACCTCAAACACTAATAATTTCAATTAAGCTCCAAATTTAATGATCAAATTTAACAAATTAAAATTCTATTGAAATAATTAATAAAAAATCCTACATTAAGCATGGTTAAATTAAATTGTGTGTGAATTTTATGGGCTTACTAACTAACTAATTAACTAAGGAACTAATTAAAAGAACCTAATCTTAAAGGTCAAATAAAAATGATCAACTATTCTAGGACCTAATTAAACTAAACTAAAATTTGAAAGTGAAACATGAATTAAATGGAAAGTAACTAAACATGGATAGGATTAATGGGCGATTTTTTCATAAACTTAAAAAATTGCGGGAATTTTCCCTCCAATCCAATTCACGCTAGCTATGTTTCATAACAAAGGAATTCGGTCAACTTTTCCTCCAATCAAATTCCCTCCCAAACATGACTTAAATTGATATATTTTATTTTTAAAAAATTTACTTTATTTTTATCTTTATTAATCTTCCCGAATAAAATTTAGTAAGTTGATAAAAAGAAACAAATGAATATCTATACTTAGTTGTGTCAAATTGATTTGGTTAAAACAAAACATAAATATAAAGAAAATATAAATATGTTTTTTTTTCCTTTTTTCTTTTTTTGATATATTTTTTAATATTTTAAATTGATTATATATGTATATATAAAAAAATTATTTAACACTGATGTAAAAAATCAATAATTTACATTTATCAAGCCTTTAAATTGATTATATATATATATATTATATAATTTAATAAATTAATAATTTAAAAGATGAAAATTAGTTTATCATACTATAATATAATAATTTATAATTTCTCAAATATTTTATTTTTCTCTAGAAAATCTTCAAATCATAGACTTTTTTAATTATATGACAAATAAATATTAAGCTATGCCAATATGAGTTCAGATCAACAACATGTCAAGTTCAAAACATGTCGTCAATTAACAGTTCATGTAAAATCAAATCTCAAGTCGATTCAGTCGAATAATATCGGTTATCTGTCAAATCAATCACGGGTTCAAGTTCGAGTTCGTTTAAGTCGAGTGCAAGTCAAGTTTAAGTTCTAAACTCAATTCGAGTTCAAGTCATTCTCGGTCAATGTATATCGAATTCAATTACTACGATATCCAACTCAAGTTCAAGTCAACAACAATCAATTATCAAGTTTCAGATCATCGCATCCGATGTAGGGGTGAGCAAAACTCGACTCGACTCGAAAAAATCGAATAACTCGACTCGACTCGAGGCAAAAATACTCGACTCGTCTTGACTCGACTCGAAATTTCATAAACTCGAATAACTCGAAAAAATTTCAAATAAAGTTTGAGTTGTGAAATGGAAACTCGAATAACTCGAAATTTTTAGTAATTAGTGGATTTATTTTTAAATTCGAGACGAGTCCCTCTATTTTTTATGATATTTACATACTGATATATAAAAATATGAAGAAATATTGTCACATGTGAAAAAATATATATGTGCATATCTTATATGATTAGAGAAAGTAGTTTAAATTGGAATCAAACCCTACTATAACATGATAAATAATTATAATTAAATTTTTATAGAAACTCGAAAACTCGACTCGACTCGAATTTCTTAAACTCGACTCGAATCGAAAAAATTTTAAATAAAGTTTGAGTCGTAAAATATGACTCGTCAACTCGAATAACTCGAAATTTTTTGACTCGACTCGATCGAACGCTCACCCCTATCCGATGGGTCAAACCAAGTATTAACTCAAAGGAGTTTTTATTTGATATTACTGATTGAAATTAGTAGTTTCAATATTTGATTAAGAGTATACCATAAACTTTTTCTTAAACAGAGAAAGCAGCTCAGAAGTGCTTGAAATTTATTATCAATAATCAGAGGTAAAATCCTCATTAACTCTAAACACGATTTAATCATCGCTGCTCTCCATCCAAAGAACACAGAAACTAAGCTCAAATCCATTCCTCATGGTTCATAAAAATTATTCCTCACGGATTAGTTTTTGGAGTATCAAAAACGTTTAGAGTCATAAACTTTTTTTTTCCATCAAAGCAAAAAAAGAATAGCAGAGAAATTTGGGTTTGTTCAGGCATTCAGAATGAGTAGGAGGTTACTAATCATCATAATAATCAGATACTGATTAGTGAATTCATCCTCATTATGCCTGTACGCACATTCCATTTACAAAAAAATATGGGTTTATTAAAACATAAGAAGAAAATATAAAAAACAAAAAGGAAATGGATTTCTTTCAGACAAATGCCTCGAATTGTCGTCACGATTTGAAAGAATGAAAAACATCGGACTCGTCATCGTTTTCGATCATCACTAAGAAACCCATAATTGATGAAACAAAGTAAAACAATTTAAACTCTGAACATAAGAAAAAGGAAATAGTGAAGAAGAACACAAACCGGTTCTATGCATCTCTTTAAGAAATCAGAAAGATCTGGATGGGGAATACAGAGCGGCTGGCTTTCTTTTATAAGCCAAAAGTAAGTTAGGGTTTAGGGTTTTGTTTTGTTGGTTCAATTTTACCCTCCAAATTTAACAAATATATTAGAATAGCCATTGGTTTAGCTCATATATGATATATGCCCCCTCCTAGGTTCCTGCTAAAACCCAAGCCCAACATTCGTCTAATATGTTATTTTCTTTTGTTATAAGTAATTTTTTTTTTTGTTTTGAATTTTTCTTTTACTCAAATCTTGTTGTGTTTTTTTTATCCAGCAAATCTTGTTGTGTTTGTGCGTCCATTTTGTGGTGCTGTTTATGTCTATTTTTATGGTACTATGGGGTTCATGTAGTAATCATGATGACACAACTAGTATCGTTAGCGAAGAAATCTCAAAGATTGATTTTTTTTATCACTACTGGTACATTAGTATAATGTCTGTTTGAAAAAGACAGTGGGATGAATCAATGGGTGTTGGAGGGGGTAGTCGTACCCCTAAAAAATTTAATGTATCATAAAGTTTAAATATTTTCTATTGACAATCTAATTCTGCACTCCTACATTTATAATATAACTTCCCAATAGTCTACACCTCTTGCATAAAATCATGTGTATGACCTTGATGATAGTTGTTGAATTTTCATAGAAGATAAACGACATATTCAAGATACGGTTCAATTTTTTTTCTTCGTAAACTTTGTATTACATGTATTAATTTTTTTTTTGGTCCCCAAGATTCTTTCATGATTTGAATGCGTTATATATATATATATTGTATATACATTTTCGTGCTTTTGTTAAAAAAACAAATAGGAAAGATGTATAGGAATACTGCCGCTTCTAAGTTTAAACACGAACATCGGGGGTTGGGGTGGGGGTGGGGGGATTTTTTTGTATTAACCTCGGGTGTCTCTATTTTACTCGTTTTAATAATTTGAGTGAAGATTAATTTCGTAAGATCACAAGTAAAACAAGATTCTCTCATCAAATATTTTATTTTATTTTATAATTTAGAGTTTAGTGTTTACAATTAACGGTAAAAGATTTAGACATGTGCAAAGTGAACGGCTGCACAGGACCCCAAGAAAAAAAGAATCTTTAATGAGTTGAATTAAATGTTTATAGGGAAATTAAAGATTTTAGTTTGATAATTTACAAGAAAAAAAAATAAAAAAAATAACTTTGAAGATGGCCCATAATACATATTTTACTAAAATAAAAATATTTGAAAAAAAAACTTTATATATATTTAGGATTATATATTAAAGGGTCTCGTTTTAATAAATTGTACATGCCCCATAAACCTTTGAACCGTTCCTAACGGTTAATGTTTATAGTATGGTTTAGGGTTCATGTTTTTAAGCTTGGGGTTTAAAGTTTAAAGTTTGTGGTTTATGGTTTAGAAGTTTATGATTTTTAGGGTTTAGGGTGTTATGATTTTTTTACATTAAACACCCTAAATCAATAATGTTTAATTTTTTAGGAATGTAATTAATTACATTCTAATAGATTCTATTGAAAAATAAAATAATTAATTAATTATAAGAATCTAGTAATTGTTTTTTTTTATAAAAACCACTAATTTTTTATTAAATTCATAGAAAAACACAATTACAATACATCAAGAAGAAGAATATTTGGATTAAACAACCCAAAAAAACCTTACAACCAAAAAATAAAAAAAATAAAAACTTCTATGGAGATAAGCATACCAACAAAATTTAACAGTCTCCTGAATCTCCTTGTCTATGTCCAAACGAGACGCATAAAGAAAGAAGAAGGAGTGGTGCACGATCTAAACTGTCAAGCAAAAAATACCGCTACCCAGGACTGGTTTCATCGGCAAACAACCGTCAATCGAGTGGGGATATAACTTTCCAAGTGACCACCGACAAAAACATAAATAAAAAACTAGCGCCGATTGAATCTCTGTGCGAACAATAATTGATTGCTAGGGTATGCTGAAACATGCCACTAAGACAGATAAACTGAACCACAAAACAAAAACAAAGACATGTCACAAGAACAGAGGAAATAACGTGTCCCAAGGATATTCTTATGAAAATAAATAACAAAAAAATTAATAGATCTGGTGATCGACAACCAATACTAAAATTGATTGCCGACCATCGGTCAAAAAAATAATCAAAGTAAAAGACGGCTAGAGTTGAAAAAATTTTAGCAGGGGTGAGCTGCTAATGTAATTTTGAATCAACAAAAAGGATGTTTTTAGATAGTCCCTAGTAATTGTTATACATAACCTATAGCAAAATTAATAAGAACTTGAATATGGCATATTAGCTAAATTAATAAACTTGGGGTCGATTAATCTCAGTTAATCTAAGCCATTCGACGTAAGATTAGTGGGATTTGTTAAGCGTTATCTGTTATTGTATTATTAACAAGTGTAAATGAATTTTTTTTATTAGACAGGAATTTTATTCAAAAAAAAGAAAAAGAAATAAATTCAGACATAAAAACTAAGGCCTGGAAACAAACAATGAATACCAAAGACCCTAATCGAAAGCAACTACAAAGAAGATGCTGTGAACCCAAACAAAGAAACCTAAGCAAGTAAACAGTGTTGGCAAACAACGGCAAATTGAGGGGCTGAACTTCCGAATCATAAGCGGATTCACCCTACGAAAAATCTTTGGTAGTCTATCGACCGTTGATCCAAGGGGCCAGGCTGAAATGAACAGCAAAATCAGGCCGCAATGGCCGGTAAGGGAGATGCAGTCGAGCAGTTCAACCCTAAAAAAGAGAAGAACCTTAAGGGAGGCAGCAAAAGGCACACCACCAGAGAGCCACGCTGACGAGGCTTTGTTGGAGGATGGAGCTGAAAGTCCGATCACCCAATGGAAGCACCGGACTGCTTACAAGCAAAGGAATCGAGCAACCAAAACTTCTCTAAAAGAAACCAGAGAGGGGAGGAAGAAGAGAAAGAAAGGAAAAGGGAAATCTTTTCTTCCGTTCCCCAATGCTCCTTCGAGCAAAATTGGTCTCGTTCAAGAACCACGGTCGTCGGGGACAAGAATCCTATCGAAACAGCTCGAAGGCGAGACATCGACAACCGACTTCCGAAGAAAGACAAAAAATTAAATCGAAAGAAAAAGAAACAATAGAAGGGTAGGAGGCCAACCGCCAAAAGAGGGAGCGGCTGGCCGCCGCTGATTCTGTAAATTTTTTAAGGGCAAGGGAAAAAGTTGGGGGAAAGCGACTAGGGTTCGAGTTTTTCTTTTTAGTTATGTTATCTTTTGACAGCAAACTGGAAACAAGTATAAATGAGTTGTAAGGAGAAATGTGTAGTCTTCACATCAGAGAGACGCATTACTTGTTTCCAGTTTGCTGTCAAAAGATAACATAACTAAAAAGAAGATATAGGGAAATGTTGGGCCTATATCTTCGTTTACCCCATAGGCATTGGATGACTACACATTTCCCAACATGTCCCAGCAGAGGCCCATAGATTTCATCATGGGCTTAACACAATCTCAAAAGGGTTATTGTACTGTCCACCAGCCTTGGTATCGGTATATGATTAAGGAAGAAAATTATCTGCTTTTTTTCGTATTTTTTAATCTTAAATTTTAAATTATAAATTTAAAAAATACATTTTATTCTAAATTTTTTAAACTCTAATCTTATATTTTATGATTAAAATCGAAGGGTCAGTGAAACCCATTACTTTAATGGTCCCAAAACGAGTACCACTGAGGAGGGCCTATAAAGTATAAACTACATTTGATAGAGAGATGAAAAAACAAACAAGAAAGGAAAATGTTTTCCAGTAATCATAGTTTAGACACTTTAATTCATTCCAAAAAGTAATCATCATTGGCTCTTGATGCATCCAATTTCTAAAACTCCAAACTCCAAAGCCAAATGCCCCACTTCAAAATTAAAGCTTTTCCCCCACGAAAAGGAAAAAGGTATACACAGTCAGGTCAGGCTTTCCCCATCTCCTCCAGACCCCAACCCCACTATTATGCCTAAAAAGATGAGTCCGATAAAACCAATCAATAAAATTACTATTATAAATGAGATTCGGAATTATAGAGTGGGCACATTAGAATAATTATTCGGAAGCTCTATTGTTGATGACGGTTTGATTGATCATGCCTTCTCCTTCGCGTCTCCGTGACCGTTGATTCATGAGAATCACAAACCTGTGTCTTGAACTTGCACCCAAACTTCTTATTCAACGACCCTTTCCAACCTCCGCCACGTGGACCTTCCTCCTCTATCTTTTGAATCACCTTCTTCATCGTCGAACATTCCCTTTCCAGCTGATGCACCCGCGTCCTCATGCTATCCATGTCCAGTCGCAGCACCTGATTCTCCCTCACCGCCGCTCTCCACTTGTTTCCCCTCATCTCTTCCTCCCCTCGTGACAACACCGCCACCTCCTCTTCTTCCTCCTCCTCCTCTTCCTCTCTCCTCATCTCCAACGCTCTTCCCGCACTCAACGGCGCCGTTTCCACCGCCATCAACGTCCCGGCGATCGCCTGACGTAACTGTAACTGCTCGAAAAACAACACTTGAACGACGGCGCGTAGCGGTAACCGCTCGTTTTGTGCCGCGTGTGTGCACGCTTCAAGCGTTAACTTTTGACAATCTAACACTCCGCATAGCTTTTCCCGCTCCGATTCTGGAATCGAAGGATGCGCCTGCCAAAAAAAATGAAATTAACTAACTTCGTTAATCCTTATTCTTTTGTTAATAACCTAATTGATTTGTACCTTGAGGTACACATCGACAGCTCTGTAAAGTCCATCATCGAAGTTTCTAGCTTGGTCAGGAAGGGAAATGGCGAGATTATAGAACTTCTCCGCCTTCAAATTCGCGTCGGATGCGATTTCCGAAAGGTAACCGTCGATTAGTTTTCCGACAACCATCAACGCCGACGATCTTACGCTATTATTATTGACAATAATATTGTTGCGGTTACCTTCGGTTCCTTCGGCGGTTCTCTCCTCTAATCCCTCCAAAAAATAACCTAAAATCCTCTCAATGCAATCAACATCATAGAGCGTTTCGTTGAGATACGAGTAGCTCGGAATCAACAAATCGTCTAATGTAGCTTGCTCCAGCTGAATCCCGATCTTTTTCTCTAACGCGACTTTGCTAGATTCCGATGCATTCAAAATGTTGGCGGTTCTTAACAAGCCGAATAAGAACCGCGTCGCGGTTGATGAGCGGGAGCGGCTCTTTTCTAACGGCAGGTTCGAGATGATAGTTTCCAAAAGCTCTCTCTGTTCGCTCTGTGAAACAACAGAGGCCGACGAGGACGGTGATTTCCGATTCGACCGCGATGTTCCGGGAATGTACTTCTTAGCATAAGATATGAGGCATCTTTCGATAATATCTGGACTCAGATCTCGCGTTTTCAACGATAAAATCAAGCGTTTAAACAGTGGCAAACTCAGCAATGCCAGATCTTCAAACCACGACTCTGCATTGTTGGTTCGAGCTAGAGCTTTTCTTCTCAAACTGGTTTCGAATCCATTCCGTAAAGCATGGCTCGAGGCGCCTTTGGCTTCGATGATTCCGTCATTCACCGGCCAACCAAACAGAGTCGGATCAGCAGAAGAAGCTCTCAGAGCGATAGAATCAATCAATCTCTGAACAATGCCTAAAGATTCCGCTAAAGACATCACTGATTCGCATGATTTTAACGCTTTGATCGATTCTTTAAGGCTTTTAGAAACGGATTGAGAAAGGAACCGTTCGGTTTTGGAAATAAGGTTATCTTCGGAATACTCATCGGTCATTTCCAGAAATTCGGCCGCGCAACGGAGAGGAACGACGGTGGAGGAGGAGAGATCGATCTTTACGCCGTAACAGAATTTGGCGGCAGTTTCAAAAGTTCCGGAACCACCGGGGAAATCAGGTAGAGATATTTGGCATTCTTCATCATCTTCTTCCTCTTCTTCTTCAACTTGTTGTTGACAATCTTCTTCTTCAATTTCGGTCTCGGTTTCACGTTGCTTTTGCTTAGTAACGGTTGCAGTAGATGATTTTCGACCTCTCTCTGCTATTAACTGATCAAGCTTTCTGCTTTTCGACATCAAAGGAAACTGAAAAACAAAATCCAGAAAGGCATCATTAAACTGAAAACAAAAAAACAAGAAAATTTCAAAGCTTTGCTAACCTTATGAAGGTGAAAAGTCATGTCGTCGACTTCAATTACAACGTCACTTGGTAATCCAGTGGCACAAAACCTGTAAACAAAAATGCAAAGAATAAATCTTAATTATTATTTTTTCTAGAGGGATTGAGAAATGAAAATCTAACCATGCTTGGCCTTTAGAGCTAGGCTTTTCAGCTGCCATTTATTTCTTCTTCTTTGCTTTTTGAAGTTGAGAATTTTCTGGCTGTTCTGGAAAAAAAAAAACTAAAGCAGATGCATTTAGGATTCTTGGTTCTTTTTGCAGAGCTTTCAGTTTTGGAGAAGGGAGAATTCTCTGTGGTTTACTTAGCTGATGGTTTTTGGCTTTTGAAAGGGAAGACCACTAGTGCATGAAAAAAAAAAATCAAAAGTTGTTTTTAAATAATTGGAACATTGTTGTGGGAAGAATTTTATAATTCAACCATTGTTTCAGAATAATTTTATTTTTAGAGTTACTGACATGATATGAATTAGTTTTAAGTATAATTTAATTTTGTGGATTTTTTAAGGATAATTATTTGATACAATGACGATAAAATTTGTTACTTTTTTACAAGTGCATTAGTTTTAGGGTTTAGAGGTTTAAATTTAGTAGTTCAAAATTAGTGATCGCGAATATAATTTAGGGTTTAGGGTAAAAATTTAGGGCTTATAAGTTAAAACTTAAATCCTCAACATATTATTCTAAAATCTAAACCCTAACCTCTAAACCCTAAATCCTAACTCTAAGCCCTAAATTCTAACCATTAACCTTAAATTCTAAATCTCTAGGCCTAAACCCCTAAACTCTACACCCTAAACTAAGTCCATAAACCCTAAAATTAAAAGACTTGTGAAAATTTTTAGTTTCTACCGCTAGTGTATTGGATATAAATCTCTGTTTAATTGTGTTAAAGTGGTCATAAGATAATAGTATTTGTTTTTTTTTTCTTAATCTTAATAAGGTTGCATACACAAGGTGTTTAAATTTGGGTCTTCATGGACATATTTTTTTATTGGAAATACTTGTTGGATTATAATAGTGAGGATTTTTAAGTAAATCGAACCGAACAAATTTTAATTAATTTGGTCAGTTCGAATTAACATAAATTTGTTACTATAAAAAATTGTTTTTGATTTTTTCCTTTGTTAGATTAGATTAATCTAGGTCATTTTTCATGTGTATTAAAATTTAGTTGGGTTTTAACCATGAGTTATGGTGTGGTGGTTGCTCACCTCATACCTTAACCATGAGGTCAGGATTTCAATTCCTACTAATGAGAATGGAGCATATTTCATGGCTAGCCGTTTACCTTTTAGTGAGAGCATCTGCGGCGAGAAGATTAGTCACTGTTATCAGTGATGGATACCTTGGCTCCCTGAGCGTTTGATCCATTTGATGTTTACATCCCAACCATTGCGAATGAGGCGAACTATAGCTCGGGCTATCGGATTATTGCTGTCATTCGCTCTGCTGTCTTTAATTTCTTTGACAGCCTCTAAGCAATCAGATTAAACTTCTACAAGAGTGAAGCCATTAGCCCAGGCTACTTGCAAACAGGACTAGTTCTTGTGTGGCTTTTTAGTTGTTCTTTCTTTCATCTTTTAAATCAAAAAAAAAAAAAATTGAGTCTCTTGACATTTTAAAGTACTTGAGTTTAAAATATATATGTATGGAATATATTTATATTTATGATTAATTCAGTTAATGAATTAACTTCAAACTGAATTAATCTATAATCAAATTCTAAAAAATTCTTTAATCCTTAACTAGTAAAACACATAATTAACCTACCAATAACCAAACTAAATTTTAATTTAATCAATTTTAAATTAAATAATAAACACCCCTATCAATGTATGTACCCAGAGGAAATTATACTACCTCCATTTTTTCCCTTGACGGGTGAAGAAAATAGTGAAAATTTGTAGGTCTGTCGCAGTCCCATTTCTACAAGTAATAAATACGTTGTTTTTAATCCAGTCATGTGATTTTTCAATTTTGAAGCTTCAAACCTTTTTCCTTTGGTGTTTGTTTTCTATTTTTTGAAAATTTAAAAATTCGTATATAAAAACAACTATATGGGGTTGGCTTCATTTATAGCAAACATTAATATGGCACCCTCTCCCTTGCTTTGCGTGCATTTATGAATACATTCAATGTGGTAACTACAAAGGAATGCTAGCTACTTTGTTAAAATCACCCAACAACCCCACATGAAAGTTGATGTCTATGCCTAAGCAAAAATATGGTACACTTCCCTTTTTTAACAATTTTGGTTTTATTAGGCTCAAAGGCATCAAAGTCCAAAGTTGGCAATTCATATCATGACCAAGGTAAGTTATTTTCATTGTAGTCACTTGTTGGGTTAATCTGATTAAATAAATTTTGGTTTGATGGTGCAAGAAGTCTTTAAATTTTTTAAAAATCAATTAAACATTTGAACTTGTTTTGCACTCAATTAAGCCCTTGAACCAAGAAATTGAATCAACTATTTGATAAATTTTGACCATTAAATCTTGACAGTTTTTTCTTTAGATATTACCACCTCATGATACACAACAATTCTATCATGTTGCATTTATTTTGTAAAATATTTTTTTATAAATTTTATAAGTTTTTTAGAATTTTTATAACTTTTAAAGAATATTTTAAATAAAATAAAAAAGTCTGAAAGTGTCAAGTGAAAACACTGTGACACGACATACTTCACCAACAGATCCAAAAAAAAAACTATCAAGATTTAATGATTAAAGGGCTTAATTGATTTAATTTTTTGATTTAAGGGCTTAATAGATTTAATTTCCTGGTTCAAGGGCTTAATTGAGTGTAAAAAAAGTTCAGAGGCTTAATTGATTTATTTCAAAAGTTCAAGAATTTCTTACACTCTTAAGCCATAAAATTTTTGATCAAAATTTAATTTGTTCGATTGTGTAGTATTTGTGGATACCATAACCTCTGGCATAACTTTCTCTTTCATGCCTTTCAACGAGTCGATATGATTTCGGAGAGTTGTTTTTGTTAAAACTCGAACAATTTCTTAAAAACTTGTTTTAGATATAAACTTTGAGTGTTCAAAAATACATTTATATCACCCAATAAGATGATTCGATATTAAATTAACTTGGCCAACCAATCGAGTGTGCTTGCTCACCGAATCACTTCTTCTAAAGCACGCCTCGAATCAGGGATTTATATTCTTTGATTGTCTAAATGATAGAATGAGTCACACTCATTCAATTATTAAACTTCTAATATAATAATGATCAAATAATTAGGGTAAGATGGTGGTGATGATGTCAAACGAGGACTATGTAGGGAAGAAAAGAGAATATGAACCCTAGCTTGTTCAAAGCTGAATCTTCTAACCTAATAATTGCCTTTGAATGAAAAATTGGAAGATGGAGAAAAATCATTGAAGATAGATTTCTAAAACACACTCTTCTTTCTCCATTTTTTCACATGGTTTGACGACAAACCATTCGACAAAATGCTCAAATAAGGGTGGGTGGTACTCGTTTTCACTTTTCATAGTGGGAATAATATTGAACTGGCTCTTTCGGATAAAAAAAAAAGGCAAATAAATGTATATCCTTTTTAACAATGTCAGAACAATGGAGACTTTGCTTTTGGATGTATGAAATCAATAATTCCGAGTGTGGGTCATATAGTTGTTTATTTGAGGGGACATATGCTTCCCACTTACCTTTAAATCATCATCATCTAATCTCTTAAGATTTCAATTAATGCCAGCTTCTTGGAATTTGGAACTCATCAGACAAAATGTTAACAGTCTGAGGTTAAAAACAACAAGGCACAAAAACCATGGCTGAAGTTGAAACCATCCAAAAAAGAACCAAAACCCCATGGGGACTAGTGGGGTTTAGGGTTTGAGGGGAAAAAACATATTTAATGGCACCCTGCACAAGAGAGTAACACTTTGATTTTTTTAATCCTTTAATCCATACACCTGGAAAAAATATATACTGTTCAAGAAAACATTGACAAATATCCGTTAGAATTACTACATAATAATCACTCTTTAGATTTGTTTATTCATTGCTCTAAGGCAAAGCCTTCTGACAAGCATCGAAAGCAGTGCTTAAGAAGATTCCTCTGTGTCCGAAAAAAAGAAGAAAAAAAAGCTCCAAATAATACAGATTCATGTTCTAATTTAACACTGTCATTAAGCTCGGATTTGTTGCCCCTTGCAAATCTGCATCTTTCCAGGTTCAGTTTTTCAACCTCAACGTTTCCCACGTTAGTCCTTTCGCTTGTTTGAACTAAAAAAAACTCTTTGAAATTCCAACATTGAACCAAAGACTTGAGTACCCATTTCCCCCCCAATAAATGCAGATCATGAGGGAGCTGTAGTTCTCGGTGTTTGATTGTTGTGGTTGGACTTGGACACATTATTCATTTATTTGTTGGATGGGGCCATGGGGGGTGGCAACGCCACGCCCTGATCGGCACATGCAGCGTTTGCTGGCATCAAAGGGTGGGAAACTGTTTGCCCCATAACTACCCTAACAGTATTTTTCCACATATTAATGCTTGCAATCTTCTTCTTCTTCTTCTTCTTTTATCAAGCAACGAACATCACTTCATTAAATTTTAAATGATGGTACGATACACTGCTTCCTCACCAGCAAATAAGAAAGTTGAGCAGACGGGGAAGTACACACATTAAACAAAATACTAGAGTTAATATACTCCATAGTGAAATCAAACACTAAGGTGCAGTTCCTAGTTGTGGACTTGTGGTTCTATTTATGTTTCCACATTAAAATTTAGATTTAGGACGTAGGGTTTAAAGTTTAAAATTTAGGGTTAAAATTTAAATTTAAATTTTTTTTTAGTGTTGAGGCATACGAAGGGACAAATGATTTTTATCCATATATATATTTCCCTAGTTTTAGCCGAGTTCAATCCATCCTTTAAACCCCAAAGTTGTTGCATCACTTGAACCCTATTTCTAAGAGTGGGCTGACTTCCCTAATCCCATTACAAGTTAAGGATGCCCAGAGTTAGTCCATTACATGTATCAATTTCCAACCTCACTTCATCATTTGGGCTTTCTTCCCTCAACTTGTTTTCCATATCCTTACTCCTCCTTCACCTTTCAGTTTAGTCACTTCAGTAGTGGTGGTCATGGTCAGGTTTTTTTTCTCTACCAATATCCGATTCAAAAATTTAAAGTTTACACCTGAATCTAATTTGACGTTTTATGATGTTTCACCTGATTCAAACCCAACTTAAAATTTAAGAAAATTCAGGGACGAAACTACTTATGGCGGAGGGGTTGTGGCCCCCACCAAGTACTTTTTTAACCTTTAATTCATATAATAAATTTGAAAATTTTATAGGATAATTATAAATTGCCTTCTACTTTCAAAAAACTTATACTTTATCCCCTCGAGCTGGAATCATGGCTATGTCCTTGGTAGAAATCTGTCTCCAATTCGACCAAACAAAAACAATTTTTCCTCATTTTTTTGGTAAAATATAAAGGTAATCGAAAAAACATTTAAAGAGGGAGTATTATATTAATTATCTCTTTTATTTGACAAAATAGGATGGTAATTAAAAATAAAAGAGGGGGTATGATAGAAATTATTCTTAAATATTTAGAATAAAATTATATTATTATTTCATGTTAGATATTTTCATCCTAATCTCAAACCCGACCCGATTTTATCCTAAAAACCCCTCAACCCAATCCAAAATTATTTTTTTAAAAATAAAAACGACCCTATAAGTTTGGGTTAGATGACCATCCCTTTTCCTTGGTTATCACCCCAGAAGAAATTAACTAAAAAAATGAAATTGAGTGAGAAAGAATACAGATTTCAGAAGAATAAATGTAACACAGATGAAGGAGTGAAAAATGAAGAACAATGGATGCCAGTTTAGGTAAATCAAATCCATGTCAAGGACAGTGATCAACAGTTAAATCTATGTGTTCGGCTTAAATTCAGGGGAATTGTTTTTCTTGTAATAAAAGGCTAACCGCAATCAGATTTATCCACCCTAAATCATGGCTCTCTTTCACACACCACAAATCACCCCCAAGCCTTAATAAAGAAACAAAGTTAAAAGCTTGTCATCCATAATTTCCCCTGATTTTTATAGGTTCAATTCTATTTCTTTCTCATGGTTGCAGTTAAATATGTCTTTTTTATTTTATATCCATTTTGTTTAATCACCTAATTTTACATTGACTCGTTTGTTCGTACATGGAATCCCTCCAGTGTAACAAAAGGGATGGTGGTGGCATATTCTTTGAAGAAACAGTCGCCGGTTGCCAAAAGCTCGGCCGGCTAAATCTTTCAATCTCCACCATAGAGGATGGCAAAGATTATCCGTCAATGGCCGCCGTGGACGACGGCACTCATGATGCATCGGTATCTCCATTGCAAAAATCTCCATGGTCATGTCATGTAAGCAACGTTTTTAGTTCTCGTGATGTTGCTCAAAACACCAACAGCTTCAACAACTTCTCGCCCAACGTATTAATGGGTTCATTGGTACGCGAAGAAGGACACATTTATTCATTGGCGGCCTCCGGGGATTTGTTGTACACCGGTTCGGAAAGCAAGAACATTAGGGTTTGGAGGAACCACAAGGAGTTTTCGGGGTTTAAATCGCATAGCGGATTGGTGAAAACCATCGTCATCGCCGGAGAAAAGATCTTTACGGGTCATCAAGACGGGAAGATCCGAGTTTGGAAGATTTCGCACAAGAACCCGAGTGTTCACAAACGGGTGGGGACTTTACCCAAGTTTAAAGATTACTTGAAGAAGTCAATGAAGCCTAAGAATTACGTTGAAGTGAAGAACAACCGTTGCGCGGTGTGGCTGAAACATTGGGATGCTATATCGTGCCTGAGTTTGAACGAAGACCAGACGTTGCTTTACTCGGCTTCGTGGGACAGAACGTTCAAAGTTTGGAGGGTTTTGGATTCGAAATGTTTAGAATCCGTTCGATCCCACGATGATGCGGTGAACTCCGTTGCAGCGGGATTCGATGGGTTGGTTTTTACGGGCTCCGCCGACGGGACGGTCAAGGTATGGAGGAGAGAGTTCCCGGGGAAAAGAACCAAGCATTATTTTTCGCAGACATTGTTGAAACAAGACTGTGCTGTCACGGCATTGGCTTTGAGCCCGGATGCTACGGTTGTTTACTGTGGCTCATCCGATGGGTTGGTTCACTTTTGGGAACGTGAGAACCAATTCTCTCGCGGCGGTGTTCTGAGAGGCCATAGACAGGCTGTTCTCTGCTTGGTTGCCGCCGGGAATCTTGTGATCAGTGGGTCGGCTGATATGGGGATCTCTGTGTGGAAAAGATCGGGGAAGGAGTATTTTTGCTCCGCGATTCTAACCGGACATAGCGGTCCGATTAAGTGTTTGGCGATAGAAAGAGATCAAGAATCGACATCCGGTGAAGTACGATGGATTCTTTACAGCGGTAGCCTAGATAAGGCAGTTAAGATGTGGCGCATATCAGAACGAGCACCGCCGATTACGCAAGACCAGCTTCGGTCCGATAGCAAATGTATTCCCTCATGGCAGTATTAGCTATATAAATTTTTTTACATTGGAATTTTCAACGTGTATGATAATTGATAAACATGTATAAAACTTTTGTTTGACGGGTAAACTACATTTCAATTCATTTCGTTATGAGTTTGGCAATATATATATCTTAATTCTAAGGGAATATAAAAAATGCTATTAGTGAATCTATAACTTATAACTTAAAAGAATAAAAAAATAAAAAATAGCAGCTTGTCAGCCGATTAAATAATACATGTCTTTTAGGCAATCATTCATTCATATCCAGTTTGTATGGCAAAATTCGGGCAGCATCAGTTCCAACAAAAATAAAAGTACATGCTTGGCGAATTGTGAAGAATTTTCTACCGACGTTTAGCAATTTGCAAATCAGAAGACTGAATACCTGTAGTGTTTGCCCCTTGTGGGAATATCATGGAAAAACCACGGCACATATATACAGAGATTGTAGTTTCACCCACCAACTGGTTCATATGCTTGGTTTTAACATTTCAGGCCACAATAACACACAGACGTGGGAAGGATGGTTACACAATATCAGTTCATCCCTGAATGAAGACAAATTCAAAAAAATGTTAGTTACCTTCTGGGCAATCTGGCATCATCGAAACAAAATAGTTCATGAAAATGCAGTGTCAAACCCAATCACGGTTCTTAACTTTGTGAAGACTTTTGTAGGGGAAATTGATGCTCTGAAAATCCCCAATCGAACGCCCAGTGTTAGGCAAACGGCGAAGTGGAACCCACCACCGACTGAGACCTACAAGTTAAACTTCGACTCAGCTTTCAGACAAAGAGAGGAAAAATCGATTACGGGAGTAATTGGCCGGGACCATCAAGGAAAAATTATGGCGGCCTGTACGACTCACCATCACCATATTGCCGACCCGTTTATAGCCGAGGCTCATGCATGCCTTCAAGCGGTCCGCTTTATGAAAGACCTGGGTTTCAGAAGGGTTATTGTTGAAGGTGATTCACTCACTGTTATAAAGAGGATAAACAGTTCAATATCAGACAGATCAATAATCAGCCCACTGGTTCAGGAAATTAAAGAAATGAGTAGGGAGTTCGAATCCATCCAATTTCGGTTTTCTTACCGGGAAGCGAACAGTGCGGCGCATCTTCTGGCAAAGGTAGGAGAAGCACTGCCGTCTCCGAGCTACTGGATTGAAGAAGCTCCGGAAGCTGTTATGAACTTAGCCGCGACGGAAGAACAACGACAACAGGGGACCTGACTGTTTCTGCCGGAGTACGAATTTTCTTGGCGATCTACACACTATCTGCATTCAGAGATGCATGCCAAGGCTTTTGAAGTGCTGGTTTTAGCCCCTTCATCAACAAGGAACGCCGTCTGACTCCGAAGACGGTGGGTCTGGTTGGGAGGGTTTTTTTTCTTTTCTTTCGCTTTGTGTCTTTTGGTTTCTTAGCTGACTTTTCACGCTTTTCCCCTTTTTACACTTATCCTATTTTGGTCGTATTATTACCGTATGAATAAAATTAAAACCAACTTTCGTTCAAAAAATAATAATAATACATGTCTTTTAATAAATTGTTTTTTAAAATTATAAACATATCATTCGATTAAAATATAATTACAAATAATATATTTACCATTAAATATTGGATGGGAATATTGAAGTAACTTAGTTTAATACTAATTTTAGTTTTCAAAACTTAACCTATTAATTTGTTAATGATTCAAAACAATTCATTAATAAGAATCTCTACCTTTTGTGGTACGCGTTTCCTCTGTTCTTGTGACACGTTTTTTTTTGTGTGGTTCGTTTCATCTGTTCTTGTGTTATGATTTTTAGCATACTTTATCGATTGATTGGTACTCGTATAGAGATCTACAAGACACTAATCTCTTATTATGATTCTGTCGGTGGTCTTAAAAAGATGGATCACCACTCAGTTGATGGTTGGTTGCCGATGTAATCAGACCTGGATAGTGGAGCAATATGCATGATAGCTTAGTCCGCTCACCACTTTTTTTCACACCGTAAAACGTCTTGTTTGCATAGAAACAAGGCGATTCAGTAAGGTTTCTGAATTTTGGTATGTTAATCTCAATGGATGTGTCTATTTTTCTTTGCACCATTGTAAGAGACTTTTAGTGGACTTGTCCTTTTTTTTTCTCTTTTTGTTGCATTGTATTTTATTATCTTTCATAGTGATTAATAAAATTTAGATGTTATTTCAGAAAAACAATTCATTAAATTTAACTTTTTGTATTTAAAAATTTCATATTTTTGTTTTTTGTTCTCCTAAATTGTCTATTCTACTCCCATAAATATTATATTTTTCCTGATATAATAATAATTTAACAATAATATGTTGTTGTTTTATGGTAAAATAAAGTTATCTAATTATTATTTTGATTTGATTGGTTCACATGTTTTGATAATATAAAAAAATACAAAAATAATAAAACAAATTAAATACGGAGGGTTAAATGTATAGCATGTCATATCATACGACTGTTTAAATTTTAAGAATAAAATAATTTGTTTGTAACAATATTTTAATTGATTTACGTGTTTATAATTTTTAAAAAATGATTTAATTATTTGGCGTCTCAACGAACCTGCCCATGTAATTTGGCGTCTCAACGAACCTGTCCACGTCCTGGCGAAGATAGGTAGATTATTCTCGTCTCAAGGAGTCTGGATTGAGGAAGCGCCAGAGTCCAGACTTGGTTGAAGAATGAAGAAGCAATTCAGAAAGACCGTTGGTGGGACGCTACACCATGTGAATATCTCGGAAATTTTGATATTATAATCTCCGATTTCCTTTTGATACTGGAGAAATGATTTATCAACAAAAAACCTCAACAATCAAGAAGAAACAGTAAGATTCAGTGAAGAAGAAAACCCGAGAAAGAAGGGTTCATTCCAACGGAAGAAAAGGGATAAGACAGACAGGAAAATTCCCAAATTACAAGCATACTCACTCAGGATAGTTTTTCCCTACTTATCCACAAAACACATAAAACGGCAACATTCAAGTATGAAACATAAAATAAGAAAATAAAGACTAAAAATAACCCAAACTAGCCACATGTCCATCCAGCTGGCAAAAGGCTGCATCAATACTCATGTCTTCCAGAAAATCCTTGTCCTCAAGGATCAAAATGAGGAAAATCCAGTTTCAGCTTATGGTAAAGTTCCCAAGTAGCATCTTCCGGAAACGAGTTGGTCCACTCCACCAATACCTCCGTAACAGCTCGATTTCCCCTCTTTACCATTCTTCTATCAAGGATCTTCACAGGTTCTTTGATAATGGTCCCATCAGGTCCTAGAACAGGTAGATCAGACTGAACTATGGCAGATCCAATATGTTTTTTAAGTTGAGAAACATGAAATGTTGGATGAACCTTCGATCCCACTGGTAACTGTAGTTTGTAAGCCACCTTTCCCACCTTTTCCAAAATAAGAAATGGCCCAAACCATTTGGGAGCAAGCTTGTGGCATCTTCTTAAACTCACGGATTGTTGCCTATATGGCTGAAGCTTTAAATAAACCCAGTCTCCCACAGTAAACTCTCTATCAGATCTTTTCTTATCTGCCTGTTTCTTCATCCGGTCTTTCGCTCGTTGCAAATAAAACTTAAGCATTTTAACTGCTGCTTCCCGCGCTTGCAAACTGCGATCTACTGATGCAACAAAAGACTCACCAGCAAGATATGGTAAATGGACAGCAGGTTCCTCACCATAAAGGGCCTGGAAAGGGGTCATATTAATAGCAGAATGGTGAGAAGTGTTGTACCACCATTCTGCTAAGGACAGCCAACAACTCCATTCTCTTGGTTTCTCTCCCGACATACACCTCAAGTAAGTCTCTAAACACCTATTCACCACTTCAGTTTGTCCATCGGTCTCCGGATGGTAAGCAGTTGAAGGTGTCAAACTCACGCCCATCTTCCCAAAGAGTTCCTTCCAAAAGGTGCTCATAAACACTTTGTCTCGATCACAAATAATATTCATAGGCAGTCCATGTAATTTATAAATATTATCAAGGAAGGTTTGTGCAACACTCAAAGCAGTAAAAGGGTGTGAAAGAGCTAAAAAGTGTGCATACTTTGTCAGCCGATCTACCACTACAAAAATGGTGTCTTTACCCTTGGAATTAGGCAAACCTTCGATGAAATCCATACTAATAGAAGACCAAGCTCTGTCAGGAGTAGGCAGTGGCTGAAGAAGTCCTGGCTTGAGTTGGTTCTCATATTTGTTTCGTTGGCAAACAGAACATTCTCTCACCATTCTCCTCACTGATTTTCTCAAACCCCTCCAATACAAACAAGCTGACATTCTTTTGCTGGTGACATCAGCCCCTGAATGCCCACCTAAAGAACTGCTGTGAAATTGCTCGATTAATTTCTTCTTCAATTCTAAGTCATCACCCACAACTAACTTTCCCTTCCTCTTTAAATACTTTCCATCCCATGAATATTTCGAGTGAGAAGTAGAATCTTTAACCAAATCAGCGATTATCTGTTGAAGCTTCCCATCATTGGTCCAAGTCTGCACTATTTGATTCACCAAATCAGTGTTGAAAACACTAATTGCCATCATTTGACCAGTTGAAAATTCAGGGTTGCGAGACAGAGTATCCGCTACTGTGTTGGTAACACCTCTCTTATAACATATCTCATAATCATAACCCATCATCTTGGCTACCCAAGTTTGTTGAGCAGGAGTAGTTGCTACATTGCCAGATAAAAACTTTAAACTTTGGTGATCTGTCCGTATCTTAAAATGTCTTCCTACTAAATAAGGAGACCATTTTTTGACTGCCAGTAATACTGCCAACATCTCTTTGTCATAAATATATAGGGATTGATGCTTGCTTCCCAATCCTTTACTGAAGTATGCCAAAGGCCTGCCACCTTGTATCAAAACTGCCCCAACACCACAAGTCGACGCATCAGTCTCAATAATGAATTCTTGTTGAAAATTAGGGAGGGCAAGAACATGTGCGGATGTCATAGCAACTTTCAATTTCTCAAAGGCAAAAGTTGCTTCCTCAGTCCAACCCCAATTGTTTTTCTTTAACAAATCAGTTAAAGGTTTCGCGATTCCACCATATCCCTTGATAAATCTACGATAGTAACCAGAGAGTCCTAAAAATCCTCTCAACTCCTTGATGTTGGTAGGGGTAGGCCATTCCACAATGCATTGCACCTTCTTACTATCCATGGAAATAAATCCATTCGAAATCGTGTAGCCCAAGTAGTCTACTTCAGTTGCCCCAAAAGTACACTTGTTCTTTCTTGCAAAAAGCTGATGATGTTTGAGGAGTTCTATCACCTCTCGAATATGCTTCAAATGCTCTTCCCAACTCCCGGAGTAAACTAGAATATCGTCAAAAAATACCAAAACAGATTTTCTCAATAGTGCCTTGAAGACAGAATTCATTAGCCCTTGAAAAGTTGCAGGAGCATTGGTCAGACCAAATGGCATGACCAAGAATTCGTAATGCCCTTCATGTGTCCTAAATGCTGTTTTAGGAATATCATGTTCCCACATTCTAATTTGATGATACCCTGACCTAAGATCAAGCTTAGAGAAAAATCTTGCCTCCCCCAATTCATCAAGTAACTCCTCAATGATAGGGATTGGGAATTTATCTTTGAGCGTTAATTGGTTTAACTGCCTGTAATCAACACAGAGGCGCCATGATCCATCCTTTTTTTTCACCATGACAATAGGAGAAGCAAAGGGACTAACACTATCTCTGATAATACCATTCTGCAACATTTCCTTTATTAATTTCTCTATCTCATTTTTCTGTACCATGGGGTATCTATAAGGTCTGATCTTTACTACAGCAGACTCATCTTGCAGCACAATGCGATGTTCATGACCTCGTTTCGGTGGTAAACCTTGTGGTTCACGAAACACTTCAGCAAATTCCTCCAGAAGCTGTTGTAGATCAGCACGATTCTCATCCTTCTTCAAAAGTAATTCCAATTGAGTGTTCATGGTCAATAGAGACATTCCAGGAGTAATTCTGTTTCCTTTCAACATTTTTGAGCCCTTACTATCTTGCAACCACTGAATCGAACCTGGATGTAATCCTTTCCAACAAATAGCCTCCCTTTCATGCGTAAACTGCATCATCAATGTAGAAAAATCCCACTGGATTGACCCCAACGAAGCCAACCACTGAACCCCTAACACCATGTCACATCCATTCAAAGGTAAAACCAAAAAATCTGCAGAGAATTGATGTCCCTGAGTTTCCCATTCCACTGCTCGACAAAGACCCAGGGACTGTATAAAACCACCATCAGCAATTGTCACTCTCATTTGATGTTTTTGTTCCACGATCAACCCATAAGCCTTAGTTGCTCCCAAACTCAAAAAGTTGTGAGTACTACCCGAATCAATCAAAGCCACTATCTTCTGTCTTTTAATCAGAACGTTAACTTTCATTGTTTCACACCCACCTGCACCCCACATCGCCTGGAGAGATAACACAGGAATTTCTGGGTATGTTTTCTCAGGACCAGTAGCATCACCCCCCTCAGCATCCAACCGATCCTCACAATCAACAAATTCTTCATTTTCCCCTTCGATGTCATTGCCTTCCATTAGTAGCTGAAACAATTGAGAGCGTGTACATCGATGACCGAGAGTATATTTGGAAGGGCACCAAAAACATAACCCTTTACGCCTCCTTTCTTCCATGTCTGCAGGAGGTTGGCGACCAGGACCATTTCCAGTAGGTGGGAGTCCCCTCTTTGGTGATGGAGCACGACTGTTACTAGCACTGAACACTTTACCACTGAGTACTGGAGTCACAGTTCCACTCGAGTTCTTGAGGACTGACGAAGATGAACTAGCTTTACTAAAAACGGAAGGCATGGTTGGAGTAAAAGGCAAACTCACAGTGCTTGTGCGAGGTGCAGAGACATATCCTTTCCTCACAGTGTTAAAAACGATCTGCTCAAAGTGTAAAGCTAAACGAAAAGCGTCAAGCAGATCTTTAGGTTGAAAAACTTTGATGTATTGTCCAATCTCCCATTTGAGGTTTGTAATGAAAATACTAAGAGCATACTCATCACTAAGATGCATTTGGTTCAGGACACTTACAAAATCAGAATAGTATTGATCCACCGAAGATGTTTGTTTGAGGGAAACTAAGTCGCGCATTGGATCCTCCAAACCTTCTGGCGCAAAGCGATCCTGCATCAACCGTAAATACTTGTCCCAACTGAGTTTCTCTATACCACCATTGCTCCGAACCACAAAATGGTGCCACTGAAGAGCTGCACCCTCCAAATGGAGCATCACGAGCTTGACTTTCGTGTGTTCAGGAACTGCTTCAGCCGTGAAAAATTGTTCCAACTTCGCCCACCAATCTCGAAAGTGAGACCCATCAAAGTTAGGGCATTTGAGTTTGTAAGGATTGACAGTTGTTTCGCCGACAAAGACACAATCCTCATCATCCTTGGCCGCATCAGCCGCTTCTGTGGTATCGAATTCCAGACCATCATCCCCACTTGGCGTAGATCCCAAAATACCCTTAGAAGAACCGGCTTTACCCACCAAGCTCTCAAGTAACGCTTTCACTTCCCCTATTTCCTTTCGAACGCCGGTAACCTCAAGGCGAATATCCTGGACCTTCTCCGAAATCGTCTTTTCAATCTTGTCCTCTAATTTATTTTCTAACTCTTGAAAATCAGATTGGAGTTTGGCGATATCTTGTTGGTGCCTCGTCTGAACGCCGTCCACCATGGCCAGGTCGGTGTCTCTGATACCTTTGATACTGGAGAAATGATTTATCAACAAAAAAACCTCAACAATCAAGAAGAAACAGTAAGATTCAGTGAAGAAGAAAACCCGAGAAAGAAGGGTTCATTCCAACGGAAGAAAAGGGATAAGACAGACAGGAAAATTCCCAAATTACAAGCATACTCACTCAGGATAGTTTTTCCCTACTTATCCACAAAACACATAAAACGGCAACGTTCAAGTATGAAACATAAAATAAGAAAATAAAGACTAAAAATAACCCAAACTAGCCACATGTCCATCCAGCTGGCAAAAGGCTGCATCACCTTTCTCATCTGCATCACACTCTCTTATCTTGCTCTTTTGCCTCCACAGTTTGATCTCAGATGAAGGTTACCCTCTTTTCTCTTTTCCACTTCTTTAAGTTTTCCTTTTACTTTCCGGTTCTGCCCTTTAATATTTGGTTTGCTCTTTATTTATTGTAACCCATAGTCCGTTTGATCTTTCTTTCATCAATATATTACCGGCATTATTATTCAAAAAAATGATTTAATTATTATCAAACTCGTAATTGAATGACAGTAATTTGAATATTTTTTTTGGGTGACCCTATGTATGTTCTAACACTAAAAACTTAGGGTTTAAGGTTTAGTTTTTAAGATTTAGAATTTAGAGTTTTTTTAATGTTGTGGCATACATAGGATGAGCCTTTCACCCGACCCGATCAAGTTGGATTTTTGTTGTTGCAAAAAATCAAATTCCGGTCGAATTTTTATTATGGGCGATGTTAGGTCAAGTTCATGTTTATGGTGAAAAAATATTTGACTCGACCCGTGACTAATAGTATAATTTCCCATATATTTTTAGAGATATTTGTAATATTGCAGAATCTTTATATGTTTTTACAATTAGATCCTTAAAATTGAGTCCCTAAAATTAATTTTCTTTTTACAATTATGTTCTTAAAATTTATATTTTTATAGGTCAAGTCTAGTTCAGGTTGATGTATTTAAATTCTTGGCCGGGCTTAAGTTTTCTTAATGATGAGGTCGATTTGAGTTCAAATTTGGAGTAATTATTTTTGGGTCAGCTAAAAACTTGACCCGACTCTTGTTCATTTTTAAACATACATATAGACATAAAAAAAGGCATAAAATTTTTGTTTGTATAATTGAGGTTAGGTGATAGATTTTTTTTTGGAGGGGGTGTTAAGAAATACATGCTTGTATATATGACTTTGAATGTCGTATGTCTGTGCCCGCCTTTGAATATTTCCCACCCCTATTTAGTCTTGTCTCCGTACTAAATTCAACTGGTCCAAGACAACACTGCAATATTGTAGACATGATGGAATCTCGCATTTGATCTATAACTCTTGGATTAAAGTGCCTAACTCCAAATGGGTGAAACTTAGACGCACGTGAAGTGAACGCCCCCCAAATTTTTCTCTCCTCTCGAAACCAAAGAGCCTCAGGTGATTGATTTGATTCACCGGCTCCGACATATTGAATGGATTTCCTGTCTGTGTGGCCTCGACCCCGGCAGTGTACCACCGGGTGTTGGAATTTCGCTGTGGACGACAGCGTTTGCAGGGTTGCTCCAAGGGTATCGGGCGGTGGAAGTTTGGTGGGTGACGGCTCGGTTCAAGGCTCTAAGCCATCACCGTTTGATTCTCTGGGTCGCCTTGTCGGAGATGATTTAGGCCACCGATATCTGCTGCTGTTCTGTATGATTTCCCAGTCGGACTTTGCTATTGTTCCAGTTTGATCAGACGAGAGTTGGGGCGACCAAGGTGCCGGCAACCGGCGAACTTTTGATGCCGTGGGAGCCTCTGCGTTTTTTCAGGTTAATTTCCATTTACCGTTGGCCCTGGTTCCTATATTGACCTAGCTTCTGGTGAATTTACCCATTCTCCCCTCTTCATGCCCCTTTTCTGGTGGACTTATACTCTTCTTTGAGTTTGGATTTGATTATTTCTCTACCGCAACTGATTGCTGAATTGTGATTATGATTCTTGCGTGATTGTTGATTGCTTTTTGGCTTGTTGGTCAAAATTTATGCTCGGTCTCTGTCTTGCTGTGTACGTGTTGGCTTGGAGAACCTCTGGATTTTTCTGATTAAGTTTGAACTGCTGCTCACTGTCTTTTTGCGGTGAGATTGGTTTCTGGAAAGTCGAGTGTGTTGGTTCCTCATTTCACCCCAATTAGGGGCGGGTGGCCTTGTTCGTTGATGATCCCTTGCGTGAGTGATCCTTCTCAGCTTGTTCGTGATCCCTTGCGTGAGTGAAGCACCAGGTGCGAAGGAAGGTGTTTCTGTACTCATGTCTGTTATGGCATGGAGCGTCCGTGGACTGGGAAATAGGAAAACAATTAGGGCTCTCCAGAATTCAGTTCTTAAGCATAAACCGTCTATAATTTTCCTTAGTGTGACAAAATACAAAAAAACGGTACCTTGAAAAAATCAAAATGAAGATGAAGTTGGAGCATTCCTTTTATGTGGAACCACAGGGCTTAGCGGGAGGCCTCGCTCTTTGGTGGTCAGGGGATGTTGATTTATTAGTTCTGAGACATGTAAAGGGGTACATTGATACAGAAGTGGTTTTGTAGGAAGGTGATGCTTGGTTCAACACCTTTATTTACGGACCACCGTATAGAGACGAAAGACAAGCTTTCTGGGAAGAGCTATCTAAACTAAGGGAGTCCAACAATGTCAAGTGGCTCATTATGGGTGACTCCAATATGGTGGCTCGTCAAGAGGAGAAGGAAGGGGGAACCCGGTAAACTCCCAGGAGGTCAAATGGTTTGAAGACTTTGTGAATTCCTCCGGGCTTGTTGAAATGCCTATAAAAGGAGGTAATTATACCTGGTTCAATCAAAGAGGCAGGGACCGGTCAATTCTCGAAAAACTTGACCGTATCTTATTCTTAGCTGAATGGAGCTTGGCTTTCCCAAAAGCTTTGGGGGTGATGAAGGTTGCTATCGCTTCTGACCACGCACCGATTGTTCTATGTACCAAAGGTGTGAACAGGAAATACAAGAAAGATTTCAAATTTGAAACTAAATGGCTCCTTGATGAGGAGTGTTCCCATACGGTAGCCAAGGGATGGGATATTTCGCCGGGGGAAAGAGTAGCTTCCAGGTTTGGGAGGAAAATCCGAAACACCAGGAAAGAGTTGACCAAATGGAATAAAGCAAAAATGAAGAAGAAAAATGAAAAGAAACAAGAGTTGCTGAAGATGATAAAACAACTCCAGGGAAGGAAGCTCACAGACGCGGAGCTGGAAGAACATAAAAGGCTTCAGAAGGAGCTTGATGCCGAATGGGAAAGCGAAGAGAGATACTGGCATCAACGATCCAGAATTAACTGGCTGAAGTATGGAGATCAGAACAAAAAGTTCTTCCATGCCACCACCGTTCAGCATCGCAGAGCCAATTCCATAGTCAAATTAAAACAGGAAGATGGGATATGGCTGGAGAAACCAGAAGAAATTGCTTGTTATCTGCAACAACATTTCCAGAAAGTCTTCACTAGAGACCATACGGTGAATTTCCTCGGCCTCAGAGATTATATCCCCAGACTTGTAACTGATGAGATGAATGATGCGCTCAGCAGAGATGTGACTGAAGAGGAGATCAAGAAGGTTGTTTTTGATATAGGTGCTACAAAAGCCCCGGGTCCTGATGGTTTCCCTGGATGTTTCTACCAGACCTTCTGGGATAAAGTGAAAGAAGATCTGATCGGGATGGTTTCTAGTTTCTTTAGGGAAGGTGTTATGGTTCCTGGAATGAACAAAACAAATATTGTGCTTATACCCAAAAAGACAAACCCCACCGAAGTATCACATTTCAGGCCGATCAGTCTCTGTAACTTCTCCATGAAAGTTATTACTAAAATATTAGCATCGAGATTGAAAAGATTTCTTCCAGAAATCATCCCACAATATCAGTCAGCTTTTGTGCAAGGGAGATCCATCCATGATAATATTTTATTAGCAAATGAGGCCTTCCATGCTATTAAACGAACTAGAAAGTGCGGGAGAAGGTTCATGGCTCTCAAGATCGACTTGGAGAAAGCTTATGACAAAGTGGACTGGGATATTTTACAATTTGTCAGGACCAAGCTGGGGTTCTGTGAGTGGTAGATTGGAAAAGTCATGCAATGTATCACGTCGGCCTCTTTCTCCCTAATCTTAAATGGTGAGCGTACTGGGGAATTCAAAGCGGGACGGGGCTTGAGGCAGGGAGACCCTTTATCTCCTTTTCTCTTTACCTTCATATCAAGCATTTTATCATGGATCATTGAGAAGGAAATCTATATGAACAGATTTGAGGGGTTGAGAATCAAACGGAGATGTCCTATCTTGAGTCACCTCCTTTTTGCTGATGATTGCCTAGTTTTCTCCGCAACGATCGAAGAAAACTGTGCTGCCACTCTTCATATCCTTCAGCTCTTTCAGGCCTCTACAGGAAAATCGGTTAATTTCCAGTAATCCTCAGTCTACTTCTCTCCCAATGTCAGTATTAGCCTCAAAACCCACCTGTCACATGTCATGGGCTTCCGCCCTATGGAGGAGGATTCTAGATATCTTGGGCTTCCTTCCTTTTGGGGTAGAAGCAAAAAAGAAGCCTTGAACTTTATCAAAGAACGGGTGCAGAACAGATTGAGAGGATGGAAAGCTAAGTTCCTGAACTCAGCTGGGAAGGAAGTCCTGGTCAAAGCAGTTGCCCAAGCCATTCCCACTTATGTCATGCAATGCTTCCTCCTCCCAGTTACATTCTGTGATGAAATCAGCTCACATGTGGCTAAGTTCTGGTGGAACAACTGTGCTGAAAAGGAAAAATGTATTCATTGGATGAACTGGAAGGATCTGTGCCGCCCAAAGGATAAAGGGGGCTTGGGTTTTCGGAACCTTAGAACCTTCAATAAGGCTCTCATTGCTAAAATTACTTGGAAGGTGATAAAGAATCTGACTTCCCTTCTGGCCCAGACTCTTCGGGGAATCTACTATCCAAATGGGAATATCTTCGATGCACCCAAATGCTCTAATCCTTCATGGGCTTGGTCTGGTATTAGGGAAGGGATCAAGGTTATAAGGGAGAGAGCAATTTGGAGAGTAGGGAACGGGAGAGGTATATCAACCTGGTTCGACAAATGGGTCCCGAAGTTGTCCAGCTATAGAATATTGACTCCACCGCCTCCAAACTTTCCTTCTCCATCCGTCAGCGGCCTTATGAACCCAGACCAAAGATCATGGAATGAATCTAAGGTAAATGAGTTGTTCTCCCCAATTGAAGCCAAGGCCGTTTTGGCTATTCCAATTGGATGGCCTCAGGTGCAAGATTCTTTTATCTGGGCTCCAAACAAGAGTGGAGAATACTCGGCTAATTCAGGTATATATTCTGTAACACCCCAATTTTGGGCTTAGAAGTTTTGGGTTTGAACCGGACCGGTCGGATTTTTGGTTTGAATATAAAAGGTGGTTTTAGGGAAAGCCTAGTTCGGGATGCATTAAAAATATGGAAAAATATCTAAAAATCCTATTTTAATATATATAAGAGAGTGGTGAAATCAATTTTACAAAATGAGGTTTGGAAATATGACATTTTGAGTTAGTGACTAAAATGTAATTTTTGAAAAGTTCGTGACTGTTTTAAAAGGATTGAAACTTTGAATCTTTAAGGAGCTAATGTACCCAAGTGAGGATTTCTCCAGATTTTTCTTGATTTTTAAAGACTCATTTAATGTTTAATTAATAAAAAGAAAAGAGGGAAAAGTCACATTTTGGTTTCATAACTAACTTTTGCCAAAATTTTCCGATTTCATTTTCTCTCAAAATTCCCTCAGCCAAACACATTTCCACAGCAACTTTCCTTTTGATTTTCACACCTAAAGAAGAGTTTTCAATCTCCAAATGATTCCTAATCATTTCTACATCAAATCCTCACCATTTGCTTAATGAATTTTCAAGGATTTTGGCTCTAAACAAGGAGAAATCCACATTTAGAGGTATGAACGTCCTTCTCCTATAAATACTCAGTTCTTTACTGAAATTCCCAAGTTTTCAATCCTTAAATTGAGTTTTATTAAAGGTTTTAATGTTGTGATCTTGATTTTGGCTTAAAATTCAAGATTTGGATTTAATTTTGAAGAAATTCGTATTGGATGTTTGGGCTCTGTTTTGAGATGTCTTTTTGATGTATTTTGGATGTTTTAATGATGTGAAATGGAGGTTTAATCAATGCAATCCCGAATAGGTTGATTTTCCTAGGTTTTTACTTGTGAAAATGGTGGTTTTTGGGGTGATCTTGGTGTTTTGTTAATGCTGGAGGTATAAGAACGAGTTTGGGTTCATTTTGGATGTTAATTGATGTTTAAAAATGGTTAGAAGTGATGTATCTTGGCTGGGTTAAGTTTTGGAAGAGTTTTGAGGTGTTTTCGGTTGTGTTTGGTAGCCGAAATGTTGGATTTTTGTATAGCAGCGAGTTTAGGTGTGTTGCTGGTGATTTTAATGCATAAGGATGCATTAATCCTCTGTTGTTATGTGTTTAAAACATGGGAGAATGATCCGGAGGCAATAGAGGTGGCGTTGGAGGTTTCGGATGCTTGGAAGGCTTAACGGCTAGCGTAGTTTTGTGTATCGGTGAGTGGTAAAGAGTTTTCCAGCTTTGAAACATTTTGGATGAGGCTTTGGGAGCTTAGTTTAAGTCTAACCAACTTAGCTAAGCTCAAGAGTAAGTAAATGGAATTTCTCTCTTGGTTTGGGCTATGCTTTGGTTTTTAAATGCACTTGGGATGATTGTGTTTAAATTACTATTTTTAAGCATGTTTGGACATGGTTTATTGTCGGTTATTAATGCCATTATGTTAAAGATGCATGAGGTAAGTAATCCTTGACTTGTTTGGGTTGTGTGCATATGATCCTAAGCATGTGATGCTTGTGGATTTGGCATTTTGGTTATGCTTGTAAAAACAGTGGATTAATGTGGTAAAATGGTTATATTGGCAAGTGATGTAAGTGGTTCTTGGTTACTTTAATCGGATATAGTTAGCCGGCTATATGATTGGGTGCACCGTGAATTGAGTCGCCTTGTATGTTGAGGGGTTGTGATTGTACCGTAAACTCCATCCAAGTACCCTGGCGATTGAGGAAATTAGTGTCACCATGATGGAGGATGGCTCTCGTGGGTGGACTTTGTTGAGAGTCACCGCGATGGAGGATGGCTCTCGTGGGTGGACCTTGTTAAGCGTCACAACGGTGGAGGGTTGCTCCCGTGTGTGAGCTTGGTTAAGGTGATTACAATGGTTGAGGTAGCTCCCATGTGTATGCCTTGTGGTGTGTCCCGACTCTCGCTAGTGAGTTATACAACTTCCGATGAGTGATGTTGAGGGGTTGTGATTGTACTGTTAAACTCCATCACGGGTGTTGAGGGGTTGAGATTGTACCGGTAAACTCCACCTTGTGTTGTTCGGTAGTGTGTATGAAGCGTGTGGGACAACGCTTGTAATCCGCGTATCCGATTATGTCTTGTGTTGTGATGGTTTGTGAATTGTCGCTTGAATGTCAATATAATGTGTTTGAATGTAATGAAGCAAGAGTTGCTTGGAAATGATGCAAGGTGCAAGGGAAATATGTAAATGATGCAAGAATGCATGCGATGCTTGTTAAGCTTGAGCACTAGTATATTTTGCTAATGTGAATGGTGTATATGTGCATAGAATCTCATAAATGCATTGAAGTCTTGTGAGGGCTTGTTTTAGAAGGCATGTAATACAAGTGTTGTTTTTGTGGTTCATGTGTTGCATTGGTTTAATGCGTGAGATAGTTAGAAGGAGCTAATGGTTTTCATAGGGTTTCTTGTTTTTGAGGTGTACATCAAGAATGAGGGAAGTATGTTGTGAATTGGAGGTGTTTTCCAAGGAATTTGTGTTTAAATTTGCATGTGATGTTCATGCATGAAAAGGGTTTAAATGATACTTTGCAAGAATGTGTTTTGGGGTGAGTTGTTTAGCTTTTCTAAGCTAAAGGTTGGTTTTCATGTTGAGCAATGCATGGTTTGAAGCATGTTGCTTTAAAAAGGGGGGTTTTCAAACAATGCTTTGGTTTATTGAATTGTATTTACTTTTTAAAGAAGATTTTATGATTTGCTGCATTGATGGTGTTTTGGTTTTGAGCATCCCTCACTAAGCATTATGTGCTTACGCTCCTTTGTGTCCATCAATGCAGATAATTGAAGTTGGGACAGCAAGAAGCAAGGCATTCAAGGAGAGCTCCACTTGAGAAGTATGTCTCGGTTAATAGCTATAGATAATAAAGGCAATTGTAACACCCGTGTTTTGGGCCTAGGAGTTAAACAGGTTATAGTTCGAGTCAAATAAAATTTAATTAAAACAATCCAACTTCAAATAATGACCTAATTGAGCTTCTGTAAAAGGAAAAGGACCTAAGTTGTTATTTGACCAAAGACTTTCAAAAAGTAAGACCACTTTATTCATAAAGTTGTCATCTTCTTCATAAAACCCTTTTACCAACATTAAAAAGGGAAAACCTCCATTTTCAAAACCTCTCAAGTATCTAGTCAATATTCCATTGATTTTAGTGCTCGATTTCAACATCAAATTAAGAGGTAAATATGTTTTCTTGATCCCCTCCTTATCCTCTATCTATCTATGGTCTTGGATTTCAAAAATATGGGGTTTTGGAAATTAGGGTTTATGTTAAAGTTTGGGTTTTTAAGGGGGTTTTTCAATTTGTTTTGATAAATCATGTTGGGGTTTTGTTTAAGCATAATGAAATACACAATATATATTAATTTGGTTGATTTTGGGTGAAAATTCGTAGTGGGTTCTTAGGGCAATTTTTGAGGTATTAAAACTTGGGGGTTTGGTGGGTTTTATGTTGAAATTGAAGGGCTGATGGTCTACCTATGTTAGGAGGGTGATTTGGGATGTTTTAGAAGTCATTTGGGTGTTTGGAAATGGGTATTTCAGCCAAGGGTTATTGGAGTACGAAAATTGGGTTTTTGAGATATTATGTGGTTTGGGAAATTGTGGAAATTGGGTTGTGTTTGCAAAGTGAGTTGATGGTTGAGTTAGCATTGAATTCGGAAGTAATGTATGTGTTTTGTTTGACTAGAAGCAAGAGGAAACGTTGAGGAGGCTGTGGGACCGAATCCGGGTTCGTAGGAGGATTGGTTCGAATTGCTAAGGAAGGGCGGTGAGTGGTCTTAACTTGTTTTAAAGTTTGGTTCGAGCATGAGTAGTGTGTGTGTGTAAAGTGTGCTTGGTAGGCCACTTCCTTATAATCCAAGTAGTTAATTTAGTCTTGTTTTCCTTAAATGCCAATGTGCTTAATGACTATGCTCTTGTACTTGTGATTATATGGTGCATGTATATATATATCATGATGTGGATATATGTGATGAGCATGAGTGTGATTGATGATATGTGATTGATGATGATAATTGGCACTAAAATAATTACCGGTTGTAAATGATCGATCATTAGGATAGTGTGCACACAAATTGAGTCAAAACGTACGTGGCCTTGATGGCGTTAAGTCATCAAGGAGGAGTACGGTGATGTAACATTCCACCGGAAGCTTTTATTTATTTCTACGGGATGATGAGTGGAATCCCATCCGTAGGGCATGTGGCGATGAGTGGAATCCCGCACATGCAAGGTCCGGTGATGAGTGAAATCCCACCGAGGTAAAGTGTTGTTGAGGTTTATATCCGCACAATCGGGGTAATTAAAGTGGCCAATTAAACTTGTTTATGTATTGTGATATATGATGGTGATATGTGATTGTGGTATATGGTGTTGTTGCATGACGTGGATGTTGATGTTTAAACATGTTAGGATTGAGAGACCATACATGTCACTTGAAAGACTAGCTATGTCTACTTGATTTTATGCATATGCTTGATGTATGTAAGACTAGGATTAACATGCTTGAACCCTGCATTGTTGATGTTTTTCGTTTTAGAGCACCCTCACTAAGCTTATAGCTTACGCTCTCAATGTTCAACAATGCAGATCATTAGCGTGGAGTTAGCTCGAGGCAAGGCAAGAAGGGCTTTCCAAGTTGTTGCTCAAGTATGGTTAATTTTGTAGTAGTTAAGCAATGTGGCAATAGGGTGTGTTTGTATGAGCCTTGTATGACTCCTTCAATATGATGTTGTTTTGGATTGATCATGGTTTGTAAGTATGTTATACTTTGATGAATGTTGGTGTGTATGATGGCATGCTTTAGGATGTTTTAGGTTGCCTTATGCAGAGTTCAAACCTCTTTTGTTTGACTTGTGGCTTTATGACCATTTGAGCCTTTGAGTATGCATATTATGGCCTAAATTGCTCTCTCATTAGAATGTTATGTATGAATGCCTTAATTCATGTATGGTTGATTCCCTTGGCTTAAATATGTGTGCTTACATGGTTGTATATGCTTAGGTGAGTCGAGAAATGCATTTAGAGTCGTTTTGGGGTCGTTTAGGTTGAATTTGAGGAATTGCAGTGCAGGGGGTATCGATACCCCTAGCTAGGGTATCGATACTCTCTTGCCCAAAGGCCTCAGATTTTGCCTGGGGTATCGATACCCTAAGGGTATCGATACCCTCCAAAGTTACTGGAATTTGGAATTTTGAGTAAGAATAGAGCGTATCGATACGGGGTCCCCGAGTATCGATACGGATCTATTCTGTTGACCAAGGAGGGTTGACCGAGAAAGAGGGTATCGATACCCCTGGTAAGGGTATCGATACGGTCTTCTCGTGTTGACTCCTTGGGTTGACCTAGAAAGGGGGTATCGATACCCCTGTCAAGGGTATCGATACTGCCTGCCTTATAAGCTTAAAATTGACTGTTTATGCATGGCTGTGGTTCGAATGTGTTTTCCTTTGAATGTTTTCCGCTGTTGTGAATCACATAGGACTTAGTATTCATCTAGGCAAGATTAATATAAAAAGAAAAAAATAGGGTTGCTAACCGAGGGGGAATCCTTTGGGTTTCGCTTCGGTTTTCCCCGTGTAACTCACTCGGACCGGTTATCTGGCCAGACCGGGACGAGGGGGTTACAGCAATGGGGGAGAGTCTTTTATATTGATGTGTAACGAGTTTGAGTATGTTGACCATATTTGGTTTGTGGTTTGAATCTTGTTGTTTATCGCTTTGCAACATTTGAATCTTCTTATTCATAAGTTGTTGCACTATGCTTCTTGTTTTAAAAGCTTGATCAAGTGTTGGATGTGTTGAAAGAGTTGGTGCACCTAAGGTTTGCTTTGCATCTATATTTTAATGCAATTTGGTATTTATGATGCTTGGCCTGTTGTTGATATGTTGAGGATTGATTTAGAGTATGTTTGATGGTGATTAGATGTGTAAAAACAGGTTTTTCTGCTGTTTCTGGGCAGGGTGTTTCGAAACACCCTTGCATGTTTCGAAACAGGTGCATGTTTTGGCCTGGGCGTTTCGAAACGGGTAGAGGTGTTTCGAAACACTTTGGCTACTGCCAAGCCGCGTTTCTGAACGGTCAATTCCCGTTTCGAAACACTTGACCGTTGGGCACTGATTTGAATGGTTTTGAGGTTTGCAAGCTTTACATTTTAGTCCTGATTTTTATATGTGCAATTGCTTGAGTTCGAGATGTCCGTTTAAGGTGAAATTTGACAGAGAAGCATATAACCTAACTAATTTCATAATGGTATCTTAAAAATTAGTAAAGTCCTCTTAATTTCCAGATTTTACATTTTGGTCCCTAAATTCGTATGTTGTGCAATTGAGTCCCTTATTGTTTTCCGATTGCTGTGATTTTTGAGTATGCTTATCCCAAGAGTATGCCTAGGATTAATGTGCATCTAGACAAGTTTGAAAAGAAAAAAAGGTCGTTAATCAAGGTTGACTTTCGGGTTGACTTTGGTTTTCCCCGTGTAATCTTCGTAGTTCGGGTCAACCGTCTAGGCCGGGCTAAGGGGGTTACAGATTCATTGAGGAGAGCTCTGAAGACCGGTCCATTCCAACACACAGTGAAGACCCAAAGAAGAGAAAGGAGTTTTTGAGCTCTATTTGGAATGTTAAAGTCCCATCCAAGATTCGCTCCTTTTTATGGAGGTTGTGCCATAATATTGTGCCCACCAAAGGTACTTTAGCAGCACGTTTTCACGGTAAATTCAGGGACTTCGATTGCTGTCCTCGCTGTGGGGAATCGGGGGAATCTAGTGAACATCTTTTTTTCTTCTGCCCCTTTGCACAGGCAGCCTGGAAGGCATCTGGATTTAATTACTCCCCGTCCTCCATGGGATTCCCGGGCTTCCCTAAGTGGTGGATAAAGATCAATGACTTTCGAAAGCGCGGAATCTTTGATGATGGCTGCGCTCTTATTGCCTTCCTTCTGTGGACTCTTTGGAAGTCGAGAAATGCCTTGATTTTTGAAGGAAGGCATGACCTCCCCTGGGATGTGTGGCTGAGGGCGGAGAGAGCCTATATGGAGTACAGTCTGTCAACCATGAGTGAGAATCCGGAGAAGACCCAAGTCTCCCAAGGACTTCGGCAATGGGCACCACCTCCACATAATACTTTTAAGATTAACTGCGATGCTGCTTATGATCTTTCTTCAGGGAAAGTATCAGCAGCGGCTATTGCAAGGGATTGCTCGGGAGCCTTCTACCAAGGAATCTCCGCACCGTTTGTTACTCCGTCCGTTACAGCGGCAGAAGGTATGGCTATCAGGTTGGGTTTGGAGTTAGCCATCCGGAACGGGTTTAGCAAGATTATCATTGAAGCGGATTTTCAAGCCGTGATTGGTAGGCTTAGGGATGGATCCCTCTCGGATTGGGAAACATCAGCCGTCGAGGAAGATATTTTGCAGATATCGAGCTCCTTTACATCTTGTTTTTTCTCTTTTGTTCCCCGTTCTTGTAATCAGGAAGCCGATGGGCTAGCCAAGCTTGCAAAAAACCATCTGTGTCAAATATTTTGGGGAGATGATATGGTTCCCCCTCATATTCTGTAGTTGTTATCTTTTGTCAATGAATTAAGTTATCTTCTGATAAAAAAGATCTATAACTCTTGGATTAAAATCCTCAAATATGGGTACATATGTAAAATGTATGATGCTATTATAAAGTATGACACAAAATCAAGTAACCAATTATGTTAGGCGTGTCATAGGTATTAAAGTATCATGCAATCAGCGGCAAATGTTTGTCAAATTCAATATTTTTTTATCATGCAATTGGAGGACCAGGGACCTTACTAGCCTTAGCAGGCGTCAGTGAGGACAATTTGGGTACCCTGTCTAGAACCGTAACCTCATATAACAAACCGTAAAAACCCACCCATGTTAGAGCCATGTTGAACTCAAACCTTAAGGTGTCACCCATTGATATATGAACATGTGTTTTGCTTCGTTTTGTTTTTTTTACTCTTCATATTATGTTTTTTGTATTTAATTATTTGTTATATTTGTGCGACACTAATCAAATTTCTTTGGGTTGTTTATTGTTTATGTACACATGCATCATCATCATCATAGGGAGGTGTTGGTTATTTAATTAATTTGATAGAAAAATCTTCGTCATGGCCAAAAGAGTTCAGTGCTTATCAGAGAAAAACGATGATGTTCGAAAATGGTTATAAAACAACTAGAGAAGGTTCGAAGAACTGAGCATAAATGCTATAGGGGAAGAGGAAGAAATCGCAAAAAATCGGTCAAAGATTCGCCCGTGTCCTCCGGGTTGTGTCTTGGATAACTGGACCGCTGTTGAACTTCCTATTGTTTTTAAATCTTTATCAGAGTAATGCTCGAAACTTGCCCCGCTACTTAAGCCATAAAGTAGTGGAGATTTATTGTAAGGGCCCCCATTTAGGCATCAATTTATCAATTCAATAAATGAATGCATTTTCCCTTTCAATCTAGTCTTATTGTTTGTCCATTCTTTTCTTTTGTTCACTTGTTCCATTTCATTAAAACATTCTACACTTCCCTTTCTTGTGCCTTATATATATATATATTTCCTCTTACACATTTGCAGGCCTTTAGATATCAATTGCACGAATGATGTTGCTTTGAACTCATAAGTCGACTTTGAACAGACTATATGCTTAGGAGAGTATGTTAGTATTGTATGCTCCAATTTTGAGTCATAACCACATACCGATCTCAGGCCCGAGTAAATAATATTAAAAATTAAAACAAAAAACCTAAAAAAGTAACAAAACAAAAAAAGCCCCCAAAAATAAAACCCTTGTAGCTCCTCTGCAAACCCTAGCCGCCGCCCTCAACAATGAACATCCAAGAATGTTTTCTAACTTGCAAGCCACTCCCTAATTGTCCGGGATTTCCGGTGCACGCAACGATCTCCGTGATATCCGGTATTCTAAGCGACTTAGGAGACTCCTCATGTCCCCTATAAATAACGAAGGAAAGGATTCAAAAAAGAAAAAAGAAAAACCGGAGATAAGGATTCGAATCTACCAGCATAAAAGAAACAAAAAGAGCAGTTAGATTGAAATCGAAAAAAGAGATAGAAGTTGAACCATCTACCTTCGATTGTCGGCGCAAGAAGTAACGATTGAGAGATACGAACGGTGAAGAGATTCGCAGGCATTAGTAGACCAACATATTCGAGAATCGACGCGATCCAACGGCGGGATTTCGAAATCGGGAGGTAAAATCACAAAAACTTTAAAACTCTTTTTTAGATCTATTTGGATATATTCGTTTTTTGAGAAAACTAATACCGGATTTGAGTTCAGGGGAAATGAAAAAAAATAAAAAAATATTATTTTTGAAATATTTACCGTCGTCGGAGCTACGCCGACGACGGCAGCGGTGTGGGTCGAGAGAGAGTAGGAGCATGAATGAAAGAAAAATAGCTCCAATTTATTGTTATGGAAATGGAACAAATAAAAAAATTTAAAACCCCTTTAATTATGGCAGCTCACAGTGCATTGGAAACCTATATTTTGGAAACTGAATCACGCATAAGCTAGCTGGAGATTTCACTTTTGTAATTTTAGGGGTTAATTATGCCCTAGGTCCCTCCTTTACTTTAGGTTCTTTTATATTTTAGGTTTAGTTAGTTTTTTTTGTATGAGTTTCAATATTTAGATTCTTTTAATTAGGTCCTTAATTCTCATAATTAATTAGATGATTAAATAACGAACAATTCACTTAGGTTGTCCTGGTTAATTTTTTCCCTTTTTAAAGTGGACGATTAATTATTTAATTGGACTTAAAATTGAGTTTAATTATAAATTAGTCTTAAAATTGTGCGAATAATGTGATTTGGTCCTAAAAATTGTTCGATTAATAATTCGCTTAATTTTTTTAATTAATTTAATTAAACTCAAGGTTATGGTTTTCAAAACAAATATTAATATTCCATTTGTTTTTTTATATTATTTTTTAGCATGTTTATTTTTTGTTAATTTATTCGATCTATTTGCATATTTTCGTCGTGTATAATAGTGCTATTAACCCTACCTTTGAAGCCTTTTAGACAACACAACCCCTTTAGGTATCAATTTTGGGCGTTGTGGGGGTGCTATAACTTTCCCCACACGTAACCGACTCCCGAGCCCAACCTGACTCCGGTTCAGACGCAGACCAGTTTTACAGGTTTTTGGTCATACCCAATCCAAAATGACCGATGACGACTCCAATCCACGACGAGCCTTTGAAGGCCCAATCATCTTCGGCCCAGACCAAAAACGACGTCGACAGCTTGGCGACTCCGCTGGGGACTATTCAAGAGAGTCAGGCCACACAAAAACGGGTATATGTTGTGTTGCATCATTCCATGAGCTTTCTACCCGAGTTCAGTCCCTTTTAAGTGGGGGCAAAATGCTGCTCCTTCGTGAGGTTAACCTCCGTATGGGATAGTAGTCACCTCCGGGATGCATATGATCTATGGCTTCGTAAGGGTAACCTCTGTATGGTCATAGGGAAGTGCATCCCCTCGAGTTGAACTAGGGATGGGCACGGGTCGGGTCGGGCCGGGTTTTTGGCCCACCTGAACCCGACCTGAAAATATTAACCCTAAACCCGACCCGACCTAACCCGACCATATCTTTTAAAAAACCCGACCTGACCCAACCCGAAAATAAATACCTTAAACCCGACTCCGACCCGACTTGACCCGACCTATATAAAAAATCAATTTTAGGGACTTAATTGTAAAAAAATAATTTTAAGAGACTTAATTGTGAAAAATAATAAATTTAAGGACTAAATTGTAAATAAAAAAAATCAATTTTAAGGACCTAATTATAAAAAATTATATAAAAGGGGGGTATTATTACAAATATCCCTAAAAAATTATGGAAATATTACACTATTAGTCCCGGGTCGGATCAGATTTTTTTCACCCGAACCCGACCCGACCCGAACCCATATTTTCCACATAAAAATCCGACCTGATCGGGCCGGGTCGGGTCGGAACCCGTCGGGCCCGGGTGAAATGCCCATCCCTAAGTTGAACTTGGTCATGAGAACCTATAATGGGGGAGGACCATGGACCTTACTAGCCTTAGCAGGCGTCAGTGAGGACAATTTGGGTACCCTGTCTAAAACCGTAACCTCATATAACAAACCGTAGAAACCCACCCATGTTAGAGCCATGCTGAACTCAAACCTTAAGGTGTCACCCATTGATATATGAACATGTGTTTTGTTTCGTTTTGTTTTTTTTACTCTTCATATTATGTTTTTTTGTATTTAATTATTTGTTATATTTGTGCGACACTAATCAAATTTCTTTTGGTTGTTTATTGTTTATGTACACATGCATCATCATCATCATAGGGAGGTGTTGGTTATTTAATTAATTTGATAGAAAAATCTTCGTCATGGCCAAAAGAGTTTAGTGCTTATCAGAGAAAAACGATGATGTTCGAAAATTGTCATAAAACATCTAGAGAAAATTGTCATAAAAAATCAGTCAAAGATTCGCCCGTGTCCTCCGGGTTGTGTCTTGGATAACTGGACCGCTGTTGAACTCCCTATTGTTTTTAAATCTTTATCAGAGTAATGCTCGAAACTTACCTCGCTACTTAAGCCATGAAGTAGTGGGGATTTATTGTAAGGGCCCCCATTTAGGCATCAATTTATCAATTCAATAAATGAATGCATTTTCCCTTTCAATCTAGTCTCATTGTTTGTCCATTCTTTTCTTTTGTTCACTTGTTCCATTTCATTAAAACATTCTACACTTCCCTTTCTCGTGCCTTGTATATATATATTTCCTCTTACACATTTGCAGACCTTTAGATATCAATTGCACGAATGATATTGCTTCGAACTCAAAAGTCGACTTTGAACAGACTATATGCTTAGGAGAGTATGAGTCCGACGACAACGATGAGGAACATGAATTGTCTCCTGATCTACTTAGACTAATTGAACACGAGAATAAACAAATTCTTCCTCACCAAGAACCACTGGACAGAGTGAACTTGGGAACTCAAGACGACAAGAGAGAGATAAAGATCGATACTTTTATATCTTCAGATACAAGAGACAAACTCTTCTCCTTACTTCGAAAATTCAAGGATGTGTTCATCTGGACCTACAAAGATACGCCCGGATTAAACACAGATATTGTAACACACGAACTTCCGTTGAAGCCAGAATGCAAGCCTGTACAATAGAAGCTCAGAAGAATGAAGCCAGAAATGTTACTTCAGATACGAGAGGAAGTAAAGAAACAATATGATGCTGGATTTTTGCAAGTGGCCAAATATCCAGAATGGGTAGCTAACGTTGTTCCAGTAACAAAGGAAAATGGAAAGGTGCGAATGTGTGTTGACTACCGTGATCTTAATCGTGCTAGTCCTAAGGATAATTTTCCTCTACCACATATAGACACGTTGGTAGACAATACAACAAGACTGTGAAAATGGTGCCATGGTTGCCGTAGATGTGACCGGCAGTGAAGAGAGGATGAAATCGATGAACAACCGGCAGTGAAGAAATAGAAAGTAACTGAAACTTTATTAAAAATGAAACTATTCAGTGTATTCAACTCATTACAATGGTAGGTTTATATAACCCAATGTTTAACGGCCTATGAACGGCCCAACAGTTATTTAACAAACTAATTAATAACTTCTAACATTCACCCTACTTTCTCAACCTTCTTGAACTTTTCAAATTGATGAAATTCGAACATTCACCTTGTTTTCTTCTTTTCTTTCACTTTTGGATTTTCTTGTAGTTGATCCTTGACCAACTAATCTGATGTCTTGCGATCTGTTTTTTTTCTCAGTGTACTTGAAAGGAGCTTTCTTCAGCTTCCTTTCTTTTCTTCTTCTTTTACTTCTCGATTCGATCAATAACTTTGCTTTTAGCTTTCCTTGAGCATATGATCTGCTATATACATCTGCATCAGTGGCAGTGTATTTGAAAGAAGTTTTCTTCAGCTTCCTTTCTTCTTCTTTTTTTCTTCTTCTTTTACTTCTCGACCAATACTCTGCATTTAGCTTTCCTTAAACATTTGATCTGCCATGTACATCTGCATCGGTGGCAGTGTACTAAAAAGAAACTTTCTTGTTTAGCTTTCTTTCATTTCTTCTTTCGTTCCTTGAATGTCTGACTTGAGATGCAGCAACCAACTGAGAACCAAAATCAAGTAACAAGAAGCACTATCCCAACAACCAACAATGAAGAAATAAAATCCAAATTGTTCTTGAACACAATTTCAACATTCCCTAGCTTCCAACAACAATCCGTAACTTATAGCACCAGTAATAACAACCAAAATAGATGTATAATAATTTCCAACAGCAACAAATCTAGCTATGCCATGGTAGTTCCAGCAGCAGCAAATGTTTGTAGATATTGAACCACACACTGTAATAGCCAACAAGAACCAAACAGAAATTGCAACCAGTAGTGGACATAAACCGAAGCTTGATATAAGCACGAACACATGCTAAAATCAATCACCATTTGTCAACAGTATTTTCTCAAAAAATTGGACTGCAGAGTGAACGAAAAAACTCATACTACTATCCAGCAAAGTAGCTCAACAAATTGCAAAGTACTAAGCAACTATATAATTGGAGAACAACCAGTAGCATTATTCCTTCATTCTAGACTTAGTACAAAAATCTCAGAGTAATGAAAGATTATTGCAGATGTAAAACAAGTGGGAACAGACCTCACCAAACAAAACCTGGGAAATCCAGAAACACCTTCGGATTTAATGAACTTGGGAAATCCATCTGACATACCCCTAACAGAACCTGGCTGGGTTTGAACCCGGACCTTGACAGCCTCAAAGAGGCAGAGCACAACATCAGCAATCACCACAGCAGATGCAGAGCCAGCAAGATAGATTAGGGTCTTGGACTTGGCATAATATTTAGGTCCAGCAAGATCGGAATAGTACTTCTTGAAAAACTCAAGAACCCAAACTACCTTCTACACCAAAAATCGCAAGATTTCTGATCCGCGATCGTTGTTCGGTTTTCGAAAATCAACCATGACTCGCGGTAACCAGAGAGAGAAAGATCGAGAAAGGGCCCAAGGCGGCAAAGGAAAAAAACCAAGGATGATGGTTTAACCCTGGTTGATTGGGGAATCAGATCTTTGTTCTTGAAAACGAGCAAAAGCGAAAGACGAACAACCATCGTCAGATCGAAAGAGGAACAACACCAAGATCAGAAAGACAATAGCAACAACGAAAGACAAGAATAACACCAGGATCTGAACTAGATCGGCAGCGGAATCACAATGGCCTCAAGATCGACGGCGAATGATACCATGTGAAAATAGTGCCATGGTTGTCGTAGATGTGACCGGTAGTGAAGAGAGGATGAAATCGATGAACAACCGGCAGTGAAGAAATAGAAAGTAACTGAAACTTTATTAAAAATGAAACTATTCAGTGTATTCAACTCATTACAATGGTAGGTTTATATAACCCAATGTTTAACGGCCTATGAACGGCCCAACAACTATTTAACAAACTAATTAATAACTTCTAACAAAGACATCACTTGTTCTCATTCATGGATGGTTTCTCGGGCTATAATCAAATCAAAATGTACCCTGGCGATATGGAGAAAACTACATTTGTAACAGAATGGGGCACATTTTGCTACAAAGTGATCCCTTTCGGTCTGAAAAATGCAGGGACAACATATCAGAGGGCCATGGTGACATTGTTCCATGACATGATGCATAAAGAAATAGAAGTTTATGTGGATGATATGATCGCCAAGTCTCGAATAGAAGAAGAACACATCACAAATCTCAGAAAACTCTTTGAACGTTTGAGGAAATTTCAATTGAAGCCAAATCCTGCAAAATGCACCTTTGGAGTTGCTTCAGGCAAATTGTTGGGTTTTATCGTTAGCAAGCGAGGTATTGAGGTAGATCCTGATAAAATCAAGGCTATCCAAGAGCTTCCACCTCCACGTAGTCAAAAGGAAATTCAAGGCTTCTTAGGACGTTTAAATTATATTTCTCGGTTCATCTCTCAATTAACTAATAAATGTGATCCCATTTTCCGACTCTTAAGGAAGCATAATACAGGCGTATGGGACTCAGCATGTCAGGAGGCCTTTGATAAAATTAAGCAATATTTGTCAAATCCTCCTGTATTAGTTCCTCTTGTATCAAGCAAGCCTTTGATTTTGTATCTAGCTATATTTGAGAACTCTATGGGTTGTGTATTGGGCCAACACGATGAAACTGGGAGAAAAGAGCGAGCTATCTACTACCTCAACAAAAAATTACCGATTGTGAATCGAGATACTCTTCTATCGAGAAATTATGTTGCGCATTAGTCTCGACGGCTCGCAGGCTTTTTCAATACTTGCTATACCACACAACATGGTTGATTGCAAAACTAGATCCAATAAAATACATGATGGAATCGCCAGGCTTATCAGGAAGGATGGCTCGATGGCAAATTTTACTTTATGAATACGATATTGAGTACGTAAATCGGAAAGCCATCAAATGTAGCGCCATTGCGGACTTTTTAGCTAGTCGTGCTTCTTCTAAGTATGAACCTTTGAGTTTTGAGTTTCCTGACAAAGACCTAATGTGCTTAACTGCTAGTGTAGAGGAACCAATTGGTAGGAAAACTTGGAAAATGAATTTTGACGGAGCTTCAAACGCAATTGGGCATGGAATTGGGGCAGTTTTAGTGTCTCCCAAAGGGAATCATTATCCATTTACGGGTCGACTGAATTTTGAGTGTACCAATAATATGGCAGAATATGAAGCGTGTATATGGGACTTTGTGCGGCAATCCGACGAAAAAAAAAGGTCTTAAAAGCATATGGCGATTCGTCGTTAGTGGTTTATCAACTTCGCGGAGACTGGGAAACTAAAGATGCAAAATTGATTGGGTACCGAAAACTCGTCCTTGAATTAATAAAAGAGTTCGAGGAGATATCTGTCCATTACCTTCCCCGAGAGGATAACCAAATGGCTAATGCATTGGCAACTTTGACTTCTATGTTTAAAGCAAATAAAGAAGATGATATAATGCCCATACAAATGAGTATTTATGATTCACCCGCCAGTTGTTATACCATCGAAGATGAGATAGATGATCACCCTTGATATTACGATATTCTACAATATATCAAGTATAAAAAATATCCTGAGAGGGAACAAATGATATGAATAAAAGAAAAATTCGAAGAATGGCTGCAGGGTACGTCCTTGACAAAGAAATTCTATACAAAAAAGGGAGCGACCAAACGCTGCTCAGATGTATAGAAAATCATGAGACAAAAAAGATAATTGAGGAAGTTCACGAGGGAATTTACGAAATTCATGCAAATGGCCTTAATATGTCTAGGCAGATTATGAGGTTGGGTTATTACTGGGTATCTATGGTAGAAGATTGCGTCAACTTTGCTCAGAGATGCCATAAATGTCAGATTTATGAAGATAAAATTCATGCGGCATCTTCACCTCTTCATGTTATAACGACTCTGTCGCCATTTGTAGCGTGGGGCATGGATGTGATCAGACCGATTACGCCAAAAGCATCAAATGGAAATCGTTTCATTTTTGTGATGATTGATTATTTTACCAAGTGGGTGGAAGCTGCTTTGTATGGCAATGTAACCAGATCGATAGTATGCAAGTTCCTAAAAAAAGAAATCATTTGGCGATATGGTCTAACAAACAGAATCATCTCTGACAATGCTTTAAATCTGAACAACCAAATGATGAAGGAAGTGTGTGAGCAGTTTAAGATAAATCATCATAAATCAGCACCTTATCGCCCAAAAATGAATGGGGCCGTCGAAGCAGCCAATAAAAATATCAAACGAATTGTGGAGAAAATGGCAATAACATATAAGGATTGGCATGAGAAATTACCTTTTGCCTTGCTAGCGTATCGTACATCAGCGCGAACGTCTACGGGGGCAACTCAATATTCTTTAGTTTACGAAACAGAGGCAGTATTACCGATTGAGGTTGAGATTCCATCTCTTCGGGTCTTAATGGAACTTAAGTTGGACGAAGCTGAATGGATTCAAGTTAGATATGACCAGTTGAATATGATAGAAGAAAAAAGATTGAAAGCAATTTGTCATGAGCAAATGTACCAAAAGCGAATGATTCGAGCTCACGATAAGAAAGTCCGACCAAGAACGTTTTGAAAAGGGGATTTGGTTCTAAAAAAGAGGTTGCATACACAGAGGGATTTTCGAGGAAAATGGATGCCAAATTGGGAAGGGCCGTTTGTTGTGAAAAAGCTTTTTCTGGTGGGCTATTAATCCTAACTGAGATGGATGGGAATGAGTTATCCAATCCTGTGAATTCTGACTTGGTGAAGAAATATTATGCTTGAATTCATGACATATCAAGAGGTGAAAACCCGAAAGGGCCCTGTTGGTAAAAAATATAGGTGAAAACCTGATAGGGCGTCTGGGAATCAATAAAAGATTCAAGGGTCAGAAGCTCAAGAATAGTCCAAGTATGATCAAGGGAAAATCTACATGCCTTCAGATGTTGTCCAAGAACTCAAAATTTACTGGGCAGAGGTCATATTCAAAAAAGATCCTTGAAGCGAAGTAGCAATGGAGTCCTCGCAATTTATATTTAAGGGCATTTTTCCCTCTTTCTTTTGTTTTTGTTTCCCTTTGACCTTTGTTGTCTTAGACGTTTGATTATCATCTGTCAAGGCTCAGACCATTTTCGTTCAATAAAAAGAAATTTTCAATTTTCTTGCTACCTTGCATTTCCTTGTACTTGTCATTTGGACATTTGTGCATTCTTTTGTTAATTAGTAATCTCGTTGCTCTGCCTAAGGGGGTTTACAATATATTTTGATGTTCGATGTATTACTCAAAAAGAGATTTTAGAACACAATAAGGCTAGAAAATGCTCACGAACATCATTCTTTGATAAATGGAAAGGAATAAATTCAAGAGGCACGATACGAGGCGGAAAGAAAAAGTACAAGGACTTTGATCTCAATGAAATAAAATCCAGAACTTAAAATACATTCAATTTCCATGCATTTAGAATAGTAGAGCATTTTGCATGTAAGATAATTACATTAGAAACATGTGCATTTTTCGTCAGGACAGATTGACAGGAATCGTCTTCAAGATGAAGTGCCATCAATTTCCTTCAAAATGAAGTGCCACCAATCGCCTTCAAGATGAAGTGCCACCAATCGCCGTCAAGATGAAGTGCCATCAATCACCTTCAAGATGAAGTGCTATCAATTTCTTTCAAGATGAAGTGCCACTAATCGCCTTCAAGATGAAGTGTCGCCACATTGCCTTCAATATGAAGTGTCGCTATATCCTGTCAAGAAGGAATATTGTTAATCGCCTCGAAAAGGGAGTGCCATGATTTGCCTTCAAGATGAAGTGCCACTATTCGCCTCCAAGATGGAGTGTCACGATTTACTTCCAAGATGAAGTGCCACGATTCGCCTCTAAGATGGAGTGCCACGATTCGCCTCCAAGATGGAGTGCTACCAAGCCTCAAAGACGGAGCACCGTTATCATAAGTTCAAAATTCATTAGACAAAATTGTTGCTTCTGGTCTTTGCTCTATTCCTCTCATTCGAGCAATGAGAAAAGAGGGGCAGTTGTATGCTCCAATTTCGAGCCATAACCACATACCGATCTCAGGCCCGAGTAAATAATAATAAATATTAAAACAAAAAAACCCCAAAAAGTAACAAAACAAAAAAGCCCAAAAAATAAAACCCTTGTAGCTCCTCTGCAAACCCTAGTCGCCGCCCTCAACAATGAACATCCAGGAATGTTCTCTAACTTGCAAGCCACTCCCTAACCGTCTGGGATTTCCGGTGCACGCAACTATCTCCGTGATATCCAGTATTCTAAGCGACTTAGGAGACTCCTCATGTCCCCTATAAATAACGAAGGAAAAGATTTGAAAAAGAAAAAAGAAAAACCGGAGATAAGGATTCGAATCTACCAGCATAAAAGAAACAAAAAGAGCAGTTCAATTGAAATCGGAAAAATAGATAGAAGTTGAACTATCTACCTTCGATTGCTGGTGAAAGAAGTAACGGTTGAGAGATCCGAACGGTGAAGAGATTCGCAAACATTAGTAGACCAACATATTCGAGAATTGACGCGATCCAATGGTGGGATTTCAAAATCGGGAGGTAAAATCACAAAAAAAGTTAAATCTCTTTTTTTAGATCTATTTGGATATATTTGTTTTTTGAGAAAACTAATACCAGATTTGAGTTCAGGGGAAAGGAAAAAATATTATTTTTAAAATATTTACCGTCGTCAGAGCTACGCCGGCGACGACAGCGGTGTGGGTCGAGAGAGAGTAGGAGCATGAATGAAAGAAAATAGCTCCAATTTATTGTTATGGCAATGGAACAAATAAAACAATTTAAAACCCCTTTAACTATGGCAGCTCACAGTGCATTGAAAACCTATATTTTGGAAACTGAATCACGCATAAGCTAGCTGGAGATTTCACTTTTGTAATTTTAGGGGTTAATTATACCCTAGGTCCCTCCTTTACTTTAGGTTCTTTTATATTTTAGGTTTAGTTAGTTTTTTTTGTATGAGCTTTAATATTTAGATTCTTTTAATTAGGTCCTTAATTCTCATAATTAATTAGATGATTAAATAACGAACAATTCACTTAGGTTGTCCTGGTTAATTTTTCCCTTTTTAAAGTGGACGATTAATTATTTAATTAGACTTAAAATTGAGTTTAATTATAAATTAGTCTTAAAATTGTGCGAATAATGTGATTTGGTCCTAAAAATGTTCGATTAATAATTCTCTTGATTTTTTAATTAATTTAATTAAACTCAAGGTTATGGTTTTCAAAACAAATATTAATATTCCATTTGTTTTTTATATTATTTTTTAGCATGTTTATTTTTTTGTTAATTTATTCGATGTATTTGCATATTTTCGTCGTGTATAATAGTGGTATTAACCCTACCTTTTAAACCTTTTAGACAACACAACCCCTTTAGGTACCAATTTTGGGCGTTGTGGGGGGTGCTATAACCTTCCCCACACGTAAACGACTTCCGAGCCCAACCTGACTCCGGTTCAAACGCATACCAGTTTTACAGGTTTTCGGTCATACCCAATCCAAAATGACCAATGAAGACTCCAATCCACGACGAGCCTTTGAAGGCCCAATCAACTCTGGCCCGGACCAAAAACGACGTCGACGAGTATCATATATTGCAATGGTTCAAGTATGTTGCTATTATTGTAACCAACTATTTGGGTTTCAATTATTTTTTTATATTTGATTTTGATCACACTATTATTGTTATGAATTATTTTACATATGTTTGGTAATGATATATATTCAATTCGGTTTGTTCAACAAAAAAATCAATTTTGATTCTTAGATTATTATGGATATTTTAAGGTTTCATGTGATCATTATATAATAATTTTTTATATGATACTTCTGATTTTGGTTTTTAGTTAAAGATTCATTGTCTTGAATTCGTCTTTGATTTTGGTAAATGTATGTTTAAGATTTAAGACATTTCTTTTAAGGAACAGTCAAAGATTTAGGTTTTTTCGAGTTCTGATAGCCCCACTCAGACAACCTTATTTTGGGTTATTTCGAAAACTTAAGTGTTATCAGAAATTCTAGTTTTAACTGTTACAAAATTTTAAATTTGAATATCGGTATATTTATGTTATATATTTTGAGACAAATTAATTGAAGCATTAAGTCACCAAAGTGACCTCTATTGTGAAAATTATTTTATTTTAAAATATATAAGGTTTTGCGCATGTAAGTCGGATTATGTTAGTATTAATCGGCCCAAAGGAAGGTTAACAATTAACATTATTACATGTGCAACTGTGGTAATAAACATGTGATAATTATTCAGTTTTATATGTGAGCAATAAATTGGCCCAAAGGAAGATTTCTGTTTGACATGTTCTTATTATCAATGTTTGATTACTATACCAAGGTATCACTTGCAAGTTAATGTTTTGTCCAAAGATAAAATATTAATGGAGTGTCTGATATCTTGATATGAGGTTTACCTTTATTCAAATTTACTATTATTTTGGTTATCTTTTAAGTTTATTGAAAGATAAAATTAAGACAAATATTTTGAAACAATTAAATTCATATTTTGGCTTCGGATGTCTAATATTTTAATGGATTAATTGAAACATAATGTCACCAAAGTGACCGCTTTTATGTAGATTAGTTTATTTAAAATATCAAGATGATTATTTGGTTTTGTAATTCATGCGTTTATTAATTGGCCCAAAGGAAAGTTAATATTTGGCAGAATTACAACGGCAACTGTGGCGATATATGTGTGACAATTATAAGGTATTTTATCTGAGCAATACGTTAGTCCAAAGATTAGCCTATTGTTTGACATAGTTTATTGTCAATGTTTGATTGCTACAACAAGAGTACCGCTTACAATTAATATTACTGTCCAAAGACTTGATATTAATGTTGTGTTTGGTATCTTGAGGGGAACTAGCCATTATTTTGAATATATTTGTTTACTTATGAATATTTATGTGAGCTTGTTTTTATTTTATTTACTTATTTTTGTTCTATATTTAGGTAATTTATTTTTGTTGTCACAATATCTGTTAAATACAGTCTACACTCATGTTTAGTGAAACTAATTTCAAGGAATAGAAAAGACACTTACATATAGTATTTTGATGTATGAGTATAGACTTTGCACTAAGGAATGAACAACTTGCACCTCTCACTGCGGTAAGCACCCATAAAAGGTATTTTGAGAGGTGAGATCGTTCGAATCGCATGACTCTAATGATCATAAAACACAACATTCTAGATGTCTTTAAGAGCACAAATCTAAAGAGATTATTCATACTAAGGGTTTCCTTGACGAAATTAAGAAATGTTTTACCCAAAACATTAAGGTTAAGATGACATCACTTATGTCTTCTTTGATGTCTATGAAGTATAAGGGTCAAGGAAATGTGAGGGAGTAGATTATAAATTTTTTAAATATTGCTTCAAAATATAAGGCACATAAGATCAAACTCTCTAACAATTATTTGTTCTTATGATTGTGGTACCGCTTCCTATACAATTTAACCAATTCAAAATCAGTTACAACTTCCAAAAGGAGAAATATACTCTAATTAGGCTCATTTCTCATTGTGTTCAAGAGGAAGAAAAGTTGAAGCATTATAAGTGTAAAAGTATACATTTCGTTAGTGCTCATTTAGTTAGTGTCTCTAAGAATAAGGGCAATAAAAGAAAGGGTAAACTAACCCAATGACCACCATACTATGGTAAATGTATTAAAATGACCGCATTAAAAAAAATCGACTCAATTGACCACCCAAACTATTGAAATTGGATCAATGTGACCACCAGCCGTTAATGGGCTAACGGAAGGTGATGTGGCAGTTAAAAAATTAAAGGTATAATTACACATTTGGTCTTTACTATTTACACATTCTTTCAATTTAGTCTTAATTTTAAACTAATAAAATAAATTTATATTTAAAATTATGACTAAATTGAAAGAATGTGTAAATAGTAAAGACCAAATGTGTAATTATACCTTTAATTTTTTAACTGCCACGCCACCTTCCGTTAGCCCATTAACGGCTGGTGGTCATATTGATCCAATTTCAATAGTTTGGGTGGTCAATTGAGTCGATTTTTTTTAATGTGGTCATTTTAATACATTTACCATAGTATGGTGGTCATTGGGTTAGTTTACCCTAAAAGAAAATATTAGAATAAAGTTGCTAAGGGTCCTAGTCAAAAGAAACAACAATAAGTTACAAAGTGACGATTCTTTTGTATAAGTTAGGACACATGTAAAGAAATTAAACTTCAAAAGTGAGCAACTACTTCGGTTATTTTGAGTGATCCATTGGCTGTAAATTTTATGATCCCACAATGAAGATTACTTTAAGAAGAGATTTATAACTTTTTTAGGATGTTGAGTTTGAAGGGAAAAATAAGGTTAGATGCATTGTTATTGAGGATGAATTGAATTAGAATTTAACTCATACTATCACTTTTGATGATGTTTAGGTTTCACACCTATCATTAATCAAGAAGTGAATCAAGTACCTCAGCAAAATAATGTAGAACAACTCTCATTCAAAATAAAGTAATTGTTTCAGAAGAACAAACTCAACAACCATAAAAAAGAAGTGGCATTAAAGAGGTCCACAAGAGGAAGATGAAATGCTATTCCAAATTATTATGTTGTATTTCTTTAAGAAAATAAGGTAACAATTGAATGATAGAAAATGTTCAATCATTTTTATCAGGCCATAAAAGTTCTAATTCTCAAAAGTGGATTGATGTCATTCAAGAAAAGTATAATTTTATGCAAGACAATAAAGTTAAGAAACTTGTCTCATTACCTAAAGATGCAAACCAATTGGTTGTAAATGGATATTTAAAACCAATAGGGATGAAAATAGTAATGCAGATAAGTATAAAGCACGTCTTGTATCTAAAGTATATACTCTAAAAGAAGACATTGATTTTGCAGAGACTTTCTCTCAAGTTTTATTGAAAGACTCTTTCAAGATAATTATTACACTTGGTGCTTGTTTTAGTTTTAAGCTACATTAAATAGATGTTAAGCTTGTTTTTTTTCAATGACAACATTGAAGAAACTATTTATATGGTACAATCATAAAGTTGTGTCTTATGATACAATATCAATGATATGTAAATTAAAGAAATCTATCTATGAGCTTAAGTAGGACTCTCATTAATGAAATTATAAATTTCATGTTGATTATCTCATTCGGTTTTGAGATAAATTTGTTTCACAATTGTATATACTAAAAGTTCAGTAGGAGTAAAACCAAGTGATACTCATATTGCTAAAGAAGACAAATTTAGTCTTACTCAATGCCCTAAAATTAACCTTGAAATTTAGAAAATCTAAAAGAATATCTATGCATAAGTTATTGACAATCTAATTTATGCTTAATTATGTATGCGTTCGGAAATTGTGTACATTGTTAGAATGTTAGACAGATATTTGAGTAATCATATTATGGACCATTGGATAGCAGCCAATGGGGTTATGAGATATCTTCAGAGAACAAAAAATTACATGCTCACATGTCGGAGTTCTGGTAAGTTAGAGATCATCATGTTTATAGACTTCGATTCTAATAGAATATTGATGCAAAAGAATTTTGTCACTTGAGCTGCTAATTGTAGATTGAATAGAAAGACCACTTTAGTTATTTTGTGACAATAAATATGCATTCATTTATTCTATAAACAATAGGAACACTTCAAATTTGAAGCACATAAATATTAAGTTCTTAGTTGTTAAAGAAAATTCAGAGTGGTTGTGTGTCTATAGAGCATGTTGGTACAAACTCCATAATTGCGCGCATATTAAGAAATTGTCATCCTAGGTCTTTCATGAGCATACTACTCATGTGGGTGTAATGTTATTTAAGGATATTCGGTTTTAGTGGGAGTTTGTAATTTTGAAAAATGCTCATTCGTTTTAGACACAATTTCAGTTACTTCAGTTTAAGGATATTTTGAGATTATTTTCTGCAGAAATAAAGTTCTTTTGATTTATGCACACTCTGAATTCAATAAAGTTTAATATCATTAAGGTTTAGGAGGACCAGTTGGAAATATACATGTTCGGTTCACATTTCATGTAATTTTTCATGCTACACATCCATGATTGATCTATGTCATCTGACTATGTTTGTATACGTGACCATTGATGGGTCCAGTCATGATTGATATGGCGAAGACCGCTTTGATCCTACATGGATATAGTTGATGGACAAGAATGTTATAGAATACCTATTATATAATAGCAAATTTTTGAGCTCATAAGATTGTACATTTATCAGGAAACATATGTTGCCCAAGTGGGAGATTGTTGGATTAAAATCTTCAATTGTGGGCACATATGTAAAATGTATGATGCTATTATAAAGTATGACACAAAATCAAGTGACCAATTATGTTAGGCGTGTTATAGGTATTAAAGTGTCATGGAAATAAAAGTGTAGATATCATAAGATATATTTATAATTCAATGAGGGGCAGAGTTATAAATATTTAATAGTTGATTTAATAATCAACTATATAAAGAGGTAGTGGTCCCCAAGAAATAGGTTAAAACTTGTATTACTCTTGTCCCCGTCAGAGAGTTTTTACAACAAGGGCTAACCTATCTTCTTGGAAGATCAATACCAAAGATTTGGGATTTCAACATGAAAATTCAAGGTTTTCAATCTATCGATTAATTTAGGTACGCTTCCGCATTCAGTTTATTCGGTTTATTGTTCTTGATGATTTGACATGATAGATCTTGATTTTAGGTTTCATATTAATTTATAATTTGGTTCTAACAATAGCATCATTGTTTGTTCATACCGCTAGTTAGCCTAAATGCCCTCGTTATATATATATATATAGGGTTAGGATCAACTTACATTGTGTAAAACTCATTTACTTTTACACGGTTTTGGACCGTTGGATGATGGTAATTAATGGCTCAGATTATTTCTTTATCTTTTTTTCCCAAGTGATAATCTTCACATTTTTTACTGTTAATCTCATCCATACATTTCACTCATCCAATGGTCCTAGATTAGTGTAAAAGTAAATGAGTTTTACACCATGTAACTTGATCCCATATATATATATATATATAGCGAAATCAAAATAACTTGAATCCAACAAGTGTCTCAGTAGAAAAGTGGATGATGTTTATCTTAAGAGACACGAGTTTAAATTGTTTTGTCTACTATCTTGTAATTACCTTTAGACTATTAAAAAAATGAACTTCATTAAACAGTATATGTATTACAAAAATATATAATATTTATTCAACAATCAGTTGCCCTGATTTTCCAAATAAAATCTCCAGAATTGAACTTCTAGTTATTTCTACGTACGTCAAACTTCCTTCATGGTTTGCTATTTGTTATTCATGTAATAATGAAAAAAAAGGGAAGAATTTAAAGGTCATACAGCTCGGGGCTAGGACGAGGTTTAAGGAGCACATGAAGTGGGGTTGCCTTCACATTTGCCAAGCTAGGGCTTTCAGTCATATCCACGGGTTTGTTATCAGGTGTTTCCAATTCAAAGCAATGCAAGACGCTGGCCAGTGACAAATGGATTACTTGTAGAGCCAGCGAGACCCCGGAGTAGGCTCTACGTCCAGCACCGAACCCTTAGCTGAATGGTGTCTAACGCGCTCACTATTAGTTAAAATTTCTGGATCCGCCACCGGAAATATATGATCAGCTTTCTCAGATATCACTCCACAAACACCACATCTCGCATTCGTAGCTGAATGGCGTCTAATGCGCTCACTATTAGTTAAAATTTCCTCATTACCAACAAGTCATATGAAAATTTTAATTTGTTGCAGCCCTTTATACTTAGAGACTACATTCCAAATTGAGCTACTCGTGTGATGCTCTTGCCTCACCCGAAGTTCATATGCCGGTTGGATAGAACATAGTTTATCCGCATTCCATTGCCACTAAATCACATCTTCATGTATCACATTCAACGAGGGTTTAACTGTAGCATGTTTGGAGGCAGTGGGTCCTCAAAATCGGGTCACTTCCAAACCCTAACAAATCTATCAGCTCTGAGACGTGAACCAAAGGCAGATTAAAAACAAGACTCGTTGGCACAAAGTTGATCAAAAGGACCAAGATCTTCAATCCAACGATCCCTCCAAAAATTAACACCCGTCCAATTGCCAATATTCCACATAACACTACTTCGAACGTCATTCCGAACTACACTCTACCCTTTCCATAATCTTGAACAATTTCTTCGACTAATTGATTCTGACAACCCTCATCCCATTTATATTTCACACGGAGAACTTGAACTCAAAGATGGTCCTTGTTACGCAATAAGTTTAAAGCTAATTTCAAGGCCTCATTCTGACTATCTAAGTGTTTAAACCCAACCCACCGTCTGAAACATATTTGCACAACTCATCCCAACGTACCAAATGTATTCCTCCACTACTATCATTGTGTCCCCAAATGAAACTCCGTATGAGCTTCTCTATTTCTTCACAAGTGCTCTTCAAGAGTACGTAGCATTGTGTGCATCGTATAAGAAGGAATAGCTGGCAGAACAACCTTTGAAAGAGTAATCCTGCCAGCCAAGGATAAAGTTTTTTGTCTTCCAGGCAGACAATTTGTCCAGAATTTTCTAAGTTAAGTATTGATAAGACGCTTTCGCCACGCGTTTATGTAATAAAGGGACACCCAAGTACCTCACAAGATCAGATACTTCCATAAAACTAAAGGGCCGACTAATATGGTTATGCAATCCAGTATCAACATTCTTGGAAAAATAAATACTCGTTTTCTCCATATTGACCTTGTGACCAGAAGACTAATAGAAATCCTCCATAACATGATGGATGACGTTGAGTTGATCCAGAGAAGCTTCTACGAACATCTCCATATCATATGCAAAAAACAAATGTGAAATACCCGGTCTCTGCCGAGACAACTTCATCAGTTTCCATGCTTTCGCCTGTATTGTACATTGTATTGATTGAGCTAGACGCTCCATGCACAACATAAAAAGATACGGGGATAGGAGATCCCCTGACGTATGTCCCCCTACTCGGCTTGAAAGCAGTAGATAAAGCACAATTCCAAATCACTTGTGTTGACACTGTGACCACACAATTCATAATAAGATTACGCATCTACTATAAAGGACCACTTAAGCCGATATATGTTTTTATTTTCAAATCAACTTTGATCACCATCCATTCTCATTTTTCTTTCTTTGATCTCATAAAATGAGTGACTTCTCGCGCTACCATAATATTATCCGAAATAGTCCTACCCAACTTGTACACAAAATGGTATTTCATGTAAATTTTACATGGGTTTGACTTTCTGACTTTTATTCTTGTAGTTTTTTTGAACCACTGATATCTGACATATTATTTGGTTAATTCTGATTGACTTTTGTAGATGTTCATTATGAGGTCGACTCTCTTAATCCAACTTTTTATTCATAATACTAAAATTTGAATCATTGACCTTACTTAGAGGGTCTAACATCTTATCTTGTTAGACCAACTTGTTGTCGCTTATCATTCTTATAGTCTAATTGTTATAGATTCATTTTTCAATACATAAAATTTAAATTATACATAATTCTCAAATTTTAAATTAAAACAATTATACATTTAAACCCTTTCGAATTTACGTTTTTTAAAATAAGGTTTAATAGTTAAAAAGGTGCCAAACTCATACTTTTTTCTATTTTGGTGCCTAACGTTTTTTTGGGCCACTTTGGTGCCTAATGTTTCATTCCGTAGCTCAGATTGGGTTTTTTCGTCAACGACCGTTAAAAATTTTCCGTTATCCAATAAAAACATACCACATGACCTATTTTATCTATTTATATAATTTTTGAATTTCTTTAAAAATATAAACTTCTTAAAAACCCTAAAGTTTTATTTTCTTTCAATAAAACCCTCAAATGACATCTCCCTCGCCGTCTGGCATCCCCACACATCGGCGGTTCACCGTTCACCACCCCAGGCGTCGCGTACCTCGCCGTATAACATCCTTCACACTCTAGCCGCCGATTAGAAGCCCAATCGATCTCTTTTTCCTCATTTTTGAATATTCGTCGACGAAATAATCTCCGGTTCATTCGCCAATTTTCGACAGCAGGATGATGGTGGTTTCAGTAGTGGGGGCCGACAAAGGCAAGGGTGGCTGATGGTGGTTAAATCGGTGGTGGAAGGAGAGGAATTTAGGGATCTAGGGTTTGAGTTTGGGGGGTTTTAGTGAAATTAAAGATTTTTGGGTATTTTTTATGAAATTAAATATTTTATAATTTTAAAAAAATAAAAATGATAGAAAATACCAGAATATGCCACGTGTCGTGTTTTTATTGGATAACAGAAAATTTTAACGGTCGTTGACGGAAAAACTCAAACTATGTTATAAAGTGAAACGTTAGGCACCAAAGTGACCCGAAAAAAAAATATTAGGCAAAAAACTGGAAAAAATAGGTATTAGGCACCTTTTTGACTAATAAACCTCAAAATAATAATAATAACAATACCAAAACGACAACCATGAATCGAAAACTCAACTAATATTTTTTTAATGGTGTTTATCACGTGTTAACCCAATAATATTGCTTTTTTTTCTACCATATTGTCAAACTTTTTGAGCTTTCGTCAACTTACTTCTAACACGCTTACTACGTGATTTTCACTTTGTATTTTATTTGATTTTTTCAACTATAAAGCTTTAAAATATTTTTATTGTTATGAATATTTATCTATGTGGATGTCTATCATGATTAAAACTTTATCTAAGGAGTTTGATTTATTTATTATTAGGAATATTATCTCTATTAATTAGAGTTTAATGTATTATGTACTTCTTATGCATATAAATAGATGATTCATTGAATACATTGTATACACAAGTCTATATTTGAGAATAATACAAATCTCTCTCTTTCTCTCATCTCTTTGTTCTTCTTGTTCTTCTTTATTTTATTCACAACACGTTATCATCACGAGCTCGAATCACCTCCTTTATATTTGTGGCACTATGTCACTCTAGCCGAGTGGACTCAAGCTTTGTGTAAAAAAAGGCGTATGAGTGGGACCTCCCACAATCCATCACCCTTGAAGAATTTCAAGAAGTCCGTGAAGGAAAGTGAAAGCCATACTTAGCGGCATTATGGTAATAGTTTTGAAAGAATGATTATGACGAGAGGTAATTTGTTTCATTTCGTAAATCCCCAACAAATTATTATGATATAGATACAAAAGTATATTTAGAGTTTGTTTTAATTTTCAATGTATTTAATTTCATAAGCATTGTAAGATTGTATTTAAATCACGTGCTCTTTCTTATTTTTTTTATTATTCATAAAATGATATTTAATATTTTCATATTAATAAGTTTTTAAAGATCAATATTAGTTTATTTTATTCTATTGATGAGATTTGATGTTTTTAACCATATTTTGAGTTTTACATGATATGTTCAAATGACGTGGTAAGAGACATGACGTAAAAAGGGATTATGAGAAGCTGTCTTGGTTATTTTCTATGTCTCCATCGTCCTCAAGAGGAAAATCAATATCGGTAAATTCTGATTTTATTTTATTTTCCTTTAAATTATGATTTTAATGTGTGATAAATCATGGTGAATTTCAATCTATAAAAAGATTGTTATAAAGTCTATATTTGCTCGAAAGCAATATTTCTTTGTCGAAAAACTCGACCATAGACTTCTCCCAATTTCAAGTTACAAAAATTCATCTTGATCCAAAAAGTTTTATGGGAGGCATTCTCTGAAGTGAATGCAAAGCATGGTGTTTATTCCATGCGATTATCAATGATGGAGCATTCCCTGAAGTGAATGCAAGCATGATGTTTATTCCATGCGATTATTGGAACTGTTTCATTCCCTGAAGTGAATGCAAACATAGTAAATCATTATTCAATTAGAGATATAATTTCGATATAATCCAAGTATATTGGCTGGACATCCCATTCTGCGAGGCTACTGGTCTCAAATGAGGCTTTTAAAGGACCTTGTGGACATGTTTAACAATGTCGCGTACGAGGATTAAATCTTTGTTCTCTGTGATAAAGATATGTGAAAAACGTTTTAAATGCCCACTGACTCTACTCCATTCCCTGAAGTGAATGTGAGATTATATTATGGAAGGAATAAAAACCACATTAGAAGTTGTGGTCGTGGTCAAGGCTATGAATATAGACATGAAAAATATGGTCATTTTAAGAATATTTCTACCCATCGGTAGTGAGGTTATAAGGATGACAAGAGTGATAAAGATCATTCTATTGAAGTAAAACTCTTATTATTACCAATGCGATGTTATAAACCATTGGTCTCGTACATGTTGTACGTTGGAAAATCAAGAATCATTGAATGATAAAGGAAAGAAAATAGAAGCAAATTTTGTTTGCGAAACATGACGAAGATGATAATGGTCCAACTTTATTTGGACATTGTTGGTCCAACTCTTTTGGACGTTGTTGATTTTCTTATAACCCTCGAAAGGAATAAATCATCTTCCAATTATTCTCATAACTTTGAAGAGAATTATTTATTTATTTATATTTATTTTACTTTACGTTTATTTATTTTACACACATTAATTATTTATGTTTTTATATTTATTTATTTTTGTTTAACATAATTACTTGTCAAATACAATCTATGGTGACGATTTATGCTTAGCAGAAGCATAAGATATATTTTCCCATTTAAATACAGGGGAATAATATGAGTACTATATCTCAAAGTACTGAAAATATTGATGCTCTAGAAGAGCAATAAATTCTTGAGAGAAAGCACATTATGAAAAGTGCAGAATTGTGAATATTGGAATAATTACCGCTAATGGTAATAATATCATCACCACTATAAGTGGAAATTTTAAGAGAGCAATATGAGTTCGCAAAATATCCTTTGAAAATTATAGATAACATATGTTATCAATTGGCATTTGAAATAAGCCAATATGGATATAAGTTCTGGTAGCCAAAAAGTCGGTTGAAAGCTCTAGAAGAGTTATATATTCCTACCAAAAGATAATTTCAATTGAAAGCTCCGAAAGAGCTAAATATATTCCTATTTAAAGGAACAATTTTGATGGCCGTATTAGACATGTACGAGTGAGATTGAATTACATGTTATGGTAAACAAGAAGTTTACAAATTCAGAGATATATACACACATATATATAGTTGGCATAATTGGTTAGACCATCCTGATCAATAATGGTGCATAAATTATTGAGATTTACATGCGCATGTATTAAAAGAACCTGCAGTTCTTGTGGTGCTTATTCTCAAAGGAATTGATTAAATTTCACTTATTAAAGAACATGAAGTTCTTGTGTTGCTTAATGGAATTGATTAAATTCCACTTACTAAATGAACTTGAAGTTCTTGTGTTGTTTGTTCTCAAAGGATATAGTTGATCCCACTTACCAAAAGAATTAGAACTTGGTGTAACCCCTTAGACCCGCCTATGCGTTACGACGGATCCTAGGAAGTCACATTAGGGTCACAGGAGCGACCCACGGTAAAAATACACATAAAACATTTTCTCTGAAAAACATATTAAATTATAACAGTAACTTTTGTGGAAAATACTCTTTCATGATATCATTTAAACTTATAACAGGATTTCAGAAAACGTTTTACAGACACTATCATGAAACAATAATGATATGCATGCCCACTAACTATGTCGGTACCGTACTCCAAAAGCAACGCCGAGAGAACTCCGAACACTTATGTCAAACGTTATACCATGATATTTTTCCTTTAACCTGCGATGGTAAAAACAACGTGAGCTTGGAAAAGCTCAGTAATACAAAACTACCAAAAGATGCTATAAGCTCATGCAGATATATGGTAGGCATAACATTTTCATGATGTTTTACGCAGTAACGGTCTCCATTTCTTTTTCGATATTTCAGGGTAACGTTATACTTGAGAATAACGGTACTTGTTCTTTATTCAATCATCGAGAATTAGACGGTAATTATAGGCTATAAATGTACGGAGGTGGAATTAGAGAGTTCGGTTCCTAGTGTGTTCCAACAGTGTAAGTAAAACATGTACAACAACAGTATAATATACATTTTCAGTTCAAAAACATAAAGTTCAAGTAACAATACGGTACGGTTTAATCTTTTATCAACCCTCCAACCACACTCCAAGAGGCAGTTCCCCAAAACTGCGTCAAAGGCGTTAACCAGTGCCCATAGGGCATAGGTGCCATCCTAAGGGATTACCTTAGGAACGGTACGGTACGGTATGGTAGGTATTACCCTAGCCGAAGCATAGGAACCTGTAACGGTAACGGTGAGGAATTACCCTAGCCGAAGCATAGGAACCTATAACGGTAACGGTGTTACTAGCTGGATCAGGGCTGAACCTACAGTCACTTCATATTCTATCCCAAGTAACCCAGTAACAATTTATGTAACGGTTCGGTTAATCAATAGCTGTATTTTTAGTAATACATTATCCATATAACATGTTGGTCATATCAAGTACATATGCATATATCAAAAATACAGTACGGTCATGTTTAATTATAAAACATGTCAGGTTCATGTGAGTTCAAGTATTTTATCATGTGCACATAATCGGTATTATAACATGTAAATCAGTATGCAAAAACAGTCGTGTAGCACACATGGAACACACTAGGTGGAACAATTTACTTCTTGGAGATATTTGACATTTTCGGAGAGAACACATTAACTTTTGACAATTGAACGGATCTTTGAAACAAGACCCCTATTAAAAGAGGGGTTTGTACTAACGGTTCAAACCAGATAGTCAGGAGATGATACATCAAGATCGCTGGGAGTTTAGGCATATCATGTGTGATTTAGCCATTTAAGCCTACCAGGGCATTATGATCATTTTATCATACACGGGCATTTTGGTAATTTATACCAATAGGGCGTAAACAGTGGATCGGTAATTCTGTTTGCTTATCAGATTCCCAACCAATCATTCAAAGATTTCTATGTCAAGATCTTTCACGGTATCAGATACATTCAGGGCTATTTTGATTACTTGAGCCAACGAGGGCATTTTGGTCATTTAACTATCAGGGATGATTTGTAATTTAGCCCAATAATAATGAATTGACGATTTGCAATATTTAAGATTCCCACAAGTTTATCTAGTCTCCATAACCATTCGAATTAACATATTCCAACCTTGCAGTACTAACCAATGCTTCTAATGCATCTAACTGTATCGTATATCTGAACGGTTGATTTCATATTTCACTACAGTATTTTACACGGAGTAGTCAGACATATATTCTGTGCGGAGAAACTTCCAACCTTACATTTATGTCAGGAGTGATTGACGTACGTAAGTCATACTTCAACCCTTAGGGGCATTTCAGTCATTTCCAACTTTATTGGCATTTCCAGAATTTTATCAAAGTCAAACTACTCATTCCAGTAAAAGGGGTATTTCAGTCATTCTGAAGCTCGGAATAGCCATCATTCCTATCAATTGAACCATTTATAGTATTTCCAACACATTTAGTCATTTCAGTCAATTTCGTATTTCAAGCCACTTGATTAATTTAGAGTTACGAATAACTTCTCGTAACTCTATATTCAGATACTCATTCTGAATTCAAGAAAACTTACAATCTCGACGATTTATATCTTTTTACAATAACTTTCCAAGTAGATCGAGGTTTTCAGGTGAATCGGGTCGTTTTACCATATCAAATATAAATTTCTAGATCGCTTCCAATTCCAAGGGTATTTTAGTCATTCTCATACTTTAAGGGCGTTTTCGTAATCTTATATCTGGATATCTTTAACATTTGATCATTTAACACTGATAATCGGATTTGGAGAGTAGCTGCCTTATTAGTCATTTATTAAACTCCGGATCCTTACATTTATTAACTTTCTCATTCGAGCATTTTAATCTTTTCCAAGTTATCATACTTAATTTCATATCCGGTTTAACTTGAGCAGAGCTATCATCACTCCTCATCATATTTATGCATGCATTTACCGAATACCAACATGTTCATAAAGCATACTAGAGGTAGTAGTGTATTACCTTAGTTCCGAGTTATCCCGGTTGACTCATAATACTACATTCGATCGCATTCGAATCCGGACTGGATGTCCCATGACATTTCGAATACCAAGATACTTGCATACCAAATCGAAAGAAATCCGAACGGGTTAACGTGGCTCCGACGACGGTCTGAACGATGGCCGTTCGTTGTCCGGCAACATGGGTTTTACTCGCAAAACCACGAGTAACTCATCGGTGAGGAGCGTGTCGTAAACTGGCAACCCACGACGGTAGTACGACGAAGAAACAGTAGGTGCGCGACCATGATTCTCAACGAACCTTCAACACGGCTCCCAGAACGAACGGCGACACATCTCCGCGAGTGGTGGCCGAAGTCGTGGTCGGGACGGTGCGATGGTTGTGCCGGTGGGGGCGGTGGAGGCCACGGCGGCGCAGTGAGGGAGATCGGGGTAGATGAACGGTGGGGAGGGGATAAAAATTTCAGATCTAATCTTCATCTTCTTTTTTTTTTTCCAACTGATGCATTTAATTTGGGGAAAAAGGGGTGGTTGGGATATTTTGTTTATTTTATTATTATTATTCAAAATATATGGAATAAAAATAAAGGTGAATGGGTTTAACACCAAGAGCTATTATAGCTCCAACGGTTGGATGCTTGGTTTAGAAGCCTTGAGGTTGTGGGATCAAATCCCCTTAGCAACAAACCCTCTCTTTTTTTTTAACACACTTATAAAACTATGTCTATGCTTTTAAGGGTGTTACACTTGGAGTTCTTGTGTTGAAGTTGAGACTGCATGTCTTGCATATCTGAACGAAATATGGGTCCATATATCTGCAAATGTGGAAAGTTTTATATGATTTTAGTAGATGCATCTACATTGTTTTATCAACTTACAACCAGAAGTTTGTGATATTGATTATAAAAGGATTCAGATTATGTAGTTAGACTATTCGTCTTGCAAAAGCCAGTGGGTTTATATTTTAGACTATATCAGTTGTTAAAAAGCCTATTGATTATGAAAAATATAGTTTAGCAAAATTTCAATTGGATGCCTCCTATTTAATAGCTAAACTATGAAAACAAAAGAGTTATTATTTATATGGTGTTTCCATATAGCAATACTTATACGCATCAAGCCAACGAGTTATAATAAACTCCCCGTTATGATTGGTTTTTGGTCAGAAACCATACATTTTCCATTTTATGATTTTTGAATGTGCGATATGAATTGCTCCACCACAACGCACAAAATGGGTAAATAAAAGTGTTGAGAATATATATTGAGTACGAGTCTCCTTTTATGTTTAAATTCTTAAACATTAATTGGAGAATCATTTATGACATGATTTTTCTCAACATCAGGGGAGATAATAATCAGCTGGATAGAGAAAAATGAATTATTATTATCTAAATCCTCGTATATGAACTAGAAGTTCATAAGATAATTCATGTTATTACATATCATCTGTCAGACATATTTATTGACCTAATGAGAGTAATTAAGTCTCATATACCAGCTGAAATGCTCTAAGTTTAAATTACATGTTAGAGCGAGAGAATGTAAATCATGCCTGAAGCGTGGTAGTTGAAATGGTTCCAATGATCAAAGTTCTTGTAAATAGAAAGTAATATGAGATGGTCATATATTGGAGGCGGGTGCTCCTGAAGAGACCCAAGACATAACTAATAATAAAACTCTAGAAGAGTTTCAGGTACCTGATATTAATATTGAAATCTTGAAGAGATCTCGATGAGTTATGTCATTACGAGAATGGAACCAGAAAATTGGAAAGTTGTCGACAACGATTTTACAAACAATTTTACATAAAATACTTCTATAGAAGTAAAGAAAGAAATCGAGGATCTTGTATAAAATCTATCCAGAAGTATACATATTGAATTGGTCTATGTTGAAAGACGCTTTGAACTTCTAAAATAGAAGTATTTGGACCAGCAGTCCAAACACCTAAAGGGTGTAATGCAAGTGAGGCACAAATTAGTAGTCGTAGATACGACTTGAACTATGATTTATGAAAAGTCTTAATTACTTCATGGTGGATGCAATTACTTTGGCAGTTATGAAATTTTTTTGCATGCGTCTAATTATTTGTGGATCCATATTTATCCTTGAAGGATTTAAAATGCTAGAAGCATTTGGAAATTTTCGAGGAAATTTATTTAGACATGTCTCATGAATATTTTGGCGCATTTGGTATAATCGCCTTAGTGAATACTAATTGAGAAAATACTATAAGAATGATCATATTTCCTTATGTATTTTATAAAGGAGTTTGGATCAAGATCCATTATGATAATTTTAGAACTCCTAAAGAGCTTCAAATTGAAAACTCATGAAGTACTTTCAATACAAGTACTTGAATCTTGACATCAAGTTTATATCGACCTGAAGATCGAGCATTTTTATATATTTCTTTTTGTCTATGAATAGACATAAGCTGAAAGAATCTTAAAGAAGATTTAATATGAATATAGCATATCTATTGAGTATCCCAATAGTTGTAAGATTGTTAGATGTGAATAAAGATAATTATATCTTTTCTTGGTTTTGAAGCACCATATATTAGTTGGTCAAGCAATATCTATGGATATACAAAGATCATTACATTTAGATCTTCAAACATTCGTTGATGCCTCCTCAAATGTCGTAGAAATAATTGTTATGCACGAGGCAAGCCAAAAATGTGTTTGGCTAAGACCATTGACCCAACATATCCAAAAGATATGTGGATTTACTTTTACAAGATATAACAAAAGCTACCTTGTGTGAAGATAATGCAAGATGTATATCTCAGTTTGAAAGTGGATACATCATGGAACATATTACTCCAAAATTGCATCCCTCACGATCTTTAGAAAAGTAATATTCAAGGTTGAATTATGAAGATTCAAAGATCTTCTGTGATGTTTTCATGAGGGGAGTAAATACGCGTTGCACTCTTTTTCCCTTAACCGAGGTTTTGTCCCAATGAGTTTTCCTGGTAAGGTTTTTAATGAGGCAACATGTTATGCGTATTAAATATGTGTGTACTCTTTTTCCTTCACTAATGAAATTTTTTTCCCACTGAGTTTTTATCTTAGTAAGGTTTTAACGAGGCACATTATCTTCATAGACATCCAAGGGGGAGTGTTATGAATATTTATCTATGTGGATGTCTATCATGATTAGAACTTTATCTAAGGAGTTTGATTTATTTATTATTAGGAATATTATCTTTATTAATTAGAGTTTAATGTATTATGTACTTCTTATGCCTATAAATAGATGATTCATTGAAGGCATTGTATACACAAGTCTATATTTGAGAATAATACAAATCTCTCTCTTTCTCTCATCTCTTTGTTCGTCTTGTTCTTATTCTTGTTCTTCTTTATTTTATTCACAACATTTATATTATTGTTAACCATAATTCATTCTTAATAAACATTTAATGGCAAGTTTTAATAAATTTCTAGATTTACTCTATATGAACACATGCCTTTTTGGAAGGAAAAAAGTAATACTCATCGGTACGGTTTTGAATTTTTTTCTGAATAGGTTTTATCATTACGTTTTGAATTTTCTTTTCATAATTGAGCTACTATATATTTCATGGGTTTCGGCTTCATATTGCCATAGAACTAGGAGTGGAAATCGGGAGGGGTGGTGACGGTTTTATATTCTCTATTTCGTCTTTAATACGTGCGGTTACGATTTCGAAGAATTTTCGTTAAATGTTTCGGTGAGTTTTTCGTCCCTATACTCATACTTTATCGAATTTTTAGTTTTCGGGGAATCTCCATCCTAAAAATATTAAATAAAATTTATTACTTTGCTGACTAAAATATAAGGCTAATTTCAATTTACAAATATTCATAACACTTAAAAATATCTAAACTACTTCAAATGGAATAGAAGCTAAGGGTGTTCATAATTGACCCAATAGGTACTCAGAGGCCCAATAAGCTCATAATGCAAGTTAATAAAGTGGGAGGGATGATGAAAAATAATAATACTATGGTAGTTATATTAGACTTATTGAACTTCTGATTACTCATTGGGCTAGTTATGAACAACCATAATAGTAGCAATATTCAACTATGGAGCAGGTAAAAGGAAAGCAAAACATGGTGGCAAATTACTTCGATTGATAATTTATAAATATAATATATACTACAAAACAATAATATATATATATATATATAATAGATTTAATAAAATAGAAACCACATTTATATATGTATAAGATAAGGTATTTTGCTGTCAAGGAAAAAAGATCAAGGACGTTCGAAGTTGACTGACGGTTGAGAAAGAATGGTGGTGTTGCTTGTTTGAAAGGGAATGAGATTTTGAGTAACATCAACGACAGAAAGTGGGAGATAAAGAGATTATATACTCTTAATTAATAAAAAATGGTAAATTACTAGAGAGGCCACTCAATCTAAATAAGGTTTAAACAAAAGGTACAAATATCTTGATGGACTTGAATATTGCTAATAAGATAGATATACAAGTAAATGAGAGTTAAGTATATATTTTTTTAAAATTTTGTAAAATATCGGGGATCCTTGCAGATATTTTCCGAGGATCCCCACGTTTATTTAAACAGTTATGGTTCAATTATCCCCACCGTTAGATATAGCAATCCCCGTCCCCATCCCCATTTGAGCTTCGATTATAAAAATCTCCATGTCTCCGTCCTCATGGGTAAATATTTCAGTTATTCTTCATCCCCATCGGATCGGATCCCCACGATTTTTGAATATTTCCCACCCAATTCTCACCCTTACATAGAACTTTAATATATATATATATATATATTAAGGCAACTTTTTCCTAGAGCAAATAGATTTTTTTGGTATAACTATCGATATATGATTTATTTATTTTGCTTGAGCCAATCCCTTAGCCATGAGTGCTCTTACTAAGAGGTAAACGGTTGGCCATGAAATGTACTCCATTCCCATTAGTAAGAATCGAACCCCTGACATCATAATTAAGAGATGAGATGAGCTAGATATATGATTTATTGATTTACTAATTTGAATCAGGTTTTGCATAGGATTGTTATGGGATCAACCCTCCCAACCAAATTTTCTTCATTCACAGCCAGGATTCGAACCTCCAATCTTACTTAAGAGACTTAACGTTATATCTCGCTAGACCAACTGTTTGTTGGTTACCGCAGATGAATTTAGTATGTATGTATTAATTAATATTTAAATAAGTAATTAAGTATATAATGTTGTGAATAAAATAACAAAGAACAATAATAAGAACAAAGAACAAGAATGGAAGAACAAAGATATGAGAGAAAGAGGGAGATTTGTATTATTCTCAAATATAGACTTGTGTATACAATGCCTTCAATGAATCATCTATTTATAGGCATAAGAAATACATAATACATTAAACTCTAATTAATAGAGATAATATTCCTAATAATAAATAAATCAAACTCCTTAGATAAAGTTCTAATCATGATAGACATCCACATAGATAAATATTCATAACACTCCCCCTTGGATGTCTATGAAGATAATGTGCCTCGTTAAAACCTTACTAAGATAAAACCCAGTGGGAAAAAAATTTTATTAGTGAAGAAAAAGAGTACACACATCTTTAATACGCATAACATGTTGCCTCATTAAAAACCTTACCAGGAAAACCCATTGGGACAAAACCTCGGTTAAGGGAAAAAGAGTGCAACGCGTATTTACTCCCCATCATGAAAACATCACAGAAGATCTTTGAATCTTCATAATTCAATCTTGAATATTACTTTTCTAAAAAGCGTGAGGGATGAAATTTTAGAGTAATATGTTCCATGATGTATATGTTGAGTTGTGAGGAGCTCGATTCGTTCAACCGATGTGGCTCACCAAGTGGTGGAGAGGTGGATTTTTGGGTGGAAGGGTTGTAGAAGCTAAAAAGATAATTTACACAATGATTTATAGTGGTTCAACCTTCTAACCAAGGTCTACATCCACTACCTTAGCTCCCCACTAAGGATTTCCAATCAATCCACTATTGATTCGTCTCCTTTTTCTAGGCTTAGGAGGAAACCCTTTACACCGATCAAGCTTTCTACCCAAAGCCTTGATCAAACCCTCTTTTACAAAGAGATAAATAAAGCAAACACAAATCCCTCTAATAGGTGTTTGTTTGCACAATTAAAGCACTCACCCAAAACCTAAAACACTTGAGCAAATTTGACAATTTTGGCTCACTAGTGTTTGTCTATACAATAAATGACAATTTAAGCTCTAAGACAATTCTTGATCATTTGTTGATTGACAATATGAGCATTAGCCTTTACTTGATGCTTGGAGGTCCCTTTTATACTCCTTGATGAGTTTATGGTCGTTACTAGCCGTTGGGGTTGATTTGGAGCCGTTGAGGACTTTAATTCCCACCATAAATGCAGTTCTGCAGCTCACCGTTTCGAAACGCTCGAACCCGTTTCGAAACACCCTTTAAGTAGAAAGAGTCGTTGCAGTCTGACAAGGCACCCGTTTCGGAACGCCCCTGGCCGTTTCTGAACACGTATCGAAACGCCTAGACCCGTATCAAAACGCCCTGCATTTAAATGTCAGTTGGGAAATAGTCGTTGGGGTTTTGTGACCATTTAAATGAACCCGTATCGGAACACGTATCGAAACGCCTAGACCCGTTTTGAAACGTTGGGCAAAAATCTCATCCAGGGAAAGCCCGTTTCGATACTCGTATCGAAACGTTTTAGCTATTAGAATCCCTCATATCGAAACACCTAAGAGTGTTTCGAAACACCTGGACGGTTTTGTGTAATTTGGCTTATGAAAACATGTAAAACTCTTTTGAAAACATCCCTAAACATAGTTTCAAGTTATTTGGACTTTGGAAATTGTTTTAAATACTTTTCAAATCAGTCCAAAATATTTTTCAATTATTATATCAAAACATTAGTTCTACAGTATCCACTTTCAAACTGAGATATACATCTTGCATTATCTTCACACAAGGTAGCTTTTGTCATATCTTGTAAAAGTAAATCCACATATCTTTTGGATATGTTGGGTCAATGGTCTTAGCCAAACACATTTTTGGCTTGCCTCGTGCATAACAATTATTTCTACGACATTTGAGGAGGCATCAACGAATGTTTGAAGATCTAAATGTAATGATCTTTGTATATCTATGGATATTGCTTGACCAACTAATATATGGTTCTTCAAAACCAAGAAAATATATAATTATCTTTATTCACATCTAACAATCTTACAACTATTGGGATACTCAATAGATATGCTCTATTCATATTGAATCTTCTTTAAGATTCTTTCAGCTTATGTCTATTCATAGACAAAAAGAAATATGTAAAAATGCTCGATCTTCAGGTCGAGATAAACTTGATTTCAAGATTCAAGTACTTGTATTGAAAGTACTTCATGAGTTTCCAATTTGAAGCTCTTTAGGAGTTTTAAAAATATCATAATGGATCTTGATCCAAACTCCTTTATAAAATATATAAGGAAATATGATCATTCTTATAGTATTTTCTCAATTAGAATTCACTAAGGCGATTATACCAAATGCGCCAAAATATTCATGAGACATGTCTAAATAAATTTCCTCGGAAATTTCCAAATGCTTTTAGAATTTTAAATCCTTCAAGAATAAATATGGATCCACAAATAATTAGACGCATGCAAATTTTTTTCATAACTGCCAAAGTAATTGCATCCACCATGAAGTAATTAAAACTTTTCATAAATCATAGTTCAAGTCGTATTTACGACTACTAATTTGTGCCTCACTTGCATTACACCTTTAGGTGTTTGGACTGTTAGTCCAAATACTTCTATTTTAGAAGTTCAAAGCGTCTTTCAACATAGACCAATTCAATATCTATACTTCTGGATAGATTTTATACAAGATCCTCGATTTCTTTCTTTACTTCTATAGAAGTATTTTATGTAAAATTGTTTGTAAAATCGTTGTCGAAAACTTTCCAATTTTCTGGTTCCATTCTCGTAATGACATAACTCATCGAGATCTCTTCAAGATTTCAATCTTTATTTCAAGTACCTGAAACTCTTCTAGAGTTTTATTATTAGTTATGTCTTGGGTCTCTTCAGGAGCACCTGCCTCCAATATATGACCATCTCATATTACTTTCTATTTACGAGATGTAACACCCGGGTTTAAGGGTCGGGTGAAAATAATATTTAAATAATATTTTGAGTTTTGGTTTTCTAATTAAAATAATAATATATTATTTTAAGGCTTCATATTTCCAAAACAAACAATTTATGTTGGACTATAATTTAATTGAAACTAAATTCCATGGAATTGGGAAATGTTAATTGGCTATCTTCATTAATGGCAAAAGGGTAATAAAATGGTCTTCCAAATTAAAAATCCCTTTATTTTTAAAACACCTTTTTGTCATCTCTTTCCCTCTTCCCATTTCTCCATTTCCACGACAAAGAGAAGCTCCCCTCCATTTCACTATTCCATCTTCTTTCTCCTCCATTTTGGCTCGGTTATGAAAGGTAATTACATTCCCATCTTGCTCTCATCTTCCTCTCTTTGAAAGTACAACTAGTTTTCATTATTGTCAATGTTTTTGGAATTTGAGTTTTTGGGAGTTTGATTAAAACTGCTACCTTTATTGTTTTTAACTAAAGATTTTGATTTGTTAACAATATATGAGTTGTTTATGAACCATGAGGTCCAACATATATGATTTTTAAAGTGTTTTATTAGGTTTCCCGGATTTGGGTTTTGTTGGGGTTTTTAAAGGGTTTTGGGTGTGTTTTATGTTGGAAATGGAAGGCCTTTGGTTGTATGTTGGTTGAGGATTGTTTTGGAAGCATTTGAGTGTGTTAAATGTGTTGAAATCATAAGTTTTGGATTGGGTATAAGGGCTGCTCGAGTTTGATAATTTTGGGGTTGTTCATAGCTTGAAAATCATGTGTCTGATGCTTGAATAGTGTTCCGGGTTTGCTACATTGTTGTGTGGACTGATTTGAAATTATTGTGATTGTGTTGGGTTGATTAGAGGCAAGAGATTGTGTTGGTGAAGCATCGGGAGTGAATCCGGAAGCTTGAAGGTCTTGGGTGCTTGATTGTTGAGCTTGGAAGTGAAGGTGAGTGGTTTAATGTTTTAAAAATGGTTTTGAGTATTTGGTTCAAGCATGTGGACTAAGTTGGGCTTGGAAGACCCACCTAGAGTTGGGATTAGAGTGGTAGTCTAATCCCAAACTATAGTTAGAGACTATGGTTGATCTTTGAATGTGTATGCCTCATGTTTAATTGTGATTGTGTTGGTTATGTATATGATGTTATACATGTATGGTGAGGCTTGGTTTGATGCATTGTGATATGCATGTGGATAGTTCATGATTGTGATCATGGTGAGTACGTGCTAACCACGGAAGTGATATGAGACATGTTGTCGCTTGTGTTTAATATTGGCACTAGTATGCTTGGGTACAAATGATCGATCATTAGGATGTTAGTGTGCACACGTGAGTTAAATGCGCGCGTGGTCTTGATGATGGTAGTCATCAAGATAGAGTACGGGTTCGCCCAGAAAACCTTCTTATATTTATGATAGTCGGTGATGAGTGTAATCCCATCGACGGGGCGTGAGGATGAGTGGAATCCCCTCCGCGTGAACGGTGATGAGTGTAATCTCACCGTGAGGTAAAGTTGTTGTTGGATATGAGTTCCAACGTGTTATCCATGTATTCGAGTCATAGCTAGGTGCCAATATGTGATGGTATGTGTACCAATGTGATATGAAATGTGATTCTTATATGGATGGATATATGTGTTTACATATGTTGAGGATTGAGCTTGTTGAGCGTGACATATTATGAATTTTATGTTCATGCATCATTGACATTTTGGCTCATGTGGATCGAAGGTAAGAGCATGCATTTACCTTGGTTGTGCTCGTGCTTGGACCCTGCATTGTCGAGGTTTGTTTTTAATGAGCTTACCCTCACTAAGCTTTATGCTTACGCTCTCTTTTGTTCGACAATGCAGATCCTTAGTTCGTGGGTTCCTAGTGCAAGAAGGGGCCTCCAAGTGTGTGCTTTGTGGTGCTATCTTAGCTAACTAGTATGGATTTTATGTTATAAGATGTAATGGTCAAGCAATGGGACATGTATTAGTGTTTTAAGCTTTTGAAGCATGTTGGTGTTGGTTGTTTAGGAGCATGCTAGACTCCTTTTATGTGTTATGATGGTTTGGCTCTTAGATGCCATGTTTGCTTGTAAACCATGCTAAATTGTCTATCTTAAATGCTTAAATGTGAATGCCATGTATGACCTTTTGGTTGGATGCCTTATCTTGTATCCTTATGTAATTTGTGTATGTTTACAATAGGGTGCATGCCTCTAGAGCGTGTTTGTATGTTATGTATGCTTCTTGGGGTCGTTAAGGGCGTTTGGGATCGTTTGGAGATGTTTAAAACTGGTTTTGGGAATCTACAGACTGCAGGTGTTTCGAAACGGGTTGTACCATTTCGAAACGGGTGTGGTTCCAGGGCCCCCGTATCGGCACGCATTTCGATACGGTTTAGCTACTGTGAGCCCCTGTTTTGAAACAAGTTTCGAAACACTTTGGCTACTGGAATTGCCTGTTTCGAAACGGGTATCGGAACGCCTAGGAAAGTTGGGACCCTGTTCCGAAACAGGGTGGATGCGTTTCGGTACGGGTGTCTTGCTTTTTAAACTGGAGCCCGTGTTTTGAAACGGGTGACGTCTGTTTCGAAACACAGGCTTGAAAATGGGCTTTTTGACATCTCTAAAGGGTCTCAAGGTCGGGCTTAGGCCCTGTTTGCTGTTAGGCTTCTCGTGAGCCTTGTTTTCGTTGTCGCTTCACACATAGGTTAAATTGACGCATCTAGATAAGATAATAAAATAAAAAAGTTTTCTTGGGTCGGTAACCGAAGTGAAGCCTTAACGGGTTTTGCCTCGGTTATCCCCGTGTAGCCCGTTCGGACCGGTCAGTCGCCCGGACCGGGACGATGGGGTTACACGAGAACTTTGATCATTGGAACCGTTTCAACTATCATGCTTCAGGCATGATTTACATTCTCTCGCTCTAACATGTAATTTAAACTTAGAGCATTTCAGCTGGTATATGAGACTTAATTACTCTCATTAGGTCAATAAATATGTCTGGCAGTTGACATGTAATAACATGAATTATCTTATGAACTTCTAGTTCATATACGAGGATTTAGATAATGATAATTCATTTTTCTCTATCCAACTGATTATTATCTCCCCTGATGTTGAGAAAAATCATGTCATAAATGATTCTCCAATTAATGTTTAAGAATTTAAACATAAAAGGAGACTCGTACTCAATATATATTCTCAACACTTTTATTTACCCATTTTGTGCGTTGTGGTGGAGCAATTCATATCGCACATTCAAAAATCATAAAATGGAAAATTTATGGTTTCTAACCAAAAACCAATCATAACGGGGAGTTTATTATAACTCGTTGGCTTGATGCGTATAAGTGTTGCTCATATCGCACATTCAAAAATCATAAAATGGAAAATTTATGGTTTCTAACCAAAAACCAATCATAACGGGGAGTTTATTATAACTCGTTGGCTTGATGCGTATAAGTGTTGCTATATGGAAACACCATATAAATAATAACTCTTTTGTTCTCATAGTTTAGCTATTAAATAGGAGGCATCCAATTGAAATTTTGCTAAACTATATTTTTCATAATCAATAGGCTTTGTAACAACTGATATAGCCTAAAATATAAACCCACTGGCTTTTGCAAGACGAATAGTCTAACTGCATAATTTGAATCCTTTTATAATCAATCTCACAAACTTCTGGTTGTAAGTTGATAAAACAATGTAAATGCATCTACTAAAATCATATAAAACTTTCCACATTTGCAGATATATGGGCCCATATTTCGTTCAGATATGCAAGACATGCAGTCTCAACTTCAACACAAGAACTCCAAGTTCTAATTCTTTTGGTAAGTGGGATCAACTATATCCTTTGAGAACAAACAACACAAGAACTTCAAGTTCATTTAGTAAGTGGAATTTAATCAATTCCATTAAGCAACACAAGAACTTCATGTTCTTTAATAAGTGGAATTTAATCAATTCCTTTGAGAATAAGCACCACAAGAACTACATGTTCTTTTAATACATGTGCATGTAAATCTCAATAATTTTTGCACCATTAATGATCAGGATGGTCTAACCGATCATGCCAACTATATATATATGTGTATATATCTCTGAATTTGTAAACTTCTTGTTTACCATAACATGTAATTCAATCTCACTCGTACATGTCTAGTACGGCCATCAAAATTGTTCCTTTAAATAGGAATATATTTAACTCTTTCGGAGCTTTCAATTGAAATTATCTTTTGGTAGCAATATATAGCTCTTCTAGAGCTTTCAACTGACTTTTTGGCTACTAGAACTTATATCTATATTGACTTATTTCAAATGTCAATTGATAACATATGTTATCTATAATTTTCAAAGGATATTTTGCGAACTCATATTGCTCTCTTAAAATTTCCACTTATAGTGGTGACGATATTATTACCATTAGCGGTAACTATTGCAATATTCGCAATTCTGCACCTTTCATAATGTGCTTTCTCTCAAGAATTTATTGCTCTTCTAGAGCATCGATATTTTCAGTACTTTGAGATATAGTACTCACATTATTCCCGTGCATTTAAATGGGAAAATATATCTTATGCTTCTGCTAAGCATAAATCGTCACCATAGATTGTATTTGACAACTAATCATGTTAAACAAAATAAATAAATATCATAATATATAAATATAAATATAAAACGTAAATAATTAATGTGTGTAAAATAAATAAACGTAAAGTAAAATAAATAAAAATAAATAAATAATTCTCTTCAAAGTTATGAGAATAATTAGAAGATGATTTATTCCTTTCGAGGGTTATAAGAAAATCAACAACGTTCAAAAGAGTTGGACCAACAATGTCCAAATAAAGTTGGACTAGTATCATTTCCGTCATGTTTCGCAAACAAAATTTGCTTCTATTTTCTTTCATTTATCATTCAATGATTCTTGATTTTTCAACATACAACACGTACGAGACCAATGATTTATAACATCGTATTGGTAATAAAAAGAGTTTTACTTCAATAGAATGATCTTTATCACTCTTGTCATCCTTATAACCTCACTACTGGTGGGTAGAAGTATTCTTAAAATGACCATATTTTTCATGTCTATATTCATAGCCTCGACCACGACCACAACTTCTAATGTGGTTTTTATTCCTTCCATAATATAATCTCACATTCACTTCAGGGAATGGAGTAGAGTCAGTGGGCCTTTGAAACCTTTTTCACATATCCTTATCACAGAGAACAAAAATTTAATCCTCGTACGCGACATTGTTAAACCTGTCCACAAGGTCCTTTATAAACCTCCTTTGAGACCAGTAGCCTCGCAGAACGGGATGTCCAGCCAATTATACTTGGATTATATCAAAATTATGTCTCTAATTGAATAATGATTTACCATGTTTGCATTCACTTCAGGGAATGAAACAGTTCCAATAATCGCATGGAATAAACAGCATGCTTGCATTCACTTCAGGGAATGCCCCATCATTGATAATCGCATGGAATAAACATCATACTTGCATTCACTTCAGGGAATGCCCCATCATTGATAATCGCATGGAATAAACACCATGTTTTGCATTCACTTCAGGGAATACCTCCCATAAAACTTTTTGGATCAAGACGAATTTTCGTAACTTGAAATTGGGAGAAGTCTATGGTCGAGTTTTTTGACGAATAAGAAATATTGCTTTCGAGCAAATATAGACTTTATAATAATCTTCTTGTAAATTCAAAATCATCATGATTTATCGCATTTTAAAATTGTATTTAAAGGATAAAAATAAAAATAGAGTTTACCGATATTGATTTTCGTCTCGAAAACAATGGGGACGTAGCAAATGAACCTAGGCAGCTTCTCATAATGTCATGTCTCTTTCCAAGCCATTTAAATCCATGTAAAACTCAAACCATGGTTAAAAAATATCAAATCTCATAATTGTAATAATCGTGAATAAATATCTGTTGAGTGGGTAAAAGTTCTATTATTTACACCCTTTTTAACCCATATTTCTGCTGCATTCAAGCATTATTCATTGCATTTAGGTCAGTTTACAGCAAAACATCACAAATATATTAAAGGCACAGATTCTACTAAAAATGGCTATTTTTGCAGGTATCCGCCATAGCTGACGGAGAAGGCAGGCGCTGGGCAGAGAAGCAGAAGAGCTGAACTTGACAAGTAGACAAAGAGGATGATGCTGCCATGGTGCCGCCGTGACAGCATGGTGACAGCAGTTTTGTGGAGAGAAAAAGCAAAGTGGACCTCGATAGATAGAGAAAATTTCGCTCGTCTGTCGTGTGAAAACCTCATATTTTTCCGAGCCCCATATCAAAAGATATGTCAAGCCCAAAGTTCAAGGAGAGAAAATCCCAAGAAACAAGGAGGACGGCTAGAAAGTAGATTCCTTGAAGATTAAATCTTTATTAGAATCATACTTTTAATTAAAGTTGTAATCCTTGTTAACTTAGAATACTTGAGCCCAAAGCTTATATAAGGGCATGTATTTTAACCTAGGAGAGATCTCATATTCCATAGCCGATTACCCCATAACCGACAACCAAAAACCCCTCCGCCGTTTACCCGCCTACGATATGTTCTAAAACCCCTCTAGGGCCACGGGTTGATTTGTAAAGTAGTTGCAAGGGTTGCTTTTGTTTTAGGAATTTTCAGTTCAATAAAATAAACTTCAAGTTCTCTTATTTTGGTTATTAATATCTTGCAAGAGCATCGGGAGAGCATTGTGAGGTTATCTATTTACTTAGCATCGGGAGAGTTAAGTATACGAAAGAAATAAGAGCGAGTTCTCTAGTTTATAGTTGAACTATCTTGTGCCTAGGGATAGGGCGAGGTTAAGTGGCTAAAGAAGAATTCATACACATCGGTGTTCATCCTTCGATTCACGCCGGGAGGTATCATCAAGACGTGATCATCGACAGACTTGGACCTAGGGATAGGCAAAGGCAGATCTGGGATTCTTACCAAACTTGAAGTACTGAGTTGGTGTGTTTGCTGCCGCGATGATCAACGGACTGCTGCCGCGACAGGTGCTGCCGCGACGGGCGCGACGACAGAACTGGATTTCCTAAACTCTGCAATACCTGCACTACTGAGCAATTCAATAACAGCCCATTCTCTCTATCTTTATTACTCTACTCTTTTATTTACGTTTACTTTATTATTCTCGTGACAACTTTCTCAATTATTTTCTTTACTTTCGTGCAGTGAATTAAGGTGAAGCTATTAGCCCAATCCCTGTGGAGACGATATCCGATACTTCGTATCACTTTACTACTTGCGTCGTGTACACTTGCACTACCATTGCGATAGACTATTTTACACGCAACAAGTTTTTGGCGCCGTTGCCGAGGACTGGCAACATAACTCTACTTCTCTTTTACTGCACTTTTCGTTTTTATTTTTATTTTTATTTTTCTGTTTTTCTTTGGTGCATTCAACTCTTGCTTTTCACAAGGTTTCTTGTTTATGCGCAGATCGAACCGAGGTAAAGATCCTGAATATCACTTAGATCCGGAAATCGAACGATCATTCAACCTCAAGAAACAACTTCGTCACTTACTAGTCAGGAACGAGTACCTTGAGGAACAGCTAGAGAAGATGGCCTACAATGGAAACGACCCGCCTGTCGGCGACCCGCCCGCCGCTGCCGGCCGACGGTCCTGTCGTGACTACATGTTGAACGATCATGTAGAGCTGGAAACCACGCTGCCGGACATAGATGTTGACAACTTCGAGTTGAAACTTGTTATGTTTAGTATGATCAACAATGCCGGGCAGTTTAGTGGTGCTGTTACAGAGGATGCTAGGGAGCATCTCAAAACGTTCCAGGAGATATGTGGTTCGTTTAGACTGCCATGAGTAAATCCGGAGATACTGAGGCTTCGGTTATTCCCCCATTCATTGAGGGACAGAGCAAAAACTTGGTGGAATAAACTTACACCGAGTTCAATTAGAACTTGGGCAGATTTATCTCGTGAATTTTTATCTCGTTTTAATCCTTCACATTTATCTGAGCGATTACGTAATGAAATTGCTACTTTTCAACAGGAAGATGACGAGCCAATGCACGAGGCCTGGGACAGATTTACTACTCTTCTACGGAACTGCCCAATGCATGGATTCCCCGTCTGGAATCAGGTAACTAAGTTCTATAACGATGCCAACCTACAAACTTGTATTCGAATTGATTCACCAGCAAATGGACTAGTATTGGATAAAGATCCAGACGAGGCAATGCAAGTTTTGAAAATTTTGGCTAAGAATGAGGAGCAGTTTCCGACAGCAAGAAGAGGGGGTAAACGGGTACTAGCTGTCAAGGACTATGAGGCCGACAGCACGTTGAAATCACAAGTGGCATACCTTACTAAGGCAATGAAAAAACTCTTGAACGAGGATGCACAACAGGGATTTGCTGTCGATGAGGTATGTGACATTTGTGAGGGAAATCATAGTTCGGAGGAATGTCCAATACAGTTAGAAGAGGGAAAGTATGTTGGAAATTACAACAAGCCGAATTACAACTCCAACAACTATAATCCCAATTGGAGGAAGGATCCCAAGTTTTCTTGGAGCAATCCTAATAATGCCCTGAATCCTCAAGCACACAATCAGAATCAGGGAGGACCTAGATTGCTGACGCGACAGCAACTACCGCCGCACCTGCCGCCGCAGTAGCAACAGCAGCCACCAGCTGCCACGAGCAGTATACTGGAACAGACTCTGGCCACTTTTATGTCTCAGACAGGTACTTATATTGAGAATATGAATTAGTTTGTCAAGAAAACAGAGACGTTCATGGATAAAACAGAGATGAGAATGAAGAATCATGAAGCCACTTTGAAATCTCTGGAGACACAAATGGGTCAGGTATCTCAACATATTAAGCCGAGACAGACTGGAGGATTCCCTAGTAATACTGAAAATGCTAGGCAGCCCACACATGAGCAGTGTAAGGCAATTACTACTAGGAGTGGGAAGAAATTACCAGGGCCAGAAAAAGAAGCTGAAACAGTAAAGGAACCAGCCTTGGACAAACCTACCGAGGAAGCTGCCCCGACAGGTAACAAACAGACTGCTGCCGATGAGCCTGTCACGACAGCAGAAGCGACAGAGGAGAAAATTGATGAACCCAAACCTCCTCAGATTCGTATGCAGTGGGAAGGACGTATTGCTGATTATCGTCCCCCACCTCCTTTTCCTCAACGGTTACAGCAAGCGAAGCAAGAATCTTAGCTCAAAAAGAATTATGATATTTTTAAACAGGTTCATATTAATATTCCTCTGTTAGATGCCGTTAGGGAGATGCCCGGTTACGCCAAATTTCTCAAGGATGTCATGTCAAAGAAATATAAACTTGGGGAATTTGAAACGGTAAGGATGGCAGATGGTTCCATGAGTATTCTTCATCGGCAGCCACCCCAGAAAAAGAAGGATCCGGGGAGCTTCATCATACCTTGTGTAATCGGAGACAAATACATGGGTAAGGCACTTTGTGATCTTGGTGCTAGTATTAATTTAATACCAAAATCTGTTTTTCAGAAATTAGGTATTGGAAAGGCGCGACCCACGACAGTAATTCTGCAGCTGGCAGACCGCTCTTACGTTCATCCAGAAGGAAAAATTGAAGATATTCTGGTAAGAGTGGATAAATTTATATTTCATGCTGACTTTCTTGTTTTAGATTGTGAAGCAGACGAAAACACACCAATCATCCTTGGGCGACCCTTCTTAGCCACGGGAAGATCACTGATTGATGTGGAAAAAGGAGAACTCACCATGCGAGTGAACGATCAAGAAATTAAGTTGAATGTTCTCCAAGCTATGAAGCATGCTGATGCGGACGAGGAACGCAAGGCTATCACTGAAGTTACCCTTGATCAACCCTGCATCAGGTCGGGCTGTCACGACATAAAAATTGGGCACTGCCGCGACAGCCACCTACAGGGCTGTCACGAAAGCACTGACGACAGCACCAACGACAGCAACTCCTCTGACTCCGATACATCTGATACTGAAGATCAGGAGGAGGTAAACTGGATAGGCGATCGTCCAGGTAAGTTATTCGAACCTTTAAATTATACTTCGGATAACCATTTAATCCAAAAGCCATCTACTATTGAGCCACCTTCCTTAGAATTAAAGCCCCTGCCAGGGCGGCTAAAATATGCTTTTCTTGGTTCAAATGATACGTTTCCCGTAATCATCTCTTCTAAGCTGCCACAGGAACAGGAACGGCAGCTAGTAGGCATGCTGCGGCAGCACAAGAAGGCAATTGGATGGACGATAGCTGAAATTCAAGGCATCAGTCCGGCGTTATGCATGCACAAAATCCTTTTAGAGGAAGATCATAAGCCGACTATAGATGCCCAAAGGCGGCTAAACCATGCGATGAAAGAGGTGGTCCGTAAAGAGATAATCAAATGGTTAGATGCTGGTATTATTTACGCCATCTCTGACAGCAAATGGGTGAGCCCGGTGCAATGCGTTCCCAAGAAAGGAGGAATGACCGTGGTGACCAATGAAAACAACGAGTTAATCCCAACCAGGACTGTGACCGGTTGGAGGGTTTGTATGGACTATCGGAAGCTTAACAAAGCTACCCGAAAAGACCACTTTCCTTTACCCTTTATTGATCAAATGCTTGATAGATTAGCGGGTAAACCTTACTATTGTTTTCTTGATGGTTATTCAGGTTATAATCAAATTGCTATCGCACCGGAGGATCAAGAAAAAACGACCTTCACATGCCCCTATGGAACGTATGCTTTTAGGAGAATGTCGTTTGGATTATGCAATGCACCCGCCACCTTCCAAAGGTGCATGATGGCTATATTCTCCAATATGGTGGAGGACTTCCTTGAGATATTTATGGATGATTTTTCAGTCTTTGGAGACGATTTTGAGAGCTGCCTCGGCAATCTACAAAAGGTACTTGAAAGATGTGAAAAAGCAAACTTGGTCTTAAATTGGGAAAAATGCCACTTTATGGTGGATGAAGGGATAGTCCTTGGCTATAAGATTAGCTGCCGTGGGATAGAAGTCGACAGGGCCAAAATAGAAGTGATCGAGAAGCTGCCGCCGCCGACCACAGTCAAGGGTATTAGAAGTTTCTTAGGGCATGCTGGTTTTTATCGAAGATTCATTGCAAATTTCTCAAAAATCACCAAGCCCATATGCCATCTTTTGGAGCAGAACCGACCCTTTGACTTTAATGATGAATGTACTGAAGCATTCAAGGTTCTGAAGGAAAAACTGGTAATAGCCCCCATAGTACAGCCACCAGACTGGACACAGCCATTTGAGATTATGTGTGATGCTAGTGACTATGCTGTCGGGGCAGCACTTGGGCAGCGGAGAGACAAGCTATTTCATGTCATATATTATGCCAGCAAGACACTGAATGACGCCCAAGTGAACTACACCACCACAGAAAAGGAGTTATTAGCTGTGGTGTTCTCCATTGACAAGTTTCGTTCTTACATACTTGGAACGAAGGTTATAGTGCACACAGACCATTCTGCCCTGAAGTATCTGTTTGCGAAAAAGGATGCAAAGCCTCGATTGATAAGATGGATCTTGCTACTGCAAGAATTCGACCTTGAAATCAAGGACAAAAAAGGGACAGAAAACAGGTGGCAGATCACTTGTCAAGGTTGGAGAAGGGACAGAGTCTACCAATAGATGAGACAAACATACTGGAGACCTTCCCAGATGAGCAGCTCTTTGCTGCCGCAATCACTGCCGCGACAGCCATGGCGGCAGGTAAGTCTTCTGAACTCCCCTGGTATGCTGATTTCGTTAATTTTATAGTTAGCGGAATACTTCTTCTGATCTTAATTATCAAGCCAGGAAGAGGTTCCAAAATGATGTTAAGCATTATTATTGGGACGAACCTCTTCTTTTCAAAATGTGTGCAGATCAAGTTATAAGGAGGTGTGTACCACAGGAAGAGCAAGAAGACATTCTCCATCACTGCCATGCTTCACAATATGGAGGTCACTTAGGAGGCAACAAAACTGCTGCCAAGGTGCTGCAGTCAGGGTTCTACTGGCCGACACTGTATAAAGATGCACATGACTTCTACAAGAACTGTGACAGGTGCCAGCGGACAGGTAACATCTCGAGGAGAAACGAGATGCCACTGCAGAACATTCTAGAAGTCGAGATCTTCGACGTTTGGGGGATTGATTTTATGGGACCTTTTCCATCTTCATGTGGAAATCTATATATCCTCCTAGCAGTGGATTATGTCTCTAAGTGGGTTGAAGCTATCGCTACACAAAGGAATGATGCCAAGACAGTCCAAAAATTTCTACACAAAAACATCTTTTCTAGGTTCGGCATCCCTAAGGCGATAATCAGTGATGAAGGGAGACATTTTGACAATAGGGTTATTGCTGTCGCCTTGAAGAAATATGGTGTCAAGCATCGGATCGCGACAGCATACCACCCACAGACCAATGGACAAGCTGAAATATCCAATAGGGAAGTTAAGAACATTCTTGAGAAGATGGTTAAGCCAACTAGGAAAGATTGGTCTTTACTTCTAAATGATGCATTATGGGCATATAGGACAGCATTCAAGACTCCATTGGGCATGTCTCCATACCGATTGATTTATGGGAAAACTTGTCATCTTCCTGTCGAGATAGAGCACAGGGCATACTGGGCAATCAAGGCAGTGAATATGGACTTGGACAAGGCAGGCCAGAAAAGGCTGTTAGATCTGAACGAGATTGACGAAATAAGAACAATGGCCTACGACAATGCAAGAATTTACAAGGAGAAAACTAAGAAGTGGCATGATAGGAAGTTGCTGCCACGACAGTTCTGCCCAGGGCAGCTTGTATTGTTGTTCAATTCTAGACTGAAACTCTTCCCAGGGAAGCTAAAATCTAGATGGTCTGACCCATTCCAAGTCGTACAAGTTTTTCCCCATGGTGCCATCACAATCCGATCATTAAAAGACGAACATCAATTCAAAGTCAACGGACAGCGCCTCAAGCATTATCAGGGGACTGAAGCCCCAGGAATACAGGAAGTGGTAACCTTAGGAGATGCCCACAAGGCATCCCTAATTTAACCTAAATTTTAATTTTATTTATTTCTATTATTTATTATTTATTAGGAAATTAGGTTTATTTTATTCGAATAATGTTTTTATGTTTTCTGTTTTTAGGAAATAAAGGAGTCAAGAAGAATAGGAGAAGTGACCCAAGCCTACCATCCATCCATCAGCCCAACAAAGCCCAATATTGAAGCCTGTCGTTCCAGCTGCCGCCGCAGACACGGATAAGACAGGCTGTCATCAGACTGTCACGGCAGACTCAGAAACGTATGACAGACGCGTAACAGACGCATAAATGCGTGTCAGACGCGTCAGATACGCTAAAGCTCAACAGTCGCTCCGTTATTCACGCCTGCCGTTACAGCATTAAACGGGCAGCAACTCTTCCTCTATAAAACCCCGTTTCATTTTCATTTTCCTCACTTCTGCTTATTCTTGCTTGCTCTCCCCCTTTAGTTTTCTCTGTTTTCTTTACTTTCAAACAAACCCTTGCAACTAACATGTCTTCCAGAACAACCTGCCACAGTGCTGCCTCAGCCTCTTCGCCAGCAACACCCACCCCGCAGTCCTTCACAACTAAGGATCTATGGGAAGAACGAGGTTTCATTTACACTCTAAGGGCAGTGAATATGGGTCTCAAGCCTTTCATCGCAAGGACGATCAGAGCCCTTAGGTGGGAACAATTTGCAGAGCAACCAGCAGAAATGAATGGAACACTGGTGAGGGAATTCTATGCTGCCATCGATAGCAGGACGGCAACAACAGTGACTGTCCGAGGGACAGAAGTGCCATTCACAGCAGAACGCATCAACAATTTTTATGGCCTCTACTTCGGCCCCAACGACGATACCCACCAGCAGTTCCTGGACACCCTCGACACTGCTGCATTCGATGCTGTCATGGCAGAAGTGACAGAAGAAGGAACTGAATGGAACACGAGCAAGAAAAATCCCAACACCGTAAGAAGGGGGCAGCTGCTTCCAAAAGCCAAATTATGGAACGCTTTCATCAAGAAGCGGATTATGCCGTCCTCCCATCATACCACAGTGGACCAGCAGAGGCTAGCCCTAATCCACTCAATCATGAACAACCGGCCCATAAATGTGGGACGCTACATGCGGGAGAGTATCTTGGACTGCACGCACAGATCAACAGCCCTCCTCTGCCTGCCCTTCCTGATTACATCCCTCTGCCGCTGCTCTGCCGTACCAGAAGCCACCACCGATCGACTAGTGAAAGGACGGGGCTGGACAAACAAGAATATTATCAGCCTCATGGAGCTGACAGTGGCGACCCCCATTTCGTCCGTCAACCCTAATGCCGCCCCAGCAGAATCGTCAGAGGAGCCCAACACTGAACCTGCCGCAGCAGCTGCTCCAACAGACACATCCACTCAAATCCTTGCTTCCATTCAGAGGGTGGAAGACAGACAGCTGGGTCTAATGACATTCATCAGGGATTTTGCCAACTCCACGGTAAATTTTATTAACCATACTTTAAATTATCCCGATGTTGTCTTTCCCACCTTCCCTGCCCACTATTTCACCATCCCCTCCCCTACCCCCACACCTACACCTGCTGCCACACCTCATCAATCTACTGCCTCCACCCCATCACCTGCCCCGACGGCAGCCGGCAGCCCTCAGGCCGACACATCAGCCCGAGGGACGAAGCGACCGCCCTCGGATGACATTGATGCCTTTGTCGCTGGTTTTTCTTCTTCCTCTGTCTGGGCTAAAAGCGAGGCAGAACCCTCTATTCGGAGGAACCTGTAGAAAGAATTCACGCCAGTCAAGAGGCAGAAAAAGATGGCCAATAAAAAGCTTATGGCAAAGGCCAGCACCACCACCACCACCAGCAGCACTTGGGACAGCGGCAACAGCTCTGACATCCAGGTCGTAGAGCAACCAGTCCAGCCTGCCCCACAGCCCAGAATCCGCCGCCAAATCCGCCTCAGCAGCAACAGTGAAGATAGTGCCTAAAAATTTAAGTCTTTTATTTTCTTCTTATTGCTGCCTACTTTATCTATATTTTGTGATGTACTGCCTTCATTTTTTTCTGTCATTTGCATTGAGGGCAATGCAACCCTTGAGTTTGGGGGTGGCAACCCTCCATTTTAATGGAGTCCAAGTACATCTTTTTAATTAATTGTTGTGTCTTTTTCTTAGTTATTTTTTCTCTAAAATTTTTTTTTTTGAAAATATTGGAAATTTTGGCTGAAAACTGTGAACTGAACTTACCTGTCGTGACAACTCTATCATGGCAGAAACTTTAGGATAGTTTTAGGAGAAGTTTAGAGTCTTTCTATAGTTCTGAAAACTTAAACACCATTGTGACTGTTAGACTGCCTAGATTTCTTTTAGCCAAACTAGAATAGGAAGCTTAGCACTTGAATAGCCCCTAGAGGTGCCTAACACTGGCTCTAGGAAAGAAGTTTAGCAAAAGAGACTCAATAGCCCTAGAGGTGCCCGAAACCGGCTCTAGTGAAACTTTAGCTTAAAAAATAAAAAAAAATCAAGTCAAAACAGAAAATCAAAGAAGCATGAAAATGTGTCTTCAAAAAGATAAACTTTGGCATAAAAATTCGAGTTAAGAGTTGAATATTCTAGTGAAACTAAGAGAGTCTTGGCATATAACTGTTCACAAGCATGCACACACTGCACGAGAACTATAGTGAGATTCCGGACAGATTTTAAATTATCCGACAGGTTGCTGCCGTCACAGGGAACGAACGACGGGTAAGGGAAAGTCCACTGTTTGAAAGCCAAAACAAAAATATTTCATTTTTGTTTTAGGTCTTAGTTGCTTGAGGGCAAGCAAAAACTTGAGTTTGGGGGTGTGTTGAGTGGGTAAAAGTTCTATTATTTACACCCTTTTTAACCCATATTTCTGCTGCATTCAAGCATTATTCATTGCATTTAGGTCAGTTTACAGCAAAACATCACAAATATATTAAAGGCACATATTCTACTAAAAATGGCTATTTTTGCAGGTATCCGCCATAGCTGACGGAGAAGGCAGGCGCTGGGCAGAGAAGCAGAAGAGCTGAACTGGACAAGCAGACAAAGAGGACGATGCTGCCATGGTGCCGCCGTGACAGCATGGTGACAGCAGTTTTGTGGAGAGAAAAAGCAAAGTGGACCTCGATAGATAGAGAAAATTCTGCTCGTCTGTCGTGTGAAAACCTCATATTTTTCCGAGCCCCAGATCAAAAGATATGTCAAGCCCAAATTTCAAGGAGAGAAAATCCCAAAAAACAAGGAGGACGGCTGGAAAGTAGATTCCTTGAAGATTAAGTCTTTATTAGAATCATACTTTTAATTAAAGTTGTAATCCTTGTTAACTTAGAATACTTGAGCCTAAAGCTTATATAAGGGCATGTATTTTAACCTAGGAGAGATCTCATATTCCATAGCCGATTACCCCATAACCGACAACCAAAAACCCCTCCGTCGTTTACCCGCCGTCGATATGTTCTAAAACCCCCTAGGGCCACGGGTTGATTTGTAAAGTAGTTGCAAGGGTTGCTTTTGTTTTAGGAATTTTCAGTTCAATAAAATAAACTTCAAGTTCTCTTATTTTGGTTATTAATATCTTGCAAGAGCATCGGGAGAGCATTGTGAGGTTATCTATTTACTTAGCATCGGGAGAGTTAAGTATACGAAAGAAATAAGAGCGAGTTCTCTAGTTTATAGTTGAACTATCTTGTGCCTAGGGATAGGGCGAGGTTAAGTGGCTAAAGAAGAATTCATACACATCGGTGTTCATCCTTCGATTCACGCCGGGAGGTATCATCAAGACGTGATCATCGACAGACTTTGACCTAGGGATAGGCCAAGGCAGATCTGGGATTCTTGCCAAACTTGAAGTACTGAGTTGGTGTGTTTGCTGCCGCGACGATCAACGGACTGCTGCCGCGACGGGCGCGACGACAGAACTGGATTTCCTAAACTCTGCAATACATGCACTACTGAGCAATTCAATACCAGCCCATTCTCTCTATCTTGATTACTCTACTCTTTTATTTACGTTTACTTTATTATTCTCGTGACAACTTTCTCAATTATTTTCTTTACTTTCGTGTAGTGAATTAAGGTGAAGCTATTAGCCCAATCCCTGTGGAGACGATATCCGATACTTCGTATCACTTTACTACTTGCGTCGTGTACACTTGCAATACCATTGCGATAGACTATTTTACACGCAACAATATCAATTCTCATCAATATATTAGATAACATATCGAGAAAAATATACCAAACAATTACCTCACAAATTAAGTAATAGGTGAAATTACTAGATCATCATGTTTTCCATTGTACTATGAAGAGCCGGGTACAAATTTAGGTTTGATTGCCGAATAATGCAGAGAGCGGTGCAATGAGGATGATTGTGCTCTTTGATGAGAGGATAATCACGATTCTCTAATGAATTTGACGATGGACTGCACTCATTAGCTCCCTTTTTTCTTTAAAAAATTATGAGAAAAGCAATTAGTGAATAATAATGATAAAAGTATTATTTTAGTGAAATTACCGCCAATATGTGGTTACGCTAATTCCAAAAATAATAATAAAACTAAAAGATCATGAGAAAGGTAATTATTAAACAAAAAAATAAGAAAAAGAACTTATCTTTGATTCACCCTAAAATTAATTCTTTTGGGATTCGAATTGCGAGGACTTCAGTTGGTCAGAGTATCGTGCTGATAACGTGTTGTGAATAAAATAACAAAGAAATATTTAAGGTAATTATTAAACAAAAAAATAAGAAAAAGAACTTATCTTTGATTCACCTTAAATTTTACCGTATTTTTAATACGAGTGAAAGAAATATTTTATATAAAAATATAATTAAAAAAGTATCCGACAATGTTTATGAGTTGAATGATAAAGACCCTATAAATCTATTATTCCTGGACATGACGAAGCCAAGATTTAAGGTTGGAGGGCAAATTTTTAAATATTTAAAATATGAGAGTGCAAATGTGCGAATAATTTATTTAAAAAAATTATACATCATAAAGGTAAAAAAATTGAGTTGGGGGCATGGTCCCTCCCGGGCCCATGTGCTCATGGGTTCAAATCTTAAGTATGATTTTGAGTTGTTTTATTTAAAAATAATAATTTTAAATATAAAAAATATAAATATTAATTGGATAAATATTTTATACACAGGCGGTGGAAACTTTTAGTTTCCACAAGCGCCTTAGTTTTAGGGTATAAAGAGTTAGTTTATGGTATATGGTTCATGGGTTTAGGTGTAGGGGGTTAGAATTTAGGGATAGTTGTTTCAATTTAAGGTTTAGGGTTATAATTTAGGGTTTATAGGTTAAAACCTAAATCCTCATCATATTATCCTAAAATTTGAACCCTAAACCCTATAAACCCTAAACCTTAAATTGAAACAATTATCCCTAAATTCTAAACTCCTACACCTAAACCCCTAAACCATATACCCTAAACTAACTCCCTATACTCTAAAACTAAGGCAGTTGTGGAAACTTTCAGTTTCCACCGTCTGTGTATAAGATATTAATCCATATTAATTATCCTTTGAATAAATGATTTTTTTTCAATTGAGTTGATTTTTGATTAATCGATGACACTAACATGATCAAATGTTTAAGTATAGTGTAATTGATTTAAGAAATCGACAAATGCATCGAACAATGACGATATTATAAAGAATTAATTGTATCACATGTCCTCAAACAATGATTTCATTCTAAATTGTTCTCCAAACTTTTGAGTGTTTCTGTTTCATCTCTAAACAAAGAAGAACTCCGTTAAGCAGCTACAAAGATTCAAAATTTGAGTATTTTTTCCTTCATTTTCTCCCTATCCAAACAGAAAAAAAATAAAAATCCCATTCCCATTCAAAACTTTAATAGATAAGGAAATATCCCCAATATAAACATAAAAATCTATTAATTTCAGGGATTTTCAATACAAACACAAACCTCTATTAAATCTATTAATTTCACATATTTTACAAGGAACAAAAACCATAAGAGCAACAGTCATCAAAACAACTAAGATCCAAAAACTTTGCATTATTGTAGGAATTAAAAAAGAAGAGTTGAGTTTTCTTACAGTAAGATAACAAACTGAGGACAAAGTGAGAGAAGTGATAACATGGAAAAATACGTGAGTGTTGTTTCCTTCACGTGGAATCCATCTAAAAAATGGAGACCTTGAATGCATTTTCATGGCGGTTAATCAGCTCAAAGACGCATACGTCACCGCGTCCCAAGTTATTGTCCCATGCAAAAGTCCTCCAAGGGTAGAATTCAGCTTTTCGTTGTCCACCGGTGAGCACATTAACAGTGAACTTGACATTCCAAGTCCTCCCATCAGCAACTTGAAGGACGGCTTTAGTCTTCTCTTCGTCAAGATGTTCCCTCACAAATTTGTATGGTACATTCTGGTGAAAGGCAAGAAATAAAACAACTGACAAAATGATTCACATGGTATTACTCGGATTTTTCCAAAGCATCAGTATTTACATATTCGAACATAACTCTAATCTTCTAAAAACTTTAATAGCTGTTTAGTGCTTCAAAGATAAGTATGTAACCAATCTATGGTGGTTAATTGAAGAAGGGGACTGAAAATTTGCTAGTAGAAATCTTACCAGGCTATTTCTATACAGGTATATGGGCTGCATTACAACCTTGAAAAAAGGGTGTATAGATTTAAAGTTCCCAGCTCTTTGAAGTGCTATTGCTTTCAAGTTTTGCTTTGACTCTGTGCTCAAATTGAGAAAGTCAGATAAAAACTATGCAATTTGTTTGATCAAATGACTTTAGCAGATTACTCACCCAATGGGAAAGAACCACTCGTGTCTTGACGGTAAATAAGTACTTTCAATTTTATTTCCGTTTGGGAAATCAGCTCAAAGACACAAACATCACCAGCTTTCAAATTGTTTTCCTGCATGAATGGCTCCCAACCGATATGGATAGTTGTTTTTGTGTATTTGTGACTGGTTATGTAGCGCCAGTAACGCGCAGGCCATGTTTTCCCACCCGAATTGCAAAGGGTTAAATCATCGGTTTTTTCTTTCAGGAACTTCAAACTGAAGTCCTTCGGTATGCACTGTGATCATAAAAGAAGAAGAAAAAGCTCAACATACTAGAAGAAATATGCTTGTAATTTAACTCAACTTTATATATGAAGGGAGAGTCCCAAAATGCAAAGCATTCTCAAAATCTCATGGTATTGAAGGTTTAATTGAAGCATTTTACTATTTTTCGACCAGGTTCTATGTAGGAAGGTTGCATTGTAACCAGAAAAAATGGATTCTCTGATTTGAAGGCTCTGGCTCTTAGAAGAGCATTAGCATATCCAGGAACCTCGGTTTGCAGGTCTTCTTCACCGTTAGGCAAGTCTTCACAATCATCTTCATCTGAAAGAGTTCTCCAACAAAAGATCAACACAATGAAGGATCATTAAATACCCAGATTTAGTAATATAAAAACTGCACTTACTTTTGACTTTTTTACTGATTTTTTGTTTCTTCCGAGGTTTAGAACATGATGCTTGCGGTTTCTTCTTCGTAATTTCCTTGGTTGGAGGAATCTCATGCACGATTTCATCACCAATATCATCTTTGGCTTCTTCCTTGACAAGCTGTCGGCACACTTGTTCACCACTCGTGTGATCTCGAATATGACTCTTGCATGGATATTCAATCTCTGATGTACTCATATCGAATATGACTACTTGAAACTTGTCATTCCCTTCATATTTGAACAACAATAAATGCCCCTTTTGAAGAGAGTAAAATACAAAGAAGTCTTGCCATCCATTTTGCAACCAAACTACACCATCAGATTTTGTGAGCTCCACACGCCATGTATCACCACTTGGTACCGATAATAACACTGAATTGGATAATTTGTTTCCATATTTTTTCTCAAATTTTTTAGGAATCCCCTGTTAGAAAATATGCAAATAGCAAAGAATTAGTGGGAAAGCAGAAAAATTGCAAACCAGCATATATAATCTAAAACGAATAATGAGAAATATTAGAGGGAAGAGAGTAATGCTTACAAGCTTCTTATTACGAATAGTGGACTCTAAAATGATCTTGAAGAAATGAGGTGTTTTTGGTGTAAACATGGAATTGTTATTCTCCATCTCGAGTAGTACTGTCAATGAATAACATTATCAAATACAATGATAATTGTATATATATAATGTATTTTCTTTAGTTTTCTAATAGCAATATGGACAACAATTAAAAACCAGCATTGGTTTGAAAACATATGAAAACAAGTACTTAAATTTGAATGCGTGTTCAAAGAGCACTCATTAAAAAAACTCATAATATGATTAACATAATAGAAAGTTTTTAAGATTAGAAATCTTTGTAAGTTGGAAGATCTTAGCAATTTGTCCCCATTCTCAGAAGAAACATTATTGCAGAAATCAATTTCATCATATGGTGATGTTCAACGGGGCACACTAGTGAAATATTGTGACCCCACCCAGCACCCCTCCTTCCCCTTTATCTATTTAAGTGAACCATTATCCTAAACACTGTAAGTGATATAGTGTATTTGCCCATTGACATAAGTAGAACTGATCTAAATGATGCCGATTCTTTTAATCGACAGCATAATCTGGCAGCAGTTGCTTCCTTGATTGTATAACATATCACTTTATAAGATCATCCTATATGACAGATATATCTCGTGTAAATGGTGAAGGACTTACATAGTATGTAATCGGAATGTCCAGAGTGCAAAAGTTAAGACCTACTAAGAGAAATGAGTTTATTGCTAAACGATAACTTTGCAAGCCAAAACAGCTTTTTAAGCCATAAGGAACGCAGACCAGATTTTTCCAGCCAAATGTGCATTTCAAACTGGCTATATAAACCAATCCAAAAAGCTAAAATTTCTAACTTTTAAGCTAAATTATCTACTTGTCAAAAACAATGCTATACTAGCTTGAAAAATGCTCAGATTCACATGCTTGAAATTGGTGACCCGTGGAGTTTGTGAATGAAGCCTCACAAGTCATCTTGATAAGAATGAAGCAAAATACCTTAACAAAACAACAGCACCTGAAATCCTCAGTTTTCACGGGTTCTTCTGCAACTTGGTGTAGCTTTGGCTCCTTCCTTTGCTGCTTTTTTGTTTTGTTTCTCCTTTATCTTCTTAAACTTGTTTTTTATGTGTTGTGATGTGGAGAAGATAGCCAACTTAATTCTTCCTTTTCAGTGTAGCCAAAGGGCATTTAATTTGTGCAGACTGCAGACCCTTTTGGTGCCATATCCGAGCAGCTCCCCTGCCAAGAGGTAAAGATGAGTTTATGGAAAAGCCTTTGGAATTGAGCTAAAAGAGGTAAAGAGGATTTGGAAATCTCCTCTTTATCCCATGCGTAATGTGCTGTGCAGAGATTTTTGGTCTATTATCATTCATTTTCCAGAATGGTGATTGGATGACCTCATCAACTCAAGCACATGGATTTGACTCCCTGAAACTTGGTATTATTTTTTTTATCAGAATCAGAACTGAAACTTGGTATTGGTTTTCTGCAAATTGTGTAGAACATAATTCTTCCCTCTAATTCATATTTCGATTTATTGAATTATTACAAAACAATTAATCACCAAAGCTGCTCTTGAGCCACATCCTTCTCACTTCACTCCAGACTGGTTCCAGTTATATATAATCAAAGAAAATCAATTTAATCAACACTTTCTATTTGATATATACACCATTTACGTATGTCTAAATTAGGACTATAAGTTGACAAAACGTTGAGGAGATTGCATCATGTTTGATAAACTACCCTGCATCAAATATTCCAACCCTTTACAAAAAATCGGTCAAACCAAATATTGCAAACTACATATAAAAACACTCAAAAGTTTACAGATGAAATACTTGTGCACATATACGAATTTCAACGACAGTCGCTTCAAATTAGCTTTGAGGAGATAACCATAGCTAGTGTGAAACCTTGGAGCCTGGTTTTGGTTGTTTTGTGTATGATGAGTTTGAGCTATTTGGTTAATGGTGCTGGTGATACTAATAATAAATGTTTTGGAGATTTTTCATCTATCCGACACCCTACTGGCCGCTATACCAATGATAAAGATTTTGTCAATTAAGAGGAGATGAATTGGGAGTTACAAACTATGCAGTTCCATATCTTGCTCCAAATTCTACTAGAAAGGTTATATTTTATATTGCTACAAATTGAATTGAGCTCAGAGCATTAAACTAAGACAACCAACTCATCAATTCAATGTTTGATTCAATACTTTCTCAGAACAAACTTCTATGTTAAACAGCTAAATCATACCAAAATTTAGAAGATTCAACCAAACTTTAGAGCTAATCAGAACCTACAACTTTTGTAATCTAAACTTCAAAGTTTAATGCTGACCTAAGAGTTTGGCACCCCAAAGTGGATCTTGGATGTGCCACTTGAGAAAAAATAATTTCTGGGTTTTGGATGTTAGAACTTCCAATTGGATTAAACCATTTAACTTGTTTTTCCACCGAAGTTCGATCGAGCTTAATATCCACAGCTTGAATGCTTTCACTTGAGTTGATTCTCATCATTTGACAAGGCTGAAAACATGGGGACGTCGATTTCTTCTTTGTTTTCTGGTTTGGTGGAGAGTCATCCAAGATTTCAATGTAAGAGTCTGTTTGGTCTTTAAATTTTCTGGAGCTGGAGGGATTATGAACTAGTTGACAATCAGGTCCGAATCACTGACCAACCTTCTGGTTTTAACTCACTAGCAATGCTCCCATGAGATGTTACAATGATAAGAAGGAATAAATAGATTGTCACATAAACAAATTGATCATTCAATCAATGACCTATAACAGGTTCTACTTACCCAGTGGTTTGCAGGCATTGCTGGTATTTTTGACAACCGGGTAGATGACCACTTTCATTAAAATTTCAGGATGCTTAATTAGCTCAAATACACAGATGTCACCAACATCAAGAAGATTATCTTTTACAAATGCCTGCCAACCACCGTAGATGTGTGCCTTCAGATTTCTATATTTTGGATTGCTATAGTACGTTGCAGGCCAAGTTTTCCCAGCTGAATTGCACAAGGTCATATTACACTTGTGCATTGTCAAATATTTCATAGCGAAATCTGATGGTACAAACTGGAGTTCAACAAGGGAATGGAAACATGGAAAATAGACTGCATAAGCTACTTGGAGTAGGCAAAATCATGAATTGGAGAATAGACATGTTGTAGTTTTAAAAGTTACCATTTTGTATGGACTGCCAACGTATGTTGGTTGCATGACCACCATAAAAACAGGGTTCCCAGTATTTTTTAAAGCACTAGCTATTTAAACAGCGTGTGCCTTTTCAGTGGCTGTCAACCGTTACAAACAACTGAAAGCCTCAGGTTTTACACTTCTCTCAGCTGTAATTACAAAAATAAAAGTTGGCAATAGCATCTCAAAAGTAAATACTGCAAAAAATAAAACAAAGAAAGAATGCATACCAACAAGTTGTCCAAATAAAAACTCATAAAAATGGTAATAAATTGACATAAAGTTGAAATCGAAAGAATAAATTCAGTTATTTAATGGTTGGATGATCTCATTTGACTGAAAAATTAGTATTGGTTTTCTCCAAATTAAGCCTTGAATTTTTAGGGGAAAAATTAAGTAAAATAATCCTTTTAATCAATTTTGACCTTTATTTTTTTCACGGTTCTTTTTTTAGGGATATTATTTTCATGTGACACACTACAATTCTATTCTGTGACATTTACAATTTTTTTAGAAAACTATTTTTATATAATTTTTATAAATTTTTTAGAACTTTTAAATAAATTTTTAAATAAATAATAATAAATTTTGAAATTGTTAAGTGACAAAATTGTAATACAACATGTTAGATTTAGTGGTCAATATTAATCAAAGGGGTGAATTTATAAAATTTTAAAATATAAAGATTTAGTTTGGTGGGGAAAAAAAACTCAAGAATTTAATTAATTTAAAAAAAATCAAGGGCTTATGATACCATTAAGCCTTTGTTAAATTATTACCAAATACAAATAGTCACCAACACCAAAGCTGCACCTGACCCAGGCCAGAGCATTCTCAATTCACCCGAGACTGGTTTCATTGATATAATAATCAGATAAAAATTGTTTAATCAACACCTTTTTGCATTTGACCATTTATAAAATATAATCTAGGCCGCCATTTCCATATATTTGATAATTAACAAAATGATATTAAATACACATGCGGTGAAATTTAATTTTTTTATAAATATTTTAATTTTAGGGTTTAAGGATTTAATTTATGGTGTATGATTAAAAATTTAGGGATAGTAGTTAGAATTTAAGGGTTAGACGTTAGGATTTAGTTTTTAGGGTAATATGGTGAGAATTTAGATTTTAACCTATAAACCTTAAATTCTAACTGTGAGCTTTAAATTCTAGCTGCTATCTCTAAATTATAAACCCCTAAACTTTACACTCTAAACTAATCTATAAACTATAAAACTAAATCGTTTGTGAAAATTTTTAATTTCAACTACCAATATATAGAATAATTATCTTAAAAATATTATTGGGCTCGTTTTCCCCCTAAAAGGGTGAATGAAACAAGGTTTAGACAACAATAAAGTATACCCTCTTCAAATCTTGCTAAGGGGATGGCCAATTTAGCTTATTGGACCCCTAAAGTTTAAATAAAACTCATAAAAATAGTAATAAATTGACATAAAGTTGAAATCGAATGAATAAATTCAGTTATTTAATGGTTAGATGATCTCATCCACTCAGCCTCATCACAGTCAGGGGTGTAGCCACATGGGGTACGTTCTATTTTCTCACACTCACGACCTATTGTTTTTATAAATTTGCACTGTAAAAATTTTAAATTATAATTTATTTTACTTACTTTAATATTATAAAATAATTCTTGTTTTAGTGGTAAAATGCATAAGTGAAAGTAAACGTTTTTTTACTTAATGTTAATAAATCAAATCCTACTATTGACTTTTTTTTGTTATTTTTTTTCGAATATCTCTATTACTTTTATAGTAACATTTTATTCTCAGCCTCGTTAATTTTTAATTTTTGGCTTTACCCCTGATCACAGTTGATTGAAAAAAAAGTACTAGTCTTCTCCAAATTGTGTAGAAAATTATTTTCACATTAACTCAAATTAAATTTTGGGTAAACTACATGGGTGAACACTCAACTATTGGATCTGGTCTATTTTGTCCACCGAACTACAAAAATTCAAAATCCGACCACCTAACTATTTAGATGGACCTATTTTGACCATCGGCCGTTAAAATCTTACAGAGAGGTGACGTGACACTTAATGTAAAATTTGTATAATTATACATTTGGTCCCAGTTAACTACCTAATATATCAATTTGGTCGTAATTTTAATTTAATTAAATAAAATTTATCAACCAATCAGATAACGACATGTGTCATCACCCGATTGGATGAATTTAGAAAAATAAGAATAAAGTAAGATAATAAAGAAAGTGGATTATCTTATCATACACCTATTTTATTTGATTTAGAAAGATGGGCAAGTCCTTTTATTTAACTCTACATTCCTTGCACTTATTAGATAGCTAGAATCGCTTAAAAATACTTAGTATTTAGATATATTTAGTATAATATGCGAATTATAATATAATCATTATATGATATATTTTTAACTAACAATATAACATGTACAAATATTAAATTGAGGTACCCATTTTATGACAACTTTTAGCAACTTACCATCTATTTTTTGCCTACTTTTTAATTTAGTTTATTTAATATTTATTTGATATATCTATTTTCCTCTAATCATGTGGTGACTAGTTAAAGGAAGATTAAAGAAAAAGAAATATGGCTTTGGTGAGGTTTGAACCTATGACCTCTAGGAAAAAAAAGCAAAGCGTTTAAAACTACAATAACTACTCCTTAGTAATATAAATTGCACCATTCTATATATATCTTATAATGAAGTAAATGCTAGGGAAAAATAAGTAAAAATGTTTAAGAGGGGATTCGAACATGGATCACATGAGATGTGTAAAAACACACATATCACCAAAGCCAAGCCTCTCTTTCATACTTATTTTAATAACTTCATATTATATATATATATATATATATATATATATTGAATCGAATTATTTATTTTAATTAATAATTTTATTTTTTATTAAATATATTAATTTAATGATTAAATATTATATTAAAACATATAATTTTGATAATTAATAAATTTAATTCATTTTTTGATCTGATATGTGTTGATAATTTTCTTAAAAATATTTTATAAACTATATGTTTCTTTAAAGAAATAGATCATTGCTGGTAAAATTGTCTGAATAATATATATATATATATATTCATTTTAAATCTTTCTTTAACTATACTTTAAATATAATTAAAATATTTTTATTTTTAATTTAATTATTTAAACTGATTTAGTGATATGCGTGCTTTTATACATCTCATGTGACCCATGTTCGAGTCCCCTCTCAAACATTTTTACTTCTTTTTTCCCTAGCATTTACTTCAGTATAAAATGGGTAATCTTCACCAGTGATCCCTTTCGTTTAGGGTGCGTTCTATTCTGGTCACCAGAATTCAAAAAAAGATTATTCTGGTCACTTACGTTTAGAAACATTTCTATTTTGGTCCCTTAGCCGTTAGTCTCCGTTACTTAAAAAAATTAGTTTCTAATTTAACCCTCAAACTTTCAGAATTTTATTTTTCACCATCTTCTCCAAAAAATTTAAAACTAAAACCTCAGAAAATTAAATCAATGGCTATAACCCAACACTACAACCCATTCCCCCAAGATTAAAAGCGCCAGCTTCCATTGCAAATGGCTATAACCCAACAGTGGAAAACTTATCTTCAATGTCCTAACAAATTAGGGAGGTTCTTGGCATTGTCGAAAGAATCAAAAAGGTAAAAAAAATGATTTTAATCCCTTGAATTCATGTTTCAATAGCAGTAAGAGTCTGGGACATTGTCAGTTAATGCAAGATCGACTCGACTGGTTTTCATAAATATGTTTCGGAAGTATGCATGCAACAAATGTTTAAAGTATGTTTTTCTTGCCTTTAACCTCAGTATTAGCGTTTCCTTCTTTCTGGAAATTGACTGCAACATGCTTCTTTCGCCTTGGACCACCAATGATGGCGGACTCGACCAGTGGACCGAATCAAGTTTGCATCGGTACTTTCTGTTGGTAATGCTTCAAGAGTTACCAAAGCTATATCCCACATTGGTTGGGAAAATAGCTAGGGAAGGGTATTTATACCCATGCTTCCTCCATCCCTTGTTGAGTGGGAAAGAACAAGGGACGTCCTCGCGCGCCGCCGCCGCCGTCCGGCCGGTTCGGGTTCGGGTTCGGGTTCGGGTTCGGGTAACACGTGTCTTCGACACGTACGCGCGCTTAAATATTCTTTTTGGAGAAAATTCGTAGGAATTTTCTTATGAACAAAAGAATATATGTGAAAGAATTTTTTCATAATACGTTTAATGAAACGGCCGTTGCACAGTGATATGGCCGTTGCACAGTGATATGCAAATGTGTGAAGTTTTGCAAGCAAATGTTCTAATTGAGAAGTTGCCAAAATCATGGTCCGATTACCGCAACTCCCTCAAGCACAAGAAAAGGGACATACCACTTCAGGAGCTGATCGGTCACATGAAAATCGAGGAAGCCAACCGGTTGAAAGATAAGGTTACGAACAACTTTAGTAACTTACCTTTTAAATCTAACTTAGTTGAGTCTAGTGGTGCTTCAGGGTCCATTAAGCCCTTTAAGAAAGGCCCCCAAAGCAAAAGGCCTAAACCACAGATGACTACCAATTTCAAGAAACCGGTCAAGGCTAAGCCCGACGTGAAAACCATGAAGTGCTACGTGTGTGGGCAAGCTGGTCACAAGGCGTACCAATGTCAGAATCGTTTGGACCGCCAGAACGAGACTAGACCACACATGCATGTGGCTGAGGACATGGATGATGATGTCATAGCCGCGGTGGTTTCGGAGGTCAACTTCGTAGAGAAGAACACCGAGTGGGTCGTAGACACCGGAGCTTCTCGACACTTCTGCGCAAAGAAGGAGTTATTCACCGAGTCGAGGACGTGAAAAATAGTGAACGTGTGTACATGGGGAACTCCAGCAGCTCTCAAGTGATGGGCAAAGGCAAGGTTTTACTCAAGCTGACTTCCGGTAAAACTTTGGCCCTTAATAATGTCCTATATGTGCCTGTCCTGCGTAGAAATTTGATTAGTGGTGGCCTCTTAAATAAGGCAGGCATTAAGTTAGTTTTTGAGGCAGATAAACTTATACTTTCCCGTAACGGTGATTATGTCGGGAAAGGTTTTTTAAGCGAAGGTTTATTTGTCATAGAAACTCAACTTAATGAAAATAATAAAGCTACCACTTCTACTTATATTGTTGAGTCTGTTGATATGTGGCATGCTAGATTAGGACACGTAAATATTCAATCCCTGAAGAAAATGATGAATATGAATATTTTGCCTAAACTAGACATAACAAACTATAATAAATGTGAAGTTTGTGTAGAAGCAAAGCATGCAAAACCTACCTTTAAAAGTGTTTCTAAAAGAAAGACTGAACTGTTAGAACTTATTCATACTGATCTAGCAGATTTTAGAAACACTGAAAGTAAAGGAGGAAAACACTACTACATAACTTTTGTAGATGACTTCTCTAGGTATACAAAAGTTTATCTCCTAAGAACTAAAGATGAAGCTGAAAATTTCTTTCTTATTTATAAGACAGAAGTTGAAAATCAGTTAGATAGGAGAATAAAACGTGTTAGGTCTGATAGAGGTGGTGAATATGGATCCAATTTTCTAAAAGAGGTTTGTGAGACGAATGGCATAATACATGAAACTTCAGCCCCTTATTTTCCTCAACAGAACGGCATAGCCGAGAGGAAAAACAGAACTTTAAAAGAGATGATGAACTCATTGTTGATAAGTTCTGGGTTGTCTGACAACATGTGGGGGGAAGCCATTCTATCGGCTAATCATATTCTTAACCGAATACCTCATAAGAAAATTGATTCTATCCCATACGAATTATGGAAAGGGTATGCCCCAAATTTACAATACCTGAAAGTGTGGGGGAGTCTGGCCAAAGTGGGGTTACCAGACTTTAAGAAGTCCACCATTGGACCTAAGACCGTTGATGCAGTGTTTATAGGCTATGCTTCTAACAGTGCCGCATATAGATTCATGACTTTGCAAGACTTCTCTATTTGTGAATCTAGGGATGCAGTTTTCTTTGAAGATATCTTTCCTCTAAAGAAACCTAGATTAAATGTTGAAACACAAATAGAAAGCTTGCCATCCACTTCTTCTAGTATGCCTGCTAGGTCTTCTCAAGAGATTAAATTTGAGCCTAGAAGAAGTAAGAGACAAAGAGTTGAAACCTCTTTTGGACCAGACTTCATAACTTCCTTCATTTCTGAGATAAATGATTTAGACACTCTTTCTGATCCTATAGCTCAAGCATATTTGTTAGATGAGGATCCTAAAACTTACGAAGAAGCTATACGATCTATTGATGCTAGTTTTTGGAAAAGCGCTATAAAAGATGAACTAGAATCAATAATGTCTAATCATACTTGGGAATTAGTTGACTTGCCTAGAGGATTTAAAACCATTAACAGTAAGTGGGTCTTTCGAAAGAAACTTAGACCAGATGGTTCTATCCAAAAGTATAAGGCAAGGCTAGTAGTCAAAGGGTTCACTCAAAGATTTGGTCAAGACTTCTTTGATACTTACTCTCCCGTCACAAAAATCTCAACGATCCGTGCATTGTTTGCACTAGCCTCCATTCACAAGTTGCAAGTACATCAAATGGATGTAAAGACTGCATTTTTGAATGGGGATCTAGATGAAGAGATCTATATGGAGCAACCTTTTGGCTTCGAGGCGCCTGGTATGGAAGGCAAAGTATGTAGACTTAAAAAGTCACTTTATGGCCTGAAGCAAGCTCCTAAACAGTGGTATGAGAAATTTCACAAAACTATTCTTAGTTTTGGTTTTGTTGTGAATGGTTCGGATGCATGCGTGTATTCGAGGATGTTTGGTACTGATTGTGTCATCATAAGTTTGTATGTTGGCGACATGCTGATTTTCAGTACCAACATTGAGTCCATTAACAAAACAAAAAGTTTCTTGTCCACTAAGTTTGAGATGACTGACTTGGGAGAAGTCGATGTAATCTTAGGAGTCAAAGTAATCAAATCTGAAAAGGGATTTTCTTTAAGTCAGACACACTATATTGAGAAAGTGTTAAAGAAATTTGACAGTTATGATGTCACCCCTGTTCGAACTCCTTATGACTCTAGCATACATCTCTTCAAGAATGAAGGAAGTAGCGTTTCTCAAATGGAATATGCCAAAATAATTGGCAGTCTAATGTTCTTAATGAACTATACTCGGCCAGATATTGCCTATGCTGTTAGCAAACTCAGTAGATATACTCATAACCCTAGTGGTGAGCACTGGGTTGCTCTTAGACGCTTACTTAAGTACCTTAAGGGTACTATGGACTGGAGACTTGAGTTTATTGGCTTTCCTGCTACATTAGAAGGATATTGTGACGCCAACTGGGTCTCTGATAGTGATGAAGTAAGCTCTACGAGTGGGTATGTATTTACTTTGGGAGGAGCAGCAATTTCTTGGAAGTCTTCAAAACAGACTTGTATTGCTCGCTCTACTATGGAGTCAGAGTTTATAGCTCTTGACTTAGCTGGGCAAGAAGCTGAGTGGCTAAGAAGTTTGTTAGCCGATATTCCGTTGTGGGGAAGCCCGACTCCTCCTGTTTCCTTATTGTGTGATTCACAAGCCGCGATTTGTGTTGCCAAGAGTCAAGTTTACAATGGTAAAAAGAGACACATTCGCATAAGGCATGAATCTGTTAGACACTTAATAAGGAATGGAGTACTCTCTTTAGAGTATGTGAAGTCGGAAAGAAACCTAGCAGATCCGCTTACCAAAGGGTTAAGTCGGAAACTGGTCCTAGATTCGTCGAGGGGGATGGGTTTAAAGCCCATTGGTTGAGGAATTCATGGTGGATACCCAACTTAGTTATCTAAGTTCAATGTGGTCAAACAAAACTATGGAAAGACTCATAGTGTACATTTCTCACTGCCTATCCCTATGACGAATGATGTACATGTCCAGGTTGAGTACTATTACTCTTAATAAATTCATAGCCCAGGTTTTGGGTGGTCTTTGTGAGAAAGACTTGATGAATTTACCGAATCATGGTTGAATACTTATTCTTAATAAGTTCATAACACAAGTATGAATGTGTTGTCCTATTGAGAAGGACAAGATGAACTTACCGCCAGAAAGGTTGAGTTTCAAGAAACTCTTAATGAAATTTAAAATGATCCTATTGAGAAGGACATTTTGAATTCACCGACAATGAGGTTGAATATTTATTCTTTATGATTTCTTATCCCAATACTGGGTGGTTCATTTTTTGGACTTGAAGAAATCACCATAAGTCTATAAGAGGTTGAGTCATTACAAATGGTTCTTAATTATTTCATAGCCCAGATTCAGGGTGGTTTATATTGAGATAAACCTGATGAAATAACCTATGTAAGTGAGAAGGATTAGCCACCTTCTGTGAAAAACGTTGGGCTGTTTTTCTAAAACACTTACTAGAATCCTGAGGGTAAGATGGCCAAATATACACTTGTGTATATATATCTTACACATCGAGAACTTCAGTGGATGAAGGAGTTAGTTGTGTGTTATGAGTTTACCCCTATCTTAGAAAGTTCAAGACTAGTTTCACTTATCTAAGAGAAGGATCGCTCATTATCACTATGTACTAGTTCAAGATACGTTCACTAGTGCTTAAGCAACTAATTCCGCTACTGCTCGTCTGAGGAGGTTTGTGTTTGAGATACAGATGAATTCTTTCGCATTAGTGGGGGAATGTTGGTAATGCTTCAAGAGTTACCAAAGCTATATCCCACATTGGTTGGGAAAATAGCTAGGGAAGGGTATTTATACCCATGCTTCCTCCATCCCTTGTTGAGTGGGAAAGAACAAGGGACGTCCTCGCGCGCCGCCGCCGCCGTCCGGCCGTCCGGCCGGCTCGGGTTCGGGTAACACGTGTCTTCGACATGTACGCGCGCTTAAATATTCTTTTTGGAGAAAATTCGTAGGAATTTTCTTATGAACAAAAGAATATATGTGAAAGAATTTTTTCTTATTTATAGGCTTTTGATAATATTTATTTTGATTCGAACGTTCAGAACCGTTTAGTGAAACGGCCGTTGCACAGTGATATGGCCGTTGCACAGTGATATGGCCGTTGCACAGTAATATGGCCGTTGCACAGTGATATGGTCGTTGCACAGTGATATGGTCGTTGTACAGTGATATCCAGCCTATAAATAAGAGGTGCTCATACACCATTTGGAGAATCCGGAAAAACACATCTAAAACTCTCTTGTTTTCCTCCATTGTTCGAGCATCATTTGAGCAGTACCACTGTTGTTCACTCTTGAGTCGAGTGTACGATTCTTGGAGCGTCCGTGTGCACCTCGGGGGACATTCTGATTCTGCCTGTGAAGCGACTACACTGTTCGGGGCAGTTTTGTTTCTAAGGCAGTGGCCATCATACCACGACACGGTTCACATCTTTTATTACCGTTGTTTTATATTTTCCAGTCAGTGCTAACAGCCGGTTTTGCAGTTCAATTTTACCAACACTTTCGAATAAGTGAATGTAGTGCTGAAGAGAACGTCAGAAGGAACAAATGAAGGATCAATGTGTTGTGATGCTCCTAAAGGGAAGCCAAGTGCTCCATCTTGGTGTGGTGGGAGAAACCTTTCACTTTTTCTCTTTGCATTCGCACGAGTTATTAATCTTCTTCTCTGCTTCACATAGAAAACCATAAATTAGTTTAAAGTATCGAAAATTTCAAACGTGTCCTCAATGTCCGTCTATTGTGTAAGTGGAAAATGTGAGTATGTTTTATCTTTGGAACGATACATCCAACTAGGAAAGATAAGATAAAAATTTACACCAATGGGTCTTCATATGAGTAATTTGTGTATCTAACTTCTTATTTACCCATACAACAACTGAAACAAACAAGCTTACGTTTCGAATTCTAAGTTCAATTACTTAGGGAAAGCAAGGAATTAAAAAAGAAGAAACAAATTATTGCACTCACGTCGAGATTAGACTGAAGCTCGACATTGACTTCTGGAGCAGGAATTGCCCTTGCACGATCACGTGTTGGGTTATAGCCATTTGCAATGGAAGCTGACGCTTTTAATCTTGGGGGAATGGGTTGTAGTGTTGGGTTATAGCCATTGATTTAATTTTCTGGGGTTTTAGCTTTATAATTTTTGGGGAAGATGATGAAAAATAAAATTTTAAAAGTTTGGGGGTTAAATTAGAAACTAATTTTTTTAAGTAACGGAGACTAACGACCAAGAGATCAAAATAGAAACGATTCTAAGCGTAAATGACCAGAATAATCTTTTTTGAATTGTGGTGACCAAAATAGAACACACCCTAAACGAAAGGGACCACTGGTGAATACTACCCTTAATATATATATATATATATATAGATATATATATATATATATATATATATATATATATATATAACGGTGCAGTTTATATCATTAAGGAGTAGTTGGTGTAGTGGTAAAGGCTTGGCTTTTTCTGGTCCCAAGTTTAAACCCTACCAAGACTACATTTTTTTTAATTTTCCTTTAACCAGGTGGTGACGATATATTAAATATTAAATAAATTAAATTAAAAATTAGAGAGTAAATTCATCCAATCGGGTGATGACATGTGTCATTATCTGATTGGTTGATCAATTTTATTTAATAAAATTAAAATTAGAACTAAACTGATATAATAGGTAATTAACAGGGACCAAATGTGTAATTATACAAATTTTACTTTGACTGTCACGTCACATCTCCGTTAGATTTTAACGGTCGGTGGTCAAAATAGGTCCATTTAAATAGTTGGGTGGTCAAATTTTAAATTTTTGTAGTTCGATGGTCAAACTCAATAATTGGGTGGTCACCCAGTTAGTTTACCCTAAAAATCTTAAACTACATAAATGACCATCATACTATTGGTAAAATCGCGATTTGGCCACCTTACTTTTTTCGAAGCAATTAAGCCACCATACTATTAATTTGGACTCAATTTGGCCACATGCCGTTAGAATCTAACGGCGAGGTGATGTGATAGTTAAAAAAGGTATAATTACACATTTGGTCCCTGCTATTTACACATTCTTTCAATTTAGTCCTAATTTTAAATTAATAAAATAAATTAATTATTTAGTTAGGTGGTGACATGTGTCAACACCTTATTGGAGGACTTTAATTATTTATATTTGATTTAATAAATTTATTTTCCTCCCCTAATCAGGTGGTGACATGTGTAAGGCAAGAGGAGAAGCAATGGCTTAGCCACTACACCAAGCATAAGTTTGTGGTTTAAATTACTAATTTTAATATATGTCTTATTGTTTTATATATTCATTTTTTTAATTACACATATATAATCATCGAATTGTTTTTTTAATTTAATTAAAAAATCTCAATTAAATTATTATATATATGTTAAATTATATTCAAAAATAAAAATTTTAAATTATAATAAAATTTCATTTATCGAACCCAAAACTCACAAACATAATTCAAATGAATTTATCTTGTGATTTGTGTTATATTAAAATTCATTTAGTGAATCTAAACTCACAAACATAATTTAAATTAATTTATCTTGTGATTTGTGTTGTATTTATATTTATTTTAAAAAGTAAGTGTAGAAAAAATATATAATAAATTAAAATTATTAATTCGATGATTATATATGTGGTATTAAAGAATATATAATAATTTAATTGAGGTTTTGGATTCCATAAATAAATGAAATTTTATTATAATTTAAATTTATTATTTTTAAATATAATTTAACATATATATAATAATTTATTTGACATTTTTAAATTAAATTAAAAAATAATTTGATGATTATATATATTAAATTTAAAAAAAATAAATGTAGAAAACAATAAAACATATATTAAAATTAGTGATTTATTGTACAAACTTGTTCTTGGTGCAGTGGCTAAGCCATTGCTTCTCCACCTGCTATACTTGGGTTTGAATCCCACTAGGCATAGGATGGAAGAATTTTGTTTTTCTCCTCTAAACAGGTGTTGACACGTGTCACCACCTAATTAAATAATTAATTTATTTTATTAATTTAAAATTAGGACTAAATTGAAAGAATGTGTAAATAGCAGGGATCAAATGTGTAATTATACCCTTTTTTAACTGTCACGTCACCCTACCGTTAGATTCTAACGGCAGGTGGCCAAATTGAGTCCAAATTAATAATATGATGACTTAATTGCTTCGAAAAAAAGTAAGATGGTCAAATCACGACTTTACCAATAGTATGATGGTCATTTATGTAGTTTACCCATTTTTTTTAAATAATTTCCAAACAATCACCAAAGCTGCACCAGACCCAGGCCAGAGCATTATAAATTCATCCTAGACTGGTTTCATTAATATAATAATCAGATAAAATTTGTTTAATCAACACCTTTTTGCCTTTGACCATATATAAAATATAATCTAGGCCGCCATTGACGTATGGGCAAAGCAAGTCCTACAAAGTTGACAACAGCTTCAGAAAACTATGCAACTTTGTTTGATGAACTACCCTGCATCAAACATGTCACCCCTCTACATAAAAAATAGGTTCAAACCAAAATGCAAACTCCATATAACAACACTCGAATGTCATCGACCATTGCATCCAATTAGCTTTGAGTTGATAACCATGGCTGGGGTGAAACATTGGGGTCTTGTTTTGGTAGTTTTGTGTATCAAGAGTTTAAGCTCTTTGGTTAATGGTGCTGGTAATGGTAATGATGGAGGTTTAGTAGCTTCTTTCATCTTCGGTGATTCTTTGGTGGATGCTGGTAATAATAACTATCTGCAAACTTTGTCCAAGGCAAATATTCCACCTAATGGGATCGATTTTAAAGCCTCCGGCGGCCAACCTACCGGTCGATTCACCAATGGACGAACCATTGGTGACATTGTTGGTAAGCTTTTTTTCTCATCCCGTTGGTGTTCTACCGCGATAAATACAATGCGACCGCAGTTTTCTGGATAATGGACTAAAGTTTGTCATTTGTCTATTTCCAGGAGAGGAATTGGGAGTACCAAACTATGCAGTTCCATATCTGGCTCCAAATTCTACAGGGAAAGCTATATTACATGGTGTAAATTATGCATCAGGGGGAGGAGGGATTATGAATGCAACTGGAAGCATATTTGTTAGCTTTTTCTTCTTCTTTCTTCTTTTGTTTCTCAATACTTTAATTCTCCATTTCCACGCATGTTTATGTAAATCTAGAGTTAAATTTAACTGGAATTTGCAGGTGAATAGGCTAGGATTGGATATCCAAATCGACTACTTCAACAACACAAGGAAACAGTTGGACAGATTATTGGGTCCATCAGAAGCCAAAAATCATATTTCGAAGAGGTCCATCTTCTCGATTACAATCGGATCCAATGATTTTCTCAATAATTATCTTCTCCCACTCCTTTCCACCGGAACAAGGATTTCCGAAAACCCCGATGCTTACATCGACGACATGATCAATCACTTACGGAACCAATTAACAGTACGTTAATATCATCCCGACTCTTCATTTTTCTTAAAGTTAACGTATTTTACACGTACGCTTGAGTCCAATCACTAGCAGAGTTGTTCTGTTAATGGTGGCAGAGACTATATCAGCTCGATGCTCGGAAGTTTGTGGTCGGAAACGTCGGTCCAATCGGTTGCATACCCTATCAGAAAACCATCAATCAATTGAGCGAAAACCAATGTGTTGGTTTGGCAAATAAGCTAGCAATGCAATACAACCGCCAATTAAAGGATTTGCTGAGTGAACTAAATGGGAAGCTCCAAGGAGCCATATTTGTGAATGCCAATGTTTATGACCTAGTGATGGAGCTCATCACAAATTATGCAAAATATGGTATATATAATATATTAAGTATTAACATCGATAAACACATCTCTGGTCCGTTTGAATCGAACATCAAGATTAATGTTTATTTATTTACGTAGGTTTCACAACAGCAAGCAGAGCTTGTTGTGGAAATGGAGGCCAATTCGCGGGGATAATTCCATGCGGACCAACATCAAGCTTGTGTGATGATCGAGCGAAGCATGTTTTCTGGGATCCTTACCATCCAAGTGAGGCAGCCAATCTTATAATCGAAAGGCAACTTGTGTACGGTACTACCAAATATATTTCACCAATCAATCTTATACACCTTCGTAATCTCTAAGCTGTTTCCAATTCACAGTCTTAATCAAATTTCTTCTTAGTTTGTTAACCAGCAGTTTATTTGGAAAAGTATTTAGTTTTCATTGTGTTTTTCGTAATTACGGCGATTTGAAGACTTATTGGTTCTAATATCTGATTGCAAAGTTAATCATTCGAACCTTTCAATTCGTAGACGTGATGAATGGGGATATTTCCAAAACTCACAAAGAAAAAAAGAAGTGAGTTAGACAAAAAGAGAAGTAACTTGGACAAAAAGAAACAGAGTGACTTAGACAAAAATAATTTCCAATTACGTCAAATCAATCAATCAAATATTAATTAATACGTAATCAATCGAACACTACTTGAATACGGCTCTTCTGCTCAAAGTTAAAATGTTCCAAATAGATTTCAGATTAATCTATCTTGACCGACTGCCTCTCTCAACGGATTGTTTTGATTAATATATTATTTTTGTTCAAAATAAATCATCAGTGCAACCTGTGTGCAGGGAAACAGTAGACCACCTAGCTTGTTAAGACTTTAATTGCTGAGGCAAACAAACAAGTAGGTGGGTTGAATTAGAGTGAAGATTATCTTCTGTTAATCATATTGAAAAACGATGCAGTTGTGAGCTGTCCTTTGGTACAATTTTTGAAGAATTATATGCCGACCGAAGCCCTTCTAAACTATCCTAAACAGGTTACAAGCCAATAAATCTTTCCAAGACCTTCCATTCTCTTTCTTTGCCATTTCTTCTCTTTTTGGATACATCCTTGTTTTCAAAGATTTTAAGATGATTCATGCACTGTATTCACCCTCAAACATTGATGATTCAGTAAGTTTAAATTTGAATTTCAGCATAAATAATTGTTTTTTCGTTACAGTTTAAATAAAGAAATATTTTGATTTTCAATTCAACCGTATATCCTATAATTGATTTTTATTTTTTGAACAAAATATATTGGATAATTGATTAATTGTTATAGTTATTCAAATTATTATACTTGTGACTCAAAAAATGAATAGATTGTATCGGGACGAAGCTAGGATGGAACATTGGTAGGGGACAAAATATTAAATTTTAAGAACTCAACAAATGTCCCAGTGGAAAAGCGGATGATGTTCATCCTATGAGATACTTTTAGACTATTCAAAAAATATTGAATTTTAAAAACGTAAGGGATTAATAAGTATTTAAACTCAAATTTCATGTTACAATGCCTAATTTATCTAATATTTTAACCTTATATGAACCTAAATTGTTATTGGACCAAAAAACTTGAAGACATTGACTCATTCTTATTTAATTCAACCACTACTAGATTATATATTTAATAAAATTTTGTATTTTTTAATTTGTATATTTCTTATAAACAGTGACAAAATTATTATTAAATTAAAATTTATCAAATATTTAAATTTTATTACAGGGGTCGTGACCCCTTGGGTCGAACGGAGCTCCGTCCCTGGACTGCATCACATAGTTTTATTAATCGTGTAGAAACATATACATTGTAATTACATTGAATATAGATCAATATATGTTAAAATTTATTTTGATATAACTATCTAATCACTTCTTCATTATTATGAAAAAGATATATATAAAGCTTGTACTAATAAATTATGAGAAAATATTTCATACACTGACAGTAGAAAAAAAATTATAAGTAGGTTTAATTTAAGGTTTAGAAGTTAGTTTAGAGTTTATAATTTATGTTTTAAGGGAGAATTTAGGGGGCAGGGTTTAGGTTTAGGGTTTTAAGGTTAAGAATTTAAATTTTAGTTTTTAAGGTGAATTCAAGCATGCTCGTGAAAAAGTTTTTTTCACTGCCAGTGCATGAAATAATAACTCATAAATTATAATACATACATACATATCACACATTAAGTGATTTTTAATAAAAAAGTTACAAAAAAGAGTACAAAATTAAAATAGACTAATCATGTTAACCGGTTATTCTTTTTAACTATTAAAGTGCACAAAGTTATGTACTAAAATATAAGATAAGACCATACAAGAAAAGAGTTAAAATCTACTCAAACAACTCGCATTTTATTATTATTTGTTGGTAAGAAATTTAGTATAAAGGAATGTGAAATGTATAATGTATTAAAAAGCCTTGTGTGGTAGGAAAAATCCAAAAGGAACAAGTTTGGTAGTGGAAACAAAGAGGAGGGAACGTAAAGAAAGAAATGGAAGTAAATGTCAGTTATTGTGGGCGACCGAATAAACACAACCCGAGGAAAGATCGAAGACTGCTGAATGCTGATTGCCTGTGCCTGTGCCTGTGCCTGAGACTGAGACTGAGACCGAGGAGGAGGGTTTTTGTTAATATTTGATAATGACACATCATACCGTGCTGGAGACACTTAGATGGCTACTCATCCCTTCGCGTGCTAACCCAACTCGGCCCCCCTTAACCCCATTTTCCACCGACAGCGCCGCTCCATCACTCACTGTGTTGCTCCCTGCCTTCTTCACCCATATTCCCCCTACCCTTTACCTAATTACATTGCTTTACATGCTTCATAAGGTTCCTATCTACTGTTCACAGCCAGACTTGTTTTGGATTGGCATGCCCAAAAAAATTAAGGTTTGAATGAATAATTATTTTGTTCTCTATTTTTTTTTTTAAAAATTACTTTTAATATTTATTTTGGACGAAAATAGTTCTTTCGTGAATAAATATCGTTAGTCAATTAACTGTTAAGATCTTAAAATAGCGTGACAAATCTATATGACACTGCACGCGTGACAATATCATATGGACAAAGGTGTTGACTTAACAAAATGATACAACAGTTAAAAATAATTTATAAAATTATATTAAAAATATTTTTTTCACTTCTGTGTTATTTTGCCAAGTCATCTCAAAACGTTGACCGTTAATTGAATAACAATTTTCATCTACAAAAGAAAATTTTAGTTCAAAAATAAAACATTAAAGGTTAAAATGCTTTAAAAAGATATATAAACCAAAATGATTATTTTGTCAAACTTTATGAGTATGTTTTGACAATATGCCTTTTGGATTCTTCTCCATCTATTCAACTCTGGTTTATCATTTTGTTTTATATGAAAGTCTTAAAAAAATTTAAAAACATGTGTTCAATATTAGAGATAGACTGAGAGGGGTTAGAGGGGACAGTCCCCCTAAAATTTTGAAATTTGTATATAATTTTTAAAAAAATAAAAAAAAAATTATTGAAAATCTATTTTCATCACCATAAAAATTTATAAGTTCGCCCTTAAAATTTTATAAGTTCATCCCCTAACATAAAATATTGTGTTCGTCCAGATATATATTTATGTCAGACTAATATTCAAATACGAATAACATAGTTTCGAACAGTAAAAGGATTTAGTGTTTGTTTTTGTTACATTATTTATTGGATATATTGTGCGTAGAATGATAAAATCTAGGTCTTAATACGTTGAAATGTTTATGTCTTTGTCTTTGTTTTGCACATTTATATTTACCCATATTTTTTTAGGTTGCCTCTCAGTTTTTAGGGCTTCGCCCTAATTAATTCGGACCGATATGCGTCGCATATTTGGCTTTAGTGGTGAGTCTCCCAACATAAATTTTTTATATATACAAAGACTCGATCTCGAGACCTACTTAAGTGATATCAAATTAGTTATCATCTGGACTAATCGGGTTGGTGTATTTACCCATATTTCCATACTTGATCGAGTTTATTATGCATAGGAGTTTCAAAATATGTAGTTGGCTCGCACAAGGTGGGGTCGGTCGGTTAGGTATGTGTTAAATATTTTTTGACTTTTTTGATCTGAAAGAAAGCAAATGAATAGGGATAAATAAAATTGAGTTATTTAGATTTTAGATAAGATGCTTTAAGTTTCAGTTGATTCAAATAAGGGTAAACTACATAAATAGTCCCCCGAATATGCTCTAATTATCTTTTGCATTCCCCGACTATCAGAAGTTACAAACTGGTCCCCTGACTTAAAAAAAATAACAAATTGATCCAGTACCGTTAAAAATTTAACGGCTGGTGACGTGGCAGTTAACAAAAATTGGCATAATAACACATTTAGTCCTCAACTTTTACACTTTGTTTAACTTTGCCCTAATTCTAAAAAAATGACCCTTAATATTTCAAAATTCTATCAATTTAATCCATTTTTCTCTCCACAAAAAATAATAATAAATTGAGTCGAATTTATAAAATTAAAAATTGAGTTTTTTCACATTGATTTAATTTTAAAAATTTGATTTTTTCAGAGTCTTAGTTCTCTAAGTTATCCCCTCCATCGTCTCATCCCTTACATATTCCGTTTTTTTCTTCTTCCAGTTTTCATTGAATCCAATCCAACTCTAAACTCTCTACCAATTGATAAAAAACTCATGGAAAATCGGCAAACCAACCCGAAGAATCACTCAAAATCTTTGCAAATCCAACAAAATTCCATGGATGGGTATGTATCCCTCAATCCACAATCACCCAAGCCATCACCATTGCCGAGAGCCCAAGCCATCAACTTTTGAAATTGTTCTGGATTGTTTATGTAGTTCGATTATTTTCTGGGTTTAACTTTATTGAGATTTTTAGATTTCATTTTCGAATCAGTAGATTCCATTAGAGAGCCCCAGGATTCTGACAATGTGACCGTCCTCCAAGGCCAGTTGCAGCAACTATTCCATCTCCACGATGCCGATGTCGACCAATCTTTAATAGATACGCTCCCTGTTTTTTGTAACGCCCCGGTTTTGGGCTCAGAAGTTTTGGGCGTTGACCGGTTTGGTCAAAGTGCTGATCGAATATATAAGAGTGAATTTAGGAAAGCCTAGTTCGGGTTGCATTAAAAATATGGAAAAATGTCCTAAAATCATCTTTTAATATAATTAAGTGAACTGTGAAATCAATTTTGGAAAATGAGGTTCGGAAGGTTGACATTTTGGCTAGTGACCAAAATGTAACTTTTGAAAGTTCGGTGACAGTTTTATAAAGGATTGAAACTCCAACTCCAAAATAACACAATAGCTATATTAATAAGGCAATGGGTATCCCGAATCCTCCCCTTTACATGACATAACAGTCAACACAACATGGATATCACAACATCAAGCATATCAATCAACATACTCGATCATGCTTACATCCAACAGCATCCATTTGCATCAGCATATTATCAACATAACATACTCATTACACAATCACCAAGCATAACACCAGCTCACAACATCAGCACATATCCACATTAATTCAACAATGATTCATAAACACAAAACATGCTCGAAAACATCAGCAACTTGATCAGAAACATCAACAATTTGCTCAGAAACATCAGCATCATGCCCAGAAACACGTGTTTCAACCAACACTCAACCAACTTTCATCCACACAACAAGGTAAACATCAACACACATCACAACAACTTACCGTTTTCCCCAAGCATTCGCAACTCAGCTCTGATACCACCAAATGTAACCCCCGTAGCCCGGCCTAGACGGTTGACCCGAACTACGAAGATTACACGGGGAAAACCAAAGTCAACCCGAAAGTCAACCTTGATTAACGACCCTTTTTTTCCCTTTTTAATCTTGTCTAGATGCACATTAGTCCTATATGTGATCACTCAAACACCATACTCAAAGATCACAAACATCAGAGATCAAAAGGGGACCCAATTGAACAAATTACAATTTTAGGGACCAAATTGTAATTTCTGTTAAATATGAGGACTTAACCCAAATTAAAGTTACCATATTGCAATTAGTCAGGTTTCATGCTTCACTGCCAAATTTCAGCTCAAACGGACATCCCAAACTCATACAATTGCACAAACAAGATTCAGGACCAAAATGCAACTTTTCAAAACATTTAACTGCCAATGTCAGCCCCCAACGGTCACCCGTTCCGAAACAGGCTTAGCCCGTTCCGAAACGCGGGGCCGTTCCGCAACGCGTACCGAAACGGGGGTCTGGCAGTAGCCTTTCCGTTTCGGAACGGTCCCTCCCGTTTCGGACGCCTGGGCTTGTTTAAGGCACCCGTTCCGAAACGGTATTGGCTGTTCCGAAACACCCTGCACAGCAAGCCTCAAAATGCACTCTTAAACATGCAATTAAACATCCAATCATGCTCCAAAAGCCACCAAACTTTGCCAACATGCAATTCAACATAAAAGAGGCATACTTGCATCAACAATTCAACAACATGTCAACATACACGAAAAATCCCAATTTCAAGGTTAAGCTTCCAACACAAGCAACCATTTAAACAACATACTTCCAATTCAAACTTATAAGCCAAACCATGTTCCAACAACATCAACAACACAAAACCATACTTGTCCGAACATATACAAACACATACGTCAACCCAAGAGATTCTACCCCATTGCCTTTATTAACTATAGCTATTAACCGAGACATACATCTCAAGTGGAGTCCTTCTTGAATCCCTTGCTCCTCGCTGTCCAAACTTCAAGAATCTGCATTGATGGACAAAAAGGAGCGTAAGCACATAATGCTTAGTGAGGAATGCTCAAAACCAAAACACCATCAATGCAGCGAGCCATAAAAACCTCTTTGAAAAGCAACCCGATTTGATTAGCAAGCAAAGTTGGAAAAACCCTTTTCAACAACATGCTTAAAACTATGCATTGCATATACATGAAACCAACCCTTAGTTTAGCAAACTAGGAAAACCCTTTTCAAAGCACAACTTGCAAAATCAGCCATTTAGCCAAACCATGCATAAACACCATATGCAAGCTAAAACAAAACCTTGGAAATCACTCCCATTTCACAACATACCTTTCTTAAACTTGAAAGCCAAATCAAGCAAGAATCTTTTAAAACCATTTCACAAACCAACCAACACATGCATTAAACCAAAGGCAACATATATGAACCACAACATCATCATCACATGCCTTTAAAAACAAGTCTTAACAAGACTCCAATGCACTAAAGATATTTCATGCTCACATGCATCATTTTCCAAATGATAATCAACACTTGTTCAACTTAACAAGTAAACATGCATTCACAAGCATTATACACTTTCCATGCAACCATGCATCTTTTCAAGCATCTCATGCTTCACATGCAATTATGCATCATTTCAAGCATCTCATGCTTCATCCCAATCAAGAACATCATATTGGCCTTCAAGTGACCAACCACATTCACTTTTCAACTCAACACCCAATCGGATACGCGGATTCCGAGCGTTGTCCCTACGCTCCATACACCCTACCAATCCAAGGTCTCCCAAATGGACTTTTAAACACCATTTGACCTCAACATCCTAAGGTTCCCATGTATGGTCTTTTAAACACCATACAACCTTAGCTTTCCCGAGGTTCCCATGTATGGACTTTCAAACACCATACAACCTCAACTTTTCCCCAAGGTTCCCATGTATGGACTTTCAAACACCATACAACCTTGACATGCACTAGGTTCCCATGTATGGACTTTCAAACACCATACAACCTTTGCATTCACCGATTGGTAGTTGTATAACATCACTAACGAGATCCGGGACACCCTACACAAGATCCACACATGGACTTAACACCGCCATTGTGATCTCAACAAGCACAAGGTTTCCACATATGGACTTTTAAACACCATATAACCTTTGCTCAACCAAGGTCCTCGAATGGGCAACACCTCCATTATGACCTCAACCATCTCGTTAGGATACTTGAAGGGAGTTTACCGGTCCACTCTTGACCACTCCACCTCCAAGGCGACTTAATTCACGGTGCACCCAATCCTATAGCCGGCTAACTATATCCGATCAAAGAACCAAGAACCACTTACATCACTTGCCAATATAACCACCTTACCACATTAGTCCAATGTTTCACATGCATAACCATAATGCAAAAACCATCATTTACCAACATTAATTCACTGTTTTAAAGCATTAAACAAAGCCATTGAACAACATGCAACACCATGCATCAAAACCACATTTTCAATGTATAAAACCAAGGATCTCTTACCTTGAGCATCCTTCACATATGGCTTTCAAAACCAGTATTAAACCATGCTAAAATATGCTTTCAAAACAGATTTAAACCATGCAAAACACATGCATTTCAATAATCAACCACAATTGCTTAAAAGCCAATTTCACAATCATAATTCAAGAGCGAAAATTCATTCACTTACTCCTGAGCTTAGCAAAGTTGTTTAGACTTACACTAAGCTCCCAAAAACCTTCAAACCTTGGTTTAAAAGCTGAAAACACAACTTCACTCACCGATAACCAAAACAAGGCTAGCCAACAAGCCTTCCAAGCATCCGAAACCTTCCGCAACACCTCTAAAGCTCACGGATCAAACTCCCCTGTTTCAAGCACACAAAACAGCACATTAATGCATCATTATGCATTAAGAACAGCAGCCACACAACCAAACTCGCTGCTCATCACACAACCAACAATTCGGCTACCAAACACAACCGAAATCACCTCCAAACACTACCAAAACTTAACCCAGCCAAGATCCATCACTTCTAACCACTTTTAAACATCAATTAACATCCAAAATAATCACAAACACGTCCTCATACCTCCAGGTATAACAGATCACCAAAACACTCCAAAAACAACCAAAACTCAAGCAAAACTTAGGAAATTCAACCTATCCGGGATTGCATTAATTAAACCTCAACTTCTAATCAATTTAGCATTCATTTAACATCATTTTGACACTTCAAAACCCTGCTTAAACAGATCATACGAAAATTCCACCAAAATCACCAAATCTTGCATTTTAGCCAAAATCAAGATTTCAATTGAAAAGCCTTTAACAAATCATAAATCAAGGATTGAGAACTTGGGAATTTCAATAAAGAACTTAAAGTTCAGAGGAGAAGGACGTTCTTACCTCCAAACTTGAGTTTCTCCTTTTTAGAGCCAAAAAGCTTGATGAAACAACTTGCAAATTGAGAGGTTTTGTTGATGAGATGATTAGGAATCAAGTGAGAGTTGAAATGAGTGATTTAGATTGACAAAATCAAAGAAGAAAATCTGGAGAATGTGTTTGGGTTGAGAGAAAATGAGAGAAAAGGAAAATTGAGAGAAAATAGAAAAGTTAGTTATAAAATGATAAAATGATTTCCCTCCACATTTCATAAACTTCAAAATCAGAATAAAGCCTTAAAATATCTTAGAAAAATCTGGAGAAACTCTTTTTGGAATATTAGCTCCTTAAAGATTCAAAGTTTCAATCCTTTATAAAACTGTCACCGAACTTTCAAAAATTACATTTTGGTCACTAGCCAAAATGTCAACCTTCCGAACCTCATTTTCCAAAATTGATTTCACAGTTCACTTAATTATATTCAAAGATGATTTTAGGACATTTTTCCATATTTTTAATGCAACCCGAACTAGGCTTTCCTAAATTCACTCTTATATATTCGATCAGCACTTTGACCAAACCGGTCAACGCCCAAAACTTCTGAGCCCAAAACCGGGGCGTTACATTTTTACTATAAATCCATCATAGGTGTAAACAACCCTTTTGATTGCGCGGTTTGCTTGTGTGAATTCGAGCCCAGAGATAAGCTTAGATTGTTGCCAAATTGCAGCCATGCCTTCCACATGGAGTGTATCGACACTTGGCTTCTGTCCCATTCCACCTGCCCTTTGTGTAGAGCCACCTTACTCCCTGATTTCTCTCCAATCAACACCTCTTCAGTTTCACAACCACCCCTTGTTTATGTTCTTGAATCTGGGACTGGGATTCACAGCTCAAGAGAGACTGAGATTGTCACCGATAGAGAAAGAGAAAGTGTTCTAGGAAGAAGCAGTTCGATTCTGAGATCAGATTCCAATCTGGGTCTTTCTGGAGACACCGAATCATGTGAAATCCTGGAAAATGATGAAGCCAACCAACAAGTAGCAATGGTGGATTCTGGGGAAAAAATTGTGCCTGTTAAGCTAGGGAAGCTTGAAAAAAGAGTAAGATATTGGTGGGAACCTAAAAAATTATACACATGGATTGTGTGGAGAGAAAAAATGGATTAAATTGATAGAATTTTGAAATGTTAAGGGTCATTTTTTTAGAATTAAGGCAAAGTTAAACAAAGTGTAAAAGTTGAGGACTAAATGTGTTATTATGTCAATTTTTGTTAACTGCCACGTCACCAGCCGTTAAATTTTTAACGGCACTGGATCAATTTGTTATTTTTTTTAAGTCAGGGGACCAATTTGTAACTTCTGATAGTCGGGGGATGCAAAAGATAATTAGAGCATAGTCGGGGGACTATTTATGTAGTTTACCCTTCAAATAATATATATATATATATAACGTAATTATTAACATAAACTATTTGTAATAATAGGTGATTACAAGGTAGTATATGTTTATAGATATTCTTAACACTTTAAGAATGCACACACCTTGCAAACATTGTGATTGAACCCGTGTCTCCTAGGATGAAGATCATCCGTTTTTCCACTGCATAAGATAATATAGATGTCGAACCCAACAAGTGTCCTAATGGAAAAGCGGATGGTGTTCATCCTAGGAGACACGGGTTCAAATTGCTTTGTCTACATGGTGTATGCGCATTATTTAGGCTTGTAAACGAACCGAGCGTTCAGCGAATTGTTCGTGAACCATTCGGCGGGAAGTTCGTTTATATTCATTTATTTATTAAACGAACAAACATGAACAAAGGGCTCGTTCGTTCGTAAACATTCGGTAATCAGATGTTATCGCCACAAAGACCACATTTGATAACCCAAGTAAATCCCTTTTCCCCACCTTGGCTATTTATTATTTTGTAATTGACGATCATAATTGTTTGCTGTTTTATCTTTCGAAATTTGGATAAGGTTTGAAAATTTTGCTGGCTAATGGTGTTTGTCGGTTTTATAAAGAAAAACAAACGATTATTAAGTATAATAGAAAAAAATAATTCAATGTTTGAATAGTGAACCGAAAGAACAAATGAGCCTGCATTTTTTATACTTCAGTTCTGAAGCTGATAGTTGCACAAATTTAGAAAAAGGGTAAAGCACATAGACGGTCACTGAACTTTGGTAAAAAAAATAAAATGATAACTAAACTTTCAAAAATCACAAAATGATAATTAAACTTTATGTTTTGTAACAAAATGGTAACTAGACGTTAACTGTCGTTAAGTGATTGTTATAAAATTTGGTATAATAACACATTTAGTCCTTCATATTTATACATTCAATCAATTTAACCCTAATTCGAACTAATTCACTAAATTTAGCCCTCATTATTTACGCATTCTTTCAATTTGGTCCTTAAAGCGAAATTCCAAAGTATGGTAACATGATAAATAATTACAATAAAATTTTTAAAGGAACACGAAAACTCGACTCGATTCGAATCAAAAAAATTTTCAAATAAAGTTTGAGTTGTAAAATATGACGCGTCAACTCGAATAACTCGAAATTTTTTGACTCGGCTCGATCAAACGCTCATCTCTATCTTAAGATATGACGCGTCAACTCGAATAACTCAAAATATTCGAATATTTTAAATCATTTTTTTCTTTTTAAATCTAATATTTTTTGAAATAGAATATTTAATATTTTCATATTTAAATCACATCGAATATTTAATAACTACTTTAAATATTCAATTTAATTTAAAAATATTCGATTTAAAAGAAAAAAATGATTTAAAATATTCGAATATTTAATAACTACTTTAAATATTCAATTTAATTTAAAAATATTCGATTTAAAAGAAAAAATGATTTAAAATATTCGAATATTTAATAACTACTTTAAATATTTTTTATTTTAAATATTTGAATATTTAATAATTACTTTAAATATTTATTAAATATTCGAATATTTTAAATCATTTTTTCTTTAAAATCGAATATTTTTAAATTAAATCGAATATTTAAAGTAGTTATTAAATATCTGAAGTGATTTAAAAGAAAAAATGATTTAAAATATTCGAATATTTTGAGTTATTCGAGTTGACGTGTCATATCATAAGATAGATGCGAGCGTTCGATCGAGTCGAGTAAAAATATTTCGAGTTATTCGAGTTGACGCGTCATATTTTACAACTCAAACTTTATTTGAATTTTTTTTATTCGAGTCGAGTTTTCGAGTTCTTATGAAAATTTAATTAAATATTCGAATATTTTAAATCATTTTTTTTCTTTTAAATCGAATATTTAAAGTTGTTATTAAATAATCGATGTGATTTAAATATGAAAATATTAAATATTATATTTTAAAAAATATTCGATTTAAAAGAAAAAATGATTTAAAATATTCGAATATTTTGAGTTGACGCGTCATATCTTAAGATAGAGATGAGCGTTCGATCAAGTCGAGTCAAAAAATTTCGAGTTATTCGAGTTGACGCGTCATATTGTACAAATCAAACTTTATTTGAAATTTTTTCGATTCGAGTCGAGTCGAGTTTTCGAGTTCCTATAAAAATTTAATTGTAATTATTTATCATGTTACCATACTTTGAAATTTTGTTTTAAGGACCAAATTGAAAGAATGCATAAATTACGAGGGCTAAATTTAGTGAATTGGTTCGAATTAGGGTTAAATTGATTGAATGTATAAATATGAAAGACTAAATGTGTTATTATACCAAATTTTATAATAGTCATTTAACGGCAGTTAACGTCTAGTTACCATTTTGTTACAAAACATAAAGTTTAATTGTCATTTTGTGATTTTTGAAAGTTTGGTTACTATTTTGTTTTCTTTACTAAAGTTCAGTGACCGTCTGTGTACTTTACCCAAAAGTTTATAACCCTTAAAACCTTTGAAACTACTACAACTTTAGAACATAAAAGGTCATCCAATGCTTATAACAGTGTTTTACATGTGATAAAGCCAGAGGCAATGGATGAATGGAGATTTAACTGATATGAAACAACACCACTTTTAACATGCCCCATCATGTGTAAGTGAAGACAAAAGAGCTTTACCGCGTGATAAACTCTAAAACGATTATAGGTAGGAGTTACACACATGATCAAGAAAGTAGAACCCAGACTTTAAAATCATGTTAAATTTAAAGGCCTTACTTTACTTGGTTTTAAATTGTCTGGAATGAAACCATCTTAAAAATAAACACTAAATAATGTGCAAGTACATAATTTAGAATAGAATATTTAGAAAAAGTTTATCATTGTAGCAAAGTTGGTTTTTTAATTGCTTTGTGAGTCAACTTTCAACATTGAGCCCCCTTATTCTAACACAATTCATCAAAGTTGTACAGATCTCTTTTGTATAATTAGTTTGCTCAAGATATAATTAAATCATAATTGTTAGAAAATAGGCGTTAATCCAAGAATAAATAATAAGATAAATAATATTATTTAAACGAACAATACAAAATTAAGAACAATACAACAATATATAAATCAAACCGATTTGAAACCAAAAGAAACGTGTTGAGGCCTGCACGAACGCAGTTTCCATAAGACAGATTTTCGGCCACTCCTATGGTGCTCGAGTTCATTGGTCGTATGTCTCCCAGGATACAACAACATAAGATCAACCACAGTTGCACTACTGTGGAGATCACGAACTGACCCTTGCCTTCGCCTATCACCGAAAACCACTTGTAAAATCCACAGAGTAAAACAATAAAAATTTTCTGTGGTTTTGAGTTGTGTAAAACTTAGAAGGTTTACTCCCTATTTACAGGAGTGTCATGAGGGTATAAGTGGAAATTTTGACCTAATGGAGCATTCAATATTGAGAATCAATTGATTCTCCTATAAAGCAATTTCCAAAATTATTATTTGAATTAAAGGTAACTTCTAATATTTACCCTTTTAATTCCAAGATAAAATTTGGCAAATTTATTCTTTTATTTGAGGAAAATTCATTTTAAATTTGGGTCAAAATATCTGCAAGCCCACGAAGGACTAGACCGGTTCAGACATTTGCGTTACCCACGTCGTGCACGTCTGCACATTTACGAACCAACAATTGGTTCCACATTTTCCTCAACAACATTTGAATCAATTTCTTATTCAAAGCACCAAAATTATCAAATTTTTCCAACAATCCCCCACATGAATGAAATTGATTTAATCAAAAACATTTTGACTCGATGTGGTGATAGATTCTACGATCGATAGCTGCATAGGATAGGTAGGTGTCCACCCTTGAACCTTCCCTTGTGAAAGTATATTTACTTTACTAGCTGACCAGTAGACGTAATGTCCTTGAACTGTTCTGCCGTTTGTGTAAACGATGATATACTTCACACAACTTCCTCTCTGACAAGAGTATGAGTTCTCATGGGTATGTCCATATGGCCGTGGACATCGCCTGGTTCTGCAAGATTTTGAAAGAACTATGCCCAATAGTCTCATTGAAGCGGCCCCACTTCACTCTCACATAGGTGACTTATGTTGCTTGACTCACAAAAGCACACAATGGTCATTAAAAGCATTGCTTAGCCTAAACCACTTTGATCACCGTTTACATCATAGGAATGGACTTGGGGATAAGAGCCCCTACAGTGACCGCACAGGTCTATGCAATTAGGTTGTCCCTTTGAACCTAGATCTTGGGATCTCTAGTCAACTAGGTAGGGTTTTCCTTCACATAACACCTTAAATTTACATGGGCTTTAGTCTCATTCCTTTAGATGTTTTCTCAACTTGATCTCAATTTAACCCTTTGGTTAATGGATTCACAATGTTATTCTTTGATTTCAAAAAATCAATAGAGATAACTTCATTTGAGATCAGTTGTCTAATGGTATTATGTCGACAACGCATATGTCTCGACTTACCATTATACACAAAGCTTTATGTCCTACCTATTGTGGGCATTGGCTTTGGTCGTTCAGGAATATCCTCCAAGAAATTTCTAAAGACATTCGACTTCTTTTCTAGACTTGTCTAGAACTTCAAAATCAGATTCTATTATGGATTTGATTATAACCATTTTTCTTGAGGATTTCCATGACACGGTTCCTCCTCCCAAAGTGAAGACATATCCTCTTATGCCTTTGATATCTTGAATATCAGATATCCAATCGCATCGGAGTATCCTTCTAAATAGAAGAATCTCTAGAATAATGTAATTCATAATCTCGAGTATATCTAAGATTTCTCAATGCCCTCACAATTGCTTTCTAGTGATTTTCACTTGAATTGCTTGTGAATCTACTTGAACTGCTCACAGTAGAAACAATATCTGGTCTATTGAATCTACTTGGTCAACACTTTGGTCTTTGTTCTTGGACAAAAGTTGGCATGTATTTATTGGAGTTCTGGCTATGCCGGAAACATCCTTGCCAAACTTCTCTTGTCCGCGTAGTGTGACTACGTCAATATGAGACCTTCAAGTGATCGTTTGATTTGGATGCCCAAACTCAAATATGTTAATCTCATATTTTTCATGTCAATCTTGAATTTGACAAGTCTTTGGTACGTTTACCATTTTATTGTTGCTTCCAACAATAAATATGTTATTAACATACAAACATAGAATAATATATCCAATGTAGTAGTTTTGACATATACACATTTGTCACACTCAATTATCTTGAAGTCGTTTGTCATCATGACATTATCGAACTTCTCATGTCTTTACTTTGGTGCTTGTTTAAGTCTATACAAGGACTTCACCAACCCACATACTTTTCTCTCTTGACTTGAAACTACATAACCCTCAGGTTGTTCCATGTATATTTCTTCATCAAGATCTTCATTTAGAAAAGCTCTTTTAACATCTGTTCGATGTACGTCTAGATTTCGCAAAGCGACAATTGTAAGTATCATACTTATGGAGGTTATCCTTGATACATGAGATTATGTATCGAAATAGTCAAGGCATTCGGTAACCTTTTATTACCAATCTGGCCTTATACTTATCAATTGTTCCATCTACTTTCATTTTCCGTTTGAAAATTCATTCAAAACTTAGTGGTTTAATTTACAGAGAAAGATCCACTAATTCCCACGTATGGTTTTGCATGATGGAATCAATTTCACTCTTAATGACATCCTTCCATAAGATGCTTTCAGATAAATGTATAATATCATTATACGTTTGAGATTCAACCTCTAACATAAAGTTTAGAAAAATGATCCAAAGAATTTTTCTACCCTTGCTCATTTACTTCATTGCGGCTTTATTTCAAGCTCAAACCATTGTTGATCATTTGAGTCATCTTTATCGATAATCTTCGAAGTTCGTTTCATTGAACTTTGACCAACTTCCCTAGCTTTACAAGGGAATACATCTTCCATTATCGTATGCTTGTGAATCTCAGGGTTCTTCGATTCATACACAAGAAATCGATATACATTGCTATGTTCTATATAGCCAATAAAAATACAATCCACAATTTTTAGGAATCTATTCTCAGTTGCTTTAGTAATGGGTCATTACTTTTGCAAGACACCCCCACATTTTCAAGTAGTTGTAGGAAGGTTTAATTACCTTTCATAACTTATATGGTGTCTAGTCTCTTTAATTACGGGGAATCTTGTTTAAAAGGTAATTAGCTTATAGAACAGCTTCCCCCACATGTTAGGCACATTATAGTACCGACGTTACTCATATAGAGCTTCTCCTCATCTTAAACCTTTAATTAAGTTTGGGATTCAACATCATGCTCATAGAGAACAATTTTCACTATAGCTTCATCTTTACATTATTTTTGTGCTATCATCAATGAAGGTAATAAACATATTCCTTCAGCCAATATGTTGTCATATCAATTGTTATGGCAATAACATTGCCCTCGTTTGAAAGTCTATAGTCCAAAGACTTGTTCCTCATCTTATGGCAATTGAAGCATTTTTTTTCATAAAATTTTGCTTCTAGAACACACCGTCCAATTTACGGTTTGAAGTCGTTTTTGACTTCTACTACGTTTGCCATGATAATATTTATCTTAGCAATATTTACCTTAGTAACATTTGAAGGTGGTAAGAATATTTACCTTATCCTCTCTAATAATAGGAGGATCATCCTTCAGATATTTAACTAGGTTTATCATGGTCAATTATGCAACATCTTTTGTTGCCATGTATGAAATTCTTTCCAATAAATTTCACTGATTTTTCCATTGTGTCACGTAGACACAATCTAGAACCAAGAATTATGAATCTGTTAAACGTTAGGAATTTAGTCAAAGACTAAAACCAGAAACAGAAACATAATTTCTAACTTTTGTTAGACGACGGAGATTTAGTAAACTAAACCTCAAACAAAAGTTCACACGGTATTAATAGAAAGAACAATAATAAACAATGCACCAGGTAGGTAACTTATGAAAGAGAGGTGGTGCACTAGGCACGCTTAAATACCAAGTCTCTCAAAGAACCAATCCTAGACATGCATTTTTAAATTTTCTTTCAATCACCGTTTATGGATTTTATTCTTGAAATCATTCCAAGCATGGATGATCAATCGGAATCACTACCTTTGATTCACAACAATTTGGAATCTTCCATTTATGGTCCAACGACCCTCTCGATTCTTTAGCCATTTTTAAACACTGTGCACTTCATAGCATGCATCAAAATAGGCTTTAAGAATTTAATTTTGACACAGAGAATCAAGTTCTTCTATGCTTTGATTCGAGACCTCAGTCAGAATCAGCGCTCTAAATTTGGTAACCAATGTTACTTTCCGAAATAAATTCACCAATTTATTTCCAAAATAAAATCATACTTGATAATAAATTTGAGTTTTTTTTCAAAATAAATTCACCAATTTATTTCAAGGTTGAATCATTCTAGATTCTCACGAAATTAAATCCAACGATTTATTTCCCTTAACAAGTCAGAATCAACACATGATTCTAGTACAGAAAAATAAGTTTAATAATTTATTTCCTTTTACATAAATTTAATCATATTTGATTTTTACGGAAATAAATTTGAAGATTTATATTTCTTAACAAGTTAGAATCAACGCATGATTCTAGCATAGAAATAAATTTAATGATTTATTTCCTTTTACAAAAATTGAATCATACTTGATTCTTACGGAAATAAATTCAATGATTTATTTTCCTTACAACGTTAGAATCATACAAGATTCTCTTGAAAATAAATCCAATGATTTATCTTCCTTTTCCAAAATTAGAATCAACACAAGATTCTAACGAAGAAATAAATTCAGTGATTTATTTCTCATATATCTTTTGTTAAATATTGGGATTAGTAGCACTAAAACCCAAACCAAAGATATCAAGGCAACAAAATCAAAGGAAGTGATCCTTTAATTTTTTTTTATTCTTGTTTTAGAAAGATCACGTAAATCCGTTAAAACGGCAGAAATTAATTTCTGAAACGAATTATTTACGAGATCTTTATTTCCACAACAAATCACGATTTCGCCTGAATATTCTGTTCGTCTCTATAAAATTTCTCAAAAGAAATTGTTAGTACAAAATAAAATCCACATAATTTTCAAAAAATACAAAGGATCACAATTAAGACAAAAAATGTAACAAAGTATAATTTATATACATGTCATATTTAAAATGTCCACGTTATAAGGTAACACTATCATAATAATATTACCAAAAATATTACCAAATTTAAAACTTTATCTTAACAATACATGCAAATATATATTTAAAATTTTTATTTTCATTCCAAGAAGGGTTGGCATATAAGGTTATAAAGTTATCATATTTTCATATTGAATGCCATATTTATTATTTAATATTAATGTCAAAAATGTTTAAGGAATATTTCATTATTACCTTAACAATGTCATAAAAAAGTATAATTATGACATAAATCATACCATATTAAAAGTCAAAATTTAATATGGAATATTACCTTACTAATACCATAATTTATGGTTTAAAAAAAAAGTCATATAAACAAGAAAACTTATTAAGGAATATTTAAATTACCTTACTAATCGAATATTCAAATGTTCTATCTCAAGAAATACCGCTTGCATCGTGTTGAATCCGTGGTATTGGTGATCTCAACGTTTCTTGTCTTTGGGCATTCACTTTTTCTATGCGCGAAAATTTCTTCATCGTGTGAATCATTGCTTTAGATACAATAATCTGTTCGTCTTGGATTAAAACTGAGAATCTGTCTTAAGATTGTTAGAAAATAGGCGTTAATCCAAGAATAAATAATAAGATAAATAATATTATTTAAACGAACAATACAAAATTAAGAACAATACAACAATATATAAATCAAACCGATTTGAAACTAAAAGAAACGTGTTGAGGCCTGCACGAACGCAGTTTCCTTAAGACAGATTTTCGGCCACTCCTATGGTGCTCGAGTTCATTGGTCGTCTGTCTCCCAGGATACAACAACATAAGATCAACCACAGTTGCACTACTGTGGAGATCACGAACTGACCCTTGCCTTCGCCTATCACCGAAAACCACTTGTAAAATCCACAGAGTAAAACAATAAAAATTTTCTGTGGTTTTGAGTTGTGTAAAACTTAGAAGGTTTACTCCCTATTTATAGGAGTGTCATGAGGGTATAAGTGGAAATTTTGACCTAATGGAGCATTCAATATTGAGAATCAATTGATTCTCCTATAAAGCAATTTCCAAAATTATTATTTGAATTAAAGGTAACTTCTAATATTTACCCTTTTAATTCCAAGATAAAATTTGGCAAATTTATTCTTTTATTTGAGGAAAATTCATTTTAAATTTGGGTCAAAATATCTGTAAGCCCACGAAGGACTAGACCGGTTCAGACATTTGCGTTACCCACGTCGTGCACGTCTGCACATTTACGAACCAACAATTGGTTCCACATTTTCCTCAACAACATTTGAATCAATTTCTTATTCAAAGCACCAAAATTATCAAATTTTTCCAACAATATTTAACAATGACACATTAGTCTTTATCACCACTAACTTGAGATAATGAATATTGTAAAAACCTTAATTTCTATGACAAATACTTTAAGGACTATTTTGTAAAGTAAATAAATTTTTTTAAGTTATCAAAAACTCAAAATTTGAAAAGTAAAAATTTAACCCAAAGTGTTTTAAGGTTTAAAAATAATCCCCATAAATTTTTCTAAGTATTTTCAAGTTAAATCTATAGATTTTGCCCAGGCGTTTCGATACGGCTTAGGTTTGTTTCGAAACGTTTTGCTACTGGAATTTTCATCTCTTTTTCACCCCTCGTATTCTCGTCGACATTCTAATCGTGGAGTTTGGGTCTTCCAATGGACCCCACATTAGCCCCCCATTGATCCCAAAATCTTAAAAATTTTGATTGTCCCTAGCGTATATTTTAAACTCAAAACCTAAAAGGTGTTCGACTAGAAGAAGAAGAAAAATGAAAATTTTACAATTTCAATCCAAAAATTAAAATGATGCTTAAATTGATAAAATTTTATACTAGGTTGATAGATTGTATAAGATTCTGGACTGAAACTGTTATTAACTCAAGCCACGTCGCCATTTCCTTTAATTCTAAAGTGCGGAGGTACCAAAGCAGAACAAAAACGTAAAGGTAGGTATCCTTTTACCAAAAATAATAGTTGGGGTACCAATATGGGCAAATCTATTAAGGTACCTAGTAGGTCACGTGACCCGCCATTGATTTTTTGGGTAAACTACAACGGAGGTCACTCAATTATGGGTAATGTTACATTTGAGTCATTCAATTTTTAAAATTTACATTTGAGACACTCAAATATGGGTACAATTACATTTGGGTCACTCAATGATGGGTAAGGTTACATTTGGGTTACCCTTCGTACTTAAAAAAATTAGTACTACAAAAATTACATTTAGGTCAATCCTCAAATGTTCGAACTTTTGATAACCTTTGTCTTTGAAACTCAAAAGAACGTTCACGATATCAAACTTATCTCTTTAAGTATTCTATTTGACAAGAAAATGGTTGATCTCGAATTTCTCTACTCATCCCTTTATCAATTCAACTTTCTTGTCACTTTTATCAATTGGGGATTGCTATTACTCTTTTTTTGAAAATCAAGTAGAGAGATTTCTTTGACAAAATGTACTTTTGATGCTTATTTAGTTTGTTGTAGTCAAATTGATTGTTTGAAGGGATTCGAAGCATTAAACCTCTAAATAAGGTAAATAAGTGAACCACCAAACTTAAATTTCTGGATCCACCCCTAGATACCAAAACAGTAACACGAGCATAATAGGATACTAAATATGTAGTTTTTCCTTATATTATTTTTGGGGGGGAAAGAAATTACATAGTAGTATCAATTTTTTTTAACTAGGTTAGTGTTTGACCGTTTGAAAAAAACTTATATACTAAAACAGCCCTTAAAGTACTATAGTTTATTTAAATATGTTTGTGTAGTTGAGAAAACAATGATGGTCGGGTGGCTAGAGCTTTCTCACCTGCTTCTTCCCTTTTCCTAAGTCGTGAATTCTAAACCCAGCAGAATGATCTCTCTCTCTCTCTCCTCTCTTCTAGATCCTAGGATCAATTCTCGGTAGGAGCGATGACACGCGTCATTTACGCGTCAAAATAATTCTTTAGTCTCAAATAACAAATAAAGAAAATTAAGCGTAGTAAAGGAGAAGTAAGGGTCGATCCCACATGGACTAAGAAACTTCTTGATTATGTTTGTTCAATCGGTGAGCCAAGAAAAGAGTTGAATGATGTTTAAGTAAAAAAAGAGAAAGTTTGTGGAATTAAATAAAATGAGAGATTGTAAAAAATAATAAAAAGAAGTGATTGAATATGATAAAGACTTGCCTCGGACTCTAGCTTTGACTACGAGATTTACGTTGGTTACTTGTCTACAAGGTCCAATCCTTGTGACAAAGCTTGTAAGCCGAATACCCAAATGTCATCTTTGATATCGGTTTCGTAATTTGATCTATCAACACAATGCTGTAAATAAAGTAGTTTAAGGTCGTGAAAGACCGGCTCGAATTATATTGTTTCAATAATAACTGATATGAACTCAGTTTCTTCTTAGCAAACAATTTTGCTAAGTGTGTTCCCAGGAAGTCGAATGTGCTTCAATAGCTGATCATTCCTCCCACATAATTAACCAAAACAACATCCTGACCAACGTCAATCTTTGGTTTTGGAATCATTTTAATTTTAAAATTAAACTTAGAAAACCGAGAGAGTTGCCCGAAGTTGATGAAGCGCTTGTCAATCCTCACGTTTGAATTGAGTCATTGCTTAAGCCATTGGCTATAAAAAAACTTAGTTAAACATGATTATGGAAAGAATCATATTTAGAATTTTTAAAATAAAAATAAAATAGAAAACCAAAGTAAAAAAAAGAATTAAGAGAAGAGAGATTTTATAAACTTCAATGTAAAATGAAACCCAATAACAAGAGATGATTTTGAGTTTACCCAAAAAGGGTATTTATAGTATCTCAAAATCCTAAAATAACTCTAAAATAATAAGAGATAAATCCTAAAATATTTAAAATACAAAAGATAATTCCTAAAGTGATAAGAAATAAATCTCGAAGTGTTTAAATTAAATACAAAAGATAATTCCCAAGTATCTCAAAAAGGGTATTTATAGTATCTCAAAATCCTAAAATAACTCTAAAATAATAAGAGATAAATCCTAAAATATTTAAAATACAAAAGATAATTCCTAAAGTGATAAGAAATAAATCTCGAAGTGTTTAAATTAAATACAAAAGATAATTCCCAAGTATTAATCCAAATTTCGACTGATAAGTTATCTAGAATGCGACTGATAAGCTATCAAGCGTTGCTAACGTCATCTTCTAGAAGCTGCTAACGTGTCGCCCAGTCAGCACTTTCATGTCCCAATTCATGCCCACTAATCCAACCATGAATCCAGAAACACTAAAATTGCATAATTTCATCAGTTTTAAGAATATTTTTAGAATCTACTGTTCTGCATTGAAAATGAACAAGAGTGCCCAAATTAGCAACTTGAAACAACCAATCAAGGAGTAATTAAACAACCAATCAAGTTTGTGTAGTTTTCTCTCCTAAATAAACTCAGTCTTTAATTCATACTCATAAAAACCTTGATTTCAATTAATTGACGCAGTTTTATTTTTCTCTTTTACCAACTTATTTAACATAGAACTCGCTTTCTGTAAAAAAACGAGCTCGTCTTATGTGGACGATTTGAGGGTCATTATTCTAAATAACTTTATATGTAGATATTTTTGTAAATAACTTTTAAAATAGGTTTTTATATAAAATAGCTAATTACAGTAATTTAAGGGCTTTTTAAATATATAAACCAAAAAACATACTCAGATGATTCGGTCATAAAATAAAGTGATGACATAGATTTAAATTACGATTGCAGTCGTATTTTCGGTATAACGAATGTTATTACAATTATTGTGAATCGTTATTTTTTATAATTACAATTTTGAACGATACTATTACTATTATATGGCGGCCGTTATTTAAATTTCTGGATGATGTTATTAAATTTATATTGTATAATTCATATTTGTTTACAAAGAAATAAGTTTGCCACTGACGTGGTTAATACATATTGTTTTATGTGAAGAATAGAAGATTTAAACCATATGTTATAGTTTGAACTTTGAATGGAAATTCTCGAATGTTTTGGTCGTCCCTACATAATCCTAATACAATATAAATTTAAGCAGGTTTCAGAATCAGAAGCTGTGTTCCTGAAATGGCAGAAAGCAACGGTGGAGATGCGAAGCGAGAAATGCGGTGAGAAATGAGGAGGAATCTGATGCTTCCGGAATCAGAGGGGAGACCCAATAATTGCACCCCACGCTGCTCGACACTCATTATTCTTTTCCTCTGTCCCCAACCCTTCCATCAATCCCTCTCTATCTTCTTTCACGTCATATCTCTCTTCACTTCTCTTTTCATTCTATTTATATTATTATTATTTATTAATTTTTTGTTTAGCATGAGTTATATTTTGATACGTAATCTGTGTAATTTTTTTATCCGACCATTTTTTATAACGTAAAACTCTAACCTTAATATCATTAATTCTATCTAAACATTAAATCTTAAATCTTAAATCTTAAACTTTAACTTTATATTTTTTAAATTCTAACCCCTACAACTTAAATTCATAAACTCTAAATCATAAATTAAATTTTTAACCCCTAAATTTAACAAGCACATTGAACTTTAATTTACACGAGCTCTCTTCTAATATATCAAAATTCTTTTTAAATTGGAAAAAATTACTCTCCCTGTCCTATTAAATTTGTCTCTTATTGATTTTTTATCAAATTTCTTTAACTTTGACTCATTAATATTTAAATTTTATTATTGATAAAAATATGAAAAAAATATATATTTTATAAACCTTAGTTTTAAAATATATATTTTATAAAAAGTAATTATTTAAAATATTTAATATAATAATAATGGTCAAAGTTTAAAATTTTTGGCTTTTAAAAAGTCAATAAGAGACAAAATTAATAGGACGGAAGAAATACAAAATTGTATCAGTTTTCAAAACATCGATCTCAAAACTATACGAGAAAAAAAATAATAGCTAATTTTCCCTATATTGTAGTTTGATTCTCTAACTTATAAGAAAATATTTCATGCACTGGTGGTGAAAACGAAAAGTTTCCCTAAATATTTTTAGTTTAGGACTTAGAGACCCATTTACGGTTTATAGGTTAAGCATAAGTGTAATGATTTAGAATTTATGATTTATGGTTAGAGTTTAGGATTAAGTTTTAGGGTAATATACTGTTAGAAATTTAAGTTTTAAAATATAATCTATAAATTTTAACCATAAACCTTAAAATCTAATCACACATCCTAAATTTAAAATTATTACACTTAAACCTATAAACATTACTACATTAGACCCCAAAAAAGTCTTAATCCTAAAATTGAGGTGCTGGTAAAACCATTTTATTTTCCATAAGAAAGCTTGCTCCCTTTCACTGTTTGCGTGCACGAATAACATGGGTTGTGGATACGACATGATATGATGTGATTACACCAACTGAAAATGTTATAAGATTTGAAACATAAAACTGAAAATGTTATATTGTTTGATAACATTTTCAGTTGGTGGTAAATATCGAAACTTTAACTTTGAGTATTGAAACTTTCATCGCTTCTGATAACATTTTAAATTTTTATAATTACTGAAAATATTATCAAACAGTGTAGCATTTTCAGTTATATATTTTAAATCTTATAACATTTTCAGTTGGTGTCGCACCGTACCATATTGTAACTCGAACTACCCAATGGATGCGGGTGGCCTCAAATACTTTTTTGATAAGTCCTCAAGCTTCTAATCATGTATAAATAAATGCCTTTTTAGTGACCTTATTGATGTATAAAATTTACTCGCATTTGGTTTGAAAAGAAAACGATATCCGCCAGCTCAGCAGATGGGTGTTATTGGTGGTTGACACCTGTAGACTCTGTCATGGAATCAGACTTGGGTTAAGGCTTCGGCCTCATTTCTGATTTTTCTTTTTCTAATTCAAACTGGCTTATACAACCTAGATCGTGCTTCGTTGCCTCAATTTGTGTTTGTTGCTCTTTGCTTTATTTACATTTTCTTGTTTTCTTCATTTTCTACTCTATTTTTATTATCTTTATGGTTTTGTACCGAAATCCTCCCTAATTAATGATACTGTTTATAATTATCATTATCGCGAATTGCGCAAATTGCATAGGGTAGGGGTGATAATAGATTAGATTTGGATCGAATTTTATAAAGTCTGAATCCGATCCGATTAATAATTGGACCTTCATGCCTAATCAAGTTTGAAAACATCAAGTCTGAGTCCGATTCGAATATAATATATAAAGTTTGACTCCAAGTTTAAAAATTCAAAATTCGATTATTTTTTTTTTAAAAGTGACACCTTAAATAAATGTTTTTTAAGGAAGAAGTGATGAACAAATTGAAACTTGTCTTGAACTTGAAACTTCAATTTCAGTCACCCATAATATTGATAAAGAGACCAATATTTGACGAAAATAGAGAGACAAAGTTGCTTCATATATATAAACAATTTTCAGCTTACGATCGATTTAATTTTCAAAATATTGAGGTTCATACGTTTCAGACTCGAATCGAGTCATGATAAATACACCATCATTAATATATTAGGACTAAGATTTTTTTTTTTCATATTCGAGTCCAAACTTTTTTCCAATCAAATTCGGGTCAAACTATTTTTAGACGAAATCAAACTCGGATCAAATTCAGATTTTTTTTCCAATCCTGATAACGTCCCTCTCAACTCATTTGTATTATTTTTATTCTTCGGCATGCTTGACTCTGGCCTCCTTTTTGAGTCCTGTGGATTCATCTTTAGAGATGATGACAAATGCACAAGATTACCCCCAAAGGCCAAAGCCAAAGCAAATTTGGAGTCCATCTCCAGATATCTTTGAATATTGATCAACTTTTAAGGTATAGTTTTCATCTATACTGGAATGGCAGATCTAAAAATTTAAGACAGTAATGTTACGGCAGAGTTTGAACGCCATTGTCATCATCCGTTACTGATTAGTGATTAGTGATTACTTCCCCAAGTGGAACATCAATATTCAATACACAAACCTAATGTGTAATGGGACCCCTTATCCATTTCACAAATGCCAAAAAGGGAATACAGGAAGAACCGAGTTTAACCAACACAAAGCCGCATTCCTAGTCGATACAGCCGACCCTAATCAGACCCAACCCACTGTCTAGCTACCCCCAACACAACTCTGTAAAAGTCTGCTCTCTTCTCTCTCTTTTGTCCCATGTTTTCACTCTGCCCCACAGATTCTCTCGCCCTCTCCCATAAAATCTTAAACCCCCCCGCTTCGTCTTTGCTATACTTCCAACTTCCAACCTGCTTTTGTTTTGGTCTCAAAATGCCAACGGATTTCGGAGATCAGAGCAGGCGTTTAAGCAAGGCGCTTAACCCGGGAGCTCCACCGCCGGAACAAGAACAGCTGCCGTGTCCGCGTTGCGACTCCACTAATACCAAGTTTTGCTACTACAACAACTATAACTTTTCTCAGCCTCGTCATTTCTGCAAGTCCTGTCGTCGTTACTGGACTCATGGTGGTACTCTCCGGGACATTCCTGTCGGCGGTGGCACCAGGAAAAGCGCTAAGCGTTCACGCACCGCAGCCTCCCATGTTTCCTCCACTACTACCACCACTGCTGGTCATAATAGCTTCCCTTTACCTGCTACGCCAGTTTTGTTGCCGACGACGGGTAATCAAGGAAGTTTTGGTATGGGTGGAGAACCGAAGTGCAATGGTGGTGGTGGGAGCTTTACTTCGTTGTTGAATACTCAAGGGCCTGGTTTTCTGGCTCTTGGTGGGTTTGGGGTTGGTATTGCTCCGGCACTCGAGGATGTTGGGTTTGGGCTTGGGAGAGGAATGTGGGGCTTTTCAGGAATGGGAGATGTAGCCGCCGCAGTCGGTGGCGGGGCTGCTGCTGCGACGGGAATGGGGAGCACATGGCAGTTTGAAGGTGGAGAAACTGTGTTCGTTGGCGGTGGGGACTGCTTTTCTTGGCCTGATCTTGCTATTTCAACACCAGGAAGCGGGCTCAAGTGAATCTTGTCTTTTTTTCTTGTAGTAAAGGTAACTTAGTGAGTGGTGAGAGTATATTATTAGCAAGATCAAAGTAGATATAGGACTATGACTTTTGTTCTTTAGATGACTCAATGCCATGTGAATTGTGATTTGGTTTGTTTTGTCTACCAAATTCGTGTTGAAATGCCCCAACCTTGCTTTGCTCAAATATTTAAGATTTTTGATGCCTAAATGACTTCAATTTTGCTTAACCAGAAGGAATGCCAGTTAAACCTTATCCAATATCCAGCGGTTTCAAACTGGAGCAAATTGCAATACAGCGACCTTAAAAGGTGTTAATTAACAAAAAGAAAAAGAAAGAAACGAGGGTTGAATTCGGTAGACCGACATTTCGACAGTAGCACACACAGATAGCTGCAATAATTTAATTTTATGGTGGTTAAATTCAGTACGAAAACTGTATCTCGTGTTGTAAACAGTAAATGCAAGCCCCAAAACTGCAAATTTTCATCTCTTCCCTGTTAATGTTCCAAGCTTAAAAGCTCTGTCGGCACGAAGTTACTGGTCTAGACTCTAGGCCCTAGGGTAACTCCTCGTAGTTCAATGTCAATCTCAATACCGGATTTTTCTACCATGCGGCAGCTTAATATGCGGCTAATATACGGCGTTACCTTAAACATCATTAAAAAATACCGGAAACATGGATTGATATACCGGAAACATGATAAAATATACCGGAAACATGGATTTCGAAAGTATCGAAATCCATGTTTCCGGTATATTTTATCATGTTTCCGGTATATCAATCCATGTTTCCGGTATTTTTTAATGATGTTTTCGATAACGCCCTATATTAGACGCATATTAAGCTGCCGCACCGCAGAACTACCCATACCTCAATACCTCAATGCCTAACCCAAATACAATAATCGGAGTCATGAGTAGCGATGGCAAGCGGCAACCGCGGCTTTTTGGCTTTCCTAGACCCTATAAGCAATTTAGGGGTGTTTAAATTTGGGTAACGGGTCTTCGAGTAGTGGTTTAGCTGGCTCGTGTCCCGACCTGTATTGGTCGGGTACTCGCTAGTTGAGTACGTGAAAATAGGGTGTTAGGTACTCGGATACAGAAATATGTATTTTTTAAATATAAAAATATTTTATTAGTTTAATATAAAAATATGTATTTATTAAATATAAAAATAAAAAAAATTAAGATTTTTTATTAGTTTAATATATATATATTGAATATAAAAAATATTAATTTTAAATATATTCGGGTATCGGTATCCGAAAATTCTTAATTTTGTGACTAAGGCAGTAAGGCTCGACCCAGGTAAATTTTTTTTGGGGTAAATACCTAGTTATTTATGTTCAGATAGTCGGGTCGGGTATTTTTGAACACCCTATGCATACATGGATAGGGTGAACATTTCATAAGTCAAGTAAAAAAAATTCAAGTTAAAGTTGATAAGTCTTATTTTATAACTCAAAGTTTATTTAAAGTTTGGGTAAAGTACACAAATGATCACTAAACTATATCCGAAAAAACAAAATGGTAACCAAACTTTCAAAAACTACAAAATGACCTTTAAACTTTATGTTTTGTTACAAAATGGTAATTGTGCCGTTAAAGAGGTAACGTGGCTGTTAAAATTTTTTTTTGTATAATAGCATGTTTAGTCCTCTATAATTACACATTCAATCAATTTAGTCATAATTCGAAGAAATTCAATAAATTTAACCCTCAATTTTTACACATTGTTATAATTTAATCCTAATTCTAAAAAATTAACCCTTGATATTTCGAAATTACTTCAATTTAGTCCCTCTTCATCCCTTCATCTTTCCATTATCTCTCGTACCTACATTCTGTCTTACAAAAACGAAAACATACCCTTACATAACAGGATACAAGGCCCTACTAATCTCAGCTTTAACAAAACAATACAATGAGTCATTCCACATATGATCATCTCTTAGTAAATAACAAATTTAATCAAACTTTGAAAATAAAACTCGATTCAATTTATATAAAAGTTGGAGTTCTAAATTTCTGACAAACTCAAACTTCTTACGGTTTGGATTTAACTAGTTCCAATCATAACCCTAACTCTATATTTCAAAATCAAAATTTTAAATGAAGTTTCAACGGAATTTTTTGAGTAATTTATGCATGTGTTTGTTTATTTATATTACTTAAATGGAATGACTTGAAACATCGGTCATTGAATTTTATATGGGATAATAATACTTTTAGTCTTAAAACTTATACATTCTATTAATTAGATCCTAATTCAAAATAACTCAACAAATATATGGGTCAAACTCAAATTTCTCATTTTCTTTCTTCTTCCTCTGCAACAACACCTCTATTTCTTTTCTTCTTTCTTCTTCCTATTTGTCATGTGTTCTGTATTTTCAAGTTTATTTTACTCTCTTTTTACCCTTGTAGTCCTGAAGCATATGTTGATTTTGCAGGGGTCAAAAGTGTGCAATTCAGGAAGTTTAAATATGCTTTTGCAATCTTGAATGGATCCTTTTTTTATTTCTAGGTTTTTATGATTTGAAATGTCTGACTTCCTCTAGTTTCATTCTTATGCAGGTAATTTTTGTCATTACTTGTGTTGGAATGCAAAACTAATGGAAAGGTGCCATGTTTTGCTTGCGCTCTACTAGGACTCCCCGTAGATTGCAAGGTCCTTCAACCTTGCCCAATTCTAATGTATGGTTGCCATCTTCAGACATCAGTCGGGTAGAATTATTTCTGTTATGTGTAATGTAATGGTATAGTTTTGCTATGTGCTGACCCATTGGCTGAAACCAACATTAAACGATACAACAGGAACTGTGAAATTGACAGCTGGAAATGAGGTAATTCATGTTCATTTACCAGCCATTATTCTTCTTGCATATATAACATTAAACACCGTCTTCGAAAAATATATACTTTGTTAGTGCAGCTGTTAGGGACGGAGTCAAGATTTAGGGGTGGGGTAAAACATAATTTTAAAATGTGGAGGAATCAAATTCATTATTATTCCAAAATTTTAAAATAAAATATAAAGAGTTAAAAAGTAAAATAAAAAATCAATTGCTGTGGGGGCGGTCCTCCTAATATAAATTTCTGTGGCTCTGCTTGGGCCCCGGGAACTTCTAATGTTCTTCCTCTATGCTATGGGAATTGAAAACCAATTTGTCTAAACTGTAGGAGCTTCCTCCAATCCCAGCTCCTGCTTCGAGTTGCAGATTGCCACAGAAACCTGCACTTAAGAATTCACATTTACAGAAACCAAACATCCTAAAGTATGACACAAAACAAAAACATGTAATACGAGACAAGAACACACCAACAACAAGGATACATGGATTGCCGAGTTTGTTCCGACTTCCGACCACCCCTCAAATATCATGACTTCAATGATGTATTCCACCGCCTGCACACCAACCTGAAAGCCGAAACCAGCAAAAAGCTAGTCCAGTCCAGTGTGCAAGAGATGGAATATAACATCAACCCATGTCAAAAAACCTCAACCAAGTTAGTATTTTTTCCTAGCAAGGGATGCTGAAATTCTTATAATGGTGCAGGAATGGAGTTTTCATGCACCAGAAAGTGAAAACAACGTGTCAAAAACAACCTTTTCAGGATTCAGAAAATCCCGTGGAAAAGTGGTTTGGTGAGGTGGAAATCACCAACAATTAGCCCCTTGGCCTGACATCGTCCATTGAAGGTGGGGTGTCCGAAAATCTTTTAGAATCTTTGCTCCATTTTGTTCCTGCATTCGATCGAGTGCAAGATCTTTAAGACATCTTCAATCCTTGTAATGGAAGGATTGTTTTATGACTTGAGCCAATAATTAATTGGCTAATGATCTTTCCACTTTGTTTACAAACTCCATCTTCTTCTTTGTTAGATGCATCTAACCTAAAATCAAGCTCCATCTTGTGTACGTAAAAGTCCAATTGTCTTTTGATAAATCCAAAAGCGAATAAAAAGGTAAACAATAATAACATGCACGGAGTCAAGATTAAGAATTGAAAGGCAAAATATATATATTTAAAAGTAGAAAACATATTTATAAATAAATTATTTTTAAAAAAAATTATATAAAAGGACAAAAGTAAAAAAAAATATTAATTGCCCCCTAACCCCAATATAACTCCATCTTGGAGTACTAAGGTATAAAAACGACAAAATAAACTGCTAAGCATTAAACTTAAAACACAAATTCATATATAAATATTATTCTGGTTCTACTAAAATTAATTTCACATAAAGAGGAATGAGGTGCAAAATTAATTTCGTTTTGCATATTTTTCGAAATTTTTATGTAATTTATACTCTACTTCTTGTATTCAAAGTTATATTAAAACAAGTCATGCATATTAATTTATGAGAAAAAAATCCAGTTATTATATATAAAAAACTTTTATTCTTTCGGTACATGCAGAGAAGGAAAATTTGGTAGTCATTTTATCAAAATATTAATCTATTATAAAATATTTAAAATCAATATTGATTTAACAACTTTATCCATCCTCTACCTATAAAAGAAAAAATAAATTTTATCAACAATTTATTTATAAATTTATATTCAATATATTAACGGTGTAAAATTTTTTTTACAAGCGCCTTAGTTTTAAGGCTTAGAGATTTAGGCTCTCTTCAGCTTCACTGGCAAAACCCTTATTTGCGGTGAAGAAGCATCGTTTGAAAAGTTGGAAATTCTAGCCTTTTCAAAACAGGTGTTTGAGACCAAAATCAGGCACAAAAACACAGTGAAGAGACGCAAACGCATAGTGCTTAGCGACGCTTTTTCATTTGATAGCCGATTTTTCTCCAAACGTGCTGCTAAACGGAGCTTAGTTTGGAAATTCAATATAGTTGTTTAGGTTTAAGGTTTAGGATAGTGAGTAGAGTTTAGGGTTTAAAATTAGAATTTAGAATTTAGATGGTTGAGTTTATGTTTTATGATAATATGATGAGGGATCTATGTTTTAACCTACCAACCCTAAAATTTAACCCTAGATCTTAAATTCTAACTATTATGCCTAAATATAATCACATAAACTAAATCCCTAAATTTTTAGTTTCTACTATCAATGTATAAAATAATTACCATATATTTATTGCGTTAGTTGTGAGTTTGGTTTATATACTCTAATTTTAATTATAATTAATAGTAGAGCTTTTTTAATCTCTAATAATGTGCATATACTTTACAAATAAATTATTCAAATTCGAATATATTAAAAATATATACATGCAAATTTAGGGGAATAATCCCAATTGAATATTTATTTAGGAAATAAGGGTTGTTCGGGGAGAATTTTAGAATCTAGACTAAAAGCTAAAGTGCCTAAGGGAACGTCGCCATGTGCTCTTGGCGTGCTTAGACCTCGCCATGTGGAGGTAGCGAGGTGCTGTAAAATGCTACAAAATTGGCTGAATGAGCCAGGCCTGAAGGCTTGGCAAGCATGACAAGCCACACCATGATGCATGCAAGCTGTGTAGGCAGCTTTAAACATGGGTCAAAGCTTGCCACCTAGATGTGACAAGGTGATGTTCATGCATGCATGCACAAACCAACTTTCATGTGAAAGCTGGTTACTCAATCATTTTCTTTACATTTGTATAGGCTATATATACAGGAGTGTATAGAGAAGAAATTGTTACGAGTGTTTGAGAAGATAAAATTTTGAGAAAGTTAAAATTGCGGTGTATTTGAGAGAGGTTGAGACATCAATTTGGGTGATAGTTTTTGAAGATATATTCGAAGATGGTGAAGATTGTTGAAGTGTATTTTTCTGTAGATCTTCTCGGTTTCTCAGCAATAAGTAAGCGATTTATTTATTTTGATTAATCTGGTGTTTTTTTTAATTATAGAGTGTTTGTATTTTTTTGTGATTGAAGATATATTCATTCGAATGATAATTAATTTTTTTAAATCATAGAGCACATTTACACAGTTTCTCATCGAATCCAGTAAGTTTTATATTTTCGAAATTGTAATTCGTTTTCCGTTTATTTTTTTAAAATTTTAATAAGAAAACCAAATTTTAATCTTTGCTTATGTGTATTTACAGAGAATGAGTTCATCAACATATTGTGATACTGAACCCACATTTTGTTGTTGGGGTGAACTGCTTGATGATTTCAGTGAGAATGGAGAAAATATTGTGCCTATTACGGAAGATGATGACGTGCACTTACTCGATGTCGATGGTGTTGAGGTTGTTATGATGGATGCATCTCAGGGTAATGGTATCGATGTTGAAGATGATGTTTGGGCTACGGCTGTTGCTAGGCTCGGGTTGGGAAAAGAGCAACCAGTTTAGGGTTATGTTAAACCAAAGCCCCAGCAACCGGAACCCATTTATCCAACCTATGAGCCTTTAGTATCCCGCATGTATGAGGTGGACTATACTGCAATGCAAGATCCAGAACATCAATCCCGTGTATTTGGTTCTTCATCGTCTTCAAACTTTGAAGAATTGGTTTTAAAGGCTGAATTTGAAACAAAAGAAGTTGCCAAGCTGGCAGTTCAGGAACATTGTATCAAACGCCATACGTCATTTTCTGTTGTTGAGTCCAATAATTACCTATTGTGTAAGGTGTCTTCATTGAAAGAGCAAATGTCCTTGGTGGGTAAGAATTTTATACAAGAAGAGGACTCGGATGTGGGAGGTGTCACGGTTCATTGAGCAGCACACCTATACCAATATGACTTTATCATAGGACCACATTAATTTAGACTCTGATCTAATATGTGCTTACAACAGGTCATTGGTTGAACATGAACCAAGAATTCTGATTGCAGTGTTAGTAGCATCTATCCAGACTCAGCTTGGATATATTCCATCTTACTACAAGGCGTGGATGACAAAGTAGAAGGCAATGGCGCAACTGTATGGTGATTGAGATAAATCGTATAATGAGCTACCAGCTCCTTTACGACCAATGCAAATATTCATCATGGGAACCATGATAGAATACGAAACAAAACCAACGTTCAACTTACAAGGCGAATTAATTCTTGGTAAAAAAGATGAGATTTTTATGATTTATGATAGAGGGACTGCGCTCTTATTAGTAATTGACAAACATGAGAGTTTATGGAAACTTCCACATGCATATCCCGCATATTGTGTATGACATCTTACGACAAATGCGAAGACGCGGTTCAGAAACAATCAGATCCGGAAAGAGATTTTAAGTGCGGGTAAGTTGTTATTCATTGTTTATAAAATTTTGTAATTTTTTTTGAGTTGATCATGTTGATTTATTTAACTTATTTTTTAAAATAGGGTATGAACCAGTTCAACCAAAATTTGAAGCGAGGATAAGAAGGTTGAAGCGACATGGTGTAGATGTATTTAATTTTGCAAATGACATCCCCAAGGAAAGATGGTCACACGCTTATGATGAAGGTCGACGTTATGATCATATGACAACTAACCTTGCAGAGGCTATAATCTCGGTGCTTAAAGGAACACATCATCTCCCAATTACAAGTATTGTGTGGGAGACTTACTTCAGATTGAGTAAAGTGTGGTCTGACAAAGGGCAAAAAGTTAACTCCCGGATAAACAATAGACAAAATTGGTCTAAAACTCAGCAGGATGGAATGATTGAACTTCAAACCGATGCCACCTCTATGCGAGTCAGAATATTTGACCCAAACGATTTTGAATTTTCTATCGAAGCTTAGATTCGAGGTGAGCAAAGAATGTTCACCGTAAACCTTCTTCAGAGATGGTGTGATTGTGGTGCATTCCAAGAATTTAGATACCCCTGCTCTCACGCACACGCCGTATGTTTGCATTTTCATCTCGACCCTTATGAGTTTGCAGATGAGTGTTTTAAATAGGAGAATATGGCAAATATATACAAAATTCGATTCAACACGATCCCAAACCAAGACTATTGGCCGCTAGAGCCAATAAACGAAGAATGGTTACCAAATTCAGAGCTTCGTAGAAAGCGGAAGGGTCGACTAATTTCCACTCGTATTCATACGAATATGGATGATCCGGATGATAGAGAGGGGGAGTTCAAGTTAAACATTGTACTATTTTGTAGGGGACTGAGTCATTCAAGAAACAAGTGTTCGAACAAATCCAATCTTTCCAACTATCGTGCCGAACCATCAACCTAAATTTTCTAGTAATGTACAGTTTATGGTATGGTAATGTAAATATATTTTTTCTCCTTCTTGTTTGCATTTTGAGTTTGAATTTGAATAGTGAAATTAAAGAACGAACTTAAATATTCGAACCAAAATTAACCTTCTTTCTCGTTTTTTTAATCTCATTCTATCATATTTTTTCAAATTTAATTATTTATTTCTTGGTTTTTTAATTTCTAGTTGGATATTGAATTTTAATACCGAAATAAAAAAAAAGTTAAATATCGAAATGAAATCGAACGAAATGCGTGTTATAACATAAAATACCCAAAGACCATAAATATTCAAAATTGAAACATATATTACAAATAAATAAAGAAACCCTATTTCCTATTTCTGCCTCCTCCTCGGTAATTCCTACCGGTGGAAGTATGATGTTTGATCATACCGTTGAGGGGATTGAATCGTTCTTCGTGGTCGATTCGAAGCCTGCTTATCATTGACAAATTGATCATCCATCATTTGCATAGAAGGTGGTGTACGAAACATATCTTCCAGATGAAATGATGGGCTGCTAATGGTGGTAGTCGACAACAGAGATGTCATACTACCAACACGCATACCTTCTCCATATGCTGATGTTTCAGGATAATGAAATTGTGGTATGTATCCTCCATCATCGTTGTAAGCAGGCTGAGAAGATGAGTTGCCACCAATTGAAAAATTAATTGGTGATTGTTTCGGAACATTGCCAAATCCAAATAGTTGATGAAATGATGAGCTTTCACTAAATGGTGGTTCTTCCCAAGGATTACTGCTTACATGTCCGGGGGAATTGAGATTGCACCGGAGACCACGAAGAATGTCAACCCATAGAACAAACCAAATTTGGTTCGTCTGTTGGTTTTTGAGAGCTCTCACAAAATTCGGATGAGAAGTGTACGTGTCTTGAGCACCGCAGATCTTGAAGCCATTTATTTGCATCTTCGAGAAATGCTATGAACGGTTTAACCACGAATAGTATTATGTATTAAATTTAAAATCATTGGCTTGAATTGGAATCAAATTATTATCCCATTATGTCCATATTTCTTCCCATTGTTCTATGAAATCGGCTTGCTTCACAGTCCAATTCTCATTGAATCTACATCTACGAACAATATGAATACATTTAGGTAGAGCTCTAGGAATGGGTTGATGGAAGTTGAACTACCGCAACACTCTGTCAGCACAATAAAACTCAATAATAGAAGAATGGATCAAAGGCACAATTGCACCCCAGAATGATGAACATTGAAGCACAATGTCTAGTAGGCAAGCCTTGATTGTGTCATTCGCGTACGACTGCCAAATAAACTGTAAAACACAAATATTAATATGCATACACAAACAAACATATTACTTAAAAAATACAAATTCAAAATTTAATTTAAAAATAATATTATGATACCTGATTTCCCTTATTGTTTGGATCTTTAGTCTTATATCACCGACAGTGTTATGCACCACCCCACATTTTTCAACTTATGTTCTATCTGCAAAGATATTGAACTTATATTTCTAAGTCATTGCAGATAAATATTAGATCAATAAAATAGCTATATACGACTGTAATCACAATATTACCTTCCAGCAAGTGAAAACTCTATCGGTACGGATACTTCCACAATAGGCGTTAGATAAGGCAGCATACACCACACCCACGACTGCAATAAGATTTGACATCCACCCATATATGAATTCTTCTTCGCACCATCCATAATTGCGACCTTGCACATTTCATAGTACAAGAATGCCAATATTGTAAATCCCCAACTATATGTAGCAGATGTGTCAAAAGCAGCCAAGAACGACATATATTGCGTGTGAACCATATTACCAGATGTATTTGGCATCAATACCCCACCAATAATATAACACCCCTCACCCCCGATTAGGAGTAAGGAGTGTTTAACCGATTCATATTAGCATTTTACAAGTGAGCAGCGGAAAACGTATAATGTTTTTTTATTCGAATGCTAACACAAGGTAGACCTAAGTTTTATTTTCGAATCGTTTAATTCACTTATGATCTAATATCGGATTTCTTAATCTCTTTTTATAATACCTTTTGAAACATATATATATATATATATATATATATATATATATATATATATATATATATTAACTCTTAGATTGCTAATTTCGTGCAATATTTCACTTTAATAAGGAAGGTCATTTACCTAACAACATATCAATTAAAATTTCATCCTTAAGATCATAACTATATATATATATATATATATCCACCATTCATAATATTTGTTTCCCTTATACAAAAAGGCTTCCTAAGGTAACTAATATTTTGGCTATAACCTAATGGGTTGTCTATACAAAAAGTGACAAAAAGAAACCAGCCCAAAACATACACCGAAGGCTAATCTATACCCCATACTTAAAATCTAATTTATCACTTTGTGCTTACATCGATTTAATTCACTTTACCTTGGTTCATATAGTTAGTTAGGTATTTGAGTCACGTATTACATGTTTGTAAACTAATTCACCATTGTCACATGTACCCTTGTATCACTTTCGTATTAATGTATTACATGTTATCTTAGTGCCACATACACTAAGAGAATAGGTACACTTACGTACCTTAATATCAGTACACTCACGTACCGAATTAAAAGAGAGAGCTCTATATTTTAGGCATGCCGTACTACCTATCTGACCATACAACCAAGGGCTTATTCTTTATGTTGAATTACTTAATTTTTTTATTGTGCAATCACATGTCAACATATACCAGTTAGTTTAATTAACTAACCACAATTCAAGTGTCATTCTCTTCTCTTAAATTCTCAATTTCAAACAAAAATTTTCAGCCACATAGCATTTGATTCAAGCATCGAATGAATACTATCCGATATACTTATATTATGTAACAATTCATTTTCCTCCTAACATATAAATTTTCAGCAGCAAGCTAGTATCACAAACATAAATTTTCCATTCAATTACGTTCAAGACATTCAAGAAACATGATGACAACAAATTTTCAACAATGGCAGTCACATAATCAAACATAGCATAACACAAAACCAATTTCCTTTTTATCTTCTTTCCCTTAATAATTACCAAGCCATTATTAAATCCGATTTCATGCATAACATGTATAAAAATCAAATTAAAGAGTAGTTGAGACTCTAATCTCAACTCTAAGTTCGTTTCACTCACAGTCGCCGTGCAATTTCTGAACTCGGACACTATTTCCACGCTCCTTTGACGATCTAGCTATCGGATCCTCTTCGATACCTTCTCCTCTAGGTTCTAATAAATCATTTACAATCATATGAGACATAATTCAAAGTTAATCAAACCAATTTATTATTAAATTTTACGATCTCGTTTTAGTCCCTGAACTAATTCTAATTCCGGATAGATTTGAACTAGTTTACTAATCTTCTTGTATTTCTTAATCCGCAACTCAACTTTTCAATTACTTAAAATTTCTAATCTAACTGAGTCACCAATTATTCAATTAACTCATAATAATTTAGGCCAGGTTTTGGGATGTTACAAATAAGTTGCAGTATATACGCTCGAGTTGCACACTCAAGTTCTCGGGGACCATATCAATCTGTTACAATAAACTCCCGCTGCAACCGTGAACTTCTGAGACGTAGACAGTCCACACATAACTCAAGATGAACTTTTCCCAGGTACTACATGCAAAGGTCAAATGCATTATACGTGTTTTCTCCAACCAACGACTTCTCATTTGTTGGGACATCAAGCTGTACAGCTACATCCTCTAGAGTTATTGTGTATCCGCCAAATGAAAAATGAAATGTGTGAGTCTCTGGTCTCCACCTTTCAATCAATGCAGTAATCAACCCGGGGACTATCTTAAATTCACGGAGAAACGAAGCATTATAAAAACTGGCACACTGTTGGTAATAAACTATATGATCAGAAGGTTCTTTGATCTTCAATCCTCGACGACGGATGGTATGCTCCACATCATATAATTAATTTATTATAATAATAAATTATTTCGTATTACACATGACATGATAAATTTTAAATTACGTACTTGCTCTTCATGTATATGAGACGAAATGTGCTCATGGTCACAGTACAACAAAACTCCTCCAGATGCTATTTTCTATTTGCAGATCTGCAAAACAATTATCATTCGAATATATTCACAACCAAAAAATGTATTAACTTCAAAAAATTTTAATCTATACGAATATAAATTAAAAAAAAATACAAAAAAACTTATCAGATTCGACGGGAAACCGTATAAATGTACTGTAAAGACTTCAACAATAAAAAAGTAATTATTACTCAAATATATCTTTAATCACAGGAAAAAAATGTACAAACCCTCTATAATTAAAAAAAGCAACAACAAATTAATTACAAAAAATAAATCGCTTACTTACTTTTGACAAACCGAGATAATCTATAGAAAATACACTTCAACAATCTCCACCGCCTACGAATATATCTTCAAAAACTATCACCTAAATTTTCAACTCAAACTCTCTCAAATTTTTTTCTTCTCAAACACTCATAATAGTCTTCTCTACACACTCATATATATATACACACACACAAAAAAAAAATGTAAAAAAAAGGCTTGAGTGAAAGCTGGTCTTTTTGCATGCATGCAACTGACACCAACATCACCTCGCCACCTCTAAATGGTGTAGCCCTACGTTGACCGACTCAGTCAACACTACATGTATGTCAGCGGCTCGGTGCAGGCTTGGCAGCTGAGCCAAACGACTTTATCAGTTGCAGCTCGCCTTCTCCACATGACGAGGTCCAAACACGCCAGGAGCACATGACGAGGTCCCCCGAGCACTGTAACTTTTGGCTTAAATTCTAAAATTTCCCCCAACAACCCATATCCCCGATAAATTATATCATAGGCCCGGCTCGCCACGTCACTTATGGTCACAACTAATAAAAATCATCCATTTCATTAAATTTTTTCATGTTATCTTTTTACCAAGTGAATCTTCACTCAGATTTACTGTAAATTAAATTAAAAATCACTTTTTACCAATTATAGATTCACTTAGTAAAAAGATGACATAAAAAAATTTAATGAAATGAATGACTTTTATTGGTTGGTACCGTAGATAACGTGGCGAGCCTGACCTATAATATAATTTCTCGCAATCCCCTAAATAAAAATCCAATTAAGATTATTCTCCAAATTTTGCCATATATACATCCCTTTTTCTTATAGGACCACTCTGAAGTTCTAACAATAGAAAAAGAACAGAACACGAGTAATGGTTGACAGCTGATGGGCCTAATTTCAGCCCAACAAAAGCGAAAAAAAGGCATTAGTTCAAGTCGGCCTCGGGTCTTCTTTGTGTTTTTGGAGAAGAAAGTCGGGTCGGGTCTTCTTTAGTTTTTTGTTTTCGACTTTCCTCAATGATTTTCCCTCTCTAGGGTTTAAAAGTAAGTGTTTTTCTTCCTCAATCCGAACCCTAGTTTTTGTTTCCAGGGAACAACAGCAATGTCATCCTTTTTTGCAACTCCACAACCCCAGCAACCCCAGTCGTTGTTTCAACCCCAACAGCAACAATCACCGTTCCAGCCAAGCAGCAGCCCATTTTTTCAACCCCAACAGCAACAAGTACAGCAGCAACCACAATTACAGTTTCCACAACAACAGCAGCAGCAGCAGCAGCAACAACAACAACCCCTTTTTCTTTTTACTAATGAAAAGACTCCTGCTAATTACAGCACTAAATGGGCTGATCTGCATCCTGATTCTCAAAAGTTTCTACTTCAAATCGAGTATGCTTTCATTTCTTTTTAATGGGTTTTGTTTTGGATTCTAAGTAATGATTCTTTGGACTGTCTGTTGTGGTTAATTTAAAAAAAACTTATTTTTTCATGCATTTTGATATTTTGGACTTTTAGTTCACCTGGAAAGTGTGGGATGTAAGTTTCACTTGCTGATTTGGTTTATGGGTTGAGCTTGGATGTTGGTATTTATTATTGTTATATGACACTCTCGTACTAAGTAGTGTGATTATCTTCTTGGAATGTAGGGGAAGGATATTGGAGTATAGAGATGAAAGCCAAAGGTTAGATCAGTGTAGTCGCCTCTATGATTCTTCGGTATCCAATGAAGGTTTCGAGCTTGATGCTAGCCACATTGTCCAGGTTTAACCTTTGCTTTACTTACACATGTACTTGTGCAGTTGCGCCTGCTTTCATTTCTGGTTTTTCTTTCTCTCAAACTCTTCCTGCTTCTTTAGACATTGCATTGATAGAGAAGTTGGGGGTTGATTATGTAGTTCATTTTACTGTGCTTGTTCGCTTCACTTATATTCTAATTCGGTGAATGATCAGGAATGCTTTGTTATTCAATACAAAACTATTATACGAGTCCTGATCCAAGTAATGAAAAGTATTGAGCTATAAAAAGTAGTTTCTCTTGTTGTGAATATTTAGACTAGCTCAAAGTTCTAATCTAATTTTACTTTAGATTTATTGTTGTCTCTTTTTGTTGAGGAGTGGCTTAAGCTACTCCAAGTGCCGGATGACGGTTGAATCTGATCCATGCTATGAAACTATGAATTAAGTGTCGCTGTTTAAAATTGAAGAGTTGCTTCCAAACCCATTGATTTGGGTTACAGTTTTATGAGCTCAAGAAGTAAAGACCTCTGAAGTTACAGTTTTGAATCAGTCAGTGGATTTTACCCCCTCAAAGTATGAAGTATTTCCTGTCTGAATGATGTGTATAACAAGCCATCAGTTTTGAAACATTTTGCTTGTCCTTTGCATATTGTGGTGCTTTGCATTGGTGTATAAAATGGTTTGGTTATTTTCAACAGGAACTTGGAGGAATTGCCACTGCCATGGAGAGGCAGAAAGCTTTGCTGCAGGAACTGATGGCTACTGCGAAAGATATGTTAAGGAACACAGAGGTCGCTGTTCGTTCTTTCACGATGCTTCGGCCACGGTTCCTTCATTCGAACACAGTAGGCGCTTCAAATGCCACAGCACCATCCCAGGCTCCAGGAGCAACAACGGCACCAGGTTCCAGTGCTCAACCAACTGCTGCAACCATGGTACCTGTTTTTGATTTTTACCATGGGCTTCCCAAGAAGCCATCTCCATTTCTACAGTATACCGTTGCTAGATTTGAGAAGTATTTGGGTGAGTGTCGTCAGTGGATTGAAGAGTTGGAACAGCTTCTCCTTTTGAATTCTGACAGAAACTCTATCAATCAAGCATCCTCGTTATTGCAATCTCTTCCAGAAGTCATGTCCAATGTGCATGACTTTTTTGTTCATGTGGCTGCCAAGGTAATAAGGAAGATGCACGTACTTGTATCATTCTACGCGCAGTTATGTTTTACTTGCACTCTTAACACCTATCCACCCCCACCCAAAATAGAACACAGAAGAAAGAAAGATTTGACTTGTCCTGTGACCGTGTTTTGTAGGCAGAGAGCATTCATCAATACATTGAATCAATGAAAACAGCATATCTTGCTGATCACCGTCGCAGAGGAGATGTTAATAACCCTTTTCTTGAAGCTGATCGGAGAGAAACTGCCAAGCAAGAAGCTGCTGCTAAGAGGGCACATCCAACCTTGCATTTACCTACAAATTCACAACCTTCAACTCAGGTTGCTGGGTTGCTTGCTGGCTCAGCAGCAACTCCTGCAGCAGCCTCTGCCCCACAGACGTCTGCAGCACCATCAGCAGCATCTTCGGGAGGTGGATTGTCTCTTTTTAGTACACCGTCTTCCACTCCCGCTTCTTCCATGTCATCTTCTCTGTTTGCAACTCCAACCACAGGAGCTTCCATCCAAACATCCCTTTTCAGTTCCTCATCAGGATCTCTCTTTGGATCTGCATCCACTCCCTCTCTTTTTTCTAGTACCACACCAGCTTTCGGTTCTACTCCATCTGCTGGAGGTTCTTTTTCAATACCATTTGCTTCTGGTACCTTCCTATGCTATTATGTTTTCTGCAATCACCTCTTTCTATTTTCAAGCAATGTCATTTGCAGATCATGTTTAGTATTTTTTTTTTGTTTTAAGTACCCACTGTGTTTTGACGTAGGTTGATAGATTTTGATCTAATTATTTTGTTGTCTGACTGAGTTCTTTTATTTTCAGGTGCTCCAACTGGATCTGGTGCTAGCTTCGGGGCTGCATCTGTGAGTAGAGTGTTCTCTTGGCTTTCAATTTTTCTTCTCTTTTTCATAATTGTCATAAAGAACATGCATGGGTTATAAAGCATACTAAAATTCTGAGTCTGCATCAGTCAGCATTGTCACATGGATCAATTATATTTCTCTTAACTAACCTCATCGATGTGTGTTCTTGTAGAAATCATCAAGGCCGAAATCCCGAACTGCTCGGCGTTAGTCATGTATCTTGAATATGGAAATATCGAAGCTACTTTCTGTTCACTGCAATGATCCTTTGCACATAAAGGGGGTCACATAGTTCATTTTGACAGTTTATCTACTCATGATATTCCTTTAAAGTGAAGTGTCATTAGCTCTGGAGTTGAAGGATCCTGTAGGCTTGTTGGTGATATCCTGAAAAACCTAAGATGTTTGCTTTGTGAAACTAATCCCTTTTGCAGTCCTTTCAACATTGATTAAAGTACTACATGATCCTTATTACTGTAACATTGTAGAACACATTGTAGGAATTTTTCTCCTTTTTGAGAAATAAGATTTGAAAACTATTATTCCTGTGTGCAGATATAAAACATCTGGAATGAATCACATTTTAGTTGAGTTTCTGATGTTAAGCTAAAAACTTGAAACGAAGTCATTTGTTACTGAACTTGTCATGTTCCCTCGTAACCTATGCAGTTCAGCTTCTGCGTCATAAACCTGCAAATGCAATTGATCTCCCGACGCGAACACATGAATAGTGTTTTTATCTTCAATCCAACTTAGCCCAGGATCCTTTTCCAACGTCAAGTCTCTTATCTTTCTCCTCATTTCTGCTACATCTCGCCATCTCTCTGTTGCAGCATAAAGATTGGAAAGCAAGATATGGGTTCCACTATCTCTCGAATCAACCGTTAAAACTTGTCCCGCTGCATGAACTCCTTTCTCCAAGTTTCTGAAAGTGACACAAGAGCTAAGCAAAGTTCTCCAGAGTTCCAAACGCTCTTCAATGTGTGGTGATTCAATGATTATCTTCTCTGCCTCGTCTAATAACCCAGCTCGACAAAGCAAACTCACCATGCAAGAATAGTGCTTGGGTCCTGCAGTGCAATCGCTTTCCTTCATGTAAGACCAAAAGAACTTTCCTCTCTCAACCAAGCCACTGTGGCTACAAGCAGATAGGAGAGACAAAAATGTTACTTGATCTGGCCTTAGTTCATGTTTTAGGATCTCGTCGAATAGCTTCAACGCATCTTCTGCCATTCCATGGAGGCTATATGCCCCAAGCATTGCATTCCAACACTTCAAATCAGGGTAAGAAACCAAGGAAAATATGGATTTAGCAGCTTGAAGGTTTCCATTTTTGGCATACATTTCAATCAGACTACCACAAACAGACATTTCAACTTCATATCCAGATTTTATAGCCTGAGAATGAATCATCTCACCTTGTTTCAGCATTGCAAGGTCAGCACAAGCACTTAATGCTCCACTGAGAACAAAGCTATCAATTTTAAACCCCATTTGACACATTTCAACTAACAATCTAATTGCACTCTCCCCATCAGCCATTCTAGAGTAACCCATAATCATTTCAGTCCAAAGAACTACATCTTTCTTCAAGATCATACTAAAAACTGACTCAGCAGATTCACTGTCACCATTTTTGAAATACATGGACACAAGAGCGGTTCCTACAAAAACACTACTTTCAATTCCTGATTTTGTGATTTGACCATGCAGGGGCTTTCCATAATCAGATGCTAGGAGTGCACTAGTTGCAGAAACAACAGAAGCAAAAGTGTATTCATCAGGCTTAAGAAAAGACATTCCCTTCAACTCAACAAATAGCTCCATGGCTCTTATGCCATCGCCATGCTCTGCCAATCCCGCAAGCATTGAATTCCAAGAAACCAAATCAAGGCTTTCAATCCTACTAAAAACCTTCAACCCCGTTTCAATATCACCACAATTGCAATACATGTCAAGCAAGGCATTTTGCAAAGGTAAATCAACTACTATATTTGAAACGACGATTCGGGCATGGATAACTTTCCCCCACTCATAATTCCCCATCTTACCAGAAGCATTTAACACCATGGAATAGGTAAATGGAGTTGGAAAAACCCCAAACCTAATCATATCACAAAAGAGAGCCAGCCCTTCCTTTATCTTACCATTCCTCAAGTTTCCAAATATTGTAGAATTCCAAGAAACAACATCCCTACCATCTATGCAAGCAAAAATTTCATTAGCAGACTCCAAATCCCCACAATTCGAGTACATCCCAAGTAAGGAAGTTTGAACACAAACGTCACCTAGAAACCCGAACTTCACAACAAGAGCATGTAGAGACGAACCGATCAATCTATCCTCAACCAATGAAGCAGCTTGTAACAAGCTCGTGAATGTGGCACCATTAGGCCTTAAACACTCAAAACCCATCCGAGGAACCAATCTAAAGGCCAAGTTAGCATGGTTTGGTGCTCGAGAAAACGTTGAGATGAGCGCGTTGTATGAAACTACATTTCTTTTGGGAGTTTTGTCGAACACTTTCTTGGCATCCGAAAGGGAGTTGCACCGAGAATACATGGAAACAAGATTGTTGTGGAGGAACGGGGAAGGGGAATGGAGGGATGTAGTGGAGATGGTCAGTAGGAAAGCGTGGAGCTGACGCGCTTTTTTGAGGGTCGTTACGGAGCTGCATTTTTGTATGAGGGACGCTAGGTAGGAGGTTTCAGATGACGGTGGCATGCACGCGGCCGCGCTCCGAAAGAAAGAGGAGTTTTCTTAGTTACTAATACAAGTTAACTATTAAAATGACCACTTATGTTTATTCCAGTACAAAGTTGGTCACTAATTTGACGAGAGGTGCTTTGGTACAATAAAAATAAGGATAAATTACCTAGATAGTCCCTAAATTATTAATTCACTTTTATTTTGACCATTAAAATAAAAACAATTTATATAATTACATATTTAAACTTTCATATTCACAATTTTTTTATTTCTTCTTCCTTCCACAATCTTAACTAGCACATATTTGGCTCCTAGATCATCTGTTGCTTTAAATTCTACCAAATATAAAAAATAATCTCATTTCCTGTAAAATAAATAAAGAATAAACAAAAGGATTGCCTATAAAAGCACACTGGGAAGATAATCTCCACATCTTATAGTAGAAACAGTTTATTCTCCCGTTGAGGAAGATGGAATAACAGATAGTATATCATTACAAATCTTCGCTAACTCATCTTCAATTCTCTGTCGGTACTCCTTTATCCTCTTCTCATTTTATTTATTATCCTTAATTTTTTTCTTTTTGTTCGATCGAAGACAATATTCTCCATAACGCCTTTTTTGCTCATCTCCGAGCACATTCTTATATCCCACAGATAACATATTCCTCTCCTCCACAGTCAGTTCAACATCCAACTTAGCAACACTCTTCATGGCCTCAACCATTTTTGCAATAACAAGATTTTTAACAACTCAAAGTCAAAACAGATTTTAAACGAGCTAAAATCCAACAAACCATAAGATAAAAATGACCCAAGACTCACCAGCCTTGTTGAACTCCCTAGTATTTTGCATGTTGTGACTACTTTCAAATAAGCAGTAACTTATAAACTAAGCACATTTGAAACATAAACATTCACATGAAGATAAAGTCAAGCATTTTTGTTACCCTATTAAGTTTTAAACTTTAATAAGTTTAATTGCCTAAATACTAGCACTGCTTTGGTATGAAAATAATAAAATTCATACATAAACAACTAAATCACCTTAGGAAATAAAAATCAAATGAAATAAAATAGAAAATACATACCTATATAAAGAGAAGAAATAAATATTGTAAATATGGATGATTAAATATGTAATTGTACAATTTTTATTTTGATGGTCAAAATAAAAGTAAAGTAATAGTTCAGGGACTATTTAAATAATTTATCTTTTCTTTTTATTGTGCCAGATCAGCCTCCCGTTAAAGTGTAACGGCAACAAACGTTTCAGTGACCAAAAGTTTACGGATCAAAAACAGAAGTGATTTTATTGATCGATTTTGAAAATCGGTGACCAATTTTATATTGGGAGGAAAATAAATGATCATCCCAGTGATTAACCCTTGTTGAGACACTTTGAATCACAAAAACAAATCTTTGTCGTGGATCGATCCTCAACCCTGTTTGAAAAACAAATGAACAGTAAATAAAGGGTAAAATACAACCCACGTTATTCAATTATTAGTTTAATTACAAACTTATTATTTTTATAAAAGTTATAATTTAGTCATTTAATTAAAATATTATTATAAACAGATTAATATTTAATATTAATCTAAAACAATAGTAATAATTTTATTTCTTAAAATTTATACATATTCTATTAATTTGATGATAATTTAAAAATAATTTAATAAAAATTATTCAAACTCAAATAAAAAAAACATGTCGCCCATTCAACCTAGGTGTAATTTTCAATGAACTCAATAAAACCAGCACAAGTTGGTAATTTTCTACTTCTATAAATGCAATATCACGGTTCTTCAAGAAAAAAGGGGGAAAAAATGTCACCACCTTCGCTCACTGAGTCTGAGTTTTCCCGTATCTGCCGTCTGATCAACGATTCTCTCCGCCCCTTCACCGTCCGTTCCTTTCTTCTCCAAAAATCTTAATTTCCTCTCCATTTTCTTTCTCTTTAATCTCTTTCGTTTTATTTTGTTTTTCAATGTCAGGAGTCGGAGAATCTCTCTTTCAGCAAACAAGAAGAGAAAAACATTCTTCTCATTCTCTCTCAGGTTCCCCTCTATTCTCCTCCTCTCAATTTCCTATATTGAACTGTCTTTCATTTACTTAACTCGATTCTCTGATTCTCTTTACAGGTCTCAAACGAAACTCGCCGCTTGATTCAGTCGACTGACACCTCTTATCCATTAAACCCAAACTCACAAAATCACCATTCTTTATCCGAAGCAATACCTAACCTGGTAATCTCTTCATATTCTTTTCTCTTTGTTATTTTTACAGTGTTTCTTAAAACACCCAAATCGCCAAATGACATGAATTCTCAAATTTACTTTTTCAGATTAATTTGTTAACTTTGGAATGCCGATACATTCAACATTTAGCTGGCAATGTGCTCGTAACCCTCGCTGAATTTCTAGCCTCATCAGTATGTTAATCAAATTTAAAGAGTCTATTTAAAACTTTAAAGTTTGTTTTTCTCTTTTTTCAAGTTTTTTTTTTTTGCTTGTTATTGCAGGTAAAAAGCTGGGAATTTTTTATCCATGCGCTCTGTATTTGCTTCGAATTGTCAATCTCGAACATATCTTCGTGTTCTTTTGAACCTTCAATAACTGGACTCGGGGTTTCTGATTCTGACTTATTGAGTGTTGTAGTTTTATTTAAGCCTAAGTTGAAAAATACTAGCTTGTTTACAGTTGCTGGAATAATTCGAATATTAAGAAATATACTGAAGTTTTTGAAGGAAGAGTGTGATGATGACCTTGTTCTAGTGTTTTTAAATTCGATAAGCTTTTCCATTTTGAATGCTCCTTGGGATTCAATGGATGAGATCTTTGGTGGAAACGGTGGTGAAAAGGATGAGCCCAGGACTTTGTTCTTGGGGAATTTTATTCAGTTACTATGTTCTTTTGTTGAGCAATTTAGTTTTGCAGAAGGGTTGGACGATTCTGTAGATAAGCATGCATTTCTTTCCAAAATTATCAACCTTGTGCCTAAACTTTTATCTTGGTGCCTTGGCAAGAAAGCCGAGTGTGCCGACACGAGCATCTCTCAGTATTTAAAACACAAATTACTGGTATGTGAATGTAGATGTTTGCTGCTACTTGGATCTGTTTTACTTTCACACAAGCAGTCTAATTTCACGAACTTAAAAAAATGCAGGTTTTGATGATCAGACTTAGTTTTCAGATATCCCTAGACAGTTTGGTTCTTGTTTCTTGGTTGCAGCTTCTCCATATTTACTTTGAAGACCTTTTGTGCCAACCTTTAACTGAAGTTGAGAATCAGGATGATTGTCTAGAAGGCTCTCCTTTTATGTTAAGTTATTCTGATGGAGAAGTACATAGTATGCACTCTCGTCATTTACAAAGACAGGTCGTTTTTCTTTTCTTGAGGTGTTCCTCCTGTTTGATAAATCCAGCCCAAGATGCTATCAAGCATTATCCTAGTGATGCAATGTCAGAGCTGCGTTATGCTAGAGAGAAAGGTTTATCAGAGCTATATGCTTGGCTTTCTGGATATGTTCCGGTCGATAAGCTTGTTGTTACCCAGGAAACATACAGGGAGAAGTTCATAAACTTTTCATTTTCCCTCCTCAAGCTGTATATGCACGAGGTCAGTTCCCCACAGCATTAGAAACTTTGTTACACACTACAAGGTTGTATAATTATGTGCTGTTTCATTCTCTATGTGTGTTCCTTTTCCTAAAAAATTATTCTACATTAGAAACTTTGTTAAGCACTAGTTGTTCTATTTTCTTTTCTTCAGGTGCTATTTTTTAATTCCTTATTTTTCTTAGGATGACATATTATTCAAATTGCTCTTGGAACTGCTTTCTCTACAAGCTTGTGAAGAACAACAGTGAGCAATAATATCCTTGTTACCTACATTTTTCTAATGATTTTTCTTTGGTTATTCTTTAAACTGTTTCTTGGTTTGTCTACAGATTTCACAAAGAAAGACGGGCACCTCAAGAGGAGACAATAGATGTTCTTTTTCATGTTATATATATTTTTAATCCCATACACCTATTTCATCTGTTCCTTGCAGAGGCAAGTAATCCTTTACATCCTAATCTTTCTATAAGCTCCCTAGGCTCAGTTTTCGTTGTCCAACAGAACAATTTTTAATGGGAAAAAATGGTTCAATTTCTTTTATTGGAGTAGGTCATAGATAATCCTTGATGTTTTGTATTTTGGTTCACTATCTGCAGTTGCACTATGATCATCAAGTTCTTCTTGATTATCTTATCTCGAAAGACACAGGAATTAGTTGCGCAGAGTATCTCTTAAGGTATGTATTTTAGTTTTCATCTATACAATGTTGTTTCTTAAACTTGGGCATACAAAGTGGCATAATAAGATGACTCTTTTGTTCATTTCTTTTTACAACTGATTCTATGTAACTTCTTCATACTTTCCTTTTGTGGTGCGGTTTTGTTTATTCTGTAGGTGCTTGCGCATCGTGTGTGATTATTGGCAAACATTTACAGAGTTTTCAGTTTATGGGAAACTAAGAAATCAGTTATCTAACAAGAGAAGAAAAATCTTGTCAGAAAGCTCCACTTTTAAGGTAGAACCTTCATCTGGACCTGTGAAAACAAAACCTTTGTCCCTAGAGAAGACGTTAAAGGCTGATGTTGAATATAGAGACACGACACAAATGTATGAGCTAGCCAAGGATTGTTTGCTTTCGCTGAAAAAATCCGTGGAGAACCTTCACCAGAAGAACTTGTTTCCATACAACCCAAAAGTGCTTCTAAAACGGTGCTTCATTTTCCTATTATGATTATTTTTCTTTTGTCAATGCTGTAAGGCTTTTCATATGTTTATAAAAGTTCTCTCTTGTTTTGATTTCAGCCTAGCAAGATTTCAGGAGCTATGCTTTAAAGAGTAGGATGAATACATTCCGAGGAATGAAAGGCCTTGTCAGGTAATTGAGCTCTCTTATTAACTTATACCCTTTTCTTTTCCCAAAACATGTAATACAAATTAGACAAGTATTGTTGATGATTCTTGAACTTTGGCGAGTAAAAATGCAATGATGTGCTAAAAATAATAATTTAGTTATAATCTTTCGATTTTTTCCCCAACATTCAAGTTAAGGAGAAGGATCTTTGAACTGGCCTTGTTCTGGTTGTGCAGCATGATTGTGACCTTGGTGTCACTGTTCAATCAATAAAAAAAAGAAGCAATCCAAACGGATGCTTATGAGGCAACTTAGCACAACTTTGATCTGTTTTTCCTTTCATTCTGTATTGTTAGAACTACTGATCTGGAGAAATACAGATCAGTGCGCTGAGTGTACATAGTGCGTGACAAAGGCAAGGTCGCGGATGAAGTCTTTCAAAAATGGATAACTGAAATCAACCCACCTGATTGGGCGATGCTGATTCCGGACTCTGATCACATAGTTATGTCAAACTTTAAGCTGTTACAGTGTTATCCTTTACAATCTTTTTCTTTGGATAAGTAGATTTCTTATACTAATGTTTACATCATATCTCCCATTCCCTACACAATTTGGATGTAACATTTACAACCTGAACATTACTGTTTATTACATGCTCATCTGCAATTCTTGCCATGTAATGATACAAGTCCGTAACGACCATTACTGTTTTTTTTTCTCAAACAGTTAAATGAAAGATCGGACTCCAGCAAGATGGACAGTCAGTTTGGGTTCGACAATGGAGTAGATAACCCTCCAACTTCAGTACTCTTTGGACCTAATTTCATGGCATCCAAGTTATACCAATTATCCCCACTGGAGGCAAGAGTTCTCAAAATCAATCAACACCCTTCATCATTTACATATTTTTTTCAGTTATTAAGATCTCCATTTGATCAGTTTCCTTTGGATTGGGGCAGGATTTAACCCTTGCAATAACTTTAGTCGGACATGTTGGCATCTTTAATGATGAAGTCACCAATGAGAAACATGGATTGGTTCATCGAGTTTACATTTTGTGCGGCAAAGATAATGCCCTCGAAGAGACTTCCAAAAGTGGATGATTGAACACAATCCACCTGATGAGTAAAGCCGATTTCGGATTCGGATCATATGGTAATGTTTTCGAAACCCAGCGAACTGTGCTCCTGACTGGAAGAAATTTCTAAAAAATATACTGAGCTACATTGAACAATACCTGCAATTTGCTCGAGTTTACTGTCGAGTCTTCTAGAGTGAAACAACTGAAATAAAATGTATAAATTCCCAACGTTTCCATTGGTTAATAACAGTAGTAGCTTACAATTGGATTTTGATCTTTGAAATTATATTTATTGTTATTTTGGTTTTCGAAGATTTTCTTTTTTCAATTTGATCCTTGAACTTTCTTTTCGTTAACCATGTCATCTCTCTCTATTCTATCTTACAAAAAATGTTCATGCGACACTCTAGGAACATGCCAACTAGAGTGTTATGTGGAACATAATATATACTAAATAAAAAAATCATAAATGATAATTTAATGATGAAACTTGAACTTTAAAAATTTAGGGACAAATTTATGATGAAAGCTATAATTTGAGCAGAAACTTGAATATTTGAAAATTTAAGGATATTTTAAAATAAGTGTCGTAGTCTAGGAAGATGTGGTGAACTGGAGTATACATATATAGGGATGTGATCTAGTTACACTATGTAAAATTCAATTAGTTTTACACTAAATGAGATTAGAAGAAAGATGTGTGAAGATTATCACTTGGAGAAAAAACAAGGAATTAATCTCATTCATCTATTTTATTCATCTAATGGTCATGAATTAATGTAAAAGTAATTGAGTTTTACACCATATAAGTGGATCCTAACCCTATATGTATAGATAAGTAGACCATTGGATGATAATAATATGTATATTTTTTATTAAGTTTTTTTCTCGTAAAATATCAATGTTTCTTTCATTGTACAATCATTATTATTTGTTGTTGTCTTATTTTGCATATTTTACTTGTTAGAATAAATTTTGTTATTAGTTAAACTAGAATTTAAAATTATATTGAAAAGTTGTATTGGGATTATCTTATGTTTTGAAATTTCGGAAAAAAGAGAGTAAAAAATCGTGATGAGATAATATAAATGTTACATTGACACTTATACCAAACAATAAATGATGATATTGCGAAATGCTCGGAGGTTCTACTGTTTGAGGGGGACAACATAGATGTTTTGTTAGACGCCACCTTGACACTTACTGTTAGGATGAAGTAGCTGCTAACCCGTTGCCACTGTAGTGTTGTAAGTTACACTAAATCTTATCGTTCTCTGTTGTCTATATAAAATTAAAAAATATTACAATTAAGAGATCATTTTTAATAAAAATTTCTATTTTTGTCGAAAAAAATATTGTAAGACTCGATGGATTTCCCGCCTAAGGTGAACAATATAGATGTTCTGCTGGATGCCGCCTTGGTATTTATTGGTGATAATGAGTCATGCTAATCTTGTTGTTGTTACAGTCACAGACGCTACTCCAAATCTCATCGCTTCTTGTCGACTCCAAACTCTTCAAGAGTTCACGAAGCTGATGTAATGGGTGTTGATGCATATGTAATGAGACTAGAGTTTTAGTTTAATAAACTGCTCAGTATTAAACGATGTCCTTTGAGTAAGCTTAAATTTTCACCCCGAAAGATAAAATTAAACAGAATAGCTACTTAAAACAAAAGAAGAACGCTTAACAACAAATAAGAACACAAGAGAAAATTTTAGAGTAAATGATTTATTACTCAGAAGATAAATGATACACATGAGGTGGGGAATATCTATATTTATAATTGAGTTCTCTTATATGTCAGATCCTTAATGATTTACATCGACGGCTAAGATCGAAATTCACCAACCACAATAATACAAAATTAGAATAGTCCTTAGAATAAATCTTCTAACTAAGGAATGTTCACTAGAGCTGTGCAAAAGTATTTTGTTGAGTGGATCAAACGATTGATCAAAGCCAAGAAGGGGTGAATTGGGTTTCTAAAATTTTGGAAGTGAAGTGGAATGAATAAAAATGAAGAACAAGACAATTATAGTGGTTCAAGTTCCAAATGAACTCTACATCCACTACCTTAGCTCCCACTAAGGATTTTCCAACAATTTCACTAGTTGATCTTCCCCTTTTCTAGGCTTAGGAGGAAATCTTTACAAAATCTGTCAATTTTCTACCAAAAATTGACCAAACCTTCACTTGGTTACAAAGAAAAATTGAAGGCAATGAGAATATCTCTCAATACAAATTTGCCCCTTTGAATATAAGCACTCAACCCAAATTGAAGATACAAGATAAGATTTACACTCAATACAATTTGGGATTTTACAAGAATGAGAATTTTGGCACTTGAGCTTGGATTTTGTGTATGGATGTTTCTCTTAGATTCAATAGTTGTTGTTGGTCTTCAATGAGCTTGTTTTTATACCTTCCCCATTAATTCTAGTCGTTTGGGTGGTTAGGGAATTGATTATAGCCGTTGGAACCCTCTCTTACCACCATAAATGCACTTCTGCAGCCTACCGTATCAGTACTCGAGGAAGCGTATCGATACCTGTCTCAAAAAAGAAAGAGTCGTTGCATAAATATAAGAGAGGCGTATCGATACACATTTAGGTGTATCGGTACGGGTTAGGGAACTGTTTCGATACGGTGAATACCGCATCGATGCAATTTTTTCAACATAGCTCACTAGAGGAAATCGTATTGATACATGCTATAGCGTATCGATACCCTATTTAAAATTCAGTTACCTACCAACTGACAAGGCAACAATCGATTTATTTAAAGCTCTTAATTTTTAAAATATTTTAAATTGTATCGATACGGGTGAAACCGTATCTGTTTCAATACCCCGTATCGATACAATGAGGAGCGTCTCGATACGTTTGTCTCCAGTAGCCAAGTTTCTAAAAAAGGTATCGATACCCTTAGGGGCGTATCGATACTCATAGAAGTTTTTGAGTAGTTTGGTCTTGGAACAATTAGAAAAAAGTTTAGGAGTTTGAGTTTTTCAAACTAGAGCAAAGTTTTGATGATTTGAAACCTTTTAGGGGACTTAAAAATTTATTTTAAGTTTTACAATTTGGTCCTTAAAATACTTTGTTATATCAAAATCAAACATAGGTTTTACAATCTCCTCTTTTTGATATAACAAAACCAAAGCTTAAATTTTTTAAGTCTTTTGAAAAACTTTGGGAAACAACTCCCCTTTAATGTTAGCTAGGTAAATTTTAAGATTAGAGTTGAAGTGAGCTTGTGAACTTCCCTCTCCTCTTTTTGTTAGATCAAAATAAGAGACATAGGCTATAAAGGCATAACAATAAACCAAGCAACATTTAACAGATAATCATAAAGATCATAAATTAAAGAAACATCAAACTAAAATCCAAACAACATAAATCAAAGCTTAGATTTTAAATGATAAACTTAATCCTAAAAGCATAAATCAAAGTGCATGAAAGTAAATCCTAAGATGACATGAATGAAATGCAAAGACTGATCTAAGATTCGTCTCCATCACCATCTTCATTATCTTCATCTTCATCTTGATTGGCATCATCGTTCCTCCTTGATTGACGCCATTCATCATGGAAGGTCGTAAGAGAGATATTCATAAAATTATGCTCGGTCTCAATAGAAGTGATACGATTCTCCACATTAGTCATGCGATCTTCCAAGCTTGTGAAGCGAGTATCAATTGCGACAAACTTGAAATTAATGACTTGATCTATAGAACCAATTCCCGTGCGTAAGCTTGTGAATTGTTCATTAAGGTAGGTCATGAGAGAATCCATGGATGGAGGAGGAGCTACGGGAGGATTTGCAATCTCTTCAGGTATAACATCACTAGAAAGCTCGGAAAGGCGAAGCAAATTACCATTGAAATAATGAAACTTGCCCCGAGATAGAGACCTCTCACCAATCGGATCGGTGAGATTCGTCGGATAATCATGAGAACAATCGATCTCCTTCTTAGTGAAAAAGTAGCTCAAAGTCGTGCCATAGGTGAATGGAGTAACAAGACTGGTGTGACAATGTTGAACGAGGAAGACTATCTCCGCAAATATAATGCGAGCAAGGTTAGGACGATTTCTCTCGCGAAAGCATCTAATCCAAAAATCACCAACTTGGCGGATTGTTGAGTATTTTCCTCCAGAAGGCCTAAAACACCAAGTGATCATCAAATGTATGATGAGGTCATGAACATTTAGAACGGTGATGAATCCCCCCAAAACATGTCCAAGAGCACCTTCATCATAAATACCCTAATCCTCAAATCCAAAAACATCACAAAGGACTTTGACATCGATGGTAATCTTCTTGCCCATAAGATAAGAATTAACGCCATAGACATTACCCTCGGCATTGGCGACACACTTTGCATTAGCATAAAAGATCAAAATCAAATTTCTAAAGAAAAACCCCGGAGTTTGAAGAAAATCCATAAACTTCCTTTCTTGGAGCAATGGTAAATAAGCAAACTTGAAACGCTCCGAATTGAGAAAAGGAATGAAAATTACCCTCTCCGGTCGAATCTTGTAGTTTTGAAAAGATCGGAAATAGTTGAGTTCACCGGGAGTTCGAAAGCACTTTTGATAGATTAGGGTCAAATTCAGACGAGTGCCATCGCCGAAATTTGATCATTCTCCATCTTCGCTAGTGCGTGCTCTCTTTTTAGGTGCCATAGTCTAGAAAAATTAATCAAAACAATGTGTGTATGCATTAATTTTTACATTCAACCCCATGGATAAATCAATAATCAAGGTAAAGAATTTTTTTTGAAAGACAAAACAAAAAAATAATATTTTTTTTGAAAGAACAAACAAAACAAAACTTTAAAACAAAAATAATAAAGAAAATAGAAAGAAAAAAAAGTTTTTATACCTTGATATTGAGAGAGGGAGGAATGTATGATGATTTTGCACCAAATTGATGGAGAGCCTTAGACTTGGCTTGATTTTGAAAAACCCTCAAGAAACTTTAAGTTTTGTGGTGAAAATATGAAGAATTGAGAAGCTTTTTATAGATGAAAGTTGGTTAGGGTTTTGAAAAAGAGTTTTGGTAAAAGTGAACGTCTTTTAATGCCCAATTAAAGTTTCTGCATGATCGAGTATCGATACGCCTAAAGGCGGCATCGATACAAGGGTATAAGAGTAATTTCTTGGAAACGCGTATCAAGAAACCGTATCGAAACGGAAGACATTTGTATCGAAATGCTCACAACTCGTATCGATACATATTCATCTGTATCGATACCCGCAAGAGAGAAAATTACAATCTGGAAAGCTAATGAAGTACGCGTATCGATACACATAAGACCATATCGATACCCTATGCCCAGAAATGCATATTTGGTCACAAGAACAACCAAAGGCTCGACTTTAACATCTTCTAAATGTATGCAAATGATGAATGAGCAGATTTGAGCATGTTCTAATAGAAGCATACTCCCCCTAGCTACAAGCATGGTTACCATCAAGATCAACAACACATAAACATGAATTTTCACAAGATCAAGCAATTTTAACCTCAAAAAGAGTCCTAAAGGGTCAAGATAGGCTAGTTAGACCTAACTCTCTCCTAAGGGACCAAAAACACTCTTTATCTAGAGGCTTGGTAAAGATGTCCGCTAATTGATTTAAGGTGTCAACATACTCTATAACAACATCTTTCTTAAGGACATGATCTCTAATGAAATGATGCCTTATTTCTATGTGTTTGGTTCTAGAGTGTTGGATGAGATTTTTGGTGAGACAAATCACACTTGTGTTATCACACTTAAGGGACATGGTTTCTACTTTAACTCCATAATCTAAGAGTTGTTGTTTCATCCAAAGGACTTGAGCACAACAACTCCTTAAGGATATGTACTCGGCTTCGGTGTTAGATAAAGCTACACTATTTTGTTTCTTAGAGAACCACGATATGAGCATACTATATAGGAATTGGCAAGTGCCAGAAGTACTTTTCCTATCTAATTTGCTACCTCCGTAATCCGCATCCGAATAAGCATAAAGATTAAAGGTTGAGTCTCTAGGGTACCAAAGACCTAAACATGAAGTATCTCCAAGGTACCTAAAGATCCTTTTAACGACTATAAGGTGAGATTCTCCAGGACTAGCTTGAAACCTAGCACACAAGAAAACACTAAACAATATATTTGGTCTACTTGCGGTAAGGTAAAGCAATGATCCAATCATAGAACGATAAAGCTTAGAGTCAACACACTTACCTCCTTCATCTTTGTCAAGCTTTGTAGATGAGCTTATTGGTGTAGCTTGAGGCTTTGCTTGCTCCAAGCCAAACTTCTTGAGCATATCTTTCACGTACTTTGCTTGGTTTATGAAGGTGCCATCCTTCCTTTGTTTGATTTGGAGTCTCAAAAAGAATGAGAGCTCCCCCATCATGCTCTCATCTCAAACTCACCTTGCATTAACTTAGCAAACTCTTTGCAATAACATTCATTAGTAGATCCAAAGATAATATCATCAACATATATTTGCACTACTAAGATGTTACTTTTATATCTTTTTATGAAAAGTGTAGTGTCTACCTTACCTTTTTCAATTAAAAAGTTTGAAAGCCTTTCATACCAAGCTCTAGGACCTTGTTTTAAATCATAAAGGGCTTTGGTTAGCTTAAAAACATGACTTGGAAATTTTGAATCCTCAAAACCTGGTGGTTGTTCCACATACACTTCTTCATTTATAAAATCATTTAGAAAAGCACTTTTTACATCCATTTGAAAAAGCTTGAAGTCATGATAACATGCATATGCAAGCAACATCCTAATAGCTTCCATTCTAGCTACGAGCGCATATGTTTCATCAAAATCTATTCCCTCTTCTTGAGTGTAACCTTGAGCAACTAGCCTAGCTTTGTTTCTCACTATGTTACCACTCTAATCTAGTTTATTCCTAAAACCTCATTTAGTTCCTATAGTAAATTGATTGCTAGGCCTTTCAATTAATGTCCAAACATTACTCCTCTCAAATTGGTTTAATTCTTCTTGCATAGCCAAAATCCCAAAATCATCTTTTAATGCTTCTTTGATATTTTTAGGCTCTATGCATGAAAGAAATGCAACATTATTCATTAATTTGAGAGGATCTAATAGTTACCCCATTGGATGGATCACCCAAGATTTCACCACCTTTGACATAGTTGGACTACCTTGGGTAAGATACCTCATTTTCCTCAAGAGCCAAGTCCTTCAAGGCCTCAAGAGGTGGATCTTGTGCATCTTCTTCTTTAGTTAGAATCTTATCCACCTTTGACGTTTGTCCTCCATCAATGACATCAAGGATCCCTACATCATTATCATCACAAGATTCCTTTCTCGGAAGAAGGTTATCATCGAAAACAACATGTATAAACTCTTCTACTACTAAACTTCTTTTATTAAATACACGATATGCTTTAGTGTTTAAAAGGGGAAACTAAGGAATCTAACGAATGGCGTATCAAGGAGAAACTTCCGGAGCGTCAAAGTCTGGAGAGCGGACGGCGGCTGATGGGTTTCCGGCGAAAGATGTTGCTACAAATAATGGGGAGAAGAGGGCGGTTTCATCAGAGCAGAGGGGAAGAGGTTTTGTGTCTTTTGAATGGACGATGTTCATTGATAATTTGAGTCGTAGGGTTTCCAATGCAGCGCTTAAGGAGTTTGTAAGCCATCATGGTAAGGTTTTACGGGTCTTTATTCCGATGAAGAATAACAAAGCCAAATACAAGCAATCTACGTTCGCCTTTGTTTCGTTGGCTACTGAGAGTGAGATGTTGAGGGTGATCGAGAAGCTGGACGGTTCAAGGATTGACGGCCAAAGGGTGATGATATCAAAAGCAAAGTATCCTAAGAAATCCGTCACTCCCCAGATGTCCAGTAGTAGACTTACTTATCGTAACCAGCCTTCCGGTGTTGGGGTCTCACACCGGGATAAGTCTCCGCCGACTACCATCAGGAAGTTTTTGGGGCCGAGAACGTATAAAGAAGTTTTATTTGAGGATAATCCTATCCCTCAATCCGACAATCCTGACAAGACTCAGGGCACTCCTCCCACAATGGAACAAACCACTTTCACTGCTAGGGTTACGGATGTTGAATGGCTTAACAGATGCATGGTGGGGGTGCTTAAACCTAATTTCGATAGGGACTTTGTTCAACGAGCCCTCTCGCACGATGGGATTGAGGTCAAGATCATGCAATGGGGGATAAATTTTGATTCCCATGTTATCCTCTTTAACTCAGTGGCTGAAATGGAAAACATCTATGCTTCGAAAAAGTCGGAACTTTGCTATTGGTTCGAGCATCTTGATGTTCTTTTGGTTGACGGCATTCCAAAATATTTTTGCTCTGTTCTTTTGTTGGGTGTGCCACTTTTCTGCTGGCATGAGACTTTCTTTCAGAAAATTGGGAGTCGATGGGGATCGTTGGTAGGGATTCATGAAGACACGATTGCAAAGAATCGTTTAGATATTGCGCAATTGACCATTAGGACTGCAAGCATATCGGATATTCCGGAAATCATCAAAGTTGAATCCATGGGTCATGAATATGCCATCAAGGTAAAAATGGGAATGCTAAAAACGGAAAGTGCTGGAATTAATCATATTGCGTCAAATGGCAGATTTGCGGATGAATGGTCTGAGTCCGAATCGTTTTCTTCGAAAGGCGGGGCTAATGCCCGGAATTATCCCGGAAATTATGAACCTCCGGTGAACTTCTAGGGGGATCGTGATGGTGCCAGGCCATCGGAGGAACCGTTGGGTTGTCAGAACCTAGGTTCAGAGAATGTTCCGGATTTTGAGTGTCCCAATATTTTGGGAAACTCGTGTGGGTCAAACAATATTAAAGAAGCTGCTGAGGTGGACCCTTGGTTGGACTCCAGTGAATCTGAAAAGTCTAATAAAGACCCTTGTTCTAATGGTGTGGGCTATAATCCGGTTGGGCTTGTGGAGACAAATATTGATGGGCCTTCTATTGGAATTAATTACATTGTTGGGCCCTCACCGTCCAACTCCAATTTAGTTAATTCTGGTCTGAATAATATTCAAGTTTCATCTCCCTGCGATAGGGACAATTCCACGAATTTTGTTCCCGACAGTTTTGAGGGAATCAGTTTTCCAGATTCCTCGAATCTCTCTAATCTGATGAGAAGGAATAATCCAGTAGTTGTTCCGGCGCCATATATTCAGAAAGGCTTCTTTCGTGCCAACTCAAGGAGGATTTTTCGAAGACTGGTCCGTGATTCTATGGAGAATCAGGACAATTTGGGCGATGGAGGGTCTCCGGGGAATCTGAAGAACAGTGCCGACGAAACGGTGGGTCTTGAAGCTGAGTCAGTTTGAGAAATTTGCCAGATGCTGGAGGTATCCTTCAAGGGGGGAAAGGACAGGGTTGTGTCCCGAGTTATGGAACTTGAGAAAAATTTGGTCTAGATTCCCGAATTTAGTTAACCATAAGGTACTTTCTATTATCCCATTATGAATTTAGACTTTAAAGCTGTGTCCTGGAATATTAGAGGCCTTAGAAGGATGGGAAAATTAAGGGCAGTGAACAGGGTCATTCACAAAGTTAAGGCTAGGTTGGTTTTTATCTAAGAAACTAAGATGCAAAGTATTGAATTATCGGTGATTAAGAAGATTTGGAATTCAAAAAATGTCAAATTTGTATACTCTCCGGCAGTGGGGTCGGCTGGGGGTGTTTTATCCTTGTGGGATTCTGAATATTTTCAGGTGGAAGATGTTATAATACACTATCGTTTTATTTGTCTTGTGGCTGTCATAATTCCAAAGAAACTGAAATGTGGACTGGTGAATGTATCCCCTCTGTTGAGGAAGAGAAAGCTCTCTTTTTGGAGGAACTCTCTAACATTATCTTGCATCATCAGATTCCATGGTGCATTGCAGGTGATTTCAATCTTATCCTTGATAAGGATGAGAAGTTGGGTCGGAATTATAATATTAATTCGATGGACATGTTCAGGGACTTCTTATTCAACGTTCGGTTGTCGGATTTGCCGCTGTCAGGGGGTAGGTTCACTTGGAGCAATAATAGGGAAAATCCAACTTATGTGCGTTTGGATCGTTTCTTGATTAATTCAGAATTTGGGACTGCCTTTCCTCTAATCATTCAGAAGCTATTAAGTAAATCTTTATCAGATCATTCGGCAATTTCCCTGGAGGAAGAGAACACGAATTGGGGCCCCAAGCCCTTCAAGTTTTTTAATTACTGGATTGACGAAGATGGTTTTGAACAGGTGATGAATTCGACTTTCTCTAGTATGAATTCGAATAGAAATCGACCTAGGATTGGCTCGATTTTAAGAAGAACAAAAGGTGCTTTAATGTCATGGGCGGGAAAGAGAGCTACTTCCTTTGATGTTTCTGTGCAACAAGTGGAATCTGAAATTGCTAAGTTGGATGAGAAATTCCAGCTCGGGACTGGTTCGGTAGAGGATTTTAGGTCTCTAGGCAGATTGCGGGGTAATTTATGGTCACTTTATAGGAAAGAGGAGAGTAAATGGCTGCAACTATCCCGATTGCGATGGTATTCTGAGGGTGATCGCAATACACACTTCTTTCATTCGGTTGCTTTGTCTAGGAGGAGACTTAATTCAATTAATATCATTCGCACTGATTCGGGCTCTTTCTCGGATCCTCCTATGGTTAAACAGATCATTCGAGACCATTTCAACAAGATTTATAATGAAGATCATACTCTGGAAGTTGTGGATCTAAATCTAGATTTTCAGAAAATTGCTCCTAACAAAGCTTCCAATCTTACGGGCCCTTTCTCTGAAGACGAAATCTGGTCGGCTTTAGCTTCCACTGACAGTAATAGAGCGCCGGGCCCGGATGGATTCAATATGGGCTTCTTCAAACGATATTGGCCACAACTGAAGAACAGCATCATGGCTTTTTTTGATGATTTTTTTCACGATCGAGCATGGGAACAAGGTATAAATCACTCTTTTATAACCCTCATTCCGAAATCTACAAATTCGGAACATCTTGATGAATACAGACCCATCAGTCTCATCGGCGGGGTATACAAGCTTCTTTCGAAAGTGTTAGCAAGGAGATTAAGGGAGGTAATGGGTGATATCATTGGCGAAACTCAATACGCTTTCATACAAGGGAGGTAAATACTCGATTGTTCGCTAGTTGCTAATGAAGTGTTGGATTCGATGACTAAATCGGGTAGAAGTGGCGTTGCATTCAAAGTTGATTTTCAAAAAGCCTATGACACTGTAAGTTGGTCTTTTCTCATCCGATGCCTTAAAGAATTTGGGTTCAATGACACTTGGTGCAGTTGGATTTATAAATGCGTCTCCTCAGTTACTATCTCAGTCTTGGTCAATGGTTCCCCGACATCTCCGATTGGTATCTCGCGTGGCCTAAGACAGGGCTGCTCCTTGTCCCCACTGCTGTTTAATATTGTGGGTGAGGCGCTTAGCCTTATGTTAATAAAAGCTAGGCGTGTTGGCTTGTTCGAGGGCATCTCTGTGGGTAAATTGGGGTCTGAACTTGTAATCTCTCATCTGCAGTTTGCCGACGACCTCCTAATATTCTGTGGAGGAGAAGGCAGACATATCAGAAATGTTAAAAGAGTTCTGCGGATCTTTGAATTGGCGGCGGGGCTGAAATTAAATCTCAGGAAAAGCAAACTTTTGGGTGTGAATGTGCAGGAGGATATAGTTCTTGAATGGGCGGATTCTATTGGTTGTTTATGCGAGAAGCTACCGACATCTTACCTGGGCTTACCTCTGGGTTCCCGCAGGAATTCGTGCACTTTGTGGGATCCGGTGATCAAGAATTTCTCCAAAAGACTCGAAGGTTGGAACTCTGGTTTTCTCTCTATTGCTGGAAGATTAGTTATGATCAAGTCGGTTCTCTCAAGCCTTCCTATCTACTTCCTATCGCTTTTTAAAATTCCAATGAAGATGCTGAACAAACTGAATAGTATTATGTCCAAATTCTTGTGGGGTGGCTCGAATGAACAGTCCAAAATCCACTAGATTGGGTGGAAGCAAATCTGTTCCAATAAAGAGGTTGGTGGTTTAGGGGTGGTCGATTTGGAATTGCTAAATAAAGCACTTCTTGGAAAATGGATCTGGCGGTTCGGCAATGAGCCCGTTTCCCTTTGGAGGATAGTGATTTCGGCTCGTCTTCCGGGTGACTCCTCGAGCCTTCTTCCTGTACCTACTTCATCGAGACATTCCTCATGGATCTGGAAAGGTATTTCAGGTACATTCTTCTCTAATGATAATGTTGGCTCCTACCTTAGAAACAATTTGGTGTTGCAAGTAGGAGATGGTACTAGCATTTTCTTTTGGACTGATTTTTGGTTGGGACCTTATGCTTTAAAACAAAAATTTCCTCGAATCTTTATCTTGGCCTGTCAGAAATCGGGCCCCATTAGTGATTTCGTCCAGAAACTTGACAATGGATGGTCTTGGAATATTGAGTTGCGTCGTCCCTTGAGGGATTGGGAAAGATCACAGTGGGAGGAACTTATGTCGACTTTATGCAATTTTAATTCTTCCTTTCTACTAAATGATTGGATCAAATGGAAAGGTGCCAGTGATGGGGTCTATTCGGTTCAATCCCTTAGAAAAGGTTTAAATACAGGCTCTACTAGTGAGAACTTTAGACACAGTTTTAATTGGCAGGATATTATCTGGTTGGGGGTGGCTCCGCCCAAAGTCGAAATTTTTGTGTGGAGACTTGTTCTTGATAGAATTCCCACGATGGTGGCTCTCATGAAAAGAGGGATCAAAGACATTGTGGATTCTCGTTGCCGTTTCTGTTGCTCTTTTGAGGAATCTTCTGCTCATCTTTTTTTCGAATGTCATGGTATTTGGTCTATATGGATGAGTTACTGTAATGGTATTGGCTTTCACACAGTATGGCCTAGGAACCCAGATCAGTTCTTGGTCGCATGGAGAACTATGCTGGAGGTGACTGGATCGAAATGGTTATCCTCCCTTCCTTTCGCTCTTGTTTGGTCGGTTTGGTTGATGAGAAATGAAATTTTATTTCAAGGTAAAAAAGCGGATTGGCTACAACTGTCTTTCCTGGTAAGATTTCGGTGGGCATACTGGTACAAAGCGGCTAATCCTAATTGCAACGTGGCCCTGGACTGCCTCTTGTTAGATCCTAATATTGCTGGGCAGTCCCAGATTAAGATGAACCCCTGCGCTCCAAACCAGTGTTGGTCCCCCCCCTCCGATGGGCTATTTGAAACTCAATGTTGATGGTGCATGGTGCGCGCAAGTTGGTAGGGGTGGCATTGGTGGAGTCCTTAGGGACTCCTATGGAATTGTCCTTATGCAGTTTTCTAATCACTGTCACTCGGGCCCTCCGGCACTCACAGAGCTAGCCGCAGTCAAAGAAGGTCTTGCCCGGTTTTCTACATCCATGTGGAGAGGCCATTATAGGCTTATCCTAGAAACCGACTGTAAAACAGTGTTTGAATGGTTGACAGGTGCTGCTGCTCCTTTCATTGCTGCGTCTCGGGAGGTTACTGTTTTGAGGGACTCTATCAAAAACATGGGGGTGAATCTTAAACTCATTCATAGGTCTATTAATACTAGTGCAGATGCTTTAGCAAAGAGGGCCATTGGTTAACTCTTAGTAATTTTGTTTATTTCGGGGTTCCTGTGTCGTGCTACACTAGGATTTTTTGTTTTTGTTGCTGGATTATGGAATTTCTGTAACTTATTTTGATATTTTAATAAAGCTTTAGTGGGGCACACTTTTCCCCTTTCACTAGGAAAGGGGTTTTTAATGAGGCCTATACCTTTAAAAAAAAACACTTGCAACCAAAAGGATGAAAATAGCTAATGTTAGGCTTTTTAGATTTTAAAATCTCATATGGTGTTTTCTTCAAAATTGGTCTAATCATTACTCGATTTACAATGTAGCAAGCGGTATTTGTGGCTTCCGCCCAAAGGTATTTAGGTAAATTGTTTTCACAAAGCATGGTTCTAGCCATTTCTTGTAAAGTCTTATTTTCCTGTCAACTACCCCATTTTGTTGAGGAGTTCGAGGTGCCAAAAAATTGTGGCTAATACCATTTTCATTTAAAAACTCTTTAAAACCTAGATTTTGAAACTCGGTTCCATGATCACTTCTAATGTGAGAAATTTTAAGCTCAAGATCATTTTGAGTTATTTTATAAAATGTGATAAATTTTTCTAAAGCCTCATCTTTTGTAATTAAGAATAGAACCCAAGTAAACCTAGAATAGTCATCAACAAGTACAAAAACATATGATTTACCACCCAAGCTTATAGTTCTAATAGGCCCAAAAAGATCCATATGAATCAATTGTAAACATCTACTAGTAGAGACATCATTAATGAATTTAAAGGATGATCTATGTTGTTTACTCTTAGAGCATGCATCACATATTTTATCATTTGAGAACTTAATCTTGGGTAAACCTCTACTAGATTTAGGGAAACTAATTTTTCTAAAACACTAATGCTAGCATGTCCTAGTTTCCTATGCCATAACCATGCATCATTTTCATTTTGTGCAACAAAACATGCATGAGATGTATGAATGTCATCTAGATGCACCATATATATGTTTCCTATGCGATGACCAATGATCATTGTTTTATTAGATTTAATGTCAACAATTTACACCCATTTTTATCAAATAAGACATTAAACCCTTTATCACACAATTGACTAATGCTCAACAAATTATGTTTTAGACCATTGACATACAACACATTTTCAATGAGTATGGTAGAGTGATTACCTACAGAGCCAATACCTTCAATGTGGCCTTTGGAGTCGTCACCAAATGTTACCACTCCTCCACTTTTTGGCTTGAATTCTATGAATCGACTCTTGTCTCCGGTCATGTGCCTCGAGCATCCACTATCAAGGTACCACGAGTTTTGGCTTTGCTCTTTGGCCTTGTAGCAATGCTCCCCCTACAAACAAAGAATTTAGGCTTTGATTTTTGGTACCCAAATCATTTTGGGTCCACGAGTGTTAGCTCCCAAAAGCTTGGTTCCCTTAGGAATCCAAGGTGACATGACATCAACATTATTAGATTTAACAAGTTCCTTAGGAACCCATACACTTCTAATTCTTTTAGTTTTAGTATGCCTATAGGAGCCGCTTTGTTTGTAGTTAAAATTCTTTCTCTTAGGTTGGTTGGTTCTAGATGATTCACCTATTTCATTTTTCAAAGGACCAACACTCTTGAAAGAATTTTTGAGCTCATTGAGCTCATCTAACACCTTTTGGTGTTCAATGTTACATTGAGAAATAAGATTATTTAAATCTACATTTTCATTTTGAAAGTATTCAAGTTCATCTTGTAGACCTAAAATCGTTTTCTTAAATTTCAAGTTAGCTTGAGAAATTAAATCATTTTTAGCATTCAAATCTGATATGACTCTTTTATTTTTCAAAACGGACTCCTTATACTTCTCAACTAACTCATCATACACCTTTTGTAACTCATCATATGCTTCATGCAATTCATCATAGGTAAAATCAAAAGTAGATGAGTTAGAGGTTACCATAGAATCCTCCTCAATAGCCATAAGGCAAAGGTTGGCCACTTCTTGTTCCTCATCCTCGGATGACTCCTCATCACTCCAAGTAGCAAGCTTGGCTTTGAGCTTCTTATTCTTCTCAAAACCCTTCTTCTTGAGTTGAGGACACTCGGAACGGATGTGACCCAGTTGCTTGCACTCAAAGCATATGATCAGATCCTTTTCTTCTTCTTTGTTCTTGGTCTTGAAGTCCATCTTTCTTTGAAACTTTCTACCTAAGTTGGACCTCATGAACCGTGATAATCTCTTGGCTATCATAGCCAATTCTTCAAGATCTTCCTCCTCACTAGAAGTGCTCTCCTCATGTAGAGAAGCTCTGAGAGCCACTCCTAGTTTCTTCTTCTTGTCTACCTCAAGCTTCTCGACTCTTCTTTCTTCTTTTCATATTCCCTTCCTTTCTTCATGATTTCATGAGTTAGGAGAGAACCAACTAGCTCATTAAGCTTCAACGTCTTCAAATTCTTCGCCTCAATGATAGTGGTTCTTTTCTCATCCAAAGACTCGGGAAGAGAGTAGAGTAGCTTCCGGACTAGCTTGTTCTCCGGGATGGTCTCTCCAAAACCTTTTAGCCCATTGACGATGGTTGAAAAGCGATCAAACATCTTAGATACGGTTTTGTCGGGCTCCATCTTGAAATTCTCATAGCTAAGATTGAGAATTCCATTCTTTGTTTCCTTCACATCGCATGTCCCTTCATATGTTGTCTCAAGTGTATCCCACACTTCTTTAGCACTTTCGATGGAAGAAACCTTGGAGTAGATATCTGGTCAAAGAGCACAAAATAGCATGTGAAGAGCTTTGTCATTGATTTGAAGCTTCTTTCGATCATCTTCACTCATTTTACCTTTTCTTTTCGGCATAAGTCTTCCTTCATCATCTCTCTTCATCGGAATGATAGGATCATCCTCTATAGCATCCCAAACAAGGAAATCACTTGACTTTATGAAGAGGCGCATCCAGTTCTTCCAATAAGGATAGTTGTCACCGTTAAAGAAAGACGGTTTGGTGATCGATTGAGACTCGTACATGCTAGAGCCGGAGGTAGATGCCATGACTTGCTTTGTTGATGATCACACTCTTCCTAGAATCTCTTTTTTCGGTTGTTAATCCTTCAAAGAGGTAGGCTCTGATACCAATTGTTGAGTGGATCAAAGAAATGATCAAAGCCAAGAAGGGGTGAATTGGGTTTTTAAAATTTTAGAAGTGAAGTGGAATGAATAAAAATGAAGAACAAGACAATTATAGTGATTCAAGTTAAAAATGAACTCTACATCCACTACCTTAGCTCCCACTAAGAATTTTCCAACAACTCCACTAGTTGATCTTCCCCTTTTCTAGGCTTAGGAGGAAACCTTTACAAAACCGGTCAATTTTCTACCCAAAATTGACCAAACCCTCACTTGGTTACAAAGAAGAATTGAAGGCAATAAGAATATCTCTCCATACAAATTTGCCCCTTTTAATACAAGCACTCAACCCAAATTGAAGATACAAGACAAGATTTACACTCAAAACAATTTGGGATTTTACAAGAATGAGAATTTTGACACTTGAGCTTGGATTTTGTGCATGGGTGTTTCTCTTAGATTCAATAGTTTTTGTTGTCTTCAATGGGCTTGTTTTTATATCTTCTCCATTAATTCTAGCCATTTGGGTGGTTAGGAAATTGATTATAGCCGTTAGAACCCTCTTTTACCACCATAAATGCATCTTCTGCAGCCTACCGTATCGGTACTCGAGGAGGCGTATCGATACATGTCTCAAAAAAGAAAAAGCCGTTGCTCAAATATAAGAGAGGTGTATCGATACACGTTTAGGCGTATCGGTACGGGTTAGGGAATCGTTTCGATACGATGAATACCGTATAAATGCAATTTTTTCAACATAGCTCATTGAAGGAAATCGTATCGATGCGTGCTATAGTGTATCGATACCCTATTTAAAATCCAATTACCTACCAACTGACAAGGCAACAGTCAATTTATTTAAAGCTCTTACTTTTAAAATATTTTAAACTGTATCGATACGGGTGAAACCGTATCGGTACTCGATTCAAACTACTTGGGATTTTGTACAGAGAGTGTATCGGTACTCGATTCAAACTCCTTGGGTTTTTGTAGAGAGAGCGTATTGATACAGATGGAATCTGTTTCGATACCCCGTATCGATACATTTTTTAGCGTATCGATACGTTTGTCTCCAGTAGCCAAGTTTCTAAAAAAGGTATAGATACCCTTAAGGGTGTATCGATACTCATAGGAAAAGTTTAGGAGTTTGAGTTTTTCAAACTAGAGCAAAGTTTTGATGATTTGAAACCTTTTAAGGGACTTAAAAATTTATTTCAAGTTTTACAATTTGGTCCTTAAAATACTTTGTTATATCAAAATCAAACATAGGTTTTACATATCTGATCCGACCAATCAGATCCAGTTATCTGTTGATCAAATTCGATTCGTTTATTCGGTCTGATTTTTATTTTCGATCAAATATCGTATCCAAATTTTTATTTTTCAGATTGGGTATAGATCATAATATTTCAAGTTTCGAATTATCCAAAAATCTGAAATATCTAAAAATTCAAATTTTCATGGATATGAATCTTGTTATTTTTAATAATTTGATGCTTGTTATATCAAAAAAATAAAATAAAAAATCAAAATTTTCATAAATATGAATCTTGTTATATTTGACAATTTGTTGTTTGCTATATTCGAAAATTTGAAATTTTTAGAGATACGACCGTCAACTTCAAAAAAAATGCTTGGACTAAATTTTATATTCGGATAATCTAATATTTGAATATCTGGGTATCTAATTTTTTCAAATCAAATACAGATCGCTATTTTACCGATTCGAAATTTTAAACATTCGATTTTTCGTTTCAGATCCTATATCCGAAAGAATGAGTCTACCACGTGCGACGAACACCACTAATGCTGAACACTGCTGAACACCATTAAATTAATTAATAAAAATTTAAAATTTCAAGGACCCATCAAATAATTAATAATTACTTTAAAAAATTCAATTAAATTATATTTTATATATATTAAAATTTTATTTTTTAATAAGAGTAAACTATATATTTAGTACCTCACCTATTTCCGTATTTCTATTGAACCCTAATTATTTAAATATTATTTTAATTTGACACTATTCTTTATAAAAAGGCTTAAACGTAAAATAAGTGCCCAAACTATACCATTTTTTCCAGTTAGGTGCCTAACGTTTATTTCGGGCCACTTAGGTGCCTAACGTTTCATTCTGTAACTCATTTAAGGTTTTAGCCGTGACGGACGTTAAAATTCTCCGTTAAGGGACACGTGTCACATTTTTAGTGCTTCTGATATTAAAAATAATAAATTAAATTAATTAAAAATAAAATTAACCCTTAACCCATCTTCTTCCCCATCACCATTCCCCCCCTCTTCCCCCTTCAGTTTAATCGAATATGCATTTCCTATATGAATTACTACAGTAAACTTTTGTGACATCCTGAAGAACTGCTCTCTTCTTATGCTGAAGACCTGCATTTTCAGGTGCATCGATATTGTTTTCATCCAAGGTTGTTCTTTTCATATTTCCTACCAAGACCTGTTTCTGATCTGGTCTCTTAGGTGCATTTAGAGGTGGCAACTTTTCAGAAGCACGAAATGCAGCAGCTCGGCTGCGAGTGATTCGACCATTAAGTTCGCCAACAGTAGCAGAAACTACATTTTCTTTCCTCATATTTACAAGTTTCAGAGAACCACAAGAAGGAGCGATAAAATGAAGATAGAAAACCCAAACCTGCATCCATGGTGAAAGCCACACCAAGTCCATATCAGAATAAAGTGATGAAACAACGTCTTATTATACCATCTATCCTAAACATATAGAAATGTCTGAAAATAGATCTAACAGGCATATAATGCAGCATTGTTAACAAACTGTGGGAGATGATAATGGCATAACAAAGAACCTTTCTTACTTCAATTTTGAAACAAGAACACACATACTTCATTTGTTGAGTCAGATTTGAACTTGAAATTACCATAACTTTACTAAACCACATACTTTTTTCTCCTTTCATGTTATTTTTCAGACAAATTTGTAATGCGACAATGTTTTGTTTTATGAGAAATCCCATTTCACCTATCATTTATAAAACAAAATTTTGAAAACCAGAAATATGAATACATTAAAAAGTTTTTCCAGAGAACATACAGAACAGATTAAAACTTTATGAACTTAAAAATTTAAAAAAAGAAAACAAATCCACAAGTAAATATGAGGGCTGCAATATGCTGTTTACATTCTTTAAGAACTTTAAGAACGGTGCGTGTTTACATTCTTGGCTTGGAAAGGAAGTTGCTTGTGTTCGCCGGCGAAAATGTCGACCGGGACGAGCTCGAAATCTGCTTATTTTTCAGGTCATTACCTGAGATTAAACTGAAGGGGAAGAGGGGGGGGGGGTGATGAGAAGAAGATGGGTTAAGGGTTAATTTTATTTTTAATTAATTTAATTTTTTATTTTATTATTTTTAATATCAAAAGCACTAAAAATGTGCCACGTGTCCCTTAACGGAGAATTTTAACGTCCGTCATGACTAAAACCTTAAATGAGTTACAGAATAAAACGTTAGTCACTTAGGTGGCCCGAAATAAACGTTAGACACTTAACTGGAAAAAATGGTATAGTTTGGGCACTTATTTTACGTTTAAGCCTAAAAAATAATTTAACCCTTAACCCTCAACCTAAAACCATAAACTATTAAACCTTAAACCCTTAAATTCTTAAACTTATATCCTAAACCATATACCCTTAGAAATAATACTGCTGCCGGGTAAACCACATTTGAATTTTGGAAATTAAGTCTGCAAAATAATAGAGTTATACTGTGATGTCATGTAAACATTTTCTTCTGGTTTTTGACTAGAAAAGTTGTAGCATAAAATGGACGATTATCATATCCTTGATAATTTTTAGAAGGTTTTCCTGTTGATGGTATGTCTACTGTGTTCTAAACAAGGTTGATCTATCAATATTTTTTATAGGCTTAAATGAAAAACCAGTCTTTAGAGTATGACATCTTGCTTTTAGCTACTAAATTTGTTTAGTTAAAATAAGTACTTAAACTATTATTTCTTGATAATATTAACTATTTAAATTATTTTTGGTCAAAATAAGTACTTAAATTATGTTGTATTTTTTGTTTTATAGTCTCTAAATTATTTTCTGTAAAAAAATTATTGTGACATGTCAATATTTTATTGGTTAAAATATTTTTTAAATTTAGATAAACATTGAAACTTTAAGTAAAAATAATTGAAGGGTAAAAGGCATAAAAATTTGTATAGTTTACAAGACTGATCCCATTCAAATATTACATAAAATTATAACATTCTCATTACTTAAGCAATGCAGAACGTGTTATTAAGGTTACCGAAATGAAGCTTTACCCGGCAACAACATTATTTTTAAGGGTATATGGTTTAGGGTATAGGTTTAAGAGTTTAAGGGTTTAAGGTTTAATAGTTTAGAGTTTTAGGTCGAGAGTTAAGGGTTAAATTATTTTTTATAAAGAATAGTGTCAAATTAAAATAATATTTAGGGTAAACTACATAAATGACCACCTTACTATTGTAAAAGTTGCGATCTGACCACATTACTTTTTTTCGTCACAATTAAACCACCAAACTATTTAAATGGTATCAATGTGACCACCAGCCGTTAAATGTTAACGGAAGGGTGACGTGGCAGTTAAAAAAATAAGAGTATAATTACACATTTAGTCCTTGTTACTTATAAACTCTATCAATTTAGTCCTAATTTTAATTTAATAAAATAAATTAATTTAGTCCAAAGGTGAGAATTGAACCTGCATATAGGTGATATAGAAGCAATGGCTTAGCCATTACACCAAGCATGTATTTGTGCTAAAAATAACCCTTTTAAAGATAACAATGTTTTGTTTATTCTAGAATTTCTTTGCTTGCATTCAAAAGCGTAAATTGCAGTTCACAGTTCTATATCTTATTGGGACTAAGCTTAATCAGTAATTTAATTCAAAAACTGACACAGATGACTGTGTAACCAACCAAACTAGAGAAGGCAAAACCAAAACTCATGGTCCACTTCTGCTATCAAAATACCATTCGACATACAAATCAATCGAGCATAAATTTCAACAGCAGTAACTACGAGAAACGACTCGAAGACCCTTAAGGAATGGTTCGCTGATACAGAGGCAAAGCTCCCAAAGCTTCACGCTCTGCATTCTCCTTCTTCACCTACAAGATACAATAAAAAACTTCTTAATACATATACTCCAACTCTGTCCATTCATTTCACATCAACTTCAACTTTGCTTCATTCAAAACACAAAACATAACAGCTTAAAAATTCTAACACTTCACCATAAATAAAGTGAAACACAAAAAGAAAAATTGTCGGCAAACATGATGAACAATATGACAAGCATGTGCAAAAATTAGCATTCATCAAAGCAAGCTAAAAATTAATAACTGAGAATCTAGCACTTTGACACGGCGTCATCAAGGTGTTGCACCTTGGCACCAGCCAACAAAAGCACTGTAAACCCATTCCAACAAGGTGCATCTGATCAAGCACGTGGCTTGTGCACCTAGGTGCGCTTTTTTGTAAGGCGATGCAAAATAAAATTCAAGTCAATTTATCCACAGAACTTTTATTGTACAAGAACTTACCAGAGCAAGCATATCTTGAAGATAGCTCCTAAATGGTGTCTGCATTTTCTACAAAGGAAAGATAAAATTCAATGAATTATTTTTAATCTCAAAGCACAACAATGAAACAAAGGTGCATGTTCAATAAAAAAATGCAGATAGCTAATTCTATTTCCCCTCAATCTCTCTTTTCTAACAAAATGAACAGAGTGGCAAGCATACATGGATAATTATGAACATAAACATATTACAGCTAATGTTGGCAAAAATAGTCATATCTCAATTATATTGATAAAAAATTATAGAATATTAGTTCCTCACTCCACATCAATTACCAGACATCATCTCTTGTTTCTGGAAAACATGATGTTGTTGGAGCTTCGTTGGATCATAGAAGAATTAAGAAAAATAGGCTGAGTTTCAAGAAAAGAACTCGAATAGAACATATATTTAAAAGGGTTATTGTTAGCATAAATACGTGCTTGGTGCAGTGGCTAAGCCATTGCTTCTAAATCACTCATACGCGGGTTTGATTCCCACCATTGGCATGTTTGTGCAAATTGAATAATTAATTTATTTTATTAAATTAAAATTAGGACTAAATTAATAGAGTTTATAAGTAACGAGGACTAAATGTGTAATTATACCCTTATTTTTTTAACTGCCACATCACCCTTCCGTTAACCTTTAACGGCTGGTGGTCACATTGATACCATTTAAATAGTTTGGTGGTTTAATTGTGACGAAAAGAAGTAATGTGGTCAAATCGCAACTTTTGCAATAGTAAGGTGGTCATTTATGTAGTTTACCCTAATATTTAAATAATGAGGGTTCAATAGAAATACGGAAATAGGCGAGGTACTAAATATATAGTTTACCCTTGTTAAAAAAATAAAATTTTAATATATATAAAAAATAGTTTAATTGAATTTTTAAAGTAATTATTAATTATTTGACGAGTCCTTAAAATTTTAAATTTTTATTAATTAATTTAATGGTGTTCAGCAGTGTTTAACATTAGTGGTGTTCAGCGGTGTTCGTCGCACGTTGTAAAATTTTCCTATCCGAAAATGTACACTCGTAATGTTTACATGAGTTAAAATGGTTGTCTTTTAAAATTCTTCACGGATCAGACTAAATCTGACGTTTTTTCAAATCCAGAATCTCTCAAAAGTTCTTAGACAGCTATGTGTATATAGGGATGGGCACGGGTCGGGTCGGGCTGGGTTTTTGGCCCACCCGAACCCGACCCGAAAATATTAACCCTAAACCCGAACCCGAAAATAAATACCTTAAACCCGACTCCGACCCGACCCGAAAATAAATACCTTAAACCCGACTCCGACCCGACCCGACCTATATAAAAAATCAATTTTAGGGACTTAATTGTAAAAAAATAATTTTAAGAGACTTAATTGTAAAAAATAATAAATTTTAAGGACCTAATTATAAAAAATTATATAAAAAGGGGGTATTATTACAAATATCCCTAAAAAATTATGGGAAAATTACACTATTAGTCTCGGGTCGTGTCGGATTTTTTCACCCTAAACCCGAACCCGACCTCACCCTCCACAAAAAACCGACCCGAACCCGATTTTTTTACAAAAAACCCATCCGATCAGGTCGGGTCGGAACCCGTCGGGACCGGGTGAAATGCGCATCCCTATGTGTATATGTAACTAGAACTCGCGATCAGTGACACATCGCACCCATTGAGTTTGTCAAACTTGACGATCATAAGGTGGCGTGACAAGACGGCTCAGTTCATTTCTTTTTAAGTTCAATTCAATGTAATTGCGCTTCGTATGTATGCGGTTTCTTGTGGCAACCATTTACTTAAAAGACTTTTCAGTTTATGGGAAACCTGAGGGTAAACAGACACATGGAACACATTTATGAGCTACCCAACCAAGATGGATTGTTTGCTCTCTCTGATGAACCAAATGTTATCAATTTAGCAAATTTTGATCTATATTTGTACTCGTATAAAGTATACCTTTTTTATGGTAATACAAAATTCAAATTGTCCTAACAAATTAAACTTTCCAACAAATCCATTGTCTGCTTTACTATTGATTTTGATGTTCAACTGCCGCCCCTTACCGTATGATGCTCTCTTGGATTCCCTCGGGCGGCGTTAAGCCCTAGGAATGGAACAACAATGGAGATCGACGTTCAGACCCTTTTCTTTTTTCTTATATGGAGAGTCAGAGCAATACTCATCATCATTAAAGCATTACATGTTTGTTTTGTACTAACCTTTAGTTGTCGAGAAAGTAGAAAAACAAAGAATTCTCCAACACACTGAAAACGACACTTAAGTGACGATTGTCCTGACTTCAGCAGATTTGAGTTACCGAAGCCGCACATAGTGGACAACTCCCATGATTTTGAGATAAATTGGCCATAGGATTCCAAAGGGGAGCCACTGAACCAAGAGAGATGGGAAAGAAAGAGGGTCATTTTGTGCTGGTTCATGGAGCCTGCCATGGAGCTTGGTGTTGGTATAAAGTCATAGCTCACCTCAAATCAATGGGACATAAGGTTACAGCTTTGGACATGGCTGGTTCCGGGGTTCATCCGAAGCAGTTTCATGAGATCGACTCGATTGTCGATTACTTTGAACCATTGATGAGCTTCATGGCGTCTCTCCAACCGGAAGAGAAGGTGATTCTAGTGGGTCACAGTCTTGGTGGGTATAGCATATCAGCTGCCATGGAACGATTCCCTGAAAAAATTGCTGTTGCAGTATTTGCCACTGCTTACATGCCCGGTCCAAATATCCCTTATGTAACTCTTTCTCAACAGGTACATGCTCCTCTGCAGTTCTTAGTTCTTACCATGTATTAAGATTTAAGAGTCCTGGTTCTTAATCTTAACTTTCATTACTGTTTTTGTTTATTTGCTCGGACAGTTTGATGAAACATTCGATTCCGACAGGACCATGGACACTGAATATGTGTTCTCCAATGGAACAGATAAGCCTCCAACATCAGGACTCTTGGGGCCTAATTTCATGGCAGCCAAGTTCTACCAGTTATCTCCACCTGAGGCAAGAGTTCTCATTATTCAATCAACACCCTTCATCGGTTATGTATTTTTTCAACTATTAACAATCTCCTAATTTTGTTTGCACTGGAATGGGAGCAGGATTTGGCGCTTGCACTAACTTTGGTCAGACATGTTGGTCTCTTTCATGATGAAGAATCAATCAAGGCTGTTGCAGTCACCAAGGAGAAACATGGATCGGTTCCTCGAGTTTTCGTCGTGTGCGGCAAAGATTATATCATGAAAGAAGAATACCAGAGGTGGATGATCGAAAACAATCCACCTGATGAGGTAAAGTTGATTTCGGATTCGGATCACATGGTCATGTTTTCGAAACCCAACCAACTGTGCTCTTGTCTCCAAGAAATTGCAGACAAGTACACTTGAGAATGCCATTGATGATTACTGTTAAGTCTTCATGAATCGAAACAGCTTAAATAAGATGAATGTATGTCAAACTCAAACTTCCATTGTTTTACAATTGTTGGCGATCTGGAAGCGTCGCAGCAATCTTAAATTACATTTATTTCAGTAATCATACCCTAAAACATTATTATCTCCGGCTAAAGGCGTTCAATGATTGAGATAATCATATCAGTTAGGTCGATTTTATTCATTAAAAATAAGGGAAAACTACTCCAGTGACCACTGAAGTAATTGGAGATACCTATTTAAACCACCGAACTATAAAAACGCCAATCACACCACTAAACTTATTAAATCAACCTATTTTAATCACCGCTGTTAAAATGTTAACGGATGGGTGACGGAAGTGCTACGTGGCAGTTAACAGGACATTTTTAAAATTACATGTTTAGTCCCTGTTATTTACTTATTAAATCAATTTGATCTTAATTTTATTTTAATTAAATAAAAATTAATCAACCAATCAAATGATGACACATGTCATGACCCAATTGGAATAATTTAATTTAATAGTTTTCAGATTTAAATTAAATCGGATGTTTGTGTGATTATACAGATCCCAAGTAATCTATGTTCGAGCCGTATTTCAACCATTTTTACTTCTTTTTTTCCCTAACTTTTACTGCACTATAAGATATGTATATAAAATGTGCAAATAATTTTACTAAGAGCAGTTTGGCTCAATGGTAAAAGCTTGGGATTAACCCCTTTGGTCCTAGGTTTGAATCATCATAATGCCCTCTTGTTTTCTTCTTTTTTCCCTAACTTTTACTACACTATAAGATATGTATATAAAATGTGCAAATAATAGCACTAAGAGCCCCCTTCCGTTAACTTTTTAACAGCGGTGGTCAAAATAGGTTGATTTAATAAGTTTAGTGGTGTGATTGACGTTTTTTTATAGTTCGATGGTTTAATTAGGTATCCCCAATTACTTCAGTGGTCACTGGAGTAGTTTTCCCTTAAAATAATATAACTTGTTTACATGTAATACTGCACGAAAAGATTTAAGCATGTCTGTCTGCAATCTCCAAGAGAATGTCACAAAGTTGTTTGGTTTTGGAGAGCATTGGCATATGATCAGCACCACTGATCTCCATCACAGCTTGAGGGGGATTGTTGTGAATCATCCAGCGTTGGTGCTCCAGCTTTATCGCTTTATCCTCGTCGCAAACTACAAAAACCCGTGTCACAGATCCATACCCTTGATCCGAAAAATTCTTCACCTTGGACAGATCATGTTCATACAATGATCCTGGCCTCATCAGCGTTTTCGCCAGCTCCAGGTCCTTCAAAACAAAAACCCACCAGTTTCTTTCACTTACAATGGAAATTTATATCTAAGGATGCATAAAATACACAGGGACAGAGTTTACCTCAACAGGGGATAGCTGATAGAGCTGATGTGCCAAGAAATTTGGTCCCATTGTTCTTATAGTGAAAGGTGCTTCCGGGCTACCAATGGTTACTGCTTCAAAATCTGAGGGGATAGTTTCCTCCGAGCCTCCCGCTAGACACTTCAAAGAAAGAAATTGCAACAATTGGTGTTTTCCGGTGAGCGTCGGATATCGGAAAAAAACTCAAAACAAGTTGATAAGTACCTTATCTATGACATACGAAGGTTGGTGTATAGTGTCCGGCATGAATGCTGTTAAAAAAACGCCGACTGAGATCTTATGTGGGAACAAATCCATGGCGAGGGCCAAATTCATGCCTCCTAAGCTATGTCCAACAACGATGGCCGGTTCGTTCAGAGACGCCAAAAACGCCAGCAACGGTCTACTGTACTCCTCGAATGTAGGAACATCATGGATTGGCTTCATGTTTACACCAGAGGCTGATAAGTCGAGCAGTGTGACCCTGTGACCCGATGACTCTAGCTGGGGTTTGAGCTTGAACCAGCACCAAGCACCATGGCATAGGCCATGCACTAGAACAAAGTGCTTCTGGTCCTGGTTCTTGGTCTCTGCCATTGTCTTTTGTTGGTGCTAAATCTTATGGTTGCGGTCCATTTTATAATGGACTTCAAAGGATAACACACTGATTATGAAATCGAAAAGTACATCTTAAGCTAGTCGACGGTTCATGAACCAAACCAATAGTTGGAAGCTGATCGAGTCCCTGCCGTCTTTCTAAACTTAAAGACTAATTTTATCTGTTTACGCCGCCTCAATCCATACATTTGAATTCTGGAAAATTATCTAGTTATTTGACCCATGTTACATACTCTCGTGAAAATTAATTTATTTACATTAGTATTTTTTTTATAAAAAAATTAAAAGCAATTAATTGCATCATAAGTCATAATATAGCAATTAAAAGTCATAATAAAGAATGAAAAAAAAAACAATTAAACTACACCGTCGAAACTAAAGCAATTAATTGCACTACATTATCGTCCAATTAAACGAGAACACGCTGCCATAAAGCACAAGCATTAATTGCTTCACCCAATAGTGAAGCAATAAAATAATAACAAATTAGGCTTTCATCACACCCTTTATCAAACCTTGGGTTCAATGAACTAGGGATGAGCATTTTACCCGATCCGACCCGGTCTAATCAGATTAAAATTTTTAATGAAAAAATTGAATTCAGGTCAAATTTTTGTTAAGGGTAAACTCGAGTTAGATTTAGGGTAAAATATATCCGACTCGACCCGAGACTAATATTATAATTTTTCCCTAAATATTTTAGAGGTATTTATAAACTACTCCCTTTATATATTTTTATAATTAAGTCCTTAAAATTGAATTTTTATTTATAATTTAGTCCTCTAAATTATATTTTTTTTACAATTGAGTCCCTTAAAACTATTTTTTTACAATTAACTTCCTAAATTTAATTTATTTTATACAGGTCGAGTCGGGTAAGGTCGAATTTAGTATATTTATTTTTAAGTCAAGTCAGGTTTTTTAAAGAATATGTTCGGGTTGGGTGCGGTTGGGCCAAAAACCCGACCCTAGCCGTGCCCATCCCTAAATGGGACAACTCATAAAGTAAGTAAAATTCAAACTCGAAAAAAATAAATTATTCGACTCAACGCAAAAAAATTGATTCATTTTGACCAGGCTCGCAATTTCATAAACTCGATTCGAAAAAATTCAAGATAAGATTTGAGTTATAAAATAGATATTCAAATAACTCGAAATTTTTATTGATCGTTTTCAAGTACAAGTTGAGTCTATATATATATATATGGGATGAGATCAAGTTACATAGTGTAAAACTCATTTAGTTTTACACTAATCTAAGACCATTGGATAAGGGAAATGAATGGATGAGATTATCAGTAAAAAATGTGAAGATTATCACTTGAGAAAAAAGATAAGGAAATAATCTGAGCCATTAATTACCATCATCTAACGGTCCAAAAACTGTGTAAAAGCAATTGAGTTTTACATAGTGTAAGTTGATCCTAACCCTATATATATATATATATATATGCGTGTGTGTATTGTATAAGGATATAAAAAGTCGTTTAAATTAGAACCAACATGTATTATAACATTATAAACAATTACAATTAAATTTATACAAAAACTCGACTTAATTTCATAAACTTAACACAATTCGAAAAAATTTTAAATAAAATTTAAATTGTAAGATAAAACTTGTAAACTCAAATAACTTAAATTTTTTTGATTGATCAAAATTTCAGCCCTACTTGTAACAAATTAAAACCGTTTATTAATTTTGAACATTGATAATCGTCTCACGTAACACCAATTCAATTATATATATAAAAGATTAATTATAAAAAAAGGAATGCAAGATTAATTATGTGACATCTTAAATTTTATAAAAAATAATCTACTAATTTATAATATAGCCCAATAGGAGTAGCAAATTTACCCTCCCACTCCCCTAAGTAGGAATTGTTCAAAAATAATATTTTTTAGTAAAAACTATTTACTCTGTTTTGTTCCTTTATAAAATACTAGAGTTCTAGGAACGCGTGAAAATATTTTAAATTAATAAATTTTATTAAAAGTAATTATATTTTAAACTAATTTTGAAAATTAATAAACTATACTTTAAAATTAAAAAGAAGGTGATTAAAAACTACACTAAAAAATAAAAACTCTTTACAGAGTGAAAATTTTAACTCAAGTCTCACTACTCATGCATTACCACATGAGCTAAAACTTCATTTGAGTCCAAGTAACAAAGTTGTCATAAAAAAACCAACATATGGCAGAATTACACTTAAAATAACATATAATAAACTTCGTTTTTTATATAGTATAGATATTGTTTCTCTAAATGCAAAACTTTATGTACTAAAATATTTTAAAAAAATGTAAAAACATGGATGATTTTTTACCCCAACTATAGGGGTAACAAATTATATTATTTAAAATATACTATTTTTCACCCATAGAGCAGGTGACACATATTCTAGTAATATACAATATGAATCCAACACGCTTAAACATGGACACGATATAACAGACAATTCCGACGCTACGCGACGAGAAGTTCCTTTTAAGTAGTAGTAATGTAGTATTATATGGTGAATGATGGCATCTTAAGAAAGTACAAGGATAAGGATAATAGATGACATATGATGTTTTACAAGCTGATGGGTTCTATTACGCACCTTGCAATTATACCTTCAGATATTAAAACCCAGTCTGTCTGCCTCATTAGCTTTCGTCTGATCATCACTTTGCTTTGTTACAAATTCTATTCATGCATTTAAGAATATCTCGAGTATAGGAACAGTTTTTTACCCGAGTTGAATAAGCTTGCCTGGTCCGATAATCAGCTGAGCATGGTTGGATGCCCGCTGTGGAGCATCCTCTTGATCATGTCCATTCCGAACGCAGAATCTGATGAACTGGGTAATGGCAGCACAATGTTAACTCACCATTTCTAAACATGTTCCTCATTGAAATTTCCTAACAAACAGAAATGAGAATGGCAACAACAGCTCATCAAAACAAAAGCAAGGAATCGGGCGCCACTCAATAGATCCTAGTCTAGTTGATCAATTTGACAATACCCTATATTTTGCACACTTAGTTCAAATATCTCACTCAGAAAAATGACAGAATCAAACATAAAGCAACTAGTTCCAGTTAAAACCTAACTTCCTAACCGTAAGAAATTGTCCACATTTCTTCCTCTTCCTCATCATAGCTGGCCGATAAAAACACTTGGAATACGAGATCATTTCAATTCCATCAAAAATAAAAGCAAACAACATCTCTGACCTCCGTTGCAGATATAATACTTTATCTTCTCTTGCTCGTATTAAAAAACATGACAAACATCTTACATCCATAATACGCACGAACTTGTCACACTGGAATCGAGTGGTAGGATACTAGGAAGCTAGACAGACAAGTGAATATTAAATGACTGTTTTCAAGAAGAATATCCTATCATCAAAGAACCTTTCTGAAATCATAAAAATGTTTTCTTGTAGGAAAGCAGCAGGCTTCTAAAAGCATATTCTAGTTTCCTCAAAAAAATGAACTCTTATGATGCATTCTGATCCCATTGAAAGAGAATAAATACCATAAACGGTTTAACATTAACAATTTACTCAATCAAGCCAAAAGCCACTTAAATATATGCACCAACGCATACTTTGTAACAGATGCCAATAGGGATAATATACTTAATGCTAGGAAGTAAATTTTACTACATTCAAGAAGAATCACACTGCTACTTTATTCGTAATTTGAGTTGGAAAATACTTTTAGATTCATCCATTAAAGTTTTCAACCATTCATCACTAGGCCAGTCATTTATTTCACAAACTTCTTAGACATAAACTCTTTTGTAATCTTTGGACTTTCCAACTTGATGTTTCACAAAAGAAGATTTTGACAAGAAACACCAAAGTTCTGGTGCAAAAGAGCAGAACAAATAACAATGCAGCTTTTCACTACCATAACTCATCTTACAACTAACTTGGAAAATGAAGTTTTAATGAAGAGAGAGCTGACCTTGGCATGGTAATTTCATATGGAAAATAGATGACACCCTCGGAAATAGGGGGCACATGGTCCTTCTTCTCATTAACAAACTTTATTATTTGAAACAGAACCTCTCGAAGAGATGCTTCAACCATTGCTCTGCGAGAACTTCTCTCTTCAGTAGCACTCTCTATATCGATGAACATAAAAAATCATAGAGGAAGAAGAAAATAAATTAGTTCTCAAAGAAAGTAAAAACAATTTACACTACCATAAGTTTGTACCTCCAGGGTCGACAACCACTTTGGTATGATGCAATTTACTTGAAAGGTGTTTCGGGTGTTGAGTCACATTCAAATTGACATACCATTGCTCCCAATATAAACGCTCGGTTTTGTTAGTGAACCAAGAAGGCTGCTTGCTTTTCACCTCATAAAACGATAAGCATATCTGCAACACAAGTGAAGAACTCATATTCGAAACAAGATGCATGCTAAAATGCAAAAGGCAATTGCCATACATCACTGAACATAAGCAAAAATAAAACCTAAACATAAAATAAGAGAATGGTTACTATATTCCAACTGAAGTAGAGATAACAGACCTGACTTTTCTTATTGGGATGTTTTTCCACCCAACTTATGAATTGATCAATCTTCTCATCTATTTTCTTCTCAAGTTCAACATCCCCACATTGCACCTACTTATCACAAGTGCGAATTTGGGGAACATGCAAAAACACAGATTTCAAACGCCAGTGAAAAATCAGGAAATAAAAGCAGTAATTTTGATTGGAAAAGTAGAACTGAAAACAAAAATCACTCACATAAGTAATTTCGAAAAGCTCCAAATCAACATCTTTGGGCCTAACGAGACCTAATGCTCTATGAAACACTATTGTATGTAAAATGCCTGCCATCATGAATTTGATAGGAAAGAAAAAGAATATTTAACTGCTCAAATTAATCAAATAAAAAACCACTAAAAACAGAGGGGGAAAAACGTTTGATAAACAAAATTAATTATTAAAAAGGGAAAATATAGAAATTGAACAGTGAACTTACAACGCAAAACTTCCCGTATTTCGAAATGCTCCACTTCCTAAATAGAATTTTGTTAAATTGAGCGGAAAGTGAAGGAAAATTTCAACCAGAAGCATAAACAGTACATTTCAATTTGTAAGTGAAATAAACAGTAAGCAGAAAATTTTGATTACCAGTTCTTTGAGTTGACAGACTTCACAGTTCATGATGATAGTTTCAAGAGGAAAAAAGTAAAGCAAACAAATAGAAAGCAAAAATAAACTAAAGAAAACTGGATCGATCAAACCCTATATTTCGATCGTAGATTGTTTTGCTTAGGCGAATCCCGATCTTTTAGTCGATGAAATTTTTCCCTTTATTTTCTCGTGTTTGGATAATAAAATTAGGGTAAACAACTCCATCGTTGAATTATAAAATTTTTCAATTTTACCACATAACTTTTAAAACTATTTATTTTGTCACTAAGATGTAAATCCTTTTTTTCATAAAAAAATTCCAAACCTCACTTTGACTGTCGTGGACCTCGTGGTTGGTCAATCATTGTCAATAATTTTAGGGTAAACTACTCTAGTGACCACCCAATTATTGTCCACGACTTATTTTGATCATCCAATTAAAAAAATTTAAATTTCGACCATCTAACTATTTAAATGGACCTAATCTGACCACCCACCTTTAAAAAGCTAACGGCACGCCTGACGTGGATGTTAGTCATTAACGGTAAGCATATGCTGGCATTTTATTTAATGTTTTTTCTACGTATGAATATTTAATAAGAAAATAAATTACCCTTTAAAATTAAGAAACTTAAACGACACTTAAAAGACCAATTAGTTTTCATCACCCTAATTTTTTTCGGTCATTTCAGAGAGAAAATTTGTTTGAGAGGGATAGTAAGAAATGAGAAGTTGGTTCTTGTCTTGCCACTTAAAGAAATCAATTTAAAGATTGAAATGGAGAGAGTTCTTCGTGAAAGAGACAAACTCGACAATATATATGGTAATTTCGAAACATATTTTTCTTTTAAAAAATCTATAATTGTTGTTTGGGATTTGATTTGGGTTTGGGGATAGACAATTTAAGGTTTCGTAAAAAAAAACCTGAAATTATTTGGGTGTTGGATAGATAACTTTCATTTAGGGTTTTTAATATTTTAACTTTTTTATTAAGGTTTTATCATTTAAGTTACGATTTGATGAATTAAGAGTTAAAATATAATACTGAATATTTTTTTTCATTTAGGGTTTTTAATCTCTTTATCAGTAGAAAAATTTAATATGGTACCCTAAATTTAGAAAGTGATAGAAACACAAAACTGGTATGATTTGATGAATTAAGAGTTAGAACACAACAATGAGTACTTTTTGTTTTCTTTAAACGTCACTTAAATACTGGTATGATTTGATGATTTAAGATTTAAAATTTTATTTTTTTAATGTAACAAAGAAAGTGACATAAATTGTCCGTCTCTTAAATACTGGTATATGTAACTTTGTTTATACTTTTTATGTGACTTATTATGCATGTGGAACTAATTTTTATGTAACTTTGAATGTTGCAGAGGAAATGATAGAAATTTTATTTTTTTCATTATGCATGTGAAACTGAATTTTTATTTTTATGCATGTGCTTCATAATTATATGATTTTGGTATGCATGAAAGTGACAGAAAGTTAGGTCTTTGTTTGAGTATTATATAATTATGCATTATGGGGTTTTTATTTGAGTATTATATGTTAAGGTCAGCATATTATGCCATTTGATATATGTGCTAGTGGATCATTATTATATAACTTTGTCTGTCACTTAATTGTTTGCTAGTGGACCATTATCTTTGTTTATTTATTTGAAAAATAAATGTGATAGTTATTGTTATGTCACTTTTTGCATATAGGTAGGTGGGGGTATTTACTTAGTATACATTTTTTTATTTGGTTGATATATCAATTTTATATATAAATTATTTCCTTATTTAGTTATTGTTATGTCATTTGATTAATAAATGTGATACTTATTTAATTTGTTTTTTTTTTTTGTTTTGTTAACAGAGACAAATTCATTAAAGTTCACCATTGTCTTTATAGCATAGTGGTTCTTTTTAAGGAAACCATGTCTCATATATACTGATGAGTTTGTAAACTACTTTGATCGATGTGATATAGATAGAATGAGTATGTTTGAGAATATAGACATGGTTGAAGTGTTAGAAATCAATTATACTGTAAAGGTATATTGAGAAGTGTCAGTTAATCCTTTTGAGGTTAAATTGCTAACAACTGATGCTGATGTCCTTAAAATGGTTAGCAATTTACTTAGGAATTATTATGTCTATGTGTACTTAGAGGATGTTGCAAGTTTAGCTAATTTTGCTAGTGTTGAACCTAAAATTAATGTTGAACCTGAAATTACTATTGATGAAGATGTTGTTAGTGATACTGGTCATGTTGAGCATGTAGATAAGGTAGATGGTGATTCTGACTCAGAAGATTCTAATTATAATAAAGTCAACTACGTATGTGTCTGATTTTTTTAATTCTGAAAATGATTATGAAGATGAAGTTTATGATGTTGGGGTGGGTGTTATTGTAGATAGAGGTAATGAGGAGGGTAGTGATGAAGTGAGGTTTAATAGTAATCATGACAATGGGCAAAAGGTTTGATTAAGGGTTATCTTCTGGCAGTTGTAAGACTAGATGTTGTAAAATCAATGTTTGATTTTGATATAACAAATAATTTAAGGACTAAATTGCAAAGTAAATATATTTTTAAGTACTCAAAAGACACACACTTGACAAGTAAATTTTAGACTTAAAATGTTTTAAAGTCAAAACTTAAAACCCATAAATTTTTCTAAGTGTTTCAAAGCTAAAATACTCAAAATTGCCCAGGCGTTTCGAAACACACCCAAAGTGTTTCGATACGTTTTGCCAGTGGAAATGTCTGTTTCGATACAGACTATTCTGTTTCGAGACAAGGGTTTCGAAACGATCTTTCCTGTTTCGATACAGCCTTCATATGAGCTTTTGATTTTTAAGTGTTATTTCGAAACGGCTCATACTCATTTCGATACAGGGGTTAAATATTTTCAAAATCGAGCATTAAATGAACTAGTCGTGACTTGTCAGAACCGAACTTTTGAAAAATTGGTTAAGTGTTTGGATACGCCCCTTTTCTGTTTCGAAACACCAATTTACAGTTTCAAAACATTTCGATACAACCTATAGCCATTTCGATATGACCACCTTTTTACACTTAAAGGCATTTTACAGTTTCAAACTGTTTCGATACGACCTATAGTTGTTTCAATACGTGTCCTTTTTTACACACAACGACTCTTTCTTTTTTGGGTGTCTCTTTCGATACAAGGCCTCGTGTTCCGATACGGGTAGTTGCAGAATAGCATTTATGGAGGAAAGAGAGAGCCCCAACGGCTCTGTTGATGATCTTAACCACCCATACAGCTAGAAATCAATGAGATGATATAAAAGCAAGCCTCACAAACACCATCAACAATTATTGAACCTCAAAGCAACTTTTAGAGTTCTTAGTGTAAATCAAATTTGTGAGTTTGGGGAGTGATTGTAATCAATTTGGGCTAGATTTATCTTGTGAGAGATCAATTGTAATAGCCAACATCTTCTTTGTAAGTGAGAGTCTTGTGGGTTAATATTTGGGTAGAAAGATTGAACATTTGTAAAGGTTGCCTCCTTAGCCTAGAAAAAGAGAAGAACAAATTAGTGAAGAGTTTGTTGAAAATCCTTAGTGGGGGCTAAGGTAGTAGATGCAGAGCTTCTTTAGAAGCTTGAACCACTATAATTGCCTTGTCTATCATTTTAATTGTTCCTTTTGCTCCCTTCATTTTTTTAAATTGCCAATTCACCCCTTCTTGGCCATATCGGTTAATTCGATCCACTCAACAATTGGTATCAGAGCCTACCTCTTTGAAGGCTTCACAACCACAAGATGAGATCCTAGAAGATTGTTGATCAATTTCCAAGTCAAGCCATGACATCTACCTCTGGGCCAAGCATGTACGAGTTACCAACCTTCTTCAATGGGGATAAATATCCTTATTGGAAGAACTGAATGCGCCTTTTCATCAATTCAAACGATTACAGCATATGTGATGTGGTAGAAGATGGACCAATCATTCCAATGAAGAGAGATGAAGAAGGAAGGCTTGTTCCAAAGAAGAAGGTGGAGATGAGTGAAGAGGATAGGAAGAGATTTCAAATGAATGACAAAGCCTTGCACATGCTATTTTGCTCACTCGGACAAGACATCTACTCCAAAGGGTCCTCAATTACAAGTGCCAAGGAAGTGTGGGACACTCTTGAGACCACTTACGAAGGAACAAGCGATGTAAAGGAGACGAAGATCGAGATTCTCAATCTTAGTTACGAGAACTTCAAGATGGAGACTGATGAGACTGTAACGAAGATGTTTGATCGCTTCTGTGTTATCGTGAATGGTTTAAAGGGCTTCAGAGAGATCATCCCCTAAGACAAGCTAGTCCGGAAGCTACTCTATTCTCTTCTCGATTCATGGGATGGGAAGAGAACCGCAATCATCGAGGCAAAGAATTTGAAGACCTTGAAGCTCGATGAGTTGGTAGGATCTCTCCTTACTCTTGAGATCATGAAACAAGGAAGACAAGAAGAGAAGAGAAAAGAAGAATAGTCAAACAAGAGGTAGAAAAGAAGAAATAAGGGGTTGCTCTCAAAGCCTCTCTACCACAAGAGAAGATCACTTCTAGTGGGGAAGACGAGTTTGAAGAATTGGCTATGATAACCAAAAGATTTGCAAGGTTCATGAAGTCCAACCGTGGTAGAAAGTTTTCAAGAAGAAAAGACTTTAAGAACAAGAACAAAGAAGAAAAGAAAGACCAACTCATTTGCTATGAGTGCAAGAAGCCGGGTCACATTCACATTGATTGCCCTCAACTAAAGAAGAAGAGCTTTAAGAAGAAGAAGAAGAAGAAGCTCAAGGCTCAAGTAGCAACTTGGAGTGATGAGGAGTCATCATCTGAGGATGAGTAAAATGAAACGACATATGCATGAGTTCATGGGTATGGAGACTAAGGATTGGGTGGAGTCAAATCTTTTAAGATCAGTATATTTTGCTAGGGAAACGACTGATTGAGACCTATTTTTTGGGAAAATTCTCTAGAATCTTTGGTTAAACCGCAATGTTGTGGCCTTTGAATCACCATTAGAGGACACTCGAACAGTCATGGAACAAAGTCGGGCCCTTAAAATGTGATGTGCCAGGCGATTGCTACCTCTAGTGCTCGCAACATTACCATAGCGTCAACTTCCCGAGATTCTAGAAATCGGCAGCTTTCGCCGAGTGGATGGTGCAAGGTGAATTCGGATGGTTCTAGGAACTCAAAAAGTGGTTTGGCTTCTTATGGAGGGGTAATCCGTGACCACGATGGAGTTTGGAAATAAGGTTTCACTAAATTCCTTGGAATCTGCTCTGTGTTGGAATCTGAGTTATGAGGAATATTGATTGGCTTAACTTATGCCTGAGATATGGGATTACAGCGCATTATTGTTGAAATGGATAGTTTGGAGGTGTTAGCCATGATTCATGATACATGGAGTTTGTCGACTATAACTATTTTATTACATATCAGGAATTTTTTAAAGCTTGATTGGGTTGTTCGATTTCAGCATGTTGGACGCACTGATAATAAGGTTGTAGATGGTTTAGCCAGATTATCATATTGATATACCTTTGTCTATGAACAGTTCATGGTGGCACCACCAGCAATAACCTTGTTGCTCCATGAAGATCTATAGCCGGCTACTTATTCACATAATAGTAATTAGATGGTCTTCTTTATTTTCTTTTAGTTTTTCATTTCGCTTGTGTCTGTTTCCTTAAGTTTTTTTGTGGCGAGTTTATCTCAGTGTTTCTATAAATTACTACTATAGGTACTTTCTTCCTCCACTTAGGTCTAGGGAGGTTTTTAATGAGGCCTATAATAGTATCCTCATTTATTAAAAAATATAGAATGTATTTAAAAAAAGTTCCTCAATTACAAGTAGATCTTTATCTACTCATCATTTTAAAAATTTCATAGAAAAAATATGTTGGATGGTTTTCGTTTTATATTATTAAAAGTATTTAAAAACATTAAACTATTAGAAATATTATTTGAAGTTAACTGAAATTTTCAACATATTATTAAATAGGAACCGATATCAATATTACTTTTAATGAAAAAAATTATTTCAATTAAAAATTTAGTAATTCAAATTCATTTCGAGATTTTTGATAATTTTCAAGAAAACATTCAAATGATGTTTGATAAATTGAAATTTTTAATACTAATTTTTTAATATTGAATTTTATTAGTATTAAATTTGTTACAAATATAACAATCTGAGACAAATAAAAGAAATTAAAATTATTATTTAAATAATCAAAATTCAAAATGTAGAGAAACAAACTCTTGATTCGATTGAGAAAAATTATAGGAAACGTGTTGAGGCTTGTACCTACGCAGTTTCTTTAAGACATATTTCGACCGCTCTGGAGTGCTTGAGCTCGCTGGTCGTCAGTCTCCCAGGATACAACAACGAGATGATCTTCAACAGTATCACGGCTGAAGACATCACGAACTATTCTCTTCACTTTGCCTATCACCGAAAATACTAGAGGAGAAGAAAAGGTTTTCGAATTGTGTCTAAAACTTGAAGAATGGCACAATATTTATAGGAGAGTGGAGGAGGAAAAACATGGAAAATAAATATTCTGAATTAACGGTCATTAATTCCGTGTCCGAATCGATTCAGAAATTACCAATTAATACCATATATTTAAACGAGATATATTTCCATGAATAGCAGCAGTTACCTCTTTAATTGTAAAACCAATGTTTGATTTTGATATAAAAAATAATCTAAGGACTAAATTGCAAAGTAAATAAATTTTTAAGTACTCAAAAGACTCACATTTGACAAGTAAATTTTAGACTTAAAATATTTTGAAGTTAAAACTTAAACCCCATAAAATTTTCTAAGTGTTTCAAAGCCAAAATACTTAAAATCGCCCAGACGTTTCGAAACACCCTCAAAGTGTTTCAATACGTTTTGACACTGGAAACATCCGTTTCGATACGGGCTAATCTGTTTCGAGACAAGGGTTTCGAAACGGGCAAGCCCGTTTCGATACAGCCTTCATCTGGGTTTTTGTTTTTAAGTGTCGTTTCGAAACGTCTCATACCCGTTTTGATACATGGATTAAGTATTTTCAAAATAGAGCATTAAATGAACTAGCCGTTACTTCTTAGAACTAAATTTTTGAAAATTGGTTACCTATTTTGCTACACCCCTTTGGTGTTCCGAAACACCATTTTATAGTTTCAAAACGTTTCGATACGACCTAAAGCTATTACGATATGGTCCCCTTTTTACACATAAAGGCATTTTACAGTTTCAAAATGTTTCGATATGGACTATAGCCATTTCGATACGATCCTCTTTTTACACACAACGACTCTTTATTTTTTTAGTGTCCGTTACAATACAAGGCCACGTGTTTCGATACGGGTAGTTGCAGAACTGCCTTTATGGAGGGAAAAAGGAGGCCCAACGGCTCTATTGATGATCTCAACCACCCAAACGGCTAGAAATCAATGAGAAGGTATAAAAGCACCACCAACAACTATTGAACCTCAAAGCATCATCCAAGCAATCAAATCCAAACCCTAAGCACTTATTGTCAAATTCTTGTACCCAACTCTTAGAGTTCTTAGTATAAATCAAATTTGAGAGATTGAGGAGTGTTTGTAATCTATCTGGGCTATATTTATCTTGTGAGAGATCAATTGTAATAGCAAACATCTTCCTTGGTAAGTGAGAGTCGTGTGGTTCAATCTTTGGGTAGAAAGATTGAACATTTGTAAAGGCTGTCTCCTTAGCCTAGAAAAGGGGAAGAACAAATTAGTGGAGAGTTTGTTGAAAATCCTTAGTGAGAGCTAAGGTAGTGGATGTTGAGCTTTTTTAGAAGCTTGAACCACTATAATTGCCTTGTTTATCATTTTTAATTGTTCCTTTTGCTCCCTTTATTTTTTAAAGTGCAAATTCACCCCCTCTTGGCCATTTCGGTTAATTCGATCCACTTAACAATTGGTATCAGAGCCTACCTCTTTGAAGGCTTCACAACCATAAGAGGAGATCCTAGAAGAGTGCTGAACAATTTCCAAGTCAAGCCATGGCATCTACCTCCGGGCCAAGCATGTACGAGTCACAATCTATCACCAAACCACCCTTCTTCAATGGGGATAACTATCCTTATTTGAAGAACCTAATGCGTCTCTTCATCAATTCAAATGATTACACCATATGGGATGTGGTAGAAGATGGACCAATCATTCCCATGAAGAGAGATGAAGAAGGAAGGCTTGTTCCAAAGAAGAAGGTGGAGATGAGTGAAGAGGATAGAAAGAGATTGCAAATGAATGACAAAGCCTTGCACATGCTATTTTGCTCACTCGGACTGGACATCTACTCTAAAGTGACATTGATCACAAGTGCCAAAGAAGTGTGGAATACTCTTGAGACCACTTACGAAGGAACAAGTGATGTAAAGGAGACGAAGATTGGGATCCTCAATCTTAGTTACGAGAAATTCAAGATGGAGGCCGATGAGACTGTAACGAAGATGTTTGATCGCTTCTCTGTCACCGTGAATGGTTAAAAGGGCTTCAGAGAGATTATTCTTGAAGAGAAGCTAGTCCAGAAGATACTCCATTCACTTTCCGAATCATGGGATGAGAAGAGAACCGCAATCATCGAGGCAAAGAACTTGAAGACCATAAAGCTCGCTGAGTTGATAGGATCTCTCCTTACTCATGAGATCATGAAACAAGGGAGAGAAGAAGAGAAGAGAAAAGTATAGAGAAGAGTAGTCAAACAAGAGGTAGAGAAGAAGAAACAAAGAGTTGCTCTCAATGACTCTCTACCACAAGAGGAGAGCACTTCTAGTGAGGAAGAAGAGTTTGAAGAATTGGCTATAATAGCCAAAAGATTCTCAAGGTTCATGAAGTCCAATCGTGGTAGAAAGTTTTCATGAAGAAAAGACTTCAAGAACAAGAACAAAGAAGAAGAGAAAGACCAACTCATTTGCTATGAGTGCAAGAAGCCGGGTCACATTCGCATTGATTGCCCTCAAATAAAAAAGAAGAGCTTTGAGAAGAAGAAGAAGCTCAAGGCTCAAGTAGCAACTTGGAGTGATGAGAAGTTATCATCCGAGTATGAGGAGCATGAAGTGGGCAACCTTTGCCTCATGGCCCTTGAAAATGAATCTATGGTAAAATCTAACTCATCATCTCTTACTTATGATGAACTTTATGATGCCTATGATTAGTTGCAAGAAGTTTACAGTGAATTGGTTGAAAAATATAAAGAGACTATTTTGAAAAATAAGAAAAATATTTCTGAGTTAAAATCTCAAAATGAGTCTCTTTCAAAAACCAATTTCGAATTGAAAAAGAAGGTTTTATACTTGATAAATCTTTCAAATGAGCTTAAAAAGAAAAATCTTGATGTTAAAAAACTCCTTTCTGATTTCCAAGATTATCACACTAAGGAAGTGATGCTCGCGTAAAAGTGCCCCGCAATAGTGCAAGTGTACACGTCTCAAGTAATACAATGATAAGTATATCGAGTATCGTCTCCATAGGGTTTGGGCTAGCCTTTTGACCCTACTTCCTCGCACTGTAAAATAAAAGGAAAGAACATAGGTAAATTGGGTTGTTTTGAATAATCTAAAGAACTAATTCTAAAATAAGCCTAAAATAAAATAAAGAGAAAATCAAGATGAGAGAATGGGCCAGATCAGATTGTGTCGTAGTGTGAAATCCTAATTCACTTGTCTTACTTTTAAATGCGATGAACACAAAGATGCCTCGGTAGTGACCTAAGTCCCTACCGTGGCCGTAATGTGCTAAGGCTCTACCGCGACAATCCCTTGCTGAACGAAAAATGTTGTCAAGGTTCGTCAAAGCATTTTTAGATGGATCCTCCTTATCCCTAAGTTCGGAACACTATTGATGAATGGACTTTGACCATACCTCCCGGCGTAAACCAAAGATAAACACCAACCAATCACACGCTTCTTTTAGCCGTTGAAACTCTTAACTTATCCCTAAGCTGAGTTAGTTACCACCACGTAGGATGACAATCATAATTATTCGTTTCGTGATTCTAACTCTCCCGATATTAGACAAATTGATAATCTCACAAAATCTCTCTCGATAAATATGTAAGAATAAATTCAATGCCAAGAATAAACAAACCTTGAACTAAATTGTATTAAAACTAAAACAAAGAACAATTGTCTTTACACAACTACTAAACAACTTATCCTAAACCTAAGGAAAATTAGAACATAATGGATGGAAAGAAACACAAAATAATCCTAAGCTCTCTCGTTCTTCTTCTCTCCACGACTCTCTCTCCCTTTTTTTTTGGTGGCAAGCCTTCTTTATATAGGGGATGGTGTAGGGCAAGGTCATTCTTGGATAGAAAGTTAAGTTGGACTTGGACTTGTCTTCATTAAAGAGGTGAATCTCTTTAATTTTAATGCATTTATCCACTTTTGCCAAAATTCCATCTTTAACATTCCTTCCATCTTTTCGTCCTCATTTCGAGCTCTCCTTGCCACACAAAGTGTGTAGAAAAATCATGCATTTTCTCCTCTTCAAATCAGCTACCACTTTGCTTACTTTTCCCTTTGGCAGGTGGATCTGTGCACTACCTCGGTAGGGAATATCTGCTTCCTCGGCAGAGGTCTATCACTGAATCTGCTCCGTAAGGCTCCATCTTCATAATCTAGTTTCCCTCAGCAGAAGCTATCATCTTTGGCTCAGCTCGATCATGGTTCTTTCAGTAGCTCATTCTGCACCATACTTCATGTTCCTTCATTGCCCACACGACATCAACTGCCCCGACAGCGAGTATATCTGCACAAGCACCAAATATGCATTAAACAATACCTTTTTCGTAGAATATGTCAAATGGAAGAATAAAAGATACAAGTACTGAAATTAACGCATAAAAGGTTATAATGCAACTTAATTGGGTGTAGGTTAAGCGATATTTTCCCTAAAATGAGTGAAAATATAGGACTTTTGGGCACTTATTACACCCCCAAACTCGAACTATTACTTGTCCTCAAGAAATGCAAACCTCCAATTGCCAAACCTTAATCCTCCTAAATTCTCTCCTTGGTCTTACTTTTCCTTCTTCTCTCTATGTCGTGGCAAAGAACATGCTCGACCCTTAATGCTTTGGATGCCTTTGGAATTTCATAGAGTCAAGTTATAAGAATGGTGAGTAAATTGTGAACAAGATGATTATATGAGCTCTAAGTACACCTAGATATACATCTTACTTTTCTATTGGGTTTTCTAAATTTTTTTAATTAGAGCTAGTGTCGGGCACCTCTAATATTTTTCAACAAATTGATCAACTAGAGCCAATTTCGGGCACCTCTAGTGATCTAAAGTCTAAACTAGAGCCAATTTCGGGTACCTCTAGTAGTTTTATGTTTTTCTTAAGCTAGAGCCGGCTTTGGGCACCTCTAACTTATAATTTTACCCAAAAATTTCTAAGCAAGTAAGTATTCTAAGTGTCCTAGAACTCCTTAAGTCATTCAAGCCCCAATAGCTTTTTATTCTCATAGCAATCTTCTAAGTTATCTTCCTTAAGCATCCTAGAATTAACATTTCTAAACAGTTCAAAGCAACGGTAAGGAGAGATATATCTATTGCCAAGGGAGAAAATTCAATAAAGTTTAAACTAAGGCAATTGGTGGAGAGTATAACAGAGGCATAAGCTAAATTCGGCTAGGCAGTGCATGCAGGAAAAAAATTTCAGATTAAAATAGAACTGCATTTTATATATGGCTATGCCGCGGTAGAGGTATGCCTCGGCAGCGAAACCTACACCCCCAAACTCAAACCAAGCATTGCCTTCAACGCGTTAACAAAAATTAAAAAATATAGAAAAATTAAGAACAAATATTAAGTGCATGAAAATAAATGCAAGAGAGAAGAATTTAGATAGACTCAGATATGAGTCATCATCATCGCTTTGTAGGATCAGTCTTCTCCCTTTGCATGTTGTATGCTTGATTCTCTTTGTTTCCCTTAGCGGTTGGATGCACGTGAGGGGGTCGGCTTGGCCAGCGCGGTAATCTCTTCCCCTTCCTCCGAATTGAGGTGGAGTTCTTCGGTGGCCTCCACTTCGGTCGCCTTGCGTTTTGTTGATTCAAATGCCCTGTTGATAGAGTTGGCAGTGGCGATCAAGTCTGAAAAGTGTTCTGCCCCATATGGCGAATCGGATGAAGTCTCGAGGTGTTCCTTGCCCTTGGCTTTTCTCGCCGCGGCAGAAGAGGTGGGTACTGTTGAGGCAGACTACCCTAGGGAGGCCTGGGCAGTGGCGGTAGCTGGTATGACTTCCTCTTATGGCTGGGGGGTGGATGCGTCATGGGCTTCTGGAGCGGCTGCGGCAAAGATGGCGACAGGAAATTGAGGAAACTAGACGGCCTGATCAGGAAACTTCTCTTTCATTACTTGGACAATGGAGGAGGTGAAGTCCCTTGTGAAGTCCATAAATAGGCGTTGCCTTCTATCCATATCCTCCAGTTTCTTGGCAATTTGTTGGAGGGTGGCTATCGGGACAATGAACTATGGGGTCTCTAGAACATCTATCGTAGATGCTGTCGTGGCATGACCTTGCATTGGCATAGATTGGCATGGATCAGCTTCCATGATATGCATTAGCTTGCAATATGCCTCTCTATTCCATCCCTGCCTTGGAGTCGTAAACTCATCAGCCTCATCTATGGAAACTTCTTTTTCGGTGCAAAGGCCGATGATGAGTGAGAGGAAGTAGAGAGGCTCGCGTTCTTTATGCGCGCACTGGTACAATTACTGACAAATGATTTTACCAACATTAATATCATGATTATTCATAATGGAATGTATTAGTGCAAGCCTGGGCCGATCAACGGTGTTGTTGTGTGAAGTGGGCAGGAGGCGGTGCTTGACAAACGTATTCCATAGTTTCGCCTCGGGCTGAAGCTTCCATCTCTGCACTAAACCTTTGTGTGGCCCAGCCTCGCATGTCGTGTCGGTATAGCAGAGCTCGTCTTTAATTCTTTCATAGTCCTCCTCGGTTAGCTCTTCCAATACTTCTTAATGTAGGTTCCGTTTTGTATGTAGGCCATATAACTGGTTGATGGTGTTGGCATCGACCTTGATTGCTTTTCCTCTAACATGCACAAAAATGGAATCTTCGCTCGGGTTGTGGGCATAGAATTCTCGGACGATGGTGATGTTGGCCCTTGGTGGTTGTAAGCAAAATATATGCCACTTGTGATATGCCACCTTGTTGAAGAGGAATTGGTCATTGCCAAAATCCACCTCGGTCGAGCTTTGAAATCCTTGTTCCTCCCATACCTTGCGGTAGATGAAGTACTTGTTGAATCGACGTTCAACTTCGGGAGGTGCAAAACGTTTGTAGGAGGTCTCGGCCGCTCAGGAGCCTTCGCCTTGGTTTATTTTGAGAGCCATCTAGAAGAGAGATTTGTGTGAGTTTCGAGAGAGTAAAAGCAATTATTAAACTCTAGAGGGTTAGGGCAGTATACGAGAATGTAAAAGTGAAGAGCAAAAGAAGAATAATGGCCTTTATATAGAGGTTTGGCCAACAATGTCGTTGCGGCATTAAATGTGGCCGCGGCATGTGCTTGCCGTTACTAGCCGTTGCGTGTTCCTACCCATTGGAAATATAGTCGTTGCTGCTTTTTCGGCCCGTTGGGCATGAGATGCCGTGGCAGAGGACAATTCTCCTCTTAGCCGTTTGGTTTTCTCTTCTTTCTTCCTTTATCTCCATCCTAAAACAAATAAAAGATGAAAATAAAATTTTATTTCTAAAAGAACAATATAAAAATGTGGAAAATAAAAACTTAAAAGAAAAGTGCAAAATAAAAAAAATATAAAAAATGTAAGGTAGAGAGAAAAGGTCAAGGCACTAAAGGAGTGCGTGTGGATGCATCTCCTAAAGTGGTTCCTCCCTTATCCATCATGGCATTTAGTCCCAGGTTTGGTTTCAGCTTGCTTCCAGAATCTCATGTTGGGTTGCCAAGGCGACTGCCCATTTCGCTGTCGCGGTAGTGTTCAGCCTCTCTTCTGGGCAATGTTTTTCATCCTGGATTGCTTGACACTTTTCGGGTTCATCAGCATGTTTCCTGGTGTTGAGTACATTGAGTTTAACATGCTGGTCGTTTATTCCCATTGTCAGCTCTCCTTTTTCGACATCAATTATAGTTCTCCCGGTGGCGAGGAATGGCCTTCCAATGATGATTGGAGCTTTTTCATCTGCATCACAATCTAAGATGAGAAAATCGACAGGGAAAATAAATGTATTGAATTTTACCAATATATCCTCAATTTTCCCTTCAGGTTGCACATAGGACCCATCGGCAAGTTGCAGCATTATGGTGGTCGGTCTAGCCGTTCCAATCCTCAATTTTTGGAAGACAGACATAGGCAACATGTTTATGCTTGCTCCTAGGTCACATAGTGCTCTCCTCTCATAGGTATCTCCGATTGCACATGAGATGAGAAAGCTTCCGAGATCCTTAAGCTTGGGTGGTGTTCGATTGTGCAGCATGACCATGCATTCCTCTGTTACGGCAACCGTTTCAAATTCCCCAATCCTTTTCTGCTTTGAGATAATGTCCTTGAGGAATTTGGCATAGTTCGGTATCTCCTTAATTGCCTCCACAAAGAGGATATTAATCGGTACCTACTTTAAGATATCTATCATAAATTGGTACTCTTGTTTTTGTTGCTTCAGCCTTTGTGGGAATAGGGAGTCGGTCGGGTGTCCTTTATGCTTTCAGTGCACTTTTTATGGACGCATCGACATTGGGCTTTGCAGTTGGTACTGCCACAAGTTCTGTCGGGGCAGCGTCTTCAGTGGTTGTTGCCGCGGCATTATTGTTGGGCAATGTTGTGGCAGTTGGCTCCTTTGGCTTTTCTTGATCTGGTTGCTTCATTTGAGGCCCCTTGAGTTGGATACCACTTCTGGTGGTTATGGCTTTGCATTTCTCATATGATGTCCCTCTAGCAGCCTCAGTGTCACTAGGCAAACCTTTCGTTGGCCTTGTGTTCAGAATTTGTGCAATCTGCCCCACTTGTGTCTCTAGGGATTTTAGGGTTGCCTCGTTGTTTTGCAGCCGCATCTCAGTCCTGTAACACCCCTAACCCAGACCAGGAGTTAGAAGCGTTACCGGAACCGGAAAACAGACAATATAAGAAACAAGAAACATTACTTAATTAAGTTATTCATATTAATGCGCACGCGGAAAGTGGGCTAACAAAAATTTTCTTCTGAACATACATAAACTAAACACAATCTCTTTTAATCTTACTTACCAATTCACAAGCCAGTTTAAAATTTTCCTATTATCATTATCGAATTCCAATTTCAGACTTATAACTTAACCATTCGGTTACCATGCTTTCTATTTAGCCAATTAATTCTAATCATTAACTAGAAGATCACCAAATTACTATCTTGATTACAATTGTATCAAACATGCCGAATGCTTGAGCTATTCATTATCATACCATTCGAAATCTTGATTAACTTAGTCTAGGCGATTTTTGAATTAAACCAATTACCAATAAATAATTACATCAATTTTGCATACAAGACAGTAAGATTTCCTAAACCATAGCATTCGTTTTCCTTTAATTAGATCATTACAAAATATCATGTTTTATATGCCCCTAAACCATGTCAAGCTATAGACTATGAACAACAAAAAGAATCGACAAGACCACTAGCTCGACTTACATTTATATACAACAAAATAATGAGGCTTTCTACTTACATACAAAACATAATTCTAGCCTCCTAACCAAGCATCATGGAGCATATAACCTTAAACACCAACGCAAACTTAGGCTACGACAAAACAAAACAAAATGAGCCCTTAGACAAACTTCAAAGCCACCATCTAGGAGTCTAAAGATAAGACTAAGATCATACATATTTCTGTACTTGTAACTTGATCCAATCGAATGCTAGCTTTAAGGTCCAAGCGATCCTGCTAAGGTTGGGAAGAAGAAAACAACGGAGCGATAAGTACAAATTGTACTTAGCGAGGTAATGCTAAATCTAATTCATTCTTGAGCTTTTAATGTGATCAAGCATTGAGTTTACTTAGCTAGGTTTATTAACATCCAAATTTCACCCAACTAAGCTTATGAAAAATTAAATACACATAGCATCATGCATAACATAATCAACATTCATGGCACATGCTCGAATACATAACAAACTGTAGAACTAAGTTTTGATATAATATTTGAAAAATGTTTTGGACTAAATTGCAAAGAATTTAAAATGAGTTTTTAGTCAAAAACAACTTGAAAATATGTTTAAGGGTTTTAAAGGCTTTGGAATGGACTTAAAGTACATTTAAAGTAGTCAAAACCAGGCTTTTAAAGTGACCGTACCGATACGATATTGAACCGTACCGATACGCCTTAGGGTTTACAAACTACCAGAATTCCAGTAGCCAAAACCCGTACCGATACGCTTAGCCGTATCGATACGGTGAGCTTTGAAATAACCCAACGGCTAGTCGCGTACCGATACGGTTGTATCGCGTACCGATACGCCTAACTACCCCAACGGTCACTTTCCCAACGGTCTTTTAAATTGCAGGACCGTACCGATACGCTAGGTAAGCGTATCGATACGCATCAGCTGAAGAAGCCCAACGGCTCTTTCCTCATTGAGACCGTATCAATACGGTTGGACGAGTATCGATACGCCAAGCTGCAGAACTACATTTATGGTGGGAAATAAAGACTCAAACGGCTCCAAATTGATCCCAACGGCTAGCAACGGCTACAAACTCAATTGGGAGTATAAAAGGGACCTCCTAGCATCTTGTAATTGTTAATGCTTCAATTGTTACAACATTATGATGTCAAAATTTGTCTAGAGCTTTAATTGTACATTTCTTGCTTAGACAACACTTGTGAGCTTACATTGTTAAATTTGCTCAAGTGTTTAGGTTTTGGGTGAGTGCTTAGAATTGCAAACAAACACCTTTTAGAGGGATTTCTAGTTTGCTAAGTCTTTCTTTGTAAAGAGAGTGTTCCTTCAAGCTTTGGGTAGAAAGCTTTGAGGGTTGTAACGGTTTCCTCCTAATCCTAGAAAAGGGGACGAAATTCTTAGTGAATTTGTTGGAAATCCTTAGTGGGGAGCTAAGGTAGTGGATGTAGACCTTGGTTAGAAGGTTGAACCACTATAAATCCTTGTGTCAAATTGCCAATTTTTCTCCTCCCACTAAAACACCCAATTATCCAACCTCTCCACACTTGGCGAGCAAGAACGGTTGATCGAATCGAGCCCCCTAAATCTCAACAATTGGTATCAGAGCTTGGCTCAATCGAAGAGGATTCACATCCTATTGAGAAGATCCGGCAAGCTCGATAACTTTTTCATCAACCGGCTCAAATGGCGCAATCCATCCGCCTTTCTTCAACGGAGATCACTATGCCCATTGGAAGACAAAGATGAAATTCTTCTTGAAGTCAAGAGATTACAAGCTATGGGACATAGTTGAAGATGGTCCGTTCGTGCCTCAAGGAAGCAAAGCGGATTGGAGTGCCGACGATCGCAAGAAGATGGAGCTAAATTGCAAAGCCTTGCACATGCTCTTTTGTGCTTTTGGCCCAACCATCTATGAGAAGATGTCTTCTTGTGAGAGTGCCAAGGAGGTATGGGACAAGCTTGAAGTCACATACGAGGGGACCGATGAAGTCAAGGAGACCAAGATTGGGCTCCTAACCTTAGAGTATGAGAACTTCAAGATGGATCCGGAAGAGAACATCGAGAAGATGTTTGATAGGTTCTCCACCATCACCAACGGTCTTAAAGGTTTTGGAGAAGCCATCCCGGAGGAAAAGCTTGTCCGAAAGCTCATCTATTCACTTCCCGAGTCTTGGGACTCAAAGAGGACCGCCATCATTGAAGCCAAGAATCTCAAAACCTTGAAGCTTGATGAACTCATGGGGTCACTTCTCACTCACCAAATAATGAAGAAAAACAAAGAAGAGGAGAAGAAGAAGGAAGAGATTAGAGCGATGGGGAAGAAGAAGATCATGGAGCTAGGCATCAATGCAAGTGCCGTAGCTCTCAAATCCTCCACTTGCCATCACGTAGATTCTAGTGAGGAGGATAGTGAAGATGAAGAGATGGCCTATCTCTTCAACAAGTTCGCCCGGTTCATGAAGAGCAAAATGGAAAAATCCAAGCATGAATCGATGAAGAAGATGAAGGACTCCCACAAATCCAAAAAGAAGGGATCATCTTTAAAACAAGCTTATGTGGTCACATGGAGTGATGAAGACTCCGCCGATGATGAAGTAGCCCACCTATGCTTGATGGCCCTCAATGAGGGGGAGGTAACTTCTAACTCATCTATTTCAAATTCTTATACATTTGATGAGTTACAAGATGCCTATGATGATTTGCTTTTGGAATTCAAGGCATCATTTTCTAAAAACAAAAAGTTGATTTCAAAAATAAAAATTGAAAATGATTTGCTTTCCAAAACAAATCTTGAACTTGAAGCAAGATTAAAAGATTTTGAACAAAAATGTTTTGATTTACAAAATTTGCTTCTCAAAGTTCAAAAAGAAAAGGATTTGATTTCCAATGAACTTGAAAAGAAAAATAGTTTTGGAAAATCAAACTTTTATGTAAGACAATCTAGTGCCCCTAGATTTGTGAATGGAAAATGTTTTAGAAGTGTTTGGGTCCCAAAAGGACTAACCACTTCAACTAAAAAGGATGAAATTGAAAAATGGATTCCCAAGGGGACTAAATTTTGTGCTACTAATGTCTATGGATCCAAAGCAATTTGGATACCAAAAATTACTTGATTGTCTTTTGCTAGGTGTGATGGAGAGTGATCAACAAGTCAAAAATTGAGGGGGAGCTCCATGCACACAAAGGAAGAAAACTTGAAGAAGGAAGGCTTCACACCCTCCCTTGAGTTCAAGTGTGGTAAAATCTAGTTGCTTTAGTGTTTATTTGATTTATTTTCTTTTATGTCAACTAGATATTCATATATGTTGAACTAACATTCTCATGATGCTTTGAGTAAGGGGGAGCCAATTTTTAAAACCAAAATTTTAAGTGTGTCAAATTTTTTTTTTGCCTCCTATGTTATCTTGAACTTAAATGTCATTTTAAATTCTTTTTGATATAACAAAAAGGGGGAGAAATGGTTTGAAAAATTGAAAATTTTCAAATGAATAAGGGGGAGCTTTACTTGTTTTCATTTGTAATCTCTTATTCACAATTTTAAAGTCAAAGGGGGAGAATTCCAAACAATTTTTCAAGTTGGTTTTATTATATCAAAAAGGGGGAGATTGTAGAACTAAGTTTTGATATAATATTTGAAAAATGTTTTGGACTAAATTGCAAAGAATTTAAAATGAGTTTTTAGTCAAAACAACTTGAAAATATGTTTAAGGGTTTTAAAGGCTTTGGAATGGACTTAAAGTACATTTAAAGTAGTCAAAACCAGGCTTTTAAAGTGACCGTACCGATACGGTATTGAACCGTACCGATACGCCTTAGGGTTTACAAACTACCAGAATTCCAGTAGCCAAAACCCGTACCGATACGCTTAGCCGTATCGATACGGCGAGCTTTGAAATAACCCAACGGCTAGTCGCGTACCGATACGGTTGTATCGCGTACCGATACGCCTAACTACCCCAACGGTCACTTTCCCAACGGTCTTTTAAATTGCAGGACCGTACCGATACGCTAGGTAAGCGTATCGATACGCATCAGCTGAAGAAGCCCAACGGCTCTTTCCTCATTGAGACCGTATCGATACGGTTGGACGAGTATCGATACGCCAAGCTGCAGAACTGCATTTATGGTGGGAAATAAAGACTCAAACGGCTCTAAATTGATCCCAACGGCTAGCAACGGCTACAAACTCAATTGGGAGTATAAAAGGGACCTCCTAGCATCTTGTAATTGTTAATGCTTCAATTGTTACAACATTATGATGTCAAAATTTGTCTAGAGCTTTAATTGTACATTTCTTGCTTAGACAACACTTGTGAGCTTACATTGTTAAATTTGCTCAAGTGTTTAGGTTTTGGGTGAGTGCTTAGAATTGCAAACAAACACCTTTTAGAGGGATTTCTAGTTTGCTAAGTCTTTCTTTGTAAAGAGAGTGTTCCTTCAAGCTTTGGGTAGAAAGCTTTGAGGGTTGTAACGGTTTCCTCCTAATCCTAGAAAAGGGGACGAAATTCTTAGTGAATTTGTTGGAAATCCTTAGTGGGGAGCTAAGGTAGTGGATGTAGACCTTGGTTAGAAGGTTGAACCACTATAAATCCTTGTGTCAAATTGCCAATTTTTCTCCTCCCACTAAAACACCCAATTATCCAACCTCTCCACACTTGGCGAGCAAGAACGGTTGATCGAATCGAGCCCCCTAAATCTCAACACAAACAACATTAATTTAACACATACTTCCATTTAATTCGATCAATACCATAATTCAATTCAATTTCCAGCATACTCAATCTCATGCTTAACAATTGAATTAACCAAAATTCATGCCAATCAATACATAGCATCATTAATTTATCAAAACGAAGTCACAAATTTCCATAAGCATCTCATTCGAATAGGTCTCAAACCATTAGCCAAAAATCAGAAGTTATCAAACTTATCTCATCTCAATTTCCATGTATTCGAACAGGGTCATTGCCCATTTTACATATGTTCGGACTTATAAGCATTTCATATGCATCATATCATAATCGGAAGGACCAATGTTCACATAATTTTTCATTTCATTTCACATCATAACATACCAAGTCATACAAACCATTTATCCACTTCATAAGCTATACATAATTTAGCAAATTTCATTTAATTTAATTAGGTTACATTGCATTTTATTTCATTGCCCTAGGTAGAGTAGACGTATCATGTATTCAAGCCATCAAGATGGTACCAAGTACCTAACAATGGTTGCACAAAGCAACAAACAATGGATGCCCAATAGCATCATGTGTCTTGAACATCAATCAAGAACACCTTATCATAGTCGAAGAGTACACAAGGTACTAACAATTGTTGCACAAGGCAACAAACAATGGTTGCACGAAGCAACAAACAAGAGAACTCAGACTCTAGGCATGCCGTACTATCTAAAACTTCTAATCGACCGAGGGCTTTTTATTCTTGTTAAATTATTATTCATTACTTCATTTAGCATATACATATTTTATAATTCAATTTGCATGATCATTCGATCACATTAGCATATGGGCAGCAACTTCACATATAGTCACATGCATATTAAACATAGCAAAAGTACCATAGGGCAGTCCACATACTCATATAAACAAGCATTATCAAGAATCCAATTTCACACATGGTCAACATACAAATGATCACATAGGCATTCCATATTTGCACATATTCAAGCATTATCAAAATCCAAATCAAGCATGTAAATCATGACATTTAAATTCACATGAAGCAGCCCGCATTTTCATATTTTCAAACTTTAGCCAAAATCTCAAATCATGCATCCAATTTTCCTTTGATCTCCTTCCCTTACTAAACACATTACCAAATATCAATTAGGTCCAATTTCATGCATAGAAATTATAAATTACAAAATAATAAGGTGGTTCGGACACTAGTCCCAACCCTAATACAAAATTACACTCACAACTCCTTAAGCTTGATCTTGAATTAAGATGCCCTTATTTCTTCCCTTCGATTGATCGATCCTAGCTTCCTCTAAAGTTTCTTCACAATTCCGATCTTAATTCTCAACATAAAATGAATACACACTATATTAGGAAGCTATTCAATCATAATTACTCCTCAATTTCAAACATGAACATACATTTTCAAATCTGATTTTCTATTAAACTAGTTGGAAGACTAGTTAATGTTTTAATCATATATTTTTAATTACTAATCCAAAATTCACTTATCATATACCCTTAGAAAGGTATTGAACTCAATTTTCTACTCATGTAAACCTCATATTTTTATCTTATTCGAATAAACACAGTTTATTACTTAAATATACCCCTTTCGATAAATCTGGACAGCTTGTATTGTCCAACTTTAAAAATTCATATCTCCTAATTTACATACTTAAATTGAGTTCCATTTTCTTTCAATGATCCTAGACATACCAAAGTTTATACAGTAAAAAGTTCAATTCGAAATACCTTAGATCCAAGTTTTGGTGAATTTACAAAGTTACAGCTCATGACTTGTATTCCACTGGACAACTTACTTATTTATCACCTTTAGCTTAAAATTCATCTAGTTACACCATTCAAAGTCTAAATTCACTTATGGCATGACTTATACTATTCTTCCATGACATTTTACAGTCCACATTAACTTTCAATTTCAACGATCAAGTCCTCAATTTTACCGATTTTCCAGTTCAGTCTCTAATCTCCATTATTTTCGAATACATGTCCACTTTTAGTTCTAATCGAATTTTCCTCTTTTTAATTCGTTTTCCCAGCAACTAAAAGTAATTTCTCATAGAATTCTTATTTCTCTACAACTTTCCCCTAGTGAAAATTTTCTAATTAAATCTCTAATCATACCAATTTTCCAATTATCCATGACTTTACACTTTCTCTCAAAACAGTCCCTTTATGAATCTATTTATGATTTCTCAAGTAGTTTTTCAAGGATTTCATTAGTTCAATTTATTATATTCATCAAGACTCTCATATTTTCATGTTTATACAAATTTTAAGTTTGCATGCATGGTGTGTTACATAACCGAATAGCTACAAGGAGAATAGAACCTACTTCTTGATTTTCTTGTTATCACTAGCTACCCTTCTCAATTCCTAGCTTAATCCTTCAAACATGCAAGCTAAAATTTCACCATTTGAGCTTCAAAACTTTCAGACCTTTGAGCTTCTCTTCTCTCCATTTTCTCTCAAACCTCACGGCAACAAGGAGGAGAAATGATGGAGAGAAGACACCCTCCCTAATTTGGGGGATTTGATAGCTTCCAAAATTACTCAAGTATCCTTTAACCTTTCTCTTTTATCATCATTTTACTAAGGGCAGCCCTAAGGACTTTTAGTTTTTAACATGCAATTTTCAAACATTATTTCTATTTTAATTTGGTCATCAAATTTCCTTTGCCATGATTTCTTTAATTTCCCAATTTGGTCCGATTTCCACAAGGAAATGTACCACTTCTTAATTTCTTTTAATTCTTCTAATTTCTCACTTTGGATCTTGTTATCACTAATTCGAATTCACTAATTTATCTTTTGGCTAAATTTCTTAATTCAAGGCTTAATTACTTTTTAATTCGAATTGGTGCTCTAGTTGCCCAATTAAGAATTCAAGGACCAAATTGAACAATCTACTTAATTGCAAGCTCAATTGCTTCTAAGAATAAATAAATTAATTAAATTTAACGGCTTCAAATTCTAGGACGGAAATGTGGGTGTTACAAGTCATGTCCATAAAAATGTCAATCTTTTTTATGAACTTATCAGTATTAGCAATGTATGCACTAGTTTGAGACATAAAAGCATGAAGAGTGTTTTCTAAAGAACTAGACTGCATTGGCTGTTGCGGCGGCATGTGTTGCTATTGTGGCATGTTCTGCCGAGGTATGTTTTGGTGGAATCTCATTGCTGGAGCATTTTAATTTTACGGATTGAGTGCATTATTGGGGTTTCTCTAGGAGAAGTTGAGGTGCTTTTTTCAGGCTAGATTGTAATTGTTGGATGTCATTTTGTTATTGCGATTGTAGTTTCCAACATAGAAGGGCGACTCTAGGTTCTGTGGGCATTCAGAAGAATCATGGTCATCATTACATTAATTACAAAAGGAACTTATTACCTTGATCTCCTGAGCGTTGCTTGGTCGTTGCATATTTTTCACCATATTGATCAAATTGGCCAATTGTGAAAGTATTGACTGTGATGACTCAAGCTCATTAACGGTGGCATGGCGTCTTATTCATCCCCTTTAGCCGTGTGAAATTGGTAGTCGTTCTTTGCAAGTTTGTTCAGAATGTCGAAAGCTTCCTCTGGCGGTTTGTCAATGAGAGTGCCATTTGCCGAGGCATCTAACATCATTCTTGCTGGGGAATTTGATGAGTTATAGAACATTGCCACTTATGTCCAAAGTGGAAATCCATGCAAAGGGCACTTGTGCAACAGTTCTCTGTAGCGTTCCCATGCCTCGTACATAGGTTCATCATCTGCTCGTCGAAAAGAATAGATTTCGTTACGCAACTTATCATATAAATTAGTTGGATTAAAACGCGCAAGAAAATCACGACATGAATCATTCCAAGATCCAATGGATCATGCTGGAATGCTATTTAACCAGGTCTTTTCCCTACTCCTCAATGAATAGGGCAATAATTTCAGTCTCAAAACATCTTCATGGACTCCTTGGATCTTGAATGAATTGTATATCTCCATGAATGATTTGAGATGTTGCCTGGAATCTTCAGTGGCTGATCCACAAAACTGCCCAATGGTATTGAGCATGTTGAACATGACATGCTTTAAATCAAAGTGGGCAGCCTCTATCTCTGGTGTGACAACTCCGGGATTTAGTCCGCTCAGATCCTCTTCTAGGTAGTCTCGAACAGTTAGGTTCTGCACTGGAGCAATGTACAATGGCAGGTTGTCTCCATTCCATGTCGCGACATTCTGCTGCTCGTCGATAACTAGCTGCCTGTCGGCAACCTGCTGCCCATTGGCATTTCGATTGTTGTTGACATTGTTGCCACCAACTTGATGTGCCACTATTTCTCTCGCCCTTTGTTTGAGTTTCTGGCAACTTCGATTGATTTCTGGGTCTAGGTCGTGGAGCAGATACTTTGGGTTCGCCCTGGTCATACACCAATACAAAACCAAAGTTTATTAGTGCTCGAAAAACAGATTAATAAAAAGTGCAAGAAAATAAAATCGAAAGTTGCTATTGCCAATCCCCGTCAACGGCGCCAAAAACATGATGCTCGCGTAAAAGTGCCCCGCAATAGTGCAAGTGTACACGTCTCAAGTAATATAATGATAAGTATATCGAGTATCGTCTCCACAAGGATTGGGCTAGCCTTTTGATCCTACTTCCTCGCACAGTAAAATAAAAGGAAAGAACACATGTAAATTGGGTTGTTTTGAATAATCTAAAGAACTAATTCTAAAATAAGCTTGAAATAAAATAAAGAGAAAATCAAGATGAGAGAATGGGCCGGATCAGATTGTGTCGTAGAGTGAAGACCGAGTTAGTTACCACCACATGGGATGACAACCATGCTTATTCGTTTCGCGAGTCTAACTTTCCCGATATTAGACAAATGGATAATCTCATAAACTCTCTCCCGATAAGTATGCAAGAATAAATTCAATGCGAAGAATAAGCAAACCTTGAACTAAATTGCATTAAAACTAAAACAAAGTACAATTGTCTTTACACAACTACTAAACAACTGATCCTAACCCTAAGGAAAATTAGAACATAATGAATGGAAAGAAAACACAAAATAATCCTAAGCTCTCTCATTCTTCTTCTCTCCACGACTCTCTCTCCCTTTTTTCCGTTGGTGGCAAGCCTTCTTTATATAGGGGATGGTGTAGGGCAAGGTCCTTCTTGGATAGGAAGTTAAGTTGGACTTGGACTTGTCTTCATTAAAGAGGTGAATCTCTTTAATTTTAATGCATTTATCCACTTTTGCCAAAATTCCATATTTAACCTCCCTTCCATATTTTTGTCCTCCTTTCGAGCTCTCCTTGCCGCGCAAAGTGTGTAGAAAAATCAGGCATTTTCTCCTCTTTAAATTAGCTACCACTTTGCTCACTTTGCCCTTCGGCAGGAGGATTTGTGCGCTGCCTCGACAGGGAATATTTGCTGCCTCGGTAGAGGTCTATCACTGAATCTGCTCCATAAGGCTCCATCTTCATAATCCAGCTTCCCTCAGTAGAAGTTGTCATCTTTGGCTCAGCTCGATCAGGGTTCTTTCAGTAGCTCATCCTGCACCATACTTCATGTTCCTACATTGCCCACACGACATCAGCTGCCCCGACAACAAGTATATCTGCACAAGCACCAAATACGCATTAAACAGTACATTTTCATAGAATATGTCAAATAGAAGAATAAAAGGTAAAAGTACTCAAATTAACGTATAAAAGGTTATAATGCAGCTTAATTAGGTGTAGGTTAAGCGATATTTTCCGTAAAAATGAGTGAAAATATAGGACTTTTGGGCACTTATTAAGAAGTGAATAATCTTAATACTTCTCTTGCTATTGGGAAAAATGGTTTTGACAAGGGTAGTTCTTCAAAAACCCAATATATAAAGAGAAAGAAATTTAACTATAAACAAAGTGGCTCTCAAAAAAATTATAGAAATAAGAGGATTAGAAGTGTATGTGTTCCTAAGGAACTTGTAGCTTCTAATAATATTGTTGCTATGTCATCTTGGATTCCTAAGGGAACCAAGTTTTTGGGAGCTAACACTTATGAACCCAAAATGGTTTGGGGTATCAAAATCAAAGAACTAATCTTTGTTTGTAGGGGGAGCATTTCTACAAGGTCAAAGCTTTAAGTCAAAACACATGGTACCTTGATAGTGGATGCTCAAGACATATGACCAGAGATAAGAGTAGATTTATAGAGCTCAAGCCAAAGCATGGTGGAGTGGCAACTTTTAGTGACAACTCCAAAGGCCATATTGAGGGCATTGACTCTATTGGTAATCACTCATCCATTCTTATTGAAAATGTATTGCTTGTTAATGGTCTTAAACATAATTTATTGAGCATTAGTCAACTTTGTGACAAAGGTTTTGATGTTCATTTTGATAAAAATGGGTGTAAAATTGTGAACATTAAAACAAATAAAATAATGCTCATTGGTCATCGCATAGGAAACATTTATATGGTGCATTTAGATGACATACATTCATCCCATGCATATTTAGTTGCACATAATGAGAATGATGCATGGTTGTGGCATAGGAAACTAGGGCATGCTAGCATAAGTGTTTTAGAAAAGTTGGTTTCCCAAAATCTAGTTAGAGGTTTACCCAGACTAAATTTTTCATTAGATAAAATATGTGATGCTTGTGCTAAGGGTAAACAAAAGAGAACCTCATTTAAACCCATTAATGATGTTTCAACTAGTAGGGTGTTACAATTAATCCACATGGATTTATTTGGGCCTATTAGAAATATGAGCTTGGGTGGTAAGTCATAGGCATTTGTATTGATAGATGACTTTTCTAGATACACTTGGGTTCTATTCTTAAGTACTAAGGATGAGGCTTTAGAAAATTTTATCACATTTACAAAACTTACCCAAAATGATATTGATCTTAAAATCTCACATATTAGAAGTGATCATGGAACCGAGTTTCAAAATATGGGTTTTGAAGATTTTGTAATGAAAATGGTATTACCCACAATTTTTCGGCTCCTTGCACTCCTCAATAAAATGGGGTAGTTGAGAGGAAAATAAAACTTTAGAAGAGATGTCTAGGACCATGCTTTGTGAAAACAATTCACCTAAGTATTTTTAGGCGAAAGCCTCTAATACGGCTTGTTATATTATTAATAGAGTAATGATTAGGCCTATTTTAAAGAAAACACCCTTTTGGTTGTAAATGTTTTGTTTTAAACAATGGAAAAGACAACTTAGGTAAATTTAATGCTAAAAGTGACGAAGCAATGTTTTTGGGTTATTCCCTAAATTCTAAAGCCTACCGGGTATTTAATAAAAGAACTTTGGTTATTGAAGAGTCTATACATGTTTTTTCGATGATAACCTCCTTTCGAGGAATGAATCTTGTGATGATGATGATGTAGGGATCATTGAAGCCATTGATGGAGGAAAAACATCAAAGGTGGATGAGATTCCAACAAAAGAAGAGGAAGCACAAGATCCACCTCTTGAAGCCTTGAAGGACTTGGCTCTTGAGGAAAATGAGGTGACATACCCAATGGAGTTCAACTATGTCGAAGGTGGTGAAATCTTGTGTGATCCATCCAAAGGGGTAACTACTAGATCCTCTCTCAAACTTACGAATCATGTTCCATTCATCTCATGCATAGAGCCTAAGAATATTAAAGAATCATTAAAATATGATTTTTGGATATTGGCTATGCAAGAGGAACTTAATCAATTTGAGAGAAGTAGAGTATGGACATTAGTTGATAGGCCTAGTAATCAATCTACTATAGGAACTAAGTGGGTATTTAGAAGCAAACTAGATGAGAGTGGTATAGTGAGGAACAAGGCTAGACTTGTTGCTCAAGGATACAATCAAGAAGGGAGAATTGATTTTGATGAAACATATGCACCCGTAGCTAGAATGGAAGCTATTAGGATGCTTCTTGCATTTGCATGTTATCATGATTTCAAACTTTTTCAAATGGATGTTAAAAGTGCATTTTTAAATGGTTTTATAAATGAAGAAGTATATGTTGAACAACCACCCGGTTTTGAAGATCCATGTAACACCCCAAAATCTGGTCCAGTCAGAATTAGGTTTCAGTGATCAGAAACCTCATATTGATATAATTCAGATATTGTACCGGCTAGTTAATTCTGGATATTGGACTCTAATTGAGTCAAATTAGCAAGCATGGACCTTATTGAATAGTATTGAAGCTTTTAGTGATTAAATTGTAAAAATTGAAAACTTGGAGCCAAAACCATGAACTTCCGAGAGTTGAGGGACCAATCTTGCAATTAGCCCATCCTCAATTAAATCACCGTTTCTCCAGCAAATAAAATGAAACTAGTTCATTGGGAGGAAAGGCCAATCGGCCAAATTTAATAAAAGGAAAGGGAAAAGTGAATTGAAGCTTATCGAAAACCTCACTAAGCAAGCACCTCTAATCATCTTCATCTTCTTTCTCCTACCAACAAGTAAGCACCACCATTGTAGGAAACCTTAATCTTTGAATTTCTTCACCTTATTGCTTTCAAAACATTACTATCAATCGAGTAAGCTATATTCCTTAATCGATTTTGGATTCCATGGATGTATTGAGTTAATCTTAAGCTAGGGTTTTGACCATCCATGAATATCTCATCGTTGTCATCTATATTGAAATCAAATATCAATTTTGATATTATTATATTGGTTTTGATATCGTATTATTGACCCTAATAGTCTTCCTATTGATTTCCTAGCTCAAGACAACGAAAAGGAACATCCATCAAATTCACCGAAGGCTAGGAACAAGAGAGTTGTCATCTGAGAGACGTAGGAGCATCAGATTCTAAGGTGAGTGTAGGCGGAGTCTCGGGATTAGGCGAGGAGCCTTCCTGAACCATTTATTGTTGTTTTCGATCATATCGCTAACAATATCATTGAAGAAGTTGCATTGGATTGTTAACCATACTCATTGGTAAGTGTCGGTAAGTTGTTATTGAATATCAGTCATAGTTATTGGCATCGCTATCATGCATTGTTATTGATATGCTTAGTGTTATTGAAATATTGTAAAGAAATCATCGGATATTGATATTGATATTGACATTGAAACATGGCATATTGATAATGAAACTTGGTTGCTATTGATAATATTGAAGTCATTGGTCATTAAAATTCTCATTGAACATTGAATATGGATACGGACATTGAAACCTTGGATTTTAATGGACAATTGATACAATTGGCATGCCATAAAATTCATGAGCTCGGTGTACATGTGGACTACGGTCCTAAGGCTACGACCTATATTGATTTGGCGAGGCGGAAGGATATGTATTGATATTGGTCCTATTGGCGAGGTGAAGGGATTAGACCATTCATTGATTTGGCGAGGCGTAGGAATTTGCGTATCCACTATCTTGATTCAATCCAAGGGTTAATGATGAAATTACTATGTTAAACATTGTATTTGGATGCATAAGCATTGACATTGATGAGCATGAGATCATATATAATTATATACTTCATACATTGATGTTCATGTTGTTTATGACTACCTCACTAGGCAATGTATACCTAACGTGTCTTATCTCATGCATTTCAGGTTGAAAGGCCATTGCGTTTGAAGATCGGATAGTCGAGGCGAGACAAGTCACTACAAGCCTAAAGTAATGTATTTTGACTTTACGAACTCCTAGGAATGTGGCAAAGTAGATGAATTGGTCTTTTGTGCTTATTTTGATATGCGTGTAAGTCATAGTATGGTTAAAGGCCCTAATTTAACTTTTGGATTGGCTAAAAATGGTTAAAAGTGGCATATTTGGTTCATAAAGGTCAAAAGCTAGTAAACGTATTCGAATGATGATAAATTTTAGCATGCCAGTAGTTTATAACATTGAAATGTTGTGTGTAAATTTTCATTGCATTTGAACATCGTTTGGTAGATCAATTCAATTAAAAACCAGCAAAAATCTATCATTACAGGCCAGGCCGTATCGATACGGGTAATGGCGTATCGATACGGTTAAGCAAATATGGACTCTAAGAAAATGGTGTATCTATACGGTTGGAGGCCGTATTGGAACATTTTGCTACTGGAATTCATTGTTTCGATACGAGTCTATAGCGTATCGAAATGAGTCAAAGTCAACGGAAGTCAACTCGTACCGATACAGGGCTTGTTCGTATCGATACGGTCTAAAGGATAAAGTCAACGTAGGTTGACCATCATGCACCTATTTCGAAACAGCCTTAAGGCATTTCGATACAGGATCAGTTAAGTTAGTTAAAAGGGCTGAAACAGAAGATTCGTAATGTTTACAGTCTGGTCACTGAATTTTGAATGGCTAAATTGAATGAGTAATTAAACTCCAAATTGTATGAAATTTTGCAGGCCTGTTAAAATAGTATTGAATTTTAGCGTGGTATAACTAATTGCATTGAAGAACCTCCAATTTATTGAATTGTTGAGTATAGAAATGAAATTTTATTGTATCATACACTACATTGTTCTTTGGTATCACCTTCAAACCCAGTTCTTGACCAGACCGGGAAGGGGGTGTTACAATCCACATTTTCCAAACCATGTTTCTAAATTGACTAAAGATTTGTATGGTTTGAAACAAGCTCCTAGAGCTTGGTATGAAAGGCTTTCAAACTTTTTGATTGAAAAGGTTTTTGAAAAAGACAAGGTGGACACTACACTTTTCATTAAAAGAAATGGCAATGACATCTTAGTAGTACAAATTTATATTGAAGATATAATCTTTGGTTCTACTAATGATTTTTATTGCCAAGAATTTTCTAAGCTAATGCAAGGTGAATTTAAGATGAGCATGATGGGAGAGCTCTCATTTTTCTTGGGGATCCAAATCAAGCAAAGGAAAGATGGCACCTTCATCAATCAAGAAAAATACATAAATGACATGCTCAAGAAGTTTGGCTTGGAGAACGTAAAGCCTCAAGCCCCTCCAATGAGCTCATCAATAAAGCTTGACAAAGATGAGGGAAGTAAGTGTGTTGATTCTAAGCTTTATAGATCTATGATTGAATCTTTGCTTTACCTTACCGCAAGTAGACCAGATATTATGTTTAGTGTTTGCTTGTGTGCTAGGTTTCAAACTAGCCCTAGATAATCACACCTAGTTTCCATTAAGAGAATTTTTAGATACCTTAGAGATACACCTAGTTTAGGTTTTTGGTATCCTAGGGATTCCTCATTTGACCTGCATGCTTTCTCCGATGTGGATTATAGGGGATGTAAGATAGATAGGAAAAGTACCTCCGGAACATGTCAATTCTTAGGTAGTATGATCATATCTTGGTTCTTTAAGAAACAAAATAACGTAGCCTTATCTACCACCGAAGCAGAGTACATATCCTTAGGGAGTTTTTGTGCTCAAGTTCTTTGGATGAAACAACAAATCTTAGATTATGGTGTTCAAGTAGATAACATACCCCTTAAGTGTGACAACACTAGTGCCATTTGTCTCACTAAGTATCCCATCCAACACTCTAGAACCAATTAGCGGGCATATTTACCAAACCTTTAGATAAAGAACGTTTTTGGACCCTTAGGAGAGAGTTAGGTTTAACCAGCCTTCCTTGACCCTTTTAGGTCCCAAATGACCAAAAATGTGTTTGAAATAATTTGATGCTCATACTTGTGTTGATTTGCCTCCTTTTACATCTATGCTCGTTGTTAGGGAGTGTATGCAACTGTTTTAGTTCATTTAACATGCTCATATATCATTTACATGCATTTAGGCTCGATCTAAGTTGGCCTTTTAGACTTAAAACTGCGTAAAATACATTTTCTGGCAAATGTGTATCGAAACAGGTACATCTATTTTGGTACGGGCTCGATCTAAGTTGGTTACACTAATGAATCGTATCAAAACGGGATCTTCACGTTTCGATACGGGTTTGCGGTGTTGTTCCGAAATAGGGTCAACCTGTATCGAAACAAGTCTCGTACCGATACGGCTCGAAAGTGTTTTGAGACCCCCGTTCTGATACCCCAAGTGGCGTATCGATACGCATCTTCATAAATGAGTATCAAACTTTAATTAAAACACCAACTCCCTCTTCTTCTCTCAAACCCTAATCGAAAACCCTTATATAAACTCCTCAAATCTCTTGATTTTTCACATCAAAACCTAGTTTTTTAGGGTTTTCAATCATCCCTTTTCATCCATTATCCTATACCAAGGTATAAACCCTTTTCTTTTTAAATTTTCATTTGATTTTCTTTAATGTTTTTACTTAATTTTTGTCTAGAATATATCCTTATAGTATGAGTTTTGAAGTTTTTGCAAAATTTCTTTAAAACTCGGAAAAAATTTGTTCAAATATAAAAACTATATCATATATTTTTCTTTACTGTTTTTCAAAATTCTTTTTACCAAAAATTTATTTTATGTTTATATATGTTTTTAAACTATATTGTATAGATTTTAATACACCTTGACTATTGGATTGAATTTGGTTGATTTACGCATATATGTGTTTTGTGTCTTGATTTATTTCCATATTTCGAATATGGGTTCTAGGAAGAGAATACGAACCGATGAGGCTGGTGGAAGTTCTAACACTGATGACGATTCCTCTCGTCCCAACCTCACTCTACTCTATCAAAAGAGTCTTCAAAACAAAGACACCCATACCAACTTCAAGCTCTTTCAAGATCATGCAATCCGTCGTGAGCGTATCGTCTCTATACCCTTTTTGGATTCTGAACGTTTTTAATTTCGTTATCTCACTTTATTGAGGCATTGGAATTTCCTACCCTTTTTTAGCTTATCGATACATTATATCGTAACATGGTTCTTCTCTTCTATGCCAATGCCCGATGTATCTCCAATGCCGATCATTTTCAAGTGATAGCCATCGAGTCCTACCTCATGGGGAAGAAGTTTCGAGTTGATCCAGAAACCTTAGTCAATGTCTTTGGATTTAAAGATGAGCGCATTTCGGATGAAAACTCGTTGGGACATACTCTCGGTGGCTCCGTCACGGTCCTTGATGCTCATGATCGCATCCTTCATCTCATGGTGGTTTCGTCCTTCTAGAGGAAAATTCTCCCACATTCGGCAAGTCGACAATTTTTGGATTCATTGCTTTCGTGAGGAACGTCGACCAAATCTTTGCCAAATCATTTCTGCCGAGATGGTACATCTTGTTCAAAACTGTAACTCGAATCTTGTCACTTCCTTCACTTATGACAGTGCCTTGAGTTACTTGTTCTCAAAGTTTGGGATCGATTGCTCTCTTGACTTTCTAGAATCTCTCAAGAATCTCATCGATAAGCGCACACTTCTCCGTTGCAAATTTCATTTCATTGATGGAGAGTGGATTCGTGTCGAGCATCCTTCTCAAGTTGCAGCCCCCGAACCTCAACCTCAAGTTGCTCCACCAAACAACAAAGCCCTCATGACTTTCCTTATCGAGCAATTCAATGGCTTGCAAACCCACATGGACTCCGGTTTTTTCACTCTTGACACTCGCCTCACTTCCTTGGAGGAATGTATCCAAAGTGTTGAGAATCAACTCACTTTGGTTGAAACTCAACAAGCATCAATGGACATGTCTTTTATCGGCTTCTATGGCTAGTGGAGATAATTTCGAAGGAGCACCGCCAATGATGAAGATGAAGATGACGATGAGCCTTAGATCTTTGCATTCCATTGCATATCATCTAGTTTAGGATTTCCATATTTATGCACCTATCTATGTTTTTGCTTTAAGACCTATGCTTTGATCTATTGTTTTTAGGCATTAAGCTTGCATATTATGTTTGAATATTGTGGAAATATTTTGCTTTGGTTTATTATGCTTAATGAATTTATGTTGTTTTAATTATGCTTTGTCTTGTTCTATATTGCTTTATCTCATGATTATATTCCTTCATTGATTTTGATCTAACAAAAAGGGGAGAAGGGTTAAGCTAAATTTTTCAAAATCCTTTTCAAAACCTAGCTTCAACTTAGGGGGAGTTTACTTAAAAATTTACTTTGGTTTTGTTATATCAAAAAAGGGGAGATTGTAAAACCAATGTTTGATTTTGATATAACAAATAATCTAAGGACTAAATTGTAAAGTAAATAAATTTTTAAGTACTCAAAAGACTCACATTTGACAAGTAAATTTTAGACTAAAAATGTTTTGAAGTCAAAACTTAAACCCCATAAAATTGTCTAAGTGTTTCAAAGCTGAAATACTCAAAATTGCCCAAACGTTTCAAAACACCCCTAAAGTGTTTCGATACGTTTTGCCACTGGAAACTTCCGTTTTGATACAGACTAATCTGTTTCGAGACAAGGGTTTCGAAACGGTCTTGCCCGTTTCGATACAGCCTTCGTCTAGGCTTTTAATTTTTAAGTGTTGTTTCAAAACGGCTCATATCCATTTCGATACAGAGGTTAAGTACTTTCAAATTTGAGCATTAAATGAACTAGCAGTTACTTGTCAGAACTGAACTTTTGAAAAATTGGTTAAGTGTTTCGATACGCCCCTTTTTCTGTTTTGAAACACCAATTTACAGTTCCAAAATGTTTCGATACAGCCTATAGCCATTTCGATACAGCCTATAGCCATTTCGATACGACCCCCTTTTTACACTTACAAGTATTTTACAGTTTCAAACTGTTTCGATACGGCCTATAGCCGTTTCGATATGGGTCCTTTTTTACACATAATGGCTATTTCTTTTTTGGGTGTCCGTTTTGATACATGGCTCAGTGTTCCGATACGAGTAGTTGCAAAACAACATTTATGGATGGAAGAGAGAGCCCCAACGGCTCTATTGATCATCTCAACCACCCAAACGGCTAGAAATCAATGAGATGGTATAAAGAAAGCCTCAAAAGCACCAAGAATAACTATTGAATCTCAAAGCAACATCCAAGCAATCCAATCCAAACCCTAAACACTTATTGTCAAATTATTGTACCCAACTCTTAGAGTTCTTACTGTAAATCAAATTTGTGATTTTGGGGAGTGTTTGTAATCAATTTGGGCTATATTTATCTTGTGAAAGATCAATTGTAATAGCCAACATCTTCTTTGTAAGTGAGAGTCTTGTGGTTCAATCTTTGGGTAGAAAGATTGAACATTTGTAAAGGTTGCCTCCTTAGCCTAGAAAAAGGGGAAGAACAAATTAGTGAAGAGTTTGTTGAAAATCCTTAGTGGGAGCTAAGGTAGTGGATGTAGAGCTTGTTTAGAAGCTTGAACCACTATATTTGCCTTGTCCGTCATTTTAATTATTCCTTTTGCTTCCTTCATTCTTGAAAATGCCAATTCACCCCCCCCCCCCTCTTGGCCATATCGGTTAATTCGATCCACTCAACAAATGTAGATGAGTGTCTATATCCCTTAGCATTTTTAATTGTGGATAGTGAGTGTGAGTCAGCTTGGACCTGGTTTCTTGACCAATTGAAGATTGATGTTGAACAATTCTCACCACATCTCATTTATGACTGATATGCAAAAGGTAATCCTAATTGTTTTTAATTTTCAGCATATATTATTCAATTTTGCTTACTAATAGTTTCTTTTTTTTTCTAAAAATTGTAAGGACTGATGGAATCTGTGATGGAATTGTTTCCCTATTCAGAGCATAGAACCTGTGTGAGACACCTCTACAATAATTTTAAGTTAGCTGGAGACCACAAGGGCAAAGCATTGAAGGACCAACTCTGGAAAGCTGCTAGGGCAACATATGTGAGAGAGTTTGAAGTTTCTATGGCAGAATTTGAGGTATAATTGTATATTTGTAAATATTTTTTTAATATGTGCATTTGATTAACATGTTTGTTTTAAAATTACTTTGCAGCATTTATCAAGTACATGACACTTGTTTCTGTCAGGAAAAGACCCTAGGCAGTGGATAAAGTCTCACTTATCCTTCAGATCTAAGTCATACATTTTGCTAAACAATCATTTCGAGTCTTTCAATAAGGTAACTTATTATGTTTAGATTTCTGTTAATGTAATATTGTGCTGAGTTAGACATTATGTTAAAACTCTATGATACTGTGATGATTTCTATTAATGTGATATTGTGCTAAGTTAGATTTTTGTTAAGATGATAGACTGTTTGAATTTCTGTTTAGATTTCTGTGTAGATGATATATACCGGTGAGTTTGATTTTTGTTTAGATTATATTGTGATCATACTGTGTAAATTTCTTTTTACATAATATTGTGATAGGATGATACTGTGTAGATGATACTTGAAGCTAGAGACAAAGGAATTATTACCTTGGTGGAGTCAATCAGATCAAGATTAGTACAACGAATACCAAAAAGAGGGATAAAGAAGAGAAATTAACTGGCCTTTTATGTACTAAAATTCAGAGAAAGTTGGACAATGCAATCACACAGTCACAAAGGTAAGTTTGTTTTTAAACTTGTCCATTTGTTGTTTGTGTATATAGATGTTGGACAATGCAGTCACTTATTATTTATTGTTTGTTTTATATAGATGTTTGCCACTGCATGATGGTGGCTCAATGTATCAAGTCTCATGTGGCTCTTCAGACCAACATGTTGTTAACATCCAAGCACGAACTTGCTCATGTCGAAAATGGGAATTAACAGGTTAAGTTACTTGTTCTACAACTCTTTAAGCCTCTAATAATGTGTACACATACTAATTAGTTTCGTTCATTTGTTGCAGGCATCCCATGTATCCATGACATTTCTTTTATATTGTTGATTGAACACAGGCCCGAGACATATGTAGACCCATGTTACTCAGTATCTACTCAAATGGCCATCTACTCTCATTTCATCAGTCCAGTGAGGGGTGAAAACTAGTGGACTCCTCAACAAACTAATTTAATTGTCTTGCCACTTGTGATAAAAAGACCACAAGAAAGAAAAAATAAGAGTAGAAGAAGGGAGGCAGATGAAGCACCATCTAAGGGTGGTAAAATGACCAAAAAAAGTGTGAAAGTGTCCTGTAAAAAGTGTGGAGGGTCTAGCCACAATGTGAGGACATGAAAGGGCCCTATTGGTGGTAATACCGGACCCCAAAAATCAGCATCTACTTCTACTGTTGGTGGTAATACCAGACCCCAACAACGAGCATTCACTCATGTTAGGCTTGATAGGCTCGATTTACTTCAACCGATTTAGGTAGCCAAGTAGTGGAGAAGTTGGATTTTGGGTGATTTTGTGGGAGGTAAAAATTAGAAAATGGACACAAGGATTCATAGTGGTTCGGCCTTCTAACAAACACCTACATCCACTACCTTAGCTTCCCACTAAGGATTTCACCAAATTCACTCTTGAATTTCTTCCCCTTTTCTAGGCTAATGAGGCAACCTTTACACACTCAAATCTTTCTAACCCAAAACTTGAGTAAACCCTCTTTACAAGAGAAAATTGAGCAAACTTGAAATCCCTCACTAGGTAGATAGTTTGCACTCTTAAGCTCACTCATCCAATCCTAAACACTTGATCAAATTTGACAATTTTAGCTTACAAGTGTTGTCTATACTAGAAATGTAAAATTTAAGCTCTAAGACAATTTCTTCATCATAATGTTGTTGAAAATTGAAGCATTAGTCTTTCCTTGATGCTTGGAGGTTCCTTTTATACTCCCAATTGAGTTTGTAGCCGTTGAGGACTGTTGGGATATTGGAGCCATTGGAGACTTTATTTCCCACCATAAATACAGTTCTGGTGATGTCTATTTCGATACACGTGTAGCTGTACCGAAACGCCCTTCTTCAGAACTAGCCGTTGGAGTCTGATGTAGTGTGCAGTATTGAAACGTTTCAGAACGTATCGATACAAATTATGCCTGTATCGAAATTGGTCCATTAAAAGCACTGGGTTGGCTACTTAAAAGCGTTTCAAACATTGTCAAAACCTTTTTAAACATCCTCAAACTTATTTTCAAGTTGTTTTCGACCTAGAGAATATTTTAAATTCTTTTCAATTAAGTCTAAAACATTTTCAATTAATATATCAAAAAATATATATTTCTACAATCTCCCTCTTTTTGATATAATAAAACCAACTTGAAAAATTGTTTGGGATTTTCCCCCTTAGTATTTTAAAAAATTTGAATAAGAGATTTTAAAAATCGAATGAAATTAAATCTCCCCATTATTCTCTTGAAAAATCAATTTTTCAAACTATTTCTCCCTTTTTTGTTATATAAAAAAAAGACATTAAGCTCAAAATAACATACGAGGTTAAAAAATAGATACAATTAAAAATTTTGTTTTAAAAATTGGCTCCCCCTTACTTAAAGTATCAAATATTCTTAGTCCAACAATATGATATTCTAGTTGTAAAGAAAAAATAATCTAATTAAAAAACAAACAACAACTAGAAATTTTACCAACACTTGAACTTCAAGTGAGGATGTGAAACATTCATTCTTCAAGTGTTCTTCCTTGTGTGTATGAAGCTCCCCCTCAAATTTGGACTTGTTGATCATTGTCCATCACACCTAAACATAAGACAATCAAGTAATTTTGGGTATACAATTTGCTTTGGATCCATAGACATTAGTGGCACAAAATTTAGTCCCCTTAGGAATCCACTTTTCAATTTCATCCTTTTTAGTTGAAATGATTAGTTCTTTTGGGACCCAAACACTTCTAAAACATTTTCCATTTACAAATCTAGGGGCACTTGATTGTCTAACATAAAAGTTTGATTTTCTAAAACTATTTTTCTTTTCAAGCTCTTTGAAAATCAAATATTTTCCTCTTGAACTTTATGAAGCAAATTTTATAAATCAACACATTTTTGCTCAAACTCGTTGAGTTTTGCTTCAAGTTCAATTTTGGTTTTAGAAATCAAATCATTTTGAATTTTCAAATTTGAAACAACTTTCTTGTTTTTTAAAATGTAATTTTTAAACTCTAAAACCAAATCATCACAGACATCTTGTAATTCATCAAAAGAATATGAACATGAGGTAGATGAATTATAAGTTACCCTTGAATTTTCTTCGATGGCCATAAGGCAAAGGTTGGCTTGTTCGTTGTCGGTTGAGTCTTCATCACTCCAAGTAGCCACATATGCCTTCTTCTTATGGCTTGAAGAGCTTGTCTTCTCTTTCTTCCTTGATTCATGCTTGGATTCATTCATTTTGCTCTTCATGAATCGGGCAAACTTTTCAAAGAGATAAGCCATCTTTTCTTCTTCACTTTCCTCTTCACTTGATTCAACATGGTTGAACTTGGAGGACTTGAGAGCCATGGCATTAGTGTTGATGCCAAGCTCTAAGATTTTCTTCTTCCCCATCTTCTTTATCTATTCATTCTTCTCCTCTTCTTTTCCTTTCTTCATAATTTCATGAGTGAGAAGAGACCCCATAAGTTCATCAAGCTTTAAAGTCTTGAGATTCTCGGTTTCGATGATGGTGGTCTTCTTTGAGTCCCATGACTCGGGAAGAAAATAGAGAAGCTTTCGGACAAGCTTGTCTTCCAGAATGAATTCTCCATAGCCTTTGAGCTCATTTGTGATGGTGGAGAATCTATCGAACATCTTCGTGATGTCTTCATCCGGTTCCATCTTGAAGTTCTCATACTTGAGGTTGAGAAGACCGATCTTGGTCTCTTTTACTTCATTGGTTCCTTCGTTGGTTCCTTTGTATGTGACTTCAAGCTTATCCCAAACTTCTTTGGCATCTTCGCAAGAGGAAATCTTCTCATAGATATTGGGGCTAAATGCACAAAAGATGATGTGCAAAGCCTTGCAGTTAAGCTTCATCTTCTTGCAATCATCCGCATTACATTACGCATTTACTTTTTGTGGCACATAAGGACCCTCTTCAACAATATCTCAAAGCTTGTAGTCTTTGGATTTGATGAAGAACTTCATCCTAATCTTCCAATGAGCGTAGTTGGTCCCGTCAAAGAATGATGGCTTGTCGATGGATTGTTCCATTTGACCGGTTGAATGAATTGTTGTATCGAGCTTCTCGGATCGCCTCAATAGGATGTTAATCCCCTTCGATTGAGCCTCGCTCTAATACAAATTGTTAGGCTTGATAGGATCGATTTACTTCAACCGATTTAGGTAGACAAGTAGTGGAGAAGTTGGATTTTGGGTGATTCTGTGGGAGGTAAAAATTAGACAATGGACACAAGGATTTATAGTGGTTCGACCTTCTAACAAGCACCTGCATCCACTACCTTAGCTTCCCACTAAGGATTTCACCAAATTCACTCTTGAATTTCTTCCTCCTTTTCTAGGCTAAGGAGGCAACCTTTACACACTCAAAGCTTTCTAACCCAAAGCTTGAGTAAACCCTCTTTACAAGAGAAATTTGAGCAAACTTGAAATCCCTCACTAGGTATATAGTTTGCACTCTTAAGCTCACTCATCCAATCCTAAACACTTGAGCAAATTTGACAATTTTGGCTCACAAGTGTTGTCTATACTAGAAATGTACAATTTAAGCTCTAAGACAATTTCTTCATCATAATGTGGTTGAAAATTGAAGCATTAGTCTTTCCTTGATGCTTGGAGGTCCCTTTTATACTTCCAATTGAGTTTGTCGTCGTTGAGGACCGTTGGGGTTGAATTGGAGCCGTTGAAGACTTTATTTCCCATCATAAATGCAGTCCTGGTGATGTCTGTTTCGATACACACGTAGTTGTATCGAAACGCCTTTCTTTAGAACTAGCCATTGGAGTCCGATGCAGTGTGCCATATTGAAACACTTTTGGGTTGTATCGGAACGCCCGTATCGAAATGCCTAGTGTCGTATCGAAATAGCCTACAGTTCAAATAGTCGTTAGGAAATAGCCGTTGGGGTGTATGCCACGTAGGCGTATCGAAACACCAAAGGGTGTTTCGAAACAACCCCTGTCCGTATCGAAATAGCTAAGCCCTATATCGAAACGCATTCTGGCAGTTTCAAAATGTATCGATACAGATTATGCATGTAACGAAACGAGTGCATTAAAAGCACTGGTTTGGCTACTTAAAAACGTTTCAAACATTGCCAAAACCTTTTTAAACATCTTCAAACTTATTTTCAAGTTGTTTTCGACTTAGAGAATATTTTAAATTCTTTTCAATTAAGTCCAAAACATTTTTCAATTATTATATCAAAACATATATTTCTACAACTCATACTATAAGAAGAGCTTCTAGACCTAAACTTCCAGTAAGTTTTTTCATAAGAAATGTGGATTGTTTGTTACATTGCTTTCTTCTTTGGTTGATCTATTTCTCGTGTGCAAGTAAGGAGAAGCATTGGGCAGAATCAAAACAACATTCCAAGGCCAAAACAATCTCCACTACCAATCCATATTGTTAGATGGATGCCCACCCTTACTTTTCTTTCGAGTCAAGAAAGTTTTATTAGTCAGTCATCTACACTAGAAGCTCCTCAAAAGAAGTCTAGGAATGACCCTTGAACATGCTTCCATTAAACATTTTTTTGTAATTGCATGTATTTGACCATTGTAATGCATGTTAGATTTCAACACTGTTATTTGACCATTGTTTTGTGATTAGGGGTATCACATGGATTCTTTTTGTTTTCACATGTTTTATACATGTGCATACATTGGTCATACTGTAATTTTTTGTTGTTGATGGTCACATGTTTTATACATGTGCATACATTGGTTAGAATGTAATGGTCGAACACTTATTTTGTATGACACTTTTTGAAACTTGACAAGTAATCAAATGATATGTATTTGTCAAACACTTGTTTTGTTCCTATATGTTCTTATCTTATCCATGCAAATTTTCATCCATCACAAATCAAACACAAATGTAACTTTAAATTTTGCATTCATTTCATAATAATAAGCAACATAGTGCATGAGGATCATACCAACACAACAACTCTAGCAAGCCTTGAAAACACACAATACATGAGAGGATCATACCAAAGAAACCCAGAAATTAGGACAACACTTTTCGTATTCCTAAACCCAAAATAAATCCTAAATAAAAAAACATGACCCTAAAAAGTATCTCTTTCTTTTTTGCATGCTCCATAGCTGAAATTTTTCTTAGAAGACCCATAATCACAGACCTTGAACGATTGTGTACTAGTGGATCATACCAAACAAAAAATTTGCAAGTCTTTAAGCCTTTTCCATAATTTCCACAGCCCCAAAATCTTCTACCAGGATTCTCATTCGTCAATCCTGTCATTAATGTAGAGCGCGCTCCACAATTGCATACTCGATCCAAGCTCTCATCCTCTATTTTCGATTTCAACACTCCAAAATCTTCTTCCTTTCTTCCTCCTTCTGCAAAATCTTCTTCTCCCTTTAGCTGTTTGCAAGATGAATAGAAAAAACAAAAGCTCTCAGCTTTTAATTTAGGGTTCCATTAAATAGAAAATTGTGTGGACAAAATTTCCTTTGCTTATGTGGGTTTTTTTTCAACATGGCAGTTAAATATTAGAAGCAAAATCCACGTCATGCGTGCCGTTAGCTTTTAACGGTGGGTGGTTAGATTAGGTCCATTTAAATAGTTAGGTGGTCGAAATTTGAATTTTTTTAGTTGGACGGTCAAAACAAGTCGCGGGCAATAGTTGAGTGGTCACTGGGTTGTTTACCCTTAATTTTATAACAAAATTAATACCAAAACGTTGTCATTATTCTTTTTTTCTTCTCTTTTACATTAATTTTTTTACAAAATTCATTTAGATATCAAACATCTTAATATTATAATCTCCTATAATAGTGATTCAATGAGACTAATTTCGAGATACATTCATCTTTTTTTTTAAATCTCATCATTCAATTTTTGGATAAACCCAAACCTCTTGAATTCAAAAAAGTTCCCAAACCTCAAATAATATTTTTTTTTGTCTAATTTCATGAGTTTTAAAGAGGTTTTAGAGAAATTTAAACCACTATAGAGGTAGAAAGTGAAGAGATGAGTTCGTTGAGTCTGGAGTGACTGCAAAAGACACTAGAGAATAGTATTTTCTCTGTGAGGACTGAAAATAGAGAAAAAAAACTTAAATTTTGATGGAAAAGATAGTAAAGTGAAAAAAGGCTTAAGTAGAAAATATGTAACACCCGTGTTTTGGGCCTAGGAGTTAACCGGGTTTATAGTTCGAGTCAATAAAATTTAATTAAAACAATTCAACCTAAAATGTGGTGTAATTGAGCTTTTGTAAAAAGGGGAAGGACCTAAGTTGTAATTAGACCAAGAACTTTCAAAAAGCAAGACAACTTTATAGAAAAAGTTGTCTTCTCTCTTTCCCCTCTCCCTTTTCACGTTGGAAACCATTTCCCCTCTCCAAACTCTCTCTTTCATTCAAGTTACTATTCCATTCATTTTCTTCTTCAAATCCAAGGTGTTTTTCAAAGGTAATTATGTTTTCTTAATCTCCTCTTTATCCTCTATCTATCTATAGTCTTAGATTTCAAAGTTATAGAGTTTTGAAAATTAGGGTTTATATCAAAGTTTGGGTTTTTAAGGGGTTTTCTATTTTGTTTTGATAAATTGTATTGGGGCTTTGTTTAATCATGTTAAAATACACAACATATGTTAATTTGGTTGAATTTTGGTAAAAATCCGAAGTGAGCTCTTATACCCATTTTAGAGTTGTCTAAAACATCATTTTTGGTGAGTTTTAGGTTGAAAACTAAGGGCTGATGGTTAGGGTATGTTAGGAGGGTGATTTGGGATGTTTTGGAGGTTATTTGGGTGTTTGGAAATGGGTGTTTCAGCCAAGGGTTGTTGGTGTACGAAAATTGAGTTTTGGGAGATTATGTGGATTGGAAGATTGTGGAATTTGGCTTGTGTTTTTTGAGTGAGTTGATGGTTGAGTTTAGCATTGAATTGTGGTGTAATAAGTGTGTTTCGTTTGGCTAGAAGCAAGAGGAAGCGTTGAAGAGGCTTTGGAACCGAATCCGGGTTCGTAGGAGGATTGTTTCGATTTGCTAAGGAAGGGCGGTGAGTGGTTTCAAACTTGTTTTAAAGTTTGGTTCGAGTATGTGTAGTGTGTGTGTAAAGTGTGCTTGGTAGGCCACTTCTATTTAATTAATGTTGTTAATTGAGCCATTGATTTCATTACATGCTTCAATGTTTGCCTATCTATGCTCTTATGAAATGTGGATGAATTGGTGCATGTATATCATGAATTGTGTATATGTGAAGGGCATGAGATGTGATTGATGATATGTGATGAGATGAATAAAATTGGCACTAAATAATTACCGGTTGTAAATGATCGATCATTAGGATTAGTGTGCACACAAATTGAGTCAAAACGTACGTGGCCTTGATGGCGTGAAGTCATCAAGGAGGAGTACGGTGATGTAATATTCCACCGGAAGCTTTATATTTCTACGGGATGATGAGTGGAATCCCATCCATAGGGCATGTGGCGATGAGTGGAATCCCGCACATGCATGGTCCGGTGATGAGTTTAATCCCACCGAGGTAAAGTGTTGTTGAGGTTTAAATCCGCACAATCGGGGTAATTAAAAGTGGCCAATTAACTTGTTCATATATTGTGATATATGGTGTTGATGTATGACTGTTGATATTAATGCTTGATGCCTAGTATGAAGTAAGATGCCATATTATGCCACTTGAGAGACTAGCTAGGTCTACTTGTGAAATTGCCTATGCATGTTTGATTTGAGGTTTAGGGATTACAAGCTTGAACTCTGCATTGTTGTTGTTTTCCGTTTTAGAGCACCCTCACTAAGCTTATAGCTTACGCTCTCAATGTTCAACAATGCAGATCATTAGCGTGGTGTTAGCTCGGAGCAAGGCAAGAAGGGCTTACCAAGTTGTTGCTCAAGTATGGTTAATTATGTAGTAGTTAAGCAATGTGGCAAGAGGGTGTGTTTGTATGAGCTTGTATGACTCCTTTGTGATTTTGATGTTTATACTTGACTTGGTTTGTAAGCATGGTGAACCTTGTAAATGCTTATTTTGATGTATGCCTTTTAAATGTTTAAGGTTGTTTTGATGGCATGTAAAACTATATGTGATTGAATTGGTATCTTATGCCTATTTAAACCTTCAAGCATGCTCTTCTTGATATTGCCTCAATGTGTTCTTACCATGTGTGTATGATTGTTTAAATCCATGTTGGTGAGTGTTTGAGTATGTTAAACCTAGGATGGATGCCTCTAGACTATGTATGTGGGTGTTGTGTGCCTTTAGGGGGTCCTATGGGACCTTTAGGCTTGTTGAAATTCCCCTAAATCTGTCCTTCAAAGGTTGCAGGCAGCCCGCGTTTCGAAACGGGTTGGGTCGTTTCGGAACGGGCAGGCTTCAGGGACCCCGTATCGGAACGCGTTTCGATACGGTTTGGCCTCTGGAACCCCCTGTTCCGATACGCGTTTCGGAACGTTTTGGCTACTGGAATTCTGAGAAATTGACGAGACGAAGGTGTATCGAAACGGGCCTAAGGGTTTCGAAACGGTCAAAATCTCGTTGATCACGAGAAGTTGACCGTCGTGGGCGTTTCGAAACGGTTGACTCCCGTTTCGATACGGCCCCTTATAAGGGCTCTGGGGCAGTTGACCTGGTCAAGGCGTTTCGATACGCCTCGAGGGTGTTTCGAAACGGCCTGTTTAAAAGATTAAAATTGGACTTTTCAAATGTCGTTTTGGGTCCGAATGATTATCTCGTGTGTTCTTTTCCGCTGTTTGATCATTTAGGATTAATACGCCTCTAGTCAAGATTAAAATGAAAGAAAAAAATAGGGTTGCTAACCGAGGGGGAACCTTAACGGGTTTCACTTCGGTTTTCCCCGTGTGGCCCACTCGGACCGGTCATCCGGCCAGACCGGGACGAGGGGGTTACAAAATAAGTGCCCAAACTATATCTTTTTTACATATAAGTGCTCAAAGTATTTTTCGGGCCAAACAGGTGCCTAACGTTTTCAACGTTACTAAAATAGGTGCCTTGGCGTTAACAACCGTTAAAAGAATTTCGTTATCCAATAAAAACGTGACACGTGCTAGTATTAAACATTTTATGAATTTTAGTTTTTTTTAAAATAAGGCATAAAGTTAAAAATAGCCCCATCGTTTGAACTTTTGGTCAGTTTAGCTCCTATTCTCTCTTGTTTTTGTGTAAACAGCCTCATAACGTTTCATTTTCGTACAATTTTCACCCTCGTTGGATAGAAACCGCCAGTAAACAAACGTTGACCGTCTGTTGCTGACATGGCATTGTTACATGGCAGGGAGAGATGATGTGTCAGTGCCACATGTACAATGACATGTTAGTGGTGCCCTATAAAAAGAAAAATATTTTTTTTATTTTTAAAGAATAGACAACCAATAGAAAGTTGAGACGTGATACCTTCTTATTTGAAAAATTTTGAAGAAATTAAAATTTTACTATTGTAGGGACTCTAACCTAGGTGGTTGGGATAGAAAGTTTTCCCCCAAACCATCAAGCCAAGTCATTTAATTGGTGTTTTTCTTCGCAAAAACAATTTTAACTATATGTTGGAATTAAAGTTTTTCCTAGAAATTCAATCCATCGTCAACTCTATTATGCTCCTCACCATTTCATGTTTCGAGTGACTGAATCAAAGCTTTGATTATTGACGGCTCTGACAGCGGCGGATACGATAACTTTTCCACATTTCCATGGCTTTTCCTTTTCCCCACAAAACATTACACTTATAACAACACCCACTTCCTCTGCCTCCTCTTTTCCCTTTTCTCTATTTCATCTACCATTCACTTCTCCCTCTTTCTTTATCACCAGTTTCAAAACAAAAGCGATAGCTTCACATCAAAATCATATACATGTTTTGAATTTGATTAGTATTCCAGTTGTCTGAATTGGTATCGTTGTTTGGTTGATCTAATAAAAAACAATGCAATTTCAATTCAAATATTTGAGAAAAAAATAAAACAAAGAAGAAGATGACATGTCAAATAAAATGATGGGTAGATGGTGAGATCCATTATGAGTTTAAGTGAGATTTTATTGTTGAAAACTCTTCAAAAGATAAGATGTTGAGAAGAAAACAGTAAGCCATATATGGCAATGGCGAAGACGGTGCAGATGAACCTTAAATGCATGAACAAAGTGAACTTTTAGGAATTAAAGTAAACTTCTGGGAAAGCTTTAATTTCAGCCTCTCCTTAAAATTATTTATGCGAAGATAGATACCAATTGACTGACTTGGTTTGATGGTTTGGTGGAAAGCTTTGTAACCCAACAACCTAGATTCAAGTCCATATAATAGCAAATTTTAATTTCTTCAAAATTCTTCAAATAAGAAGGTGCCATGGTCGTCTATTCTTTAAAAATAATATTTTTTTATGTGGCACCATTAACACATCATTGTACACGTGGGATTGCTACGTCATCTCCTCTTGCCATGTAACAATGCCATGTCAACAACAGATGGTCAATGTCTCTTGATGGTTTCCATCCAATGAGGGTGAAATTGCACGAAAATGAAACGTTAGGAGGCTATTTGCACCCAAAAAAAAAATAAGCGTTAAATTAACCAAAAGGTCAAACGTTGGGGGGTTATTTATGACTTTATGCCAAAAAAATAAATTAGAACTTTTAAAATATCCTGAAATTTTCAAATAATCCTAATATAGTCCCCAAATCCCTAAACTCGGCCACTCCCACCAACATTGATTGTGTTTCCAGCGGCGGAATGAAGCGTCCTCCCCTCGCCAAATGACCTACACACCGTTCATCGTCCATTATGTCGCCTTTCGTCGTGAATCATTTGAATGAACTATTTCGAAAATTTCGGTGTTTCACACGGAGTCGGTCGATTTCTGGCGACGAGATTATGGGGTAAATGGTCCGACTGCGGATGTGATGGGTGGCAACGTGGCAATTGGTGGCGAAATCAAGTCAAATCGGGATTTGGGTTTTTGGGTATTAGGGATTTCAAAATTTGGGGCTATTTTATAAATTTTGGGTTATTTTGTTTTTTAATTTTTATTTATTTTTAAATATAATTTTAGAAATTTAAGAAGCTGACATGTGCTAGATAACGAAAGTTAACGGTGAAAACGGACAGTAACGACGGGCACTTATTTGAATAACGTTGAAAACGTTAGGCACATATTTGGCCCAAAAAATACTTTGGGCACCTATCTAAAAATAGTATAGTTTGGGTACTTATTCGCCACTTAAGCCAGAAAAAAGAAGATAAAAATGACATGTCATTCAAATTTTAGTTAACAAGACCGGTGAAAAAAATAATAATTTAAAAAGTTTAGTGATAAATTTGATTTTCTTTATAACCCGCCGACTAAAACAAGACAAAGTATAAATATAATGTGATAACTTCATGTGCCTAAACAACCTTAGGGGTGATAATGAGCCTCACCGGCTCGCGAGCTACTTAGGCTCGGTTCGGTCAAAATTCGGTTAAGCTCAGCTCGAGTGAGCTCGATTCGGATTTGGGTTCGGCTCGAGACCTTAACAAGCCGAGCCGAACCAACCCAAGCTCAGCTCGAAAAGCTCATGAACAGGCTCGAAATATATATATATATATATATATATATGCAATAAAAGTAATCTGTTTAGCAAAAGAAAAGCAATAAAATAAATTAAGAAAAAATCACTAAAAACAAATTAACTAAAATAAATTGGGCATTGTTCTTGGTTGTTGTTTGATTTTGTATTTTCTTTAATTATGTGTTTGTATTATAAGAATATTTATTGGTTATTTGGATTAATCTAATTTTTTGGAACTCTTTTCTCCTTTCCCGACATTGAATTTCGTTTTAGTGTTGGTTATGAAAGAGGCTTTTAACGAGGCTCCATCTTTTACAATAAAAAAAATTATAGCAAAATTGCAGTGGCGGAAGATAATGGGGACATGTGGGTGCCATGGCCCCCCAAAATTTGAAAAATTATAATTTAAACCCTTAGAATTTTTAAAAAAATTAATTTAGCCCCACAAAATTTTTAAAAATTCAGATTAAACTTCAAAGTTTTTGAACTTTTTTAATTAAATCCCTCTCATAATTTTTAAAAGTTCTCATCAAGCCTCTCAAATTTTTAAAAATTTTAGTTAAACCCCAAAATTTTTGAAAAAAATGTAAATTGATCTCTTCAAAATTTTTAAAAATTTTAATTTAAACTTGTATTTTTTAAAATTTTAGGTTGGCCCCCTCAAACTCTACCACCAAGTTCCGCCACTGCAAAATTGTCTATTTCGAGTCGAGTCGAGCCGAGCCCGACGAGCTTTGAGCCCGAGCCTAAAATTTCGAGCTCGGCGAACCTTGAGCCCGAGCCGAGCTCAATAACATTATTTTCAAGTCGAGCCAAGTCTGACTCAACCTAACTTTTTATGGTTGAAATTTTTTCAATTCGTATCAGGTCAGATTTAGATTTAATGTGAAAAATCTCTAACCCAGTTCGTGATAATTGTATAAATTTATTTAGTGATAATTGCTACATTTTCTATCTCTATATGTTTCTAATTATCTTCTTGTTTTGTAAAAAAATAAAAATAAAAATCATGTCAGATTAGATGCAGATTTTATCTCAAAATTCAGGTCAAATTTGAATTATATAAAATAGGAAAATTTTACAACGGGCGACGAACATTGATAAACACCATTAACGATGAACACCGATGAATACCATTAATCTTTTAAAAAAATTTAAAAATCTAAAGGACTAAAATTATAATTAAAATTATCTCTTAAAAAATAAAAATCAAATTTAATAGCTACTTTATAATATTTTTTAATAGGTTAGAATCAAATATACCCAATTCTCCTAGACCCTAACAAAATTAATCTCTTAAAAAAAATAGAAATCAGTTTATACTTTTTTTAATAGATTAGAAACAAATATACTCAACTCTCCTAAACCTATTAACTAATTTCTATTTTTTTAAGAAATTGATTTTGTTAGGTTTAGGAGAATTGGGTATATTTGATTTTAACCTATTAAAAAATATTATAAAGTAACTATTAAATTTGATTTTTATTTTTTAAGAGATAATTCTAATTATAATTTTAGTCCTTTAGATTTTTAAAATTAAAAAAAGAATTAATGGTGTTCATCGGTGTTTATCTTTAGTGGTGTTCATCAATATTCGTCGCACATGATAGACTCATCATATAAAATATCATAAAATATTCGGATGAAAGGTTCCAGTTTTCGGTCGAGAACGGAGGGCCAAACCCCCCCCCCCCCCCCCCCCCCCCAACCCGTTTTGGTCCCTAATTAACTTAAAAGAGACGGACTCATTGACGGGCCGCACCAGCAGTGAAGAATTTATCAACCAGGCTTGATAAGGCCCACGGGTTACTCTGTTGGGTATATTGTGCCTAACGACCTATAATTATTAGAGTCTAATGTAGGGCTGAGCGTTCGGTCGAGTCGAGTTAATCGAGTTTAGAATTAATTTCAGTGAGTTTAAAACAGTGTCGTAAAATTTGTTATTTTTTAATAGTCTTAAGATTACAATGTAGTATTTGTTCATATTTTTTTTCTTAATCTTTTGATATGACATACACACTCTGCAGATAAAATTGCATAAAATCGAATTTCTTAAAATGAACATCATTTTCTTTTTGAGTGAAACCACTTATTGGATTAGTTTTGAAATTTTTATTAAGCTTAATAGCCCGTTTGGCCCCTAAAGTATATGCAAAATACTGAACTGCCCCTTAAAGTATTTTTTGGGTCGTTTTGCCCCCTAAATTTTAAATCGTAACCTTAATTGGCCCTTGTCGTTAACCTCCGTTTAAAAAAAAATTGCCGACCAATCAGAACGCGCCACAGGTCACTAATAAACAAAAAAAATCAGCTGACTTATTTTCAAGGGGTAAATTGCACACTAAGTTTGTAAAATTTTTATTTTTATTCAATTTAGTCCTAAAAATCTTTATTTAACCCAAATTGACCCAAATTTCTTTCTTTTTTTTATTATAAATTAGTCCAATATTTTTAATATGCTGATTTTTTTGTTCAATTTAGTCCTCAAAATCTTTATTTAACCCACAATTGACCCCTACTACTTTATAATTTTTATAAATTAGTCTAATATATTTAATATGCTGATATTTTTTGTTCAATTTTGTCATCAAAATCTTTATTTAACCTACAATTGATCCCTACTACTTTATAATTTTTATAATTTTGTCCAATATTTTAAATATAATTATATTTTTTGTCCAATTTAGTCCTAAAATCTATATTTAACCCAAAATTGACTCATATTTCTTTATAACTTTTATAACTTAGTCCAATATTTTAAATATAATCATAATTTTGTTCAACATAGTCAAAAAATCATTTTTAACATGAAATTAACCCCGATTTATTTCTAACTTTTATAATTTAGTCCAATAATTTACATAGAATTATATTTTTGTTCAATTCAATCAAAAAAAACTTTATTTAACCCAAAATTAACCTCAATTTCTTTCTATTTTTTATGAATTAGTCCAATATTTTTAATATGTTGATATTTTTGTTCAATTTAGTCCTCAAAATCTTTATCTAACCCACAATTGACTCCTACTACTTTATAATTTAGGACTAAATTGAACAAAAAATATAATTATATTTAAAATATTGCATTAATTATAAAAATTATAAAGTAGTAGGGATCAATTGTGGGTTAAATAAAGATTTTGATGACAAAATTAAACAAAAATATCATCATATTAAATATATTGGACTAATTTATAAAAATTATAAAGTAGTAGGGGTCAATTGTGGGTTAAATAAAGATTTTGAGGACTAAATTGAATAAAAACATCGCATATTAAAAATATTGGACTAATTTATAAAATTAGAGAGAAATTTGGGTTAAATAAATATTTTTAGGACTAAATTAAACAAAAATAAAAAAATTTATAGACTTAGCACGCAATTAACCCCTTTAAAATAAGTCAGCTGATTTTTTTTTGTTTATTAGGGACATGTGGCGCGTTCTGATTGGTCAGCCATTTTTTTAAGGGTAAACTATACTAATGACCACCAAACTATGGGGTTGGTGTCGATTTGACCACTATATTTTCAATTGTGTTAAATATACCACATAACTATTTAATTGGTTCCAATGTAGCCACCTGCCGTTAAAAAAACGAAAAAGTTAACGGAAGTGTTAAAATAATTGGTATAATTACATATTTAGTCCCATTTATTTATACAATCATTCAATTTAGTCCTAATTTTAATCTAATAAAATAAATTAATTATTCAATTAGGTGGTGACACGTGTCACCACCTTATTTGAGAGATTTATCTATTTTTATTAAATTTATTTTCCTTTCCCAATCAGGTGGTGACACGTGTCACCACCAAACCAATTGGAGTAAGAAAAATGAAATGGTTGAAATTGACCCATAGGGGAATCGAACCCGGGTTATTAGGTTGGGAAAGCAACGCTCTTGCCAATGAGCTAAGCATTTTTCTGGTACATGGAATACCAAATATATTATATATCGTATGTAGGGTTGGGTGAGGTGTTGGAGTGTTGCAGATCATCTGCAACTGCAGTGGCCACCCTAAATCAAAACCAAAACTATTTTAACAATACAGATGATCAAGCTTTCATAGAATCAAGCTTGGGTTCTTCCTTCACATCCCGTTTCCTTCATCGGAAATATATCAAACTTTGCCTGTTCGGGATGAAATCCTGAGGGGACTGCTGAATTGTGATCTGATTGGTTTTCATACATTTGATTATGCACGACATTTCTTGTCTTGTTGCACTACAATTCTGGGCCTTGATTATGAATTTAAAAGAGGACACATTGGTCTTGATTACTTAGGCCGCACCGTATTTATTAAAATTCTTCCCGTAGGAGTTCATACGGGCAGTCTTGAGTCAGTGTTGAATCTTCCCTCTACTGCTACCAAGGTCAAAGAGATTCAGAAACAATTTGAAGGGAAAAAATTGATTCTTGGCATAGATGACATGGATATTATCAAAGGCATCAGTCTGAAGCTACTGGCTATGGAACAGCTCTTGCGGCAGCATCCTGGCTTGCGGGGGAAATAGTTTTGGTTTAGATTGTGAATCCTGCTAGGGGCTCTGGGAAGGATGTCCAGGAAGCAAAGAAGGAAACTTATCTGACTACTACAAGGATCAATCATCTGTATGGTTCACCCAATTATCAACCCGTGATTTTGATTGACCGCCCCGTTCCCCGTTCCCCGTTCCCCAATCAGACTATTTTTTTTTTCAAATCTATTACTATATCAGTCTGATTGAATTGATTATTCAATATAGTGGTAATGATTTAGGGTGGCCATTGCAGTTGCAGATGATCTGCAACACTCCAACACCTCACCCAACCCTATATACGATATATAACATATTTAGTATTTCTTGTACCAAAAAAACGATTAGCATATTGGCAAGAGTGTTGCTTTCCCAACCTAATAACCCGGGTTTAATTCCTCTAGGGGCCAATTTCAACCATTTTATTTTTCTTACTCCAATTGGTGGTGACACGTGTCACCACCTGATTGGGGAAGGAAAATAAATTTAATAAAAATAGATAAATCTCTCAAATAAGGTGGTGACACGTGTCACCACCTAATTGAATAATTAATTTATTTTATTAGATTAAAATTATGATTAAATTGAATGATTGTATAAATAAATTGGACTAAATGTGTAATTATACCAATTATTTTAACACTTCCGTTAACTTTTTCGTTTTTTAACGGCAGGTGGCTACATTGGAACCAATTAAATAGTTATGTGGTATATTTAACACAATTGAAAATATAGTGGTCAAATCGACACCAACCCCATAGTTCGGTGGTCATTAGTATAGATTACCCTTTTTTTAAATGGAGGTTAACTACAGGGGCCAATTGAGGTCACGATTTAAAGTTTAGGGAGCAAAACGTTCCAAAAATACTTTAAGGGATAGTTCGGTATTTTATGCATACTTCAGAGGCCAAACGGGTCATTAAGCCTTTGTTATTATAATGGTGAAATTGGCTATTGTAGTAGTAAGATTAAAACGGTAATGGTATATGGGCTTAGATTTAAAGATAGTTGTGACTTTATTGTGAGAATAAAAAAATATTATTAATGATATTAAATGAAAAAATATAATAAATTATAAATTAAATAAATGATAAAATAAAATTAAAATTATATTATTGTTACAATATAATACATATTAAACTCGTATGCCTATTATTATTTATCTATATTTATTTTTTTGATAATAGTTATCTATATTTTTTAATTACAGAATAATGATAACTTAACTACGTTAAAATTATATTAAAACATGTAATGCTAAATTTTAATTAAATTATGTACGACTTCAAGTAAAACAAAGCATTTTAAACTTATATTTAAATCGATTTCTATTAACTTTGAGACAATTCATTGAATTTTTAATCTAAAATTATATATAAGTTTAAAGTTTAAATAAAAAAAGTTAATGAATTCAGAGATCCCCTACTTGGTTGAGTGATCAAGGATGCTCATGTTGTTTCATCGTGTATAGATTCGAATATCGACATTTACCTTAGAAACGTAATATACCTCTACTTAATAAAAAAAACTAATGGATTCATATCAAATTTCATAAGTAAAATTGAATGGAAGATTTTTTTTGACAATCCTAATTCTAATCCTATTTTACCTAGAGGGGAAGAGAATGAGGATTCTAGGGGAAGGAAGGGGGTGCTCCTAGTGGGTTTAGAACCCATGACCTAAGAAAATATGAGAGAACAAAGATGAGTAACTTGGCCAACCAGCCAAATGTGTTTGCTCAGATTGAATGACAGTTAAGTATAAATTTAACATGTATTTTTGTAATATATTGTTAAAAGAATAAAAGAGAGAGATCCACTAATTGATCAAGTGGTTAAGAATACTCATGTTGTTTCATCTTATATGGGTTTAAATCCCGACCTTTGCCTTAGGATGTAATTGTCCCAACTTAAAAAAAATCATAAGGAGAAAAATAATATTATTCATGACATTTTAAAAAAAAAATAATAAACTTATATGTATTATTTAGAAAATTATGTTTGATATATGCTTATTGTTAGGAATTTGGTATGTGATAAAATAACCAAAGCGATAACAACATAAAATGAGACATGCACAAGAGACGAGATTTAACGTGGTTCAGCTTTGTCTACTTCCACGGATGAGAGAAACAAATAATCCACTATTAACGTAGAGAGCACGAAGAGTAAAAATACATGACATCATATATAACCTATTACCCTGTATATATCTCAAAACCTGATGTAACCAAAACACTCTTTCCAACATCCCTACAATATTCATTTCTACAACGTAGACATAATAGTTGCAAAGATCCTAAAAGTGGTTACATCTCTCAAGAGTAATGCTCTTTATCTCTCATAATTTTAAAGGTTAAACCTCGTAATCTTCAACAATTAGAATTACAATAAAATCTAACTTAATTACCAATTAAAATTTGTGTCAAAATATTATGTCTGAATCAACGAATTCACATCAATGCCTGCATGTCCTTGACCAACCTGGGGTCCAACACCTCCGACATTTACTCCACCAACCGGATGAGGAGGAGGCAAGTTCTCTCCTCGCACATCCTCAACATTCTCAATCCGCTCAACTCTCGGATTATCTATTTTGGACCTTCCCCTCGGTCTTACCATGCTAACAGGTGCAAAACTAAACAACAAACACAACAAGTGAAATGATTTGGGGTCGGCAAGGTCCAAGGTGCTCAAGTCTGTAAACTTAAAATCACTTACAATAATAGTATACTAGCAATGGGTGCCTTTAACTATCTCCCAACCAACATAAAGAAATCCATAAGCATGCTTACAATCACCATGCATCGCAACCAACAAGCTTACACCATAAAACTTACCTCGCTTACCTTTCGGCTTTGTGGAAACTCAACGAACCTAGGCGAAACCTAGGCTCTGATACCAACAAATGTAACCCCCTTGACCCGGCCTAGCCACTAGACCACGTCGAACGAGTTACACGGGAAAAACCGAAGAGAAACCCGTTAAGGCCTCACTCCGATTAGCAACCATATTTTTTTCTTTTAAAATTTTCTTGTCTAGATGTCATATTTAAATCTTATGTGAGGAGACAAGCAGCAAGGAGCAAACACGAACATGAACCAAGCAAAAACGGACATTAAATGTTACTTTTAACAATTAAACCACAGGTCACATCGATACGCCTAAGGCCCGTATCGATACGCCTTTAACGGTCAAACTCCCTAAGGTCAACCCCAAGAGACTGTATCGATACCCTCACGGCTGGTATCGATACGCCCTTAAAGGTCAAACTCCCAAAGGTCAACATCAAGGACCGTATCGATACGCCTAAGGCCCGTATCGACACCCCATTTCTCGTCAAAATTTCAAATTTCCAGAGACCATAGTTGGTATCGGTAGGCCCCGCATATCGGTACGGCTTGCTTAAAACATGGACCGTATTGATACAGCCCTTGAGCGTATCGATACACCCTGCCCAGAAAGACAGATTTCAGCAGATAAAAGCATAAGGAAACCAGCACAAAACGCACTAAACAAGCATTCATTCAGCTTACAAGCACACATGCAATACAAGGCATCCATGGATACACATTAAAGCAAGATAGACATTCAACGGGACAAGATTCAACATAGCAAGGTCTAAAAGGGAAAACACCCATGCTTAACATTCACCAACAAGATCAAAAGCTAAACCAAAGCATGTTTCAACAGAATATGAGGCATTACAAGCCAAACACAACCAAGCAAACTTGTCTAAAGCAAGGAGGCATAACAACAACCCCTTAACCAAAAGGTCTTATCCCATTGCTTAATACTAATTATTGAAGTCCAAAAATTATACTTGAGCAAATCAACCCCCTTGGATTTTCCCTTGTTCCCCGAGTTGCTTTGTAGGTCTAAGGGCCTGCATTGTTGGAAAAAGGAGCGTAAGCATTTAAGCTTAGTGAGCGGTGCTCAAAACAGTAGCTACAACAATGCAGTTTTAAAACCATAGTTTGCTTGAAACCAAAACTATTTCCAAATCATTTTCCTCACGCTTGATCACATAACAACATGCATATAACATCTCGTGCATTTACCGAATGCATTCACAAGCCATAAGCTTACCTCATGCTCATCCTCATCAACAAGCAAAGTAATCAACTACATGCATAGGCATAAATAATGAAGAGCAACAAAACATGCTTAACACGAAAAATTAGAGCACCATGGGTATATTGACATTCATCACTTTTACTCGGATATGCGGATAGTTCTCAAACACAATAGATAGTTCCGGTGGAATCTCACATCACCGTACTCACTCGTCTAGTAAAACATAGCTTCCGGTGGAATCTCACATTACTGTACTCCTCCTTAGTGGAATCTAGCATCACTAAGGCCACACGTGACTTTTACCTTGAGAACACTCACATCCTATTGGTCGACCAACTATATCCGGTAACAAGATTTCACATGTCAATACCTACCAAACCAACACTTACCTTGTGTTCCCATGGTCACAACCAATAACCAACATGGGATCAATTTAAGCAATCATATGCATAACACAAGAATAATCATGGCAACGACACTATGGAAAATCATTCAAAACACATATTAGAAATTTATCGAAAATAAGGCTAAACCACATTAAAACTTACTCTCGAGCTTAGATTGGCTATCAAGCTCAATCTAAACTCCCAAATCTCATCATTAACCAAGTTAAGGCTTAGAAAGCAATTCCACTCACCAGCCAACACATCAACGCTAGCCGAAACACCGATTCAAGCCTCTGAACTACCCGGTCTCGCGTCCGAAGTGCCCAATCCAACTTCCTCTACTTTTAGGCAACCCAAAACAGAACATTAGGATGCTATTATACATGTAAACCAGCAACAACTCGGAATCCAACTTCTTGAAACAAAACACATTGATTCAAACCCAAAACTTCACCTAAAACCTAATCAAATTCGTTCTAACAAAACCCCAGGCTGAACCCATCGATTTCAAACATCAAAACACGTCAAATATTATCTAAAAACATACCCCAACAACTAAAGAACCATCAGCCACAAAATCAACCCAAAGCCAAGCCAAAAACTCCATATTTTCAACTCAAAATTCCCATCTTTTGACCCATTTCGGGTTTCCCAATATTAAGCCAATATTATAATATGTTTAACCACTCAAAACTTAGCTTAAAGCACATGTATAACCATGGAAAATCAAACCCACGAAAATTAAGTGAAAATACCCATTTTTCCAACCCAAAACCAAAATGAAATAAAATGGGTTTAGAAGAAAGGTTTCGTTGATGACAAGTCAAATAAGTAAAAATCAAAGTAAATGAGAAGTTACCTTGAAAGTTTTGCTTGGATGAAAGGCCTGAGTCAATGGAATAGTGGAAATGGGATTTTTGATGAAGATAACGTGAAATGAGCTTTTTGGGAAGATCATGATATTTTTAAAATCATTTTCTTTAATTTCAAAATCTCCTTTTTATCCCTTTTTCTTTAAAAGCCTTAATTTTTTTTATTAAAGATGTTTCTCCAAAAAAATTAGTTTAACCCGAACCGGTTTAACCAAACCCGGTTATCTCTCGAGCCCTAAACTCGGGTGTTACAAGTTAAAATATAACAAATCTGGACACATATTTTATTCGACCATTCGTCTTCAAATCTTTAACAACTTCATTTTTTTACGTAAGTCAAATATCCGTTGAAGAACTGTTGCCAAGTATTCAACAACTTCAATTCTTATGTAATATCCGTTGAAGCATTGTTGAATCGGTTGAGAATTACTCCTTTGCAACTGAAAAACTTGATGTAGCAATACTCTTCTTGCATGTCTCCAATATTGCTCCACAAAATTCGCAGTAAAAGTTCCTTAAAATGCACAGTTCGAACTATAGCTCTAATACCATTTGTTAGAAATTTGGTATATGGTAAAATAACCAGAGTGATAACAACATAGAATAAGACATGTGCAAGAGACGAGATTTAACATGGTTCAACCTTGTCTACCTCAACGGGTGAGGAAAATGAATAATTCACTATCAATATAGATAGCACGAAGAGTACAAATACATGACATCTCATGTAAATCGTTACCCGATCTCAAAATTTGGTGTAACCAAAACACTCTTCCAAACGTCCCTACAATACCCATCTCTACAAAGTAGGCATATGGTTGCAAAGATCCTAAGAGTGGTTATATCTCTCTAGAGCAATTCTCTCTATCTCTCATAATTCTAAAGGTTAAACTTAGTCTATATTTATAGACCCAAATACTTGATCGCAAAAAAATCTTATTCAATAAGATCTCTTACATAATATAATTGATTATATTTTTTTATTGCTTTTAGTTAAAAATTATTTAAAATGATTGAAGATAATAAAATAAATAGAAGATCAAGTAATTGATAAAAATAAATTTATTATGAAAATATTTATTTGGTGTTTGGGGTTTATATTTATGAGCCTGAATAAACAAATAAAAAATATATGGGTCTAGATTGAGGATTTTGTTCTGGGTAAAATACAGTATTGGCCACTCAACTATTAAAATTTTAAATTTTAGTCACCTAAAATAAAAAAATTATAAACAAATCACCAAATTAGGTTTCATTTTAATAAAAACGTTCGTTTGGTTTTAGAAAATATTTTCTGTTTTTGTTTTCTATTTTTATTTTTAGAAAATAATTTTCATTTCAGTTTTCTAAAAATTAGAAAACATGCTTGGTTAATAGGGATGAGAACTTGTTTTCAAACATAAAAATAGTGAAAATGTATTTGGTATCTAGTTTTTCAAAATAGAAATGAAAAAATAATTGGAATAAAATATAGTTAGAAAATATTATTATTATTGTAATAAATAAAATATAAGTAAATAAACCAAAATTTTAAAAAATGGCATCAGGAGAGTTCGAACTCGAGTTAAAATTAAAAACCCTTGTTTTTCATATTTTTCAATTTCTTAAAACATTTTTAAAGAAAATATTTTTTTCTATGTTTTCAAATTTTTACTTATTTTTATTTTATTTTTAAAAATTATTTTCTAATTTTACAACTAAATATGCATTCATCAACATTTTCTGTTTTTCAAGTAATTGCCAATTCTAAATTTGGACGGCAATGTTTATCTTATTAGTTTAAGTAATTGCCAATTCTAAATTTGGACGGCAATGTTTGAAGTTAATTTCTACGTTAGGAATCAGTCATTTTCATCACGGATTTGGTTTTCCTCTAAACCAACAAAACGGTGATGATTAGAAGTTGGAACCAACATAAATCTATTAATCCATTACTGTTAAAATACTGACTTTTAAGACAAAAACACATTGATGTCTGTTTAGTTATCTACAATATGTGTAAATTTAATTAAAACGTGTATATTTCCATTAGTCGTTGGCTAATTCTAAATCTACCCAGAATCATTCATACGCCGACGTCACATGTCCGGAATGGGAAATGAATTACACGCAAAAGACAAAGCTCGAGTCTTTGGCAGACACAAATTTGCAGATTCATCGAATTACTTACCAGTGAACTACATGCAATTGCACACTGTATACCCTATGAAGGGTGTTATACCCAACACCTCCGCTTCTATAGAATTTCAAAAATAACCCTCAACAATCAATACTTCTATATTTGGAGAATTCTCTTCAAGCCTTGCAGTATCGGGGACAATAAACTGAAGACTTATATGGTCTCGGGAACATATACCGTCAGGCGCTACAGTAACTTTACCAACGTGATCGATATCAAAAAACTTGATACTTCAAAGTTGGGTCTCTTTCTACCAATTTGTCCATCACAACACCGAAACAAGTACCCATACAACCAAGGAGGAAGGACAAATAGAATCAAGAGGGCAGCACCCTCTCCTCCTCTCCACAACTCCATCTATTATATTGTATGTTGCTTTTCACCTAAGTTTACCGGGGTAAACCGCTTGAAATCTCCACCATTCACTTTTCTTGTTTGGTGTCTACTCATTTTAAAGCACCAACAAAGAAAAATAATAATAAAAATACTAGTTTTTCATTTACTATAAAAACTACTGCATATGCATACCCTCCATTCTCCTATGTTGCTAAAGCAGTTCATATTCTTCTCGAAACTAGCATTCCAGACTATAATCAAATTAACATTCCCCCGTCTGTCCATTTTCCCAATATTATTTGGGATCTTCAATGAAGATCACTGTGGAGATTGGCATATAATCACACACATGACTCCACCTCAAATGTTTCATACTGTTGATATCATGCTCAGTATCATGCTCGAACACTGTATTTTATTATATATATATATATAGTTGCAGAGCTCCACTAAGAATCGACCCACATGCCAGCTTTGTGTAAAAGAGACACGATCTAATCTATAGTAGCTGTAGGGGGGAAGATCTTGTTCCTCGTTTAGATTTCCCTTGTCAGGTCTGCACCCTCCATTGGAGTTTCACTTTGTGTTGTGTACTACACTACCTGTTGGATTTATTTTGAGTGTTGTTTAAAATGATTTATAGGGTTCCTAGGGGTATGTATGTATGTATGTATGTATGTATGTGTTTTAAGAACCATCCATGATATTCCTTTCAAGAAATTCCTCATTCTTTTCTTCTTTACATACCATATTATAGTATATATAAGCTCTTTGATTATGGAAGTTGTCCTTTGGGACCAACAGTAACACTAGCAGTTTCTGAAAAAAGAGCCTCGTCGTCTGAGGATCCCTAGGGAACATACACAACATGGAAATATTCTGTTGTTTTACCTTCTTTTTAGTGTTTTGTCCAAAATTTTGAATAATTTTGTAGTGTTTGAATGATTGACGAGGACAAATCCAGGGGTGCTAGGAGCAGTTGCACTTTTAAAATTTTCAGTATATTTTAGAATTTTTTTGCATCTTATATTATGATAATTCAAATGAGAAAAAACTGAAATTGACAATTTTACTTAACATATCTTTTATATATCATCATCAAATAATGTTTAATTAATAATTTTAATAATTTTTCGTACGACTTTTCTGATACATTTTATTTAAATAAATTCAAATGAAAAATAACTAAATTTTCTATAAATTCTAACAAAAAAATTAAATGGCCAATTAAATATTATTTATTGGTTATATATGAAACATGTTTTAAATAAAAAATATCAGTTTAAGTTTTTTCATTAGAATTATTTACTGATACCAATATTTTTTTTTTGAATAGTCTTAAGTGATTATAAGGTAGTATCCGTTCATACATATTCGTAACCCTTTGACAATGCACAAGCACCTTGCAGACAAAGCGATTCGAACTCGTGTCTCGTAAGATGAACATCATCCTCTTTTTTACTGGGACCACTTATTGGATAAATGACTTATTTTATAAATAATAAAAGTTGAATGATGTAATTTAATTAAATTAAAGGTTTGTGACGTACAAATGAAAGTGGATGCTAAGTTTAGTGACCTACAATGTAAATTACTCCTTATATTGATGATCTAACCTCACACCCACTGAAACTTTTAAATTTTCGTATAATTTATTAAGTATAAAAATTCATACCCTTAACATAGAATTTTGCGTTCATCCCGAATACTGCGAAAGGCTTGTTTAGCATTATATATCCAACTACTCACAATTCTCGATCCCTCTCTCCACCTAAGTTCATATATATATATATATGTGTGTGTCAAAGTTTTAACATGGTAATATATTTTTTCGCGTACAAATCAGATGAATGCAACATACATGTAATTTGAATTCGAACGTAAAAATACAGTGGTTATTAAGATTTAAACTTGAAAAAGTCTTATATGTGTTAATTTGAGTGGATATTATTTCAAAATCGGACCCAATCATGTGGGTCATCTAATTGGCTCATAGAGCATGTTAGAGACAAAAAGTTGTCCAATTAGTTCGAAATAGACCGCCAATAAGTTAAAATCCCCCTCCCAATTTGCTTAAAATTACAACAATCATGTTGAGCCGGTTCCAAGGAATGAAAGAGCTGTCGTTTCTGATAGAATTTTTTTTCTTCTAATTTGAATAGTCTAAAATTGATTACAAAAAATATCTGTTCATAGATATTCTTAACCCTTTAACAAAACACGTACACCTTGTAAATATTGTAATTGAACTCGTGTTTCTTAGAATGAATATCATCCACTTTTTTACTGGGACGCTTGTTGAGTTTAAAATTGTTCCAATTTGACAAGTTTGTCCTGTTATCTTATTATGATCAAAATTATTATTATTTAAATAGTTTAATGGTGATTACAAGATATTATTTGTTCATATAGATTTTTAATCTCTGACATGTTCACATTTTACAAACATAATAAATTGAACTCAAATTTCTTAAACTAACATTATCATCTTTTTACCGGGACTACTCATTAAGTTCATCGAAATTATAAAATATCTAATGATTACATCCACTTAAATAAGTTATAGTTGTCAAAATCTAAGTCCCGGCTCATCTTATTAGGTTTGTGTTTGGTGGTACGGGTACCTATAAAACACCATTTTGTTGACTCATCACAATCATTGTAGGCTAAACAGGAAATCTTTGTCATTTGTTTTTTTTTTTAAATCGCACTATCACTCTCAATACAATTTTTTTAAGGTATAGTGTATTTAATGGTAGGCCCAGTCTTCCATTGTTTTCTATACCATACCGTTCAATGAATTAATTAAATTAACAAGTGGAAATGTGAGCTGTTTTGAATTTTAAAACATTACTTAATTACCCTAGTTAAATAAGGATTTAACTAAAATCAAGTGTAATAATTAAGATTGTAAAATCAAGTGTTTAAATTAATATAGAGACAATCTGTTACGTGCGTCATCTTTGACAAAGGAATCTGAGTGGATGGGATTGATAATTATCTAAAAAAATTAATACATGAATTATTTTAGATCGTTAAAGGCAGGAAGATTGTACCTATTTTTCAATCCAAACTAACATACGAGAATACTCGACGAGTGATTTTTGTGAAAAAATATGATTTTTATTATAAGATATTCGAGTTTATGTGCATATGTGTGCAAGGTGTTTATATATCACTTCACTATATTAAGAAAAACTAACATGCAATAAGGTCCATGTAATAGTCTAACAACACCATGGGTTACTAAACTATTCGTGTTTTTTTGTTTTGGTCATCAAATTATTATTTTTATCAAAACTATCACTAACGTTACATTTTTTTCTTATTTTAGTCACTAATGTTACTTTTTTCCTATTTTGGTCACCAACCTATTGCTTCTTTCCTGTTTTGATCGTCAAACTATTGTTTCTTTCATGTTTTGGCCATCAAACTATTATTTTTTTCGTGAATTTTTTATCTATATATGACCAAGATAAAAAATGTAACATTAATAATAATTTTATAATAATAATAATAATAATTTAATATTCAAAAAAATAGTTTAGTTACTAATAGTATTGTTTACCTAAAAAAGGGAAGAAGGTGAGGAACCCTAGAAAGCTGCAATGCTGCATAAGGGGAGACATTGAGAATGTGAGAGTGGGAGTGTATATATCACATCGCATGAACCAATGGGTGCATGTCATGTCACATTCGAGTTGAAGTTAAATAATTTATTTTAGGGCTGTAAACGAACAAACTGTTCGGCCGAAAGTTTGTTTATGTTCGTTTATTTATTAAACAAATAAACATGAACAATATTTTTTTGTTCGTTTAATGAAATAAACGAACACGAACAAAGAGCTAGTTCATTCATTTACGTTCGTGAATGTTCGGTAATTCGTTCATTTATATTTATTTATTTATGTTCGTTTAAATTTATTCACATGTATCCTTTTATATTTATTATTTTTCATAACAAAAAACATTATATTTAAAAAAAGTTACATTTATTCACATATGTTCATTTAAATTTATTCACATATATCCTTTTATGTTCGTTCGTTTATGTTCATTTACGTTCATTTATCATTTTAACGAACGAACATGAACAAACACAAACAAGCTACATTCCTTAACAAATGAATACAAAAAAGAAATTATATTCGTTTAGTTGTTCGTGTTCGTTTAAAATTAAACGAACGAACATAAACATACCCTCGTTCGTGTTCGTTCAGTTCGTTTATATGCCTAATTTATTTATATAAATAATTGCAATTAAATTAAAATAAAATTCTATATTATTGCAAATAGTAACATAGTTATGTCGAATAAGTTATTAAACTTTTTATTTTATTAAAAATAATATTTATTTTTGAATATGTGCTTGATAACTATATATTTATCATTTTGGACATTACAAGAGAAGCTAACTTGGTAGCTAATTTAGTGAAACTCGTGTTGTTAGACTTAGATGGATAGTGTAGTGCCCTAACCCATATAAATTTTCTAGCTACATTTCTTTTCTTTGGTAGGCTCTAGCTACATTTGTTAAAGTCTTAAAGACATGTACTTAGTGCCTAGTGGTAGGTGGTAGGTTGATAATTGATTGCTTCCCTTTGGAAAAAAATCACATACATATATACGAAAAATTATATTATGGGTGATTCTCACCACATCATTCATGAGATCAACCAATAAAAATCACTCACTTCATCATTATTTTTCATGTCATTAATCTAATAATAGAATAACTTAAAAAAATAATTTTTAAAATGACATGGAAAAATTTTAGTAAAGATTTATTGGTTGAAAAAATGACATGGAAAAATCATGGTAAAATGGGCGGTTTCTATTGGTTGGTCCCATAAATGACGTGGTGGGAATCACTCATGATATAATTTTCCATATATACATACTATAATAATATATTTAAATGATTAGCGTATAAGTCAGGACTGATACACATGTATTATACTAAAATTAAATACAATTTGATTATTTCATGATTTTTTATTTTCAGTGCTATTAATTACCAAATCAAAGTTTTCAAATTTATTCTCTAATAACCAATATTTTATAAGAATAATGACATAATTGGTATAAGTACTTTAACATAATATCTAGTGTGATATTTATATTTTAATAAAAATATGGGTAAACTATATAAATGGTCACCGAACTTTAAGGCATATTCATTTTGGTCACCGTACTTATAAAATATTTGATAAGGTCATTCAAATTTTAGTTTAATTTCAATATAGTCACTGAACTTTTAGTTCGCTTTCAATATGGTCCCTCCCGTTATCTTCCATTAAAAGCTTACGTTAGTTTTTGTTTTTCCTTAATAAAAAATGGGTAAACTACACAAATCACCGCTCAACATTCTTCTTACTCCTATTTTGGTCATTGGAGTTAAAAAAATTCAATTTAATAACTTAACTTTCAAATTGTTCATATTTTGGTCATTCTCAAATGACATGATTATACAAATACAAAAATTCGATTAATCCTTAAAAAATTCAGGTAATGATTTTTTTTTACTTTACTTATTAAATTTACCATATTACCATATTTGATATTTTAATAAGCAGAGTAAAAAATTATTACTCGAATCAAATATTCCAATTAACCGGTCAATCGATTATCTGATTTAATTGGTACAATATAAGATTGAGTATTGAATAATTTGAATTTATGGATTAATTGGTACAATAACCAAAATAATTTTTAAGGATTAATTGAACTCGATTTCGGTATAAATTTTTAAAATAAATTATTTCGATTCGATTATGGTTCACAGTTTTAAGCAAAATTGATTAACTGGTGCGATCTAGTATATATAATCTTTCTAAATTTTATGCATTGCAATATCTTATAGTACAATGATTTTGATACCTTTCTGGTTTTTTTGTTTAAGTTTTAGCTTTGGGTAGAATTAATAGGTGTGAACTTTCAATTTTTGACTTTCTAGTTATTTTTACACTTTTATCACAACCGAAAATTTATTAAATTTACCATATTATCATATTTGATATTTTAATAAACAAGGTAAAAAATTATTTCCAGAATTAAATATTTCAGTTAACTAGTAATCGATTATCTGATTTAATTGATACAATATAAGATCGAGAATTGAATAATCTAAATTTACCAATTAACCAAAATAAATCTTTTACGGATTAATCAAGTTTTTCTATTTGTATAAACATGTTATTTGAGAGTTGCCAAAATATGAACAATTCGAAAGTTAAGTTATTAAATTGAATTTTTTAACTCCAGTGATGAGTGAGTAGAATGTCGAGTGATGATTGGTGTACTTTACCCATTTTTTTTATTAAGGAAAAACGAAAACTAACGTCATCTTTTAACGGAAGGTAATGAGAGGGACCCTATTGAAAGTGAACTAAAAAATCAGTGACTATATTAAAATTGAACTAAAAGTTTAGTGACCTTATAGAATATTTTAAAAGTACGGTGACCAAAATGAATCCACCCTAAAAATTCGGTGACTATATTGAAATCGAACTAAAAGTTTGGTGACCTTATCAAATATTTTAAAAGTACGGTGACCAAAATAAATCCGCCCTAAAAGTTCAGTGACCATTTATATAGTTTACCCTAAAAATATCTTAACACTTGAACTATCAATCCATTTATTATTATGGTACTTGAGATTAACGTTTATACTGCAAACAAACATTAAAAAAAGGACGAGATACTGATTTGGGTTTATTGATTTAGAAGAAAAAAGAGTTTTACATGTTCTTTTTAATGACTAATTTGACATTTTTAATAATGTTAACTCAGGTAATATAACAATACATAGAATGATAATTCAAATATTATATTATATTATATGTCCTGTTAAAGTACAATCACCACATTAAACCTTTTAAAGATAAATTATATGTATCATATTAGTTTTTTTAAAAAGTATGTATTTCACCTTATATTTCATCAAAAATATAAGTATCAAATATAATTATCTCTTTTCTATTCATTACACTTTACGGTCTTACTATTTTATAATCCTTCTTATACCTAAAACAATTTGCTAATAAATAAAGAAATTATGTATTTCACCTTATATTTTATCAAAATATAAGTATCAAATATAATTATCTCTTTTCTATTCATTACACTTTACAGTCTTATTATTTTATAATCATTCTTATACCTAAAAAAATTGCTAATAAATAAAGGGTAACTATCCTATGCACAAGCGTTTATGGAAATTTTAACATTTGTTTCTACAAGTGTATTAGTTTTAGGGTTTAGGAATTTTGTTTAGGGTTTATGGGTTTAAGTGCATGAGTTTTGAATTTAGAAGACATGATTATAATTCAGGGTTTATAGTTAAAATTTAGGGTTTATAGGTTAAAACCTAAATCTCTAACCATATTACCCTAAAAATTAAACCCTAACATTTAAATCCTAAATTCTAACCATAAACCTATATTTTAAACATAAACTCTAAATTCTAAACACATATAATTAACCCCTAAAATCTTAAACTTTAAACCAAATCTTTAAACCCTAAAACTAAAATATTTATAATTTTTTTTTATTTTCACCGTCAGTACATGAGATATTTCTCATAAATAAATATACTAATAATATAACTTCTTATCAATATTTCTAGATAACTTAAATCGTAGTGGATAGGGTATAAATTATGCCCGTGGATCGAGGGAAGGTTGGCCCCACAGAACATTGACAGCGACCACATTGTCTACCCGTTTTGCCCAAAACCATGCCCGAACATAAACATCGACACCGATGAATATTACTAATAACGAACACTGTTGAGCATCATTAATTTAATTTATAAAAATTAAAAATTTTAAAAATTTATCGTATAATTATAAATTATTTAAAAATTAAAAAGATAAAATAATTAAAACATGGATAAATATCCTATACACAGGCGGTGGAAACTGAAAGTTTCCACAAACGCCTTAGTTTTAAGGTATATGGAGTTAGTTTAGGGTATGGTTTAGGGGTTTAGGTGTAGGGGGTTAGAATTTAGGGATAATTGTTTTAATTTAAGATTTAGGGTTATAATTTAGGGTTTATAGGTTAAAATCTAAATCCTCACTATATTACCTTAAAAACTAAACCCTAACCTATACACCCTAAATTATAACCCTAAACCTTAAATTGAAACAACTATCCATAAATTCTAACCCCCTACACCTAAACCCCTAAACCCTATACCCTAAACTAATTCCCTATACCCTAAAACTAAGGCGCTTGTGGAAACTTTCAGTTACCACCGCATGTGTATAGGATATTAATCTTTAAAACATTTTATTTTATTATAATTTTCTTTTAAAAATATATGTCTACTCCTAAATTAAAAAAATTATTTTTTGTTCATATCAAATTTAAGTCGTCGCTGCTCCTGCCATTATTGTCGTTGCCTCCAAGCAGTTCGGCGAAATACAAAAGTATACAAATTTTAATTTTCTATTCATTGTTAGTGCCGCCAAAGAATTTGTTTGTTGTAGAATTTTATTGTTGCAAGCAGTTCATCGTTAGTGGCGCTGTAGAATTTGTTTGTTGTAGAATTATGTTTTCCAAGCAGTTCGTCGTTAGTGGCGCTGTAGAATTTGTTTGTTGTTGCAGCTAGGGATGGGCACGGAACCCGGACTCGACGAGTTCCGACCCGACCCGGTCCGATCGGGTTGGGTATTTTTATGAAAAAATCGGGTTCGGGTCGAGTCGGGTCAGGTTTTTGTGTAGGGTGAGGTCGGGTCGGGTCGGGTTCGGGTTTTAAGGTGAAAAAATCCTACTCGACCCGACCCGGGACTAATAGTGTAATTTTCCCCTAAATTTTTTAGGGATATTTGTAATAATACCCCTTTTTTATATTTTTTTTTATAATTAGGTCCTTAAAATTGATTTTTTATTTACAATTTAGTCCTTAAATTTATTAATTTTTACAATTAAGTCTCTTAAAATTATTTTTTTTACAATTTAGTCCCTAAAATTGATTTTTTTATATAGGTCGGGTCGGGTCGGGTCGGAGTCGGGTTTTAGGTATTTATTTTCGGGTCGGGTCGGGTTTTTTAAAAGATATGGTCGGGTCGGGTCGGGTTCGGGTTTAGGGTTAATATTTTCGGGTCGGGTTCGGGTGGGCCAAAAACCCGGCCCGACCCGACCCGTGCCCATCTCTAGTTGCAGCGGCGACTTGAATTTTAAATGATAAAAAAATAGAGTTTTTTAATTTAAGGGTAGATAGGTATTTTGATACATGTTTAAAAGAAAATTAAAAATAAGATAACATATTTTAATTAATTTACCTTTTAATTTTTAAATAATTTATAATTATACGGTGAGTCCTTTAAATTTTTAATCATCATCCTGACCGATAAAAGTATAGGCTCGATACTGAGATAGCTTGTCGATAGGAGCTCGAGTATGTTAGACAACATGAGCGATGTGTTGCATAACTTGCTCAGCCCTCATTGCAATCATAAACTACATGAACATATCAGCCATGTTCTTGTAACATTTAGCCTGAGCGGTAGGTGCTGTAGGCCCAACATTCTGAACAGGAGGGTCCTGAGGATTTGGAGGATTCGAAGGGTTTCCTCCTCTTATCTCCTCGCCATGAGTCGAGGAGCTGGTGGCAAGCTCGTCAATATGAGCTTCATTATTTTCAGATATATCTATATTACAAAAGATCGGATTAGTCGACAAGTCACAATATACAAAATATGTAACTCCTAGGTGGCAAAGTAATACAATAACAATGCAATAAGCTTTGGTTTAGTCTTAGAATAGACTAAAATCTAGCTCTAATACCACAAATGTAACACCCTCTTCCCGGCTTGGTCAAGAACTGAGGCGAAAAGTGTTACCGGCGAACAATACAATAATCGATGCGATAAAAATCTCAATCAAATAACACATAATCAATGTTACACACACACACACACATATATATATATCATTACCAAACGTAAGCCTTCAATTTATTCATTTCGTAATGATTATTACTCATATAAGATCAAATTTTATCTTTTATAAACTTTAGAGATTAAATTGTAATTTCAGTTAATTAAAGGTCATTTTTCGCAATTGATCATACCACAATGCAATTATACTCAATTTCAGCATGCTTGCAAGTTTTCATGTTATTCGAAGTTCGTTTACCCATCCAATTAAGCCATTCAAAATTTAGTGTCCAATCTGTAAACAATGTAAAACTTCAATCTTGTCTTTTAATAGAATTAACTAACACCGTATCGATACCCTATAAGACGTTATCAGTACGCTATGCCTGAATTTTAAATTCCAGAAACAAGATAAACAAGCCCGTATCGATACGGTCTAAGACTGTACCAATACTGGTTGACCACGTTGACTTCGTATCGATACGCCTTAGCCTCGTATCGATACAATTTTTACAACCAAATTCCAGTAGCCAAAATCCGTATCGATACGCTATGTCGTATCGATACGCCCTGTTTCTTATGTTAAATTATGTCTAACCGTACAGATACGCCATCACCCCATATCGATACGGCCAGACCTGTAATGACAAAATTTTGTTGGTTTTTATTTGAATTGACCTATTGGACGATGTTCAAATGCAACGAAAATTTACGTACAACATTTCAATACCATAATATACCAGTATGTAAAATTTTAGGGTCATTTGAATCCGTTTACTAGGTTTTTACCTTTTTGTGTCAATTATGCCATTTGGGTTACCTTAAACTATCACACATAGGTCATATATAAGTTTTAGCCAAATTACAAACTATGCATAGTACAAACATACCAAAAGGGACTCAACGACTAGTTCAACAACATTGTCACCATCCTAGGAGTTCGTAAGGACAAAATACATTACTTGTAGCTTGTAGTGACTTGTCTAACTTCAACTCCTCCAATCTTCAACAACAATAACTCTTTACCCTTGAAATTCATGGAAATGGAATACATTAGACTTGCAAGTCTAAGTGAGGTAGTCTTAAGCAACATTAAAGTAAAGGTTTACAAAACGAACCAAACATTTAACATCATCAATGCAATGAGTCTATACTAGCAATGCAATGTTCATATTCAATGACAATTTCCCCTTGTTTCTTTATTAAGCCTTGGATCGAATCAAGATAATGGATACGTGAATTTTTACGCCTCGCCAAATCAATAAGTGGTCTAATCCCTCCGCCTCGCCAATGACCAATACCACAACATCCCTCTGCCTCGCCAAATCAATATAGGCTGTAGCCCTAGGACCGTAGTCCACTCGTACATTGAGCTCATGAATTCTATGGCATGTCAATTATATCCAATATCCTTTCGAGTCCAAGGTTTCGATGACAACATCAATATTCAATATTCAATGATCAATGTTTCAATGTTCCCATCTATAAGCAATGTTATAATATCAATGCCTATGTCTTCAATGACAATTTCAATGACCAATGCTTCATTTACCATATTTCGATAGCAATTACTATACAAATTCCAATACACGATGAAAATGACAATATCCATGTTTGATGTACTTGCCTAACTTACCGAAACTTACCAATCTGTAACCCCCTCTACCCGGCCTAGCCACCAGACCGACCCAAGGTGGTCATACGGGATTAACCGAAGAAAGACCCGAAGATTTCTCTTCGATTAGTAACCCTAAAAGAGGAACAAGGTTTTAAAATTATCTTTCCTAGATGCTCATTTATAACTTAGGTGAGGATCACACGCAGCGGATAAAAACAAGAAGAAACAAACTTTGAACAGACAAATAATCATACATGGACCAAAATGTAAATCTAGTATAAACGGGGACCTAATATGAAATTAAGGTTACAACTTTGATATTAAGTCAATTTCATGCTCACATGATGAAATGCAGCTCAAAACAACAACCCAAACACCTTCTATTGATAACACATCAACCGAGGGCCAAAACACAAGAAAAACAAAGTTATGAGATGCTCTTAACCGAAAATAACGACCACCGTTTCGAAACCAAAGAGCCTGTTTTGGAACGAGTCTTCACCAAGATTTTTAGTGAGCAAACGTTTTGGAACAGGGAAGCCCGTTTCGCAACGCCAAGGCAAAAATGCAAAGGGCGTTCCGAAACGTTGGTGCCCGTTTCGAAACACATACAAGCGGACTGGTTTAAAAACACATTTTAGACACCTCCAAGCTTGCTAATCTTGACCCAACAACACACACACAACAAGGAAACAACATAAGCGTGCATTTTACAAGCAAAGAAGCTTATCAAAAACAAACGAGAGCATTTCACCACTAGGATTAAACATGAACAAAACATAAAATGATCCACATTTGCATAAAAGGTCAAAACACAAGATAAGCATGAAAACAACAAAACCAAACTTCACACATCATTAAAGGGTCATAACAAACTTGTCTCAAACCATACATCCACAAAACATCAAGTCTCCACACATGAAACATAGCATCCCCATTGCTAGTAGTATTATTACAAACTCTAAAACCATACTTGAGCTAAAGTGGAAAAAGGCCTCGCTCCCCTTGCTTGCTTGTTACTCGGAACTCTAACGGTCTGCATTGTTGGAAAAAAGAGCGTAAGCATTTAAGCTTAGTGAGAGGAGCTCAAATCAAACAACAACAATGCAGTTTTGAAAACAAATAGAGCTTTGAAAACCAAAACCTTTACCAAACCAAGAGTACATACAACATCTTACAACAACATAATGACCAACAAGATCATCTTACCATTCAACCATTCTTACAAAACACAACTTACTCTTACAAGGCCTTACCAAACCTTAACCATCTTACCACAATATAACAAAGGCCGTACAAAGGAGAAAAGTAGCATATTGGCATAATTAACAACAATACCCGGATATATGAATTTCTTACAATCTTACAAGTCTTACAAGACTTCGATGAGAGTAAACTCAATCATCGCGCCCAAGCTAATCTTACACTTACGAATTTGTCTGACACAGCCGAATTTTCTTACACGTACGAATTTTGTCTTACGCGCATGCGAGTTTTGTCTTAAAAGTTTTAGATGTGCACATTAATCCTAGTTGATCGATCAACTATATCCGGTAAAGATTCTAACTTATGCCAATACTTTAACAAAGGTCAAACTTACCAAAACATACATGGCTATCAAGCCCATCTTACCACATCTTACTCTTACCAACATTTCCATACCAAGGATGCCTTTGCCAACATACATATCTTACAATCTTACGACAACAACATAAGCATGCTCACAATAAAACATAGGCATTAAAGGTAGGAAAAGCAATAGGCAACAATCACGAGTTTTACCAAAATTTCATAGCACAACACACAATATCAAAAACATGGTGAAATATAAAACCACTTACTCTTGAGTTTAGATTGGCTTATCAAGCCCAATATAAACCCCCCAAAATCATCTTTGAACATTTCCAAATGCTTTAAAACAATTCCACTCACCGATAAACTCGTTCCGAAAAGCCGAAACCCACAAAATAGCTAACGGTCACTCAGATTTGCTCCCAAACTAGAATCCCCTGTTTCTAGCAAGTTAAAACAGAGTATTAACACCCAAAAAAGCTTCCAAACTTGCAGCAATACTGAAATCCAACAATTACTCTCAAACACCCAACAATCCAATACCGAAAATCATCAAAATCACTTCCAAAACGTCTAAAACACAAACCCAACCATTACCCAACATTTCAACCACCAAAAACTCATCTATTAACATCAAAATCAGCAACTTAAACATGCCAAAACCACTGCTATCATTAAAAACCCGAAATCAAGCTTCAACTCAAGATTTTTCATACCAAACTCCACTCAAACTTCAAGTTTCAGTTTTCTTATGATCCCTCCTTCATATAACCATCATTTAAATACCAAAACACCGTTTAAAAACACTCCAAAACCCAGCCTAAGCCATCTGAACGAAAATCTTCTAAAAACACATTTTATTTCAATGCTTGAACCTTTAAATCAAAAGGGGTAAACCATTTGATATTGATAGAAAACTAATAAAAACAAGTTTAATTAAAGAAACGCAAGATGAAATCAAGTTTACCTCTCAAAACCTTGATGGGTAATCCCTTGGATTGAAAATGCTTCAATGGTGGCTTGGTTTTAAGAAACTAACATGGAAAAGGAAATGAGGCTAATTCAAAAGTCATTCTTTTTGTTATGAAACCCTTTTAAAATATGTTTGGGTTTAAATAAAAACTAAAACCACATTTTTTGCTGATTTTGCACAATGGCCACCAACTTTTGAAAACTTGCGATTTGGTCACTAGACCGAAATCTCAACCTTTATGAATTGATTTTCCAAAATTGATTTCACAAAACTCTCACACATAATAAATAGTAATTTTAAAAATTAATCCCAACTTTTTAGGAATACCCGAAGAAGGTTTTCCCTGGTCTAACCCCAAAAGCCAAACTAACTTATCGAATTTCAAAATCTACATCCGCGACATCTAGCCCCAAAATTGGGGTGTTACACAATCCGAGGCAATATCTTTAAAGAAAATGTTAGCGATTAAATTAAAATTGACAATAATGAGTTCAGGAAGGCTCCTCGCCTATTCCTGAGACTACGACTACACTTACCTTGACAATCCGATGCTTTTACGGCTCTCGAATGACAACTCCTTTGTTCCTAGCCTTCGGTGAATTCGATGGATGCTCCTTATCTACTTCTTGGGCTAGGAAAAATCGATAAGTGTATGTTAGAATCAATACTTCGATATCGTAATCAATATAACAATATCGAAATTCACATCTAAGCTCGAAATAGTTATTGCTTAGTAAATTCCATAGATGGCCAAACCCTAGCTTAAGATTAAGCTTGATGCGTCCATGAAATTCAACGATTGATTGAGGAGATAGGCTTACCCGTTCAATAGCTACGTTTTGATAACAATGATTCGAGGAAAACTATGCTTAGGTCTAAGCTCCAATGGAGGTGCTTGCTTACTTTGCAAGAGGAAGAAGATGAAGATGAAAGGAGATGGTTCCTAATTCCCTGATCGGGTAAGCTTTCTTCTCATTCTTTATTATTTTTTAATCACAAACTTTCCTTCTATTGAAGGAATCTCTCAAGAGAACCCCCCGTAATGGGTGATAAGTTTTGAGAATGGGCTAATTGTAAGATTGGTCCCTCAATTCTCTAAGATCTATACTTCTTACCCTAAACTTTTAAGTTCTTATAATTTGGTCACTATAAGATTTCCAATGTATTCAATAAGGTCCTTAAATAGAAAATTGACTCAATTAGAGTCCATTATCAATATATCTAGCTACAAGGTCAGAGTCAATACAATATTTGGACTTTTGCGATGTAGGGCTTTCGATCACCGGAACCCAATTTCGACTAGACTAGATTTCGGGGTGTTACATGACACCACCAATGTATTTAATATGGTCCTTAAATAGAAAATTGACTCAATTAGAGTCCATTATCAATATATCTAGCTACAAGGTCAGAGTCAATACAATATTTGGACTTTTGCGGTGTAGGGCTTTCGATCACCGGAACCCAATTTCGACTAGACTAGATTTCGGGGTGTTACATGACACCACCAATTTCATCATCGGAGTTCACCGCCTATTTCCTCCAATAACCAATCGTCGACAACCGCCAGCAAGTGTGTCAATTGGACTTCGTTCGAATAGAACTATCTGCGTTCACCGTCCAATTGACACGTCTCTTGTTAGTTTTCGGTGATGGGTGGTTGGGGGAAATGGGAGACAGCCTCCGGCGAAGGCAGTGGTGATGTCCGGCGATGACGAAGGCGGTGACAACGACAAAAATTTGGAGAACATGTGGTTTTGGCTATTAGGGATTTGAGACTTTTTTTGGAATTTTGAGTTTTTTAAATTATATTCCTTTTTTTAATTTTTTAGAATAATGATAAAAACATGATACATGTCACATTCTTATTGGGTAACCATTTTTTAAACGGTTGGACACTTGTAACGGTTGAAACTTAGGCACTTAAAATTGTAACGGTTGAAACTTTAGGCACCTAAAGTTTAAAAAAGGTATAGTTTGAGTACTTATTTTCCATTTAAGCTAGCTTCTAAATAAGGTTAAGAGTTCAAATTTTAACGTAGTAAATAAAGAAAATTGAATTGAGAAGGTCATTCTCATGATAAACTTCAGTAAAACTTGACCTAGATTAATCGACTAACGAGTAGAATACCAATAATTATAAAAGTAAATAAATCATAGGGAAAACTACATGAATAGTACCCACCTATTCTCGCGTTATTGTTTTGGTACCCCAACTATTATTTTTGGTAAATTGATACCTAATGTTACATTTTGGTTCTGTTTTAGTACCCCAGCCGTTAAAAACTAATGGAGATGATGATGTGGTTTGGTATAATCATGGTTTTAGTCCAAAATACTTATATGTATTATCAATTTTGTAGAACTAATATTTTGATATAATAATTGAAAAATGTTTTGGACTAATTTGAAAAGAATTTAAAACTTGTTTTTAAGTCCAAACAACTTGAAATTATGTTTGGGGTATTTTAAGAGGTTTTTGGCAAAGATTTTTCATGTTTTTAATAGCCAAACTTGTGTTTTCAGAGTACCAGTATCGATACGGTAAACCCCCGTACCGATACCTTTTTACCTCAGTTTGGCCACTGTCAAAACTCGTATCGATACAGGCCCTTGCAGTATCGATACGGAGTGGGGTCGTTTCGATACGCCAGGTAAGCGTACCGATCCCATTTCAACTACCCCAACGGCTATTTCCCAACGGCCATTTAAATGTCAAGCAGTACCGATACGCCCTCAAGCATATCGATGCGCCCAGGCTGGCAAGAGCCCAACGGCTAGTTCCTATGAAGGTCGTATCGATACCGTTCCACGCGTATCGATACCGATAGCTGCAGAACAGCATTTATGAAGGGAAATAAAGTCCCCAACGGCTCCAATTCATCCCCAACGACTAGTATGTAACACCCGTGTTTTGGGCCTAGGAGTTAACGGGTTTGTAGTTCGAGTCAATATAATTTAATTAAAACAATTCAACCTAAAATGTGGTGTAATAGAGCCTTAATAAAAAGGGAGAGACCTACATTGCAATTTTACCCAAAACTTTCAAAAAGCTAGACCACTTTATAGAATAAGTTGTCATCCTTCTCCCCCATCCCCTTTTTCCAACGCCAACTTCACTAAACCCATCTTCAAAACCCCTTCAAACTTTGGTTACTATTCCATTCGATTTCAACTTCGATTCAAGGTGTTTTTCAAAGGTAAACATGTTTTCTAACTCTCCTCTTTATCCCCTATCTACCCATGGTCTTAAATTTCAAAGTTATGGAGTTTTGAAAATTAGGGTTTATATCAAAGTTTGGGTTTTTAAGGGGTTTTCCATTTTGTTTTGATAAATTGAGTTGGGGCTTTGTTTAATCAAGTTGAAATACACATTATATGTTAATTTGGTTGAATTTTGGTAAAAATCCGAAGTGAGCTCTTATACCCATTTTTGAGTTGTCAAAAACACCAATTTTGGTAGGTTTTAGGTTGAAAACAAAGGGCTGATGGTTAGGGTATGTTAGGAGGGTGATTTGGAACATTTTGGAGGTCATTTGGGTGTTTGGAAATGGGTGTTTCAGCCAAGGGTTGTTGGAGTACGAATTTGAGATGTTTGGGGATTTAATTTGGTTGGAAATTTAGGATGGAGTTGGTTTGAATTCAAAGGTTGTGTGATTATTGAATATTAGCATTGATTTTGGTTATCGGTTGTGTTTTTGGTTGACTAGAAGCGAGAGGGATCATCGAAGAAGCTTTGGGACCGAATCCGGGTTCGTAGGAGTTTCGCTTGGTAGCTAAGGAAGGGCGGTGAGTGGTTTCAAACTTGTTTTAAAGTTCGGTTCGAGTATGTGTAGTGTGTGTGTGTAAAGTGTGCTTGGTAGGCCACTTCCTTTTAACTCAAGTAGTTAAATTAGCCTTGTTCTCCTTAAATGCTAATGTGCTTGTTGACTAATGTGCTTGTGCTTGTGGTTAAATGGTGCTAGTATATTCATGAAATGTATATGTATGTGGTGAGCATGGAGTGTGGTTGATGATATAATGTGTTTATGATAATTGACACTAAATATATTACCGGTTGTAAATGGTCGATCATTAGGATTAGTGTGCACACAAATTGAGTCAAAACGTACGTGGCCTTGATGGCGTTAAGTCATCAAGGAGGAGTACGGTGATGTAATATTCCACCGAAAGCTTTTACTTATTTCTACGGGATGATGAGTGGAATCCCATCCGTAGGGCATGTGGCGATGAGTGGAATCCCACACATGCAAGGTCCGGTGATGAGTGTAATCCCACCGAGGTAAAGTGTTGTTGAGGTTTAAATCCGCACAATCGGGGTAATTTAAAGTGGCCAATTAACTTGTTCATATATTGTGATATGTGATGTTGATTTATGATTTATGATTATTGATGCTTGATGCTTAGTATGAAGTAAGATGCCATACTATGCCACTTGAAAGACTAGCTAGGTCTACTTGGTTACATGTCAATGCTTGATATATGTGAGATTAGGATTTACATGCTTGAACCTTGCATTGTTGATGTTTTTCTTTTTAAAGCACCCCTACTAAGCTTATAGCTTACGCTCTTAATGTTCAACAATGCAGATCATTAGCGTGGTGTTAGCTCGAGGCAAGGCAAGAAGGGCTTCCAAGTTTGTGACTCAAGTACGGTGGTTGATTTTGTATTAGTTAGCAATGTGGCAAGGGTTGTGTATGAGCTTGTATGACTCCTTTACATGTGTTGATGTTGGATTGACTATGGTTTGTAAGCATGATATGCTATGATGAATGTGGTGTGTGTTAGCATGTCCTTAGATGCTAGGTTGTCTTGATATAGCGCAAACCACTTTATGCTTATCATGCGCCTTTTAAGGCCTTGAGTTCTATGTATGACCTTATATGTTAAATTGCCTTTTTGAAATGCTATGTATGGATGCTTAGGTTGTGTTGGAATGCTTGAGTTGCTTGTTTGTATGTGCACTACCTTGTGTTGATTAGTGCCCTTGGTTTCTTGTGAAAGCATGCTTTTATGTTTGGTTTGCCTTAGGATTGATGATAGTGTGTTGGTTGAAGTTTTAGAGGGAATTAAGGGCCTCCTTGTGCCTTAAATCAGCTCAAACCTGCAAGTTCGTAGCAGGGGTATCGATACGGTTGGTCTGGTATCGATACCGCCTTCTTGTTTCAGACCTCGTGTATCGATACTCGAGGGCGCGTATCGATACCATTTTGGTCACTGGAGCTACTGTCTATTTCGGTATCGATACGGGCCTCTAGGGTATCGATACAGTCATCTTGGCGTTGACCGTGGGAAGTCAACCGTTGGGGAGGGTATCGATACACTCCTTGGGTGTATCGATACGGTCTCTACGGGTTGACTCTGACTAGTGGACCTAGTCAAGGGGTATCGATACACCCCTTAAGTGTATCGATACCGCCTGCAGTTTAAGCTTAAAATTGGGCTGTAAGACGTTGGGTTGAGTTCGTTTGTTTGTTTCGTAAATGTTGTTCCGCTGTATGATCACATAGGATTAAGTACTCATCTAGACAAGATTTAAAATGAAAAAAATAGGGTTGCTAACCGAGGGGGAATCCTTAAGGGGTTTTCACTCGGTTTTCCCCGTGTGGCCCACTCGGACCGGTCATCCGGCCAGACCGGGACGAGGGGGTTACATTTGTTGGTATCAGAGCCTGAGGTTACCGAGACCTCGTGCAGGTAAGTGAGGTAAGCTTAATGTGTTAAATGATTGTGTTGTTCGATGCATGTTTTTCCATGAATCCTTGATACTTGATTGATCGTATGGTGTTTCAAATGCATGAAATGTTGTGTCTGGTGTAGAGTGTGTGCCCATTGCTACTATTACTTAATTTAAAGAGATTTTTAGAAAAAAGAGTACTTGAGCACTATTGGACCCTTGCTTTGACTAACATAATCCTTATCTGTTTCTTGTTGTAGTTTATACCTTGCTAGCTGTAGCATGAGACCACGTGGGAGGCCTAGGATGGTTCGACCGGAACCACGGACAGAGGCTCCAGGAGTTGAGCCAGTTGTGAGAGTTGAGGCTCAAGTGGGAGAGCCTGTGGTTGGAGTTGGAGCTCCTCCACCACCTCCACCACCACCACCTCCTCCACCAGGAGCGGGAGGTGAGGCCGGGGCCGAAGGAGGGGGACCACAAGGAGGCCAAGGTGGCCAAGGACCGGCCGGGATAGACTTAGCTCCGTTGGTTCAGGCAATAGCCGGGGCGTTTCAGGCTGCAGTAGCTGGAGGTCAGGCAGCTCATCATCAGGGTGAGGGCACTGGATTGCCTTTAGAGAGACTTCGGGGCCTTGGGGCCGAAGAGTTTAGAGGTGCTACTCCGGAGAGGTCAGAGTTGTGGTTTGAGAAGACTGTCCGTATTCTTGCTCAGATGGGATGCACTGGTGACCGCAAGTTGGGATGTGTTGAGTCCTTGCTTCAGGGTGATGCCTACACATGGTGGGTCACCATTACTACGGGTATGGATGAGGCCGAGATCACTTGGGAGTTCTTTGAGACAGCTTTCCGTAAGAAGTATCTGGGTCCGTGATACCTCGATGAGAGGAAGAGGGAGTTTATGGCATTGCTTCAGGGGAGTATGTCCGTGACAGACTATGAGATTCGATTTGTCAGATTGAGTCAGTATGCACCTGGGCTTATACCTATTGAGGTGGAGCGATGTAACCGTTTCCGTTATGGACTGAATGAAGAAATCAAGACGTATACTCTAGCTTCAGATTACACTAATTTTGATGTCTTGGTCTCGAGGGCCAAGGACTTGGAGCACAGTTTGAGTTTGACCAGCCGGTCAGGTGGATCTAGTTTAGGTAAGAGATCCAGTAACTTTGATAGAGGTGATGCCAAGAGGCATCGGGACAACAGACATCATTATGATCATAGGCGTGGTGGCGGTAACCACGGTAGGGGCCATCAGGGCCAGAGAGCTGGTGGGAAGTTGCCCACATGTGCTACTTGTGGGAGGAACCACACCGGGGAGTGTTGGGGAAATTTCCATTCTTGTTGGAGTTGTGGTGCTAGAGACCATATTAGGCGTGATTGTCCACATCAGGTGGGACATGCACCAGCTCAGGCTCCTGCTAGAGCCAATGACTTTCAGAGAGGCCGCGGGCGCGGTAGAGGCAATTTCCAGCCGAGAAATGATGGTCAGAGAAATTTAGCACATGTAGTTGTAGTCCAGCCGGAGGGCGGAGGACAGGCCAGGGTTTACGCTCAGCGCGGGGAGCAGCATGACACCGATGTGATCGCAGGTAACTTCTCGATACAGTCTTTGGGTTTGCTTTCTTTGATTGACTCTGGGTCTACACATTCCTACATATTGAGTGAGCATGCACAGTCTTTGAATTTGCCTTGTGAGATGTTAGAGGTAGGAGTTAGTGTTACTAGTTCCTTTGGGGACACAATAGTGGTTAGGAAGATGTACCGAAGGTGTCCGTTGATGGTTCAGGGGCATGTGTTCCCAGTGGATATGATGGAACTTCCTTTTTACGGTTTTGATGTGATTCTGGGTATGGACTGGCTCACGGAACATAGGGCTAGGAGAGATTTTGAAACTAAGCGGATTTCTTTGAGGCTCACAGATGACTATGAGATTGTAGTGGTGGGTGAGAACGTGAAGTTCTTGTCCAATGTGGTTTCAGTATTAGAGGCTAAGAGATTAGTTGAGTTGGGGTGTGAAGCATACTTAGCGTATGTGATGAACCCTAACATGAGTGAGGTTAGACCTCAGGACATCCGGACAGTATGTGACTTTCCTAGTGTGTTTCCGGAAGAGTTGCCAGGGTTACCACCGGACAGAGAGGTTGAGTTCAGCATTGAGACTTACTCTGATTCAGCTCCTGTTTCGATTGCTCCGTATCGTATGGCACCGAAAGAATTGAAAGAGTTGAAGACTCAGTTGCAAGAATTGACAGATAGAGGTTTTATTAGGCCTAGTTCTTCACCTTGGGGTGCACCAGTTTTGTTTGTGAAGAAGAAAGATGGAAGCATGAGAATGTGTATAGACTATAGGCAGTTAAATCAGTTGACAATGAAGAATAAATATCTGTTGCCTAGAATTGATGACTTGTTTGATCAGTTGAAGGGAGCATCGGTCTTCTCGAAGATTGACTTGAGATCGGGTTACTACCAGCTAAAGGTAAGAGAAGTTGATGTACCGAAGACGGCCTTTAGGACTAGATATGGTCATTATGAGTTCTTAGTCATGCCATTTGGGTTGACTAATGCACCGACTGCTTTTATGGATATGATGAATATGATCTTCCATCAGTATCTAGATCAGTTTATAGTTGTGTTTATTGATGATATTTTGGTGTACTCGCGAACTGAAGAAGACCATGACCGACACTTGAGACTTGTATTGAAGACTTTGCTAGATCATCAGTTGTTTGCGAAGCTCAGCAAGTGTGAATTCTGGATCCGAGAGGTAGTCTTCTTAGGACATGTAGTGTCAGCCGATGGGATTAGAGTTGATCCGAAGAAGATTAAAGCCATTGTTGAGTGGAAGCAACCGAAGTCGGTGACAGAAGTACGTAGCTTCCTAGGCTTAGCCGGATACTATAGGAGATTTGTAGAGGGTTTCTCTAAGTTAGCCGCTCCATTGACACAGTTACTTCAGAAGAGTGTTCAGTTTGAGTGGACAGATGCAAGACAGAGAGCCTTTGAGAAATTGAAAGAAGCTTTGACCCAAGCACCGATCTTGATACAGCCTGAGTCCGGGAAGGACTATGTAGTCTACAGTGATGCTTCATATGTAGGGCTAAGATGTGTTCTTATGCAAGACCGGAGAGTAGTGGCTTATGCCTTAAGACAGTTGAAGACCCATGAGCGCAACTATCCGACCCATGACATAGAGTTAGCTGCAGTTGTGTTTGCTCTGAAGATTTGGAGGCATTATTTGTACGGTGAGAGATGCACAGTGTACACCGATCACAAGAGTTTGAAATACATTATGACTCAGCGAGATTTGAATCTCAGACAGCGTAGGTGGCTAGAGTTGCTAAAAGACTACGATCTTACTATTGAGTATCATCCGGGTAAGGCTAATGTAGTGGCCGATGCATTGAGTAGGAAGATGGTCGTGGACATGAGAGCTATGTTTGCTAGATTGAGTTTGTCCAGAGATGGTGGCTTGATAGCCGAGCTTCAGGTTAGACCTACCTTAGGTCAGTTGATTCGAGAGAAACAACTCTTAGATAGATCTTTAGCACCTCACGTGCAAGATATAGCCGAGGGTAGACCTTCAGACTACAGTTTCAGTACTGATGGGGTTTTGCGTTTCAGAGACAGAATAGTTGTGCCAGAAGACAGTGATTTGAGACGTACGATCTTGACTGAAGCCCACAGTAGTCCGTTTTCTATGCATCCTGGAAGTACGAAGATGTACCGTGACTTGAAGAATAAGTACTTTTGGGTTGGCTTGAAGAGAGATGTAGCCGACTTTGTGAGTAAGTGCTTAGTGTGTCAGAGAGTGAAGGCGGAACATCAGGTTCCCTCAGGTTTGCTACAGCCGTTGAGAATTTCGGAATGGAAGTGGGAGAACATCACCATGGATTTTGTTTCGGGTTTACCTTTGACTCCTACAAAGAAGAACTCAGTTTGGGTGATTGTAGATCGCTTTACGAAGTGTGCTCACTTCTTGGCAGTCAACACTACTTACACCTTAGATAGATTGGCCGACTTGTACATTGGTGAGATTGTTAGACTGCATGGTGTGCCGAAGTCCATTGTATCAGATAGAGATCCACGATTTACTTCTAGATTTTGGGAGTGTCTGCATACAGCTTTGGGTACCCGTTTGAACTTCAGCACTTCTTATCATCCTCAGTCAGATGGTCAGTCAAAGAGGGTTATTCAGATCTTAGAGGACATGTTACGCTGTTGTATCATTGACTTTCAGGGTACATGGGAGAAGCATTTGCCTCTAGTAGAGTTTGCATACAATAATAGCTTTCAGTCGAGCATTCAGATGGCTCCGTATGAGGCCTTGTATGGCCGGAAGTGTAGAACTCCAGTGTGTTGGGCCGAGGTAGGACAGAAATTATTACCTATGCCAGATTTTCTCAAGGGGACAACCGACAAGGTAAAATTGATTTGTGACCGTTTGAAAGCTGCTTCGGATAGGCAGAAGTCCTATGCCGATTTGAAGAGGAAGGAAGTCGAGTTCTCAGTGGGTGAGAGAGTATTCTTGAAAGTGTCTCCGTGGAAGAAAGTGATGAGATTTGGCCGAAAAGGGAAGTTGAGTCCGAGGTACATAGGGTCGTATGAGATTGTGAAGAGGGTTGGACCGGTTGCTTACCAGTTACGTTTGCCATCCGAGCTTGAGAGGATACATGATGTGTTCCATGTTTCGATGCTTCGTAAGTATAGGTCCGATCCATCACATGTTATGCCCGTAGAAGAAATTGAATTGAATCCGGATTTGACTTATGAAGAAGAGCCCGTTGAGATCTTAGCTTCTGACAGTAAGGTGTTGAGGGGTAGATCGATTGAGTTAGTGAAGGTGCGGTGGCAACGTCGAGGTGTGGACGAGGCCACTTGGGAGAGGAAGGAGGATATGGAAAAGCACTTTTCGTATCTCTTTCAGTCAGGTAATTTCGGGGACGAAATCCCTTAAGTGGCAGACAGTTGTAACACCCGTGTTTTGGGCCTAGGAGTTAACCGGGTTTCTAGTTCGAGTCAATAGAATTTAATTAAAACAATTCAACCTAAAATATGGTGTAATTGAGCCTTAATAAAAAGGGAGGGACCTACATTGCAATTTCACCCAAAACTTTCAAAAAGCTAGACCACTTTATAGAAAATGTTGTCATCCTTCTCCCCCATCCCCTTTTTCCAACGCCAACTTCACTAAACCCATCTTCAAAACCCCTTCAAACATTGGTTACTATTCCATTCGATTTCAACTTCAATTCAAGGTGTTTTTCAAAGGTAAACATGTTTTCTAACTCTCCTCTTTATCCCCTATCTACCCATGGTCTTAAATTTCAAAGTTATGAAGTTTTGAAAATTAGGGTTTATATCAAAGTTTGGGGTTTTAAGGGGTTTTCCATTTTGTTTTGATAAATTGAGTTGGGGCTTTGTTTAATCAAGTTGAAATACACATTATATGTTAATTTGGTTGAATTTTGGTAAAAAATCCGAAGTGAGCTCTTATACCCATTTTTGAGTTGTCAAAAACACCATTTTTGGTAGGTTTTAGGTTGAAAACAAAGGGCTGATGGTTAGGGTATGTTAGGAGGGTGATTTGGAACATTTTGGAGGTCATTTGGGTGTTTCAGCCAAGGGTTGTTGGAGTACGAATTTGAGATGTTTGGGGATTTAATTTGGTTGGAAATTTAGGATGGAGTTGGTTTGAATTCAAAGGTTGTGTGATTATTGAATATTAGCATTGATTTTGGTTATCGGTTGTGTTTTTGGTTGACTAGAAGCGAGAGGGATCGTCGAAGAAGCTTTGGGACCGAATCCGGGTTCGTAGGAGTTTCGCTTGGTAGCTAAGGAAGGGCGGTGAGTGGTTTCAAACTTGTTTTAAAGTTCGGTTCGAGTATGTGTAGTGTGTGTGTGTAAAGTGTGCTTGGTAGGCCACTTCCTTTTAACTCAAGTAGTTAAATTAGCATTGTTCTCCTTAAATGCTAATGTGCTTGTTGACTATGCTCTTGTGCTTATGGTTAAATGGTGCTAGTATATTCATGAAATGTATATGTATGTGGTGAGCATGGAGTGTGGTTGATGATATAATGTGTTTATGATAATTGGCACTAAATAAATTACCGGTTGTAAATGATCGATCATTAGGATTAGTGTGCACACAAATTGAGTCAAAACGTACGTGGCCTTGATGGCGTTAAGTCATCAAGGAGGAGTACGGTGATGTAATATTCCACCGGAAGCTTTTACTTATTTCTACGGGATGATGAGTGGAATCCCATCCGTAGGGCACGTGGCAATGAGTGGAATCCCGCACATGCAAGGTCTGGTGATGAGTGTAATCCCACCGAGGTAAAGTGTTGTTGAGGTTTAAATCCGCACAATCGGGGTAATTTAAAGTGGCCAATTAACTTGTTCATATATTGTGATATGTGATGTTGATTTATGATTGTTGATTATTGATGCTTGATGCTTAGTATGAAGTAAGATGCCATACTATGCCACTTGAAAGACTAGCTAGGTTTACTTGGTTACATGTCAATGCTTGATATATGTGAGATTAGGATTTACATGCTTGAACCCTGTATTGTTGATGTTTTTCGTTTTAGAGCACCCTCACTAAGCTTATAGCTTACGCTCTCAATGTTCAACAATGCAGATCATTAGCGTGGTGTTAGCTCGAGGCAAGGCAAGAAGGGCTTCCAAGTTTGTGACTCAAGTACGGTGGTTGATTTTGTATTAGTTAGCAATGTGGCAAGGGTTGTGTATGAGCTTGTATGACTCCTTTACATGTGTTGATGTTGGATTGACTATGGTTTGTAAGCATGATATGCTATGATGAATGTGGTGTGTGTTAGCATGTCCTTAGATGCTAGGTTGTCTTGATATAGTGCAAACCACTTTATGCTTATCATGCGCCTTTTAAGGCCTTGAGTTCTATGTATGACCTTATATGTTAAATTGCCTTTTTGAAATGCTATGTATGGACGCTTAGGTTGTGTTGGAATGCTTGAGTTGCTTGTTTGTATGTGCACTACCTTGTGTTGATTAGTGCCCTTGGTTTATTGTGAAAGCATGCTTTTATGTTTGGTTTGCCTTAGGATTGATGATAGTGTGTTGGTTGAAGTTTTAGAGGGATTTAAGGGCCTCCTTGTGCCTTAAATCAGCTCAAACCTGCAAGTTCGTAGCAGGGGTATCGATACGGTTGGTCTGGTATCGATACCGCCTTCTTGTTTCAGGCCTCGTGTATCGATACTCGAGGGCGCGTATCGATACCATTTTGGTCACTGGAGCTACTGTCCATTTCGGTATCGATACGGGCCTCTGGGGTATCGATACCGTCATCTTGGCGTTGACCGTGGGAAGTCAACCGTTGGGGAGGGTATCGATACACTCCTTGGGTGTATCGATACGGTCTCTACGGGTTGACTCTGACTAGTGGACCTAGTCAAGGGGTATCGATACACCCCTTAAGTGTATCGATACCGCCTGCAGTTTAAGCTTAAAATTGGGCTGTAAGACGTTGGGTTGAGTTCGTTTGTTTTTTTCATAAATGTTGTTCCGCTGTATGATCACATAGGATTATGTACTCATCTAGACAAGATTTAAAATGAAAAAAATAGGGTTGCTAACCAAGGGGGAATCCTTAAGGGGTTTTCACTCGGTTTTCCCCGTGTGGCCCACTCGAACCGGTCATCCGGCCAGACCGGGACGAGGGGGTTACATAGTAACGGCTACAAACTCATTTAGGAGTATAAATGGGACCTCCAAGCATCAAGAGAAGGCTAATGCTCATATTGTCAAACATCAAATGATCAAATATTGTCTTAGTACCTAAATTGTCAATTCTTGTATAGACAAACACTAGTGAGCCAAATTTGTCAAATTTGCTCAAGTGTTTTAGGTTTTGGGTGAGTGCTTAATTGTGCAAACAAACACCTATTAGAGGGTTTAAGTTTGCTTTGTTTATCTCTTTGTAAAAGAGGGTTTTGATCAAGGCTTTGGGTAGAAGCTTGATCGTTTGTAAGGGTTACCTCCTAAGCCTAGAAAAGGGGACGAATCAATAGTGGATTGATTGAGAAATCCTTAGTGGGGAGCTAAGGTAGTGGATGTAGACCTTGGTTAGACGGTTGAACCACTATAAATCATTGTGTCACATTTCTTATTAGCTTCCTAAACCCTAACACCCAAAAATCCACCTCTCCACCACTTGGTGAGCATCATTGGTTGATCGAATCGAGCCCCACACAACTCAACAATTGGTATCAGAGCTTGGCTCAATCGAAGGGGATTCACATCCTATTGAGAAGATCCGGCAAGCTCGATCACTATTTCATCAACCGACTCGAATGGCACAATCAATCGACAAACCGCCTTTCTTTGACGGAACCCACTATGCCCATTGGAAGACAAAGATGAAGTTCTTCATCAAATCAAGAGATTACAAGCTTTGGGATATAGTTGAAGATGGTCCATTCGTGCCTCAAAGAAGCAAAGCGGAGTGGAGTGCCGACGATCGCAAGAAGATGGAGCTTAATTGCAAAGCCTTGCACATCTTGTTTTGTGCTTTTGGCCCAACCATCTATGAGAAGATGTCTTCTTGTGAGAGTGCCAAGGAGGTATGGGACAAGCTTGAAGTCACATACGAGGGAACCGATGAAGTTAAGGAGACCAAGATTGGGCTCCTAACCTTAGAGTATGAGAACTTCAAGATGGATCCGGAAGAGAACATCGAGAAGATGTTTGATAGGTTCTCCACCATCACAAATGGTCTTAAAGGTTATGGAGAAGCCATCCCGGAAGAAAAGCTTGTCCGAAAGCTCATCTACTCACTTCCCGAGTCTTGGGACTCAAAGAGGACCGCCATCATCGAAGCCAAAAATTTGAAGATTTTGAAGCTTGATGAACTTATGGGGTCACTCCTTACTCATCAAATCATGAAGAAGAACAAAGAGGATGAGAAGAAGAGGGAAGAAATTAGAGCTATGGGAGAGAAGAAAATCAAAGGGCTTGGCATCAATGCAAGTGCCATGGCTCTCAAATCCTCCAATTGCCATCATGTCTACTCAAGTGAAGAGGAGGATGAAGATGAAGAGATAGTTCATCTCTTCAAGAAGTGTGCCCCGTTCATGAAGAAAGCCTTGAGAGAGCTTGAACGAGAGCCTAAAAGAAAGGTGAGGGCAAGCACTTCAAGCCATAAGAAGAAGGCACATGTGGCTACTTGGAGTGATGAGGACTCCACCGACGATGAACAAGCCAACCTTTGCCTTATGGCCATCGAAGAAGATTCAAGGGTAACTTCTAATTCATCTACTTCATGTTCTTATTCCTTTGATGAATTACAAGATGCCTATGATGATTTGGTTTTAGATTTTAAAAGCCACATTTTGAAAAACAATAAATTAATTTCAAAGTTAAAAATTCAAAATGATTTGCTTTCTAAAACCAAACTTGAACTTGAAGCAAAACTTGAAAAGTTTGAATTAAAATGTATTGATTTACAAAAATTGCTTCAAAAAGTTCAAGAAGAAAAAGATTTGATTTCCAAAGAGCTTGAAAAGAAAAACAATTTTGGAAAATCAAATTTTTATGTTAGACAATCTAGTGCCCCTAGATTTATAAAAGGAAAATGTTTTAGAAGTGTTTGGGTCCCAAAAGGACTAACCACTTCAATTAAAAAGGATGACATTGAAAAATGGATTCCTAAGGGGTCAAAAATTTGTGCTACTAACGTTCATGGATCTAAAGCAATTTGGATACCAAAAATTACTTGATTGTCTATTGATAGGTGTGATGGAGATGTTCAACAAGTCAAACATTGAGGGGGAGCTCCATGCACACAAGGAAGAACACTTGAAGAAGGAAGGCTTCACATCCTCCCTTGGGTTCAAGTGTTGGTAAAAATCTAGTTGCTTTTGATTTTATTTGTTTTATTTTCTTTTATGTCAACTAGATGATCATATATGATGGACTAACATCTTTGATGATGCTTTGAGTAAGGGGGAGCCAAATTTTTAAACCAAATTTTTTAAAGTATGTCAATTTTTTTGTCTCCTATGTTATTTTGAGCTAAATGTTCTTTTAAATTCTTTTTGATATAACAAAAAGGGGGAGAAATGGTTTTGAAAAATTGAATTTTCAAATGAATAAGGGGGATCTTTATTTGATTTCATATCTTTAGTCTCTTATTCACATTTTTAAAGATAAAGGGGGAGAATCCCAAACAATTTTTAAAAGTGAGTTTTATTATATCAAAAAGGGGGAGATTGTAGAACTAATATTTTGATATAATAATTGAAAAATGTTTTGGACTAATTTGAAAAGAATTTAAAACTTGTTTTTAAGTCTAAACAACTTGAAATTATGTTTGAGGTATTTTAAGAGGTTTTTGGCAAAGATTTTTCATGTTTTTAATAGCCAAACTTGTGTTTTCAGAGTACCAGTATCGATACGGTAAACCCCCGTACCGATACCTTTTTGCCTTAGTTTGGCCACTGTCAAAACCCGTATCGATACAGGCCCTTGCAGTATCGATACGGAGTGGGGTCGTTTCGATACGCCAGGTAAGCGTACCGATCCCATTTCAACTACCCCAACGGCTATTTCCCAACGGCCATTTAAATGTCAAGCAGTACCGATACGCCCTCAAGCGTATCGATACGCCCAGGCTGGCAAGAGCCCAACGGCTAGTTTCTATGAAGGCCGTATCGATACCGTTCCACGCGTATCGATACCGATAGCTGCAGAACAGCATTTATGAAGGGAAATAAAGTCCTCAACGGCTCCAATTCATCCCCAACGGCTACAAACTCATTTGGGAGTATAAAAGGGACCTCCAAGCATCAAGAGAAGGCTAATGCTCATATTGTCAAACATCAAATGATCAAATATTATCTTAGTACCTAAATTGTCAATTCTTGTATAGACAAACACTAGTGAGCCAAAATTGTCAAATTTGCTCAAGTGTTTTAGGTTTTGGGTGAGTGCTTAATTGTGCAAACAAACACCTATTAGAGGGTTTAAGTTTGCTTTGTTTATCTCTTTGTGAAAGAGGGTTTTGATCAAGGCTTTGGGTAGAAGCTTGATCGTTTGTAAGGGTTACCTCCTAAGCCTAGAAAAGGGGACGAATCAATAGTGGATTGATTGAGAAATCCTTAGTGGGGAGCTAAGGTAGTGGATGTAGACCTTGGTTAGAAGGTTGAACCACTATAAATCATTGTGTCACATTTCTTATTAGCTTCCTAAACCCTAACACCCAAAAATCCACCTCTCCTCTACTTGGTGAGCATCATTGGTTGATCGAATCGAGCCCCACACAACTCAACAAATTTAGTCCAAAACACTTATATATATTATCGCCGAGAGAGATTTGCAAAGCTTTGATCCCATTTTGTCCCATCCATTTTCCACCTCTTGTATTCATGCTGGTATCCTGATCGTGGAGTTTGGGTCCTCCAATGGACCCCACATTAGCCCCTCATTGATCCCTAAATCCTAAAGTTTTGATTATCCTTAGCGTGCTTTTTAAACTCAAAACCAAAAAAGTATTCAACTAGAAGAAGAAGAAAATTGAGGAATTTACAATTTTAATTAAAAAATTAAAATAATATTTAAATTGATAAAATTTTAGATAAAATTGATAGATTGTATAAATTTTTGGACTAAAACTGTTATTAAACCAAGCTACAACACTATTTCCGTTGATTTTAAATGGCAAAGGTACCAAAACAAAATAAAAATGTAATATTATGTACTATTTTACCACAAATATTTAGTTTTCCCTATATCATAAGCTCGTATCGTTTTCCGCTGCCCATCCATTAAAACCAGATGAAAAGAAGTTAGGGCACCTGGTAGCCCCCTTCGTTGTTCTCGGTCATTGGACCCTTAAAGTTCCCGAGCACGGGACGGCACGCGCGGACAGATGCCTTATCCTGCTGTACTTCCAATTCCAACAACAATAATTTTCTCAAAAAGTTGGAGAAAATTAAAACAAACACACAAGTGTATTTCCTTCGTCCTTTTGCAGTGTGCAATATTTTATAGCCAAACAGAACTTGGGGTTTTCTTGTTTCTTACGTGTGATATTGTTTAGTTAATTTTCTCTAAATTCTTTCGTCTTTCGCATTCACATTTCAGTTTAAACTCTCCCTCATGAACTGTACGACAGTACGAGATGGCATTATAGGAGCTGTTTTCACTTTCATACTTTGGTCTTTTTCAGACCCAATACAGGGATACCTTAAAAGAGCATATAGATTATATACTATTTGTTAATAGTATAAAAGGAAAACCAAGGTCTTTGTTTTGGACCGATTTTGTACCATAGTCCATAGTATAGCACAGTTTTTTCTTTGACATAAATGTCCCATCCATGCAACTTGTTTGATCATGTGTTTATTTATTTAGTTAAGATTAATGATAGAGTCGACATGTTAGGTTTTGTGGGGCCTTAATTAGGTCAATATTCTTCCTTTGAAACATTTCATCGGATTTTCCATTCGATTTGGTCAGCAAACGCTATACAAATAATATAGAATACTAAAATAAAAACAATGCATTAAAACATGCGTTTATCATATTTAGTGAAGAATACCTCGTTAGTATTGTTGTTGTAACATCTAAGATATCACGAGATTAAATTTATTTAAGTATAATTATTTTGAATTTAGAGATTAAGGTTTGTGTCTATTTTGGTATTGTAATTTTGTATTAAAAAAATTAATTGAGTCACATGTGACATTATATTAAAGATAAAATTAGTTTACTAAAAGTTTAGTTATTTATCTTTTATATAAATATTTATATTTATTAAAAAAATTTATTCATTGCTATCAGTATATAAATTTGTACATTGACGTTATATTAAAAATAAAATCTTTATCAACAAGTGTTGAATGCATTGGTAAGACACATTGCACTCTTAAGGAGAGCAAGTGAGTTTAGACCTTGGAGACAACATTCTTGGGAGGGGCAGCCTCGCACTCTGAACATGGATCGTAAGACGGACATGCATAAAATCTTTTAAAAGATAAAATTATTTAGAACACTACTGATAAGATATTTACAAGATAATATATATTCATAGACATTTTTTAACCATTTGAAAACACGTACATCTTCTTATAGACAAAACCAATTTTTACTAAGACCACTAGTTGAATTTAAGTAATACCGAATTATATTAGAAAAATTACACGCTGTTTCATAGGATTATTTAACATTTATATCTCACAGTCCGTAACTTTAGGATCATGAAGAAGATGACTCCCAAATGGTCCCACAAATTTATAGACAAGTAGACCCCTCCATTTTCGTCTCTAAATTTCTCATTTCCCCGGTTAAAATATTCTTATAAAACGTTTTTCATGTCTAGGTAATTTCGGTTTACTCAAAATCTCGGATTCGAATTATTATAAATGTCTATTCAAAAAAAATTATTATAAATGTAACGATATTAAATAATTGATTGAATTTCTTTTATCCTTGTAATTATATTTGATTGGACGGAATTAGTCTTTATTTAAACTATTAAACGGATGCACGAAATTGGATGCTAATGTTCTCGGCGTACTCTTGTTGCTTGGACATTCTCTACGCGTTCATGTTTTTATTTTGATTCATAGACTATATTTGATAAATAATGGTTTGAGTAACCATTTTTTAAACGGTTGGACACTTGTAACGGTTGAAACTTTAGGCACTTAAAATTGTAACGGTTGAAACTTTAGGCACCTAAAGTTTAAAAAAGGTATAGTTTGAGCACTTATTTTTCATTTAAGCTAGCTTCTAAATAAGGTTAAGAGTTCAAATTTTAACGTAGTAAATAAAGAAAATTGAATTGAGAAGGTCATTCTCGTGATAAACTTCAGTAAAACTTGACCTAGATTAATCGACTAACGAGTAGAATACCAATAATTATAAAAATAAATAAATCATAGGGAAAACTACATGAATAGTACTCACCTATTCTCGCGTTACTGTTTTGGTACCCCAACTATTATTTTTGGTAAAATGATACCTAATGTTACATTTTGGTTCTGTTTTAGTACCTCAGCCGTTAAAAACTAATGGAGATGGTGACGTGGTTTGGTATAATCATGGTTTTAGTCCAAAATACTTATATATATTATCAATTTAGTCCAAAACACTTATATATATTATCGCCGAGAGAGATTTGCAAAGCTTTGATCCCATTTTGTCCCATCCATTTTCCACCTCTTGTATTCATGCTGGTATCCTGATCGTGGAGTTTGGGTCCTCCAATGGACCCCACATTAGCCCCTCATTGATCCCCAAATCTTAAAGTTTTGATTATCTTTAGCGTGCTTTTTAAACTCAAAAACAAAAAAGTATTCAACTAGAAGAAGAAGAAAATTGAGGAATTTACAATTTTAATTAAAAAATTAAAATAATATTTAAATTGATGGAGTCCTTTAAAAGATAAAATTATTTAGAACACTACTGATAAGATGTTTACAAGATAATATATATTCATAGACATTTTTAACCATTTGTAAACGCATACACTTTCTTACAGACAAAATTAATTTTTATTAGGACTACTCGTGGAATTTAAGTAATACCGAATTATATTAAAAAATTACACGCTGTTTTATAGGATTAATTAACATTTATATCTCACAGTCCGTAACTTTAGGATCATGAAGAAGGTGACTCACAAATGGTCCCACAAATTTATAGACAAGTAGACCCCTCCATTTTCGTCTCTAAATTTCTCATTTCCCCGGTTAAAATATTCTTATAAAACGTTTTTCATGTCTAGGTAATTTCGGTTTACTCAAAATCTCGGATTCGAATTATTATAAATGTCTATTCAAAAAATTATTATAAATGTAACGATATTAAATAATTGATTGAATTTCTTTTATCCTTGTAATTATATTTGATTGGACGGAATTAGTCTTTATTTAAACTATTAAACGGATGCACGAAATTGGATAATGTTCCCGGCGTACTCTTGTTGCTTGGACATTCTCTACTCGTTCATGTTTTTATTGTGATTCATATCCTATGTTTGGTGAATAGTGGTTTAAGTTAATATTAGAAATTTGACTATTTAAATCTGTTAATTTAGATGTTTGGTGAACAACGGATTAGAATAACGGATTGCGGTGAAACCTTTAGATTTGAAAAAACTGCTAATATGAGTTTTTTTTAAAATTAGAGGTTTTGTCATAAGAGTTTTTTGAAATTAGAGGTTTTGTCATAAGAGTTATAAAGACCATTTTAGCCTTAATAATTATAAAAAATCTTCAAATAACCTAAATTTTAACGTTTTCTATTTTAATTATTCCGCCTCACATATTTACATTGTGACATTTGTAAACTACTAGTTTTTATTTTTTTCTTTTATTCTCACACATTTATATTTAATTATATTAAAAATAATTATATAAATAATAATTTAATATATAGAGCCTTCAAATATGTTTAGTAATGTTATATTAAAAATTATTTTTCATAATCAAATTAATTAAACAAGTATCTGAGTATAATCATGTCATTATATGTCATTTTGCTTGTTTAAATAATCAAAAAGCTATAAGCTACCAGTTAATTTTACCAAACACTTTTATACAATCAGCTAATGTAATCTGCTAGTCAAATCAACTAATGCAATCCGCTATTAGCTGATGTAATCCGCTATTCATTAATGGCCAAACAGGGTCATAATATCCCCTTGTATTTCTAATGTTGTAATCAATGATGGCATTTACAACTAATCAACATATTATTCTACTTTCAAAAAAAAGTTTCACATCCAACTTTTTCTCATTTCGTAATTTAATATACCTGAATATATTGAATTACGAAATGAGAAGAAGTTGGATGTGAAAATCTTCCAAAATTTCTGTGTCACACTTAAAAATTTTCGTTATCTAATTATAGTACGACATGTGGTTCATTTCTGTTGTTTTATTTAATTTTTATTTTTTAAAATCGAAAAATCTTTAATTTTATCAAAAAAAATGAAAGATTTTAATTTCTCTAAAAAAAAGTCCACAAACCTTAACTCTAAATCCCTAACCCCAAATTCTTCTCTATAAAACAATCAATTCAACCACCACCAACCACCACCAAGCACCCCATAGTTGATAACTTCAACCTTATGTTGTTAGAAATAAACACAAAAAATGACCATACAAACCACGAACGTCGAATGTAAAACCTTAAATCGAATGACGAACTGGGCCTTGCGACTCGTGCAACGAGAGAAGGAGACCCACTTCGAAAATAATGGCGTAGTGTTCAACGATGGTAGATGGAGATTTTAAGGATTTGGGGTTGTTTTGAAGTTTTGGTTTAAAAAATTAAAGAATTTATTATTTATTAAAAAAAATGAAAATTATGAAATATGCCACGTGTCACGCTTTAATTAGATGATAAAATTTTTAACTTTTAAAAAACCAATAAACAATATTATCATTTAGGTATTTAGATTTTAATTTATACGGGTTTAATTTTCTAGCATAGTTTGTTTTGCCTTTGACATCCACTTCTTTATGGTTAAGTTAGTGACTTAGAGCATGGCTAACTCCCATAGTGTGACGGGAGGTGTGTACAAAGCCTGGAAACGAATTTGGTGTTGTATGATTGATCAAGGATTACTAGCAATTTCATTTTTTTGTTGAGAAATACGGGCCTCGTTAAAAACTCCATCTACAATCAACATTAGAGATCCTAATGCCAACTTCTAAGGCGGAAAAGAGTACCCCACTAATATTATTCATTAATATCAATTACAATATCCTCAATACAATCTAGACATTTAAAATAAAATAATTACATTGTTATTCTGTAAATGCCCTGTGTGTTAAATTATGAGCTGCCACATTTGCTGATCGGTGTATGTAGGCAATCGATAAATAATGATGTCGTTGTAGAAGATCTCTCGCCTCAGTCATAGATTGGGCCAACGTTGATCTATCTTGGGTTCTGGATTGAAGAATATTCACCATATTGCATCATCCCCTTCAATCAATACTCTTGGCCGTCCATGATCCAATGCAAAAAGAATTTCTGAGTAGAAAGCATGACTCCCGACTGTTTCTGCTGAGCTCGCTCTTGGCAAAGCCCGTGCAAATCCTGCTAGTACCAAGTCATTGTGATCCCATATTAGATTGCCCATCGCACCATGTCCTGTTTGAGACTAAAACATACTATCTACTAATATCTTAATTGTGCCCGATGAAGGTTTAGTCCATTTTGTTAATGCTCGAGCTTGTGGAAAACTCGAAGGTAATGGAGCAATTGTTGCACCATTGTATTCATTGTGAAAATGTTGTGCATTTTCCACAATGAGAAATACATGCTGTAATTTTTTTTCATGGACCAACACATTACGCATATTCCATACATTTCATAATAACACAATAAACCCGGTAAACATGTCCTCTATAAAGATTGCTGCAAAATGCTTAAACCGGTCAAAATAAGATGATGATCGACCAACAAGAGCTCTCCCTGGTAATTTGAAAATCATGTGAACCTCCATAGTAGTAGGACAATTTCTCAAAGTATGTAGAGTTGTCTCTACTTCAGTTTGGCAAAAAAGACAAACACTATCAAGAGAGTTATGAATTCCAATTTGAGCATTAACCGGAAGAGCTTCATGTGTTACCCTCCATATAAAGACTTTGATCTTTAGTAGAACCTTGAGCTTGGACAATGTATACCACAACTTCGAAGGTGGTGTCAGTGCGTGATATTGTCTCATTAACCATGCATAGTCCGATCGAGTGGAGTAAGTTCCACTAAAATGATTGCCTTATATCAAGACATTCGAGCATCTATTAGCAATAGCACAACAAAAAATAGCTTCGGCATTCGTAAATGTGAACACATGTCGGACCTTGTTAACATCTCATCCATTGTATGAAATAATCATGAAATTACCACAAGTCAATGGAGAAGGGTGGCTATCAGCATAACTCTCTATGAGCTGGATCTGTTGTGCACCTCCCTAATTAGCTTTGAATATGGAATAACATTATCAATTCCAATCTGCCAGAAGAATCCATCTCGAAACTGCTGCGTAGCATTAAAGATATATCTCCAAGAACATGATGGTTTGTCCCCAAGTATCGCATCTAGTACATTTCGTCATGTAAAATATTTGCAAGAGAGAACACGGGAAACCAAAGATTTTGGGCCAACTAAAAATCGCCATGCATGTTTACCCAAGAGAACAATGTTGAATTGATAAAGGTCACTGAATGCTAATCCATCTACTCTTTTAAAAGCACAAAGTTTTTGCTAAGCAACCATAGGCCAACCTTTGGCAGAAATACAACCAAACCACCAATAATTATGCATCACACTAACAATCTGAGTAACAAGACACTCGGAAAGTATATAACATGTCTTGACATAAGTTAAAAAAGCTTGAGCAATTGCTTTAATGAATATTTCATAGCCACCATAAGATAAGAGATTATTTGTCTAACTTCTCTCCCATTTAGATACCTGATCAACGAGAAACTCAAGTTTGATTGACTTGTTCTTTCCACTAATCAAAGACATACCAAGATAATGACCCGTATCATCAACCTCCTAAATAGAGAATGCCTCCTGAAAACGAGCATGACTCAACCGTGATGTAGAAGGGCTGAAATAGATCAAAGACTTGTTGAAGTTAATTTTTTGACTAGACGAAGTGGAATAGATATCCAGGAATTGTTTCACACGAGTTATCTTTGCAATTGAACTCTTGACAAATAATAAATTGTCATCCCCATACAAGAGATGTGTGATATTATGACAAATCATACTTGCACTAATACCTCGGATAAAACCTTGGCTCTTAGCATTGGGAACAAGGGCTGACAAACCCTATGTACAAAAGAGGAATAAAAAAGTGACAAATGATCACCTTGTCATACCCCGCTTATAGGAAAAATCGCATATGATAAAAGCACCATTTAATCTGACCTGGTACGAGACTGGTAATATATCTCATAATCAACTCAACTCAATGTGAATCAAACCCAAGTCTGAGCATCCTAACTTGTAAGAATGCCAAGTCATAAGCTTTCTCAATGACAAGCTTCAATGTTGCCCCTTTATTCGATCCATTCTTCAAAGATTGCATATAATGAAATATCTCATCTACTACTTAGATGTTATCCGGGATTTGTCTTCCCGGAACAAAAGCAACATGTTCTTCATCTATGCATACCGACATCAATGGTCTGAGATGGTTGGCACGAACTTTAGAGATTGTATTGTATACAATAGTACACAAGTTAATTGGTCGATATTGTCGTATCAATGCTGGTTCTTCTGCTTTTGGAATTAAAACCAGAACAAATTTGTTGACCTCGGACATATTAACCATGTCAATAAAAACATCCAGACACAGTTGGAGAACATCATCTCCCACAATGTCTCAATATTTCCTCTAAAAGCTAGCTGGTAAGCCATCAATGCCCGGTGCTTTGGACGAGTGAATATGAAATTATGTCTTATGAACATCTTCTTTGGTGAATGGAGCACAAAGTGTTGCATTCATATCCTCAGTGATAGATGACTGGAAGCAATCGAGAATTTCAGACGAATGCACACAATTATCAGTCTGATATAAGCTGCCAAAATAGTCTTGGGCAATGCCAAGCATGTCATCCATCTTGTCGCACCATGTACCATTTGTTGGGTCACGTCGACACGCCCCGTGGCGCAGCGAAAAAATTAATCCGATGTAATCTAGCAAAGATCTACCTACAGGAACCAATCCGGGGTGAAAAGATGAAGAGTTACCTTTTAAAACTATGGAAACTAAAAAACCGACAGTATGTCGGAATAACCACGTCAAGTAAAACAAGAATTGTCACAGGTTCACAACGACCTCTACAGAGTCCACCCGAACAAAACGAACAAAGTTTCCGCCTCCCTAACACTTAGGGATAAATTTCGACAGGCTTGAACACCTTCTAGGGAGAAGTTGAAATCCCTCTACGGATTCCTGAGGGAGTCTCAAATCGACCAGGAGTTCAACCGGGACTTGCAATCGAGAAAGGGAACCTTCAGGGATTTGCCATGGGGCAAGTAGAACACCAGAAAAATATCGAACAGCTTCTCAGAGAGCTTTCTGGGATATGTCGAATTCTAGTAGGGAATCCCTAGGGGTGTTGTCGAAATCTTCAAGAAGAGGAAGAGGGATGATTTGGTTGCTAGCCCTTGTCCTTTTAAATAGTAATCAGAGACTTAATTCTAGTTGAATACCTTAAATCCAAGTTCAACCAAAATTCATAGAATCTAATTCTACTTGAAATTGGTTTATATTAAATATACATTATATTTAATAATATTATATGAAATATATATATATTTAATTATGTAGAATCTTATTCTACATAAAATATGGATTTAAATATACATTATATTTAATCTAAATATATATATTTTTATTATATAGAATCTCATTCTATCTTTACTTGGATTTAAATATATTTAAATACATATTTTTAATTATGTGGAATCTAATTCTACATAAACTTGGAATTAAATATACATTATATAAATTCCAAATATATATTTAAATTTCTAGAATCTTATTCTATAATATTTAAGTCTCTAAATATTTTCCATACTCTAAATAATATTTGATAAATACAATATTTATCCAATATTATTCTCATTTAAGGGAGTTGCCGATTTCCCCTATCCCATAGGGGATTTTCGGCAACCTCCCTAAAATAGGGAGTATGGTTTCCAATTTTTTTTGTTCATTTCATTCGAAGGGTGTGACCCTTGTAGGTTCATGCAACGTTAGCAGCAAAATTAGAACTGTTCTAATTTTACAAACAATGAGTGAAATCTAGCAATACATCATTGCTACCTAAGTTGTATGAAGTCATGGTTTGACTTTCCTAATTCCTGAATAAACTTCCTTTATGTATTTCATCCTCTTGTCCTTTATATCTTAAATGAACACAAGTCATGGGTTAGTCACACTTGCGTTGTCCATCTAGTGTTTCTTGATGTCTTGAGTAGATTATGATAAACGAATCTCTATGATATCTCATATCATAATATTCGAGCATGGCCATGCATTTTCTAATCTCACTCAATCAAGTGGCCGAAGATATTTCTCCCATTATGTAGGAGGGAAAAATCCTTTCTTGATCAACCATATTTCACTACATAGGTCATCACGCATCCAATCATCAGTCTTTATAATGTAGTCAGTTACGACACACGTTTGACTATGTCAAAATACGTAAATCTTTATGTTGAAATCATGTTGATCTCAAGTCTGAGGATTATACATATGTTTATCATGAGCAATGTTGTGACTGTCACATAATTACCCAAGAAACATGCTCATAGCGGGTCATTCTAGTATGTTGTTATCTAACAAATACTTATGTGTTGATTTTGACATCTCTATGTCAATGACAACGCTTGTCATCAACCACATATTAGTCTTTATATATTATCACTGTCCATACCCGTAATAATATTCGACTAAGGATCCTATTTAAAAATAATCGTGTTATTGTATGGACATTATTATCCAACGGTTAGTTTGATGTACAAAAACATACCAAATGATAATAACGACAATGCCATTACTTGATAAATCTAGTAAAATAGTATGTCTATTCAATCATCATATGATTGGTCTTTGGGCATACTCCAACAATCTCCCACTAGCACTAAGACCAATCATTCTCGTATTTAATACGACATGACTTAGTGTAACTAACATGCTTATGCTGTGTCAAAAGCTTTGTCAGGGAGTTGACAAAGTTATCAACTTTGTGCGTATGTTGCATACTTTCACATCTCCAAGATGTAAGTACTTTAGAATATGTTTGGATTTATTGATGAGATCTGGGTTTTATTTGCTTATGCAAAGGTTCCATCATAACAGAGTTATGTAGCATCTAATATGCTGGGAACAACCCTTAGTTCAGAAGTGAACCCTTTAGATCCAAACATCCTTCTTTATTGCTATGTCGACTGTAATACATTCAGCCTATGTTGTAGAGTTAGATACCGTCTCATGTTGCTAACTCGCAGTATCTTTTATTAATGCAAAACGAATTGCGATCTTTAGTTCCTTTTGATGAGTATGTCATCTAAATATAATACTTAGGAAAGTAACAATGCTCCCACTAGCTCTTTTGAAAACAAGACTCCCCTTTGTTTCTAGATAAACCAAACCTTTTGATTGTATATTCTGAAACGAATATCCCAACTTCGAGAAGCTTGCCTTAGTCTACGGATAGACCTTTGTAGCTTACATACCTTCCAAGTGTTTACTGGAGTGACAAAACCTTCTGGATGTGTCATGTACACATTTGTTTCAAGTTTTCCCTTAGGAAAGTGGTTTTGACATTCCTTTATTTGATTACATAATCATCGTATGTAACTACTTGCAAGTGAGATTAAGATGGATTAAACATAGCTACAAGGAAGATGCTGATCATAGTTTATACTATGAAGTTTGTCGAAAACTTTTAGCGACGAATCATCCTTTGTATGTTTTATCATCCATGTCGGTTTTTCCTTTTTTTTGAAAAACTCATCCATACCTCTTAGGTTTTACCCTTTTAGGTAACCAAAGTCTATACTTGGTTTTAGACATGGATTCCATCTCATATCTCATGGCTCTTAGCCATTTCTCGAATTTTGGGCTCACCATTGCTTTCTGATAAGACCTAGTCTTTATCTTGATCCGAAAAGAAGAGTGTTTCCATGTACGAATAGTCAGAAATCCATATTTCTCAAGTATATGGTATTCTCTTAAGGATCAACACAATGGTTGTGTTTTGTTCCAATGTTCCTTGATCATTTGTGGAACATTCTCAATCTTTGGTTCATAAATTTGTTGTCTAAAATTTCTTCACATTCCAAATTCCATTTTTTCCTTTTTGTGAGAGGTAATATCTTTCGAGAGAAACTCTCGTTTGAGCAACAAACATTTTGTTCTCGTTGAAAAATGAAATCCCTTAGTGACAAGTATTCTCTTTCGAGATAAACTATCGTTTGAGCAAAAAAATTTTTGTTCTCGTTAAAGTTGAAGAAGTAATATCCATTTGTGAGAATTAATCTCTTTCAAGATAAACTCTCGTTTGAGAAACAAACGCTTTGTTCTCGTTATGATAAACAACAAATGGAGTTTTTAAGGTTCGAACTTTGTAAACATTTTAACATGTAAGTAACCTTAAAACTTCAAAGGTATTCTAGAACAATTCTTAGTCCATATCTTATATGACGTTTCGAAAAAAACACGATTAAGTATGAGAGTTGTTTTTCTAGTGTGTAAAGAAGTCGAAAATGACTTGTTCTGAATCAAAACATGTCTAACATATTTGATTCTCTTTCAAAGACTTTTCGTTCCACTTGTGGGATTTAATTATGAGACAATCCCATATTCTTTGAAAGTTCATCAAACTTTAAATATTCTTGAATTTGATCTCATCAAATTACCTTAATACTTTTTATGAGTTTGAGATTAGTCATTTGTTTTATAAATATTATTGATTTGATTAGTTTAAAGATCATTGATTCGTTGTGCCATAAGAGATTAAAAGAATAACATTTATTTAAATAATCTCAAAATTAAAAATATCTTGTCCTTACAAGATAACTAAAACTTAGGCACAAAATAATAATCTTAAAAACTAAAACAAATCTATTTAAGCAAAAACACATGTCCTAATGGATGATGTAGCAACTCTTGCTTTATTTCCATTTGTAGGTCCATGTCTATTCTGATGCCTTCTCTTTAGAAGCCTCTGAGGTTGATGCTTCACTCGTTTTTGCTTTCTTGACTTCTTGTAGGTGTGTGGGGCAGTTTCTCTTCCAATGTCCGGTCTTGCCGCAATGGAAACATTTTCCATCCTTCTTGATTCCCTTCTTAGGTTTCAATGCCTCATTTCCATCGGTTTTGGTCTTACCATCACCTTTAGACTTTGCTGCCGTTTTACCTTTCTTCTTGCCCTTGCGGATCGTTAGAACAGGTTTAGGTCCTACCTTCTTCAGGTTGATTTCAGCAGTTCTCAACATGCCGAGCAACTGTGGCAGCGTCTTGTTAATTTCATTCATATTGAAATTAAGGACGAACTGATTGAAACTATCCGGCAACGATTGCAGGATGAAATCAGTAGCTAATTCGTCTTTCAGCGGAAAGCCAAGCTTCTCCAACGTTTGGATGTAGCCCATCATTTTGATGACGTGAGCTCCTACGGGAGATCCCTCACTCATCTTGCATTGAAACAGAGCTTTAGAGGTCTCGTACCTCTCTTGACGAGCTTGCCCTTCATAAATCTCCTTGAGATTTTGAATCATATCATAAGCTACCATGTCCTCATGTTGCTTTTGAAGCTCAGGGGTCATGGAGGCAAGCATAAGACAACCGAAATCCAGCATGTCGTCCATGTGTTTCTTAAACTTGTCTTTGTCAGCTCTGGAAGCAGTGGCAACCGGTTCATCAGGAACAGGTTCTTCAATGACATATTCCTTCTTTTCCTGTTTGAGAACAATTCTCAAATTACGGAACCAGTCAAGGAAGTTTATGCCATTGAGCTTATCCTTCTCAAGGATAGATCGCAGAGATAGAGTATTATTTGCCATTAATTCTACAACAAAGAAAATATGCTACATAAGTTTTACTAAATTTTAAAATTTATAGATAGGTCTTTACTATAAATTTACTCCCACTATTTTCTTCAAAATTAAAAACCCTCTAGTTTTAATTTTGGAAAAACGTTTCAATAGTTTTTCTAGCGGGTGAGGATCCGTATTTCACTATTCCTAAATCAGCTTTGATCAGTCTTTTAGGAAATGGTTATTTAGGTAAGTAACACCTTACTAATTACATCTCATGTAATTCCTCATCTTTTGGCAAACAACTCTTGTTCTTTAAATCATCTTATGATTAACCAAAACTTTTAACCACTAGGTTTTCTAATCCTATTAGAACAACCCAGCTAAGTCAATACCAATATCTCAACCGGCGAATATCACTAGCTTATTCTCCGCGTTTAACTAAGATAGATAAATGTGACATTGCTTTGGCAAAGCTCGCATTATATCGATTGAAGCTTTAACGAGGGTAAATATTGGATGGTTAAAATAGACTTAGAATTATAATGAGAGATTTACTTAATTATCTCATCATTTTAACATTGATCCTATCAATAGAAGTATGTTTAATCATGCTTATAAAACATCCATTGCATCACATACAAGGTAAATATAAGCAGTAAATAAATATGCAATGATTATAGCCCTTTTTAACCTAAGGCGACTCGTCCCAAGCCAATGGGAGGACCATTCTACTGAAGATAGAATCTGCTTCTGAAACGCCCGGTCCACCAGGGAAGGCCCACCACGCTGCTACTTTGGTTCTTGCTTTATCTCCATGAGTATTTACAATTTTCAGAAACTCGCGTTACATGCGAGGGAGTGAGATGAGAAGAGAAGTACAATAGAAGATAGAGAAAGGCACGACACGCATGCCGTATTTATAAAAACCAAAACTATAAAGGCTATGGGCTATAACCATGCAAAACAAACACCGTGCAATCTAACATGCATTTCAAACATTGTGCGAACAAAGTAACGACGAGTTTACAAAGTTTTTAACTGATTATCCCTATGTTGCGGTTAATGGGCCAAAGAAGGATCACGAGGTTTCATAAACCATTTGCGTAACGAACAAATGCACCAGGTAGGTCAACATGAAAGAGAGGTGGCGCACTAGGCACACTTAAGTACCAGGTCTTTGATGATGCCAATCCTAGACATGCATTTTTCATAACGTCTAACCATAACTCTTATAGATTCACCGTGAAAGATAGTTTGATAACTTTTATCAAATTAGAAGCCCTTTCAGAGATTTCATAAATCTATGAAACTACGAACAACTACTTGTTCTCTAGACTAACAATTAATCTCAACATGTTAACATTTAACATTGAAGCAACCTAACATAGTTATGATTAACTCTTAATCATTCAGTGATAATCGAAATAAGTCTTTATTAGATGTGATACGATAAACGATAAATATCTAAATCGAATCAAACATCATGCATCTCATACCTAAACATCACCCAAGAATTTAAGTCTGAATTCGTATGATACAACCTGGCTCTGATACCACTGTTGGGTCATGTCGGCACGCCCCGTGGCGCAGCGAAAAAATTAATCCAATGTAATCCAGCCATGATCCATGTAAAAGAATGAATCCAGGGTGAAAAGATGAAGAGTTACCTTTTAAAACTCTAGAAACTTGAAAACCGACGGTATGTCGGAAAAAACACGTCAAGTAAACCCGGAATCGTCACAGGTTCGCAACGACCTCTACAGAGTCCACCCGAACAAAACGAAAAAAAGTTTCTGCCTCCCTAACACTTAGGGATAAATTTCGACAGGCTTGAACACCTTCCAAGGAGAAGTCGAAATCCCTTCAGGGATTCCTTAGGGAGTCTGAAATCGACCAGGAGTTCAACCGGGACTTGCAATCGAAAAAGGGAACCTTCAGGGATTTGCCAGGGGGCAAGTAGAACACCAGAAAAATATCGAACAACTTCTCAGAGAGCTTTCTTGGATATGTCGAATTCTAGTGGGGAATCCCTTTAAATAGTATTCAGAGACTTAATTCTAGTTGAATACCTTAAATCCAAGTTCAACCAAAATCCATAGAATCTAATTCTACTTGAAATTGGTTTATATTAAATATAAATTATATTTAATAATATTAAATGAAATATATATTTAATTATGTAGAATCTTATTCTACATAAAACATGGATTTAAATATACATTATATTTAATCCAAATATATATATATATATATATTATATAGAATCTCATTCTATCTTTACTTGGATTTAAATATATATTTTTAATTATGTGGAATCTAATTCTACATAAACTTGGAATTAAATATACATTATATAAATTCCAAATATATATTTAAATTTCTAGAATCTTATTCTATAATATTTAAGTCTCTAAATATTTTCCATACTCTAAATAATATTTGATAAATCTAATATTTATCTAATATTATTCTCATTTAAGGGAGTTGCCGATTTCCCCTATCCCATAGGGGATTTTCGGCAACCTCCCTAAAATAGGTCCAATTTTTTTGTTCGTTTCATTCGAAAGGTGTGACCCTTGTAGGTTCATGCAACGTTAGCAGCAAAATTAGAATTGTTCTAATTTTACAAACAATGAGTGGCATCTAGCAATACATCATTGATACCTAAGTTGCATGAAGTCATGGATTGACTTTCCTAATTCCTGAATAAACTTCCTTTATGTATTTCATCCTTTTGTCCTTTATATCTTAGATAAACACAAGTCATGGGTTAGTCACACTTGCGTTGTCCATCTAGTGTTTCTTGATGTCTTGAGTAGATTATGATAAACGAATCTCTATGATATCTCATATCATAATATTCGAGCATGGCCATGCATTTTCTAATCTCACTCAATCAAGTGGCCGAAGATATTTCTCCCATTATGTAGGAGGGACAAATCCTTTCTTGACCAACCATATTTCACTACATAGGTCATCACGTATCCAATCATCAGTCTTTATAATGTAGTCAGTTACGACACACGTTTGACTATGTCAAAATACGTAAATCTTTATGTTGAAATCATGTTGATCTCAAGTCTGAGGATTATACATATGTTTATCATGAGCAATGTTGTGAATGTCACATAATTACCCAAGAAACATGCTCATAGCGGGTCATTCCAGTATATTGTTCTCTAACAAATACTTATGTGTTGATTTTGACATCTCTATGTCAATGACAACGCTTGTCATCAACCACATATTAGTCTTTTGTTGAGTGGATCACACGAATGATAATAACCAAGAGGGGGGGTGAATTGGAATTTTAACTATGTTGTAACGGAAATTGCAACTTAAAAATATTGACACGGGAATTTAGAGTGGTTCAAGTTCACCAACCGAACTCTACATCCACTACCTTAGTCTCACCAAGGATTTGCTTGAAACCTAGCACACAAGCAAACACTAAACAAGATATCCGGTCTACTTGCGGTAAGGTAAAGCAAAGACCCAATCATAGAACGATAAAGCTTAGAGTCAACACACTTACCTCCTTCATCTTTGTCAAGCTTTGTAGATGAGCTCATAGGAGTGGCTTGAGGCTTTGTGTTCTCCAAGCCAAACTTGTTGAGCATATCCTTTATGTATTTTGCTTGATTTATGAAGGTGTCATCCTTCTTTTTCTTGATTTGGAGTCCCAAAAAGAATGAGAGCTCCCACATCATGCTCATCTCAAATTCACCTTGCATTAACTTAGCAAATTCTTGACAATGACATTCATTAGTAGATCCAAATATAATATCATCAACATAAATTTGAACTACTAAAATGTCATTTTTATACATTTTTATAAAGAGTGTAGTGTCCACCTTACCTTTTTCAAATCCCTTTTCAATCAAAAAATTTGAAAGCCTTTCATACCAAGCTCTAGGAGCTTGTTTTAAACCATAGAGAGCTTTGGTTAGTTTGAAAACATGATTTGGAAATTTTGAGTCTTCAAAACCCGGTGGTTGTTCTACATACACTTCCTCATTTATAAAACCATTTAAAAATGCGCTTTTGACATCCATTTGAAAAAGCTTGAAATTATGATAACATGCATATGCAAGCAACATCCTAATGGCTTCCATTCTAGCTACGGGTGCATAGGTTTCATCAAAATCTATTCCCTCCTCTTGAGTGTAACCTTGTGCTACAAGTCTAGCTTTATTTCTCACAATGTTACCACTCTCATCTAGTTTGTTCCTAAAGACCCATTTAGTTCCTATTGTAGATTGATTACTAGGCCTATCAACTAATGTCCAAACATTACTTCTCTCAAATTGATTTAACTCTTCTTGCATAGCCATAATCCAAAAATCATCTTTCAATGCTTCTTTGATATTTTTAGGCTCTATGCATGAGATAAATGCAATATGATTCATTAATCTAAGAGAAGAACGAGTGGTTACCCCCTTGGATGGATCACCCAAGATTTCACCATCTTTGACATAGTTCAACTCCCTTGGATAGCTAACTTCCTTTTCCTCAATAGCCAAGTCCTTCAAGGCTTCAAGAGGTGGATCTTGTGTGTCTTCTTCTTTTGGTTGAATCTCATCCTTCTTTGAAGTTTGACCTCCATCCAAGGTATTTATGATTCCTACATTATCATCATCACAAGAATCCTTCCTAGGAAGGGGATTATCATCGAATACAACATGAATAGATTCTTCTACAACTAAAGTTCTTTTGTTAAATACTCGATAGGCTTTAGAGGTTAAAGAGTAACCTATAAAAATAGCTTCATCACTTTTTGCATCAAATTTACCTAAATTATCTTTTCCATTATTTAAAACAAAACATTTACATCCAAAAGGGTGGAAGTAGCTAATATTAGGCTTTTTAGATTTTAAAATCTCATAAGGTGTTTTCTTTAAAATCGGCCTAATAGTTACTCGATTTATAATATAACAAGCTGTGTTTGTGGCTTCCGCCCAAAAATATTTTGGTAAATTATTTTCGCAAAGCATAGTTCTAGCCATTTCTTGTAAAGTTCTATTTTTCCTCTCAACTACCCCATTTTGTTGAGGAGTTCGAGGAGCTGAAAAATTATGGCTAATACCATTTTCATTTAAAAAAATCTTCAAATCCTAAATTTTGAAATTCGGTTCCATGATCACTTCTAATATGTGAAATTTTAAGTTCAAGATCATTTTGAATTAATTTTGAAAATGTGATGAATTTTTCCAAAGCCTCATCCTTAGTACTTAAAAAGAGAACCCAAGTGAATCTAGAAAAATCATCAACTAATACAAAAGCATATGATTTGCCACCCAAGCTCATAGTCCTAATTGGCCCAAATAAATCCATGTGGATTAGTTGTAAACATCTACTAGTAGAAATGTCATTAATGGATTTAAAGGAAGATCTATGTTGTTTACCCTTTGTGCATGCATCACAAATTTTATCGTTCGAAAATTTTATCTTGGGTAAACCTTTAACTAGGTTTAGAGAGACTAGTTTTTCTAAAACACTTGTGCTAGCATGTCCTAGCTTCCTATGCCACAACCATGCATCATTTTCATTTTCGGCAACTAAGCATGAATGAGATTTATGAATGTCATCTAGATGTATCATGTAAATATTCCCTATGCGATGACCTATGAGCATAATTTTATTAGAATTAATGTCAACTATTTTACAACCGGTTTTATCAAACAAAACATTAAACCCTTTATCACATAGTTGACTTATGCTCAATAAATTATGTTTAAGACCATTGACATATAAAACATTTTCAATGAGAGTTGTAGAGTGATTACCTATGGAGCCAATACCTTCAATGTGGCCTTTGGAGTTGTCACCAAATGTTACTACTCCTCCACTTTTTGGCTTAAGATCCATGAGTCGACTCTTGTCTCCGGTCATGTGTCTCGAGCATCCACTATCAAGGTACCATGAGTTTTGACTTTGTGCTTTGGCCTTGTAGCAATGCTCCCCCTACAAACAAAGATATTTAAACTTTTGTTTTTGGTACCCAAATCATTTTGGGTCTATGTGTGTTAGTTCCTAAAACTTTGGTTCCCTTAGGAATCCAAGGTGACATAGCAATAATATTATTAGATTTAACAAGTTCCTTAGGAACCCATACATTTCTAATTCTTTTAACTTTACTATGTCTAGGATAGTTACCTTGTTTGTAGTAGTTAGTCTTTTTCTTATATTGGTGTGTTCTAGAGGATTCTCCTATGTCATGTTTGACACTACCATTATTTTTTAAAGACTTTTTGAGCTCATTTAGCTCACTTAACACCTTTTGGTGTTCACAATTATTTTGAGATAAAAGATTATTAAGATCAATATTTTCTTTTTGAAAGAATTTAAGTTCATCTTCTAATCCTAATATCTTTTTTTCAATTTTAGAATTAGTTTGAGTAAGTGAGTCATTTTTCTCTTTTAATTCTAGAACAATTTTTCTATTCCTAATAACTGACTCCTTATACTTCTCAACTAATTCATCATATACCTCTTGTAACTCATCATAAGCATCATTTAATTCTTCATATGAAAAATCTAAAGTAGATGAGTTAGAGGTTACCAAGGAGGAATCTTCCTCAAGTGTCATGAGGCAAAGGTTCGCCACTTCTTGTTCGTCATCCTCCGATGACTCCTCATCACTCCAAGTAGCAAGCTTAGCTTTGAGCTTTTTCCTCTTCTCAAAGCCCTTCTTCTTGAGTTGAGGACACTCCGAACGTATGTGGCCGGGTTGTTTGCACTCGAAGCAAGTGAGTGGATCCCTTCCTTCTTCTTTGTTCTTGCTTTTAAAGTCCATCTTCCTTTGGATTTTTCTTCCTCGGTTGGACCTCATAAGGCGTGAGAATCGTTTGGCTATCATAGCCAATTCTTCAAGCTCATCCTCATCACTAGATGAACTTTCATCAAGTTGGGAAGTTTTAGCCTTGAGAGCTATTCCCATTTTCTTCTTTTTCTCCCCTTCAAGCTTCTCCATTCTTTTTTCTTCTTTCTTTCTTTCATCTTCTCTTCCTTGCTTCATAATCTCGTGAGTAAGGAGAGAGCCTACAAGTTCATCAAGCTTTAGAGTTTTTAAATTCTTTGCTTCGATGATTGCGGTTCTCTTCCCATCCCAAGATTCGGGAAGTGAATAGAGTAGCTTTCGGACAAGCTTGTCTTCCGGTATTACTTCTCCATATCCCTTTAAACCATTTACAATTGTGGAGAACCGATCAAACATCTTTGACACCGTCTCATCGAATTCCATCTTGAAATTTTCATAACTAAGATTGAGAATTCCAATCTTAGTTTCTTTGACATCGTTGGTGCCTTCATAGGTGGTTTCAAGAGTGTCCCACACTTCTTTGGCACTTTCAATTGATGAGACCTTTGAGTAGATGTCCGGACCGAAAGCACAAAATAGCATGTGAAGAGCTTTGTCATTTACTTGAATCTTTTTTCTTTCCTCTTCACTCATTTCCGTTCTCCTTTTTAGCACCATTTTGCCTTCATTATCTTGCTTCAATGGAATATAATGTCCATCCTCAATGACATCCCATACAAGATAGTCACTTGATTTAATGAATAGACGCATTTTATTTTTCCAAAAGGAGTAGTTCTCACCATTGAAGAAAGGAGGCTTTGTGGTGGATTGTGAGTCGTACATGCCGGGAGCGGAGGTTGAAGCCATCTCTTGATATTTTGATGATGATCACACTTCTTCCAAGGATCTCCTCTTGTGGTTGTTAATCCTCAAAGAGTTAAGCTCTGATGCCAATTGTTGAGTGGATCACACGAATGATAATAACCAAGAGGGGGGGTGAATTGGAATTTTAACTATGTTGTAACGGAAATTGCAACTTAAAAATATTGACACGGGAATTTAGAGTGGTTCAAGTTCACCAACCGAACTCTACATCCACTACCTTAGTCTCACCAAGGATTTGCAACAATTTCCACTAAATTGTTCGTCCCCTTTTTCTAGGACAAGGAGGCAACCTTTACAATTTCGGTTAATTTTTCTACCCAAAAATTAACCCAATCCTCACACAAAAGAACAAAGAAATTTGTTGGCTAATAAGGTATCTCTCAATACAAATGATAGCCCAATATCAAGCACTCAACCCAATTGAACAAAATAGAAATGAAGGATACAATTGGGGTTTCTAGACAAAAATGGGATTTCAACACAAATGCTTGTATTTGATGATAGGATATATGCTTGTAGCTCAATTGTTGATTGCTGGAGCTTCTTGGGGTCTTTTTATAGCCTCTTGTAGATTTCCAACCGTTGTGGGTGATGGGCTGAAGATTAGAGCCGTTGGGGTGCTTTTCTCACAACTTTACAGCTCCCAGACGCCTACCGTTTCGGAACGGGGTCAACCTGTTTCGAAACGGATTTCAAATAATATAGCCGTTGGAGCGTCTACGAGAGCCCGTTTCGAAACGCCTAGGGCCGTTTCGGAACGGTTTTGCCACTGCCAAAGGGTTGTTTCGAAACGGCCTTATCCCGTTTCGGAACCAATTTGCCACTGTCAAATGGGTGTTTCGAAACGGCCTTAGCCCGTTTCGGAACGCCCTGTTTATTTTCAAATTTCAGTTTAAAACCGTTGCCCTTGTTCGTTTAAATGAAGAACAGTTTCGAAACGAGTAATACCGTTTCGAAACGCCTTGACCCGTTCCGATACGCGTTTCGGAACAGGTGCACATCGAACTGAAAGTGTTTCGAAACGCCTTGGGCCGTTTCGAAACGGGGCTTGAAAAATCACTGTTTTGACTTTGAAATTCTTAAAAAATATTTTGTAAGTCTTTGGTTTTAGCTATGAAGTAGTCTTTAACAATATATAGGGAATTTTAAGGACTTTAAAATTTGTTTTGATATTTTCATTTTAGTCCTTAGGTTTTTAGTTATATCAAAATTTAAAGCATATGTTTCACATCTTTATATATTATCACTGTCCATACCCGTAATAATATTCGACTAAGGATCCTATTTAACAATAATCGTATTATTGTAAGGACATTATTATCCAATGGTTAGTTTGATGCACAAAAACATACCAAATGATAATAACGGCAATGCCATTACTTGATAAATCTAGTAAAATAGTATGTCTATTCAATCATCATATGATTGGTTTTTGGGCATACTCCAACACCATTCAAACCTTTAAGTCCTCGTACATAATTTTTTTCTGTTTACCTGTTGCTCGAGCATAAAAAAATTGTGAGTTTTTTTTCACCATCACGAAGCCATTGGACAAGTGATCATTGTGCCCAATATGTCGCACCTTTATCAAGAAGGTATTTTAATTAAGCTTTTGCCTCAGATAAAATATGCAAACAATTAACATCCATATGACCATTGAGAATGATCTCAATTTGTTTCTGCAGATCTTTAATACGAGAAATAGAAGTGGTCCGCTTATCTTTCTGCCATGAATCAAGCATAACGCCCACTTGTGCAATTTTAGATAAAGTCGAGGCATTAGAATTGTCCCAACCGCGGACAACTTGTTCTCGGCATGCATCATATTTTACCCAACAAACGTCAAATTTAAAGTAATCACTATAATTGTGATTAGATGGTGATGGAGACGTACTCTGAGTGTCCAAAAGAATTCGTCTGCAAATTCAGTGATAATCTTGTGTGAAGCATGGCTTTCGATCCAAGCTGGGGTGGCTAGAAACTGATCAAGGCGTTCACACATAGTATGTGCCATAGAGCTAGCCTTATGCCATGTAAACCCGCCCTGACTAGGCCGAATACCAAAGAAATATGTCTGATCTAAAACATCAGGAAACTGTTGGGTATCAATGTGTGGGAGACGACGACCACCTTGCTTTTCATTGTCGGATAAGGTTTCATTCAAATCACTCCCAACAAGTCAAGGCAAATCGGATTGTGTATGTAATTGATCAAGAAGTGCCCATGTTCATTCTTTTAATTCTCGGTCACAATGGCCATAAATTCCAATAAATCGAAAAGTATCATCATAACTATTTATTGTAACATCAATGTGAAGCTTGGAGTAAGAAGAGAGCACACAATCAACATTTTTATTCCAAAGCAAAGCCAACCCGTTACCTGATTGACCACTTTCAACAAAAAAACAACCTTCTACTCCTAACACCCGTTTAACATAGTCTATACTAGATTTTTTTCAAACGAGTTTCACAAAGAAAGATAACATCGGGATCTTTAATATTCACATAGTGCTCTAAGGCGCGAATTGTCAACGGGTTCCCAAGCCTGTAACAATTCCAACATAAGAACCTCAATGTGTTGGATGAGGCTGTCCGACAGCCTCCGCCAATTCTATTTCGTCGGTGCTCAGATCAACATTTGCAGCCACAAGACCAACCCCTGAGCGAGACCTCTTGGCAGTGGAAGATGAAGAATGATGCTTGCCATGATGTGAGCGCTAATGGATTTTTGCAGCAACCATTAAATCTAATTTTCAGCATCAATCTTATTATCTGCATCATTTGACATAGCAACAACATCAGTTAGCTTGGATCCCCCAACCCGTGTTGGTAATAACTTGCGTCAAAACGTCCCTGAAGGACGCAGGGTTGTATCCGCTGCAGCTCCAGCATCAATGCACACCCCTTTTAACCCAACAATCTTACGAACAACATCCCGCATGTGCTTCACAAAAGTATTTGATCCGGATTCAATTCTCAACAAAGCCATATTAGTAACAACCATCTTACCTTTATCATTGGCCATATTTGTCTTCTTGGATAGTAAAGCAGTAGCCTCATGAACAATTCCATCCAAAGCCTCCGTGAAAGTAACATTATCTTAATCCGATTGATTTAGCCACATTCTTCTCATTTAAAGATGGATTTTAATCACTAGAAACATCCTCAAAAATAGTCTTTCCCGAAGTCTTAGAAACAGAAATAACTTCAGTATCAACTAAAGAGCATTCCCCTTCCTCTTGGACATAATCCATAGCATTCATGACCCATGTATCAATACCCTAAAATGCATCATCAAGAATAAAAGATGGATCATCTAATGCAACAATATTCGAGCATTGTCCTATATCCGAAGTGACACCAATGTGTAAATCACTCATTTATGCTTTGCTGGTGATCTACTGATTTTCTGAAAGGGAAAGGTTGACTCTTTGGTGGGGATCCAATGTGTTTTAGAGATGTTTTATGAGCTCTATGGTCTTAGACTGAATGCTGCTAAGTCTGAATTGTTTGTAGCTGGTGTTTATTGAACAACAATTACAAATGGTGCATGTTACTGGTTTCAAGCTTGGACACTTGCCTGCTAGATATCTAGGTGTACCTCTAGTTACCAGAAGACTAACAACAAAAGATTGTGTCATTCTCATTGAAAAGGTAAAGGCTAGGCTGGGACATTGGTCTGGGAGATTACTGAGCTTTGCTGGTCGTTTGTAGCTAGTTAAAAGTGTCATTTTCGGTCTGGTTAACTACTGGTGTAGACAAGTGGTGCTTCCCAAAGGTATTATTGAGCAGATTGAAAGATTGTGCATGTGTTTCTTTTGGAAAGGCAAAGATATAGCTGTTGCGGGTGCTAAAGTGAGCTGGAGAACTGTTTGTACACCTAAGATGAAGGGGGGCTTGGTGTTAGAGATCTTCTTACCTGGAACAAAGCCTGCCTTATTCACCTGCTGAAGGACTTACTTGCTGGAGAAGGTTATTTGTGGGTGGCTTGGATTAGAGCTTAGGAGAGACATTTGGTCTGTTGAATGTAAGTCACATTATAGTTGGTACTTCAGGAAAATGCTAAAGCTCTGATATGTTCTAATGGAAATCCTGAGTATTTCCCAAGTGATCAGTGTAAAGTGGGGAAAATCTGGAATACTATATGAATGGTTGAACCAAAGGTTGCTTGGCATAGGATTGTGTGGTTTGGCTCTTACGTTCCTAAGCATGCCCTATGGATGTGGATGGTAATCTTTAACAGGTTACCAACAATGGACATATTGCAACGGATGGGACTTGTAACTGAGGAGATTTGTGTCTTTTGTAGTGCTGAGAATGAATCTAGGGATCATCTTTTTGCGCGTTGCTATTTTTCAAAGCAGTTTTGGAATGCTATTCTTAGGCTTTGTGGTTTGCAAAGGGAAATGCTGGATTGGGATGAAGAATTAAACTGGCTATGCACGAGACTAAAAGGGAAATCGATGTTGGTGTTCATCATGAAGATTGCTTGGCACTCTTATCTGTACCATATATGGGAGGAGAGGAACTGCATAAGATTTAGGGGTGCGTAGAGGAATACAAATGAATTGTTAGATAGGATTAAAGATACTGTAAGAGTCATTGTGCATAGGAAGAGTATATTGATATATGATGTAAATAGAAATATATGTGCCGCTTGGGAATTCCCTAAGGGGATGGCCTCCCAAGAGTATTTATAGGTGTTCTTTGTTACATGTTTTCTTGCCTGTGTTCTTGGATAAATAAAATTTCGAACCATTTATCCAAAAGAAGTGACACCAAGTTCAGTAGCAATAGAAGCCAACGCATTCAACTCTTTATCTGATAATCTAACACCTATAGCCTCTGATGTATGCCTAGGAACAACCTTTGATGCTTCGAGCATAGGCCTTGGACGATTCACCGCTGAAACATCATAAGTGTTCGGATGATGGTAAATGACGCCCTTACATTGAGGAGGAAGTGGCTTCTTCGTTCAGTTGGTGCAAGCATCCATGGCCCATATAATGTGGAAGATGCCTCTTTATCAACATGTTTCGGGCACAACATATCCCACCACGACACAACGAAGTAAAGGCTTAGTGATTGTGTGTTCCGCCTTGAGCCGAAAGTAATCACCAGGATTTACAGACATACGACGACCATTAATGGCCATCATTCTTCCAAAACAAGAACTTATCTTCGTAGCAATATCCTGTGTCATCTTGTCAAATGCTAACTCGTACAGCCGAATCCACTATATGTCTTTGTGAATTCATAATCTCCTATTGCCTTGGAAGGAACAAAGTGAACAAGGACAAGGGGTTCACCATCAAAAATCCAAGGTCCTCTTTTGATGATGTTGAGTTTATCCTTTTCGAAGGAAATTTGAAAAGGAAAACAACAGTTTTAACTGGAAAAATCTCCACACATTCAACAACCCATAAGTTGGAGAAACTCTTTCATTAATGAGTTTAGGAGACAAGACCTTTCCGACTAATCTAAATTCAACATCCGCTGCCAAAGAAACATCATATGTAGAATCAGTCTCAATAATCTCAGCTCTTTCGTGAAGGTTAGCCAACATCATATTCAAATTCGTAGCCATTTGAAGTAAATGAAAGAGAAGAAAGGAGGATAATTTTTGTTTATGAAGAGAAAACACAATCCAGTTTGTGTACAACAAATATATGTTAATTGGATAAAAATCCTGACGTGGTTTAAGCCCCACGAACTGAAAATATGGAATAGTTTGGAACCGTTGAAAACTATTTACCCCTGCCCAATTACCACGAACTGAAGAAAACTATAAATTGCCCACAAAATTTCTGTAAATTATCCAGGAAAAGAGTGTTAGATATTATAAACCTTCTCTACCTTCTCTGCTAGGTGCTGTTAGGGTAGTTAAGAGTTTGTTATTTCTGGTGCATTCAGTTAAGATGAGTGTGTTTCATGTATATATAGAGAGCCTATGTGCTCTTGTAAATCACCCTTTGAGTTGAATGAATTGAGTTTTATCTCACCATTTTGATAGTTAACATGGTATTAGTTGCTGAGTGATCCACGCTTCTTATTTTCCTCGTCTGTTTCTCTCTGATCTTTTCCTTTTCTTCTTGTTTTCTTCATTCTTTTTCATGGCTCCTCCAGAACTGCTTGAACTCTCTGTTGATAGTCAAAATCTTGAAACCCAAGTTTTCTCGAACAAAAGAGTCAACATCTGCCTCAATGAAACAAACTATCTCTTATGGAAGCAGCAAGTTGTCCTCACTATCCGAGGCTTGGGTCTTGAAGGTTCTCTTGATGGTTTAATTTATGTTTCAGCAAAGATGGTTCGCAGTCGTACAAGTGAAGAAATTCTAAACCCTCTTTATCTTCAACATGTGATGCAAGATAGCTCATTGGTTTCTTGGCTTCTTTCAACCATCAGCCCTCATCTTTTGCCAAAATTTGTGGGTTCCGAGACATCTCTTGGTGTTTGGAATGCTGTTTCCAAGGCGTATTCCAGTCTTTCTACTACCAAAGTTATGAACTTACACTGTCGCCTTAGGTCTATGAAAAAAGGTGCCCAGTCCATGAATGAATACACTATGGCGATCAAGTAGATATGTGATCTCCTTACAGCATGTGGTAGCTCCATTTCAGAAGTCGGGCATATAGCCACTATTCTTAATGGCTTTCCCATTGAGTATGAACCAACGATTGCTGCAATCACGGCCAGCAAGGAATTATATTTAGTTGAAAACATTGTGGCAATTCTTGTTGATGCTGAATCAAGAATGGAAGATTCTTCGTGGTTTCCAGTTGGAATCAATTACACTCGATACAATCCAAAGAATGTTGGGGTGAATGATGAACCAGGCAGGTCTCAAAGCATGGATCAAGATTCTTCTCGACAGTTGTACAATGCAAGAAATAAAGGAAGGCCACGACCATAGTGCCAGTTATGTGGCAAGTTGGGGCATCTTGTTGATAGATGCTGGCATCGGTTCGACCAAAACTTTAAAGGGGTGTCTTCTCAACAAGAAAGGAATACACCGAGACCTCAAGCCAATGTATGTTCTTGTAGCCATACCCCTAAGGTTAATTACAATCCCTTCGTGGTTGATAATGGGGTGTCATCAGCAAATGCTTCAAATGAGGATATTCAGGTCAATGCCCTCACAGTTGATGGTCCTGTTTCCTTTCACAAATGGTTCTTTGATTCTGGGGCAACACATCATGTGACCTCAGATGTGTCTTCCATTCGCAATAAGGATGTGTACACTGGAAATGGTAAAGTACATCTTGGTGATGGTACATCTCTTTCCATTAATCATATTGGTAGTACATTTATTGAGAGCAATACAAGATCTTTATGTTTAGAACAAGTTTTACATGTTCCTCACATCACCAAGAATCTTCTTTCTGTTGCTAAGTTTGCCAAAGATAATTATGTCTTTTTTGAATTTTATGCTGATGTATGTTATGTAAAGGATTCAAAAACTAAGGAGGTGCTACTCAAAGGAAGGGTAGATGGTGGCTTGTATGACTTTGAATGTCAAGAAGTAGATGAGATAGGAATTTTCCACACTTCGGTGAAAGACAATGAAGATTACTGGCTATGGCATTAGAGGTTGGGACATCCAGCTGGAGAGATAGTGAAATTAGTAAATAAATTTGTTACTGTGGACAAGTCTACGATATGTGCAGCTTATCAAATGGGAAAAAGCAAGACGTTTCCATTTACTTTGTCAAAAACAGTGTATCACAAGCCATTTTAGCTTGTTGAAATGGATGTATGTGGTCCTGCCCCCATTGCTTCTAATAGCTTTAGATAGTTTGTATTGTTTGTTGATATGTTTAGCAGAAATACCTGGATGTACTTGTTGAGAAATAAAAGTGAGGTTTCTACAGCTTTTAAATTGTTTCATGCACTTGTTCAAACACAGTTTGATTCAAAAATTGTTGCAGTTCAGTCGGATGGAGGAGGTGAGTTCAAGTTTTTGGAACACACGTTGCATAAATTAGGTGTTCAACTTAGAAAGTCATGCCCCCACACTTCTAAAAAAATGATGTCGTTGAGCGTAAGCATATGCATGTTGTTGAAACTTCTCTAACCCTGTTAGCTCAAGCATCTCTTCCCTTTTAAGTATTGGCCCTATGCTGCCCTTAGTGCCATCTACCTGATTAATAGAATGCCCTTAAGAATGTTAGAAGGTTGCTCCCCGTTTCAGAAGCTGTTTGGTGTTGATCCTGATTATGCATTTCTTAAGGTCTTTGGTTGCTTGTGTTTTCCACATCTTCGACCTTATAATCGTCACAAATTTGATTACAGGTTCAAGGCATGTACATTTCTTGGGTACTCACCATCACATCATAGTTACTTGTGCTTGTCCCAGGATGGAAGGATCTTTGTGTCCATGAATGTTGTTTTTGATGAGAGAGTTTTCCCTTTTCAATCCAAGGACAGTTCTAGTGCTGATAATTCATCTTCCTTGTATAAATCATGTTTTGTTCCTATGGTGCAGCCTGCTGCAGTTTCTGGAAACGTTGAGCATGTACGTGTGCATGGCTCCTCACCTGTACCTTCAGACGTTCCTGAGCAAGTACATGTGCTTGACACTTTCCCGACGTTACATGGCAATCAAGAATTTGAGGCAACCGAGGATAATCAAGAATTTGAGGAGGCACGGTCTGAGTTTGAGTCCCTCGATGAAGTTGAGGTACATGATACAGTATATGTTGAGGAACCACATGATCATGGTGATACTCATGCTGAGACAATACAAAGTGCTCTTCCCAATAATGCAGCATCATCTCATGCACCTCATATTCAAGACCAACAAGCTTTGGAGCAAAACAAGGCTAGTAATATACATCCTATGGTGACTCGAAGGAAGAATGGTATATTTAAGCCTAAGATATACACTGTGCAATGTCGAGAGAGTCTGCCTACAGATGTGCATGCAACTTTACGTAATGATGGTTGGAGGGTGGCTGTAATGGTTGAATATGAAGCTCTTGTGAGTAACAACATGTGGGGAATTGTCGAACTACCTGTTGGGAGGAAAGCCATAGGATGTAAGTGGCTTTTCAAGGTTAAATATCATGCTAATGGCTCGATAGATAGGCTTAAGGCCAGATTAGTTGCCAAGGGTTACTCTCAAGTGCCTGGTTTCGATTTCATGGACACATTCAGTCCAGTGGTAAGGTTTTCTACAGTTCACATTATGTTATCCGTTGTTGTAACATATCAGTGGCAGATCAGACAGGTAGATGTCAATAATGCATTCTTAAAAAGGGATATGTGTTAAGATGTGTATATGCAACAGGTATCAGGCTTTGAGGAGAAGTCTAGTGATGGCAAGAACCTAGTGTGAAAGTTAAAAAGGGCTCTGTAAGGTCTTCGACAAGCGCCCAAGAATTGGTTTCTAAAACTTAAAGAGTTCTTGTGCCAATTAGGTTTTTCTTCTTCCAAGGTTGATCCCTCACTTTTTGTTTTCAAGACAGATGCTGAGGTTACTTATCTGGTTGTCTATGTGGACGACATTCTTGTTTCAGGGAACTCTCGTCAAGCAATAGACCATGTGATTTAGGAGCTTCATCATAAATTTTTGCTAAAAGATCTTGGAGAAATCAAGTATTTTCTTGGAATCGAAGCCAAGAGATCCACAATTGGTTTATTTCTTTCTCAGAGGAAGTTTATTACTGAACTTCTGCATAAGGTGAGCATGCTTGATTCTAATTCAGCTTCTACACCGATGCCTTCAAATTCAAAGTTGAGCAAGCTAGATGGAACGCCATTGGATAATGAGCAACAATATCGCAATGTGGTAGGGGCGTTACAGTATATTGTTCACACTCGACCTGATATCTGTTTTTCAGTCAACAAAGTAGCCCAGTTTCTTCAAAAACCTACATCTGATCACTGGCTGGCTGTCAAGAGAATTTTGAGATATCTACGTGGTACAGTGAACTATGGCTTATGGTTTCCCAATCAAGCTAGAAATGCTGTAAACATCACTGCCTTCTCCGATGCTGATTGGGCTGGGGATGTCGATGACAGAAGATCCATCTCAGGGTATTGTGTGTTCAATGCAGTACACTTAATATCTTGGAGCTCGAAGAAGCAACGAGCCATTTCTCGGTCAACAGCTGAGGCCGAGTACAGAAGTTTGGCAGATGCTGCAGGTGAAGTGACGTGAAAAAAAGCAGTGGTCAATGAAATGGGGTTGCAGGTTGAGGATGTTCCCAGGATTTGGTGTGACAACACCAGCTCTGTGGCTATGACGGTAAATCCAATCCTTCATGAAAAAATCAAGCACATAGAGCTTGATTTGCATTCTGTACAAGAAAAAGTTGTTGCTCATGAGTTGCAAGTGAATCACGTCCCTGCAGATTGTCAAATAGCAGATGTTCTTACCAAACCACTTCCCGTTGTGAAGTTTGAGTTGTTTAGAAGGAAACTATTTGCCATTGAAGATCAAGAGATATTTCTAAAGCTGAGAAACTAGGGTGAATGTTAGATATTATAAACCTTCTCTACCTTCTCTGTTAGGTGCTGTTAGGGTAGTTAAGAGTTTATTATTGCTGGTGCATTCAGTTAAGATGAGTGCGTTTCATGTATATATAGGGAGCCCATGCGCTCTTGTAAATCACCCTTCGAGTTGAATGAATTGAGTTTTATCTCACCATTTCGATAATTAACAAAGAGAACTGTCAGAAATTTAAATTCAACAGTCAAATTATTATTCCATAAAAATTGAAAAATTCCAGCCATGTTAACTGTGATTTACAGGATGTAACCAGTGTGAAAAAAATTTTCCGGTGAAGAAATTATGATGAGCAAAACAATAGAATAGTAATTCTGGTCATTGGAAAAAGTCTAAGAATAATAATCTGGATCGAAAAACTCCATTCCCAATAACCGAAATCCTCCCTCCATAACCAGTTCAATTAAAGCATATTTTGAAACCAGAAAATCGTCAACTGTATATTTCCTGTATCAATCTCCTCAGAATTATAATTCCAGTCCACAATTGATATGGAAAAAATAACAAGAATTCCAAACACACGTGATCCTTTCCACACGAAGCATGAATGTAAAACTGTAGAAAATTGTATTTTAAATTCCAGAAATCATCCACCATTCCTTTTGAAGTATCATATGATAATGAAGATCTGGTTAAAATAATAAGCGGATTGGTTGAAAATTCAAAGGAAACTATAGTTTCCGGTCGAATAACTGTCACCGGTGCCAGTGGGAGATCCGAACCCCAAATTTTGAAATTTTCACATTTAGTCGCTTCAAAAATTTTAAATATTTTAAGTTAAATCCCCTCCTAAAAATTTTAAAAGTGTTGATAAGTTTTTTTTTTGTTGAAAATTTTAGTTAACCCCTACATTTTATGAAAATTCTAAATTAAACCTTTTATAATCTTCAAAAAAACTTAATTTAAGCTTTAAAAAATTTAATTTTTTAAAATAAGTTCCCTCAAACTGTGACCAACTCTATGTTCCATTATAAAAACTAGAAAACGAAGCAATGTGTGGCACCCATTGGTCAATGGATGGGGGGCCGCCAATACATGCAATGAAAGCATAGTGGTTCACTCATATGCCCTTGCGGGAGGGGAGGGGGTCTAATTATGAATGGTGGAATTAGCTTAGAAGGCCGGCAAAATTCAAGCCACGAGTGTAGGTCAGTGGCTTTAGTTGGGGCACACTCACTTTACACGTACTTTCATGCCATTAGCCCTTCCTTGGACCCCATAATCATGGTTTTTTCAATTCAACATGCACACACACACAACACCGTCGGGCCCTCACCCCCCACGACTTCGATTTGATCATTTATGTTTCATCATCACGTTTTGTTTTTATTAATCGCTTAGCATAATAATTATGTTCAAAATATCAATATATTTTATAAATACGGTATGATTATTCAAAATTATCATATTAACAAACCCCAAGCCAAGAAATGATTATTCTTTAAGGAAACTTGATTACTGCTATCATTATATCGATTCTCCAGAACCCTCTCATACTTTAATTATCTTCTAATTTTGATTGTACATTCATACAGTTCGATTTTATATTAAAAATTAAATAAATTATGTGTAGGTTTGAATGAAATTAAGTATAATTCTCTTCACTTTAAAAGGTTTGGAGGAACTATGAGCAAGTTAGGTATTGTATAAAAAATTAAATTAAATTAATAATTTTAATATAAATTTGATATAATTTTTTTATTTTTTCTTAATTAGGTTTTGTTATATGTGAGAATAATAACTCAGTCACGTTATATGTAGTATTAATATGGACATAAGAGAACTAACGGGTGTGTTTAAGTGACAAGCAGCTTGAGATCACTTAATTAAATGGACCTTAAACTTGAGTCATTATGTATGCATACGTAAAACGCGTCGACTCGGATTAGCTAGTCGTTCTTCAGGGCAACCAAAATATATGGACATATGGCGAAAAATCGTGCATCACGAACCAAGTAACAAAGGGGAAAATGTGTTAACCATTTTTCACTTAATTCATAGTATTTGTGTATATTAGGAAATCATAAAAGGCAATAATGGGGTCATTGTCAAATTCATTAAATATTTACAAGTGAAGAATCGCATGAGAATCAAAGAGTAGAATTAACAGCCAAATTCCTAACCCAAACCCCACTTGAGATAGAGATGTACACTAAAATAATAAGCTCCACTTTATCTCTTTACCATTGATGGAATATTAAAGCAACCCAAAGTCCCATCCCTCCATCATCCTCTAAATTCTTATGTACCCAACAACAGTAAAGAAAAGCCAAAGCCAGCTCAACTGAAATCACAAAGGCAAGTCATCTCTCCTCATGGTCATGGATCATGCATAAGTTGAAGACAACAAAACCTACTTTATCTTTTTTTTTTCAAGCCACTAAAACTCAAAAGTAAAAGAAACACTCACCTGCTTACTGATTTTTCTGTGCTTTTTTTTGGATTGTTGTAGATCTGTATACAAAGGGGTGGAATTTTCCAAAAGATGATTCAAGAACTCCTAGGCGGCTCTTCCGGCTTTAATTTTGGAGGAGGTGGTGCTGCTGCTGGGAGAAACTTCTCCATCAATGGAACCATACTGGATGGTACCACTAAGTCTACCCTCACTTCTTCTCCTTCTTCCGCGACTTCGCCATCATCGACGACGACGACGACGACTAATAATTCCGCGGCAAAGTCCGAGCAGAGCCAACATTTGAGGTGTCCAAGATGTGATTCGTCCAACACCAAGTTTTGTTATTACAATAACTACAACCTCACTCAGCCTCGTCACTTTTGCAAGACTTGCCGTCGGTATTGGACCAAAGGGGGCGCTCTCAGGAACGTTCCTATTGGTGGTGGGTGTAGGAAGAACAAGAGCGCTACTACTGTTTCGACAACAATGGGAAAATCAAGTGCTGCTGCTAAGATGAAAACAGTCGTGTCTGATATTGTAAGATCTGGCAATGGAAACGGGTTCGATCATGAGATTCAATCTAGTCCAACCCTTTGGGCTTCATCACAGAGTTCTCATCTCCTAGCCTTATTGAGAACTACCCAAAACCCTAACTCTTCGTCTACTAATATCAAGGAAGAGATAAGCTCGCTTGGAGTTAGATCACATGTCATGAACGAGCCAGCTGCGTTAAGTGCTCGAACCCTAGGCTCGGATCCTCTTAGCCAGGTCCCTTCTCTTGGACTTTGCAGCCCTTTGTGGAGAAACAATCAACACCAACAGCAGAACAATAATAATAACAATGGATCGTTCCTACAAGGTGAAGTTCAAAACACAGGGTTTCAAGAACTGTATCAGAGGTTCAAATCATCATCAAATTACTACTCCGATAGCTCGGCAGTAGTTGTAAGCAATGTGGGTTCTTCTTCATCTTCTTCATCAGTTTTGGAGTCAGCTCCGATTTCAGGTGGAGAGTGGGGTTACTGGAATCCGGCATTTTCATCATCATGGTCTGATCTCCCAACAACTAATGGTGCATATCCGTAAAAAAAATCCCTTTTATTTCCCTTTGATTATTTTATCTCAGCTTTTTAATATGCTAATGTTGTTGCAGTGCCTTCTGGTATATGAATATATATGGCTGTAGTGGTTTTCAATTCTTTGTTTTTGTTTTCCTTTTTTCTCTCTTTTAAGTGTGGTTTGAGGTGTGCTTAATTAACTTATTAGAGTGTACCAAGGATGAAGAAGAAGTAGTAAAAACTATGGTGGGGGGGGGGGGGGGGGATGTTAGTAGTTTTATTTTCAATGCTTTCACGTTGATAAAAAAAAGGTGAGCTTTGACTGCAGGTATGAAAAGGGTTTAACTTCAACTTAAGAGCTCAGTTAAGACAATATGAAAGATATGATTTAGTTAAAATCTTAAACATGGCAACTACCTCGGTTAAATCAAATTCTTTTAGGGTTTTTGCTTTCTGATGGTTTTTCATAAACTATAAGAGAGACCGAGTGGTGGGTTGCATATGAGATTAAAGATTCTCCAAACACCTGTTTTTTTTGTTAAAGAGAAAATAAGTTGGATAAAGCAGACATTGGGAAAAGTTTTCGAAAACAACAATTTGATTCTCGCAGTGGAAAGGAGGATTCCATTGCAGCCTTATGTTTAAAGAGTTGGTGCCTGCTCCTAATTGCCTGTTTCTCTGGAGATTGGCCTGCAGTTTTTATTCCTTTTCGCTGTCTCTTTTCTTTTCTTTTTTATATAAATAACTAATTCAATCCTTTACCCTGTTTTTTCCCTCTATTTGTTAACATTTTATTCAATGTTTTTGAGAGATAAGGTTAGATTTGTCTATGTCTCTCCTCCATACAAAGGAGATGGCTTCAGTTTGCTATGTGAAGTTTGACTTCTAATTAGCTGCCATAGACCTTCAAAATAAAATTTGAAATATATTCCCTTATCAAGGGTTATTACCCAAAATAATGCCATAGAGTTATTGTTTGAATCGGAATGTAATTCAATTTATTCATATAATTATTTTTATAAGGTAACATCTAATAAATTCGGATGATGTTCATCCTAAGAGATCCATGTTCAAATAGCTTTGTTTGCAAGGTCCGTGTCATTAAAGGGTTAAAAATATAAACCTTGAGACTATTAAAAAAACAATTTTGGGATTAATTTGGAACTTTAGTAAGCAATTGCTACCAAAAATAACACGAGTATAATTAGAACAAAAATCTTATGTCCCTCTCTGGTGTCCCTTTTACGGCATTAAAAAATCAAATCCTAAACTCTAACCCTAATTTAAATTATAATATATAAACCTTAAACACTAAAAATATACCATACACCTAATACTCTAAACTCTAATTATAAGCCTTATCCCTAAATCGTAATCCTAAACTTAATTTTGTAGCGTTGAGACATAAATAAGATACCGAAAAGGGAATATTTACTCAAATATTACTTTGGGATTTTTTTATTTCAAAAATAGGGATCCTCACAGATTATTTTCGGATATAGGGATGATTACTGTTCAAAATCAGAAAACCCATGGACCACAACCCGAGTTTGAACAGTAATTTTCAAGGGGTATCACTGTGCAAAATCGAATGGTGAACCACCACCCTTTTAAAATGCCACACTGCCATGTGGCGCGATGTGGGCGTTCCGAGCACTGTTCAAAGTCGGACTGCCCACCCCCGTCTTTGAACAGTGCACCGAATAATGGTGCCTAGGCTGCTCAATGCGTGCCATGTGGCGTCGCGCAAAACAGAAAAGGGGAGGAAAGCACCCCGTTTTTGAACAGTGAAACAACCCCAAGAACACTGTTCAAAAATGGGCTGTGCACTGGTGGTCTTCTGACTTTCAACAATAAACATCCCTAGATCTGTAAATAATTTTTCGGGATCCCTACTTTTGAAATTAAAAAATTCCAAAGTAATATTTGAGTAAAAATTCCTACCGAAAAGCGATTTGTGCTCGTATAATTATTATGGCAAGGATGTATGTGTGCCAATGTTAAAGTTACTTCTTTGTGCAAATTACGCTACAATTGTTGTTCATTTTCATCATCATTCAATCCATTGTACTTTGCATTCATGGATGGAATCATATGCGATCTAAGATTTGGGCACAATCAATTGAAATTTTAATACTTTTTGGGTGTAGTTGAATGAGTTGTCCATTGACTGATCAATCAAACTTGTTTTTCAAGCATCTCGATAAACTAGAAAGTGCAAAATGTTTATTATTGTAGTAATTACCTTGTAAAGTAATCATAAAACTTGTTTTTTGAAGCCTAAACCTCCCCCATCTTTAATCCCAACAGTCACACCCTCGTAACTGAAAATGAAGGGGGGACGAATCATAAAACTAGCCGAATACGAAGGAAACATAAAATTACACCACTGGCTGCCGCATTAATGCTTGGCCTTGCCACAACGCAGTGCATTCGCAGGAATGTCGGTCTCAGTATACAAGCTTTTCTCGTTGTTCCAAACTCTGAGGTATGTTTGCTTGCCTAGGAACCGGTTCGACCATATTCCTGACCTCAAGTTCCACATTCCTTTGTTGTCCAAAGATACCAAAACTGCAGTCCAGGAATTCGGATACACCTGCCAATGGTTTTCTAGTTAAGACTTAAGTCCTTATGTTCGGTATGGAAATGAAACACCAAATATCAGACACTTTGTTTAACTATTACCTGAACGGTGTGTCTGGATATAGCATCAGCCAGATTGTAGCGTTTCTTTGAGTTGGTTGTCCACTTTCCACTACCATACCCGACGACGAAGAAGCTGGTTCCGTCGAGATGCCAAGATTGGATGGTGGGTTCGGTGTTTTGGAAAACAATCTCAATAAAATCATGGAGGGTGAGTCCAAAGAGAGATACACCCATGGCTGGTGGCATTGAAGTAGGGAAATCCTTGATGTTGTTCAAGCTGAAAACACCAGGGATGTTAAACCAATCCGCAAGCTTCAATGGGGTTGTAGGATCCACATAAGAGATCCCATTCACAGTATACCGCAATTTTCCATTTATCTTGGCTTTTGCATTGGCCAAAACAAGTGTCCTCGTGATCTTTATCGAACCATAGTGGAACGATCCTTGAGGATTAGGCCTCGCTGCATTTGCTGTCAAGTTCAATCTGAAACACCAAATGAGTAAAATGTTAGCTTATTGTAGGATACATGATGATCGGCGCTTCGAGTCGGTTCGATTACCTGAAAGTCCTGGCTTGTTTCATGGACCAGTGAACGTGATACGTCGGGGCAATAGGCAATGGCAGAGAGGCCGGAGTGTTGGAACCCTGATACCGAAGGATGCCGGTTGTGGTGAGAATAGGCTTAGTGAAACGAGTGGAAGCCACGATGTAATAGTCCTTAATCGCCCCACGTAAGGTGACCAAAACAGCTACGGATTGGCCCGGATGAATGTCGAGGGACTCGTACACCTCTTGCAAACTATGGCTTCCTTCAACTTCAACTAGAACCATTTTATGACCCTGGATCCTGAAGTTAATCGATGTCGATATACCGACATTCGTAATCCTAAACTTGTATGTTTTCCCTGTAATAAATCATGAACCAAGCAAAACTCAGATATAGTCCATACAAAAACCTCTTGTTTAAAGCCTAAGAAAGCCTTAATTAGGATGATGATTACCTTTCTGACCGGTGAAAACTGAAGATTTGTGGAGACCATTTATAAGAAGACCATCAGGCAAAGGAAGATCCAAGCCTGAATTCAGCTTTTTCCTCAATGCCTGTGAAAATGTATGTGGTTATACAACAGTGGACACTAGCCATTGCAGATCAAATGATTGAAAAGAAAAAAGGGGTATACCTTGTCACCAGCTTTGTACCAATCACCAACAAGCAAAGTGAAATCTCCTGCAGATGCAGGGTACGGGATAGAAATCACAGATCTTTGTTCAATATTAAGAGCCCCATAGCCACCAATGGCTCTATGCATTGAAGTTGAAGGGTAATACATATAGGTTCCAATTTGATCCTTGAGCTGGAATTTGTATGTCCAGTTTGAGTGGGGAGGGATTGGACAATTGGTCCCAAGCACACCATCTTGCCATGAAGTCTTCCTTTGTTTAACTCCATGCCTAATTTCCAAAAACAAATTCTGCGTTATTAACTTTGATCTCGGAACATAAATGAATCGAACAAACAAGCCGAGCCGAATCACAAACTAACCATGTAAGGAGGAAGGGTTCATCTAATTGATTGATGACATTTACAATGATGTTGTCATTAGTGACAGCTTCAATTGGAGGTCCTGGAAATTGTTTGTTAATAAGAATAACCTGCAAATTTGTAAAAACCAAACATATCTTTCAACATTGTTCTTCAGAAAATAAAGAAGAAATTGGTGTTTATTGGTTTACGGAAAACAAACCTGTTGGTTAACACCAAGTGGAGCTCGAGTTCCATATGTGATGAACCAAGTATAGTATCTGTATGGATCTTCTGCATCGGCAAATAAGACACTAAAGCAAGCCAATATTCCAAGTAAAAATTGCAGGAAAATGGCCTGTTTCATCATTTTTATATTCGACTTTTTCCCTCTCTTTGTTGCCCTAAAGATTCAAACAAAAAGAGGACTTAGTTGAGTTGTGTAATGCAGGCAAGAACACAACCATTGTTCTTATATATGCATTAAGATCACGCAAATGGCAACATGGGCACGAGTATCCATGCATGCAGAAGCTGTTTTGCGGCGTACTTTATGCTAAATCTTGAGATCCCATGAGTTTATGCATCACTCATGTTCAGCTCAAAATGTTCCCAAAAATTAATTCCCCAAGTTGATCATAATTAAAGCGGTGTAGAATTTCTTGAAAACAGCATATCCATAACATGGAGTAACCCTCTATTACTATTAGGATAAATTACATTGATTATCCCTGTACTTTTAGGATACTTTTACTTTGGTCAACAAACTTTTAAAACATACTATACGATTACTAAACTTTTAATTCACTTTCTTTTAAGTCATTGATGTTAAGAAATTGAAGAACTAATGTTTTGATATAATAATTAAAAAATAGTTTTAGACTAAATTTAAAAGATTTTAAAAGCGCATTTAAGTCCAAACAACTTGAAAATAAGTTTGTGGATGTTTTAAATTGTTTTGGCAATGTTTGAAACGTTTTTAAGTAACCAAACCAGTGTTTTCAAGGTACACATTTCGAAATAGGGGGACCTATATCGAAACATTTTGAAATTGCCAAAACCCGTACCGAAACAAGGCTTACCTGTTTCGATATGGAAAGGGTTTCGTTTCGGAACACCCCATTGGTGTTTCGATACGTCCAACGGTCAAAACCTCCCCAACGGCCAATTTCCCAACGACTTTTTAAATTGTAGCTCAACTGTCACACGTTCCGAAACAGGGTTGCTACCGTTTTGATATTGATCAAGAGTGTTTCGAAACGGCCATAGACGTTTCGAAACGGCTTGCTGCATCAGACTTCAACGGCTAGTTCTGAAGAAGGTCGTTCCGATACGGGGTCGATTGTTTCAAAACGGATGTCTGCAGAACAACATTTATGATGGGAAATAAAGTCTCCAACGGCTCCAAAACAACCCTAACGGTCCTCAACGGCTATAAATTCAATTGGGAGTATAAAAAGGACCTTCAAGCATCAAGAGAAGACTAATGCTTCAATTGTCAACAACATAATGATCAAGAAATTGTCTTAGAGCCTAATTGTTCATTTTCTTGTATAGACAACACTAGTGAGCTAAACATTGTCAAATTTGCTCAAGTGTTTTAGGTTTTGGGTGAGAGCTAAATAGTGCAAACAATTACCTATTAGAGGGATTTCAAGTTTGCTTTAGAATTTCTCTTGTAAAGAGGGTTTACTCAAGCTTTGGGTTAGAAAGCTTTGAGTGTGTAAAGGTTGCCTCCTTAGCCTAGAAAAGGGGAAGAAATTCAAGAGTGAATTTGTTGAAATCCTTAGTGGGAAGCTAAGATAGTGGATGTAGGTGCTTATTAGAAGATCGAACCACTATAAATCCTTGTGTCCAATTCTCATTCTTTAGCTTCCACTAAAACACCCAAAAAAATACAACATCTCCGCACTTGGCGAGCTAGAACGGTTGAAGGAAATCGAACACATAAAAAACCCAACAATTGGTATCAGAGCTTGGCTCAATTGAAGGGGATTAACACCCTATTGAGGCGATCCAGTAAGCTCGATCAACATTTCAAACAACCGGCTCAATGGCGCAATCCATCGACAAGCCACCTTTCTTCGACAAGACAAATTATGCATATTGGAAGACGAGGATGGTGTTCTTTGTCAAATCAAAAGACTACAAGCTTTGGATATCATTGAAGATGACACATTCGTACCAAAAGGAAGCAAGACGGAGTGAAGTGTCGACGATCGTAAGAAGATAGAGCTAAATTGCAAGGCTTTGCACTTCATCTTTTGTGCACTTAGCCTCAACATATACGAGAAGATGTCTTATTGCGATAGTGCCAAGGAAGTTTGGGACAAGCTCGAAGTAACATACGAGGGGATAAACGAAGTAAAGGAGACCAAGATCGGCCTCCTCAACCTAGAGTATGAAAACTTCAAAATGGATCCGGAAGAGGACATTGAGAAGATGTTCCATCAATTCTCCACCATCAACAATGGACTCAAGGGTTATGGAGAAGTCATTCCGAAAGAAAAGCTTGTCCGAAAGCTTATCTATTCTCTTCCCGAGTCATGGGACTCAAAAAGAACCGCCATCATTGAAGCTAAGAATTTGAAGACCTTGAATCTTAATGAACTCATGGGGTCATTTCTCACTCACCAAATCATGAAGAATGATAAAGAAGAGGAGAAGAAGAAGGAGGAGATAAGAAAGATAGGGAAGAAGCAGATCATGGAGCAAGGCATCCATGCGAATGCCTTTGCTCTCAAAACCTCTAAGTGCAACCATGTTGATACAAGCGAGGAGGAGGATGAAGAAGAAGAGATAGTTCATTTCTTCAAGAAGTGTGCCCCATTCATAAAGAAAACATTGAAAGAATTCGACCGTGAATCAATGAAGAAGAAGAGAGCTAGCATTTCAAGCCATAAGAAGAAGGCATATGTGGCTAAATGGAGTGATGAAGACTCCACCGACGATGAACAAGCCAACCTTTGCCTTATGGCCATCGAAGAAGATTCAAAGGTAACTTCTAATTCATCTACTTCATGTTCATACTCTTTTGATGAATTACAAGATGCCTACGATGATTTGGTTTTGGAATTTAAAAATCACATTTTGAAAAACAAGAAAATTGTTTCAAATTTAAAAATTCAAAATGATTTGATTTCTAAAACCAAAATTGAACTTGAAGCAAAACTCAATGAGTTTGAACAAAAATATGTATATTTACAAAATTTACTTCAAAAAGTTCAAGAAGAAAAAGATTTGATTTCCAAAGAGCTTGAAAAGAAAAACAATTTTGGAAAATCAAATTTTTATGCAAGACAATCTAGTGCCCCTAGATTTATAAATGGTAAAGTTTCTAGAAGTATTTGTGTCCCAAAAAGACTAAGTACTTCAACTAAAAAAGATGAAATTGAAAAATAGATTCTTAAGGGGACTAAGCTTTGTGCAACTAACGTCTATGGATCCAAAGCAATTTGGATACCAAAAATTACTTGATTGTCTTGTTTAGGTGTGATGGAGAGTGATCAACAAGTCCAAATATTGAGGGGGAGCTCCATGCACACAAGAAAGAACACTTGAAGAAGGAAGGCTTCACATCTTCCCTTGAGTTCAAGTGTGGTAAAATCTAGTTGTTTTAGTTGTTTAATTTGATTTATTTTTTAATTTCTACTAGATTATCATATATGTTGGACTAACATCTTGATGATGCTTTGAGTACCATTTTAAAACCAAAATTCTTGTTTTTGTCATTTTTTTTGACCTCCCAAGTTATTTTGGACTTAAAGTTATTTAATTTTTTTATATAACAAAAGGGGGAGAGTTTGGTTTGAAAAATTGTATTTTCAAATGAATAAGGGGGAGCTTTAATTACTTGTCGATTTTGAAATCTCTTACTTAAATTTTTAAACTTGAAGGGGGGAGAATCCCAAACAATTTTTCAAGTTGGTTTTATTATATCAAAAAGAGGGAGATTGAAGAACTAATGTTTTGATATAATAATTGAAAAATAGTTTTGGACTAAATTGAAAATATTTCAAAAGTACATTTAAGTCCAAACAACTTGAAAATAAGTTTGTGGATGTTTTAAATTGTTTTGGCAATGTTTGAAACATTTTAAGTAACTAAACCAGTGTTTTCAAGGTACTCGTTTCAAAACAGGGGGACTTGTATCGAAATATTTTGAAACTGCCAAAGCCCGTACCGAAACAGGGCTTACCTGTTTCGACACAGAGCGGGTTTCGTTTTGTAACACCCCTTTGATGTTTCTATACATCCAACGGTCAAAACCTCCCCAACGGCTATTTTCCCAACGGCTTTTTAAATTACAGCTCAACTGTCACATGTTTTGAAACGGGGTTGCTACCGTTTCGATACTGATCAAGAGTGTTTCGAAACAGCCAGAGGCATTTCGAAACGGCTCACTGCATCAGACTTCAACGGCTAGTTCTAAAGAAGGTCGTTCCGATACATGGTCGATTGTTTCGAAACAGACGCCTGCAGAACAACATTTATGGTGGGAAATAAAGTCTCCAACGGCTCCAAAACAACCCCAACGGTCCTCAACGACTATAAACTCAATTGGGAGTATAAAAGGGACCTTCAAGCATCAAGAGAACACTAATGCTTCAATTGTCAACAACATAAAGATCAAGAAATTGTCTTAGAACCTAATTGTTCATTTTCTTGTATAGACAATACTAGTGAGCTAAACATTGTCAAATTTGCTCAAGTGTTTTAGGTTTTGTATGAGAGCTAATTAGTGCAAACAATTACCTATTAGAGGGATTTTAAGTTTCCTTTAGAATTTCCCTTGTAAAGAGGGTTTACTCAAGCTTTGGGTTAGAAAGGTTTGAGTGTGTAAAGGTTGCCTCCTTAGCCTAGAAAAGGGGAAGAAATTCAAGGGTGAATTTGTTGAAATCCTTAGTGGGAAGCTAAGGTAGTGGATGTAGGTGCTTGTTAGAAGGCCGAACCACTATAAATCCTTGTGTCCAATTCTCATTCTTTAGCTTCCACTAAAACACCAAAAAATCCAACTTCTCCACACTTGGCGAGCTAGAACGGTTGAAGGAAATCAAGCATATAAAAAACCCAACAATTGGTATCAGAACTTGGCTCAATTGAAGAGGATTAACACCCTATTGAGGCGATCCGGCAAGCTCGATCAACATTTCAAACAACCGGCTCAATGGCGCAATCCATCGACAATCCACCTTTTTTCGACAGGACAAATTATGCATATTGGAAGACGAGGATGATGTTCTTCGTTAAATCCAACGACTACAAGTTTTGGATATCATTGAAGATGGCCCATTCGTACCATAAGGAAGCAAGGCGGAGTGGAGTGCCGACGATCGTAAGAATATTGAGCTAAATTGCAAGGCTTTGCACTTCATCTTTTGTGCACTTAGCCTCAACACATACGAGAAGATGTCTTCTTGCGAGAGTTCCAAGGAAGTTTGAGACAAGCTCGAAGTTACATACGAAGGGACAAACAAAGTAAAGGAGACCAAGATCGGCCTCCTCAACCTAGAGTATGAAAACTTCAAAATGGATCTAAAAGAGGACATTGAGAAGATGTTCCATTGATTCTCCACCATCACCAATGGACTCAAGGGTTATAGAGAAGTCATTCCGGAAGAAAAGCTTGTTCGAAAGCTTATCTATTCTCTTCTTGAGTAATGGGACTCAAAAAGGACCGCCATCATCGAAGCTAAGAATTTGAAGACCTTGAAGCTTGATGAACTCATGGGGTCACTTCTCACTCACCAAATCATGAAGAATGATAAAGAAGAGGAGAAGAAGAAAGAAGAGATAAGAAAGATAGGGAAGAAGAAGATCATGGAGCTAGGCATCCATGCGAATGCCATTGCTCTCAAAACCTCCAAGTGCAACCATGTTGATACAAGCGAGGAGGAGGATGAAGAAGAAGAGATAGTTCATCTCTTCAAGAAGTGTGCCCATTCATAAAAAAGGCACTAAAAGAATTCGATCTTGAATCAATGAAGAAGAAGAGGGGTAGCACTTCAAGCCATAAGAAGAAGGCATATGTGGCTACATGGAGTGATGAAGACTCCACCGACAATGAACAAGCCAACCTTTGCCTTATGGCCATCGAAGAAGATTCAAGGGTAACTTCTAATTCATCTACTTCATGTTCATACTCTTTTGATGAATTACAAGATGCCTACGATGATTTGGTTTTAAAATTTAATAATCACATTTTGAAAAATAAGAAAATTGTTTCAAATTTGAAAATTCAAAATGATTTGATTTCTAAAACCAAAATTGAACTTGAAGCAAAACTCAATGAGTTTGAACAATAATATGTTGATTTACAAATTTTGCTTAAAAAAGTTCAAGAAGAAAAAGTTTTGATTTCCAAAGAGCTTGAAAAGAAAAACAATTTTGGAAAATCAAATTTTTATGTAAGACAATCTAGTGCCCCTAGATTTATAAATGGTAAAGTTTTTAGAAGTATTTGGGTCCCAAAAGGGCTAAGTACTTCAACTAAAAAGGATGAAATTGAAAAATGAATTCCTTAGGGGACTAAACTTTGTGCAACTAACGTCTATGGATCCAAAGAAATTTGGATACCAAAAATTACTTGATTGTTTTGTTTAGGTGTGATGGAGAGTGATCAACAAGTCCAAATATTTAGGGGAAGCTCCATGCACACAAGAAAGAACACTTGATGGAAGGAAGGCTTCACATCCTCCCTTGAGTTCAAGTGTGGTAAAATCTAGTTGTTTTAATTGTTTAATTTGATTTATTTTTTAATTTCAACTAGATTATCATATATGTTGGACTAACATCTTGATGATGCTTTGAGTAAAGGGGAGCCATTTTAAAACCAAAATTTTTATTTTTGTCATTCTTTTTAACCTCTCAAGTTATATTGAACTTAAAGTTATTTAATTATTTTTTTTGATATAACAAAAAGGGGGATAGTTTGGTTTGAAAAATTGTATTTTCAAATGAATAAGGGGGAGCTTTAATTACTTGTCAATTTTGAAATCTCTTATTCAAATTTTTATACTTTAAGGGGGAGAATCCTAAACAATTTTTCAAGTTGGTTTTATTATATCAAAAAGGGGGAGATTGAAGAACTAATGTTTTGATATAATAATTGAAAAATAGTTTTGGACTAAATTGAAAAGATTTCAAAAGTGCCTTTAAGTCCGAACAACTTTAAAATAAGTTTGTGGATATTTTAAATTGTTTTGGCAATTTTTGAAACGTTTTTAAGTAACCAAACCAGTGTTTTCAAGGTAGTCGTTTCAAAACAGGGGGACCTGTATCGAAACATTTTGAAACTGCCAAAACCCGTACCGAAACAAGGCTTACTTGTTTCGATACAGAGAGGGTTTCATTTCGAAACACCCATTTGATGTTTCGATACGTCCAACGGTCAAAACCTCCCCAACGGCTATTTTCCCAACGACTTTTTAAATTGTAGCTCAACTATCACACGTTACGAAACGGGGTTGCTAACGTTTCGATATTGATCAGGAGTGTTTCGAAACGGCCAGATGCGTTTCGAAACGGCTTGCTGCATCAGACTTCAACGGCTAGTTCTGATGAAGGTCTTTCCAATACGAAGTCGATTGTTTCGGAACGGACGTCTGCAGAACAACATTTATGGTGGGAAATAAAGTCTCCAAAGGCTCCAAAACAACCCCAACGGTCCTCAACGGCTATAAACTCAATTGAGAGTATAAAAGGGATCTCCAAGCACCAAGAGAAGACTAATGCTTCAATTGTCAACAACATAATGATCAAGAATTGTCTTAGAGCCTAATTGTTCATTTTCTTTTATAGACAACACTAGTGAGCTAAACATTGTCAAATTTGCTCGAGTGTTTTAGGTTTTGGGTGAGAGCTAAATAGTGCAAACAATTACCTATTAGATGGATTTCAAGTTTTCTTTAGAATTTCTCTTGTAAAGAGGGTTTACTCAAGCTTTGGGTTGGAAAGCTTTGAGTGTGTAAAGGTTGCCTCCTTAGCCTAGAATAAGGGGAAGAAATTCAAGAGTGAATTTGTTGAAATCCTTAGTGGGAAGCTAAGGTAATGTATGTATGTGCTTGATGGAAGGTCGAACCACTATAAATCCTTGTGTCCAATTCTTATTCTTTAGCTTCCACTTAAACACCCAAAAAATCCAACTTCTCCAAACTTGGCGAGCTAGAACGATTGAAGGTAATCGAACACATAAAAAAACCCAACAGAAATGGTGACATGAAAAGTAATGCATTCTTCTCTCAAAAAACCCCCAATTTTCCAAAATAACAGATGCCATAAAGGTTGTGCTTTCGACCTGATCAATCCCAGCAGTAGGAAGGCAAAGTTTTAACTTTTAGTTTTATGGGACTGTCGCCTCCTTTCATTGTTGTTTTTGTCGCATTCTAATTGTTTTTCGGTCAAAAAGATCTCCGAACTCCTATTATTTTCTCTTTCTTCCTTCAATTCAAACTCGTCGAAAAATCTTTTAATCTTCTCAAATCTCAATTGAAACTAAAAGTTAAAAATTTTCGACCCGCCACTTTCAATTGTCAGATCAGCTTGAAATTGAACTATGTTAATCTATTTGTCAAATGAAACCTTCCTACCATTAGGATTGACCAGTGATTACTCTGTTCACTAAAAACTCGACCTTTGTGATGGTTTACCCAAGAAATTTTCGACTGGAATCATTTTATTTGGCTTGGGTTGGCTTCCCCAAAAGTTGAAATTTTCTCTTGGTTAGTTATTCGCAAGAGAATTCCTGTCAAAGTTGAACTTATCAAACGTGGAGTGCTCTCATTAAATGATGACATTTGCCCTCTTTGCAATGCCGCTTCGGAAACAACTTCTCACTTGTTATTTTTCTGTAAGATATCATGGTCCATTTGGATGTAATTTGTTGAGTGTATAAAATTTCTATATTTTATCCCTCATTTACCTATATTTATGATGCATTCAAGCATATTTCATTGCATTTAGGATAGATTTCTGCATATACATCACATTTAGATAAAATGGCACAGTTGCTACTGATTTTGGTCACTTTCGCAGGTGTCTGCTGCAGCAGACTCGGGGCAGCAAAGGAGCAGAGCTGGATCACAGAACTGGAGTCGAGGAGCAAACGCTACCGTGGCCACTGCCATGGCAGCCATGACGACAGAAGGGTGAAGTGGAAAAGTTAAGTGGAGCTCAACATATAGAGGATTTCAAGCCGGTCTGTCGTGGACCACTCCTATATTTTTCTGAGCCTTGAGGCAGAATGAAGGCCAAGCCCAAAGTCCAAGGAAGAAACCCAAGGCAAGAAAAGAGGACGAATTAGAGGCATCTACTCAGAAGATTTAATCTTTAATAGAGTTGTACTTTAGTCTAAACTTGTATTCTTGTCATATTAGAAAACTTGGACCTAAGGCATATATAAAGGCATGTAATTCGACCTAGGGGAGGATATCTCATTCCTAGCCGTCTTCCCCCAAACCCTTGTCGTTTCCCCCTCTTCATCATGTTCTAAACTCTCCCTAGGGCTAAGGGTTGATTCTGTAAAGTAGTTGCAAGGATTGTACTATTTTAGGAATTTTCTGTTCAAGCAATAAAAACTTCAAGTTTATTTATTCTGGTTTTCACATCTCGCAAGAGTATCGGGAGAGCATTGTGAGGTTATCCATTTGTTTGATATCGGGAGAGTCAAGCATACGAACGAAATAAATACGCGTTTTCTAGTTTATGGTTAAACCATCTCGGCTTAGGGATAAGTACGAGGTTAAGTGGCTAAGGAAGAATTCAACAACCTTGGTGTTCACCATTCGATTCACGCCGGGAGGTATTATCCAAGAAGTATCCATCAACAGAACTTGGGCCTAGGGATAGGTCAAGTCATAGCAGGGATTCTTGCCAAGCTTGAAGTATAGAGTTGTGTGATCGCTGCCGCGACATCAACAGACGTCTGCCGTGACAGGTGCTGCCGCGATAGGGATGACGACAGAAACAAAAGTTCCTCTTCCAGTGCAACACCCGCACTACTAAGCAAATCAATACCGACCTATTTCTTAAACCTGATTCGTTATTCTTTTACTTTAGTTGTTTATCAAGATTACTTCACCACTCTAATTAAACTATTTCTCTCTCTTGTGCAGCAATTCGAGGATAGAGTTATTTCCAGTCCCTGTGGAGACGATATCCGATATTCCAAGCATCACTTTACTACTTGTGTCGTGTACACTTGCACTACATTGCGATAGACTATTTTACACGCAACAAGTTTTTGGCGCCGTTGCCGGGGACTGACAACATATCTTTACCCTTTTCATTACTGCACTTTTTCTTTTTCTTTTTTCTGTTTTAGTGGTACTATTTACCATGTGCTTTTCACAAGGTTTTCTGTTTGCCTATGCGCAGATCTAGACGAGGCAAAGAACTTGAGTACGAACTAGACCCAGAAATCGAACGCACGTACCAACTCAGGAACCAAGCCCGACTCTTGATAGCAAGAAACAACTATCTTGAGGAGAGACTAAAAGCAATGATGAACGGAAGGCAGAACGACGAGGTAGATGACCCACACAACAATAACCAGAGGGTTATTGATGATCCTCCCCAAGATGTCCGGAATGAACGGCCCGCTGCCGCATGACAGTTCTGTCGAGACTACATGGTCAATGACCATGTTGAACTAGAAACTACTCTGCCATACGTGGAAGCTGAACACTTCGAATTGAAACCTATCATGTTCAGCATGATAAATTCCGATGGCCAGTTTAGTTGTTCTTCAATTGAGGATGCCCGAGAACATCTGAAAACGTTCCAAGAAATCTGTGGATCGTTTAGACTGCCAGGAATAAATCCGGAAGTACTGATGCTCCGGTTATTTCCCCATTCATTAAGAGACAGAGCTAAAACTTGGTGGAATAAATTAACGCCGGGTTCAATACGAACTTGGACAGATCTCTCTCGTGAATTTTTATCTCGTTTTAATCCTTCTCGTTTATTTGAAAGATTGCGTAACAAGATTGCTACTTTTCAACAGAAAGATGACGAACCAATGTACGAGGCGTGGGATAGATTTACAACTCTTTTACGGAACTGCCCGATGCATGGATTCCCCGTGTGGAATCATGTCGTCAAATTCTACAACGCTGCCAATGCACACACTCGACTGAGAATAGATTCAGCAGCAAATGAGCTATTACTGGATAAAGAACCAGACGAGGCAATGTTAGTGTTGAAGAAATTAGCAAAGAATGATGAGCAATTTCCTACAGCTAGGAGAGGGGGAAAACGAGGAATATCTGTAAAGGATTACGAAGCTGATAATTCAATGAAATCACAGGTTGCATACCTCACAAAGATGGTGGAAAATCTGCAGCGGAGAGATTCCAAAGCCGTATATTCTGCAGAGGAGGTATGTGAAACCTGTAGTGGGAATCATAGTTCAGAAGACTGTACATTACAGTTGGAAGAATGGATGTTTGTTGGGAACTACAACAAGCCAAGAAATTATGATTCCAGCAATAACAATCCCAACTGGAGGAAGGATCCAAAATTTTCCTGGAGCAATCCGAACAATGCACTGAATCCTCCAGTGTAGAACAACCAAAACCAAGGGGCACCCAGAATTCTGTCACGACAGTAGCCACAACAGCAGCCGGCAGCAGCGCCTAGTATACTGGAACAGACTTTGGCAACCTTTATGTCACAAACGGGAGTATATATGGCGAACATGGATAACTTTGTCAAGAAAACCGAGTCATTCATGGACAAGACAAATATGAGGATTACAAACCATGAGGCTACCCTCAAATCTTTGGAGACACAGATGGGCCAAGTTTCCCAGTATATCAAGCCGAGGCAGAACGAAGGATTCCCTAGTGATACTGAGGTCACTAGAAAACCCACACATGAGCAGTGTAAAACAATCACAACTAGGAGTGGGAAACAGTTACAAGGGACGGAGATGAGGAACATACCGAGTGAGGATCCGACCCCAGAAACACCTGCCGTGAACACTGCCCCGGCAGAGGAAAAACAACCTGCTGTCGGCAAACCTGCCGCGACAGCGAAAGGGACAGAGGAGCAGAAAGAGGATTCTGAAGAACCTAAGCCTCCTCAGATCCGAATTCCATGTGAAGGACGTCTCGAAGATTACCGTCCTCCACCTCCTTTTCCACAGCGGTTACAGAAACAAAAAACAGGAGTACCAGCTCAAAAAGATCTATGATATTTTTAAGCAGGTGCATATTAACATACCGCTACTGGAGGCCATCAAGCAGATGCCCGGTTATGCTAAGTTTCTCAAGGACACAATGTCTAAAAGGTCCAGACTTGGGGAATTTGAGACGGTGAAAATGACAGAAGGATGCATGACAATCTTGCATAAGCATCCACCCCAAAAGAAGAAGGATCCTGGGAGCTTCATCATACCGTGCATAATTGGCGATAAATTTGTGGGTAAGGCACTTTGTGATCTCGGTGCTAGCATAAATCTAATGCCCAAATCTGTGTTTCAGAAATTAGGTATTGGACAAGCAAGACCCACGATAGTCATGCTGCAGCTGACAGACCGCTCTTACGTACAACCAGAAGGGAAGATTGAAGATATTCAGGTAAGAGTGGATAAATTTATTTTTCCTGCTGACTTTCTTGTTTTAGATTGTGAAGTATATGAAAACGCACCGATCATCCTGGGGCGACCCTTCCTAGCCACATGCAGAACTGTGATCGATGTCGAGAAAGGAGAACTAACCATGAGAGTGAATGATCAGCACATCAAACTCAATGTTCTCCAAGCAATAAAACAGACTGATACAAATATTAAAAGTTCGATGACCAAAATGAAAAAATACTTAAAATTTAGAAACTTTCGGTGAAGTTTGCCTTTTTTATTATTATTATTTGGCCCGATTCTCTACTTAGTTTCTTTGTTAAGTAAACATTAAATTTCTTTCCAAAAAAAGTAAACATTAAAATTTGATGGTCGGCTTTGGCCTAAAAGAACCGGGAAGGGCGGAGCCGAGTATGGATCATAATTAATTATGCGTAACATATATAAAATAATTAAATCAATACCGCGTATAATGTATTTGATGTGATTATTTATATATTCATATATGGTTAGTAAATTAAATTTTAGCTTAATTATATATTGGCTATCTGATCTAGACACATATAATAAATTGTACTCTCAAAATGATACATGGACTAGACATCTTTTAAGTTGGTATGAAAAGAATTTTTGTTCCTAAATTGATACTTGAAGTAGGCATCTTCTCCCCAAGTTGACATAACTTACACATTCTATCAAATTGATCTTAATTCAAAATAATTCAATAAATTTAATATTCTATATTTAAAATTCCTATCAATTTACTCTTTGTTCTTCCCCTACAAACATTATTTCCTTTTCAGGTGTAACACCCGGGTTTAGAGGTTAGGTGAAAATAATATTTTAATATTATTTTGGGCTCGGTTTTATACTCTAAATAATATTTCGAGTTGTTTTCAAAATTAATCAATTTGGGGTTAATCACGTTTTAAGATTAAACCACATTCAACCATGAATTTACCTCCCTTGTAAATGCCCCATTTCATTAAGGGCAAACAAGTCTTTTGAGCTTTAAAATTGTCACATGTCAAATAAAACACCCACCCTTCTCATCTTCTTCCCTTCACCCTTTCAAGAAAACTACCGTTACCTTCTTCTCTCCTTGGGGGTTCATTGTTCCATCACCTCTACTCCTCATTTCAACTCCGTTTTGAAAGGTAATGGTATTTTTGACTTCCCCTCATCTCCCCCTTCGTAAAAGTACCTTTCATTTTAGTTTCCATGGAAGTTTTAGAAAATGTCATTTTTGAATACCTTGATTAAAAATGTGATTTTTAAGTTGTTAAGCGAAGTATTTTGATTTAATATACTTAGTTGTGGTATAAGGAAGTCAAATGGTATATCATATATGAATTTCAAGTGATTTTGGGAATTTTCGGAATTTGGCCTTGAGAGGGTTTTTGGAGGGTTTTAATGTGGGTTTGGGGGCTGTTAAAGATTGGAATTTGGGGGCTGTAGGTAGTATGATATATGAGGATCATTTTGGGTGCAATTGATGCTTGTTTGGGTGTTTGAAATGAGAGAATTCAGTGGGTCAAGTGGGCTGCTCGAAAATCCTGTTTTTGGTCTTGTTTTGAGTGTTGAATGCTTGGTAATGATAATCCGGGTTAGTTTCGATGACAAGATATTGATTGTGGATGTTTTTTTGTGTTTGGGATTGATTAGAGTCAAGTTTGGGCATCGGTGAAGCATCGGAAGGGAATTCGGGAAGTTGAAGGTTGTTGCTTGCTTGGTCTTGAGCTTGGAAGCTTAGGTGAGTGGTTAATTGTTTTAAATGGTTTTAAGTTGGTTGGTTCGAGTATATGGACTAGGTTGGGCTTGGTAGACCCACCTAGAGTTAGGATTAGGGTGGTAGCCTAATCCTAAGCTTGATCTAGAGCCCTTGGATGAACTTGAATGTATGAATGTATATGCCTCGTATGTGTTGTGTTATGAATGCTTATGTATATTATATTATACATGTGAGATGAGGCATGATTTGTATTGCTTAAAGCATGCATGGTGTTGGTTCATGATTGTGTTCATGGTGAGTACGTGCTAAGCACGGAAATGATTGAAATGAGTAATGTGGAACGAGTAAATTATTGGCACTAGTATACTTAAATACAAATGATCGATCATTAGGATGTTAGTGTGTACACATGAGTCAAAAGTCGCGCGTGGCCTTGGTGGCGTTGAGTCACCAAGGAGGAGTACGGGTACGCCCGGAAATGGTATTTAAATATAGTCGGTGATGAGTGGAATCCCATCGACGGGGCGTGAGGATGAGTGGAATCCCCTCCGCGAGACCGGTGATGAGTGTAATCCCACCGTCAGGTAAAGGTTGTGTTGTTGGACGTGAGTTCCAACGGTTATCCGCGTATTTGAGTCATATCTAGGTGCCAATGTTGTTTGATATATGTATCAATGTGTTGAGACTAATGATCCTTGTGAGGATGTTTGATGTGGCTATTTATGTTGAGAAAGTTAGAGCTTGTTGATCATGACATTCACTTGTATACTTTGTTCATGCATCTTATATTGTGGCTCTTGTGGATTCTTGGTATGTTGTAAATGCTTTGGCTAGATCGTGCTCGGACCCTGCAATGTTGAGGTTTGTTTTTAGAGCTTACCCTCACTAAGCATCATTGCTTACGCTCTCTTTGTTCAACATTGCAGATCCTTAGCTAGTGGGTTGCTCGCGCAAGTGGAAGGCTCCAAGTGTGGTTTTTGGACTTGAGTTCATCAAGTATGGATTTTTAATGCTAAGACATGTAATAGTTTAAGCAATGGGATGTGTAATGTGTTGTTGGTTGTTGTTGGTTGCTAGGAGCATGTTTAGACTCCCTTATATCTTTCTTTTACATGGTTGGTGTTGCTATGATGAATTGTAAGTCATGCCTAAATTGCTCTTTTGAATGTTAGTAGGTGCTTGGAACGCTATCTTTGTGTTTGATTGATGTTTGATTGAATGCATGCTTGGTGAAGTCTTATCTTGGTGATTAGTCTTGTCTTATGTTGTTGAAGCATGCTAGTATAGTTGTTAACCCCTAAGTTGTTTTGTTTTGATGTTGTAAGGTGTTTTAGTGGTGTCTTGGGGCACCCTTGTGCCTCGAAACAGCCCAGACGAGTCTGCAGACAGGGGGTGTTTCGGAACGGGTCCCCCTGTTCCGGAACGGTCCCTTTGCAAATGGCCTGCCGTTTCGAAACGGATGAGGGCGTTTCGGAACGTTTTTGCTACTGGAATTTTGAGAAATTGGCGAGATGAAGCCGTTCCGAAACGGGCCTTTGATGTTTCGAAACGGTCAAATCTCGTTGACCACGAGATATTGACCGTCAAGGTCGTTCCGATACGGGTCACCACTGTTTCGGAACGGTCACCTTATGGTTGACCCTAGCCTGTTGACTTAGTCTAGGCGTTTCGGAACACCCTAAGGGCGTTTCGAAACGGCCTGCTGTAATGAAGTAAAATGGACTGTTTATGCTTTGTTTGGTCGGTAAATGTTTCGTTGTTTGTATCTTCCGCTGTTATGTTCCACTTAGGAATTAAATACGCATCTAGATAAGACTAAAGTTAAAAGAAATTTTCTGGGTCGTCAACCGAGGGGAAGCCTTAACGGGTTTCGCTTCGGTTTTCCCCGTGTGGCCCACTCGGACCGGTCATCCGACCAGACCGGGACGAGGGGGTTACACTTGTTGGTATCAGAGCCTAAGGTTACCGAGACCTTGGGCAGGTAGGTGAGGTAAGTTCAAGTTTTTGCTTGATATGCACGGTGTTTGCTTGCTTGTAAGAATGGTTGCCTGTTTGACGAGTATGTTGCTTGTTTTATTCAAAGCATGTGTGTGTGAGTCCCATTGCTACTATTACATTGAAAAATGGTTTTGTTTTAGTGAGGGAACGTACTTGAACACTTGGAAGCCTTGCCTTGCTAACCCAACTTGTATGTTTTGTTGTTGTGGTTGTAGTTAATATTTGTGAGAGCAATGTCTAGACCGAGAGGTAGACCGAGAGTGGTTCGTCAGGAACCACGGGTTGCGGCTCCTGTTGAGCCGGTTGTTGGAGTGGAGGCTCATCTGGAAGGGCCGGTGGCTGCGGGAGTTGGCGCTCCACCACCACCTCCTCCACCTGGAGCTGGAGGTGAGGATGGAGCCGGAGGAGATGGACCTCAAGGTGGCCAAGGTGGCCAAGGTCCAGCTGGAATTGATATGACTCCGCTAGTGCAAGCGATAGCGGGAGCTTTCCAGGCCGCAGTTGCGGGAGCTCAAGCTGCAGCTCAGCCTAGGTGTGATGATGCTAGTCTACCGTTGGAGAGGCTCCGTAGCTTGGGAGCCGAGGAGTTTAGAGGATCTACTCCGGAGAGGTCGGAGTTGTGGTTGGAGAAGACGGTTCGTATCTTAGCTCAGATGGGTTGTGCGGGCGCACGTAGATTGGGTTGTGTGATCTCATTGCTTCAGGGTGATGCCTACACCTGGTGGGTCACCATTACTGCCGGGGTTCCAGAGGCCGAGATAGATTGAGAATTCTTTGAGTTTGCTTTCCGGAAGAGGTACTTAGGACCGAGGTACCTAGATGAGAAAAAGAGAGAGTTCATGGCTCTCACTCAGGGGGATGCATCTGTGACTTATTATGAGATTCGTTTCGTCCGTCTGAGTCAGTATGCTCCAGAGTTAGTGCCTACTGAGAGGGCTCGATGTGATCGTTTCAGATACGGGCTTCATGAGGAAGTTAAGAGGTATACCTTAGCTTCAGATTATTCTGACTTTGATGTCTTGGTTGCTAGAGCCAAGGACATTGAGCATAGCTTGGGGCTGACCAAGCGTTCTGGGGGATCTAGTTCTGGTAAGAGGCACAACAACTTTGATGGTAGAGATGCTAAGAGGCACAGAGGTGGCGGACATCAGTTTGATCAGAGACGTGGCAGTGGCCACCATGGTAGAGGCCATCAGGGCCATAGAGGAGGAGGGCGTTTGCCCGAGTGTGCACAGTGTGGGAGGCAGCACACTGGTGAGTGTTGGGGTAACTTCAATGCTTGTTGGAACTGTGGTTCGAGGGACCACTTTAGGAGGGACTGTCCACGTCAGGCAGCTCAGGCACCGAACATTGCTCAGGCTCCTGCGAGAGGTAACGATTTTCAGAGAGGCCGTGGGCGCGGTCGTGGCTACTTCCAGCCTAGGGCTGATGCACCTAGGGGAGATGCTCAGAGGAACCTTGCTCATGTTGTGGCTGTGCAGCCAGAGGCGGGAGGGCCAGCGAGAGTTTATGCTCAGAGAGAGGCCGGGAACGACACCGATGTGATAGCAGGTACTTTCGAGTTACAGTCTATGTCTTTGCTTTCTTTGGTTGATTCGGGTTCTACGCATTCCTACATTTTGAGTGAGCATGCACAGAAGTTAGATATTCCTGTTGAGATCTTAGATGTAGGTATGCATGTTACTAGTTCCTTTGGTGAGACAGTTGTGGTTAGACGTATGTATAGGAGGTGTCCACTGAAGATTCAGGGTCATGTATTCTCAGTTGACATGATGGAACTTCCTTTCTACGGTTTTGATATTATATTGGGTATGGATTGGTTGGTTGAGCATCGGGCTAGTGTGGATTTTGAGACAAAGAGAATTTCTTTGAAGCTTTCTGATGACTACGAGGTAGTAGTAGTAGGCGAGAACATTAAGTTCTTGTCTAATGTGGTGTCAGCTTTAGAGGCTCATAGGTTAATGGACTCAGGATGTGGGGCTTATTTAGCTTATGTTATGAATCCGGATATGAGTGAAGCTAGACCGAAAGATATCAGGACAGTGTGTGACTTTCCAGATGTGTTTCCTGAAGAGTTGCCGGGCTTGCCTCCTGACAGAGATGTTGAGTTTGTGATTGAGACAGTTTCAGGGTCTAACCCAGTTTCGATAGCTCCGTATCGCATGGCTCCGAAAGAGTTGAAAGAATTGAAGAGTCAGTTGCAAGAGTTATTAGACCGTGGTTTCATTAGGCCTAGTAGTTCTCCGTGGGGTGCTCCCGTGTTGTTTGTGAAAAAGAAAGATGGTAGCATGCGTATGTGTATTGACTATAGACAGCTGAATCAGTTGACTGTGAAGAACAAGTATCCGTTGCCTCGTATAGACGATTTGTTTGATCAGTTGAGAGGTGCTTCAGTGTTCTCGAAGATAGATCTGAGATCCGGGTACTATCAGTTGAAGGTGAAAGAGTGTGATGTTCCGAAGACAGCTTTTAGGACTAGGTATGGTCACTATGAGTTTCTTGTGATGCCGTTTGGGCTCACGAATGCACCGGCAGCATTCATGGACATGATGAACAGAATTTTCAGAGACTATCTGGACCGGTTTGTGGTTGTCTTCATTGATGATATACTTGTGTACTCGAAGACAGAAGAAGAGCATGATGAGCACTTGAGATTTGTTTTACAGAGATTGTTGAGCAATCAGTTGTATGCGAAGCTTAGTAAATGTGAGTTCTGGATTCGGGAGGTTGTATTTCTTGGCCATGTTGTTTTGGCCGAAGGTATCCGTGTTGATCCATCGAAGATTGAGGCTATTGTTGAGTGGAAACAACCTAAGTCCGTGACCGAGATTAGGAGTTTCCTAGGATTAGCCGGTTACTATAGGAGGTTTGTTGATGGATTCTCTAGAGTAGCTGCTCCCTTGACTAAGTTGTTGCAAAAGGGAGTCAAATTTGAATGGTCAGATGCAAGACAGAAGGCCTTTGAGAAATTGAAAGAAGCTTTGACGAATGCTCCAGTGCTAGTGCAACCTGTTTCAGGTAAGGAGTTTGTGATCTACAGTGATGCTTCCTACGTAGGCTTAGGATGTGTTTTGATGCAAGATAGAAGAGTCGTTGCTTATGCTTCTAGACAGTTGAAGATTCATGAGAAGAATTATCCTACTCATGATATAGAACTAGCCGCAGTTGTATTTGCATTGAAAATTTGGCGTCACTATTTGTATGGTGAGAAGTGTATAGTTTACACCGATCACAAGAGCTTGAAATACCTGATGACACAGAAAGAGTTGAACTTGAGACAAAGAAGGTGGTTAGAGTTGCTAAAGGACTATGATTTGACCATTGAGTACCATCCGGGTAAAGCAAATGTTGTGGCCGACGCTTTGAGTAGAAAAGTGGCCGTTGAGTTGAGAGCTATGTTTGCTAGGTTGAGTGTGTCCGATGATGGTGGTCTGATCAACGAGTTGCAAGTGAAGCCTTCCTTGATTCAGTTGATTAGAGAGAAACAGTTGCAAGATACGAGCCTAGTCCCTCATGTTCAAGACATAGCCGAAGGAAGACCGACCGAGTACAGTTTCAGTGGTGAGAGTCTGTTGTGCTTCAGAGATAGAATTGTTGTACCGGAAGATGTTGAGTTGAGACGACAGATTTTGAGTGAAGCACATTCGAGTCCCTTTTCTATGCATCCGGGTAGTACCAAGATGTACCGAGATTTGAAGACTGATTACTTCTGGGTTGGTTTGAAGAGAGATGTAGCCGAGTATATGAGCTGTTGTATGGTTTGTCAGAGAGTGAAGGCGGAACATCAGGTTCCTTCAGGTTTGCTACAGCCTTTGAAGATTCCGGAATGGAAATGGGAGAGGATCACTATGGATTTTGTATCAGGGTTGCCTTTGTCTCCTTCGAAGAAGAATTCAGTTTGGGTGATTGTTGATAGGTTCACTAAGTGTGCTCACTTCTTAGCAGTGAACACTACGGATTCCTTAGACAAGTTGGCAAACTTGTACATCCGTGAGATTGTGAGACTTCATGGAGTTCCGAAGTCTATTGTTTCAGACAGGGATCCTAGATTTACATCGAGGTTCTGGGGTTGCTTGCATAGTGCTTTAGGTAGTCGTCTGCATTTCAGCACGTCTTATCATCCGCAGTCCGATGGGCAGTCAGAGCGAGTGATACAGATTCTAGAGGATATGCTTCGTTGTTGTGTGATTGATTTTCAGGGTTCTTGGGAGAAACACTTACCATTGGTTGAGTTTGCTTACAACAACAGTTATCAGTCTAGTATTCAGATGGCACCTTATGAGACTTTGTATGGTAGACGGTGTAGGACTCCGATTTGTTGGGCTGAGACAGGTCAGAAGTTGTTACCTATGCCGGACTTGCTTAAGGGAACCACAGAAAAGGTGAAGTTGATATGTGACCGCTTGAAAGCAGCTTCCGATCGTCAGAAGTCTTATGCAGATTTGAAGAGGAAAGAGGTTGAGTACTCAGTGGGTGAGAAAGTGTTTCTGAAGGTATCTCCGTGGAAGAAGGTAATGAGATTTGGCCGGAAGGGCAAGTTGAGTCTGAGGTTCATTGGTCCGTATGAGATAGTTGAGCGGATTGGGCCTGTAGCTTATCGGTTAAGGTTACTGTAAAACCTATGTTTGATTTTGATATAACTAAATCTTTAAGGATCAATTTGAAAAACTTAAAATTGTTTTTACAAGTCCCTTAACAAGTTTTGAAACACCAGCACTTTAAAAATGATTTGTAAAACTGAAACTCAAAATATTTTCTAAGTGTTCCAAGCCAAATCTATTGAAAATCGTCAGAGAGTATCGATACCCATGGAGGCGTATCGATACCTTTTTGCCAAAATTGGCTACTGTCGGAACACGTATCGATACGGAAAACCCTCGTATCGATACGCCCCTACGTTAAACTTCAAAGAGTTTGAAAGCGTGTATCGATACGGTAACACCAGTATCGATACTGGTTTAAAGATTTTTAAAGCATTTAAGTCGGTTTAAAAATATGACCGTTGGTGTCAGTTGGTTGGTAACCAAATTTTAAAAGGTCGTTGACCGGTATCGATACGCCTAACCCCAGTATCGATACTCGTTTTGGCAGTGAGTTATGTTGAGAAAAAGGTATCGATACGGCCTTTGTCGTTTCGATACCCTGTACCGATACGCTTACGTGCGTATCGATACGCCCCATTAATTACACACAACGGCTATTTTCTTTGTGAGACAGGTATCGATACCCATTCCCGAGTACCGATACTCGTAGCTGCAGAGGTGCATTTATGGTGGTAAGAGAGGGTTCCAACGGCTCCATTTATGTTCCCAACCACCCAAACGGCTAGAAATCAATGAGAAGGTATAAAAGAGACATCCAAAAGCATCAGCAACAACTATTGATCCAAAAGTAAACATCCAAACATCAAATTCAAGCATTTGAGCAAAAATCCCAAATTTGTGTAAAATCCCAATTTGTGTTCTTCACTCATATTTTGTAAAATTGGGTTGAGTGCTTGTATTGGGGCTATCATTTGTATTGAGAGATACCTAATTAGCCTACAAATTTCTTTGTTCTCTTGTGTGAGGGTTGGGTTGATTTTTGGGTAGAAAAATCAACCGATATTGTAAAGGGTTGCCTCCTTGTCCTAGAAAAGGGGAAGATCAATTTAGTGAAATTGTTGCAAATCCTTAGTGAGACTAAGGTAGTGGATGTAGAGTTCATTTGGAACTTGAACCACTCTAAATTCCGTGTTCATCATTTTTAATTTGCCAATTTCCACTACAATCCTTTAAATTTCCAATTCACCCCCCCTCTTGGTAAATATCGATCTTTCGATCCACTCAACAGTTACCTTCTGAGTTAGAGAAGATCCATGATGTCTTTCATGTATCTATGCTTAGGAGATATAGATCAGATCCTTCTCATGTGATGCCCGTTGAGGAGATAGAGTTAAATCCAGATTTGTCTTATAATGAAGAGCCCGTTGAGATACTTGCTTCTGATGGCAAGGTGTTGCGTGGCAAGACCATAGAGTTGGTCAAGGTGTTGTGGAGACATAGAGGTGTGGAAGAGGCCACGTGGGAGAGAAAAGCTGATATGGTTGAGCAGTTTCCGTATCTGTTTCCACCAGGTAATTTCGGGGACGAAATTTCCTTAAGTGGGGGAGAGTTGTAACACCCGGGTTTAGGGGTTAGGTGAAAATAATATTTTAATATTATTTTGGGCTCGGTTTTATACTCTAAATAATATTTCGAGTTGTTTTCAAAATTAATCAATTTGGGGTTAATCACGTTTTAAGATTAAACCACATTCAACCATGAATTTACCTCCCTTGTAAATGCCCCATTTCATTAAGGGCAAACAAGTCTTTTGAGCTTTAAAATTGTCACATGTCAAATAAAACACCCACCCTTCTCATCTTCTTCCCTTCACTCTTTCAAGAAAACCACCGTTACCTTCTTCTCTCCTTGGGGGTTCACTGTTCCATCACCTCTACTCCTCATTTCAACTCCGTTTTGAAAGGTAATGGTATTTTTGACTTCCCCTCATCTCCCCCTTCGTAAAAGTACCTTTCATTTTAGTTTCCATGGAAGTTTTAGAAAATGTCATTTTTGAATATCTTGATTAAAAATGTGATTTTTAAGTTGTTAAGCGAAGTATTTTGATTTAATATACTTAGTTGTGGTATAAGGAAGTCAAATGGTATATCATATATGAATTTCAAGTGATTTTGGGAATTTTCGGAATTTGGCCTTGAGAGGGTTTTTGGAGGGTTTTAATGTGGGTTTGGGGGCTGTTAAAGATTGGAATTTGGGGGCTGTAGGTAGTATGATATATGAGGATCATTTTGGGTGCAATTGATGCTTGTTTGGGTGTTTGAAATGAGAGAATTCAGTGGGTCAAGTGGGCTGCTCGAAAATCCTGTTTTTGGTCTTGTTTTGAGTGTTGAATGCTTGGTAATGATAATCCGGGTTAGTTTCGATGACAAGATATTGATTGTGGATGTTTTGTTTGTGTTTGGGATTGATTAGAGTCAAGTTTGGGCATCGGTGAAGCATCGGAAGGGAATTCAGGAAGTTGAAGGTTGTTGCTTGCTTGGTCTTGAGCTTGGAAGCTTAGGTGAGTGGTTAATTGTTTTAAATGGTTTTAAGTTGGTTGGTTCGAGTATATGGACTAGGTTGGGCTTGGTAGACCCACCTAGAGTTAGGATTAGGGTGGTAGCCTAATCCTAAGCTTGATCTAGAGCCTTTGGATGAACTTGAATGTATGAATGTATATGCCTCGTATGTGTTGTGTTATGAATGCTTATGTATATTGTATTATACATGTGAGATGAGGCATGATTTGTATTGCTTAAAGCATGCATGGTGTTGGTTCATGATTGTGTTCATGGTGAGTACGTGCTAAGCACGGAAATGATTGAAATGAGTAATATGGAACGAGTAAATTATTGGCACTAGTATACTTAAATACAAATGATCGATTATTAGGATGTTAGTGTGTACACATGAGTCAAAAGTCGCGCGTGGCCTTGGTGGCGTTGAGTCACCAAGGAGGAGTACGGGTACGCCCGGAAATGGTATTTAAATATAGTCGGTGATGAGTGGAATCCCATCGACGGGGCGTGAGGATGAGTGGAATCCCCTCCGCGAGACCGGTGATGAGTGTAATCCCACCGTCAGGTAAAGGTTGTGTTGTTGGACGTGAGTTCCAACGGTTATCCGCGTATTTGAGTCATATCTAGGTGCCAATGTTGTTTGATATATGTATCAATGTGTTGAGACTAATGATCCTTGTGAGGATGTTTGATGTGGCTATTTATGTTGAGAAAGTTAGAGCTTGTTGATCATGACAATCACTTGTATACTTTGTTCATGCATCTTATATTGTGGCTCTTGTGGATTCTTGGTATGTTGTAAATGCTTTGGCTAGATCGTGCTCGGACCCTGCAATGTTGAGGTTTGTTTTTAGAGCTTACCCTCACTAAGCATCATTGCTTACGCTCTCTTTGTTCAACATTGCAGATCCTTAGCTCGTGGGTTGCTCGCGCAAGTGGAAGGCTCCAAGTGTGGTTTTTGGACTTGAGTTCATCAAGTATGGATTTTTAATGCTAAGACATGTAATAGTTTAAGCAATGGGATGTGTAATGTGTTGTTGGTTGTTGTTGGTTGCTAGGAGCATGTTTAAACTCCCTTATATCTTTCTTTTACATGGTTGGTGTTGCTATGATGAATTGTAAGTCATGCCTAAATTGCTCTTTTGAATGTTAGTAGGTGCTTGGAACGCTATCTTTGTGTTTGATTGATGTTTGATTGAATGCATGCTTGGTGAAGTCTTATCTTGGTGATTAGTCTTGTCTTATGTTGTTGAAGCATGCTAGTATAGTTGTTAACCCCTAAGTTGTTTTGTTTTGATGTTGTAAGGTGTTTTAGTGGTGTCTTGGGGCACCCTTGTGCCTCGAAACAGCCCAGACGAGTCTGCAGACATGGGGTGTTTCGGAACGAGTCCCCCTGTTCCGGAACGGTCCCTTTACAAATGGCCTGTCGTTTCGAAACGGATGAGGGCGTTTCGGAACGTTTTTGCTACTGGAATTTTGAGAAATTGGCGAGATGAAGTCGTTCCGAAACGGGCCTTTGATGTTTCGAAACGGTCAAATCTCGTTGACCACGAGATATTGACCGTCAAGGTCGTTCCGATACGGGTCACCACTGTTTCGGAACGGTCACCTTATGGTTGACCCTGGCCTGTTGACTTAGTCTAGGCGTTTCGGAACACCCTAAGGGCGTTTCGAAACGGCCTGCTGTAATGAAGTAAAATGGACTGTTTATGCTTTGTTTGGTCGGTAAATGTTTCGTTGTTTGTATCTTCCGCTGTTATGTTCCACTTAGGAATTAAATACGCATCTAGATAAGACTAAAGTTAAAAGAAATTTTCTGGGTCGTCAACCGAGGGGAAGCCTTAACGGGTTTCGCTTCGGTTTTCCCCGTGTGGCCCACTCGGACCGGTCATCCGACCAGACCGGGACGAGGGGGTTACATCAGGTATAAAAAGGTTTTACCGTAACTTGTTATTTTATGGTAAAATTCAGTTATCACATTGTCGCTTTTTATTCTTTGGCTTGCTTGATTCGGCAATATCATAAAAATGACTAAATTGGCAGACATTTTAAATATAAAAAGGTTAAATTTGTTGAATTGTTTCAAATTAGGACCAAATTGATAGAATGTATAAGTTTTGATGACTAAATATGTTAATAAAAGTATTGAAATAGTGAAATTAAAGTTTGGGTACTAAAATAGTACCAGAAATTGTTTAGGTATTAAGTTGGGAAAAAGTTCTTGGTTTAGGTACCAACTTAAGAGCAAAAATTCTTTAAATATCAATTAGAAAAAAAAATATAATTCAAGTACCAAATATATATTTAAACTTTAAATTTTATATTGTTTTAGTTAAGTAAATCGGTAGTGTATTGATAAATAACTTTATCTTAATTTTGGTTTCGTTCTGGATCAACTTTAAAAAAAGAATTGTTTCTTCTTCTCTCTTCTAAGTAGGATTGGGATTAGATTTAAAATTTATCAAAATAATTATATATAATTTTGTGTTGAAGTGGACTAAAAATAAATTAGTAGAAAAATGTCAAACTTTAAATTATTTTTTAAAAATGTGTTTTTTTCTCATTTCTCTAAATTTTACCTATTTTATTAACTACACTGAAATATAATATTTTAGATATGTATACAAATTATGGAATTATAATGGACAAATTATTTATATGAATTTTTTTGGTTGTTCTCTCAGTTTCTTAAGATTTTGTCTTTGCATATTTGATTTTGGTGGGTGAATCTTTTAGTGAGAATTTTCTGCATACATAAATACTCGAATTTAAAACTTATTTAAACGGTATCGAGTTGCTTACCACTTGAACCAACCCGTTGATTCATATGAAATTTAATGCAAGTTATGAATCTCAGGTGGAACATCACACAGCACATGACTAGTAAATTTTTACATGAAATATCCCACATGCAACCCTGAGTACATCAGTTCAGTGATCGCCATACATTTCCACTTTCTTTAAAAATAATTTGATTTTCATTTCTTTGATTTTTATATATGAGAAACTATTACATTAATCAACAAACCATAATAAATTATTTTATTATTCAAGCTTAAAATGAAAGCGAAATTATTCGTTCTTTTTTTTTAGAAAAAAATCTCATTTGTATAAACTCATATCTCTATATTCTTTTTATAGAGGAGAAATCAGATGTGATATTAATTACTTAGAGTTGTATTTGAAGAAGACTCGGATCTATCAACAATTAGATGGTTTAGTGATGAAGTACTAGATTCTTTAAGCAAGATCGGAGGTTCAAATCCCAACATTGTGAATGAAAAAGAAAACATGATTGGAAGAGCCGCCCTCGTAATGGACTTTAACAAAAACCGATCTGAATTAGTCGATGAGTGAGTCAAAAATCGGTTATTAAAACAAAGAAAAATAAGACTCAGATCTATTATTAATGAACGATTAATGTATAAGACTTAATTACCTTTTACTAGATCTCTATTTATTATAATCTTTGGGTATAAAAAGGTTTAAATTTTGCAAAGTCAACTGGTAAGTGAGTGTGTTGATATTAGGCAATTAAGTGCCGACATGAAAAATGGATCCCTATGACAGATCTAGCATTACAATTTACATGTATGAAGGAAATTAAATTCTCAGCATGTGCTTTTACCCTTGAATCCATGACCAATCTTGGTACATTCTTCTTGCTTTTATATTCATAGGTATTTATTTTATTATTTGACTAATTCAGATCGAATAATATACAAATGATTCTTTCAAAGCACTTTGCTCAATTCATGGATTGATTCGAATTTTTGGCCGACCCGCATCCGATCCAAAAGTTAAAAGCCTCAACTTGACCTGAGATTTGGAGACGTTTCACCTAATCTCAATCAAACTCGAATTTTTGGATTAAACCCTGCCTACTTGACCCGACCTGACACATATGAAAAACTTATTTTTATTCAACAAAATAGAGGGATAATCAGAAATATATAAAGATGGACAATATAGCAATTATCTCTAAATATATAAAAAAATTATACTATTATCTTGGATCGGGTCAATCATAGATTTTAACCCATAAATTTGGACTTGATCCGACTCAATTTTATCCTCCACAAAACCCAACCGGACCCGAACCTTTTTCTTTTAAATGATCTTATAGGCTCGAAAACCGTCACTTTTGAATAATTTAACCATCCCACGTCTAAACTTATATAAGTTACCTCACACCTCATCCACTAGATTAATTTGTAATTGATTCAATATAATTTTTTTGGTGTTCACTAAAGCATGACATTATCAAAGAATTACAATTTACATTTTGTAAATCTCCAAAAAATGGCGTTTCCCTTTTTATTTTATTTTTGTAATTTTTCTATGTTGTTGGGAATTGGGTTATTGGGGAAACACCTTTTGAGCTAAAAAGCATTCGTTAGAAATCTATACAATTTTATTGGGTTATTAAATACCCAAATTTTTAATATAAAATAGAGATAATACTTTAAAAATACAGCATCTACTCCTACAATTTGAGATTCGAACAAAATCATATAAATCATCATGAGATCTGTTTCTAAAGTGAATTTCAAATTAAAAAAAAAACAATTACACCCTTACCTTTTTGCTTTTGCCACCCTCCTAGCTTTTCAAGGTTTTGTCTGGCTAATTCGAATCAACCTAAGCTCATACATAATTTTGATGGATGAGTCTTTCAATGGAGATTTTCTACATACACAAAACCTCGAACTTGAGACATGATTGAGTAATACCAAGCTGCTTACTACTTGGATCAATTCCCGTTAGTAATTACACCTTTATTATTGATAATATATTTTCTATTTATTTTGTTTAATTTTTCTCCATTTATAATTACAAAATAATATAAATTAATTACCTAAAATTATTCTGAAGTATTATAGAATTGAATTATATTTGAATAAAATCACTTATTTTAAATTTATATTTAATGCGATTACATATTTTTTTGATCGGCAAATGCATGATTTTATTAATGGATAATCATGCATAGCAGCACAACCAACTGGCCTCATTAAAAATAAATTAATTATCATTATTTAGAATGTTCTTAAATCAAAATTGATTAAAATATTAAAGTTAATATTATACATGTACTTCCATAAAAATCATTAAAAATAAAAAGAAGAAAAAAAAATCTCACTAATGGATTTTTCAACATTGTTAATTGAAAAATATATATTATGTTTAACCTACCCAATTTATAATTAAAAAGTTATATTTAAATAGATTTACATTATTTTTTAATTGATAATTAATGAATAAAATAGAATGAAAAGAAATATTAATTAATACAATGCAAAATTCTATTTTTTATTTAAAATAATAATTAAAATTTAGGAAGCTAATGTATTTTTTATCAAACCTTAGAGGTAGGTAGATTTTTTATTATCAAACGGTGGGTTTGAATACTTTTTCCCTCCAAAATATAATGGGTCCTTGACTTCTATCCCATGTTAACTTTTTTGAATAGAAAGAACGAAGAAAAGAAATTAAATAATATACCAAACAATTCCGTAATATAAATTTTGTTAGAAAACATTGTGAGAATTTGGTAACTTTGAGCCATATTTTTTTGGGTAAAAATAAAGATTCGAATAATGAATTTATTGGCTTATATTATATTCCATGAGACCTTTACAATGGTATCTCATATGCTCAAAACGATTAAATGGTGAATGAGAAATTGATGCTCAAAGAAGGTAGTTGTGAATTGTGTAAGAAAAATAAAACCCCCTTACTAGTTATTGAATGACTTAGATGAAAATTGTGTCTTGCGCATAGGTATAAAGGGTGCGAATCAAATCTTGTTTAACTTATTTGGGTTGAGGTGCACCCCTACAACATATGCGGCATGAATGTCCAGATTGGTTGGGCCTTTTATTTTTGAATATTAAAGAGGTAATTGTTGATATTCACTGAAATATATCCCATTTAAATATGTGGTATTAATTGGTAATTTCGAATCGATTCAGACACAAAATTAATGATCGTTAATTCTGAATATTTCTTTTTCATGTTTTTCTTCCTTCACTCTCCTATAAATATCGTGACACTCTTCAAGTTTTAGACACAACTCGGAAACTTTTTTTCTCCTCTAGTATTTTCGGTGATAGGCAAAGTCAAGAGAATAGTTCGTGATCTCTTCAGTCGTGATACTGTTGAAGATCATTTTGTTGTTGTATCCTGCGAGACTGACGACCAGCGAACTCAAGCACTCCAGAGTGGTCGAAATCTGTCTTAAAGAAACTGCGTAGGTACAAGCCTTAACACGTTTTTTACGGTTTTTCTCAATCGAATCAAGAGTTTGTTTCTCTTCATTTTGAATTTTGATTATTTAAATAATATTTTTAATTTCTTTTATTTGTCTCAAATTGTTATATTTGTAATAAAATTCAATACTAAAAAATTAGTATTAAAAATTTCAATTTATCAAACATCATTTGAATGTTTTCTTGAAAATTATCAAAAATCTTGAAATGAATTTGAATTACAAAATTTTTAATTGAAATAAATTTTTTCATTAAAAGTAATACCTATCTCGGTTCCTATTTGATAATATGTTGAAAATTCAGTTAACTTCAAATAATATTTCTAATAATTTAATTTTTTAAATACTTTTAATAATATAAAATGAAAAACATCCAACATGTATTTTCTATGAAAATTTTAAAATGATGAGTAGATAAATGATGAGTAGATAAAGATCTACTTGTAATTGAGGTACTTTTTTTAAATACATTCTATTTTTTTTTAATAAATGAGGATACTACTATAGGCCTCATTAAAAACTTTCCTAGACCTAAGTAGGGGAAGAAAGTACTCATTGTAGTAATTTATAGAAACACTAAGATAAACTCGCCACAAAAAACCTTAAGGAAACAGACACAAGTGAAATGGAAAACTAAAAGAAAATAAAGGAGACCATCTAATTACTATTCTGCGCATAAGTAGCCGGCTATAGATCTTCATGAAGCAACAAGGTTATCGCTGGTGGTGTCACCATGAACTGTTCATAGACAAAGGTATCTGTATATGATAATCTGAGTAAACCATCTGCAACCTTATTATCGATGCGTCCAACATGCTAAAATCGAACAACCTAATCAAACTATAAAAAATTTCTGATATGCAATAAAATATTTATAGTCGACAATCTCCGCGTATCATGAACCATGGCTAACACCTCTAAACTATCCATTTCAACAATAATGCGTCGTAATCCCATATCCCAGGCATAAGTTAAGCCAATCAATATTCCTTATAATTCGAATTCCAACACAGAGCAGATTCTGAGAAATTTAGTGAAACCTTATTTCCAAACTCCATCGTGATCACGGATTACCCCTCCACAAAAAGCCAAACGACTCTTCGAGTTCCTAGAACCATCCAAATTCACCTTGCACCATCCACTCGGGGGAAGCTGCCAATTTCTAGAATCTCAGGGAGTTGACGCTTTGGTAATATTGTGAGCACTAGAGGTAGCAATCGCCTGGCATATCACATTTTAAGGGCTCAGCTTTGTTCCAGGACTGTTCGAGTTTCCTCTAATGGTGATTCAAAGGCCACAACATTGCGATTTAACCAAAGATTCTAGAGAATTTCCCCCCAAAAAAATAGGTCTCAATCAGTCGTTTCCCTAGCAAAATATACCGATCTTGAAAAATTTGACTCCACCCAATCTTTAGTCTCCATACGCATGAACTCATGCATGTGGCCGCCACGAATTAGAACCATCCAGATGGATTGTGTGACAAGGCATGATCTTAACACATGCTCCACAATTTCTGCTGGCCATTGAAAAAGAGGGCATCAACTAATAGAAGTGAAATGGCGTCAAGCTCTTTCTCCATTAGTCATTAGACGATTGTGATAAACAAGCCACAAAAACATTTTGATTTGCTAAAGGCCTCGATATTTATTAATCACCCTCCAAACATTTTCAGTTTCATCCCCCATCACTTCTACTTGTATATTGTAAGCGGAGTGCACAGAAAACTTCGAATCTGCACTTGTATTCCACCCAAGCACGTCATTAGCAAGGAAAAGGGGCAGGGCCTACTTTGGTAGCAATGTGCAATAATATTCTATACGGTAAAAAATGTAGAAACAATTGTCAGTTCCAATCACCACTACAGTAACCATAGTTGCCACAGTTGTCACCATTACCAGTAACTATAGTTGCCATAGTTGTTGGTGTAATGTGATCCGCCATATTTTGCGGTACATGGTGGATGAGATGTTCTATTTTATCAATCCAAAAATCAAACCATAAATCCACCGCAATTCCATTACATATGCTCGAATGCACATTTTGTCGCACCGCGGACCATATAAGGCTTAAACCCATCCACAACCTAGAATAATTTTGAGTTCTAAGATGTTCCGGGATGGTCTCCATACACTACCTCGCCCGCAAGAAAAGGACCAACAACTGATCCTTCTGAGTCAAAATATGGAACACAATCTTCATAAGGAAGGCCTTATTTTGTGGCACCAACTTTCAAAAGCCTAATCCTCCTGAACCAACCGGGGAGCAAATGTCCTCCCATTTAACCAAATACACACCTCCTTTCTTATCTGATATACCCTAAATAAACTTGGGAATCAAGTTTTCAATTTCCATGCAAGTCTTTTTTGGGAGAATTATCGTTTGCATGAAATAAGTTGGAACTACTGACAACATCGCCTTCGCAAGGGTAATACATCCTGCTAAGGACAAGGACTTGGATTTCCACTTATTGAGTTTGTCATGAATCATTTGCACAAGAATGATAAGTTGTCGAAGAAACTCTGTTATGTAATATAGGAACACCAAGATACTTTCCTAAGTCAGACACCATCTTGAACCCCAAAGAGTTGCTAATTTGTGCTTTCAACCGGGTTACAATATTCTTTGAAAAGAACATTGTAGTCTTAAAAATGCTCACCTTCTGATCAGATGCCAAACAAAATGCTCAAGAACCGAACGGATAATATCCATCTGTTCCAAAGAGGCTTCAACAAAAAGTATCATGTCATCAACAAAATAGAGATAGGAAATCCCAATACTCGACTTCGCCATTCTAAAAGGTTTCTAGCAGCCATTGTCGATCTCCAATTGAATCAAATGTGTTAACCTTTCCATACAAAAGACAAACAGGCAGCGAGATAACATATCCCCCTGTCTAATCCCCCTAGAAGGAGTGGAGGTGTCAATAAGAGAACCATTCCATAAAATTTGTGATAACACCGAACAAACACAACACATAATCAACCCCCGTAAATATGCAAGAATTCCAACATCAACCAGTGTGTCCTCAATAAATAACCATTCAAGTCAGTCATAAGCCTTCTCCAAGTTTATTTTGATGGCCATCCAACTTTTCTTTCCTTTCTCCTGTCTCATAGAATGTATGATATCTTGTCTAATGATAATGTTATTTGTTATAGATCGCCCCGACACAAACTGGTTTGGCTCGCAGATATCCAATCCAGGAGAAAAGGTTTCATACGGTTTACAATCACCTTTTAGATAACATTGTAGAGACTGATCGATCGAAATTGGGTAAAATTCTCCGGTGTAACCATTTTTGGAATTAAAACCATAATGGTTTGATTTAAAATATGAGGCATTTTTGCACCCCCAAAATGCTACGAATATAGGCACACTCCTTCGATCCTACAATGTGTCAATTCCTTTAGTAAAAAATAGCCTGAAAACCATTAATTCTAGGGGCCTTAAGAGCACCCATATCAAATATAGCATTCTTATTTTTTTAATTAGAAACCGGGGCTGCCAACATGCTTGATGAATCAAATTGAGAGATCTGAAACTTACCCCTTGGCACAACGTTGGTATCAACATCTTAGCTAGATGAAAACAAGTTGCTATAGAAATGAACTGTAGCCTGCATCAGGTCAGTTTGATCCGTCATCCATCTATCATCATTCGCCTTTAACACAACATCCTATTAGCACGTCTCCTGACCATAGTCGAGGTGTGAAAGAACCTCGTATTCCTATTGCCATTAAGACAACACTGAGCACAAGCCTTTTTTCGCCAAAAATTCTTCTCTTGATCCAACACAGTTTCAAGCTCAAGCTTCAAAGTACCTTCTAGATCAACGAAGAAGTTAAAGTGACGAGACCATAATGCCTTTTCAATCCCCCGCAAATGGGCCATCAGTACCTTTTTCCGTTTGCCTATGTGCCCAAAAATCTTCGTGTTCCAAGTTTGAATATCATCTTTGAATTTTTCTAAGTTATCTAGCACCCCACTCCAGGTTGCCATTTGGAATTGAGAAACTCATTAAAATTTGAGTGATCTTGCAAAGCATTAATAAACCGGAAAGGACGATTAACATTCTCCCGTATCTTGTTAAAAGGAAAAAGTAAGATGAGATAGTGGTAGGACCCCAACCGATCTAGATGCAGCACATAAGAGTTGGGATACAAATTGTTCCAAACAAAATTCGCTAAATAACGATCTAACCTTTGACAAAGATTACCACGATGCCAAGTAAAAGAAGGTACCTGAAAACCCATGTCTATCAATCCTGAATCACAAATAAACTCACAAAAAGATTTACTAATTCATGTACCAATTTGAGCACCACCCAAACGTTAATCCGATCGAGTAATGGCATTAAAGTCTCCACCAATGATCCACGGTAAATCATCTTCCAGGTCCAGAGCCCTTATTTGTTCCCAGAGATATTTACGTTTCAAAATCGGAGGACTCCTATAAACAACTATGAACTGGATTCAATCGTCATCACTCTCTTGTCTAACTCTACAATTTACAAATTGATTAGCAATATGGGTGATTTCCACCTCAATCGAGCTATCCCAAAAAACCCAGATACCACCACTACACCTATGCGCTTCAACTCGAAAATAATGAACAAACCTCAACTTAGAGATGATCTTATCAGCTCTACAACAACTAGTGCGGGTTTCAAAAATATCCACCACCTTAGGTTTATGTTCTGAAACAAAAGTCTTAAAATATCTTCAAAATTCAAAGTTCCTTGCACACTAGCAGTTCTAAAAGAGAAAACTAATCATATACAAAATGGACAAAGAAGATAAGGCTTACTGATCATGCAGCCGGAGCTTCTCTTCCCGAATATACACCTTTGCCATATCGTCCAATAGGGCATCAAACAAGGATCCATCCGTCTCAAAACCCATCAAGCTAGTATACACCGAGCTAAAACTAGACCATTCCCTAACTGGCATGCTCGAATCACCATTACCAACCGTCTCATCCTGAGTAATTACATTTTGTATCCTCTCCGCTAAAACATGCCGAAATTGAACTTTCGAAGCAGTTGACTTACTAATTTTTATGCCTCTGCAGTTGTTTTCTTTAAAGGATTTGTTAACCACTTTATGCACCCTAGGATCTTTCGAAGTACAAGACCCTACAATCTTGTCTTGTTCCTCAATTGAAACGACTGAGTGGTTATGCTGAAGATGCCCAATATCATGTGAAACCAAGTTGGTACTTTGATCCGTCACCGTTGAAACCACCTTAACTCAATCCAACCCTTTCATTCCTCCTTTCTTTTTTGTCTGGGTCCGAGGTCATGTAAGTCCCATTTCTAGTGAAACCACGCGGCAAAGCAGTATTGCTAACTTGGTGATCCGACAATTTCCCCTATGATTTTCCTAGTTGCATCATGTTCAGTTGATTCCTTAGGACCATCTACATAGCCCGTCTTACCCATATCAAGCCAACATATATGGACCAAAAATGTCAGCACCATCTATGGACCCTCTTTTCACTCTTAGACCCTCATTTCACAGTTGCAGCTACACCCCTACTACGAATACGCTTGTTCTCAGCCACCATCCATGGACCAAAAATGTCAGCACTCGTTGAGGCAAAGTTAGAAAATTGTTTTGTGACTTCACCTTCATGCTTTGGATCAGTGGGGGGCTCGATAGCATCAACAAACTTTTTACACGAGTCCGTCGCATGACTGTAGATCCCATAGCTATAACAAATCTATTGAAGACCTATGTATTCTACTTTCTGGACAAATCCATCAATTCCGACACAAGGGAGTAGTGGCTTGTTCAGATCCAGAAACACAACAAAACAGGCAAACTTTCCCATACCCGCCATTTGCGTATTATAGTCGACCTTAACTTGTTTACCAATAGTAGCAGCAATCATTCGAAACAAAGCCTTCGTATAATAACGGGAGGGCCATCCAGGTAGGCGCACTCACATAATTACTTGTTACAGATGCCTCTCCGATGTCGAAAATGAACGACTCCAGGATTGTACTGTCAAGTAACAACCATAAATTGTCCACGGATCGTCGGTTAAAACCTTAACACAATCCTATTTAGAAGAAAATTTAACAAGATAGTAATTGTTCTCAAGATTGATAAGTTAAATTTCTCCAATTGGGTTCCAAAGAGCCTGCATACGAGATAACAAAACCCTATATCCAATCGAACACCCTAAAAGTCGAACTATAATCACGTTCCTCAAACTATTGTCAATGCGATCATGGAACCAATCAGAAAACCAAGTCTTCAGGAATGGTCCAACCTGGTCAATAATACAATCACCTCCTGTCAATTCAATGGATTCCAATTCCTTGGCGAACGGCACAGTAGCATTAGCCTTCTGCGATCCAGCCACTATACTGGCGTAGGAGGGCCTACTAGGGGTAACTGACTATCCTTTAATGTCTGTGGCTTTTGAGGCTGCCTCTGTGGCCAAACCTTTCCATTCTTTATCCATCTCATCTTCATCGGCTTTCATCTCACTAGTAGTATATTCATTCATATCACTCTCTTCAAGTTCATGATGTCCTCCCATTTTCGCTAATCTTTTGTCCTCCAATGATACTAGTGATCCCGGTCTCTCCAAAGAAGGGGGAACAATTACATGTGATCTCGATTCTGATGGCCTACCTTTGAGGTTGACGTGCGGATTCAGGCTAGTGTTTGCATTAGGGTTATCGAGAGCGTTTTCCATTGCGCCAATATTCTCTTTTTTAACAATACATTCTATATATTTATTTTCCCATCATTTAATACATTTTATATATTTACTTTATTTCTTTTATTTTTTTTATCGGAAAGCGCATGATTTTATTGTATAGAAATCATACAATGCAAATGTCATCTTGTGGTTCGTTAAAAAACCTCCCTAACTTAAGATGGAGGGAAAAGAGTACAACGTGATGACAACAAGGACAACATAAAACGATTCAACCCCAGCCATGACAGGCACATGATCCCACAAATGCACCCAATGTCATATTAGAAAAATAACCCATAACAACTACAGTCCATCCCCCATGCTCGATGATCACCCTGTCTCGGCACTACGCTGCCCTCCCCTCATGCTCAAGGAGCACCCTGTCCCGGTACTACGCTACCCCTCAGCACTAACGAGACAAGCCATCGTTAATAACACAGACCCAATCCAAACGATCTACCCCAATTTTTGCCAAAACATCTGCCACATTGTTGGCTTTTCTAAACACATTATGAAACAACACACATGGAAAGGATAAACAAGCTGCATCAATTCGCCTACACCAATACCCCAAACACCACATCCGATACTCCCTACGTAAAATTCAAGATACGACAATCATTGAATCTGATTCAATAATAATCACATTGGCTAGACTCCAATGCGAACCACGTAACATGCCCAATGCATAATCAATACTCTTTTAAAATTATACTATTCTTCAAATTTTATATTTATGAAATTTATGTAATAAACTAAACAAAATTTATAACTTAGTTACATTAATGCATTAAAAGTAAAGAGTTTTCGAGTTCATACCTGCAAACCATATCAAAGTCAAGCAAACAATAATACAGACCAAAAAAATTAGTAAATCATTAAGCATTTTAATTTAGTTTATATTGACCAAAAAGCAAACAAGTCAGATTATAGTCGTCCATAACAGCTAAGTGTACGATGAAATAGAAAATTAATACGATAAAGTTATGAGAATGCGGCTAAAAATTTCAGATTTGTACGTATTATATCAATTTAACCCTTACTTTGTAGGTAAATTTGGTGCTACACATTTCAAAAAGAATTAAATAACATGTTTATACCGAAAATGTTTACTAAAACATTATTTTTTAATAGTTTTGACGTTCGTTACAGTTCACATGTACTTCATGCTGACACGATATTATTTGTCTTATATGTCACTGTAAATAGTTTAAAAATAAAAAATAAGCATGAAGTACAAGTTGATTGTCATGCAATGCCATGTCAACACCGTCAAAATTTAATGTTTTAGTTAATATCAACGTTAAAAAACTTTTTAAAAGATTGAAAATCAAATGAATTCTTTTTGATGAGTTAATGATCAAATTTAATTTTTTTTATAAGTTGAGGACTAAATTTAAGAGGAAAAAACTAAGGTTTAAATTGATTTAAAAAAATGTAGACGGTAAGTACGAACTTTTTTATACCTAAAAAAGTGTTAAATTCTTTAAGTATATATAGAGTTTAAATGCATCCCTCCATATAGCATATACATGGGAAAGTACTAGCAAATTAGGAATTAGTTAAAAATAAAGATATTATATTTTGAATCAAACACCAGATTTTATTAAAATAATAAGAAAAAATACACAGATAAATATACCTTCAAATACAAAAATAAACGTTAAAAAATAAAGAGTATGCAAACGTGAATAGCAAACTCAAATCTTCTCATAAAATCTTTATCAATGTTCTTCAAATCTAACACCAAAGCCAAATCTTGGAGTGTTCACTGGAAGAGCGCAGATCATTGAATTACTCTAACCAACAGAAAGAGAAAAAACGTCTTGGTTAACTTCACGAACAACCAACCCACACAATGTTGTGCGACAAGATTCAATTGTAACATGTATCAGGTTGTAAACGTCTTCAATATCAGCGTGCCATAGAGGCAGACAAAGAACATGTCATAACGGCAAATGAAGAACATGCCAAAACAGTCGACCAACAACAAAAAATTAAAACAACGAAAGGAACAAAAGTAAGAAATAAAGAAACAAATAAAAGAAATCACCGCCGGTAGATGACCAAAACTGCCACCATTGGCTTGAAAACACTAAAAAATTACTTAAAAACTTCCAACCAAAATGATAACTACTGAAAATAATATTTTTAAAAATAATAGAAATGAATTTGATCATTAAAAATAATATCTAACTCAGTCCTTTTTTTAATAATTTGTTGAAAATTTTAATTAATTTCAAATAATATTTTTAATAAATAATGTAATTTTTAAAATACTTTTAATAATTAAAAAATCATCCAACACAATCTTTTTTATGAATTTTTTTGAACAGTTCCTATCCTTGGGAGAGAAAATTTGATCATGTTTTTTTACTAAATAACAAGTAGATTTTATCTCCTTCTCATTGAAGAACTTTTTTAAAATACATTTTATATATTTATTTCTTCGTCATTTAGCGTAAAATACATTCTATATATTTATATTATTTCTTTCAAAGTCATACTATTCTTCAACCTTCATATTTATCAAATAATCCGATTATATCAAGTACTTAACTTTATATAATAAAGTAAACAAATTTTATAACTTAGTTACATTGATGTATTAAAAGTAAAGAGTTTATAACCAATTAGAGTTGGGTGCGGCAAGGCACATCTCTATCTCTCAAGGAGAGAACCTAAAGTTTGGAGGCCGCATTGTTAGGACTTGAGAGAGATCATTACAAATTTCGAATATAGACTATAAAATGAACATGTGCTTTTATCAAAAAAAGGTAAAAAATTTATATAATGCACGATTGGATTAACTAAATAAAATATATTTAATTTTTTAGAATAAATCTTTAAATGATCCTCATACCATAACACTTGATTTGAGTGTATGTTATTTTATAACTTCTATCTTCCTATTTGTGTGGGTTTTTTTTTTTATAACTTTCAGCTTCCGCAATTAATTTAAATTTTTGGTACGAAGATCAAAGTTTTTCAATTACAATGTGTAGGTAAGGAAAGTTGGTCTCCGCTAACAATAACAACAAACCAGGCCGGTATAGCTGTTTGCACTCATTCTCAGAAATGAGGTTGTGCTTTAATAGTTTACTTTGAAAAGTAGATTTGAAGAAGAATTAAATAGTATTTTCTTAACGAAAATGTTTACTAAAACATCATTTTTAATAGTTTTGACGTGATAACCCTCGTAACATTTCGTGTGCACTTCACACTGATATGATATTATTTATCTTATATGTCATTACAAATAATTTAAAAAAAATGAAGTACACGTTAATTGTCATGCAATCTCATGTTCAACACCGTCAAAATCTAATGTTTTAGTTAATATATCCATTAAAAAAACTTTTTGAAGGATTGAAAATCAAATTAACTCCTTTTTGATGAGTTAATGATCAAATTTGATTTTTTTTATAGGTTGAGAATTAAGTTTAAGAGAAAAAGAATAAGGTTTAAATTGATTTTTTTTAAATGTGATTGAGGACGAACTATGGCGTATCTATGAGGAACTTTTGACTGCATGGTCGATAGGTTTGACAAAATTGATTGTTGAATCGGATAATCAAGATACAGTTCGGTATATCAAGCGGTATAAGGGCGGGGTCTCTCCTTTTGCCACTGTGTCATATATTGCCTCATTGTTGCAGCATTGTGGGTGGTCCGAAACGATCATGTGCACCGTAAAGGAAATTTAGTTGCAGATAGCATGGCTAAACGTGCGACGTTTGAGGGCATAGTTTGCCAATGTTACTTGTCTCCGCCGGATGATGTTGTTAGTAGACTCCACTCAGATTGTAATGTTCCTGGGAGAGATGGTTTACTTTAGTCTTTTTATGGTTTGCTTTTGTTAATTGAGGTTTTTCCTTTATTGTCTTGTGTACTCTTTTCTTTAGATTAGATTTGTGAGTTATTAATAGGGCACGAAATAATAATTTTTTTTGTCAAAAAAATTATACCTAAAAAAGTGTAAAATTATTTAAGTATATATAGAGTTTAAATGCATCCTCCATATAGCATATACATGGGGAAGTACTAGCAAATTAGGAATTAGTTCGAGTGAAAAATATTATTAAAATATCAACTTAATCATGTACTGGTTTACAAAAAAAAACAAGGCCGTCTTTAGGGTTAACATTTTTTCAATTATTATTTTACAGAGAATATTTTTAAATTTTATAGTTTTACAAATGAAATCTTTTTATTTAGAGTTGAGTTACAAAAGAAAAAACAATTAGTTATTTAATTTTTTAATTTGACTTTCTTATTATTACATAGACTTAATTAATCTATTTAGTAATAGAGACATGAATTTGAACCAACCTCAATAACAAAGAGACCTGATAGATACTTTCAACCTTGTATATAATCAAGGACGGACGCATAATTTTATGTTAGAGGACGAACCTATAAAATTTTAACGGGGTGAACTTATAAAATTTAGGGGGACGAAAATAAATTTTCAATAGAAAATACATTAAAATTTTTTAAAATATTATACATTATGTACGAATTTTAAATTTTAAGGGGAGCAATCGGCCCCTCCAATCCCTTTCGGTTCATCCCTGTATATAAACATCAAAGCTTACAAATGGGCCATCAACAGATATAAGTCCAGACTCCAGAGTCCACTATATATGTTCAATGCCAATGGAATTTGTTTCGCCGGTTCTGTCCAGGTAATGGGTGTTTTATGGTATGGGTATAGGAAATAGGATGTTTCGTATGGGCATAGATGAGATGAGACAGATCACGAGCTATTTAATATTCAACTTAAAAAGATTACGAGTTACTCGATAATATAATATTATATAATATAATATATTAATTAATTAATTATGATTTGATTTTGGCTTCTGGGTTAATTTAGAGTTTAGAGCCTGATTTGAGATTTAAGGTTAGGTTAAGTTAACAATAGCATATAGGATTTTGGGGATACGGGTAAGTAAATTAGGGTTTAAGTTTGAGCCCGAGCTCCAATTTTTGTTTTTGAGCTCAATTCGAGCTTAATAAATTTGAGCTCGCGAGCTTTCGAGTCGAGCTCGAGCTTGATAATTTTAAGCTCGCGAGCTTTCGTGCCGAGCCGAGCCGAGCTTACCCTTAAGCATTTCGAGTTTGAGTCGATTTTAACAATACTCGAACTCGACTCAGCTCGTTTGCACCGCTAGTTCCAAGCTCAGTTATTCTCCTTTAGCTTCTTTTCCAATGTTTTTCTTAACTCTCGGTGTTCTTTTTACTATCTCAATTGAATAAATAAATTCTTAAAATTGAAAAGACATATGAACTGAATCATTATTTAAAAATCAATAATCAAATTTCAAGACTTATTTGAATAGAAAATTTAAATAAAAACTTAATTGAGACAACATTCAAGTCATAAACTTACTAGATTATTACTTAAATTCAACATGGGCCGAATATGTTATATAAGCCTTTTATTAATAATCACAATATTATGTTACGAAAATTTTATATTTGTAAACTTAAATGTGAGTTGTTCAAACTTTCTAGTAACATGTTTATTTTTTAAGAAAAAATCAATCCAAAATATTAGAGTTTAATTATTCAATTGTGAGTTAATCTGTTGTATTCATAATTGATAATTATTGATGCTAAACTACTATACTGGTATAATTTTTGAAAGCTGTAATAGTCGAGGTTAGTTTTCGTTATTGCAAAGTCATGTATGTCCAAGTATTTTATATTATGAGGCCCGCTTATAAAATTTTAGAGAGCGAAAATAAGTTTTTAACAGAAAATACATAGAAAAATTTTAAAAGTCTCTAAATTATATAAAAATTTTAAATTTTTAGAGATGGACGACCGTCCCCACTAACAAAATCGGTACATCCCTTTTTTCCCATAAAATTGGAAAACGGGTCGGATCGGATTTTTATCATAGAAATCGAGTCAGGGGAAGGTATAATACTTGAGTCGGGTTTGAGACCTGTGACCATCCATAGTCAACAATCAGCAGCCAGCAGCCAGCAGCTACACTGCCGAGACGCTGTACCGCGTGAAGGAATACATTTTCCGCTTAATTTTAGACGCAACTCAAGCTTACAAATTCCACAACCGAAACGAGAATGAACCTTCTCACCATCTCTTCTTTCTTCTTCCACACGTATTTGTGCAAATTGATTCAGTTATAATGGCAAAATACCACCTGTTCCTCTCTGGCTTCTAGATTTCTTGATATGTAAGCTTCCCGGAACTTAAATTTGATTGAATTCCCACTATAAAACTAAAACAGGCTCTCCTATTGGCAAGTTTGCAATATCAGTTCAATAGTTGCAGAAGCAATGGCTGTAGAGATAGTTTTAGGAACTGCAGTTCAACAATTAGTGAGACTTATCGAACAACAAACGGAGGCAGATTCTAGATTCGAATCCATTCTCAATAATCTAAAATCTACCCTCGAATCTGCGTATCCCAAGATTTGCGAGATATATGAATTGAGGGAGTCAAATGACTTGCCAACTGATGAACTTCAAAGGTTGTTGGAGCTAATGAATCAAGCAACCGAGACTATCCATCAGTATTACAGGGTGACTTGCTGGAACTACTGCAAGAAGCGGAAATACATGAAAGAATTGTTGAGAATCGATGCTTCTCTTCGGAACTTCTTCCTCGTAAATTTGCTGATAGATCAATACAATAACATTACATTGATTCAAGTTCACTTGGGTCAGCTTAGGACGTGTAAAAGCAATACTAGCCGCAGGGTCTTTCATCCAGGCCAATACAAGGTTTCTGGTGCAGCCAATGAATTGAACAACTATGTCCGGTCTCTACGCAGCTGGATGCTTCTCTTTCGGAGATCGGTTACGATTCCAAGCAGGGGCTACCAACGAATCAACAATTAAATGTAAATTCATGCAGAACAAATGAATAATCCCTGTGTTAGTATGAGTATGGAGAGATTAGTTTCAATGTGAATACAATAATAAATCTCTGTAATTACATGTAAACAACATTGTATCAAGTCTATAAGAAAGGTATTCTCTTTTATTTTCCTTTTTAATTCGTTTCCTTTCTACTTCTGCTACTTATTTTATGTTCTTCCGTTTGATTTGGGATTTGAATTGCTTCGTTTAAGCGTTTTTGGTTGCATGAATTGTGTAGGCTTATGCGTGGCGGTATAATGTAGTTCAGCATTTGGTGATTTACTAAATTTGAAGATTAAATTTTTATAGAAAGATAGAAGCTACCATCAATTCAATGTGAATTAGGGCCAAAGCAGAACTAACGATGGTATGAAATGAGTAAATTTTACGGGGAAATAGATTATTCACAATTTAAAAGTTTTAATCTAAACAAGAAACATAACCAAGCAAAAAGTACACGACCAATTCAAAATACAAATGAGGGTTCGGCGACGAAACGTGCAAGTTTGGGAGATGATCATCCAACAATGAATCGTTTTTTCCCCAGTGATCATCCCTTGTAAAGTAGTATTACATCATTTTCTTCCACAGATTTGTATAAAAGCATCATGCTATGAACATAATGGACCATGGCAAATCGGGACCAGCATTGTGCAACTCTTACCCTAAATCCTTTGCAGCCATGTCTTCACGCTTTTGATTACCGGGAACAACTGAACCACTGCGGGGAAGCTGTCTTTTTTTTCTTCCACATTACATCGCGTAGACTATCTCCCCGCTGCTATCAACATCGAGCTCGGAATCAAGGTCATCCATGTCTTCATCATCAAGGGGGTCAACCATGTAATGGTTTAAGCTTGGGGCTCCAGCAGCTGGGAGGGTGGCCTCGGCAATAATCTGCATAATCGTATCTGTGCTCTGCATAGGCTGATCAGGCTCCTCGAAATGGCTACCCATTGTGCCTTCGTCCATCAGGTCAGCAGGAAGATTCTTCAAGAACCACTCATGGTTTCTAATTTCTGGAATTGTGATTCTCTGTTACAAAAAACAATCCATTATCAGAATGGTTTAATCGCTTCGGAATCACATAGTTTTCATACGTTACAACAGAAAGCAAAGAAAAAAAGCCACTCGTTTCCTTTCTTGGATGTTCACGTTGTTAAAAAGTTAGCTTTGAAAAATCGAAGAATAATTTACGAAGTGGAAGCAAGCAGAAATTACTGACAGCTGTAGGATCTGCAACAAATATCCTTGAAATCAGATGTTGACACTCGGGTGATATTTGGACAAAATCAGGAATGGCATACTGGACACTAAGGATTCTCTGCACCAACCAATAAAATAAATGAGCAAACAGATTCATTTTCAGGAAATGAAAAAAAAAGACTGATGAAATAACAAGATCCAATGGCATACTTGTATTGTCTTCCGAAAGTCTCTTGGCTCATCAGGATCCTCAAAAGGGTATGCCCCAACCAGCATTACATACAAGGTAACCCCGCATGACCATACATCTGCAATCTGATATGGGCACAAAAAGTCATCAACTCATTTCTACAAAGTTCATATTCTAACATAAACGTGCAGAAAAGTTGGACATAAGACTACCAGAGAGTTGGGTGATGCTAACTCTCTGGTGTTTTTATGTGCCTTTGAGTATCAATAAGTTAACTATTGTTCAAGACTTGATGCCCGATAAGACGGAAGAATAATTAAAACAGTCAATAACGAAAAGTGCAACCAAAAGACCCATTCCTATTCAACAAGAAATAAGAGTAAATTAACTCTTTTATGGGCTTAACTATCCAGTTGAAGCTGGCTAAATGATTTCCATTCTACGCATCCTACTTACGGACTGCCTACGCGACAGAGGATCATTTATATCCATCATCTTTAGCACTGTCATCTCAAACAGGTTATAAATACAACCAGAAAGCAATGACCGGCCCATTGAACATGTACATCTTTTAGTCTTAACCAGAATTGGGTGTATATTGTAAACCAACATGCTAAACTGATTTCAGCGTCTCGTAAATATACCTTCCCGTCATATTCTTTCCTTAGGAGTACTTCAGGGGCAATGTATGCAGGAGTGCCGACGGTGGATTTTGGTTGCGAATGAAGAACTGATGACTGAAAAGAATAACCACAAGTAAACACATAAACATAATAATGATCTTAGATAACCCTAAAGATAATTAGAAAACCAAAGGGAACAAGTTTCACAAAATAGAAACTATAAGCCTTAACCTCAACGAAAAGCGGGATAACAACAAAGGTCTACATACCTTGGAGTACCCAAAATCACATATCTTAAGCCGGGGAGCGGGACTTCCATCTAACAAAGTGTTTTCCAACTTCAAATCGCGGTGGCATACTTGCTTCATCGAGTAAAACAAACCAAATTGAATAGCAAAATAATCTATCAGATTAGACATGATACAATTCAACACAATTTTTTTAAAAAAATGGACAAATTATAACTACCATCTCATGGCAATAACTGACACCCGATATAAGTTGTTGGAAGAAGAACCGAGCCTGCACCAAAACGATGGATATATAGAAATTAAAACAAAGACACAAATGGAAGGGCACATAAAAATGAATGTAAAATATAGAAAAATAAACCTCATTCTCATTGAATCGACCGGCAGCACAAATTCGCTCGAAAAGCTCTCCTCCAGAGGCATACTCCATGACAATGGCAAGGTGCGTAGGTGTTAAAATAACCTAAAGTATTAATGTCCATAGTGAGTTGATAAAAACATTACCTTAATTTTTAGAAACATATATAATTGCAAAATGAGTTAAGTATTAACATTACCTCTTTAAATCTAACAATATTGGGATGCCTCAATGATCTATGATTAATGATTTCTCTTTGAACATTCTCATCTATCTGTAAAACGACAAGGTAGAACAAATTAATTTCTTTTCAAAAAGTGAGTTAAGTGGTTGAGATTTGAGAAACCAGAAAAGTCGGTCTTTATGTTTTATATCTTTTGGAATGATAATTAATTATTATATTAACAAACAAAACATTTCCGAAATTAACAAAATTAATATCGAAATCATCCAAAGGAATATATTTCCAAAAATAAACCAAAACAACAACAAAAAAGGAAAGAGATCGTTGTTAATGAATTTAAGAAGCTATTTATCCAAAAATAAAGAATTTAAGAAGCTAACCTTGTCGCCTCTCTCGATGTACTTGACAGCAACGAGCTCCAGAGTAACCTTATCTCTCATAAGCCGAGCGACTCCGAAATTACCCGATCCGATATCCCTGACGAAATCGTACCGGTCACTATCGTGCATAATCGGCATATCCATAGCCGGTCCGACCGTCAAGTCTGCTCGATCCATCTTTTTCAGCTTCCGATTCTACCCCCTTCAAAGAAAGAAGAAACTCACCACCACATCACCGGACTCGGTTGTTTCGTAGACGAATCACTGAGTTAAAACGAGTCGGTTTATAATAAACAGAAAACAGAAGAGGGAGAGCTTATTAGGTTGATCGGCGATTAAAAGAGTGGTTCGGCGACGGTGAATGAGCTTATGGGGAAGAGGAAGGGATTAATTCCAAGGAAACATCTGGTAGAAAGCTAAGGGAGGATAAGAGGAGTACGGCGTCGTTCGGAGGTTGTTGCGTGGTGGGTAAACCAATAGGATTGGCTGCTTTCTATGCTTTGTCTTATTATTTGTGGATTACTTCGACTTTTTATTCAGAAGTTGTCGAATAAGGAAATTGAATGACTTAAATGTCCTTTTGTTTGGATAATATTTTAAAGCGCGGCGAGTCACGTGATTTTCAGACAATTTTATTCGGTATTATGCTGTCTTTTTACTGTAAAAACTGATCGGACGGTTTTGGCTTTATCATTGTCCGAATTAACCCCTACTAAGGGCAATTTTAGGTGAAAAACCCCCCTTTTTAATTAATATTGGGAAAAATGGCTCCCAAAAATTATTATTTGGCAAAATGACCCCTAAACTTGCCAGGTCGGCAGACCTCGCGTTATGTAGAACGCGAGATACGAAATCGCGTTCTGCAGAACGCGATGTTAGTCGACGTGGCATTGCTGTCTGTGTTAACGGTTTTACAGTACCTCGCGTCCACGAGAATTTGAAACGGCGGCTGGAATATATCGCACTGACCTCGCGTTCTGTAGGACGCGAGGTCTGTGCTTTTCCAGCCTGAACAACAAGGAAAAACAAGCGTTGGTAGGCTTGTTCGAACCGAATTTCGAGCGTGTAAATGGTATATTTTTAGCGATCATCGAGTTTGGGGTCGTAGTACTGGAAATTGTGTATCGTATGATACCAACATAGTTAATTTCCATCAATTATACAATGATTTAAAATGGCTTCGAAAACCCTATGATAGCATACTTTTTTGAATGAAGTTGCATTTCAACAAATGTCGATAGGCATGTTCGAGCAGAATTTCATACGTATAAATTTTAAATTTTTAGCTAACATCGAGTTTGGGGTTGTAGTACTGGAAATTCTCTATCGTATGACACTGACACGGTCAATTTTCGTCCATTGTACGCTGATTTAAAGTTGATTCGAAAACACTATCATAACATATTTTTTTGAATGATTGAAAATATAAGATGACGGATTGTATAAATCGAAGTGGACTGACTTTATTGATTAGATTGTCATGTGCGAACTCACATATACAAATTAAAAATAATTAATTAATATGAGGGGCTGAGCGATTAGGACACTTAGGAGCTGTGTGCCTAGTATTTCGACATATAGAACAATGCTTCTTTTGTCCAGTTTTCTCTCGATGTTCGACCAAATCCTCGGCACAGTATATTCTTGTAGAAGGTGGACGTCCTTTGGCTCGTAGTAGTGCTGGATCTAGGCGTATGATCGGTTCAGTGTCCACAGCATTCGGATCAACCTCATTTCCGATTGGAGGAAACTCTTTTTCGTAAACCTTAAGCACCGTTTTGAGTAAGTATACTGGATCAACCATATGCATGTATTCTATTCGTTGGTTAGTGCAAGCAGCAATGGCGTGTGCGCACGGGTATTTGAAAGTTTGGAAAATTCCGCACTCGCAGGTTTTTTCCCTCAGATCTACCACGTAAGCGTTGTGCTGAATGCCTTCCAACCGCCTGGAAAATTCCGCAACACGAAACAAGTGTCCTTCTCGCGAGAAGAGAGTTGCTTGCATCTGTCTTGATTGGCCCAATTGAATATGCAATCTTGTGCGGAAATCTGGATGGACTTTGTGTCCACCTGCCATGTACTCAGTTGCTTGCCTGCCTAAGGTTGCAAAAAGGGTAGCTAATCGATAATAGGTCGCTTTGACAATGGAAGTGATAGGCAACTGCCGAACTCCCTTCAGTGATGAGTTCACTGCCTCAGCCAAGTTCGTTGTCATGTGACCATAACGTTTACCCTCGTCATACGATCGAAGCCATTTTTCCTTTGGGATTTTTTCAAGGTATTCTGCGCCTTTTTTGTTTCTCGCTCTCAGTTCCTCGAGCAGGTCAGCCACCTCTTGTTTCTAGTGCGAGTTGCCTACGGAATGACAGTTGAATAGTTATGGGAGTAAGAAATAATAAAAGGGAGTAAGAAATAATATAGTAAATGAAAATGACATAAGGACGTACCCATATCGAGCACCATTTGACGTTCATCACGGTTCTTGTATTGCAGCAGGTAGTTTGCGGCTATGTGCCGCAAGCAGAAACGGTGGTGAATGTATGGAGGCTTACAATAGTCACCCAAATTTTGTATCGCCCACAGCAGCGCTGTGCCTCTGTCAGAAATAACACACACCCCTTCATCCCTTCTTCTTCGTATTACATGATCAAGGACATATTTTCGTAGGTTCTTAAGGAAGAACGTCCAAGACTCCAAATCCTCCTTCGGGACGATTGCGAATGCAACAGGAACGCATTTGCGATTGTCGTCCTGTGCTATAGCTAGAAGTAGGATCTGTGTATATCTTCCGTACAACCATGTGCCGTCGATTTGGACCATCGGTTTGCAGTGCTTGAATGCGTTGATGCACTGGGGGAAAGTCCAAAATAACCGGTGGAATTGACAAACACCTCGGACGACACGATCATTTTCGTATTCCAGAACCGTATCAAGTTTGACAACCATTCTGGGGATGTGTTTCTGCAGGAGATTAAGCCACGGGCGCAACTCTTTGTAAGATTCCTCCCACCGGCCATACAATTCCTCTTTGGCCTTTTTCCTTGCATACCATGCTTTCCAATAACCTGGACGGAAGCCGGTGACAGCTAGAGCTGCAGCCTGACATGTGAGGACCGATACAGTGGGATTTGTTTTCACCAGTGTGGAAAAGATGTCCGTGAGGAACTTTGCATCCAGGTTCTTATGATCCTGGTTGAGGCTAGCAACGGTGCATGTATGGGGCCCCTCAAGTTTTGTTATTTTCCAACGGTTTCCTGCCCTCTTCAACTCTGATATACGGATTTTCCATTTACAGCCTTGATCCTTTTGGACGCAGTGAGCCTTGTAGTATTTGGCTTGGGTTTTCTTCACCGTCGTCTCAACATTATGACGAAGGTTGTACTGCTTAACTGCCGCCACCGCAATTTCCTTGTTCGAGAACGCCATACCAATTCTTAGTTCACCATCAGAACGGTGGACTCGGCCATCTATTGTGTCGTCATGGGGAAAATCAGGGACGTCCATTGCATCCATATCAACCATTGTGAAGTGGGATGGTGGCTGGAACATAGAAATTGGTCTTGCGTCTACAGGAAAGTTGGTGGCAGTCGGTTCTTCGTCTAAATCTGGTGGTGGAACGACAGTGTCTTCTGGGTCTTCTGGTAACTCTGTCAAGTCTTCTGGTTCGGGATAGAATGGCCCCAGCTCGTCTCCGTCTGGCCCGGGTTCTCTAATCGGTTCTTCGTCAGAAGCATCCTCCGGGAGCTAGAATAGTAGAGCTTCTGGAATCACTACCCTTCGAGGCGAGGATTGGGGTCGATGAGCGGGAGACCTCTCACGAGATCGCTCACGAACCTCATTTCCAAGACCAAAATCAAGATCACCATAAGAAGAATGTATTCCCATAGATGGTTGAACGTACTTCGTACTTGGGACATACGTTGAGTGTCGTCCATATGAGGAATCATGGTCGTGCATAGCGTAAGAAGACGACGCTCCCTCACCCCCAAAAGAAGAATGTCTCCCCATAGATGGTTGACCGTAGCCGGTGCCAGGGACATACATTGAGTGCCGGCCATATGATGCTTCATGGTCGTGCGTAACGTAAGGAGCCGACGTTCCCTCCCCCCCAAAACTATAAGGATTGTATAGATTGTATGGACTGTATGATGCATTTGTTAGTGCATCGAATTCATCGTTTAGGGGTTGGTTCAGGTCGAACCCGATACTAGCTACGCAGGACTGCCTTGGAGAAGCAGATGACGATGCACCAACTTCGTTGTCTCGACAGAGTAGGCCAAAATCACGTCGTAGACCTGCGGTCGGGCTATCAACGTTGGCATTCGGATCGAAGTCGAAATTCGCCCGGCCCCAGCTTGGTATTTCGACAATTGGATTAGACTCGGAGAACGATACATACAGCTCGAGGGGCCCCCAATTGAATACTCGAAGTGGGCTTCCATCATCATTTGCACATCATCATTTTCCGCAATTTGGCATACAGAGTACTCTAAAGGGTCTATAGATATTGGCACCCGATACTTCACGTCGGACAAACGATGATTATCGAAATGAGGAACTTTTGCCTCCAGTTCCTTGACCAACTTCTTGAACGATAATCTCCTCGGAAGCTTTATCGTTACTGGATCTTCGCAGTGAAAAAGGACGCCGAGTTCGGTACCCTCGAATATCTGCCCATCGTAGTAAACTTGCGTAGTAACGCCTCGTCCGGCCATTTGAATATTTTATGAAAGACTTTTGAAATTTTGATACTTAGAAAATTCTAGGAATTGATTGTCAATTGAAACTTATATTTTCGTTTTATGGTTCTTCTTCATATATAGGCAAAATTATTGGCCCTTGCAATCCAGGAGAATCTGGTTGTGTAAGGCAAATAATGGTTCAGAGAGGTAACTTTGCTTGTCCATTACCTAAAACCGATAAGCAGGTAAATGATGAACAAGTCAGGAATGGCGTGTGCCTGAGAGGCAGTCCCCTAACTTTCGACAAGTAAGGGATAGATTTGATGGGAGGCTGGGTTAACCAGTACCTCGCATTCTGTAGAACGCGATATTAGTACCTCGCGTTCTATAGAACGCGATATCTTTAGAACATCGCGTTCTATAGAACGCGAGGTCACTTTAATTGCTTTGTTTCAGATATTCCGTCAGAAGTTATAATAACCGTACTATTTACTATTTGTTTGTTTGTGTAATTGAGAACATTTTCGAGAATTTGAGACAATTGTAGTCTGGTAATTGAATACTACTACTACTGGTGCCCATAATGTAATTGAGTACTAGTAGTTTTACATAACTTGAAGTCCGTTTAACATTAATAAAGGATGAAATAAGACGTCATATAACATAATTGGAAGATAATTTCATAAGTTAATGGTTAATCCGAATCATCGTAGTCAGTGGACACGTCTGAACTTAGGTTTAGTTCTTCGATCATCTGTTGTTTTCTTTGTCTACGCATGTACATAAAAAGTTGCAGCTCCTCCACAGCCGCATCAACATCCGGTGAAGACGGTGCGTGTTCAGTGTTCGGAGCAGGTTCTACGGGTGCAGACGTACTACCTTCACTGGCGTTGACAAACTTAACTTTGAAATCGACGTCTCTAGCTCCGACGGAATTGAGCCGGTCATACATGTTACGAACATCTGTTTCGTTCGTAAGCTTCATAACGTAGTGCGTTTCATTAGCTGACGGTGTTGGGATTCGACATTCCATGGAAGAAATTTGTTTGTCGGTGTGTTTACTAACCTCGATTGTTGTCAATTGTATTAAATCTTTCAGTGACATTTTGCCGGTGATTGTTGACTCAAAATAATTATCGAGAAAATAAAATGTTGCCTTAAATTTTGCCATAAGGTGAGCAAGGATTGGGTGTTTAGAGAGAATTTGGAATGAGTAAATGATGGTGGAATTCGTGGGTATTTATAGGAAAGGAAAAACACCACATAAGTAAATTTGATCGGAGGTCCCGACTGAAAGAAGCAGAGAGCGAAATCCAGATTTCTTCTGAAATGGTAGCAGCTTTGATCCACATTAACAAATGTAATCGGCACCCACCGCATCTGAAAATGTTGGCTGCCACGGCAGAATGTAAATCTGAATCCGCCCCCGCTTCCTAAAAGTCATTTCTTTTCAAAACTATAGCCGGGGATCCTCTCGACGGCGGCTACAGAAGCTGCCATTGAAGCCACTACTGCAGCATACAACCTCCAAAATATTGTGATATGTCGGTAAATATTAAGGTATGTACCCCCGCGGAACACAAATCTATAAGTGAACTCCAACTATCATAAATGAACAATATTTCGGACATAAAAATTGCAACGAAAAAAAACGCAGTATTACACGAACTCATATTCAACAAACCTAAACTAAACTTAACTGCGTACAAAAATTCATCTCCGTGCATATATATAAATATATACAAACATCTCATAGACCTCGCGTTCTGTACAACGCGAGGTAAGAGTGACCTCGCGTCCTACAGAACGCGAGGTTGCCACGTCATCATATTCACCTCCCTCTATAAATAGCAAACTCTTGGAGAGGCAAGGAGCACCCACAGAATTTTTTTTCTGTATTCACGTACGCAGTTTTTGCTTGCAGCTACTAATGGCAACATAGCGCGTATTTTTGAAGTTTTGTTTTAATTTAACTTCCAAAATATTGCGCTATGTCGTTATTTTTAGTTACTACTGAAAACATAACACGTATTTAGTATGATTCATTATTGTTATTATTATTATTATTGTTCTTATTATTACTGTTATTATTATTACTATCATACTAATAATTTTTATTATTAGTATCATTTATTATTATTGTTGTTATTATTAGATTATTAATATTATTATTATTTTAATTATAATTATAATTATTATTTTTATTGTTATTATTATAAATAAAAATTGTAATATATTAAATATTAAATGAGTTTCCCGCTTTAAAAACTCTAATTTAAAAACCCCACGACCTCGCGTCCTGTAGAACGCGAGTTCTTTAGAACCTCGCGTTCTATAGGACGCGAGGTCCCTTCTGACCGTTCAGTTCACGCGTCTGTTCATTGACGCGCCTTTTCAATGAACCTCGCGTTCTATAGGACGCGAGGTTCATTAACCTCGCATCCCAAACGACGCGAGGTCTTCTATAAATTGTAGGTTTTTTTTCTAAAAACCTCCACAGAACGCGAGTTCTATAGAAATTTTCTAAATTTTTATATATCGTTCGATCACATGGAGGAGTCCTTGCTACGCAACCAAGCGAGTCACTGCAGTGAATATTGGCGAAACAGTCCAGAGGTATTATTTTTTTCCCTTTTATTTTCTAAATTTTTTAATTAAATTATATTCTTTTATTTTTACTAACTATTTTATTTTATTTTTTTTCAGGGATACGAACGTAACTTACAATGTTACCTTAACCGTATCACCGTCGCACCCGTTCCTGCTGTTATGCGTTTGATTGAGCGCGCTGGTTTTGGGCACATAGCTCGCTATATAGGGGGTGAAGGTTAGACCGTCGTTGATCAGCGCGCTGATAGAACGGTGGAGACCCGAGACGCACACATTTCATCTTCCATTTGGCGAGGCAACAATTACGTTGGAGGATGTTGCCTACATTCTGGGGTTGCCTACAAATGGCAGCGTTATTACTGGTATAGCGATGGCACATTGGCCAATCCTATCTGCTGAACAAATGGGCGTGCTGCCCCCTGATGGAGTGTGGGACGGAGGGAAAATTTCTCTATCGTACTTGGAGGACAACTTTGGAACCCCTCCCCCCGATGCAGATGAAGTTGCACTTCAGGTATTTTTTTTATTATATTTAGTATGCTTTTATTATATTTATGATTAAATTAAAATTATTTATTTGCACATTAGGCTGCTTTATGAATTTTTTAGGATGAATTCAGACAATATTTAGGATCTTTTTAATAAATATTTAGGATAAATATTAAGGATGAATTCAGTAAATATTTAGGATACTTTATTAAATATTTAGGTTGCCTACATTAAATATTTAGGATAAATTACAAATATTTATTTACAAATTAGGATTAAGTTACTAATTTCTTTGGATGCATTTATTAAATCTATATTTAATCTATATTTAGGATGAACTTACAATTTTTTTAATTAGGATGAACTTACAATTTTTTTTAATTAGGATGCGTTTATTAATTTATATTTTCACAGCGGTGTGCGCGAGCCCACATCTTGTGCATTATTGGCGGGATATTAATGCCCGACAAAACTCGCACAAAAGTGCACGTTATGTGGCTTCGTCATCTGACAAATTTAGATGAGTCTGGACTAAAATCTTGGGGGTCAGCTGTCTTGGCGTTTCTTATCAGAGACCTCTGCAGAAACGTTGACGCCTCCAAAGCATCGATGGGAGGATGCTGTTTATTCCTGCAGGCTTGGGTTTGGCTTCGGATCCCTACTTTGGCACCACAGCTTAGGGTTCCCACTCCTTTGTCATTTCCGCTTCTACGGAGCTACTACATAATCTACTATATTTTTTTATTAAATTATTTTATTTAACGATCTTTTTCATTCTTTAAAGGTGGACCACCGCACTATCCCACACCGGCCTGCCGGACTCCCAGAAAGAATACATATATATATTCGATGCCTTGACGGAGGACAAGGTAATTCAACGATTATTTTGGTTTTTTCCATACTATTTTTCCAATAATATTTCATATAACCGTTACAAATTTTTTCATTCTTTTTAGTTCGTGTGGAGGCCTTACGATTTAGAGGAGATTCGCGACATTACTCCAGCAGATATTGTGCAAGAGCGAGACCTCTGGATTTCCGTCGTGCCGCTGCTGAACTACGAAATTTGCGTGTGGCATTCTACGGATAGGGTACTCCGACAGTTCGGGTACGTCCAAAATGTTCCACACCCTCCGCAAAATATGGACTCCTTCCACAATCTTACGCGTCAGGGGAAGACGGAGATTGACTGGGCCGAGCACCACGCTATCTGGATAGCACTTTGGGCTCAACGATTTCTCAGACGCCCAGAGTTTCTCCAACCAATTATGGTAGGGGGTCCTTCGGTCATTTTCAATTATGACCAGTGGTATAGCAACAATGGGATGCCACATATCCTTACTCCGGCCGAGCGCGAAGCAGGGCTTCCCCAGCAACCCCAAATCCGCCTACGCGGGAGCGGGCGAGCGAGCCAGACCTAGACGCAGACTCAGAGGCAGACCCAGAGGCAGTCGACGCAGCGCGGTCCGAGACCACGATATGACACTCTAGGGGCATCATCTTCTGCCCCACCATTGCATAGCGGTCCATCGACTTTCCAGCAGACGATGCCTCCACCCCAGTACGGCTCCACTGATGCCTATCGTCCCCATACGCCCACGACTGACCTTATGCTTATCGATTATCCACCTCAGTATGGGTTTCCGATTGTGGACAGTACGCCTATAGGTAGTTTGTTTTACTCTCCGCCTGGGCCAGGCACAGATCCGCAGATCGCGCACGATGGTCAGGATGATAGGGACCAGGGACCACCACAGGATGGAGACAGGAGGTATCCGGATCGTGAGCGTCATCCACCCGACTGCGAAACGGGTGGACATAGGCATTTTTAGTCTTTTTTTTGTTGTTTTCTACTTATGTTTTTAATATTTATGTAAAACATTTTTAAATTTTATAATGTCGTATTATAATTTTCTTTTACGAATTATAATTTTGTTTGCATATTATAATTAAACTTTATAATGTTTATTTAATTTTTCCCCAATTACAATAAATTTAATGGGATTAAAAAACCGAAAATCGACATTACTTTAAATGCAACTTCAATCAAAAAAAATATGATGGCATAGGGTTTTCGAAGCCATTTTAAATCATTGTATAATTGACGGAAATTAACTATGTTGGTATCATACGATACACAATTTTCAGTACTACGACCCCAAACTCGATGATCGCTAAAAATATACCATTTACACACTCGAAATTGGGTTCGAACAGGCCTATCCACGCTTGTTTTTCCTTGTTGTTTAGGCTGGAAATGCACTGACCTCGCGTCCTACAGAACGCGAGGTCAGTGCGATATATTCCAGCCGCCGTTTCAAATTCTCGTGGACCTCGCGTTCTGCAGAACGCGAGGTACTGTAAAACCGTTAACACGGACAGCAATGCCACGTCGACTAAAATCGCGTTCTGCAGAACGCGATTTCGTACCTCGCGTTCTACACAACGCGAGGTCTGCCGACCTTGCAAGTTTGGGGGTCATTTTGCCAAATAATAGTTTTTGGGAGCCATTTTCCCCAATATTAATTAAAAAGGGGTTTTTCACCCAAAATTGCCCCTACTAAGCATAGTCCAAGTGAAAAGGAAGCAATGGACAACTTTATCTTATAAGTGTAAATAAACCGAGCTCAAACAAATAATGTCGTATTTATGTTCGTTTATTTATTTTTAGAAATATTCGTACATATTTTTTTAAATATTCGACAATCAACACTCTTTTTTTACCCTTTTATTTGCAAGCCAAAGAAAAATTGTGAATCTTTTAAGGAAAAAATAAAGAAAATTTGTGAAACTGTGACATTATTCCTTAAGCTCCTCAGTATTCACAGTTTTAATTCTAAAGTTTATCTTGTGTTCTATTTAGTCTCTATCTTCACCGATATTTGAAATTTAAATAAATAAAAGGAAAAGTGGAACCTGGTAAACGAGCTTATAAATGAGACTATAAATGAGTTTATAAACGAGCCAATAAACGGGTTTGTTCGTGAATATAAACGAACTGAACATATCTATCTTTACACTCATTTATTTAGCTTAATAAACGAACGTTATACAAACGGTTCACAAACAATTCACTGAACTCTATTAAAGGGAGTAAAGGTTATTATTGCTCTAATATCTATTATTTATACTTCTCATTATCTATAATTCTATTTTGCTACTTTATAATAAAAAATAATTAAAAGGTAAATTAAACTCATGGTTACCAATAAATTTTTATTTTGGTCATTAAAACTTCAAAAAAGTTGTATTATGATTATCAATGTTATTAATAAATAGCAAAATCTTTAGAACATTGATAAAAAAATTAATATCTAATTTGACGTTTAGATTAAAGGTAAAACTTTAAAATTTAGCAAAGAAATGTATTTTTAACTAGTAAAGATGATATTTATTACAATAATATAGTAAAAACTATAAAGTTGAATGAAACAAAACCACCAAAATTAAACTCCATTCAAACTGAAAAGACAAAAACTAAGCAATAAGAGGAAAACTATCAGTTGAACCAAACAAACCTTTGGAACCTTCAACTATCAACGAGGCTTCTTCATGTCAAAAACTGAGCTATAAAAATGATTTCCAACTCGATCTAAAAGATTATAATATTTATAAAATTTAATCAAAAAATGTAGATTGTATCACTAACAAAACGTAGATTATATCATTGACAAAACTTCAAATATTATAAACTAGAATCTGTTAAGTTATATCGTACAAAATATATTAAGTTGAAAAAATAAATCAAAAAAATCTTCTCTCTAGATTTTCACAGATCCCTCATTCTATAATACTCATTTCACATACCTTCGTTGTTATGATGATGCATCAACACTTCTTCCATCAGTGTCACGTCCTCTTGAGGAGTCAAGAGACGACGGGGAGTGACAGGCTTTGGAGCAACATTCATCATTACAACGGTGATAGGGTTTGCAACGACAATAGGGTCTGCAGCAGCGATGGGGTCTGCAACGACTTCATTGCCACCAATAAGTGCCAAGGCGACATCCATTATAACAATCGTGTTGTCCCCCTTAGGCAGTAGAAATTCCGGGTCTTCCGCAATATCTTCCTCGACAACAAGGTGACAGGATTTGTAACGAGTTCCATTTTCACCAATAAGTTCCAATACGGCATCTAGCAAAACATTCATGTTGCCTCCCCTCAGGCAAGAGAATCTATGGGTCTTCTGCAATATACTCCTTAGCAGTAGATAAGAATCTTCATTAAAAATGATTTAATAACATTCATATTTAATCTATAATACATTTATATTTTAGAAGTTTATTAACTATATTGGTGTCCTCCTCAACAGCAGCGACATGAATCTCTATTAAAATGATTTAATACCAATCATATTCCATCTACAATATCATTTTCTATAATATGTCACGGGACTAAAGTCTCACTAGTTGAACCGTGCAGCCTTAGCTGATAAACTCTAGTTGATCAGTTAAGTCAGCCTTCAAAACTAAGCAAAGTGTTTAGAAACGAGAGGAAGATAAGACAAGTAAAACGAAAGAGAAATAATAGACAAAAGACGTGAGTGAATATTCTCTGTTAAAAGAAGTTTGGATAACAAATGAGGTGATCGTGAGCTACTATTTGTTGAGTGGATCGCAAGATCGAAATTGACCAAGAGGGGGGTGAATTGGAAATTTAAAGGTTTGTGGTGGAAGTTTGCAAATTAAAAATTGATGGACAAGAGATTTAGAGTGGTTCAAGTTCCAAATGAACTCTACATCCACTACCTTAGCTTCACTAAGGATTTGCAACAATTCCACTAAATCGTTCTTCCCCTTTTCTAGGACAAGGAGGCAACCCTTTACAATTTCGGTTGATTTTTCTACCCAAAAATCAACCCAACCCTCACACAAGAGAACAAAGAAATTTGAAGGCTAATAAGGTATCTCTCAATACAAATGATAGCCCCAATACAAGCACTCAACCCAATTTGACAAAATATGAATGAAGATTACAATTGGGATTTTTACACAAAATGGGATTTTTGCACAATTGCTTGATTTTGATGTTTGGATGTTTGCTTTTGGATCAATAGTTGTTGCTGATGCTTTTGGATGTCTCTTTTATACATTCTCATTGATTTCTAGCCGTTTGGGTGGTTGGGAACATAAATGGAGCCGTTGGAACCCTCTCTTACCACCATAAATGCAGTCTGCAACAACCCGTTTCGAAACGCGGGGTACCTGTTTCGGAACGGACTAAAATAGAAAGAGCCGTTGGGGTGCATTTAAGAGCCCGTTTCGAAACGCCTTAGGGCCGTTTCAAAACACTTTTGCCACTGTTAAAGGTCGTTTCGAAACGGTCTTAGCCCGTTTCGAAACACCTTAACGGTTTCCAAAAAGTTAGTTAAAAACACTTAACGGTCATATTTTCAAATTAATATTGAGACCTGTTTCGAAACGATATGGATCCGTTTCGAAACGGATTTGCTACTGTCAAGGGTCGTTTCGGAACGACCTTGATCCGTTTCGAAACACCCCTTTTTATCTATATAAAATCAGCAAATATTTGAACCGTTGTACTCTTTTTAAATCAAATATGAAGAACAGTTTCGAAACGAGTGATTCCGTTTTGGAACGGGTTCAAGTGTTTCGATACACGTTTCGGAACGGTGGTCGACAATGATGAAAACGTTTCGAAACGCCTGAGGGCCGTTTCGAAACAGGAGCTTAAAATTCACTGTTTTGACTTGAAACACTTAGAAAAATATTTGAAAAGTTTGTTTTTAACTTGGGCATAATCTTAAAATTATATAGGGATATTTTGAGGACTTTAAAATTCGTTTTGACATTTTCAATTTAGTCCTTAGGTTTTTAGTTATATCAAAATTAAAATATTTGTTTCACAATCTCCCCCTTTTTTATATAACAAAACCAAAGTTAGAATTTTTGAGAAATATTCTAACTCCCCCTTAATTTAAGATAGGTTTTTAAAGTTAAAAGAAATTTTTGATTTGAAATCCAAGTTGTAAGCCTTTAAAAAAAACTTTTTAAATTTAAAATGAATTTTAGTTTAGTGTGGCTCTTAAATTTCTTCTCCCCCTTTTTGTTAGATCAAAAAGAACAATGAAAGCTCATAGAGAAGATAAAGGATTAGTACCAATAAGCAATAATAAGCAACCATAATATTAATTCATAATCAAAATATCCAAAACATAAACCAATATTAAGTTCAAACATAAAATCCCAAAATAAAAAGCCAAAAGCATAGGTTCCTAAAACATGAGAAAACATAAAGATGCAATATTAATCCTAAAATGCATAGATAATATGATATGATATGATATGAAGATCCTAGGCCTCGTCATCATCATCCGAAGTATCATCATCGCTCTTGGCTTGAGAACGGTGAAACTTCGTCCATTGCCCATAGAGCGTAGAGAAGGATAGATCCAAGTTTGCATGAGAAGTCTCAAGAGTATGAAGACGATCCTCGACATTCTTCAAGCGATTGTCCATAGAAGTAAAACCCGAAGCAATGCTAGTATCCAAAGCATTGAACTGCTCGGTAATGAGAGCCGAGAGGGCTTCATTGTTTGCAATAGGAACTTGCGGTAGAGGAGCAACGGGAGGAGGAACCGCTTCTCTATCAACTATTTCCCAAACATCATTCACATATGTGAACCCGGACTTGCGAAGTGAGGACTCACCAATCTTAGTCTTGCGAGGGTCCGGAGAGTCATAAGAACAATCAATACCAAGCTCATTAAAGAGGTAGCTCAAAAGAAAGTCATAGGTGAAAGATTTCAACTCATTTGTGTCAATAAGCTTAATGTTATTGACTATCTCGACAAAGATAATTTTAGGTACATTAGGGCGCTCACCTCTACGGAAGCATTCAAGCCAAAAATGATCGGTTTGACGGATGTGAGAGTATTTACCTCCGGAAGGTCGAATGAACCAAGAGACCATCAAGTGAAGAACTCGATCATGCACATCCAAGTGAAGTGCTTTACCGGTGAAAGTGCCAAAGTGGCGTTCATCCTCAATACCCTCATCTTTGAGATCGAAGGTTGATTCCAAAAGAGCAACATTTACAATAAACTTCTTGCCCAATAAGGAAGATTCAATTCCTATAATCTCGGTTTTGTCTTCATTATAGATAAAGCGAGCGTTGGAGTAAAAGAGAAGTACCAAGTGTTTGTAGCGGATGTCTGGAATGCTCAAGAAAGAGATAAGATTCCACTCGGTTAAACGGTTGAGATAACGGAATAGGAAACGCTCGAAGTTGAGAAAATCGAGATCAATCACACGTTCCTTACGAACTGCGAAATCCTTGACAAAAGAGAAGCGAGCACGCGCGTCCGGAGTTTTAAGGGATTTCTGAAAAAGCATAGTGAGATTTGGACGAATGCTCGAATCACCGGATTGAACGGCCTTGCGCTTCTTGTTAGCTTGATCCGCCATCTAAAAACATTAAGCAAGTGTATTTTAAAATTAAGTGTATGCATGGATATTTTAGAATCAATCCAATAATAAATCTCACTTAGGTTTTTGAAAACAAAATTAAAAAAATAAAAAAAAAACAGTAAAGAAAAATACGACTGAAAAATTTTATATTCGAATAAAAAAATTTGGGATTTTGAAATTTTTTTACAAGATATGGAAAACCCACAAAGAAAAAACAATAATTTATACAAAAATAAAATTTTCTAACCTAAGATTCGAACATAAATTGAAAGAACAAGAAAAGAAAAAAAATTACCTTAGTTTGGGATTTTGGATGATTTGATGAAAATCCTAGCACAATGTTGATGAAACTTGCTTAGACTTGAGTTTTAGAGTAAAACCCCTCACAATTTTGTGAAAATCAAAGAGTTTGAGAGGGTATTTATAGAGAGGGAGGCGGTTTAGGGTTTTAAGAGTTTGATATAAAGTTAACTTTGTCATTAAAAGCCCTAAATAAAGCAATCCGCGATGCCGTTTCGGAATGGTCAAAACCGTTTCGAAACGGGGCGGCTAGGGTTTTGACCGTTTTGAGACAATAGGCTGACCGTTTTGATAGGGTGTTGACTGTATCGAAACCCTTTTGACCCGTATCGGAACGCGTTGCGAAACACCCCTTGGCAGTAGCAAAAACGTTTCGGAACGCTTTTTAGGCGTTTCGAAACGCCCTTCTCTCAGAACAGGATTTAAGGTATCCGTATCGAAACAGGGTCACCCGTTTCGATACACCTGGGCCTAGAAGTGCAGAAGAGGCTCTAAAAGTGCAGAAAAATGAAGTTTTAGGAGGCCTAACATGCATAAATGTTATGAATGAGCAGGCAAAACATATTTAAGCATAAACATACTCCCCCTAACTATAGGCATGGATGAAATTAGGAGTTTAAACACATAAACATGGCATTTCACAAGATCAAGCATATTTAAGCACAAAAGAGGTCCTAAAAGGTCAAGATAGGCTAGCTAGACCTAACTCTCTCCTAAGGGACCAAAAACGCTCTTTGTCTAAGGGTTTTGTAAATATGTCCGCTAATTGATTCAAGGTGTCTACGTACTCTATAACCACATCTTCCTTAAGGACATGATCTCTAATGAAATGATGCCTTATTTCTATGTGTTTGGTTCTAGAGTGTTGGATGGGATTTTTAGTTAAACATATTGCACTAGTGTTGTCACATTTTAGGGGTATGGTTTCAACTTTAATTCCATAATCTAAGAGTTGTTGCTTCATCCAAAGGACTTGAGCACAACAACTCCCTAAGGAAATGTACTCGGCTTCGGTGGTAGATAAGGCTACACTATTTTGTTTCTTAGAGAACCAAGATATGAGCATACTACCTAAGAATTGACAAGTTCCCGAAGTACTTTTCCTATCGATTTTACAACCCCCATAATCCGCATCCGAGTAAGCATGAAGGTTGAAGGTAGAGTCTCTAGGATACCAAAGACCTAAACAAGGAGTGTCTCTAAGGTATCTAAAGATTCTCTTAACGGCTATAAGGTGAGACTCTCTAGGACTAGCTTGAAACCTAGCACACAAGCAAACACTAAACAAGATATCCGGTCTACTTGCGGTAAGGTAAAGCAAAGATCCAATCATGGAACGATAAAGCTTAGAGTCAACACACTTACCTCCTTCATCTTTGTCAAGCTTTGTAGATGAGCTCATAGGAGTGGCTTGAGGCTTTGCATTCTCCAAGCCAAACTTCTTGAGCATATCCTTTATGTATTTTTGCTTGGTTGATGAAGGTGCCATCCTTCTTTTGCTTGATTTGGAGTCCCAAAAAGAATGAGAGCTCCCCCATCATGCTCATCTCAAATTCACCTTGCATTAACTTAGCAAACTCTTGACAATGACATTCATTAGTAGAACCAAAAATGATATCATCAACATAAATTTGAACTACTAAGATGTCATTTTTATACATTTTTATAAAGAGTGTAGTGTCCACCTTACCTTTTTCAAATCCTTTTTCAATCAAAAAATTTGAAAGCCTTTCATACCAAGCTCTAGGAGCTTGTTTTAAACCATAAAGAGCTTTGGTAAGTTTGAAAACATGATTTGGAAATTTTAAATCTTCAAAACCCGGTGGTTGTTCCACATACACTTCCTCATTTATAAAACCATTTAAAAATGCGCTTTTAACATCCATTTGAAAGAGCTTGAAATTATGATAACATGCATATGCAAGCAACATCCTAATGGCTTCCATTCTAGCTACGGGTGCATAGGTTTCATCAAAATCTATTCCCTCTTCTTGAGTGTAACCTTGTGCTACAAGTCTAGCTTTATTTCTCACAATGTTACCACTCTCATCTAGTTTGTTCCTAAAGACCCATTTAGTTCCTATTGTAGATTGATTACTAGGCCTATCAACTAATGTCCATACATTACTTCTCTCAAATTGATTTAACTCTTCTTGCATAGCTATAATCCAAAAGTCATCTTTCAATGCTTCTTTTATATTTTTAGGCTCTATGCATGAGATAAATGCAACATGGTTCATTAATCTAAGAGAAGAACGAGTGGTTACCCCCTTGGATGGATCACCCAAGATTTCACCATCTTTGACATAGTTCAACTCCCTTGGGTAGCTCACTTCCTTTTCCTCAATGGCCAAGTCCTTCAAGGCTTCAAGAGGTGGATCTTGTGAGTCCTCTTCCTTTGTTGGAATCTCATCCTCCTTTGAAGTTTGACCTCCATCAAAGGCATTTATGATCCCTACATCATCATCATCACAAGAATCCTTCCTAGGAAGGAGGTTATCATCGAATACAACATGAATGGATTCTTCTACTACTAAAGTTCTTTTGTTAAATACTCGATAGGCTTTAGAGGTTAAAGAGTAACCTATAAAAATGGCTTCATCACTTTTTGCATCAAATTTACCTAAGTTGTCTTTTCCATTATTTAAAACAAAACACTTGCACCCAAAAGGGTGGAAATAGCTAATGTTAGGCTTTTTAGATTTTAAGATCTCATAAGGGGTTTTCTTTAAAATTGGCCTAATCATTACTCGATTTACAATATAACAAGCGGTGTTTGTGGCTTCCGCCCAAAAATATTTAGGTAAATTGTTTTCACAAAGCATAGTTCTAGCCATTTCTTGTAAAGTTCTATTTTTCCTCTCAACTACCCCATTTTGTTGAGGAGTTCGAGGAGCCGAAAAATTATGGCTAATACCATTTTCATTTAAAAAATCTTCAAACCCTAAATTTTGAAACTCGGTTCCATGATCACTTCTAATATGTGAAATTCTAAGTTCAAGATCATTTTGGGTTAGTTTTGAAAATGTGATGAATTTTTCCAAAGCCTCATCTTTAGTACTTAAAAAGAGAACCCAAGTAAATCTAGAAAAATCATCAACTAGCACAAAAGCATAAGACTTACCACCCAAGCTCATAGTCCTAATTGGCCCAAATAAATCCATGTGAATTAATTGTAAGCATCTACTAGTAGAAACATCATTAATGGATTTAAAGGAAGACCTATGTTGTTTACCCTTTGAGCATGCATCACAAATTTTATCATTTGAGAACTTTATTTTGGGTAAACCTCTAACTAGATTTAGAGAGACTAGTTTTTCTAAAACACTTATGCTAGCATGTCCTAGCTTCCTATGCCACAACCATGCATCATTTTCATTTTGAGCAACTAAGCATGCATGAGATGTATGTATGTCATCTAAATGCACCATGTATATGTTTCCTATGCGATGACCTATGAGCATAATATTATTAGATTTAATGTCTACAATTTTGCATCCATTTTTATCAAACAAAACATTAAATCCTTTATCACATAGTTGACTTATGCTCAATAAATTGTGTTTAAGACCATCGACATATAAAACATTTTCAATGAGAATGGTAGAGTGATTACCTATGGAGCCAATACCTTTAATGTGGCCTTTGGAGTTGTCACCAAATGTTACTACTCCTCCACTTTTTGGCTTTAGATCCATGAATCGACTCTTGTCTCTGGTCATGTGTCTCGAGCATCCACTATCAAGGTACCATGAGTTTTGACTTTGTGCCTTGGCCTTGTAGTAATGCTCCCCCTACAAACAAAGATATTAAACTTTGGTTTTTGGTACCCAAATCATTTTGGGTCCATGAGTGTTAGCTCCCAAAACCTTGGTTCCCTTAGGAATCCAAGATGACATAGCAATAATATTATTAGATTTTACAAGTTCCTTAGGAACCCATACACTTCTAATTCTTTTAGTTCTACTATGTCTAGGGTAGCTACCTTGTTTGTAGTAGTTAGTCTTTTTCTTAGGTTGGTGTGTTCTAGAGGATTCTCCTACTTCATGCTTGACACTACCAACATTTTTTAAAGACTTTTTGAGCTCATTTAGCTCACCCAACACCTTTTGGTGTTCACAATTACATTGAGATAAAAGATTATTAAGATCAACATTTTCATCTTGAAAAAATTTAAGTTCATCTTTTAATCCTAAAATCTTTTTCTCAAATTTAGAATTAGCTTGAGTAAGTGAGTCATTTTTCTCATTCAGTTCTAGAATGATCTTTTTATTCCTAATGACCGACTCCTTATACTTCTCAACTAATTCATCATATACCTCTTGTAACTCATCATATGCATCATTTAATTCGTCATATGAAAAATCTAAAGTAGATGAGTTAGAGGTTACCATGGAGGAATCTTCCTCAAGTGCCATGAGGCAAAGGTTAGCCACTTCTTGTTCGTCATCCTCCGATGACTCCTCATCACTCCAAGTAGCAAGCTTGGCTTTGAGCTTTTTCTTCTTCTCAAAGCCCTTCTTCTTGAGTTGAGGGCACTCCGAACGTATGTGGCCGGGTTTATTGCACTCAAAGCAAATGATTGGATCCTTTCCATCTTCCTTGTTCTTGCTTTTGAAGTCCATCTTCCTTTGGATTTTTCTTCCCCGGTTGGACCTCATAAAGCGTGAGAATCGTTTGGCTATCATAGCCAATTCTTCAAGTTCATCCTCATCACTAGATGAGCTCTCATCATGTTGTGAAGCTTTAGCCTTGAGAGCTATTCCCATCTTCTTCTTCTTCTTCTCTACCTCAAGCTTCTCTACCCTTTTCTCTTCTTTCTTCTTCTCATCTTCCCTTCCTTGCTTCATGATCTCATGAGTAAGGAGAGAACCCACAAGCTCATCAAGCTTCAAAGTCTTCAAGTTCTTTGCTTCGATGATAGCGGTTCTCTTCCCATCCCAAGACTCGGGAAGTGAATAGAGTAGCTTTCGGACAAGCTTGTCTTCCGGTATGATCTCTCCAAATCCCTTTAGACCATTGACGATCGTGGAGAATCGATCGAACATCTTTGACACCGTCTCATCGGACTCCATCTTGAAATTTTCATAACTAAGATTGAGAATTCCAATCTTAGTTTCCTTGACATCATTGGTGCCTTCATAAGTGGTCTCAAGAGTGTCCCACACTTCCTTGGCACTTTCAATTGATGAGACTTTTGAGTAGATGTCCGGACCGAAAGCACAAAATAGCATGTGGAGAGCTTTATCATTGACTTGAATCTTTTTCCTCTCCTCTTCACTCATTTCGGCTTTCTCCTTCAACACCATCTTGCCTTCACCGTCTTGCTTCAATGGAATGTATGGCCCATCCTCAATGACATCCCACACAAGATAGTCATTTGACTTGATGAATAGACGCATTCTATTCTTCCAAAAAGAATAGTTATCACCGTTGAAGAAGGGAGGCTTTGTGGTCGATTGTGACTCGTACATGCCGGAACCGGAGGTAGAAGCCATCTCTTGATAATTTGATGATCACACTCTTCCAAGGATATCCTCTTGTGGTTGTTAATCCTCAAAGAGTTAAGCTCTGATACCAATTGTTGAGTGGATCGCAAGATCGAAATTGACCAAGAGGGGGGGTGAATTGGAAATTTAAAGGTTTGTGGTGGAAGTTTGCAAATTAAAAATTGATGGACAAGAGATTTAGAGTGGTTCAAGTTCCAAATGAACTCTAGATCCACTACCTTAGCTTCACTAAGGATTTGCAACAATTCCACTAAATCGTTCTTCCCCTTTTCTAGGACAATGAGGCAACCCTTTACAATTTCGGTTGATTTTTCTACCCAAAAATCAACCCAACCCTCACACAAGAGAACAAAGAAATTTGAAGGCTAATAAGGTATCTCTCAATACAAATGATAGCCCCAATACAAGCACTCAACCCAATTTGACAAAATATGAATGAAGATTACAATTGGGATTTTTACACAAAATGGGATTTTTGCACAATTGCTTGATTTTGATGTTTGGATGTTTGCTTTTGGATCAATAGTTGTTGCTGATGCTTTTGGATGTCTCTTTTATACCTTCTCATTGATTTCTAGCCGTTTGGGTGGTTGGGAACATAAATGGAGCCGTTGGAACCCTCTCTTACCACCATAAATGCAGTCTGCAACAACCCGTTTCGAAACGCGGGGTACCTGTTTCGGAACGGACTAAAATAGAAAGAGCCGTTGGGGTGCATTTAAGAGCCCGTTTCGAAACGCCTTAGGGCCGTTTCGAAACACTTTTGCCACTGTTAAAGGTCGTTTCGAAACGGTCTTAGCCCATTTCGAAACACCTTAACGGTTTCCAAAAAGTTAGTTAAAAACACTTAACGGTCATATTTTCAAATTAATATTGAGACCTGTTTCGAAACGATATGGATCCGTTTCGAAACGGATTTGCTACTGTCAAGGGTCGTTTCGGAACGGCCTTGATCCGTTTCGAAACACCCCTTTTTATCTATATAAAATCACCAAATATTTGAACCGTTGTACTCTTTTTAAATCAAATATGAAGAACAGTTTCGAAACGAGTGATTCCGTTTCGGAACGGGTTCAAGTGTTTCGATACACGTTTCGGAACGGTGGTCGACAGTGATGAAAACGTTTCGAAACGCCTGAGGGCCGTTTCGAAACAAGAGCTTAAAATTCACTGTTTTGACTTGAAACACTTAGAAAAATATTTGAAAAGTTTGTTTTTAACTTGGGCATAATCTTAAAATTATATAGGGATATTTTGAGGACTTTAAAATTCGTTTTGACATTTTCAATTTAGTCCTTAGGTTTTTAGTTATATCAAAATTAAAATATTTGTTTCACACTATTTATAGGTGAACCCTCTTACATCTAATGGTTGAGAATGATACAAACGAATAGCTAGGATTAGTCCCTAGATTGATGCTATCTTTCTAAGGAAATATTATCCTTATCTACAAGGCTGCCAACTTTCAATTTATTTTTCATTACGGTCATTGTATTTCTAATTTGCTTTCATTACGATCATTGAACTTTCAATTCACTTGAAGAATAATTCAAGACTATTTTAGCTCATGTGTTGACTGCGTTTGGTCCATCTCTTTAATCCCAAGACAACAAAATTCATGTGCTGATATTCTGGCTAAGAAGGGAATTAACAGACTAAATAATTCGATTACTTTGGTTTTGGATTGATTTATTGTAGATCTTTCCTTTGTGGTTGACGGGTTATGTGCTGTTTTTGTTTCTCTTCCAGGTGGTTTGGACATTTTTTTCAATCCCAGCTAATAAGAGCGAGTTTTTTACTGTTGTTTTCGGTCCCAACGTTGATGTGCATTTAGTCTTCAATGTGCAACGTGGTATGGATGCCCATCCCTGGGCTCGGCTGAGAGTTGTTGTTGTGGATGTGCCTTGGGTAATACATATTTTTTGTTGTTTCATGTTGGGGTGTCCCATTATGTTGATTTTCTTTGACGGTTATATTTTGTTGGGATCGATAAGATCTGATTAGCTATGGTGTATCAAGCTGTTTGTTCTTGATTTAGACACGGTGCACTCCTTTTACTCTATTTAAGTTTAGGGAGGTTTTTTAACGAGGCTCATGTCTTTGTCCATTTTGTATGATTCTCCATCAATATCATACATAGGGATGGCAATGGATCGAACTTTATAATGTTCAAGTCCAATCCAATTAATAATCGAACCTCCAAAAAAATCCAAGTTTGAATCCAAATTTGATTACATAAATTTGAGTTCGATCCAATAAAATATCTAAAATTTAAATCCAAATCCGAAAGTCCATATCTATTTTTTTCTTTTTTAGAGTAATAAATCAAACAAATATCTTTAAATAAAAATAACAAGTAATTTTCATCAAACGAATCAGGGTGATTAATGGTGAAGAATTACTTGTTCAAAATCTAAAATTCTGAATTTGGAGAAGATAGATTCCCAATCAAGATTCCATGATGTCGATTCCTAAGCCGCAATGATAACACTTCGACTTCTACATAGTTTACCCAATTGAAACAAGCATATAAAACTCTCTAAACTATTTAGAGGGGTTTTCCAAAAAAAAAAACATTAATGACTGCTAGATCTCTCGTGCCTTTATATAGCCTTTGTAATCATAATTCAACTTATATTAGGATTTCAATATATATATATATAATCCTAATTTAACTTTAATTAGGATTTCAATATACACACACATATATATATATAATCTCGATTCAACTTAATTAAGATTTCAATATATATATTAAATATATATAATCTCAATTCAACTTAATTAGGATTTCAATATATATCTATATTAATATACACAATCCCAATTCAACTTAATTAGGATTTCAATATATATCTATATTTTTTAAAATTTAAGAGTTTTAAATGTTTTTATTCGAATTCATATATGGATCGGTTTGGATCGAATATAGATTTGGACCGAATTCAGAACGGATTATGGAAATGTCCATATCTGATCCACCTCATATTAGGACTCTGACCTTTTTTCAAATTCGGATTTAGACTTTTTATCAGATTTGGATCGAATTTTTTCTTCAAATCGAATCGGATTCAGATCAAATTCGGATTATATTGTCATCCCCAATCATACAATATTTTTCCTTTCAAAAAAAGCTTTTAATTCAATTTTTATTACGAATTATATTTTCACTCACATTTCCATTGATTGATATGAGTATATATACAAACTTCATGCTAAGAAATCTCCTAGAATCTCTAAAATTATACAACCACAAAATAACAATTGTGGACCTATTCTTAAGGGATTGCAATCAAGAACGAAATCAAAAGAATCCAGAAGAAATACAAACACTTGAGCAAGTTTATGGATTCTTATCATGCCCCCGCAAGATGGAAGGAGGTGGAGTTAGTCTAATCTTGGAGGTAATCATGGAGAATTGGCGACGAGGTAGCGGTTTTGTGAGAATGTCAGCTAGTTGATCCAATGAAAAGACATGAGAAACACGAAGAAGATCATTTTGCACTTGTTCCCAGATGAAATGATAGTCTAAGGCAACGTGCTTCATGCAAGAGTGAAAGACGGGATTAGCACACATATTTGTTGCTCCAACATTATCACATTAGACCACGGGCTGACTTGGAATATGAATGTCAAGTTCAGTTAGGAGGGAACAAATCCATCGTAATTCAGCGGTAGTGGCTACAACAGAGTGATACTCAGCTTCGGTAGAGGAACGAGCAACAATCATTTATTTCTTGGAACTCCAAGAAATGGGGTTGTGACCGAGATAAACAATGTAAGCACTCGTGGAAGTGAAATCATCCTTGTTTCTAGCCCAGTCAGCATCCGAGAACGCATGAAGGCTTAGGGAGGAGGTGCAAAGAAGGGTTATGCCATGATCTAAGGTGCCATAGAGATAGCGAAGTAAACGTTTGGCTGCATCCCAATGCTCTGTCGTTGGTTTATGCATGAATTGAGACAGTTTGTTGATTGTGTAAGCGATGTCTGGACGAGTGAGGGAAATATATTGAAGACTCACAACCGTGGTACGATACTCTGTAAGATCAAACAAGAGAGTACCTACATGTAAGGTGAGAGTCGAATTTGTTGCAAGAGGAGTGGAAACAGGTTTGGCATTGGCCATATAAGTCTTCTGAAGGAGGTCAGCAATATATTTTCATTGACTAAGAAAAAACCATCGGCATGAGATAAAACTTCAACTCCCAGAAAGTAATGTAAGTCGCCAAGGTCCTTTAGAGAGAAACGTGTAGAGAGTTGGTGAAGAAAGTCATGTACATCATGATCTGAGTTGCTAGTGATAATAATGTCATCAACTTAGACAAGAATAAAAATAATAATTCTGTAACACCCCAATTTTGGGCTTGGAAGTTTAGGGTCTGAACCGGACCGGTCTGATTTTTGGTTCGAATATAAAAGGTGATTTTAGGGAAAACCTAGTTCGGGATGCATTAAAAATATGAAAAAATATCTAAAAATCCTCTTTTAATATATATAATAGAGTGGTGAAATCAATTTTACAAAATAAGGTTGGAAGTGTGACATTTCGAAATACTGACTAAAATGTAATTTTTGAAAAGTTCAGTGGTGACTGTTTTGTAAGGATTGAAACTTTGAATCTTTAAGGAGCCAATTTACCCAAGGAAGGATTTCTCCAGATTTTTCTTAATTTTAATGACTCATTTAATGTTTAATTAATTAAAAGAAAAGAGGGAAAACCATATTTTAGTTTTCATAACCAACTTTTGTTAAAATTTTCCCATTTCATTTTCTCTCAAAATTCCCTCAGCCAAACACATTTCCACAGTAGCTTTTCTTTTGATTTTCACTCTAAATGATGAGGTTTCAATCATCAATTGATTCCTAAGCTTTTCTACATCAAATCCTCTTCATTTGCTCATTGAATTTTCAAGGATTTTGGCTCTAATCAAGGAGAAATCTACATTTAGAGGTAAGGATGTCCTTCTCCTCTAAATACTCAGTTCTTTACTGAAATTCCCAAGTTCTCAATCCTTAAATTAAGTTTTATAAAAGGTTTTAATGTTGTGATCTTGATTTTGGCTTAAAACTCAAGATTTGGATTAAATCTTGAAGAAATTCGTGATGAATGTTTGGGCTTTGTTTTGAGATGTCTTTTTAATGTATTTTGGATGTTTAATGATGTGTAATTGAGGTTTAATGAATGCAATCCCGAATAGGTTGATTTTCCTAAGTTTTTACTTGTGAAAATGGTGGTTTTTTGGGTGATCTTGGTGTTCTGTTATTGTTAGAGGTATAAGGACGAGTTTAGATCCTTTTTGGATGTTAATTGATGTTTAAGAATGTTTAGAAGTGATGGATCTTGGTTGGGTAATGTTGTGGATGAGTTTGGATGTGATTTCGGTTGTGTTTGGTAGCCGAAATGTTAGATTTGGTGTGGGCAGCGAGTTTAGATGTAATGGCTGAAGATTTTAATGTATGATGATGCATTAATCCTCTGCTTTGATGTGTTTAAAACAGGGGAGACATCTTCGGATCCTTGTGGTGTTGATCTGGAGGCTTGAACGACGTTTCGAAAAGCTTGCGAAACGGAATAGGTGAGTGGAATTGGGTTTTCAGCTTTGAAACCAATGTATGAAGGTTTTGGGAGCTTAGTTTAAGTCTAAGCAACTTAACTAAGCTCAAGAGTAAGTTTTCAGAGAAACTCTCTCTTTGATGAACCATGAGATGGTTGGATGCAATGTGTTTGATTTGCATGTTTAAATTCTATTTTGAAAGCATGTTTTAGCATGATTAATGCTGGTTTTGAAAGCCATGTGTTGAAGGATGCTCAAGGTAAGAGATCCTTGGTTTGACATTGATAAATGTGGTTTTGATGCATAGTAATGCATGATGATTTAATGGCTTGATTAATGCTTTAAAACAGTGGATTGTTGATGATAATTGATGTATATTGGCAAGTGATGTATTGGTTTTAAAGTACTTGAATCGGATATAGTTAGCCGGCTATAGGATTGGGTGCACCGTGAATAAAGTCGCCTTGGATGTTGAGGGGTTGTAATGGTACCGTAAACTCCATCCAAGTACACTAACGAGATGTTTAAGATCATGATGGTGGTTAAAATGCCATGTGAGGATCTTGTGTTGTGTGTCCCGTGTTCTCGTTAGTGATGTTATACAACTACCGATGAGTGATGTGGAGGGGTTGTAATTGTACCGTTAAACTCTATCACGGGTGTTGAGGGGTTGTGATTGTACCGGTAAACTCCACCTTGTGTGTTCGGTAGTGTGTATGAAGTGTATGGGACAACGCTTGTAATCTGCGTATCTGATTGTGTTTTGAGTTGAAAAATGGTTATGGTATCACTTGGAAGCCAATATGACATGTTGATGTTAATGAAGCATGAGATGCTTGTTGTTTATGACATGTTGATGTTAATGAAGCATGGGATGCTTGTTGTTTATGACATGTTGATGTTTATGAAGCATAAGATACTTGTTGTGTATGCATTGTGCATGAGAAATGATGTTTTGTGTTTAAAGGCCTTTTGAAAGGTGTTTTATAAAGTGCATTATTGTGTTGTTTCTTTAGAGCATGCCTCACTAAGCAAATGTGCTTACGCTCTCTTTCTTGAACCAATAATGCAGAGAATTGAAGTGCTTTAAGGGCAGCAAGGAGGCTAAGAATCCAAGGGAAAGCTAAGCTCATGTATGGTGACTATTTTTACAACATTATTAGCTTTTGGTATTTGGCAATGGGAACCTAGGTTGTATTTTTGGGAGAGGTTTTGGACTCTCTAAGTGTGGCATGATGCCTTTGATGTTTTGGGATTGTAAATGGCCATTTTGGTGTTTGCTTTGATGATTTGATGCTTGGATGGTTTTCGAAACGGGGGCCTGTAATGGCCTTCGTGTATCGAAATGGGAACAGGGCGTTCCGAAACGGATTGGCTACTGTCAAGCCCTGTTTCAAAACAGGTCTCGAAACAAACCCACGTTTCGGAACGGTCAACCCCCATTCCGAAACAGTTGACCGTTGGGCACTGATTTGAATGGTTTAAGGTTTGCAAGTTTTACGTTTTAGTACTGAATTTTGTATATGCAATTGCTTGAGTTTTAGATGTCCGTTTAAGGTGAAATTTGGCAGGGAAGCATGTAATATGACTAATTTCATTTTGGTAATTTTAAAATCAGTTAAGTCCCCTTAATTTCCAGAATTTACATTTTGGTCTCTAAATGTTGTAATTTGTGCAATTGAGTCCTTTAACGTTTTCCGATCGCTGTGCTTTTCAAGTATGCTTTCCTTGAGGGTGCGCTTAGGATTAATATGCATCTAGACAAGTTTAAAAAGAAAAAAAGGGGTCGTTAATCAAGGTTGACTTTCGGGTTGACTTTGGTTTTCCCCGTGTAATCTTCGTAGTTTGGGTCAACCGTCTAGGCCGGGCTAAGGGGGTTACATTTGGTGGTATCAGAGCCGAGTTCTCGAATATTTGGGAATGGTTATGTGGGTGATATATGTATGATTGCATGATATGCTTTTTAAGTGAAAGTTTGATGCATGAATTGTAAAGTATGTTGCAATTTTGATGCTATGCTATGTTGAAGCATGTTAGAGGGACTCATTGCCATATCAAAACTAATGAAATGAATTTTTTTTGGAAAATGAGCTTGAGTGCTTGGATTACTTACCTTGTTGGGCCTAATTATGTTTATTGCATTTGTGTTAATGCATTGTTTAGTGAATGGGACCTCGTAGAGAGACGAGGATTAATACGCGAGCTATGGCTCAGAACGAGAATGATGAGAATGTCGATAATGTGGTGGATTTACCTCCTCCTCCTGGTGGTGGTGGTGCTGGAGGTGATGGAGCCGATGTTGATGCTGGTGTTGGGGTCGCTGGACCTGAAGCTGGGCAGGGGCAAGCTGCTCCTGACATGACAGTTTTGATACAAGCTATCGCTGGAGCCTTTCAGGCGGCAGTAGCTGGAGCTCATGGAGCTGGGCACCAGGGAGATGCTAATGTTAGACTACCTTTGGAACGTCTGCGCAGTCTGGGAGGGACTGAGTTCAGGGGTTTGTCTGCTGAAGGTTCCGAATCTTGGTTGGAAAGTACCAAGAGGATACTGGGATAAATGAACTACAATGATGTGCAGAAGTTGGGATGTGTGGTATCTCTGTTACATGATGATGTGTATACCCGGTGGACAACCGCTATCTCCGGAATAGAGGAAGTTGATGTGACTTGGACGTTCTTTCTGAACGCGTTCAAGCGGAGGTATCTAGGTGTGCGATACCTGGATGAAAAGAAAAGAGAGTTCATGTCTCTGACACAAGGGAGCATGACTGTGGCTGAGTACGAGATCCAGTTTGTCCGTCTCAGTCAGTACGCACATGAGATTGTCCCTGATGAGCGGGAGAGGTGCGAGCGTTTCCGATATGGTTTGGTGTCGGATGTAAAGTCCTATATGCTTGCAGCTGAGTACACTGATTTTGATGTACTGGTTAGTAGGGCGAAGGATATTGAGCGGAACCTGGGTTTTTCTTCCAGGAATGTTGGTTCTGGCTTGAGCAAAAGAGCTGCTGAGTATAGTTCCGGTGGAGGACGGAACAAGAGAGGACGAGATAGGAGATATCAGTCTTCGGCTAGGCGTGGTGGTGGAGGGCATGGTGCTCCTGTTCAGAGAGACAGGGCGAGAGCTGATCAGAACACATGCTGGGCGTATGGATCGCGTGGCCATTTGAGGCGTGATTGTCCTCGAGCAACGAGAGAGGTTCAGGCTCCTGTTGTAGTAGTTGGTAATTCGTGTTGGAATTGTGGTTCGGCAGACCACATGAGGAAGGAGTGTCCTTTGTTGGCCGGTGGTGATCAGGGACGTGCTCCTGGAGTTGTTGCACCACAGAGAGGTCATGGGCGCGACTGTGGTAACTTCCAGCGCAGAGATGATGGCGGAAGGAATGTAGCGCACGTGGTGGCTGTCCAACCTGATGGTGGTGGTCAGGCTCGAGTGTATGCACAGCGAGAGGGGAGGAATGACACGGATGTGATCGCAGGTACCTTCACTTTGCAATCTTTGTCATTACTTTCCTTGATTGATTCTGGATCTACACACTCATACATATTGCGTGAACATGCTCAATTGCTTGGTTTGCCTATTGAGTCTTTGGATGTTGGTATGCGTGTAACTAGTTCCTTTGGTGAAACTGTTGTGACACGAAAGTTATACAGAAGATGTCCCTTGGTTGCTCAAGATCATGTTTTTCATGTTGATCTTATGGAATTACCTTTCTATGGTTTTGATATAATCCTGGGTATGGATTGGCTTGTTGAACATCGAGCTGTGGTGGATTTTGGGAACAAGCGAGTTTCGTTGAAGCTTGCGGATGATTATGAGGTAGTGGTGGTTGGTGAGAATGTGAAGTTTCTTGCCAATGTAGTGTCTACATTGGAGGCGATCCGGATGTTGAGGCAAGGTTGTGAGGCCTACCTAGCCTTTGTGATGAATCCTAGCTCTAAGGAGTTGCGAGTGCAAGATATCAGGACTGTGCGAGAGTTTCCTGGTGTGTTTCCGGAGGAGTTGCCTGGATTGCCTCCTAATCGAGAGGTGGAGTTTGGAATTGAGCTGTATGAGAATACAACTCCAGTTTCCATTACTCCTTATCGAATGGCACCTAAGGAGTTGAAAGAGATGAAGACGCAACTTCAGGAGTTGCTTGATCGTGGTTTCATTCAGCTGAGTGTGTCACCTTGGGGTGCACCAGTCTTGTTTGTAAAGAAAAAGGATGGCACTATGAGAATGTGCATCGATTACCGTCAGCTGAACAAGTTGACTATCAAGAATCGATATCCATTGCCGAGGATTGATGATCTTTTTGATCAATTTCGGGGAGCGGCTGTGTTCTCTAAAATTGACTTAAGGTTAGGGTATTACCAGTTAAAGGTGCATGAGCGCAATTATCCTACGCATGACATTGAGTTGGCTGCGGTGGTTTTTGCCTTGAAAATTTGGAGACATTACCTGTATGGTGAGAAGTGTACTGTGTACACGGATCATAAGAGTTTGAAGTATCTGATGTCTCAGAAAGAGTTGAATCTTAGACAAAGACGTTGGGTGGAGTTGCTTAAAGATTATGATCTGACGATCGAGTACCATCCGGGAAAAGCTAATGTTGTAGCAGATGCCTTGAGTAAGAAGGTAGCAGTGGAGTTGAGGGCTATGTTTGCCAGTTTGAGCATATCGCGAGATGGTGGTCTTGTGGCTGAGTTGCAAGTGAAACCATCCTTGGTTCAGTTGATAAAGGATAAGCAACTGTTGGATGATTCATTGGTGCCACATGTTCAGGATATTGCGGAGGATAGAAAATCGGATTTCTGCTTTAATGATGATGGAGTTTTATGTTTTGGGAGTCGGATAGTAGTGCCCAATGATGCTGAGTTGAGGCGTGCTATTCTGACTGAAGCTCATAGTAGTCCTTTTGCTATGCACCCTGGTAGTACTAAGATGTACCGTGATCTTCGTGATGAGTACTATTGGGTGGGTTTAAAGAAAGACGTTGCTGAGTATGTGAGCAAGTGCATGGTTTGTCAGCGAGTTAAAGCTGAGCATCAGTTTCCTTCTGGGTTGTTGCAACCGTTGAGGATTCCTGAGTAGAAGTGGGAAAGGATTACCATGGACTTTGTGTCTGGGTTGCCTTTGTCGCCATCGAAGAAGAATTCGGTGTGGGTGATTGTGGATCGCCTGACGAAGTGTGCACATTTCTTGCCTGTGCATACTACGTACACTTTGGACAAGCTTGCAGAGCTGTACATTGCTGAGATTGTGCGGCTGCATGGTGTGCCAAAGTCGATTGTGTCGGATAGAGATCCGAGGTTTACATCGCGGTTCTGGCAGTGTTTACATCAGGCTTTGGGTACACGGTTGAATTTCAATACTTCTTATCATCCACAGTCGGATGGACAGTCTGAGCGTGTTATCCAAGTGCTGGAGGATATGTTGAGGTGCTGTGTGATTGAGTTTCAAGGCTCTTGGGAGAAGCATTTGTCGTTGGTGGAGTTTTCTTATAACAATAGCTACCAGACGAGTATTCAAATGGCACCTTACGAAGCTTTGTACGGGAGGAAGTGTAGGACTCCTCTTTGTTGGGCTGAAACAGGCCAGAAGTTGGTTTCTATGCCAGCTTTGTTGAAAGGAACCACCGAGAAGGTGAAGCTCATTTGTGAGCGCTTGAAGGCAGCTTCTGAAGCGTAAGGAGGTTGAGTATGCGGTTGGTGACCGTGTGTTTTTGAAAGTTTCGCCTTGGAAGAAGGTGATGAGGTTTGGTCGAAAGGGTAAGTTGAGCCCTAGGTACATTGGACCATACGAGGTGATTGAGCGTGTGGGTCCTGTTGCGTACAAGTTGAGATTGCCGCAAGAGTTGGAAAAGATTCATGATGTGTTTCATGTTTCTATGCTTCGGAGGTATAGATCGGATCCTTCGCATGTTATGCCTGTGGAGGAAGTGGAGTTGAATCCGGACTTGACCTACGATGAGGAGCAGAGGGAAATTCTGGATTCGGACAGTAAAGTTCTTCGAGGCAAGACCATTGAGTTGGTAAAGGTGTAGTGGAAGCATCGTGGTGCTGAGGAAGCCACGTGGGAAAGAAAGGATGACATGTTGAAACAGTTTCCATACCTTTTTCCTCCAGGTAAATTTCGAGGACGAAATTTCTTAAGGGGGGGAGAGTTGTAACACCCCAATTTTGGGCTTGGAAGTTTAGGGTCTGAACCGGACCGGTCTGATTTTTTGTTTGAATATAAAAGGTGATTTTAGGGAAAACCTGGTTCGGGATGTATTAAAAATATGGAAAAATATCTAAAAATCCTCTTTTAATATATATAAGTGAGTGGTGAAATCAATTTTACAAAATAAGGTTGGAAGTGTGACATTTCAAAATAGTGACTAAAATGTAATTTTTGAAAAGTTCAGTGGTGACTGTTTTGTAAGGATTGAAACTTTGAATCTTTAAGGAGCTAATTTACCCAAGAAAGGATTTCTCCAGATTTTTCTTAATTTTAATGACTCATTTAATGTTTAATTAATTAAAAGAAAAGAGGGAAAACCATATTTTAGTTTTCATAACCAACTTTTGTTAAAATTTTCCCATTTCATTTTCTCTCAAAATTCCCTCAGCCAAACACATTTCCACAGCATATTTTCTTTTTATTTTCACTCTAAATGATGAGGTTTCAATCATCAATTGATTCCTAAGCTTTTCTACATCAAATCCTCTTCATTTGCTCATTGAATTTTCAAGGATTTTGGCTCTAATCAAGGAGAAATATACATTTAGAGGTAAGGATGTCCTTCTCCTCTAAATACTCAGTTCTTTACTGAAATTCCCAAGTTCTCAATCCTTAAATTAAGTTTTATAAAAGGTTTTAATGTTGTGATCTTGATTTTGGCTTAAAACTCAAGATTTGGATTAAATCTTGAAGAAATTCGTGATGAATGTTTGGGCTTTGTTTTGAGATGTCTTTTTAATGTATTTTGGATGTTTAATGATGTGTAATTGAGGTTTAATGAATGCATTCCCGAGTAGGTTGATTTTCCTAAGTTTTTACTTGTGAAAATGGTGGTTTTTGGGGTGATCTTGGTGTTCTGTTATTGCTGGAGGTATAAGGACGAGTTTAGATCCTTTTTGGATGTTAATTGATGTTTAAGAATGTTTAGAAGTGATGGATCTTGGCTGGATAATGTTGTGGATGAGTTTGGATGTGATTTCGGTTGTGTTTGGTAGCCGAAATGTTAGATTTGGTGTGGGCAGCGAGTTTAGGTGTAATGGCTGAAGATTTTAATGCATGATGATACATTAATCCTCTGCTTTGATGTGTTTAAAACAGGGGAGACATCTTCGGATCCTTGTGGTGTTGATCCGGAGGCTTGAACGGCGTTTCGGCAAGCTTGCAAAACGGAATTGGTGAGTGGAATTGGGTTTTCAGCTTTGAAACCAATGTATGAAGGTTTTGGGAGCTTAGTTTAAGTCTAAGCAACTTAACTAAGCTCAAGAGTAAGTTTTCGGAGAAACTCTCTCTTTGATGAACCATGAGATGATTGGATGCAATGTGTTTGATTTGCATGTTTAAATTCTATTTTGAAAGTATGTTTTAGCATGATTAATGCTGGTTTTGAAAGCCATGTGTTGAAGGATGCTCAAGGTAAGAGATCCTTGGTTTGACATTGATAAATGTGGTTTTGATGCATAGTAATGCATGATGATTTAATGGCTTGATTAATGCTTTAAAACAGTGGATTGTTGATGATAATTGATGTATATTGGCAAGTGGTGTATTGGTTTTAAAGTACTTGAATCGGATATAGTTAGCCGGCTATAGGATTGGGTGCACCGTGAATAAAGTCGCCTTGGATGTTGAGGGGTTGTAATGGTACCGTAAACTCCATCCAAGTACACTAACGAGATGTTTAAGATCATGATGGTGGTTAAAATGCCATGTGAGGATCTTGTGTTGTGTGTCCCGTGTTCTCGTTAGTGATGTTATACAACTACCGATGAGTGATGTGGAGGGGTTGTAATTGTACCGTTAAACTCTATCACGGGTGTTGAGGGGTTGTGATTGTACCGGTAAACTCCACCTTGTGTGTTCGGTAGTGTGTATGAAGTGTATGGGACAACGCTTGTAATCCGCGTATCCGATTGTGTTTTGAGTTGAAAAATGGTTATGGTATCACTTGGAAGCCAATATGACATGTTGATGTTAATGAAGCATGAGATGCTTGATGTTTATGACATGTTGATGTTAATGAAGCATGAGATACTTGTTATTTATGACATGTTGATGTTAATGAAGCATGAGATACTTGTTGTGTATGCATTGTGCATGAGAAATGATGTTTTGTATTTAAAGGCCTTTTGAAAGGTGTTTTATAAAGTGCATTATTGTGTTGTTTCTTTAGAGCATGCCTCACTAAGCAAATGTGCTTACGCTTTCTTTCATGTCATTAATGTGTTTTGATGATGCACGTATGTTCCTTATATGCATGATGATCTGTTGGCATGATTAGGAGGTCATAGGGATGTGTTTGAGTGGTTAATTGTATGTTAAACCAGCAAAATCTGCACTTTCTGGGCAGTCCGTATCGGAACGGGCACTACCGTTTCGAAACGGGGACCTGTAATGGCCTTCGTGTATCAAAACGGGAACAGGGTGTTCCGGAACGGATTGGCTACTGTCAAGCCCTGTTTCAAAACATGTCTCGAAACGAACCCACGTTTCGGAACGGTCAACCCCCGTTCCGAAACAGTTGACCGTTGGGCACTGATTTGAATGGTTTAAGGTTTGCAAGTTTTACATTTTAGTGCTGAATTTTGTATATGCAATTGCTTGAGTTTGAGATGTCCGTTTAAGGTGAAATTTGCCAGGGAAGCATGTAATATGACTAATTTCATTTTGGTAATTTGAAAATCAGTTAAGTCCCATTAATTTCCAGAATTTACATTTTGGTCCCTAATTATTGTAATTTGTGCAATTGAGTCCTTTAACGTTTTCCGATCGCTGTGCTTTTCAAGTATGCTTTCCTTGAGGGTACGCTTAGGATTAATATGCATCTAGACAAGTTTAAAAAGAAAAAAAAGGTCGTTAATCAAGGTTGACTTTCGGGTTGACTTTGGTTTTCCCCGTGTAATCTTCGTAGTTCGGGTCAACCGTCTAGGCCGGGCTAAGGGGGTTACAAATTCTCTAAGTGTTGAGGGTGAATAGAGATGTATCTGCGGCAGAGTTACGAAAGCCAGAGTTGAGGAGAAATTGACGTAGTTCATGATAGCATGCACGAGGAACTTGTTTAAGTCCGTAGATGGCTTATTGAAGCTTGCATACACGACGAGGATGATCAATATCGACGAAACCTAGAGGTTGAGGCATATATACTTCATCGAAAAGAGTGCCTTAAAGGAATTCATTGTTAACATCTAGATGGCGAAGTGACTATCCTTGACTTACCGCAAGACTGAGAACCAGACGTACAGTGGTAGGCTTGACAACCAGATTGAAGGTTTCATTATAATCTACCCCAGGACATTGATGAAAACCTTTGGCTACTAGACGCGCTTTGCACCTCTCAATAGATCCAGCTGGTAAATACTTGGTGCGAAAAATCCATTTACATCCGACCAAGTTTTGGGTGAGAAGAGAAGGAACAAGTTCCCAAGTACCATTACGAACAAGAGCGTCAAATTCTGCAGACATGGCTTGTCGCCACTTAGGATCTTTTAAAGCTTGAGTGATAGTGGTGGGTTCACGAGTGGAATGGTAAAGTTCAGTATTGAGGTTGAGTTTCTGTATTGGTTTGCGTATGTTGTGTTTTGAACGAGTGATTACGCCTCGAGGAAAAGGGGGATTGGTTAGAGGATGTTGGTTCGTGGTTGGATGTATGATGGCTTGAGTAGGTGTAGGCGTAGACGTGGGAGGGACAATGTTGGGTTGGGACGTGGTGACTTGTTCAGGTGGAGTAGTTGTGGAAGAGATAATGGTGGGTTGAGACGTTGGTATGTGGACTTGTTCAGGTGGAGGAACAGTTGTGGGAGGTATAGTAGGGGAGTTAGAAGGAGGGGATGATGGTGACACAACCGAAGTAATAGGTAATTGCATGGAACACCACTCAGAGGTAGTAACTGAAGTGACGTGAGGAAGATTTTGATGGGAATTAGCAAAGGGAAACACAGATTCCACAAAGTAGACATGACGAGAGGTGTACAAACGGTTGTTGGATGTGTCTAGACATAGATAAGCGCTTTGAGTGGAGGAATAGTCAACAAAGAGACAAGGCATGAAACGAGGTTCAAGTTTGTGAGATGTGTAAGGCTGAAGCCAGGGATAGCATAAGCAACCAAAACACCGAAGTTTGTTGTAATTAGGATCAGTGCCAAAGATTTTATGAAATGGAGACTCGTTGTGAAGGGTAGGTGTAGGGTGACGATTTATGAGGTAAACAACAGTTTTGACTGCAAAAGACCAATAGAAAAGAGGCATAGAGGCATGAGAAAGAAGAGAAAGGGATGTTTCAACAATGTGACGATGTCGACGTTTAGAATAGCCATTATGTTCTGAGGTATGAGGAGGAGGAGTGAGGTATGAAATGCCATTTACCGTGAGGAGAGAGGAAAGGGCTTGATATTCTCCTCCGCTATCAGAGTAAAGAGTTTTGATAGTGCAACTGAAGAAATTTTCTACGAGGGCCTTGAAACGAATAAAAACATCACGAGCATTAGATTTACGTTTTAGTGGATACAACTATGTATATTTTGTAAAGTAATCAACAAAATATAATATAATATTTGAAACCGTCAACTGAGTAAACTGGTGAAGTCCAAACATCTGTAAAGACAACTTCAAGAGGAGACGAGGTGGATAAAGTAGACATAGAGAAAGGTAATTTGTGACTCTTGTTGCAATGACATGAATTACAATGAAAATTAAAATGAGAAGAACCAGAGACATCTAGATTAAAGGAGGAGACCATTTTTCTGAATGTCAACATTGGTGGAAGACCAAGTTTGTGATGCCAATTAGTGGGTGTGGTCTTTATTGTGGAGAAAACAAGTAGAGGGGATGACAGTGAAGAAGTAGGCCACTCATAGATGCCATTCTTAGTTTTGCTTTGGAGGAGAATCAATCTCGTTCGAAGATCCTTTACATAGAAAGAGGAGGGTAAGAACTCAACATAGGCATTATTAGATTTGCAAAACTGAGAAATGGAAATTAAATTCTGTTGCATAGTTGGTACACAAAGAACATTAGAGAAAGTAAAAAAATGAGAGGAATTTGTAAGAGATGTGGAACCCGTGTGTGTGATAGGAAAGCCAGAGCCATCACCAATCATGATTTCATCAATGTCGTTGTAATGTTCATGAAGGGCAAGAATTTGAAGATCAGTTGTAATATGATGAGTGGCACCACTCTCCAGTAGGCAAGAGTCAGATGCAGGGGAAGATGTAGCAATATGTGCTTGAGCTTGCCAAGGAGGAGGTGCACAGGGAGAATAAGTATTTCTAGGTGGCGGTGGTGGAGAAGCATGAAGAAACTGGTTACGGAAGGTGGAACACTCAGAAACAACATGTCCTTGAGTACGACACCACTAACATTTGCCAAGAAAAGGTCTACGGGGTTGAGAAGCAGGTCGATTGGATGAATTGATAGTGGCGAATGTGAACTGGCCAAGATGGGCAAAAAGTTGGAGGTCGAGGGTTGGAGCGGGTATTGGTGAGGTGGGCAGAGGCTAGTAATGTTAAGGGGTGAGATGGTGCACATGGATAGCTCCTTGTGAATGAGCTTTTCATGAAGTTCATCAAAGGGAATTGGAGTGTCTCTCTACTGTTGACTGCATCAATGACAGATTGGTAAGTGTAATCACTAATTTTGTTCGAACCTTGAACCCCTTTGGTTTATGATGACTAATGGGCTTATATTAGGCTGTTACATAATTTAAAGAAAAAAGAAAAAATGAGAAAAAAAGGATTGTTATCTATGTTATTTTCTTGTTATATATATATAATTGTTATTATTATTATTATTATTTCTTATTATTAGGATTGTTATCTATGTTATTTTCTTGTTTTATTTGTATGCGTTTTTTGCTTATTATTGTCATTATTATTACTATTGATGTCATACATATATTACTATCCTTTATCACTGTTACCATTTACTAGTGTTGTTGTTGTTATTATTATTATTATTATTATTATTATTATTATTATTATTATTATTATTATTATTATTATTATTATTATTATTATTATTATTATTATTTATGTGATTGTTATTAATACACAAATAAAGGTTATATAAATAAAAAGAACCCATTTATTTCTCACGATCCATTTACATAAGGAGCCCAAAGAAATAAACCATACACCATTACACACTTAGCCCATTTGAATCCAAATAATTTAAGCCCGTAAAATATTACACAAAAAACCTAACATCTGATTTTTATGCCCAATCCATCTTGGACCGTTAGATCTGAGATGTTAATCTAACGGTCCGGATCGCGTCCATCCGTCAGATCGCGCATCATCTAACGGTCCAAATCCCGTCTCAGAACAAAACCCTAGCGAGGGTTACCGCCAAGTCGCGCCACATTATCCTACCCGTTGGATCTCATCCAAATCTGACGGTCCAGATTCGGTCTCGGAAGCAAACCCTAGCTGCCCTTTGGAGTACCGCGCCGCATCAATCCTTGCTGTAGATCCAGGATGCATCAAACGGCTACGATCGCGCCTCAGGCGTGAGCAGTACACGCGCGCCCTTTCGCATGCCTCACGCGCGCATGCAAAGATAGCAAGTTTGACCCCTCTGCTCCCGTTACACGCCCACGCGTCTACCACCTACACACCGTCTGTCGCCTTCAGTCGTGTCTCCTTGCCGTTCAGGGAAAAGAACAGACATGCAACAAAAAAGGCAGTGGTCAGCATACCAAAAATGGGTTTCAAGACAAAATCTCACAAAAGGTTAACCAGACAAGAGATAGAGAGGCAACGAACAGAGAGAAAGAGTCAAGCGATCTCTTTGTTTTTCTTTTTACTTCGATGTAACCTCGGTATAAAAGGAAACCGAGAAACCGATTGTAAACCCTAGAGATGGGGGATTTTGCGAAAGGCAATAGAAAACAAAAAAGAATTCTTTGAGGTATTCCTCCTTTCTGATCTCATGGCATGTAAGAAAAAGAAATAAAACACAAAAATGAGAGTCTTTTCTACCTTAACCGTTCGAATCCCCTCGCGTCGCTTCGCCTCCCATCGTCGATAAGCCGCCGAAGTGAGATGACGGTGAGATGAATGGGAGAAGCGTCGGTTCGCGAAGATGAGAGTTTTCTTTTTCCACATGATTCAAGTTCTGGCTTTTGGTTTTCCAAAATGAGCAACGAGGTTTCGTTGCTACTGAGTCGCGAAAGGAAAAAAAATTGGCTCGTTGGTTTCTCGGCGTCAATCGACGGCGGCCGACTAGTCTTTACTGGTTTTGGGATTCCGGTTTTGAAAACAGAAAAAAAGATCTGGTTTTTTACTCAAAATGACGAAAGAGTTCCATTTCTAACAATTAATTGAGTTTTATACCGGTTTTGAAAAGATAAAAAGGGGTTAACCCACTTTTAAGCCTTCCGCGTTTGGAAATTATATCCGCAACCCCTATAATTTTCCAAATCCTTGTAATTCCACCCCTATTCACGTCGAATTGCATTCCAAAAATTTGGCTTATTTCGCCTTAAGTCCCATCCGTATTTTTGAATTGATTTTCCAGACTTCTTTTTAAAAAAACCTGGTATTTTGGTCACCGAATTTGAGGGGGGGTTTTTAAATTTCGTCCATTTTCGTGTCTTTTTTGTTGTTGTTTCAACTCCATTCTAACCCCGAGATTCAACTTTTATTATGTTTTGGTCCTAAATTGTAATTTTCAAATTAAAAAAAAACAGAAGATGAAATACCAAAATTGCTTGCATGCATTCTTATACTTTAATTTACTATATTTCTTCATTTTATTTATTTATTTACTTGTTATGTTCAACATGTGATGGAATGAATGTGAATATGTGGCTTGTGTGTTAACGGGTAATATGTATAGCCTCACTTCTTTATTTAGCATGTGTGTCATTTATCAATTTATTTGTTTTTATGTTATCACGTTTATTCTCCTTACTAGTATGTTTTATTGCATTTATCTTCTATTAGTTGATCGCATGTTAATTTACCATACCCATATTTTGGTTTATATTATCGTGTGGATTATGTTTGTTTACACCACCATTTGCCTTGTTAACATGCACATTACCATGCATTTAAATACCATGCTTATACCTTTTTATGCTTGATTTATCTCATGTTTTTGCGGATTTATTCATATTGTTTCATGCCTTGTTTATTTATGTTGGAAATATGAACTGCAAAACGACACATTAGTACTGACTGGAAAATAAAACAAATAGAAATGGAAGAACAAGGTGAACAGTGTCGTGGAAGAATGCCACTGCCTTAGAAACGAATTTGCCTCGATGTGTGTAATCGTTGCTACGGGCGAAGACGTCCCCTGAGGTTAACACGGTCTGTTCGAATTTCGTACACCCGAACTCGAAGTGGAATGATGGTGGAACCAGATAGATGGAAGAGAACTGTGAGAGAGTGCTTTTTATTCTGTTTTCTGGACTTGGATGCAAATGAAGCATACAAAGCATGCTATTTATAGGCCAAGTATCAAGGACAAAATTGTCCATTCGTCATCTCAACAGTCAAATAATTAATTCGAATTAAGGTAATAAATACCATCAATCTTCTGTTATAACAGGTGTTATAACTCTGTTATAAATCCTGTAATTATTCCCGTAACTGGTAGAATTAAACAGCTGAACCAAGCTGTAATTCTTTCCAGGTACAATCTGTTTTTAGATTAAAAAATAATTGTTTAATTCTGATTAATTTAGAAATCAAAACAACTAATAAAACAGATATTATCCTCTGTAAAATCAAAATTCAAAATGTCAACCAAATAGCCTATAAATACTCATCCATTCTCAGAAATAATTCTTTCACTGTTTCATTCTCAGAGAAAAATCTTTACGAATTTTCTCCAAAAAGATAGTAACGCGCGCGGACGTGTTATCACGAGCCATGAGCTGGACGGACGGCGGCGGCGACGGCGGCGGCGCGCTAGTCTTGTCCTTGTTCTCTATCACTTAACAAGGGAATATGAAGACTATAAATACTCTTCAAAAGTTAGTTTTCCCACTCAATGTGGGATTCATCTTTTGCATTACTAACAATTTATTCTTGATATATCTTTGGTCATATGCCATGTAAAGTTGCATTTGGAACATAAAAAAATGTCATGCGAGGTCCTTTTATTCGGGAATGAACGAGGCCAAGTACCAGTCGTAGTGGTGGTGGTTTAGACATTCCTTCTCTAATATTAGGGCTTTTGAAATTCACTCACTTGTATAACCAAATTTCGATACAATTTGTCACTTTAATTCGCAAAGTTTAATATTAATTAAACGGTAATGATCTTGGTACCAATTTTGGGCACGACGGGGGTGCTCACCCTTTCCCGCGTGTAACCGACTCCCGAATCCTTTTTAATCTCTGGTTTTGCTTTCCGGTGTCCGGTTTACCTTTCTAAAATGGCCGGTGGCGACTCCAGTTTTAATCGATTTTCTTTAAAAACTCATTTTGAATTAAAACTCGGTTCTTCTAAGTGACACCGAAAGAGGAGGGGTAGCGATACCTTGATGTTTTCAAAAAACGTCGCTACAATAAGTGTCGTCAAGGCTGTCAAGGACTTTTTCAATTAAATCTTCATGATCAAGGGACTTTCCAAGAGCAGCAAGTTCATCGGCTTTGGTTTTGATGGCTTGCATATATTCAGTGACAGATTGTGACCCTTTGGTGATGTTCTTTAAGTTGTCTTTGAGCTATTTAAGATGACCTCGGGGGGAACAAGCATATGTGTTGGCGAGTGTAAGCCAAGCATCACGAGATGTTGTGGATTGAGTAATAAGAGGCACAAGAGTAGTTGAGATTGTGCCGACAAGTGCACCAAATAAAAGTTTGTCCTACCTTAGCCACTTTTGATATGTCGGATTGGGAGAGGTTGTATTATTGATGGTGATGTTGGTAGAAGGGGATGAATAAGAACCATCAATAAATTTGTAGAGATCATAGTCAATAAAGATGGATTCTATCTGAGTTTTCCAGGAGAGATAATTGGTAGAGGTAAGTTTTATAGAATTGTGGAAGGTGACCAAGGTGAGAGGATGATCTGGATCTTGAGGGTTTGAGAGGGCAACTTGAGCGTTTCCATTGGCTATGAATAAAGCTGCGATCAGAAAATAGAGGAAGAGGTGAAAAAAGGTTTTGGTTAAAGAGAAAAAATGAAAAAGAATCTAAATCTCGTTTGAGAGTGGCTCTGACACCACAAAGAGATGATTGGGTTTTGAATATTTTCACTCACATTTCCATTGATTGATATGAGTATATATATAAACTTCATGCTAAGAAATCTCCTAGAATCTCTGAAATTATACAACCACAAAATAACAAATGTGGACCTATTCTTAAGGGACTGCAATCAAGAACGAAATCAAAAGAATCCAGAAGAAATACAAACACTTGAGCAGGTTTTTGGATTCTTATCACATTGTACTCTTAATTCGTCTTCATTACGGTTTTTGAACTTTTAATTCGCTTTTATTATAATAGTAGCTCTAAGCGGCAATAGTAACTGTAACTCTTGTTGCTTTATTAAGAAAAAAATTTAATATAATTGTTCTAATTGTATATCTCATAAACTATTACACTCAAAAGGGGAGGTTGGCTACAACAATCACCTTGAATCTTTTACCCATTAATTATTACAAAGGTAATTTACAATGTTTGATCTAATGTACATATGAACAACATAATTGTAAAGTTAAAAGAAAACCTAAATTTTTATTTGTTGATACAAGTATATAATTTTTGAAATAAATGAAAGAAAATAACTGAACAACGTTACCTTCAGTTGGTATAATAGACTTGAAACTTTCTTACTTAAATTCTTCTAGAAATTATAGACCTTCAATGCCCAACCTCTTACTTTTGGGTTCTCCACTTTAGGGAAAAAGCCATGAACTTTGGTACAAAATCCACTGAATCAGATTAGACGAGATCATTTCTTGCACCTTTAAAGTATTTTTTAATAAATCATTTCAAAATGTTAACAGAAGATGACCCATTTTCCATTATGAAAATTTTATCAAATACATACAGAATGATGAAAAATTGTTAAATTTATCCACTTTCACAGTCGCCACTTGAAGATGCTTTTTCTTTGCTAACACGGGGGATATTAATATAAAGTGGAGAGTACAAATAATTAAAATTTTTACTATCAGCATTGAACAAAGAAACATGGCACATTTAGCTAGTGCAGAGTGAATATAAAGAGAAATGGACATGTTTGGATGAAAGAAAAGGGGAAGAAAATGAGAGAATGAAGAAAAGGGGCTGAAAAAGGTGACTATATTGCAAGTTTTAAAATTTCGGTGATCATATTGTAAGCATAGTTGTTCCTAAGATTTTAGTGGCTTAAGGGCAGACTTTAAAGTTAGGCCCTAATAATAAATATTAAAAAATTAAAATTTAGAAGTAGAACCCTAACAAATATTAAAACAAAATTGGGTTGTAATAACAATTTTTGGGGGGAAATAAATTTTAACAATATCTCCTTAATAACAAATATTGAAAAAAAATATCTAATAACAAGTATTGAGAAAAATTAGAACCATGACAAAAAATATTAGAAAAAATTGAATTTTAAGAGTAGGTCTCCGATAACAAAAATTGGGTCCCTAATAACAAGTATTGAAAAAAATAACTCTCTAATAACAAGTATTAGGAAAATAAATAAAATTTTAAGAGAATGTCCCTAATAACAAATGTTGGGGGAAAATTAATCTCCTAATAACAAGCATTAGAAAATTTTGAAGCCCTAATTAAAAATATTGGGAAAATTAATTTTAAAAGTAAACTTCTAATAACAAATGTTAGAAAAAATTGACCACTGATAACAAGTATTGAAAAAATTAGAACTTTAATAACAATTTGAGAAAAATGAACCTATAATAACAAATATTGGAAACAAATTGAATTTTAATAGAAGACCCCTAGTAACAAATATTTGGGGAAAACTTAAGGCTCTAATAAAAAGTGTTAAAAAAGTTTGGCCCCTAATTACAAGTATTGAAAAATTCGACCGCTAATAACAAATATTAGAAACATTAAATTTTAAGAGTAAACTTCTAATAATAAGTATTGAAACATTGGACTCTAATACCAAATATTATTAAAAAAAAATAGCCCTGGGCAGACGCCCCTTTTTCCCATACCTAGGGACGACTCTATTTGTAAGCATCCTAAAAGTTTAGAGATTACTAGTATAGTTTATCTCTTTTTAAAGTTAACGAGTCACATAAACTTTTTTAACGGCAGTGACTATAATGAAAACGAGTTAAAAATTCAGTGATTGTATTGTAAGTTTTAAAAGTTCGTTCTTCATATTACAAATACTTTAAAAGTTTAAGGACTACTAGTATAGTTTACTTTGAATTGTATTATTGGTCTATTACTAATTTATTCTAATTTAGTCTATTTTTTAATTTAAAACTTACGTTATTGACCAAAGTATATAAGAAAAATATGGTCAAATTATGCAGACCTAAAATGATCAAATTAAATATTAAAAACTAAATCAGAACTCAATGAACTCAATTTTCAGCCACCAAACCGAACGCCCCTTATGACTCCCCCGATGCTTAGCTTTTCTCCTTCACCACTCTCCGGCCGTTGCTACCGGAATACCCGATCTCCCTCTTTCATTATTCTGCATCAACCGCGGCGAGCTCTGATCGTATGGCAGCTTCAGGAGCGGAACCTCCCTCCCTCGGCTCCATCGTCGGCTTGGCAGTGGGTAGTTGAGCAGCTGTGGAAGGTGGCTTGGAGACTCTATGGTTCAGGGTCGACGTGTCCGGCGAGAAAGGGTTTCTGGATCTTGCTGGGAGTTGCTGAGTGGGAGAAGGAGGCGCACAACTTTCGTTCTCCGAGCGTGGATTCCGCCGTCTCCCTCAGCCCATGGTATTGTTCGGTCCCCGAAGGCGCACCTTTCTTCCTCCATGCGTGGCTTGAACGTGGGAACCAAATCTTTCGGCTTTTCAAACCGCTGCTGTACTCTTGTTCTCCTCCCCTGTGTGTTGTCTCCATAAGGCCCGGTGCTCTTGGTGAAAGGGCTTGGAATGGCAGTACCTTGCGTATCAGAGGAGTGGACATCATCTCGTTCTCCGGAACTGGGTTCCAGCCTATAGAGGTGACGCTGGTGGCAGCCACGACACACGAAGACGGCTCCGGCATTTGCCTGTCCGCCGGAAGAAAGCCTGCAACCAAAACGGAGTTGGCTCCGGACTCGCTTGGCATAGAGGGTAAGGTGACAGGGACAAGGGTGTCTTTTCCCATGATGGAAACTTTGTTTCCTTTTTTAGTAAAGATTGACCCAAGCTTTTGGGAAAGCTGTCAACCCTCTGATATCATTAAGGCACGTCATCAATCAATCGGATTTGGTGGGATTTGGAGTCCTTTGGCTCAGCTTAACGTCGGATTTTGCGGGATCCTTACCACCTTTTTTAAGCTCTCGATAGATACTCGAATTTTAAGTTTTGGTTGGGATCCGGGCGGGTCTTTCTACACCGAAGAGATCCGATTTAGGTGGTCTTTCATCTCCGTGGATCAAGTTTTCAGTTTGTTATGTTGTTTATCTCCATCAGCTATGGTCCTTCCTAAGTCTGTTTTATGTTGTTTCTTTAGTTTTGTTATGTGTGTTGCTCGGTTTAGTGTAGTTGGGTCTGTGCTCGTTGAAGGTTTTAAGGAGCTGCTGATGTCTTGGTTTTTCGATCGGTGTTGGGTGGATAATCACCGTGCCGCTTGCCTTGATAAGGACCGTTTTCTCTGTAACGGAAGCCTGCCTCTGGATAGAGCTCTCAGGCAAAGGTGTGGTGGTGTTGTTCTTCTTAGCTCCGTGGAAGACGTGTTTTGTCATCAGCTTAAGTCTCTCAAGCCTTTATGGTTTTGCCGATCGCTCCCCACTGATGATGGAGGAGACGGCTATTTCCCCTCTCCTATGAAGGGTTGTATGTTGGTGGCTTTGGTGGCCTCGTGGTGTCTCTTGTCTTGTCTGTTGTGGTCTGTGCCTGGTTTGGCGGCTGCTGTTGTTTCCCTGCTCAAGGGGTGGTTTGTTGGTTTACTTGTTATTTCTGTTGTCTTTTTCGAGTCTGTTATGCTTTGTGGTTTTAAGTAATGAAAGTTAGCTTTTGAAAAAAAAAATTAAAAACTAAATCTATGGTGTTTACTGTATTCTATAACTTTTTAAATTTTCATATTTACTTTTGAATATAAATTAGAGAATTAAATTGATTTATTGAATATTTTTTTATCCAAAATTGGGGTTCAGGACATGTCCAAAAGCTGGTTTGCATCTTTCCTTTTCATTAGCCTTTTGCTTTACTTGTACTTTCTTCTTCATTTTCTTTTTCGAGAACCAACAATTATCCTACATGGTTATGTAAGATTAACCCAATGAATAAGACATTTGAGACTTTGTCTTTTTCCTAAGCTTTAAAATATGAAAAGCAAGAACCAAAGGATTCGATTATGTATTCTTCGGAGCAAAGTTTGCTTGATTTGGCGAGCGATCTCGGCCGTTGATTTTGAATAAAAAGTGATATTAAAAAATTAAAAAATAATTTTTGATTTTTAGAATATAAAATTATCAAAATAGCATTTAAAACTAATTTTGAACAAAAAAAACATTTAAAACTAATTGTTATCTTTTTTGTTTAATCGTTAGTATCGACTCATTGAACGATTAATTAATTCGGATCGGATTTTGTAGAAGTCCAATATAGAGATGACTATTCCAACCCAATTTTCTTCATTCAGAACACCATAATTTAAACTCATGACCTCACTTAAGGGACCTAACGTCTCATCCTGCTTAGACCAACGAGTTGTTGATAAAGTTTTTTAAAAAATTGCTTTAGAGGTTGTTCACGATAAATTTAATTGTTACTTTCAAAAATGAATATTTTTTAACATTTAACAAAAACATTTTAACAGTAGTAGAACTTACCCTTAACGGTGTATATTTATTATCAACCCAACAAGTGTCTCAGTGAAAAAGTGAATGATGTTCATCCTAAAAAATACGGGTTTAAATCGTTGTCTACAAAGTGTATGTGCATTGTCAAAGGGTTAAGAATATGTATGAACAAATACTATCTTATAATCACCTTTAGACTATTAAACATTTTTTTACCAATTCTGTTGATTAATTTTAAATTAAACAAATTGCCTTCAATTATTATTATTTTTCTTTTTATAAAGAGAATGGATGGGTTTTTCAGATTAATTTTATGACTTAATTTTAATTATGACTATAATTATTACATAATTAATTATATTTAATTATGTAGCTTACCTTTTCTACGGAAATTAAGAATTAACTACAAAAGAAAGAAGTTAAGTAATTATGTTCGAAACTACCCACTTCTCTCTACTTCTATTTTTCTTGAAGAAAATTATTTTCAAAAGTAATTCTCTTGAGTTTTTCTTCTTTAGAATCGTTTCCGACGACAATTTTTATGTCGTCGACTGAGTTTCAATACTTATATTGATTGTAGATAAATAAGGTTCTTCTCCTTTAGTGAAAAATTGTTTGTTCTTTTTTAGTTTTGTGTTTTTCCTTTGTTTTACTTTACCATAGTCATTCTACATCTGCTTTTCTGGCTTTTTTCGTTTGCTTGTATGGCAGTATTTTGTCTGCATTTTTATAGTTTTGTCTGTATTTGTTATAATATTGTTTGCTACTGTGGCAATTTAGCGTGTAGATAACAAGAATTATTGAGCGTTTCTAGTCACAAGACGATTGATGGTCTGGTATTTTTTTTATTCCTTTATGGTAGTATGTGTTGAGATTTTAGGGGCTCGATTCGATCAACCGTTCTTGCTCGCCAAGTGTGGAGAAGTTGGATAATTGGGTGTTTTAGTGGGAGGTGAAAATTTGGCAATTTGACACAAGGATTTATAGTGGTTCAACTTTCTAACCAAGGTCTACATCCACTACCTTAGCTCCCCACTAAGGATTTCCAAACAAATTCACTAAGAATTTCGTCCCCTTTTCTCGGCTTAGGAGGAAACCGTTACAACGATCAAGCTTTCTACCCAAAGCTTGATCAACCACTCTCTTACAAGAGAAAGACTTAGCAAACTAGAAATCTCTCTAATAGGTATGTGTTTGCAATACTAAGCACTCACCCAAAACCTAAACACTTGAGCAAATTTAACAATGTAAGCTCACAAGTGTTGTCTAAGCAAGGAATTTACAATTTAAGCTCTAGACAAATTTTGACATCATAATGTTGTAACAATTGAAGCATTAACCATTACAAGATGCTTGAAGGTCCCTTTTATACTCCCAATTGAGTTTGTAGCCGTTACTAGCCTTTGGGATTGAATTGGAACCGTTGGAGCCTTTATTTCCCACCATAAATGCAGTTCTGCAGCTTGGCGTATCGATACTCGTCAAACCGTATCGATACGGTCTCAATGAGGAAAGAGCTGTTGGGCTTCTTCAGCTGATGCGTATCGATACGCTTACCTAGCGTATCGGTACGGTCCTGCAATTAAAAGACCGTTGGGAAAATGACCGTTGGGGTAGTTAGGCGTATCGGTACGCGATACAACCGTATCGGTACGCGACTAGCCGTTTGGCTATTTCAAAACACACCGTATCGATACGGCTAAGCGTATCGGTACGGGTTTTGGCTACTGGAAAGTTCAGGTGGTTGAAACCCTAAAGCGTATCGGTACGGTCCAAGACCGTATCGGTACGAGCACTTAAAAAGGCTGGTTTTGACCACTTTAAATGTACTTTAAACTCATTCCAAAGCCTTTAAAACCCTTAAACATATTTTCAAGTTGTTTTTTTTACTAAAACCACATTTTAAATTCTTTTCAATTTAGTCCAAAACATTTTTCAAATATTATATCAAAACATTAGTTCTACAGTATGCCGATGTGCCAAGAACTCCCAGCGGAAGAATGCTTGATTCATAGAGCTTTCTGGTCAAAGTACATCGTTGTTGGATTTCATTTAGAAGACTGTGCAAGTTTTTCTGCAAAGTGATGAGTTTTGCTTCTCATGTCTTTCACACCCTTTAGAATTTTACTGTATTTATTTTTCACATTGAATTTTCAATAGTTGTGGTGTGATCCTTTTGTAATCCTTTTCACTTTGAATTCAGTCCAATATACTTTTCTTGTTAAAAAAAATAGTTCAACCAAAACACATGATCATAGCAGTCAACAATTTGGACTAATTTTTTAGCATTGAAAACAAAAAATCAAATCGGATGAGTCTACCATACCAATTGAATAGAGGGTAAACATCATCATTGGTCACTAAACCATTTCCGTTTTTATATTTTGCTCATCAAACTATTATTTTTGGCAAAATAATCACTAATATTATGTTTTTCCCTTAGTCACTCACCGTTAAAAAACTCACGGAAAAATTAAAAGCGTGAATAGTTTGGTGACCAAAATAGGAAAGAAACAATAGATTGGTGACCAAAATAAAAAAATAACATTGGTGACTAAAATAGGAAAAACGTAATATTAATAACGATTTTACTCAAAATAATAGTTTAATGACTATAACAGAAAAACGAAAATAGTTTAGTTACTAATTGTGATGTTTACCCTAATGGAAAATTTGTGACTTGTTTGGGTATAGACACTATTTGAGAACAACATATTATTTAAATTAATGAGAGGTACAGTCAAATTCATTATGTGTACTTAAAATTGTAATTTAACGATTTTGATTTTTTTGTCTCAATTTGTTTCTTCCAAATTTTATTTTTTGTTAAATTAAACTGATTATTGAAAAATATAATAACAAATTTTTAATAAAATTATGTATTTTCTACAAGTTTTTATATTTTTTATATGTGTATAGTTTTTCTATTCAAAAAAAATATGTGTATAGTTTTTATAAATTTAATAATTTAAATATGATTCGTCACATTAAACATTTTTTTACTTTTAAATTTTTGGGGAAAAAACAAAAAAAATAATGTCAACATTGAAAAAGGATAAAATAGTTAACATCAACCTAATGAATTCCTCACCTATCTCATCATTTGATTTAATTTAATAAGAAAATAAAAGTTCATACGGTTAAAAGAGCAGAGAAAAAAGTTTAAGAAGCTATAATGTTTGGTAAATAGCGGTTTGAATCAAAATTAGAATTTTGAGCTAATATTAAAGGTTTGGTCAGTCAAATCTGTTAATTTGGATATTTAGTGAATAACAAGATTGTGGGTAAAACTTCTAATTTTGAAAAAGTTGTTAATATAAGTTTTTGAAATTAGAAGTTTTGACATAAGAGTTATAAAGACTATTTTACCCTTAACAATTATCAAAAATCTCTCAATAACATAAATTTAATTTTTTCTAATTCAATTCTTCTCCTTCATGTATTTATATTGTGACATTTGTAAACTAATACTTTTTTTCTTTTTATTCTCACACATTTATATTTGTATTTAAATTTAATAATTAATTAAATTATATTAAAAATAATTATATAAATAATAAATAAATATATAGATCCTTCAAGTATGCTTAGTAATGTTATATTAAAAAAATATTTTTATAATCTAATTAATATTAATAGATACAAAATATTGATAACTAATAAACTAATCAAACAAGTATCGAATATAATCATGTATTTATACGTCATTTTGCTTGTTTAAATAATTAAACAACTATCAATTAATTTTACCAAAGACTTTTATACAATCATCTAATACAATCCGCTAGTCAAATCAGCTAATGTAATATGCTAATTACCAAACAAGGTCATAATTTTTTAAAGTTCGAGGGTCAAAACTATTATTAGACAAAAAAATTCTCATTCCAATTCCCACATTGCATAAATTATGTATGAATTGTTTGTAATTTTTATTATGTGTGATTATTTATTTTGATTACTATTTGTATTTTAGGGTAAATTACACTAATTTTTTCTATTATCAACAATGGTCTTTTATTAAGGAAAGCGAGAATAAGCACTATGAAGTGCAACCAATGTACAAAGAGGAAAAACAGTCCAGAAATATAACCAAAATTTTTAATATTGTCACTCAACTTTCGAGATTATTTTTTTATCATTCAATCATTAGTTGCTTAACGATAGTATCAAAATATTTTATTTAGACAGTTTTATTTATAAAATTGACCTAATATTTACTATTTTTTCATGGCTGACATCATTATTCATTGTCAACGACTAGGGACGGAACTAAAATTTAGAGTTGGGGAGCAAACTATAAATGTTTGAAAGTGGCGGAACAAATTCATAAATAAACTAATTTAAAAAAATAAATAGGAGAACAAAGGGAAAAATGGAGGTGGGGGTCGATTGCCCCTCTCCACCCCTTAATAGTTTCGTTTCTGTCGACGACTAATGTTTACAACATAAACGAAATCAAAGCGTCCCTTTTTCTATTTTTTTTTTCTTTTCAGTTTGATTTTTTAAAATTTTTTAAAATCGACAAAATTTAAATAAAAAATTTATTTTGGTCTAATTTGCTATCTACGTCGTCTAATCATCGTAGAATACTAGAATCAAGATATATTATTTTTTTCTCCACCATTCAAATTTGAAATGAAATACTCTGACATAATTGTATTAGGCGGGGTTTGAAAATCTGAGTTTTAGAGAAAAGTGTTGGGAGTTTCTTTTGCATAAATTTATCCAAAAAATTTAAACCGCATTAGATAATTAACAATCAAGTGATACAAAAAAGAACGGATGATCAAACAAAAATTAAGTTCATGTTTGGTAAATAGTGGTTTGGGTAAAAATTAGAGGTTTAAAATATAATTAGAAGTTTGACTAGTCAAATCTGCTAATATTTATGTTTGGTAAATAGCAGATTAAAAGAGCGGATTGATGTGAAAAAGCTAATTTTGAAAAAGCTCCTAATATGAGCTTTTTGAGATTAGAGGTTTAATATTAGAGTTGTAATGACTCTTTTACCCTTAACAATTACCAAAAATCTCCAAATAACTTAAATTAAATAATAATATTTTTAATATAAATAATAACATATTAAATATTGGACTTATTTGTTGTTACTACTAATTTATATGGTGACATTTGTAAGTTAATTCTATTTTTTTATTATCACATATTTATATGTGCATATAAAAAATTTAATAATTATATAAATAATAAATTAATATATAAATCTTTCAAATATGTTTAAAAATTTATATTAAAAAATAATTTTTACAAATCTAATTAATATTTATTAGATATAAAATATTAATAACTGATAAATTATTCAAACAAGTATTAAATATAATCACGTCCTTATATGTCATTTTGTTTGTTTAAATAATCAAACAGCTATCAGCTATCAGTTAATTTTACCAAACACTTTTATACAACCAGCTAATACAATCCGCTAGTCAAATCATATAATGCAATCAGTTATCAGCTAATGTAATCCGCTATCAGTTATCAGCTATCCGTTAATTACCAAACAGGGCCTAAGTAAAAAAGTTTATTGACAAAATATGCGGCTTACCTTGTTTTTATTTGCAAGTCTTACTAATACTATACCTCTAAAGTTCTTGATACATCAACTTCAATTGAATAGCAATTATTTTTATCCAAGCCATGAATCAATCAAGTGATTTTATTAAAAAAATTGTTATTTTTAAATGATTCATCAAACATTTTGTCTATAGAATATGTATGCCTTACTAAACGATTCGAATTAATGAACTTTTATTAATATTTTAAAAACATTTGAGCCACCAACGGGTTGGTTCAAGTGATAAGCAACTTGATATCGCTTAAGCAGTTCTCGAGTTCGAGGCCTTGTGTATGAAAAAAATTCATGCTGGGAGACTCATCCGCCAAAGTCAAGTGTGTGACGCGAGTCGGTCTAAATTAGTCAGAGCAAAGCCACGGAAAACCAGGATAGCAACAAAAAAAGAGAGTCAGTGCTTGAAATATGTCTATTAACTCCCTATTATAAAATCTAGATCACTCACCCTAAACTCAAAAAATCACTAAACTCTAAATACTAAATTCTAACATTAACCCCTAATTTGAAACCATAACACCCTAAACATCAAATCTTAAACTATATTTTTAAACTCTAAATTAAAACCACTTGTGAACATAAATTTTCTACCGTAAGTGTATGAAATATTTTCTCATGATAAAATTAACAAAACATTACTAATAAAAATGTATTAACTTAAATTATAATAAATTAAATTTAAATTTTATTACTTATAATACAAAATTAAATATAAATTATAAAAAATTAATGTAAATTCTTATTTCTTTTTATTCATCGAACAATCCATTCCCTAATGAAAAAAATAAACGCCAGTAATAAAATAAACTAATTCAATAATTTTTATTATATTTAATAAAAATGTTGTAATCTGCTTACTTATAGAGTAAATAAGTTTATCAGTAATAAAATATTTATAATCTAAAACTATAATCTACCTATCATTTTGTTTAAAGAGGAAAAAATAAATTAAAAGGATAATTCTACGGTAAATGACATGTACCGCAATGTACCATTATTCATATGTACCGCAATGTACCATTAAATGTTTTAATTCGTTTTAAAATTCTAGGGACCGAAAGTGTTATTATCCTCTTTTAGAATAAAATCTCAAAAAATAAATTTTAATATTATTTTTTCAGAATTTCTTTTATTTTTTAATTAAAAAATAATTAAATTTTTATTGCTATAATAATTCATACATTCACTTTAATTTAAAGGTAAAATTCACAAATGGTCACTAAACTTTAAAAAGTATTTAATTTGGTAACTAATTTTTTAATTAGTTCAATCAATGTCATCATTAAACTTTTAATTTTGCTTCAATTTGATCAATTATAATATTAAACTTTGATCAATTATTTAAGGGTAATACAAATCAATGAAAAATCATTTGGAAATATCTATGTTATGTTACATCATTTTACGATTTGTATTACCCTTAAATATTCGAAGAGGCCTTGAGCTCTATTCCCCCATCGTCTACGTTGACTCACCGGTCGGGATGTGTCTAGGGTATGACCCCTAACATGGATATGACATAATCGCCAAGGTTATATGATTACCATTTACCTCAAGCTGTAAATACAGTTCATCACCACCTACAAGAGGGACAGGATACTCAATCTGATTGGGACTCTGGTAATGTTTACAAGAGGGACAGGATAAGATAACATTAGTTATAATTGAGGGATTAAAATAAAATATTAAATTATCTCTAATTAAAATTATAGTCAAATTAAAATAATAAGGGTTAAATTTATTATTTCTTTCAAATTATGACTAAATTATTTGAATATGTAAATGTAAGGATTAAATGTGTTATTATCCAAAATATTTTAACCGTCACATCACCCTTCTAACAGTTGTTAACGGGTAAAAGACCAAATTGGAACAAAACTAAAAGTTTAATGGCAACATTAAGCAATTAAAAGTTTGATTATTAAATTAAATAATTGATCAAAGTTTAATGACCATTTGTGAACTTTACTCTTAAACTAAAATGAATGTAAGAATTATTGTATTAATAAAAGTTTAATTACTTTTTTGAATTAAAAAAATAAAAGAAAATCTAAAAAATAATATAAAATTTAATTTTTAAGATTTTTTTAAAAAGAAATCATAATACTTTCAGTCTTTAAAATTTCAAAATTAGTTAAAACAATTAATAACACATTACGATACATATAAATAATAGTATATTGCGATGCATGACATTTATTATAGAATTATTCGCCATTTGGATAAGAGTTACAAGGAAAATGTGAGGGCAGATGTGTAAAGATGAAAAGAAATCCTTCGAGTTAGTAGAAGGCCGCGAGTTTTTTAAGTTGTGTAGGCCCCACAGCTCAAGTTTCACAAAATTCGCCTCAAACGACTAACGGATAACGGGTGAGCTAACCTTTTCATTTATTTCCACTTATGTCCTTTTTATTTCTCAGCTTATCTTCTCCCCCACCTACTAACTCACCGAGTCCGATAATAGACTCGAATTCTCACCGCGATGGTGCTGGAATCGGAGCTAATCGTCGGACTCCGGGAGTTCTTGGAGGAATCGGACCTCAACACTACAGCAATTGTGCGGCGGAGATTGGAGGAAGATTTCGGCATGGACTAATCGGAGAAAAAGAAGTTCATTAGTCAGCAAATCGATTTATACCTCCAAAACCAGTTCGAAAATGCCGAAGGTGAAGAGCAAGAACTCGAAGAAGATGATCAATAGGAGAATATTAAAACAGAGGAACTTTGACACACCGTAGTTATATTTTTATAGTGAAAATGGTGTTTAAACGAAATTGTTATGTTCTCAATTATTTGACCTTTGACAGTGACACATTTGTTTTTATGGAAACATACTCATCGTACATGAAGTAATGTAGGGATTTCGGTCCTGATCTGTACATGATGCCATTATGTTCTTTTCTGATTTCTCCTTCATTTTAGTTCCCTGAGAATTTTCTACAATCTGAATTTCTTTGATATTTTGGGAGCTGGAAAAAAGGACATGAGTTTGTCTTAGAGGTTGCAATTGTCATCAAACTTACATTTGCTTGTTTCATTTTGCATGTAGGTCAAAAAGAGTTAATAATGAAGTTAAGAAAAGGGAGCTGTCTTGTTGTTGTTACTTTATTTATTTATATTCTTTGTAATGTATGTCCAGAATAGAAAAACCCTGAAATGTAATTAACTGTTTCCCCTTGCAAAAACTATGTTTTGTGATCTTTCACTCTTTTATGTATGACGGTACACCGATTCAAGGAGGCAGGAACATTATCTGGTTGGGATTTGGAGACAACAGGTACGTTCTCTCTGGAAATGGTAGATTTTATCATTTTTTCCCTGTCAACTTTAGTTAAAGCCTTTATTTAGATTCGAGAATTTATGCTTTTACATCGTGTTTGTGTTCTTCGCGTCGGTTGATTAAACATTCTAACACACGAATATGATATGTGTCGAACATAAGTATATGTGTTTCAAGCTGGTACCATATACTACATCCAAAGAGATGTAGAGAAAAGCAGAGACGGAAGGCTTAACGTTCAGTCGCTTTTGAGCCCATTCGGACTTGGCCATTCAAAAGGAGAGAGCGATAACCATGTGTCTCGTGTTGTTCACTTGAGCTTTATCGGCTTAACAAAGAACATGTTTCCAGACACTCGTTTGTTTTGTTTTGATCATTTTGAAATGAGATAAGGATGTTCGAATTTGTCATATAAGACGGATAAAATTCGTCTGCCCCTTTTCGGTGCCCCTACATATGCTCCAACACTAAAACACACTACAAAATTAAATTCTAAGCCCTAACCCTAAATTCTAAATCCTAAACCCTACACCCTATACCCTAAAAAATACACCCTACCCTAAATTCCCTAAACCCTAACTCTAACCCCTAACCTAAAACCCTAAACCCTAAACCCTAAAATTAATTTTGAGCATGAGGCATATGTAGGGGCACCGAAAAGGGGTAGAGGATTTCCATCCATATAACACTCTTACCATTATTAAATCATACGGTTTTATTGTGAAATATTTTAAATGAAAATTACATTTTTCCCTATAAAGTATATATAGTTGAAGATCAGCCACACAAAAAACAAAAATTCTTTCAAGATTTTTTTGGTTGCCATCCTAGATCCTCAAAGTTTTGTCCTAACTAATTTCTAATCGACTCGTTTCGTACACCTAGTTTTTGTAAATGGGTCTTTCAACAAATTTTTTTTGCATAAAAAACTTTAAATTCAAGATTTATTTAAGTGATACTAAACTAATTAATAAATTCTTTCAGAATTTGATTGGTGTGAGAATAATGACAGAACAACAACCAAAAAATCATCTTAAATGTTAAAACATAAACCAATCAATACCCATTACCCCACCGCCGATTAATCAATGAACACGTACTTTTGGATTATACAACCAAATCAAATTACCCTAGTTATGATTTATGATTCCTAAAATTGAAATCTGTTTAAAATTTATCAGAATTTTTAAAATGAAGATTTCGGTACCTATTACACTTCAATACATAAATGTGTATAAACTTTAGTTTACAAGTCTTTTAATTTTTTTAAGGTTTATGAGTTTAGGGTGTAGAATTTAAGATTTAAGTTTTATGGTGTCATGACTAAGGATTTAAGTTTTAAATTTTCTAACTTAAATATAAAAGATTATATATATATATATTTTATACAGCTTGTATATCAAAATATCTCTTTTCTTAAATCTTATTCAAATATCATCTTCAATATATAGTTTTTTTTTTAATTATTAATAACCTTATTTCATTTGCTGTATCTGGTCCACCCTAAAATGAAACAATTATTTTAAAATTCACTTCATTTTATTTATAACTTGTATTATAAAATTATTTGTATATTTTTACAAATATAATTATATCGAAAAAAAATTTAATACACAGGCGGTGTATTTACAAAATTCTTTTAGTTTTAGGGGTTATGTAACACCCGTGTTTTGGGGTTAGAAGTTAGTCGGGTTAGTTGGTTCGAGTCGGTAAAATTTATTTCAATCAAATTAACCTTAGTGTGAGCAAATTAAGCTTTAGTAAAGAGGGAGGGACCTATGTTGTAATTTTCCCCAAAAGATTTTAAGAGGATAAAAATTATCATCTTCTTCCCCTTTTCTTCATTATTTTCCCGTGGAAAACACCCACCACCATCTTCAAACTCTCTCAAATTTTCAAGTCACTATTCCCTTTGATTTCTTCATCAATTCAAGGGGTTTTTGAAAGGTAATTATGTTTTCTTAATCTCCTCTTTATCCTCTATCTATCTATAGTCTTAGATTTCAAAGTTATGGAGTTTTGAAAATTAGGGTTCATATCAAAGTTTGGGTTTTTAAGGGGTTTTCATCTTGTTTTGATAAATTGAGTTGGGGCTTTGTTTAATCATGTTAAAAGGTGTAACATATATCAATTTGGTTGAATTTTGATAAAAATCCGAAGTGGGTTCTTAGACCCATTTTTAAAGTGTCAAAAACTTAATTTTTTGGTGAGTTTTAGATTGTAATTAGAGGGCTGATGGTTTATGTATGCTAGGAGGATGTTTTGGGATCATTTAGATGTCATTTGGGTGTTTAAAAACATGATTTTCTGCTGGGTAAAATAGGAGTACGAAAATGGATTTTTGGAGGGTTTTGGGTGAGTTTTGGGAGTTGTTTTAGGTGGGAAATTGATAGCCAATGGTAGTACTATGATTAGGGATTGATTTGGGATCATTTGTGGGTGCAATGGATGTTGGAAACATAACTCTTGGAAGAGGTATTGGGGCTGTCCGAAATTGCTAAGTATGGGGTTTGGTCATGGTTTGCAAAATGGTAATTTGTACTTGAATTGTATTCCGGGTTGATAATTTGATGTTGGGCTGATTTGAGGTTGTTTGAATTGTATTGAGGTTGTTTTGAAGCAAGAATTTGGGTTGGCAAAGCATCGAGAAGAAATCCGAAAACTTGGAGATGATGGTTGCTTGGTAGTTGAGCTTGGAAGTAGAGGTGAGTGGTTAAAATATTTTAAATGGTTTTGAGCAATTGGTTCGAGCATGTGGACTAGGTTTAGAGTGGTAGACTCACCTAGAGTTAGGATTAGGGTGGTAGCCTAATCCTAAGCTTTAGTTAGAGACATTGGATGATCTCTTTAATTGATGTTATGCCTCATGATGATTTGTGTATGTATGATGTGTTATACATGTTGTTGAGGCATGGTTTGATGCATTGCTATGCATGTGGTTTGGATTGTAAACTGTGTATGATGATGTTGAGTTTAATATGATGTAGGATGCCATATTATTATTCTTGAACATGACATTATGTTGATTATGTATATGTTGTATACATGTATGATGAGGCATGTTTGATGCATTGTTATATGCATGTTGATGATAGATATGTTATGGTTGCTAATAATGTGCATGTGGTTTGTGCATGACGGTGAGTCATGGTGAGTACATGCTAGGCATGGAAATGTGGTTTGTGCATGACGGTGAGTCATGGTGAGTACATGCTAGGCATGGAAATGTGGTTTGTGCATGACGGTGAGTCATGGTGAGTACATGCTAGGCATGGAAATGTGGTTTGTACATGACGGTGAGTCATGGTGAGTACATGCTAGGCATGGAAATGTGGTTTGTGCATGACGGTGAGCCATGATGAGTACATGCTAGGCATGGAAATGTGGTTTGTACATGACGGTGAGTCATGGTGAGTACATGCTAGGCATGGAAATGTGGTTTGTGCATGACGGTGAGTCATGGTGAGTACATGCTAGGCATGGAAATGTGGTTTGTACATGACGGTGAGTCATGGTGAGTACATGCTAGGCATGGAAATATGGTTTGTGCATGACGGTGAGTCATGGTGAGTACATGCTAGGCATGGAAATGTGGTTTGTACATGACGGTGAGTCATGGTGAGTACATGTTAGGCATGGAAATGTGGTTTGTGCATGACGGTGAGTCATGGTGAGTACATGCTAGACATGGAAATATGGTTTGTGCATGACGGTGAGTCATGGTGAGTACATGCTAGGCATGGAAATGTGGTTTGTGCATGACGGTGAGTCATGGTGAGTACATGCTAGGCATGGAAATGTGGTTTGTGCATGACGGTGAGTCATGGTGAGTACGTGCTAAGCACGGAAGTGTTATGAATTGATATGTGTATCAATGTGATATGAAATGTGTTTTCAAATGTGAAGCGATATATGATGTGGTTAATACATTGGGTTATGTATCATTGTATGATGAATTTATAAGTTGTTGAGCATGACATGAATTTGGTAATATGTTCATGCATCATTTATGCTTATAGCTCATGTGGATCGAAAGTAAAATCATGTATTATATCATGATAGTTGCTCGAGCTTGGACCTTGTATTGTCGAAGGTTTGTTTAATGAGCTTACCCTCACTAAGCTTTTATGCTTACGCTCTCTTTTGTTCGACAATGCAGATAAATAGCTTGTGGATGGCAAGGGCAAGGAAAGGTCTCCAAGTGTTGCTTTTGGTGAGCTCAATGTATGAGTTTTGAGTAAATTAATGTAATAGTTAAGCAATGGGATAGGTTTTGATGTATGTCGATATTGGTTTGATTCTTGGATGACCTTATATGCTAAATTGCCTTTTTGAATGCTATGCATAGATGCTTAGGTTTGTTGGAATGCCTAAATTGCTTGATTGCTTGCGTACCTCTTTGGGTTGTTTAATGCCCTTTGATTCTTGTGAAAGCATGCTTTTATGTTTGATTTGCCTTAGGATTGATGTTAGTATGTTGGTTGGGGTTTTTGAGGGATTTAGGGGCCTCCTTGTGCCTTAAATCAGCTCAAACCTGCAAGTTCGTAGCAAGGGGTATCGATACCCTTGGTAAGGTATCGATACCACCTTCATGATTCAGGCTTCGGGTATCGATACCCATCGGGAGGGTATCGATACCTTTTTGGTGAATGAAGCTACTGCCAATTTCGGTATCGATACCCCTTTAAGGGTATTGATACCGCTGGGGAGGGGTATCAATACCCCCCTGACGGGTATCAATACCCCCTGCAGTTAAAGCTTAAAAAAATTGGGCTTGAGATGTCCTTTTGAGTTGAAATTTGGCAGAGAGGCATGAAACATGACTAATTTCATAATGGTAACTTAAAATTTGGTAAAGTCCTCTTAATTTCCAGAAATTACAATTTGGTCCCTAAATTCGTATTTTGTTCAATTGAGTCCCTTATTGTTTCCCGATTGCTGTGATTTTTGAGTATGCTTATCTCAAGAGTATGCCTAGGTTTAATGTGCATCTAGACAAGTTTAAAAAGAAAAAAGGGTCGTTAATCAAGGTTGACTTTCGGGTTGACTTTGGTTTTCCCCGTGTAATCTTCGTAGTTCGGGTCAGCCGTCTAGGCCGGGCTACGGGGGTTACAGGTTAGAGATTTAGTTTAGGGTCTAGAGTTTAGGTTTTAGGGTTTAGAATTTAATGTTATTGTTTAGGGTTTAGTAATTTAGGATTTGAGTTTATAGTATGAATATACATGTTTGTGTAAAATGTGCGTTTGGTTTCAAAGAATACAAGGCATTTTAATTTTCTTGGAAAATAGAAAATATTGAAGAAAACATGTTTGGTTGCAAAATTTGAAAAAGATTTTTAGAAAATGAAAACAAAAATGAGTGAAATTTTAAAAACAAAAAAAATGTTTTCACCCAATTTAACTCTATTTAACTCTGGTTCGAATCCTTCTAATGCCAATTTTAGAACTTTGGTTTATTTAATCATATTTTATTTTTATTATAATAATATTTTTAATTATTATACTTTAATTTAATTATTTAACGAGTAATTATTTTTTATTTGGATTAAAGATCAAATTAGTCCTCAACGGAAAAAAATCAATCAATCAATTCGTTATTGATTATTTTGCACCCAATTTAGCTCTCATTAGTCGAAACACACTTAATATAGTCCTTCCGTAACGATTGACCAAATTTTGACTACTAAGTCATTGAAAACTAATAAAATGATAATGTGTGGCATACTCTAAGAGTGTTACATCATTAAACCGTAAAAAATAAATAAAAATTCTAAAAAATTATAATTTTAAAATATTTTTTAATTTAGTCATTTACTAATTTTTTTATTTCAAAACAATCATAGTTTTGATTTTTTTTTTTCAATTTGGTCTTTATTGATTTATTTAATTCAAATCACAAACCCCGTTTGTTATCATTACTGTGAGAACTACCATAGTTGTTGTAGATCTCCTATCCAATCTTCCTCCAATCCATGTGAATCAAGTTTTTTACGTGATTTTATTAATTTCCTAGGAAACAAAAAAATTCTTAACAAACAAACTACGTGTTTTAAAAAGAATGTGGATGTTGAAACCTGGAGATGTAAGATTTAACTCCAACACATGCAAACTCCATAGCGTTTCAATGGATCCAAGTGAAGACGGTAGTTGTGGAGAGGAACTAATTAGCAAACTATTTTAAGGTGAGTAGTTGAAGAGGGGTTAATTTTAAATATGTTTTTTATTTTTTTAATATTTTCAAGTGTACCACGTGTCACTATCTTAATGATTGTTTGTGAGTTAATAGTCAAGTATAACAGTCAACGTTATGGGAGGGCTAAATTGATCGCAATTTGAATTATGAAGATCTGATTGATTGTAATTTGAATTATGAGGGCTAAATTGGGCGTAAAAAATCTATAAGGGCTTAATTGAATTTTTAATTTTTTGTTGAGGGCTAATTTGACCTTTAAGCATTTTTATTTTGAAAAACTAGATACCAAACACATTTCGACTATTTTCATTTTTGAAAACAAGTTTTCGTTTCTATTAACCAAAAATATTTTCTAGTTTTTAGAAAACAAAAAATAAAAATCATTTTTTGAAAATGAAAATAAAAAACAAAAATATAAAAAAAGTTTTTAGAATTAAACGGACAAATTTTTGCACGGCATGTATATCAAATTTAACCCAATTATACCAATGTTACATATTTTATATTATTTACTTTCAATATAATTGCCTTTTACTAATAGTTATTTATCCAAAAAATTCTAATAGTCTAATTTCTTTATCTGGAATACTTATTTATCGAAATGTTTTTAAAGGATTTTTCGGAATTGATTTTTTTAACAAATTTTATATTTAATCCTAATCCTATTTAGAGGGAAGGGGAAGGGGGACTCTAAAGAAAGGAAGGAGAGTGTTTCTAGTAGGTCTAGAACCTATGACTTAAAGGAATAAGAAGGAACAAAGATGAACAGTTTGGTCAACCGGCCAAATGTGCTTGCTCTTTTGAGAATTGATTTTTGATTTCGCAAAAGACCGAAGAGATATATATCAAAATTTATACAACAAGAATATATAATTTTTTGAAATTAAAGTATTTAGGACATAAAATTGTTCAATTTCTCAAAACAGACACATTTTCGAAATTTTCTTTATTTTTCTGTTTGTTTCTCTAGAAAAATTGAAGGGAAAAAAATGAATGGACGTCATATGTCATACATTCATTTGAAAAAAAACAAAATAAAACGAACAACGTCGTATCCTTTTCTTTAAGTTTTTTAGGTTTAGCGATGCATCCTCTTCTTCTTATTTTGCTTTGCTGCTGATGGCGGCACCAGATCTGGTGCTGGTTGTCGACCGTCGATAATTTTTTAATATTTTATTTTATTTTTCTTTTGTTTTAGTTTTTAATAAGAATAATTGTACCTTTGCACGTCTTCCTTTGCCTTGTGGCACATATTACCCTATTTTTTGGCATATTTTCTATTTTTTCATTTTTTTTCTTAAGGTTAGATTTGACGTCATCAGACAATTGATCAAGATGAGGCTTATTTGGTTATCTTGTTGATCTTCCCTACTTTGGACCCTTAGATTAGATTTGGGTACACGATTCATAGTCGTGGATAATTTTCTCACGACGCTCGGCTCTGATTTGCGGTTGTCGATGGTCATTCAATAGTTTGATCTCTTTTTGTGGTTTGTTTGCTGATGCAGTCAGATCTGTTCGTATTTATATTTTTTCGAGTCTTTCTGTTGGGGTTTTAACATTTTCATGTATGATCTCAAGTGACTAGTTTATTGTGTCTTGGTTATAGAAAATATCCATATTATATGTTTAATTTACGATTATGATTGTAAACCTTCATTGTAATTCTAGATATGTTCTTTTTTAATAAAACTATCGGCTTTTTATAATAAAATGTCGGCTAACTTTTATTATTTAGAAAGAGAGTCAAACAAAGAGATTCAAACATGAAAATATTCATAACGAACAACAATGAATTAAAAAACTAAAAAGAGAAAAAATATGAAAGGACTCTATTCCTTCTCGAAAGAGGGAAAACTCAGTCACACTAGTAAAGGATGCTCTCACAGTTGCTCAGATGGATAAGCATAGACTCCATTAAATGTTAAAAGGCCAGAGAGTTATCAACATACAAGAGATAAAGTGAATCCCCTACACACTTGATAAATGATGAAGGAGTGACGAACGAAACCAACAATCTTGTAAGCTACTTCGTTGAATAGATCTAAATGCATCGGCAAACAACCACAAGAGGTGATCAAACTACTGAACGACCACCGACAATCGCACATCAGAATCGAGCGTCGTGAGAAATTCTACATGAGCACAAATCTACCAGAAAAGTAGGCGAATAACGTGCCATAAAGTAGAGAGGCATGCCACAAAGGAAGAGAAAACAAGCGCAAAAATATGTGCGAGAAGTAAGAATCCAAAACAACGAGATTCTAATATAAAATTTAGGAGGAAAATCAACAAAAATATAAAAATAAAAACGGGATACAAAAAATAAGGGAAAAGAATATCGGCGGTTAACGACCAGCAATAAAGTTGGTGTCGCATCGGCCAAATAAAAAAAAAAGATGAAAGCGGCGACACAAGGGATGAGAGTATAAATTTTTTTCGGTACTATAAATTAACTAGCGGCTTCTTATAAAAAAGAATAAAACGAAATATTAAACACATATTTTAGTAATAAAAAATTAAACACTTAAAAACAAAAAATAATTTAAATACTTTTTTATTATTGTTTAAGTTTGGTCTAACCGTACGATATTAATTCATTCGTAACATGTGAATACAGTTTTAAAGGGAAAAAGAAGGGGAAAACGAAGGTTTTGTCGGTGGTGAAATGAAGGGAATATGGAGAAGGGAATGAAAAGGGAACCCATGAATTTTCTTTAATTTCTGGAAGACACGATTCCTTTGTAACGGACGGGCATGGACAGAAGAATCTTTTCCTGACCCATTTCTTGTTCCTGATTCCATTTATTTCTCTATTTATTTTTTTAAAAAATAACAGTCAAATATATTTGCATTGTCAAAAGAATCTTTCACATGCCGCCCACAACCTTGTTTTATTATTGATATTTTAATATAAATATTTATATTCGATTCATTAATCAATCAATTTAATTTAATTTAAGTATCAGGTGATCTTTTAAGCTTAATACACTTCATTTCTGACCTATCACACCTTCATTTTATTATTCTTATATTTGAAACAAAAAGTTTTACTTGTCAAACAAATCAAAAGAAAATTACTATATTTGTTTAATTATTGCTTGTCAACTATTTATGAGTAACATTTTTTCAAATTGAATTTTTAATTTATTGATACTTTTACCCTTTTTTTAAAAAAAAATCGTACCTTTTGACCTTTGACCTTTTAATTTTTATCAATTTAAACCAACTGGTGTAAATTATAAAGATTTTTAACATTTTTATATTTCACTTTGCAATTTTCATATTTCTCTTCTGATTTATTAATAACTTTTAATAATACAAAGATATATTTTGTATTGCATTTACATTTTATTATTTTTTATTTTTTCATGAAATAATTGACGCTAATATTAGCAAAAGGATAAAATAGTTGACATTAGTCTTACGAGTCTATTACTTACTCCCTCTGCCTCACGAAGATTTCCTTTATTGACTATTTTGGTCAATTTTTTAAACTTTAACACATAATTATTTAAAATTTATTATTGATAAAAATATGAAAAAATATATTTAAATACCTCTAATCAAATAGTTTTTAAATATATATTTTATAAATTTTAACCATTTAAAATATTTAATATAATTATAGTCAAAGTTTAAAAATTTTGACTTTCAAGGACAATCTTCATAGGACGGAGGGAATATAATTTTTCATCGATTGAGTCAATTTAAAAAAATATTAAAAGCTCAAGAGTTGAAAGAAATAACAAAATGTTTAAAAACTAAACCGATATATTTTTAAAAAATGAAGGCCAAAAATGTCATTAGACTCATGTTATATATATAATACTAATATATAAAGAGATAGGGATTATTTAGATATCAAATCCGGAAATGATAGCAATGGAATATTTGATAATATTTTGTTTTGTCATTTGGTGTTGAATCTGTGATTTCAGCTTGCTTGATAGCAACACTTCCCTTGGTGTTAGGTAAGAAAAAATTAGGTTAAAAAAAAAACAAACATTAATATTTTAAAGAAAACTTATGAATTTAAACCTATGGATGGGATCTGAATGACACAAACGTTTGTAACAATATTCACGACGGTCAAACATTTATCACAAGAAAAACAAACCCCCAACACAACCTAATATGATTCCCCATCTTATCTCACAATTTTTTAACCACTCATGTCAATTACAAAATATTTAATAAATCTACCATGTCTTAAAAGTGATATTATCCAATTTTGGTTAAATTTTAGATTATCTTATATATATATATTTAATAAATTTATATACAGTTTACAAATAAAGTTGTTCAAACTCAAGTCTCTTAAAAAGAACAACATTTCCTTTGTCACTTGAATTATTCCTTAGATTTTTGTTATTTTAGATTTAGATTTCACATCTCATTTGTATTGTATTATATATAATGTTGATATCAATTGAATATTTAACTATAAATTGTATTATGAAAGCGTTTGTAATTAAAAATATATATTAAAATTACCAACAATCAGTTAGTCTAGCGAGACGAGGTACTAGATCTCTTAAACGAGGCTACGGGTTCGAATCTTGATTAGTCAGCCAATAAGCAGTGGCAGATCCAAAATCTAAAAAATGGGGTCCAAAATTTTAATAAAACATTTTTCTTTATAAATGGGTATGAAAAATAAAATTTCCTTTACAAATTAAACTATATTTTTAAATTTTTCCAAAAATGGAGATGTATATGCTTCTCATGGGAGCCATATGCATCCGCCTCTGCCAATGGGTCGGAAAATAATGGTTAAACCCAAAAAAATTGAAATTCAATGAGTGATCCCAATAAAAAAGCTGAAATGAACAAATATTATCGAAACCATATTAAGAATGAAAAATTTTTATCTCGGAACCATATTAAAAATATAAGTAAGGGTTAATATTTAATGCACCACCGTTTGAGTTTTTTCTTCCACAAGCGGGTTTCAAATGCATGTTATTTTAGGGGCATTAAACCCTACACACTAAAAATTAAACCTTAATGTAAGACCTTAAAAGCTAACCCTAAACCTTAAACATCTTAATCTTAACCCTTAAAACCCTAACCATAAACTCTAAAAACACACCGCTTGTGGAAAACACCTGTTGTTGAGTGGATCGATTTAACCGATATAGCCAAGATGAGCGAATTGGCACTTTAAAAATTGAAAGGAGGAAAAGGAACAATTAAAAATGAAGAACAAGGCATTTATAGTAGTTCAAGCTTCTAAACAAGCTCTACATCCACTACCTTAGCTCACACTAAGGATTTTCAACAAACTCTTCACTAATTTGTTCTTCCCCTTTTCTAGGCTAAGGAGACAACCTTTACAAATTCAATCTTTCTACCCAAAGATTGAATGACAAGACTCTCAATTATAAAGAACAAAAGGAAATTTGAAATGTATCTCTCACAAGACTAATATATTGCCCGATTACAAACTAACTCTACCTAAACTTGAAAGAAAGATGAACGATTGAGAATTTTACAAGTTGGGTACACAATTTGACTCTAATAGGCTCAAGGGTTTGGAATAAATGCTTTGATGTTGCTTGAAGGTTCAATAGTTGTTGTTGATGCTTTTTAGGCTTGCTTTTATACCTTCGCATTGATTTCTAGCCGTTTGGGTGGTTGAGATCATCAATAGAGCCATTGAGGCTCTCTCTTCCCTCCATAAATGTTGTTCTGCAACTACTTGTATTGGAACACGAGACCCAGTATCGAAATGGACAAAAAAAAAGAAAGAGCCGTTGTGTGTAAAAAGGGCTCATATCGAAACATCTATAGGCCATATCGAAACAGTAAAATGCAAAAAGAGGGTCGTATCGAAACGAGAATAGGTTGTATCGAAACGTTTTGAAACTGTAAACTTCTGTTTCGAAACAACATAGGGGTGTGTCGAAACACTTAACCAAATTTTCAAAAGTTCGTTTCTGACAAGTAACGGCTAGTTCATTTAATGCTCGATTTTGAAAATACTTAACCCTTGTATCGAAACGGGTATGAGCCCTTTTGAAACAACACTTAAAAATCAAAAACCCAGATGAAGGTTGTATCGAAACGGATCCTTCCAGTGGCAAAACGTATCGAAACACTTTGGGGTGTTTCGAAACGCCTGGGCAGTTTTGTGTATTTTGGCTTTGAAACACTTACAAAAATTTATGGGGTTTAAGTTTTGGCTCCAAAACATTTTAAGTATAAATTTTACTTGTCAAATATAAGTATTTTGATTACTTAAAAATTTATTTACTTTGCAATTTAGTCCTTGGATTATTTGTTATATCAAAATCAAATATTGGTTTTACAATCTCCCACTTTTTGATATAACAAAACCAAAGCAAAATTTTAAGTAAACTCTCCCTAAATTGAAGTTAGTTTTTGAATTTTATTTAGCTTAACCCTTAACTGTAACCCCCTCATCTCGGTCTAGCCAACAGATCGAACCGAACGGGTCACACGGGGAAAACCGAAGCGAAACCCGCCAAGATCTCACTCCGATTAGCAACCCTATTTTTTTTCTTTATTTATCTTGTCTATATGCTTCAGTCGACCCTATGTGAGAAAAGCAAACAGTAGAAGAGCAACAAGAATACGAACCAAATAGATCAGACAATAAAAGACAAGTTTTAGCCATTTAACTCAGGCCGTATCGATACTCCAAGGGACCGTATCGATATGCCTTCAACGGTCAACCTTCCCCAAAGTCAACTTTGAGAGTCCGTACCGATACCCTGCAAGCTGGTATCGATACGCACCCAACGATCATATTCTCAAAGTCAACCCCCAAGACCGTATCGGTACGCCTGAGGCCCGTACCGATACCATAATTTCTCGTCAATTTCTCAGATTTCCAGTGAGCAAAAGGGTATCGATACGTCTCATCGCGTATCGGTATGCTATGCTTAAAAACAAGGGACTGTATCGATACTTCCCTTGAGCGTATCGATACGCCCAACACAACAAGACTGCAGATTTCGAAATTTAGCACAAAGGGACCAATCTAGAAATCTTGAGCAAACTTTAGATCAACATATAAACATGCATAAAACTTAGAGAAATCAAGTAACACTCATTTAACGCAATCAAACATACAACAAGGCTCAATTCATCAAACAAGGTTTAATAAGCAACCAAACATGCTTAACATCCACCAAAAAGGTCAAAAGCCAAACCAAGCATACTTCAACACTTTAAACATGTTAACAACATTAACAATAGCAAAACATAAGAGTTTGGACACCAACTCCATAGCAACAAGTCTAGCATTCCCATTGCCTAAGTTTTATTACAACTAAGAAAATCATACTTTGAGCTAGCAAAGAACTCCAAGAACTCCTCCATTGCCCCGCTCGCCTCCAAAGCTACTAACGGTCTACATTGTTGGAAAAAGAGAGCAGAGCTCTAAAACACAACAACAACAATGCAGTTCAAAACATATATATATAGTTTTAAGACAAAACAATTTAAGGAGGAATTACGATAAATGGAAACATAGACAAAACATGGTATGCACATGCATAACCAATTCTGGTGGGACTACACATCACCGTACACAACAACTAGCATATTTCCGGTGGGACTACACATCACCGTACTCATCTACTAGTCCTCTACGGTGGGACTACACATCACCGTATTCAACAACAACTAACCATCACGTGAGGCTCGACAACAACTACAACAACCCAACAACATTAAGAAGGGAGACAAAAGCATTTCATAATTCACACCACAACACAAATAAACCTATAAGCCAACAATTCACGAAACGAGACGAACATAGACAACTTACGCTCGGGTTTAGGTTGGCCTCTAAGGCTCCACCCAAACCCCAAGAAACCTCGTTGAGCAATTAAAGGTTCAAAACAAGTTCTACTCACCAGCTCAAAAACCCGAAACAAGCTAACTATTCTCGTTCAAGCTTCCGCAACTCCCGATGTGAAGTCCAAAGGACCCGAATCATTATCCGCTGCTTCTACCCAAATCAAAACAAGGGATTAATACATCTTTCAACATTCAAACTTGCTGAAATCATTTCCATCAAAATCTGACAACAACTAGCCATCTATTTCTATTCCAAACTATCCAAAACCATCTTCAAACCTACTCTAACTTTAATTTATCATCCAAACCACATTCAAACACTATAAAAACATCAACCCAACAACATCAAAATATTAGAAACCCTTCTCCATTATTTCTAAGCCAAAACCCATTAGTAAAAAATACCCATTTTATCAAAATCTGGGTTTTTATGCTAAACCCAATATCTCAACACCGTTTTACCCCCAAAATACGATTTACAACTAACCCAAAACATTGTTTTCATCAAAAAGCTTAAACCCTTCAAAAACCCCATTTTTACTCAATGGAGAACTTGAGAAAATCTTTAAAACTTGAAAGAATAATGCTAAAAACAAGACTAGATTGAATAGGGGAATAAAACCAAGTGCTTACCTCTTTGAAATATCCAAAAATGATGAAGGTTGGTGAAAAAGGTTGGTGGCTATGGCTTGGGGGAGTTTAACGTGAAAAGGGCTTTGAAAGGGGGAAGAAGAAAAATATGATAAACTTTTGAAATACATTATTTTATTTTAATTCAAAATTATCTCAAAAACCTATTTTTTCCCATTTTACCAAAAGACGCCTTTTTAAAATTTCCCCTTTCCTCTAAAGCTTTTAAAATTGGTGATTCTAAATTGTTTCCCCAAAATTGCTTAACCCGAACCAACCTATAATCACGAGATAAAGCAATATAGCACTAGAACCAAACAAAGCATAATTAAAGCAACATAATTTCATTAAGCATAAAAAACCAAAGCAAAATAAGTCCATAATATCCAAACATAAGAGTCAAACTTAATACGTAAAAACAATAAATCAAAGCATAGGTCTTAAAGCAAAAACATAGATAGGTGCAAAAATAGGGAAATCATGAACTAGATGATATGCAATGGAATGCAAAGATCTAAGGCTCATCGTCATCTTCATCTTCTTCATTTGCGGAGCTCCTTCGAAATTGTCTCCACTCTCTATAGAAACCGGTAAAGGACATGTCCATAGAGGTTTGTTGAGTTTCAACCGATGTGAGGCGATTCTCAACACTTTGGATACGTCCCTCCACGGAAGTGAGACGAGTGTCAAGAGTGGCAAAACCGGAGTCCATGTGGGTTCGCAAGCCATTGAATTACTCGGTAAGGAAAGTCATAAGGGCTTCGTTATTTGGTGGAGCAACTTGAGGTTGAGGTTCGGGGGCCGCAACTTGAGGAGGATGCTCGGCACGAATCCACTCTCCATCAATGAAATGAAATTTTCAACGGAGAAGTGTGCACTCAACGATGGGATCCTTGAGAGGTTTTAGAAAGTCAAGAGAACAATCGATCCCTAACTTTGAGAACAAGTAACTCAAGGTGATGACATAAGTGAAGGAAGTGACAAGATCGGAGTTGCAATTTTGAACAAGATGCACAATCTCAGCAAACATGATTTGACAAAGATTTGGTCGATGTTCCTCACGAAAGCAATGTATCCAAAAGTCGTCGACTTACAAATGTGGGAGAATTTTCCTTCGGAAGGACGAAACCACCACGAGACCATGAGATGAAGTATACGATCATGAGCATCAAGGATCGTGATTGAGCCACCAAGAGTATGTCCCAACGAGTTCTCATCCGAGATTCCCTCATCTTCAAACCCGAAAACATTGACCAAGGTTTCCGGATCAACTCTAAACTTCTTCCTCATTATATAAGACTCAATGACAACCACTTGATCGACATTTGAGATACAACGGGCATTGGCATAGAAGAGAAGAACCATGTTACGGTACAAAGTACCGGGTAAGCTCAAAAAGGGCATGACGTTCCAACGCCTCAATAAAGTGAGATAGCGAAATTGAAAACGTTCGGAATCCAAAAATGTTATAGAGACAATACGCTCACGACAGATAGCATGATCTTGAAAGAGCTTGAAGTTGGTATAGGCGTTTTTGTTTCGAAGACTCTTTTGGTAGAGTAGAGTGAGATTGAGACGAGTAGAATCGTCATCGATGTTAGAGCTTCCACCAGCCTCATTGCTTCGTACTCTCTTCCTAGAACCCATAATTGAAATCTGGAAGGAAATCAAGACACAAAAACATATGTATGCGTAAATCAACCAAATTCAATCAAATATGTAATCCGATAATCAAGGTGTTAAAAAATATACAATATAATTTAAAAACATATATAAATATAAAATAAATTTTTGGTAAAAAGGATTTCAAAAAATAGATTTAAAAAATATACGATATAATTTTATGTTCGAATAAAAAAAATTCAGGTTTTGAAGATTTTTTTTGCAAAAACTTGAAAAGTAATACTATATGTATATGTTTTATACAAAAAGTAATTAAAAACCAATAAAATTAAACAAATATCCAAAATAAAAGAAGGAGGGTTTATACCTTGATATAGGATAATGTATGAATAAAGGCTGATTAATGCACCAAATTGCTTGCAAAGCTCTAGCCTTGATGTGTAGATTGAAAACCCTAAAAAAAATTAGGTTTTGATATGAAAAATCAAGGATTTGAGGAGTTTATATAAGGGTTTTCGGTTAGGGTTTGAGAGAAAAAGAGAGTTGGTGTTTAAATTAAAGTTTGATACTCTTTTAATGCTATTTAAAGCAATCTGCACGAACGTGTTTTGATACACCACTTGGCATATCGAAACGCTTTCGAGCCGTTTCGGTATGAGACACGTTTCGATACAGATTGACCCTGTTTTGGAACAATACCGCGAACCCGTATCGAAACACGAAGAGTCTTTTTCGATACGATTCAGTACTAGAATTAACTTAGATCGAACCTGTATCGAAACATATGTACATGTTTTGATACACCCTTGCCAGAAAATGCATTTTGGGCAGTTTCATGTCTAAAGAGCCAACTTAGATTGAGTCTAAATGCATGTAAATGATATATGAGCATGTTATATGAACTAAAACTGATGCATATTCCCCCTAACAACAAGCATAGATGCAAAAGGAGGCAAATCAACACAAGCATAAGCATCAAATAATTTCAAGCACATTTTTGACCATTTGGGACCTAAAAGGGTCAAAGAAAGGCTATTTAAACCTAACTCTCTCCTAAGGGTCCAAAAATGTTCTTTATCTAATGGTTTGGTAAATATATCCATTAATTGGTTCAAGTTATCAACATATTCTAGAACTACATCATTTTTCAAGACATGATCTCTAATGAAATGATGTTTAATTTCTATATGTTTGGTTCTAGGGCGTTGAATGAGATTCTTAGTGAGAAAAATGGCACTAGTGTTGTCACACTTAAGGGGTATGGTATCTACTTGAACACCATCATCTAAGAGTTGTTATTTCATCCAAAGAACTTGAGCACAACAACTCCCTAAGGATATGTACTCCGCTTCGGTGGTAGATAAGGCTACGCTATTTTGTTTCTTAGAGAACCAATATATGAGCATACTACCTAAGAATTGACATGTTCCAGAGGTACTTTTGCTATCTATCATACATCCCCTATAATTCACATCGGAGAAGGCATGAAGGTCAAAGGAAGAGTCTCTAGGATACCAAAGACCTAAACAAAGTGTATCTCTAAGGTATTTAAAGATTCTCTAATGGCAACTAGGTGTGATTCTCTAGGACTAGCTTGAAACCTAGCACACAAGCAAACACTAAACATGATATTGGGTCTACTTGCGATAAGGTAAAGCAAAGATCCAATCATAGAATGATAAATCTTAGAATCAACACACTTACCTCCTTCATCCTTGTCAAGCTTAATTGACGAGCTTATAGGAGTGGCTTGAGGCTTCACATTCTCTAAGCCAAACTTCTTGAGCATATCCTTGATGTATTTGGCTTGATTAATGAAGGTGTCATCTTTCTTTTGCTTGATTAATGAAGGTGTCATCTTCCATCACGCTCATCTCAAACTCACCTTGCATTAGCTTAGAAAATTCTTGGCGATAAAATTCATTAGTAGAACCAAAAAGAATATCATCAACATATATTTGAACTACTAAGATGTCATTGTCATATCTTTTAATGAAAAGTGTATATCCACCTTGCCTTTTTAAAATCCTTTTCAATTAAAAAGTTTGAAAGTCTTTCATACCAAGCTCTAGGAGCTTGTTTCAAACCGTATAAAGCTTCTGTTAGTTTAAAAACATGGTTTGGAAAGTTTGGATCTTCAAAACCGGGTGGTTGTTCAACATACACTTCTTCATTTATAAAACCATTTAGAAAAGCACTTTTTACATCCATTTGAAAAAGCTTGAAATCATGATAGCATACAAATGCAAGAAGTATCCTAATAGCTTCCATTCTAGCTACGGATGCATATGTTTCATCAAAATCAATTTCCTTTTCTTGAGTGTAACCTTGAGCAACAAGCCTAGCCTTGTTTCTCACTATGTTAACACTCTCATCTAATTTGTTTCTAAATACCCACTTAGTTCTTATAGTAGATTGATTACTAGGCCTATCAACTAATGTCCATACTTTACATCTTTCAAATTGATTAAGTTCCTCTTGCATAGCCAATATCCAAAAATCATCTTTTAATGCTTCTTTGATATTTTTAGGCACTATGCATGAGTTAAATGCAACATAATTCATAAGTTTGAGAGAGGATCTAGTAGTTACCCCATTGGATGAATCACCCAAGATTTCACCATCTTTGACATAGTTAAACTCCCTTGGGTATGTCACCTCATTTTCCTCAAGAGCCAAGTCCTTCAAGGCTTCAAGAGGTGGATCTTGTGCATCCTCTTCTTTAGTTGGAATCTCACCCACCTTTGATGTTTGTCCTTCATCAATGGCTTCAATGATCCTCACATCATCATCATCACAAGATTCTTTCCTCGGAAGGAGGTTATCATCGAAAACAACATGTATAAACTCTTCAACAACCAAAGTTCTTTTATTAAATACCTGGTAGGCTTTAGAATTTAGGGAATAACCCAAAAATATTGCTTCATCACTTTTAGCATCAAATTTACCTAAGTCGTCTTTTCCATTGTTTAAAACAAAACATTTACGACCAAAAGGGTGGAAATAGCTAATGTTAGGCTTTTTGGATTTTAAAATCTCATTAGGTGTTTTCTTTAAAATATGCCTAATCATTACTCTATTAATAATATAACAAGTCGTATTAGTGGTTTCCGCCAAAAAATACTTAGGTAAATTGTTTTCATTAAGCATTGTCCTAGCCATCTCTTCTAAAGTTCTATTTTCCCTCTCAACTACCCCATTTTGTTGAGGAGTGTGAGGAGCCGAAAAATTATGGCTAATACCATTTTCATTACAAAAATCTTCAAAACCCATATTTTGAAACTCGGTTCTATGATCATTTCTAATATGTGAAATTTTAAGATCAAGATCATTTTGGGTAATTTTTGTAAATGTAATAAAATTTTCCAAAGCCTCATCCTTAGTACTTAAGAATAGAACCCAAGTGTATCTAGAAAAGTCATCCACCAATACAAATGCATATGACTTACCACCCAAGCTCATAGTTCTAATAGGCCCAAATAAATCCATGTGGATTAGTTGTAACACCCTACTAGTCGAAACATCATTAATGGGTTTAAATGAGATTCTCTTTTGTTTACTGCACAAACATCACATATTTTATGTAATGAAAATTTTAGTTTGGGCAAACCTCTATCTAGATTTTGGGTAACTAATTTTTCTAAAACACTTATGCTAGCATGCCCTAGTTTCCTATGCCACAACCATGCATCATTCTCATAATGTGCAACTAAACATGCATGAGATGAATGTATGTCATCTAAATGCACCATATAAATGTTTCATATGCGATGACCATTGAGCATTATTTCTTTAGTTTTAATGTTCACAATTTTACACCCATTTTTATCAAAATGAACATCAAAACCTTTATCACAAAGTTGACTAATGCTCAAAAGATTATATTTTAGACCATTGACAAGTAAAATATTTTAATAAGAATAGAAGAGAAATTACCAAGAGAGCCAATACCCTCAATGTGGCCTTTGGAGTTGTCACTGAAAGTCACCACTCCACCATGCTTTGGCTTGAGCTCTATGAATCTACTCTTGTCTCCGGTCATGTGTCTTGAGCATCCACTATCAAGGTATCATGTTTTTGACTTGAAGCTTTGGCCTTGTAGCAATGCTCCCCCTACAAAAAAAGATTAGTTCTTTAATTTTGGTACCCAAACCATTCTGGGTCCATAAACGTTAGCTCCCAAAAACTTGGTTCCCATAGGAATCCAAGATGAAATATCAACAATATTGTTAGAAGTTACAAGTTCCTTAGAAGCCCATACACTTCTAATCCTCTTAGCTCTAGGATGCCTTTGAGAGCCACTTTATTTGTAGTTAAAATCCTTTCTCTTTACATATTGAGTTTTTGAAGAACTACCCTTGTTAAAACCATTTTCCCAATAGCAAGAGAGGTTTTAAGATTATCCATTTCCTTAGTGTGATAATCTTGGAAATCGAAAAGAAGTTTTTCAACATCAAGATTTTTCTTTTTAAGCTCATTTGAAAGATTTATCAAATATAAAACCTTCTTTTCCAATTCGAAATTAGATTTTGAAAGAGACTCATTTTGAGATTTTAAATCGGAAATAGTTTTCTTGTTTTTCAAACTAGACTTTTTGTATTTCTCAACCAATTCATCGTAAACGTCTTGCAACTCATCATATGCATCATATAATTAATCATAAGTAAGAGATGATGAGTTAGAGTTTACCATAAATTCCTCCTCAAGGGTCATGAGGCAAAGGTTGGCCACTTCATGCTCTTCATCCTCAGATGATGACTCCTCATCACTCCAAGTTCCTACTTGAACCTTGAGCTTCTTCTCATTCTCAAAGCTCTTCTTCTTTAGTTGAGGGCAATCGATACGAATGTGATCCAACTTCTTGCACTCATAGCAAATGAGTTGGTCATTTTCTTCTTCTTTGTTCTTGTTCTTGAAGTCTTTTCTTCTTGAAAACTTTATACCACGGTTAGACTTCATGAACCTTGAGAATCTTTCGGCTATCCATAGCCAATTATTCAAATTCATCTTCCCCACTAGAAGTGCTCTCCTCTTGTGGTAGAGAGGCTTTGAGAGCAACTTCTTGCCTTTTCTTCTCTACCTCTTGCTTGACTACTATTCTTTCTTCTTTTCTCTTCTTCTCTTCCTTGTTTCATGATCTCATGTGTGAGGAGAGAACCAACTAGTTCATTAAGCTTTAGGGTATTCAAATTCTTTTGCTCCGATGATGGTCGTTCTCTTCCCATCCCATGATTCGGGAAGAGAGTAGAGTAGCTTTTGGACTAACTTATCTTCGGGGATGATCTCTCCGAAGCCCTTCAAACCATTGACGATGACGGAGAAGCGATCAAACATCTTTGTTACGGTCTCATCGGCCTCCATCTTGAAGTTCTCATAACTAAGATTGAGGATCCCGATCTTCGTCTCTTTCACATCGTTTGTTCCTTCATATGTGGTTTCAAGAGTGTCTCACAATTCTTTAGCACTTGTGATTGATGACACTTTGGAGTAGATGTCCAGTCTGAGAGCACAAAATAACATGTGCAAGGCTTTGTTTTTCACTTGTAATTTTTTTCTATCATCTTCACTCATTTCCAACTTCTTCTTTGGAACAAGCCTTTATTCTTCATCTCTCTTCATGGGAATGGTTGGTCCATCTTCTACCACATCCCATACTAGGTAATCACTTGATTTGATGAAGAGACGCATTCGGTTCTTCCAATAGGGATAGTTATCCCCATTGAAGAAGGGTGGTTTAGTGGTAGATTGAGACTCGTACATGCTTGTCCTAGAGGTAAATTCCATGGCTTAACTTGGAAGTTGATCAACACTCTTCTAGGGTCTCCTCTTGTGGTTGTGAAGCCTTCAACGAGGTAGGCTTTGATACCAATTGTTGAGTGGATCGATTTAAACGATATAGCCAAGAGGGGGTGAATTGGCACTTTAAAAATTGAAAGGAGCAAAAGGAACAATTAAAAATGAAGAACAAGGTACTTATAGTGGTTCAAGCTTCTAAACAAGCTCTACATCCACTACCTTAGCTCCCACTAAGGATTTTCGACAAACTCTTCACTAATTTGTTCTTCCCCTTTTCTAGGCTAAGGAGGCAACCTTTACAAATTCAATCTTTCTACCCAAAGATTGAATGACACGACTCTCAATTACAAAGAACAAAAGGCAATTTGAAATGTATCTTTCACATGACTAATATATTGCCCAATTACAAACCAACACTCCTCAAACTTGAAAGAAAGATAAACAATTGATAATTTTACAAGTTGGGTACACAATTTGACTCTAATAGGCTCAAGGGTTTGGAATAAATGCTTTGATGTTGCTTGAAGGTAATAGTTGTTGTTGGTGCTTTTTAGGCTTGCTTTTATACATTATCATTGATTTCTAGCCGTTTGGGTGGTTGAGATCATCAATAGAGCCGTTGGGGCTCTCTCTTACCTCCATAAATGCTGTTCCGCAACTACCCGTATCGGAACACGAGACCCTGTATCGAAACGGACACCAAAAAAAAGAAAAAGCTGTTGTGTGTAAAAAAGGCTCGTATCGAAAAAGTAAAATGAAAAAAGAGGGTCGTATCGAAACGGGAATAGGTTGTATCGAAACGTTTTGAAACTGTAAACTTCTGTTTTGAAACAGCATAGGGGTGTATCGAAACACTTAACCAAATTTTCAAAAGTTTGTTTCTGACAAGTAACGACTAGTTCATTTAATGCTCGATTTTGAAAATACTTAACCCTTGTATCGAAACGAGTATGAGCCATTTCGAAACAACACTTAAAAATCAAAAAACCCAGATGAAGGTTGTATCAAAACGGGAATAATCCGTATCGAAACGGATCCTTCCAGTGGTAAAACGTATCGAAACACTTTGGGGGTGTTTCGAAACGTCTGGGCAATTTTGTGTATTTTGGCTTTGCAACACTTTGAAAAATTTATGAGGTTTAAGTTTTGGCTTTAAAACATTTTAAGTATAAATTTTACTTATCAAATGTAAGTATTTTGATTACTTAAAAATTTATTTACTTTACAATTTAGTCCTTAAATTATTTGTTATATTAAAATCAAATATTAGTTTTACACTTGTGCATCAATTATTTTCATATATATTAACAATAATATGATACTTTCCCTTAAACTAACTAGGGTGGAGGGTATAGTTGGCAATAAGTACTTTTCCTTGCATAACATTGGAAGGAAAGTTCCAAGAACAGTTAGGATACCTTATCATGATAGAAAAAATTCTTATCTAAAATGAAATGAAAAGACTAAAATACCCAATAAAATCTTATTGGGGAAGTGAAGAACTAATGTTTTGATATAATAATTGAAAAATAGTTTGGACTGATTTAAATGATTTTATCATTTAAATCTTTTCCAAAAGTTCAAACGACTTGAAATTATGTTTAGGGAAGTTTTTAAAAAGAGTTTTACATGTTTTGACATTTTAATACTCCCACGTAATATTGACCACAATGGTCATAAACCCCATTGTTATTATATACTATAAAGAGTTGAATTATTTATAATATAACAAAAAGGGAAAATTAAGTGAAAAATTAAGGGGGAGCTTTTTGTCAAAAACAATTTGTCAAAATATTTAGTTATATCAAAAAGGGGGAGATTGTTGAGAAATATTTTGATATAACAATTATGTGAAAATTGTTTTAAGACTTATTTAAAGACTTCAAAGATAATTCAAAAGTCTTTAAATCTTGACAAAAAGTTTTAAAAGAGTTCGATTGAATACCTATATCGAACTACTCTTTTGAAAGTCGAAAAATGTCAAAATACATGTTTTTAGAGTAAAGTTTCAAAACCTTAAACAAAGGTCTCGAAACATGTCAGGGCAGTAGCCAAATTTAGAATGGCTTTAAAATGGCTTTAAAAGGTTTTTAAAATGTGTTTAAAAGATCAAATTCCACAAAAACCATAGGCCGTTTCGAAACACCATAGGGCGTTTCGAAACAGGGTGATTCCAGTGGCAAAACGTTTCGATACACGTATCGAAACGGGCCAAGCGTTCCGAAACGGTATAGGCCGTTTCGATACGCCTACGTGGCAACGACCCTAACGGCTATAAACCCCAACGGCTCTTTCCAATCTAATATTCAAAATGCAGGCGTTTCGAAACAGGTATAAGGCGTTCCGATACGCGTTCCGAAACGGAGACAGGGTGTTCCGAAACGGATACAGGGTGTTCCGAAACGGGTACCCCGACAGGCTGCAACGGCTATCTCTATAAAGAGGCGTTCCGAAACGGGCTTGAGGCGTTCCGAAACGGGTAGCAGCTGAATTGCATTTTGGATGGAATTAAAGTCTTCAAACGGCTATATTTTGATCCCAACGGCCATAAACGGCTACAAACTCAATTGGGACTATAAATAAGGCCTCCAAGCATCAAGAAACATTAAGAGACAAGATCCAAGATTCATGATCAAGAGAAATAGCGTTTAAGTCTTTATCTTCCTTATTTCTCTTGTAAATATTGTATAGAGAGTGTTTTGTTTTTCATTGTTCTTATTCTTTACACTCTTGTGAGCTCAACTCTCGTAAACACCCACCTTGTGAGGTATATTTGTTTACATATTTCTACCCTTGTAAAAGGAGAGGTTCTAGTTTAGCCTTGAGAGAAAAACTAGAGAGGTTCTATCTTAGCCATTGAAAAGATAGGGTTGTAAGGTTACCCTTTGTCCTCAAAAGGAAGAATTCATTGTTGAGTGAATTGGGAAATCCTTAGTGGACGCTAAGGTAGTGGATGTAGACTTTGGTTAGAAAGTCGAACCACTCTAAAATCATCGTGCAAAAATTGTCTACCATTATTTCGGTTTTAGCCAATTCAACCACCAAGCAATTACAACCCTCATTGACGGTTTCGGTGATCGATTCGAGCGTGCCTAAAAACCCAACAATTGGTATCAGAGCCTCGTCTCCATCGAAGGACTAACATCCAGGAGCAAAGATCCAACGCTCGTAGTCCACCGTACAAGAAAATGGCAAGCGGTACTACAATGATTTCATTTGAAGAAGGCCGCTCTATCTTGTGTCCTCCTCTCTTCAAAGGAGAAGGTTACTTCCAATGGAGCAACATCATGAAATATTTCATCCAAGGATTCAACCTTGACATTTGGAAGATTATCATAAGTGGACATTCGGAAGCTCCTAAGAAGAAGAAGAAAAGGAGTGTCGAAGACACAAAGAAGGACCATCTCAATGCAAAGGCTATGCACATTCTTCTCTGTGCCCTAAGTGAAGAAATTTCCAAGAAGGTCTCCCCATCCAAAAGTGCCAAAGAAATTTGGGAGAAGCTTGAGAAATTATATGGGAAAGAAGAGAAGAAAGATGATGCTTCATCATGTGCAATCCTCCCCTCAACACCTAAGGTGGATGGTGTTTTGGCTCTCGATGAGCCCGAGGTATCTTCTAACTCAGATGAATTAAATTCACATTCTTTTGATGAGTTACAAGATGCTTTTAATGAATTATATTTGGAATTTGAGACCATGAATTCCAAATTTAGGAAAATGATTTCAAAACTCGAAACTGAAAATGATTTTCTTTTAAAAACAAAAATGGATTTTGAAAATCAAAATGAAATTTTAAAAAATGATTTAGAATTTTCAAAAACAAGTAAAGATGTTTTAGAAAAAGAAAATTTTGATTTAAAAGTTAAGCTTGAAAGCTTAACAAAAGAAAAAGAAATCATTTCTAATAATTCATCTCATCCCGTAATGGCAAAATGCTCACATTGCCATTATCATGGTCATTCGTTGCATACTTGTCCTATAAAGAAAAGAAAAGCTTATAGGATTAGACAAGTATGGGTTCCTAAGGGAACTAGAGACATTGAAATTAATGTTAATGGATCCAAAGCAATTTGGATACCAAAATCGAAGTAAATGTCTCTTGTAGGTGTGTTGGAGCAAAGGCAAGAAAAGCAAGAATCTTAAATGCTCTAGTCACACAAGTGAAGCTATGGGAGAGAAGAAACTCAAAAATACTGGCATCAATGTAAATACCATGGCTCTCAAATCCTCCACGTGTCATCATGAAGATTCAAGTGAGGAGGATAGTGAAGATGAAGAGATGTCCTATCTCTTCAACAAATTCACCCGATTCATGAAGAACAAAATGGAAAAATCCAAGCATGAATCGAGGAAGAAGATGAAGGATTCCCATAAATCCAAAAAGAAGGGATCATCTTCTAAACAAGCATACGTGGCCACTTGGAGTGATGAAGACTCCACCGATAATGAAGTAGCCCACCTATGCATGATGGCCCTCAATGAGGGGGAGGTAACTTCTAACTCATCTATTTCAAATTCTTATACATTTGATAAGTTACAAGAAGCCTACGATGAATTGGTTTTTGAATTCAAGGCTTCATTTTCGAAAAATAAAAAAAATTGATTTCAAAGTTAAAAATCGAAAATGATTTGCTTTCTAAAACCAATTTAGAGTTTGAAGCAAAAATCAAAGATTTTGAGCTTAAAGTTTTAGATTTACAAAACTTGCTTCAAACAATGGAAAAGAGATCATCAAAAAGAAGTCGATGATCTCAAAAAGGAAAAAGGTTTGATTTCCAAAGAGCTTGAAAAGAAAAATAATTTTTGGAAAATCAAATTTTTTTATGTAAGACAATCTAGTGCCCCTAGATTTTTAAATGGAAAATGTTTTAGAAGTGTTTGGGTCCCAAAAGGACTAACCACTTCAACTAAAAAGGATGAAATTGAAAAATGGATTCCTAAGGGGACTAAATTTTGTGCTACTAACGTCTATGGATCCAAATCAATTTGGATACCAAAAATTACTTGATTGTCTTTTGCTAGGTGTGATGGAGAATGATCAACAAGTCAAAAATTGAAGGGAAGCTCCATGCACACAAGGAAGAACACTTGAAGAAGGAAGGCTTCACATCCTCCCTTGAGTTCAAGTGTTGGTAAAAATTTCTAGTTGTTTTTGATTTTATTTGATTTATTTTTTAATTCAACTAGATATTCATAAATGTTGGACTAACATTCTTATGATGCTTTGAGTAAGGGGGAGCCAATTTTTTTAACCAAATTTTTAAGTGTAAAATTTTTTTTTGCCTCCTATGTTATCTTGAACTTAAATTTTTTTAAAATTCTTTTTGATATAACAAAAAGGGGGAGAAATGATTAAATGGTTTGAAAAATTGAATTGAATTTTCAAATGAATAAGGGGAAGCTTTAAATTATTTCATATCTTAATCTCTTATTCACAATTTTAAAATTAAAAAGGGGGAGAATCCCAAACAATTTTTCAAGTTGGTTTTATTATATCAAAAAGGGGGAGATTGAAGAACTAATGTTTTGATATAATAATTGAAAAATAGTTTGGACTGATTTAAATGATTTTATTATATCAAAAAGGGGGAGATTGAAGAACTAATGTTTTGATATAATAATTGAAAAATAGTTTGGACTGATTTAAATGATTTTATCATTTAAATCTTTTCCAAAAGTTCAAACGACTTGAAATTATGTTTAGGGAAGTTTTTAAAAAGAGTTTTACATGTTTTGACATTTTAATACTCCCACGTAATATTGACCACAATGGTCATAAACCCCATTGTTATTATATACTATAAAGAGTTGAATTATTTATAATATAACAAAAAGGGAAAATTAAGTGAAAAATTAAGGGGGAGCTTTTTGTCAAAAACAATTTGTCAAAATATTTAGTTATATCAAAAAGGGGGAGATTGTTGAGAAATATTTTGATATAACAATTATGTGAAAATTGTTTTAAGACTTATTTAAAGACTTCAAAGATAATTCAAAAGTCTTTAAATCTTGACAAAAAGTTTTAAAAGAGTTCGATTGAATACCTATATCGAACTACTCTTTTGAAAGTCGAAAAATGTCAAAATACATGTTTTTAGAGTAAAGTTTCAAAACCTTAAACAAAGGTCTCGAAACATGTCAGGGCAGTAGCCAAATTTAGAATGGCTTTAAAATGGCTTTAAAAGGTTTTTAAAATGTGTTTAAAAGATCAAATTCCACAAAAACCATAGGCCGTTTCGAAACACCATAGGGCGTTTCGAAACAGGGTGATTCCAGTGGCAAAACGTTTCGATACACGTATCGAAACGGGCCAAGCGTTCCGAAACGGTATAGGCCGTTTCGATACGCCTACGTGGCAACGACCCTAACGGCTATAAACCCCAACGGCTCTTTCCAATCTAATATTCAAAATGCAGGCGTTTCGAAACAGGTATAAGGCGTTCCGATACGCGTTCCGAAACGGAGACAGGGTGTTCCGAAACGGATACAGGGTGTTCCGAAACGGGTACCCCGACAGGCTGCAACGGCTATCTCTATAAAGAGGCGTTCCGAAACGGGCTTGAGGCGTTCCGAAACGGGTAGCAGCTGAATTGCATTTTGGATGGAATTAAAGTCTTCAAACGGCTATATTTTGATCCCAACGGCCATAAACGGCTACAAACTCAATTGGGACTATAAATAAGGCCTCCAAGCATCAAGAAACATTAAGAGACAAGATCCAAGATTCATGATCAAGAGAAATAGCGTTTAAGTCTTTATCTTCCTTATTTCTCTTGTAAATATTGTATAGAGAGTGTTTTGTTTTTCATTGTTCTTATTCTTTACACTCTTGTGAGCTCAACTCTCGTAAACACCCACCTTGTGAGGTATATTTGTTTACATATTTCTACCCTTGTAAAAGGAGAGGTTCTAGTTTAGCCTTGAGAGAAAAACTAGAGAGGTTCTATCTTAGCCATTGAAAAGATAGGGTTGTAAGGTTACCCTTTGTCCTCAAAAGGAAGAATTCATTGTTGAGTGAATTGGGAAATCCTTAGTGGACGCTAAGGTAGTGGATGTAGACTTTGGTTAGAAAGTCGAACCACTCTAAAATCATCGTGCAAAAATTGTCTACCATTATTTCGGTTTTAGCCAATTCAACCACCAAGCAATTACAACCCTCATTGACGGTTTCGGTGATCGATTCGAGCGTGCCTAAAAACCCAACAGGAAGCATCCAAGAGACGTGGGTCAACTGTTCTAATTTTATAGTCTATTTAAAAAAAAAAAACTGTGGACACATTCCACACCTTCAATCCACAGTCCACACCTAACCTTCAGAATCTTAAGGCGGCGTTTTAGGGTGAAAAACCCCTTTTAAAATAATATTTGGGAAAATGGCTCCCAAAAATTATTATTTGGCAAAATGGCCCCCAAACTTGCCAGGTCGGCAGACCTCGCGTTGTGCAGTACGCGAGGTACAACCTCGCGTTCTGTACAACGCGATTTTAGTCTACGTGGCATCGCTGTCCGTGTTAACGGTTTCACAGTACCTCGCGTTCTGCACAACGCGAGGTCCACGAGAAATTGAAAAGGCGGCTGGAATATATCTCACAGACCTCGCGTTCTGTAGAACGCGAGGTCTGTGCATTTCCAGTGATGCATTTCCAGTGAACAACAAGGAAAAACAAGTGTAAGTAGCCATGTTCGAACCCAATTTCGAGCGTGTAAATGATAAATTTTTAGCGATCATCGAGTTTGGGGATGTAGTACTGAAAATTGTCTATCGTATGACACCAACATAGTTAATTTCCGTCAATTATACAATGATTTAAAATGGCTTCGAAAACGCTATGCCATCATAGTTTTTTTGATTGAAGTTGCATTTCAACTAATGTCGATTTTCGGTTTTTTAATCCATTAAATTTATTAAAAACAAAAATTAAATAAATATTATAAAGTGTAATTATAATATGCAAACAAAATAATAATTCGTAAACAATATATAGTACGACATTATAAAATTTAAAAGTGTTTAACATAAATAGTAAAAACATAAGTAGAAAACAACAAAAAAAAGACTAAAAATGCCTCTGTCCACCCGTTCCGCAGTCGGGTGGATGACGCTCACGCCCCGGATACCTCCTGTTTCCATCCTGTGGTGGTCCCTGGTCCGTATCATCCTGACCATCGTGCGCGATCTGCGGATCTGTGCTGGGCCTAGGCGGAGAGAAAAACAAACTACCCATAGGCGTACTATCCACAATCGGAAACCCATACTGAGGTGGATAATCGATAAGCAGAAGGTCAGTCGTGGGCGTATGGGGACGATAGGCATCAGTGGAGCCGTACTGGGGTGGAGGCATCGTCTGATGGGAAGTCGACGGACCGCTATGCAATGGTGGGGCAGAAGATGATGCCCCTGGAGTGTCATATCGTGGTCGCGGACCGCGTTGCGTCGACTGCCTCTGGGTCTGCCCTTGGGTCTGCCTCTGGGACTGGCTCGCTCGCCGGCTCCCGCGTGGGCGGTTTTGGGGTTGCGGGGGAAGCCCGGCTTGGAGCTCGGCCGGAGTAAGGATATGTGGCATCCCATTGTTGATATACCACTGGCCATAATTGAAAGTGACCGAAGGACCCCCTACCATAATGAGTTGGAGAAACTCTGGGCGTCTGTGAAATCGTTGAGCCCAAAGCGCTATCCATGGAGCGTGGTGCTCGGCCCAGTCAACCTCCGTCTTCCCCTGACGCGTAAGATTGTGGAACTCGTCCATATTTTGCGGAGGGGGTGGAACATTTTGGACGAACCCGAACTGTCGGAGTACCCTATCCGCAGAATGCCACACGCAAATCTCGTAGTTCAGCAGTGGCACGACGGAAATCCAGAGGTCTCGCTCTTGCACAATATCTGCTGGAGTAATGTCGCGAATCTCCTCTGAATCGTAGGGCCTCCACACGAACTAAAAAGAATGAAAAAGTTAGTAAAATTTCTATATGAAATATTATTGGAAAAAATAGTATGGAAAAAACCAAAATAATTGTAGAATTACCTTGTCCTCCGTCAAGGCATCGAATGTATATCTGTATGCTTTTTGGGAGTCCGGCAGGCCGACGTGGGTTACTGGGGCCATTCTATCCCGAACCAGAAGACTTGACAGAGTTACCAGAAGACCCAGAAGACACTGCCGTTCCACCACCAGATTTGGACGAAGAACCGACTGCCACCAACTTTCCTGTAGACGCAATACCAATTTCTATGTTCCAGCCACCATCCCACTTCACAACGGTTGATATGGATGCAATGGACGTCCCTGATTTTCCCCATGACGACACAATAGATGGCCGAGTCCACCGTTCTGATGGTGAACTAAGAATTGGTATGGCGTTCTCGAACAAGGAAATTGCGGTGGCAGCAGTTAAGCAGTACAACCTTCGTCATAATGTTGAGACAACGGTGAAGAAAACCCAAGCCAAATACTACAAGGCTCACTGCATCCAAAAGGATCAAGGCTGTAAATGGAAAATCCGTATATCAGAGTTGAAGAGGTCAGGCAACCGTTGGAAAATAACAAAACTTGAGGGGCCCCATACATGCTCCGTTGCTAGCCTCAACCAGGATCACAAGAACCTGGATGCAAAGTACCTCGCGGACATCTTTTCCACACTGGTGAAAACAAATCCCACTGTGTCGGTCCCCACATGTCAGGCTGCAGCTTTAGCTGTCACCGGCTTTCGTCCAGGTTATTGGAAAGCATGGTATGCAAGGAAAAAGGCCAAAGAGGAAATGTATGGCCGATGGGAGGAATCTTACAAAGAGTTGCGCCCGTGGCTTAATCTCCTACAGAAACACATCCCCAGAATGGTTGTCAAACTTGATACGGTTCTTGCATACGAAAATGATCGTGTCGTCCGAGGTGTTTCTCAATTTCACCGGTTATTTTGGACTTTCCCCCAGTGCATCAACGCATTCAAGCACTGCAAACCGATGGTCCAAATCGATGGCACATGGTTGTACGGAAAATATACACAGATCCTACTTCTGGGAATAGCACAGGACGGCAATCGCAAATGCGTTCCTGTTGCATTCGCAATCGTCCCGAAGGAGGATTTGGAGTCTTGGACGTTCTTCCTTCAGAACCTACAAAAATATGTCCTTGATCATGTAATACGAAGAAGAAGGGATGAAGGGGTGTGTGTTATTTCTGACAGAGGCACTGCGCTGTTGTGGGCGATAGAAAATTTGGGTGACTATTGGAAACCTCCATACATTCACCACCGTTTTTGCTTGCGACACATAGCCGCAAACTACCTTCTGTAATACAAGAACCGTGATGAACGTCAAATGGTGCTCGATATGGGTACGTCATTTATGTCATTTTCTTTTAATATATTATTTCTTACTCCCTTTTATTATTTCTTACTCCCATAACTATTCAACTGTCATCCCGTAGGCAACTCACACTACAAACAAGAGGTGTCTGACCTGCTGGAGGAACTGAGAGCGAGAAACAAAAAAGGCGCAGAATACCTTGAAAAAATCCCAAAGGAAAAATGGCTTCGATCGTATGACGAGGGTAAACGTTATGGTCACATGACAACGAACTTGGCTGAGGCAGTGAACTCATCACTGAAGGGAGTTCGGCAGTTGCCTATCACTTCCATTGTCAAAGCGACCTATTATCGTTTAGCTACCCTTTTTGCAACCTTGGGCAGGCAAGCAACTGAGTACATGGCAGGTGGACACAAAGTCCATCCAGATTTCCGCACAAGATTGCATATTCAATTGGGCCAATCAAGACAGATGCAAGCAACTCTCTTCTCGCGAGAAGGACACTTGTTTCGTGTTGCAGAATTTTCCAGGCGGTTGGAAGGCATTCAGCACAACGCTTACGTGGTAGATCTGAGGGAAAAAACCTGCGAGTGCGGAATTTTCCAAACTTTCAAATACCCGTGCGCACACGCCATTGCTGCTTGCACTAACCAACGAATAGAATACATGCATATGGTTGATCCAGTATACTTACTCAAAACGGTGCTTAAGGTTTACGAAAAAGAGTTTCCTCCAATCGGAAATGAGGTTGATCCGAATGCTGTGGACACTGAACCGATCATACGCCCAGATCCAGCACTACTTCGAGCCAAAGGACGTCCACCTTCTACAAGAATATACTGTGCCGAGGATTTGGTCGAACATCGAGAGAAAACCGGACAAAAGAAGCATTGTTCTATATGTCGAAATCTTGGGCACACAGCTCCTAAGTGTCCTAATCGCTCAGCCCCTCGTATTAATTAATTATTTTTAATTTGTATATGCACGTTCAACCATGACAATCGAATAAATAAAGTCAGTCTACTTCGATTTATACAGTACGCCGTCATATATTTTCAATCATTCAAAAAAATATGTTATGAAAGTGTTTTCGAAGCAACTTTAAATCAGCGTACAATGGACGAAATTTGACCGTGTCAATGTCATACGATAAAGAATTTCCAGTACTACAACCCCAAACTCGATGTTAGCTAAACATTTAAGATTTTTACGTATGCAATTCTGCTCGAACATGCCTATCGACATTAGTTGAAATGCAACTTCAATCAAAAAAACTATGATGGCATAGCGTTTTCGAAGCCATTTTAAATCATTGTATAATTGACGGAAATTAACTATGTTGGTGTCATACGATAGACAATTTTCAGTACTACATCCCCAAACTCGATGATCGCTAAAAATTTATCATTTACACGCTCGAAATTGGGTTCGAACATGGCTACTTACACTTGTTTTTCCTTGTTGTTCACTGGAAATGCATCACTGGAAATGCACAGACCTCGCGTTCTACAGAACGCGAGGTCTGTGAGATATATTCCAGCCGCCTTTTCAATTTCTCGTGGACCTCGCGTTGTGCAGAACGCGAGGTACTGTGAAACCGTTAACACGGACAGCGATGCCACGTAGACTAAAATCGCGTTGTACAGAACGCGAGGTTGTACCTCGCGTACTGCACAACGCGAGGTCTGCCGACCTGGCAAGTTTGGGGGCCATTTTGCCAAATAATAATTTTTGGGAGCCATTTTCCCAAATATTATTTTAAAAGGGGTTTTTCACCCTAAAACGCCTCTTAAGGCACTGTAATTTCATTTCCAATAAAATTAATTCTAGAGAATAAAAAGAAATGGTTCAATATTTTATTTTTGGATAAATTATCGTAATGGTTATTTTTGTTTCATAATGTTTACTTTTTCTCATTAAATTTTAAAAAACAACATCTTGGTCACTTATATTATTGTTTTATAACATTTTGGCCACTAAGATATTAAATGATTAAACATCGTTAGTTTTATAGCGTGACATGTTAGTAAAAGGGCATGATTTTTGATTTAACCCTTGAATTTTACATAACAATTTAATTTGACCTATAAACTTTAAATAAAATATCAATTTAACTCATGAATATGACCAAAGTTCCTGCACACCACCACTAACCGCCATCGGTTGTCGACGATGACGACTGTTGGAACTCAAAATTTTTGGTACACTCATTTTAACCTACTGTACGTGAATCCAATGTTCGTTTCATTGAAAATGCCCCAAACTTCACATATTCGATGTATTGTTTCATTGATATTTTTATTTAAAGTTTGAGGTTAAATTAATAATTTATCTAAATTTTAAGAGTTAAATTAAAAATAACTCTTTTTACTAATGTATCATATCATGAAACTAAAAATATTTAACGTCTTAATGCCCAAAACGTTTTATAATGACAACAAAAATGACTAAAATGTTACTTTTTAAAACGTATTGGACAAAAATAAATACTTATAAAACGTAAATGATCATTACGTTAATTTACCATTTATTTTTTACAATTCTCCGCGTGGTTCGTACGGATCATAAAAAACAACTCGCTGAGTTTATAACACTGAGTCATCGAGTTTGTAGCTTTAAAATACGCGACGATCCGTTTGGGGCTAAAAAAAGCAGGCGGCGAATCTTGAATCTTTCTTACATATCTATATAAAAAACACGACTGGGTGTTCCTTGTCATGTTTATCCTGTCGATGTTAGAAAAAGAGAGGAAAACAGGCAAATAGAAGAAGAAGAAACAATGGATTTGAGCTTGGATTTGAGTCCGGTCTATGTTCCGAAAAGCATATCTCAGTTTCTGCAAGAAGTTTCGAAGGTCAAAGATGGGTTTCAGAGATTATCAAAGATCAGAGATTATGTTAGAAGATTGGAAGATGAGATGAAGAAAATCGATGCCTTTAAGCGTGAACTTCCCCTTTCCATGCTCCTTCTCAAAGACGGTACTTTTTTTCTATTTTAATTTTCTGGGTTTTTTTTTACCAATTATCTGTGGGGTTTAATTTGATTTTTCTTTTTAACGGTGTTATAGTGACTGAGAGATTAAAAGAGGAAGAAATACAGTGTAAGAAAATGAATGATGGATCAGTGTTTCCATTGAAGGAAAATGGAAAGGAAACTGTGGAAAACGACGGCGGTGATATGAAGAACTGGATGAGTTCCGTTCAACTATGGAACTCTGATTTCAACAACGTTAATCCGGACAAGAAACCAAACCCAGTTTCTGAACTCAAACTGGTAATTCCCGAACTAATTTTTTTTTCTTTAATCTTATTTGATGGGGTAAAAAGTTATATTTTTCTGGTTTGGAATTTTGGCAGAGAAGTGAAGAACAAGGAGAAGATCTGTCCAAGAACCCAATCGAACTTTGTAAGAAGAAAAGCAAGGGAGGGGCTTTTGTTCCATTTAAGGAACATGTTGATAAGAAAATTTCAGGGCTTTCCCTTGTGACCCCAAGCTCTGAATTAGCTTCTTGTTTCTCCAAGAACAATGGGGGCTGCCAAATTGGTTCAGGCCCTTCTTTATATGCACAACAAAATCAAATCAAGTTTCAGACAAAGTCACATAACCGGCACGAGGAACAACAGCATCAGCTGCAGAATTCTAGGAAACAAAGGCGGTGCTGGTCGCCTGAGCTTCATAGACGGTTTGTTGAAGCACTTCAACAGCTTGGAGGCTCACAAGGTTAGACCTTTTAGGAATTGGAAATGTAGATGTTTGATTGTTTGGTTTGAAAGTAGTGGTTTTTGAATTGAATTGAAAGACCCTTTTTTATGAACAAAGGATTGGCATCTGGTTCTTTTTACCTTTTGGTGTCTTAAATCCTTGTTTTTTAGTATGTTTGATTGGTTCATTTCTTTCTCTTTTACAGTGGCCACTCCTAAGCAGATTAGAGAACTGATGCAAGTTGATGGTCTTACCAATGATGAAGTGAAAAGCCATTTGCAGGTTAGTCTTTACTCTTTAGCCTTTGAAAATCTGTTCATCTTATCATCTTTAATTTATTTCTTTTCTGGTTACCGATTTTGTCTGAATTTCGGTTTTTGTGTAGAAATATAGACTTCATATCCGAAAACTTCCGGCTTCATCTGGGCAAGGAAACGAGCTATGTTCAGCTCAAAACCAGTCCAATGAGCTCAGTAAAGCATGCATTTCGCAGTCTGGTTCCCCTCAAGGTCCACTCCTTGCTAGTGGTTCAGCTAAAGATATGTCGAGTACCGGAGACAACAGCATGGACACCGAAGATGAAAAATCCGATGGACATAGTTGGAGAAGTGGAGCTCAAAAGCCCGGAGAGATAAGTGTATAGTCAGATTACTTATATATTCCCCCATGAATTTTGCAGAAACATGGGAGAAAACATTATGACTTACCGAGAATAATCTGGTAAACAACTAGAGGAATTTGAAATCATATCATGGACTGGTTTAGGTTGTCTCCATGATTAAAGTTCTTGCTGTGATATATGTACGAGTGTTTAATTCCTGAGGATGGATTGTAGGAACCGAAATGACAAATTGTTATAGTTCTTTCATTTATGTTTAGACTTGACCCTCTTTGTTTACAACTGATGTACTTAATATACATGATATTTGATGTTTGATTTGCTTGGTTCCTATGTTCTTGTGTGATAAAACTTGGGTTAGTTTAACATTGTTGATGCCTCTGAAAAATGTTTCTGTTTTTTGAAAAGTGCGGTCGAAAACATCAAACGACCGGTAAAAGCCCCGACAGTAATGATGAACACTTCAATGTTGGGGGGTTTTACTTCATGATTTCATTGCACTAATAATGGAACCAAACTCGAACCGAATTTTCAATGATTCTGGTTAGGTGTCTGTGTCTGTTGGTATTTTTCTCTTACTTCCTCACCAAGAATCATCAATCAGGTATGGAGAAAAGAATGGCATGCGTTGCTCCAACTTTTTAACATCTCAAAAAACAAGGCGAAAGTGCGGATTCAAGCCTTTGAGCATCAATAAATTTAGACCAATGAATTGGCCATCAGCTTTGCATCTGCATATGTTCTTTGCATAATCACTGTTGGTTTAAATCCATATGTAGTCGAATATTGTTATCAGAGGGCAAACCAATGAGCGAAATTGAGAGTTAAAAAAGGACAAAGCAATCGCTTTTCATGGAATTAAATTTGGGCAAAAGGATATGGTGAGGCCCACGTTAAGATTTTGCTTTGAAAATTGAATTAATAAATAGCCCAAAAAACATGACATTTTCATGGAAATTCCGAATCTTTCTTCAGATGTGTGTGTGTTTTTCTTGTCCACTTTCATATTTTATTTTAGGGTTAACTACCGGAATAGTCACTTTTATTTTCTTTTAGTACAGAGTTGGTCACCGATTTTAAAAAACGACCAATAAGGCCACTTACGTTTTCGAGGTGTAAACTTTTAGTCACTCAGCCGTTTGTTGCCGTTAAACATTAACGGGAGGCTGAGTTAACACAATAAAAAGAAGGATAAATTACCTAAATAGTCCATAAACTATTACATCAATCCTATTTTGGCCACCAAAATAAAAATAAATTGTATAATTACACATTTAATCTTCCATATTTACATTTTTTATTTCTTCTCCCATCTACCATCTTCCATTCTTCTTCATCTCACCCTATCCTTAATTTCTACTATTTTAATCCACAATTCACACATCAAAGTTGGATTTACCTTTCTTTTCACCGTTTAAACAAATAAGAAAGTTTAATTTTTGAATCGAATATTTTAACATAGAGTCAAGACAAATAATTCGATTTTTAATGATTGTTTGGTTGGACAGAAAATTAAAAGGAAAGAAAAGAGAGAGGGAGAGACTTTTCTTCACCAAGCACGAAATATTTTCGGCCCAATTTTGAACGAAAAACAAACAGAAAGAGAGGACAATCCAATTTTATTATAAAAGTACAAGACTACCCCTAATAAATTTTAAAATTTCATCTCCTACCGTTTAAAATCAGTCTCATATTATGAAATCAAAAGCTTTTCTTATGCCTTCAAAAAATCTATAAAAAAAATTCAAATTCAAAAACCAAATCCCTAATTTATGATAAATCAAACCCCTACCATTGTATCATCCTCTACCCAAAAAATTTTTGGATCCTCGCTCGTCGTAGCCTTTGAAGAAGAAGCTAAAACCAATGGTTTTGAGCTGCAAAAGGTGATCGATTTCGAAGCCTTTTCAACATGAGAGCTACGATGAAGACCTAGTCATCCGAGACATGGTTTTTTTATCCTTTTTCAATTGTTTTTTGATTGAAATATTAAAATGAGTTTTTGCATTTTGGTAAAATTTTAGTGGAAGATGAAGCGTACGAAGATGTTGAAGAGAAAGAGAGGAAATGTGAGACAAATATCTAAATAATTTAATTTCTTTAGAAGTTAGTAATTACAATCTTTAAATTTTACGTTGTTTGATGAATACTTTACTTTTAAAAGAACTTACATTGTTGTCTTTATTGAACCATATGGATTTTATTAGAATATTTAACTTACTTTTAATTAAAATCTTATAGTCTTGGATACTAATTTTCACTTTTTTTCCATAAAGTTGCAAACATTTTGTTAATACGTTATTATGAAAGATTATGGCTACAAATTGAATTTAGAGAAGTATATAATTAATGACTATACTAATCAGATTGCTTATTTCTGTCTTTTTGTGATGATTATGCAAGTTTTTATGAGCTGTGCAAAATGGGTAAATCTAAAATGGTACTTGTGTGTGCTGAGTTTATGTATAATTGTTGGATACATGCATGTTTGGACACTGCTACCCTTGTGTATGATTGTTGGATACGGTACTGTTATAGTAGAGTATAGTTGTTGGATACATGTAATTTTCTGATAAGAGGTGTGCAAAATTTGACTTTATGTTAAAATATTCGATTCGAAAATTAATTTTTTTATTTGGTTAAATAGTGAAAAGAAAGGTAAATTTAACTTTGATGTGTGAATTAAGGATTAATATAGTAAAAAATTAGGGATAGGGTTAGATGAAGAAGAATGGAAGATGGAAGAAGAAATAAAAAAATGTGAATATGGAAGATTAAATGTGTAATTATACAAATTATTTTTATTTTGGTGGCCAAAATAGGATTGAAGTAATAGTTTAGGGACTATTTAGGTAATTTATCCTTCTTTTTATTGTGTTAAATCAACCTCCCGTTAATGTTTAACGTCAACAAACGGCTGAGTGACCAAAAGTTTACACCCCAAAAATGTAAGTGACATTACTAGTCGTTTTTTAAAATCGATGACCAACTCTGTACTGGGGGAAACATAAGTGATTATTCCAGTAGTTAACCCTTTATTTTACTAAAAAGAGTTAATTGCACCATACATCTCAAAATCTCATTTTAAATTGATCATTAAATTTTTGGATGTTCTAATTCTCTCCCCAAAATATAACTCTCATTTTAAATTAGTCCTCAAACTTTTAAATATTTCATTTTTCATCCCTAAGCTATAACCATCATTCTAAATTAGTCCTAAAATTTTAAACATTTCATTTTCATCCTCAAATTATTATTTATGTTACATCATATTATTACATAATACACATCAGTGTTTACAATACAACTAACGATTTTTATAAAGATTTTATTAACATGAGATATGATTAGCATAGACTGGTAATTTGGAGATGAAATTAGAACGTTCAAAAGTTTTGGGGACTAATTTAGAATGTGAGTATATGTTGGGGATGAAATTGAAATATTTAAAAGTTTAGAGGGTAATTTAGAACGAGAGTCATAATTTGAGGACATGTGGTGCAAGTAACTCTACTAAAAATGAAAATAATTCAATCGTGTAAATAATGAAGTTTCATCTTTCTTCAAATGGTTTCAAGATTAAAAGTTAAAATTTAAGATTTTATAGTTTAAATATAAATGGTTATGTGAACTTTTTAGGTATAATGCTAAACAATGCCCCTAATGTTTGACTAAATAGTCACTTTGGCCCCTATTTTTTAAAGAAATTTAGCCCTCAACGTTTCATTTTGTGTTAAAATGACCCATATGCGAATGAAAACTATTAGTCATCTGACAATAAACAACTGAAAATGTAACGACCCAATTTTTGAGTTAGTGAATCGGATCTCAGACCCAGGTTATGGAACTTGGCTAGGAAGTATAAGTTAAGAATATTTAAATTTGGCCCCTTTATGATAAAAGGAAGAATATATGTATTAAATTATTTTATCCAAGTTGGGAGAAGAGTTTTTGAAATTTAAAGTGGTTGTGGGTGATGAAAAAGAGAGAAGGGATATGATAAAATATTTTGAAAAGGAGAGAAAAGTGAAGGGAGGGAGTTTGGACCTCGATCTACTGCCGTTCGAGCCGCCATTATTGACACTTCCACCCTTATCGGGAAGAGCTCGTCGATACGCGTTTGTTGGTGGTCGTATTTCTATAAAATTACATGAAAAAATTAACAAAAGACAAATTTAGAAGGACATAGAGAGTATTAAAAACAGGGAAAACTACATGGGTGGTCACCCAACTATCACCCTTTTCATGTTTTGATCACCCAACTAATTTTTTTCGTCAAAATCATCCCTCCCGTTAGATATATTTCATGTTTTGGTCTTCATCCGTTAAAAACCTAACGGAATCACTAACTTGGCATTTTTTTAATTTTTATAGTATGTTTTGGCCCCTCCTTTCAAACCCAATGATATACAATAGTATTTTTTTATTCGACCAACCATAAGGGGGCCAAAGCAGGAAAAGAGTGATAGTTATGTGACCAAAATAAGAAAATGGTGATAGTTAGGTGCCTGAGTATTTTTGAAATGCTCTCTACTCTCTCAACCCTCTCATCTCTCTCAGTTTCACTTATTTTTTCCCTTATCTCCTCCACTGCCAACCTCCTCCCTCTGCCTCTCTTAACACCGTGCAACACCGTCGTCTTTTTCCTCTTCCCATTTGTCGGTATTAGTATCTCGTTCCCGAATCATGGTGTTTGAAACATTTTTGAAACAACTATGCGCTGTTGTTTCTGGCAACCATTACAACTTCTCCATATTTCGACTAGGTATGCTACGTTACTCTTGAGATTGAGAAGAGAACTATTTCGAACACACCCCTGCTCACTCTGGTTCCCTAACTGGCTAGTACTACCATGGGTTTTAATCAGGGTTACCTCATACCTCTCCTTTCACTTTACTATTCGTTTTTAATTATAAAAAATAATTGTCTTCATCTTTTATTGTATCCAATATTTTCTCAATTGTTACAATTCTTTTACCTTCGAATCAATCATTTATTGGCTTTGTCATACCCTTTTCATTGCAGCATGGTTTCGATTTGTTAACGAACTTTCATTATCTTGTATGCATTTCGGGTTATTAGACTTAGATATGGATAATCATCTCATTCGAAAAAATCATATGATTTCAAAGACTATACCATATTCATGTGTTCTATCATATTGTATGACTATCATCTTCATATTTTTAATAGTGAATTCGTTTATCACGTTTCAATTGAATAGTGACAGTAATTTAACTAAACCCTTTTACCTTTATCTCTGTGTCCTTTATGGGAAAGAGTCTATTAGGTGTCTTGTGGCATCTAAATTTGCTGCCTTTTTCAAGCACTTGTCCTGGCTTTCATGGCCTTGGTTCTCGAATAATATCTACAAGTATATGTATGATACTACACAATACTTTCTTAATATTCCAGTCACAATTCTTTCCATCACACTTACTCTGATATATTCAATTTGGAAACAAAATAGACAATCTCCAAATTACATTCGAATTACATTTACATATTATTGTTACAAATGTTATTATTCCTCTAAACGGGATACACAAGAATCAATCACAAATTCAAATGGTACTTATTCTATTATGGATACTCCAAAATTTTAAAAGAATTATGAACTTCTTCCTCCATATTCTAACACGTGCCCAAATTTTTATCATATTCAACATTACTCTCAATATATAAATTCACTATCCTCAATAAAAGTCTTACGAAAAATCATATAAACAAATATGAACTTTACCTCATGTTAAGAAAAATTCATGGTGCCATTAGTGACTTTTGGCAATTTAAACTTAAAATTTTCTTCAAAATCAATCATCATTTTTTAACTGATCTTATTGAAGGTAATTTCAAATTAATAATTATTCAAACGGCAAATATATTTTTTCCTAATCACTTACAACTCATGCAACTTTACCATAATATTTATTACAATATAATTCCCTATCCATATCTATTTTCTGAAAATGAACTATATATACAATCCCTTCCTACATATAATTCTTTGATAAATAATATAACTAACATACAAAAATTAAGTAATAAATCATGGTTTTACCACCTATTAATTAAATTTCTCATAATTGGCATTTACTACGAGCTTGCTAACTTGTCTTCATATAAACATCTCAATATGTAAACCTACCATCAATATCTCGCATAATTCCAACTCCATTTCCTTATTTATATCTGTTACAACTAATTACCATTTTTCTCCTAGCCAATAATTGGTTAAATCACACAAGGGCTTTAAAATTTAGAAAATTTTCCATAATTCCAACCGAAACATCACTCTAAATACTTATGGTAACTACGTTATTTTCAAAGGAATTTTCGAAACTACATATATAATCACTCTCAAATTTTCGAATCAGAGCCAGATTATGTATCACTCTTCAAACATTTCCACTTCTTTCTACCTAATTAACCGAGTATTGCCAATTATACATAGAAATAATTTCAAGAACAATGAAGTTTTTCATTAGGAACATAATATATATTATCAATTTTATTATAATAATATTTATTATAACCATAACTTTTACTCTTTTACTTTCTACTTCTATTACCAAATTAAACTCTAACCTCTATTATGTCAACACTTTTAACCTTATTAGCCTCCATGTTATGAACTCTTTCCATATAACCCCTAAAATCTTTGGATACAAGCCTTCTATGAATCAAATACCAATTAACTACAACACTAAATTACAATCTTGGAAACAAATAACTATACATACCATCAATGCTGAGGTAATCCAATCTCTATCCCTTCTATTTCCTTATTAGAAGCCGAATACATCTATTATTGCCTCACTTATAACTATTACATTTATAACTTTATTCTCAAACAACACTTCTTTCCTTAACCATTATTTTCGGAAGGAAAATAAAACAAAATATTACCTTCTTCTGACTTCCCATAATCGGGTTTCATCAGTTAATTTGACATATTCTTTTACCACCAATACTACATATCTTATGCTCACCTACTTCATTCTCATCTTTATTCAAACCATATCCTCTATCTAACTATCTCACTTTCGATTAACCACCCAAAACTAGCTATGACATCCAAATCCTTCCTTCAACAACTCAGAGACTTGCACTTCACTCTTGAAGAACAAGGAGTGGTTTTCACTCGAACTCTCAATTGGAATCCACAACTGAAGATAATAAACTACTCCTAATTGGGAAGATTGTCTCCTCCAAAAATATAGATGGTCAAGCCTTAATTTGTGTGTTTCGAAACATATGGGAGAAAGAGAAGGTCGAATCCATCTCAATCTTGAAGACCAACTATTTTCGTATCAATTTTTCATTAGCCATTAAGCGGAATGAGATCTTAAAATGGGGTCCATGGACATTTAAGAATGAATGGCTTGCTTTAACCCCTTTCGACCCAAAACATTACTATTGAAGAATACACATTCACCAAAATGAGCATCTGGGTCCGGATTCATAGCATTTCGACCATCATGATGAATAATGACCAAGTTACACATCACACTGGAAGCTCCCTTGGTTCCATCATAGGAACAGTGATTACAACAGATACACGTTACATCGACAGAAACATGGTAGACTACCTTCGTGTCGGAATCATTATGGACGTCACCAAACCTTACGTCGATATGTGGCTACAGGTGGTGTTGGAACAACACCAAAAATTTGTCCATTACAATATGAAAGGCTACCCGCCTTATGTCATGGATGTGGTCTCATTGGCCATTTGGTCGATGCTTGCCCAACCTTTAAACTCACTACGACAAAAAAATTGCAATACGGATACAGACTCTGTTTTATTCCACCAAAATCTCAAGGATTCAATTCTAGATCAAAATGACATATCCGATATCACGATGCCGAGTCATCTTCAACTCTGTCACATACAAACTCTGGTATGTATTCTCTTCCTATAATTTTATATGCTTTTCGATACAATATCTTTAATTTGATCTTCTTACCTTCATATAAAGGAAAACATATACCAATTACAAAACATGATGAAACTATGATGGACACTTGTATCAATTTACGATTATTATTAAATTCCCATTACAAAATTACTTTTTACTGATTATTTATGTATTATTTTCTTTCCATTCAAAAACTATTTTATTACTGATTATCTCTGCATTAATTAAACTCAAATTCAAAATTATTTTTTCACTAATTAACTCTATATTTTCCGATGAAGGAACCCATCTTCCGAATTAGAATATTGACAGCTCGATGGACACTGAATCGTTCAATACCATACACAATCATGAAAATGTTTCGCAGAAGGCGAACCCAAATCCACAGTGGCGCTAACCACTGACGAGGGGACAACAACGCTGTCGGATTCGCTCATCGCCGCACAGCCGAACAAAGTTGAGCCTGCGGTCGTGCATACATCAGACCTTGTGCCCACTACTGCTGCTCCTCGGCTGGTCTTAGGACTTTGACGACCATCCATCGCGATTGCCGCAACCATAAAAACAGTGCATATTGCTGCTACTCCAATCGCTATTGTACCGATTACCACTATTTCGACCAAGGGAAGTGGTGTTGTTAGGGGTGTAAATAAACAGAGCGTTCGATGAACTGTTCGTGAACTGTTCGTATAACGTTCGTTTATTAAGTTAAATAAACGAGTATGAACAAAAATTTTATGTCCGTTTAATAAACGAACGAACACGAACATAGGTGTGTTCGGCTCGTTTATGTTCACGAACAAACTCGTTTATGTTCGTTTAGAAGCTCGTTTATGTTCGTTTAGAAGCTCGTTTATAACCCAAAGTTCAAGGTATATAAACCATGTTATAACCCCCTACCACCCTTTTCCCTAAATTCTAATATTTGTAGCCGCACCCTCTCCCAAATCCCTCTGAAAATAAACACCCCTCACCTTTTCTTCCGGTTAACCTCCAACCACCGACCTTTCAGTTCTCCCTTGCGCCACCGTTTGCTGACATCCTCTTCGTTCATCGTTGGCGGTTTAAGGCATCGAAAACCCCACTTTTTCATTCGAATCTTTGTGTCGTCGTCCTTGGCATGAGGCACTGCAATCTTAGCCATCAAGGCTAAGGAAACATTTTTATTCAAAAAAAAGAAGCTAAAGAAACATTTATATAGGACTTGCCCTTGTTTTATTTTGAATCTTTTTTTTCATCTATAGTGTAAAATAATAAAGCCTGATCTAACTCCCCATCAACGAGTAGAGAATATTTTTTAATTCTCAGATCTGGAAAATCTCTTAAAACATTTCCCTTTCCCCAAATCTCAGATGGCCCACGATCTCCTTCACCGGCGGCTCGTGACGGTCACCGCCATTGCCAATAGATCCGTCATCACTCCCCGACCGAACCCTGTAAGCCACTCTCAGTTACTCCTCGCTGTTTGCCATGAACAACGGCTTGAAGTTCGACGGAACATCCAACCTTACCATCCGCCCGTTCGAGCTCCGACCACTCATCACCGTCGGTCCGTGGCATACACCGCCAGCACCGAGATGAGCGCCGCCTCATCCCGAACTCGTCCCCGCCCTCCATTTTCCGTGTCTCTTCGTCGTTTACCGTGGAGATCAAATTGAAGGTTCGTCGAGAACCCCAAGTTTCCCTCTATCTTTTGTCATTTCCGGCAGCCATCGGTGCCCGTGTGTCACACGGCCACCACCTCTTAACTCCTCGTCGGTCCACGAGCGAACCCCCCCTCCGTTCACATTGTCATTGTCGTTATCGCTCTTTGCCACCACACATGTCCTTGGTTCTGCCGCCGCTGTTGGAGTTGTAGTCGCCAATAATAGGGTGTGGTAAACCCTAATCTTTTGCTTCAAGGTCGACATCCTAAGTTCGTGTTTGGGGCTCATTTCGCCAAATTCAACCCGAGAGGACGCGGAAGGGAAAAAAGGGGGGAAGGAGGAGGCATCAAGAATTAATTTCTCGAACATTCAACAAGTAATGTTTGCAATCCACTTTATTTGCTTAAGTTGTCGAGATGGTCTTTACATTCATTTTCTCAACATTATAATTGAATTGCTTAAATTTGATAACCCTAATCAACGAGTTCTAAGTTGAAATTGAGTTGGTGATATATTTCTAATTGAAACCGGCAACTGTATGATATTGTAAGTTACAGACTGCCATGTTTTAGGTTTTGCTATGTTCTTGTGAAATTTATTATACCCGAATACATTCTTTTTCTTCACCTGCAAGCGCATGAATCAAAAGCTTTATAACACAGTAAAAAGGGGAGAAAATATGTTTTGAATTATAACACAATGTTTGGTGAGTTGTCAAGAGCCATTTGGGAGGATTGTTGTGGAAAAGTTTATGTTGGTTTAATTTAATTTAATTTTTGTTTGTCTGTTTATTTAAATTTTAGAAATTATAAACGAACATGTTCGTGAACGCTAAACGGACATGTTCGTGAACATATATAAACGAACATGTTCGTGAACGCTAAACGAACATGTTCGCGAATGTTAAACGAACACGTTCGCGAATGTTAAACGAACCGAGCCTGAACGCACCAAAATATAAATGAACCGAGCTCGAACACGCTATTAAAAACTTAAACGAACACGAACCGAGTTCGAACACCTTTAAAAATAAATAAATGAACACGGACATACCCTTGTTTGTTCAAGCTCGATTCGTTTACACCCCTAGGTGTTGTGACCACGACAGTCTCATAGCATGAAAAGGAAATGGGTAAGACGTTCCTACTAACATCTACTATGCTATCCAAATTTGATGATTGGCTCTCTAAACAATCATCACCCGCAGTTACTACCAACAAAGGCCCAACGGTTTCGAATCCTCGTGGCACTAAAAGACGATATCCTATGGTTGAAGCAATAACGACCAAAAGGCATCACCCTTCACCATCTAATAAGAAAGACAAAACTGGGATGAGCAGCGAAAAAAACTCTTCGACGGAGGTTGACGTTCAAACCCGCCGAAGAAAATGAAAATTTTATGTTAGAACTGTCGGGGTCTAGGTAAAACCCAGGCAGTTCAAGCCTTAGGGCGAGTTGTTACGAAATTAAACCCAGATTTTTTTATGTGAGATTTGCCTAAATAAATACCATAGTGAAAGACTCCGTATTTCCCTAAATATCTATGGTTACTTCCCGGTAGAAAGCAACCGAACTTGTTCCGGTTTGATATTACTATGGAATAATAAAATAAACGTTGATTTGCTTTCGTACTCAGGCCATCATATTGATTCTATTATTCATGCAAGTACATCTCAATTCCACTTTTCAGGAATATATGGTTATGCGGAAACAAACCAAAAAATTAAAACTTGGCAGCTAATTGACACTCTAAATTCTTCATCACCACTCCCATGGATAATTGGTGGAGACTTAAATGAAATTCTATCTAACAACGAAAATCAAGGCGGTTGTCGTCGTGCACGTTCACAAATTGGCAACTTTAGGGACTGCCTATCCCGGAATAATCTTTTTTATTGCAAACTGGCAAAAGAATGGTTCACTTGGACCAAATCAGGCCCCCAAACGCCAACCATACTTGAACGTTTAGATCGCTTTGTCCCTAACACGGCATGGTTTAACACTCACCCAACATATTGCGCCACCTCTGAATTTCACGCAAAATCTTACCATTGTTTCATCATTATGGAGACTGATCAAACTACCAATCAACACTTTGTGAATCATGATGACCATTTTTTATTTGAAAGCTGTTGGGAAAATAACACTGATTGTGTTTCCATAGTTCAAACAACTTGGTTAGCCACTCACCATGGAAAAAATACAAGCAGCCGGCTCTTGTCTCAAGGACTGGCAATCATACCAAAGAATCACCTCCATATGAAGCATTAATGAATTAAATAAACAAATAAACTTTTTTTATGTCGACGCCTTTCCAAAGTAGATAAAGAGACATTTCTAGCGGTTAAATCTGAACTTAATCGCCTTCTTGACTTACATGAAGCATATTGGGCACAACGCTCGCGCACATCTTGGCTTGCCCATGGAGATAAGAACATATATTTCTTTCATGTCCGTAAAAATGGACGACGTAAAAAAAATAAAATCAAAGGTCTTTTTGACAACAGTAATACCTTGAAAGAAAATGAGGAAGACATTGTGGGAATTGTTATTGACTATTTCTAGGGTCCTTTATCATCATCCAACCTAGATATCTCTGCTCAAATTCTTAATAACATTGTCACTACCATTACCCCTAAGATGAATGTAGCTGACAAGGCCCTTCACTACGGAAGAAATCCTTCATGCATTTCGAGATATTAACCCACGAAAAGCTCATGTTATTGATGGGCTACCCAGTGGGTTTTACAAACAACACTGGGACACAGTGAGGTAGGATGTCATTAATCTATGTTTGGACCTTCTCTCCGGGAAAGCAGACATGACTGCTATTAACCGCACTATCCTAGTCCTAATTCCCAAAATCAATGAACCTACCACAATGAGACATTTGCGGCCCATTAGTCTGTGCACTTTAATTTATAAGATTGTTGCTAAGGTGATTCTAAATCGCATGAAACCCATTATTTCATGTTGTATCAATGACAACTAAGCCACCTTTGTTAGAGGAAAAAACATCACATATAACATACTAATTACCCATGAATTGGTACACTTCCTCAATTTGGGAGAATGAAACCTTTTTCAAGGTGCGACCCTTAAACTAGGCATGAAAAAAGCTTTTAACTGTGTGGAATGGTCCTTCCTACGAAAGATTATGCTTAAATTGGGGTTTGATGCAAACAGAGTTTCTATTATATATTATGCGATGCATTACAACTGTTTCTTTTACTGCTAGAGTTAATAACTCCCTTTCCCTGGTGTTTCAACCCAAACACGGGATACGCCAAGGAGACCCTCTTTCCCCTTTTCTATTTATTTTTTGTACGCAAGGCCTCTCAGCGATGCTAAATGCTGAACAACAGGCTGGTCGCTTTCTGGGGCTATGTGCTAGCAGTCATGGACCACGGGTAAATCACCTACTCATTGAAAATGACTGCATGATCTTTATACGAAACAATATTACGGATGCAATGCATCTTAAAAATGTACTTCATACCTATATCTCCTTTTTTGAGCAGGCAATAAACTTTGAAAAATCAACCATCTTTTCAACTCGTGTACCTCCCCTAAACATAAATAGGCGGTCAATGACATCATTGATGTTCAAGAAGTGCATGATCTTGGGATCTACCTTGGAGTTCCTCTTCTGATAGGGAAAAATAAAAATACATCCCTAGGGTTCACACGTGATAAGGCGAACTCTTGTATCTCTCATTGGGACAAACATCTTTTTTCGTTTAGTGGTCGAGAGGTTTTCATTAAATCCGTAATCTAATGTCTCTCACAATACATGATGTCTTGTTACCTTCTCCCACAAAATATTATTGATAATATGACGACGTCTATAAGGCGTTACTGGTTGTCGGGGAAGAACAACAAATGAGGTTGGCCTCTGATTCCTTGGGACACTATTTGTACACCAAAATCAGTAGGAGGTATTGGATTCCGAGATTTGCATCTTTTTAACATTGTCGTCAATGGCAAACAAATTTGGTGCCTTATCACTGAATCTAATACTTTGTTTGCTCAGATTTACAGGGCAAAGTACTATCCATCTGGGCATATTCTTGAGTCTGAGTATAATCGTAGAGCATCCTTTGCATAGAAAGGTATTCACCAAGCATTGATGCAACTCCACACTGGTTTCTTTAAAAGGTCAGTGATTGATAGTAAAATCTGAGTTCACCATGTTAATTGAGGTGGCACATATGTAATTCATCTTTATGACGAATATGAAATTAGTGATGAACTTCCAATTCGTTGTCGTGAATTTATGGTTCCTAGTCAACCTCGATGGGATGCATTAAAGGTTCAAAATTATTTTGATCATGACGATACCAACACTATTCTTAGTATCCCGATAATCAATGACCAACAAGACACGATTTTATGGAGTAACCATGATTCTGGCATTTTCACTGTTCGCTCCGAATACTCCTTCTTACAACGACCTCCAACACCTATTAATAGACCTTCTAGCATCTGGAAAATTATGTCCAAGTTATCAGTTCTCAAAAAAATTCGTTCCTTTGGATGACGCATCGGCCATGATACTCTACCGACAGGCCATAAACTTCAGGCGGCAAACCTTGGCCCATGAATTTGCCCCCTTTGCGACGTGGCCCAAAAAGCAACAATTCATGCATTACGTGATTGCCCAGATGCAAACGAGGCACTCCGCCTGGTTGGTCTACCAAACTCCATCTCTTTTAGCACCACTGAATCAACTTTATCTTAGCTTGAGGATGGGGTTGCATGTTTATCAATCCAATCATTTGCATTATTTATAATTGTTCTTTGGAACATATGGAACATACGTAATGATTGGGTCCATAATCTTCGCCTCAAACCATCTTGGCTTACGATTATCAATTCCCAGGGCATTCTAAGAGACTACGCAGTAGCCACTTCAACAGGCTTCACCTCCCAGCCACCGGATGAACCTACCCTTGTGCAAACGCGTTGGTAACCCCCCATGATGAGTTTGTGAAGATTAACACGGATAGGGCCTTTGATCCAATCACCAAAGCTGCTATCGTAGGTGTTGTGGCGCGTGACTCTAGCGGTGCAGTCCTTGGAGGTCTTTCTCACCCTTTGGGTAGCTGTCTGAATGTTGCATCTGCTGAAGCACAAGCGGTTATTGTCGGAATAATCTTTGGTCGCGATCGTGGCTAGTCCAACTTGATCTTTGAGACGAGTTCGACTATTGTGGCTAATAAACTCAATTGACAATGCATTAATTTGTCTATTTTAAGCCCGCTGATTGAATGTGCTCACCTTTTGCTTGTCAATACTCCCTCTTTTAGTATTCATTTTGTACCTAGGGTGATGAACAATGTTGCTCACACTTTGCCTCTAGGGCACTACGATCAATATCTTCCATATATTTTGATTTGGATTTTCCTAGTTATCTTCAAACAGTTGTAACTAAAGAGATTTATTCTCATCCAAGTTAATATATACGAGTACTCTTTTCCCATATATGCTCACTCGGGGCCCTAAGGCCACGTGTGACTTTAGAGGGGTTTTTAATGAGGCTCATCTTTCTTAAAAAAATAAAAATAAAATGCCAAGTCAGCAATTCCGTTAGTTTTTTAACAGAGTTGGACCAAAACAGGAAAGATATCTAACGAGAGGGGCAATTTTGACGAAAAAATTAGTTGGGTGATCAAAACATGAAAAAAGTGATAGTTTGGTGACCACCCATGTAGTCTTCCCTATTATTTTATGCTCTCTATGTCCTTCTAAATTTGTCTTTTGTTGACTTTTTGCGTAGTTTTAGAGAGAAAAAATTATGTAAAAGATGTGTTGTAAAACAATTAAAATGATAATTTCATCCTTAAAAAATAAATTTTACTTTGTTGAAAAACTAAAACAGTGTATAAATCAAAATGTGTCTAATAAAAATTATTAATTTTTTAAATAATTTAAACATGACAAATTTAAAACACAAGAAAGACAAGTCTAATGGGACAAAAGAAGTAATTTTAAAGACTTTAAATGGAGGGGTTATTGTCAATTTATACGTCTCCTCCATTAAGTCTACATATTAGTATATTATTTTCTTTTATGGTTCTTTTTAAAGAGAATATATTTTATCCTTTTTATAATTGTAAAGTCAGAAATTTATAGTAAAACTTGAACATAAATAGGGATCAAAATTTTCATATTAAAATAACCCAGTGATTCAATTAGAAAGAATAAAATATATAAAATAAATTTTAAATTTCATTATAATAAAAAACCTTTTGACATATTTAAACCTTTATTTGAATTGAAGGCAACCAGTCCCATTCAGAAAACATAAGTACAAGCAATAATAAATTATAGTTTTTTTTAAAAAACAATTTCTAATTAGTGGAGGGAAAGAAAAATAGTACTCTTAGTGCGTCTTGAATTCACAGTGTAAAGGAAGAATGCTTACAGAAAACTTTAACCACTTACTTTAAAGACTAAATTATAGCTTAAACACATATTATTGGAACTTTTAAACTTCATAAGAAACCGAAAAGTAATATTTTTATAATATAAACTTCTTCAATATACTCTATATAAAAAAACATGTGTTAAAACTAATGATCCAAAATTTAAACTCAATTTGCCAATATTTAATACAAACTACTTGCATGTAACTTTGAAAAGACACCAAGAGAGGAATATGATATATGAGAGATTTGTACAATAAATAACATATTCCACATATTTTTTTTTATTTATATGTAATTAAATTCCATTAATTAATGCTGCAATACTGCAAAGATGATTATGACATTATGTATTCTATGTTAATTATTGGAGTATTAAGCAGTGAATTCAAAGTGAAATGATTTCCATAAACCTAACTTCTCCCAAAATCATTGCAGATATAATATTGTATGTTTCAACAAAAGTTCTGCATCATCAATTACAAAAATGGCTGGTTTTAGATCTCTGAAGTAAAACATTTCCCTGTATGAAAGCCTGCAACAGAAAAACATGAAAGGAAGATCAAATCTCTGCACATGTGTTCATATATAATACACATGATAATTAGTATCAGCATTTGTGAAAAAAAATAATAGACATGTTCACATTTTCACAAGATTATAAAGATATAATATTGTATACTTCGGCTAGGGTAGGCTAAGGTCGGTGGGCATACAGGTTAACTGATTAATATACTAATATTTATTGTAGTGTGCGGTACTGAAAAGCAACCTTTTTCTTCTTCATTTTCACTGAAAACAAGGTCCACCTAAACAAGATTAAGCTTTTATAGTTTCTGGACAAATGGCAAATCCATGATCCAACAAAGGAAAGATCATGCAGAAGCTGACCGGAACTTCCCATCTCTTACAATGTCATATGCACTTGTTCCAAAACACACTAGTATTTTATAACATTATATGATTTCAAGCTACTAGGTTTGTTTTTATTTCATCAAATGAAAACTCAAAATTAGGTAGGTAGAAGGAAACTATCTAAGAAGGGGACTGTTATCTTTCAAGGAAGGTGTGAAGCAATATCTCAGAGGAAAGGTCAATATCATGGGATTTAAGCTCACACCAAATCCCCACAAAAATCCAATATAGTTACACCCCCTTTTTGTCTCATGCATGCTTGCCACAGAATCTAATGCAGTGGTATAATGATCATTTTCCCGGAAAATTTCATCAAAGAAATAGTTAGGTAGGTAGAAAATAAAATGTAAATTTTCAAATCAGTCTTTAAGGGCTGCTGCTACTTCTCATTGATGCCTATTAAATAGTAATTCTAGTGCCTAACATATATTCCTCACAGAACAATCAAACACCCTTCATACAGGAATAAAACAGTAAGTTCATGAACCAGGGAAAATCAAAACACTTTACCTAGAATGAAAGATTGCTGTCATGAACAAGTGGGGAGGCAGGGCAGGTGGCATTCAATCTGCAAACACAAAGGGAAAAAGAAAAGGCTTCTTGTTTATTCAACAAGGACCTGAACTGAACTCCCACCCTCCTCACTTTCTGGTTTTTGCGGTTGCTGGTTTTGTTGTTGTGGCTGAATCAAAAGCTGTGCTTGAAGTGGATGACTTCCATGAGACTGATGATTGGGATGATCTTGCTGTTGTGTCTGAATCTGATAAGGGTTATCAAAGCTCCCTAAAGCCAATGCCATAGAAGGCGACATGGTGGCTGCAGTTGTTATTTGGTTAAACCCAGTTGTAGTGACTGAACTAGAACCACCTTCAAATCCACTATTAAACCTCCCAATCTCGTGCTGTTGACCCTCAAATTGTTCTTGTTGCTGCTGTTCATATCCTCCAAGCAAATCTTGCTGTTCCCTTGTAGTTGTTATTTGGTTAAACCCAGTTGCAGTGACTGAACTAGAACCAGCTTCAAATACACTATTAAACCTCACAATCTCTTCTTGTTGGCGCTGCTGTTCATATCCTCTAAGAAAATCTTGTTCTTCCCTTGCAGTTGTTATTTGGTTAAACCCAGTTGCAGTGACTGAACTAGAACCACCTTCAAATCCACTAGTAAACCTCACAATCTCTTCCTGTTGACCCTGTTGTTGTTGCTGCATTTCATATCCTCTAAGCAAATCTTGTTGTTCCCTAGCAGTTGTCATTTGGTTAAACCCAGTTGCAGTGACTGAACTAGAGCCACATTCAAATCCACTATTAAACCTCCCAATCTCTTGCTGTTGACCCTGATGTTGTTGCTGGTGTACATATCCTCTAAGCAAGTCTTGTTGGTTAAACCCAGTTTCAGTGACTGAACTAGAACCACCTTCAAATTCACTATTAAACCTCACAATCTCTTGTTGTTGTTGCTGTTCATATCCTCTAAGCAATTCTTGTTGTTCCCTTGCTGCTACCAATGCAGCCAATTGATGTTGAGCCTCAAACATCTGCTGCTGCCGCTGTTGTTGATGTTGTGGTTCTCTTATCACCAACTGGCCGCCGCGTGAAACCGAAGCCGCCCCGGGAAAGTACCCCATCATCGGCATCATATTATGGTGCGTGTGCATCGTAGAAGAAGGGTTGCCTGCAACGTATTGCTGTTGTTGCGGAAACACGGGCTGTTGTTGTATAATAGGAAGCAAAGCTTCAGGACCGATGTAAGTGGCCAGCTCTTTCCTGGCATTGCCAAGATCGTATTGCATTTGTCTGAGCCTTTGTTGCAAGACGGAGACGAGGCCGACGCAGCCGTAGACGGGGTCTCGGAGACGGGCATCGGCTTCGTAGGCTAAAGATTTGACGGCGTCTTCACGTTGGGAAGGCTTGAGCTCGTTTAAAAGCTTGGCTACGTTGCTGGCGCCGAACACCTTGTGGACATTCTGGAATTTCTGCTGATTGTCCGGCGGGAAATAGGGTGCAAAGACGCATTCTTGGGTGCATTTCCGACGAAGAAACTTGCACGCCGCGCAGGGAGAGTTGGACGACGACATCTCCGATATCGAATCCCCCTCTTTTCCTTGTCCTTTAATCAAACTGAAATGAACCCAGATCACCAATATTCGATCATATTCATGGATTTTTTCACAAATTCTTTCAAAGAAAAGATCTTGGAAGAGCAAACATTGAAATGGGAAATCAACGAAGAAACATTTATACACGTTGATTCCATATAATCATGCTCGAAGAACAGTCCAAGAAAACAAAGATTTGGATAGCAGAAAGAAAGAACTTCAGTGTTTGATCATTGAAAAACCTTACCTTTTGCTGAAACTGCCAATTGAAGTGTTAAAAAAAAGAGAAACCAACAAAAGTTGGTTCTTTTTCTAAGAATATCGAGTCTTTGCTTCTTCCAAAACTTAAAGATCAAAACTTTATATGCAAATCTTCCTCTCTCATAATTATAAAACAAACAATCTTGTTTGTACAGTTGAAAACTAAAAAAATTAAATAAGAATAAATTTATTTATTATCACAGAGGCTGACTGAGCAATGGATTTGCATGTGTTTGAGTTACCTCTTTGTCCCTGAATTATCTGTGTCTATTACCCATATTGCCCACTTAATTAAGAGAAAGGCATGTTTTTTATTTTTGGTTAAAAAGGGGAGATTAGTTGTAATTTCAATCAAGATGGGAACTTTATTGTAGAGAATTTTAGGATAAATATGCAATAAATTATGATAATGGAAATGATAATAATTATTATCAATCTTGATTGCATGATAACATTAAATTATTGCATATAATTCAATGGATACCATAAATATAGAAGTATAGATTAACAATGGATACCATATGTCAATTCTAAAATATAGAAATTTCAGAGAAGAATTAGAGGAGGTTTTTAATTGTATCAAGATTTTTTAAATTCAAAAAATTATTGATTTGGATAAAAAATGAGAATTTAAAAATAAAAATTTAAACCACAAAATATCATTTTATTTAATTTCTATATTTATTTTATTATATTGATATACTTTAACAAATCATATGTATATTTTTCAAAATAAAAGATTTTTTCTCTTAATTTGACAATTCTTTCAAAAATTTAAAAACTACCTCTCCAATGCATTGTAGTTTTTAATAAATTAAAATATTTAATTGTTTGAATAAATTTATATGGATAACTTAAAAAATGACTAAACCATTTTACAATTTATCATATGAACAATGCTTAATCCACAACGCAACTAATATTCACGAATGTATTAATTTGATGAAAATTTTGAAGATTAAATATTTTTTGATTAAGTAGACTTACAATATTTTTTAAGATAAATGTTAAGATTTGAACCCACACAAGGGTAAAATGAACGAGCATCTATGACCATGACCACTGGTACTCGAACCCATGACCTCTAAGAACAACAATCATTCCCTTAACCACTGAAGCAAATTAGTTTGTGCCTTTAAAAATATTAATATTTTTAGATAGATAAATATTAAAATTTGAATCAAATAAATTAAAATTTTAAATTAAATCATTAACTCTAAATATTGAATAATTTAAAAAAAATCGTTCCCCCATATCCCGATAACAACAAGTCTCTTGTTGCAAGTAAAAATCTCTGTCATTAAAAAGGATAATTACCCTATAAACTTTTACAAGAAAACCCCTCTTAAATGGTAAAAGTTTAAGTTTATTCTACTTAAAATTAAAATTTTTAGTTTAGCATTCCACAAATGATAAAATTATTCGATTTATGTTTCATAATTTTCTTGTGGGAGAGTAATACGCGATAACGCCGGGGCTTTGATTAGGCAGCTTGGATGCTTTACGATTGGTGCAGGTGAATTCGAATGAGTTTATTTTTTTACTGCTGCATCTGGATAAATTACGGTAAAAAGAGTAGATTGTTCGTTTAAATTATGTTCATCGGAATGACAATAAAGGTAGCTGATGAGCTTTCTAAACTTGCTTCATCAGATAACTTTGAAGTTGTTCGATTTCCTTTACCCCAAATGGGGTTACCTCCTTCCTGCAGGAGGATAGGAATAGTTAATTAGTCAGTTTTTTTAGCATGATTGCTCCCTGTTCATCGAAAAAAATTATGTCATTGAAAACCTCATCATAAACTTTTAAAATTAAATTTATTAGATTCATTTTTTTATAAGAATACAATTCTCGTATAGAGATCCTCATGACGTTAGCTTTCTTATTTAATTTTGTCTGTGGTCATAGAAAAAATGGATCCCCAGTCGTTTGATAGTTTGTTAGCCGATGTAATCATAACGGTGTAGCGGAACAATCTGCCTTATAATTTAATTCGCTCACCACTCTTTTTTCATCCCGTAAAGCGTCTCGTTTGACGAGAAACAAAAAAATTCATGAAAATTTCTAAATTTTAATGGTATGCTAATTTTCATGAAAGCATTTGTTTTTATTTACATTTTTGTGGTGTTTAATAAGATGTATTGTTAAAAAAACTACCTATTTCTATTTATTTATTTTTATAACGTAATAGAAAATAACAAATAACTAACATTAATTTAGAGGCATTATTATTGTTGCATCATATTTGAGATAATTTGACAAAAGATAAAATTCGACTCTCTCAACGTGTTATATTTGTAGTCGTAATTTTGTGTAATTATATTTGCAGTCTTTCAAAAGCAGCATTGGGCTTGAACTTGATCTTTCGATTTTTAGATCTGGGTACATGTCATACCTAAAATTGACCCAATTCTTAAACCCCAAATAACTAGCCATCCGCAAAACCCTCATTTCCAGAACTCGCAGCAACTGTCAACAGCCCACACTCCGGCCAAATGTCCAGGCTGTGGCGCGGCCTGAAAGCGGTGGTCCAAACATCACCGGCGAACTCCCACCATTACCACACCATTCAAGCCATCCCTCGAGAATGCACCGGCAGCCGTATCTCCAGCCGTGATAGAGCCCAAGGTAGAATCCCCGCTGTGGTTTTCTCTCAGCCCTTGCTCGAGAAAAACCCAAGTAACCGTTCCCCATCAAGGAAACAACTTTTGACAACCGAAGGAAAGCAGATTCGAACCATTATCAAATCGGTTGAACTCCCTTTCTTTTGTTCCACCACGTTCCAGCTTCAGATCCGGGCCGGTTCTGGGTCTTCAGTCTTATTTGAATCCGGGAGAGTTTTACCTATCAAGGCAAGTTTTTTTAAAATATTAGCTTTTATTGTTACCCAAGTTCAAAATTTTGATTTTGGGGGTGTTTTTATAGATTCACAGGGACGATGAGACTGGTAAAATATTGAATTTGGTGTTTGTTTGGGCGGATGAAGGGACTGAGCTGAAGGTTGATGTGCCTGTTGTTTTCAAAGGATTAGAGGATTGCCCTGGTCTTAAGAAAGGTATAAAATTTACTGCAGTTGATCCCATTTCATCTTTGTTTGATCGATGTTAATATTATCCAAGATTTAAATTTTACTATGTGGTGTCTATTTTCTTGTCCACTGCTCCATTTAGATGAAAACATTAAGTCATTCTGAAATTGTGTTTTTGGCCAGAAACTATCTGAAATTGTTGGTTTAAGTGTTTTGTGTTTTAGAAAGTTCAATAGAAAAATAGTAAGGTTTTATCAAATCTTCCTTTGTGATCATACTCAGTACTGCACAGTGCTCACCTGGTACTCGCTTATGTTACTTGGACTCGTGTGCGAGTGTCTGGCATGAGTATATATATATATATTCGAGAGTGCTTGGAAGTTGGAAGGTCATATTTCCGTACTTATGTCTAAAAATGTATCGCATTAATCTTCTTGCTTCATCGGGATTCGGGACAGAATAATTTGTTTTCTTACTAGGGATATCTAGAAAAAAATGAAAGATATAAGTGACATTAGCTTGGGCATCTTTTGGTGTTTAAACGTGGGCATCTTCCTGCTTATGTGTTTGTATATGATTTTGAAACTTCTGGTGTTTATAAATCATATTTTTAGTGTTCTCCCATGGACAATTAGGTTAGATCCTACAATTTTTTATTCAGTTTTATAGCATCAAAATTTTGGTAAATGTATATATTAATGTTTTCTCCTTTACAATTTCTTATCGATATCGGGTATCATTAGCCTTACCAGTTCTTGGAGCTTTGCTCCTTGCTATCCACTTACTCTCTTGCTCATTTCTTGCCATCTTAATTGTCTTTCCTCGCATTTCACTTTTTTATGGTTGCACTAAATGATGTTAACTTATCAAATATCTCGTTGCAAGCGGTAATGCACAAGAACATGAACATGCATATGGTGTCTCCTTACCATTTTTCATTGCCTTCCTATATCCTTTACTTATTTTTCTTGTTGGGAACTAGCATGTAAATCAGACAACAGTGATACTTATCAGTGTCTTAATGCAAGCTTTCATTTTGTTGTGGAGAAACTGCATGATGTTAGCCTTGTTATCATTCCCCTTTCCACCACATAAATGTGGGATTTACGAGTATATCTCTCGTTGCTTTGCCGATGCTAAATCTCATTGAAGTTTTTGACAATCAGATTATACTTGGTCTTTTGAAGAACTGTTTGACGATACTTTGATGCCATAACAGGTGGATACTTTAACAGGATAAGAAGTAGTCTAAAGTTTCAAAGCTCCGCAGAACACATTCCTCAAAAAATCGAGGTGGACGTGAGCAAATTAGATATCGGTGATAGAGTGTTGATGCATGATATCGAGGTTCATCCCTCCTTGAAGCTTCTAAGCAAGAATGAAAGCATGCCTATATGTAAGATTGTGCCAATATATTCTGAAAATTCCGAGCCCACGAAGGTATAGCCCAATGATGCATAACTCACTAGATAAAAAAAAGAATTTCAAGAATAATTATGATATTTCTTGATGTGGTGCTTTTAGATTTCCCGAGAGAAGGCATTTAACATTTAAGAATGTATTTCGAACTGAGGTTGTGTCTTAAGATGTTTCAAAGTAACATCAAGAGGATTTGGTTATGTGAAATGGTTAGTCTATTATTGTAGATTCTGCAGAATTTTAGTATTCTGCATCTGGTTTAGATGAAGTATAAATTCAGATACTGAACTTTTTGTTCATTACATGATTGTTTTGAATGTTAGATGCTATCGTATTTGAGCTCTTCGTTTTTCTATAAAGTAGTGTATATTACACTTGCCCGGTATCACTGTGACACGTATTCGATCACGGATATGGGATATGATCTTTCTAATACGAATAAATTTAGCAAAATTGTGTATATTCGTATTCGATGCATATTCGCAATCAATATATGATATTCTCAATTCTTAGATTTCTCTTGGCAAAAGAATGTTGGCACTTGCATGTGCCAAAAACTGCTCATTTGCTAGTTATAGAATATTGACAACATACATTAAAAGAAGAGCTTATAACACAAAAAATGTCGTTAAGTTTGGTCAAATTTGCTTTTGAACCTTCTAGAGTCAAATTGTCCCCCAAAATAAACACATTTGGTCGAATTAATTATCGAACTTAATTTTGGTGTCAAATTGACCTATGAATTTATAAGTCGCTATAAAAAAATTTATGGGTCAATTTAATCACGTTTTTTTAAGTTTAAAGGCTCAAATTTATAGAGTTTAAGAATCAATTTGATCAAATTTATCAACTTCGGCGGTTATTTTGTGCTTTAAGCCAACAGAAAAACATCCACTATGTATATAATATAATAGCCTATTTTATTACACTCACAATGTGAAATAAAGAAAATTTTCTGTTTAAAAACTATATTTAAAAGTTTCATTCAATAATTATTGTAGGTGGAGTGGAAATTTGGCTAAAAGTTTACATAAGGGCGGACCTTTTAAAAGGGAGAAATATATATGGGGCAAAATTGGCGAAATGGGGATGTTTTACTTTTTTTTTTAGGAAAATAGGGCGGGTTGGGGGAATTTTGGGGAAATAGGCCAATTTTTACAGTGCAAGGTGGACCACGCCACCTGCACCTAGCGTTCTCTGGACAACGCCATTTCGAAATGACGAGGTCCTGTTGGATTTAGCTTTCTTAGCTCGGACGGCGCAACGTCGCAGTGCAGGGGCTGGCATAATGGCGATGTGCTGTTCACGCTGCATGTGCCATGCAGGCACGTCAGGCTTTAGATCAGGGTCAATTTATAGGTTTAGGTAAAGGGTATTAAAGGCGAGTGATTTTTTATATTATTTTATGTGTATATATATAGGGTTTAGGGAAGATGAGTGTGTAGGGGTTGAGAAAAAAAATTAAGAGAGTTTGAGTCGAAAAAGAGGGAAGAGTTTGTGAGTTTCTGAAGAAATATTCGAAGACGATGATTGAAGAGTTCGTAAAGGTCAGTGAAAATTAAGTATGTGATTTTTGCCTTTTAATCTATTTTTTAAATTCTAGAGGCTTTGTATATTTTTTGTATGATTGAAGATATATTCAGATGGTAATAATATTTTTAAATTTTAATAAGAAAACCTGAAATTTTAATGTTTTGCTTATGTTTTTTTAATATTTACAGAAGATGAGTTCATCAACATATTGTGACACCGAACTCACAGTTGGTCGTTGGGGCGAATCGCTTGAATATTTCAATGAGGATGAAGAAAATATTGTTCCTATTAGTGAAGAAGATGACGTTCAGTTACTCGATGCCTATGATATTGACGCTGTTATGACAGATGCGTCTCAGGGCAATAGTATTGATGTTGAAGAAGATGTTTGGGCCACGACTGTTGCTAGGCTCGAGTTGAAAAATGAACAGCCGGATGTTTGGGGTTATGTTGCATCGGAGCCCTAACAACCGAAACCTATTTATCCAGCCTATGAAGCTCCAGCAGCCCGCATGTATGAAGTTGACTATACTGCAATGCAAGATCAGGAATATTAAGCTCGCGTATTTGATTCTTCATTATCTTCGAACTTTGGAGAATTGGAACTAAAGGCTGAATTTGAAACAAAAGAAGCCGCGAAGCTTGCAGTTCAACAACATTGTATCAAACGCCATACGTCATTTTATGTTGTTGAGTCCAACAAAAGTACCTACTGTGTAAGGTGTTTTCATTGGAAGAGCAATTGTCCGTGGTGGGTAAGAATTTCATACAGGAAGAGGACTGAAATGTTGGAGGTGTCACGGTTCGTTGAGCAGCACACCTGTACCAATATGACTTTATCACAAGACCATATTAATTTAAACTCTGATCTAATATGTGCTTACACCAGGGCTTTGGTTGAATATGAACCAAGAATTTCAATTGCAGTGTTAGTAGCATCTATCCAGACCCAACTTGGTTATGTTCCGTCTTACTACAAGGCGTGGATGGCAAAGCAGAAGGCGATAGTGCAACTTTATAGTGATTGTGATAAATTGTATAATGAGCTACCAGCTCTTTTACGAGAAATGCAACATTTCATCCTGGGGACCGTGGTAGAGTACGAGACTTTGCCGGCGTTCAACTTATAAGGCGAATTAATTCCTGGTAAAAGAGTATTTAGTAAGTTATTTTGGGCGTTCAATGCGTGCATTCAAGGGTTTCTATTCTGCAAACGCATGATTCAAGTGGATGGTACATGGCTGTATGGGAAGTACGATCATATATTACTCGTGGCCGTTGCACAAGATGGAAACAGTAATATATTCCCAATTGCCTTTGCCATAGTTGAAAAGAAAGATGCGGATGGATGAGAATTCTTTTTAAAGCACCTACGCAATCATGTTGTAAAAGAAGACGGGATTTGCATGATTTCTAATAGAAAAACTGCGCTCTTATCAGTAATTGACAGACGTGGGAGTTTATGGAAACCTCCACATGCATATCCAGCATATTGTATACGGCATATTGCAGCGAATGCGAAGACGCGGTTCGGAAACAATCAGGTCCGGAAAGAAATTTTAGGCGCGAGTAAGTTGTTATTTGTTGTTTATAAAAATTTTAAATTTTTTTGAGTTCATCTTGTTGTTTTATTTAACTTGTTTTTTTTTATAAATAGGGTATGAATTAGTTCAACCAAAATTCCAAGAAAAGATCAGAAGGTTGAGGCGACACGGTGCAAATGTAATAAAATTTGTAAATGACATCCCCACGGAAAGATGGTCACAAGCCTATGATGAAGGTCGGCGTTATGGTCATATGAAAACTAACCTTGCAGAGGCTATAAACTCAGTTCTTAAAGGAACACACCATCTCTCAATTGCAAGTATTGTGTGGGAGACTTACTTTAGATTGGGTAAAGTGTGGTCCGACAAAGGGCAGAAAGCCAACTCTCGAATAAACAACGGACAATATTGGTCTAAAACCCTACATGATAAAATGATCGAACTTCAAGCCAAAGCCTCCGCTATGCGAGTAAGATCATTTGACCCACATGGATGAAAATTTTCTGTGGAAGCTAAAGTCCGAGGTGAGCAAAAAATGTTCACTGTCAAACTTCATTAGAGATGGTGTGATTGTGGTGCATTCCAAGCGTTTAGATACCCTTGCTCTCACGCACACGCCGCTTGTTTGCATTTTCGACTCGACCCTTATGGTTTTGTGGATGACTGTTATAAACTACAAAATGTTGCAAATATATATAGAATTCAGTTCAACACGATCCTGAACCAAGACTATTGGCCGGTAGAGCCAATATACGAAGAATGGTTAGCAAATCCAATGCTTCGTAGAAAGTTGAAGGGTCGACCGAAGTCTACTCGTATTAATACGAATATGGATGATCCAGATGATAGAGAGGGAGGAGTTCAAGTTAAACATTGTACTCTTTGTACGGAACTGGGTCATTCAAGGAACAAGTGTCCGAACAAATCAAATCTTTCCAACTATCGTGCCGGACCGTCAACCTAAATGTTTTGTTTAATGTATGTAATTTTATGGTAATGTAAATATTTTTTTCTCATTAATGTTTGTAATTTTAATTGGAATTTGAATACTGAAATTAAAAAAAAAGAGTAAATAAATATGGTTAAATAGTATATTCTAGAACCAACGTACAAATAAAATAACCAAAATCAAACTTTTTGGTAAAATAGTATATTCTAGAATTTCGAGTATTTAAATTTAATTTATTTTAAATTATTATTCGTTCTTATTTAATATAATATAATTTATTATTTGTTCTTATTTAATATAACATAAGGTAATATAATTGAATTTATTTTAATTTATTATTTGTTCTTATTTAATATAATATAATTTATTATTTATTCTAGAACCGGTACAGATAAAATGAGCGTTAGATAAGGCAGCCTGTACCACGCCCAGGACTGCAGTAAGATTTGACATCCACCCATATCTGAATTTGCCTTTTCACCATGCATAATTGTGACATTGCACATTTCATGGTACAAAAATGCCAATACTGCGGACCCCCAACTATATGTAGCAGCCGTGTATCTAACATCAATACACCACCAATAAGTTGCAGTATATAAGCTTTTGCTGCACACTCAAGTTCTCGACGACCATATTCATCGGTCACACTAAATTCCTGCTGCAACCATGAAATTCTGAGGCGTAGCCCGTCCACACATGACTCAGGAGGAGCTTTACCCAGGTACTGTGTGCAAAGGTCATATGCATTCTACTTATTTTTCTCCAATCAATGGTTTCTCATTTGTTGGAACACCAAGTTGTGTCGTTACATCCTCCAGGGTTATTTTGCATTCGCCAAATGGAAAATGAAATGTGTGGGTCTCTGGTCTCTACCGTTCAATCAATGTAGTAATTAACCCCGGGACTACCTTAAACCCACGTAGAAATGAAACATTATAAAAACCAGCTCGTTGTAGGTAATACACTAAACGCTCATTAGGTTCCTTTATCTTCATTCCTCAATGGCGGATCATATGCTCTACACTCTATAATTAATTCATTATAATTTCGTATTATAACAATTATATAGTAAATATGAAATTTTAAATTACAAAACATTTACTTACTTGCTCTTCATGAATATGAGACGAAATGTGCTCATGGTCACGGTACAACAAAACTCCTTCAGATGTCATTTTCTATTTCTACAGGTAAAAAACAATTATCATTCAAATATATATACATCAAAAAATTGTATTAACTTCAACATTTTTTATCTATGCGAATATTATTTCTTATTAAAATAATAATACAAAAGTCCATATATTATTATTGTGTTATTAAATATTATAATTTTATAATAAGAATTCGTTTAAAATATTATTAATTTATTTAATATTTATAATTTACATATTTTAATAATTAATTTTCTTCTCAAAATTATAATAAAGAATGATTATTTTTTATTAAAATATTATTTCTTATTAAAATATTTTTTTAATAATTAATATTCTTTTAAAAATTATTATTATTATTATTTCTTTGGGTAATTAAAATAATAAATAGAGAGAGAAAAAATCAATGTACTCTAATGTAAAATAAATATTAGTTCCTATTTTTTCCCATTAAATTTGCCATAGTTGATAATTTTAAATTTTTTTAAATTTTTTTATAAACAATATTTTTTTAGGTGAACAATAATATGTCTAAACAATATTTATTTTATAATTAAATATTTGATTTATATATGTATAATTTATTTTCTTTAAATACTTTTTTGATGTATAAATTAATTAAATTTATTAAAAATAATTTATTCTCTTTAAACAATTTTATATAAAAAATTTATTTGTAAAAACTAAATAATCATGTTTTATTATGTGAAAATATACACATGTAAGGATTTTTATTTCAAATATATTTCGATCTAACTCATATTATTATTCTAGTATAGATTCAAATATATTTAAATATATACATGTACAAATAGTTACACTACAAATATACTTAAAATAGTTACCCTCAAAATATATATACCTGTTTAGTGAAATACAATACGATCCCGAAAATTGTGTGTTTCCTCTAACCTGGTTGCAAGAAATAACCACGTCATAGCTCTTCAACCTAAAATGTGTGACTAATACACAAAGTAAAAAACTAACTTTAAAAAACCAGATTAAAAATACATGCACTTATCAGATTAAGAAAATCGAAAACTAGCTTCTTTTTGTTCGAACCAACAATCAGAACCAGGACAGCTTTAACTTCTCCTCGTCACAATTTCTCTACACACTCTTCCTACACTCTAACATACAACACTCATTTAACTCTCTTTAACTTCTTCTCTTCTTCTCTACACACTCATTTAACTCTTCCCATATTTATACACACTCAATAATGTAAAAAAAATTCAAAACAACCTTTAACCAGCCAGTCAGCCAGCCAGCTTTTACGTGATGATTCTGCATGTGAATAGGACCACGCCATTTGCAAATGGTGAGGTCCCACCCCCTCAGCCATGTAGACTGACGCTGCGCAAGAAAGTCGTGCAGAGGCTCATGCATGAGCCGTGGTAGGGACGCTGAGCCGTGACAGCCTGACCTCGCCAGGAGGGTGTGACGTTCTCCAACCTCGCCAGGAGGAGGTGGCGAGGTCCTGTAGCAATTGGCCTATTTCCGCAAATTTCCCCCAACGTACCCTATAATCCTAATTAAAAAAATGGGTATACTATACTAATGACCACCGAACTATGGTGTTGGTGTCGATTTGACCACTATATTTTCAATTGTGTTAAATGTACCACATAACTATTTAATTGGTTCCAATGTAGCCACCTGCCGTTAAAAAAACGAAAAAGTTAACGGGACTGTTAAAATAATTGGTATAATTACACATTTAGTCCCCTTTATTTATACAATCATTCAATTTAATCCTAATTTTAATCTAATAAAATAAATTAATTATTCAATTTGAGAGATTTAAATTTATTTTTCTTCCCCAATCAGGTGGTGACACGTGTCACCACCAATTGGAGTAAGAAAAATAAATTGGTGGAAGTTGGCCCCCTAGGGGAATCGAACTTGGGACTTTATGAAATGAAAACATTGCTCTTGCCACTAGGCTAAGCATATTTCTGGTATATGGAATACCAAATATAATATATGTGGCCAGAGCATTTCCCAATCTATATCGGCGGGATATGAATCTCTTGTGACGATTCTTCCTCGGCCACCCTTATATTCATCTTTCCCAATTTTAAAGATCGAACCCCCAACCCTCCAAATCAACAATTTCACACCGAAACCGTACAATTTAACCCCCCCCCCCAAAAAAAGAAGAGCCAACACCACCGTCAGAGTCAATAGTCACCGTTTCAGGTGAGATTAAAGGCAAAACAAAAGCAACGATGAAGGAGTTTTTTTCCTCTTGTGGAACCAAATTTTGGATCGAACGTGAATCAAAGCAAACGGATCTATCATTTCTTTGGGTACACAGAAAAGTAAAAAGAAAAGAAAAGGATTGATTACAGCATAATAATTTCGTTTACCGGAGAATCAACCATTGTAATCCCCGACGACGTAACTTTCAACCGGTGATAGAGAGATTCTTGCTATTGCGGATAGATTTCTTTGGGTACACAGAGAAGTAAAAAGAAAAGAAAAGAAAAGTAAAAAGAAAAGAAAAGAAAAGAAAAGAAAAGAAAAGGATTGATCACAACATAATAATTTCGTTTGGATGGCTGATAACTCTGTGATTTTGATTGTGTCAATAAAATAAGGGTTATGTTTATTGGCAGTGTATGCTGTGATGCAGAGGATTTAAGCCGATTGTTTTACCAAGGGAGAGTGGGAGACAATGTAAGATGACGTGTAACAGATACATATATTATATTTGGTATTTTATATACCAGAAACATGCTTAGCCTAGTGGCAAGAGCATTGTTTTCATTTCATAAAGACCCAAGTTCGATTCCCTTAAGGGCCAACTTCCACCAATTTATTTTTCTTACTCCTATTGGTGGTGACACGTGTCACCACTTGATTGGAGAAGAAAAATAAATTTAAATATCTCAAATTGAATAATTAATTTATTTTATTAGATTAAAATTATGATGAAATTGAATGATTGTATAAATAAAGGGGACTAAATGTGTAATTATACCAATTATTTTAACAGTCCAGTTAACTTTTTCGTTTTTTTAACGGCAGGTGGCTACATTGGAACCAATTAAATAGTTATGTGGTATATTTAACACAATTGAAAATATAGTGGTCAAATCGACACCAACCCTATAGTTCGGTGGTCATTAGTATAGTTTACCCTAAAAAAATAAACTCCCTAATTTGGCCAATTTTGCCTATATATGGAATCAATATTTTTTTATCAAAACAAGCAACTTCCATTAAAACCACAACAATTACAGCAGACCAACAAGGTCAGGAGGTAAAGGAGATGACCAGTTAATAGGGCATCAGTTCAATCGCGTGGCATGAGCCACCTAATCTGGAAAAAAGATTCTCATTAGAGGCGATTGTATTGTGACATGCTTTCCATAGGAAATTTCGAACTTTTGAAGTAACCTTGAGCTACCAAATATATCTCCAAAATTTCTTATCAGATCTTGAATTATGACTAGATGAGGGATTAAGAATAGAAGTTTTACATTCCAATAAAGCCTTGTAACCCGATTTTACCGAAAATTTCCCATCCTTTGTAGAGCCCCATACTAATTCATCTTTGGTTTGCGGCCCTCCAATGGGAATCAATTTAATCTTCTCCACTTCTTCGTTAGAGAACAATTCTCTAAGATTTCATCCTTCCATTCCATATTAAGATAATCAATAAGATGAGCGACAAGAGAATCTCCACATTTATAAGGTCGATTAGAAAAGGGAATTCATTTCTGTGGATTAGGGATCCACCTCTTGTTTCATATCTCTATATCCTTGCCGTTTCCTACTGTCCAAAAGGAGCCACCTTTAATCAAATCAATCCCTTTCTCAATACTATTCCATGCCCAAGAAAGATTACTACATTTTGGTGCTTCAAGGATATTCCAGTCAGAAAATAAAGACCTCTAAGAATCCATGTGAGCAAAGAGTTCTGATCCTTCAAGATGCGCCAAATTTGTTTTGAGAGGAGGGCTTTATTAAAGCAATGGAGGTCTTTGAATCCCACTCCTTCATCCTTAGATTTACATAATTTGTCCCAACTAAGCCAGTGAATTTCTTTTCTTTCTTTCAAAGAATTTCCCCACCAGAAGTTTCCTATCAAGGAATTTACCTAATTACATAAAGTGATTGAGAGAGAAAAACATTGCATGACATAGGATGGAATTGTAGTGACCACCGCCTTAATGAGAATTTCTTTTCCTGCTTGGGAAAGCAATTTACTCTTCCATCCTTGAAGTTTGTTTCTGATCCTATCAAGTAAAAAGTGTAGAGCTTCTTTTTTGCTTCTTTCCCAAATCGAAGGAAGCCCTAAATATTTACTTCCCTCTTCCATAAGGTTCACACCAAGAACATTGGTGATATGTTATTTTGAATTAGGGCTCATATTGGGGGAAAAGATATATGATTACCTATGTTGACTGTTTGACCGGTAGCCAAATAGAAGTCAGCAATAATGTCTTTGATGCATTCACAATTCCCTAAATCAGCTTTAGTAAACAAGATGTTGTTGTCCGCAAATAAGAGGTGGCTGACAGAAGGACATTTTCTTTCGAATTAAAAATCAGAATATCTCTTGTTTCTCTGTTCTCTTTCAATTAACCAAAAAAAATATTTGAGACAAATAAGAAGAGATATGGGGATAGAGGATCACCTTGAAAAAGTCCTCTACCCGGTTTAAACTCCTTTCTTGTTTCGCCATTAATGACCAGAGAAAAAATAGATGTGAAAATACATTCCATGATCCATGACACCCATTAGTCATCAAACCCCATTTTTCGCATGATAAAGCTTAGAATATCCCAATCCACCTTATCATAAGCCTTTTCAAGATCAAGCTTCAAAGTCATAATACCACATGTTCCTTTTCTTCATTTTTTTATCGCATGAAAGGCTTCGTGTGCGATGATAACATTGTCTTGAATTTGTTGTCCTGAAACATAGGCTGATGCAAAGGCGAGGTCAAGTCTAAGAGAAAAGGTTTGATTCTAAGAGCTAAGATATTTGAAATCACCTTATAGGAAAATTTGCAAAGGCTTATAGGGCGGAAATGTGTGACTTCCTCAGGATTTGTCTTCTTTGAGATGAGAACCAAATTAGTCTTGTTTATTTTAAGAGGAAGAGTCCCAGAGCTGAAGAACTCTTTTACCATTTTAAAGAGATCAGCTTTGATATCCTCCTAGAAAGAGTGGTAAAAAATTCCTAGGAAACCATATGGCCTTGGGGATTTAAGAGCCCATATGTTGAAAATTGACGTTTTGATGTCATCTTTTGTAACCTCTCTACCCAAAGCAATGTTCATTTCATTTGTAACAATCTTTGGAATATAGTTCGCAACTCCCTCAAAGTCCACAATCGAGTTCTTTGAAAATAGAGACTCAAAATATCCTTGGAACACGAAAGTAATATTGTCTTAATTTTCAGTCCAAAATCCTTGCTCGTCTTTAAGTTTTAAAATAGAATTCCTCATACGATTCTGAATGGTAGTTGCATGAAAGAACTTGGAGTTTCGGTCTCCAAATTTTAGCTAATTGACCAGAGATCTTTGATGCCAAAACATTTCCTCTTGTTGTCTTTCCTTGTCGATATCATTTTTAAGAACCTTCACCTGTTGTGCACTTTCTTTTGTTAAAGGGACAACTTGAATGTTTGCGATCTTCTTGAAAAGTTCATCAGCCTTAATATGATTTTTGCCATATTTTTCCTTACTCCATATTCGAAGTTTCCTACTAGTTCTCTTCAGTTTACTAAAAAAATGAACTCTTGAAGAACCTACATATTGATTTCAGCTTTGCTTTACAATAGAGCAATCATCCTCCCTAAGCCATTTAGATTCAAACTTAAAATCCCTTCTCACCTTTCTAAACACACTATTAAGGAGACAAATGATAGGAGAATAGTCTTACCCAATTGTTGGTTCCATCACTCCGACAGTTCTTTTAAACAAATCGTTTCAGTTGATATTGAAGAGAATTCTGTCCAATTTTTCTAGAATAGCATCATCCTCTATACGTTGATTTGACCAAGTGAATGATCCTCCTTTAATAGGCATCTCGAGTAAACCACACATGTTAATGGCACTATTGAACCAGTTTGCTTGAGACAAATCATAAAAATTTTCCCCACTCTTCTCGGTTTGGTTCACAACAATGTTGAAATCCCCAATTAAACATTATGGGCTAGATAAATCATTTCTAAGAAGGGTAATATTCTCCCAAAACTTTATCTTCTCCTCTCTATGGGGAGGTCCATAAAGAAAAGAGCAGAACCATGGTTAATTGAAATTTGGGTGTCGATCATAAATATATCCGCCTTTGGAATAGAAAGGTTTGTTTCATCACTCCACCATAGGGCCAGACCTCCTGATTTGCCCACGGGATCAATATAGAAAGAATTTGGAAGCAACATCCTATGTCAGATACGTTCTAAAAAATTCTTCTTTTGTTTTGTTTCACTTAAGAAAATAATACAAGGTCTGTACTTTTGATTCAAAAATCTTAGAGTTCTGCTAGTTTCTTTTTTACCCAAGCCTCTCACATTCCAGCTTATGACAGCCATGGAGAACAAATATAACAAACAAGACCACAGAAAAAAGAAATCTAAAGAACCAACTACAGAGATGAAGTGAACCTTCAGCAAGAAGAGAGGGCACCCAACAGGAAAGATGGAAAAGAAGATAAGAAAAAGGAGAAACCTAAAACGAAGAAAGGAGATGCCCCCGTGAAAACACAACCTTCGGTTCAAAGCTTCACATGCTTAGAAGACCCAAATTACGAGCTGAAAACTGACGAAGCTACTCAAAGGAGGAAACCCAACACTCAGAGCTAGACAATCGAGCAACAATTTAGGTGAAAATGGGTGAACGGAAAGGGGGAAGATGAGAAAACTAGGGTTCGTTTATTGGGGACCCAATATTATTTAATTATATCAAACAAAGGATTGTCATGCACACGTTTTTAGACAGTTCATATTATTTTTAAATATGTGCAACTTAATATGTTTTTAATGTTTATATTATAATTTATATCATATTATAGATTAATGTTTTAATGTGGTATAATTTAAATAACAAAAAAAAACAATATAACATATAGTTAAAAACCATGAGTTTGATTCTGTAACGACCTGGTTTTCGAGTTAGTTATTTGGATAGGATATTCGGGTTTTGGAGAAACCAAATTGGAGACTAAAGAAAAATAAATTAAGCTTGGATGCCCGATATAAGGAGAAATCACGGCTACATTAAAAAAGGAATAAAAAATAAGAAGTTTACGTATGAAATTTCAAATGCTTCAATGGTCTTTTGTGTAGTTTACCCATTGGTTATTTGTGAGCATTTTATTTGGCCCGATTTTAGCTTGGAAAGGGGGAAAAGAAATCAGAATGTTTATGAAGGAGAGAGAGTGTTGGGAAGAGAGAAAGAAAAGAATTTTAGAGAGAGAGGAAGATGTTTTGATTCGATTCAAAGGTGTTTGGGCCACCGTAGAAGCTCACCATCGTCGTCATTGGCTCCAGCTCATCGAGACGAGTCGACCAATAGTCGCCCAGTCACCGTAGCCACCGCCACTCACCAGGGTGAGAAGAATAAAGAAACGGGAAAGCTCAAACACCACCGTCCATCGCCCTATGACGCGAACTGTTGCCACCACCGAACTCTTTGGCCGAAATTATGCGGATCTAGAGCTTGTTGCTGCCATCCGGCCAATAGATGTCGCCACACATGCCGCTGCCTGCGCGTGGGCGTGTGACGCAGGCTCTAACATCTTGGGCTAACCCGAGCTGAGCCGGCCTGCTAAGCCGACCCAAGCTGAAGACTGAGCCGAGTCATCGAGCCGCTGTTGACTGTCGTCGTGCCGACACTTTTTCCATGGACCTTACCCGAAGGTTTCTCAACGTTCTGAGTCTGATAGTGCATTCTGTTTCATCAGATTCAAACCAGGTAAGCTATTTTTATGCGTTTTCCCCTGAAGTAGTCTGATAGTGTAAAATGGCTTATGTTGTCGTATTTGTTTTATCCAAGGAATTGATGGGCTCGAATATTGGAATTAATAAGATGATTATAGGAGCTTGGATGGGGATTTATCACTTTGGCTTAAAGTTAGTACACCTCGAACTCATATTGCTTCATGGGCATCATAAATGTGATTGCTTTGCGTGTTAGTATCTGCAAATTATGTAGACAATGAATATTCATGTTTGGAGACTGATAGTAATAGACTTGATATCTGTGTGAGGCATGATGATGCTGTGATTCTGATGAGACTCATAGAGACTTTAGAGACCGTGTAGGGTCGTTTGAGATGCTTGTATAATTACTTGATAAATAGTTGATTGCTTAATGAGGATGATTAATGTACACTTCTATGATAATTAATGAGGATGTTTAATGTACACTTCCATAATAATTAAAAACTTGGTAAACGTTTGGTGACTTGATGGTAATAGCAAACGTAGGGATCTTTGGTGGATCGTGTGATACTTTGTGTTGTGTGGTATATGTGTCCTTGCTATGTACTGATATGGACACCTATATAGTTGAGTCATATTTGATTGATGGGATCCAGATACCTAGTGAGAGAAAAAATGTGTTGCAATACCATGGTTTAAGATTCTCGAATGTGGGATCCCAATGCTTAGTGGATATGGGCCTCATTCGAAGATGCTTGATGAGAGATTTTGAGCATGGGCGCACGATCCTGATGCTTAGTGGTCGCGGGCCTCACTCAGAGTGTATGATCTTGATGCTTATTAGACGTAGGCATCACTCTTATATTGTGGTATAATGCTTATATGCTATATGGTTAGGCGGCTAGAGGTAGCGCCACAATTATATGATGTTATATTGCCATGTTATGAGTATGGTTAGGCCTTGTGTGCCATATATGATGATTGCTTTGATGAGAGCATGTGTTTAGGCGACTTGTGGTAGCGCCAAAATTAAATAGACATTATGATTAAAATTTAATAAGACTACTTTTTTTGAAAAGGAAAAATGTCTCGTTAAAACCCCCTTACACTTGGTAGCCGAGTGAAAGCTCAGTACCAGGTGTTGGAAGGGGAAAAGAGATGCACTGGTATTAGAGCCTAACTCTCCGAGGGACTCACATCTACAAGAGAAAATCTTAAAAGAAGATTAATCAACCTTCGAATCAAGCCATGGCATCTACCTCCGGCCAAAACTTCCTTGATTCATAACCGATCACCAAACTGCCATTTTTCAATGGGGATAACTATCCCTATTGGAAAAATAGAATGAGGCTCTTTATAAAGTCTAATAACTATGTCCTTTGGGATGTAGTGGAAGATGGGCCAACAATTCGATGAAGAGAGATGAAGAAAGAAAGCTAGTTCTGAAAACAAGAGCGGAAATGACCGATGAAGATTGAAGAAGACTTCAAGTGAATGACAAGGCACTTCACATCATCTTTTGTGCACTTGGACCTGATATGTATGCAAAGATGTCATCTTGCACAAGTGCAAATGAAGTGTGGGACAAGCTGGAGACCATCTACAAGGGTACCAACGATGTAAAGGAGACCAAGATTGAGATCCTTAATTTGGCTATGAGACTTTCAAGATGGAGCTGGATGAGAGCGTCTCCAAGATGTTTGATAGGTTCTCTGTCATTGTAAACGGTCTCAAGGGCTTCGGTGAGATCATTCCCGAAGATAAGCTAGTCCGGAAGCTTCTTTACTCTATTCCCAAATCATGGGATGAGAAGAGAACCGCAATCATCGAGGCCAAGAAATTGACGACTTTGAAGCTCGATGAGTTGGTAGGATCTCTGCTTACTCATGAGATCATGAAGCAAGGAAGGGAAGAAGAAAATAAGAGAGAAGAGTGGAGAAGCAAGAGGTAGAGAAGAAGAAGCAATGAATTGCTCTAAAGGCATCTCAAGAGGAAAGTAATTCTAGTGAGGATGAGTATGAGGAATTGGCTATGATAGCCAAGAGATTCTCTCGGTTCATGAAGTCCAACCAAGGTAGAAAGTTCCAAAGGAGAAAAGACTTCAAGAACAAGAACAAAGAGAAGTAAAGAGATCAACTTATTTGTTATGAGTGCAAGAAGCCGAGGCACATAAGATCGAATTACCCTCAACTCAAGAAAAAGGGTTTCGATAAGAAGAAAAAGCAAAAAACCCATGTTGCCAATTGGAGTGATGAAGAATCATCATCCGATGAAGAGGAGCATGGAGTGGCCAATCTTTGCCTCATGACTATTGATGATGATCCTAAGGTAAACCCTAACTCATCTACTTTCGATTTTAAATTTGATGAACTTCAAGATGCATATGATAAGTTGCAGGAGGTTTACGATGAGTTGGTTGAAAAGTACAAGAAATCAGTTTTGAAAAATAAGAAAATGATTTCCGATTTGAAAAACTAAAACGATTCCCTTTTCAAAACCAACTCGGAACTCGAAGAGAAGATTGTTGTCTTACAAGATGATTTAAAGTATTTTCAAAATGAAATTTTTTATTTGAATAATCTTCTTTCAAAAGTTCATGATGATCACCACAAAGTGGTGAATGAACTAAAGGCTTCTCTTAATGTAGTTGGGAAACAAGATTTTGAAAAAGCAAGTTCTTCAAAACCCAACTATGTAAAAAGGAACTTTAATAGCTACAAACAAAGAAGCTCTCAAAGGCACCCTAAAGGTAAAAGGATTAGAAATGTATAGGTTCCTAAGGAACTAGTAGTTTCTAATAATATTAATGCCATTGCTTCTTGGATCCTTAAGGGAACCAAGTATTTGGGAGCTAACTCATATGGACCCAAAATGATTTGGGTACCAAAAATCAAGAACTAATCTTTTTTTGTAGGGGGAGCATTGCTACAAGTAGAGGTGGCAAACGGGTTAATCGGTTCGGGTTCGGTTCGGGTCATTTCGGTTTCGATTATTTCGGGTCTGATATTTTCGGTTTCGATTTCGATTCAGTTCGGTTTTAGTTCGGGTCTATCGTGTTTCGGTTCATTACGGGTCGGTTGATTTTTGGTTTGGTTGATTTCGGTTCAGTTATTTTCGGTTCAATGAGAGATCAATCAAATTTAATCAAATTTTTAGGTTGGTTAGATTTTTACACCCTATATATGACTTTATAAATATATTTGACATTTTAGTGACTTGTGCGACTGTTCATATTTTATCTTTCTTTATTTCTATTAATCGGATCCATTCGGTTCGGGTCTATTCGGTTCGGGTCTATTCGGTTTGGGTCTATTCGGTTCGGATCTATTCGGTTCGGGTCTATTCGGTTCAAATAAATTCGTTTTAGTTTCGGTTCAATTTATTTCGGGTTTCAGATTAGATTTCGGGTCAATTTCGTGTTTATTTTCGGTTTCGGTTCGGGTTTTGGGTCTCAGGTCAAGTTTGCCAGGTCTAGCTACAAGGCCAAAGCTTCAAGTCAAAACACTTGGTACCTTGATAGTGGATGCTCAAGACACATGACCGACGACAAGAGTAGATTCATGGAGCTAAAGCCAAAAATTGGTAGAGTGGTGACATTTGGTGACAACTCTAAAGGCCATATTGAGGGTATTGGCTCCATTAATAATCTCTTCTCCATTCTCACTGAAGATCTTTTATATGTCAATGGTCTAAAGCATAACTTGTTGAGCATTAGTCAATTATGTGATAAAAGTTTTAATGTTCTTTTTGATATAAATGGTTGCAAAATTGTGGAAATTAAAACAAATAAGATAATGCTCATTGGTCATCGCGTAACAATATATACATGGTGCATCTAGATGACATTTATACATCACATGCATGTTTGGTTGCTCAAAATGAAAATGATGCATGGTTATGGCATATGAAACTAGGACATGCTAGCATAAGTATTTTAGAGAAATTGGTTTCCCAAAATCTAGTTAAAGGTTTATCTAAGATAAAATTCTCTTTAGATAAAATTTGCAATGCTTGTGCTAAAGGTAAACAAAAACAAACTTCATTTAAATCCATTAATGACGTTTCAACTAGTAGAGTTTTATAATTGATCCATATGGATCTCTTTGGGCCTATTAGGACAACTAGCTTGGGTGGAAAATCATGTGCTTATGTTTTAGTTGATGATTTCTCTAGATACACATGGGTTCTCTTTTTAAGTACTATAACACCCCTCACCCCAGATTAGGGGCAAGGAGCGTTATGTTAACATGTGACAGAATCGTATTAGGCAGCGGAAGTGGGTTAACAATTTTTTTTTTTTCGTGTGATATTTTTTTTTGAATACATCTATTCAAATTGCACTAATTTACAATCATTCATGTCACATATAAATTATACACATTTCATATCAATGTTTCGATCAAGGCTTGGTGGGCACATGTAATCCAATCACTTATCTTATGATGTATATAACATAATCTATTTTAATTTCTTATCACATTCGATTATCCCATGGACATACTTCATCATATACATATATATATATATATATATATATATATATCATATCCTATAATATCATCCATAATGTTTTAGTTTCCCTTAATTACATATCAAGATGTAAGGTAACTTCTTATAAGTTTATACAATACTAAAGAAATAGTTCATGAACATAACCATTATGCCAAATTTATCTAACATGCTGATCACTAGGCCACCCATCATGAGTACGACAAAGACAGTGAAGATCATACTTAAGCTTCGTACGAGAAGAATACGGATAGAGGTCAACGATGCTAGAACCTGAAATTTAGGGGAAGGAAGGAAGGTTCGAGTGGTAAGTACTTCTCGTACTTAGTGAGGAAACCCTATTCTATTCGATTTCCAATTTAAACATTATGATCAAACAATTTAATTTCACTTTGCACATTAGCTCATTCGAATGATTTAAGCAATATAATCAATCCACAATTAATAATGCACCATAGAAATCATTCGAATATATACACCAAGGAGTCATGTAATTCTATTCGAATACATGCAAGTGATTACATATCATTCATATCATGAATACACATAGAAGCCATGAAACCTGAATTAACTTCCAATTATCTAATTATCACAATTAAAGTTTCATAGCATATCAAGAATAGCAAATCATGAAATTCAATATTTCATTCAAATGATCCAACAACCAATTTCATGAATTTACTTTCAATTTTCAGATTTCATTCCTTAAATTGTTCATTTAATTCATTTAGCAATGCCTTGGATAGTAGAGTATGCTAGGTAATCAAGTCACGTATAAAAGAGGTTGTGAATCAAAATTCACCATGTAATAGGTACCACGTACCAAATCGTATCACGTATAACATATCATAATGTCCGCAGACATTAAGCAAGAAGGTACACTTACGTACCACAATATCGAGTACACTAACGTACCGATTTTCTTATTGAGCTCAGACTCTAGGCTAGCCGTACTACTTAAACAGACTGTACACACCAAGGGCTTTGCATATCAATCTTTAATTTAATCAGATACTTAGTCAATCCAAATTTCAGAATTTCTTAATTAATCCTTTTGATTAATTGCTTATAATTTCGAATCCAATAACATGTTATCACACATGATCATATAAACATTTACAAGCTCAATTCACATATTTCATATCAGCATTCGAACGATCCAAACTCATATCATATAATTCAGAATTTCATTTCATAGTTCAACACTCAATTGAACTTATCAAACATAATTATAACATGTAAGAGCATTGCATACTCACATACTATATCACAACTTCATTGTTTCCACAAGAAATCAATATCACAATAATTTTCCAATAATCATCATGATTAATTCATCCAAAACAGTAAGATTAACCAAAAATCAGATTCGGAATCAAACATATCAATCATCAATTTAATTTCAATCACATATGCAACAAAATCGCATAACACAAGCATAAAATCCGAATTCCATTATTCCTTCTTCCCTTACTAAAATCGAATAATTAGTTAGTCCAAATTGCATGCTTATCATAACTTAAAAATCAAATTAAGGCAGTTGGGACTCTAATCCCAACTCTAAAAATCGTTTCACTCACAATTCGCCGAGCTAATTCGGAAACTGTATGCCTTTCGCCCGATCCGTAGCCGATCCCGGAGTAACCTCCTCTTCTACCCTTTCGCTTCTAAAATCTAAGGCATTCAAGCCAAACAAATAACAAATTTTCAGAATGCAATTCATGCTATTAAAGACTGAATTTCTCAATTTATTCAAAACAGTCCCTGAATTATTTGGTCCAATTCGACTAGTTTCCAAATTTCCTAATTTCTTCAATTAATCACTTAAACTTTCAAATTGATCACTAAAATTGGTGGATTTCACATCCTACAGATTGTTAATAAATTTATTAACACTTCATTTAATCCAATTTTTACATCTTTAATAATTCACAAATTCTTAATTTTTTCTTCTTTTCATTTATACACATTTCTGACCACCTAATTTAATTAATTTCTTATTTACTGTACACAACTCCAAATCGAACACCGTTTGTTCCTAAATTCAATTAACATACCTAATTTTAACATATCAAAAATTCAGGTCGAAACTCTTAGTATATTATTTTATACAATTTTACAAAGTTCACTGTCCAGCTAGGAACATTACTGGACAGTTTTGCATGCTATTCGAAATGGGTTTCCAGATTTTACCACAGTCATCAAAAATCCCTTTTACAATTTTTCTACCATTTTAGACATGTTAAGGTAGAACATATTAAAATTTCATCACTAAACTCTTACTAGTGAATTTTATACAATTTTCTAAAGTTCACTGTCCATCTAAGAACAGTGCAGGACAGTTTTACATGATGTTCGTATTAAGCTTCCAGATTTCACTACAATGATCAAAACTCAGATTTATAATTTTTTTACCACTTTAGACATGTCAAAGTAGAACATATCAAAAATTCATCACGAAATTCCCACTAATTAATTTCCTACAATTTTCTAAAGTTGCATGTTCTTATAATTACTAAATCTGTCCATATTTACTCTTGCATGTTCATAAGCTTTTATCCTTCAAAATTTCTTGAGGTTTCTTGTGTTCTTAAAATTTTCCAGCAGCATAACCTTTAGTATCATCACTTTCATGATTTTCTAAAGGCATTAAAACCATTGATCTATTAAAGATTTTAACATATTCGAAAACTATAGAGAGAGAGCTACTTACTTTCGATTTTTCCTTGAATTTTCTAACTCAATTTCTATGCTATGCAACCCTTGTCTTCTTCACCGAAAGCTCTCTGGTTTTCCTCTCAATTTTGTGTTTGTAAGTGTGTGTGTGAATGAACAAAATGTTGCTTAATTTGGTGGGTTAAGTAACCGGATAAGGAAGAGAAAAAAGGGGACAAATTAAATGAGATAAGACCAAAGGGGTCATGTCCCAACTAATCCTCCAACTAATCCCACTAACATAATTATATATATATAATTCTTATAATCATCCACATATCATGTTATATATATATTTAAGTATCAATTCTTCAACTTAATTTAATTCCATCGAATGTATATATATACACTTATATATATACATTATTTTACATTGATTAAATTTTATTTCTACCAAGTATGTGTACTTATACATGATTATACATTTTAAATTCTTTCAATCTTAGCTAAGTTGTGATCTTTTACGTTATCGATATCGTTTTTCTATCGTTCGAACTAGGGTACTTTTTAGGGTGTTACAATTCCTCCCCCCTTAAAGAAAATTCGTCCTCGAATTTTACCTGAATCGAACAGATGAGGATATTGCTTTTTCATCGTGTCCTCAGGTTCCCATGTTGCCTCTTCCATCTCGTGATTTCTCCACAAGACTTTAACCAATGCAACATTTTTGTTTCTGAGTCTTTTGATTTCTCTATCCAGAATCTGAACTGGTTCCTCTTCATAGGACAAATCAGGATTCAGTTCTACTTCTTCCGGCTCTAAGATGTGAGAAGGATCGGATCTATACTTTCTGAGCATTGACACATGAAAGACATTGTGGATTTTATCGAACTCACTAGGAAGTGCAAGTCGATAAGCCACTGGGCCAATTCTTTCAGTAATTTCAAAAGGTCCAATAAAGCGAGGACTGAGCTTTCCCCTCTTTCCGAACCGAAATACTTTCTTCCATGGAGAGACCTTGAGAAAAACTTTGTCTCCCACGTTATGCTGGATATCTCTTCGTTTCAGATCAGCATATGCTTTCTGTCTATCGAAGGCTTGTTTTAAACGAGAATGGATGATTTGAACTTTCTCTTCTGTTTCTCTGAGCAGTTGTGGTCCCAAAACCTTATTTTCACCAAGTTCGGACCAACACAGAGGTGTTCTGCATTTTCTGCCATACAATGCTTCAAAAGGAGCCATCTGAATAGACGACTGATAGCTATTGTTGTAGGCAAATTCAACTAAGGGTAGGGATTTCTCCCAATTCTTCCCAAAGTCAATTATGCAAGCTCTAAGCATGTCTTCGAGAATCTGAATTACTCGTTCAGACTGACCATCAGTTTGCGGATGGAAAGCTGTGCTTAGATTCAATTTCGTTCCCATAGCTCTCTGTAATGTTTTCCAAAATCTAGAAGTAAATCTTGGATCACGATCAGAGACAATGGAGATAGGAATTCCATGTAGCCGGATTATTTCTTGAATATACAGATTGGCCAAGGTCTCCAAACTGTAATTGATACGAATAGGAATAAAATGTGCCGATTTGGTGAATCGGTCAACAATCACCCAAATAGCATCATATTTTCTGGGAGAACAAGGAAGACCAGTCACGAAATCCATAGTAATTCGTTCCCATTTCCACTGTGGTAGTACAAGTGGTTGGAGTAGTCCGGTGGGAACTCTATGTTCAGCTTTGACTCTTTGACAGTTGAGACATTTAGATACAAAATCATTGATAGTCGCTTTCATACCAGACCACCAATACAAAGATTTGAGATCTCTATACATCTTAACCGATCCAGGGTGGACCGAAAAAGAACTTTGGTGTGCTTCTTCCAGAAGATCCCTTTTCAAATTTTCATCATTTGGAACACAGATTCTATCTTTGAAGTAAAGGAGACCGTTTGTATGAATACGGAATCCTTCACCAGACTTTGTATCCAGTTTGGAAATAATATCCTAAAGTTCTGGATCAGCTTTCTGAAGATTTTCAATCCTTGAGATTAGACTGGATTGAATTTGAAGTTCAGACAGAAATCCTTGCTTCTGATATACTCGAAGATGAGCATTGATAGCAGTTGGAGCTACAAGAATAAATACCACTTTAAAATCAAAACTTTCATTATAAACATTTTATATTTTATTTCTTAAGGTTCAGGGATTAGAGATTTTTACCCAATGTCGGTTTACGACTCAAGGCGTCTGCAACCACATTGGCTTTTCCTGGATGATAGTCAATGACTAAATCATAGTCTTTCAATAACTCCATCCATCTGCGTTGTCTCAAATTCAGATCTTTCTGAGTTAGGAGATACTTTAGGCTCTTGTGATCGGTGAACAGATAACATTTCTCACCGTACAAGTAGTGTCTCCATATTTTGAGAGCAAATACAATTGCAGCAAGTTCGAGATCATGCGTTGGATAGTTCAATTCATGAGATTTCAGTTGGCGTGAAGCATAAGCTATCACATTATCACCCTGCATTAAAACACATCCAAGACCCGCATGTGAAGCATCACTGTATACAATATAATCTTTGCCCGGTTCTGGTTGGATCAAAACTGGGCATGAGTCAAGGCTGCTTTGAGTTGGTCAAAGCTTCTTTGTTGCTTGTCAGACCATTCAAACGGTTGATCTTTACGAAGAAGTTTAGTCAAAGGTAAGGCTATAGAGGAAAACCCTTTGACAAACCTTCTGTAATAACCAGCAAGACCAAGGAAACTTCGTATTTCACTGACATTTCTGGGAGGTCGCCAATCCATGATTGACTGAATTTTCTTCGGATCAACTTTAATTCCTTCTGCAGAAATTACATGTCCAAGGAAAGAGACTTCCGATAACCAGAACTCACACTTGGAAAATTTTGCGAATAACTGGCGTTCCCGGAGAGTTTGCAAGACAATGCGAAGATGATCAGCATGTTCTTCTTTGTTGTGAGAATAGATCAAAATGTCATCAATGAAGACGACGACAAATTTATCAAGATATGGCTTGAATACTCTATTCATGAGATCCATGAATGCCGCCGGAGCATTTGTCAATCCGAAAGGCATTACCAGAAATTCATAGTGGCCATAACGAGTTCGGAAGGCTGTTTTTGATACATCCTCCTCTTTGACTCTCATTTGATAGTATCCAGATCGCAGGTCGATCTTTGAGAATACTGAAGCATCCCTAAGTTGATCAAACAGATCTTCTATTCTTGGGAGCGGATATCGGTTCTTGATTGTGATCTTGTTCAATTGACGGTAGTCAATGCAAAGACGCATTGCTCCATCCTTCTTCTTCACAAATAGAACAGGTGCACCCCAGGGAGAAGTGCTGGGTCGAATAAAACCCTTATCCTGAAGTTCTTGAAGTTGTTTTTGCAATTCTTTTAACTCAAGAGGTGCCATCCGGTACGGAGTGATAGACACCGGATTTGAGCCAGGCTGTACTTCAATCCCGAATTCAACTTCTCTAGTCGGAGGGAGACCAGGTAGTTCCTCGGGAAATACATCAATGAATTCAGAAACAACAGGCATTTCAGACATTCCAAATTCAATTTGATCTCGTAAGACCATGGATGAAAAAATGGAAGTGGGCTTTTTATCAATTAGGAGTATGGATTCCTTTCCTAAACCCTGAAGATACAGTCTTTTATTTTGACAGTCTACCCAAGCCTCATGTTTACTTAACCAATCTAAACCCAGAATTAGATCGAACTCACAGGAGGGTAATATGTAGAGATCAATAAGGAATGGCAAATTGCTAATATGCAATGAACAATTTCTACATATTAGGTTTATGTTCGAAGTTCCTCCTAAAGGGTTTGAGACTATCAGACTTGTTTTCACATTTTCAGGTTCTAATTTCAACCTTTTTACAACAGATAGACATGTGAATGAATGAGTGGATCCCGAATCTATTAAAGCATAAACAGGATGTGAGTTTAGCTCAACAGTACCTGCAATCACTTCAGGAGACTCTTCATCATCTCTACCACGAATGTGGTAAACTCTAGCAGGTGCTCGAAATTCCTGATGAGTAGTAGCATTGGAATGAGTACCCTTGCCTTTCTTCTGATAACTCGGCTGGGCTGACTTGGCATTCCTATTCCGATTAGAGAATGTCGGACTAGGAACTGCAGTGTTACGAGCTGGCATAGATTCATGCTTCTGAGGACAGTCTTTGATGTAGTGATCATCACCACCACAAGCATAACAGAGATTTGTCTGAAGTCTGCATTGACCTCTATGTGGTTTCTGACAGAACTTGCAAGGAGGAATCTTTTCAGAATTTCCCGAACTATTAACAGACATAGTAGGTACTGAGGATCTGATCATTGTGGTTGGTTTAGAAGTGTAATTGCTCCTCGGAGCAGAAGTGAAATTAGAATACCCTTCTTTCTGAAATTTAGGCTTCTTGAACTGCCATTGAGACTTGTCGTCTCGTTTCTGCTTTTTGTCAGGCTTATTGCCCCCTTTTCTCTTTTCAGCAGCTTTCATTCTGGCTTCGGTTGCAATAGCCCGATTAACAAGATTCTGGAAATCATTGATTCCCAAAGCAGTGAAGATTGGACTCAATTCATCATTCATGCCTTCAATGAACATTCGGCATTTATCAGCTTCAGTTTTGATGTATTCTGCACCATATTTGCAATACTTGCAAAAGTCTGCAACGTACTGCTCAATAGGACGGTTGGCTTGTTTAAGGTGCAAGAATCTCTTTCTTCTTTCAGCTAAGTATTGTTCACTGATGTACTTCTTTTTGAACTCTTCAAGGAAGAATTCCCATGTCACCATTTCATTCGGAACAGTAAGAGTAGTGGTTTCCCACCAATTCAAAGCTTCATCAGCTAACAGAGCTACAGCACACTCCAATTTGTGTTCATCGGAGCACTGTAATTGTCGGGTTACCACCTTGGTGGTGTTTTCAAGCCAGTACTCTGCATCTTCTGGTCTTTCTTCATTAGCACCAGTAAAAGTATAAGCTCGATGCTGAGAAAGCTTATCTATCGGAGCTCTGCTAGGTGCAGTAGAGACAAAAACAGCAGGTTGCTCTTGTTTCAGATTTGTCAGAAGTTGATTGAACATCTCCTTCATGCTGAGGAGACATTCCCTTTGGGCAGACTGAACCATAGGATTTTCAGGTGGAAGTTGTTCTGTGTTCTGAACATGCTCTGTAGGGATCCGTTCAGTGACTTGAGCAGGCTTTTTGGCAATTTGCTCGGAAGTCTGAGCAGGCTCTTTGTTTCTCTCCTTTCTCGGAGTTTCAGTTCGAGCAGGAGAATTATCACCCAATCTCACACTATCACCTTCGCTCGAAGATTCGTGCGAGTTCCCATTCTTTGGGTCTTTTGGGTCCGTCATGTTCTATCATTCAGTCAAATAACAGAAGATCAGAAAGCTCAGTACAGATATCTTATCATACAATACATGGGTGGCAAACCTAAACAATGCAGATGTATGCAGACTCGATTAAAATTTTTAGGACTTAACCTAAAAAGCTCTGATTACCACTTTATATAACACCCCTCACCCCAGATTAGGGGCAAGGAGCGTTATGTTAACATGTGACAGAATCGTATTAGGCAGCGGAAGTGGGTTAACAATTTTTTTTTTTTCGTGTGATATTTTTTTTTGAATACATCTATTCAAATTGCACTAATTTACAATCATTCATGTCACATATAAATTATACACATTTCATATCAATGTTTCGATCAAGGCTTGGTGGGCACATGTAATCCAATCACTTATCTTATGATGTATATAACATAATCTATTTTAATTTCTTATCACATTCGATTATCCCATGGACATACTTCATCATATACATATATATATATATATATATATCATATCCTATAATATCATCCATAATGTTTTAGTTTCCCTTAATTACATATCAAGATGTAAGGTAACTTCTTATAAGTTTATACAATACTAAAGAAATAGTTCATGAACATAACCATTATGCCAAATTTATCTAACATGCTGATCACTAGGCCACCCATCATGAGTACGACAAAGACAGTGAAGATCATACTTAAGCTTCGTACGAGAAGAATACGGATAGAGGTCAACGATGCTAGAACCTGAAATTTAGGGGAAGGAAGGAAGGTTCGAGTGGTAAGTACTTCTCGTACTTAGTGAGGAAACCCTATTCTATTCGATTTCCAATTTAAACATTATGATCAAACAATTTAATTTCACTTTGCACATTAGCTCATTCGAATGATTTAAGCAATATAATCAATCCACAATTAATAATGCACCATAGAAATCATTCGAATATATACACCAAGGAGTCATGTAATTCTATTCGAATACATGCAAGTGATTACATATCATTCATATCATGAATACACATAGAAGCCATGAAACCTGAATTAACTTCCAATTATCTAATTATCACAATTAAAGTTTCATAGCATATCAAGAATAGCAAATCATGAAATTCAATATTTCATTCAAATGATCCAACAACCAATTTCATGAATTTACTTTCAATTTTCAGATTTCATTCCTTAAATTGTTCATTTAATTCATTTAGCAATGCCTTGGATAGTAGAGTATGCTAGGTAATCAAGTCACGTATAAAAGAGGTTGTGAATCAAAATTCACCATGTAATAGGTACCACGTACCAAATCGTATCACGTATAACATATCATAATGTCCGCAGACATTAAGCAAGAAGGTACACTTACGTACCACAATATCGAGTACACTAACGTACCGATTTTCTTATTGAGCTCAGACTCTAGGCTAGCCGTACTACTTAAACAGACTGTACACACCAAGGGCTTTGCATATCAATCTTTAATTTAATCAGATACTTAGTCAATCCAAATTTCAGAATTTCTTAATTAATCCTTTTGATTAATTGCTTATAATTTCGAATCCAATAACATGTTATCACACATGATCATATAAACATTTACAAGCTCAATTCACATATTTCATATCAGCATTCGAACGATCCAAACTCATATCATATAATTCAGAATTTCATTTCATAGTTCAACACTCAATTGAACTTATCAAACATAATTATAACATGTAAGAGCATTGCATACTCACATACTATATCACAACTTCATTGTTTCCACAAGAAATCAATATCACAATAATTTTCCAATAATCATCATGATTAATTCATCCAAAACAGTAAGATTAACCAAAAATCAGATTCGGAATCAAACATATCAATCATCAATTTAATTTCAATCACATATGCAACAAAATCGCATAACACAAGCATAAAATCCGAATTCCATTATTCCTTCTTCCCTTACTAAAATCGAATAATTAGTTAGTCCAAATTGCATGCTTATCATAACTTAAAAATCAAATTAAGGCAGTTGGGACTCTAATCCCAACTCTAAAAATCGTTTCACTCACAATTCGCCGAGCTAATTCGGAAACTGTATGCCTTTCGCCCGATCCGTAGCCGATCCCGGAGTAACCTCCTCTTCTACCCTTTCGCTTCTAAAATCTAAGGCATTCAAGCCAAACAAATAACAAATTTTCAGAATGCAATTCATGCTATTAAAGACTGAATTTCTCAATTTATTCAAAACAGTCCCTGAATTATTTGGTCCAATTCGACTAGTTTCCAAATTTCCTAATTTCTTCAATTAATCACTTAAACTTTCAAATTGATCACTAAAATTGGTGGATTTCACATCCTACAGATTGTTAATAAATTTATTAACACTTCATTTAATCCAATTTTTACATCTTTAATAATTCACAAATTCTTAATTTTTTCTTCTTTTCATTTATACACATTTCTGACCACCTAATTTAATTAATTTCTTATTTACTGTACACAACTCCAAATCGAACACCGTTTGTTCCTAAATTCAATTAACATACCTAATTTTAACATATCAAAAATTCAGGTCGAAACTCTTAGTATATTATTTTATACAATTTTACAAAGTTCACTGTCCAGCTAGGAACATTACTGGACAGTTTTGCATGCTATTCGAAATGGGTTTCCAGATTTTACCACAGTCATCAAAAATCCCTTTTACAATTTTTCTACCATTTTAGACATGTTAAGGTAGAACATATTAAAATTTCATCACTAAACTCTTACTAGTGAATTTTATACAATTTTCTAAAGTTCACTGTCCATCTAAGAACAGTGCAGGACAGTTTTACATGATGTTCGTATTAAGCTTCCAGATTTCACTACAATGATCAAAACTCAGATTTATAATTTTTTTACCACTTTAGACATGTCAAAGTAGAACATATCAAAAATTCATCACGAAATTCCCACTAATTAATTTCCTACAATTTTCTAAAGTTGCATGTTCTTATAATTACTAAATCTGTCCATATTTACTCTTGCATGTTCATAAGCTTTTATCCTTCAAAATTTCTTGAGGTTTCTTGTGTTCTTATAATTTTCCAGCAGCATAACCTTTAGTATCATCACTTTCATGATTTTCTAAAGGCATTAAAACCATTGATCTATTAAAGATTTTAACATATTCGAAAACTATAGAGAGAGAGCTACTTACTTTCGATTTTTCCTTGAATTTTCTAACTCAATTTCTATGCTATGCAACCCTTGTCTTCTTCACCGAAAGCTCTCTGGTTTTCCTCTCAATTTTGTGTTTGTAAGTGTGTGTGTGAATGAACAAAATGTTGCTTAATTTGGTGGGTTAAGTAACCGGATAAGGAAGAGAAAAAAGGGGACAAATTAAATGAGATAAGACCAAAGGGGTCATGTCCCAACTAATCCTCCAACTAATCCCACTAACATAATTATATATATATAATTCTTATAATCATCCACATATCATGTTATATATATATTTAAGTATCAATTCTTCAACTTAATTTAATTCCATCGAATGTATATATATACACTTATATATATACATTATTTTACATTGATTAAATTTTATTTCTACCAAGTATGTGTACTTATACATGATTATACATTTTAAATTCTTTCAATCTTAGCTAAGTTGTGATCTTTTACGTTATCGATATCGTTTTTCTATCGTTCGAACTAGGGTACTTTTTAGGGTGTTACAAGTACAAAAGATGAGGCTTTAGAAAAATTCATCACATTTTCAAAAGTTACTCAAAATGACCTTGGTCAAAACATAACTCATATTACGAGTGATCATGGAACGGAATTTCAAAATCTAGGTTTTGAAAAATTTTGTAACTCAAATGGTATTGGCCACAATTTTTCCGCATCTCACACTCCCCAACAAAATGGGGTAGTTGAGAGAAAAAATCGAACTTTAGAAGAAATGGCTAGAATCATGCTTTGTGAAAATAATTTACCTAAGTATTTTTAGGCGGAAGCCACAAACAACGCATGTTATATTATAAATCGTGTAATAATTAGGCCAATTTTAAAGAAAACTCCTTATGAGATTTTAAAGTCAATAAGCCTAACATTAGCTATTTTCATCCTTGTGGATGCACGTGTTTTGTTTTAAACAATGGAAAAGATCATTTAGGTAAATTTGATGCAAAAAGTGATGAAGCTATTTTCTTAGGATATTCTTTAAACTCTAAAGCCTATCGGGAGTTTAAAAAAGAACCTTAGTTGTAGAAGAGTCTATTCATGTGGTTTTCGATGATAACCTCCTTCCGAGGAAGGATTCTTATGATGATGATGATGTAGGGATCATTGAAGCCAATGATGGTGGACAATCGTCAAAGGTGGATAAGGTTCAAACCAAAGAAGAAGAAGCACAAGATCCTCTTATATAATCCTCGATGGACATGAATCTTGGTGAAAAGGAAGTGAGCTACCCAAGGGAACTCAACTATGTCAAAGATGGTGAAATCTTGGGTGATCCATCCAAGGGGGTAACCACTAGATCCCCTCTTAGATTGCTTAATAATGTTGCATTTATTTCATGCATTGGGCATAAAAATATCAAAAAAGCATTAAAAGATGATTTTTGGATATTAGCCATGCAAGAAGAACTTAATCAATTTGAGAGGAGTAAAGTTTGGACATTAGTAGATAGGCCTAGTAATAAGTCTACTATAGAAACTAAATGGGTCTTTAGAAACAAACTAGATGAGAGTGGTAACATAATGAGGAACAAGGCTAGACTTTTTGCTCAAGGTTATACTCAAGAAGAGGGAATCGATTTTGATGAAACTTATGCACTCGTAGCTAGAATGGAAGCAATTAGGACGCGTCTTGCATTTACATGTTATCATGAATTCAAGCCTTTTCAAATGGATGTTAAAAGTGCATTTTTGAATGGCTTTATTAATGAAGAAGTGTATGTTGAACAACCACCCGGTTTTGAAGATCCAATTTACTCAAACCATGTTTTTAAATTAATTAAAGCTTTATATGGTTTGAAACAAGCTCCTAGAGCTTGGTATGAAAGATTTTCAAACTTTTTAGTTGAAAAGGTTTTGAAAAGGGGAAGGTGAACGCTACACTTTTTTATTAAAAGAAATGGCAATGACATCTTAGTAGTGCAAATTTATGTTGATGATATTATATTTGGTTCTACTAATGAATTTTATTGTCAAGAATTATCTAAGTTAATGCAAGGTAGTTTGAGATGAGCATGATGGGGGAGCTTTCATTCTTCTTGGGGCTCCAAATCAAGCAAAGAAAGGATGGCATCTTCATCAATCAAGCTAAGTACATCAAGGATATGCTCAAGAAGTTTGGCTTGGAGAATGTGAAGCCTCAAGCCACTCCAATGAGCTCATCAATTAAGCTTGACAAAGATGACGGAGGTAAGTGTGTTAACTCTAAGATTTATCGTTCAATGATTGGTTCTTTGCTTTGCCTTACCACAAGTAGACCCGGTATCATGTTTAATGTTTGCTTGTGTGCTAGGTTTCAAGCTAGCCCTAGAGAATCACACCTTGAAGCCATTAAGAGAATATGTAGATAGCTTAAAGACACACCTGGTTTAGGCCTTTGGTATCCTAAAGACTATTCTTTTAGCTTACATGCTTATTCCGATGCGGATTGTGGGGATTGTAAGATAGATAGAAAAATTACCTCCGACACTTGCCAATTTCTAGGTAGTATGCTCATATCTTGTTTCTCTAAGAAACAAAATAGTGTAACCTTATCTACCACCGAAGAGGAATATATATCGGCCGGAAGTTGTTGTGCTCAAGTCCTTTAGATGAAGCAACAAATTCTAGATTATGTAATTGATGTAGGTACCATACCCCTTAAGTGTGACAACACTAGTGTCCTATGCCTCACTAAGAATCCCATCCAACATTCTAGAAGTAAGCACATAGAGATAAGACACCATTTCATTAGGGACCATGTCCTAAAAAATGTTGTTGTTCTAGAATATGTTGATACCTCAAACTAACTAGCGGATATCTTTACAAAACCATTAGACAATGAGCGTTTTTGGACTCTTAGGAAAGAGTTAGGTCTAAATAGCCTATCTTGACCTTTTAGAGCCCTTAAGTGTCAAAAATTTGCTTGATTTTGAGTGATGATTTTGTTTATGCAATTTCGCCTCTTGATGCATCTATGCTTGTTGCTAGGGGGAGTATGTATCTGTTTTAGTCCATAAATGATGCTCATTCATCATACACATGTATTTAGGGACGTTTAAAATCCAATTTTTAAACTCAAGACAGCTCAAAAATGCATTTCTGGTAAAAAGGGTATCGATATGGGTCACCGCATATCGATACGAGATACTTAATGAGCATCGATACAGTTTTAATTGTATCGATACGGTCACATATATTAATACGATATGAAAATTTTACCGTTACAGTGGAACGATACGCCACGTCAGCGTATTGATATGATATGTCGCTAGGTTTTAAATTGGCATTAAAGGAGGTGTTTCACTTTAATTAAAACACAAATCTTTTTTTCTCTCAAACCCTAACTGATTTTGGGCTATAAAAACCCCTCAAACCCTTTGATTTTTCACACCAAACCTAAAATTCTTTGAGGGTTTTTCATCAACACATCAAGGCTAAGCTTTGCTATCAAATTGGTGCATTCATCATCCTTCATTCATCCACATCCATTACTCAAGGTATAAAATCCCTTTTCTTTCTTTTTAATTTTCGTTTAGTTTTTGTTATTGTTTTCAACTAATTTTTGTATACTTAATATTATTATAGTATGAGTTTTGAAGTTTTTGCGAAAATTCTTTAAAATATAAAATTTTTGTTTCGAATATATAAATATATTGTATATTTTAGTATATTGTTTTTCAAAACTTTTTTTACTAAAATTCATACTTATACTTGTATATGATTTTAATGTATAAAATATAGTATTTCTCTCAATACCTTGAATTATTGGAATGATTTTTGGATCAAATGTGATGATAATAACATATATTGTTTTCGAATGGTTTTGATGTTTTTCAGGATATTATGGCACTAAAAAAGAGACAAATGAAAGATTTGGCTTCTAGTTCATCCAATCCCAATTCAGACAATGAGGGTATTACTAAACCAAACCATGGTTTTATTCTTTAAAATAGTTTTCTAACCCCTTCGGCTATGGTCATTATAAAAAATATCAAGCTTTTCCAATCTGGGATGAACGAGTTGTTTCAATCCCTTTTCTAAACTCTGAACGTTTTAAGTTCAAATATTTTGGGTTGTTACAACAATGTAAGTTTTTACCTTTTCTAAGTGTTCCTTCGATTATGTACCGAAACCTTGTTTTGATTTTCTTTGCTAATTCTCGGTGTGTCCATGACCAAGCTAGAGTGAGTGTTATTGCCATTGACTCCTACCTTATGGGCAAAAAGCTTCGAATTGGTCAAATCGTTTTATGCAATGTTTTTGGCTTTGAAAACTTGGGAATTGATGATGAACACTCCTTGGGGCACTCTCAACTTGGCTTCGTCACCGTCCTTGATGCTCATGATCGTATCCTCCATCTCATCATCTCTTGGTGGATTCGCCCTTCCGGTGGGAAATCCTCTACCATTCGCCAAGTTGATGCATTTTTGCTCCGTTGTTTTCGAGAGGGTAAGCGCCCAAATCTTTGCCAAATTATGTTTGCCAACTTGGTTTATCTTTTCCAACACCGTCACACCGATCAAGTCAAGTCATTTTTATATGGCACGACTTTGAGCTTCTTGGAGATCAATTTTTCTCATGATGTCGTCGAGCCTCTAGGCAAGCCCATTGACGAACACTCTCTTACTCGTGCTCACTTTGAGTACATTAATCATGAGTGGGTTCGTGTTGCTCACCCTCCTCCTCAAGAAGATCAACCGCCTTCGGTCGCTCCTCAAGGTCCACAAGTCCAACAAGCTCAAACTTCCATGGATGGACTCATGGCATATCTCAATGAGCAATTCATCACCTTAGGGAATAACATGGATGCCGGATTTGTCGCCATTGATACTCACTTTACATCATTGGAGGATCGAGTTAAGGCCATTGACCAACAACAAACTTCCATGAATGTCTCTCTCAACATCTTCCATGGTGCTTAGCTCAATCATATACTCGGAGATCTCAAACCAACCATTATTATGAAGACGAAGAGGACGAGGATGAAGACGATGGAGATGAGTATTTTTTGAGCATATCATCTCATTACATATCATATTAGGATTTCTTTTTATGCACCTTTATGTTAGAAACCCTATGCTTTGATTTTGTTTTTATGATTAAGTTTGAAATTACTTTGAACTATTATTGCTTTGGATTTCATTTTGAATTTTAATGTTATTATGTTGCTTTAATTATGCTTTGTTTATACTTTGTTCTTCATTGCTATATCTTGCTTATGAGAAATTATATCATAGGCTCGGCTCGCCACATCATCTATGGTCCCAGCTAATAAAAAATATTTATTTTATTAATTTTTTTCCATGTCATTTTTACCAAGTAAATCTACAATTGGTAAAAAAATATTTTTTTAATTTAATTTACAGTAAATCTGAGTGAAGATTCACTCGGTAAAAAAATGACGTGGAAAAAATTAATGAAATTGATGCTTTTTATTGGTTGGGACCATAGATGATGTGGCGAGCCGGGCCTATGATATAATTTCTCCTTGCTTATATCCTTGAATGTTTGCATTGATTTTAATCTAACAAAAGAGGGAGAAGTGTAAAACATAATTTTTTTTACAAATCTTTGAAAACCAATCTTAAATTAAGGGGGAGTAAACTTTTCAAAGCTTTCAAAATACTTAAAATTTTACTTTGGTTTTGTTATATCAAAAAGGGGGAGATTGTAAAACCTAATTTGATTTTGATATAACAAAGTGTCTAAGGATCTATTTGTAAAAGTAAATAAATTTTTAAGTATTTCAAAGTCTCACAAATTGACAAGCAAACTTTAACCAAAATATTTCTAAGTAAAATAAATTGTTTCAAGAAAAAATTTCTAAGTGTTATAGCCCAAAACTTGTTTGTACGCCAAGGTTTATCGATACGCCATAGCCGTATCTATACGGTTTTTAGGTTCTAGAATTTTAATCAACGAAAGCAAACTGATACGGTTTTACCCGTATCGATATGGTATTTTACATGGGCTTAACTTTAAGGCATAGCGTATCGATACGGTATGTCCCCGTATCGATACAGTTTGATTTGATTCGATAAATCTTTGCATTTAAAGTTTTTGACCGTTGCTTGTCAATTATGATTTCAGCAAAATTCAAACGGTCGTTAGACCGTATCGATACGCCCATATAGCGTACCGATACACTTTTTACTAAAGTTTTCCTCAGGATTCTAGTGAGCAAAATTTGTATCGATACAGTCATAGAGTATCGATACGCCCCTGTTTTTACACTATACCCGTACCGATACGCCCTTATAGCGTATCGATACACCCTCTTAAATGTGCACAATGACTCTTTCTATTTTGAGACAGGTATCGATACGGTTGTTCGAGTACCGATACGGTAGGTTACTATAGAACTAATGTTTTGATATAATAATTGAAAAATGTTTTGGACAAAGTTAAAAAGAATTCATAATCATTTCTAAGGTCCAAACAACTTGAAACTATGTTTAGGGGATATTTCAAAAGGTTTTTAAGTGTTTTCAAAGCCAATTTCAACAAAACCATCCAGGTGTTTCGAAACACCCCTAGGTGTTTCGATACGGGTCTTCACAGTGTCAAAGTGTTTCGAAACGGGCTTTATCTAGGTGAGATTTTTGCCTAGCGTTTCGATACGGCCTCTGCCGTTTCGATACGCCTATGTGGCATTGACCTCAACGGTCATAAACCCCCAACGGCTACTTCCCAACTAACATTTAAATGCAGATCGTTTCGATACGGTGGTAAGAGTTTCGATACGGGTGTTTCGATACGGCCAAGGACGTTTCGATACGGGTGCTGCAACGGCTCTTTCTACTTGAAGTGTGTTTCGAAACGGGTTCGAACATTTCGAAACAGGGAGCTGCAAAACTGCATTTATTATGGGAAATTAAGTCTCCAACGGCTCAAATCCAACCCCAACGGCTACAAACTCAAAGAGGAGTATAAAAGGGACCTCCAAGCATCAAGATATGGTTAATGCTTCAATTGTTACAACATTATGATGACAAATTGTGTCTAGAGCTTTAATTGTACATTCCTTGCTTAGACAACACTAGTGAGCTAAATATTGTTAAATTTGCTCAAGCGTTTAGGTTTTGGGTGAGAGCTTTATAGTGCAAACAATTACCTATTAGAGGGATTTCTAGTTTGCTAAGTCTTTCTTGTGTAAGAGAGTGTTTGATCAAGCTTTGGGTAGAAAGCTTGATCGTTATAACAGTTTCCTCCTAAACTGAGAAAAGGGGACGAAATTCTTAGTGAATTTGTTTGGAAATCCTTAGTGGGAAGCTAAGGTAGTGGATGTAGACCTTGGTTAGAAGGTTGAACCACTATAAATCCTTGTGTAAATTGTCAATCTTTCCATTCCCACAAAAACACCCAAATATCTCACTTCTCCACACTTGGTGAGCAAGAACGGTTGAACGAATCGAGCACCACACATCTCAACAATTGGTATCAGAGATTGGCTCAATTGAAGATGATTAACATCCTATTGAGTAGATCCGGCAAGCTCGATCATCATTTCAAACAACCGGCTCAATGGCGCAATCCATCGATAAACCGCCCTTCTTCGGCGGAACTCACTATGCCCATTGGAAGACAAGGATGAAGTTCTTCATAAAGTCCAAGGACTACAAGCTATGGGACATAGTAGAAGATGGTCCGTTCGTGCCACAAGAAAGCAAGGCGGAATGGAGTGCCGACAATCTCAAGAAGATTGAGCTTAATTGCAAAGCCTTGCACATCCTATTTTGTGCATTTGGCCCAAACATCTATGAGAAGATGTCTTCTTGTGAGAGTGCCAATGAGGTATGGGACAAGCTTGAAGTCACATACGAGGGGACAAATGAAGTAAAGGAGACCAAGATCGGGCTCCTCACCTTAGCGTATGAAAACTTCAAGATGGATCCGGAAGAGAATGTCGAGAAGATGTTTGATAGGTTCTCCACTATCACCAATGGACTCAAAGGTTATGGAGAAGCCATCCCATAAGAGAAGCTTGTCCGAAAGCTCATCTACTCCCTTCCCAAGTCATGGGACTCAAAGAGGACCGCCATCATCGAAGCTAAGAATTTGAAGACCTTGAAGCTTGATGAACTCATGGGGTCACTTCTCACTCATCAAATTATGAAGAAAAACAAAGAAGAGGAGAAGAAGAGGGAAGAGATTAGAGCAATGGGGAAGAAGAAGATCATGGAGCTAGGCATCAACGCAAGTGTCGTTGCTCTCAAATCCTTCACATGTCATCATGTAGATTCAAGTGAGGAGGAAAGTGAAGATGAAGAGATGGCAAATCTCTTCAACAAATTTTCCCGGTTCATGAAGAGCAAAATGGAGAATTCAAGGCATGAATCGAGGAAGAAGATGAAGGAATCCCACAAGTCCAACAAGAAGGGATCATCTTCAAAACAAGCATATGTGGCCACTTGGAGTGATGAAGACTCCACCGATGATGAGGTAGCCCACCTATGCTTGATGGCCCTCAATGAGGGGGAGGTAACTTCTAACTCATCTAGTTCAATTTCATATTCTTTTGATGAGTTACAAGAAGCCTATGATGAATTGGTTTTTGAATTCAAGGATTCATTTTCGAAAAACAAGAAATTGATTTCAAAGTTAAAAATTGAAAATGATTTAAAAAAATTGCTTCAAACGATGGAGAAATATCATCAGAAGGAAGTTGATGATCTTAAGAAAGAAAAGATTTTGATTTCCAAGGAACTAGAAAAGAAAAATGTTTTTGGAAAATCAAAGTTTTATCAAAGACAATCTAGTGCCCCTAGATTTGTAAATGGAAAATGTTTTAGAAGTGTTTGGGTCCCAAAAGGACTAACCACTTCAACTAAAAAGGATGAAATTGAAAAATGGATTCCTAAGGGGACTAAATTTTGTGCTAATAACGTCTATGGATCCAAAGCAATTTGGATACCAAAAATTACTTGATTGTCTTTTGCTAGGTGTGATGGAGAATGATCAACGAGTCAAACATTGAGGGGGAGCTCCATGAACACAAGGAAGAACACTTGAAGAAGGAAGGCTTCACATCCTCCCTTGTGTTCAAGTGTGGTAAAATCTAGTTGCTTTTGCTTTCATTTAATTTATTTTCATTTATGTCAACTAGATGATCATATATGTTTAACTAACATTTTTAATGATGCTTTGACTAAGGGGGAGCCATTTTAAAACCAAACTCGTTAATATTTTCAAAATCTAAACCTCTATGGTTATTTTAAGCTTAAAAGTGTTTTAAATTCTTTTGATATAACAAAAAGGGGAGAAATGGTTTGAAAAATTGCATTTTCAAATGAATAAGGGGGAGCTTTAATCTATTTTAAATTTTTCATCTCTTATTCACATTTTCAAACTTAAAGGGGGAGAATCCCAAACAATTTTAAAGTTGGTTTTATTATATCAAAAAGGGGGAGATTGTAGAACTAATGTTTTGATATAATAATTGAAAAATGTTTTGGACAAAGTTAAAAAGAATTCAAAACCACTTCTAAAGTCCAAACAAATTGAAACTATGTTTAGGGGATATTTTAAAAGGTTTTTAAGTGTTTTCAAAGTCAATTTCAACAAAACCATCCAGGTGTTTCGATACGGGTCTTCACAGTGTCAAAGTGTTTCGAAACGGGCTTTATCTAGGTGAGATTTTTACCTAGCGTTTCGATACGGCCTCTACCGTTTCGATACGCCTACGTGGCATTGACCCCAACGGTCATAAACCCCCAACGGCTACTTCCCAACTAACATTTAAATGCAGATCATTTCGATACGGTGGTAAGCGTTTTGATATGGCCAAGGACGTTTCGATACGAGTGCTGCAACGGCTCTTTCTACTTGAAGTGTGTTTCGAAACGGGTTCGAGCGTTTCGAAACGAGGAGCTGCAGAACTACATTTATGGTAAGAAATTAAGTCTCCAACGGCTCAAATCCAACCCCAACGGCTAGTAACGGCTACAAATTCAAAGAGGAGTATAAAATGGACCTCCAAGCATCAAGATATGGTTAATGCTTCAATTGTTACAACATTATGATGACAAATTGTGTCTAGAGCTTTAATTGTACATTCCTTGCTTAGAAAACACTAGTGAGCTAAATATTGTTAAATTTGCTCAAGTGTTTAGGTTTTGGGTGAGATCATTATAGTGCAAACAATTACCTATTAGAGGGATTTCTAGTTTGCTAAGTCTTTCTTGTGTATGAGAGTGTTTGATCAAGCTTTGGGTAGAAAGCTTGATCGTTGTAACGGTTTCCTCCTAAACCGAGAAAAGGGGACGGAATTCTTAGTGAATTTGTTTGGAATCCTTAGTGGGAAGCTAAGGTAGTGGATGTAGACCTTGGTTAGAAGGTTGAACCACTATAAATCCTTCTGTAAATTGTCTATCTTTCCATTCCCACAAAAACACCCAAATATCTCACTTCTCCACACTTGGTGAGCAAGAACGGTTGAACGAATCGAGCACCACACATCTCAGTAGTTACAAAAGTGCATTTATTGCGGGAAAAATAAAGCCCAATGGCTCAATTGATGATCTCAACCACCAGAACGGCTAGAAATCATTGCAAGGGTATAAAAGCAAGCCTCCAAAGCTACAACAACAATTGAACTTAATTGCAACAATCCAAGCACAAATCCAAACCTTTGAGCTATTAGAGTCAAACCCTTGTACCCAATTGAGTGTTTTTCAATTGTATTCATCTTTTATCCATTTGAGTTGAGTGAACTTGTAATTTGGGGCAATTATTCCACCTTGTGAGGTTTATCTTTCATTTGCCAACAATCTTTGTATTCGAGAGAGTCTTGGTTAATGTTTGAGTAGAAAGATTAACCGACTGTAAGGTTTCCTCCTAATTCGAGAAAAGGGGACGTATTTCTAGTGAAATTGGTTGAAAATCCTTAGTGGGATCTAAGGTAGTGGATGTAGAGCTTGTTCTAAGCTTAAACCATTATAAATTGCCTTGTCTTTATTTTCAACATTTTCAATTTGCTCCCTTCATTTTTAAAAAGCCTATTCTGTAACACCCCCTTCTCGGCCTGGTCGAGAATCGGGTCAGAGTGTGTTACTGGTGAATGATGCGGTGAACGGTGCTATAAAATTTCAACTTATTAATAATATTTAATCAATATTACACAAACAAACATTACCAAATATACATATTAATTCATTTCATACATAAAAGGACCACATTTAACCATTTAGGGACTAATCTATAAATTTTACAAACTAGAGGTCCTTCGATGCATCAAACATTACCACAATGAAATGCATTAAAACATTGATTAGCCTGCAAAATTTCATGCATAATGGTGATCATTTACCCATTCAATTTACTCATGCAAAACTCAGTGACCAAAATGTAAACAATATAGATTTGCAGATCAGGTTTTAACCACTTTAACTAACCATGTATCGAAACGCTTAGAGTCGTTTCGATACGGGTAGACGATGGTCAACCTTGTTGACTTTTCCCTTTTGACTGTATCGATACGAGCAAGCCTTGTATCGGTACGGGTTGACTCCCTTTGACCTGTTTCGATAGGCTATGAACTCGTATCGAAACAGGGGATTCCAGATACAAAATGTTTCGAAACGAGCCTAAACGGTTCCGATACGCCCTGACCCCTGGGCTCAATTATGCTAACCCGTATCGAAACGCCATCACCCGTTTCAATACGGCCTGACCTGTAATGACAGATTTTTGCTGGTGTTTATTCAATTTGACTTACCGAACGATGTCCAAATGCAACAAAACTTTACACACAACATTTCAATGATATAAACTACTAGTGTGCCAAATTTCATGATTATAATAATGCATCTACTATGTTTTTACCTTTTTGAGCCAACTATGCATTTTTATACTACTTTAAGCCAACCAAAAAGGCCATTTAGGGCCACATACCATATTACAACTTAAGCATTACACCAACACATCAAAATAGGCATAAACAACTAGTTCAATCACTTTTCCATCTTCCTAAGAGTTTATAAGTCAAAATACATTACTTTGAGGCTTGTAGTGACTCGTCTTGCCTAGTCAAATCTGATCTTCCGATACTCGATCTTTCAACCTGAAAATACATGAGATGAGATACGTTAGGCATACATTGCCTAGTGAGGTAGTCATAAACAATATGAACAACATTATATCAAATATCAATATGCATAATCTCATGCTTATCAATGTCAAAGCTATGCATCAACATACAATGTTTAGGATTTTCATTTCATCATTAATCCTTGGATTGAATCAAGATAATGGATATGCAAATTCCTACGCCTCGCCAATATGACCAATATCAATACACATCCCTCCGCCTCGCCAAATCAATATAGGTCGTAGCCTTAGGACCGTAGTCCACTCGTACATTGAGCTCATGAATTCTATGGCATGTCAATTATATCCAATGTCTATCCAAATCCAAGGTTCCAATGTTCATATCTATTTCAATAATCAATAGTATTCCAATGTTCGATGATTTCAATATTACCAATGACAAATATATATGTATCTCATCTTTAATATATCATAATCCAATGTCAATATCAATGTCCGGTGATTTCTATACAGTAATCTGATGACAATTACTATATCAATGACAATGCACAATGACGATATCAATGACTATATCCGATGTTTAATAACAAACTTACCGACACTTACCAAAGTGTTCGATTAACCATCCAATGTAATTTCTTCAATGACAATGTTAGCGATGTACTCTAAATCATCAAATAATGATCCGGGAAGGCCTTTCGCCTAACCCGAGACTCCGATTACACTTACCTTAGCAATCTGAAGCTTTCAAGGCTCTTGGATAAAAATCCCCTTGTTCCTAGCTTGAGATGGAGACATTGAAACCTTTTTCTCCACTTCTTAAGCTAGAAAGTCAAAAGAAAACTATTAGATTCGATATTTCGATATCAAATTCAATACAACGATATCAAAATCAATATCCGACTTCAATATAAACACTAACGATGAAATATCCATTGATGGTCAAAACCCTAGCTCAAGATTAAACTCAATATATCCATGGAATCCAACAATTGTTTGAGGATTATTGCTTATTCGATCGATAGCAACGATTCGATATCGATAAAATGAAGAAAAAGTGAAGTTCGAAACTTCCTCCAATGGAGGTGCTTGCTTCAAGGAAGAAGATGAAGAGGTTTGCTTGGGGTTCTGGGGTAAGCTTCTTTCTTTTTACTTCTTTTTTTTTACAACATATAATTTAAGTTATTTAGCTTTCCTTCACTTGAAGGAAAGCTCTCAGACAATCCACGTAGACTCAAATCAATTATGGAGGGGCTAATCGCAAGATTAATCTCTCAATTCTCACTATACTTCGGTTTTACTTCCCAACTTGCATTTTCTTCAATTTAATCATTATATAGGTTCAATATCATTCAATAGAGTCCAATGACGATCTTTTTAACTCAATTAAGGTTCAATATTAATAATTAACTAGTCGATACAATATTTAGACTTTATCAATGTAGAATTTCCGATCACCGGAACTAAATTCTGACTAGACCAGATTTTGGGGTGTTACATATTCACCCCCTCTTGGCCATTTTCAATTTGATTGATCCACTTAACATGTACAATCTTTAAATTTTGATTCACGTGTTTTAATTTAAGGGTAAACTACACCGGTGGTACCCTAACTATGCCTGTATTCCTACTTTGGTCCCAAAACTATGTTTTTCGGCAAAAGAGTCCCTTCCGTTACATAGTTTTCCTGTTTTGGTCCCCAGACGTTAAATAACTAACGGTTTTGCTGATGTGGCATTTTTTAATATTTTTTAAGGCTGACGTGGCATTTTTAAATATTTTTTAATCATTTCTCTCTCCTCTTATATATTATTTTTATTTAATTTTATTCACCCAATCATGTTGTGACACGTGTCACTACACTATTAGGTGAAAAAACCCCCCCAAATATCCTAAAAATTGAAAGTGGTGCTACTGGGATTCGAACCCAAGACGAGCAGCCCACCAAGCATGCGCTTGAACCATCTAAGCTAGGCTGGATACTTGATTCAAATCTACTAACACTTATATTTAAGCTGTACAAATTAACCCAAAAAAACCTAAAAACATAATTGGTGTCGCTGGGAATCGAACCCAAGACCACCAATGCATAAAGCATGCGCGTGAACCAACTATGCTAGGTTGGTTAACTGATTTTAAACTACTAACATTTATATTTAAGCTGTACAAATTAACCCAAAAAAACCTAAAAACATATTTATTTATTATAAAATTAATATTTATTAATAATATAAGAGGAGAGAAATAATCAAAAAATATTAAACTAATGATATTTATTAATATTAATAATTGTTAAATTTTTACTTTACTATTACTGCAAGTCTTTTTATTTATTTTATAATAATATTTATTAATAATATTAATAATAATTGTTAAATATTTATTAATAATTGTTAAATATTTATTAATAATATTAATAATTGTTAAATTTTTATTTTACTATTACTGCAAGTATTTTTATTTATTTTATAATAATATTTATTAATAATATTAATAATAATTGTGAAATATTTATTAATAATATTAATAATTGTTAAATATTATTAATAAATATTATTATAAAAATAAATAAAAATACTTGCAGTAATAGTAAAGTAAAAATTTAACAATTATTAATATTAATAAATATCATTAGTTTAATATTTTTTTATTATTTCTCTCCTCTTATATTATTAATAAATATTAATTTTATAATAAATAAATATGTTTTTAGGTTTTTTTGGGTTAATTTGCACAGCTTAAATATAAATGTTAGTAGATTTAAATCAGTTAACCAGCCTAGCATAGTTGGTTTACGCGCATGCCTTATGCATTGGTGGTCTTGGGTTCGATTCCCAGCGGCACCAATTATGTTTTTAGGTTTTTTTGGGTTAATTTGTACAGCTTAAATATAAGTGTTAGTAGATTTGAATCAAGTATCCAGCCTAGCCTAGATGGTTCAAGCGCATGCTTGGTGGGCTGCTGGTCTTGGGTTCGAATCCCAGCAGCACCACTTTCGATTTTTAGGATATTTGGGGGGGGGTTTTCACCTAATAGTGTAGTGACACGTGTCACAACATGATTGGGTGAATAAAATTAAATAAAAATAATATATAAGAGGAGAGAAAAATGATTAAAAAAATATTTAAAAATGCCACGTCAGCCTTAAAAAATATTAAAAAATGCCACATCAGCAAAACTGTTAGTTATTTAACGTCTGGGGACCAAAACAGGAAAACTATGTAACGGAAGGGACTCTTTTGCCGAAAAACATAGTTTTGGGACCAAAGTAGGAATACAGGCATAGTTAGGGTACCACCGGTGTAGTTTACCCTTAATTTAATTAGACTACTTTTAGACCCACCGAATATAAATTACCCATACAATAGATGTACAATATTTGAATTTGATTCACATGTTTTAAATATATTATGTCATTTCAAGTTGATATTTAAGTTTTATACTGTTGCCCAATGGTCTATAAAACAATCACCAAAATTTTAGTGAACGGGCTGGTCATCTTCTTCCTTGGCATTATATCTCCTAGTCAGTCAACGTTTGTAAAAAGAAGAAATATTGTTGACTACACCTTACTAGTTCAGGATATGTCAAAGGGTACTCAAAAGCTACTATTTCACCCCAGATGTGCTTTAAAGGTCGATCTGTAGAAGACATTCGATTTTGTTAGTTGGACTTTTGTTGTTAAAGTCTTGGAATCCATAGGTCTACATATTGTTTTCAAGCAGCGGATATTGGCTTGTGCTGTGTCATCTTTATTCCCAGTGCTTTCAATGGGATATTTGTGTGTTTCTTCAAAGAAGCTCGAAGTGTCAGACAAGGTGATCCCTCTCGCCCTATCTATTTGTCTTGGTAATGAACACATTTTTTGTTCTGTTGAATTTAGGTGCAACCAAAGCAATTTTTAAGTATCATCCTAGATGCAAACGAGTTGGCCTGACTTACCTCTACTTTGTGTATGGCTTGTTAATTTTTTGTCACGACACGATTGATTCAGTGATGGGATGAAAATTATCCTAAAGTAATTGTACTCTATTTTTGGTCTTAAATTAAACGTGAGGAAAAATGAATTGTTTTCTTCTGATATTTATGGTGTCTCTCTTGCTGCTATTTATGTACACACTGAATTCAGCCTGGGATTTTGTCAGTCCGCTACTTGGGAGTTCTATTGGTAACACGGTGATTAACTAAAAAGGATTGCCCCCCTCTTATAGAAAAAAATAAAATGTAAGTTTTAGCTTTGGGCAGGAAAGAGACTCAGTTTTGCTGGTTGACTTCAGCCTATCAAATCTGTTCTATTTTGTATCACCAACTACTGGTGTAGACAACTTATACTATCTAAAGTTGTGATTCGAAAAGTTGAACAAGTATGCACTTGATTTTTTTAGAAAGATAGTGACACCCCTGCCACAAGAGCTCGGGTGGGATGGTCTCAAATATGTTTGCCTAAATCTGAAGGTGGTTGGGTATAAAAAAATATATCTTCCTGGAATTAAGCTTGTATCCAACAGTTAATGAAAATCATATTTGTTAGAGAAAGGTCTCTACGAGTTTCTTGGCTTAAAGAATACGTAGTTAAAAATAAAAGTTTATGACATATTGAGTGGAAGCTCCATTATAATTGGACCCTCAAGAAGATCCTGAAGCTAGAGGAGGAAGCAACTACCTTGTTCAATGATGTGTCTAACTGGTTTACAATTAAAGTCAATTGAATTTGGAATTGTTCTAGGGGACATGTTGATAAGGTGTTATGGCAAACACTTATATGGTTTTCGATACACATACCTAAGCATGACGCGATCACCTGGATGGCCACACTCGGTCGTCTTCCTACTAAGTCTAGATTGCTTAGAACGAGGATTTTAGAATATGTCTATTGTAATTTCTGCGATGCAGTCGAAGAAAGTCGAGATCATCTTTTCATTTATTGTTCTTTCTCGAACCATATATGGGGTACTATGCTGAAAATGTGTAGCGTAAACAGGGAGCCTATGTGTTGGGAAGTTAAAATTTACTGGGCTAGTCGCCATTGGAAAGGTAAATCTTTAATCATTTTCATACTTAAAATTGTTTGGAATGCCTTCATCTACACTATTTGGAGAAAAAGGAACATGCGGTACTTTCGTCATATAGTTCGAGACACTACTCAAATTATTACTGATGTATAAGAGATAATTCGTATTTGTTTATTAAAAAATATAAATAGGAATGATAGTATGAATGTACAATTATGCCTCAATTGGAGTATCCATTGATTTTATGATTGACGTTTTGTACACTTTTTTGGTAACAATGTTCTTGCACTTTGGATAATACAACAAACTTATCCAAAAAAACCAGTATTAATAATTTAAGACATGAATTATAACATTTTAAAACATTCACAATTTAAATACTAAAAACATAGGATTGTAATGGTTTTTCTCTTTGGCTTATGCCCAGTTTTTCTCTCTGGCTTATGCCCAGTTTTTGAGTATATTCTCCATTTTTGTTTTGTTTCATCTTGAGAGTTTTGCTTCAAGTTTTTCTTTCCTTTTCTTGTGTGTTCTGGTGGTTTAGTGATCCAATGGCAACCGTGGAAGAGGTCCTGGTAGAACTGTCTATTGCGGAAGAAGAGAAGAAATCAGCCCTCGTGGTGGGGGTCGAGCAAACAACCGAGCCAATCTCCTTTGAGTACTGCTTTGTGGGTTCCTTTTTTACATTGAGTACAATCAATTTTCTCTCGATGAAAGCGACGTTAGCAAATGTCTGGCACCCGATTGGGGGGATTGCTATTTCAGAGTTGGGTGAAGGACATTTTCTTTTTCGTTTCTACAATTCTGTGGTTGCTGATCGGGTGGAGGTTGAAGGCCCATGGTATTTTAATTTCCATCTCTTGGTTATGCATAGGCTGCAGGAGGGGGAGGAACCACTTGATGTTTCTCTCAATAGCGTGGATTTCTGGGTTCGTATTAATGATTTGCCCAATGGTTTTGTATCTGAGGCCATTGCTAAAAAACTTGGTGACTTCATTGGAGTTTTCTTGGAGTATGATTCTAGTTCTGTTCTTTTGGGTCTAAAAGGTTGTATGCGTATACGTGTTCGTGTCTCTCTTCATAAATCTCTCAAGCGTCGAAAAAAGATGTTGCTGCCGACTGGGGGCAATATATATGCGACTTTTCAATATGAGAAACTCAAGTTATTCTGTTTTCGGTGTGGTAAATTGGGACATGGAGAGGGGTTTTGTCCGCTTCGTGTGTTGAAAGAACACCAAGATCTTCCTTTTCAATGGGATGCCTCTTTGCGTGCTCTGGTTCGACGCAGGGGGATTCCGACCCGTCCTTGGCTCCGTGATGAAGACGGTGGTAGATCGCGTATATCTTGCCTTAATAATAACCCTATTTTAGGCAAGGAAAATTCAATCTCCCCCAATCTTGATGTGGATTCAAATCATTCAGTTATAAAAGATTTTTCTGAATCCTCTAAGAATGGTAAGCCCATAAAGTCAACTCCTTCGTCCAGCAGGAATTGGGCGATGACAGGCTTTGGTCTTGGGCCAGTTATTTCCACTGACATGGGCTTGGTGTGCTTTGATACTGACATGGCTTTTGTGGATGAGGAGGTACCAATTTCACACTCGTAGGGCCTTAAACGCCCGAGAAATGTTATGGGTTTTGACGGGAAGGATGCTTCATCGTCTTTCCAAACTTGTTCCCCTTCTAAATCGGTCGGCCTGGACCCGCAGGCCTGCCGGAAGCCATGAAACTCCTAAGTTGGAACGTCCGGGGTTTGGGGAAGCCTCGGGCAGTCAAACGTCTCCAGCATTGGCTGCGAGATGTGAACCCGGTTGTGATTTTCCTAATTGAAACTAAATTACAGTCTTCTAATATGGCAAAAAGTTCGTCAGAAGTGTGGTTATCCTAACGGTATCGATGTTGGGGCTCGCGGTCGAAGTGGAGGTTTGTGTTTTGCTTGGCGACATGACTATCAAGTTTCACTCCGCTCATTTTCCGATCGTCATATTGATGTTTTAATTACGCAAGATAGCGATGGTAGTCGGTGGAGGTGTACTGGTTTTTATGGGGCACCTGAGGAACAAAATAGGAGGGACTCTTGGAACTTACTTCGACACCTTGATGACTCTCCTGATATCCCCTGGCTTGTAATAGAGGATTCAATGAACTGTTTTTTTCTTTCGAAAAATCAGGAGGTCTTTTGCGAAGTCAGCGTCAGATGGATGCTTTCAGGGCAGCATTGGATGATTGTTCTTTGACTAATATTGGTTACCAAGGCAATTGGTTCGCAAGGGAAAAGGGTAAATTTGAGGCAACCAATATCCGTGAGAGATTGGATCGAGGGGTTGCAAATGAAAGTTGGTGGTCTCTTTTCCCGCTTTTTACGCTGTCACATATGGTGCATTCGTGGTCTGATCATTGCCCACTTTTATTGAATACATGTCCTGCTCCAGCTGCTATACCGAAATGGAATTTTAAGTTCGGAGCTGCTTGGCTCGTTGAAGAAACATGCGAACCAGATGTAAACGGTTATGGGCTGAAGCTGTGGGCCCTTTTTTGGATAGGTTGCTTTATGTAAGTAATGGGTTGGACCTGCGGTTTCGTCGATTGAAAGCCTCCAGAAAATTCACAACCAAAATTTTAACTAAGCGGTTGGAACAGCTTATGGAGCTTCAGCCGAATGATGATGTTCTAGGGGAAATGTTGGAAGTGAAGCTGGCTTTAAATTTGGAGGCGGATAAATCAGAACTGTTTTGGGAGCAAAGAGCCCGTGCGAACTGGCTTCGTAACGGAGACAACAACACCGCTTTCTTTCATCGTCATGCGTCTCAAAGAAAACGATACAATCGTATCAGAAGCCTTGCTACTGAGAATGGTGAGTTTTGTTCTTCTTCGGATGCTATGTTGCGTGTTGCCCAAGAGTATTTCATGTCTTTGTTTGCTGCTGGTGACGTTGGTGACTCATCTTCAATCCTTGAAGGGATCGTCCGCCGTGTTTCTGATATCTCTAATAGTTTTCTCATATGACCCTATTCTAATGAGGAAGTTTTCCAAGCGATACATTCCATGGGCTCCCTTAAGGCAGCAGGAGAAGATGGGTTGGGTGCACTTTTTTATCAAAGATTTTGGTATATAGTGGGGAATGATGTTTCAGCTTTTTGCATTGGAGTTCTGACAGGTGACTATGATATGAGGGATATTAATCACACACACATTGCCCTGATTCCCAAGATTCCAGACCCAACATCCATGAGCCATTTTAGGCCTATTAGTTTGTGCAACGTCTTATACAAGATTGTGTCTAAAATGATTGCTAATCGTCTTCAATCTATTCTTCCAGATTGCATTGACGAATTGCAGAGTGCATTTGTGCCTGGATGTTTGATCTCGGATAATATCATGGTGGCATACGAAATCCTACACTCTTTTCAATTAAAACGCACGGGTTGTTTGGGAAATTTTGCATTGAAGTTGGACATGTCAAAGGCATATGACCGGGTTGAATGGAGTTTTATTCAGAAGGTCCTTTCGAAACTGGGTTTTGCTGATGAATGGATTGATGGCGTTCTCCGCTGTATATCCTCAGTCACGTATTTGGTGGTGCTTAATGGAGTCGTGGGTGATAGATTCTCACCATCAATGGGGTTACGACAAGGTGACCCACTAAGCCCTTTCCTGTTCTTAATTTGCAGTGAGGGTCTCTCTTCGTTGCTAAGGCAAGGGTGTGTTGCTGGCCTTATGAAGGGCTATCGTATTAATAGATATGCCCCAACTATCACTCATCTATTGTTTACGGACGATAGTCTCATTTTTTGTGAAGCCACGGCCAATGGCGCACTTCAGCTTAAGCGGTTACTTCATGAGTACAGCATGTGTTCTGGGCAAGTGATTAATTACGATAAGTCGGGGTTATTTTTCTCCTCTAACGTTCTTGAGGAAAATCGCAATGATGTAAAGAGGATATTAGGGGTTGGTCATTCTACTTGCCTTGAGAAGTATTTGGGCCTTCCGACAATGGTTGGGAGAAATAAGCGCGAAGCCTTTCAGAGCCTGTTTGATAGGGTGAAGTCTCGGATACATAATTGGTGTAATCACCCCTTATCCCAGGGGGTAAGAAGGTTTTCATTAAGTCCATTCTCCAAGCCATCCATGTCTATACCATGTGTGTTTTTTTGCTCCCGAAGTCTTTGTGCAGTGAACTAGAGAGGATTTTTGCAAAGTATTGGTGGCAGAAATATTTTAACAAACGGGGAATGTCCTGGTGTTCTTGGGAGTTTATGTGCAAATCTAAAGAATGTGGTGGCTTAGGCTTTCGTGATCTAGCAAAGTTTAACATAGCGTTGTTGACGAAACAGGCTTGGCGTCTCCTAACTCATCCAACATCACTTGTTAGTCGAGTCTTTAAAGCAAAATACTTCTCTGTCTCTTCTTTCTTGAATTCGCGCCTTGACTCACATCATTCTCTTATTTGGAGGAGCGTATGGAGCTCTCGTGGCCTGCTGGAAAAGGGTATCCGATGGAGGGTCGGTGATGGTCGTTCCATCTCAATCTGGAATGACTGTTGGCTTCCGAGTTCGGTTCCCACACGCATTTCTACTCCACCAGTTCCATCGATGACCTGGGTTTTTGATCTAATCACTCCAGGTACGCAGACTTGGGATACTGAACTTATTTTCAGCATGTTTACAATTGTCGAAGCTGAGCTTATTCTAAGTATACCTCTGTCTAAAGAAGGCTTGAGTGACTGTATGGTTTGGGGAAGAGATCCTACAGGGGTTTATACTGTACGCAGCGGCTACCATCTACTTATGGATGATGCTCCAGTTTCAAACTCTGATTCGTTGTTGTTCAAACGACTGTGGGCAATCAAATGTCCCTAGAAAATCAAAATTTAGGTTTGGCGACTACTATGACAGTTTGTCCCTACACGCTATTGTCTTTACAATAGACGCATCACCCCTAATCCTATTTGTCCTATATACCATTTAGCTAATGAGTCTATTGAGCATACCACGTGTGATTGTCCTGTTGCTAGTTTGGTTTGGACTACGCTGGGTATTTTTTGGCCTCCACAGGTAAGTACGATGCCTTTTAAAGAGTGGCTCTCTTGGCTTTTTGACTCGTTACCAACACACAAACATGGTTTGATTGTAATAACCCTATGGTCTCTATGGTACGCACGAAACAAAAGAGTACATGAAAGAGTGCATCAATCACATGAACAGATTTGTGTGTTTATTAAATCCTACTGTCAAGAGTTGGAAATGTTGTTACCTAAGTTGCAGGTTGCTATATCGAATTCGAAGCAACAGCTATGGAGGGGCCCTGATCCTCTGTTGGTTAAGGCCAATTTTGATGCTTCCTTTTCCATAAACGACAAGTCTTCTTGGTCTGGGGTTGTGGTTCGGAATTCAGAGGGGAAAATTCTGGGAGCTTGCCGGCGGCTCACCAACCATGTGGCTTCGGCGTTCATGGCGGAAGCTTTTGCGGCCCTCCATGCCATTGAACTCGTGGCTGATTTGGGTTTCGATTCTGCAATCATCGAGGGAGATTCATTAACATTTATTAAAAAACTTCAAGTCCCCTCTCCAGATTTTTCAGTTTTAAGTGCACTTATCTTTGATGTGAAATCGAAAGCAAGAGCCCTGCGGAATTGCATCTTTAGTTTTACCCCCCGGGTTTCCAATCGGGTTGCCCACTTGATCACTAGGGATTCTACTCTGAATCCGATTGACTGGTACTGGGTGGAGGAAATCCCCCTTTCAGCTTTGCATGCAGCAACTTCCGACCGTCGAACCCTAAATCGGGGTTGAGTTTGGTCTCTGCAGGAACCTTATTTTTCACTACGGCCTATCTTCCTGCTTCGCTTCATCTTCCCGCTCCTATATCGCGTAAATCCTGGCTTGGCCTGATGTTGAAGATTTCGTTTTTTCACCGGCTTCGTGTTTCTTTTTCGACAGTCTGGTTTTATGACTGTTTAGTTTTCTTTCTGCCGTTTTGTCTTTTGAGATTGCGTTTTATTTGTTTTGTTTTTCTTTCAATTTTTGCATATTAGTAATAAAGAAGCCCGGTTTCATTCAAAAAAAAACATTCACAATTTAAGCTACGAATCTCTTTCAAAAAAAAAGGTATGAATCGAAAACGTTGGTTATAATTAACTATTATTAAAACAAAAATAAAAGGGAAAGAGTCGGTTTATTTTTATTAAAATAAAAAAGTGTGATGAGCAAATGCTAAATCAGCTAGATGCATAAGATATTTTTGTAAAACTCTTTAAAAATAAAAAGGCCTGTGTCCGTTATTAACCGCGTAATGTTTCATAAAAGGAATCGAACTGATTTCTCTGTATCCGAATTTTGAAACCAAAAACTCCATTGTCATTTGTCATCCAATCATCATCGTCCGTTGTAATCCCACATCGTTCCTTTTTTTGTTTGTTAATGAAACACAGATCCATGGATTTCCGTCTCGTTATTTCCTTTGGTTTTTCTTCATTTCAAATTTGAATAATTTGTTCTGATTTTTCAGAATGATTTCTAGCCATGCGTTGGTTTCAGAATATTTCGTTTTCTTCTCCATCTTCGTTCCCCTCCAGCAGCGACTCCTCGCCGCCGCAGAAACATACTGAAGATAATAATAATAATAATCAGCGGAATCAACGTCCCAAATCACGTTACTACTTTGGATTTCGCATTGCCGGAGCTAGGTTTAGAAAGCAAAAGGAGCCGAGTCGTCTAACTAACCAGGAACAGGAAGTTCCTCATAAGGAGGAAGCGGTGGTTTCGCAGCAGTCCGGTGGTGGTTGCGATACCCCGCTGTTGTCGCCTCCGCGGGCTTCGAAGTCGTCGTCGTCGTCATCGTCGGCCTTGGCTGTGCCGTTGCCGCTCCCGCTTCCGGTTCCAGATGGAGACGGGGAGCAAAGGTTGCCGTCGCCGAAGGAAGGTGGATTTTGTAAAGGTTCAGAGGATAGAGAAATAGATAAAACAGATGAAACTACTCCTTTGGTTTCAGGGTAATCTTTTTCTATTTCTTATCGATTATTGTTATTTTAATTAATATTTACCTAAACGAAATTGTTATCTAATTTTCAAATAAGTTTTTAGCTATTATTTGAAAATTCTACGATCAAGATATTATTCAAGTTGTTATATAAGCCTTCTTATTATTTGATGTCTCTAGTTTCGTTTTGTGAATGTTTTTAGAAAAGAATTACTAAATGATAATATTTTCCAAATTACAATACTATTTGATTGATATAATTTAATTGCTAGAAATGAATTATGAGCTTAAGGATGATACATTCATGATCTGAATACTGCTTTGATTGATAATCAAAATGTTGGAGGTATTTTCTGATAACTTGTTTTAGCTGGTTTTCCTAAAATCTTGAGCTTTCTAATTTCTCCAATTACAGTGTGTTTGCATCTCGTGACTCGAGGAAGACGACGAAGAACGTGGAAACGATATCTTCCTCTAGGGTGTTGCAACAAGAAGTGCATAAAGGGGATGGTTATCAGGATGAATTTATGGTGCATTTTCCTATTAGCGGTCATCAGACGAGTCAGTACGCGAGTCCTGTAGCTACTCCACCAAGAATGAGTGCTGCCGAAATGTTTCCTCATTATATGGTTCCTACGAGTAATCAAGTTTGGTCCGCCCCGGAGATGAATGCATTAGATGTTGCAGTGCTTGCTCCCCGAACATTCCATGATTACAATGCATTTACCAGTGATAACACTCCACTTCACAGTCCACCGAATCGAAGTCCCACTCGAAGGAATAGAAGCCTTAGTGGACCTCCTTCACCAATACATCCAAGGTTGTCGCTTGAGAATATTGATATCTCATCGTTGCGACATGAAAGTAATGGCCCTATCTCTGTCCATCCGTTACCTCTTCCTCCAGGAGCAGGCTTGGCTTCCCCTCCAGCTTCCATGCCCCAAGTTGCTAATAAACCAGAGTCATTGCCAATGAATTCTCGATGGCAAAAGGGCAAGCTTATTGGCCGTGGTACATTTGGAAGTGTTTATGTTGCCAGTAACAGGTATACATGTACAAATTCTATGCGTCTTTGCCGCCTATTGCACTTGCCATCTAAAGATAAATGGATTCTTGTTTCTGACAGAGAAACTGGAGCTTTATGTGCAATGAAGGAAGTTGACATATTTCCAGATGACCCAAAATCTGCAGAGTGTATAAAGCAACTAGAGCAGGTTTTTCTGCCAAAAATATTACTACATTTCTTCATTTTAGGGAGATATAAGTGATGGTTACCTATAGCTGTTTGTTTCTTCTATAGATCCCTAACTAAATTCTTTATTGCAGGAGATCAAGATTCTTAGCCATCTCAAGCATCCGAATATAGTGCAGTATTATGGTAGTGAAATAGTAAGTGCTGATTGCATGTTATGGATTTCACCTCTCCTTTTGTTCCACTTAATATCGTAAGAATTCCCATTAAGGAATACAAATTACCGTATGCAGGTGGAAGACAAGTTCTATATATATCTGGAGTATGTTCATCCTGGTTCGATTAATAAATATGTTCGCGAACACTGTGGTGCCATAACAGAATCTGTTGTTCGCAATTTTACTCGCCATATCCTTTCTGGGTTGGCTTATCTGCACAGCACAAAGACAATCCACAGGTACAAAGCTCTGCCCTCATCTGGGGTTAAAAATAGCCTATTAGAGTATATAAGTGGATGACATCTACTTTCTTTAAAATTCAAATTTTAAGCACGGAAAGACTAGTAGTTTGAGGAGAGGAAAAAACCTATTTCAGTATTCTATAATGAAATATTGGTGGCTTAGTATGCTGTTTTCCTTTTATATTTAGGGATATTAAAGGAGCTAATTTGCTTGTTGATGCATCTGGAGTTGTCAAGCTTGCTGACTTTGGGATGTCCAAACATGTAAGTTCCATATCTCTCCCCTCTCTTGCTAACCATAGGTTCATTTACTGCAATTCATCCCCACAACTGCAATCCTTTATTGGACAGTTAGTTAAGCATAAAAGAAGTAGCGAATATAAATGGACATAAGCACAAATGATGTAAGTTAACAGTTTAAATCTTTGTATGAAAACTAGAGTTGATTAGCTCGGTATGGCAGATGTCATCATCATCGTAATCATGACCCGTTAATTGTTATTTTTCTGATTCAGCTTAAATAATTTTGTATCGTTTTTGTTGCACAGCTTACTGGACAAAGAGCTGATCTCTCTTTGAAGGGAAGCCCTTACTGGATGGCTCCGGAGGTACTATCTCGCAATTATATAGTTATATGATTTCTGTATTTTAAACATACTGACACTGGTCATTTCCCTACAGCTCATGCAAGCAGTGATGCAGAAAGATAATAGTTCCGAGCTTGCTCTGGCCGTTGATATTTGGAGTTTGGGCTGTACGATTATTGAAATGTTCACTGGTAAAGCACCATGGAGTGAGTATGAAGGGGTAAGCACCTGATGTATCTTTATTCACACTATAAATCAGCTGAGCCTTGGAGAAAATTTTGAGCATTCCAACTTCCCATTGTTGCATGAAACAATATTTACGAAAAAGGAAAATAAAAAGCTGGCTTCTGCGCTTCTCATAATGCTAATAATCCTGCAGTGTATGGCAATTTGACTTATCTGACAATCATTAAAACTTAAGAGTGTCCTAATTGTGTGCAAGGAAGAACAAGTCCAATTGCTTTGTCGGGTTTGTTTTTAAATGAGAAATGTTGCCAACTTCTTTGTGTTCTCTTTGTTAATGCAGGCTGCCGCTATGTTTAAAGTGATGCGGGATACCCCTCCCATACCCGAAACATTATCACCTGATGGGAAGGATTTCCTGCGTTGCTGTTTCAAAAGAAATCCTGCGGAGAGACCATCTGCAAGTGTGTTACTAGAGCACCGATTTGTTAAAAGCCCACTACAGTCGGGTGCCTCATCGAGGGCCCCATCCTGTAATGGGACAAAAGTCATGGTAACAAGAATACATACCCTGTTGTTGCCATTGGCATATAACAATTTAGTTAATAGTTAGTTTGATAATATGCAGGATGCTCCCCTTAGTCCAGTTGAGCGATCTGAATTTAAACTGGCTCAACTGCCGGTGCAGCCAAGCTTGCAAAGTTCAAAACCTGTGACCCCTGACAGGTAATAGTTACATTTTGATTGGCTTCTAACTTTTACACTTTTTGCAACTTGGCATTTACATTTTATGACTGCCAAATTCAGCTTCATGAAATATTCTTTTTCTCCAGTGAGGCTGCACAACGGTCGCATTACATGCATTCCGAGTTACCGGCAGCCCCGCGTTATTCTCCTCGTTCAACCCTTGAGGTTCCTCCTAGTTTGCATTCCCCATGCTCGGGTTCAAATACTCATCACCCCAGCCCTTCTGGTACCAGTAACAGATCTAACATCCCGGAGTCTAAGAAGAACCATATCTTAGGATAACATTGAAGAAACAAAGAAATACTGTGTATTATTTTCAAGGTTTCTTTGTTCAGACGGCTTCAAGCATTGCATTGGAGCCCAAGAAAAAAAGAAAGTGGTCCGAGACGTGGCCGTGGAGAAGTGAACTAAAAGCTCCCCCTACCTGATTGCTATCTTCAATGGCTTATCGAAGTTTCCGAAGCCTTTTCATCCTGGAAGCATATCCAGGAACTGGTTTTTTGTAAATAACTGACTGTTTTTTCAGAGCTTCCAATACTGTGAAAGCTCTCTCTCTCTCTCTTTTTCCCATCCATGTATATTGTTGCAGAAGGTGACATTTTAATCTCGAAAAGTCCAATGAATTAGTATATTTTAGAAAGTGTCATTTCTGTTTTAAATCCCACATCTTGGGTACCCTGCTATCCTCTGCCACTGGTTCATGCATTGTTGGAGCAATTTTCTTTTATTGTTAGTATTTGAACTCCAATGCAGCCATGAAAAGGAAATTTCATACTGTTAATATTTGAAGTTCGAACATACATCTTTAAAAGTGTAATATGTTTTACCACTACATCCGATACTTAATTGATAAATTTCATATAAAACTCGGACATTATAAAATAAATTGTTGATTTAATCTCACTTGCCTTAAAAAACAATTGGTTTATTAACCCTCTTGAACTCATCTTTGTTTCTTATTCTTTCCCACTCTTATAATGGCTAATTAAATCCTCTTATCCCCCACGCCTTTAACTACTCCCACTTAGCTTCACTTGCCTTGTAGTTGCACATTATATTATTCGTACTCTTCATTTTTCTCGAAATAATGATATATAATCAGGGGTGAATTTAGAAATTTCTTTAGGAAGTTAGAGTTAAGCTATAAACTTTTGGGGGATCAAAGTGTATTTTTACCATTATATTAATTTAAAATTATTTCTCAATGGATATGACATTCTAAGGATACTTCAAACACATGAAAACTTAGAGAAAATAGAACATACTCATTTCAGACATATACACGATACTCGAATCCGAATAAAACATGTTGCAGGTAGGTTCATGCTTACACTGAATAATATTTATCCATTGCTGGTTACACGTCACTAGCTGATATGCAAATTGTCACTGATGGATCTATTTCAGCAGTCCATTAAACCATCTCTGAGGTGTGTTATGCACTTACTGATATTACTTTCAGCATATAAATATGTGCTTATGGTACATAAAAAAAGAACAAGTATTTTTGCATGTGACTTAGTTGTTATAAAATATTTTCGCATGCCATTCAACTTTGGCAGACTATAATTTACAGTCTTTAACTGGAAACCTTTTTCCTCTAGAGGAATACACCAATGATGCCACTTTGAAGCCATTTTCAGATAATGGCTCCCCCACTATCTGGAGAAATTACTTCATCAAATTTTTGCTCTGTATTGTATTCAATTCTCCTTTGGTTTACTTTCTTTATAAATAGCTCTTGGTTCTCATTGTTCGAGCAACAAGACTAGTCCGGATTCAGATTTCAGTGCTTACGAACATTCGTAGATATGGAACGAAAAGCCTTCGTCAAACTTCCCCTTGTTCACTTGTTTCACATCTTTTTCCTGAGTCACCTGGTGTTTTGTCAACTTGATTATAGATTCTATGCCAGCACTTGTCCTAATCTCACAAAGATTGTTAGATATGGTGTTTGGTCGGCCATTGCTAACGATACTCGAATGGCGGCCTCTCTCATTCGGCTTCACTTCCACGATTGTTTTGTTAATGTAATAATCAAACCGTTCGTTTCTATATCGACGTCAAGTCTATGAACATATCTATAGTTTCAGCACATAAACTGGATCTTTCTTCTTCTTTTTCTCCAGGGATGTGACGGTTCGATCCTACTTGATGATATTGGATCGACATTTGTGGGGGAGAAAACTGCAATGCCTAATCAAAATTCAGTAAGAGGCTATGAGGTCATTGACAAAATTAAGGCCAATGTTGAGAAATTTTGCCCATCAACTGTTTCCTGCACTGATATATTAACTCTTGCAGCGAGAGATGCTGCTACTATTGTAAGTAACATTTCCATCTTTCATTTGCTTTTAAGTACCCGATTGTATATGGTTATCATCCTTCATATTTTCATGTATTCGTGTTGGTAATTCGGATCTTAATCCATCAGGCAGGGGCATCGTATTGGATGGTACCCTTAGGTCGCCGAGATGGCCGGACGGCAAACAAGACAGCAGCTAATCAACTCCCATCACCATTTGAGTCCTTGGACAACATCATTTCGAAGTTCAATTTGAAGGGTCTCGATACAAAGGATGTGGTTGTTCTATCAGGCATGGTTTCATTCCAATGCCATAAACTTCAATCTTTGATCACTTTGTTTTTTTCTGCTCTAAAATGAAAACAAAAACATGATTTGCCACTGTTTTTAACTACAGGTGCTCACACCATTGGCTTTGCTCAATGTTTCACTTTCAAACAAAGGCTCTTCAACTTTGGTGGCTCAGGCAAACCCGACCCGGAGCTGGAAACATCATTTCTCAAAGGTCTTCAAAGTGTTTGTCCGGATCAAACCGATTCGGATTCAACTCTGATTGCTCTAGATTCTGGTACGACCAACAGATTCGACAACAACTACTACAAGAACCTCGTCAACAGTTCCGGGCTTTTGCAGTCGGATCATGTACTTAGCACAGATAACAGAACTGCTTCCATGGTGGTTAACTACAGCAAATACCCTTATCTGTTTTTTAAAGATTTTGGAGCATCAATGGTGAAGATGGCCAACATTGATGTTCTGACCGGACAAGATGGGGAGATAAGGAAGGATTGCAAAGCGGTGAACTAGATTATACCTAGGAGCTTCTTACTTTTAAGGCAGCAAACGAAGCGTTTTTTTGTTTGTCATCAAAGTTTGAAATTTCTGCCATGGATGGAAATACTTTCAAGGTTTTCAAATGTGAAGGACTGTATGTAAAATATTAGGAGACTTTCATGGTTTAGTCTCTTTATCTTTGTTTCAAAGCACATTGAAAATAATTGGCAACTTGGATTTTGCAGGATGGGCACGGGGTAGGTTTTTTTTTTGTACACCCTAACTTGACCGAAAATAATTATTTTAAATTTGGATCTGATTTAATCTCGTACCTTATAACGGTCAACCCAAAAATTATGTACCTCAACTCGACCCAACTTATAAAAAATATTCAATTTTAGTGATCTATTTGTAAAAAAATAAAAGTTAGGGATTTAATTATAAAAAATAACTTTAGGGACTAAATTATAAATAAAAATTTGATTTTAAGGACCTAATCGTAAAAAATATAAAAATAGATTATTATTACAAATATCCCTAAAAAATATAGGGGAAAACTATAAAATTAGTCTCGAGTCATATCGGATAAATTCACACTAAACTTAAACCGACCCGACCTAACCTTTAATAAAAACCTGACTCGAACCTGAATTTTTTATAATAATAAAAAATCTATCATGGTTGGGTCGGGCGAGTAACACCCAAGGGTGAGTAAAATTTAGCTAAGAATCGATTTTTTCGATCCGATTTGATGCGAAAAAACTGGAATTAAATCATAATTTCATAAAATCGACTTGAAATATTTTTAAAAGAAAGTTCGAGTTATAAAATGAAACTCGAATAACTTGAAAGTTTTAATAATTACTAGATCAATTTTTAATGAGCTAATGACACCAATGCCCAATGTACTTTGACAGAAAGTTCAATGTGGTGCCTGAACTTTGGACGTGTTCAATGTGCCCCTGAAGTTTTCTTTCATCATTTAAAATGCCCCCGACCCTAACATCGTTAACTTGTGATGTGGTATAACTAACTTACACCGGTGTAAGTTCTACTCAACTATAACTAACTAACTATGACTAATTTACACCGGTAGAAGTTTTACTGAACTACAACTAATTATGACTAACTCACACGGTATAAATTCTAATTAGTGAGAAGAAATAGAATATATAAACTTAGAGAAGAACTCTGGAATAAACAAGAACAATTATGAAGAACAGAGGATCGGAGAGAAACAGAACTAAGAGAAAAAATCAGATAGAATTAATGTACGTGAAAGTCTCAATAATAAAATATTCAATGTATAAAACCTAGTTGAAATTATAGTAACACAAGTATTAATAACTAGATGCAATATTTGATTAAAAATGCAAAATGAACAATATGAACCTAAAACGCCAGTATTTGAAAATAATAGTAAAACTCTAATTAGTTTAAAAAATATCATGGTTATGTGTAAAAATTATTGTAAATCTGAATAAAATATAAAGTAAAGTCGTAGGTAATTTGATCATCTATCTAAAGGTGAGGTTGAAGTCCTCACCTATTTTCTATCATGATCTTCCTTCTTCTTCTTTTGGGTTGTTGCTCAGAGAGAAACTGTAAAACTTATGTTTGATTTTGATATAATTAAGTATGCTAAGGACTAAATTGAAAACCTGAAACAGATTTTTAAGTTTGTAACGCCCTGATTTTGGGCCTAGATGTTTTAGAGTTCGAATCAGACCGGTTGAGAACGGTTCAAATCTTTAAGGGAGAGTTAGGGATCACCTAGTTCGGGATGCTTTAAAAATATGGAAAAATATCTAAAAATCCTCATTTAATATATGGATGTTTAGAGTGAAAACAATTTTACAAAATAAGGTTTGGAAATACTACATTTCGGTGTAGTGACCAAATCGCAATTTTTGCAAAAGTTAGATAGTGACTGTTTTGTAAAGGATTGAAACTTTGAATCTTTAAGGAGCTAATTTTACCATAATGTTTTTAATCAGATTTCTCCTTATTTTGTGTGATTTTAATAATGTTTTAATTAAAGGAAATAAAGATGATTAAAAGGAAAAACTATCTTTGACTTTTCATAACTACTTTACGTCAATTTTCTCTCATTTCATTTTCTCTCAATTTCTACTTAGCCAAACACATTTCCTCCATCAATTAGCCTCTGATTTTCATTCCTTTTGAAGAGGTTTCAATCTCTTTTTGATTCCTAATCTTTTCCTCACTAAATCATTTTGTTTTCACATTGGATTTTCAAGAAAATTTGCTCAAATCAAGGAGAAATCAGCCAATAGAGGTAAGCTTCGTCCTTCTCCTCTAATGATCAGTTCTTTACTGAAATTCTCAAGTTATCAATCCTTTGTTAATGATTTTTGAGTTGCTTTCATGTTAGAAACAAGAAATTGTGTTAAAACTCAAGGTTCTTTGAGAGATCTTGATGATTTTCGTGGTTGTTGATTAGGCTCTGTTTTGAGGTTGTTTTCTAATGTATTTTGGTTGGTAATTGATGTTATAAATGAGCTTTTATCAAACAAATCCCGAATAGGCTTGGATTCCTAAGTTTTGTATGCTAGAATGGTGGTTTTTGGGGTGGTTTTGGTGTTCTGTTATAGCTGGAGGTATGAGGACGAGTTTGTGGTGGTTTTTGGTGTTGATTGATGTTTAGGAATGTTTAGAAGTGATAGATCTTGGCTAGGCTTTGTTTTGGGAGAGTTTGGATATGATTTCGGTTGTTTTTGGCAGCCGAAATGAGGTTCTTGATTAGAGTAGCGAGTTTAGGTGTGTGGCTGATGATTTCAATGCATGATGATGCATTAATCCTCTGCTCTTATGTGTTATGAACAGAGGAGACGTCTTCGGACGCTTTGGTGTTGATCCGGGAGCTTAGATAGCGTTTTGGCGAGCAAGCGAAACGAGATCGGTGAGTGCGATTGGTTTTAGAAGTCCTTGAGGGACAAAGAAACAAGGTTTGGGGATTTAGGAAAGGTTTGAAATACCTTCCTAAGTCCGGAAGTAAGTATTGGCTAGATTGCTCTCAAATGTGTGGTGGTTGCCCCTAAAATGCTTTTACATGCTCATGTTTTGAGATAGATAAATTCCTACTGTTTTATGCATGTTTTGTAGCATGAGATAATGTTTGAAGAGATTTCATGAGATAGCATGTTGCATTGATGAGTATTGAGCTTTTGATTTTAAGCAAAGCATGTGTTATGATTTTGAAATGAGATGTGGAAATTTTGAAATATGTTGCATTAAAAACAGTAGGTGAGATGATGTTTTGACATAATATATTGGCATAGAAGATGAGATACTTACCGGATATAATTGATCGATCAATAGGATGAGAGTGCACTATAAACCAAAAATTCGTACGTGCTCTTTGGATTCAATCCAAAGGGAGAGACCGATGATGGGCATTCCATCGGATAGGACTTGGTGAAGTACCCAAGCTTTGTGGCGATGAGAGATTCCGCCATGTGAGTACGGTGATGAGAGATTCCACCGAAAATTATGTTTACTAGAAGAGTGAGTACGGTGATGTGAGATTCCACCGGAAGTGTCTAGTGGGTTTGAGAATGTTGTCCGCATATCCGAGTAATAATGAAATGTGAAATGCCAATATAATATATGAAAATGCTTTTGATTCACATGTACCTATTGATGAGATGATTTATACTATGAGAAATGCATATGAGATTTGTATATGAAATGCTTAGGTTTCCACAAGCATGTGTATGGCTTTGCCATGAGATTTGCATTGGTTTAAATGCATGAGATAGAATTGAGGTACATGTGTTTTCAATGGAGTTTTTCTTTGAAACGGTTTCCAAGCATGAGATAGAATGAGCATGTTGTAGAAAAAGGCTTTTGAGAAAGTATTTTGAAGAATGCATTGTTGTGTTGGTTTTCTTTAGAGCTTGCCTCACTAAGCAAATGTGCTTACGCTCTCTTTTACCAACAATGCAGATAATTGAAGTGTTTTTGGGCAGCAAGAAGGTTAAGAACATCTAAGGAAGTGCAAAGCTCATGTATGGTGATGTTTTACATACTTTAGTTTTGATAATTGGCAATGGGGTTACATGGTTGTAGTTGGGAGATGCGTTTCGAACTCCCTATGTTTGTATTAAGTTTGGTGTGGCTTTTGGAGTTTGTAAATGGTTTTGTTTGTGTGACTTGAGGATTGAAAGCTTATTTTTGGATTTGTGGCTAGGAAGCATGCATATAGATTGAATGTTCATGTGTTTGATGCCATGCTCTAGCTTAAGTTTCCTAAATATGATCTCTAATGTCTAGACAAGTTGCTGGTATGTTTTGGTATGCTTTGAAACATGTTTGAATGGGTTAAGAGGTGAAAAACCAGCATTTTCTGCTGATACAGGACAGGGTTTATCGAAACACCCTTAACTGTTTCGAAACAGGGGCCTGTAATGGCCATGGTGTTTCGGAACGACTGAAGGTGTTTCGGAACATGTTCCCTACTGGAGAGGCCTGTTTCGATACCGGTCTCAGAACGCACCCGAGTACCGAAACATTCAACACCGTTTCGATACGGGTGTATCGGTACGAGGGTCAGTGTTCCGAAACGGATGACCGTTGGATGATGATTTTGAATTGTTTTAAGTTCTCCTATTTTACAATTTAGTCATGAATGTGTGCATGCAATTGCTTGAGTTTGGAATGTCCATTTAAGCTGAAATTTGACATAAAGGCATGTAATACGACTAATCACTTATTGGTAAACCTAAACTCTGCAAAGTCCTTATATTTTAAAAAATTTACATTTTGGTCCCTAAAAGTGTAATTCATGCAATTGAGTCCCTAATTGTTTTCCGATCGATGTGCCTTACTCCCATCTGATCCTTGAGTAATCACATAGGCCTAATATGCATCTAGACAAGATAAAAAGAAAAAAAGGGTCGTTAATCAAGGTTGACCTTCTGGTTGACTTTGGTTTTCCCGTGTAATCTTCGTAGTTCGGGTCAAGCGTCTAGGCCGGACTAAGGGGGTTACATTTGTTGGTATCAGAGCCAGGTTAGCGAAAGTTTGGGGCTTGGTAAGTGGTTAATGTATGTGGTTATGTATGTTTGTGACTTTTCGGTGAAAGTGTGATGTATGAATATTGATGTGTGATTCAATTGGGATGAATTTGTGATGCTATGTTGTGTTTGGGGTATAGTTGGGGATCCCATTGCCATATCATTACTAATGAGAAGATTTTTTTTCAAAAATGAGCTTGAGTACTTGGATTACTTACCTTACTATGCCTAATTGAGTTTGCTGTATTTTGTCAGTGCATTGTTTTATTATGGGGCCACGTAGAGAGCAAAGAATCAATACTAGAGCTATGGCTGAGAATGAGAATGTAGAGAATGCAGAGGATTTACCTCCTCCTCCCCATAGTGGACCACCTGGTGGTGGTGGAGCTGGGGATGGAGCTGGGGATGGTGCTGCTGGAGTTGGTGCTGGGGTTGCTAGACCCGATGGAGTTCAGGGGCAAGCTGCTCCTGATATGTCTGTTCTAATTCAAGCTATTGCTGAGGCTTTCCGGGCAGCAGTAGCTGGAGCTCATGGAGCTGCACCACAGGATGGTGCCAATGTGAGATTGCCGTTAGAGCGTCTCTGCAGTTTGGGAGGGACTGAGTTTAGGGGATTGACCCCGGAAGGTTCCGAGTTTTGGTTAGAGAGTACCAAGAGGATACTTGGGCAGTTGTATTGCAACAATGTTCAGAATTTGGGATGTATTGTGTCACTGTTGCATGGTGATGCATACACGTGGTGGACGACCACGATATCTGGGATGGAAGATGATGATGTGACTTGGACATTCTTCTTGAATGCATTCAAGCGAAAATATTTGGGAGTTCGATACCTCGACAAGAAAAAGAGGGAGTTCATGTCTCCTGTGCAAGGGAGCATGACAGTGGCGTAATATGAGGTGCAATTTGTCCACCTAAGCCAATATGCACATGAGCTGATTCCTAACGAGAGAGAAAGATGTGAACGGTTCCGTTATGGGTTGGTGGAGGATGTGAAAACCTATATGCTCGTAGCCGATTATACCGATTTCGATGTCTTGGTCACTAGAGCCAAGGACATTGAGTTGAATCTGGGTTTGGCGAGTCAAGCAGGAGGATCTAGCTCGGGGAAGCGAGCTACGGAGCGTGATTTTGGTATGGATCGCAACAAGAGGTATAAGGATAGAAGGCCGCATATTGATTCTAGACGCAGGGGTGGTAACCCTGGAAGAGGTCAGCAAGGACCAAATGCTTTCTTGAGGACACCTGAATGTAACCGGTGTGGTAGGAGACATGCTGGTGAGTGTTGGGGTAATCTCGGTACATGCTGGAACTGTGGTAATCAAGGGCACATGAAGAAAGATTGTCCTCAACCGTTGAGAGAAGGTCAAGCTCCGGTGAGAGCAACTGAGTCACAGAGAGGTCGTGGGCGTGGCCGTGGTAATTTCCAGCGCAGAGAGGAGGGTGGAAGGAATGTGGCGCATGTGGTGGCCGTTCAACCTGAGGGTGGTGGCCAGGCTCGAGTGTATGCTCATCGAGAGGGAAGGAATGACACGGACGTGATCGCAAGTACCTTTACTTTGCAATCCTTGTCGTTACTTTCTTTGATTGATTCTGGATCTACAAACTCGTACATATTGCGTGAACATGCTCAACTGCTTGGTTTGCCTGTTGAGTCTTTGGATGTTGGTATGCGTGTGACTAGCTCCTTTGGTGAGACGGTCGTAACAAGAAATTTGTATAGGAGATGCCCCTTAATGGTGCAAGATCATATGTTTCTTGTCGATCTTATGGAATTGCCATTCTATGGATTTGACATAATTCTTGGAATGGATTGGCTTGTTGAGCATAGAGCCATTGTGGATTTTGAAAGTAAGCGAGTTTCGTTGAAACTTGCGGATGATTATGAGGTTGTGGTGGTGGGAGAAAATGTGAAGTTTCTAGCTAATGTGGTGTCTACGATGGAAGCAAGCCGGATGTTGCGGCAAGGATATGAGGCTTATCTAGCCTTTGTTATGAATCCCAGTTCAAAGGAGGTGCGCGTGCAGGATATAAGGACCGTGTGTGAATTCCCTAGAGTGTTTCCAGAGGAATTACCTGGTTTGCCGCCTAGTCGAGAGGTTGAATTTGGAATTGAGTTGTATGAGAACAAAAATCCGGTGTCCATTGCTCCATATCGTATGACACCCAAAAGAGTTGAAGAAGATGAAGACGCAACTTCAAGAGTTGCTTGACCGAGGCTTTATTCGGCTTAGTGTGTCACCTTGGGGTGCACCAGTCTTGTTTGTTAAGAAGAAAGATGGCACGATGAGGATGTGCATTGATTATCGTCAGCTGAATAAGTTGACTGTCAAGAACAGGTATCCCTTGCCGAGGATTGATGATCTTTTCGACCAGTTTCATGGAGCGGCTGTGTTTTCAAAGATTGACTTGAGGTCAGGGTATTATCAGTTAAAGGTGAAGGATGTAGATGTGTTGAAAATAGCCTTTCGAATGAGGTATGGGCATTATGAGTTCCTTGTGATGTCGTTTGGAATGACGAATGCTCCTGCTGCTTTAATGGACATGATGAATAGGGTGTTCCATGAATTCTTAGATAAGTTCGTTGTGGTGTTCATCGATGATATCCTTGTGTACTCTCGTACTGAGGAGGAGCATGAGGGACATTTGAGGATCGTTTTGCAAGCGCTGTTGGAAAATCAGCTTTATGCTAAGCTAAGCAAGTGCGAGTTTTGGCTAAAGGAAGTTGTTTTCATTGGTCATGTGGTTTCGGCTGAAGGGATTCAAGTTAATCCTCAGAAGGTTGAGGCGGTGATGAATTGGAAGCCTCCTAAGTCTGTTCATGAATTCCGTAGTTTCCTTGGGTTGGCAGGTTACTACCGGAGGTTTGTGGATGGATTTTCTAAGATTGCTGCCCCTTTGACAAAGTTGTTACAAAAGGATGTTAAGTATGAGTGGATGGAGGCGAGACAGCAAGCTTTTGAGAAGCTAAAAGCAGCTTTGACACAAGCTCCTACCTTGGTTCAACCTGAATCTGGGAAAGAGTTTGTGGTGTATAGTGACGCGTCCTATGTTGGTTTGGGGTGTGCGTTAATGCAAGAGGGTAAGGTTGTGGCTTATGCATCGCGAAAGCTGAAAGTGCATGAGCGCAATTACCCTACACATGACATTGAGTTAGCAGCGGTGGTTTTTGCTCTAAAGATCTTGAGACATTATCTCTATGGTGAGAAGTGTATTGTGTACACAGATCATAAAAGTTTGAAGTATCTGATGTCTCATAAAGAGTTGAATCTTAGGCAACAACGCTGGTGGAGTTGCTTAAGGATTACGATCTAACGATTGAGTATCATGCGGGGAAGGCCAATGTTGTGGCCGATGCTTTGATCAGGAAAGTGACAGTGGAGTTAAGAGCGATGTTTGCTAGCTTGAGCATATCGCGAGATGGTGGTTTTGTTGCTAAATTATAAGTGAAACCATCTTTGGTTCAGTTAATAAAGGATAAGCAGTTGTTGGATGATTCTTTGGTGCCACATGTTCAGGATATTGCTGAAGATAGGCCATCAGATTTCTGTTTTAATGATGATGGTGTTTTATGTTTTGGAAGTCGGATAGTGGTGCCGAATGATGTTGAGTTGAGGCGCACTATTTTGACCGAGGCTCATAGTAGTCATTTTGCTATGCACCCTGGTAGTACAAAGATGTATCTTGATCTGAAGGATGAGTACTATTAGGTGGGATTGAAGAAAGATGTCGCTGAGTATGTTAGCAAATGTATGGTTTGTCAGCGGGTTAAGGCTGAGCATCAATTTCCTTCGGGGTTGTTGTAGCCGTTAAGGATTCCTGAATGGAAGTGGGAGAGGATCACCATGGACTTTGTGTCTGGTTTGCCTCTATCGCCATCAAAAAAGAATTCAGTTTGGGTGAATATGGATCGTCTTATGAAGTGTGCACATTTCTTGCCTGTGCATACAACGTACACCTTGGATAAGCTTGCGGAGTTGTACATTGCTGAGATTGTGCAATTGCATGGTGTGCCAAAGTCTATAGTATCAGATAGAGATTCGAGGTTCACTGCAAGGTTCTGGGAGTATTTGCAACAAGCTTTGGGTACGCGGCTGAATTTCAGTACTTCTTATCATCCGCAGACGGATGTGCAGTCTGAGCGTGTTATCCAAGTGCTTGAGGATATGTTGAGGTGATGTGTTATTAAATTTCAAGGCTCTTGGGAGAAGCACTTGCCTTTGGTGGAGTTTGCTTATAATAACAGTTACCAGGCGAGTATTCAAATGGCACCTTATGAAGCTTTGTACGGGAGGAAGTGCAGAACTTTGTTGGGCTGAAACGGGACAAAAGTTGGTCTCGATGCCAGCTTTGTTAAAAGCAACCACCGAGAAGGTGAAGCTCATTTGTGAGCGGTTCAAGGCAGAATTGGATCGGCAAAAATCTTATGTGGATTTGAAGCGTAAGGAGATAGAAATTTTTTTGGGTGATCGTGTGTTTTTGAAAGTTTCGCCTTGGAAGAAGGTGATGAGATTTGGTCGGAAGGGCAAGTTGAGCCCAAGGTTCAATGGACCATACGAGGTGTTAGAACGTGTGAGTCCTGTTGCTTATAAGCTGAGACTACCTCAAGAGTTAGAAAAGATACATAATGTGTTTCATGTATCCATGCTTCGGAGGTATAGATCGGACCCTTCGCATGTTATGCATGTGGAGGAAGTTGAGTTGAATCCAGATTTGACATATGATGAGGAACCTGTTGAGATTCTGGATTCGGATAGTAAGGTCCTCCATGGTAAGACCATTGAGCTGGTCAAAGTGTTGTGGAGACATCGTGGTGTCGAGGAAGCCACGTGGGAAAGGAATGAAGACGTGAAGAAGCAATTTCCTTACCTTTTTCCTCCAGGTAAATTTCGAGGACGAAATATCTTTAGAGGGAGAGAGTTGTAATGCCCTGATTTTGGGCCTAGATGTTTTAGAGTTCGAATCGGACCGGTCGAGAACGGTTCGAATCTTTAAGGGAGAGTTAGGAATCACCTAGTTCGGGATGCTTTAAAAATATGTAAAAATATCTAAAAATCCTCATTTGATATTTGGATGTTTGGAGTGAAAACAATTTTACAAAATAAGATTTGGAAATACTACATTTCAGTGTAGTGACCAAATCGCAGTTTTTGCAAAAGTTTGATAGTGATTGTTTTGTAAAGGATTGAAACTTTGAATCTTTAAGGAGCTAATTTTACCAAAATGTTTTTAATCAGATTTCTCCTTATTTTGGGTGATTTTAATAATGTTTTAATTAAAGGAAATAAAGATAATTAAAAGGAAAAACTATCTTTGACTTTTCATAACTACTTTACGTCAATTTTCTCTCATTTCATTTTCTCTCAATTTCTACTCAGCCAAACACATTTCCTCCATCAATTAGCCTTTGATTTTCATTCCTTTTGAAGAGATTTCAATCTCCTTTTGATTCCTAATCTTTTCCTCACTAAATCCTCTTGTTTTCACATTGGATTTTCAAGAAAACTTGCCCAAATCAAGGAGAAATTAGCCATTAGAGGTAAGCTTCGTCCTTCTCCTCTAATGATCAGTTCTTTATTGAAATTCTCAAGTTATCAATCATTTGTTAATGATTTTTTAGTTGCTTTAATGTTAGAAACAAGAAATTGTGTTAAAACTCAAGGTTCTTTGAGAGATCTTGATGATTTTCGTGGTTGTTGATTAGGCTCTGTTTTGAGGTTATTTTTTAATGTATTTTGGTTGGTAATTGTTGCGTGTAAAATAGCCTATCACAATAGAGTGCAAGTGTACACGTCGCAAGTAGTAAAGTGATACGAAGTATCGGATGTCGAATCCACAGGGACTGGAAATAGCTTCATCCTTGGATTGTTGCACAAGAGAGAAAGAAGAGAGTTTAATTGTTTGTTGGAAAATATTGAAGAATACTGAAGATAAAAGATTAAAAGATTCAGGGTAAATAAATAGGTCGGTATTGATTTGCTCAGTAGTGCAGGTGTTGCACTGTCTAAGACTTCATGTTCTGTCGTCGCTTCTGTCGCGGCAGCACATGCGGCGGCAGCAGTCTGTTTTTTGTTGCGGCAGCGATCACACAACTCTGTACTTCAAGCTTGGCAAGAATCCCTATTGTGACTTGTCCTATCCCTAGGTCCAAGTCTGTCGATGAACACGTCTTTGATGATACCTCCCGGCGTGAATTGAAGGATGAACATCGATGTTGTTGAATTCTTCCTTAGCCACTTAACCTCGTCCTATCCCTAGGTCCGAGATAGTTCAACCATAAACTGGAGAACCTGTACTTATTCCTTTCGTATACTTAACTCTCCCGATATTAAGTAAATGAATAATCTCACAATGCTCTCCCAATACTCTTGCAAGATGTTGAAAACCAGAATAAGCAAACTTGAAGTTTATTTTATTGAACAGAAAAAATCCTAAAAATAGTACAATCCTTGCAACTACTTTACATAATCAACCCTTAGCCCTAGGGGAAGTTTAGAACATGATGAGAAGGGGGTAAACGACTATGGTTTGGGGAAGACGGCTAGAGAATAAGATATTCTTCCCTAGGTCGAATTACATGCCTTTATATAGGCCTTGGGTTTAAGTTTTCTAATAAGGTAAGAGTACAAGTTTAAATTAAAGTACAACTCAATTAAAGACTAAATCTCTTGAGCAGATGCCTTTAACTCGTCCTCTTTTCTTGCTTTGGGTTTCTTCCTTGAACTTTGGGCTTGGCCTTCATTCTAATCTAGGGTTCAGAAAAATATAGGAGTGATCCACGACAGACCGGCTTAATTTCCTCTTTCTGTCGAGCTCCACTTCACTTTTTCCCTTCACCATTACTGTCGTCATTGGTTGCCACGGCAATGTCGTCCTTCTCGACTTCAGTCCTATGTTCCAGCTCTGCTAGTCCACTACCCTGAGTCTGCTACAGCAGCTACCTGCAAAAGTAACCAAAATCAGTAGCAACTGCGCCATTTTATATAATTGTGATGTGTATGTGAAATTGTACCTAAATGTAATGAATTATGCTTGAATGCAGCAGAAATATGGGTTAAATAAGGGGTAAAATATAGAACTTTTGCACACTCAACACACCCCCAAACTCAAGTTCTTGCTTGTCCTCAAGCAATTAAGACCTAAAAAGAAATTTTTTTTGTTTGGCTTAAAACAGTGAACTTTTCCTTACCTATCATTCATCCCTTATCACGAACAACACCTTGTCGGACACTTCTGGAATTATTCGGAACCATGCTATAGATCTTGTGTAGTGTGTGCATGTTTTGTGAACACTTATATGCCTAGACTCCCTTGGGTTACTAGAATAGCTAAGCCACTCACTTGAAGTTTTATGCCAAATTTCATTTTTTGGAGGCAATTCTTAGGCTCTTTTAGTTTTTTCTTAGACTCGATTTTCTTTTCTTACTTTAAGTTTGACTAGAGCCTATTTCGGGCACCTCTAGCTAACTTCCTAGAGTCGGTTTCGGGCACCTCTAGGTGTATTGAGTCTAGTTTTTCTTAACTTTTTTCCTAGAGCCAGTGTTAGGCACCTCTAAGGGCAACTCAAGTGTTTAAGCTTTTCCTATTCTAGTTTACTAAGAGAAATCTAGACAGTATAAGAGTCACAAAGGGTGTTTTAAGGATCAGAACTATATTAAGGCTCTAAAATGTTCCTAAAAATATCCTAAAGGCACTGCCACGACAGAGGTTGTCACGGCAGGTAAGTTCAGTTCAAAGACTTAAGCCAAAATTTTCAGTTTCATTTTTTTGACAAAAATAAACTTAAATAATAATTAATACTTAAACACAAATTTGAACCTAAAAACACTTCATTACTAGAGGGATGCCACCCCCAAACTCAAGGGTTGCATTGCCCTCAATGCATGATGACCAAAAATAAAAACAGAAAATAAAAATAGAAATACATCACAATTATAATAAAACAGCAGAACAGCAAAGATAAGATAGAAACTTAAATTTAGGTGTTGTCATCGCTGCTGCTGATTTGTACCTGCCAGCGGGCAGTGACCTTCATTGTGGGTGCCGGCAGATGGCTCGGAGAGGCGGAGGCATTCTTCTTCTTAGCTTCCCTCGGGGGCTGGATGCGAGTAGGTGAGATCTGGGGTGGTCTTTCCAGCACGTGTACCTCTTCAGAAGAGTTGCTACTACTGCTGCTGCCAGACTTGCCCTGGCCGGATGGTCCTTCACCGGTGTTAGGCTTCTGCCTTTTCATCGGAGTGAACTCCATTGAAAGGTTTCTCTTGACAGAGGGCTCTAGAGGAAGAGAACCCAACAATAAAATCATCAAGGTTGGTTGGTGGCTCCTTTCGCTTTTCTCCTCTGGCAGAGACAGTGGCGGTGTGGCTGCCACCTTCAGCTGTCGCGGCTGGGGTTAGAGTGGACGCATCAGGGGGAGTTTTTGGTGTGGCAGCAGGGGTAGGGGTATGGGCAGGTGTAAGGGTAGCAGAATAGTGCTCGGGGAAAACAAGAAACTGTACATTTGCAAAATTTAAATTATTTTGAATAAAATGTATCGTTGCTGTTGTGAAGTCTCTGACAAAACTCATCAGACCCAACTGCCTTTCCTCTATATTCTAAAGGGTGGCTAGGATTTGAGTGGAAGAGTCTGCTGGAGGAGCTGCTGCTCTGCAGCGGCAGGGTTTGGCTGAGTGGGTTCTGCCGGCTCTTATGCTGCGGAAGAGGGGTTGAAGAAGGAAAAGAGTGTGGCAACTTTCAGTTCCATCAGACTGAAGATGTTTCGCTCCGTCCATCCCTTACCTCGAACCTTGTAATCTTCAGGAATTTCAGGGACGTTGTGGCCGTGGCAGATCTCGGTAATGAGGTAGGGGAAGACAAAGGGTCCCGATGACCGAAGGGCGCAGTCCAAAATCCCCTCCCGAATATAACGGCTGACATTAATGGGTCTCTCGTTTAAAATGGAATGAACGAAAGCTAACCTGGGTTGATCAACTGTGCTGTTATGGGACGAAGGCATTATCCTCTTCTTCACGAAGTGATTACACAGTTTTGCCTCGGGAGTGAGTTGAGCGCGTTTCACCGTCCGTGGGTGTTTTGGGTCTTTATTCCACTGTGTTCCCTCCTCTGTCAGCTCTGCCATGACAGCATCGTAGTCCTCTGAGGACAGGCTTTCTAAGAACCTCTTGTATCCATCCTCTCGTTCACTGACGTAAATTCCGTAGAGGGTATTGATATATTCCGGCTCAAAAGGGACTTCCTTACCCCGCACTGTCACGGTCGTCACGTCCTTGATGTCGACGGCAGCGTAGAGTTCTCTGACCAAAGTGACATTCATCTCCTCTGGCTGGGTAGCAAACATCTGCCATTTGAGGGCTCTGATCTTGTGAGCGATGAATGGTTCGAGCCCGAGGTCCTCCGTGCGTTTGGTGTAGATGAACCCTCTCTCTTCCCACATCTCCCTTTTTTGGAAGGAGGTGTAGTAGTGGTCATTGGAGTCAGAGGTGGCAAAACGGTTGGGGATTCTATCGTGGCTGGGTGTGCCTGCTACTGCGGCAGAGCTGGAGGCATCACTTCGTCTTGTTTGTCTGGTACTCATAATTGCAAGGCTGTAGAAAAATGAAAGAAAAATATGAGATCTAGATAGGAAGCAAGTTGAGAGAGTAAAAGTGAGGTGAAAATGAATAGTAAAATGGGGTTTATATAGATGAAGGTGTTGCTGCCAGTTGGAGTTGTAACGACAGGCGCGAATAACGGAGCCAGCTGTTACGCGGTTTCTGACGCGTCTGTCACGCGTTTCTGTGTCTGTTACGCGTTTGCGTGTATGCCGCGGCAGCGTGGTGACAGGCTGTCTTTTCTGTGTCTATCGCGACAGCTGTTGACAGGCTGTGACGACGGACTCCTCTTTTGGGCTTTTTGGGCTGCTGGTGAGATGGTGGGCTGGTTCACTTCTTCTCCTCTCCTTGTTTCCCTTATTTCCTAAAAATAATTAAAATGAAAACTTAGTTCTTAAAAATAAAATAAATCTAATTTCCTAAATAATAAATATATAGATATATATGTAAATAATAATAATAAAAATAAAATTAAGTTAAATTAGGGATGCCTTGAGGGGCATCTTCTAAAGTAACCACTTCCTGCATTCTTGGGGCTTCAGTCCCCTGATAATGCTTTAGTCTCTGTCCGTTGACTTTAAATTGGTGCTCTTCTTTTAAGGATTTGATCGTGATGACACCATGGGGAAAAAACTTGCACAACTTGGAATGGGCCGGACCATCTAGATTTCAGCTTCCCTGGGAAGAGTTTCAATCTAGAGTTAAATAACAACACAAGCTGCCCTGGGCAGAACTGTCGTGGCAGCAGTTTCTTGTCATGCCACCTCTTTATCTTGTCCTTGTAAATCCTTGCGTTGTCGTAGGCCATTGCTCGAATTTCTTCAATTTCATTCAAGTCAAGTAACCTTTTCTGTCATGCCTTGTCTAAGTCCATGTTTACCGCTTTGATGGCCTAGTAAGCTCTATGCTCTATCTCAACAGGTAAATGGCATGTTTTTCCATATATCAGCCGGTAGGGTGACATTCCCAATGGAGTCTTAAAAGCCGTTCTATAGGCCTAGAGTGCATCGTTTAGGTGTAAGGACCAATCCTTTCGAGTTGGTTTAACCATCTTCTCAAGAATGTTCTTTACCTCTTTGTTGGATATTTCGGCATGTTCATTGGTCTGAGGGTGATATGCTGTTGCGATTCGAGCGATGGCTATTTGGTTATAACCTGAGTAACTATCAAGAAAACAATAATAAGGCTTTCCCGATAATCTATCAAGCATTTGATCAATAAAAGGCAGGGGAAATGGTCCTTCCGGGTAGCTTTGTTAAGCTTCCGGTAGTCCATACAAACCCTCCAACCGGTCACAGTCCTGGTTGGGATTAATCCGTTTTCTTCATTGGTCACCACGGTTATTCCTCCCTTCTTAGGAACGCACTGTACCGGACTCACCCACTTACTATCCGAGATGGCATAAATTATCCCAGCGTCTAGCCATTTGATAATTTCTTTTCGCACCACTTCTCGCATAGCATCATTCAAACATCTCTGGGCATCAATGGTCGGCTTATGATCATCCTCTAAGAGAATTTTATGCATGCATAGTGCTGGACTGATGCCTTAGATATCAGTTATCGTCCATCCAATAGCCTTTTTATGCTGCTGCATCATCCCTATCAGTTGTTGTTCCTATTCCTGCATCAACTTGGAAGAGATTATTACGGGCAACGTATCATTTAATCCAGTGAAAACATATTTGAGCTGCCCTGGCAGGGGCTTAAGGTCTATAACATGTGGTTCTGCAGTTGAGGGCTTTTGGATGATGTGTTCATTCGAGGTATAGTTTAAGGGCTCGAATAACTTACCTGGACGATTGCCTATCCAGTTTACCTCCTCTTGACCTTCAGTGTCTGATATATCAGAGTCTGAGGAGCTGCTATCGTCGGTGCTGCCGTGACAGTCTTCCATATGGCTGTTGTGGCAGTGACCAAATTTGATGTCATGATAGCTTGATCTCTTGATCATTCACTCTCATTGTAAGTTTTCCCTTTTCTACATCAATCAGTGATCTGCCTATGGCTAAGAAGGGTCGCCCCAGGATGATTGGTGCATTCTCATTTGCTTCACAATCTAAAACAAGAAAGTCAGCAGGAAAAATAAACTTATCTACTCTTACCAGAATATCTTCAATCTTCCCTTCTGGTTGCACGTAAGAGCGGTCTGCTAGCTGCAGCATAACTGTCGTGGGTCGTGCTCGTCCAATACCTAATTTCTGAAATACAGATTTGGGCATTAAATTAATACTAGCACCTAGATCACAAAGTGACTTACCCATGAATTTATCACCAATTATCCATGGTATGACGAAGCTCCCAGGATCCTTCTTTTTCTAGGGCGGATTCCTGTGCAAGATAGTCATGCATCCCTCTGTCATTTTTACCGTTTCGAATTCCCCAAGTCTGGATTTTTTCGACATAGCATCCTTGAGAAATTTCGCATAACCGGGCATCTGCTTGATGGCATCTAACAGCAGTATGTTAATGTGAACCTGCTTGAAAATATCATAGATCTTTTTCAGCTGGTACTTCTGTTTCTCTATTTCTGCTTCTGTAGCCGCTGTGGAAAAGGAAGAGGATGATGGTAATCTTCAATTCGTCCCTCCCATGGTATTCGGATTTGAGGAGGCTTAGGTTCTTCATCATTTTTATCTTCCTCCTCTGTCCCTTCTGCTGCCGTGACAAGTGTGGCGGCAACAGGTTGTTTATCGTCTGTCGGGGCAGTGTTCGCGGCAGATGTTTCTAGGGCTGGTTCCTCAATCGGTTTGACTTTCATCTCCGGCCCTTTTAGTTGTTTCCCACTCCTAGTCGTAATTGTCTTACACTGCTCATGTGTGGGTTGTCTAGCGACCTCAGTATCGCTAGGGAATCCTCTGTTCTGCCTTGGCTTAATATGCTTGGAAACCTGGCCCATTTGTGTTTCCAGTGATTTTAGTGTAGCCTCATGGTTCATCATTCTCATCTTAGTTTTATCCATGAATGTCTTAGTCTTCTTGAAGAAGTGATCAATGTTTGCCATGTAGGCTCCTGTCTGTGACATGAATGTGGCCAAAGTCTGCTCCAGTATACTAGGTGCGGCTGCCGGCTGCTGTTGTGGCTGCTGTTGCGGCTGCTGTCGTGTCAGAATTCTAGGTGCCCCCTGATTTTGAGTGTTCTGCACTTGAGGATTCATTGCATTTTTGGGTTGCTCCGGGAGAACTTGGGATCTTTCCTCCAGTTGGGATTGTAATTGTTGGAGTCATAGTTTCTCGGCTTGTTATAGTTTCCAACATACATCCCTTCCTCTAGCTGTAGCGGGCAGTCTTCTGAACTGTGATTCCCACTGCAAGTACCGCATACCTCTTCTGCAGCGTAGACCGGTTGTGAATCTTTCTTCAGCAAGTTTTCTACTGCCTTTTTGAGGTACGCAACTTGTGTCTTTAGGGAATTATCAGCTTCGTAATCCTTCACAGCTAGTAGTCGTTTACCTCTCCTTACTGTGGGAAAATGCTCTTCATTCTTCGCCAAATTTTTCAATACTACCATGGCTTCATCTGGATCTTTATCCAACAGCAATCCATTGGCTGCTGAATCTATTCTCATACGGGTATGTGTGTTGGCAGCATTGTAAAATTTGATTACTTGATTCCAAACAAGGAATCCGTGCATCGGGCAATTTCTCAGAAGAGTGGTAAACCTGTCCCATGCCTCGTACATTGGCTCGTCATCTTCCTGTTGAAAAGTAGCAATTTCATTACGTAATCGCTCAGATAAATGGGAAGGATTATAACGAGATAAAAATTCACGAGTTAGATCCGCCCAAGTTCGTATTGAACCCGACGTTAGTTTGTTCCACCAAGTTTTCGCTCTGTCCCTTAATGAATGGGGAAATAACCGAAGCCTCAGTATCTCCGGATTTACTCCTGGTAATCTAAACGGTCCATAGATTTCCTTGAACGTTTTCAGATGTTCTTTGGCATCCTCTGTAGCAACACCACTAAATTGGCCAGCGGAATTGATCATGCTGAACATCACAGGTTTCAGCTCAAAATTTTCAGCTTCCACGTCTGGCAGGGTGGTCTCTAGTTCCACATGATCGTTGATCATGTATTCACGGCATGACCGTCATGCGGCCACGGCAGCGGCAGGCTGTCTGTTCCTTCATTCACGATAGGATCTTTGGGATCTTCGGGATTCCTTTGGTTGTTCCTCTCGTTATTCATTGCTTCCAGCTGTTTCTCAAGGTAATCGTTTCTGGCTATTAAAAGACGGACTCGGTTCCTGAGATTGCACGAGCGTTCGATTTCAGGGTCTAGTTGATACTCAGGTTCTTTGCCTCGTCTAGATCTGCGTATAAGCAAATGAAAAACCTTGTGAAAAGCACAGGGTGAACAATCCAAATAAAAACAGAAAAATTAAAAAGAATGTACAGTAAAAATAGGGTAAAGATATGTTGTCAGTCCCCGAAAACAGCGCCAAAAACTTGTTGCGTGTAAAAGAGTCTATCACAATAGAGTGCAAGTGTACACGTCGCAAGTAGTAAAGTGATACGAAGTATCGGATGTCGAATCCACAGGGACTGGAAATAGCTTTATCCTTGGATTTCTGCACAAGAGAGAAAGAAGAGACTTTAATTGTTTGTAGGAAAATATTGAAGAATACTGAAGATAAAAGATTAAAAGATTCAGGGTAAAGAAATAGGCCAGTATTGATTTGCTCAGTAGTGCAGGTGTTGCACTGTCTAAGACTTCCTGTTCTGTCGTTGCTTCTGTCGCGGCAGCACTTGCGGCGGCAGCAGTCTGTTGTTTGTTGCGGCAGCGATCACACAACTCTGCACTTCAAGCTTGGCAAGAATCCCTGCTGTGACTTGTCCTATCCCTAGGTCCAAGTCTGCCGATGAACACGTCTTTGATGATACCTCCCGGTTTGAATCGAAGGATGAACATCGATGTTGTTGAATTCTTCATTAGCCACTTAACCTCGTCCTATCTCTAGGTCCGAGATAGTTCAACCATAAACTGGAGAACCCGTACTTATTCCTTTCGTATACTTAACTCTCCCGATATTAAGTAAATGAATAATCTCACAATGCTCTCCCGATACTCTTTCAAGATGTTGAAAACCAGAATAAGCAAACTTGAAGTTTATTTTATTGAACAGAAAAAATCCTAAAAATAGTACAATCCTTGCAACTACTTTACAGAATCAACCCTTAGCCCTAGGGGAAGTTTAGAACATGATGAGAAGGGGGTAAACGACTAGGGTTTTGGGGAAGATGGCTAGAGAATAAGATATCCTTCCCTAGGTTGAATTACATGCCTTTATATAGGCCTTGGGTTCAAGTTTTCTAATAAGGTAAGAGTACAAGTTTAAATTAAAGTACAACTCAATTAAAGACTAAATCTCTTGAGCAGATGCCTTTAACTCGTCCTCTTTTCTTGCTTTGGGTTTCTTCCTTAAACTTTGGGCTTTGCCTTCATTATGATCTAGGGCTCAGAAAAATATAGGAGTGATCCACGACAGACCGGCTTAATTTCCTCTTTCTGTCGAGCTCCACTTCACTTTTTCCCTTCACCATTGTTGTCGTCATTGGCTGCCACGGCAGCATCGTCCTTCTCGACTTCAGTCCTATTTTCCAGCTCTGCTAGTCCACTGCCCTGAGTCTGCTACAGCAGCTACCTGCAAAAGTAACCAAAATCAGTAGCAACTGCGCCATTTTATATAATTGTGATGTATATGTGAAACTGTACCTAAATGCAATGAATTATGCTTGAATGCGGTAGAAATATGGGTTAAATAAGGGGTAAAATATAGAAATTTTGCACACTCAACAGTAATTGATGTTATAAATGAGGTTTTATAAAAAAAATCCCGAATAGGCTTGGATTCCTAAGTTTTGTATGCTAGAATGGTGGTTTTTGGGGTGGTTTTGGTGTTCTGTTATAGCTGGAGGTATGAGGACGAGTTTGTGGTGGTTTTTGGTGTTGATTGATGTTTAGGAATGTATAGAAGTGATAGATCTTGGCTGGGCTTTGTTTTGGGAGAGTTTGGAGATGATTTCGGCTATTTTTGGTAGCCGAAATGAGGTTCTTGATTAGAGCAGCAAGTTTAGGTGTGTGGCTGATGATTTCAATGCATGATGATGCATTAATCCTCTGCTCTTATGTGTTATGAATAGGGGAGACATCTTCGGACACCTTTAATGTTGATCCGGGACCTTAGATAGCGTTTCGGCGAGCAAGCGAAACGAGATCGGTGAGTGCAATTGGTTTTAGAAGTCCTTGAGGGACAAAGAAACAAGGTTTGGGGAATTAGGAAAGGTTTGAAACACCTTCCTAAGTCTGGAAGTAAGTATTGGCTAGATTGCTCTCAAATGTGTGGTGGTTGCCCCTAAAATGCTTTTACATGCTCATGTTTTGAGATAGATAAATTCTTACTGTTTTATGCATGTTTTGTAGCATGAGATAATGCTTGAAGAGATTTCATGAGATAGCATGTTGCATTGATGAGTACTGAGCTTTTTATTTTAAGCAAAGCATGTGTTATGATTTTGAAATGAGATGTGGAAGTTTTGAAATATGTTGCATTAAAAACAGTAGGTGAGATGATGTTTTGACATAATATATTGGCATAGAAGATGAGATACTTACCGGATATAATTGATCGATCAATAGGATAAGAATGCACTATAAATAAAAAATTCGTACTTGCTCTTTCGATTCAATCCAAAGGGAGAGACCGATGATGGGCATTCCATCGGGTAGGACTTGGTAAAGTACCCAAGCTTTGTGGCGATGAGAGATTCTGCCATGTGAGTACGGTGATGAGAGATTCCACCGGAAATTATGTTTACTAGATGAGTGAGTACGGTGATGTAAGATTCCACCGGAAGTGTCTAGTGAGTTTGAGAATGTTGTCCGCATATCTGAGTAATAATGAAATATGAAATGCCAATATAATATATGAAAATGCTTTTGATTCACATGTACCTATTGATGAGATGATTTATGCTATGAGAAATGCATATGAGATTTGTATATGAAATGCTTAGGTTTCCACAAGCATGTGTATGGCTTTGCCATGAGATTTGCATTGGTTTAAATGCATGAGATAGAATTGAGGTACATGTGTTTTCAATGGAGTTTTGCTTTGAAACGGTTTCCAAGCATGAGATAGAATGAGCATGTTGTAGAAAAAGGCTTTTGAGAAAGTATTTTAAAGAATGCATTGTTGTGTTGGTTTTCTTTAGAGCTTGCCTCACTAAGCAAATGTGCTTACGCTCTCTTTTACCAACAATGCAGATAATTGAAGTGTTTTTGGGTAGCAAGAAGGTTAAGAACATCCAAGGAAGTGCAAAGCTCATGTATGGTGATGTTTTACATACTTTAGTTTTGATAATTGGCAATGGGGTTACATGGTTGTGGTTGGGAGATGTGTTTCGAACTCACTATGTTTGTATTAAATTTGGTGTGGCTTTTGGAGTTTGTAAATGGTTTTGTTTGTGTGACTTGAGGATTGAAAGCTTATTTTTGGATTTGTGGCTAGGAAGCATGCATATAGATTGAATGTTCATGTGTTTGATGTCATGCTCTAGCTTAAGTTTCCTAAATATGATCTCTAATGTCTAGACAAGTTGCTGGTATGTTTTGGTATGCTTCGAAGCATGTTTGAATGGGTTAAGAGGTGAAAACCAGCATTTTCTGCTGATACAGGGCAGGGTGTTTCGAAACACCCTTAACTGTTTCGAAACAGGGGCCTGTAATGACCATGGTGTATCGGAACGGCTGAAGGTGTTTCGGAACATGTTGCCTACTGGAGAGGCCTGTTTTGATACCGGTCTCGGAACGCACCCGAGTATCGAAATAGTCAACACCATTTCAATACGGGCGTATCGTTACGAGTGTCAGTGTTCCGAAACGGATGACCGTTGGATGATGATTTTGAATTGTTTTAAGTTCTCCTATTTTACAATTTAGTCTTGAATGTTGTGCATGCAATTGCTTGAGTTTGGAATGTCCATTTAAGCTGAAATTTGACATAGAGGTATGTAATATGACTAATCACTTATTGGTAAACCTAAAATCTGAAAAGTCCTTAAATTTTACAAAATTTACATTTTGGTCCCTAAAAGTGTAATTCATGCAATTGAGTCCTTAATTGTTTTCCGATCGATGTGCCTTACTCCCATCTGATCCTTGCGTAATCACATAGGCCTAATATGCATCTAGACAAGATAAAAAGAAAAAAAAGATCGTTAATTAAAGTTGACCTTCAGGTTGACTTTGGTTTTCCCCGTGTAATCTTCGTAGTTCGAGTCAAGCGTCTAGGTCGGGCTAAGGGGGTTACAAAGTCCCTCAAATGATTTATAAATCACCAACACTTTAATCTGATTTAAAAAACTCAAACTCCAAATATTTTCTAAGTGTTCCAAAGCCAAAGTGTTGAAAAACATCCAGGCGTATTGATACGCTTCCAGCCGTATCGATACCTTTTTTACAAAGTTGGCTACTAGAAAGACGCATTTCGATACGCCCCACACCGTATCGAAACAGCGTATCGAAACAGATCAAATCTGTATCGATACGCCCCTTTGTAAAAAATGAAGGAGTTTGAATGTCGTATCGATACGGTTCCACCCATATCGATACGGTTTTAACAGAATTTTTAATCCGGAGAGCTTTAAATATTTTCGACCGTTGGTGTCTGTTGTTAGGTAACTAACATTTAAAGTGGTAGTTGTCCCGTATCGATACGGTGTTCCCCGTATCGAAATGAAAACTTCTAGTGAGCTAAGTTGAGAAAAAGGTATCAATACGGTCTTATCCGTATCGAAATGGTCCCTGTCCCGTACCGATACGCTTACACGTGTATCGATACGCCCTCTTTATTATTGTGCAACGACTCTTTCTATTTTGAGACAGGTATCGATACAGGTCTTCGTGTACCGATACGGATAGCTGTAGAAGTGCATTTATGGTGGAAAGAGAGGGTCCCAACGGCTATAATCAATACTCTAACCACCCAAACGGCTAGAATTGATAGAGAAGGTATAAATTGAAGCTAATTGAAGACCAGCAACAACTATTACATCAAAGATAAACATCCAAGCTCTTTGTGTTTATTTTCCAATTTCTTGTAAACCCCAAATTATGTTGTATTCAATTCCTATCCTATCATAAAATTTGGGTTGAGTGTTTGTACTTAAAGGGGCAATCTTGTACTTGAGAGATATCTTTCTTGCCTAAATTCTTCTTTGTTCACTTATGAGGGTTTGGTCAAATTTTGGGTAGAAAATTTGACCGGTTGTGTAAAGATTACCTCCTAAGCCATGAAAAGGGGAAGAACAAATTAGTGATTTGTTGCAAAACCTTAGTGGTAGCTAAGGTAGTGGATGTAGAGTTTATTTGGAACTTGAACCACTCTAAAATCTTTTGTTCTTCATTTTTAGCTATCATTTTTCTCCAACAAAATTTTAAAAGCCCAATTCACCCCCCTCTTGGCTTTGATCAATCCATTGATCCACTCAACAATTGGTATCAAAGCCTACCTCTTTGAAGGATTAACAACCACAAGAGGAGTTCCTAGAAAGATTGTGATCATCCAAAAATCAAGCCATGGGATCTACCTCCGGGTCAAGCATGTATGAGTCTCAATCAACCACAAAACCGCCATTCTTCAACGGTGATAACTATCCATTTTGGAAGAACCGGATGCGCCTCTTCATCAAATCCAACGATTATCTAGTATGAGATGTCATTGAAGATGATCCCTATATTCCATTGAAGAGAGACGATGAAGGAAGATTTGTTCTAAAGAAGAAGATTGAGATGAGTGAAGAAGAGAGAAAGAAGATCCAAATCAACGATAAAAAGCTCTTCACATGTTATTTTGCTCTTTCGGTCCCGACATCTACTCCAAAGTCTCCTCCATTGAAAGTGCCAAGGAAGTATGGGATACACTAGAGACCACCTATGAAGGAACTAGTGATGTGAAGGAGACCAAGATTGGAATTCTCAATCTTAGTTATGAGAATTTCAAAATAGAGCCCGACGAAACCGTGTCCAAAATGTTCGATCGCTTCTCAACAATCGTCAACGGGCTTAAGGGTTTTGGAGAGACAATCCCGGAAGACAAATTAGTCCGGAAGCTACTCTACTCACTTCCTGAATCTTGGGATGGGAAGAGAACCGCTATCATTGAGTCCAAAAACTTGAAGACACTCAAACTTGATGAGCTAGTGGGTTCTCTCCTTACTCGTGAGATAATGAAGCAAGGAAGAGAAGATGAAAAGAAAAAGGAAGAGAAAAGAGTAGAGAAGCTAGAAGTAGAAAAGAAAAAGAAGATAGGAGTGGCTCTCAAAGCTTCATTACATGAGGAGAGCACTTTTAGTGAAGAGGATGACCTAGAAGAATTGGCTATGATAGCCAAAAGGTTCTCACGATTCATGAGGTCCAACCGAGGAAGGAAGATTCAAAGAAAAATGGACTTCAAGGGCAAAAACAAAGAAAAAGAGAGGGGTCAAATCATTTGCTACGAGCGCAAAAAGCCCGGTCACATTTGTTCAGAGTGCCCTCAACTCAAGAAGAAGGGCTTTGAGAAGAAGAAGAAGAAGCTCAAAGCCAAGCCTGCTACTTGGAGTGACGAGGAGTCATCCGAGGATGACGAACACGAAGTGGCCAACCTTTGCCTCATGGCACTTGAGGAGGATTCATCTATGGTAACCTCTAACTCATCATCTTTTGACTTTACATTTGATGAATTACATGATGCGTATGATGAGTTGCAAGAGGTTTATGATGAGTTAGTTGAGAAGTACAAAGAGTCGGTCATTAGAAATAAGAAGATTATTTCGGAATTAAATGATAAAAATGACTCACTTTCTCAAGCTAACTTAAAATTTGAGAAAAAGATTTTAGGTTTAAAAGATGAACTTAAATTCTTCCAAGATGAAAATGTAGACCTAAATAATCTTCTTTCTCAACGCAATAGTGAACACCAAAAGGTGTTAGATGAGCTTAACAAGCTCAAAGAGTCTTTCAAAATGTTGGTAATGTGAAGTATGAAAAAGGTGAATCATCTAAAACAAACCAACCTATGAGAAAGACTTATAACTACAAACAAAGTAGCCTCCCTAGACATAATAGACCTAAAAAGATTAGGAGTTTATGGGTTCCTAAGGAACTCGTCAAGTCTAATAATATTGTTGCTATGTCACCTTGGATTTCTAAGGGAAGCAAGCTTTTGGGAGCTAACACTCGTGGACCCAAACTGATTTGGGTACCAAAAACAAAAGTTTAATATCTTTGTTTGTAGTGGGAGCATTGCTACAAGGCCAAAGCACAAAGTCAAAATTCATGGTACCTTGATAGTGGATGCTCGAGGCATATGACCGGAGACAAGAGTAGATTCATGGACTTAAAGCCAAAAAGTGGAGGAGTAGTGACATTTGGTGACAACTCCAAAGGCCACATTAAAGGTATTGGCTCCATAGGTAATCACTCTACCATTCTTATTGAAAATGTTTTATATGTCGATGGTCTTAAACATAATTTTTTGAGCATAAGCCAATTATGTGATAAAGGGTTTAATGTATTATTTGATAAGAATGAGTGCAAAATTGTTGACATTAAATCAAATAATATTATGCTCAAAGGTCATCGCATAGGTAATATTTACATGGTGCATTTAGATGACATACATACATCCCATGCATGTTTTGTAGCTCAAAATGAAAATGATGAATGGCTATGGCATAGGAAACTAGGACATGCTAGCATTAGTGTTTTAGAAAAAATTAGTTTCCCTAGATCTAGTTAGAGGTTTACCCAAAATCAAGTTTTCAAATGACAAAATTTGTGATGCATGCTCTAAGGGTAAACAACATAAGTCATCCTTTAAATCCATTAATGATGTTTCTACAAGTAGATGTTTACAACTTATTCACATGGATTTATTTGGGCCTATTAGGACTATGACCTTGGGTGGTAAATCTTATACATTTGTACTTGTTGACGACTATTCTAAATTTACTTGGGTTCTATTTTTAAGTACTAAAGATGAGGCTTTAGAAAAATTCATCACATTTTCAAAATTAACTCAAAATGATCTTGAACTTAAAATTTCTCATATTAGAAGCGATCATGGAACTGAATTTCAAAATCTTGGTTTTGAAGAGTTCTTAAATGAAAATGGTATTAGCCACAATTTTTCGGCTCCTCGAACTCCTCAACAAAATGGGGTAGTTGAGAGGAAAAATAGAACTTTACAAGAAATGGCTAGAACCATGCTTTGTGAAAACAATTTACCTAAATATTTTTGGGTGGAAGCCACAAACACCGCTTGCTACATTGTAAACCGAGTAATGATTAGGCCACTTTTAAAGAAAACACCATATGAGATTTTAAAATCTAAAAAGCCTAACATTAGCTATTTTCATCCATTTGGTAGCAAGTGTTTTGTTTTAAATAATGGAAAAGATAACTTAGGTAAATTTGATGCAAAAAGCGATGAAGCTATTTTCTTAGGATATTCCTTAAACTCTAAAGCCTATCATGTATTTAACAAGAGAACTTTAGTAGTAGAAGAGTCTATTCATGTTGTATTCGATGATAACCTCCTTCCAAGGAAGGATTCTTGTGATGATGATGATGTAGGAATCATTGATGCCTTTGATGGAGGACAAACTTCAAAGGAGGATGAGATTCCAACAAAAGAAGAGGATACACAAGATCCACCTCTTAAATCCTTGAAGGACTTGGCTCTTGAGGAAAAGGAAGTGAGCTACCCAAGGGAGTTCAACTATGTCAAAGGTGGTGAAATCTTGGGTGATCCATCCAAGGGGGTAACTACTAGATCTTCTCTTAAACTTATGAACCATGTTGCATTTATCTCATGCATAGAGCCTAAAAATATCAAAGAAGCATTAAAAGATGATTTTTGGATTTTGGCCATGCAAGAGGAACTAAATCAATTTGAGAGAAGTAATGTTTGGACATTAGTTGATAGGCCTAGTAATCAATCTACTATAGGAACTAAATGGGTCTTTAGGAATAAACTAGATGAGAGTGATAACATTGTGAGAAATAAAGCTAGATTAGTAGCACAAGGTTACACTCAAGAAGAGGGAATATATTTTGATGAAACCTATGCACCGTAGCTAGAATGGAGGCTATTAGGATGTTGCTTGCATATGCATGTTATCATGACTTCAAGCTTTTTCAAATGAATGTTAAAAGCGCATTTTTAAATGGTTTTATAAATTAGGAAGTGTATGTGGAACAACCACCGGGGTTTAAAGACTCAAAATTTCCAAATCATGTTTTCAAACTTACTAAAGCACTTTATGGTTTAAAACAAGCTCCTAGAGCTTGGTATGAAAGACTTTCAAACTTTCTGATTAAAAAAGGTTTTGAAAAAGGTAAGGTGAACACTACACTTTTCATAAAAAGGTATAAAAATGACATCTTAGTAGTACAAATATATGTTGATGATATTATATTTGGATCTACTAATGAGTGTCATTGCAAAGATTTTGCTAAGTTAATGCAAGGTGAATTCGAGATGAGCATGATGGGGGAGCTCTCATTCTTTTTGGGACTCCAAATCAAGTAAAGGAAGGATGGAACCTTCATCAATCAAGCAAAGTACATCAAGGATATGCTCAAGAAGTTTGGGTTGGAGAATGCAAAGCCTCAAGCCACACCAATGAGCTCATCTACAAAGCTTGACAAAGATGAAGGAGGTAAGTGTGTTGACTCTAAGCTTTCTCACTCTATGATTGGATCTTTGCTTTACCTTACCGCAAGTAGACCGAATATTTTGTTTAGTGTTTGCTTGTGTGCTAGGTTTCAAGCTAGTCCTAGAGAGTCTCACCTTATAGTCGTTAAGAGAATCTTTAGGTACCTTAGAGATACCCCTTGTTTAGGTCTTTGGTACCCTAGAGACTCAACCTTCAACCTTCATGCTTATTCAGATGCGGATTATGGGGGTTGTAAAATCGATAGGAAGAGTACTTCGGGAACTTGTCAATTCTTAGGTAGTATGCTCATATATTGGTTCTCTAAGAAACAAAATAGTGTAGCTCTTTCTACCACCGAAGCCGAGTACATATCCTTAGGGAGTTGTTGTGCTCAAGTCCTTTGGATGAAGCAACAACTTTTAGATTATGGTATTGAAGTTGAAACCATACCCCTTAAGTGTGATAACACTAGTGCCATATGCTTAACAAAAAATCACATCCAACACTCTAGAACCAAACATATAGAGATAAGGCATCATTTCATTAGAGATCATGTCCTTAAGAAAGATGTTGTTATAGAGTACGTTGACACCTTAAATGTCACATCCCAAAAACCGGTCTAGTCGGAATTAAATTCCGGTAACCGAATATTTTTATTGATTGAATAATTTATTCGATCTTATCTGAATCAATAAATATTATTCGGGGTAATTTATAATAGTTTATTATTATTATTATTATTATTATTATTATTATTATTATAAAAAAAAAAGAAAGTGGGAGACTAATACCTAAAATTTACCACTTTCCTAAGTTTTTAAATGGTAATGGATACACCACTAAATTGAAAATAAAATAAAAAAATAATTAAAGGGAGAAGACCAAGTAGTATAAATAGGGAGAGGATTTCATTGTATTACACGGCAAAAGAAAAGAAGAAGAAGAAAGAAAACAAGCTAACAATCGGTTTAGTGGTTGATTGGTTGTCCGATAAATTCGATATAATAATATCGAATATTTATCGACGTCGGGGTAAGCTCAAATCTCTAGTTAGTTTAAGTTTCGGTATCGAGTTTGATTAATATTTTTATATATATATTCGATACTGTCTTATTATTTTTATTAATTATCATAGTACACAAGGTAGATTCGGAACAACCGTCAAGCCCAAGAAGTAAAAATAAAGTACCGGTCCGTCAAGGTGAGTAAAATAAATTAGAGTTGAGATTAGAGTCTCAACTACCTTTAATTTAATGTTAGAATATATATTAAGCATGAAATTGAATTAATTAAAGGTTGGTAAAAGATAAGGGTAGAAAGAATAAAGAAATTCGGATTTATAAACTGTCCTGTAGAAAACTGCATTTTTGAGCATGTTAGAGTCATTTCTGGAAAACGTGTTCTTCTACAAAGTTGTAGAGAACAAAATTTTACATGAAATAGAGGTATGATTTGCTCAAAAATGTTAAGTATAGGTCTCTGAATTGTTCTTAGAAGTTACGGGACTGAAACTGAAAAATTGGAAATCTGCTGGGCTAAATTGTGAAATTCGAAATGTTTAGGGGGTCAAATGGTGTTAATAAATTCTGAAAATTTATGATTAGAACATGGGATTCATGAAATGAATTAAATTAAATGGCCAAGCTTGAATTAAGTCTCAATTGGTAGGTTAAAACCATTTAGATCACATATAGAATTATTAAAGAATAAAAAGGGGACTGTTTTGTAGAAATTGATAAATTGAGGACTTACATGTCCTATTTTTGAGGTTGCTGGATTATAGAAATAATGTTAATATGTGAAGGTAAATGTGGTTAAAATCTCAAGATTAATGGTGTAGTGAAACATAGGTTAAATGTACACTAAAGTGGCAAGTTGAAAACAGTGGGCAGAATAGGTCTACGAGAAAGCCCGGTTTTCAAACAATAAACTGTATTGATAGGTACATGATAAAAATATTTACCATACATGATTTTAAAGGTGTGTTTATAAGCTTTCTAGAATGGTAAAGAACTCCTTATTTGGAGTTGTGAGTAAAAAGATATGAATTTTTGAGTAAGTAAAGGTCATAAAAACAGGGTAACAGTTTACCCCTAAATCTGCATCAACATTGACTTTAGAAATTCATTATAAATTGTATAAGAAGAATTAAAAGTTATAATTTATATGGTTTAAAAGGTTATTAAGTCTAGTTTCGTTTAAAACAAACGAAATCAGATTTTGAATTATAGAACATTTTATATAAATATTTCTTTAAGGACAATGCAAGCTGCCTAATGTAATAAATGATATGTTTCTTTAATGTTTGGTTAGAAAAGATGTAGAAATGAAGGAAACCACAAAGTTGGAGAATAAAGAAAATGTCTCTAAGCTTGGATTGAGGTGAGTGTGGATGCATTTGTCTCGGGTGACGCGGTGTCATTCCGATCATTGTTTTTATGTTCTGATATGTGAGTGTGGATGCATTTGTCTCGGGTGACGCGGTGTCATTCCGATATTTGTTTGTATGTTCTGATATGTGAGTGTGGATGCATTTGTCTCGGGTGACGCGGTGTCATTCCGATCATTGTTTTTATGTTCTGATATGTGAGTGTGGATGCATTTGTCTCGGGTGACGCGGTGTCATTCCGATCATTGTTTTTATATGTGAGTGTAGATGCATTTGTCTCGGGTGACACGGTGTCATTCCGATATTTGTATTATGTTATGATATGTGAGTGTAGTTGTGTCAAGGGATAGGCTCGGTGCCGTTCCGTTGCATTATTTATGATTATAATTGCATTTGTTAAGGGCTCACGTAGAGCAACTATGTTCGAATGGCAAATTTTGTAAGTGCCTTGCATTACTTTAATATGTTTGAATATGACTATGATATGCTACATGTATGTGAAAATAATATGAAATGCTACCTGATATGGAGCTACGGCTCATCTCGTTATTTAATATGATATGATCTGAAAATCATGGAACATGTAATGAATTTAATAATGATTGGTAAAATTTAAAATGATAAGGAAGAAGGATTAAAGGCAAGAATATTGACCTAAATGTGTATTGCTTGTTAGATAAGCATTCTTAGCATAAATATGATTAGTTGCTATGATGTGTTGATTGCTTGAGCTATGTGAAATGTGATTAAATGATAAGCTTTGCTACTGGTTTTTGATGATCATAAAATGAAAATGATCTCATGTGCTTGCTGGAATTTTATGTTACCATGATGCTTGATTGATTATATGTATATGCCTATTGAAATGGTTAAATGCCTTTGAAATTATGAATGATTGACAAGTGAATGATCTTGTTAATAAAGAAAGATAAATAAAGTCCTTGGTATGATTAGTGTCTATAGGTAGAAGGGCATGCCTTAGAGTCGTTGAGCTCCCCTGATCTTTGTTACAGGATGGTGGTTAGTCACCTATAAACCTGATAAGGTGGTTAGTCACCTTGATAATTGAATGGTGGTAAGTCACCATTGATGCCTATGCATCCCCTGTTATATGTTGAAATGAGAAATGGATACTTTGAGTATCTAATGTTACATGTTACATGAAGACTTGATTACCTATTTCATTAATCATCCAAGGCAAAATATTTAAAAGTTACATGACTTGAAAGATAAGTACTTAAATGATAAGTACCAATGAAATGAGATTGATATGCCTACTTGTCTTGTATATGCTAATGCTTTTAAATGATGCTTGTTGTTGTATATGATAATGTTTGATCGATACTTGTTGTATAAATGAATATAAAAGTATGATGTTATTGTTGCATCAATGATTACTTGAAATAGTTACAAGATTAGCATGGCCCCTGTGCAAGGATGACACGCACAAATCAAGAAATGGTACCAATATATTATGTGTTTGATACATTATGCTATGTTATGCTCATGATATGATATTATGTTTTGTTATGAATATGAAGTATGCCATGTTATTGCATAATTAGCATGACATTCATTTTTGGAAGCATGTTACATGACATAATATGATCATTCATTGTCATTGGCTACCTCACTTAGACTATGTAAGTCTAATGCATTCATTGCATAACATTTCAGGTTAAAGAAAGTAACAGATCGAGATCGAGATTAGTTGGAAGGTTGGCAAGTCACTACGATTAAAGAGTAACGTGTTTTGTTCTTATAAACTCCTAGTATGGTGGCAAAATAGTTAAAGTAATTATACTAATCTTGTGGGCCTACTATTGTGAAATCTACCTATGTTTTATATAAGATTTTAAAGCTATATAGACTATTGAGTTAGTAATAAAATTGACATAATTGGTAGTAAAACATTGATTAAAGGACTCTATGATTTTTGTGAGTTGTTAGGCTCATTTAAATATGTAAAGAATTTTAGTAAGATAATTCAAAAAGAAATAGATTTGAATACTTTACAAAATAGTCACTAAACAGTACTTCGTCTAATCAGATAGGTAAATGACCTCCGTTAGTAATGAGATTTTACAAGCTAATAATTAGTAAGTTTAATTTCAGTATAATATCACGAATTTCAGATAAGGACCCCTAATTTGTAAAAATTACAAATTAGTCCCTGAGTTTGAAAAAGTTTAAAATTGACCCCAATTCAAGTATCTTGTTAATAAGTTAAGTGTTAAGTCTTAAAAGAGATTAATAAAATATGCCGAAATGATTTTTGAACTTTGGAATAAGTTCTGATCTCTAATATGTTATGTCACTAAAAGATTTATGTCTCCGATCTCCGTTATGTTTTCCGGTAGCGCCCTTCGACCCGGTTCTCTACCAGGCCGGGAAGGGGGTGTTACATTAGTGGTATCAGAGCTAGAGTTTAGTCGGTTCTGGACTAAACTTAAGTATGTTTGTATTATGTGTTAAGTTACTTTGCCACCTAGGAGTTAATTTGTTAAGTATTGTGACTTGTCAACTGATCCGATCTCTTTTATAATATAGATATGTGTTTCGAACTAACGAAACTTGTAATAATGAGTCTGTTGCTAACTCCTCGACTCATGGCGAGGAAGTTCAATGAGGAAATCCTCCGAATCCTCAGAACCCTCCTGTTCGAGTGTAGAGCCTGAAGCTCCTACAGCTCAGGCAGAATGTTATCAGAACATGGCTGATATGTTTCAGCAATTTATGAATATGTTAAAGGCTAGTCAAGTCATGCAACCTACGTCACCTGTTGCGCAACCTCTTTGAGCCCCAATCGATAAGTTATCGTAATACCAAGCTTACTGGTCGAGACATAGATGATTCCGAAATAGCTGAGTATTGGTTAGACAATACTTTAAGGATTTTTGATAAACAATTAAGATATTCGGATGAACATAAGCTTGAATGCGCTCTTGCATTGAAGCCTTATAGTGATGGGAGACTACTGTCCTTACCGTCTCCGAGGAAACCGTGAGTTGGGAATTTTTCTCGAAAGAGTTCCATAATAAGTACATAAGTGTCAGATGTTTATCATAGGGCTTAACGATGAGTTACGACCCATGTTTACATCGTTATACATTAAAAATTTCCCAAGATCTCGTAAATAGAGTCAAAGCTACGGAAGTAGCGAAGAGAGTTTAGAAAGTTAGTAAATTTAATAAGTCTGAAAAGAAATCAAGACATGAGAATTTCTAAGTGCAATTTTTGTCAACGATGACATGAAGGACAATGTCGCAAAAAAAAAATAATTAAAAAAAAAATTAGGAAAGGTGAATTCTTCATCTCTAGAAGATTCTGATCCCGAAGAGTGCTCGGATGAACAATCCGAAGCTACAGGTAAGAATTCGAGGACGAATTCTTTTCTAAGGGGGGGAGAGTTGTCACATCCCAAAAACCGGTCTAGTCGGAATTAAATTCCGGTAACCGAATATTTTTATTGATTGAATAATTTATTCGATCTTATCTGAATCAATAAATATTATTCGGGGTAATTTATAATAGTTTATTATTATTATTATTATTATTATTATTATTATTATTATTATAAAAAAAAAAGAAAGTGGGAGACTAATACCTAAAATTTACCACTTTCCTAAGTTTTTAAATGGTAATGGATACACCACTAAATTGAAAATAAAATAAAAAAAATAATTAAAGGGAGAAGACCAAGTAGTATAAATAGGGAGAGGATTTCATTGTATTACACGGCAAAAGAAAAGAAGAAGAAGAAAGAAAACAAGCTAACAATCGGTTTAGTGGTTGATTGGTTGTCCGATAAATTCGATATAATAATATCGAATATTTATCGACGTCGGGGTAAGCTCAAATCTCTAGTTAGTTTAAGTTTCGGTATCGAGTTTGATTAATATTTTTATATATATATTCGATACTGTCTTATTATTTTTATTAATTATCATAGTACACAAGGTAGATTCGGAACAACCGTCAAGCCCAAGAAGTAAAAATAAAGTACCGGTCCGTCAAGGTGAGTAAAATAAATTAGAGTTGAGATTAGAGTCTCAACTACCTTTAATTTAATGTTAGAATATATATTAAGCATGAAATTGAATTAATTAAAGGTTGGTAAAAGATAAGGGTAGAAAGAATAAAGAAATTCGGATTTATAAACTGTCCTGTAGAAAACTGCATTTTTGAGCATGTTAGAGTCATTTCTGGAAAACGTGTTCTTCTACAAAGTTGTAGAGAACAAAATTTTACATGAAATAGAGGTATGATTTGCTCAAAAATGTTAAGTATAGGTCTCTGAATTGTTCTTAGAAGTTACGGGACTGAAACTGAAAAATTGGAAATCTGCTGGGCTAAATTGTGAAATTCGAAATGTTTAGGGGGTCAAATGGTGTTAATAAATTCTGAAAATTTATGATTAGAACATGGGATTCATGAAATGAATTAAATTAAATGGCCAAGCTTGAATTAAGTCTCAATTGGTAGGTTAAAACCATTTAGATCACATATAGAATTATTAAAGAATAAAAAGGGGACTGTTTTGTAGAAATTGATAAATTGAGGACTTACATGTCCTATTTTTGAGGTTGCTGGATTATAGAAATAATGTTAATATGTGAAGGTAAATGTGGTTAAAATCTCAAGATTAATGGTGTAGTGAAACATAGGTTAAATGTACACTAAAGTGGCAAGTTGAAAACAGTGGGCAGAATAGGTCTACGAGAAAGCCCGGTTTTCAAACAATAAACTGTATTGATAGGTACATGATAAAAATATGTACCATACATGATTTTAAAGGTGTGTTTATAAGCTTTCTAGAATGGTAAAGAACTCCTTATTTGGAGTTGTGAGTAAAAAGATATGAATTTTTGAGTAAGTAAAGGTCATAAAAACAGGGTAACAGTTTACCCCTAAATCTGCATCAACATTGACTTTAGAAATTCATTATAAATTGTATAAGAAGAATTAAAAGTTATAATTTATATGGTTTAAAAGGTTATTAAGTCTAGTTTCGTTTAAAACAAACGAAATCAGATTTTGAATTATAGAACATTTTATATAAATATTTCTTTAAGGACAATGCAAGCTGCCTAATGTAATAAATGATATGTTTCTTTAATGTTTGGTTAGAAAAGATGTAGAAATGAAGGAAACCACAAAGTTGGAGAATAAAGAAAATGTCTCTAAGCTTGGATTGAGGTGAGTGTGGATGCATTTGTCTCGGGTGACGCGGTGTCATTCCGATCATTGTTTTTATGTTCTGATATGTGAGTGTGGATGCATTTGTCTCGGGTGACGCGGTGTCATTCCGATATTTGTTTGTATGTTCTGATATGTGAGTGTGGATGCATTTGTCTCGGGTGACGCGGTGTCATTCCGATCATTGTTTTTATGTTCTGATATGTGAGTGTGGATGCATTTGTCTCGGGTGACGCGGTGTCATTCCGATCATTGTTTTTATATGTGAGTGTAGATGCATTTGTCTCGGGTGACACGGTGTCATTCCGATATTTGTATTATGTTATGATATGTGAGTGTAGTTGTGTCAAGGGATAGGCTCGGTGCCGTTCCGTTGCATTATTTATGATTATAATTGCATTTGTTAAGGGCTCACGTAGAGCAACTATGTTCGAATGGCAAATTTTGTAAGTGCCTTGCATTACTTTAATATGTTTGAATATGACTATGATATGCTACATGTATGTGAAAATAATATGAAATGCTACCTGATATGGAGCTACGGCTCATCTCGTTATTTAATATGATATGATCTGAAAATCATGGAACATGTAATGAATTTAATAATGATTGGTAAAATTTAAAATGATAAGGAAGAAGGATTAAAGGCAAGAATATTGACCTAAATGTGTATTGCTTGTTAGATAAGCATTCTTAGCATAAATATGATTAGTTGCTATGATGTGTTGATTGCTTGAGCTATGTGAAATGTGATTAAATGATAAGCTTTGCTACTGGTTTTTGATGATCATAAAATGAAAATGATCTCATGTGCTTGCTGGAATTTTATGTTACCATGATGCTTGATTGATTATATGTATATGCCTATTGAAATGGTTAAATGCCTTTGAAATTATGAATGATTGACAAGTGAATGATCTTGTTAATAAAGAAAGATAAATAAAGTCCTTGGTATGATTAGTGTCTATAGGTAGAAGGGCATGCCTTAGAGTCGTTGAGCTCCCCTGATCTTTGTTACAGGATGGTGGTTAGTCACCTATAAACCTGATAAGGTGGTTAGTCACCTTGATAATTGAATGGTGGTAAGTCACCATTGATGCCTATGCATCCCCTGTTATATGTTGAAATGAGAAATGGATACTTTGAGTATCTAATGTTACATGTTACATGAAGACTTGATTACCTATTTCATTAATCATCCAAGGCAAAATATTTAAAAGTTACATGACTTGAAAGATAAGTACTTAAATGATAAGTACCAATGAAATGAGATTGATATGCCTACTTGTCTTGTATATGCTAATGCTTTTAAATGATGCTTGTTGTTGTATATGATAATGTTTGATCGATACTTGTTGTATAAATGAATATAAAAGTATGATGTTATTGTTGCATCAATGATTACTTGAAATAGTTACAAGATTAGCATGGCCCCTGTGCAAGGATGACACGCACAAATCAAGAAATGGTACCAATATATTATGTGTTTGATACATTATGCTATGTTATGCTCATGATATGATATTATGTTTTGTTATGAATATGAAGTATGCCATGTTATTGCATAATTAGCATGACATTCATTTTTGGAAGCATGTTACATGACATAATATGATCATTCATTGTCATTGGCTACCTCACTTAGACTATGTAAGTCTAATGCATTCATTGCATAACATTTCAGGTTAAAGAAAGTAACAGATCGAGATCGAGATTAGTTGGAAGGTTGGCAAGTCACTACGATTAAAGAGTAACGTGTTTTGTTCTTATAAACTCCTAGTATGGTGGCAAAATAGTTAAAGTAATTATACTAATCTTGTGGGCCTACTATTGTGAAATCTACCTATGTTTTATATAAGATTTTAAAGCTATATAGACTATTGAGTTAGTAATAAAATTGACATAATTGGTAGTAAAACATTGATTAAAGGACTCTATGATTTTTGTGAGTTGTTAGGCTCATTTAAATATGTAAAGAATTTTAGTAAGATAATTCAAAAAGAAATAGATTTGAATACTTTACAAAATAGTCACTAAACAGTACTTCGTCTAATCAGATAGGTAAATGACCTCCGTTAGTAATGAGATTTTACAAGCTAATAATTAGTAAGTTTAATTTCAGTATAATATCACGAATTTCAGATAAGGACCCCTAATTTGTAAAAATTACAAATTAGTCCCTGAGTTTGAAAAAGTTTAAAATTGACCCCAATTCAAGTATCTTGTTAATAAGTTAAGTGTTAAGTCTTAAAAGAGATTAATAAAATATGCCGAAATGATTTTTGAACTTTGGAATAAGTTCTGATCTCTAATATGTTATGTCACTAAAAGATTTATGTCTCCGATCTCCGTTATGTTTTCCGGTAGCGCCCTTCGACCCGGTTCTCTACCAGGCCGGGAAGGGGGTGTTACATTAAACCAACTAGCGGACATCTTTACAAAGCCTTTAGATAAAGAGCGTTTTTGGTCCCTTAGGAGAGAGTTAGGTCTAACTAGCCTTCCTTGAACCTTTTAAGACCCTTTTTGAAGTTAAAATTGCTTGATCTTGTGAAATTGCGTGTTTATGTGTTGTTGCTCTTGAAAATATCCATGCTTATAGCTAGGAGGAGTATGCTTCTGTTAGAATATGCTTAGAATTGCTCATTCATCATTTGCATTCATTTAGGAGGTGTGAAAATCGAGCCTTTGGTTGTTCTTAAAGCCTAAAATGTATTTCTGGGCATATGGTATCGATACGGCCTTAAGTGTATCGATACGACTACTGTATTAGCTTCCCATATTACATTTTGCCTAAAACGGGTATCGATACGGTTAAACCCGTTTCGATACGAGCAAAAATCATTTCGATACGGATTGCATCCGTTTTGATACGAACCTTCAACGGGCATTTCAAATGGAATTACGTTTTTACCCTCGTATCGATACACCCTCAGGCGTATCGATACGTGATTGCGTAGACAGCTTCTAATTTTCATTTAAAGAGTTCAACTTTTACCAAAATTGAATTTTTCAAAACCCTAAAAACCCTAGCCATTTTCACTCTATAAATAGCCTCTCAATCCCTCATATTTTCACACCACAACTCAAAATCTCTTGAGGGTTTTCAAAATCAAGCAAAGCTCTTCAAGCTTTTCATCAATTTGGTGCTAAGTTCTCCTCTCATTCCTCTCTATCAATATCAAGGTAAAACTCTTTCCTTTTTCCTTTTAATTTTTCTTTTGATTTTCGTTTCAAATCTTCTTTTGTTTTGTTTTGTCTTCTCAAAATCAAATCTCTTTTCAAACTTTTTATCTTTGTTTTATTTATAAAAAAAATTAACAAAACCCTTTGATTATTGGTTTTCAATGAGTCGAATGAAGAAAATTAATGCATACACTGATTTTGATCTTTTCTCTAGTTAATGGCACCTAAAAAGAGAGCACGTACTAGTGAAGCCGGTGAAGGTTCCAATACCGGAGGTGGTACTCGCCCGAACCTCACTCTTATCTATCAACAATCTTTTAAGTCCACCGGAGATCTCAACTATTTTCGGCTATTTCAAAACTACAAGATCCGTCCGGAAAGGGTAATTTCCATTCCTTTTCTTAACTCGGAGCGTTTCAAATTTGAGTACTTACCCTTGCTCCAAGAATGGAAGTTTATGGATTTTCTCCAAATTCCTGAATTTTTCTTTCGCATCTTAGTTTTGATCTTTTATGTTAATGCCAAGTGTTGTGCCAATCGAGATGGTGTTGTTACGGCCGTTAATTCTCATCTTATGGGTAAAAAGATCACTATCGATGTTCAATCCATTTGTGATGTGTTTAAGTTGGAGGATGAAGGCTATATTGATGAGAATGCTCTTGGCCATGTCCTAAGTGGTTCCGTCACCGCCCTTAATGCTCAAGATCAGATCCTACATTTGATGGTTTCTTGGTGGTTTAGGCCCTCGGGAGAGAAGTATTCCACTATCCGTCAAGTTGATGATTTTTAGATTCGATGCTTCCGTGAGAGAAAACGTCCAAACCTTGCTCGAATTATGTTTGTGAAGATTGTCTATCTTGTGCAACACCGCCACACTACACTCATCACTTCCTTCACCTATGGTACGGCCTTGAGTTATTTCTTCCTACAAAAGGAGATAGATTGCTCACATGACTACCCAACTCCCCTCACTGATCCTATCGATGAAAGATCTCTTGCAAGGGGTAAGTTTCATTACTTTAGTGGTAGTTGGTTTCATCTATCCGAGCTCCCTAGTGAGGCCACATAACAATTTGCTAATCCTCAAGTCGATCAAGTTCCTCAAGCTCCTCCTCCACCTTCTATGGAATCCCTTATGACTTTTCTCAATGAGCAATTCACGGGTTTGCGCACGGGAATTGCCTCCATAGATCAAGTGATGAATTCGGGGTTTACCGCTATTGACACAAGGTTTACAAGCCTTGAAGATCGCATGAAGAATGTGGAGACTCGCCTCACTTCCCTTGAAGGCGGTCACAACTCAATGAACATATCCCTTACCGCTTTTCATGACGAGTGGCGTCAAACTAGGAGGAATGATGATGCAATTGAGGAGGATGATGAAGATGCTGAAGATGGAAATGGAGATGCATAATAGTTCATCTTTGCATATCATTTATGTCATTTAGGATATTTATGCACTTTTGATTTATGCTTTTAGGATTAAGTTTGCATTATTCTAAAACCTATGCTTTGATTTTTTGTTTTTTGGATTTTAAGTTGATGTTATCTTTCATTTGAACTTAATGATATTATGTTGCTTATTTATACCTTTTGCCTATTTATGCACTTTATGTTATGTTTCAATTATTTTTTATCTAACAAAAAGGGGGAGAGGGAACAAGCTCACACCACTTAAAAATTTTGATCTTCAAACTTCAATGTTACCTAGCTAATATTAAGGGGGAGTTATTTTGCAAAGTTTTTCAAAGTATCAAATATGTCAAGTTTTGGTTTTGTTATATCAAAAAGGGGGAGATTGTAAAACCTATGTTTGCTTTTGATATAACTAAGTATGTTAAGGACTAAATTGAAAACTTGAAATAGATTTTTAAGTCCCTCAAATGATTTATAAATCACCAACAGTTTAATCTGATTTGAAAAAACTCAAACTCCAAATATTTTCTAAGTGTTCCAAAGCCAAAGTGTTGAAAAACGTCCAGGCGTATCGATACGCTTCCATTCGTATCGATACCTTTTTTTACAAAGTTGGCTACTGGAAAGACGTGTTTCAATACGCCCCTCACCATATCGAAACAGCGTATCGAAACATATTGAATCTGTATCGATACGCCCCTCTGTAAAACTGAAGGAGTTTGAATGGCGTATCGATACGGTTCCACCCGTATCGATACGGTTTTAACGGAATTTTTAATCCGAAGAGCTTTAAATATTTTCGACTGTTGGTGTTAGTTGTTAGGTAACTAACATTTAAAGTGGTAGTTGTCCCGTATCGATAAGGTGTTCCCCGTATCGAAACGGAAACTCTCAGTAAGCTAAGTTGAGAAAAAGGTATCGATACGGTCTTATCCGTATCGAAACGGTCCCTTTCACGTACCGATACGCTTACACGTATATCGATACACCCTCTTTATTATTATGCAACGACTCTTTCTGTTTTGAGACAGGTATCGATACGGGTCTTCGTGTACCGATACGGATAGCTGTAAAAGTGCATTTATGGTGGAAAGAGAAGGTCTCGACGGCTATAATCAATACCCTAACCACCCAAACAGCTAGAATTGACAGAGAAGGTATAAATTGAAGCTAATTGAAGACCAGCAACAACTATTGCATCAAAGATAAACATCCAAGCAAAAATTCAAGCTCATTGTGCTTATTTTCCAATTTCTTGTAAACCCCAAATTGTGTTGTATTCAATACCTATCCTATCATAAAAATTGGGTTGAGTGCTTGTACTTAAAGGGGCAATCTTGTATTTGAGAGATATCTTTCTTGCCTAAATTCTTCTTTGTTCACTTGTGAGGATTTGGTCAAATTTTGGGTAGAAAATTTGACCGGTTGTGTAAAGGTTACTGTTGAGAAATATTTTGATATAACAATTATGTGAAAAATGTTTTGGACTTATTTAAATATTTCAAAAATAATTCAAAAGTCTTTAAAACTTGAAAAATATGTTTAAAATGTTTTGACTTTGCACCTATATCGAATATACATTTTAAAGTCACGAATTAGCAAAAATTTGGGTTTTTAAGTGAAAGTTTCGAAACCATCATATAAGGTTTCGAAACCTCTATGGGCAGTAAGCTATTGTTTTTGAAACCTTAACAAAGGTTTCCATACCTTTAAGTAAGGTTTGGAAACCTTGGCACAAAGGTTTCCATACCTCTGAGTAAGGTTTGGAAACCTTGGCACAAAGGTTTCGAAACCTCTGCTAAAGGTTTCGAAACTTTGGCCCTGTAACAGCTCCAAAACATCCCCAAACGGCTATAAACGGCTAGTTTTTACAAATCCCCTCTTAAGGTTTCGAAACCTCTTCAAAGGTTTCGAAACTATTGTGCAGGTGAGCATTTAAAGCTCAACTTTAATGGCTTCCAACGGCTCCAAAACATCTCCAACGGCCATAAACGGCTAGAAACTCATTCCACACTATATAAACACCACAAGGACACTTGAAGAAAGCAAGAGACAACATCCAAGCTTCATGTTCAAGAGAAATTGAGTTCAAGTCTTTATTTTCTTCATTTCTCTTGTATATATTGTATATAGAGTGTTTTTCATTGTTTTTATTATTTACACTCTTGTGAGCTTAATTCTTGTAAACACCCACCTTGTGAGGTTTATTTGTTTACACAAAACTACCTTGTAAAAGAGAGAGGTTCTAGTTTAGCCTTGAGAGAAAAACTAGAGTGGTTCTATCTTAGCCATTGAAAAGATAGGGTTGTAAGGTTATCCCTTTAGCCTCAAAAGGAAGAATTCATAGTAGTGAATTGGGAAATCCTTAGTGGTGTGCTAAGGTAGTGGATGTAGACTCGGTTGAGTAGTCAAACCACTCTAAAATCATCGTGCAAATATTGTCTACTATTTTCGGTTTTAGCCAATTCATTCGGGAAGCAATTTTAACCCTTGTGACGGTTTCGGAAGATTGATTCGAGCGTGCCAAAAAAAACCCAACAATTGGTATCAGAGCCTCGTCTCCATCGAAGGACTAACATCCAGGAGTAAAGATCCAACACTCGTAGTCCACCGTTCAAGAAAATGGCAAGCGGTTCTACAATGATTTCATTTGAAGAAGGCCGCTCTATCATGTGTCCTCCTCTCTTCAAAGGAGAAGGTTACTTCCAATGGAGCAACATCATGAAATATTTCATCCAAGGATTCAACCTCGACATTTGGATGATTATCAAAAATGGACATTTGGAAGCTCCTAAGAAGAAGAAGAAAATAAGTGTCAAAGACACAAAGAAGGACCATCTCAATGCAAAGGCTATGCACATTCTTCTTTATGCCCTAAGTGAAGAGATTTCCAAGAAGATCTCCCCATCCAAAAGTGCCAAAGAAATTTGGGAGAAGCTTGAGAAATTCTATGGGAAAGAAGAGAAGAAAGATGATGCTTCATCATGTGCAATCCTCCTCTCAACACCAAAGGTGGATGGTGTTTTGGCTCTCGATGAGCCCAAGGTATCTTCAAACTCTAATGATCCAAATGCATATTCATTTGATGAGTTACAAGATGCTTTTGACGAATTATTTTTGGAATTTGAGACCATGAATTCCAAATTTAAGAAAATGATTTCAAAACTTGAAATTGAAAATGATTTTCTTTTGAAAACAAAGTTGGATTTTGAAAACCAAAATGAAATTTTGAAAAATGATTTGGAGTTTTCAAAAACAAGCAAATGTATTTTAGAAAAAGAAAATTTTGATTTGAAAGTTAAGCTTGAAAGCTTAACAAAGGAAAAAGAAATTGTTTTCAATAATTCATCTAGTCACATAATGGCAAAATGCTCACATTGCCATTATCATGGTCATTCCTTGCATACTTGTCCTATTAAGAGAAGAAAATCTTATAGGATTAGACAAGTATGGGTTCCCAAGGGAACTAAAGACATTGTGACTAACGTAAATGGATCCAAAGCAATTTGGATACCAAAAATCAAGTGAATGTCTTTTGTAGGTGTGTTAGAGCAATGGTAAGCAAAGCAAAATCAAAGAATGCTCAAATCACACATGATAAGAAGATTGGGTAACCTCTAAGCTTAATACTTTTATTTTTTATTTTTCATTTGGTTATCTAATTTCTGTTTGACTAATGTTCATGCATTTGAGCTTTTATTTAAATATCTAAACAAGCATGACATTATTTGAAAATTTTATGCATATGAGTCTAATGGTTTCATTCATATGTTTGCATAAAGATTTTTTAAGTCTTGGATAAATTGAATTTCATATGCTCTTAATTTGATTTTATTTTGAAATTCAATGCCTTTAAGTATCAAGTTTAGTGCTAAAAATTTAATGGAATGCTTGAGTAAGGGGGAGCCAATTTTTAAAACAAAAATTTTTAATTGAATCAAAAATTTTAACTCTCCATTGTTATTACGTTCTATAAAGATTTGAATTATTTTTGATATAACAAAAAGGGGGAGAAATAAGTGAAAAATTAAGGGGGAGCTTTTGTCAAAAACAATTTTTCAAAGAAGTTTTGTTATATCAAAAATGGGGAGATTGTTGAGAAATATTTTGATATAACAATTATGTGAAAAATGTTTTGGACTTATTTAAATATTTCAAAAATAATTCAAAAGTCTTTAAAACTTGAAAAATATGTTTAAAATGTTTTGACTTTGCACCTATATCGAATATACATTTTAAAGTCACGAATTAGCAAAAATTTGGGTTTTTAAGTGAAAGTTTCGAAACCATCATATAAGGTTTCGAAACCTCTATGTGCAGTAAGCTATTGTTTTTGAAACCTTAACAAAGGTTTCCATACCTTTAAGTAAGGTTTGGAAACCTTGGCACAAAGGTTTCCATACCTCTGAGTAAGGTTTGGAAACCTTGGCACAAAGGTTTCGAAACCTCTGCTAAAGGTTTCGAAACTTTGGCCCTGTAACAGCTCCAAAACATCCCCAAACGGCTATAAATGGCTAGTTTTTACAAATCCCCTCTTAAGGTTTCGAAACCTCTTCAAAGGTTTCGAAACTATTGTGCAGGTGAGCATTTAAAGCTCAACTTTAATGGCTTCCAACGGCTCCAAAACATCTCCAACGGCCATAAACGGCTAGAAACTCATTCCACACTATATAAACACCACAAGGACACTTGAAGAAAGCAAGAGACAACATCCAAGCTTCATGTTCAAGAGAAATTGAGTTCAAGTCTTTATTTTCTTCATTTCTCTTGTATATATTGTATATAGAGTGTTTTTCATTGTTTTTATTCTTTACACTCTTGTGAGCTTAATTCTTGTAAACACCCACCTTGTGAGGTTTATTTGTTTACACAAAACTACCTTGTAAAAGGGAGAGGTTCTAGTTTAGCCTTGAGAGAAAAACTAGAGTGGTTCTATCTTAGCCATTGAAAAGATAGGGTTGTAAGGTTATCCCTTTAGCCTCAAAAGGAAGAATTCATAGTAGTGAATTGGGAAATCCTTAGTGGTGTGCTAAGGTAGTGGATGTAGACTCGGTTGAGTAGTCGAACCACTCTAAAATCATCGTGCAAATATTGTCTACTATTTTCGGTTTTAGCCAATTCATTCGGGAAGCAATTTCAACCCTCTTGACGGTTTCGGAAGATTGATTCGAGCGTGCCAAAAAAAACCAACAGTTACCTCCTAAGCCTTGAAAATGGGAAGAACAAATTAGTGAATTGTTGCAAATCCTTAGTGGTAGCTAAGGTAGTGGATGTAGAGTTCATTTGGAACTTGAACCACTCTAAAATCCTTTGTTCTTCATTTTTAGCTATCATTTTTCTCCAATAAATTTTTAAAAGCTCAATTCACCCCCTCTTGGCTTTATCAATCCATTGATCCACTCAACAGAAACAGTAGAAGCACTCATTCAAGAACTTTTAAAATTCAGGTTGAAGGCTGTTCCAACTGATTGCAGTGAATGTCCAATTTGCTTAGAAAAGTTCTATGTACGAAATGAGGTAAAACCTTTTAATTCTACTAATCTTCTAGATAAGCTAAACCCCATTAATTATAAGTGAGTTGGATTTGTTATGTCTTTGGGATCTTTAAAAGTAATTTATATGAAGTTTATATTAATTTGCAGATTAATGACCTAAATATATTAATTTCAGAGTCACTGCAACTCACACTGATCACATGGAAAACATAAATATTATGATGATAACTTTTCCTGATTTTAATTCTGAAGGTGCTTGCAGAGAATTTATACCGTGTGAGTTAGTTATAGTTAGTTGTAATTCAGTAAAACTTACACCGATGTAAATTAGTCATAGTTAGTTAGTTATAGTTCAATAGAACTTACACCGATGTAAGTTAGTTATATCACAACACAGGTAAACAATGTTAGGGTCGGGGGCATTTTAAATGACGGAAGAAAACTTCAGGACACATTAAACGCGTCCAAAGTTCAGGCACCACATTGAACTTTCCGTCAAAGTACATGGGGCATTGGTGCCATTATCCCATTTTTAATTTCAAGTTGGAGTCGAATTCCTCGACTCTTTATTATATAAAATTATTTAAATTTAAACCAATTAATATATTGATATTATAAAATATTACAATTTAAATTTAAATAAAAACTCGAATCACTCTACTTAAAAGAAATTAATTTAATTCAACTCAATCTAATGTTGTCCCCTAATAACACCAATCTTTAATAAAATAATAATAATAGAGAATCAGTTATATACGGATATAGGATCCTATGGGAATGGGACAGTCTCAACATCCTCTCTCTCTCTCTCTCTCTCTCTCTCTCTCTCTCTCTAATAAAGGCTGGAAATATGACCCCACCTTAACCTCACAATCTGTGTGTCCTGTAACTCACTCAACACAAAAATCCGACGGTTCCTAAGGCCACCCCGAAAAGCAGGTAGCAGCAGCACCCCAAACGAACCAGCATACCCAGAAAAGACCAAGACCCTTTCTTTTCTTTTCTTTTCTTTTCTTGGGTTCAAAAAAAGAGTGGGATTAGGGTTGTTTTGGGTCATTTTCAGTTGAAGCAAAGAGTTGAGTGAGAGGGAGAGAAGGGGAAATGGTGAACCCAAGATGTTATTTGGACATAAGCATAGGAGGAGAACTAGAAGGAAGGATAGTAGTGGAGTTGTTCAAGGATGTTGTGCCTAAAACTGCCGACAATTTCAGGGCTTTGTGTACCGGTGACAAAGGCATTGGACCTAACACTGCTGCCTCCCTGCATTACAAGGTTCTAACTTTTTTTCTTTCTTATATTCTCATATTCATGCAACTCTAATTTTGATATGTGGATGCATGAAAGTATTTCTACTTTAGTCTTTCTTCCCGGAATGTCAAAAGGTGTCAAATTTCTTTGGTTTGAGTTTAGTGGGTGGTAAAATAAGGGGCTTTTGCTTTGACTAAAGTAAAAGCCTTTTTTGTGTGTGTTTCTATTGTTAAATGTAGCTTGCATGCTGTATTAGGTCTTAGTAATTGGGTATTTGGTAGAGCTTACATGTTTTTTTCTTTGCATGTTTTGTGTTCTGTGATGTAAAGTAAACTGTTTTAAGTGTAAAAAGATTGAACTTTCACGGGATTTAACTCGAGTTCTGTTTTTTCAAGCTGGAATTGTTGTGAAAGTGATAAAATGATGCAATTGTAAGCAGCAATTTGACTCTTTTTTTTCCTCCTAAAATACAGTTGCCTTCTAATGTTAATGCATGTAGTGATGTAGACATGACTTGAAACTCGGACAATAAAGGAAATTAAGATGTCTATGTTAGACGGCTCCTTGCTTTTGCAATTTTGCTTTCGTTGAATGATGACTATGCACCTCCAAATAGTTTTCTTTACTTTTGTAAGCAACTTTGTAGTGCTTTTCTTTTTCTAACAATACTGCATTTTGATTTACAGGGTGTGCGCTTTCATCGTATTATCCGAGGTTTTATGATACAAGGTGGGGATATATCAGCTGGTGATGGAACTGGGGGAGAATCCATTTATGGCTTAAAATTTGAAGATGAAAATTTTGAGTTAAAACACGAAAGAAAAGGAATGTTATCCATGGCTAATATGGGGCCTAACACCAATGGATCTCAATTCTTCATTACAACTACTCGAACACCTCATCTCGATGGGAAACATGTGGTTTTTGGGAAGGTTTTAAAGGGAATGGGTGTTGTTCGATCTATAGAGCATGTTGCTACCGAGGATGGTGATTACCCCACTCAAGACGTTATAATTGAAGGTTGTGGAGAAATTCCTGAGGGGGCAGATGATGGGGTATCCAATTTTTTTAAGGATGGTGATATGTATCCTGATTGGCCAGCTGACCTTGACAAAAGAACAAATGAAATTTCTTGGTGGATGATGGCAGTTGACTCTATCAAAGCTTTTGGAAATGAGCAATACAAGGTATTTTCATATAATTGTATTGTTTTTACTTTTTTTTGCAGTGAATTTGCCTCATTCTCCGTTTTTTGTAGATTACACATGTTACACTATTATGAATGAGTTTGCGTTGTACTCTCTGAGTTATGAATGCTTAGTGATGGCACATTCCTACCATACATTAGACTATCGATACCTTTAGTTCTTTTCTTTGGAATTTGATTTACTGCTACAGTGTTACTAGATATTCCTAGTTGTTCCCTCTTTTACAGAAACAAGACTATAAGATTGCTCTTCGGAAATATTGGAAGGCTTTGCGCTACTTGGATGTCTGCTGGGACCTGGAGGCCATTGATCAAGGTGCATAATTTAGTTTCTTTCTTTGATGATCATGATTTTATTGCCATTAATCGTCTAGTTATTCTGCTGACCTTTTTGCTTCCTTTCAAATTTGTCATCGCACAGAGAAGAGCTCCTGTTTGCGGAAGACCAAGTCTCAGATATTTACAAATAGTTCTGTAAGATTTTGATTACCTTGAAAATATTGGATCATCAATAAGTCATAGGTTTAGGCACTAGCATGGCACGATCATTCCAATCTTCTTTCTCACATTTTAGGTTTTCATTCATCGAGTAAAGCATGTTATGATCGGAGTTCCTCTATGTTAGTATCTGTTATCAGTATCACTTATATTCTTTTTTCGTTTATTGATGTTTGTTTCCTTTCATATGACTGCTGTCTGCTTTAGGCCTGCAAGTTGAAACTGGGTGATCTAAACGGAGCATTGTTGGATGCTGACTTTGCAATTCGTGATGGAGAAGATAATGTGAAAGCTTTCTTTCGCCAAGGCCAGGTCAGTGCTTAGTATTTGATACACGTTCAAAGCCAACTTTATTGCTTCCTTGGCACCGCTTACTTTGCCTGGTCCGTTTTCTTTTCCATTTCTTTTCGATGGTCGTGTTTCTAGTTAAGTTTGTAGCTGTGCTTTTTTTGGCTGACTAGCATCGGTTCATTTTCAAGCATAACTATACTGTAGTTTCTTATTTTGCTAATTGGTTTGAGGGAGGAACCTTGCGTGTTTATAACAAAATAAACTGCATGCTCTTGTTTTAACTGGAATGCATGTTGTTCAAACTATTAAATGGCTAATTGCACTTATATCTGGGATTTTTTTTTTACTTCAGTTGCTTTTGTTTTTAACTGATGTCAGGCATACATGGCACTTAATGACATTGATGCTGCAGTCGAGAGCTTTAAAAAGGCATTGGAATTAGAGCCGAATGACGGTCAGTAAAATCTTGTCTCAAGTGAAACAGCTGTGAAACCCCTACCATGCTCCCTCCTTCCCTCTTCCACTCTCTTCCTCTGTTTTATTGTTGTGAGGTTCAGAAGGGCTTGCTAGGTTTTCGTATTTGATTAATGATGTGCCATGTTGTGTCACCTGGTAAAGTTGCATACCATTGTAACCTAAGTACAAAACTTGATGTTATATCATTTAATTAGTTTCTGCTATCATTCTTAGTTCTAGTTCATCAAAATTCTTCAATTATATACTTTTGAGTGGACTCGGGGATGACCTTCATCTTATATCACTCAGGTGGAATAAAGAAAGAGCTTGCAGCCGCCAGGAAGAAGGTTGACAATAATCATCTATTCTTTCGCTGAATGAATATTTAATGCTTTCCACCTCACACTTCCTGTTGATTTCACCTGTGAAGTTAATTGAATTTGTAACACTGCCTGCAGATTGCCGATAGACGAAGCCAGGAGAAAAAGGCATACTCTAAAATGTTTCAGTAGATCTTTAGCTACATTATGGTATAGCAACAACCTTTCTGTTTGCTTTCCGAATATCTGCAATACACTTTGTCTAGTAAATCGCACTTTTATGATTTGCAGGTCGCCTTTTGTCTCGAAGGATCCATTTTGGGGTTTTATTTTTGCATACATTTTCATGTATCCAGTTGTGGGAGATCTTTTATAGTCCGGCTTGCATTATGAAAAATCAGGTTTGCATTTTCGATTTTTGCTATGTATACGTACATGCATTCGTGTCTATTACTTTGAACTTATGGAATATATGCTGTTGTGCAGGATTTAACGCACAGTAAAAACCTAGCTGATCTATCTTCAGGAAATACTCAAACTCGGGTGAATTTTAAATCAGAACCATCTTTTATTCCTTTTCATTTCTGAACAAGCAGATATGACATTTTATTCCGAGCAGGAACTGTATTTTCGCATACATGTCTGTTAGAATTTATCTGAACATTCCTTTTATGCTCCCAAGAAAAAATTTTATGCGAGCTACGATTGATATTTTCTTTTTCACTGTCAACACTGTATTCCTCCTGCTTTTGGACTTGTTCATCAATTGTGGTTTCCCTTTCTTATTCTGATTAATTTCTTTTGCTCGAGCTTTCGGCAATGCAAAGTCCTTGTTTGGGACTTCATCTACATCCAGCTTAATCAAGTCAAGATCTCCCGCCTCCTCTTCTTTTGTTTCTTCAACTTCGACCATCTTACCATTTCCCTTTCTACTCGGTGATTTCTTGTCTGGACGTGTTTCTTTTAATCTTTTTAAAGCCGAGTTTTGTGCCGCCTCTGCAGTTGCCCTCTGTTCCATAGCTACAGAAACCCGCCAAGTCGCCAATGATGTTTCTTCTTTAGCTCTTCTCTTTAGGGCATAGTAGTCCTCCTGAGTTAGTTCAACCGGGGAATTATCAGACTCTAGATGATCGATATATTGAATTTCTTTGGCTGCTGATGCTCCAAAAGCTTCTGATTCAATTCGCACTGCTCGAAGTGTGAACTGCAATGTGCGAAGAGTCTGCCTCCTCAGCCGCAAAGTATTTTTTAGTTTCGATCTTGTTCTGCGCTCGTCATCCCTGTCTGCCTTCAATTGTTCCAACTCTTTGCGTGTTTGTTCCAGAACCCGGTTCATTTCATTGACAGTCTTTACAGCCCTGAGTTCTTCCTCTCTTTTGGCTCTAATGTCCTTGACAAGGGTCTCAAGTTTTGATTCGAGCTCCGAAATCATATTATTGGAAATAGAATTTTGATTCTGAGTAATTGTGAGCTCCGATTTTAGTCTTTCAAGCTCATCAATGAGGGGTTTGGAATCTAACCATGAATCTGTAGCATCATCCTTAGCTCTCTTCAGCTGTTCCTTTGTTTTCCGCAGTTCTGCAATCTTGGCCTCCAAGGTATCGTTGCTTCCTCCATCGGAATCTCCTGGTTTGTCCAAGTGATTCCCCGAGTTATCGCCATCAAAAGACTCCATCAAGAATTGGGAAATCTCTGAAATTTTTGCATTACAAATTATAGGGAAAAAGTCGTATGAAATTCCTAGAAATGCCTTGTTTTTTCCGGCTTGTGTTTATTGTTTGTCCGTTGGTTTTACATGTATGGGTACGGCAGGGGAGACAGATTCCTGTAATACTTGTATGATTAGTCCAAGTCTGTTTGTCGTCAACTTAAATTCTTAATTTTAACGGCGTGAACATAAACACAATATAATTGTAAACAATAAATATGTTAAAATGTTAAGCAACAATGAGATTCATGTCTGTTTCTACTTCAACATTGCCTTGTTTTATCAAAGCAATACAACTTCATCGTCTTACAATCAAGTTGAGTCGAGTTCAATAAGTTGAATGATAAATGATTTGAGAATTTAGACAAAACAAGCCAGTAATTTTCAACAATTATAAATGAATCCAAATTTGAAAACTAACAGTTCTTTTTATATACAATAATGAAGTTTTACAAATAATTAAATTCTAGGCCTAAAACCTAATCGAGTTTGATTTTTAAACGAAAGTAGATTTGTTTAAGCTTGCTTTACAGTTTACAGGGCCCAATCATGATTTTTAATAAGTGAATAATCCAATGTAGATTATTTTTATCTTTTGAGTTGGACTCGATAATGATAAAGTTGAAATAACTCAGTTATGGGAAAGTTTAAACAAAGCCAACTTTTAAGGCTAAAAAATTTATAAGCTTCGAAACTTGTCAAACAACCTAAAAGGTTATATTTTTGTTTTTAAACAAGTTTCGAAATTTTATTTTTTTCTTAGGTTTTTTTAGGTTGTGTTTTTTTTACAAGTATAGCATTTTAAATTATTATTAAAAAATATAACATTTTAAGTTGTTTGAACAAATGTTAAAATTTATCTTCTTTTAACATTAAATTATGATGTTGTTCGGCATAACTACTCATGTTATCCAAAATTGTTATTTAGATTAGGACGAGTCTACATTAAATGTCATACATTGATATACACTACTAATGTTACATACTAATATACACTATTGTTTTTTCTCTTATCTATTTATTTTAATTTTCAAATAATTTTTTTTACATAAATCTTGGAGTCACTACAAGATTTAATCTTAATTTTAAAAAAAATATGTTGAAATTGTCCTTTCTAAGTAATTTTATTATTATTTATTATTATATTTTATTTTGAAACAAAACCTTTCGTATCTTTATTTTTTTCTCATAAACCCTACAGCTGTGGGTAACCCTTACCTTGGCGACAACAAGAATTGTTCTCTCTCTCGTGAGTTGCCACCATTGGCAACAGTTCTTATGAGTTTGTTTAACAATAATTACATCAACTTAATTTACAAAATTTTTAATACCACCGTCAGGTGTCCATAGCCACACGCTCACTTAAGGTTATGAATGTATATGATTCCGTAGGGATGGCAAAAACGACCTGAGGTGCCCGACCCGACCCGACCGGGTTTTTTTTTTTTAAATTTCGAGGATCGGGGCGGGGCGGGGCGTGAAAAGCATGAAGTCGGGGCGGGGCGGGTTCGGGTATTTGTTAGAAATTTCCCGACCCGCCCTGCCCGGTACATTTTTATATTTTTATATATTTTTTATTATATTTATAAAAAATATCATTATATTTAAATACTTTTATGAGTTTTAAGCTATTTTTTATTTTGGTTTTGGTTCGTACTTATTGTAAAATTTTGTTAGATGTTGTTCAAGTTTTAATATATTCGATTCTAACGGTCAATGATTTAAGTTTATTCTTTTAAATATGTAGTTTAACATGTTGATAATTTAAAATTGGTTTTTTTTATATAAGTTTGAAGTCCCTTGAAACCATAATTTGTGATTGTGGTGGAAGATTGGTCGAATCTAACATTTACGTCGACGAAGATTAAAATTTTTTAAATTTTTCGGGGCGGGTCGGGGCGGGGCGGGTTTAAGGGTGGTTGTATCGGGTCGGGTCGGGCAGGTAAATTAATATTTTAATTCAGGGCAGGTCGGGGCGGGTTCGGGGGCCAAAAACTCACCCCGCCCCGTTACCATCCCTAGGTCTTCCAAGCTGTTGGCTTGGAATCAAATCCCTATGGAAGCAATTTGCTTTCCATTTTATCCGCCCATTCGTTGGTTGATTATTTTCTCGTTTGGTTGGTTAATTTTATTTATAATAGGTAAATAACATAGATTAAATTTGTAATTTTACAAATTTTCGTTAACTGCCACCTTACTCATCCGTCACCTCTCTGTTAGATTTTTTACGGCGGTGGTCAGAATAGGTTGTTTTAATAAGTTTGGTGGTCTTATTGACGAGTTTTGAAGTTCGGTGGTCAAATTAAATTTGTTTTTCTTGAATTCGAAACTACCCAGCCAAATTAAATTTGTTTTTCTTTCTTTTTGATTCTGATTTAATCAGGGCCTCGGAGATGGTTCGATGATACAATGTTAGATTGCTGCAAGCCTCTGGAGAAAATAAAAAGTCAAGGCATCACTTTTGGGAAAGTTGCTTGTTTGGCTGTTTGCAATGGTGCTCAAGTTGAACCTTTCCAGACCGATCAATCTAACATCGAAGATTTTCGGGGACGCGTGGTTTCTTGTACTAAATCCGAGGATTGTCATTTGATTCTCTTCATAAAGTTAGGCTCTTACTTGTTTTTACTTCTCCCCCTCTATGAGTATGCTCAACTTCAATTTACATCTTGTTTGATCTTCTAACTAGATTTTAAAATCTACCATTTATTGGTTGATAAGATTCTTGTAAATTATGCGACGTGCCAGCTTGTTAGTAGTTGTTACTAATGTGCTGTTGTGGTTTAGTTTTTGAAATTTCTTGATTGCAACTCGTGCTTGCTTTCTTCAGGTTCATGGTTATTTCAAAGTTTCAAAAAGCAACATTTGTGCTTTACACTATGGTACTTCAATTTAGGTTTTTTTGTCTCTCTCTAAGCTTACAATTTACATATAATGACTGTTGATTGTGGAATGAGAATAGTAACAAATTGTGATATCTGAATAATTAGAAGCGGCATCAAAATTCTGAATGTGCTTTTTATTTTTCATACAATTTGAACTTGTGACACAGGAATTTAAATCTTCAAACCCAACATGGGAATGTTGACATTAAATTTTTGATCTTATTTATATTATGAAATATGACATATTTTACATTCTTTGATGTTGTTAGTTACACTCCTTTCCCCTCTCTTGGTACTTCTCAAATCTTGATTTATTCTTTTGGTACGTTCTCTATGTTCGGAACAACATTATTGTTCAAAGAGGTGATAACTAGTACTGCTTCTATTGTGGATCAAATGCAGAGCTGTAAACATAAGGATAGCTTAACTGACATTGCTGCAAATGTTTGTTGTCAAGGAGCTGAACTTTTAACATGGAAAATTAGGTCATTAAATGGATGCTGTTGTCATTACTACACATCAAGCTTCTACTTTTGGCAACAATCGGTTTACAGTCGACTGCTTTAGAATGAAAAATTAACTGATTTTTCTGCAACCAAATATTCCATAGGAACGTTACACAAAGAGGGTCTCAATCATTCTTCTCTTTTGCAAATTCACCTGACTTTGTCATTTTTGTACAAATTCATCCCATAAGAGTTGAATAAAAAAATCCGAGAGCTTGTCATCCTGAATCAAATTTTTCCATATCGGAATCACCATTGAGCAACGTTGAAGAATATGATTAACATCTTATACTACTACTCTACTGGCACCACGATCTTGTGCTAAATGTTGTCGGACGTGTTCTATATTCGACATAGTCCTCTTATGGAACACTAACCATAGAAACAAACGAATTCACGCCATGCCTTGAAACTTCACAAGCGCTACCCAAATCGGTGCCTTTGACTTGATCGACTGTTGCATTTGTGCCTCTGACTTGATCGGATGTTTGTCACGCCCCACTAGTGCGCACCACAGCTAACTGAAGGGCACCCCCACCAAGGTGCACCGAGAGCAACCGAGGTGCCCCACCCAGGTGCGCTGCGCGCGCCCGAGGAGCCCCACCCAGGTGTAGTCGGGACAACCGAGGCAAAATGAAATGTCTTGGGCATTTTAAGGCCAATGATGATCCAAGGAAGGTTCTAGAACGGCCTAGAGAGCCCCACACTTATCCACACGAACCCAATGGGTTTCAGAACGTTCCACACTCATCTAGGCTCACCTGGAGGAACCTAGAAGACCCGAGAATGCTCGAGAAGGCTCAGGACAAGTCCGGAAGGCTCGGAACAACTCCGGACATCTCCAGAACAATCTAGAATACTTAAGAGTATTAGAGATGTGTGTAGATAAGTATAGACTTATCTAGAAAAGTGTAGGTGTTGTAGATATTTTGGGAGGCAAAATGTCAACCGTTGGATCAAATCAATCTCCACCGTCCATTGAGGAGGTTGGAGACTATAAATAAGCTAGCTAGGGTCATTTGTAACCCATCCCACAAAACTCATAAGTGTAGCTCTCTTGTAAGCTCTCAAGCTTTCTTAATAAAGCTTTCCTTTCTAAGTTCCTTGCCTTCTCTACTTTGTGTGCATTTGCCATAACGTTTGCGTGAGAAATGCTTAATAGCATTGTGTCGGGAGTGCTAGTGCCGCACAGATTGAGTTTGAGAAAAATAAATCCGTGACATGTTGCACACAAATTTCATAAACTGAATTAATCGAGAACTATGTTCTAAAACTTAAAATTATCCTATCACCTATTTACTAATATTTTTATATAATATATAGATATATATTTAAGTTTTGATTCAAATAATACTTTAGGATTTAATTATAAATTTAGAAATTAATTTAAGACACGATTATAAACTAATAAATCAATTGATTTTAACATGTTAAAATAAATCAAAAAAATTTAGTCATTTTGACATAGCATATAAATTAGTAAATTCTTTTAAACAGTTTCAAATATCGTAGTAAGATTACTTTTCCTTTTTCTCTATCTGCCATAATTCTTTCGTATCGAGCTCTCAAAGAATTCGTTGTGCGATTAGTGTCCTTGGAGGATGCTTGCCCAATTATCACCGTGGAGTTCATACCCAGTTAGGAGAAGACTATCCTCCGAATAAGTTCAGGATTATCCTCTGGCAGAAATAGGAGCGGAGGAGGAGCTGGCAGCAGCAGCAGTCGCTGGGGTAAGTTGAGGAGCAAGGACGATAGACCGAGTAACTCGACGGGTCGTCACTGTACGACGAGGCACAAGGTGAGGGGGCAGGAAATCAGAGGAGACTCGAATACTCAGAGACCCGAGTGGGGTGCGTCCAAAAGCAGTAGAGAGGAGGGTAAGAGCTCGCATCTCTTGCAGTGTAGCAACGACTTCGGCACTGGAAGAAGAAGGGGGTTGGGGGCGGATGCGTCGGCGACAGCGAGAGCAACCTCAGTAGATGGAGGAGGAGGAGGAGGACCCTTACTAGTAGCGCCAGCAGTCGGAAGAGGAAGAACATCCTCATACTCAGTAGTAGCGCCATCGGTCAGAGGAGGAAGAGCAGTTCATACTCGGTAGTAGCGCCAGCGGTCGGAGGAGAAAGAGCAACCTTAGATTCAGTAGTAGCGGTAGTGGTCGGAGGAGGAGGAGGAGGAGCAACCTCAGCCTTAAATTTGAAGGTGCTCAATCAATACATGTAGGCATACCAATCGGTTAATCTATATCAAAAGTAAATAATTTACAACACTTGATTTCTAATCATATAATTAAGCATGCTCGAATTAATTTAACAATCAAGATAATTTTATGTAAAAATTCTCACAATTAGCATCAAAATTAACATTCAATTCGCACTCTATTCATAACAACAACACATTTCATAGTTTTCCACAAATTAACCAACTTAATTGGTCACATGTTTATTAAAATTAAGCTCAGCCTTGGTATCTAGTTAATTCAAAGGTAAACGAGCCACAATTTCAAGTAGATACATTATGTATCCGAAACAAGAAGGTGTCTTCTACACCCAACCAAGTCGATGCGCATCGTATTTGTTAAGTCAATGCCCTAAGCATTTGGAAAGAGATAGTTATATCTTTATCAAGCCAGTACATTTAGTACTTAGCAAGTCGAGCTCTAGACTCTAGGCATGCCTTACTACCTAAGAATAACTAGGACCAAGGTCTTTATTTCATACTTTTTAATTCGATCATTAATTAATTAAAAAGAAAACATTGCAAGCAATAGAATTTGTCGTTATCAAAACCATGCTACTATTCGATTAGATCAATTGAACACTAACTTTCAATTGCACTCTTTGCCTTCCAAATTTTATCATATCAAAATACACAAAACATACTATAATTCATAAATCAATCAATAATCTAGAGTTACTATACAATTCGAATTAGGATAATAATATTTTGCGATACATGTCATTTATTATAAAATTATTCATATCTTTCAATTATATGTATACGTATTATTAATTATTATGTACAACCTCCATTGGTCATGTTCAAACATGACATGAACTCACAGATTTATCTTTTATATTTTATTTTTTCTTTAAAAAATTATAAAGTCAAAGCATATATATATATATATATGTGGAAAGCTTATGGAAATTTCCTATGTGATAACCCCTTTTACTATTACATCATCGTTTTCATGTCCACGTCATTAGCTAATTTTTAAATTTGACTAGCTCTGGAAAGGCAGTAGGAACCCTGGTGGAAGTTATCAGAAAACTTCCAACCAATGTAATGGCAGTTGGAAAATTATTACTATTTTTCTTGATTGACTTGCATTATTTCAGGTCTTCTTTATTTGTTTGATTTGTTTATATCTAAGATTACTCTCCCCTTTGCCAATATCACTTTCATTTCAAGCTCCTTCAATGGCGCCACCATCCTCAAAGGAGTTCATAGAAGCAGCTCTTCTCGCCGCCGGCCCTTATGCTCTATCTTATTCAGACTCCAAACAGAAATGGCTTATTCTAAGACACCTCCTTTCATTGCTTCAAGAATTCCCCGACTTCAAGCTCTCGACCGATACATACATGCACAATGATGGGACCGAGGTCAACCTTTTATGTGCTACAGGGTTCATCCATGTGGCCAATAATTCAACTTCCCCTGTTCCCCTAGTCATCTGGCTACATGAAAACTATCCTCAAAAGCCACCTTTAGTCTTTGTTTCGATCGACGGCACGACCCCGATTCATCACCATCATCCGTTCGTCGACAACACCTCCGGCGCCACATCCCCGCCTTATCTCATAACATGGAGACACCCTTCGTGTAACCTCACCGATCTATTGAGGAACCTCGTTCATCTCTTTAGCATCGATCATCCTTTCTCGTATGCACCGTCGACGGCGACGACGACGACAACGACGAAGACCAAGTGTTTCGCTCACCCTTCTCTCGTTTCTCGTAAGGAAGCTCTCGACAGACTCGTCGGCATGCTTCACTATGACATGGTTGCTTTGCAGGCCGGCACGTTTGAAGAAATTGAGAGGCTGTCTTTGTTGCAAGAGGAATTAAAGCGGCGTGATTCGTTTACCAAGAGCATGATTAACGAGATGGATATAGAAAGGAAGAGTTTGAAAGAGAGAGCCAACGATTGGACTGAGGAAACGGATCGGCTGGTGAACTGGTTGAGGGTTAACGATGGACGAGCCGTAATGGGGTTGGATACGGGTGATGTCGGAGTCGAGGATGTATTCGAGATGGATGAGACGTCGAGGGAAAGACTCGAAACCTCGGCGGCGGACTTGGCCATCGAAGATGTGCTGTATAAGTTGGACAAGGCACTTGAACTGGAAGCAGTGAGCTTCGATTCGTATATTAAGCAGGTGAGGAGCTTGGCTAGAGAACAGTTCTTCCATAGGCATAGAGAAATGGACATCGATGGATCGACGAATATGCTTCGGCGATCCATAGACGGTGTATAAATTTATACATATAAATAAAGTTTGATTGTGAATATGGCATAAGGTTAGATCCGACCAGTCCATGGTTCTAATAATTGAGTAGACAAAAGGATAAGACACAAATTCATATAGAATAATGTGTGCATATATCTGTGCTTTCGTGGTATTGTCAACCAAATGTTGTTTATTGATTTGCATGATCAACAAGTTCCTATTTGTATTGATATTCAGGCTAATTTTTGGTGTGAGATCGTAGAAATAGCAAACTTTTAGTTTCCAAACAATAAATCAGATCGAATCAATGGATAATCAAATCGAATCGGTTAGATCGGATATTTTTGAACACCCCTACTTGTTACTGTACTTTTCATTTTTTTTAGAAATTTACTTTTCAATGTTTTGAAATTTAATCCTTTGTTTGTTCGATTTAAAATTAGTGGATCTTCAACACTTTCAAACAATCATCTTTGAAGTTGCACGAATAGGTGTTCAACGTTTACTTGATTGTGATATTAAGTAATAATATTGTCAATTATTTTTTTAATTCAAATAAATGAAAATAATTAAAATTTTGAACCAACAATTAATTGGTCTAGTGAGACAAGACATTAGATCCGTTAAGTAAGATTAGGGGTTCAGGTGTTGAACGTTGAGAATAAAGAAAATTAGGTTAAGGGGATTGTCCTCATAATAAACCTTTACATTACTAGATTAGATATCAGTGGTTAAACCAAATTAAAAATGGTTAATCTTCACCAGTGGTCCCTTTTGTTTAGGGTGTTGAACGTTCTATTTTGGTCACGAAAATTCAAAAAAGATTATTCTGGTCACTTACGTTTAGAATCGTTTTTATTTTGGTCCCTTGGCCGTTAGTATCTGTTATTTAAAAAAATTAGTTTTTAATTTAGCCCCTAAACTTTCAAAATTTTATTTTTCACAATCTTCCCCAAAAATTATAATACTAAAACCCTAGAAAATTAATTTAAAACCCTAACCTCTGCCTCCCCTCCCTTCTAAATTCACTGCACACAAAGAACACAGAAAATTACACAACCGAAAATTCGTAGGCAAGACTCAAGCGGCATATTGCTATCTTTCAAAGGTATTGTATTCTTCTTCTTTTTAATTTTAAATATCGAATCTTTTGATTTTTACTTGTTAGTTTTTATCTCGAAAGTGAGGTACATATAATGTAGTCGTTTAATTTTTTTATTAATTTTTTATTGTTTAGTGTCTTCATGTTTGAACAAATGTTATCAGGAATGCGAATGGTGGGTACCGATCTAATACGAAGAATGAAAATTAAAACACAAATTGCAACTTATATGAAATTTAATTCGATAAAGGTAAAGCGGTTCTAAAAAATTTGGAACTTATATATATAATGTATGTGTTTATATAAATACATGAGATGTGAACGGGTGTTTAATAATCTGATCCAAATACTTGTTTGGTTTTGGATTCATTGCGTAATAAGTCTGAAGAATAGTGGGCACAAGTCATATGATGGCGGCTAGAAAAGTAACCAAACTCCAGTTTGCACCAAAATAATCGGAGTACATCCTTATGAACCACAAGTTGCAGTACATTTCGATTTTTCAAAAGATTATCCCATAGTTATTCTCACGATCATCTATCATCAGCTCCCTGTCCATTCTACAGAAAAGATCAACCACTTTCTCGTCACTGCCCAAATAATTATGAAGTACGCCTCGAACTCGCAACTCCTTAACAGCAGAATCATTGAATGAGAGAAACAATGAAGCAATATGTAATTCTTGACAGCAGAATCATTGATGAAATCCGGCAAACTTTCTAAAGCTATCAAGTTCATCAACATGGAAGTTCTTGTGTCACTCACAACCAGGGTTGGCACCTTTAGGATTTCTAGGAGCTTGCAATGAAAGATGACGTTTTTAACCTTGGGGGAATGGGTTGTAGTGCTGGGTTATAGTCATTGATTTAATTTTCTGAGGTTTTAGCAGGAGGAACCGTGGAAGGATTTTTCAAACTAATCTCAAACTACCAAACGCAATCGGAGCCTGCGTATTGTGGACTCGCCGCTCTCGCAATGGTGTTAAACGCCCTCGCCATTGATCTCGGAAGAACCTGGAAATGTGCTTTCCTTTCCCTTTTTTATATATTTTTTTCTATTTACTTGAATTCGAAACTATCCAGCCAAATTTAATTTTCTTTCTTTCTTTTTGATTCCGATTTAATCAGGGCTTTGGAGATGGTTCGATGATACAATGTTAGATTGCTACGAGCCTCTGGAGAAAATCAAAAGTCAAGGCATCACTTTTGGGAAAGTTGCTTGTTTGGCTGTTTGCAATGGTGCTCAAGTTGAACCTTTCCGGACCGATCAATCTAACATCGAAGATTTTCGGGGACGCGTGGTTTCTTGTACTAAATCCGAGGATTGCCATTTGATTGTCTCTTACAATAGAGCAATATTCAAGCAGGTAATCGTTTCGAATGAATCACATTTCCAAATGCATCTACTAGTTGAACCTTTGTTTTTATCTTGAATTTTTTGCTTACCAATTTGAAATTGTACTTGGTTTCAGACAGGAGCGGGCCATTTTTCACCAATAGGGGGTTACCATGCTGGGAAGGATATGGTTCTGATTTTGAACGTTGGCAGAGGTTCGGAGACAGGATGATGGCAGTGTCGTTTTAAGTGAAGAGGAGAAAGGAAGGCTTGCACTCAAGGTATGATGGTCACATTTTTTTAGTCTTTCCCTCAACTACTATTTACTTTGTTCTTAATTGCTCCTCTGAAAGAGTGAGTTTTCAATTTACAGCTCCATTTGCTCAAACTTTTTTTCTTCTGATTTCTTTCCATAACATGGAAGAGAATAATTTGAATTTTCAGGAAGAAGTATTAAAACAAATTCGTGAGACTGAACTATTCAAACATTCGTTGTGCAAAAATCTGGCATCTTTGGGTTATAAAGATAGCTTAACTGACATTGCTGCAAATGTTTGTTGTCAAGGAGCTGAACTTTTAACAGGGAAAATTATGTCATTAAATGGATGCTACTGTCATTACTACACATCAAGCTTCTACTTTTCGCAACAATCGGTTTACAGTCGACTACTTTAGAGTGAAAAATTAACTGATTTTTCCGCAACCAAATATTCCATAGGAACGTTACAAAAAAAGGGTCTCAATCATTCTTCTCTTTTGCAAATTCACCTGACTTTGTCATTTTTGTACAAATCCATCCCATAAGAGTTGAATAAAAAAAATCTGAGAGCTTGTCATCCTGAATCAAATTTGTCCATATCGAAATCACCATTGAGTGGCGTTGAAGAATATGATTAACATCTTATACTACTACTCTACTGGCACCATGATCTTGTGCTAAATGTCGTCGGACGTGTTCTATATTCGACATAGTTCTAGCCACTCAAGAGGCAACTCTAGAACAAAGAGAATTCGAAACAAAGAACAACCGAAAAGACAAAGAAACTTAGAGTAAATGCCAAGAGCTTTATTTCTCTTCTCAAGAGAGAATGAATGGAATGAGATGATATAAATGAGTGAGGAAGCTCTCTATTTATAGTTGAGCTCCCTCCTAACTAATGGTCCGGATCAATTTACATGGAATGCCAAGATTAAGCCGTAATCAATATAAGATTCCCTAACTAAGGAAAGATTATCAAGTAATGGTCTTCTTTCCTCAAATTAAACAAACTATAAAATTCAAGGGTCAAATTAATATATACATATAAATATAATTCAAGAGTCAAATTTATTTTATTAACTGTTGAGTGGATCGATTGAATGATCAAGACCAAGAGAGGGGGTGAATTGGGATTTAAAAATTCTGTGGAGTGAGAGGGTAATTTAAAAAATGAAGAACAAAGGATTTTAGAGTGGTTCAAGTTCCAAATGAACTCTACATCCATTACCTTAGCTACCACTAAGGATTTCAATAATTCACTATTTGTTCTTCCCCTTTTCAAGGCTTAGGAGATAACCTTTACACAACCGGTCAAATTTTTCTACCCAATTGTAACACCCACATTTCCGTCCTAGAATTTAAAGCTGTTAAAATTAAATTATTTATTTGTTCTTAGAAGCAATTGAGCTTGCAATTTAGTGAATTATGCAATTTAGTCCTTAAATTTCTTATTTGGGCAACTAGTGCACCAATTCGAATTAAAAAGAAACTTAGCTTTGAATTAAGGAATTTAGCCGATTGGTAAATTAGTGAATTTGAGTTAGTGATAACAAGATCTAAAGTATGATATTAAAAGAATAAAAAGAAATTAAGTAATGTTGCATTTCCTTGAGGAAATCAGATTAAATTGAGAAAATTCAAGAAAGCATGGAACAAGGGAATTTGATGACCAATTTAAAATGTTTACAAGGATTGAAATTTGCATGATAAAAATAAAATGTCCTTAGGGCTGCCCTTAGTAAAATAAAGATAAAAGATACAGACAAAGGGACACTAAGGTAATTTCTAAGGCCATCAAATCACTTAGATTATAGAAGCTTGTCTTTCTTCATCATTTTCTTCTCCTTTGTCGTGAAGTAGAGAGAAAAATGGGGGGGGGGGGGGGAAGAAGCTCAAGAGTCTGAAAATTTGAGAGCTAAAATGGTGAGATTTTTGCTTGCATGGTGGAAGAATTAAGCTAGGAATTGGAAGAGATAGCTAGTGTTGTCAAGGAGATCAAAAAGTAAGTTTCCTACTCCTTGTAACTATTCGGTTGAGTTTAAAACCATGCATGCAAACCTAAAACTTGTATGAACATGAGACCATGAGAGTCTTGATGAAAATAACAAGATGAACTAATGAAATCCTTGAAAAATTTCTTGAGAAAATATGAATAGGGTCATAAGGGGACTGTTTTGAAAGAAAATGTGAAGTCTTGGATATTTGGAAATTTCTAGACTTAGGGATTAAAATCAGAAAATTCTCACTAGGAGAAAGTTGTGAAGAAATAAGGATTTTATTATACATGACTATTGGTTGCTGGAAAATGAATTAAAAAGATAAAAATTTGATTAGAACTAAAAGGAGACACATATTCGAAATTAATGGAGATTAGGGACTGATTTGGAAAATCGGTGAAATTGAGTATTTGATTGTTGAAATTAAATGTTAATATGGACTGTAAAATGTCATGGAAGAATAGTATAAGTCATGCTATGAATAAATTTTTATATTTAAGAATGTGATTAGGTGAATTTTAAGTTTAAAGTGTAAACTAAGTAAGCTGTCCAGTGGTATGTGACTTAAAAACAGTAACTTTAGAAATTCACCAAAAATTGGATATAAGGTATTTTAAGTTGAAATTTTTACTGTATAAACTTTGATATGTCTAGAATCATTGAGAGAAAACGGAACTCAATTTCAGTGTGTAAATTAAGAGATATGAATTTTTAAAGTTGGACAGTACAAGCTGCCCAGATTTACCGAAAGGAGTGCAATTAAGCAATAAACTGTATTGATTCGAATAAGATAAAAATATGAGGTTCACATGAGTATAAAATTGAGTTTAATACCTTTCTAACGGTATATGATAAGTTAATTTTGGGTTATTAATTAAAAAGATATGATTAAAACACTAACTAGTCCTCCAACTAGTTTAATAAAAAGTCAGATTTGAAAATATGAGTTCTTGCTTGAAATTGAGAGGTAATTATGATTGATTTGCTTCCTAATATAGTATGTATTTGTTTTATGTTGAGAATTAAGATCGGAATTGTGAAGAAACTTTGGAAGAAGCTAGGATCGATCACTCGAAGGGAAGAAACAAGGGCATCTCAATTCGAGATCAAGCTTAAGGAGTTTGTGAGTGTAATTCGTGAGTGTAACTTAATTTGTATTAGGGTTGAGACTAGTGTCTGAACCACCTTATTATTTGTAATTTATGATTTCTATGCATGAAATTGGACTAATTGATATTCGGTAATGTGTTTAGTAAGGGAAGAAGATCAAAGGAAAATTGGATGCATGATTTGAGAATTGTGGTTAATATGTGATTGTGTGAAAATGTGGGTTGCTTTATGTGATGTTAATTGCCATGCATTATATGTTCGATTTGGGTTTTGATATTGTTTGAATATGTGCAAATGTGGACTGCCCATGTGATTATTTGTATGTTGATCATGTGTGAATTTGGATTCTTGATGATACTTGATAAAATGAGTATGTGGACTGCCCTATGATATATGTGTGTGTGTGAGTGTGTGTGTGTGTGTGTGCGTGTGTGTGTGATGCTTAGAATGCATGTGATTGTGTATGTATGAAGTTGCTGTATGATCGAATGAGCATGAAAATGGAATTATGAAAAATGTATATGCTAAATGAAATAACGAATTAATTAATTAACAAGAATATGCCCTCGGTCGATTAAAAGTTTTAGATAAGTACAGCATGCCTAGAGTCTAAGCTCACCGTTTGTTGTTGCTTTGTGAAACTCTTGCTTGTTGCCTTGGGCAACCTTTGATAGTACTTTGTGTACTCTTGATTATAAGATATGTGTTCTTGATTGCTGTTCGAGACACGTGATGCTATGGGCATCCTTTGTTCGTTGCTTTGTGCAACTCTTGATGTTGCTTCGTGCAACTATTATACGTCACATGTTACCCTTTTGATTGCTTGAATATCTGACTCGTCTACTCTACCTTGGGCAATGAAATTAAGTAAAGTGCAATGCAATGAATTATAATGCAATATGATCTACATGAATTAAATGGAATTTGCTAAGTTAAATATAGCTTATGAAGTGGATAAATGATTGCGTGACTTAGCATGTTATGATGTGATATGAAATGATATGTTATGTGGACATTGGTCCTTCCGATTATGATATGAAGCATATGAATTGCTTATAAGTCTGATTATGTGAAATTTGGGTAATGACCCTATTCGAATACATGGAATTAAGAAATGGAAAATTCTGATTTTTGGATGATGTTTTGAGATCATTTGAATGACATGCTTATGATGAAATTATGATTTCATTTTGATAAGTTAATAATGCTATGTATGGAATAGCATGAATTTTTGGTTAATTCAGTTATTAAGCATGTGATAAATTAATATGTTATGATATGTATTCGAGCATGTGCTATGAATGTTGATATGACATGTATGATGCTATGTGTATGAATTTTACATAAGCTTAGTTGGGTGAAATTGATTGTTAATAAACCTAGCTAAGTAAACTCAATGCTTGATCACATTAAAAGTTCAAGAATGAATTAGATTTAGCATTACCTCGCTAAGTACTATTTGTACTTATCGCTCCGTTGTTTTCTTCTTCCCAACCTTAGCAGGATCGCTCGGACCTTAAAGCTAGCATTCAATTGGATCAAGTTTACAAGTTCTGAAATATGTACTATCTTAGTCTTATCTTTAGACTCCTAGATGGTGGCTTTGAAGTCTGTTTAAGGATTCGTTTTGTTGTGTTCGGTCGTAACTTAAGTCTGAAATGGTGTTTGAAGTTATATGCTCCGTGATGCTTGGTTAGGAGGCTAGAATCATGTTTTGTATTTAAGTAGGTAGCCTCATTATTTTGTTGTATAAAAATGTAAGTCGAGCTAGTGGTTGTGCCGATTCTTTTTGTTGTCCATAGTCGATAGCTTGACATGGTTTAGGAGCATGTAAATCATGATATTTTGTAAGGTTCTAAGTAAAGGAAATCGAATGCCATGGTATTGAAATCTATTATGTCTTGTATGAAAATTGAATTGAATAATTATTGGTAATTTGGATTAATTCGAAAATCACCTAGACTATTTAATTAAGGTTTCGAATGGCATGGATTTGAATAGTTTAAGTATTCGACATTTTGATCTAATTGTAATAGTAATTTGATAATGATAATAAAGTTTTAAATTGGCTTGTAATTTGGTAACAAGATTAAAAGAAATTGTGTCTAAGTTTATGTATGATCATAAGAAGTTAAGAAAATTTTTGTTAGCCCATTTTCCGCCTGCGCATTAATATGAATAACTAATTAAAAATGATATCTTGTTTTTCGATATGTTCCGTTTGTCCGCTTTCGCATTCTGGTAACGCTCCTGGCTCCCGGCCCGGGTTGGGGTGTTACATTTTGTGGCATCAGAGCTTTTTAGGTAACAGGTCCTATAGACCTCGAATGTGTTCTGTGTGCATCATTAGTTGAGTCAAGCCACCTAGGGATCATACATATTATTACTTGTAACTTTGTTCCTAACTTCGATTTTGTTTGATCTGAACTAGAATGAAAGAGACACATTTAGCTCGAGACTATGAAAGTCCTCGAGGATCCTCTAGTGAAGGGGATAGTGTCCGTATGAAAGAAAACCCTCCGGTTAAGGAGAAACCTCCTGTACAAGATAGCACTCGACAACAATCTCCTGTTCAGCCTCGGACGAACACTGACAATCAGAATGTTCAGAATGTTCAAAGAGATTGTCTTCTGAGCATGAAAGAAATGTTCGATCAGCTTTTGACGAACATGAGACATGAACAACCTGCTCCGGTAGCTGCTGCCCCTAGCAGAGCTCCTATAGAAAAGCTTGCTCAGCATCGAGCCTATACTTTTGCAGGCTCTATTGAAGAGAAACCTGAAGAAGCTGAGTATTGGTTAGAAAGAACTACTCATATATTGACTAAACAACTTCAGTGCTCAGATGAGCATAAGCTCGAATGCGTTGTTGCCTTACTTGCTGATGAAGCCTTGAACTGGTGGGAAACTACAACACTAACAGCTCTAGTTGAATATGTGAACTGGAAATTCTTTGTAGAAGAATTCAAGAAGAAATACATCAGTGAACAGTACTTGGCCGATCGAAGAAAGCGTTTCTTGCATCTGAAGCAAGTGGGTCGACCAATAGAGCAGTACGTAGCTGATTTCTGTAAGTACTGCAAGTATGGTTCTGAGTACATCAAGTCAGAAAAAGAAAAATGTCGTATGTTCATTGACGGTCTGAATGATGAGCTGAGTCTGATGTTTACCGCCTTGGATATCACGGACTTTCAAACTCTCGTAAATCGAGCTATTGCTACGGAATCCAAGTTTCGGGCCGCAGAAAAGAGGAAAAGCGGTTACCGTCATGATAAGAAGTGCAAGAGTGATGACAAGTCTCACTGGAAATCAAAGAAGTCTAGAAGCCATAAAGAAGGTACTTCTTCGTATAATCCAGCACCTCGTAGTAACTTCACACTGAAGCCTCAGTCAGTGAGTAGACTTTCTGTCCCGGTTATATCTGTTAATAGCCCTGGGAATTCAGAAAAGGCTGCCGTTTGTCAGCATTGCCAGAAACCACATTTTGGTCAGTGCCGAAAGCAGGCTAACTTATGTTTTGCTTGTGGCGGAAGTGACCACTATATCATAGACTGTCCAGTGATGAGAGATCAAGCTCCTGCTCAAAACTCTGCTAGTCTGAGTCATGTGCAATCCAATCGGAACAAGAATACTAGACAAGCCCAGTCTGGGAATTAGGGCAGAGGCAGAAGCAATCAGTCGAAAGCCACCACACATCAGGAATCACGAGCTCCAGCTCGAGTCTATCATATCCTTGGCAAGGATGAGGAAGAATCTCCGGATGTTATTGCGGGTACGGTTGAGCTAAACCTTACTCCTGTTTATGCTATAATTGATTCGGGATCAACTCATTCTTTTGTGTGTTCACACCTGATCGACAAGTTACCATTAAAGCCTGAAATTGTTAAAACTGGGTTAATTGTCTCAAACCCTATAGGAGGTGACTTACCTATCAACCTGATCTGTAAGAATAGCCTTGTATCTATTCGAAACGTACCTTTTCCCTGTGACTTGTATGTTCTACCTAAATGTGAGTTTGACCTAGTATTAGGGTTAGACTGGTTGGGTAGACATGAAGCCTGGATTAATTGTCAGAATAAAAGACTGTACTTAATGGGATTAGGAAAAGAATCAATTATGTTAATTGACAAGAAACCAACATCTCTTTTTGCTGCTATGGCTTTGCAAGATGAATTAGATTTTGGCTTAGCAGAAATGCCTGTTGTATCTGAATTTGTTGATGTTTTTCCTGAGGAACTCCCTGGACTCCCTCCGATCCGAGAAGTTGAGTTCAAAATTGAAGTTCAGCCTGGAACTAATCCCGTGTCCATTACGCCCTATCGTATGGCACCTATTGAATTGCAAGAATTAAAGAAGCAAATTCAAGAGTTAGAGGATAAGGGTTTTATTCGACCCATCACTTCTCCCTGGGTGCTCCAGTTCTCTTCGTGAAAAAGAAAGACGGAACGATGCGACTTTGCATTGATTACCGGCAATTGAACAGAGTCACTATCAAGAACAAATATCCATTTCCCCGAATTGAAGATCTCTTTGATCAGTTGAAGGATGCTGGTGTATTCTCTAAAATTGACCTTCGATCCGGTTATTATCAAATGAGGGTGAAAGATGAAGATATACCCAAAACTGCCTTCAGAACTCGTTATGGTCATTACGAATTTCTGGTGATGCCATTCGGGTTAACGAATGCCCCTGCTGCATTCATGGATCTGATGAACCGAGTATTCAAACCTCATCTTGACAAGTTTGTTGTCGTATTCATCGACGATATTCTAGTCTATTCTCGTAACAAAGAAGAACATGCTCAACATCTTTGGATTGTACTCCAGACACTCCGAGAAAATCAGCTATTTGCTAAGTTCACTAAATGTGAATTATGGCTTTCAGAAGTGTCCTTCCTCGGACATGTTATTTCAGTCGAAGGAATCAAGGTTGATTCTAAGAAAATTCAGACAATTCTTGAATGGCGACCTCCGAGCAATGTAAGCGAGGTCCGAAGTTTCCTTGGTTTAGCTAGGTATTATCGGAGATTTGTGAAAGGATTTTCGGTAATTGCTGCACCACTAACCAAATTGCTCAGAAAGAGTGAACCATTTAAGTGGTCCGAAGGACAACAAGGATGTTTTGATCAGCTTAAACAAGCCTTGACTTGTGCTCCTGTTCTTATTCAGCCTGAGTCTGGAAAAGAAATTGTTGTTTATAGCGACGCGTCACATTCCGGCCTTGGATGTGTTCTGATGCAGGAAGGTAATGTGATTGCATACGCTTCTCGACAACTTAAGCCTCACGAACTAAACTATCCAACTCATGATCTTGAATTAGCGGCCATTGTTTTTGCTCTGAAAATCTGGCGGCATTATTTGTACGGTGAGAAATGTAAACTATTCACCTATCATAAAAGTCTGAAGTATTTGCTTACTCAGAAAGAGCTAAATCTTAGACAAAGAAGGTGGTTGGAATTACTCAAAGATTATGATCTGACCATCGACTACCATCCTGGAAAGGCTAATGTGGTTGCCGATGCTCTAAGTCGGAAACCGAACCTCGGTAAGTCTTTCGAAATTCTCAAAATCTGAAAATGTCCAATCTTGAAAATCTACTGAACCATTCGAATAATGCCTTGCTTTCCAAGTAATGTTTTTGATTTGTTTGTTCATAGCTTCCTTAGCCATCAATGCTCATTTCCGACTATGTAAAGCTCGGAATTATCTGAATGAACTCCAGGTTCAATCTGTTCTGATTTCTAGAATCAAAGAACTCTAACAAGTTGATCCGGAACTTCAGAGAATCTTGTCTAAGCTTGAATCTAATCTTGACTTTTCTGTCAAGTCAAACGGTCTTCTATATTTCAAAGATCGAATTTGTGTGCCTAATAACAAGGAATTACAAGCTGAAATTCTACAAGAAGCACATCAAAGTTCTTTTTCAGTCCACCTTGGATCTGTTAAGATGTACAAGGACCTCAAGCCCTTGTATTGGTGGCCTGGAATGAAATCGGCTATCAATGGCTTTGTATCGAGATGTCTGAATTGTCAACGAGTCAAAGCCGAACATCGTGCTCCTACTGGATTACTTCAACCTCTTGAATTTCCGCAATGGAAATCGGAACGAATTACGATGGATTTCGTGACCGGTCTTCCTGACTCTCCTAGAAATTGTGATGTTGTCTGGGTGATCGTTGATCGTTTTACTAAATCAGCACATTTCATTCCAGTACGGATGAATTATAGTCTTGAGACCTTAGCAGAACTTTATATTCGAGAAGTTATCCGTTTACACGGAGTTCCAACTTCTATTGTTTCAGATCGAGATCCTCGATTTACAGCTCGATTCTGGAAAACTTTACACAAGGCTCTTGGAACTAAGCTGAATGTTAGCACAGCTTTTCATCCTCAAAGCGATGGACAATCTGAAAGAGTAATTCAGATTCTTGAAGATATGCTTAGAGCTTGTATTATCGATTTCGGTAAGAACTGGGAGAAATCACTGCCGTTAATCGAGTTCGCTTATAATAATAGCTATTAGTCTTCTATTCAGATGGCTCCTTTTGAAGCACTGTATGGAAGAAAATGCCGAACTCCTTTGTGTTGGTCTGAACTCGGAGATAATAAAGTATTAGGACCTCAACTGCTTCAGGAAACTGAAGAACAGGTTCAAATTATTCATTCCCGGTTGAAACAAGCTTTTGATAGGCAGAAGTCATACGCTGATCTGAAGCGTATGGACATCCAATATGAGATCGGAGATAAAGTATTTCTCAAAGTTTCTCCGTAGAAGAAAGTTTTCCGTTTCGGCAAGAAAGGAAAGCTTAGTCCTCGTTTTATTGGACCGTTCGAAGTAATTGAGAGAATTGGTCCTGTAGCTTATCGCCTCGCACTTCCTTCTGAATTCGATAAGATTCATAATGTCTTTCATGTTTCTATGTTAAGGCGTTATCAATCTGATCCGTCTCACATTCTCGAACCAGAAGAAGTTGAAATTTAATCCTGACCTCTCCTATGAAGAGGAACCTGTTCAGATTCTCGATCGAGAAATTAAAAGGCTTCGTAACAAGAACGTCCCTCTTGTTAAAATTCTCTGGAAGAACCATGAAGTTACAGAAGCAACGTGGGAACCCGAGGATACGATGCGGAAGCAATATCCTCATTTATTCAGTTCAGGTAAGAATTCGAGGACGAATTCTTTCTTTAAGGAGGAGGGAATTGTAACACCCACATTTCCGTCATAGAATTTAAAGCCGTTAAAATTAAATTATTTATTTGTTCTTAGAAGAAATTGAGCTTGCAATTTAGTGAATTATGCAATTTAGTCCTTAAATTTCTTATTTGGGCAACTAGTGCACCAATTCGAATTAAAAAGAAACTTAGCTTTGAATTAAGGAATTTAGCCGATTGGTAAATTAGTGAATTTGAGTTAGTGATAACAAGATCTAAAGTATGATATTAAAAGAATAAAAAGAAATTAAGTAATGTTGCATTTCCTTGAGGAAATCGGATTAAATTGAGAAAATTCAAGAAAGCATGGAACAAGGGAATTTGATGACCAATTTAAAATGTTTACAAGGATTGAAATTTGCATGATAAAAATAAAATGTCCTTAGGGCTACCCTTAGTAAAATAAAGATAAAAGATATAGACAAAGGGACACTAAGGTAATTTCTAAGGCCATCAAATCACTTAGATTATGGAAGATTGTCTTTCTTCATCATTTTCTTCTCCTTTGCCGTGAAGTAGAGAGAAAAATTGGGGGAAAGAGAAGCTCAAAAGTCTGAAAATTTGAGAGCTAAAATGGTGAGATTTTTGCTTGCATGGTGGAAGAATTAAGCTAGAAATTGGAAGAGATAGCTAGTGTTGTCAAGGAGATCAAAAAGTAAGTTTCCTACTCCTTGTAACTATTCGGTTGAGTTTAAAACCATGCATGCAAACCTAAAACTTGTATGAACATGAGACCATGAGAGTCTTGATGAAAATAACAAGATGAACTAATGAAATCCTTGAAAAATTTCTTGAGAAAATATGAATAGGGTCATAAGGGGACTGTTTTGAAAGAAAATGTGAAGTCTTGGATATTTGGAAATTTCTAGACTTAGGGATTAAAATCAGAAAATTCTCACTAGGAGAAAGTTGTGAAGAAATAAGGATTTTATTATACATGACTATTGGTTGCTGGAAAAATGAATTAAATAGATGAAAATTCGATTAGAACTAAAAGGAGACACATATTCGAAATTAATGGAGATTAGGGACTGATTTGGAAAATCGGTGAAATTGAGTATTTGATTGTTGAAATTAAAAGTTAATATGGACTGTAAAATGTCATGGAAGAATAGTATAAGTCATGCTATGAATAAATTTTTATATTTAAGAATGTGATTAGGTGAATTTTAAGTTTAAAGTGTAAACTAAGTAAGTTGTCCAGTGGTATGTGACTTAAAAACAGTAACTTTAGAAATTCACCAAAAATTAGATATAAGGTATTTCGAGTTGAAATTTTTACTGTATAAACTTTGGTATGTCTAGAATCATTGAGAGAAAACAGAACCCAATTTCAGTGTGTAAATTAAGAGATATGAATTTTTAAAGTTGGACAGTACAAGCTGCCCAGATTTACCGAAAGGAGTGTAATTAAGCAATAAACTGTATTGATTCGAATAAGATAAAAATATGAGGTTCACATGAGTATAAAATTGAGTTTAATACCTTTCTAACGGTATATGATAAGTTAATTTTGGGTTAGTAATTAAAAAGATATGATCAAAACACTAACTAGTCCTCCAACTAGTTTAATAAAAAGTCAGATTTGAAAATATGGGTTCTTGCTTGAAATTGAGAGGTAATTATGATTGATTTGCTTCCTAATATAGTATGTATTTGTTTTATGTTGAGAATTAAGATCAGAATTGTGAAGAAACTTTGGAACAAGCTAGGATCGATCACTCGAAGGGAAGAAACAAGGGCATCTCAATTCGAGATCAAGCTTAAGGAGTTTGTGAGTGTAATTCTTGAGTGTAACTTAATTTGTATTAGGGTTGGGACTAGTGTCCGAACCACCTTATTATTTGTAATTTATGATTTCTATGCATGAAATTGGACTAATTGTTATTCGGTAATGTGTTTAGTAAGGGAATGAGATCAAAGGAAAATTGGATGCATGATTTGAGAATTGTGGTTAATATGTGATTGTGTGAAAATGTGGGTTGCTTTATGTGATGTTAATTGCCATGCATTATATGTTCGATTTGGGTTTTGATATTGTTTGAATATGTGCAAATGTGGACTGCCCATGTGATTATTTGTATGTTGATCATGTGTGAATTTGGATTCTTGATGATACTTGATAAAATGAATATGTGGACTGCCCTATGATATATATATATATGTAATGCTTAGAATGCATGTGATTATGTATGTATGAAGTTGCTGCCATGTATGATGATATGATCGAATGATCATGCAAATGGAATTATGAAAAATGTATATGCTAAATGAAATAACGAATTAATTAATTAACAAGAATATGCCCTCGGTCGATTAGAAGTTTTAGATAAGTACGGCATGCCTAGAGTCTAAGCTCACCGTTTGTTGTTGCTTTGTGCAACTCTTGCTTGTTGCCTTGGGCAACCTTTGATAGTACTTTGTGTACTCTTGATTATAAGATATGTGTTCTTGATTGTTGTTCGAGACACGTGATGCTATGGGCATCCTTTGTTCGTTGCTTTGTGCAACTCTTGATGTTGCTTCGTGCAACTATTATACGTCACATGTTACCCTTTTGATGGCTTGAATATCTGACTCGTCTACTCTACCTTGGGCAATGAAATTAAGTAAAGTGCAATGCAATGAATTATAATGCAATATGATCTACATGAATTAAATGGAATTTGCTAAGTTAAATATAGCTTATGAAGTGGATAAATGATTGCGTGACTTAGCATGTTATGATGTGATATGAAATGATATGTTATGTGGACATTGGTCCTTCCGATTATGATATGAAGCATATGAATTGCTTATAAGTCCGATTATGTGAAATTTGGGTAATGACCCTATTCGAATACATGGAATTAAGAAATGGAAAATTCTGATTTTCGGATGATATTTTGAGATCATTCGAATGACATGCTTATGATGAAATTATGATTTCGTTTTGATAAGTTAATAATGCAATGTATGGATTAACATGAATTTTTGGTTAATTCAGTTATTAAGCATGAGATTGAGTATGCTGAAATTGAATTGAATTATGATATATAATGAATTATACGGAAGCATGTGATAAATTAATATGTTATGATATGTATTCGAGCATGTGCTATGCATGTTGATATGACATGTATGATGCTATGTGTATGAATTTTACATAAGCTTAGTTGGGTGAAATTGATTGTTAATAAACCTAGCTAAGTAAACTCAATGCTTGATCACATTAAAAGTTCAAGAATGAATTAGATTTAGCATTACCTCGCTAAGTACTATTTGTACTTATCGCTCCGTTGTTTTCTTCTTCCCAACCTTAGCAGGATCGCTCGGACCTTAAAGCTAGCATTCGATTGGATCAAGTTTACAAGTTCTGAAATATGTACGATCTTAGTCTTATCTTTAGACTCCTAGATGGTGGCTTTGAAGTCTGTTTAAGGATTCGTTTTGTTGTGTTCGATCGTAACTTAAGTCTGAAATGGTGTTTGAAGTTATATGCTCTGTGATGCTTGGTTAGGAGGCTAGAATCATGTTTTGTATTTAAGTAGGTAGCCTCATTATTTTGTTGTATAAAAATGTAAGTCGAGCTAGTGGTTGTGCCGATTCTTTTTGTTGTCCATAGTCGATAGCTTGACATGGTTTAGGAGCATGTAAATCATGATATTTTGTAAGGTTCTAAGTAAAGGAAATCGAATGCCATGGTATTGAAATCTATTATGTCTTGTATGGAAATTGAATTGAATAATTATTGGTAATTTGGATTAATTCGAAAATCACCTAGACTATTTAATTAAGGTTTCGAATGGCATGGATTTGAATACTTTAAGTATTCGACATTTTGATATAATTGTAATAGTAATTTGATAATGATAATAAAGTTTTAAATTGGCTTGTAATTTGGTAACAAGATTAAAAGAAATTGTGTTTAAGTTTATGTATGATCATAAGAAGTTAAGAAAATTTTTGTTAGCCCATTTTCCGCGTGGGCATTAATATGAATAACTAATTAAAAATGATATCTTGTTTTCCGATATGCTTCCGCTATTGTTCGATATGTTTCGTTTGTCCGCTTTCGCATTCTGGTAACGCTCCTGGCTCTCGGCCCGGGTTGGGGGTGTTACAGCGAAAATTGATCAAACCCTCACAAATAATCAAAGAAAAAATTAGACAAGAAGTATATCTCTTTAATACAAATTTGTCCCTTGAAGTACAACACTCAACCCATGTTTGAAAATAAAATAAGAATGGGAAACAACTCAATTTGGGGATTACAAAAGATTGGAAATAAAGCACATTTGAGGTTGGATTTTTGCTTGAATGTTTGTCTTTAATGCAATAGTTGTTGCTGGTCTTCAAAGAGCTTCAATTTATACCTCCTCTATCAATTCTAGCCGTTTGGGTGGTTGGGGAATTGAATAGAGCCGTTGGGACCCTCTCTTTCCACCATAAATGCACTTCTGCAGCTATCCGTATCGGTACACGGGGAGCCGTATCGATACATATCTCAAAAAGGAAAGAGCCGTTGTACGTAATAAAGAGGGGGTATCGAAACGCACGTAGGCGTATCGGTACGGGACAGGGAGTGTATCGAAACGGATAAGACCGTATCGATACCTTTTTCTCAACTTAGCTCACTGGAAGTTTCCGTTCCGATACGAGGGTTTACCGTATCGATACGGGTCAACTACCATTTTAAATGTTGGTTACCTAACAACTGACACCAACGGTCCAAAGCATTTAAAACAATTCAAATTAAAAATTCTATTAAAACCGTATCGATACGGGTGAAGCTGTATCGGTACACCATTCAAACTCCTTCAGTTTTTTACAGAGGGGCGTATCGATACAGATGAAATCTGTTTTGATACATTGTTTCGATACGGTTAAGAGCGTATCGAAACGCGACCTTCCAGTAGCCAACTTAGTAAAAAAGGTATCGATACGGCTGGAAGCGTATCGATACACCTGGACGGCTTTGGACACTTTGGCCTTGGAACACTTAGAAAATATTTGGAGTTTCAATTTTTTTCAAATCAGTTTTAAAGTGTTGGTGATTTAAAACTTATTAAGGGACTTAGAAAACAATTTCAAGTTTTTTTTCAATTTGATCCTTAACAATTTAATTATATAAAAATCAAACATAGGTTTCACAATCTCCCCCTTTTTGATATAACAAAACCAAAACTAGAAATTTTTGACACTTTGAAAAACTTTGCAAAATTAACTCCCCCTTAATATGAGCTATGTAACTTTTAAGTTGAAAATCAAATTTTTTTTAAGTGTTGTGAGCTTCCTTCTCCCCTTTTTGTTAGATCAAAAATAATTGAGAGAAAGTAAAGTGCATAATATAGGTAAAGGTATAAATAGGCAAGCAACATAATATCATTAAGTTCAAATAAAGCATAACATCAACTGAAAAAATCCAAAAACAGAAAATCAAAGCATAGGTTTAAAATAAAGCAAACTTAATCCTAAAAACATGAAACAAAGGTGCATAAATAGAAATATCCTAGATGATATGCATGAAATGCAAGGAGAAGCTACTAAGCATCATCATCGCAGTCTTCATCATCTTCATCTTCATCCACAATTGGATCATCATTCCTCATGCTATTACGCCACTCATCATGGAAGGCGGAGAGAGAAATATTCATAGAATTGTGACCGCCTTCAAGAGAGGTGAGACGATTCTCCACATTCGTCATCCGTGTTTCAAGGCTTGTGAAACGTGTATCAATCGTGGTAAAACCCGAAGCCATATCCGTGCGCAATCCCGTGAATTGCTCATTAAGAAAGGTCATAAGAGCATCCATAGAGGGTTGAGGAGGAGGTGGAGGAGCTTGAGGAACTTGTTCACCTTGAGGATTTTCCAATTGTGCTGCGGCTTCGGATGGAAGCTCGGATAGACGTAACCAACTACCATTAAAATAATGGAACTTACCCCGTGCAAGAGAGCGTTCATTAATGGGATCGGTGAGGGGAGTTGGGAAGTCATGCGAGCAATCAATATCCTTTTGTGAAAAGAAATAGCTTAGGGTTGTACCATAGGTGAAGGAAGTGACAAGAGTGGTGTGGCGATGTTTCACAAGATAAACGATCTCCGCAAACATGATACGAGCAAGGTTTGGACGTTTTCTCTCACGGAAGCAACGAATCCAAAAGTCATCCACTTGATGGATGGTAGAGTACTTTCCGCCGAAAGGCCTAAGCCACCAAGAGACCATCAAATGGAGGATCCGATCTTGAGCATTGAGGGTGGTGACGGAACCACTAAGAACATGGCCTAAAGCATTCTCATCATCAAGGCCTTCATCCTCCAACTTAAAAACCTCACAAATAGATTTGACATCTAGAGAGATTTTCTTGCCCATGAGATAGGAATTAACTCCGGTAACAACCCCATCACGATTAGCACAACATTTGGCATTAGCATAAAAGATTAAAACCAAAATACGAAAATAAAACCCGGGAATGGAGAGAAAATCCATAAACTTCCAACATTGGAGCAAAGGGAGATATTCAAACTTGAATCGCTCCGAGTCAAGAAAAGGAATAGATATTACCCTTTCCGGACGAATCTTGTAGTTTCGGAATTGACGAAAGTAGGTGAGAGCTCCGGGGGTTTGAAAAGAGTGTTCATAGATTTGGGTAAGATTCGGACGAGCACCCTCTCCGGCATTGGATGATTCACCGGATTCATTGACATGAGATCTCTTCCTAGAAGGGGCCATGAACTAGAAAACAAATGTATGCATTACAATCTCTTCATTCAACTCATTAAAAAATCAAAAATCAAGGTAAAAAGATTTTTACAAAATAAAATTTGAAAAGAAATTTTGAAAAACAGATTTTGTTAAGAAGACAAACATAAAAACAAAATAAAAATTTTGGAAAACGAAAATAAAATAAAAAAAGGAAAAAAGAAAAGGATTTTACCTTGATAGTGATTAGAGAAGAATGGGAGAAAAGTCTAGCACCAAATTGATGAAAAAGCCTTAGAGCTTTGCTTGATTTGAAACCCTCTTGAAGTTTTTGAGTTGTGGTGTGAAAATATGAGGGAGGAAGAGGCTTTTTATAGGCTGAAAACGGCTAGGGTTTTTAGGGTTTTGAGAGTTTTAGTTTTGGTAAAAGTTGAAGACTTTAAATGCCAAATTTAAAGCAGTCTGCGCAATCGCGTATAGATACGCCTGAGGGTGTATCGATACGGGGGTAAAGAGGTAATTCCCATAAAAATGCCCGTTGAAGGATCGTATCGAAACGAATGCAATCCGTATCGAAACGATTGAAGCTCGTATCGAAACGGGTTTAATCGTATCGATACCCGTGTAAGGCCAAATGAAGTCTGGGAAGCCAATGAAGTATGTGTATCGATACGCGTAGGGTCGTATCGATACCCTAAGCCTAGAAGTACATTTTAGGCCTAAAGAACAACCATAAGCTCGATTCTAACACCTCCTAAAGGTATGCAAATGATGAATGAGCAGTTCTAAGCATATTCTAACAGAATCATACTCCCCCTAGCTATAGGCATGGATATTTTCAAGAGTTACAACACACAAACATGCAATTTCACAAGATCAAGCAATTTTAAGCACAAAAGAGGTCTAAAAGGTCAAGATAGGCTAGTTAGACCTAACTCTCTCCTAAGGGACCAAAAACGCTCTTTGTCTAAAGGTTTTGTAAATATGTCCGCTAATTGATTTAAGGTGTCAACATACTCTATAAAAACATCTTCTTTAAGGACATGATCTCTAATGAAATGATGCCTTATTTCTATATGTTTGGTTCTAGAGTGTTGGATGGGATTTTTTGTCAAACATATTGCACTAGTGTTATCACACTTAAGGGGTATGGTTTCAACTTTAATATCATAATCTAAGAGTTGTTGCTTCATCCAAAGGACTTGAGCACAACAACTCCCTAAGGATATGTACTCGGCTTCGGTGCTAGATAAGGCTACACTATTTTGTTTCTTAGAGAACCAAGATATGAGCATACTACCTAGAAATTGACAAGTTCCCGAAGTACTTTTCCTATCGATTTTACATCCCCCATAATCCGCATCCGAATAGGCATGGAGGTTGAAGGTGGAGTCTCTAGGGTACCAAAGACCTAAACAAGGAGTATCTCTAAGGTACCTAAAGATTCTCTTAACGGCTATAAGGTGAGACTCTCTAGGACTAGCTTGAAACCTAGCACACAAGCAAACACTAAACAAGATATCCGGTCTACTTGCGGTAAGGTAAAGCAATGATCCAATCATAGAACGGTAAAGCTTAGAGTTAACACACTTACCTCCTTCCTCTTTGTCAAGCTTTGTAGATGAGCTCATAGGTGTGGCTTGAGGCTTAGCATTCTCCAAGCCAAACTTCTTGAGCATATCCTTTATGTACTTTGCTTGATTGATGAAGGTGCCATCCTTCCTTTGCTTGATTTGGAGTCCCAAAAAGAATGAGAGCTCCCCCATCATGCTCATCTCGAATTCACCTTGCATTAGCTTAGCAAACTCTTTGCAATGACATTCGTTAGTAGAACCAAAAATTATATCATCAACATAAATTTGTACTACTAAGATGTCATTTTTATACATTTTTATAAAAAGTGTAGTGTCCACCTTTCCTTTTTCAAAACCTTTTTCAATTAAAAAGTTTGAAAGTCTTCCATACCAAGCTCTAGGAGCTTTTTAAACCATAAAGAGCTTTAGTAAGTTTAAAAACATGATTTGGAAATTTTGAGTCTTCAAAACCCGGTGGTTGTTCCACATACACTTCCTCATTTATAAAACCATTTAAAAACGCGCTTTTAACATCCATTTGAAAGAGCTTGAAATCATGATAACATGCATATGCAAGCAACATCCTAATGGCTTCCATTCTAGCTACGGGTGCATAGGTTTCATCAAAATCTATTCCCTCTTCTTGAGTGTAACCTTGGGCTACTAGTCTAGCTTTATTTCTCACAATGTTACCACTCTCATCTAGCTTGTTCCTAAAGACCCATTTAGTTCCTATGGTAGATTGATTACTAGGCCTATCAACTAATGTCCAGACATTACTTCTCTCAAATTGATTTAACTCTTCTTGCATAGTCATAATCCAAAAATCATCTTTCAATGCTTCTTTTATATTCTTAGGCTCTATGCATGAGATAAATGCAACATGATTCATTAATCTAAGAGAAGATTGAGTGGTTACCCCCTTGGATGGATCACCCAAGATTTCACCATCTTTGACATAGTTGAACTCCCTTGGGTAGCTCACTTCCTTTTCCTCAAGAGCCAAGTCCTTCAAGGCTTCAAGAGGTGGATCTTGTGTGTCCTCTTCTTTTGTTGGAATCTCATCCTCTTTTGAAGTTTGTTCTCCATCAAAGGCATTTATGATTCCTACATCATCATCATCACAAGAATCTTTCCTTGGAAGGAGGTTATCATCGAATACAACATGTATAGATTCTTCTACTACTAAAGTTCTCTTGTTAAATACACGATAGGCTTTAGAGGTTAAAGAATATCCTATGAAAATAGTTTCATCACTTTTTGCATCAAATTTACCTAAGTTGTCTTTTCCATTATTTAAAACAAAACACTTGCAACCAAAAGGGTGAAAATAGCTAATGTTAGGCTTTTTAGATTTTAAAATCTCATAAGGTGTTTTCTTTAAAATTGGCCTAATCATTACTCGGTTAACAATGTAGCAAGCGGTGTTTGTGGCTTCCGCCCAAAAATATTTAGGCAAATTGTTTTCACAAAGCATGGTTCTAGCCATTTCTTCTAAAGTTCTATTTTTCCTCTCAACTACCCCATTTTGTTGAGGAGTTCGAGGAGCCGAAAAAGTGTGGCTAATACCATTTTCATTTAGAAAATCTTCAAACCCTAAATTTTGAAACCCGGTTCCATGATCACTTCTAATATGAGAAATTCTAAGTTCAAGATCATTTTGGATTAGTTTTGAAAATGTGATGAATTTTTCTAAAGCCTCATCTTTAGTACTTAAAAATAGAACCCAAGTAAATCTAGAAAAATCATCAACAAGAACGAATGCATAAGATTTACCACCCAAGCTCATAGTCCTAATTGGCCCAAATAAATCCATATGGATAAGTTGTAAACATCTACTTGTAGAAACATCATTAATGGATTTAAAGGAAGACTTATGTTGTTTACCCTTAGAGCATGCATCACAAATTTTATCGTTTGAGAACTTAATCTTGGGTAAACCTCTAACTAGATCAAGGGAAACTAGTTTTTCTAAAACACTAATGCTAGCATGTCCTAGTTTCCTATGCCACAACCATGCATCATTTTCATTTTGTGCTACCAAACATGCATGAGATGTATGTATGTCATCTAGATGCACCATGTATATGTTACCTATGCGATAACCTATGAGCATAATATTATTAGATTTAATGTCAACAATTTTGCACCCATTTTTATCAAATAAAACATTAAATCCTTTATCACACAATTGACTTATGCTCAACAAGTTATGTTTAAGACCATCGACATACAAGACAGTTTCAATAAGAATAGTAGAGTGATTACCTATGGAGCCAATACCTTTAATGTGGCCTTTGGAGTTGTCACCAAATGTCACCACTCCTCCACTTTTTGGCTTTAGATCCATGAATCGACTCTTGTCTCCGGTCATATGCCTCGAGCATCCACTATCAAGGTATCATGAGTTTTGACTTTGTGCTTTGTCCTTGTAGCAATGCTCCCCCTACAAACAAAGATATTAAACTTTTGTTTTTGGTACCCAAATCATTTTGGGTCCACGAGTGTTAGCTCCCATTAACTTGGTTCCCTTAGGAATCCAAGGTGACATAGCAACAATATTATTAGATTTTACAAGTTCCTTAGGAACCCATACACTTCTAATCCTTTTAGTTCTACTATGTCTAAGAAGGCTACCTTGTTTGTAGTTATTGGTCCTTTTCTTAGGTTGGTTTGTTTTAGAAGATTCACCTATTTCATGCTTCACACTACCAACATTTTTAAAGGACTCTTTGAGCTTGTTAAGCTCATCTAACACCTTTTGGTGTTCACTATTACATTGAGATAAAAGATTATTAAGGTCAATATTTTCATCTTGGAAGAATTTTAGCTCATCTTTCAACCCTAAAATCTTTTTCTCAAATTTCAAATTAGCTTGAGAAAGTGAGTCATTTTTATCATTTAATTCCGAAATAATTTTCTTATTCCTAATGACCGACTCCTTGTATTTTTCAACTAATTCATCATAGACCTCTTGTAACTCATCATATGCATCATTTAATTCATCATATGTAAAATCAAAAGATGATGAGTTAGAGGTTACCATGTAGGAATCTTCCTCAAGTGCCATGAGGCAAAGGTTGGCCACTTCTTGTTCGTCATCCTCCGATGACTCCTCATCACTCCAAGTAGCAAGTTTGGATTTGAGCTTTGTTTTCTTCTCAAATCCATTCTCCTTGAGTTGAGGGCACTCCGAACGTATGTGGTCAGGTTTATTGCACTCGAAGCAAATGATTTGATCCCTTGCTTCTTCTTTATTTTTACCTTTGAAGTCCATCTTTCTTTGAATTTTTCTTCCACGGTTGGACCTCATGAATCGAGAGAACTTCTTGGCTATCATAGCCAATTCTTCAAGGTCATCCTCCTCACTAGAAGAGCTGTAACCCCATCGTCCCAGTCTGGACGACTGACCGGTCCAAACGGGTTACACGGGGAAAACCAAAGTGAAACCCGTTAAGGTCCCACTCCGATTAGTAACCCTATTTTTTTCCTTTAATTATTATTTTGTCTAGATGCATTCATACATCCTATGCGAAACACGACAACGGAAACACAACGAAAGGATACGAAGCATACGCAACAAGCAATTAAAACAGCCCATTTTACTCTTTTTAACAGGCTGTATCGATACACTATAAGGGCGTATCGATACACCTTGACTAGGTCAACAGCCCATAGTTAACATAGAGGGACCGTATCGGTACACTGGTTGACCGTACCGATACACCCTCGCTGGTCAACTTCTCACGGTCAACGATAAACAACCGTACCGATATGCCTAGGTCCCGTTTCGATACGCCAAAATCTCGTCAACATCTCAGATTTCCAAAAAGATTTTGGCGTATCGATACACCCCCGTGTATCGGTACGCTAAACCTAATCTGAGTCCCAAAGGGTAGGACTGTATCGATACGGCCCTTGGGCGTACCGATATGCCCTGCACTGCAAAACTCAGATTAGCAGCAAAACGCACTAAGGCCCAACTCTAGATGCAATTTACGACTCGCCTAGCCACAAACAAACGCCCATACAACATTTAACAACCATGGAACAACATACGAAGCAATTTAAACGAACAACGGAGCATTAACATCAAGGCATCCACACTTAAGAGAAACTTGCATCCTAAACATACATATACTAGACCATTTCATTCCTAAGAAGCCAACACTTACATAAACACTTCATAACAAGGTTTACATGCCTTAAAACATAACACACAAGCAAACGTGGAACATGGTCATAAGCCTTTAAACACAAGCATTAACAACATAAAGCGAACACAAATGAGTCTAGATACACGCTCCTAAAACACGTAGCATTTCCCATTGCTAAACTACTACATTATTTAATAAACCATACTTGAGCAAACTACCACACGCTTGGACGCCCTTTTCTTGCTCCTTGCTAACTCCAAGCTAATGATCTGCATTGTCGGAAAAAGGAGAGCGTAAGCATAAAGCTTAGTGAGTGGAGCTCAAAAACATAACAACGACAATGCAGGGTTCAAAGCTTTCTTTAAAATAAAGGCCAACACATACAATTCAACCTCAGGCCAACAATATAGGAATTTATCATGGCATCACACTTCATGGTATGCATAAAGGCATGATCCTAGATTTAAAGCAAAACCATTAAAAAGGGAATGATATAGTGAGACACAACATGAACAATACATGGTATGGACAAGCATAACCAAAACACACACGATGGGACTACACATCACCGTTTCGACTAGTAGTTTTCCAATGGGACTACACATCAAAGTACTCTTCTACTAGTCACTACCGGCGAGACTACACATCACCGAGTCTTATACTAGTCGCTACCGGCGGGACCACACATCACCGAAGCAACGACAACCATCACGTGAGGTTCGATACCAACCATGCAACACGATATGCAAATCACCATCATGCGACATGAACACACTATATCATGCACGACCAAAACAACTTGTAACAACATCCACAATTATTCACAAACTTACTACTTACAACCTTACCAACCGCAAGTGGTCTTACTTACCATTTCCGTACACAACCTGCACTAACTCATAGATATTTTACAAGGCATATCAACATAACCATTAATTTCGTCACGCATGATCAACAACATAATAACAAACAACATGCTTCCTCCCAAAGTATTGAAATTTCATGCATAACAAGCTATCATTTCAAGTAATTGAAAAACAAACGGTGAAAGGGGAATTTAAAGAGGCGATACACATCAACTTACTCTTGAGTTTAGATTGACCTTTCAAGCTCAATCCAAACTCTTTCAAAACCACCTTTGAACCAAAACGTTACTTAAAATATTTCCACTCACCATATTTCCTTAAGCAAACCAAGCAAAGCCGACTCAAGCCTCCACAACTTCCGGAATCGTGCCCGAACCTCCCAAGGTCAAATCCGCTGTTTCTAACCAATCAAAAGCAATGTATTAACCTCTTAATCAACCACAAATTTACTGTTACACATCAGCTCTCAATTCCCTAACATTTTCTCTACAATTCAAAGCCGAAATCCTCCCAAATAATCCCATTTTCGTACTCCAGCATAACCCAGCCATTACCTCTCAATTTAAACACTTAAAACACTCCAAAACATGTCCAAAACATCATCCTAAGGCTGTACAACCATCAGCCTTTCATTTTCCCACATAAACACTTTAAAAACTCCCATTTTCCACTCCTAAAAATCACCTACAGCAGTAGCTACGGGAATCCATTCAAACCAACACTATCACCACTTAAAAATCATCAAAAAAACATATAAAACACCTACCCAATGTTACTATAACATAAGCCCAACAATTTTTCACAAAACCATTCCAAAAACACAAATTTCGACACTTTAAATATACCCCTAAAAACTCATTTTGAGATTTTTGTTAAAATCCCACCATTTTAAGATAAAAGGTGTCTTAGGGTGAGATTAGTTAAAATTTAAACTCTACAAATCAAAAACAAGCCAAGAAGCCATTAAAGTTTCATGCTTTTCTTCAAACTTGAAAACTTCAAAAACTCAAAAAGAGGATTTCTATGAAAACTAAAGCTATGGAAATGTTGGAAATCATGAGGAGAGTTCAAAAACGCAATTAACTCGAAGAGAGCCCTTGAATTGATAAAGAGATTTGATGAAATAGTGCTTTAGGGGATAATAGGGGTTTTAGGTTTTCAAAAATGGTGGAATGAAGAAGATGAGCATTTTTTTCAAATAAAACCCCCTTTTTTGTCATCTTATTTCCCTTTCATTTTAAAATTTACCAAAATGTCATTAATGAAATCAAACCATTTTAATTAAACCAAAACCCAATTTAATTTAAAACGAGCCCACGATTCAAACCTGATTTACCCGAGTAACATCCGACCCCTAAACTCGAGGCGTTACAACTCTCCCCCACTTAAGGAATTTCGTCCCCGAAATTTCCTAACGGAAAGAGATAAGGAAACTGCCTTTCCATATCCTTCTTTCTCTACCCCAAGTGGCTTCTTCCACACTTCTGTGTCGCTACCTAACCTTGACAAGCTCGATTGACCTCCCACGCAACACTGAAGGTAAAAAATGCACATCTCAACACGATCTTTAATATTTGAATATCTCTTTGACTGATCATCGGACTGAGGGTGATACGTTGTACTGAAATTCAGACGGGTACCCAAAGCAACATGCAGACATTCCCAAAAGCTAGCTGTAAGCCTCGAATTTCTACCTGACACGATCGACTTCGACACACCACATAATCTCACAACTCACTGATGAACAAATCGGCTAACTTACGTATGAACGACTATGAAATGAGCACACCTTGTGAAACGGTCAACAATCACCCTAACTGAATTCTTCTTAAAGGAAGTCAAAAGCAAACCTGATACGAAGTCCGTCGTAACATTTTCTCACTTCCATTTTGAAATTCTCAACGGTTGTAACAAACCAGACGGAAATTGAGATTCTGCCTTAACACACTGACAAACCTCACACTTGCTCACAAAATCGGTAACACCTCTCTTCAGACCAACCCAATAGCACTCATCTTTCAATCCACGGTCCATCTTTGTACTACGGGGATGCATAGCAAACGGACTACTGTGCGCTTCAATCAAGATCGTACGCCTCAAATCACTGTCATCTGACACAACTATCCTATCTCTGAAACACAAGACCCCACCAACACTGAAACTGTAGCCTGTATGTCTTCCTTTCGCTATATTTTGCACGTGAGGTGCCAAAGATCAATCTAACAGCTACTTCTCTCAATTCAACTGACCTAAAGTAGATCCCTCCTGAAGCTCGGCCACTAGACCGACATCACCGGAAAAACTCTATCTAACAAACATGGCTCTCAACTCAACGGCTACCTTTCTACACAAAGCATTCGCCACAACATTGGCTTCACCCGGATTATACTTAATCTAGAAACCATAGGCCTTAAGCAATTTTAACCACCTACGTTGTCTAAGATTCCACTCTTCTTATGTCTTCAAAATTTTCAAGCTCTGATGATCTGTACACACTATGCATTTCTCACCATACAAGTAATGCATTTCTCATCAAAGTAAACACAACTGCAGCTAACTCTATATCATGTGTCGGATAATTACGCTCACGAGTCTTCAACTGTCTCGAGGCATAAGCCACCACTCTTCTGTATTGCATGAGAACACAACCTAACCCTACATATGAAGAATCATGGTAAACTACATACTCTTTCCCCGACTCTGGCTAAGTCAAAATCGATGCATTGGTCACAGCTTCTTTCAATTTCTCAAAGGCTTGTTGTCTCGCATCTGGCCACTCGAACTGAACATTCTTCTGAAGCAACTTCGTCAAATGAGCGACTATCTTCGAGAAATCATTCACAAACCTCCTATAGTATCCGGCTAAGCCTAGAAAACTACGAATCCTTGTCACAGGTTTCGGTTGCTTCTACTCAACAATGGCTTCTATCTTCTTCAGACCAATTCTAATCCCATCGGCTGGCACTACATGACCAGAACTACTTGTCGGATCTAGAACTCACACTCACTCAACTTTGCATACAACTGTTTGTCTAACAAGGTCTGCAGAACTATCTTCAAATGTCGGTCATAGTCTTCCTCGGGACTCGAGTACACCAAAATATCATCTATGAAAACAATCACAAACTGATCTAAGTACTGATAGAAAATTCTGTTCATCATACCAAAAAAGCAGCTGGCGCATTAGTCTAACCAAACGGCATAACCAAGAATTTATAACGACCATATCTAGTCCTAAAAGCTGTCTTCGGTACATCAACCTCTTTTACCTTCAACTGGTAATACCCGGAGCTCGAATCTATCTTAGAAACATTGAAACACTTCTAAGCTGATCGAATAAATCATCAATTCTCGGCAACGGATACTTTTTCTTCACTGTCAACTGATCCGACTATCTGTAATCTATGCACATTCTCATACTAGCGTCTTTCTTCTTCACAAACAGTACAGGTGCGCCCCAAGGCGGAGAACTCGGAAAGGATAAAACTTCCATCTAACAACTCTTGCAACTAAGTCTTTAATTCGTTCAATTCCTTCAGTGCCATACAGTACGGAGCAATCGAAACAGGAGCAGATTCCGTATACATCTCTATAGCAATTCTACTCCTCTACCAGGCGGTAAACCAGACAATTCTTCCGGAAACACTTTTGGGAGATCGCAGACCGTTCTGATATCCTATGGTCTGACCTCGATCTATTTCAGATTCATCCCTAAGCTAGGTAGGCCTGACAACCAAACTCAAACAACCTCTGAGCCTCGAAAGCTGAAACAACATTCGATACGAAATCCACATTCTCACCTACCATTACAATCTCATAGTCATCCGCAAGTTTTAAGAAAACTCTCTTTGACTCAAAGTCTACCCTAACCCTATGTTCTACAAGTCAATTCATGCCCAGTATCACATCAAAACCGTAAAGAGGCAATCCCATCACATCTACTGGAAACGAGTGACCCTGAACCACCAATGGACATCTTTTGTACATCTTCCTGACCACAACTGCATCCCTGAGGGAGCTAGTAACACTAAAACCTACCTCTAATATCTCACAAGGTAAATTCAACAACTTCGCATGCTCACTCAAAATATACGAATGCGTAGATCCGAAATTAATCAGAGGAAACAAACTTAATGACTGAGTCGGGAGATTACCTACTATAACATCGAAATCACTCTGAAGTCAACTCATAGGTCTTCACTTCTTTTACCAACTCATATTAGGATCGGTCACATTATTCTTCCTCAACAGAAACTAACTCATATCATGCTGACCCAAACAGACAAACTGCACTTCAAACTCTGGTACGGTCATACTGCCCTGAACTAAAGCGATGAACTCTCTCATCATTCACATTCTCTGAAACCTCAGATTCATGATTACCAGTTCCAGGCCCACGCCTCGGCCTCATACTTGCCAAAGACAACAACACAACAACAAACGAAACACGCAAGCAAACATATGGGGTTAGCAAGGGGCAAGGGTCCAAGGTGCTCAAGTATATTCCTTTACAAAATCTTTTCAAATAAGTAATAGTAGCAATGGGAACTCGACACTATGCCTCAACACAACCATCATGCTAACACATGCTTTCAAACACCGTGCGAACAATCAAGCAACAAGCATACATGGCAAAACATTCACAAAGACATAGTAACATCATAACACTTCAAACTTACCTCACTTACCTACCTGAGGTCTCGGAACCTCAGGCTCTGCTACCACCAAATGTAACCCCCTCGTCCCAGTCTGGACGACTGACCGGTCCGAACGGGTTACACGGGGAAAACCGAAGCGAAACCCGTTAAGGTCCCACTCCGATTAGCAACCCTATTTTTTTCCTTTAATTATTATCTTGTCTAGAGGCATTCATACATCATATGCGAAACACGACAGCGGAAACACAACGAAAGGATAAGAAGCATACGCAACAAGCAATTAAAACAGCCCAATTTACTCTTTTTTAACAGGCCGTATCGATACACTATAAGGGCGTATCGATACGCCTTGACTAGGTCAACAGCCCATAGTCAACATAGGGGGACCGTATCGGTACACTGGTTGACCGTACCGATACGCCCTCGCTGGTCAACTTCTCACGGTCAACGATAAACAACTGTACCGATACGCCTAGGTCCCGTTTCGATACGTCAACATCTCAGATTTCAAAAGAGGTTTTGGCGTATCGATACACCCCCGTGTATCGATACGCTAAGCCTAATCTGAGTCCCAAAGGGTAGGACTGTATCGATACGCCCTTGGGCGTACCGATACGCCCTGCACTGCAAAACTCGCCTAGCCACAAACAAACGCCCATACAACATTTAACAACCATGGAACATCATACGAAGCAATTTAAACGAACAACGGAGCATTAACATCGAGGCATCCACACTTAAGAGAAACTTGCATCCTAAACATATATATACTAGACCATTTCATTCCTAAGAAGCCAACACTTACATAAACACTTCATAACAAGGTTTACATGCCTTAAAAAATAACACACAAGCAAACGTGGAACATGGTCATAAGCCTTTAAACACAAGCATTAACAACATAAAGCCAACACAAATGAGTCTAGATACACGCTCCTAAAACACGTAGCATTTCCCATTGCTAAACTACTACATTATTTAATAAACCATACTTGAGCAAACTACCACACGCTTGGACGCCCTTTTCTTGCTCCTTGCTAACTCCAAGCTAATGATCTGCATTGTCGGAAAAAGGAGAGCGTAAGCATAAAGCTTAGTGAGCGGAGCTCAAAAACATAACAACGACAATGCAGGGTTCAAAGCTTTCTTTAAAATAAAGGCCAACACATACAATTCAACCTCAGGTCAACAATATAGGCATTTATCATGGCATCACACTTCATGGTATGCATAAAGGCATGATCCTAGATTTAAAGAAAAACCATTAAAAAGGGAATGATATAGTGAGACACAACAAGAACAATACATGGTATACACAAGCATAACCAAAACACACACGGTGGGACTACACATCACCGTTTCGACTAGTAGTTTTCCAATGGGTCCACACATCACCGGAGCAACGACAACCATCACGTGAGGTTCGATACCAACCATGCAACACGATATGCAAATCACCATCATGCGACATGAACACACTATATCATGCACGACCAAAACAACTTGTAACAACATCCACAATTATGCACAAACTTACTACTTACAACCTTACCAACCGCAAGTGGTCTTACTTACCATTTCCGTACACAACCTGCACCAACTCATAGATATTTTACAAGGCATATCAACATAACCATTAATTTCGTCACGCATGATCAACAACATAATAACAAACAACATGCTTCCTCCCAAAGTATTGAAATTTCATGCATAACAAGCTATCATTTCAAGTAATTGAAAAACAAACGGTGAAAGGGGAATTTAAAGAGGCGATACTCATCAACTTACTCTTGAGTTTAGATTGACCTTTCAAGCTCAATCCAAACTCTTTCAAAACCACCTTTGAACCAAAACGTTACTTAAAATATTTCCACTCACCATATTTCCTTAAGCAAACCAAGCAAAGCCGACTCAAGCCTCCACAACTTCCGGAATCGTGCCCGAACCTCCCAAGGTCAAATTCGTTGTTTCTAACCAATCAAAAGCAATGTATTAACCTCTTAATCAACCACAAATTTACTGTTACACATCAGCTCTCAATTCCCTAACATTTTCTCTACAATTCAAAGCCGAAATCCTCCCAAATAATCCCATTTTCGTACTCCAGCAAAACACAGCCATTACCTCTCAATTTAAACACTTAAAACACTCCAAAAAATGTCCAAAACATCATCCTAAGTATGTACAACCATCAGCCCTTCATTTCCCCACATAAACACCTTAAAAACTCCCATTTTCCACTCCTAAAAATCACCTACAGCAGTAGCTACGGGAATCCATTCAAACCAACACTATCACCACTTAAAAATCATCAAAAAAACATATAAAACACCTACCCAATGTTACTATAACATCAGCCCAACAATTTTTCACAAAACAATTCCAAAAACACAAATTTTGACACTTTAAATATACCCCTAAAAACCCATTTCGGGGTTTTTGTTAAATCCCACCATTTTAAGATATAAGGTGTCTTAGGGTGAGATTAGTTCAAATCTAAACTCTACAAATCAAAAACAAGCCAAGAAGCCATTAAAGTTTCATGCTTTTCTTCAAACTTGAAAACTTCAAAAACTCAAAAAAAGGATTTCTATGAAAACTAAAGCTATGAAAATGTTGGAAATCATGAGAAGAGTTCAAAAACGCAATTAACTCGAAGAGAGCCCTTGAATTGATGAATAGATTTGATGAAATAGTGCTTTAGGGGATAAGAGGGGTTTTAGGTTTTCAAAAATGGTGGAATGAAGAAGATGAGCATTTTTTTTCAAATAAAACCCCCCTTTTGTCATCTTATTTCCCTTTCATTTTAAAATTTACCAAAATGCCATTAATGAAATCAAACCCTTTTAATTAAACCAAAACCCAATTTAATTTAAAACGAGCCCACGATTCAAACCCGATTTACCCGAGTAACATCCGACCCCTAAACCCGGGGCGTTACAAGAGCTTTCCTCAAGTAGTGAAGCTTTGAGGGTTATTCTCATTTTCTTCTTCTTTTCAACTTCTAGCTTCTCTACTCTCTTCTCTTTCTTTTTCTTCTCTTCTTCCCTTCCTTGCTTCATAATCTCATGAGTGAGGAGAGAACCTGTTGAACATACGCTTTAAATTTTGATATAACTAAAAACCTAAGGGCTAAAATGAAAATATCAAAACAAATTTAAAAGTCCTTAAAATTCCCTATATCTTGTTAAAGACCATTTTATAGCTAAAACCAAAGACTTACAAAATATTTTTTAAGTATTTTAAAAGTCGAAACAGTGATTTTTCAAGCCCCGTTTCGAAACGGCCCAAGGCGTTTCGAAACACTTTCAGTTCGATGTGCACCTGTTCCGAAACGGGTATCGGAACGGGTCAAGGCGTTTCGAAACGGTATGACTCGTTTCGAAACTGTTCTTCATTTAAAAGAACAAAGGGCAACGGTCTTTAAACAAATTTTTGAAATTAAACAGGGCGTTCCGAAACGGGCTTAGGCCGTTTCGAAACACCCCTTTGGCAGTGGCATAGCCGTTCCGAAACGGCCCTAGGCGTTTCGAAACGGGCTCTCGTAGACGCTCCTAACGGCTATATTATTTGAAAGCCGTTCCGAAACAGGTGACCCCGTTCCGAAACGGTAGGCGTCTGGAAGCTGAAAAGTTGTGAGAAAAACATCCCCAACGGCTCCAAAGACTCTCCAAAGGCTCCTAACGGCTATAGACTCAAACAACACTATAAATACAGCCTTAGATCAATATTGAAGCAACAAGAAAGAGGAAGAAACATCAAGAAATCATATTCAAGCATTCAAGCTTCCAAGAGTTTATATCGAGCTTATTTTTCGATCTTTCTTGTAAAAACACTAGAGTGTTCTTCGTTGTAATTCTTGAGCTAGTGTTTTTCGGGTGTGTGAGAGAGCTTAAACTTCGCAAACACTTTCCTTGTGAGGATTTTCTAGTTTGCTCATTTGTATCCAACTTTGGGATAGGATTCAATAGGCTTTGGGGTATAAGTCTATTGAAGTGTGTAAGGTTACTCCTTGTCCTTAAAGGAAAGACAAATTAGTGAATTTGTGGGAAATCCTTAGTGTGGACGCTAAGGTAGTGGATGTAGACTTTGGTTAGAAAGTCGAACCACTCTAAATCGCTTTGCAATTTTTATCTTTGCAATTAGCTTCCGCCGCAACTTTCAAAAATCCAATTCACCCCCCCCCTCTTGGTTTTATCCGATCGATTGCCACGTTCTACAATTGGCATCAGAGCTTTGGTTCATTAGAAGGTCTTACAACCTCTTGAAAAAGATCCAAGAAGTGTGCAATCATCTACAAAGTCATCCATGGCATCCACCTCAAATATTGTAGCTTGGGGAGATTCTCAACCCACCAACAAGCCTCCCTTCTTCAATGGAGTAAACTATGCCTATTGGAAAAACCGCATGAAGCTCTTCATCCAAGCTTATGATCTTGAAGCTTGGAAAATCATCATGAGAGGATACATAGCACCAACGAGCAATATTGAATCATGGAGCGTTGAAGAAGACAAGGGATTCTCAACAAACGCAAAGGCTATGCATCTCATCTTTTGTGCCCTTGGCCCGGACGAGTATGGAAGGGTGTCATCTTGTTCCAATGCAAAAGAAATTTGGGACAAACTTGAAGTTACACATGAAGGTACAAATCAAGTAAAGGAGACCAAAATCGGGCTCCTCAATTTAAGTTATGAGAACTTCAAGATGGACCCCGAGGAAGACATCAAAACCATGTCCGATCGATTCTCCGTAATCGTAAATGGTTTAAAAGGTTATGGCGAAGTAATCCCCGAAGACAAACTTGTGAGGAAGATGATCTACTCTCTTCCCAATACATGGGATTCGAAGAAAACGGCCATAATTGAAGCAAAGGACCTCAAAGTTCTCAAATTAGATGAGCTTATTGGTTCCTTGCTTACTCACGAAATGATGTCAACGGGCAAGGAAGAAAAGAAGAACGAAGTGGAGAAAAAGAAAGTTGGTCTTGCTCTTAAAGCATCCAAAAGAGATGATGATTCTAGCGAAGAAGATGAAGAAAAAGAAATGGCAATGTTTGCCAAAAGATTTAAAAACTTCATGTTGACCAACAAAGGAAGAAGATTCCAAAGAGAAGAGGGATTCAAAAGCAACAAAGGGAGAGATCCTCTAACTTGCTATGAGTGCAACAAACCGGGACATATCAGAATCGATTGTCCTCAACTAAATAAAAATAGCTATGAGAGGAAGAAGCACAAGGCTCACGTAGCTACTTGGAGCGATGACTCTTCCGACGAGGACGAGGATGAAGTAGCCAACTTGTGTCTTATGGCCTTCGAGGATGACTCAATGGTAACCTCTAATTCATCTTATTCATTTGATTATACTTTTGATGAATTACAAGAGGTTTATAATGAATTAGCCTTAGAGTATGAGAAGTTGATTTTGAAAAATAGAAAAATTACTTCAAAATTGAAAAATGAAAATGACTCTCTCTCTAAGACTAATAAGGAATTTGAAAGTAAATTTGGAGAAATGCAAGCCCAAATAAACGATTTTGAAAAGAAAAATAAAGACTTGCAAAATTTACTTTCAAAGGTCCATGAAGATCATCAAAAGGAACTTGATGATCTTAAAGCTTCTTTCAACAAAGTTGGGACAAAATTAGTTGAAAAATGTGAAAATTCAAGACCCAACTATGTTAGAAAGAACTATCATGGGTATAGACAAAGATCACCTAATCGAAAAAAGATTAGGAGCATTTGGGTTCCAAAAGGACTCATTGCTAACAAAGATTTTGATCTATTGTCAAAATGGATACCCAAAGGGACTAAATTACTAGGAACTAACTCTTATGGACCCAAAAGAGTTTGGGTACCAAAACATACATAGTTCCTTTTTATAGGTGTGTTGGAGCCATGATATGCAAATTTGAAGAATCTTGAAAGCTCTAGACACACATAATGGAAGGACACTTGAAGAAGTTCAATCGACATATCTTGACTCAAGTGGTAACATTTTTTTTTGGTGCAAAATTTACTCTTACATGTTGATTTAAATGAATACTTTGTGTTAAAACATGTTTGAGATTCCCCATATGTTGTATAAATGCTTCTAGTGAGGGGGAGTTATGTTTTGCATGTGTGCTTAATTTTTTTTTGCTGTTCCTGCTCAATCATATCATATATGCATGTTTGGCCTCTTAGAAAATCATCTTCTCTGCATTTTAGAGCCTCATCTGCACTTCCAGGCCCAGGTGTATCGAAACGGGTTAACCCGTTCCGATACGGGTATGTTAAAATTTGTCCTGAGAGAAGGGCGTTTCGAAACGGCCACAGGCGTTTCGAAACGTTTTCGGTTCGATGTAAGGGTGTATCGGAACGCGTTCCGATACGGGTCAATCGTGTTTCGAAACGGTCAGCCCCGTTTCGAAACGAGTTGTCAAAGGTTTTAAGAAGGGTCAAACCCTAGCCGCCCCGTTCCGAAACGGTCGTGACCGTTCCGAAACGGCCTCGCGGACAGCCCTATTTAGGGCTTCTAAAAGCTCAAAATCCTATTTTTTATCAAACTCTTAAAACCCTAACCGACCCCCCTTCTATAAATACCCTCTAAAACCCTTTGTTTTTCACAAAATTGTGAGGGGTTTTGCTCTAAAACACATATCTAAGCAAGCTTCATCAATCTTGTGCAAAGATTTCTCTCAAATCATCCAAAATCTCAAACTAAGGTAATTTTTCTTATTTTTCTTCTTTTTCAAATTATGTTCGAATCATAGGATAGAAAAATTTATTCTTGTATACATTATATGTTTTTAGTTATGGGTTATTCGAATCTTGTAAAAACTTTTCAAAATCTCAAAATTTTTGATTCGAATATAAAATTTTTTAATCGTATTTTTTTTAATTTTGTTTTTCAAAAACCTAAGTGGGATTTCCTATTGGATTGATTTTAATTATCAATGCATACAATTTTAAAACTCTTGCTTAATATTTTAGATGGCGGATCAAGCGAACAAAAAGCGCAAAGCCGTTCAATCCGGTGAATCGAGCATTCGTCCAAATATCACTCAGCTCTTTCAAAAAACTCTTAGAACTCCAGACCAGCGTGCTCGTTTTGCTTATGTCAAGGACTTTGCAGTTCGTAAGGAAAGAGTTATTGATGTCGAATTCCTTAATTCCGAGCGATTCTTCTTTCGGTATCTTGGTCGTTTGGATGAGTGGGATCTTCTTTTCTTCTTGAGCATCGAAGATATTTGCTACAAAAACATGGTACTCCTTTTCTACTCTAATGCTCGTTTTCTTTACGATGAAACCAAAACCGAGATAGTAGGAATTGAGTCATCTTTGTTGGGAAAGAAGTTTGTTATCAATATTGCTCTTTTGGAGTCTGCCCTTAAACTCAAAAATGAGGGTCTTGAAGATGAACGCCATTTTGGCACTTTTACCGGAAAAGCTCTAAATTTAGATGTACATGATCGTGTGCTTCATCTTATTGTTTCTTGGTTTATTCGACCATCCGGGGGTAAATACTCCCACATCCGAGAAAAAGATCACTTTTGGCTAGAGTGTTTCCGTAGGGGTGAGCGCCCAAATGTCCCTAAAATTATTTTTGCTGAGATTGTCAATAACATTAAGCTTATTGACACGAATGAGTTAATTTCGTTCACCTATGGGATTGTTTTGAGTTTCCTCTTCCATCATCTCAATATTGACTGTACCTATGACTTCCCGGAACCTCGCAAGACCAAGATTGGAGAATCCTCTCTTCGCAAGTCAGGATTCACTTATGTGAATGGTATTTGGGAAAGGGTTGATAGGGAAGCGGTTCCTCCTCCTGTTGCTCCTCCGCCTCAAGATCAAGTGGGAAACACTGATGCTCTCACTACTCTCCTTACCCAGCGATTCAATGCCTTAGATTCTAGACTTGATACTATGGACACTCGCATTGCTTCAAGCTTTGAATCTATGGGCAATCGGTTGAAGAACGTTGAAGATGGTCTTCATACTCTCTCAACTTCGCATGCCAACCTTGATCTTTCCTTCTCTACACTTTATGGGCAATGGACAAAGTTTCATCGTTCGCAAGCCAAGGATGATGATGATGATGATTCGGATGACGAGGCTTAGGATAGTCATATCATATCATATCATATTATATTATCTATGCATTTAGGATTGAGTTTGTTTCTTCATGTTTTATCATGTTTTTAGGAACCTATAATATTGATCGATTATCTTGGAATTTGATTATGAACTTATTGTTTATGCTTTGGATATCAATTATGATTGCTTATTATTGATTATTGGTACTAATCTTCTTTATGAGCTTGTTTCTTTTTGATCTAACAAAAAGGGGGAGAAGATAGCCATGCCATATGCCACCAAAAATTTTTTTCAAACTATTAAAATTTTTAGATTTTTAAATTTGTCTTAAGGTTTTGATCATTGATTTCAAAAGTCACAAGTTTTAAATTTCAAAACCTATCTTAAATTAAGGGGGAGTTAGAATATCTTCAAAATTTTCAAAATTCTTAAAAATTCTAACTTTGGTTTTGTTATATCAAAAAGGGGGAGATTGTTGAACATACGCTTTAAATTTTGATATAACTAAAAACCTAAGGGCTAAAATGAAAATATCAAAACAAATTTAAAAGTCCTTAAAATTCCCTATATCTTGTTAAAGACCATTTTATAGCTAAAACCAAAGACTTACAAAATATTTTTTAAGTATTTTAAAAGTCGAAACAGTGATTTTTCAAGCCCCGTTTCGAAACGGCCCAAGGCGTTTCGAAACACTTTCAGTTCGATGTGCACCTGTTCCGAAACGGGTATCGGAACGGGTCAAGGCGTTTCGAAACGGTATGACTCGTTTCGAAACTGTTCTTCATTTAAAAGAACAAAGGGCAACGGTCTTTAAACAAATTTTTGAAATTAAACAGGGCGTTCCGAAACGGGCTTAGGCCGTTTCGAAACACCCCTTTGGCAGTGGCATAGCCGTTCCGAAACGGCCCTAGGCGTTTCGAAACGGGCTCTCGTAGACGCTCCTAACGGCTATATTATTTGAAAGCCGTTCCGAAACAGGTGACCCCGTTCCGAAACGGTAGGCGTCTGGAAGCTGAAAAGTTGTGAGAAAAACATCCCCAACGGCTCCAAAGACTCTCCAAAGGCTCCTAACGGCTATAGACTCAAACAACACTATAAATACAGCCTTAGATCAATATTGAAGCAACAAGAAAGAGGAAGAAACATCAAGAAATCATATTCAAGCATTCAAGCTTCCAAGAGTTTATATCGAGCTTATTTTTCGATCTTTCTTGTAAAAACACTAGAGTGTTCTTCGTTGTAATTCTTGAGCTAGTGTTTTTCGGGTGTGTGAGAGAGCTTAAACTTCGCAAACACTTTCCTTGTGAGGATTTTCTAGTTTGCTCATTTGTATCCAACTTTGGGATAGGATTCAATAGGCTTTGGGGTATAAGTCTATTGAAGTGTGTAAGGTTACTCCTTGTCCTTAAAGGAAAGACAAATTAGTGAATTTGTGGGAAATCCTTAGTGTGGACGCTAAGGTAGTGGATGTAGACTTTGGTTAGAAAGTCGAACCACTCTAAATCGCTTTGCAATTTTTATCTTTGCAATTAGCTTCCGCCGCAACTTTCAAAAATCCAATTCACCCCCCCCTCTTGGTTTTATCCGATCGATTGCCACGTTCTACAGAACCCACTAGCTCATCAAGCTTTAAAGTCTTCAAATTTTTTGCCTCTATGATGGCGGTTCTCTTCCCATCCCAAGATTCGGGAAGTGAGTAAAGTAGCTTCCGGACAAGCTTGTCTTCCGGTATAGTCTCTCCAAATCCTTTGAGCCCATTGACTATGGTAGAGAAGAGATCAAACATCTTGGACACCGTCTCATCGGGCTCCATCTTGAAATTCTCATAACTAAGATTGAGAATTCCAATCTTAGTTTCCTTGACATCGTTGGTTCCCTCATAGGTGGTCTCAAGAGTATCCCATACTTCCTTGGCACTCTCAATGGATGAGACTTTGGAATAGATGTCGGGTCCAAAGGAGAAAAAAAAACATGTGAAGAGCCTTGTCATTTATTTGAATCTTCTTTCTTTCATCTTCACTCATCTCTATCTTTTTCTTCAACACCATTTTCCCTTCATTATCTTGCTTCAATGGAATGTAAGGATCATCTTCAATGACATCCCACACCAAGTAATCATTGGACTTGATGAAGAGGCGCATCCTATTCTTCCAAAAGGGATAGTTGTCACCATTGAAGAATGGTGGCTTTGTGGTGGATTGTGACTCATACATACTTGAACCGGAGGTAGAAGTCATGGCTTGATTTTTTTTTATCTCACTCTTCCTAGGAACTCCTCTTGTGGTTGTGAATCCTTCAAAGAGGTAGGCTCTGATACCAATTGTTGAGTGGATCGATTGAATGATCAAGACCAAGAGGGGGTGAATTGGGATTTAAAAATTTTGTGGAGTGAAAGGGTAATTTAAAAATGAAGAACAAAGGATTTTAGAGTGGTTCAAGTTCCAAATGAACTCTACATCCACTACCTTAGCTACCACTAAGGATTTCAACAATTCACTATTTGTTCTTCCCCTTTTCAAGGCTTAGGAGGTAACCTTTACACAACCGGTTAAATTTTTCTACCTAAAAATTGACCAAACCCTCACAAATAATCAAAGAAGAAATTGGACAATAAGTATATCTCTCTAATACAAATTTGTCCCTTGAAGTACAACACTCAACCCAAATTTGAAGATAAAATAAGAATTGGAAACAACTCAATTTGGGGATTACAAAAGATTGGAAATAAAGCACACTTGAGGTTGGATTTTTGCTTGAATGTTTGTCTTTAATGCAATAGTTGTTGCTGGTGTTCAAAGAGCTTCAATTTATACTTCTTCTATCAATTCTAGCCGTTTGGGTGGTTGGGGAATTGAATAGAGCCGTTGGGACCCTCTCTTTCCACCATAAATGCACTTCTGCAGCTATTTGTATCGGTACACGGGGAGCCGTATCGATACCTGTCTCAAAAAGGAAAGAGTTGTTGTACATAATAAAGAGGGGGTATCGAAACGCACGTAGGCGTATCGGTACGGGACAGGGAGTGTATCGAAACGGATAAGACCGTATCGATACCTTTTTCTCAACATAGCTCACTGGAAGTTTCTGTTTCGATACGAGGGTTTACCGTATCGATACGGGTCAACTACCATTTTAAATGTTGGTTACCTAACAACTGACACCAACGGTCGAAAGCATTTAAAACAATTCGAATTAAAAATTCAATTAAAACCGTATCGATACGGGTGAAGCCGTATCGATACACCATTCAAACTCCTTCAGTTTTTACAGAGGGGCGTATCGATACAGATGAAATCTGTTTCGATACGCTGTTTCGATACGGTTAAGAGCGTATCCAAAACGCGTCCTTCCAGTAGCCAACTTAGTAAAAAAGGTATCGATACGGCTGGAAGCGTATCGATACACCTGGACGGTTTTGGACACTTTGGCCTTGGAACACTTAGAAAATATTTGGAGTTTGAGTTTTTCAAATCAGTTTTAAAGTGCTGGTGATTTAAAACTTTTTAAGGGACTTAGAAAATAATTTCAAGTTTTTTTTCAATTTGATCCTTAACGATTTAATTATATCAAAATCAAACATAGATTTCACATTAACTTTCACGTTATCGACCATTAATTTTTTGACGGGAAATGGTTAACTTGTTATTTTTTTAAGTTGGTGATCATATTTTACAAATTACTCAAAGAAAAAGTATTTTATAGTCAAATGATTACTTATCTATTTAACCCCCCAATACAATTAAATATTAATGTCGTACAGTGTAAAAATATTAAATGCTGAAAAAGAATATTAAACATGTGAAATGTTGTGGTAGTATATTTTATTTTTATGAAATTAGTTAGGAAATGCCCTTATTTTGAAATCTCCGAAAGTTTTAAAATAAAGCATTACCTCCAACATTTTAAGCCCCTAATTTAAAATCTCAAACGGATACAAAATTCGTCAAATTAGCATTTGATATGCAAATCAGTCATAGTATATATTCTTATCTAAATTCGGTAAACTAGAGAGATAGACGTGTAATTTCAGTGGATTGAAAAAACAAGTTGTGGCATCAAAAGCTTTATCCATTTGAATATTTAATATACAAATTCGAATATTTTAATATTTTAATAAAGTGTACAATATATTCTAATATTTAATATACATATTCGAATATTTTGATATTTTAATTTAAGTTCAAATATGTATATTAAATATTCAAATATTTACATACTTTAATTTAAGTTCAAATATGTATATTAAATATTCGAATATTTATATACTTTAACTTAAGTTCAAATATGTATATTAAATATTCGAATTTTTTTAATATTTTAATTTAAGTTCGAACCCCCTTATTGTTGGAAAAATGTGAGAAATTGGAAACTTTGAGCCATATTTTCTAGTGGTAAAGGTGGATGTTCGAATGATAAATTTATTAATTTATATTCTACTCCATGAGACCTTTACAACGGTATCTCATATGCTCAAAACGGTTGAGAAATGAATGAGAAATTGATGCTCAAAGTGAGGTTGTTATGAATTGTGTTAAGGAAAATATGAACCCCTTATCCCACATGGGTGGGATAACAAACTTGGGAATGGTTTAAATACACCAACCCACTTGAAAGTCATTGAATGACTTGAATGAACATTATGCCTCGCGCACAAGCGCAGGGGTGCAAATCGAAGCTCGTCGAACCCATTCGGGTTGGGGCGCGCACACACGTCGCCGGTCCGGTTCTACTTAGGACCTGCGGATATTTTACCCACTTCGAATTAAATTTTTTCCTTATATACAACATATCTTTTTGAATATTCCGAATTTAATAGAAAAATTTGTGACTTTCATTAAATCGGATATTAAAAGATATTAAAGCAATTCATAAGAGAAATATTCGTTTAAATAAGGCATTAATTGATTATTTCCGATTTTGCTCGGATACAAAGTCAATGGCTTTAATTCGGAATATTTATCTTCCATGTTTTTCCTCCTCCCCTCCCCTATATAAACCGTGCTCCTCCTCAGTTTCAAAGCACTCCAAAAATTGTTTTCTCTCTCATTTTTTCTTTCAACCGGTGATAGGCTAAGACAAGGCTCTAGTTCGAGATCTCTTCAGTTCGTGCCTCTGTCGAAGATCTTCTTGTTGTTGTATCCTGGGAGACGAACGACCAACCAAACTCAAGCACCTCGGAGTGGTCGAAATTTGTCTAAAGGAAACTGCTCTTCGCAGGCCTCAACTTTAATCGGGTTTTATAATTCTTTTCTTCTATTTATTTGATTAAAGTTATTTCTTTTATTTTATTTTTATTATCGTCTTGGATTGATTACTTTGTAACAATCTTAAGACAAACTCTTCTTCTACCTTTCTTCTAATCCGAGACGATATAATCGTAATAGAGATAGCAAATAAATTGGTTTCAGGATTTATCCTGCTGTTTTAACGGATTTGCTAAAATCTCAAAGTTGGACAAATCTGTTTACAGAAATTGTCGGTAATAAACGAGAAATTAATTTTCTGTTTATTGGAATTTATTTTAATTCCTCTTTGTTTCTTTTGAACATAAATGATGACTATTGGAGATTCTGTTGATTCTACTGCTAAGGTCCTTGCACCTGCACAGACTCCGAAACAACCGATACCGAATCTGAATGCAACGGCAGTGGAAATGAGCCACAATGAGAAGCCGTCAAAATTATGCGGACAGAATTTTAAGACATGGCAACAGAAGATGATGTTCTATCTGACCATGTTGAATCTGGCAAAGTATCTAAAGGAAGATCCCTCAGTTGTCGTCGTAGGGGATGGAGAAGGAGAGGTGGATGGTCTCACCGCCTTCAGTATCACAGAGTCTTGGAACAATGTTGATTTTCTGTGTCGAAACTACATCCTCAACGGACTACAAGACTCGTTGTATCTGGTATATGATGTGTACAAAACAGCAAAACAGCTGTGGGCAGCACTGGATAATAAGTACAAAGCAGAGGATGCTGGGGCTAAAAAGTTTTTAGTAGCCAAATTTTTGAACTTTACTATGGTTGATTCAAAACCAGTAGTAAATCAAGTTGAAGAATTCCAACTAATCATTCATGGAATTATTGCAGAAGGGATGACTATCAGTGAATCTTTTCAAGTAGCTGCCATCACGGAAAAGCTGCCTCCCGGATGGAATGACTTCAAAAATTATTTGAAGCATAAGAGGAAGGAAATGTCAGTGGAAGAACTGATCACCAGACTTCGAATTGAAGAGGACAAATGCCAGGAAACTTGCTTTCAAAGAGGCCAAGGCAAATGTTGTCGAAGTCAAGAAGGGTAAGCAACCCCAACATCACCAGGCCAAGCCAAATCTGAGGCCTAATGGCGGAGTCTCCAAAAAGGAGAAATTCAAAGGGTCGTGCTTCAACTGTGGCAAGATGGGGCACAGGTCCTCTGAATGCAGACATCCGAAAAGAGCTAGAGCTAAGGAGGCCAATGCTATGGAGGATAAAGATCTATACGCGGTGATTTCTGAAGTCAACCTGGTTGACTCTAACCCGAGGGAATGGTGGCTTGACACTGGAGCCACTCGCCATATATGTTGTGACGAAAACTCTTTCTCTGAGCTGATACCTTGCGACAATGGGGAAAAGCTCTACATGGGAAATGCTGCGACTTCCAAGATCAAAGGGAAGGGAACAGTGGTCTTGAAGATGACTTCTGGAAAAGAACTCAAGCTGCAGAATGTCTTGTACGTGCCTGACGTACGCAAAAACCTTGTTTCTGGAACACTTTTAAGTGTTCATGGTTTTAGAATGGTTTTTGAGTCCCAGAAGTTAATTCTGTCAAAGGGGGGGATGTTTGAGGTTATGGGATATGTATTGAATGGAATGTGGAAACTCAATGCTATCTCTGTAAAATCCAAAATAATGAATAAGAATGCAACTTCTTCTTCTGCTTACATGCTCGAATCATTTAATTTATGGCATGGTAGACTTGGACATGTTAATTATGATACCTTACGTAGGTTAATTAACTTGGAACACATCCCTTCATTTCACATTAATTATAACCATAAATGTGAAACGTGTGTAGAAGTAAAATTAACAAGGTCTTCTTTTCAAACAATTGAAAGAAGTACAGAACCACTTGATCTAATACATAGCGATGTATGTGATTTGAAATTTGTTCAAACTAAAGGAGGAAATAAATATTTTATTACCTTCGTCGATGATAGCACAAAGTATTGCTATGTATATTTTCTTAAAAGCAAAGACGAAGCTATAGAGAAATTTATACTCTATAAGCAAGAAGTCGAAAACCAACTTAATAAAAAGATTAAGCTGGTAAGAAGTGATCGTGGTGGTGAATATGTTAATCCATTTGGTGAATATTGTTCACAACATGGAATTATTCATGAAGTAACACCACCATATTCTCCCCAATGTAATGGAGTAGTCGAACGCAAAAATCGGACTCTAAAAGAAATGATGAATGCTTTGTTAGGAAGCTCTGGGTTACCACAGAACATGTGGGGGGAAGCAGTTCTTTCGGCTAATTACCTTTTGAATAAGGTTCCTCGAAAGGAAAAGGATAAGACACCATATGAGTTGCGGAAAGGTCGAAAGCCTTCCTACAAACACTTGAAAATGTGGGGGTGTCTTGCCAAGGTAATGGCTCCACTACCAAAACAAATGAAAATAGGTCCAAAAACTGTGGATTGTATTTTTATTGGCTATGCTGAACGTAGCAATGCTTATCGATTTCTTGTGTATGAATCAAAAAATCCTGAGATTCACAAGAACATGATAATGGAATCAAAGAATGCATCATTCTTTGAAAATACATTCCCTTATAAATCTAGGGAACTTGATCAAAGTTCAACGGAACAAACTTTGGATGAAATGATTCCAAGTAATCAACAAGAGGCTGAAATTGAAATAGAGCCAAGAAGGAGCAAACGAGTAAGGGTAGAAAAATCCTTTGGATCTGATTTTTTAACCTTTATGCTGGAGGCTGAACCTCTAACGTATAGTGATGCTATACGCTCCTCTGAAGGCACCTTATGGAAAGATGCCATTAAGAGTGAAATTGATTCCATCATGCAAAACCATACATGGGAATTAGTGGACCTTCCTCCTGGAATTAAACCGCTAAATTCAAAATGGATTTTTAAAAGGAAAATAAAAGCAGATGGAACAATTGATAAGTACAAGGCAAGGTTGGTAATCAAAGGATATCGACAAAAAGAAGGCCTTGATTACTTCGATACATTTTCCCATGTATCAAGAATAACATCCATAAGGATGATACTCGCAATAGCTGCTCTGCGAAATCTAGAAGTACATCAAATGGATGTTAAAACAGCTTTCCTAAATGGAGATCTTGATGAAGAAATTTACATGGAACAACCTGAGGGTTATGTAGTTTCAGGTCAAGAAAGGAAAGTATGCAGATTGGTTAAGTCCTTGTATGGACTTAAACAAGCGCCAAAACAATGGCATGAGAAATTCGATAATGTCATGATGACTAACGGTTTCAAAATAAATGAGTGTGACAAATGTATATATGTCAAAACTATAGACATTGGATATGTCATCCTATGTTTATATGTCGATGACATACTTATTGTTGGAAGCAACAATGAAATGGTAAATCGTACCAAAAACATGTTAAATTCGAAATTTGACATGAAAGATATGGGACTGGCCGATACGATTCTGGGCATCCAAATCAAAAGGTCACCAGAGGGTCTCATATTAAGTCAGTCACACTATGTGGATAAGATTCTTGAGAAATTTAATAAGGAGGATTCTGGCATAGCCTTAACTCCGTTAGATCCTTGTTCACATCTATCAAAGAATCGTGGGGAAAGTATCCATCAAGTGGAATATACAAGAGTCATAGGCAGCTTAATGTATCTCATGAGCTGCACTAGACCAGATATCGCTTTTACTGTGAGTAGTTTAAGCAGATTCACAAGCAATCCAGGGAAAGATCACTGGAAAGCAATTGTAAGAATACTGAGATATCTAAGATATACTCGGGACTACGGACTGTATTATTCCAGAGACCCTGCTGTCTTAGAAGGATACTCTGATGCCAGTTGGATATCTGATATTCAAGATACCAAAGGCACAAGTGGATATGTATTCACTTTGGGAGGAGGATCCGTGTCATGGAAATCCTCAAGACAAACTATTATAACCAGATCCACAATGGAATCTGAGTTTGTTGCTCTAGACAAATCTAGAGAAGAAGCAGAATGGCTTCGTCAATTCCTTGAGGATATCCCTGAATGGTCGAAACATGTGCCCACAGTATGTATACACTGTGACAATCAAGCAACAATTGCTAGGGCGTAGAGTTTCATGTATAACGGTAAGTCAAGGCATATGCGCCGTCGACATAACACCGTCAGACAACTGATCTCAAATGGAGTTATCTCTATTGACTTTGTAAGATCAAAGGATAACATTGCTGATCCACTAACCAAAGGATTGAATCGAGATCAAGTTGAGAAAACATCTAAAGGAATGGGACTAAAGCCCATGAGAATTAAAGGCACTATGTGAAGGAAAACCCTACCTAGCTGACTGGAGATCCCAAGATCTAGGTTCAAAGAGACAACCTAATTACATAGACCTGTGCGATCACTGTGGGGGATTTTTTCCCAAGTCCATTCCTATGATGTAAACAGTGATAAAAGGCGTTATAGGTTAAGCAAAGCTTTTAATGACCATTGTATGCTTCGGTGAGCCGAGCAACATAAGTCACCTATGTAAGAGTGAAGTGGGGCCGCTTCAAGGAGACTATTGGGCATAGTTCTTTTAAACTCTTGCAGAACCAGGCGATGTCTACGGCCACATGGACATAACCATGAGAACTAATAATCTTGTCAGAAAGGTAGTTGTGTGAAGTATATCATCGTTTACACAAACAGCTGAACAGTTCAAGGACATCACGTCTACTGATTAGCTAGTAAAGTAAATATACTTTCACAAGGGAAGGTTCAAAGGAGGAAACCTACCTATCCTATGCAACTATCAATCGTAGATCCTATCACCACATCGAGTCAAAATATTTTGATAAAAACATCAATTTCATTCATGTGGGGGATTGTTGGAAAAATGTGAGAAATTGGAAACTTTGAGCCATATTTTCTAGTGGTAAAGGTGGATGTTCGAATGATAAATTTATTAATTTATATTCTACTCCATGAGACCTTTACAACGGTATCTCATATGCTCAAAACGGTTGAGAAATGAATGAGAAATTGATGCTCAAAGTGAGGTTGTTATGAATTGTGTTAAGGAAAATATGAACCCCTTATCCCACATGGGTGGGATAACAAACTTGGGAATGGTTTAAATACACCAACCCACTTGGAAGTCATTGAATGACTTGAATGAACACTATGCCTCGCGCGCAGGCGCAGGGGAGTGCAAATCGAAGCTCGTCGAACCCATTCGGGTTGGGGCGCGCACACACGTCGTGGGCGACGCGAATGTCTGGACCGGTCGGGTTCTACTTAGGACCTGCGGATATTTTACCCACTTCGAATTAAATTTTTTCCTTATATACAACATATCTTTTTGAATATTCCGAATTTAATAGAAAAATTTGTGACTTTCATTAAATCGGATATTAAAAGATATTAAATCAATTCATAAGAAAAATATTCGTTTAAATAAGGCATTAATTGATTATTTCCGATTTTGCTCGGATACAAAGTCAATGGCTTTAATTCGGAATATTTACCTTTTATGTTTTTCCTCCTCCACTCCCCTATATAAATCGTGCTCCTCCTCAGTTTCAAAGCACTCCAAAAATCGTTTTCTCTCTCGTTTTTTCTTTCAACCGGTGATAGGCTAAGACAAGGCTCTAGATCGAGATCTCTTCAGTTCGTGCCTCTGTCGAAGATCTTCTTGTTGTTGTATCCTGGGAGACGAACGGCCAACCAAACTCAAGCACCGCGGAGTGGTCGAAATTTGTCTTAAGGAAACTGCTCTTCGCAGGCCTCAACTTTAATCTGGTTTTATAATTCTTCTCTTCTATTTATTTGATTAAAGTTATTTCTTTTATTTTATTTTTATTATCGTCTTGGATTGATTACTTTGTAACACTTATTACCGTTCTCTTTTACTTCTTTAAATTTCCTATAGTTTTCACCAACAAAGTAAGTGTTTAATAAAATATGTTAGTATTTTATAATAAAGTAGATGGCTTGGCTCAGTGGTTGGAACATTGGTCTTCTAGGGATGGCAAAAATACCCGGCCCCAACCCGACCCAACCCGACCGGGTATTTTTTCTAAAATTTCGGGGATCGGGGCGGGGCGTGAAAATCATGAAGTCGGGGCGGGGCGGGTTCGGGTATTGTTAGAAATTCCCCGCCCCGGTACATTTTTATATATTTTTATTATATTTATAAAAAATATCATTATATTAAAACACTTTTATGAGTTTTAAGCTATTTTTTGTTTTTGTTTTGGTTCGTACTTATTGTCAAAATTTTGTTAGATGTTGTTCAAGTTTTAATATATTCGATTCTAACGGTCAATGATTCAAGTTTATTCTTTTAAATATGTAGTTTAACATGTTGATAATTTAAAATTGGTTTTATTTTATTTTTTTATATAAGTTTGAAGTCCCTTGAAACCATAATTTGTGATTGTGGTGGAAGATTGGTCGAATCTAACATTTATCGTCGACGAAGATTAAAAATTTTTAAATTTTTCGGGGCGGGGCGGGGCGGGGTCGGGTATAATATTTTATAGGTCGGAGCGGGTTCGGGCGGCCAAAAACCCGCCCCGTTGCCATCCCTAATGATTCGATTTGATAATTTTTTTTAATAACAAGTTTTTTAATGGTTACCTTTGATTATCGATTATTTTCTAATTAACCTTAGATGGTGAGGTTTTGTATTTTATCTTGAAAAAATAGCTTTACTTGTTTGATAATTTTTAAAGTGTTTTTTTCATAAATATTTCTTAAAAAATTATTTTTTAGCAAATAAAAAATAATTAATAATTCATATATAATATTTTTCAATTACTTCACTGTTTTTATAAACTGAAAAAAACCCTACGATGCATGCTCCTATTTCTCCGGAGACTGCTGGAATTTCAACGGCGGCACATTATTGTGACTCGAGCGGGCAGCCACCGGGAGGGAGAGATAGCCGGTTCTCATCCAGCCGCGGTGGAAGCGCATGGACATGCTGGGGATATGGAAGTGCTGCCGGCGGCGAAGGCGACGGAAGAAACAGTTGCTGCGGAAGGGCTTGACGTTGTTATGGTTGCTGCTGGGATGGAGCAGCCGCCTCTGGTGGTGGCTGACGGAGGGGCTGGGGCCGGAGAGATGAATAAGAAATCTTATGCCTCCATGGTGGCGGGTTCGTTAACGGGAGGTGTGGGAACTATGGCTTCTGCTGTCGATGATGGGCTGGAAGTTTTGGACACCGATTTTGTGGTGGATCGAACTGGTTTGTTTCCCCGCATATCTTTTTCGGAGCGAATTCATGCTCGCATTGATGATAGCATGCAAAACACTATTATAGTGCGACCTCTTGGTCGATCGATTGGTTTCAAGACCTTGGCTACTCGTGTGCATGCGATTTGGAAGACGGAAAAGAATTTTCAGGTTATCGACCTGGATAATAATTATTTTTTGGTAAAGTTTGAATCAGTAGAGGACTATACTAAGGTTCTTACGGGGGGTCCGTGGACTTTGTTTGGGTGTTATTTGACGGTGCAACCGTGGAGTAGGAGCTTTTCGACTGCGGAAAAACATCCATCTCAGGTGGTTGTGTGGATTCGGTTGTCGGGTCTGCCTTATAGATATTACTCTAAGGCCTTGTTTGCGAGAATTGCAGATGTTATCGGACGGGTGATAAAGATTGATTATAGTACGACTTTAGGCGAAAGAGGGCGATTCGCGAGACTTGCGGTGGCGGTTGATTTGAGTAAGCCTCTTTTGTCTTGTATTGGGATTGACGGATTCGTTCAAAAGCTTGAGTATGAGGGACTGCATTTGATTTGTTTTAAGTGCGGTCGATATGGACATTTTGTGGCTTCTTGTGTACATTCGATTGGTGAGGGGGAGAATACGGATGTGCCGACGGAGCCAAAGGCAAATAGCAAGGCCGATGATGCAAATGTAGAAATAACTAAGGATGACTTATTTGGTCCTTGGATGGTGGTTGAGAAGCCCCGACGCCGAACGAATCGGGGGAATGGAGCTAGTGCAAGTGGAACTTCGGGGGAGCGTAGGGGTTCTAGGTTTGAGGTTTTGCACGAGTTGTACGGGGATGATAGTGTTATGGATGGGGGGAAGTCCAAGGTAGCGACAGGAGGTAAGGTGAGTACGGAGAAAAAGGACGTGCATGGCAAGAGGCCAATGGGCCATGATACGCTGCATTTGCGTCATGCATCGAGACCGGTAGGTGGAATCAAGTTTCGTGAGGTTGTTATCGGTAAGGAGGCCGAGGGAGTGGGTAGTAACGGTGGAGCTAAAGGGGCTGGGGTCAAGGATTCTATCGAGTCCGTAGAGCAGGGACGTCAAGCGGTTAAAGGTAAGGGTCATAACGAGAGTGATGCAGCGGCTAACCCGTATGTTGCCGGGAAGGTGTGTGACATACCGCGCACCGACTTAGTTAGCAGTGGGGTGACGCCGATGATTGATGTTGTGTCGTCTATGGAGGGGGTTGACTCCCAAGCCGTCCCGTATGCACCTGGGATAGCACCGGGCTCACATAGGGCGATATCAATAAAGGAAGGGCGCAATGACTTTAAGTCGACGTCACGGTTTCGGCATGGTACTGGTTCAGGTAAAGTGGGGAGTTCGTTGTCTGCGGTGCAGCGTAAGAGTCTAAAGGTTTCGAAGAAGCAAGAAACTCGAGTACCTCCTCGCCCGGTTCTTACAGAATGGGTATCGGAGCTTTCTTCGAAACTTGATCAGGCACAGGATACTGGACAACAGAGTAGCCAGGGTGCTGCTAATAACATGGGCGATCAGCTGATGGATGTGAGTCGGATTGATACTGACGGGAATGGTGGGATCGTTGGGAAGGAAAATTGCCCGCCATCTCAGTAAGCTCTGGTTTTGATTGGGTATTTCTCTTATTTATTTTATTTTTACAATGAATATTACGTTCTAGAATACACAGGGTGCGGGAAGTGCTGAATTCCGGCGCCATTTTAGAAATTCTGTGAGTGATAATAATCCTCAGATTGTTACTTTGTTTGAGCCGCGGGTGAGTTACGGCGAAGCTGATAGAGTAATTCAGAGATTTGGGTATCCGAATTCTTTTCGGGTTGAGGCGCGAGGCTTTAGTGGTGGTGTCTGGTTATTATGGAGGGATGGGTTGGATGTGGAGATTCTGTCTGTGTCCAATCAGTTTATTCATGGAAAGGCACGGAAGGTTAGTTCTGAGACTTGGTTCTTTTTCACTGTTGTTTATGCTAGTCCTAATGCTTCTGTTAGGCGACATTTGTGGGATAAGTTGAAAGGTCTTGATCCGGGGGGTGTGGAACCTTGGGTGTTAGGTGGGGATTTTAATGCAATTCTCCGGAAAGAGGAACGTTATGGTGGTTCTTGCGATGTTTTGGGGACTAGTCCTCTTTTCCAAGAGCTTATTGATACTTTAGAATTGACAGAGTTGGAGTTTAAAGGGGATAAATATACTTGGAGTCGTGGGGATTTGTATCAACGGTTGGATCGTTGTTTGGTTAATAATGCCTGGCTTATGGAGTTTCCGTTATCGCTTGTCATCCACTTAGATCGGGTTGGTAGCGATCATTGTCTGCTACTTGTTAGACAGGATGGGGGTAGGATACACACCGGCGAGAGGCATTTTCGGTTTTTATCGGCGTGGCAGGAACACCCTGGATTCCGCGAGGTACTTGAAAATGCGTGGGATGGATCCTTATCCGTCACTACCAATGTTCGAAACTTCCAAGAGGTAATGAAAAAATGGAATAGTGATGTGTTTGGTCATATAGGGAAGCGGAAGAAGCGGTTATTAGCACGTCTTAGAGGTATTGATAGAGCACTACAGCGATCGTATTCAAATTTTTTGGTTGACTTGAGATGTACTTTGAGGGCTGAATTAGATATAGTGCTGGAACAAGAAGAATTGATGTGGTTCCAGAAATCCCGGAGTCAGTGGATTTTGCATGGAGATAGGAACACTCGCTTCTTTCATGCTTCCACGATGGCACGGCGACGTGCTAACCTTATCCTGGGGCTCAAGTCGAGCAACGGGACTTGGGAAACGGATCAGGACGTTCTGCGCGCGGGGGCGATTGAGTTTTATATGAGGCTTTTCACGGCTGATCAGATTTGTCAGGGTCAGTACCATATCCGGGGGTTGTTTCCGCGGATGAGGGATGCTGTGTGGAGGTCGTTATGTGCTCCTGTTGCAAATTCTGAAATCAAGGCGGCGATTTTTGACATGGATCCGTGGAAGGCCCCAGGGATTGACGGTTTACATGCGGGGTTCTATCAGATGAATTGGGAGGTGGTGGGTGATTGTGTGTGTCGATGTTTACAAAATATTTTTGCAGGGGGATCGTTTCTGGAAGAATTGAACAGAACGATTATGGTGTTGATTCCAAAGGTTGTTGCGCCTGAAAATATGAGCCAGTTTCGACCTATCAGTCTGTGCTTAGTGCTTTACAAGGCTATTACTAAGGTGGTGGTTAATCGGATAAAACCTTTTTTATCAGATTGGATTTCAGAGTATCAAACTAGCTTTGTTCCGGGGCGTGCTATTACGGATAATATTGTGATTGCCCAAGAGATCATTCATTCGATGTCCAGTAAAACGGGGAAGCGGGGTTGGATGGCTTTAAAGATTGATTTGGAAAAGGCGTATGATAGATTAGAGTGGAGTTTTATTGATGATACTCTTCGGGATGTTGGGTTTCCTGATTCTTTGCGTCAGCTGATTTTAAATTATGTTTCCAGTGTGTCGACACAGATTAGTTGGAATGGATCTTTAACCGATGCATTCTCGCCTTCTCGCGGCATTCGACAAGGTGACCCCATCTCTCCATATCTATTTGTGCTTTGTATGAAGAGACTTACCCAGGCGATTCAGCAAAAAGTTAATTCGGGTCTTTGGAAGGGATTTCGTTCTTTTCGTCAGAGCCCGGTTATTTCGCATTTGATGTTTGCCGACGATATGGTTTTGTTTGCAGAGGCATCGATGGAGCAGTTAGATGAGATAAGAGAGGTTCTGATTGAGTTTTGCAGATTCTCGGGTCTCAAGGTAAATGTGCAAAAATCTAGTATATTTTTTTCAAAAAATGTCACGCAGGATGTTCGGCATTCTTTGAGATCGGTGGTGGGTTTCTTGGAGGTCTCAGACCTTGGACGTTATCTTGGTGTTCCCATTTTGCATAGGCGGGTAACTCGAGCTACGTATTCTTATATTATTCAAAAGGTACGTGATAGATTGTCAAATTGGAAGGCGGAGTATTTGTCGTTTGCAGGAAGGATCACCCTCGCAAAAGCAGTGCTTTCGGCGATTCCCTATTATGCCATGCAAACAACCAAGTTACCGGTGGGTGGGTGTGACGAAATCGAGAGGTTGATACGTAAGTTTGTTTGGGAGAGTTCATCTGATAAAAGTGGTGTGCATTTGGTTAATTGGAATGATTTGTGTAAACCGTTGGAGCTAGGTGGTTTGGGGTTCAAAAAGCTTCGCGATCAAAACGATGCGTTTCTAATGAAGATTGGGTTTAATTTAATTGCGAAACGGGATCAGTTGTGGGTTCGTTTATTGCGTGCTAAATATAAATGTAGGGAGACTATACCGTTGTCGATTTCTAGAGGTGGTAGTTCGCATCTTTGGCGAGGGGTTTCGGCCGTATGGGATGATGTGCGTGAGGGGATAATTTGGAAAGTCGGACATGGGGAGGACATTGATTTTTGGCGTGATGATTGGGTTAATGGTGTTGGTCCGCTTGAGCATGTTGTATCACAACCAGGGATGTTACCGGATAATTTTACATCCCTCAGGGAGATGACGAAGGATGGTGGGCAGTGGGATAGGAGACGCTTTCAGCACATGTTGGACGAGGGAGTGATCGATAGGATTATGGCGATCAAGGCACCTTCGGAAGGTGATTTAGCCGATGGGCTTGGTTGGAGGTGGAATGCAAACCAATGTTTCACGGTGAAATCTGCGTATGCGGCTCACCAACAGCAGGCGGGGGCTTTGAATGGTGGGTTGTGGTGGTTGGTGCACCATTGGCAAGGTCAGCAGCGAATTAAAATGTTCTTATGGTTGGTGTGCACGGGAAGACTGTTGACGAATGAGGAGAGGTTTCGAAGGCATATGGCGGATTCGGCTTCATGTTTGATGTGCGGGGCAAGTGTCGAAAGTATCAACCATATTTTACGGGAATGTTTGACGGCAAAAACAACTTGGTCGAGGTTGGTGCCGGCCGCGATTGGTGGCTGGTTCTACTCTGGTTCGATACAAGAATGGATAGCCAAAAATTTGAAGAGTGATTCGGTTTTGTGGGGGGGAAGTTCTCGATGGGATCTCCTATTTGGGATAGTATTGTGGAACTTATGGACAGCCCGGAATAGTGTCGTCTTCAAGGGGGAGAGTAGGGAAAGCGATGAGGTCGTTGCACGTTGTATTCAAACGCTGCTGACCACGGAACGGGCGCTGCAGACACGCCGGATCGTGGCAAGGCAGCAGGTAACGACGCACCAGCAGCAGCGAAGCTGGGAACCTCCGGCAACCACGGGTTGGAAGGTTAATGTTGATGGAGCTTGCGATGGCTCGACGGGGATGGCGTCTTGTGGTGGCGTAATCCGCGATGCAACCGGATTTTGGAGAGGAGGCTTTACGAAGTTTATTGGGCGATGTAGTGCGATGGATGCGGAGATGTGGGCGATTCATGAGGGATTGCGGTATGCTTTACTCTGTGATGTTGAAACCGTTGTGGTGGAATCGGATTGCGCGGAGGTTGTTCGTGTGGTGACAAAACATGATGGTATGGCGGATTCGAATTCTATGGTGAGGGCGATTCGAGTCTTAAGTGGTTTGTTTCGAGTTTGTGAGTTTAGGCATGTGCACCGAGAGGCAAATAGAGTTGCGGATGCTTTGGCGAAGTTAGGACCCTGGCAGGGTTATGAGGCGATATATCTTGATTCTCCGCCTGATGCGGTGCTGGGCATGTTACACGATGACTTGCCTAATTCGATTTAATTGTTATGTTTTGATCGTATCACATTGTTGTAATACTATGGTGAGTACTATTTTCCTTCATTTAGGTTAGGGAGGTTTTTAACGAGGCTCGCCATAGTATTTTATCCCATTGATTAATCAAAAAAAAATTACTTCACTGTTTTTAAGTAAAAAAATACTTATTTTTACATTATAAATATTTATAAATGAAATGATAATTCAAATTCGAATTGTTATAATTAACTATAATTTTTAAACTTATGAACCATAAACCATCTAAACATCTCGATTTAAATCGATTTTAGATATTTTTTCTATTTAGTATGTTCAACCCTACTTAAGGTTGTCCGTATTTAATGGTTGCAGCTTACATGCTTGATTAACACCAATCCTTTTACATTCACATTAACTGCTTAGGAATTAAGATTTAGGCCTTGTTTGGTAAAGAGAAGTTTGGGCAAAAATTAAAGGTTTAAGATATAATTAGAGGTTTGACCAATCAAATCCGCTAATATTGTTGTTGGTAAATAGCTGATTGAAAAAGCGGATTGAAGTGAAACCGCTAATTTTAAAAAAGCTCATAATAAGAGCTTTTTGAGATTAGAGGTTTGATATTAGAGTTGTAAAGACTCTTTTACCCTTACCAGTTACTAAAAATCTCAAAATAACCTAAATTAAATATTTTCTCACCCTATTTATAAGCTAATCCTATTTTATTTTTTATTTTTATTATCACATATTTATATGTGTATTTAAATTTATTAATTAATTAAATTATATTAAAATAATTATATAAATAATAAATTAATATATAAATCATTTGAATATGTTTAGAAAAGTTATATTAAAAATAATTTTATAGACCTAATTAATAATAATTAGATACAAAATATTGATAACTAATAAACTATTCAAACAAGTATCGAATATAAACATGTCCTTATATGTCATTTTACTTGTTTAAATAATCTAACAGCTATCAACTATTAGTTAATTTTACCAAACACTTTTATACAATCAGTTAATACAATCCGCTAGTCAAATCAGCTAATGCAATCTGCTATTCACTAATTGTCAAACAGGGCCTTAGTGTTTAAGATTTAGGGTTTAGAGTTAAATTATTTTTAATTAAAATAGTCCTAAACTGAAATAATGTGTAAATAATGGGGTTAAATTTATTATTTTTTCAAATTAAGATAAAATTGTTTGAATGTATAAACGTGGATGGCTAAATGTAGGGATGACAATTTTCTCCATACCTGACGGTTCCGACCTGATCCAATAGAGGCGGATTTTTTATTTTAAAATTCTAATTCGGGTCGGATTTTATAATAAATATAGATGGGGTTGGGACGGGGTCGAATTTAGAGTGAAAATTCCTCGATCCGACCCGATCCAATTTATTTCAAGAATTTTATTATATTTATAAAATTACCCTTTCATATATATACATATATTAGGTCAAATCTGCCCGGCCCTTTCTTTCTTTTTCTCTTACGCCGCTTTATTCATCCCTTCCTTTTTATTTTTTCTTTCAATTTTTCTCATCTTCTGTGCCTCCATCGCTCTTTTCCTTTTTCCTTTTTCCTTTTTCTTCCATTTTCATATGTTTTTTCTTCATCTTATTCTCATTTGATTTTGACTGTTTTTTTTTTTCATTTATTCTTTCATCCCGTCTCCCTTCATTATATTTTTATTTCTTTTGTTATTCTTTTATCATTCCTTCCTATTGCATGCTATTTCTTTACTCTTAGGGGGCGTTTGGTTCGCGGAAAAGATTATTACCAGGGGAATAATCTTTTTCGGAATCACATACTCACGTTTGGTTCAAAAGCATTCCCTCCTAAGGTAATGAAATATTCCCAACAGTAGCTATTTTTGGGTCTTTTCCCAGGAATGTCATTCCCTCCCCTTTGGACAAGAATACCCCTAAAAAATATAGTTATTTTAAAATAATTTTTCTTTTTTCATATAATTACAAAAGTATAAATCTATTTTATTTTTTAGTGGTTTGGGGTTTTAATACTTATTATAAAATAATACGATGCATATAAAATAAAAATATATCAAATTTTTATTTTATTTCGTTTTTTTATATATGTGTTTGATTCAAATTTTGTTATTGGTATGTATTTTATTAAATTTATTATTTAGGATCAATTTTCATAAAAAAATTCATATTATATTTTTTATATTTTCTATGAATTTTATGTAAATATTTTGACTTTAATCTTAAAACTTCAGTTGGTTAAAAAAGAAAATATATTTCAAGGACAATTTGGTAAAACATGCATTTTTCCTATCTTATATTCCTTCAACCAAACAATGTAATCTTACATTCCTGCCAAACAAAGCAAACAAGGTTATAGAACATTCCAGGTAATATGTTAAGTAATGTAACATTCCGGTAATCTCATTCCTAAAGGTAATCTTACATTCCGTGAACCAAACGACCCCTTAGTTCTTTAAATTTCTCTTGGACAACACTTACTTTAAGAAAGAAATATTTTATGTATTATTTTAGATTTTTTCTTTTCTTTTGACATTTTTCATATTATTTTTTATGAGAAATTCATCATTTAAATAGCGATAAGCTGAGAAAAAGCATGCTTTTGTTTTGGCTATTTTTTAATGTTAACTAATTATATATAGAGAGAGTTAGGATCAACTTACACAACTTAAAACTCTTTAAGTTTTACACGTTTTCTGGATCGTTAGATGGAGGGAATGGATGACTCAGATTAATTCCTTATTCTCTTTTTTTCAAGTGATAATCTTTACATATTTACTGTTAATCTCATCCATTCGTTTCACTCATCCAACGGTCTAAAAAACGTGTAAAATTTAAAAAGTTTTACATTGTGTAAACGGATCTTATATACACCAGATTCTTTTAATTTTTGTTTGTTTGATGGGAAAGTCTAAGATTAAAAAAGAAAATGATAGAAAATTTATAAACTCGGGTCAAGTCGAATCGGGGACGGGTTTAAAGTTCAAATCTCGGGGCATGTGAAGATATAATATTTCTCAGGGCGGGTCGGGGTCGGGTGGAATTTAGTATGTTTCGGGTCGGGTTGGCCAACAACTCGCCCCGCCTCGTTGTCATCCCTACTAAATGTGCTATTATACAAAATATTTTAAGTGTCACATCATCCTTTGAACGGTTGTTAACGGGTCAGTGACCAATTTGAAACAAAACTAAAAGTTTAATGGTAATATAGAAGCAATTGAAAGTTTGGTTATCAAATTGAATAATTTATCAAAGTTCAGTTACTATTTGTGTACTTTATTGAAAAATTTATTTAAAAATAAAATAATAAAAATTTAGTAGTGTATATTAGTAGTGTATGACATTCATTGTAGAATTTTTCTTTTGTATTATATCTGGCAACTCGTGGCGTGTGACGTTTAGACAGCTAAAGATTCGCGTCCGCTTGAAATGTCCGCCGACTAAAAATGTTATTCGAGCACAATGTTCGTCCACGACAAAACTTGGCCGTTTGTACTTCACAGTTCACACCAACTGAACTGAACTAAACTACTCTCCTCCTCCTCCAACCGTATCAATGTCCCAACTTGGTTCTTGGTAAATAACTTCCGATATAAAACTTCCGTTTGCTTGTTTCTTCTTGGGGTTTTTACATTGCTTAATCTTATTGTTATTTGATGCTAAATTAACAGCTCCATGGATCAAGCTTACACTGAAATTATCGTCGTGCGTCATGGAGAAACCGCCTGGAATGCAACCGGAAGAATCCAAGTCTCTTCATTATTTTCCAACTTTTTTGTTGAGAAAATTTAGTTTATTTTTAATCTTTGGTTAATTTGATTTTTATTTTAATAGGGACATATGGATGTGGAATTAAATGAAGTTGGAAGACAACAAGCAGCTTCGGTATGTTGTTTCATACTAATTTACCTCGTTTTATGATCTTTCTCTGTTTCTGGGGATGAAGTTAGCTGAAAGACTATCCCGAGAGCCTGAGATATCCGCCGTATATTCTTCGGATTTAAAGCGAGCTCTCGAAACAGCTGAGACAATTGCTGCAAGCTGTGGCAAGTTCGAGGTATGATTGTTTTCTCGGTGTTGACTTTAGTTTTATGTTACTCCAACTATTCATTTTTCTTGAAATATCTCAATAATAACCGAACTGAAACCGAGCCATGCTAGAACTCAAGATATATTTTTCATTGAGTAGCGATCAACATATGCAGTTGGCTCCCAATATATGAGTTTAGTGTTGAAAGTTTTTAGATGTGAAAGAAATTCTTACACAGTTTCTCATTTGGTTGGGATGTAAATATTTTAAGGTTATTAAAGATCCAGACTTACGGGAACGACATTTAGGGGATGTTCAAGGTCTTCTGTTCCGTGAAGCAGCCAAAGTCTGTCCCGAGGCTTATCGAGCATTTTCGTCTCGCGGGACTAATCAAGTTATACCTGTAAGTGATGCAGGAAACCCTACTGATTGAATCTTTTTATATGAATTCTTGTATTATTCGGATTGGATTCCTAGTCAGTAAGTTTTTGGCATTTTTTCACATTAAACATGCTCGTTCGAGTAACGGTAGGACTGCATATGTCGGGCTAGCTTTAGACATCGATACCGGTTTACTCGATCTGGTTTTTACATGTATGCACTATGCAGGGAGGTGGAGAAAGCTTAGACCAACTCTATCACCGTGCTACATCTTCAATACAGAGAATTAGTCAGAAACATACAGGTACTTACTGTGTCATCTGTGAACAATCCGTCCAAGTAACATAGGTTAGTTTTACCTGACAGGGCATGTTTCGGGTTCGAATATTCTGAATCGTTGCCTGTTTTCCGGTGTTAGGAAAGCGAGTGGTCGTGGTGACTCATGGAGGTGTCATAAGAGCGCTATATAGGCGGGCTTGCTCGAGGAGGTTCCGGGGAAGTATACTAAACACTTCTGTGAACATATTTCAGATATCTGATGATAATGTCTGGACCATAAAATCTTGGGGTGATGTCACTCATCTTAACCAAACAGGACAACATTCCATGTCTGGTTTTGGGGTTACCAAAACATCATCCGTGGTTACTTCTGTTCTTACTTGAATAAATTAGCAATGTCCTTGAAACGGATTGGAGATTAGAGAACTATCAGTGGATTCTGCAATATTGTTCAAAATAATCGTACATGTAATTATATCTATCTACCAAATATTGTATATTTTATGTGCATTGTTTCGACTTTTTATTTTTCATGAAGTATTTTAAATTTGACACTCGTATTCGATGCATACTTAAACATATTTATATCGGACACATAACTATATTTGACATATGAACGGTTGTTAAAATAACATTAATTGAGTGATAAAGCTGTATCAAACAAAATTTAAAAGAAAATATACATATTCGTGTTAGACATATATTTCCGCATATATCCCATACTATATACGAGTTAGTACTATAAACCGGTGCATAACAGACCAAAAAGAGTGTAAACTATGCAAATCCCACAAAGGGAAACTTATCGGTTATCAGGTATACCATACCTTATCAGAAGTTGAAAGGCAGTTTTTGCAGCATGCAAAGTTAAATAGAAATATTCTCCACCTTTCTATGTCTTATATTAAAAAAAGTTAACTATTGGAATAGTCACTAAAGTTTTCCCCCAGTATAGAGTTAGTCACCGATTTTGAAAAACGACCAGTAAGGTCACTTACGTTTTCGAGGCGTAAACTTTTGGTCACCCAGCCGTTTGCTGTCGTTAAACACTGACGGATTGCTAACCTTGCAACGAAAAAATAAGGGTAAATTACTGCAATGGCCATTAAAGTTTATCTCATGTACATTTTTGCTCTCCAATTTAAAAAAATAAACATTATAGTCACTAATGAAATGTTTCTTTATAATTTCACCCTTGAATTTTTAAAAATTAATTTTTCAACCCTAAAACTTTACAATCAATTAGTATAATAATATTATAAAGGCTTAAATGAAAAGTAAGTGCTCAAAGTATACCCTTTTTAAATTTAGGTGCTCAAATTGCTCCTATTTTTTTCACTCTGTATTGTTTTTAATATTATTGTAACATGACATGTCATTTTTTATTATTGTTAAATTAAAAATAATTTTAAAATAAAATCATTTTTATTATTATTAAATTTAAAATATTTTTAAAAAAATATTACTTCTTAAAATAATTTAGGCGTTTAAAGTATTTTTTTGTAAAAATAGGTGCCCAAATTTACCATAGTTAGAATTTTTTTAGGTGTCCCGCTGTTAAATGAGTGTTAGAAAAATTGTCAACCAATCGGTACTTGACACGTGGCATCAATTTTATTAATTTTTTATGAAAAATACTTAAAACTTTCAAATTATTATAAAATCTCAAAATTTGAAAAGCTTCACAAAACAGTCTCTAAATCCCTAAAAATTCTCAAACTTCCGCCGTCGATTGCCGCCGCTTCCGCCGCCAATTGTTTTCTCTAACCGCACTCACTTAGTCGCCGGACCAAGGCAATCATTTTTCCCAACACAACGTCATCAGAAACGCCCAAAGGCGTGCAACCAAATGTCAAACACGAAATCGACGTTCGCATTTGACGTTCGTCTACACACCGTTGGGCATTTCTGGCGACGTCGTGTTAGGGAAAATTGTCGCCATGGCCCGACGATCAAGTGGGTGCGGTCAGCGACGACAAGAAGCGGCGGTAGTCGACGGCGAAATTTTGAGAATTTTTAAGGATTTAAGGATTGTTTTGTGAAGTTTGTAAAATTTTGAGATTTTATAATAATTTGAAAATTCTGAGTATTTTCCATTAAAAATTTTAAAAATAAAATTAATGTCACATGTCAAGCACTGATTGGTTGACAATTTTTTTAACACCCATTTAACAACTGGGCACCTAAAATTGTACTTATAAAAACTTTGAGCAACTATTTTTAAAAAAAAATACTTTAGGCACCTAAATTATTTTAAAAACTAATATTTTTTAAAAAAATTTAAATTTAATAATAATAATTATTATTATTATTTTAAAATTATTTTTAATTTAAAAATAATAAAATGACATGTTATAATAATAAAAATAATTCAGAGTAAAAAAATATGAGCAATTTGAAAGTTTAGTTATTAAATATGAACAATTTGGATATTTAAATTTAAAAAGTATATACTTTGGGCACCTATTTTTCATCTAAGCATTTATAATATTATTGTACTAATTGATTGTAAAGTTTTAGGGTTGAAAAAATGAATTTTTAAAAATTTAAGGGTGAAACTATAAAGAAACATTTTTATTAGTGACTATAATATTTATTTTTTAAAATTGGGGAGCAAAAATGTACATGAGATAAACTTTAATGGCCATTGCAGTAATTTACCCTTATTTTTCTTTGCCAGATCAGCAATTAATCAGTGTTTAACGGCAACAAATGGCTGGGTGACCAAAAGTTTACGCCCCGAAAACGTAAGTGGCCTTACTGGTCGTTTTTCAAAATCGGTGACCAACTTTGTACTGAGAGAAAACATAAGTGACTATTCCAGTAGTTAACCCTTAAAAAATTAGATTTAGAATATAAGGTTAAAGTTTAGAACCAGGAGTTAAAAAATTAGAAGTATGTTGTATTTTTTAGAGTTTAAAGTCTATAGTTTAAGATTTAAAATTTAAAGTTAAAATTTAAATTTAATTTTTTTTATGTTGGGCCTAAAAAGAGGTCCCGAAAATGGCATAAATTTTTTTTCTCCTCTGAAAGACTTTTGCGTTTAATACAAGCTTTTGGTTTAAAATTCGGAAGGGCAGTGGTTGGAAGGGGTTCTCAGGACCATTACAATAGTTTTGATTCTGACCACGAACGCCAACTCTCTATGGACAATATGTTTTCAAACATTTACCATACTTTTAGCTCCTACATTAATTAAAACAAAGCTTTTGATTCAATGATTGTTGTATGTTTTTCTTTTCAAACTTTAAACAATTTAACTGTCGGTTGAGATCATGTTTAAAATAGTATATTATTTAATTTCTTTAGGGAGAAAAATAAGAGTATATTTTTATACATAAGTTGGGAAAAAATTACACAATTTTTTTATTTAAATTATAAAAATATAAAACTTAAATCTCTAATTCTAAAATCATAAATCTTAAATTCTAAATTCATAAACCTAAACAAAAATCATAAACTCTAAAATTAGCAAACTTATGTAAATTTTAGTTTACACTAACTTGTGTATCAAAGTATTTTTTATGATAAAAAGTAATTTTCATTTTAGATACATTTCATCATACTATAAGAATATAACACAAACTTGTATAACTAAATGTTTTGATATAATAATTGAAATATGTTTTGAAATAAATTTAAAAGAATTTAAAATATGATTTTAGTCAAAATAACTTGAAACTATATTTAAGGGTTTTTAAAAGGCTTTGCAATAACTTAAAATGCTTTTAAAGTAGACAAACTAGTGTTTTTCAAGTACCCGTACCGATACGGTCTGGTACTGTATCGATACCCCCCAAATCTCGTACCGATACGCTTTGTCGTATCGATACGGTATGTTTTAAATAGCTAACGGCTAGTTCGCGTACCGATACGGTTGTATCGCGTACCGATACGCCCAACTACCCCAACAATCATTTTCCCAACAGTCTTTTAAATTGCAGGACCGTACTGATACGCTTGCTACGTGTATCGATACGCACCAGCTGAAAGTCTCAACGGCTATTTCCTTATCAGGATCGTATCGATATGGTTTGAGGAGTATAGATACGCCAAGCTGCAGAACTGCATTTATGGTGGGAAATAAAGGGTCCAACGGCTCTAAATCAACCCCAGCGGTCCTCAACAGCTACAAACTCAATTGGGAGTATAAAAGGGACCTCCAAGCATCAAGGATAGGTTAATGCTTTGTAGAACTAATGTTTTGATATAATAATTGAAAAATGTTTTGGACAAAGTTAAAAAGAATTCAAAACCTTTTCTAAAGTCCAAACAACTTGAAACTATGTTTAGGGGATGTTTAAAAGGTTTTTACATGTTTTCAAAGCCAAATTAAACAAAATCATCCAGGTGTTTCGAAACACCCATAAGTGTTTCGATACGGGTCATTACAGTGTCAAAGTGTTTCGAAACGGGCTTTACTGGATGAGAATTTTGCCAAGCGTTTCGATACGGCCTATGCCGTTTCGATACGTCTATGTGGCATCGACCTCAACGGTCATAAACCCCTAACGGCTATTTCTCATCTACCTTTTAAATACAGAGCGTTTCGATACGGGAACCAACGTTTCGATACGGACGTTTCGATACGGCCAAGGGCGTTTCGATACGGTGTTGCATCATACTGCAACGGCTCTTTCTACTTAAAGAGTGTTTCGAAACGGGTTCGAGCGTTTCGAAACAGGGAGCTGCAGAACTGCATTTATGGTGGGAAATTAAGTCTCCAACGGCTCTAAATAAGCCTCGACAGCTACAAACTCATTAAGGAGTATAAAAGGGACCTCCAAGCATCTAGTAATGGTTAATGCTTCAATTGTAATACAACATATGATCAAGAAATTATCTTAGTGCTTAATTTTCATTTCTTTGTATAGACAAACACTAGTGAGCCAAAATTGTTAGATTTGCTCAAGTGTTTTAGGTTTGGGTGAGAGCTTTATTGTGCAAACAAATACCTATTAGAGGGATTTGAGTTTGCGTATTTTTATCTCTTGTAAAGAGGGTTTGATCAAGGCTTTGGGTAGAAAGCTTGATCGGTTTGTAAGGGTTTCCTCCTAAGCCTAGAAAAGGGGACGAATCAATAGTGGATTGATTGGAAATCCTTAGTGGGAAGCTAAGGTAGTGCATGTAGACCTTGGTTAGAATGTTGAACCACTATAAATCATTGTGTCCTTAATCTTTTTAGCTTCCACACCTCTTACACCCAAAATTCCACTTCTCCACCACTTGGCGAGTAAGAACGGTTGAAGGAATCGAGCACCGTATAACCCAATAATTGGTATCAGAGCTTGGCTCAATTGAAGAGGATTAACATCCTATTGAGTAGATTCGGCAAGCTCGTTCATCATTTCAATCAACCGGCTCAATGGCGCAATCTATCGACAAACCGTCCTTCTTCGACGGAACTCACTATACCCATTAGAAGACAAAGATGAAGTTCTTCATAAAGTCAAGGGACTACAAGCTATGTGACATAGTAGAAGATGGTCCGTTCGTGCCTCAACGAAGCATAGCAAAATGGAGTGCCGAAGATCGCAAGAAAATGGAGCTTAATTGCAAAGCCTTGCGCATCCTCTTTTGTGCTTTTTGCCCAACCATCTATGAGAAGATGTCTTCTTGTGAGAGTGCCAATGAGGTATGTGACAAGCTTGAAGTCACATACGAAGGAACCAATGAAGTAAAGGAGACCAAGATCGACCTCCTCAACCTAGCATATGAGAACTTCAAGATAGATCCGGAAGAGAACATTGAGAAGATGTTTGATAGGTTCTCCACTATCACCAATGGTCTCAAAGGCTATGGAGAAGCCATCCCGGAAGAGAAGCTTGTCCGAAAGCTCATCTACTCACTTCCCGAGTCATGGGACTCAAAGAAGACCGCCATCATCGAAGCTAAGAATTTGAAGACTTTGGAGCTTGATGGACCCATGGGGTCACTTCTCACTCACCAAATTATGAAGAAAAATAAAGAAGGGGAGAAGAAAAGGGAAGAAATTAGAGCTACGGAGGAGAAGAAGCTCAAAGGGATTGTCATCAACACAAATGTCATTGCTCTCAAATCATCCACATGCCATCATGTAGATTCAAGTGAAGAGGAGGATGAAGAAGAATAGGTAGTCCATCTCTTCAAGAAGTGTGCCCCGTTCATAAAGAAAGCCTTGAGAGAGCTTGAACGAGAATCCTTAAAAAAGAAGAGGGCAAGCACTTCAAGCCATAAGCAGAAGGCATATGTGGCTACTTGGAGTGATGAAGACTCCACCGAAGATGAACAAGCCAACCTTTGCCTTATGACCATCGAAGAAGATTCAAGGGTAACTTCTAATTCATCTACTTCATGTTCATATTCGTTTGATGAATTACAAGAAGCCTATGATGATTTGGTTTTAGAGTTTAAAAATCACATTTTGAAAAACAATAAAATGATTTCAAAGTTGAAAATTCAAAATGATTTGATTTCTAAAACCAAACTTGAACTTGAAGCAAAACTCGAAGAGTTTGAACAAAAATCTTTTGATTTACAAAATTTGCTTCCAAAATTTCAAGAAGAAAAAGATTTGATTTCCAAAGATCTTGAAAAGAAAAATAATCTTGGAAAATCAAACTTTTATGTAAGACAATCTAGTGCCCCTAGATTTGTAAATGGTAAATGTTTAAAAAGTATTTGGCTCCCAAAAGGACTAACCACTTCAACTAAAAAGGATGAAATTGAAAAATGGATTCCTAAGGGGACAAAATTTTGTGCTACTAACGTCTATGGATCGAAAGCAATTTGGATACCAAAAATTACTTGAATGTCTTTTGCTAGGTGTGATGGAGAGTGATCAACAAGTCAAAAATTGAGGGGGAGCTCCATGCACACAAAGGAATAACACTTGAAGAATGAAGGCTTCACATCCTCCCTTGGGTTCAAGTGTGGTAAAATCTAGTTGTTTTTGCCTTTATTTGGTTTTTTTAATTTCAACTAGATGATCATATATGTTGAACTAACATTTTAATGATGCTTTGAGTAAGGGGGAGCCATTTTTAAAACCAAAAAAATCTAAATTTTTGTCATCTTTTCAAACCTCCTAAGTTATTTTGAACTTAATGTCTTTTGAATTCTTTTTGATATAACAAAAAGGGGAGAAATGGTTTGAAAAATTGAATTTTCAAATGAATAGGGGGAGCTTTAATTGATTTCAAAATTTTCATCTCTTATTCACATTTTTAAACTTAAAGGGGGAGAATCTCAAACAATTTTACAAGTTGGTTTTATTATATCAAAAAGGGGGAGATTGTAGAACTAATGTTTTGATATAATAATTGAAAAATGTTTTAGACAAAGTTAAAAAGAATTCAAAATCTTTTCTAAAGTCCAAACAACTTGAAACTATGTTTAGGGGATGTTTAAAAGGTTTTTACATGTTTTCAAAGCCAAACTAAACAAAACCATCCAGGTGTTTCGAAACACCCATAAGTGTTTCGATACGGGTCTTTACAGTGTCAAAGTGTTTCGAAACGGGTTTCGAAACGGGCTTTACTGGATGAGAATTTTGCCAAGCGTTTCAATACGGCCTATGCCGTTTCGATACGCCTACGTGGCATCGACCTCAACGGTCATAAACCCCCAACTGCTATTTCCCAACTACCTTTTAAATAAGAGTGTTTGGATACGGGAATCAACGTTTCGATACGGGCGTTTCCATACGGGTGTTGCATCAGACTGCAACGGCTCTTTCTACTTGAAGAATGTTTCGAAATGGGTTCGAGCGTTTTGAAACGGAGAGCAGTAGAACTGCATTTATGGTTAGAAATTAAGTCTCCAACGACTCCAATTAAGCCCCAACAGCTACAAACTCATTAAGGAGTATAAAAGGGACCTCCAAGCATCTAGTAATGGTTAATACTTCAATTGTAATACAACATATGATCAAGAAATTATCTTAGTGCTTGATTGTCATTTCTTTGTATAGACAAACACTAGTGAGCCAAAATTGTTAGATTTGCTCAAGTGTTTTAGATTTGAGTGAGAGCTTTATTGTGCAAACAAATACCTATTAGAGGGATTTGAGTTTGCGTATTTTTATCTCTTGTAAAGAGGGTTTGATCAAGGTTTTGGGTAGAAAGCTTGATCGGTTTGTAAGGGTTTCCTCCTAAGCCTAGAAAAGGGGACGAATCAATAATGGATTGATTGGAAATCCTTAGTGGGAAGCTAAGGTAGTGGATGTAAACCTTGGTTAGAAGGTTGAACCACTATAAATCATTGTGTCCTTAATCTTTTTAGCTTCCACACCTCTTACACCCAAAATTCCACTTCTCCACCACTTAGGGAGCAAGAACGGTTGAAGGAATCGAGCACCGTATAACCCAACATGCTTTAATTATAACAAAAATATGATGTCAAATTGTCTTTAGAGCTTAATTGTCATTCTATTGTATAGACAAAACACTTGTGAGCCAAAATTGTTAAATTTGCTCAAGTGTATAGGTTTTGAGTGAGTGCTTAGAGTTGCAAACATATACCTATTAGATGGATTTCTAGTTTGCTTTGATTTTTTCTTGTAAGAGAGTGTTTGATCAAGCTTTGGGTAGAAAGCTTGATCGTTGTAACGATTTCCTCCTCATCCGAGAAAATGGGACGAAATTCATTAGTGAATTTGAGAAATCCTTAGTAGAAAGCTAAGGTAGTGGATGTATGCTTTGGGTTAGAAAGCCGAACCACTCTAAATCATTGTGTTTAACTCTTATGTTTTTAACTTCCACAAAAACACCCAAAAATCCAATCTTCTTCACACTTTGCAAGCATTTCAGTTGTGACTATCGAGCACAACAATTGGTATCAGAGTGAGGCTCAATTGATCGGGATTAACATCCTATTGAGGTGATCTGGGAAGGTCGATACATCAATCCAACCAACCGAAGCAATGGCGCACTCAATCGACAAGCCACCATTCTTCAACGGTGAACATTATGCCTATTGGAAGAATAGGATGAAGTTCTTCATCAAGGGTAAAGATTATCATCTATGGGACCTTGTTGAAGATGGATCGTTCGTACCAACAAGAAGAAAGACGGAGTGGAATGCCAACGGCAAGAAGATGATGGAGCTTAATTGCAAAGCCTTGCACTTCATTTTTTATGCTTTAGGCCCGGACGTATATGGCCAAGTCTCTTCTTGTGAAAGTGCCAATAAAGTATGGGACAAGCTTGAAGTCACATACGAGGGAACTAACGAAGTAAATGAGACCAATAACGGCCTCCTCAACCACGAGTATGAGAACTTCAAGATGGAACCGGGTGAAGACATCACAAAGATGTTCGATATATTCTCCGCCATCACAAATGGACTCAAAGGCTATGGAGAAATCATTCCGGAAGAAAATCTTGTCCTAAAGCTTCTTTATTCTCTTCCCAGGTCATGGGACTCAAAAAAGACCACCACCACCGAAGCCAAAAATCTAAAGACCTTAAAGCTAGATGAACTCATGGGGTCTCTTCTCACTCATGAAATGATAAAGAAAGAAAAAAAAATGAGAAGAAGAAGGAAGAAATAAAAAAGATGGGGAAGAAGAAAATCATGAAGCTAGGCATCAACGCGAGTGTCGTTGCTCTCAAATCTTCCACATGCCATCATGTAGAACTAAGTAAGGAGGAAAGCAAAGATGAAGAGATGGCCTATCTCTTCAAGAAATTCACCCGGTTCATGAAGAGCGAATTGAAGAATTTTAAGCATGAATCGAAGAAGAAGATGAAGCATTCCCACAAGTCCAACAAAAAGGGATCATCTTAAAAAAAAGCATATGTGGCGACATGGAGTGATGAAGACAACACCGATGAGGAGGTAGCCCACCTATGCTTCATGGCATGAGTGGGAGGTAACTTCTAACTCATCTAGTTCAAATTCATATACTTTTGATGAGTTACAAGATGCCTATGATGATTTGCTTTTGGAATTTAAGGCATCATTTTCTAAAAATAAAACTTTCAAATTTAAAAAAGGAAAATGATTTGCTTTCCAAAACAAATCTAGATTTTGAAGCAAAAATTAAAGATTTTGAACTTAAAGTTTTAGATTTACAAAATTTGCTTCAAACGATGGAAAAGATCATCAAAAGGAAGTTGATGATCTTAAAAAGAAAAAAAGATTTGATTTCCAATGAACTTAAAAAGAAAAACAATTTGGGAAAATCAAATTTTTATGTTAGACAATCTAGTGCCCTTAGATTTTTGAATGGGAGAGTTTTTAGAAGTATTTGGGTCCCAAAAGGACTAAGTACTTCAACTAAAAAGGATGAAATTGAAAAATGAATTCCTGATAGGACTAAACTATGTGCAATTAACGTCTATGGATCTAAAGCATTTTGGATACCAAAAATTACTTGATTGTCTTGTTTAGGTGTGATGGAGAGTGATCAACAAGTCCAAATTTGAGGGGGAGCTCCATGCACACAAAGAGAGCACTTGAAGAAGGAAGGCTTCACATCCTCCCTTGGATTCAAGTGTGGTAAAATTAGTTGAATTTATTTTCATTTAGTTTTATTTCTTTGAATTCAACTAGTTTAATCATATTGTTGGACTAACATATTTGATGCTTTGAGTAAGGGAGAGTCAATTTTGAAACCGGAATTTTTAATTGTGTCAATTTTTTTACCTCCTAAGTTATTTTGAGCCTAATGTCTTTTTAAATTCTTTTTTATATAACAAAAAGTGGGAGAAAATGGTTTAAAATTTTGATTTTTCAAGAGAATAAGAGGGAGCTTTAATTTCATTCAAATTTTAATCTCTTGTTCAACTTTTTAAAATACTAACGTGAAGAATCTCAAACAGTTTTTCAAGTTGGTTTTATTATATCAAAAAGGGGGAGATTGTAGAACTAAATGTTTTGATATAATAATTCAAAAATATTTTGGAATAAATTGAAAAGAATTTAAAATATGATTTTAGTCAAAAGAACTTGAAACTATGTTTAAGGATTTTTAAAAGGCTTTGGAATAACTTAAAATACTTTTAAAGTAGTCAAACCATTGTTTTTCAAGTACTCGTACCGATACGGTCTGGTACTGCATCGATACGTCCTAGGGTTTCAGCTACAGTAAAATTCCAGTAGCCAAAACTCGTACTGATACGCTTTGTCGTATCGATACGGTATGTTTTAAATAGCTAATGGCTAGTTCGCGTACCAATACGGTTGTATCGTGTACCGATACGCCCAACTACCCCCAACGGTCATTTTCCCAACGGTCTTTTAAATTGTATGACTGCACCGATACACTTGCTACGTGTATCGATACGCACCATCTGAAAGTTTTAACGGCTATTTTCTTATCGGGACCGTATCGATGCGGTTTGAGGAGTATCGATACGCTAAGCTGCAGAATTGCATTTATGGTGGGAAATAAAGGCTCCAACGGCTCTAATTCAACCTCAACGGTCCTCAACGGCTACAAACTCAATTGGTAGTATAAAAGGGACCTCCAAGCATCAAGGATAGGTTAATGCTTCAATTGTAACAACATTACGATGTCAAATTGTCTTTAGAGCTTAATTGTCATTATATTGTATAGACAAAACATTTGTGAGCCAAAATTATTAAATTTGCTCAAGTGTATAGGTTTTGGGTGAGTGCTTAGAATTGCAAACATATATCTATTAGATGAATTTCTAGTTTGCTTTGAATTTCTCTTGTAAGAGAGTGTTTGATCAAGCTTTGAGTAGAAAGCTTGATCGTTATAACGGATTCCTCCTCGTCCGAGAAAAGGGGACGAAATTCAATAGTGAATTTGGGAAATCCTTAGTATGAAGCTAAGGTAGTAGATGTAGGCTTTGAGTTAGAAAGTCGAACCACTCTAAATCCTTGTGTTTAACTTTTATATTTTTAACTTCCACAAAAACACCCAAAGATTCAATATTCTCCACACTTGGCAAGCATTTCGACTGTGACCATCGAGCACAACAAAACTAAAACACAATTACATAATATGATATCAATATCTAAGTTAACTACAACCTAATCAGTGATAGAGTCCGTAAAATTTTTGATCTAATAGTATTTTGGGTACGTATAAATCTAATTCAAGTTAAAATAAATTTTTGTCCCATCGTATTTTTTTAGATTAAATACTTAATGAATCTCTATTACTTTGAATTTAAATAACTTATTTCTCATAATATTTAATCTTAACCTCATCTACGAACCTTACAACTTAACACGATAAATTGTTAATTAAAGAAAAAATATCAAACATAATAGGATAAACTACTTGAATGATCACTTAATATTAGGGTAAGTTCTATTCTCACAATCGATCTACTAATTTTGTCATTCATAGCACTTAACTATTAAAATTCTATTAATTAAGTCACTTGTTATTAAAACATAATGGAAAATGTGACGTGGTAGTGAAGGAATATAGTATAATTGTACATTTAATCCTTATTATTTATATACTCTTTTAATTCAGTTCTGATTTTAATTTAATTAAAAATATCTTTCAATCATATTACGCCAAGTAAATGTAATATAAAAATTAGGGTAACAAAATTTTAAAAAATGTCAAATACATTTGATCATTGTTAGCGCCTAAATATTCTATACACAGGCGGTGGAAACTGAAAGTTTTCACAAGCGCCTTAATTTTAGAGTATAGGGGTCAGTTTAGGGTATAGGGTTTAGGGGTTTAGGTATAGTGGGTTAGAATTTATGGATAGTTGTTTCAATTTAAAGTTCAGGGTTTATAGGTTAAAACCTAAATCCTCACCATATTACCCTAAAAACTAAACCCTAACCTATAAACCCTAAATTATAACCCTAAACATTAAATTGAAACAATTATCCATAAATTCTAAACCCCTACACCTAAACCCCTAAACCCTATACTCTAAACTAACACTCTATACCCTAAAACTAAGGCGCTTGTGGAAACTTTCAGTTTCCACCGCCAGTGTATAGGATATTAATCCATATATCAATGTAACTAAATTAATATTACACTTTCGACGTAATTATAATAAAAAGTGAAAATTACAAATTTCATCACTCAACTTTTTTTTCACTCCTATTTTATCACTAAAGTTTAAAAAACTTTAATTTACTCACTCAACTTCGAAAATTAAATTTTTTAGTCACTCAACCGCTAAATAGATAACTGCATTATGACATGACAGTCGACATCAAAATGACATCGTTTTGAGAAAACTAAATTGACACCAAAATGATGTCGTTTTAAATTTTTATAAAAAGATATTTTCTCCTTCTTCTTTTTTTCTCTCATTTTCAAGCTATTTTTACTCCGATCACCATCCCTGAATTCAGCCACCGTGCCAATCATCTTCGGCCGTCATCGATGGTGGCCGATAAGTCTCAAAATTTTCTTAATACACATATTTCGTCCTTCTGAATGCAAATCTACAATTACCTAACATTGAATGTTTCGGTTTCTTGTTCTTCGACCTCTGTCGTCCTCCGTTGGATGGACTATAAACAAATATGTATTGCTCTCTGTACTAAGAGAAAACTCTCCACCGTTGGAATAATCAAATGAAGACTTTGATAGCCGAAAACCTACCAAAACCTAAGGTGAGATTTTTTTTTTCCTTTAACTGTAGTAATGCCATTGATGACGTGTGTTGTTTGGTGGAGTGCCAAAATCTGAAAAACCAGTGGTGAAAATTCCATTTGAAGTAGGATTGTAAAAGTGCGATCGATGGGAGTTAAAAGAGATTTTTATCAAAACTGCAAATTTTGTGCCATTAAATTATTGACAGGTTTGGTTCTTGGGGCAAGGGTTGGTTCCTTATCTGATATGCAATGGTTGGATTTTGTTGTTTACATGCAAATAAAAAACAGGGAGAGTTGAGTATTCTCAGGCAAACATAATAATATTAATAAAATTTTACTTGGAGCTTACGCGACAACTCAAAAAATAATAAAAAAAATGTCATGTCATTATAGAGTTAGAGAAATAACGGTTGAGTGAGTAAATTAAAAAAAATTAAACTTTAGTGACCAAAATAAAAATGAGAAGAAAGTTGAGTGATAAAATTTATAATTTACCCTAATAAAAAACAAAAACCCTATTTGTAATATATATTCGCCTTGTTTGGTAAAGAAAAGTTTGGGCAAAAAATAGAGGTTTGACCAGTCAAATCCGTTAATATTGTTGTTTGGTGAACATAAGATTGAAAAAGCAGATTGGGGTGAAACCGCTAATCTTATTTTTCTTTTTCTTTTTCTTATCACATATTTATATGTGTATTTAAATTTATTAATTAATTAAATTATATAAAAATAATTATATAAATGATAAATTAATATATAAATCATTCAAATATGTTTAGAAAAATTATATTAAAAATAATTTTATAGATCTAATTAATATTAATTAGATACAAAATATTGATAACTAATAAATTATTCAAACAAGTATTGAATATAATCATGTCCTTATATGTCATTTTATTTGTTTAAATAATCTAACAGCTTTCAGCTATCAGTTAATTTTACCAAACACTTTTATACAACCAGCTAATAAAATTTGTTAGTCAAATCAACTAATACAATCAGCTATCAGCTAATGTAATTCTCTATCTACTATCAGTTATCCGCTAATTGCCAAACAGACCATAATCATTCCAAAAGAGTAGCTAAGACCTAACCTTTACCTTCATTTTGGCGCCAATTTTGCAAGGAATAAAGAAGAAAATGCAAATCCACCCCCCGTGAATTACAATTACAATCATCATCATCAATTCATCACCGAAATTAAAAAAAAAAGCTCATACAAAAAGTCAAAGCGTCATTGCCGTTAAGTTGGCAAAAAAATGCAATCATAATGTTGGATGAAAGTTGTTTTAGTTTGGACAAAACATGATCCAATTTCATAAGGTCAACGACTGACATTAGCAAGGTACTAATGGCAAATAATTTGCAAACCACACGCACCCCATTGTAATTAATCATTTGCATTCGGTTGACCCATGTACAAGTAGATGCTGACTATAAATTTTAAAATTATTTTATGTTCAAAATAAAAATTGAATCTTCAACCACTGATTAAAGTATGAAAGATTATTATCACCTCACCTTAACCACCATGTGGTTTACTTTTCAATATTTTGTAATGATATATTGTGTGTATAAAATATGTTTTTAGCGATGTACCTTCATATCTACAGTCTACTCTACTATATAATAGTATGAATTAAATTTAGATCAAACCTTAAATTCTTATATATTTCAGCTTAATGTTACATCATGGATCTAATTATTCCTAGATTCTAGTTTAATCCATAGACTTTTACCATCAATAATTCCTTGACAGATGGGGAAGAAAATAAAGAACAAAACATATTGGGGAGCTGAATTATATATTATGATCATGTGGTTGGAGTGGTCAACAAAATAATGAAATATGCTAGTTTTTTCTCTCTTTCTAATGAAATGAATGTTTCAAATAATCTATAAACAGAAGGGATATTAAGAAATTAAAAAAAAAAAACTGGCATCGTTAATAAATAAATAAAAAAGATCGCATCTACTGCAAAGGAATTTGCAGCACCAAAGATTTCATAAAATTGCCAAACATATCGTACATTGTCAACCATATAAGAGAACAACTGATAAAATGTCTTTAACGATATCTTGAATCTCAGAGTTCGAAATGTAATTTGATATTTTTTTTTTTACGAATTTAGATTGAACATTTTAAAATTTATGAATAATATGGCATGCTCTCACCATCAAATTATTAGTCGACTTTTTAATCATAATCTTAAGAAAAAACTATAATATGTTATAACTGTTCAAATTCAAATTTAAAGTTTTTTTTTTAATCTAACAAGTGTTCTAGTAGAAAGTGGATGATATTCACCCTATAAGATATAGGTTCAAACTGCTTTGTCTACAAAATGTATGTCCATTGTCAAATGAATAAGAATATCTATAAACAAATACTATTTTGTAATCATCTTTAAACCATTCAAAAAAATTAAAGGTTTTTTGGACGCTATTTCATAAAATTGATTGTCAAGTTGAATGTTAGTCAATTTCTTAGAAAAATCAAATTCAAACAACTTTGTCAACTACATGTGAATAAATTTATAGTTTAAAAATATAACAAATAATACATAAGACAACATTAATAATACTAAAAAAAGTCAACAAACTCTAGAGTATGTGGTTAAAAGTTCTACGTTAACACCCTTCACTCTCCTTTAAATTGTGGGTTCAATTTTCATTATGAGCAAATTTCTCCTCCCCATAGAAATTATTTAAAAAGTAATATTAAAAAAACTATAGACAAACTACATCCAAGACCACTTAATTATGAGTTTAGTAGCAAACATGTCACTTTCCTTCGGTGGCGTAATTTGAGGAGGTAATTTTTTTTTAAAAAATAGAGGTTTAAATTATTATTTTTTAAAATTGAGGGTTTAACTATTTTTAATAATTTTGAGATATTTAATAAAAACTTTTTAAAATTATGAGAGTGAATTTAATTAAACATGTTTAAAATTTTGAAGCTTAATATCAATTTTTAAAAATCTTGAGGAGGCCAAATTTTAATTTTTCAAAATTTTGGGGTAATGGATCCCCTAGTCCCTTATACCTTTTCGCCCTTACTTTTCTTGTAAAAATTACAAACATGTCACTCAATTAAAAAATCTTTACAAGTAGGTCACTCCGCTTAAGAACATGTCATATTGTCACTCAATTAAAAAATTATTACAATCAAATCAATTGATTAACGTATTGTTATAACCATGTCTCTTTTCTTCAAATATAGCATGGTATAATAACATTTTGTAGTCCCAAAATTTATACAATCTATCAATTTGCTCCTAATTCGAAATAATTCAACAAATTCAACTCTTAATATTTAAAATTTTCGTTATTTTAACATTTATTCTTCTCCTAAATTGTTTGTTCTTGTCTAAAAAAATGTTATATTACTTCCCCGGTATAATAACAATTTAACAGTAACTTGTTGTTGCTTTATGACAGAATGCGGTTGTTGAACTACTGATTTGATTTGATGGGCCCACGTGCTTTTGACAATATCGCAAAAATATAAAGACTAAATTGATGAAAATTTTAAATATAAATGATTAAATTTGTTAAATTGTTTCGAATTAGGACACCGTTAATAGAATGTATAAATTTTGAGAACTAAAAATGTTATTATACCAAATAAAAGTGACATGTTTGTAAGCGCATTCACCTTTTTGTAACAATACGTTAATTGAGTGACATGTTTGTAAGCATGGTGTCTTGTTTGTAACAATGTTTTAATTGAGTGTCATGTTTATAACTTTTAGAAGAAAATAACATACTTGTTATAAAATATATAATTAACTGACATTAATCGTAATTTACCCAAAAACTATTTCAGTGTATTTGTTAATTGATTCGTTTTACCGTAATTATAGCCGGCATTTAAGTAGGAGAATTATGCAAAATTATTTAAGTAAGAGAGTTAGTTATGCATGAAGTGTCCATGAACAGTTTTAATGAATAAATTTAATTAAAATTTGGAAAATATAGATAATGAATTTATTTTTTAAATGTTTTAAAGGTTATAATATAGTATATGTTCATACATATTTTTAATTTTTTGACAATATACATATTTTTAAACGATTTGAACTCGTGTCTCCTAAAATGATCATCATCCGCATTTTACTTAAACATTTATTGGTTCAAATAATAAATTTATCTTGAAATGGGTGTGAGGTGTATTAATTAATTAAAACATAATATTTAATTTTGGTGTGCTACAAATAAAGGATATTAATTATGTCAGTAGGTCGACTCATCACCTAAGTTTGTGGGCTACCGTAGTTCATAATTCACGATATACAAATTCTCAATAATAATAATAATAATAATAATTCACGATATACAAATTTAATCAGATAGAATTTTCATGAAATATTAAATTAAGTAATTAATTACAACACACACGTCTCTAAATTATGAATTTTATTCTAAATCGATCTCTTAAATTTTTAACATTTTAATTTTAACTTTAAATTATAATAATTATTCTAAATTGATTCATGGACTTTGAACGTTTCAATTTCATTTCAAACTATCGTCTATCAATATATGTAATCATGTGACATGTTAATAAAACTGTTAAAAATTTTATTAATTGTCATGTAAATAATAATGTACATTATATAATAATATGATGTAACATAAATGATAATTAATGATGAATCACGTCCCAAAAAATTATTATTTAAAAATAAACTGAAATGTTTTTTTTTTATTCTCTTAATTTGTTTTTATAATTCTTTTGAAGTTAAATCATTATTTTATTTAAAATCAATACTAAGTATCATTTATACCACATTATTACATACTACACAACAATGTTTATGTGATCATTAGCAATTTTTATAACAAATTTATTAATATGGGACATGTTTAACGTATATTGATAGTTTGGGGACTAAATTAGAATGTTAAAAATTTTGAGGGTAAATATGAAAGGTTTGTTTAATTTATATGAGGTATGAGGAAGAAAAGGATGATTTGTAAATTTTAATTTATAAGAAAATATTATGTAAAAAATAAAGATGATATGGGTTTATTTAATTGGGTAGGACCATAGATGAGATTGTGAGAATGGTTCATGGAATAATTTCTTCTAATGTTATTTCGAAATATGATTAATTGCATGTCGGGCCTTTAAGATTTTTAAAAATTATTTAAAAGTCATTAAAAATTAATGGTGTTCAGCGGTGTATTGCGTTAGTGGTGTTCAGTTGTGTGCGTCGCCAGTTCTAGACTCGTCCTATTTCAATACAAGATGCGTAAATGATTTTACACAACCCTTCATATTTAAAATATAAAATCTAAAACCTAAATCTCTAACCCTAACATCCTAAATCTTAAACTCTGAACCCTAAAAACTAACCTCTAAATTCTAACTATGACCCTAAATTCTACACCCTACAACATAAATCCCTAAACATTGAGCCTAACCAAAACTCATAACCCCTAAAATTGAAAGGTTTGTACAAACTAAAGTTTACTCGAACTTTTGTATCAAAGTATTTTCCAAAAAAGAAAATAATAATGAGTTGCTTTCTGCTTACAAGTAGCTTAATTGTATTTTACGAAGACTATAGGCTTAATACCAAAACAATTGCCTAAACTATCTCATTTTCTCCTTTTTAGGTGCTCAAATTATCCCATCTTTTTTAGGTGTCTAATTTTTTTACCCATTTTAAGTGCTCAAACTATATTTTTTGATCAAAACAGGTGACTAAACAATATTTTTTGTCAAAGTAAGACAAAAAATAATAATTTAAGTACCTAAAAGGGACCAAAAAAAATGCAAGCACTTAAAAAAAAGCACGATAAATTATGCACTTCTTTTGACATTAAGCCAAGACCCAAGATAAATGTTAAAAAAAACTTGCATATGAAATATAATTGCTTTTCCCTGCATAATAAATGTGTCAATTTTAGTACCATTAATATCATAAATATGAAACAGAGAAATTCACATGCAAATTTGCAATGTTGAATTACTCAAATTCTTATAATTATATCTTATTGTTTAATTACCCCCTATTTATTTTTTTATTACAAGAAAACAGAGTCAACCGGCTACCAACATAACACTAGTGCTTTGCTTAAGCTCATCATAATCTTCAGCTATAATTTGCTATATTTCAAATAAGGTTATACTATCACTTTTGAAAAAATTAATTTGGAACCTATTATATTCATAAATATTATGATTTTTTCAAGTGACTTGGACTTAAATGATCTCAACTATGATCCTTTTTATTACATCAATTATAATATCAACTAATGAAAACTATTTATTTTATTATTTCTTATATTATCAACTCATTGAAATGATAACATCAAGAATTATCTTTTAAAAATTAATATAAAATATATAAATGAAGATTTTCTGGCCGAAAAATTAATTTGAAAAAAAATTAAATAAATAATTTTTATTGATTGAAATTATAATTGAGATAATGAAAATGGCATAGTATAATTTTGGACTTAGATGTACCTGCTCTCTTTTTTAAATTATTATTATCTCTTGTTATGATATTTTTTTTCTCTTATGTATTCCATTGATAATGTTGATGAATAACATAAGCTTATATCTTAATGGAAAATAAATATTATAAATTTCAACGATATAAAAGGAAACAAAATAAGTAAAGCAGAGAGAAGCTTCTTAATACATATACACCTTAATCAATCATTTGAAAACGAAGGGTAGATATCTATTTTTTCCCTATATTTCTAGTTTACATTAGCATATTAACTGTCATTTAGTTAAACGAGATAGGACATTAAAATTTTAAACAATATTTAATTAAATTTTGGTTTTCGTTTCAATTATATATTGAGTTTTTAATTCTATAATAACACAATGATGTGATTGACGATTGCTGATATTGATGACGCACCAAAGCTACGTTATTTTGATGATGGTTTTTTATGCCAAAAAATATATAATTTACGTCGTTTGTTAGATAAGCTTGAAAAAAAATTAAGGCTCTGTTTAGTGAGGAGTGGTTTGGGCTAAAATTAGAGATTTGAGTTAAAATTGAAGTTTGATCGGTCAAATATACTAATTTAGATGTTTTGTAAAAAGCAAATTGAAATAGCGGATTGAAGTGAAACTTCTAATTAAAAAAAAAAAACTGCTAATATGAACCTTTTGAAATTAGAGGTTTTGACATAAGAGTTATAAAGACCATTTACTAGGGGTGTTTAAATCTGGGTACCCGATTTTTTGAGTACCCGAACCTTCGGGTATTAAGTTTGTCGGCCCGTGTCCCGACCCGTGAATATCGGGTACCCGGTTCTTATTTTTTATTTTAAAATTTAAAAAAAAAACTTAAAATTTCATAACACATGATCCAAATAAAAAAATAATAATGATTTAAAGTTTATAACCATAAGAAAGACATTAAAAATGTTAATCTAGATCGTGATTTTTTTCGAATCTCATACTTTTTAAATAAACCTACTAATGCATAAATGCAACAGAGAAATTTTGTTGTTTGTTTCATATCAAATCTTACATATTTACAAATTAATATATTTTTTTTGAAAAATTTAGGCTTAATATAACTTTCCCCTAAAGTATACCCAATTTTCCAACTTGCCCCCTAAACTTCATTTTGCCCACTTTTTCCCATTAAACAATTCACCGTTACCCATTTTGCCCCATTTCGTTACACTTTTCCATTAAAAAAAATTTGGCCAATAACATCCTACCACGTGATCAACGGATTGGCTAAGTCAATCCGTCTGGTTTTATTTAAAGGGTAAATGACATGTCAAGTCTGTCAGGTTTGTTTTTTTGTTCAATTTAGTCACTCAAAAGTCTATTTTTACCTTAAATTGACCCCTATTTGTTTTTAATTTTTATAATTTAGTCCATTATTTGTTATTATTAATAATAATATTTTATTAAAATGTTAATATTTAATAAAAATAAATAAAAACAAATATTTTAATACTAAATTAGTAATTTTTTAGATTCGAATTCCAATTAAATTCTAATTATTAATTCTAATTTCACTATATTTGAATTATAGTTTTTGAGTAAAATTCAAATTATATTCGAATCATGTTCGTATTATATTCGAATCATGTTCAAATTATATTTGAATCATCTTCTAATTTTATTCGAATTATTAATTTGAATTTTGCTATATTCGAAATATATATTTTGAGCAAAATTCAAATTAAATTAGAATTATATTTGAACCATGTCTATATTATATTCGAATCATATTCAAATTATTTTTGAAATATATTTTGAATATGATATTTTGAATGTAATTTGAATATGATTCGAATATAATATGAACATGATTCGAATATAATTCTAATATAATTACATGTTTTTTCAACTATTATATTCGAATCATATTCAAATTATATTCAAATCATGTTTAACAGGTAATTATATTCGTATCATGTTCGTATTATATTCAAATCATGCTCGTATTATATTCGAATCATATTTAGAATATAATTTGAATATGATTCGAATATAATATGAACATTATACGAATATAATTACATGCTAAACATTATACGAATATAATTACATGTTAAATATGATTCGAATATAATTACCTGTCAAACATGATTCAAATATAATTACCTGTTAAACATGATTCGAATATAATAGTTCAAAAAACAGGTAATTCTATTTGTTTTAAAAAAAATTCTTTCGTGTCGTGCTCTTTTCCTCCAATAGGTTTAGGGAAGTTTTTAACGAGTCGTATAATTCGGGGATATACGTGTATTGAAAGATAGATCGAATCAACGATGTGGCATTTTTGACCGTAACACTCCAGCAATCTTAAAATCTTGTTGCTTTGCACGAACTAGTAATTTTAAAATAACGAAGGGTTTAAATATAGTTTTGGGGCTAAAATTTAAATTATATTCGAATCATATTCGAATTATATTCGAAATATCATATTCAAATTATATTTCGAAAATAATTTGAATATGATTCGAATATAATATAGACATGGTTCAAATATAATTTGAATTTTGCTCAAAAAAATATATTTCGAATATAGAAAAATTCGAATATAACTAGAAGATGATTCAAATATAATTTGAATATGATTCGAATATAATACGAACATGATTCAAATATAATTTAAATTTTACTCAAAAACTATAATTCAAATATAGTGAAATTAGAATTAATAATTGGAATTTAATTGGAATTCGAATCTAAAAAATTACTAATTTAGTATTAAAATATTTTTTTATTTATTTTTATTAAATATTAACATTTTAATAAAATAATATTATTAATAATAACAAATAATGGACTAAATTATAAAAATTAGAAACAAATAGGGGTCAATTTAAGGTAAAAATAGACTTTTCAGTGACTAAATTGAACACAAAAACAAACCTGACAGACTTGACATGTCATTTACCCTTTAAATAAAACCAGACGGATTGACTTAGTCAATCTGTTGATGATGTGGCAGGTTGTTATTGGCCGAAATTTTTTTAACGGAAAAGGGTAACGGAATGGGGCAAAATGAGTAAGGGCGAATTGTTTAAGAGGAAAAAGTGAGCAAAATGAAATTTAGGGGGCAAGTTGGGAAATCGGGTATACTTTAGGGGGGAAAAGTTGTATTAAGCCAAAAATTTAAAACATGAAAGCATATAATACAAATATAGAATGAATTTAGGGATTTAAATATAGTTCTAAAGTAAAAATATTAAGTGATCTGATAAAATAAAAAAATAGAAACCGGGTACCCGAAAAAATCATATATTTTGACCAGGCCCGACCCGGGTAAAAAACATTTCCGGGTAAATACCCGGTTATTTATGTTCGGATAGTCGGATAGTTCGGGTCGAGTAATTTTGAACACCCCTACGATTTACCCTTAACAATTATAAAAAATCTCCAAATAACGTAAATCTAACATTTTCTATTTTAATTCTTCAACTTCACGTATTTACATTGTGACATTTGTAAACTAATATTTTTTTTCTTTTTTTTTCTTTTTATTCTCACAAATTTATATTTGTATTTAAATTAATAATCAATTAAATTGTATTAAAAATAATTATATAAATAATAAATTAATAGATACAAAATATTGACAACTAATAAATTATTCAAACAAGTATCGAATATAATCACGTCCTTATATGTCATTTTGCTTGTTTAAATAATCAAACAGCTATCAGTTAATTTTACCAAACACTTTTATACAATCAGCTAATACAATATACTAATCAAATAAGCTAGTGTAATCTGCTATCCACTAATTGCCAAACATGACCTAAATGTTCTTCAAATTAGGGCCTTTGAGAAGGATGCTAAGGGTCCGTTCAGTTCCGCTGACAAAACTAAAGTCAGGCATAAAAACACAGTGAAAAGACGCAAACGCAGAGTGTTTAATGACGCTTTTTCGTTTGGCAACCAATTTTTTTCCAACCAAAACGTGTTGTTGAACGCAGGGACGGAGCCTAAATCTCATATATTTATAATTTGCCCTTCCTAATCTCAATCCTGACTCCATCCCTGGTTGAATGGAGCCTAAATGTCTATCCACTTAGCTAACATAGTAACATATTATGATTTTAATAAAATTAATATAATTATTAAATTGCAGTTAAAATTAGTTTTATTGATTTAAATATATTTTTATTAATATATTTATAAATTAATATATTAAATATTATAAACAGATATACTATCTGTAATTTTATTAAACCGTTTAAATATTATAGTTGAACTCGATTTTCGGTTACATCGATATTTTTCTCCTCCCTACGCAACTTGTGAGCAAATTAGCACCGAAAGGAAAAACGAACACCACGAAATTTCGTCACTAAATTAAACTGAAACCAAACCAATTAATTAACTACCGCCCCAGGACTGCACCACGTGGCAAATCTGTCCATGTAACAGTTCACTGTACTGGCCCCACAAAAAGCTAACCCATCTTTTTCAACTAGATAACATATACTAACCTCTAACCACAACAAAACTAAAAGGATTTTCCTAATGTTCTAAAATTAATTACTATAAAAAGTAAAAATTACGTTGAAGGCATTTTTACCCAAATACCCAAATTTTTATATCATTTATGTGTCTAACATTCAAACAAATTATTTTTTGGATCTAATTTTTTTTTGCAAGAATTCGTCGAACTGACATGGTGAGTTTCATAGATTTTTTAATGAATTTTTTATACCAGCATAACAAGTTACTGCAAAGGATGTTAGATCCAAAAATGATTTTATTTGGATTTCAGAAACATAAATAATAATTAAAAATTGGGTATTTGGGTAAAATAACCTATATTGAATACATGGAAAATTATTAATTTACATTCCAATTAAAGACCTTTTAACAAAAAATTGGGTATTTGGGTAAAATAACTTATAAAATAACCAACAAATGTTGGGTGCATTGGTAAGGCATATTGCACTCTCAAGAAAAGGACGCGAGTTCGAACTTTGGAGATAACATTGTTGGGAGGGACAACCATGCACCTTGAACATGGACAGTAAGATGGACATGCATATTACCAAAAAAAAAGAGACTTTTTTAACAACCAAGATTTGTTTCGTTTTAGAAAATAGTTTCTATTTTTGTTTTTTATTTTCATTTTTCAGAAAATAATTTTTATTTTCAGTTTCTAAAAATTAGAAAATGTGTTTGGTTAATAGGATGAAAACTTGTTTTCAAAAATGAAAATAATGAAAATGTGTTTGGTATTTAACATTTTCAAAATAGAAATGAAAAATAATTAAAATAAAATATAATTAGAAAACATTATTATAATAATAAATAAACCAAATTTTATAAAAATGAGATTAAAAATATTCGAACCCATGTTAAAATTTAAAAACTCTTGTTTTCATATTTTCCATTTTCCTACAATATTTTCAATAAAAACATTTTTTGTGTTTTTAAATTTCCACTTACTTTTGTTTTCATTTTCTAAAAATCATTTTCTAATTTTACAACCCATAGTTTTCCATTTTTCAATAAAATAAAAATGAAAATGGGCTCTATTATCTAGAACCATGCCGATCATAAATAACTTAGAGTTAACACTATACATCCCAACTATGACTTCTATTTTAAATTGGCTTTTAAATTTTTAAATATTTCAATTTCATCCTTAAATTATGACTCCATTCTAAATTGGCCCTTAAACATTTGGTTGTTCTACTTTCATCCCCAAACTATAACGTAAAACCAATATTTGATTTTGATATAACAAATAATTCAAGGACTAAATTGCAAAGTAAATAAATTTTTAAGTAATCAAAATACTTACATTTGACAAGTAAAATTTATACTTAAAATATTTTGAAGTCAAAACTTAAACCCCGTAAACTTTTCTAAGTGTTTCAAAGCCAAAATACACAAAATTGCAAAGGCGTTTCGAAACACCTCCAAAGTGTTTCGATACGTTTTGCCACTGAAAGGAACCGTTTCGATACAGGCTATTCTCGTTTCGATACAAACTTCATCTGGGTTTTTAATTTTAAGTGTTGTTTCGAAACGACTCATACTCGTTTCGATACAGGGGTTAATTATTTTCAAAATCGAGCATTAAATGAACTAGCCCTTACTTGTTAGAAACGAACTTTTAAAAATTTGGTTAAGTGTTCCGATACACCCCTATGTTGTTTCGAAACAAAAGTTTACAGTTTCAAAACGTTTCGATACAACCTATTCCCGTTTCGATACGACCCTCGTTTTGCACTTTACTGTTTCGATACGGCCTATAGTTGTTTCGATACGGGCCCTTTTTACACACAACAACTCTTTCTTTTTTTGGTGTTCGTTTCGATACAAGGTCTCGTGTTCCAATACGGGTAGTTACAGAATAACATTTATGGAGGGAAGAGAGAGCCCCAACGGCTCTATTGATGATCTCAACTACCCAAACGATTAGAAATCAATGCATGGTATAAAAACAAGTCTCAAAAGCTATAGCAACAACTATTGAACCTTCAAGCAACATCAAAGCATTCATTCCAAACCCTTGAGCCTATTAGAGTCAAATTATATACCCAACTTGTAAAATTCCAAATTGTTCATCTTTCTTTCAAGTTTGAAGAATGTTGGTTTGTAATTGGGCAATAGATTAGTCTTGTGAGAGATACATTTCAAATTGCCTTTTTGTTCTTTGTAATTGAGAGTCTTGTTATTCAATCTTTGGGTAGAAAGATTGAATTTGTAAAGGCTGACTCCTTCGCTTAGAAAAGGGGAAGAACAAATTAGTAAAAAAATTTGTTGAAAATCCTTAGTGGAAGCTAAGGTAGTGGATGTAGAGCTTGTTTAGAAGCATGAACCACTATAAGTGCCTTGTTCTTCAATTTCAATTTTTTCTTTTGCTCCCTTAATTTTAAAAGTGCCAATTCACCCCTATTGGCTATATCAGTTAATTCGATCCACTCAACAATTGGTATCAGAGCCTACCTCTTTGAAGGCTTCACAACCACAAAGAGTAGATCCTAGAAGAGTGTTGATCAACTTCCAAGTTGAGCCATGACATCTACCTCAGGGCCAAGCATGTACGAGTCTCAATCTACCACCAAACCACTCTTCTTCAATGGGGATAACTATTCCTATTGAAAGAACTGAATGCGTCTCTTTATCAAATATGGGATGTGGTAGAAGATAGACCAACCATTCCCATGAAGAGAGATGAAGAATGAAGGCTTGTTCCAAAGAAGAATGTGGAGATGAGTAAAGATGATAGAAAGAAATTGCAAGTGAATGACAAATCCTTGCACATGCTATTTTGTGCTCTCGGACCAGACATCTACGCCAAAGTGTCTTCAATCACAAGTGCTAAAGAAGTGTGGGACACTCTTGAAACCATATATGAAGGAACAAACGATGTAAATGAGATGAAGATCGGGATCCTTAATCTTAGTTATAAGAACCTCAAGATGGAGGCTGATGAGACCGTAACGAAGATGTTTGATCGCTTATCTGTCATCGTCAATGGTTTGAAGGGCTTTAGAGAGATCATCCCCGAAGATAAGTTAGTCTGGAAGCTACTCTACTATCTTCCCAAATTATGGGATGGGAAGAGAACCGCCATCATTGAAGCAAAGAATTTGAAAACCCTAAAACTTGATGAACTAGTTGGTTCTCTCCTCACACATGAAATCATGAAGCAAGGGAGAGAAGAAGAGAAAAAAGAAAGAAAGAAGAGTAGTCAAGCAAGAGGTAAAGAAAAAGAACAAGTAATTGCTCTCAAAGCCTCTCTACCACAAGAGGAGAGCACTTCTAGTGAGGAAGATGAATTTGAAGAATTGGCTATGATAGCCAAAAGATTCTCAAGGTTCATGAATTCTAACTGTGGTAGAAATTTTTCAAGAAGAAGAGACTTTCAAGAACAAGAACAAAGAAGAAGAAAAAGACCAACTCATTTGCTATGAGTGCAAGAAGTCGGGTCACATTCGCATCGATTGTCCTCAACTAAAGAAGAAGAGCTTTGAGAAGAAGAAGAAGCTCCAGGGTCAAGTAGCAACTTGGAGTGATGAAGAGTCATCATCCGAGGACGAGGAGCATGAAGTGGCCAACCTTTGCCTCATGGCCCTTGAGGAGGAATCTATGTTAAAATCTAACTCATTATCTCTTACTTATGACAAATTATATGATGCATATGATAAGTTGCAAGAAGTTTACGATGAATTGATTGAGAAATACAAAGAGTCTATTTTGAAAAACAAGAAAACTATTTCCAATTTAAAATCTCAAAATGAGTCTCTTTCAAAAACCAATTCCGAATTGGAAAAGAAAGTTTTGTATTTGATAAATATTTCAAATGAGCGTAAAAAGAAAAATCTTGATGTTGAAAAACTTCTTTCCAATTTCCAAGATTATCACACTAAGGAAGTGGATAATCTTAAAACCTCTCTTGCTATTGGGAAAAATAGTTTTAACAAGGGTAGTTCTTCAAAAACCCAATATGTAAATAGAAAGGATTTTAACTACAAACAAAACGGCTCTCAAAGGCATCCTAGAGCTAAGAGGATTAGAAGTGTATGGGTTATTGAGGAACTTGTAACTTCTAACAATATTGTTGCTATTTCATCTTGGATTCCTAAGGGAACCAAGTTTTTGGGAGCTAACATTTATGGACCCAAAATGGTTTGGATACCTTAATCAAAGAACTAATCTTTGTTTGTATGAGGAGCATTGCTACAAAGCTAAAGCTTCAAGTCAAAACACATGATACCTTGATAGTGGATGCTCAAGACACATGACCGGAGACAAGAATAGATTCTTGGAGCTTAAAACAAAAAGTGGAGGATGTGTGACATTTGGTGACAACTCTAAAGGCCACATTAAAGGAATAGGCTCCATTGGTAATCTCTCATCTACATTCATTGAAAATATTTTATATGTCAATGGTCTAAAACATAATCTTTTGAGAATTAGTCAATTTTGTGATAAATGGTTTAATGTTCATTTAGATAAAAATTGGTGTAAAATTGTGAACATTAAAACAAATAAAATAATGTTCATTGGTCATCGCATAGGAAATATTTATATGGTGCATTTAGATGACATACATTCATCCCATGCATGTTTAGTTGCACATGTTGAGAATGATGCATGGTTGCGACATAGGAAACTAGGGCATGCTAGCATAAGTGTTTTAGAAAAAATAGTTTCCCAAAATCTAGTTAGAGGTTTTCCCAAACTAAAATTTTCATTAGATAAAATATGTGATGCTTGTGCTAAGGGTAAACAAAAGAGAACCTCATTTAAACTCATTAATGATGTTTTGACTAGTAGGGTGTTACAACTAATCCACATGGATTTATTTGGGCCTATTAGAACTATGAGCTTGGGTGGTAAGTTATATGCATTTGTATTGGTAGATGACTTTTCTAGATACACTTGGGTTCTATTCTTAAGTACTAAGGATGAGGCTTTAGAAAATTTTATTACATTTACAAAAATTACCCAAAATAATATTGATCTTAAAATTTCACATATTAGAAGTGATCATGGAACCGAGTTTCAAAATATGGGTTTTGAAGATTTTTGTAATGAAAATGGTATTAGCCATAAATTTTCGGTTCCTCGCACTCCTCAACAAAATGGGGTAGTTGAGAGGAAAAATAGAACTTTAGAAGAGATGGCTAGGACAATGCTTTGTGAAAACAATTTACCTAAGTATTTTTAGGCGAAAGCCACTAATACAGCTTGTTATATTAATAATAGAGTAATAATTTTGCCTATTTTAAAGAAAATACCTTATGAGATTTTAAAATCAAAAAAGCCTAACATTAGCTATTTCCACCCTTTTGGTTGTAAATGTTTTGTTTTAAACAATGGAAAAAACAACTTAGGTAAATTTGATGCTAAAAGTGATGAAGCAATATTGTTGGGTTATTTCCTAAATTCTAAAGCCTACCTGGTATTTAATAAACGAACTTTGGTTGTTAAAGAGTCTATACATGTTGTTTTCGATGATAACCTCCTTCCGAGGAAAGAATCTTGTGAGTTTTGATGGTGATGATGTAGGAATCATTGAAGCCATTGATGGAGGACAAACATCAAAGGTGAATGAGATTCCAACTAAAGAAGAGGAAGCACACGATCCACCTCTTGAAGCCTTGAAGGACTTGGCTCTTGAGGAAAAGGAGGTGACATACCCAAGGGAGCTCAACTATGTCAAAGGTGGTGAAATCTTGGGTGATCAATCCAAGGAGGTAACTACTAGATCCTCTCTCAAACTTCTGAATCATATTACATTTATCTTATGCATAGAGCCTAAAAATATCAAAGAAGCATTAAAAGATGATTTTTGGATATTGGCTATGCAAGAGGAACTTAATCAATTTGAGAGAAGTAAAGTATGAACATTAGTTGATAGGCCTAGTAATCAATCTACTATATGAACTAAGTGAGTATTTAGAAACAAACTATATGAGAGTGGTAACATAATGATGAACAAGGCTAGGCTTGTTGCTCAAGGTTACACTCAAGAAGAGGGAATTGATTTTGATGAAACATATGCACCCGTAGCTAGAATGGAAGTTATTATGATGCTTCTTGCATTTGCATGCTATCATGATTTCAAGCTATTTCAAATGGATGCAAAAAGTGCTTTTCTAAATGGTTTTATAAATGAAGAAGTGTATGTTAAACAACCACCCGGTTTTGAAGATCCAAACTTTCCAAACCATGTTTTTAAACTAACAAAAGCTTTATATGGTTTAAAACAAGCTCCTATAGCTTGGTATGAAAGACTTTCAAACTTTTTAATTGAAAAAGGTTTCGAAAAAGGAAATGTGGACACTACACTTTTCATTAAAAGATATGTCAATGACATTTTAATAGTTCAAATATATGTTGATGATATTATTTTTGGTTCTACTAATGAATTTTATTGCCAAGAATTTTCTAAGCTAATGCAAGGTGAATTTGAGATGAGCATGATTAGAGAGCTTTCATTTTTCTCGGGGCTCCAAATCAAGCAAAGGAAAGATGACACCTTCATTAATCAAGCTAAATACATCAAGGATATGCTCAAGAAGTTCGGCTTGGAGAATGTGAAGCCTCAAGCCATTCCCATGAGCTCTTCAATTAAGCTTGACAAGGATGAAGGAGGTAAGTGTGTTGATTCTAAGCTTTATCGTTCCATGATTGGATATTTGATTTACCTTAACGCAAGTAGACCCAATATCATGTTTAGTGTTTGCTTGTGTGCTAGGTTTCAAGATAGTTCTAGAGAATCATACCTTAGAGATACACATTGTATAGGTCTTTGGTATCCTAGAGACTCTACCTTTAACCTTCATGCCTTCTTCGATGCGGATTATAGAGGATGTAAGATAGATAGGAAAAGTACCTCTGGAACATGTCAATTCTTAGGTAGTATGCTCGTATCTTGGGTCTCTAAGAAACAAAATAGCGTAGCCTTATCTACCACTAAAGCATAGTACATATCCTTAGGGAGTTGTTGTGCTCAAGTTCTTTGGATGAAGCAACAACTCTTAGATTATGGTGTTCAAGTAGATACCATACCCCCTAAGTGTGATAACACTAGTGCCATTTGTCTCACTAAGAATCCCATCCAACACTCTAGAATCAAACATATAGAAATTAGACATCATTTCATTAGAGATAATGTCTTGAAAAATGATGTAGTTCTAGAATATGTTGATACCTTGAACCAATTAGCGGACATATTTACCAAACCTTTAGATAAAGAACGTTTTTGGACCCTTAGGAGAGAGTTAGGTTTAACCAACCTTCTTTGACCCTTTTAGGTCTCAAATGGTAAAAAATATGCTTGAAATTATTTGATGCTTATGCTTGTGTTGATTTGCCTCCTTTTGCATCTATGCTTGTTGCTAGGGGTAGTATGTATCAGTTTTAGCTCATATAACATGCTCATATATAATTTATATGCTTTTAGGCTCGATCTAAGTTGGCTTTTTGGACATGAAACTGCCCAAAATGCATTTTCTAGCAAGGGTGTATCGAAACAGGTACATCTGTTTCGATACGGGCTCAATCTAAAATGATTCCAGTATTGAATCGTATCGAAACAACCTCTTTGCGTTTCAATACAGGTTCGAGGTGTTGTTTCGAAACGGGGTCAACCTGTATCGAAACGAGTTCGTATCGATAGAGGTTCTAGTAGTAAATCGTATCGAAACAACCTCTTTGCGTTTCGATACAAGTTCAAGGTGTTGTTTCGAAACGGGGTCAACCTATATCGAAATGAGTCTGGTACCGAAACGGCTCGAAAGCATTTCGATACGCTCGTTCCAATACGCCAAGTGGCGTATCGAAACACGATCACGCAGATTGCTTTAAATAGCATTAAAAGAGTATCAAACTTTAATTAAAACACCAACTCTCTTTTTTCTCTCAAACCCTAACCGAAAACCCCTATATAAACTCCTCAAATCCCTTGATTTTTCACATCAAAACCTAAATTTTTTCGAGAGTTTTCAATCTACACATCAAGGCTAGAGCTTTGCAAGCAATTTGGTGCATCAATCATCCCTCATTCATCCATTATCCTATATCAAGGTATAAACCCCTTTTTCTTTTATTTTAAATTTTTGTTTATTTTTATTGGTTATTTTTAATTACTTTTTGTATAAAACATATACATATAGTATAGTTTTCAAGTTTTTGCAAAAACTCTTCAAAACCTAAAAAAAATTTATTCGAATATAAAATTATACCGTATATTTTTAAATCCGTTTTTTCGAAATTCTTTTTACCAAAAATTTGTTTTATATTTATATAAATATTTTTAAATTATATTGTATATTTTTTTTAACACCTTGATTATCGGATTGCATATTGGATTGAATTTGGTTGATTTATGCATACATATGTTTTTGCATCTTGATTTCCTTCTAGATTTTGACTATGGGTTCTAGGAAGAGAGTACTAACTAATGAGGCTGGTGGAAGCTCTAACATCGATGGCGATTCTACTCGTCCCAATCTCACTCTATTCTACTATAAAATTATCGAAACAAAGACGCCCATACCAACTTCAAGCTTTTTCAAGATCATGCTATACGTAGTGAGCGTATTGTCTCTATACCCTTTTTGGATTCTAAACGTTTTCAATCTCGATATCTCACTTTATTGAGGCGTTGGAATTTCATTCCCTTTTTGAGCTAACCCGGTACTTTGTACCATAACATAGTCATTCTCTTCTATGGCAATGCTCGTTGTATCTCCAATGTCGATCAAGTGGTTGTCATTGAGTCCTATCTAATGGGGAAGAAGTTTAGAGTTGATCCGGAAACCTTGGTCAATGTTTTCGGGTTTGAAGATGAGGGAATCTCAGATGAGAACTCATTGAGACATACTCTTGGTGGCTCCGTTACGGTCATTGATGCTTATGATCGCATCCGTCATCTCATGGTCTCGTGGTGGTTTCGTCCTTTCGGAGGAAAATTCTCTCACATTTGGCAAGTCGGTGACTTTTGGATTCGTTGCTTTCGTGAGGAACGTCGACCAAATCTTTGTCAAATCATGTTTGTCGAGATGGTGCATATTGTTCAAAACCGCAACTCCAATCTTGTCACTTCCTTCACTTATGGCACTGCCTTGAGTTACTTGTTCTCTAAGGTTTGGATTGATTGCTCTCTTGACTTTTCGGAACCTCTCAAGGATCCCATTGATGAGCGCACACTTTTCCGTTGCAAATTTCATTTCATTGATGGAGAATGGATTCATGTCAAGCATCCTCCTCAAGTTGTGGCCCCGAACCTCAACCTCAAGTTGCTCCACAAAACAACAAAGTCCTCATGACTTTCCTTACCGAGCAATTCAATGGCTTGCGAACCCAAATGGACTTCGGTTTTGCCACTCTTGGCACTTGTCTCACTTCCGTGGATGGACGTATCCAAAGTGTTGAGAATCGCCTCACTTTGGTTGAAACTCAACAAAACTCTATAAACATGTCCTTTACCGGCTTCTATGGCAAGTGGAGACAAGTTCGAAGGAGCTCCGCCAATGATGAAGATGACGATGAGCCTTAGATCTTTGCATTCCATTGCATATCATCTACTTTAGGATTTCCTTATTTTTACACCTATCTATGTTTTTGCTTTAAGACCTATACCTTGATTTATTGTTTTTAAGCATTAAGTTTGGCTCTTATGTTTTGATATTATGGACTTATTTTGCTTTGTTTTATTATGCTTAATGAAATTATGTTGTTTTAATTATGCTTTGTTTGGATCTTGTGCTATATTGCTTTATCTCGTGATTATATTCCTTCATTGATTTTAATCTAACAAAAGGGGGGAGAAGGGTTAGGTTAATTTTTTTTCAAAATATTTTTCAAAATTCAAAACTCAGCTTCAATTTAGGGGGAGTTTACTTAAAAATTTGCTTTGGTTTTGTTATATCTAAAAGGGGTGATTGTAAAACCAATATTTGATTTTGACATAACAAATAATTCAAGGACTAAAATGCAAAGTAAATAAATTTTTAAGTAATCAAAATACTTACATTTGACAAGTAAAATTTATACTTAAAATATTTTGAAGTCAAAACTTAAACCCCATAAACTTTTCTAAGTGTTTCAAAGCCAAAATACACAAAATTGCCCAGACGTTTCGAAACACCTCCAAAGTGTTTCGATACGTTTTGCCAATGGAAGGAACCGTTTCGATACAAACTATTCCCGTTTTGATACATCCTTCATCTGGGCTTTCGATTTTTAAGTGTGGTTTCGAAACGGCTCATACCCATTTCGATATAGGGGTTAAGTATTTTCAAAATCGAGCATTAAATGAACTAGCTGTTACTTGTCAGAAACGAACTTTTAAAAATTTGGTTAAGTGTTTCGATACACCCATATGTTGTTTCGAAACAGAAGTTTACAGTTTCAAAATGTTTCGATACAACATATTCCTGTTTTGATACGACCTTCTTTTTGCACTTTACTGTTTCGATATGGCCTATAGTTGTTTCGATACGGGCAATTTTTACACACAACAACTCTTTCTTTTTTTGGTGTACGTGTCGATACAGAGTCTCGTGTTCCGATACGGGTAGTTGCAGAACAACATTTATGGAGGAAAGAGAGAGCCCCAATGGCTCTATTGATGATCTCAACCACCTAAATTGCTAAAAATCAATGCAAGAGTATAAAAATAAGTCTCAAAAGCTACAACAACAAATATTGAACCTTCAAGCAACATCAAAACATTCATTCCAAACCATTGAGCCTATTAGAGTCAAATTGTATATCCAACTTGTAAAATTCCAAATTGTTCATCTTTCTTTTTGTTGAGTGGATCAATGAAACGATATAATCCAAGAGGGGGTGAATTGGATTTTTAGAACTTTTGGTGGTGGAGTGAAAAATTAAAAATGGTAGACAAGAGGATTTATAGTGGTTCAAGTTCCAATCGAACTCTACATCCACTACCTTAGCTTCACTAAGGATTTTCCAACAATCCACTAATTGTTTTTCTCCTTTTCTAGGCTAAGGAAATTACAAAGTTCACAATTAGGGTTTATAAGAAAATATGGGATTTAGGTACAATTGCTTGGATTTGATGTTTGGATGATTCTTTGGAGATCAATAGTTGTTGTTGGAGCTTTTAGAGGTCCATTTTATACCTTCCCATTGAATTCTAGCCGTTGGGGTTGTTGCATTCATCAATATAGCCGTTGGGATGTTATCTTCCCTCCATAAATGCAGTCTGCAACTACCCGTTCCGAAACGCCCGACCCTGTTTCAAAACAAACCAAAATAGAAAGAGCCGTTGGGGTGTAATAAATAGACCGTACCGAAACGGGCACGATCGTTTCGATACGCCAAGAGCTCGTTTCGAAACTCGTTTCGAAACATTTTGCTACTGTCAAAGCCTGTATCGAAACGGATTAGGAGCTTTTCGATACGCCTTAACGATATTTTTAAATTCAGTTATAAAACTTCAACGGTCATATTTTAAAACCAAGTTTGAAATCCGTTTCGATACTGCCGTATCGAAACGGTTCAAACTGTTTCGTTGTTCTTCATCCGTTTCGAAACACGTTCCGAAATAGAGGTTAACAGTTTCAAACTAGTCCGAAACGCTCAAAGGCCGTTCCGAAACGGTGACTCGAAAATCACTGTTTTGGCTTGACAAACACTTAAAAAATATTTGACAAGTTGAGGTTTTGACTTAAACATTTCTCTTTAAATACACAGAGAGATTTTGAGGACTTAAAAATTCATTTTCCAATTTTCAATTTAGTCCTTAAATCTTTTGTTATTTCAAAATCAATTTATTGGTTTCACACTTTTAAGTTTGGGGATTGTTGGTTTGTAATTGGGCAATAGATTAGTCTTGTGAGAGATACATTTCAAATTACCTTTTTGTTCTTTGTAATTGAGAGTCTTGTTATTCAATCTTTGAGTAGAAAGACTGAATTTGTAAAGGTTGCCTCCTTAACCTAGAAAAGGGGAAGAACAAATTAGTAACGAGTTTGTTGAAAATCCTTAGTGGGAGCTAAGGTAGTGGATGTAGAGCTTGTTTAAGAGCTTGAACCACTATAAGTGCCTTGTTCTTCTATTTCAATTTTTCCTTTTGCTCCCTTAATTTTAAAAGTGTTAATTCACCCCCTCTTGGCTATATCGGTTAATTCGATCCAGTCAACATATAACCTTTATTCTAAATTGGTCCTCAAACTTATGAATATTTTATTACATCTCCAAATTAACGTTTATGTCCCATCATATTAGTACATAAAACACATCAATGTTCACGTGACAATTAACAATATTTATTACTAATTTATTAACATGAGACACGATTAGCATATATTGATAAGTTAGGTTGAAATTAGAATGTTTAGAAGTTTGGAGATATATTTAGAATAAAAGGTCATAGTTTGGAGATGAAATTGAAATATTCAAAAGTTTAAGGATCAATTTACAATGAGAGTATAGTTTGAGAATGAAAATGAAACATTCAAAAGTTTGATGACGAATGTAAAATGAAGGTCATAATTTGGAGACATGTGGTGCATCTATCTCTAAAACAATATAATTAATAAAATATTTATATAATAATATATACAAAATTAGGACCAATCCAATATCAATGATATCATCTATAATTATATTTATGAGGAATAAAAAATACTGATTCCGATATCTATAAAAAAATAAAAAAATACACTGTTTTATTTAGTATTTATTTATTAATGAGCGAAAAAGTTAAGTCATCGTCGTTTCCTTTTAATCCCCAATCTCTCCAATAATGACTTTCAAACTCCATAGACAAGAAAAGCTTCAGTTTTGTAAAGGAGAGATTCAAAATCCTTCTTCTTTTTTCATTTTTCTGTTCAATTTTATACTTATTTGAAATGGTTTAAGGCTTTAAGGAGAGAATCAAAATCCTACTCTCTGGGGGAAAAGAGAGAGACAGGCTTAGTCTTCAATGGGTCTTTGCACTTCCAAGCCCTCCCCAAACCCTTCGTTTCCTCCTCCTGATTCTAGAAATTCCCCTATTCCTCCCCGGAATTATGATATCCACCGTAGGACTAACTCTATTCCGGCTTCTCCCTTACCGGATGGAGTAAACGGTAACCAGAACCAGAACCCAAAGGAAGATCAAGGTCAAGAAGCAGCAGAAGAGAAGGAAAGCTCAAATTCCAACAATGGAGGCAAGAAATCGCCGTTTTTCCCGTTTTACAGTCCGAGTCCAGCTCACTACTTGTTTTCCAAGAAGTCTCCGGCGAGATCTTCTATCAATTCGACTCCGAAACGGTTTTTCAGGAGGCCGTTCCCTCCGCCGTCTCCGGCTAAGCACATTAGGGCCGTGCTTGCGCGGAGGCACGGGTCTGTGAAGCCTAATGAGGCCGCGATTCCCGAAGGAAGCGAGGCGGGAGCCACCGGTACTGGTCTGGATAAGAGCTTCGGGTTCTCGAAGCACTTCGGGAGCAAATATGAGCTCGGAGACGAAGTAGGAAGAGGCCATTTCGGTTATACCTGTGCGGCGAAGTTTAAGAAAGGAGAGCTTAAAGGACAACAAGTTGCCGTTAAAGTTATACCTAAAGCTAAGGTTTCATTTTAATTTTTGTTTTTATATACTTTATTTAAATTTCAGAACTTTTGCCTTTTTGCGTTTATGAATTTGAATTAAAACCTTTTTTTTTGAGGAATTGAATTAAAAACTTTGACATTGAAGAAATGGGATTCGTTGAGAAGTACTTCGAAGGATTTTTATATTTTCTCGAAAAAGAAAATGTATTTAAATATTGAGTTTACTGAAATTGTTTAACAGAATATAGAAATGGTCATAACTCAAAATTAAATATGTAAAACTTACGGAGTTATGTTCGGAATGCAGCGTGTTCTACAATTTTTTTTGGCGGAGAGTATCCATTTTTATGCCTTGAACTGACATTGTTTTTTTGTTGATAGATGACCACTGCAATTGCCATTGAAGATGTTAGAAGGGAGGTAAAAATATTAAGAGCTCTATCTGGACATAGCAATTTAGTACAATTCTATGATGCCTACGAGGACCATGATAACGTCTACATAGTGATGGAGTAAGTACCAGTTGAAAACATGAACTCAATCTTGGGTTTGGTGTGTTCGGGATCATTTGGATTGACGACGATCGTGTCTTTTCTTGCTGTGTGTTCTAATTGTTACCATGTATTTTTCAGGTTATGTGAAGGAGGGGAGCTCTTGGACAGAATTCTTTCAAGGTTTTCTTCTAATACTAGCTGCTTCTGAGTCCAATGTAGGAGTTTGAGGATGAATGAACTTAGGATTTGATTACTTATGAAGTGAATGCTTGAATTCATGCAGGGGTGGAAAATACACTGAGGATGATGCAAAAGCTGTGATGATTCAGATACTTAATGTTGTTGCCTTCTGCCATCTTCAGGGGGTTGTGCACCGGGATCTTAAACCTGAGGTGAATTTCTTTCCAGTTCTGATAAGGTTTCTGATATTGTTCACTGAGTGGTCTTGAACTGGTTTTGGGGTCCAATATAAGATTTCTAAGGTTTATGTAAGGGTTTCATTGAGGATAACTTGGGCTAAATATTCTGGTAATGCAGCCAGTCACCGAAGCTGCGAAGCATAGCCAAAGAGCTACTGCTTATTTTCTTGGTTGTGCTCCATTCTAGTATATTGCATTTTCATCCTTTTAGCAGCACAATGTTTTATATAATAAAAAATTGCCTGCATAATATTATTCTAATTTTAGCTATTTTGTGGATCAGAACTTCTTGTTTATGTCTAAGGATGAAGATTCACAATTAAAGGCCATAGACTTTGGCTTGTCTGATTTTGTGAAACCAGGTTTGTACTCAAATTTGTATTCCTCAAGCTATACTACTTTAGTTATTTGATTAACTTGTTCGTGTTTTCCTTTTCCATTTCAGATGAAAGGCTTAATGACATTGTTGGTAGCGCATACTATGTAGCACCAGAAGTTCTACATAGGTCTTACAGTACAGAAGCAGATGTCTGGAGTATAGGTGTGATTGCTTATATTCTTTTGTGTGGTAGTCGTCCATTTTGGGCACGAACAGAGTCTGGGATTTTTCGAGCTGTTCTAAAAGCTGATCCAAGTTTTGATGAAGCACCTTGGCCATCTCTATCTTCTGAGGCTAGGGATTTTGTGAAGCGATTACTGAATAAGGACCCAAGGAAAAGAATGACTGCTGCCCAAGCTTTGAGTGAGTGCCTCATCTTCTGTTATACTCATTCTTATGTTCTTGAAATGTTAGTCACAATTGCTTGCCACAGGTCATCCCTGGATAAAAACGTATAATGATGTGAAAGTGCCCTTGGATATACAGATATTCAAACTCTTGAAGGCATACCTGCGCTCTTCATCTCTTCGGAAGGCTGCATTAAGGGTGTGTATATGGTGATACAAATCGGCATTATTCTCTTTATATCACTCCTTAGTGTTTCCATTAGACTTCAGATGGATTTTTTTTTCCAGAAAAATAAGTACTTCTATTAGATATCAATTTGCTTATTTTATTACAGGTAGATGTTTTTATTGCTTGAAGCCTTCTCCAGTTACCCCTAATAGGTTTCCCAATTTAATATAGCAAACTTTTTCCTCATTCTGCATGGGATTTCTAGCTCCTATACTGTTTGACTTGCTTATTTTTCTGTCATTGGTATTTTTGCAGGCCCTGTCTAAAACTTTGACTGCGGATGAGCTATTTTATTTGAAGGAGCAGTTTGCACTATTGGAACCAAACAAAAATGGAACTATAAGCTTAGAAAATATTAAAGCGGTTGGTTCCCTTCCCCACAAACCCCCCACCCCCAGACACACACACAACACAAAATCTTGAAAGTTTTCAGCGGTTTCTTGTGAGTTGTTATTTAGTTCTATTGCTCTGGTCAGGTTCTGATGAAAAATGCAACAGATGCTATGAAGGATTCTCGCATCCCTGAGTTTCTTGCATCAGTAGGTGTTTCATCTTTCTTTTCTTTTCTTTTCTAAGGGGGTGGGGTGGGGTTAAGGAAATGTATATAAAATTTAAGTGGTGGTCTGAATCTCTAATTGTGTACACTTTTTCCTTTTGTTGTAGCTAAATGCCCTTCAATACAGACGGATGGACTTTGATGAATTCTGTGCAGCTGCATTAACTGTTCATCAGCTTGAGGCTCTTGATCGGTGGGAACAACATGCACGGTGTGCTTATGAACTCTTTGAGAAGGATGGAAATAGACCTATCGTCATCGAAGAGCTAGCTTCGGTATGTTGATCTTATCTTGCATGACCCAGGATACTCTTTGCATCTATGCCTCATTTGGATGATTATTTAATTCCTATTATTCAACATTTTTCACATTACACAGAAGATGTGGGTAGGTTGACAGGCATGGAAAACTTAATGAGTCATATGTATGACATTTATGTTTTGGTCCTTTACAAGAACCATACTTCAATTCTCACCTGTTTTAGAAAATGATTTGCCCTTCAGCTTTGTTATTGACTGATTCTTGGTCTACACTTGTTATGACACTTCATTGCTAAGAAATATTGAAAGAAGGGAGAGAACGAATACTGTTGAGATAAAAGCTTAAAAATATTACTTTCGTGCTCGTCAGCATCAATTGTAATTAAGAGAGTTGTGCAGTCGATATAAAATTTCTTGCAGAATTGTTGAGTTATTGTGACTATTGACTATAAAAAAAAGAGTGATTTAAGAAGCATTTATTTCCCTTTAATGGGCCTGCCTTTAAGCCTCATTTAATTCTCTTTTATTTGTTGTAAATGTTTCCAACTACTATTGATGGTGATGTTTATTATGGTATATATTACTCGGACACGGATATGAGTGTTGGGCATGGATATGTGTGCCACAAGTATACTTTCATTTCCCCCTTAAATTTTCCATGCATTTGAGGGTTCGGATGATTATATATCTGTATGCTCGAAAATGTTTTTGACACACATGACACGAGTACTTCAAGAAAAAGGAAGAGTGGAAGTAGCATAGATCATCATAGTTTCTTTTTCATGATATTTTTATAGGGTTTTGCTAATGTATTACCCTTAGGGCACTCTCTAACGAGTGCAGTTAATGTATACACGGGTACACTCATTAGCAGAATTTCCATATCTTGAGCAAGGAGTTTCCATATCTTTCTTTTGTTTCCCTTTCTCGGGATGCTTGTAAGCTGTAAAGCAGCAGAAACCCAGACTAATCTCTAGCATTTTTTCCATTATTTTTCAGGAGCTTGGACTGAGCCCATCCGTGCCTGTTCATGCTGTTCTTCATGACTGGATTAGGCACACTGACGGAAAGCTAAGTTTTCTCGGATTTGTCAAATTGTTGCATGGTGTATCTAGCCGAACCCTCGCAAAAGCTCAATAACTGCAAAACTTACATAAGAGCTCCAAGAATTACATCTTTCATGAGCTGGTTTGCCTATATAAATGAATCAGGTGAGGTCTTCGCTAGTAGCCCGAGTATGATAAGTGGTAGAGTGAATTTTGCCATCTCAATCACCGCGTCGCGCCCCCAAAAAATGAATGAAAACACACACGATTGAAGCCGTGAGACTCATGCCTTAACATTGACAAAGCTTTTCGCCATTTTTATGTTTTTTCCACTGTAAAGTTGTAGCTTAAAAAAATGTTAAATATATATATCAAACTGTTGTATCATCAGCTTCTGGTCTGTGTTCTATAATCTGTAATGGGAAGTGTTATTGCCCTTAAAATCCTTTGCACGTCTTTAAATCAATTGTTACAGCTTGAGTTTGGAATTGGTTTAATTAGAGAATTGAATTCCTACCATCAAAGTATTCATATCTCAAAATGATTTGGGTTTATCACAAGAAATCTATATCATTAAGGTTTAAGAGAGATTTTGATGAAATATTGTTCTCCTAGTGTAACAGTAACACCCATTGTAAAGGGTGTTGGGTTCAATTTGAACCAATTCCGAAAACTGAGCTTGAAAGAGAATAAATGCAAAACATCTCGCATGCTTTTACTGTTGGAAGTTTAATGTATGTTCAAATTTGTATCAGTTCTGATTTTGCATTTGTTATAATGTTGGAAAGATATCATAGTCATTCAGGTCTAGATAGGGATGGGCATTTTAACCGACCTGGTCGGGTTCGGTTCGAGTGGGTTTTTATTAAGGGGCATTCGGGTCGGGTTTGAGTTTATGGTAGAAAATAACCGGCCCGCCCCTAGGCTAATTGTGTAATTTTTCTCTAAAATTTTTAGAGATATTTATAATAATACCCTCTAATATTTTTCAGTAGGTTGGGTCGGGGTCGGGTTTGGTGTATTTATTTTCGGGTCGTGTATTTAAAAAAATGCTCGGGGTCAGGTCCGAGTTTAAGGTATTTATTTTCGAGTCGGATTTGGGTGCGCCAAAAACCTGACTCGACATGTGCCCATCCCTAGGTTTAGACCACTAAAGAGATAGGGGTGAGCATTTTGTCACAGGCCAACTTTTTGCGACTGAGCCAGTCGCACCCATAGGTGCTAAGCCTTGCACCCCACGCCCTTCACATGATCGAGGGGCCCGAGTAGTTGACATCGCCACACATCAAGGGGCCATGCACAACGCCCTTGGCGGTGTCCGCGCCCAGGAGAGCCGAGCTGGGCCTGTTCCAGCGCACCATGGGGCCTTGCCAAGCACCCCATGTGCTGCCCACGAGACTTGGACCCGAGGGGGCCCAACACTTGCACCCGAGGGGGCCTTGCCATGCACCCTCCATGCCGCCCAAGACATGGAGCCCGAGCCCACACTCGGCGTGCGCACCAAGGAGGCCGAGTCCGCACACGAGGGGGCCTTGCCACACACCCTCCATGCCGCCCAAGCCATGGAGCCCGAGCCCGCACCCGACGTGCACGCCAAGGAGGCCAAGTCTGCACCCGATGTGCACACCAAGAGGCCTAGGGGATGCCCATCCGAGTTGCCCACACCCCTAGGGCCCAACTCAGCACACAACATGCTAGAGAGGGGGTTTTGGACACAAGAACCGGGCCATGCCAAGCCCAATCCGCCCAAGCATCCAATACCCAAGCCAAGGTGTCATCTATTGACCAACACTCATTGGAAGTTGTCCACCATGGAGCTTATTCGAGGAAAGCATTCATCCTTGGAGCAACATTTGAGGAAACAAGCCAATGACACCAAGACAATGATGTCATTGGGCATTTATCTTAGGCAACTTTGTATTAGGATGACAAACTTGCCATGTATAGGAGATTCTTTTGTAAGACTCGTCCATAGCCATTGGATCGAGTCATTCGTAGCCATTAGATCGATGGGGCTTAGGCTATAAATAGAGCCTTCCTCCACCATTTGTAAGCACTTCACTCATCCTTCATTTGTTCTTTCTTTGTCTTTTAATAAGAGAAGGCATCGAGCATTCTTTTCTCCTCGACTAGGTTTAGAGGGAGTTTTTAACGAGGCTCTTTGCTTATAAAATCCCTTGCCTCTTTCTTTTTGCCTTGCCTAGCCATCACCATCCTTTTCAACAAAGCTTCCGCACACCAAGTTCTAAGCGCCTCAGCTTAGATTTTCGAAGGCTGACTTAGTCCTCGACTTAAGGTTGACGACTAAGGCCGCACGGGTTGGCAAGTCAGAACCTAGCCCCGTGACAAGTGGTATCAGAGTAGGACTGTGTGCTAGCTGTGAGCTTACCAAGCGCTCCATGTGCTGCGTAGCGAGTCAAAGTGGACGGGCGTGTGTCTCGCACCCGAGTGAAGGGGTGTTCGCGAGTGGGTCCTCTATAAAGAGATTGAGACGAGGTCATGTAGGCAGGAAGCCGCAGCGAAAGTTCGCCAAGCACTCGAAACCGCATGTGTCGGAGCCTCAAGTGAAGAGGTCGAGCAGGCAGGGAATTGCACATTAGATCTGGGCTAATTCCTCATAGAAGAGGGAAAGAGTTTTCTCCCCATGCACGAGGGCGTGCATGAATTGAGTGGGGGAGATTGTCACGGTTCGTTTGCGTGATAGGCAAGACCGTGACGAGATGCTTGCTGGTTGTGCTTAATGCAGGATGCGGGATAGCAATAAGGGTGTAGTACGTGCCGTACAGCCGTTCAGTCCTGGGGACGGGCGTGCTGGTTAGGCACCACACTGGTCGGGAGCTGTCCCCGCTTTCCTGATGAGCCCATGGGAGGGCGAAACCAGTAAGCATCGAGGTGGAAAAGGCTGAGCTTGGGGCGTGTGGGAGCCTTGGGTTGCCGTACGGGGGAGATGTCCCTGCGCCAAGACTCTGACCCCGTGACAATTTGATCGAGTTAAGTAAAAAAATATTGAGTTAGTCAAGTCGATGAGTCTTATTTTATAGGCTAAACTACATAAATGACCATCATACTATTGGTAAAGTCGCGATTTGACCACCTTACTTTTTTTTCTAAGCAATTAAACCACAAAACTATTTAATTTGTTGCAATGTGGCCACCAGCCATTAGAAACTAACGGAAGGAGTGACATGACAGTTAGTAAAATTGGTATAATTACATATTTGGTCCATGCTATTTGTACATTTTATCAGTTTGGTCCTAATTTTAATAAATAAAATAATTTGATTATTTAATTAGGCGGTGACACATGTCGCCACCTTATTGGGAGACTTTATTTATATATATTTGTGTCACTAGATTGGAGGAGCAAAATTAAAGCAAGAAACACCTTGCTTTTTGTGGGATTCAAACGCAAGTTTGCTAAGTTAAGAGTAAGCATGCCTACAACTAGGCCAACACTATCCTTGTGATATATTGTACAAAATTTAATACATATATCTTATTTTTTTGCTCATGCCAAGAAAAAAAAACAAGAAACATCTTACCTCTAGCAAGATTCAAACCCAAGTTACCTAGGTTGAGAGTAAGCACACCTACCACCAAAACAACACTATCCTTGTGATATAATGTACAAAATTTAATATATATCTTAGTTTGTTGCTCATGACAGGAAAAATGAAATAAATATGGATTAAGGGGACTCGAATATGACATTTTTGGGATGCATAAAAATATTTAAACCACTGAAATATATCTAATAATTAAATTATTAACCATTTTATTTTTTATTAAATTTTAATTAAATTATTATATTAAAAAATAAAAAATTATATCTAAATTTTTGTGAGTTTAAATTCGTTAAATAAAATTTTAATATAATTTTTTATTTTTAATATAATAATTTAATTAAAATTTAATAAAAAAATAAAATGGTTAATAATTTAACTGTTGAGTGGATCGAAAGATCGATATGAACCAATAGGGGGTGAATTGGATTTTTAAAGGTTTAGGTGGTGGAAATTACAAATTAAAAATTGGACAAGGAATTTTAGAGTGGTTCAAGTTCCAAATGAACTCTACATCCACTACCTTAGCTTCACTAAGGATTTGCAACAATTCCACTAATTGCTCTTCCTCTTTTCTAGGCTAAGGAGGCAACCCTTACAATGTTGGTTAAATTTTCTACCCAAAATTTAACCCAATCCTCACACAAAGGTAACAAAGAATTTGATGGCTAAGATAGTATCTCTCAATACAAATTGTAGCCCAATTACAAGCACTCAACCCAATTGAAAAAGATAAGAATTAAAATTACAATTGGGGTTTCTAGACAAATTTGGGAATTTAGCACAAATGCTTGGATTTGATGTTTTGATGTTTGCTTTTGGATCAATAGTTGTTGCTGGTGCTTTTAGAGGTCCTTTTATACCTTCTCATTGATTTCTAGCCGTTGTGGTTGTTGCATTCATCAATAGAGCCGTTGGGATGTTATCTCACCTCCATAAATGCAGTCTGCAACAACCCGTTTCGGAACGCGGGGTACCTGTTTCGAAACAGACTAAAATAGAAAGAGCCGTTGGGGTGCAGTAAAGAACACGTTTCGAAACGCTTGGAGCCGTTTCGAAACACTTTTGCCACTGTCAAGGGTTGTTTCGAAACAGCCTGAGCCCGTTTCAAAACACCCTAACGGTTTCCAAAAAATCGGTTAAAAACATTGTAACAGTCATATTTTCAAATCATAATGAAGAACAGTTTCGAAACGCTTGGACTCGTTTCGAAACAGTTTTGCTACTGTCAAGGGTCGTTTCGAAACTGATTGAGCCCGTTTCGAAACACCCTATTGATCTTTGGAAATTCAGTTAAAAATATTACAACAGTTATAGTTTTTCAAATCAAAACTGAAGAACCGTTTCGAAACGCTTGATGCCGTTTCGATACGGGTTCATGTGTTCTAAAGCCGTTTCGATACGCGTTTCGGAACAGGGGTTGACAGTGATGAAAACGTTTCGAAACGCCTTAGGCCGTTTCGAAACAGGGACTTGAAAATCACTGTTTCGGCTTTAAACACTTAGAAAAATATTTGAAAACTTTGTTTTTAACTTTGGCATAATCTTAAAATCATATGGGGATGTTTGAGGACTTAAAAATTCGTTTTGACATTTTCAATTTAGTCCTTAGGTTTTTAGTTATATCAAAATTAAAATATTGGTTTCACAATATCCCCCTTTTTGATATAACAAAACCAAAGTTAGAATTTTTAAGAGTTTTGAAAATTTTGAACATGTTCTAACTCCCCCTTAATTTAAGATAGGTTTTTAAAGTTAAAAAAAAAAATTTAACTTCAAGTTTTAAAACTTAAAAACCTTTAAACATTTAAAACTAATTTTTGTGGCTCTTAAATTTCTTCTCCCCCTTTTTGTTAGATCAAAAAGAATAAATAAGGCTCATAGAGAAGAGAAAGGGTTAGTACCAATAAGCATTAAGTAATAAGCAACAATAGTATTAATTCATAAAATTAAAATATCCAAAACATAAATCAACATTAAGTTCAAAACATAATCCCAAATAAGATCAAAAGCATAGGTTCCTAAAAACATAATGAAACATAAAGATGCAAACTTAAACCTAAAATGCATAGATAATATGATATGAATATCCTAGGCCTCGTCACCACCATCATCATCATCATCCGAAGTCTCATCATCGCTCTTGACTTGAGAACGACGAAACTTCGTCCATTGGCCATAGAGAGTAGAGAAGGACAAATCCAAGTTTGAGTGGGAAGTCTCAAGAGATAGGAGGCGATCCTCGACATTTTTCAAGCGAGTGTCGATGGCACCAAAACCCGAAGCGATGTTTGTATCCATGGCATTGAACCGTTCGGTAATGAGAGCCGTAAGAGCTTCATTGTTTCCAACTTGAACTTGCGGTTGAGGTTCAACGGGAGGAGGAAGAGGTGCTTCTCTATCAACACGTTCCCAAACATCGTTCACATAATGAAAACCGGACTTGCGAAGAGAGGACTCACCAATCTTGGACTTGCGAGGTTCTGGGGAGTCATAGGTGCAATCGAGACCAATCTTGCTAAAGATGTGGCTTAAGATCGTGCCATAAGTAAAAGATTTCAAGCCATCGGTGTCAATAAGCTTGACATTATTAACTGTAGAACTAATGTTTTGATATAATAATTGAAAACTGTTTTGGACTAATTTGAAAAGAATTTAAAACTTGTTTTTAAGTCCAAACCACTTGAAATTATGTTTGAGATATTTTAAGAGGTTTTTGGCAAAGATTTTTCATGTTTTTAAGAGGTTTTTGGCAAAGTTTGGCCACTGTCAAAACCCGTATCGATACAGGCCTTTACCGTACCGATACGGATCGGGATCGTTTCGATACGCCAGGTAAGCGTACCGATCCCCTTTCAACCACCCCAACGGCTATTTCCCAACGACCATTCAAAAGTGAACTCGTACCGATACGCCCTCAAGCGTATCGATACGCCTAGGCTGGCAAGAGCCCAACGGCTAGTTTCTGATGAAGGTCGTACCGATACCGTTCCACGCGTATCGATACGAACAGCTGTAGAACAGCATTTATGAAGGGAAATAAAGTCCTCAACGGCTCCAATTCATCCCCAACGGCTAGTAACGGCTACAAACTCATTTGGGAGTATAAAAGGGACCTTCAAGCATCAAGAGAAGGCTAATGCTCATATTGTCAAACATCAAATGATCAAAGATTGTCTTAGAGCTTAAATTGTCATTTATTGTATAGACAAACACTAGTGAGCCAAAATTGTCAAATTTGCTCAAGTGTTTTAGGTTTTGGGTGAGTGCTTAATTGTGCAAACAAACACCTATTAGAGGGCTTTAAGTTTGCTTTTATTGTCTCTTTGTAAAAGAGGGTTTTGATCAAGGCTTTGGGTAGAAGCTTGATCGGTTGTAAGGGTTTCCTCCTAATCCTAGAAAAGGGGACGAATCAATAGTGGATTGATTGAGAAATCCTTAGTGGGGAGCTAAGGTAGTGGATGTAGACCTTGGTTAGAAGGTTGAACCACTATAATTCATTGTGTCTTTTTACATTCTAGCTTCCAAAACCCTTCCACCCAAAAATCCATCTCTCCACCACTTGGTGAGCTAAATTGGTTGATCGAATCGAGCCCCTAAAAACTCAACATTAACCATCTCGGCAAAAATGATCTTAGCAACATTTGGGTGCTCACCACGACGGAAACATTCAAGCCAAAAGTAATCAACTTGACGGATATGAGAGTATTTACCTCCGGAGGGGCGAAGGAACCATGATACCATAAAGTGAAGAAAACGATAGTGCGCATCCAAGGAAAGTACTTGACCGGTGTTAGTACCAAAGTGACGTTCATCCTCAATTCCTACACTCTTAAGGGAAAAGGTGGACTCCAAAAGAGCAACATCAACAGTAAACTTTTTCCCTAATATAAAAGATTCAATCCCTACAATCTCGGTCTTGGTTTCATCATTAATAAGACGAGCATTAGAGTAAAAGATGAGTACCATATGTTTGTAGCGAATATCCGGGATGCTCAACAAAGGAAGAAGATTCCATTCACTCAAACGCTCGAGGTAACGGAATAGGAATCGCTCGGAGTTGAGGAAATCGAGATCAATGACACGTTCACGACGAACTTTGAAATCCTTAACATAAGTGAAACGAGCTCGCATCTTGGTAGTTCGAAGGGATTTCTGAAAGAGCAGAGCAAGATTTGGGCGCATGCTCGACTCACCGGTTTGAAGGGACTTACGCTTTTTGTTAGCTTGATCCGACATCCTAAAAACATTAAGCAAGCATGTTTTTAAAAATCAAGTGTATGCATAGATTGTTAAATTCAATATAATAATAAATCTCACTTAGGTTTTAAAAAAAATAAAACAAAGAATTTAAAAAAAAAACAGTAACAGAAAATACGACTGAAAAATTTTATATTCGAATCAAAAAGTTTAAGATTTTGAAATTTTTTTACAAGATATGGAAAACCCAAACATGAAAACATATAGTTTATACAAAAATAAAATTTTCTAACCTAAGATTCGAACATAAATTGAAAGAAAAAAGAAAAAGAGAAAAAATACCTTAGTTTGGGATTTTGGATGAATTGATGAAAATCCTTGCACAATGTTGATGAAACTTGCTTAGACTAGAGTTTTAGAGAAAAACCCCTCAAGATTTGGTGAAAAACAAAGAGGTTTAGAGGGTTTTTATAGGGAGAAAGTTGGTTTAGGGTTTTTAGGGTTTTAAAGAGTTTGATGTAAAAGTGACTTTTAACATTTAAAGCCCTAAATAAATCTGTCCGCGATACCGTTTCGGAACGGTCCTGACCGTTACGAAACGCGAGCACGAGGGTTTGACCGTTTTAAGACTTTCAGCTGACCGTTTCGATACGGTGTTGACCGTATCGAAGCCCCGTTGACCTGTATCGAAACACGTTTCGATACACCCCTTGACAGTAGCAAAAACGTTTCGAAACCCTTTGGAGGCGTTTCGAAACGCCCTTCTCTCAGACATGAATTTAAGGTATCCGTATCGAAACAGGTTCACCCGTTTCGATACACCTGGGCCTGAAAGTGCAGATGAGGCTTTAAAAGTGCAGAAAAATGATTTTTTCTTAGGCCTAACATGCATAAATGACATGAATGAGCAGGCAAAACATGTGTAAACATTAACATACTCCCCCTAGCTATAAGCATGGATGAAATTAGGAGTCTAAACACATAAACATGGCATTTCACAAGATCAAGCAAGATTAAGCACAAAAGAGGTCCTAAAAGGTCAAGATAGGCTAGCTAGACCTAACTCTCTCCTAAGGGACCAAAAACGCTCTTTGTCTAAAGGTTTTGTAAATATGCCCGCTAATTGATTTAAGGTGTCAACATACTCTATAACCACATCTTCTTTAAGGACATGATCTCTAATGAAATGATGCCTTATTTCTATGTGTTTGGTTCTAGAGTGTTGGATGGGATTTTTTGTTAGACATATTGCACTAGTGTTGTCACATTTTAGGGGTATGGTTTCAACTTTAATTCCATAATCTAAGAGTTGTTGCTTCATCCAAAGGACTTGAGCACAACAACTCCCTAAGGATATGTACTCGGCTTCGGTGGTAGATAAGGCTACACTACTATGTTTCTTAGAGAACCAAGATATGAGCATACTACCTAGGAATTGACAAGTTCTCGAAGTACTTTTCCTGTCGATTTTGCAACCCCCATAATTCGCATCCGAATAAGCATGGAGGTTGAAGGTAGAGTCTCTAGGGTACCAAAGACCTAAACAATGAGTATCTCTAAGGTACCTAAAGATTCTCTTAACGGCTATAATGTGAGACTCTCTAGGACTAGCTTGAAACCTAGCACACAAGCAAACACTAAACAAGATATTCGGTCTACTTGCGGTAAGGTAAAGCAATGATCCAATCATAGAACGGTAAAGCTTAGAGTCAACACACTTACCTCCTTCATCTTTGTCATGCTTTGTAGATGAGCTCATAGGTGTGGCTTGAGGCTTTGCATTCTCCAAGCCAAACTTCTTGAGCATATCCTTTATGTATTTTGCTTGATTGATGAAGGTGCCATCCTTCTTTTGCTTGATTTGGAGTCCCAAAAAGAATGAGAGCTCCCCCATCATGTTCATCTCGAATTCACCTTGCATTAACTTAGCAAACTCTTGACAATGACATTCATTAGTAGAACCAAAAATAATATCATCAACATAAATTTGAACTACTAAGATGTCATTTTTATACATTTTTATAAAAAGTGTAGTGTCCACCTTACCTTTTTCAAATCCTTTTTCAATTAAAAAGTTTGAAAGTCTTTCCTACCAAGCTCTAGGAGCTTGTTTTAAACCATAAAGAGCTTTGGTGAGTTTGAAAACATGATTTGGAAATTTTGAGTCTTCAAAACCCGGTGGTTGTTCCACGTACACTTCTTCATTTATAACCATTTAAAAACGCGCTTTTAACATCCATTTGAAAAAGCTTGAAATTATGATAACATGCATATGCAAGCAACATCCTAATGGCTTCCATTCTAGCTACAGGTGCATAGGTTTCATCAAAATCTATTCCCTCTTCTTGAGTGTAACCTTGTGCTACAAGTCTAGCTTTATTTCTCACAATGTTACCACTCTCATCTAGCTTGTTCCTAAAGACCCATTTAGTTCCTATGGTAGATTGATTACTAGGCCTATCAACTAATGTCCAAACGTTACTTCTCTCAAATTGATTTAACTCTTCTTGCATAGCCATAATCCAAAAATCATCTTTCAATGCTTCTTTTATATTCTTAGGCTCTATGCATGAGATAAATGCAACACGATTCATTAATTTAAGAGAAGATCGAGTGGTTACCCCCTTGGATGGATCACCCAAGATTTCACCATCTTTGACATAGTTGAACTCCCTTGGGTAGCTCACTTCCTTTTCCTCAAGAGCCAAGTCCTTCAAGGCTTCAAGAGGTGGATCTTGTGTGTCCTTTTCTTTTTTTGTTGGAATCTCATCCTCCTTTGAAGTTTGTCCTCCATCAAAGGCATTTATGATTCCTACATCATTATCATCACAAGAATCCTTCCTTGGAAGGAGGTTATCATCGAATACAACATGAATAGATTCTTCTACTACTAAAGTTCTTTTGTTAAATACTCGATAGGCTTTAGAGGTTAAAGAGTAACCTATGAAAATAGCTTCATCACTTTTTGCATCAAATTTACCTAAGTTGTCTTTTCCATTATTTAAAACAAAACAATTGCAACCAAAAGGGTGAAAATAGCTAATGTTAGGCTTTTTAGATTTTAAAATCTCATAAGGTGTTTTCTTTAAAATTGGCCTAATCATTACTCGATTAACAATATAGCAAGCGGTGTTTGTGGCTTCCGCCCAAAAATATTTAGGTAAATTGTTTTCACAAAGCATAGTTCTATTTTTCCTCTCAACTACCCCATTTTGTTGAGGAGTTCGAGGTGCCGAAAAATTATGGCTAATACCATTTTCATTCAAAAATTCTTCAAACCCTAAATTTTGAAACTCGGTTCCATGATCACTTCTAATATGTGAAATTCTAAGTTCAAGATCATTTTGGGTTAGTTTTGAAAATGTGATGAATTTTTCCAAAGCCTCATCTTTAGTACTTAAAAATAGAACCCAAGTAAATCTAGAAAAATCATCAACAAGTACAAATGCATAAGACTTACCACCCAAGCTCATAGTCCTAATTGGCCCAAATAAATCCATATGGATAAATTGTAAACATCTACTAGTAGAAACATCATTAATGGATTTAAAGGAAGACTTATGTTGTTTACCCTTAGAGCATGCATCACAAATTTTATCATTTGAAAATTTAATCTTGGGTAAACCTCTAACTAGATCAAGGGAAACTAGTTTTTCTAAAACACTAATGCTAGCATGTCCTAGTTTCCTATGCCACAACCAAGTAGCATTTTCATTTTGTGCTACTAAGCATGCATGAGATGTATGAATGTCATCTAGATGCACCATGTATATGTTCCCTATGCGATGACCTATGAGCATAATATTATTAGATTTAATGTTTACAATTTTGCATCCATTTTTATCAAATAAAACATTAAATCCTTTATCGTACAATTGACTTATGCTCAATAAATTGTGTTTAAGACCATCGACATACAAGACATTTTCAATGAAAATAGTAGAGTGATTACCTATGGAGCCAATACCTTTAATGTGGCCTTTGGAGTTGTCACCAAATGTCACCACTCCTCCACTTTTTGGCTTTAGATCCATGAATCTACTCTTGTCTCCGGTCATATGCCTTGAGCATCCACTATCAAGGTACCATGAGTTTTGACTTTGTGCTTTGGCCTTGTAGCAATGCTCCCCCTACAAACAAAGATATTAAGCTTTTGTTTTTGGTACCCAAATCATTTTGGGTCCATGAGTGTTAGCTCCCAAAACCTTGGTTCCCTTAGGGATCCAAGATGACATAGCAATAATATTATTAGATTTTACAAGTTCCTTAGGAACCCATACACTTCTAATTCTTTTATTTCTACTATGTCTAGGAAAGCTACCTTGTTTGTAGTAGTTAGTCTTTTTCTTAGGTTGGTTTGTTCTTGAAGATTCTCCTATCTCATGCTTGACACTACCAACATTTTTAAAAGACTTTTTGAGCTCATTTAGCTCATCCAACACCTTTTGGTGTTCACTATTACATTGAGACAAAAGATTATTAAGATCAACATTTTCATCTTGAAAAAATTTTAGTTCATCTTTCAACCCTAATATCTTTTTCTCAAATTTTGAATTAGCTTGAGAGAGTGAGTCATTTTTCTCATTTAGTTCCAAAATGATTTTCTTATTCCTAATGACCGACTCCTTATATTTCTCAACTAATTCATCATAGACCTCTTGTAACTCATCATATGCATCATTCAATTCATCATATGTAAAATCTAAAGTTGATGAGTTAGAGGTTACCATGGAGGAATCTTCCTCAAGTGCCATGAGGCAAAGGTTGGCCACTTCTTGTTCGTCATCCTCCGATGACTCCTCATCACTCCAAGTAGCAAGCTTGGCTTTGAGCTTCTTCTTCTTCTCAAAGCCCTTCTTCTTGAGTTGAGGGCACTCCGAACGTATGTGGTCGGGTTTATTGCACTCGAAGCAAATGATTTGATCCCTTGATTCCTCTTTGTTCTTGCCTTTGAAGTCCATCTTTCTTTTAATTTTTCTTCCCCGGTTGGACCTCATAAAGCGTGAGAATCGTTTGGCTATCATAGCCAATTCTTCTAGCTCATCCTCCTCACTAGAAGAGCTCTCCTCAAGTAGTGAAGCTTTCAGAGCTATTCCCATATTATTCTTCTTTTCAACCTCTAGCTTTTCTACTCTCTTCTCTTCTTTCTTCTTCTCTTCTTCCCTTCCTTGCTTCATAATCTCACGTGTAAGGAGAGAACCCACAAGCTCATCATGCTTTAAAGTCTTCAAATTCTTAGCTTCTATGATGGCGGTTCTCTTCCCATCCCATGATTCGGGAAGTGAATAGAGTAGCTTCCGGACAAGCTTGTCTTCCGGTATGATCTCTCCAAAACCTTTGAGCCCATTGACTATAGTGGAGAACCGATCAAACATCTTGGACACCGTCTTATCGGGCTCCATCTTGAAGTTCTCATAACTAAGATTGAGAATTCCAATCTTAGTTTCTTTGACATCGTTGGTTCCCTCATAGGTAGTCTCAAGAGTGTCCCACACTTCTTTGGCACTCTCAATGGATGACATTTTGGAATAGATGTCCGGACCAAATGAACAAAAGAGCATGTGGAGAGCTTTGTCATTTACTTGAATCTTTTTCCTTTCTTCTTCACTCATCTCCACCTTTTTCTTCAAGACCATCTTGCCTTCACTATCTTGCTTCAATGGAATGTAAGGGCCATCTTCAATGACATCCCACACTAAGTAGTCATTGGACTTGATGAATAGACGCATTCTATTCTTCCAAAAAGAATAGTTGTCACCATTGAAGAAGGGAGGCTTTGTAGTGGATTGAGACTCGTACATGCCCGAACCGGAGGTTGAAGCCATCTCTTGATATTTGATGATTACACTCTTCCTAGGAACTCCTCTTGTGGTTGTTAATCCTCAAAGAGGTAGGCTCTGATACCAATTGTTGAGTGGATCGAAAGATCGATATGAACCAAGAGGGGGGTGAATTGGATTTTTAAAGGTTTAGGTGGTGGAAATTGCAAATTAAAAATTGGACAAGGAATTTTAGAGTGTTTCAAGTTCCAAATAAACTCTACATCCACTACCTTAGCTTCACTAAGGATTTGCAACAATTCCACTAATTGATCTTCCCCTTTTCTAGGCTAAGGAGGCAACCCTTACAATGTCGGTTAAATTTTCTACCCAAAATTTAACCCAATCCTCACACAAAGGTAACAAAGAATTTGATGGCTAAGATAGTATCTCTCAATACAAATTGTAGCCCAATTACAAGCACTCAACCCAATTGAAAAAGATAAGAATTAAAATTACAATTGGGGTTTCTAGACAAATTTGAGAATTTAGCACAAATGCTTGGATTTGATGTTTGGATGTTTGCTTTTGGATCAATAGTTGTTGCTGGTGCTTTTAGAGGTCCCTTTTATACCTTCTCATTGATTTCTAGCCGTTGTGGTTGTTGCATTCATCAATAGAGCCGTTGGGATGTTATCTCACCTCCATAAATGCAGTCTGCAACAACCCGTTTCGGAACGCGGGGTACCTGTTTCGAAACAGACTAAAATAGAAAGAGCCGTTGGGGTGCAGTTAAGAACACGTTTCGAAATGCTTGGAGCCGTTTCGAAACACTTTTGCCATTGTCAAGGGTTGTTTCAAAACAGCCTGAGCCCGTTTCGAAACACCCTAACGGTTTCCAAAAAATCGGTTAAAAACATTGTAACGGTCATATTTTCAAATCATAATGAAGAACAGTTTCGAAACGCTTGGACTCGTTTCGAAACAGTTTTGCTACTGTCAATGGTCGTTTCGAAACTGATTGAGCCCGTTTCGAAACACCCTATTGATCTTTGGAAATTCAGCTAAAAATATTACAACAGTTATAGTTTTTCAAATTAAAACTGAAGAACCGTTTCGAAACGCTTGATGCCGTTTTGATACGTGTTCATGTGTTCTAAATCCGTTTCGATATGCGTTTCAGAACAGGGGTTGGCAGTGATGAAAACGTTTCGAAACGCCTTAGGCCGTTTCGAAACAGGGACTTGAAAATCACTGTTTCGGCTTTAAACACTTAGAAAAATATTTGAAAACTTTGTTTTTAACTTTGGCATAATCTTAAAATCATATGGGGATGTTTGAGGACTTAAAAATTCGTTTTGACATTTTCAATTTAGTCCTTAGGTTTTTAGTTATATCAAAATTAAAATATTGGTTTCACATTAACTATTAGATATATTTCAGTGTTTTAAATATTTTTATGCATCCCAAAAGTGTCATATTCGAGTCCCCTTAATCTATATTTATTTCCTTTTTCCTGGCATGAGCAACAAACTAAGATATATATTAAATTTTGTACATTGTATTACAAGGATATTGTTGGTTTAGTGATATGCGTGCTTACTCTCAAACCAGATAAATTGGGTTTAAATCCTTCCAGAGGTAAGATGTTTCATGCTTTTTTTCCTGGCATGAGCAAAAACTTAAAATATATATTAGATTTTGTACAATGTATCACAAGGATAGCGTTGGCCTAGTGTTAGGTGGGCTCACTCTTAACCTAGCTAACATGGGTTCAAATCTTACCAATGGTAACGTGTTTTTTGCTTAAATTTTCCTCATCCAATCTAGTGACACGTGTCACCACCTGATTGGAGGAGCAAAATAAAATTTATTAAATAAAAAATATATAAATAAAGTCCTTCAATAAGGTGGCGACATGTGTCACCGCCTATTAAATAATCAAATTATTTTATTTATTAAAATTAGAACCAAATTGATAAAATGTACAAATAGTGGGGATCAAATATGTAATTATATCAATTTTACTAACTGCCACGTCACTCCTTCCGTTAGTTTCTAACGGCTGGTGGTCACATTGTAACCAATTAAATAGTTTGGTGGTTTAATTGCTTAGAAAAAAAAAGTAAGGTAATCAAATCGCGACTTTACCAATAGTATGATGGTCATTTATGTAGTTTACCTTATTTTATAACTCAAACTTTATTTGAAATGTATTCGAGTCGAGTCAAATTATTTGAGTTTTTGTTTAAATTTAATTGTAAGTGTTTATAATGTTATTGTACTAATTAGTTTCAATTTAAACGACTTTCTATAATCATATACAATACACATATATTTCTTCATATGTGATATATATATATATATATATATATATATATATATCAGACAAAATTGAGAGACTCGACTTGAGCTTGAAAACCAATAATCTAATTACTAAAAATTTTGAGTTATTCGAATTTTCATTTTATAGCTCAAACTTTATTTAAAATTTATGAGTCAAGTCGAATTTATGAAATTACGAGTCAAGACGTATCGAGTATTTTTACGTCGAGTCAAGTTAAAATCAATTTTTTCGAATTGAGTTTTACTCACCCCTAACTAAAAAACATCAAAGAAAGTTTATTTATTTATTTATTTTAGCTATAAATACTTTTACTTAAACATATTTTTCTTGTTTTCAGTAATATACCAATTGAATTTTATTAGAATCTAAAAGAAATAAAATTTAGCAAAAAATAAAAATAAAAACACAATTTTTAAAAAAAATTATTAAAAAATATCATACCAGCAAAACACATCTAGTGGGCTGTAAAAGAGTGATAAAGATGAAATACTGGAGAAATAAAAACAGAGAGCTAGACTTTTTATTTCTACCCACATACACGCTTCAGGATTGAAGTATGAGTGGTGAGCAAAACCAACAATCTTGGAGACTGCTTCGAAAATAAGATTTGACTGCATCGACAAACGAACCACAAAAAGTGATCAAACTACTAAAGATCACCGTCAATCCGTAAATTAGAACCGAACGCCGTGAAAAATATATCCACGAACATAAATTTATTATAACAATAGATAATAACTTGTCATAAGGCAGAGGCGTGTCACAAAGGCAAAAAAACTGTATCACAAGGCAGAAAAAACGTACTACAAGACAGATAAAACTAAAAAAAATGGAATATATAAAAAAAACAAAAACTTAATATAAAAAGTAAAAGATATTACCGTGATGGTAACTAGGGGTGGGCAAAGAACCCGATTACCCGATCCCGGTCCCGGATCCGGTTGAACCCGGTGGATTTTTACCCGGTATTGGTTCCAGTGAGATCGGGACTGGATCCAAAATTTAGGTCCCGATTGCAACCGGGACCGGGACTGGATCTTGCTTTTTTGGACCCGGTACCCGGTGGGTACCCAATAGGATCGGGACTTGTACCAGGTACCCGGTACTGGTCTGGTACCGAATGGCGTTGAAGAGATTGAAAGCAACTGAAGACGCTCATTTATTTCTCTTTGTGTATGAATATTATGAGTATGACTCGTTTTAAGACTTCAACCTTCAAGCCTACAATATTCTTACTTTGTTATTTAATATTATTATTGATGGTTGGAATTTTTTCCCCCGCTGCTCAAATTTTATTAATAATAGACTAATTGACCGGGTACCCGGTATTGGTACCGATTCCCACTGGTACCGGGACCGATTCCTGAAATCTTGGACCCGGTCTAACCGGAACTGATTCTAATTTTTAGGAACCGGTGGTTACCGGGACCAATTCTAGACAAATTAGCCGGGTATCCGGTCTTGCCCACCCGGTAACCAACACTAAAACTAACTCTACTATGTTGAATAAAAAAAGTTAGACCATAATTTTAGGGGAAGGAAACAGAGCAGCGCTAGGGTTTTTTCAACATTTTTTCTTGTTATTAAATGTTAAAAATGTCCTAGTGACCATAATTTTGTAGTCTTGTCTCGAGACTCGAGTTAGATTATTTTTATTAGGGATATTTTTCATTTTATTTTTTCAAATGTACCTTTAAATATAAGTTTAAGTATGCCAAAGGTATACATTTTAAAATATAAATTTTAGTTTCTATATATATTGGTAATATGCATGTCCGTCTTACGACCTATATTTGAGGTGCGAAGTCGTCTCTCTCAGTCCCAATAATGTCGTCTTAAAATTTTGAATTTACGTCTCATTTATTTAAAAAATATTGTCTCGTCTACTAATTTTTATTTTTAACTATCAACCTAACAAATATAAAATTTAAATTTTAGTTATCATACTTTAATTGTATGACATTGAGTAACTGTAATACTTTTTGTTAGAAAATCTCAATCTTTCAGCTAATAATTTAATTTTATTGTCAATTGTTGACATGATTATTATAAAAAAATTAGTCTTGTACATCTACAATTTTTTTTATTAATTTGGTCAATTAATATTTAAATACCTAAAAATTATCTTTAACTAAAAAATACTACTTTTAATTATGTGTTAGGTTAATAACTAAAGATAAAACTGAACAAAAACAATAGCAATTTTTCATATTTTTAAATAAAAAATAGTAAAAAAAACTTAATGTATGAAATCATAATATAGAAACTAAATTTTTTAAAATAATATATAAATCTTTAGTTACATTTCAAAGAAAATCTAAAGAAAAACGTCTCCTCGATCAAAAGAAAGAAAGAAAGAAAAACCTCTCTAAAAAATCCAAACTCAAGATTAGGCTATAAAATTACAGAAGACTTGGAGTTCAATCAAATGGCTGATAAGAAAGGCAAAGCCAAACACACTTTGATTTTCCTCTCTTCTTCCGAGGAAGAAGACGAAATAGAAACAGAAGAAGATGATGATGATGATGATGATGACTATGAAGATAACAACGTTTCCAATTCCAGGTATTTAAATTCTGTTTCAATTTATTCGTTTCCTTTCCCTTTTAAGTTTGATTTAATTTTCATTTCGTCAGTGGAGGAGAAACTGAAGAAGAAGAAGAGGAAGTGAATGATTCGGACGATAATGATCGGACCGAGAACGACGAATCTCTCTGCAATCGAGTCATCGCTCTTCTAAAAGGTTATTATCTCTTTTTAGAATTTAGGTTTGTGTTTTGAAAATAGAAGGTTAAATTTGATCCCAAAAAATGCCCTTACAATTTATAATCCTTGTGTTCTATAGAAGGAGGCGACTTAGAAATCTTAAGCTTGAAAGAACTCAAAGCTTATTTGCGAAATCATGGCCTCCGAATCACAGGCACTAAAGCAGTGTGTCAACAGAGAATCCTTGAGCATTGGAGGTAATTTCTTCACTATTTTTATTTGCCATTTTGCTGAAGTTATATTCGAACACTTTTTTTTTCTCAGAATAAAAGATGGGAAAGCTGAAGCCTTATATCCTGTGTCATCCTTTTATATCAACTGTACTGGTATATAGCCTCTCTTTTCCCCCCATTTGAATTATCATTTCGGCCGTTTGAGTGAGTAATTTGTGGGTTTTGACACCTAATAATGCAGGTGATGTTTGTAAAGGAGATGTTGTTTTGTTTACTCAGAAGGTTTATAAGAAGTAATTCCTTATCCGAGCTAACATTGCAGTATCTTTCGTCGCATATACTCTATATCTTATCTATTTCTCTTCTTACATTTCCATGCCATTTTTGGGGCTATGTAAATCAAGGTTTGGATTTTGAAACAGGTTCGATAAAGTAACGAGGCATGGGAGGCTTCTGGGGAAGAGAACTATTGCAGGAAGGGTTGTTAAGGAAAGCTATGGCAAAGCCAAACAACAACATACTTTTACGGTACTTCCGACACTTATCTTTTGGCATGAAGATGAAAGTCCACTAAGTGGTGCATATTTTTGGTTTCTAGAACAAAGATATGTTTAAAACGGGTTGATTTTAGCGATCTGAGTGATAGCAATAGACGACAAACTGTTCCTTTCATTCATTTTCTGCAACTTTCTTTTCATGAGCTGTTTTCACACTTGATCCACTTCCATGGTTTTTGATGTATTAGGTTGAGGTATTATGGAGCAAGGGGACTAATAAATTACCCCCATTATTTCCTTTGCTTGTAAAGGGTCGTAACCTTTACAGATTGAGAACTTACAGACAAGTAAGTATTTGCCTATTTGGCTGGAGATCGACATTTTCGGGTAAAACAATGATAAACTTTATACTCTTTTTTTTACTCTATCAGCGATGGAGTGATGAGGCTGAAAGAAGAAATGTTCTTGCTGAGAAGCACAAACGAGGCGATGCCGCCAGACTGGTGAAAGCAATGAAAAGAATGAGGAAGTGGTCTGCTGAGCCTGATACTGGTATGTAGGGGAGCGAGATGGTGAAAGCAAACTATGTTTCTGCAAATTCCATTTCTCTTGACCATGGAGCTACAAGAATTTTACATCACATGTTCTTTTATACTTAGGTACAAAACTCCAAAACCATTCACATCAATCAAGACCCTCGAAAAAGAGAAAAACAGCTGAACCTGAGAGTGGAAAGATTGGTAAGGCACAAGGAAAAGCTTCTATTCCAAGGTTTGGGAATACGGGTAACAATTACCAAGTATCTTCTCCAGTTGGACATGTGAAAAAGAAGCGAAAATCAAGGTTTAATACTTCTTCTAGTCACGGAAGACCTGTTCATTTCACTGAAGATGTAGGTGCCGTTCGTCATGTCAATGCCGGTCCCGTCCTAAATTCTTATCAACCTCAACGGAACTTTTTCTACCGGAGTGCACCGCACCAGTTTCCCGGGTATGATATTACAACCACTTCAACAATGGTAAGATCATTGCCTTCTAGACCTTATATAGATCCATGGACATTACCTACTTCACAGTACCAGGGATACAGCAATCACAATTACACCCATCTTGGCAACTCAAATCATGGCTTTTGCAATAGATGAAGGAATTTGATCCAATCTCCCGATATGATGAATGTTGATAGGTTCTTATAGTTTCACTATGTTTTCATTAGGATGTTACAACGCACGAGCAAGATATTCAAGCACAGAGATTTTCAAAACAAAATTGTTTTTCTAAATATAAACATATCAACTATGGAGCATATGTCTTGATCCTAATCCTAGTGGTAGAAAAATGAGCTTTTCATTTTTACATAAAATACCAAATGATAAACCATTTATTATACTTAACACAAAATAGTTGAAACAAGAATACAAGTAAAAATTGAGCAAATACGTTTGGCCAAGTTGCTCATCTTTGTTTATTTATATTTTTTTAGGTCATGAATTGAGTTTTAGGCCCATTAAGAGCACTCCATTCTTTCCTCTTCCCTCTAAGTAGGATTAAATTTATGATTTGTTAAAAAATAATACAAATAAAAATTAATTTAGTAAATGGTTTCATATAAAGGAGAATCTTATTATTAAGTGATTCAAGTTTGAGTTGTAATTATATTTTAAATCATTAAATTTAACAATTCACTTTCATTTACATCACAAACTTTTAATTTAATCAAATTACATCATTTAATTGTTATTATTAATAAATTAAGTCACTCTAACATTTTAGTTAAATGATTTTAACTAAAAAGTCTGAAATTAACACTTTCACTTCATATATCATCGTCAAATAATGTTTAATTGATATTTTAATATTTTTTTGAAATATTTAATTTAAATTAATTCAAAAGAAAAATAACTAAATTTCTTATAAATCCTAACAAAAAAAAAATTCAGTTGGATATAAACTTTTTTTAGCTGAAACCGAGTAAATTGCAAGCACAAATATATACATACATATATATATATATATATATATATATATATATATAATTATCAAAGGGGGAAAATTCATTAAAATAAATAATAGGTTTCAGAGGAGAAGATCAGGGGACAGCTTTACAACAGGGCTGGCTGCCTGGCTCCCCTGATTATGAAGCTAAAAGATGTAAATTTAACTCGACCCAAATGATCCGAAAATGGGCTCAACCGTAATGAGACCGACATGAATCTGATAATGGACAAATAAAGTTTAAGCCCAAATACTCGTGCCTCCGTTAAGCCCAACTCTCCTTTTCGCCCCAGCAACCAGTCAGGCCGGTCTCCTCTTCAATTTCAATAATGTTTAACTAAAAAAATAAGTGTTCAAATTATACATTTTTTCGGAGATACGTGACTTAGTGTTTTAAAGAAATTTCGTTAAAAAAATTTATCACACAATAATTTAACATAGATCTTTATTTTTATTTTTAATAAAAAATTGTAAAATATTAAAAAAAAACCTAAAAAGTGTTAAAATCTCAAACCTCAAAATTAATGTCACTAGCGCCGTCGATAATCTCGCCGAACTCCGCCATTGTCGTCTGAGGCCACCCATCATCGGTAACTGGCAAGAAGCGTGCCAAATGGACATCTAACGACTAGAACCTTTCGCGTTCGTTGTTCGATTGACACCCTTCTTGTCGGTTATCGGTAATAAGTAATTGGGAAAAACGTATGGTGACTTCAGACAACGATGACGACAGAATCTGACGAGTGGCGTCAATTTTAAGTTTAAGGTTTTGAAAAAAGTTTTACTGCTATTTTTTGTGACTTTTAAAAACTATGGGATATTATTTAATTTATTTTATTTTCAACTTATTAAAAAAACAAAAAAACAAAAATCACTTATCAATTTATTATTAGTTGATAATATTTTTTTAATTAAATGAACATATTATATACTCACCTCAAAATTTGAACAAATACAAAATAAGACAATAAACATCTTGACACATACCTAGAAGAAAAAGTATATAATTTAGGGAACTATTTTGAGTTAAGCCTTTCAACAAATTTCATTTTGATCTTCTTTTTCTGGCATTTCCTTTTTTCAAAGGGATGATTATGAACTCTCTCCTCGCATAGATAATAAGAGGTAAACAAATTAAACTATAAATTTGCCTTCATTTCTCAACTTGCACTTCAGATCGGATCCAGGTCTCCGCTCTCTTCCCCATTCTAATATTCATTTCCCGACCCTCAATTTTGACTGCTTTTTTTGCTTTTGAAGAGTTGAACTTTAGTTTGGTATTGATGTACATATATTTTTAAATTTGTTCACAAGGTGTGAGAGAGATAAGGGAGTTGGAAAGAAGAAGAATCGATGGAGTGGACGACGTTGCAACACTTGGATCTACGCCATGTCGCAAGAGGTATTCTCAAACCGTTGCAGCCGCACGCTGCGGCTTTTCATCCTACTCAGGCTCTCGTTTGCGCCGCCATCGGCACTTACATAATCGGTAATGCCGACTACAGTACAACCTGTGCCATTTTTTAGAATTTGGATAGGTTTCTGATTTTTTTTAAAACTTGGAAGTTAAATCTGCTTTAAAAGAACAAAAAATAATTTTGGATATTTTTTTGTTGTTGCAGAATTTGATGCTTTAACTGGAAGTAAGCTAGCTACTGTAGACATGGGTTCGCCAGTGGTTAGGATGGCGTATTGTCCTACAAGTGGTCACTCTGTCATTGCCATTCTTCAGGTTGGTTCCACAATGTTAATGTTAGCTTCGATCATTACATCAAAATGGGTGGGGTGGCGGTGGGGGGGGGGGGATTTGCAGTCAATTATCATGAGAATAGATTTACTGCATATTAAGATTGGTATTAACACAATCATTAAATCAGTTGACGGAGACGGTAGAGCATGCTAAGATTGGTATTAGTTCAATCTCAAGACTTCAACTGCCATTACATGGGTTTCTTTGTAAGTAATCCTGTATGAGGAAATACTTTGAACTTCATATTTTTGTTCCTAAGAATGTAGAGGCATTTTAAGGTAGAATGTGCTCTTTCAGTGTGTGGTATTGATCTTTTAGATAGCCGTCTAAGATTAATTTTCTTTCATATGTTAAGATGATTTAGAACCTATCCTTGTTAGTGGTGTATTGAGGGGTCATATATTTCATGCAGTTGTTCCTAAGTTTGAGAAAGTGATGCCAAGTAGTCAGTATAGATATATAGATTGTTGACCTATGTATTGGAAAGAAAACTTGCTGTTTCTGTTTCATTATTCTAAGATTATAATTAAGATCCCTGTGGCTTATTCTTGATGTTTTCCTCAAGTTCACTGCCACAACTAGATTACATTTTGAAGATGAAATATTCACATCCTCTGACATTTTGATTTAATGCAGTAATGAGTATGGTTGTTGTCTTTCCTTGTGTTTTACATGAAATGGTCCCTTTTATTTTTTTCCCTTATAGTTCCCCTCTGTATGAAGTTCCCTTTTGCTTATCATAACCTTTATTTTTCTTCTGAAAATGTCACATTACAGGATTGTACAATACGTTCTTGCGAATTTGACACTGAGCAAACTTGTGTTCTACATTCGCCAGAAAAGAAGACGGAACACATTTCATCTGAAACAGAAGTTCACCTTGCTTTGACACCTCTCCAACCTGTTGTATTTTTTGGTTTTCACAAGAGAATGACTGTGACAGGTTAGTTTACTCCGTGTGTTATCTGGTAGAAATTTGTATTGTACTTGCATCATTATATTATATTACAGGAGTTTCATGATGTTTCTAATATTGTTACCGTCATCATGAAGTTGTTGGGACTGTTGAAGGTGGAAGAGCACCTACAAAAATAAAGACAGACTTGAAGAAACCTGTTGTGAATCTTGCCTGTCATCCTCGGCTTCCTGTTCTGGTACATTTGTCATTTTCCAGCAATAGGTTTTATCGTTACCTTATTTATTACCGTTTTTTGCTTTCTGATATGGTTGTAAATTAATTTATTTGTTCAAGATATTTATGTTTTTTTAAGATCTAGTTCCAAGTAGTTAATAATTGTCAGAACTCAGAAGTTCCGGTGCTTGGGGATTTTCTAGGATAGGCATGAAACATGAAATTTGAATCTGTTGGTTTTTGGCTTGATCATTTAATATGCATGAGATACGTGATGTAGTAGTGAAGTGGTGATGCTGAACATGTTTGTTTCATTTAATTCTGACAGAATGATTGTTGAAATGGATATTTTCTTCTTGGCTGGAACTGAATTACCAAAAATTTAGTTTATGCTTTTTTGCTAACAGCAAGAAATCTGCTCAATATTCTAAAAATCTGAATAGCTAGTTATCATCTGTTATGACATATACGACTATCTAGATCTAGATAGCAGTTAATGCAATCTGATCTATTGATATATCTTATGCTCATTTTCATTCTTATGATTAAGAATGTACTGAAGAGCTGTTTGTTTTTTGGTTCCTGTCTCTTCCTTTTTGGAAAACAAAAGTACATAGCATATGCAGAAGGTTTGATTCGGGCGTACAACATTCATACATATGCTGTTCATTATACGCTACAACGTAAGCCGAGGAAAAAATGATTCTTTACTTTTTTGTATTTTATTATATTAGTCATGCTTAATTATCATGTTGCTTTCCTGTTTTGTTCCTGTCAGTTGATAATACCATTAAGCTTGTTGGTGCTGGTGCGTTTGCTTTTCATCCATCCCTGGAATGGATTTTTGTTGGTGATAGACGTGGTACACTTCTTGCCTGGGATGTATCAACAGAAAGACCTATTATGATTGGAATGTGAGCTTTTTTCTTATACTTTTCCTTTTTATCACTTTTTTCTTTCTTTTCAAGCCTGTATTACGTGTATTGATGTTAGTAGTAGAAAGCACCTCTTTGTTGAAATATTCTGTTTTTGCCATGTAGTACACAGGTGGGTTCTCAGCCTATCACATCAATTGCTTGGCTTCCAATGTTGCGTTTACTCGTCATTCTTTCCAAGGATGGAACTTTACAAGTTTGGAAAACACGCTTGGTGGTTAATCCAAACAAACCTCCGACGCAAGTAAATTTTTTTGAGCCTGCTTGTAAGTACAACCACAAACTCTCTAGCAAGGAAGGAGGCCAAGATGCATGCTTATTTATCTTAAATGGAAATCACATACTCACGACCTTTTGGTGTCTTCTTTGCAGCAATTGAATCACTGGACATCCCACGCATTCTGTCTCAGCAGGGTGGGGAAGCAGTTTATCCCTTGCCACATATCAGAGCTTTGGAAGTTCACCCCAAATTGAACTTAGCAGCTCTGCTTTTTGCAGTTAAGAGTGCTCACCTATGTCGTTGCATTATAAATTGTTTGTTAAGTTCTGATGTATAACTATGCACTTTCTATGATAGAATATGAGTGGTGGTGACAACTTGAAGAATAGGGCTGCTTACACTAGGGAAGGAAGGAAACAGCTCTTTGCAGTTCTGCAAAGCGCCAGGGGATCTTCAGGTGGACTTTTCATTGATCATCTGTCTATACGTCCTGCATATGAAGAAAATAGTCTGTTCTAAAATAATTTATGCGTCCAATTTCTTAATATACCTGGATGTCAAGTATGAAGGGTGTTGAGGTATATTATAGGGACATTTTATTTCAATATAGGATGACACGGTTTCTTTCATGGCACAATCTTGTGCAAAGATATCCTCATTGAGGTGGCTGAAGCAGAACTGAATGTTTTGTTCTCTTGGGAACCGCTTTAACAGAATCTGTGTTCATCTTATCTTGGTTCTTGAGAAAATTGCTCAGTTTTTATGTTGAAATGTTGTGTACATTTGCTTTCTCACTAAAAATAAGTGCAGCTGTCTATGCCATTTCATGTGTCCCTCTACGTTATGTTATTTTTTTTTCCTGTAAATCACCATGAATATCTTCGTTGTTCCTGAAGTATCTGTGTGAGACACTATATACGATAATTGTTCAGACATGGTTATGAGGGTATGATCCTCCATATATATTGAACGACTTAGAAAAATGTTAAGCATGCCTGTGTCGGGACACCTCCGTATCTTACACTCACCTCTGAGTCTTTGTAACATAGGTGATATCTTGCTTAACTTTTTGACTATATTTGCTGAAAGTTGATATCATGTGCAGCATCTGTCTTAAAGGAGAAGCTTGCATCCATGGGCTCCTCTGGAATTTTGGCTGATCATCAGCTTAAAGCAGAACTGGAAGAGCAACATATTAGGGGGTAAGTTTTGTCAAGCAAAATTACTGGTTTTGGTAGTACAGTTAAGAGTTTAGAATTTAAATCTGGATTTGCAGATAAATGTATGGAGTTTAGAGGTTGAAATGTTTAATTATTTTGGTTTAATGATCATATATATATAGATGCTACATATTATCTTGATAAAATTTTACATTGATATGCTATGATTTGATGATACAATCTTGGAATTTTTATGTAATCATGCATCATTGTTGACCATTTATATATAAACCCCATGGCAGCCAAAGTGATCTTACAATTTCAGACATTGCACGGAAGGCATTTCTCTATAGTGTATGCTCCTTTAAACTTCAGTAATGTCAAATTAAGTTGTTTATTTTATATATTAATTTCTACAATATATGTCATGTCATTTTCAAGAACCCTGAACCGTTTTATTTACTTTTAACTCGTTACCTTCTGAACTTTTACAGCATTTCTTGGAAGGTCATGCTAAAACTGCCCCAATATCTAGGTTGCCTCTTATTACTATTTTGGATCCTAAAAATCAACTGAAGGACATTCCTGTTTGCCAGGTACTTTGGTTTGTGATATTGATTATGCATCAATATCTATGTTGCTTCTGTTTGATATTTGACTGACATGACTTTATTGACAGCCATTTCATTTGGAGCTCAATTTCTTCAATAAGGAGAACCGAGTTCTTCATTACCCTGTCAGGGCTTTTTATGTAGATGGTGTGAACCTCATGGCTTATAATCTTTCTTCTGGTGGAGATAGTATTTACAAGAAACTTTTCACATCGGTAAATGCTTGAAAAGGTGTGTTTTTAATGCTATGACAAGGCTTTGGTTCTTAACAATACGCTACCTTTCAGATCCCAGGAAATGTAGAATATTACCCTAAACATATGGTTTATGGTAAGAAGCGGCATCTATTTCTCATTGTTTATGAGTTTAGTGGCACTACAAATGAAGTAGTCCTCTATTGGGAAAATACTGATATAAAGTTGGCTAACAGCAAAGGAAGCACTATCAAAGGTATGTGTGTAGTATGTTTGTTTCTGTAAATGGTTTCTTACTATATATGTCTACTATTTATTTGTGATATTTTCGTTTTCAATTTGTAGGTTGTGATGCAGCTTTTATTGGCCCCAATGAAAATCAGTTTGCTATTCTTGATGAAGATAGGTCTGGATTGGCTCTGTATATTCTTCCAGGGGCGGCTTTACAAGAAGCTGGTGGAAAAGATGGTGCAGTTGAACCAAATCTTTTACCTGATCAACCTGTGGAAGCAAACACTAATTCTATTCAGGGTCCTATACCATTTTTGTTTGAAACTGAAATCGACCGAATATTTTCCACTCCTATAGGTGCTTGGCCTCATATGATACTTCATATTAGGTATCACCATTTGTAAGACATGATACTGATCAGTATCTTCTGTGATTCCAGAGTCCACTTTGATGTTTGCTTGTAATGGGAAGCAGATTGGCTTGGCGAAGTTAGTTCAAAGTTACGCTCATCCATCTTCTGATGGCCACTATATATCAACAAAAACTGAGGGGAAAAAGTTTATAAGGTTAAAAGCAAATGAGATTGTGCTTCAGGTGAGTAATTCAACTTTTGAAGGATGATTTTTGAGGTGCTCATTTCATGAAACCCTTTTAAATAATATAATAAAATTCAAAAAGTACATTGTTTATATATATAGATACTTTAAAACTTTGACTGAACTGGTGTCACGGGTTAACCGGGTACCAGCTCTGTTGGGAAAAGACTGATTTTTTTAAAATAATAATAAATATATTAAATTGGTACTTTTGTCTTTTCATACTTCTATATAATCTTTAAATAAACCAAGAAAAAACCACTATTTAAGGATGAACACAAAATTAGTAGATTTGTATACAAATCCTTTACCACCCATACCTGTGATAATTTGTTGAATAATTTTTGAAAATATTTTTTTACATAAACTGTTTTCTTCCTCCTACATCGTGGATGTGGCAAAATCTAGTATATATGCAAGTATAAATAATCTAAAAGCAAAAATGGGTTTAATTTGTTAACACTCACTTTCTTCTAAATTTTCCTGTCGCGGTGTCACCTGTCCGCTTTGTATGGTTCCTCTATAAAGTTGCAAAGGCCTTTGCCTTTTTTTTTTAATTCTTCACTTAATTTTAATGGAATCTCAATGTACTTTTAGCATGTTTATCAGGCCAGATTCATGAAAGAATTGTTAACTGACTTTCTTCTTGTCTAAGATCCCAACACTGCTATATTTACCCAAGCGTTGATGAAATCTAATAACATTGATGGCTGATATCTCTTGAATCATTGATTCAACTGCTTATAACTCATGCATTTCTGTGCAAAAGGAATTACATTAGTTTCTTGGAACTGAATACATACGTATATGCACATACACAAAGCTAATATGTATCTATTATACTTTTATCTATTTATACATTTATGTCTGTGCATAGGTTATGTGTAGTCTATCTAGTTTGACTGTGTTTTCTGGGTTTGGATTTTTAACTGCATTGTTTTCCAATATCTGCAGGTGCATTGGCAGGAAACTGCAAGAGGCTATGTTGCAGGAGTATCAACTACTCACAGAGTGCTTATGGTTTCAGCAGACCTTGATGTACTTGCAAGCAGTTCCTTGAAATTTGACAAAGGAAATCCTTCAATATCCTAAATACCTAATGCAGCATAAATCTTGGCATAAAATACATACATGCATACATGATTTCACATACTTGTGTAAAATGTAACTGTATCCATGGGTGCTTGTAGAAGTATATGCATGTTCTAGGCCTTTTGTTGTTCTGCCTGATAGCAACTGACTCTTTTTTCCCTTATAGTACCAACAGAGTCAGAGAAGTCAATTTCATGAATCAGTGTCCTTATTTGACTCCCATTGGAACAATACATGCTTCCACTAGCTGTGATTGCTGATAGCTATATAATCTTTAGCATTTTTTGTTCTTTTTGTTTTGTATTATTTTCTCATCTCTGTTTTGCTCCTTTGTACCATTTTCCCCATGGATTTACACTCTTGTTTTGCCCAAGCTAAAATATATTTTTCAGGATGAGACCAATTAAATTCAACCTCCTTTATGTATTAAGGAAAGAAAGCTTTTTTATCAACAATACATGGTTCGTCTTGTATATATTTGCATGCATCCTTGTACCAATATATGCATGCCATGTATCTAGTCAAGATGAATAAATTTGTTTTACTTCAACTCATGAGCACTTTAGATCCCTTTTGTGGGTTGGACCCGCACTTCTTTTTTCTACGGCAACTGCAGTTTGTATTTTAGGATGGGATGGGAAAGTGAGGACTGTACTCTCTGTAACCATGCCAAATGCAGGTTTGTATTCTTGTTCCCAATTTATTTTTACACCATTGTCTTGTATCAAATGCAACTTTCTGCTGCATATTATATCGTGGAGTTACTGAGACGATCTTCTATTCTACAGCTCTGATTGGGGCTCTAAATGATCGGTTGTTGCTAGCTAACCCAACAGATATAAATCCTAGACAAAAGAAGGGGGTTGAGATTAAGAGCTGCCTTGTTGGGCTTCTTGAACCTCTTCTTATTGGTTTTGCTACCATGCAACAAAACTTTGAGCAGAAGCTTGACCTTTCTGAAATACTATACCAAATAACATCAAGGTTTAACTATCTCTTTGTGTATTTTTCATGTTTTTTTTTTGCCTAATGTAACTCAGATGATTGAAGTCTTGCTTATTTTTATGGGTAAAATGTAGCATTTTTATTGTTTTTCTCTCATTAGCTATAGAAAAGTGGATTAGTACATGAAACGTGGCATCTGATTTCTATATATTTTACCTTTTATAAGGTTTGACAGCTTACGTATCACTCCCCGATCTCTTGATATTCTAGCCAGAGGTCCACCTGTTTGTGGTGATCTTGCAGTATCATTATCCCAAGCAGGTCCACAGTTCACTCAGGTAGATCAACAATTATGTTTTATGTTTACATTGCATTACCCTTTTACTTTTGGTTCTGAACTTGCTATAAAACAAACTTAGGTGCTGCGTGGACAATATGCAATCAAAGCACTTCGTTTTGCTACTGCTTTATCTGTACTGAAGGATGAGTTTGTGCGTTCTAGAGATTATCCTAAATGTCCACCAACCTCTCATTTGTTCCACCGGTTCCGCCAATTGGGATATGCCTGCATAAGGTAAGTAATCACAGCCATCGACTTTAATCTATGTCACTGCTGTGTTTCTTGGTTTTGTAAATGATTTTAACGAACCAGTCAATAATCTTATTTTTCGATGGTTGAGTAGATAGCAGACTCTTTATGAATATGTTGGTTACTTTTCAGAAGATTGAATTCGTAATATATCATGCTCAATATTCGTGTGCTGTTCTCTGGTTCACAGTTCAGGTTAATCTTCTGTTTGTTAGCAGTATGTCAGTAATCATATATGACTGCAGTTTTCGCTATGTTTGTATTATGTATACCTCTAGTGCCTATTGGATCTTTATCTTAGTTCTTAAAGTTACCTGTGCCCTTTAAGTTCTTTATCAAAGGTTCAAAACATATAAAATAACGTCATGCATTTTAGTTTAATCTTCTGATTTATAATTATCATTATGATATCATGTAACTTCATTAATAGCATTACATAGGAATCTTCTGATCTTATAACCATTAACATTGTTGAGCCTTAAAACTGCATTGTCATTATATGGTGCCATTTTTTGCTTTGACTGAGACTCAAATTTTGAACTGCAGGTATGGTCAGTTTGACAGTGCAAAGGAAACTTTTGAAGTCATAGCAGACTATGAAAGCATGCTAGACCTGTTTCTATGCCACCTCAACCCCAGTGCAATGCGGCGTCTTGCTCAGAGGCTTGAGGAAGAAGGTGCTGATTCTGAATTGAGGCGATATTGTGAAAGGATTTTACGAATCCGCTCAAGCGGTTGGACACAAGGAATTTTTGCCAACTTTGCTGCTGAAAGTATGGTCCCTAAGGGACATGAATGGGGTGGTGGAAACTGGGAAATCAAGACCCCTACGAACTTAAAGAGTATACCTCAATGGGAGCTTGCTGCAGAAGTTATGCCATACATGAAAACTGATGATGGTGCGATTCCATCAATTATCACAGATCATATTGGTGTTTACCTTGGGTCAATCAAAGGAAGAGGGAACATTGTTCAAGTAAAGGAAGGTAGTTTGGTTCTTCCTGCAGTAGGTGACAGTAAGCCAAATGGAGTACATACTTCTATGGTTCAATCTGTAGATAGTACTAAGGGAGTTCCAGGTGGTGAAACCAAGGCTGGTTCATTGATGGGTCTGGAAACTTTAATCAAACCAAATCAAAGTTCCACTGCTGCTGATGAACAGGCTAAAGCTGCAGAAGAATTTAAGAAAACAATGTATGGCACAGCTGATGGTAGCAGCAGTGATGAGGAAGGAGTATCAAAAACTAAGAAGTTGCAGATCAGGATACGCGACAAGCCAACTTCAGGCGCTGTGGATGTCAATAAGATTAAAGAAGCAACCAAGCGACTTGGTGATGGCTTGGGCCTACCTAAAGCCAGGACAAAATCATTGACTGCCATTTCTCAGGATCTTGGTCAGAGTCAACAGCATCCTTATCCTGCTACCAGTGCTTCTGTGACTAATCCTACAGTGTCTGCCGCTGGAGATCTCTTTGGCACCGACTCATGGGTACAACCTGCATTGGCATCACAATCAGCTCCAGCAACCAAAGGTGTGGGGACTGCTGCTGGGCCTATACCAGAAGACTTTTTCCAGAACACAATACCATCCTTCCAGGTTGCAGCTTCTTTGCCTCCTCCTGGAACTTATCTTTCAAAGTTGGAACAAACTTCTCAAAAGGTTGAAGTTGGTGGAAAGGTACCACCTGATCATGTAAATGCACCTTCAGCTGATATTGGTCTCCCTGGTGGTGGGGTTCCACCTCAGTCTGCTGAACAACCAATTCCTCCCGAGTCTTTTGCACTTCCTGGTGGTGGTGTTCCTCCTCAATACACAGCTGCACCTGCTGGCATGCCGCAGCCTCAAGTTCAACAATCTCAGATGCCGCTATCAACACAGCCTCTCGACCTTAGTGCTCTTGGAGTTCCAAACTCTGCAAATTCTGGAAAACCTACTTCCTCTGAACCTGCTCCAGCATCTGTGCGCCCTGGACAGGTGAATATGTACATTATGTTATTTTTTCTCTGTTCCTTTTCATTCCTGATTGTGGGATGCACTTTCATTTTGTGCTTGATAGACATAGCTGTCTGTGCCTAATAACTTCAAGTTGCTTTATTGCCATGGGAAAAGAAATAATTCCTAACAGCATTTGGAAAAAGGTTCTTTTAACTGATTTGGTTTTGTACCAATAATCTCTCCTTGTGACTTGGCAGCTTACTACTGTCATTCTCTAGAGATTTGTTTATTAGTAGCTTCCTTTATTCTTCCATTTACCACATTTTCTCTTGATAGGTTCCACGTGGGGCAGCTGCTTCCATATGTTTTAAGATTGGACTTGCTCACCTTGAGCAGAATCAACTCCCAGATTCATTATCCTGTTTTGATGAAGCTTTTCTGGCACTGGCTAAGGATAACTCTCGTGGAGCTGATATTAAAGCTCAAGCTACTATCTGTGCTCAATACAAGATAGCTGTAACCCTTCTTCAGGTGCGTCATTGATTTCCAGGCACCAAATGAATTAGAACTTGAGTCAGGCATCTGAGGAAAAATAACAAGCATCTTTTTCTTTTAGATTTAATTGTTTTTAGTGTTTCTCATCAGTGTCAGTCGATAGTCTTTGTATTACATTCATGGTGCTAGAGATCATATAATGAACTTATCTGTGATACTGATATCTAGGGAACAAGAATGTACTTAGTCTGGGTACATGGACCATTATTCAGGACGTATAATTCAGTTTTGATCTTTTACAAGCCGAGTAGTTTATGCTAATTATGAGACTGGCGATTCATAAATTCTGAAGTTAGTATCTAAAGGATTATGGTGGATAGGCTAAGCTTACTAATAGTTTACTTTATGCCCATTTAATTGTCCCAAGCCTCGACCTTGATGCTATAGTTGGAAACATAAATTTGTTTTTCATGACGATGTTTATTGCTTTGGCTCTCCTGCAGGAAATTCTGAGATTGCAGAAAGTTCAAGGCCCAAGAGCACTCAGTGCAAAAGATGAGATGGCTAGACTATCTAGACATCTAGGTTCTTTGCCTCTACAGGCAAAGCACCGAATAAATTGCATCCGCACTGCCATAAAACGAAATATGGATGTTCAGAACTATGCTTATGCAAAGCAGATGCTTGAACTTCTCCTGTCTAAGGCACCTCCCGGTAAGCAAGAGGAATTGAGGAGCCTGATTGAGATTTGTGTCCAGAGGGGATTAACCAACAAATCCATTGATCCAGTGGAGGATCCTTCTCAGTTCTGTTCTGCCACTCTCAGCCGTCTGTCTACGATTGGATATGATGTCTGTGATCTTTGTGGGGCCAAATTTTCCGCGCTCTCATCTCCTGGATGCATCATCTGTGGTATGGGAAGTATTAAAAGATCAGATGCGCTTGGAGGAGCTGGCCCAGTTCCTTCTCCATTTGGCTGAGATCATATATGTCATTTCTATAATCCATCAGACTCTCCTGGAAGCCCATCCTTGATGTCGGGCTGTTTTCCTCCTATAGCCAGATGCCTCGGTCACCGATCTTCCTTTTGAAAGTCGAGTTCCATCACCATTGAGTCTTGCTGGGGCCACCAGGTATATCTATAATTTTTCTTTTCATTCTTGTATATGATTATTTTTTCCGAGTCTTCCAGATCAGCCTCATTTGTTTGTTGTGCGACTTGGAACCATCCTCTATTGTAATATATGTAACTTCACAATGATATTTTCATTAGTTAGGAACTAAATGACCTTATAAACGAAAAATACCAGATGCCAATAGTTTTCAGATATGCCCTTTGACTGGTGCTTTCGTTTCATTAAAAAACCATATAGTGCGCGTGATGAAGAAACAATCTATGGGATAAATGATTGTTTTGTTGACTAAATCAATGTTGCAGTACAAAACTAAGAACAAGAATTTAAAAGGGAAAAAAGAACGGATAGAGCAAAGGGAGACGAAGAACAGAGAATTTGGGGGCAAGACGAAGAACAGAGTTTTTTAAGTGGTTGGATCAAATATCAGTCATTGCCCCTTTCAACTTGATCACATTTGACATAAGAATTGGAGATGGCTTCATGAAGGCATTGACAAACCAATGTCCTCCGGGATCAAAAATCACCATAAGTGGTTCAAGTTTAGCACCAATTCCTGACCCGACACAACCAAGTAGATATACCATGTATACATAATGATCTTTGGCAACCATCTCATCAAAAGTGTTAATAGCTTCTCCAGCTTCACCATTTTGTGCACTCTCCAATATCATTGTTGTCCATAAAACAATAGAACCATCATAAATTGCCTTAAAAACACAAGTATCATCCATGGAGTCATCTTTTCTATACATGTCAATCAATGCATTATTCACACAAACATCAAACACATAAGTTAAACGGAGCAATCAAAATTTGTTCCCCTTTCAATTTCGTTCGTGATTCGACCAAATATTCTTCATTACTCTTTTCGGCCTAGTTAAATGTGGTTTGAGAAATGATAATAATGCTCCCATTTTGACCCTTGATCCTAACTTTGCTAAAGTCTCCAGTCCAATTGAATTTTCTGCTATGATAATGGCATCCAATTCCACACTTTCCAAGGCAACCAAGGCATGAAATAGAACAAGCAAAAGATCACCCTCAGCATCACCGGCATGCAGAACTAGAATGTCTCCTTTCTTGGTGCATTTAGTGGAGTTTCCCATGACATTGATTAAGATTTGTATGAGCCTTTCGTGATCACCAATTAGAATTTTCAACACTGGACCATAAGTATAAACTGCCAACTCTATTCCTCTGTCTAAATCGGCAAATGCCTTCAAAGCATTGTAACGAAAGGTTACAACCAATTTAATTGTCTGATTCAAAACTGTTTCCATATCCCTTGCATAAAAGAAAATCTTTTTCCTCAAGGATAAAATAAAACACAGCTGATATTCTTCCTTTAAATGATTATACCATACATTACCAAATGCTCTCTTAGCCTTAGTCAGAAACGACGAATGAACAGAAAGAAATACTTTCAGGATTACGTTTGGAAACGAGTTTCCTCCTGGATCAAAAATTTCCCCGATTAGTTCATAACTTTCCACGTCCTGAGTCAAATTAAAAATCATATACTGAATCGTTCGCTCATCAGTACCAATATAATATTTCTGTCTTGATTTAGCATAAATTCAGTGCACAGAAACAATGGCAATCCAGATAAATTCATGTTCCAATCTCCTAATCTCACATTTACATCCTTATCAAACAATTGGTTCATTGAAACCTTGCTATGTTTCGAAGTAACATAAGGTGTAACACCATGATTCAGATTTAATGTACTGTCCCATTGATTCCTAACCAAGTCTTCTCTACTAGGATACAAATTACGCATGAATTGAGTTCTAACTAATTCAACAATACTAACCGATTGAAGAGTCGAGTCGATCACTTCCTTTGGATGCATATGCGGTTTGAAAGTACCCATCAAGTTACCCCTAATCGGACCAGTAGTAACCACCCAAGTGAAATTCAGAGCTCGACAAAACTCTGCCACATCAATTGATCCGCTTGAAATTGGTCATTATAGTCGGCAGAAGCTATGCTTGGTGCTTTACCCTTCACCACACTTTCATTGCACTCCTTGTTTGCATTATCCATTACACCCGTAGAAGCTATGATTGGTGATTTCAATTTCACCATGCCTTCATTGCACTTCATGTTTGCATTAACTATTACACCCGTAAAAGGGACAACCTCACCTTGAGCATGGAGACTCGTTTCCTTAGAATTAACTGTAGGTGTAACATTTTCAACTTGGTTGGTAGTATCGACACCTCTGCCCCCTTGCAAGCTGCGAATTCAAAGTCGGGTGACGCATACCTGAACTCAACCCAACCTTTTGAAATATGTCGTGCAGGGAGAACCTAACTGCCGTAAAATCTGTTGCAAGTTCTGTTCCGGACAGCTGAGCCACAAAAGGAACTGTGAATGAAGCAGGAGACTCCTCAGCCACACACAGACTGGCCCCAACTTCAATTGGTTCCCCATTCGACTCTTCAGCCACACCTTTATACACCACATCGATATGTTGGGCCACTTTTAATCCATTATCTCTTGTAGGCATTTCATCGAACACTTTCTCCACAGGCATAGTTTTCTTCTCTAAATTAATTTTCGGTGTAGCACCTAAAATACCTTTTGAAGCACTTGTTCCGCCCAAAACAGCTTATTAGACAAGGTTTTCTCAATTTTATCTTCGAGCTCTTTCTCCAATTCCTTGAAAGTTGACTGTAATTTAGCCACCTTGTTGCGATAGCAAAGTTTGATAAATTCTGAGTTGTAGGAAGAATAGAGAAATCGAATAAATTGAGAGTGAAAGCAATAGAAATTGAAGCAATTTTAGAAAAATAGAAAAGATTTAAGGGGGAAATATGGCTCCGATGCCTTTGTTGCAGTATAAAACTGAGAACAAGAATTTAAAAGGGAGACTAAGAACAAAGATTTTGGGGGAAAGACGAGAGAGAATTTTTCATTCCATTTGATGGATGATAACAAACCTCAAATCATCTGGAATTTTAACCCACCAAAACTACGTCGTTTCAATTAGAACTAAACTCTTGAATTTATTAAGATTTAATTGAAATCTGTTTAAATATCCCAATCGATTAGCCTAGTTTCATTCTCAACTCCCCTCCCCTTTCATTTTTTTTGTACAGATGCTAGATTACATATGTACTTCAACAGTGTCTAAGTTTTACAAATCCATTAACTCTTTTGCTGCCCAAACCATCAACGGTGTAAAAGCAATCTGAATGTGAAATCGTAAGGCATTAGTTGCACAAGCTCTTTCCCTTTTCTCTCCAAGCATTTCACTGCATTCGGCAGCTGCAGCCAAATCCAATCCACCAACGATTCCAAATCCTTTGCAAAGTCGAGCATATACCAATCCAAAAGCTTCGGAATTATTAACTTGTTTGCTCTTGACATCCCAACTGCTGCCTGCAGGTAGTCTCTCTTTGCTGTTTCCAACTCTTCTTCGACATGAGCCGCCGTGTATACTCTCACCTTCATTACCAACACCGGCATTTCAGCACTTAAGAAATGAGCTCAAAATTATATTCATTTGCATAGAGGAATGGTTAATTAACTATGAATGTTTGGAGATCGATTTCAAAGCGAACTTACAGCAGGAGATGACCTGCTTCCACATGCAAGAGCAAATGTAACCAAGGGTTCGGACCACTCCAGACCAAACATATTACGTGCTTTCACCTCATCATTTTCCGCTGCTTTAGGACAGGTCTTTAATAGAAAGAGAGAAAAGGGATAAATTTCCAGTTAGCAATATCAATTTAAAAAAAATTATGGATGAATTCAATAGTACTCTCCCCTGCAAAAGTAAATATACAAGAAAGAAGAACAATTTTTTATACTTACAAATTTCAAATGGAAAGGCAGTCTTAATATAAAATGCTCAATTGTTATTGCATTTAGTAAGTGTCCTCCCACAACTATTGTAGCCTGGGGCACCATAAACATAGACAAATTTTAAGTCAAAGTGTCCAAAAGCTAAATGGAACACAATATGAAATATGGATGAAACATACCTTTTGCATTAGTGCTACAACTGTTTCAGGAAACTCAGGAACCCCATGCTCCAAAATTGCCTAACAGACACATTGCAAAAGAGTTATGCTCTTGCCTTTTGCATATTAAGATACACAAACTTATCTTGATCCCGGAATGTACTAAAATCTTAATCAAAATAAACATTCTTACATTCATCATACAGGAATTACAAGTGTTTATCCAAAATGCAAGCTTCTGCTGGTGGCTGAGGCCATCTAAGTTGACAGAGGCTAGCTTCCCGAGTAGAAACCTGAAACCATAATCACGTAGATAGGGTGAGTAGAAATGTCACAATTGACATATTATGCAAGAGAAACCAACCCAAGACCTTACTTTAGCTTATGGATTAGAAACAATGCGTTTGTACTCCGCTTTAGGTCAATTGTATTCGCTTCAATTGCACAAAGATGTTTATAGGGGCCAATATCTCTACTTTTCGAATCTGAACAAATACCATAAGGGTCTTGGAATTCGCTTTCTGTAGGTAAAGTCCTGGATTCTACGACCTTATCTTTTGAGGTGCTCAACCTTGCAAGAATGCTAAACAAGCACCTTACAATTTCCTCAGATATTTTGTTTGGTGTAAAATCAGCTTCTGACATTTTATCATCTGAAGAACTGGAAGGGCTTCCGTGTGCACTTTCCTGGTTTGCTAATCTACTATCTAGCTGGACAGTAAAAAACATCCCACAATTAGTAAAAAAGCAATGAAATGAAGAACAACTCTTCTTTTAACCAGAAATCAGTACATACCTGCACCTTAAGAGGATCCAAACAATTGTCCGCTGATTCAAGCTTGGTTGGAAGTCTCTTTACTGGAGTGGCAATGTTGGAAACTTTCTTATCCGGAGATTGTTTATCCTTAAAAAATGATTGGTTTTCTTTTCCTCTGACATCTCCAGAAGCAGAATTGGATTTTGTGGAACCTTGTCTCCCATTTGTCTGCCTGTTAAAGCACTGTCCGAATCGATCATGAATAGTATTCGGAAGCAATAGCTTTCTGCTTGAAACACTTCTGGAAAGAGATGGCTGAGTCCTGGAAATGGTTTGTACCGGACTCGTCTTGTTTACGGACAAAGACTTTGAGCGCTGGTGTTTAGTACTTCGAGCCGGAGCCTGCTTGACAGTGAATTCATTCGAATTCTCCACATTTCTCTTGGAAGATGCATAGACAGCCTCTTGATAAAGGCCTTGCCTAAAACTCACTACTTGCTCTTCAAGCCAAACAACTTCCTCTTCCAAAACAGCCACCTCAGCAAGCAACTCTAGTGTCTGAAAACCCCTCAGAAAAGAAAAAACAATTCACTCTCGAAACCGAACTTCACATAAAAAACATGTAAAAATTTCCAATTTTCAAGTATCAGAACATTTACTCCCCAAATGTAGCATGCAGTTAAGTTAGACTTACATATGGAGGTAGGTAAGGAGGAAGCCTAGGAAGTGCACCTAAAGGTCTAGTAAAAGCTCTCTCCAAAGCTCTATGCACATTCTCTTCATGTCTAAGCATCCTCTTTAGCTTATCAACCTGCAAATCATACCGATAACATCTCAAATTTGTTAAAAAAATGCAAGAAAAAACTAAGAGAAAATCAATTGAATAGACTAAAAGAGTGTATAATATTTGGTTACATCTTGTAACAAGGCTATTTTCCTTTCCCTATTTGATCTTCTCCTATTTGTCACTGCTTTGCTGGCACCAAGTGTTCTACTTCCCTGAACCTTCTCCATCTTCTTCTTCTTTGTATAATCCAAAGGAAAAAAAATGGTAAATTTCAGTGAAGAAAAAAGATTTATACAAAGAAACAACTGAAGGAAAGAAGCTTGAAGAAGACACTATTCCTTTCTTGAGACAAGTGTAATGTCACACTTCAGATTTTTGGATCAAAAGTGCTTCCATACTTCTCTTTTTTATGACACAAGCAATGGTATTATATCAAATTAAAAACAATTCCAAAACGTTGAAACCAAATTTTCTTCAAAGTTTCAACTTTTAATCCCCAAATAATCAGTCTTTGGACATTCAAACCAACAATTAACAAGATCCCAGATCTTGTAAAAATCAAATTAAAGGTACAAAAAGAGGGAAAAGGGAAGAGAGAATTTACTTTATTGTTGTGTCTGTCATGATTTAAAGGAGCTTTCATGGACTGAAGAGCTGTGCGGACTCTTGTATTCATCTTCTCTTTTTGTTTTTCCTTTTCCTTTCGATTTAAAGAATCAAAATCCAAAAATAAAACAACCCAACAATATCTACACTTTTACTAATAATAATAATATTCCCATCACCTGAAAGATGCAATGCGAGCAAAGGAAAGGGGAAAAAAGTGAGAAAACAAAGCAATAGCCATTGAAATTACTCTGAAACGAAATAAAATGGTAAAGAAAAGGAGTTTCTTTGAATACCCTTTGTTTATTTCTAAGTTACAGAGCGGTAAAACTTGAAAGTAAAGCGACCGGGAGAAACACTAATGGCTGCATGTACATGGTTCTTTTATATACTGGAAAAAAGGGAATCAAAGCTTTGTATTATAATAAAATATTAATATAAAAGTGTAGAAAAGAGAGAAGAAGCAAAGAAAACGACGAGGATTGGAGCTTAAAACCGCTATTGAATCCAAGAATAGCGTAACAGATGGACAAAAACAAAACAAAAATATATTGAATACATATATGATTATTTTATTATTGATAATATCTTAATGGGATTATTTATTTATTTAATAAAAACAAGATAGGTGTTTAGCATTGAAGAAGTGATAGGGTGAAGACAAGAGCCATTCACTGGCTTACCACACTTTCTTCTTCTTCTTCTCCTCCATGTTCAGTTCATCAGCTTCATTATGAGATCATGAGAGAGAAACTTTTACCATCTTCTCTTTCTTTATATAGTGCTTCAAACTATTCTATATAAAAGAATTTAATATGTATAAATGATCTAAATGGAGAAGTCTAAAGAAGGACGGCTTAATTTAAGGTAAAAAACGACATGTTTGCAATAATAATTTAAATATTATATTTTTATAATATTTTTAGTTAGTTTTTTTAACAAGTTTTAAAAATTTGTTTTTAAGATTATAAACTTGAGAGAAATCACGAAAAAAATTAAACTAAAATGTTATAAAAATATAATATTTTAAGTTGTTTGGACAAATTTCAAAACCTATCGTTTTTTAGCCTTAAATTAGAATGTTGTACTGCAAAATTACCATGATCCAAATAGAGGCACTTTTACTCAAATATTTAATTTTTTTAATAATATTTATGGATTTTACATTAAAAAACATTAATTTTTGTTTTTGACACATTTTTCAAACTCGTACAGTTAATATAATGAGTTCTTTGGTTTTTAGTTTTTAATAGGTTTTATAGAGCTCATCATATTGGTACGACGAGTTTGAAGGGTTTTAAAATTTTAAAAAGTTTTCTATGAAACTCATTCAATTTTGACACTAAAAAATATTATAAAATAATATTTTAAGAAATTCATCATCCTAAAATGACAAGTTCTATTAAAAATAATATTTTACGAAACTTGTCATACCAGCCAGACGAATTATAAAAAAAAATAGTGTTAAATTGAGAATTAGTGTTTTTAAGTATTATATCCGTAAATAAATTTTAGGTAAAAAGTAAGTAAATGCTTTCCTAACCCATATCTAAAGTTAAAAGATACATCATGATGAATCAAATAATTATTATTTTATATTTGTTTCATTTATCCACTATAATAAGTAAATGCTTCATACACAAACAATTGCTTAAACTATACATCTAATTAACTTTAGGTGTTTAATTATTTTTTAAGAAAATAAGTACTTAATATATACACCGTTACAATTTTAATTGTCGAGTCGCTATAGGCTGTTAAAAAAATCAGTTATCTAATAATATTTGACACGTATCAATATTATTTTTTTGAAAAACTCCAAAATTTTTAATTTTTTTAAAAAAAGTCTCAAAATTTCCAAAATTAAAAAATTCTCCAAATCCCTAAAATATACCAAAGCCCAAATCATCGTCGCTTCCGCCACCTTTGAGCCCACCACTTCGGTCATCAGATCTAACCGGCAATTTTTTCCAACATGTCGTTTTCGAAAACGACGAATGATGTGCCAACCGAACGTTGAATTTATGTTTGACGTTCGGCTGACACGTCATTTGTCGTTTCTGGCGACGACACATTGGGAGAAATGACAGGCTAGGTCCGGCGACCGAAGGGATGGGCTCAATGACGACGATCAGTGGCGGAAGCGGCCTGTAATTTGCAGGGATGTTCATGGTAGGTTAACCGTATCATTTAGCTTAAACGGTTGGTTAACCGTTATAACAGTTATTTATCGTAACCTAACAGTTATTAACCGTTAAGAAACGGTTAATCGTTAATTTTTTAAATGGTTGTCTATTATAGTGGTTAACCGTTAAGAAACGATTCGATTACAGGTTAACCTGTAACTTATTACGATTTTCTTTTTAAATGTTTATTATTTCTTTTTAAAATAATAAATCTATCTCTCCGATACATATTGTATTAAAATTTTCAATTTTTTTCACTTAAATAGAGAAATTTTAAACTTAAACTTCATACTTAGTTAAAATAAAGTACCTATAGGTTAACTATTAACCATCTTTTTTAGCGGTTCGGTTAGCCGAAACCGTTTAACCTTAACGATTAGGTTAATTAACATATAAAATGAACAGTTATACTGGTTAACAATTACAGTTTATTTTGCACACCCCTAGTGATTTGGGTGTTTGAGTTTGTGATATTTTAGGGATTTGAGGACTTCTATATCAAAGTTGGAGAATTTTTAGATTTTCTGAAAAATTAAAAATTTGGGGTAAAAAATTATTTTAAGACTTTTTAAATAAAATAAACATGTCACGTGTTATGTTTTGGTTAATCAATAATTTTTTAAACAATAATTAACTGCTTAGATATATTTTTTCAAAAACAATTTAAACATCTTAAATTAATTAGATGTATATAAAGTCATTAAATAAATTAGCTTTCTAACTAAGCAACCCAACGTGGCAATTAATGATAAAGGGAACCTGTTTCAAACTGATGCGCAGGTCCTTTGCTTTTGGGTTACTTCGATATTGATATATAAACCACATTATAATTCATCCATTTGATATTTAATTTGGATGTTTTCTTACGTTTTTCATTAATATAATTTGTTATATAAATATAGACCACCTTATAATAAATAGTATTTTATTTATGTAAAAAGGAAGAAAGAAAAAACAAGGTTTAGACATTACTTATCAAGGTTTACTTAGAGAAAAGGGGAAAGGGTACTCTTTGAGAAAGAATGTGAGCGCTTTTAGTGGGTTTAGAATCAATGATTTAAAAGAATATGAGAAAATAAAAATAGACAACTTAATCAACCGACCAATTGTTTTTGATCGTTAATACATGATATTAACATTGTTTAATCATATTATATTTAATGTTATTTTGTACATACCTTGATTTTACATGGATTAATTATAGAAAAGAAAAGGTAAGCAACTTTAAAGTAAAGTTTGAGAGAGACATTCCCAAAGGCATTATTATATAAAAATTATATATTAAACAAATGATTAGTCATTGGTGTACAAATTGTGCATGGATTGAATTGAATGAATGATTGTTTTTAGTAGCAGAAGCACGTGAGTGGTCATGTGCTTTCAAGCACAGCCATTCACCCACCAATCCAATATCTAGTAATTCTAGTTTTAGACACACAATATAAATATCATATTAAATAATGGATTAATATCCTATACACTGGCGTAGGGGTGTGAAAAACTGACCCGACCTGGTAACCTGCCTGAAACCCGATCGAGTCAGAACCTGGTTTAACCCGAGAATTCAAAGACCGAACCCGACCTGCACCCGACCGAAACGAACCCGAACCCGAATTTGAACTGTAACTGTAGAAACCGAACCCGAACTGCACCCGACCGAAGTGAACCCGAACCCGAAATTGACCTGTTACTGTAGTAACCGAACCCGACCTGCACCCGACCGAAACGAACCCGAACCCGAGACTAACCTGCTAGATAACCGATTTAACCCGACCTGTTTGGACCCGACCTGAAATGAACCCGACCTGAAATGAACCAGACCTGTTTTGAACCCGACCTGTTTTGAACCCGACCTGTTTTAAACCCGACCTGTTTTGAACCCGACCTGTTTTGAACCCGACCTGTTTTGAACCTGAACTGTTATTGACCTGAACTGTTCTTGACCTGAACTGTTCTTGACCTGAACTGATATTGACCTGAACTGTTATTGACCTGAACTGATATTGACCTGAACTGATATTAACCTGAACTAATACTATTATTTGATTTGCTAATAATGATAATTATCTGACATTTAAAGAAGTTATATTTAATGAATATAAAATAATGTCAAGTATTGAAAATTTTGAAAATTAATAATAATTTCAAGTATTAATAAATTAATTAACTTAACTTCAATTAAAAGATAAATTGAATTAATAATAATTTTAAGTATTAATAAATTGTATTTCTAATTAACTTGTCTATTATTTTAAAATAACTTCAAAGATAAACTATTATACTTAATTAACTTAAGTGGAATGAATAACCATTATTAATTTAAGATTTCATACTTAATAAAATTAAGTTAAATGAGTAAAAATTATTAAATTAAATATATATTCTTAATTAAAATAAGATGACTTAAATTTTTTATTATAGGAATAAATTAATGCTAAATAATTAACTTGCATTCATTTTAATTGAAGTTAAGTTAGCTATTAAATTAACTTAACTTAAAATTAAAAATGAATTTAATTAACTTAAAGTTATTTTAAGTTAAGTTAGTTATTAAATTAACTTAACTTGCATTATGATAAACTACGTAATCTATTTAAGTTGAATGAATAAGCATTCTAAAATTATTTTTTTATACTTAACTAATATTAGTTTAAAGTTATTAAACTAAATCTGTATACTAAATTAATAAAAGCTAACGAAATTTTTTAATTAACATTACATACTTTACTAACTTTGTAAAAAACTGATTAACTTAAATGACTTAATTAAGTTAACATGTTTAAATATATTAAAACGTTCACATTGGATGGAATAGGGGACACTTCCAACTTTTTTTATAAGTAAAAAAAAGAATAAGGTAAAACTTAAGAAGATTAAAACATTAAATGACTTGTATTCAATAATTTAAGTTGTTAAACTTACAAACGTTACTGAATATTACAAAAAGTTTAAACTTACAAACTGAAACTTACAACAAACTGAAACTTACAAACTAAATAATCTTTACAAACTGAAACTTTAACTTTCACAGTACAAAATTTACATACAAAAGTTTAAACTTAAAGCTCTCAGATCTTATAACAAAGTTTTACAAACTTTGCTACCAGAATTATCATCATCGAGCTTTGAAGGGCAACCAAGTTTAAATTATGGGCAACTTAACTTTAAAAGCTAAGTCACCAACATAATTAAAACTAGGAAAACCAGCTACCACCAACAAACTGCAACAAGCAATTAAAATCATTAGTAACATTAACAGACTGAAATAATGCAAACCAAGCATATATAACTAAACAGAAACATACATACATACATTCATATATAACCCAACATAAAACAGAAGCATACATAGACATTACATAGTTAACAACTAAACAGAAACATACATACATTCATATATAACCAAACATAAAACAGAAGCATACATACACAATACAGAGTGAACAACTAAACATAAACATACATTCATACATACATATATAACCAAACATAAAATAGAAGCAGACATACAGATTACATAGTGAACAACTAAACAGAAACATACATGCATATATAACCAAACATAAAACAGAAGCATACATACACATTACATACTGAGCAACTAAACAGAAACAAACATTCATGCATATATAACCAAACATAAAACAGAAGCAGACATACACATTACATAGTGAACAACTAAACAGAAACATACAAACATACATGCATATAGAACCAAACATAAAACAGAAGCATACATACACATTACATAGTGAGCAACTAAACAGAAACATACATACATGCATATATAAGCAAACATAAAACAGAATCAATGAGAAATATAAAACTAAAAAAAGACAGTGAATAAAAACAACTTACCAAACGTCTCCAGCTTTCAACAAATCAGAAACATACGTACCAAACCTTATGCTTCCTTGTTCTCAGAGGTCCCTACAAAAAAAAAGAACAAATCAGTCCAGAATTCAAAACAAATAAAAAAAATACAAGTTAAACAAATCAGAAACTTACTTTGCACTAGGATCTTCATCCACTGCACAATCTTTCATAACAGAAAGATATTCCTCATCCTCTTCCTCAGGCTCAAACCCATACAACCAATTACGGGTTGTCACAAATATCTCAACATTTTTAGGAAGGAGTTTAGCCCTCAACTTATTTAAAATCCGACCACCAGTGCTAAAAGATGATTCAGAAGCAACTGAAGTGATGGGAATGGCTAAGATATCTCTAGCCATGAGAGAAAGAACAGGGAAAGACACAGATTGGGCTTTCCAGTAATCCAAAATATCAAAGTCTGAATCATCAGCATGAGGGAGAAGGGGCAAACTAATAAAAGAGTCAACATCTGACTTCCCACTCCTTGAAGCAGCTAGATTAGCATCAAAGTTCTAGAAAAAAAAAACAAGTCAGTAATTGAAACTGAAATAATAAAATAAAGGAAACTGAAATAACAAAAATAAAAACTAACCTGAAAAAGGTTAGACTTCTTAAATGTTCGAGGCCGACCAGTGAAGGACTCGGTTGTACTTTGAGAGGAGTTACTTCGAACAGAAGATCCAGAATTGCAAAGGACAGATTTTGAATAATAAACATACATGTTTACAAATTCATTGTAAACAATACTTACCCTTCTCTCAACCTCATCCTCAACATATAGGACAGAATACAACTCTTTCAGGAGTTGTAATTTATACCTTGGATCAAGCAAAACAGCAAAGGACAAAATGGTCGAGTGCTCAGACCAATACTTCTCATACAATTCAAGCATAGGTCCAGCCATTGTAGAGATGGCCTCACAAGGATCATTGTGAGCATCATACAACAACTTCTCAATGGCAACCACATTAGCCAAATAAAGATTAGAAGTAGGATACTTAGAACCAGAAAACAGTGTAGTAATTTCAAAAAAAGGCTCCAGAAAATCACAGATTAATTGGGAAGTTTCCCACTCAGAATCAGCAATTAAATCTAAATCATTTTCCCTATTAACAAACAAGTTTATGGCTAATTTAGCATCAATGGCCCTACGAAGCATTAGATAAGTAGAATTCCATCTAGTAGGGACATCTAGGACTAATTTACCAGAAAAAGAAGAACCACAGTCTTTAACAGCAGAGTCAAAGTTACAAAGTCTAGCATCAGAAGAATCAATGAACTTAACAATTTCACGCAACTTAAGAACAGAAGAGTCAATTACCTTCAAACCTCTTTGAACAATTAAGTTCAAAATATGAGCAGCACACCTTACATGAAAGAACTTACCACTGCATGGTAGGGGAGAAATAGCATGCAAGTCATCCTTAAGCCTCTTCACCATTCGATCATTGGCAGAAGCATTATCAACAGTCATGGTAAAGGCTTTTTTCTCAAGGCCCCATTCACATAACATTTTTTTCACAAACTTATATATAGACTCACCATCATGTGGAGGGGGGAAACGCCTAAAATTCAGTATTTTAGACTGAAGTTTCCAGTTATTATCAACATAATTAGCAGTCAAAGCAAAATAAGAACGTGAGGTGCAAGCAGACCATCCATCACATGTAAAGCAGATACGACTAGGAATAGAACTCATAGAATCAATGAGCAATTTTTTATGTTTTTCATGCTTTAACATGCAATATTTAGTAATGGTATACCTAGAAATATGCTTAACATTAGGATTCAAATACTGATGCAGAACCCTAAGTTTATCATGCTCAACAATACTTAAAGCATAACCATGACAGAGAACAGCTTCAGCAAACAGTTCACAATATTTTTTTTGATCAAAAACAGATGCAGAACTACTACTAACAGTTTTAGCAAGAAAATCTTTATAGGCTTGGCATTTATCAGTATGTCTTTTAGGTGTAGAAGTACCAACATATGAATCAGCTTTATAGCTAGCAGTTTTACAATACTTACATTGAGCAATGACACCATCAGCACTCTTAATAAATGTATAGTGATCCCACACAGGAGAAGTTCTTCTCCCAATGTCAGTTGAAGCCCTCTTCCTAGAGGAAGGAGCAACTATTGACAGTTGATCATTAGCTTCCCCTTCAAAAAAACAATTACAGAGTTAGTAACTTTAACACTGAAAACAAGTAAAGAACAAAGAAAATAAAAAGAAAGAAAGAACCTTACCAGTTTCACCAGGATAGTTCATCTCAAAAGAATCAGAATCCATTGCAGAACCAAGAAACGTACCTGAGATCAAGAGGAACCACAGTTAGTAAAAAATTAAAACAACCATTAAAAAGAAAATAAAACAACAGGTGGTTTCAGTTTAATCCTTGTACGTGGCGTTGTTTACACCGAACCCCAGGGTCCTTTAAAAACCCCCTTTGGCACCAGTAGCCCCGCAGGTCTGGTATTCCAGCCTATATACTCGGATTAAACCAAGGAAACCCTAGCATGCATACTAAATCAATAACACAGAAACAGAAACCCAAGAAAAACCAAACAAAGTAAACATGCAACCAAACAAAGTAGACATGCAACCAAACAAAGTAGACATGCAACCAAACCAAGATCCAGAACCATAAACAGAAACTTTAAAACATTTAATAAACAGAAACCCTAGCATGCATACTAAACAAACAATATAGAAACAGAGGGTGGTTTCAGTTTAATCCTTGTACGTGGCGTTGTTTACACCGAACCCCAGGGTCCTTTAAAAACCCCCTTTGGCACCAGTAGCCCCGCAGGTCTGGTATTCCAGCCTATATACTCGGATTAAACCAAGGAAACCCTAGCATGCATACTAAACAAACAAAACAGAAACAGAAACTAAATGAAAAAGCATGCATATCAAACATAAATATATACCAGAACCACATAAACAGAAATATACCAACTAGAAGTTAGGGATTTTGGAAATATACCAACAACTGAAAATGCCAGAAGATCCGCTCCCAGAAAATAAACATGCAAACCAAACAGAAACAAAGTTAGGATAAACCAAAGTATAAAAAATTAAAAAAATTAAAAATAAAATAAAAATAAAAATAACATATGAGAAAAAACTTACCAAATCCCAGAAGATTAGGGCTTCCAGGGATATCAGAAGTCAGAAGAAGGAGAAGGGCTTCCAGGGAACTCAGAAGTCAGGAGAAGAAGAAGGGCTTTCAGGGATCTCAGAAGTCAGAAGAAGGAGAAGGGCTTTCAGGGATCTCAGAAGTCAGAAGAAGAAGGGATATTAGGGTTTTCTGAAGAAGATGAAAAGATTTTTGAATACGAATCGATTATTGGGATAAGGGTTTAGGGTTGATGGATTAGGGTTTGGGGATTAGGGATTGGGGTTTAGGGTATATGGGTTAGGGTATCGAGTAATTTAGGGTTTAGGGTAAAACACTTTTGATTTGGGGATTAGGGTTTTGAAGGATTGAAAAGGAGAAAGTGGAAGAACATGATGATGTTCTTGAGAAAAAGTTTGGGTTTGATCGAGATGAAACATGTTTAGATTGAAGTAGGATGTTTGTATAGGATCTAGAATGGGTTTGGGAAAGAACAGTGAAGAACTTGGTGAAAAAGTTTGGGTTTGATCGAGAGGAAACAGGTTTAGATTGAAGTAGGATGTTTGTATAGGATCTAGAATGGGTTTGGGAAAGAACAGTGAAGAACTTGGTGAAAAAGTTTGGTTTTGATCGAGAGGAAACAGGTTTAGACTGAAGTAGGAAGTTAGAATAAGATCTGGAAGGATTTTGGGGAAGAACAATGAAGAACTTTGGGAAAAAAGTGAGGTTTTGATCGATAATAGAAAGGAAATCTGGGAAAATTTGTGTTTTTCAGAGAGAGAGAACACGAGGAGAAATTTCGGCAGAGTAACAGTAGGGTAAAATGGTGTAAAATGGCTGGGGGGTGAGGGTTTATTTATAGGGGTGAGCCGGGTCAAAAAGATCCGCGCGCGGTTTAACGGGTTAAACGGGTCTTGCTCCGCAAGCACTCTGACTTTCAATTGTTTCAATTTGATCCTTTTTTATTTGAAATTGAGCTAATAATTTTGTTTTCATTTCAATTTCGTCATTAATGCAGTTTTAAGCTTTAATGTATGGATTTAATTTAGGGTTTGGGGTTATAGTTTAGGGTTTTTCTTTATATATTATTAAATTTTATATTTTAGTTTTAGGGTTTAGATTTGTGTAATTATTTTTAGGTTTATGGTATTAAGATTTGGGGTTTATGTTTAAGGTTTTAGGTTAATTTTATTTAATTTTTTAGGTTTAATATTTCATTTAATTAATTTAGGGTTTTTTGTTTATTTTAATTAATTTAGGGTTTAGGGTTTTAGGATTATTTTAATTAATTTAGGGTTTTATGATTATTTTAATTAATTTTATATAATGCATGTAAGTTGTGGTTTAGGGTTTTAGGATTATTTTAATTAATTTAGGGTTTTATGATTATTTTAATTAATTTAGGGTTTAGAATATTACTTATGCTTTAGGGTTTAATGTTTAGGGTTTAGAATAAGACATTATGGGTTTAAACCCTAAACCCTAAACCCTAATATTTAATCAATGAACCATAGTCCATAATCCTAAACCCTAAACAATAACCACTACCCTCTAAACCATAAAACCCTAATACTATAGCTAATAGCTCATAGTCCGTAATCCTAGATCGAGGGTTTAGTGGTTAGGGTTAATTACTCATGCTTTAGGGTTTAATGCTTAGGGTTTAGAATTAGACATTAGAGGTTTAAACCTTAAACCCTAATATTTAATCAATGAACCATAGTCCCTTATGATAAACCCTAAACAATAACCATTACCCTCTAAACCATAAAACCCTAATATTTAATCTATAGCTCATAGTCCGTAATCCTAGATCGAGGGTTTAGTGGTTAGGGTTAATTACTCATGCATTAGGGTTTAATGCTTACGGTTTAGAATTAGACATTAGGGGTTTAAACCTTAAACCCTAATATTTAATCAATGAACCACAGTCTATAATCCTAAACCCTAAACAATAACCACTACCCTCTAAACCATAAAACCCTAATACTATAGCTAATAGCTCATAGTCTGTAATCCTAGATCGAGGGTTTAGTGGTTAGGGTTAATTACTCATGCTTTAGGATTTAATGCTTAGGGTTTAGAATTAGACATTAGGGGTTTAAACCTTAAACCCTAATATTTAATCAATGAACCATAGTCCCTTATGATAAACCCTAATACAATAACCACTAAGTAATTGTTCCTACTGCAGGTGAATAAGCTGACTCAACGCCATCCCCTTTCCACAGCCTTTTAACAAGAGTTGGTTCTATCAATTCCATTTTCGTTTCTTGAAGCAGCAAGAAACATGGGTTGAATTTTTTAATTAACCCCCTAACTACACTTTGTTTCTCCCTTCTCCTAATTCTTATGATGTTCCATGATACTATATTAAGATTCATCATCAACAATATAATAATTCCATATGACCAACGAGACCTACATCCCTTTCTTCAATTCCTTTTCTAGCTCTCTTACCCGTTTGATCACGACATCCCTTCCTCCTTTGAACGTTACTTCAAGTAAATTGCTAACCGCCCATACCGCTTCCGCTTCAACCTCCTTTGTCGATTTATCAATCCTCTCTACTGAGTGTTGTTCAGAGAGTTCTAGTCTGAATGGAAAACCATCCAAAGTATCTCGAATCTGTCTCCTAATCAGCTTCCTCGTATCCGCACGGAAAAAGCCTCTTGTCTTGATGACATTACTATGAGTTCTGTTCCCCTCGTCTTTTTCCGCTGGCGAAATTCTAACACCACTTCAATGCAAGCCTACGTCAAAACTGTCAGGGACCATGTCAATTGAGTCGATATGTAGGCCATTTGAGAGGAAAGTGGATAGACTTTCTCGGTTAACCATCTCCCCTCTTAACCTATATGTTCCATCCACAATCCTATTCGCCACCCTATCCCCTAAAGCCGATTCTGAGAAATCCACCGATACTCTATCTACTGGATCCGATCTAGCAAACCCTTTCATTGTGGGCCCAAAATTATCAATACTTATTTCATTTAGGCCCACCGTTTTGGTTGAATTGTCAAATCCCCGACATTCTTCTGGCACCAAATCCGAAACTGACCCATCCATCTTTTCCTGATTCTCCTGAAAAACATGAGATGAAACCGCCCCCTCTCTTAACTCCTGCATCGAAAATTCATACATTCCCTTGGGACCACCGCCATCATTATTCTTCACCATTGAATTCTCTGACGGTGAGTTGTAACGAATCGAATCCCGGGCACCGTTCACCGAAGACAGACCCTCATGACCCTCCCTCCCCGTCGCACCACCCTCCCTTCTATCCTCCAGCGGAAGCTCATAATCACTTTTCTCACAACTTTGCCAATCATCTGCCAAATTAACTCCATGATCATCTTCTCTATTGTATGGAGGATCTTCCATAATATCACCAAAAGATAACTTAATGCAATAATTGAAACCCATCGAATTAACCCTAATGGAGCTTGGAAACACCGAGAGACTCGCGGCTCGTATCCAAATCCTAGCAACATCGAATCTTTCTTTTTCCTTGGTTAATTTATCTACAGCAACAAAGATACCCCATTTGTTTCCGAGTGCGGAAAAAAATTCCTCATGCCAGCAAGCCAACGACACTCCTTTCAGTAGAACTGGAAAGAACTGTAACGGGGTCCCTCCGACACAGAGAGGAGCCAGATGGTCGAACCAGAACCATATGGCTTCACTTTTCTTAACCCACACCTCCTCCAAAATGGTTTTAGATGCAAACTGAATAACGTACGATTCACACTCCACCCCCATCCCGATATTCTAGCCTCTATTCCTTCGTGTGATAAGGCTTGTTGAACAAAACATATCTCATATATTGGTTTGAGCACCCCACCAAACATTGTTGTAGCCACGACACATTTTCTTCCCCAATGTTCACCTCAAGATCACTCACACACACTCCTGGTTTGTCCGGGCCTTCCCCACCACACTTAGGTTTGTTTAGGAGTGCTTCTTTATAAGACTTCCTATTCGTATCCCCTTTGCACACGATTCCTGTCGATCCTAGGTTCACCGCCGAGGTTCTAATATTCTAGTATCCTTAACCTTTGTTTTCCAAACCCTCTCACTGCTGCCATTTTCCCTAGGGTTAGGGAATTTAGCTTTTGACACTCTAACCATCATCCCATCTATTAAGGACCTATCCATCTTCTGAATCATCTTTTCCATGTCTGCTCGGTTTGCCACCGATACGAAAGCAAAGGTGGAGGTCCTATATTTGGATTTCCTATTGTTACTCGGTATGAAAACCCTCACTACCTTCCCATGATGATTAAACAGCTCTCTCAAAGCCCCTCTTTGCACTCTTCTACTCAGATTATTGACAAAGAGAGTCCAGGATCCTGCCGAGTTCGATCTCTGTTCAAACCTTCCATTAAACCTTGCCTTTGAGCCGCTTCTAGCACCCGCAGCCTTTTTCACCTCGTCACCGGCCGTCGCACTCTTGCCTTCTTGCCTTTCTTCTTCATTATTTTGCAGATTCTTTGACGTTTCACCTCCCGCTTCTCCCACGGTTTTGACATATGTCTTTTTTATTATATCACATTTTTTATCTAAGCACCTAAAGTGTTTTTGATTAAAATAAGTACTTAAAGTATTTTTTTTTATCGAAATAGGTATTTAAAGTATATCTTTTGTACCTATTTTGACCAAAAAATACTTTATATTTTGACCAAAAAATACTTTATATTTTGACCAATAAATACTTTATATTTTGACAAAAAATATATTAGATACTTAGATGAAAAAGATGATATTATTCGAGGTGTGTTGGATGACTTTTGTCTTGCCTCAGGCTTAAAGGCGAGTTTGGCAAAAACTACCATATTCTTTTCTAGGAATGTTTTGCGTGGTTTGCATGGTAAAATTGGTAGATTTCTTGGTTTCTTAGAAGTGGTGAATCTAGGAAAATATCTCGGAGTTCCATTACTTCATGCCCGAATCACCAGATCGTCTTACAGTTATTTGGTTGATCTAGTGCGAAATAAACTCAATGGGTGGAAGGCGAAATCGCTATCATTAGCCGGAAGAGTAACTTTAGCCAAGTCAGTACTTATGGCGATTCCGTCATATACAATGCAAACATCGGTTCTTCCAAAGGCAACGTGTAATGAGCTTGAGAAGTTGTTCCGGAATTTTATTTGGAATAGATCAGAGAAGGGGAAAGGTGTTAATTTGGTAAGGTGGGATGAGGTTTGTCGGACTTTAGAGCATGGTGAATTGGGTTTCTGAAACATGAAAGCTCTGAATGATGCTTTTTTTAATGAAAGTAGCTTTTCAACTTATCACTAAACCGAACGCTTTGTGGGTGAAGGTGTTGCGAGCTAAGTATAAGTGTTCTGGACGTTTTCCTACGGCTCTTAGGGGTCGTAGCGGTTCCGCATTATGGCAAGGATTAAATGCAATATGGCCGGAATTGCACCGTAACACTTTGTGGACTGTTGGTAGTGGTACAGAGGTGCAGTTTTGGTTTGATGTTTGGGTGCCATTTATCGGTAGACTTGCGGATCAGGTGGTGACCTCGCATAACACCATGTTGGATCAGTCCACTATTGTTGAGAGGGTACGGGCGGACGGAAACTGAGCTTGGGAACGGTTTGCGCCATTGTTACCGGTGTACGTCTTGCTGCACATTGCAGTAGTCCACCCACCTAGGCCGGAGCTTGCTACGGATGGAGTTTGTTGGAGTGGCTCGGCGAATATGAAATTTTCCGTTAAGAATGCTTATATTCAACGAGTTTGGTGGCCATGTGGTCCTCATGAGGATATTTGGAGGGTCATTCCTTCACATAGGGGTTTGTCGCGAGTTAAACAGTTCCTATGGTTGGCGTGTCATGGGAAACTTATGACTAATGTTGAGCGAGTCCGTCGTGGGTTTGATTCTAATGACGCTTGCCCACGTTGCTTGATGGAGCCGGAATCGGTTGAGCATGTTTTGAGATCTTGTCCTGCTGCGACAATGGTATGGTTTGCTTTGATAAATTCGGATAAGTTAGATGAATTTTATGCTAGCCCGTTTCGGCATTGGTTGAAAGATAATTTGTCATGAACTTTTAAGGGTGCTCGGCAAGTGGCGGATTGGGATATTTTATTTGGCATTGTGGCATGGAACCTATGGAAGCAACAAAATTCTTTAATTTTTAACGGTGAAATCGTTGGCCATGAATCGCAGCTAGCTTATTGTCGGCAACTCCACGCAAAGGTGGTAGCCGGTTTAGTGATGCTCAGTTCGATTGCACAAGGGCAGTGTGGGAGCGCACTAATGCCAGGTCAGGTGACTTCCAACGGTACTACAGATCTGCCGCAAGGGGGCGGTTCCTTTTCGTCCGAAGTTTGTGTTAGAGTGGATGGGGCAAGGCGGTTGGCAGATGGTCTTGCGGCATGTGGGGGTTTTATTTTAGATAGTAATGGTTGGCGGTTGGGGTTTGCAAAGTTTGTAGATGCTTGTTCGGCTTTATGCACGGAGTTATGGGGTATTCTAACAGGGATACAATATGCGTGGGGTGTCAATTCCATGATGTGGTAATTGAATCGGATTGCGCGGAGGCTTTGGAGTTGATTCAAGGCCAGGATTGGGGATAAGGTGTCCCGGGGATAGTTCTTCATATTTGGGCTTTGTGCGCACGTCCGTGGAGTGTTAAATTTCGACTTATTAGACGAGGAGAGAATTGTGTTGCGGACCACTTGGGGAAGTTGGCAAATACTTCTACGTTTGATGCTACGCTTTTCTTTGAACCGCCCGGATCGGTTAGTGATTTGTTTAATGCCACTGTGGGTGATTGATGTAGTATGATACTCTATGAGTTATTTCGTACCTCCTTGTTTAGGTGATGTAATTAGGGATGGGCATTTTACCCGGATCCGACGGGTTCCGACCCGGCCCGACCGGGTCGGATTTTTTAATGAAAAATCGGGTTTGGGTCGGGTCGGATCAGGTTTTTGCTAAAAGTATACTCGGGTTGGGTCGGGTTCGGGTTTAGGGTGGAAAATATCCGACCCGACCCGGAACTAATAGTGTAATTTTCCCCTAAATTTTTTAGGGATATTTATAATAATACCCCTCTTTATATATATATATATTTTATAATTAAGTCCTTAAAATTGAATTTTTATTTATAATTTAGTCATTTAAATTATATTTTTTTACAATTAAGTCCCTTAAAATTATTTTTTTACAATTAGGTCCTAAAATTAATTTATTTTATATAGTTCGGGTCGGATTTAGTATATTTATTTTCGGGTCGGGTCGGTCGGATTTTTTTTTAAAATATTGTCGGGTCGGGTCGGGTGCAGGTGGGCCAAAACCCCGACCCGTGCCCATCCCTAGATGTAATTTATCGAAACATTGTATGAGTTCCCATGTTGTACTCTTTTTCTCCAACTAGGTTTAGGGAGGTTTTTAACGAGACATTTGAGAGTTCCTTTTTCATCAAAAAAAGACGATATACTTTAAATACTTAATTTGTTTATAAAATTAGACGAACTAGGGTTAAAAAATGTTTTCTCCGTCAATTCACAAGACATTGTAAAGACGCCCGATTGAAAATAATATAAAATTCTTTATATTTACTATGATTTACTTAATTTGTTTGTCAATTAATTTTAGATAAATTTTTAAAATGATGTCAAAATTCAAATTCATTATCTTATAGAAAGATCATATTTGTTTGTATATGTTTGTCAAATGTGGGTTTGGGCCAATTAAGCAAACACGTCAAAATGAAAGAGTGTAGCTTTGTAGAGGCGTGGTTCAGTAAGTGAGCACTACTAGGCCTAGCAAACACACTTAACATAAAAGAGTACAAAATCGGACCACCATGGTATATGCTCATGCACCAAGACAGAAGAACCTGCTTTGCTTATAGACCAGAATGAAAAACAAGGATTTACCTAACAGAAATGTCATCTGCTGTCCCCATTTAGGACAATTCTAGTATGCGGCCGCCTAATATACGGCTAAGAAACGGCGTTATCGGAAACATTATAAGATAAATAATGTATCCGGTAAAGCGCTACCGGACAATTCTAGCAAACACACTTAACATAAGTAAAATTTTACTTATTTTGTTGATAAGAGTATCAACATATTCGGTAGTATTAAAGTATCGATACTTTTTGTTGATACTTTTTTAAAAGTATCGATACTTTCGAGCCACATTGCAACCGGTTACATTGCTTTTTAAAAAAGTATCGATACTTTTAAAAAAGTATGGATACTTTCGAAGTATCAACAAAATAGGTAATTTTACTTGATATGCTAATACTCTTATCAACAAAATAGGTACTTTTACCGAATATGTTGATACTCTTATCAACAAAATAAATAATTTTACCGAATATATTATATTTACCGGTCACCTTTCTAACCGGTTACGTCGTATATTAGCCGTATATTAACCGCCTTACTGCAGAACTACCCAGATTTAGAGAAGACAAGATAGACTCAAAATTTCACACATTACATAGGAGAGTCAGAGACCACCGCCCAAGGAAATGGAACTTTTGACACAAGATGGTCCCCGGCATAACTACAGTTTGGTTCACAATAAACTTGTCCTAATGTTTGCTTTGTTTTCTGGATCCCAACAAAACTCTATCCTCTCTTGTCTACATCATTGTCTCAAGAGTCAACATCTCTTTATTCATTCAATGCTCAGAATCATTATAATGTATTATGATAATAAATTGTCCTTAATATAAATTAAAGGTTATATTTTAATGCATAAGCTCTATATTTTAACGGCCGATTTAGGTCCCGGGTAAATATATTTGGCCGGTTGGCCAAGCTGTTTATCTTCGTTTTTTCATATTCTCTTAGGTCATAGGTTCTAGATTCGCTAGGAACACTCCCATTCTTTCCCCTAAAATTTCCTCTCACTCTCGGTAAGATTAGGATTAGCGGGATTTGAATACAAAATTTAATGTGAATTGGGCCATTTTGCCTCGTCCCCTACCACGGCGATTCTTGGGACCTAGGCCCAACTGCATATTTCAACGGCCATTTGGACATGCAACTATTTTCCATCATCGTTTGCAATTAGATTATTCATGCACTTTCCTCAATTTCTTAGATTATGGATCGTGGTCGTTTATATTCATATTAGTCTAATGTAAAATTAAAATATTTTATATATCTTCATAGTATTATAAAGTTAACAAATATTTTTATAAAAAAACATTTTCATAATTACATTTGTATTTTTTATGAATATTTTTTATATACACAAAATTTGTTCTCGGAAAATATTTACATAAACTTTTGATTTTAATTAATCGTAAACATTTAATAAATAAATTCAATTATGTTAGGATTAAATATACATTTGGTGCCCGAACTAGATACATTCCCTAAGTTGGTACCTAAAGAAAATTTTCTCCTACATTGGTACCTGAACTATACACTTTTCCAACTTGGTACCTAAAGATTTTTTTCTCACCTAAACTAGACACCTTATTACAAGTTGCTATCAAAACTTATCCATTCCATCAATTTGGTCCTAGTTTGAAACAATTCAATAAATTTAACTTTCTATATTTATAAATTCTTTCAATTTATTATGTGTTATTCACTTAAATTGTTTTTTCTTCTCTTAGAGACGTTATATTACTTTCTTGGTTTAATAAAAGTTTAAACATAACTTGTTGATGGAATTCAATTATCCAATTTTTTCTTTGATATAATAGATTCGCTTGATTTGATATTCTCACAAAAATGATTAAATTGATGGAATTTTTAAATATAAAATGTTAAATTTATTGAATTATTTCGAATTATGACTAAATTGATTGAATGTATAAGTTTTGGGGACTAAAATTGTTAATAAAAGTATTAAAATAGTGGATGAAATTAAAGTTTGGGTACCAACTTGGGAGGAAAAATTCTTTAGGTACCAAGTTGGGAGAATGTGTATAGTTCAAGTACCAACTTAAGAGAATTTTTTGTTTTAAATACCAACGTGGGAGAATGTATATAGTTTAGGTACAAAAACTATATTTAAGCATTATGTTAAGAGAAATAAAGAATACCACGAGCCAAACTTAATTAAATTATTTCCTGAAATTGAACGTGAAAAATATGTTTTTTTGAACAAACTGGACAAATATTATTAATTTAAGTAATTTTAATGTATTGTAATATATGAATAACAACATAACATCCTTCACTAGTTTTTTAACTAGTGAAAACTTATAAATGAATACTAATGATTTTATTACATGTAACTAGACATTAATTATAATTATTAAAAAACCCTCCAGTTTAAATATAATAAGTTAGTTTATCATTTAAAGTTTAGGGGTTTTATAAGAGAAAGGAAAAAAAGTCATGATTAATATTTAATTTTTTGAATAGATGATTAATATTTAATTATGCCAAAAATGAAATTATTTGTATTTATTTGGAAGTGCTCCTGTTTTTTTCAGTTAAAAATAAAGTATTATGTTATACACGAAACTCATGCATCCCTAATTACTAATTAATTGTAATTACAGGTGCATCATTAATTCATTAATCAAGTAATCTCTTCAACGAAACAAAGCATAGAAAATACTAATTAATTACATTAAAGAAAGCAGCGATACAATAAAGCTTTTGATGAATAAATTTTGTGGGTTTCAAAAGAAGGAAGAATATCCCATTTTCAGTCAATCAAACTCAGGCAATAGAATAGCCATTGTTGGGGCGACTCATGGTGTTCAAGTTTGAACGGAGTGACCAGCACCCGGACTATGACCCGGTGCTGTTGGTCGGAAATCATCGATATTATCCACCTTGCTGCTTCGCTCTTGACCCGAACCGATGCTATGATTTCCATTCTCCGGTAACTTAAAAGTAGTGTTGTCATGTCGTTGGCTTGAGCATTTCTTGCAGGATGGCTTACTCCTTAAATGCCTGCCTTGAACAAATATTTCCTGACAGATTATCAAAACAAGGAAGAGGATACAAGCATTTTTTACCCTAAAACTTGCCATTTTTTATGCAAAGGAAACTACAACCTTAGAGCTTTATGAGCAAGCTGCTTTAAGGGATTTCGTTACAACTGTGGTATTTAAAGCCTTTTTCTCGTGCAAGTTGCAGTATACTATTGAAAATTGTGAGACATAGGCCATGTGCAATTGTGCATGAGACCTTCCACTTCCACACCAGTTGGAGGGTACTGCCACTCAGATTATAACTTATAAATTAAGACTTGCTCGGTAGAGTGGAAAGAAAACTCCAAGGATGAAAAATTAGAGGGATAGAAATAAATTTTTTTTTATTTACATTGATGTGCTTTGTAGGAAGGATGGAAAAGTTGAAAGAAAATATAATTTCATTCCATTCGTTGCTTAATAGAGTTGAAAAATGAGAGAAAAGAAAATTAAGCTGAAAAACATATTGTAAACTAATTTACATCTCTCTCCATTAATCTCAACTTTTCCTTTCAGATTGGAGTGATTTGTTTTTACACATAAAGATGAAAGATGATCTCCCTCTCATTTTCTTTCGTACAAAACACATTCATGATTTGTTTTCTTTCCACTTTTCCTTTTCCTTCTTCCATCCTTCTATATGTTCATCAACCAAGCAAAAGCATAGGGAAATAATAAGAGAAAGTACATTGGACTGCTTATATTAATGTTTAGTCCAAACTCTCATGAACCGGAAATATTATTAATACACATCTCAAGTATGGCATGTTTGGTTATATTCTTCTTGCCCCCATATGCTCCAATTGGACGACATATATTAATGTTTAGCCCAAACTCTCATGAACATGAAAGATTATTTAATGATTAATGGACCGTGTTTTGATCCCTATACTTTTAAAATGAGTAAAAATGTTCCTATAAGCTTAAAAAATGAGCATAAACAGAGACATGTACAATGGTTTTACCCATTTAATTAATGTTCTGCAAAAATCCTTATGCCCTAAAAAGGGTTATAAAAACCTAGGACGACGTACCTATTAAAAAAACAGGTGAAAAGGCAAGATCAGATTCAGCTCTTTCTCTATGGACCTTTGTTGTCGACCGCATTGATTTTGCCGATCCTTCCTACACTTCAAAGGTTGAGTAGCCATGCTTTAAAGAATGGCAGAGATTTGTACTTGGACCCTCGTTCTTTGCAAGCATGCGCCTGCCCACTAACGATTTCCACTACACACCACTGTTTATTTGGCCGCTTCGTTCTTGTTTAAAGGCTGCCTGCCCTACTCATCCACTTTACAACTGTAGCCATAATAAAGCTTGTGCGGTTATTTAAGGTTTTTAAAAGGGTATGGCTGCTGGCTCGTCCTCGGCCCCAAAGTGATCATTAAAAGAAAGAAAAAGAAAAGGTATTTAACTCCCGAATAAAAATCTTCTGCACCTATTTATGCCGGCGCTAAAAATGATGGTTTAAAAGATTTAAGGTATGGTGTTTATTTTAAGTTTAAGATTTAGAATTTAAAATTTAGAGTTAAAACTTAAAACTTAATTATTTTTAGTGTTAGTACACCCGAATTTTTATCCTTCAACACCATGGAATCTCCTTAGCTTGGGGAGGGTAGTCGCCAATGGCCCACCTTATATTCTACAATTTTTAATGTTTAAAAAGTTGGTTTAAATCAAATATAAGAGAATTAGTTATTGATAAAATCTTAGTTCAATTTGTATTATTGTTATTATAATATTTAAGAAGCCTTGGCCACTTGAACCCATCAAGTGGTCTCAAAAGAAGTCTTAGCTGCTTATCTTTCTTTATCAAAAAAATATTTAGAAAGCCTTGGATTTAAAAGGTTTAAGTTTTAAATAATCTCTAAGTGAAGGAATTATAGATTATTTGATTTATTGTATCAATAAATCAGACATATTAATTGTGTTATGAATATCTTTATTTATGGTGGATATTATTAGACTTTAATGTGCTATAAATATAGAGTTTGGAGAAAACATTGCCACACAACAATACACTGAGAATATAATACAAGTCCCTATTTGTCTCTCATCTTTGTTCTTATTCATCTCTCTTGTTCTTCTTTACTTTATTTACAACACGCTATTAGCACGATCACGCTCAATTACCGTGGTTCTTGTTGGCGGTTCCTGAAAAAGATTTCAACATGATATTGACGACTACATCTACCGTATATTCAACTCAGCTTAAAAAGTCTAGTATGTTTTCTTATTTATATATCGATATAGTGGTTGGTTAATCACTCTTATATTAAGGTCAGTGTATTTGATTATTATTTCGTTCTAATATTTAATGACGTTTTTTTTTTATTTTTGCACCAAGTTTATATATATAACTCCAGGAAAAAATATCGAGCATTCAGTGAAACCTACGAGATCAACTTAGTTTGAAAATTATGGTGATAAAATGACCAACCGCTACTTTAAGGAAAGTGAAGAAAGCGGTGGATTGAATATGACACTTGACAATGATGTTTTTCGAGTTCCCCAGGCTATATGCATCTCAACAATTTTTCCCATTTACATTTGCTTTATATATATTTGAGTTTAGTTTTTATTATTATTTTTCTGAATTTGACGTTTTGGTTTTGAAGGTTCATATAACATCACGATCAAAAGGTGTGTGTTTGTTTCGTGGTTGACCGGGGATGAATCAAGTTCCAGTGTGGTTCTTTATTGAATTAAAAATATCAATCAAAAGAAAAAGGATGAAGGTAAATTCGATACCTATAAATTCTTTACTTGACGTCTTGTTTTTTAAGTATGGTAAGTATTATATATATATTGGTTGATCAATTATTCTTTAATAGTATGATTGTTTTAAAGTCTAAATTTACTCGAAAGCAGTAGTTCTTTTGCGTTATAAACTCGACTATAGACTTCTCCCAAGTTCAAGTTACGAAAATTCGTCTTGATCCAAGAATTTTTATGGGAGGACCTGAAGTGAATGGAAGCATGATGTTTATTCCATGCGATTATTGGACTTGTTTCATTCCCTGAAGTGAATGTAAACATGATAATTCACTATATGGTTAGTGAATAAAACTCAGCTATGTAAATGTTTCAAATTAAAATTTTCTGGTCAGAGTATCATTGACGAGGATATGATAGAAAAACATACTCCACTTTTCAAGCGAATAATGTTGTCCTGTAAACACAATATCGTGAAAAAGGTTTTAAAGATCTATTAATTTTCCAGAACGGATACAGAGTGGTATATGTGGGCACATACACCATTTTTATAGATCATCTAGATATTTTACGATTTTAATCGATGCACCAACTAGGTTGTCACATATATCCTTGCTATCAATCCACAACTTGACCTTTGCGAGGTTACTTGATTAGTTGATAAAATTATGAACACATTTTTCTAGAAAATTCGTCTTGATAATGCTGGTGAATTTACTTCTTAGGCTTTTGATGATTTGCATGTCAATTTTAATAAGTGTTGAACATCATGTAGCTTAGTTCATACACAAAATGGTCTCACAGAATCATTTAACGGCTTCAATTAATTGCAAGATCGTTATTGATGAAGTCAAAACTTCTAATTTCTACTTGGAGACATACCATTTTACATGCAACATCACTAATTCACATTGAGACAACAAATTATCATAATTTCTCCTCATTGCAAATAGTTTTTGGTCAAGAACCAAATATTTCCATCTTATAATTTTTGGGTGTGCAATATATGTTCTAATTGCTCCACCACAACGTACAAAAATGGGTCCTCAAAGGAGGTTGGGAATATATGTCAGATTTGAAATCCCCTCGATATCTCTAGCTTTTGATGGAGAATTTATTTACAATTCAATTTGACGGCTATCATTTTAATGAGCAGGTTTTCCAACATTAGGGGAAAAAATAAATAGATGATAAAAGAAATAAGTTGAAATGAATTACCATTCTCTCATTTTGATCCACATACTCAACAATGTGAACAAAAAGTTTAAGGGATAATTCATTTACAAAACTTAGCAAATCAATTGTCAGATGCTTTTGTTGACCCTAAAAGAATGATTAACTCATATATACCATCTATGAATGCTTTGATTAAAATTGATGTCCCGAAAGGACAAACTATAGTTGCTAATGAGTCTAACTCACGCCTGAAACGTGGTAGACAAGTAGGTTCCAAAGATAAAAATCCTCAAAAAAGAAAAAGAGTTATATCTTATGATGGTCCGATCGTATAATCAACGAATTATGAAAATTTCTAGAAGAGATTAAAAGGTCTCCAGCAGAGACATTAGACATGACTCGAGTACATGATAATAAAGAGATCTCAATAAATTATGTCATGTCTTGTACTAAGTGGAACCGAATTTAAATTAACGTCGATAATACATTTGCATGCAATATAGCACTAGAGATTTTGATGTGCATCATGAATCATTGTCAATTGGACAATGTAAACAAAGAAATGATTGGCCAAATTGGAAAGAGGCAATTGAGGCGGAACTAAAATCTCTTTCGAAAAGAGATGTATTCGAGCCTATAGTTCATACACCAGAAGGTGTAATGCCCGTAAATATAAATGAGTCTTTGTGGGAAAGGGAAATGAAAAAAGACAAATCGTGAGATATAAAACTCATTTGATTGCACAAAGATTCTTACAAATACCTAGAATCGATTATGAGGAAACATACTCATCGATGGTGGATGCAAATACTTTTAGATTTTCTATTAGTCTAGAAATAAAAGAGAGACTTAGTTTCCGCATAATGGATGTTGTTACAACCTATTTTTATAGGCCTCTTGATAATAACATTTACATGAAACTTCTGGAAGAATTTAAACTGCCAGAAGTAGTTAATTCAAGTTCTCGAGAATATTATTCAATCAAATTGAACATATCTATTTATGGATTAAACAATTTGGGCACATGTATAATCGCCTCAGTGAATACTTATTAGCGAAAGGATATAAAAATGATTCAATTTCCCCGAGCATTTTCATTAAAAGGTTTAGTTCCGAATTTGTTATTGTTGTTGTGTATGTTGATGATTTAAATATTATTGGGACTCATGAAGAGGTCTCTCTGACAATAAAATCCTTGTGCATCAATCGAGATACATAGAAAAATGTTTAAAGAGACTTTACATGCATAACGCACATCCATTGAGCACGAGGCAAAGCCGAAAAATAATTTTTATGCATCATTTCTTAATTGTTCTAGAAGTACTATCTCAGTGCTACGAAACCATTACCTTTAGATCTTTCAAAACTCGATGCCTCTTCAAATCATGTAAATAATTGTTATGAACTAGGCAAAGTCAAAAAATGTGTTTGGCTAAACATATCCAAAAGATATGTGAATTGCTTTCACAAGATAAGATGCAAGTTATCTTGTGCAGAGATAATGCAAAATTTATATCTCAATCTAAAGGTGGATACATCAAATGTGACAAAACGAAACATATTTCTTCAAAGTTTCGTCCCTCATGATCTTCAAAAGAATAATATTCAATGAATCCTTTCAAGCAGTAGTTTGGAAGATCTATTCACTAGTGCATAGTCTACTTCAACATTTGAAGATTGTATTCAAGATTGAATTATGAAGATTTAAAGATCTTATGTGATATTTTCATGAAGGGGAGTAAATACGCGTTCCACTCTTTTTCCCTTAACCGAGGTTTTATCCCAATGGGTTTTCCTGGTAAGGTTTTTAATGAGGAAACATGTCATGCGTATGAAAGATGTGTGTACTCTTTTTCCTTCGCTAAGAAATTTCCCCCCATAAGATATTATCTTAGTAAGGTTTTAATGAGTAACATTATCTTCATAGATATCCAAAGGGGAGTGTCATGAATATCTTTATTTATGTATATCCATATATTATAGGAGACTTTAATGTACTTTATTATTAGGGTTTAATACCCATTCGATTTAGGGTTTCCATCTTATGCGTATAAATATAGAGTTTGGAGAAAGTATTGTACACAACCATACATTGAGAATATAATACAAGTCTATTTTTGTCTCTCATCTTTGTTCTTGTTCATCTCTCTTGTTCTTCTTTACTTTATTTACGACAAATCGCTCATTTTCGACATCATGTAAAATAACAACACCTACATGCGATATATTAATAAGAGTATTGCATTAACCAACGAGTTGGTCCAAGTGGTAAGCAGCTTGGTATCGCTAAAGCAAGCTTGAAGTTCGAGGCCTTGTCTATACAGAAAATCCACGTTGGGAGACTCACCCACTAAAATCAGGCGTGCGATACGGGTCGATCTGGATTAATCAAGGCAAAAAATAGAAAGCAATGCAATGAAATTGTTTCTTCACGTTTGATTTTCTTGTCCTTTCATGGCTAGCCTTCATTCATCTTGATTAAAATGGAAAATAAGTCTAATAAATTTACATTTCTTTGGTTTTGTAATTGATGCCCTGTAATTAGATATTGAACTGATCACTAAATTTGAGAATGCCGTTCTCCGAGAGATTAAAAATAAAAATATATACTACTATAGAATACTCTAGGTTAACATCCATGTGAGGGCGAGGCTGCTTAAACATTCAAAGTGTACTGTGGAACGGAATCCCCCCAAAATCAAGGAAGATTCGATTAGAAATTTAAGGTACATGTGAACTGTGGTCAACAAAGTAATTATAATACTAAAAAAACAGACAATGGGAAGACTTTCACAGCTAGCTTGAAAAGACAAAAGCTATCAACTGGGAGAATAAATCGTGCATGGTTCATGCATTATCAGTTCATTCAACAAATTTCCCCTCCTCGGCTATTGAACGAGTTCAAGGGTCATTTTAATTTCTTGTTCTTTTTTTCTGATTAATTTTTTAAAAAAGAAAAGAGTCAGTACTTTCTTTTGGACTATTTTAAAAACAGAACTAATCTATGGGGTTTTAATGCATATATATATATATATATATATATGGTTAAAGGATCATTTTTGCCTCTGTAGTAGTCCTAATTTATCGATTTCGCCTCTATGGTATTTTCGCATCAATTTAGCCTTTGAAGTAGTCTAGTTGCATCATTGTTTGCCCCTTGACTGGCGCAAGCTAACGTTGACCGTTATAGTGGTGATGTGACAGTTTACGATGACATGACAGAGGATAAAATTAATTTTTCAAGCGAGTTCGAGGGCAAAATTAATTTAAAAAATATGAGTAAAAAAAATATTAAAAATAAATTTTTATTAATATATGACTAAAAATAAAATAAAATAATTAAAATCTAGAAATAAGTAAAAATTATAAAATTAAAATACCATAAGCTAATAAATTATAAATTATTCAATAATTAAAGTTTGAAATATTTATAAAGTATTAAAAAATATAAAAACCTTCATAAAATTTTTTGGACGGTTTTAGTTTTCTTTCTCTTCAAGAAAATGTAAGGAAAAAAGAATGCTAAAGTACGGTTAATGTGATTCTCTCAAACGAACAAAAATCTTTTACTCTTTTTGGTGCTGCTATCTCCCAGTACTAAAAAATTAAACTCTACACTCCCAGTTTAATTTCTAAATCACAAACCTTAAGCCCTAAAATTTAAACATTTACTTGATTAATTTTATACACATACTTTATGATTCATACTAACTTTATATTGATAAAATTTTCAATTAGAGTTTAGGATTTAAGGCTTGCAATTTAGAGTTTAAAATTTTTAGGACTTGAAATTTAGAAATTATGATTAGAGGGTAAAATTTATTTTTAAATTTTGATTTTTGAATAATTTATAATTTAATAGTTTCTGATATTTTAATTTTAATCCTTTTACTTATTTTTAGATTTTTTAAATTTTTTTTGTTATTTTTATCCATATATTAATACAACATTTTTAAATGTTTTATTATTTTTACATCATTTTAGTATTTTAATATTTTCTTAAATTCATATTTTTACCTAAAAATCAATTTTACCCCGTACTCAATCAAAAATCAATTTTTCCCTTGAACTCGCTTGAAAAATCAATTTTGCCCTTTGTCACGGCATCCTAAATTGCCACGTCACCACCGTAACGGTCAACATTGGCTTCCGTCAGTCAAGGGGCAAACTGTGATGCAATTAGACTACTTTAGGGGCTAAATTGATGCGAAAATACCATAGGGGCGAAATCAATAAATTGGGTCTACTATAGGGGCAAAAGTGACCATTTATCCTATATATATATATGGGATGGGATCAAGTTACATGGTGTAAAACTCATTTAGTTTTACACTAATCTAGGACCATTGGATAAGGGAAATGGATGAATGTGATTAACAGTAAAAAATGTGAAGATTATCACTTGGGAAAAAAGATAAGGAAATAATCTGAGCCATTAATTACCATCATCTAACGGTCCAAAAACTGTGTAAAAGTAATTGAGTTTTACACAGTGTAAGTTGATCCTAACTCTATATATATATATATAGGAATGATATTTAGTTAAACTATGTAAAACTCAACTAATTTTACACTAATTCATGATCATTGGATGAGTGAAATGGATGAGATTAGAAGTAGGATATGTGAAGATTATTACTTGGAAAAAAAATAAGAAGTTAATCTAATCCATCAATTTCATCATTTAATGGTCATAAATTAGTGTAAAACTAGTTGAGTTTTACATAGTGTAAGTAGATGTTAATCACATACACAGAAAAATGAACGATGACTTGGTACGAGTAAATTGTTGGATTATGTGCTTAAAGATATTTGAACTCATAACTTCATATAAGTTATAACAATAATGGTATTAATTAAGATAATATTCGGTCGGTAACAATGTATTAATTTATCAATACAAATATAATTGACTCTAACGACTTAGGAACGAAGTATCCAACACTACACCCATCACTAATTGCAATCATTTGTATTATTTTGGTTTCTTTATGTATGCTTTAATATTAAAAAATTGAATTTAAAGTGCATTGCATATGGTTCAGAGTTTAGAATTTAGAATTTAGAGTTATAATGTAGGATTAGTTTTTTAGTGTTGTGAAATACATGGAGACACCAAAAAGGAATAGGGGACTTTTGTTCCACCATCACACCGAAACACAAGAAAGTTAAAACCAACACCGATGTAGCTAGTTCCACACGAACAAAAATCATCTGCCCTTTTGGAGTTCATATATATCTCAACACTAAAAATATAAACTCTACACCCTAATTCTAAATCTTAAACCCTAAAAACTAAACGTTACATTCTAAATTTTAAACCATAAACCTTAAATCAAATTTTTAGCGTTGGGACATACATAACTAAAAAATACAAAGGATTTCTATTCGTTGCACGCCTATCTACGAACAAAAATCCTCTGCCCCTCATCGTGCCCCTTTCTATGCCCCATACTAAAAAACACTAAAAAATTAAATTTTACCCTAACCCTAAATTTCACATCTTAAAACCTAAACCCTACACACTAAAAAATATACCATACCCCTAATTCCCTAAACCCTAACCCATAACCTTAAACCATAAACCCTAAACTTTAAATATATTTTTTAAAGCGGGGCACCAAAAGGGCATAATTTGGTGCAGAAGATTTCCATCCCCGTCTACAAACTAAATAATACAACAACAAAAAATGAAACATCCAACGAGAAATATATAAAGAAGTTGCATGGGCCATGCAGATGGTTGAGTCCCACATTTTGAGAGAAAATAACAATGATTTACATAATTATATCTTATTTCACTCTAATGTTTCTGCCCTAGAACAATAACCCTAAATACAGTATACATCATTATTAACCAACTTCCTCTTTTAGAAATAAATTACCTTTATCTAATATTAGCAATTAGTTGTAATATTGAGTTATATAAGCTATATTTATTAATTAAACTTTTAAAGTAGGACACTTGGGGATTAGGTTTAAGAACAAGCAATACACAGAGAGGCCTAAATTAGCAGCAAATTTTCATTAAGATTATCGTAAAGGTACAAGTACGAGCAACACTAGAGTAGAGGATACACGAAAAGGAAAAGAAGATGAAATGCATGGGCCATGGCTACAACAAATACAAATATCTTAGTGCTGGATGGAATGGCCGACGCCCGGGCTATGTCCGGGGGTGGTGGGTCGAAATGCGTCTACATACTGTTCCAAGGACCTGAAAACATGGTGGAAGGGATTTGCGATATTGCCTACATTCTTCATGGTTGGTCTTGCATGAACGGTCTTTCCATCGGGACTCAATAATAAATCCACTTTTTCTAGTTTATTCTTCAGTTTCAAGCTTCTTCCCTCGGAAAAGACAAGTTCTTCGTGGGAGAAAATAACTAGTATAAGTAGAAAAAACAAACATTTACATCTGAGATTGGCCATAGCGTGAGCGCTACTCTTATGAACTAGGCTACAACAATGCTGTAGGAAAGAAGCTATGGCTTGATTGAAATCTTTATGTGATTATGCTATTTATAGAGCATAAAAAGTGTAGACTGTAGAGGAATAAAAAAACTGCAAGAAGCCAGAGAGACGGGAACAAGTGTGAAGCATGTGGCTTACAGAACAGTAAAAATGTACCTTTGTTAGACAATTACTAATTAGTTGTAATTGGAGTCACAATTAAGCGTGTTAGAATATAATTAGTTGAAAATAATCTCAATTAGTTAATAGCTTGTTTAGAGCTTGTTAGGTGATTTGGGCTGTTAATTTGAAGATATAAATACAAAACCATTGTAATAGGTTATGACTTAACCTTTTTGATTTATAATCAATACAATTTTAATTTTCCTTTTTGATCCACTGTTGGTCATCTACTCCGGCCACCACCATGGCCCCTTTCTCACAACTTTCACCCAAAATTGGCTCAAATTCATAGTTGATTCACGTCAATGTAAGTGATTTTCGGATTTGAATTCGACCGATGAGCCCATGTCAATACTCATGATATTTGCACAAGTTTTACATTATTGAGTAATTTTTTTACCTAAAGATTTACGGATTTGTAAAGTAGCAAACCAGTTTTTCTGGGTTTGAATAGCAACCCCTTTTATTTTGGATAGAAATCGTCTGTCCCTTTATCATGCCTCTTCTTATGTCTTGGGTTTATGATTTAAAGTTTAGGGTTTAAGGTTAGTTTTTGTGGTTAGGGTTTAGGGAATTAGGGGCATGGTGTATTTTTTAGAGCGTATGGTTTAGGATGCATAAATTAGGGTTATGGTTTAAAATTTAATTTTTAAATGATTTTTAGTATAGGGCATAAAAAGAAGAATGATTAGAGGAGAAGATTTTTACCCTTTTATTTTAAGGAGAAAACGATCAAGTTGGGAATAGTAAAATCAGAGAAGCACGTGATCACAAGTTGTTTATACATTTTTGTCCCAACAACTTGCTGTAATTTTAAAACTGAAGCATGTACATGGAGCAATATATAGCAGCTAGGAGCTAGATTCTTTTCCAGCCCAAAAATCTCAATTCACGAACGCCAAGCCACCAAAGCTGTGAAAGAGTAGTGCTGCCTACAAATGGCTAAAAGGGTCGCACATGGAGAGGCTCTAAGCTTGACAGGCCATGCCCCGAGGAGTGGGGGGATTCCATTTGTCGTTATAAACTTGTTTTTGGAGGCGCACCATGACCAGGGGTGGTCATTTAATCGATTCGAGTCAATTTTTTTTTGAATTATTCCAGTTAAAGAATCATATTTTATTAGTCAAATTTTATTTGAAATTTTTTCAAGTCGAATCGAGTTCGAATTTTCGTTTCAATTTAATTGTATACATTTATAATATTATGGTACTAATTAATTTCAGTTTAAACGGTTTTCTATAACCATGTACAATACACACATATATATATATATTTCTTCATATGTAATAATTATATACGTCAGACAAAATTGAGAGACTTACTCCAACTTGAAAACTGATCCACTAATTACTAAAAATGTCGAGTTATTCGAGTTATTTGAATTTTCATTTTAAAACTCAAATTTTATTTAAATTTTTTCGAGTCTAGTCAAGATGAGTTGAGTATTTTTGCATCGAATCTAACCAAATAATTTGATTTTTTATTGGAGTCTAGTTTTTCCCACCCATGTTATGACCCATCCAAAAGCCTAAAGGGGGTTTAAGGATCGATGATAATATTCATTACTGACTTCTTTGATCAAAGTTGGAGGAGACTTTGCAAATAAGCTGATACAGTACAAGATTCCATGGGATCTTTGTTTAAAAGATTTGCGGCTCTTTATTTCCAAGTACTATCATATTAACTAATGAATAACTGTTCAAGAAAAAAAAACTAACTAATAAATGTAGTTTGGCCCAGCCAGTTGCTGTTGTGCATGCGCTGCCTGTAAAGAAACCTCAGGCCGTGGGGCTGTAATATACCAGAGTTTTGAATATTAAACTAGTCATGAATATAGATAGTAAAATGAGTATAAAAAATATTAACAATTTAATATTTTTCTAGATTTATAGTGTAAGTTTAAATAGTTTTTAAGAAAAACATATGATTTTTTGTAGGATGAGTCTAGAAAAGGCGACACACATTGTTGAATACTACTAACGCAATACACAGCTGAACACCATTAATTTTTAACGACTTTTAAATAATTATTAAAAATCTCAAAGGCTCGACATGCAATTAATCATATTTAAAAAATAAAATTAGAAGAAATCATTCCATGAATCATTCTCACTACCTCATCCATGGTCCTACCCAATTAAATAAAACCACATCATCTTTATTTTTAACATAATATTTTCTTACAAATTAAAATTACAAATCATTTTCCTCATACATCATATATTAATTCTAATATATTAATGAATAAAATCCTTAGTGGTATTGCTGATAATATTGGCCGGGTTGTTAAAGTTGATTACAATACGAACCTCGGTGAACAGGGTAGATTTGTGTGGCTTGCTTTGTTGGTGGATCTTAACAAACCGTTATTGCCTTGCATTGAAATTGATGGTTTATTGCAGAAATTAGAGTATGAGAGGTTGCAACAAATTTGTTTTGAATGTGGTACTTATGGTCATGCAAAGGAGAATTGCCCTAAAAATCCGCAGAATGTTGAGGCGCGGACTGCTAAAGCTTCGGATAAGGGAAGGCAAAACCCTGTTGAGGGTATGGAGGGTGCTTCGATTGACTTGTTTGGTCCTTGGATGTTGGTGGACACCTGAAGACGTCATGTGACAAACCAAGTTCGTGCTACCAAAGATGGTAAGGTGTTGTCCAAGGATGCGACGGGGTCTGGGTTTGTTATCCTAGATGAGTAGTTGGTGGAACATGGTAGGGATAATGTTGGCTCTGCGGGTAAGATAGCGAGAAGTAAGAGGGGGACTGACGCTCCTAAACCTACTGATGTCGTGTCAGCTTCACGTGAGGTGGGGGTTAGTGGGGTTACTAAAAGTGCAGCTTATTTGGAATCAAACCTGCCTAAGCAAAGAAAGGCCAGTTCAAAATCAAAAAAAGCCCCGGTTGTGGTGCATATGGTTGAAGGGCAACAGGCTTCTCCGGTTCTGCATCGTAATGCCTCCGTGCTTGAGTCTACTAAAGGTTCCCATACAACAATGAGTATTATGGAGAAAGGGATGGGTGGTAGGAGTGATTCTAGTGTTCGAGTTGGGAAGGCGGCGGTTAACTCGCTTAAGGCTAATAAGGAGAATGTTATTAAAGGATTGAAGGTTCATAAGTCGTCGAATCCCAAGCATGTTTCGCGGCCTGTGTTAGGGGAATGAATTAAGAATGTGGACGCACAATTGGTGAACATTAGCAATGCTGGGGTGACGTGCTTAGGGGATCCTTCAGACGGGAACTCGCCTTGTACGGGGGTGCAATCCTTGAGTGATGAGGATTGGATCGATTCATTGGACACGAAAGATGTTATTGGGATGGATGCGTACTTGGCCGCTTGAGTGTTTGCGCTCTGTCGTATGTGTTTCGTTCCCTTTTTTATTTTAATGATGATTAATTTGATGTTTTGGAATTGCCAGGGCGCGGCTAGCCTACCTTTCCAGAGGATCTTTAAAGATTTTGTGTGAGAGCATCAACCTAATTTTGTTGCTCTGTTTGAACCAAGGGTGAGTGGGAGTATTGCGGATTTTATTAGAGCTCGTTTGGGTTTTTCACATTCCTTTCGTGTCAAGGCTCATGGTTTTATCAGGGGAATTTGTCTTTTATGGTCTGATGTGATTGAGGTGGAAGTGTCGCGTATTTCTAACCAGTTTGTTAGTGGTCGCGCCAGACATGTTGACACTTCGGTTTGGATACAATTTACTGCGGTGTATGCCAGTCCTACGAGCTTGCGTAGGAAATATTTATAGAATAATCTTTAGGCTCTTAATCTTGGGGATGATGTACCATGGGTGATTGGTGGGGACTTTAATGTGCTGCTTTCTGGAGATGAGCGTGTTGGCAGAGTTGGTTCAAATAGGTGCGAGAGTCGTCATCTTGCGGATCTGATGTTTCAGTGTGGTTTAGCTGATCTTGGGTACATCGGACCTCATTTTACATGGAATAAGGGTAATTTGCATCAATGTCTTGATAGGGTTCTCGGTAATTCTTGTTGGCTTTCATCTTTTGCGAACTCCACTGTTGAGCATTTAAATCGGTTGGGTTTGAATCATCAGCCTCTTCTGTTGCGCCTTATGGGCAAGCGTCAAGATATGTCAACACGATGATTTCATTATTTAGCTGCATGGCAAGATCATCGAGGGTTTTAGGATTTTTTGCGTTCAACTTGGAATAGTGTAAATTCTTTGGATCATAATATTGCTTCGTTTATGTCGCATGTAGGAGTTTGGAACTTAGACTTTTTTGGGCATATTGGTAAGCGCAAGAAACGAGTTTTGGCTCAATTACGAGGTATTGATAGGGTGTTAATGTCTAGACACTCGGATTTCCTGTCAGAATTGGCAAAGGAGTTGCGCATGAAGTTTGATTTGGTTCTTGACCATGAGGAAAGTTTATGGAGACAGAAGTCTTGTTCGAAATGGGTGATTTCAGGTGATCGAAATACGAAATACTTTCATGCTTCTGTGATGGCTAGGCGACGTGCAAATTTGATTTCGGCACTAAAATTAGACGACGAGTCATGGTGCTCGAATCCGGTTATGCTAGCCGACTTGACGTGTTCTTTTTTTGCTCTATTGTTTACTAGTGATGGGGTTTATAGACACGACTGGGATGTGTGGGGGCTTTTTTCACATGTTGCTAATGGCGAGTTGGATAGGTTTGTAGAGCCTGTGTCTGATGATGAAATTCGGAGGGTTATCTTTGACATGGGTCTTTTCAAAGCTCGGGGTTTGGATGGATTTCATGCGAGCTTTTATCAGAAGAATTGGAATGTGGTGGGCGAATCAGTTTGTCAGTACATTTGGGAAGTTTTCATCACAGGTGTAATCCCCACACATTTGAATCAAACGTTGTTGGTTCTTTTGTCTAAAGTTACATCGCCTGAAAAGGTAAGTCAATTCCGGCCTATTAGCCCGTGTAATGTTATTTACAAAGTTGTTACTAAAATCATTGTTGGCAAGTTGAAGCCGTTTCTTTCGCGCTGGGTTTCTGAGAATCAAACTAGCTTTGTGCCGGGGCGATCAATTACGGACAATGTTGTTATCGCACAAGATGTTATTCATATAATGCGTTGGAAATCTGGTCGAAAGAGATGGATAGCCATCAAGATTGATTTAGAAAAAGTGCACAATCTTTTGTAGTAGAGGTTTATTGATGATACTCTCCAAGATCTTGGTATTCCAGATTCGTTGAGGCTTTTGATTATGCAATATCTGTCTACAGTGTCACTCGGGTTCTTTGGAATGGCTCATCTACTGAACTATTTTTGCCGTGTAGAGGTATTTCTTCAAGGGGATCCATTGTCTCCATATATTTTTGTTTTGTTTATGGAACGGTTGGCTCAGTTGATCCAAGTCATGGTTGATAATGGACAGTGGTATATGTTTTGTACTTCTTTGAGTAGTCTGAGAATCTATCATTTATTCTTTGCCGATGATTTGTTTTTATTTTCCGAGGCGTCAATTGACCGAATGTTGGTTATTCAGCATGTATTGGATAGCTTTTGTCATGTGTCTGGACATAAATTTAGCCGTGAGAAGATGAATATATTTTTCTCAAAGAATGTGCCGCCATAGCTGCGTTCTAGTTTGAGTGGGGATTTTGAGTTTATAGTGGTTTCTGATCTTGGCTGTTATTTAGGAGTTCCTCTTATCCATCAACAAGTAACATCAGCCACCTATCAATATCTGATTCAGATAATACAACGAAAGTTGAGTGGTTGCAAAGCGAAGTCTCTTTCTTTAGCTAGGCAGATTACGCTTGCACAATCTGTGCTAGCGACAATTCCATCGTACACAATGCAATTTTCCGTTCTACCTAAGTGTTATTGTCTTGAGATTGAGTGTTTGTAGAACTAAGTTTTGATATAATATTTGAAAAATGTTTTGGACTAAATTGCAAAGAATTTAAAATGAGTTTTTAGTCAAAAACAACTTGAAAATATGTTTAAGGGTTTTAAAGGCTTTGGAATGGACTTAAAGTACATTTAAAGTGGTCAAAACCTGTATTTTTATGTACCCGTATCGATACGGTATAGAAGGGTATCGATACGTTTTAGGGTTTCAAGCCACCAGATTTTCCAGTAGCCAAAACCCGTACTGATACGCTTAGCCGTATCGATACGGTGAGCTTTGAAATAGCCCAACGGCTAGTCGCGTACCGATACGGTTGTATCGCGTACCGATACGCCTAACTACCCCAACGGTCACTTTCCCAACGGTCTTTTAAATTGCAAGACCGTACCGATACGCTAGGTAAGCGTATCGATACGCATCAGCTGAAGAAGCCCAATGACTCTTTCCTCATTGAGACCGTATCGATACGGTTGGACAAGTATCGATACGCCAAGCTGCAGAACTGCATTTATGGTGGGAAATAAAGACTCAAACGGCTCCAAATTGAACCCAACGGCTAGCAACGGCTACAAACTCAATTGGGAGTATAAAAGGGACCTCCTAGCATCTTGTAATGGTTAATGCTTCAATTGTTACAACATTATGATGTCAAAATTTGTCTAGAGCTTAAATTGTTTATTTCTTGCTTAGACAACACTTGTGAGCTTACATTGTTAAATTTGCTCAAGTGTCTAGGTTTTGGGTGAGTGCTTAGAATTGCAAACAAACACCTTTTAGAGGGATTTCTAGTTTGCTAAGTCTTTCTTTGTAAAGAGAATGTTCCTTCAAGCTTTGGGTAGAAAGCTTTGAGGGTTGTAACGGTTTCCTCCTAATCCGAGAAAAGGGGACGAAATTCTTAGTGAATTTGTTGGAAATCCTTAGTGGGGAGCTAAGGTAGTGGATGTAGACCTTGGTTAGAAGGTTGAACCACTATAAATCCTTGTGTCAAATTGCAAATTTTTCACCTCCCACTAAAACACCCAATTATCCAACTTCTCCACACTTGGCAAGCAAGAACGGTTGATCGAATCGAGCACCATAAATCTCAACAATTGGTTTTGAAAAATTGAAATTTTCAAATGAATAAGGGGGAGCTTTACTTGTTTTCATTTGTAATCTCTTATTCACAATTTTAAAGTCAAAGGGGGAGAATTCCAAACAATTTTTCAAGTTGGTTTTATTATATCAAAAAGGGGGAGATTGTAGAACTAAGTTTTGATATAATATTTGAAAAATGTTTTGGACTAAATTGCAAAGAATTTAAAATGAGTTTTTAGTCAAAAACAACTTGAAAATATGTTTAAGGGTCTTAAAGGCTTTGGAATGGACTTAAAGTACATTTTAAGTGGTCAAAACCTGTATTTTTATGTACCCGTATCGATACGGTATAGAAGGGTATCGATACGTTTTAGGGTTTCAAGCCACCAGATTTTCCAGTAGCCAAAACCCGTACCGATATGCTTAGCCGTATCGATACGGTGAGCTTTGAAATAGCCCAACGGCTAGTCGCGTACCGATACGGTTGTATCGCGTACCGATACGCCTAACTACCCCAACGGTCACTTTCCCAACGGTCTTTTAAATTGCAGGACCGTACCGATACGCTAGGTAAGCGTATCGATACGCATCAGCTGAAGAAGCCCAACGGCTCTTTCCTCATTGAGACCGTATCGATACGGTTGGACAAATATCGATACGCCAAGCTGCAGAACTGCATTTATGGTGGGAAATAAAGACTCAAACGGCTCCAAATTGATCCCAACGGCTAGCAACGGCTACAAACTCAATTGGGAGTATAAAAGGGACCTCCTAGCATCTTGTAATGGTTAATGCTTCAATTGTTACAACATTATGATGTCAAAATTTGTCTAGAGCTTAAATTGTTTATTTCTTGCTTAGACAACACTTGTGAGCTTACATTGTTAAATTTGCTCAAGTGTCTAGGTTTTGGGTGAGTGCTTAGAATTGCAAACAAACACCTTTTAGAGGGATTTCTAGTTTGCTAAGTCTTTCTTTGTAAAGAGAGTGTTCCTTCAAGCTTTGGGTAGAAAGCTTTGAGGGTTGTAACGGTTTCCTCCTAATCCGAGAAAAGGGGACGAAATTATTAGTGAATTTGTTGGAAATCCTTAGTGGGGAGCTAAGGTAGTGGATGTAGACCTTGGTTAGAAGGTTGAACCACTATAAATCCTTGTGTCAAATTGCAAAATTTTCACCTCCCACTAAAACACCCAATTATCCAACTTCTCCACACTTGGCAAGCAAGAACGGTTGATCGAATCGAGCACCATAAATCTCAACAATTGGTATCAGAGCTTGGCTCAATCGAAGGGGATTCACATCCTATTGAGAAGATCCGGCAAGCTCGATCAACATTTCACCAACCGGCTCAAATGGCGCAATCCATCGACAAACCGCCTTTCTTCAACGGAGATCACTATGCCCATTAGAAGACAAAGATGAAATTCTTCTTGAAGTCAAGAGATTACAAGCTATGAGACATAGTTGAAGATGGTCCGTTCATGCCTCAAGGAAGAAAAGCGGAATGGAGTGCCGACGATCGCAAGAAGATGGAGCTAAATTGCAAAGCCTTGCACATGCTCTTTTGTGCTTTTGGCCCAACCATCTATGAGAAGATGTCTTCTTGTGAGAGTGCCAAGGAAGTATGGGACAAGCTTGAAGTCACATACGAAGGAACCAATGAAGTCAAGGAGACCAAGATTGGGCTCCTCACCTTAGAGTATGAGAACTTTAAGATGGATCCGGAAGAGAACATCGAGAAGATGTTTGATAGGTTCTCCACCATCACCAACGGTCTTAAAGGTTTTGGAGAAGCCATCCCGGAGGAAAAGCTTGTCCGAAAGCTCATCTATTCACTTCCCGAGTCTTGGGACTCAAAGAGGACCGCCATCATAGAAGCTAAAAATTTGAAGACTTTGAAGCTTGATGAACTTATGGGGTCACTTCTCACTCACCAAATAATGAAGAAAAACAAAGAAGAGGAGAAGAAGAAGGAAGAGATTAGAGCGATGGGGAAGAAGAAGATCATGGAGCTAGGCATCAATGCAAGTTCCATTGCTCTCAAATCCTCCACATGCCATCACGTAGATTCTAGTGAGGAGGATAGTGAAGATGAAGAGATGGCCTATCTCTTCAACAAGTTCGCCCGGTTCATGAAGAGCAAAATGGAAAAATCCAAGCATGAATCGATGAAGAAGATGAAGGACTCCCACAAATCCAAAAAGAAGGGAACATCTTCAAAACAAGCATATGTGGCCACATGGAGTGATGAAGACTCCACCGATGATGAAGTAGCCCACCTATGCTTGACGGCCCTCAATGAGGGGGAGGTAACTTCTAACTCATCTATTTCAAATTCTTATACATTTGATGAGTTACAAGATGCCTATGATGATTTGCTTTTGGAATTCAAGGCATCATTTTCTAAAAACAAAAAGTTGATTTCAAAAATAAAAATTGAAAATGATTTGCTTTCCAAAACAAATCTTGAACTTGAAGCAAGATTAAAAGATTTTGAACAAAAATGTTTTGATTTACAAAATTTGCTTCTCAAAGTTCAAAAAGAAAAAGATTTGATTTCCAATGAACTTGAAAAGAAAAATAGTTTTGGAAAATCAAACTTTTATGTAAGACAATATAGTGCCCCTAGATTTGTGAATGGAAAATATTTTAGAAGTGTTTGGGTCCCAAAAGGACTAACCACTTCAACTAAAAAGGATGAAATTGAAAAATGGATTCCTAAGGGGACTAAATTTTGTGCTACTAATGTCTATGGATCCAAAGCAATTTGGATACCAAAAATTACTTGATTGTCTTTTGCTAGGTGTGATGGAGAGTGATCTGTTGGGTTTTTCGACGCTCGAATCGATCAACCAATTATGCTCGCCAAGTGGTGGAGAGGTGAATTTTTGGGTGGAAGGGTTTAGGAAGCTAAAAGAATAAAGACACGATGATTTATAGTGGTTCAACCTTCTAACCAAGGTCTACATCCACTACCTTAGCTTCCTACTAAGGATTTCACAATCAATCCACTAATTGATTCGTCCCCTTTTCTAGGATTAGGAGGAAACCCTTTACAACCCTCGAAGCTTTCTACCCAAAGCTTGAAGGAAAACCCTTTTTACAAAGAGAAACAATAAGCAAACTTGAAACCCTCTAAATAGGTGTTTGTTTGCACAATTACGTACTCACCCAAAACCTAAACACTTGAGCAAATTTAACAATGTAAGCTCACTAGTGTTGTCTAAGCAATAAATGAACAAATAAAGCTCTAGACAAGTTTTTCACTCATAATGTTGTAACAATTGAAGCTGTTTTCAATCTTGATGCTTGGAGGTCTTATTTATACTCCAAATTGAGTTCCTAGCCGTTTATGGCCGTTGGGGATGTTTCATAGCCGTTGGGGATACAAAATAGCCGTTTATTTCCTATAAAATGCAGTTCAGCAGCCTAGTGTATCGATACACTATCCCCTGTATCGATACGGTCTTGAAAGTCTGATATAGCCGTTGAGCTTTCTGCTGATGCGTATCGATACGCATGCCTGGCGTATCGGTACGGTCCTGCAAATTCAAATGACCGTTGGGAATGACCGTTGGGCGTATCGGTACGTGATACCACCGTATCGGTACGCGACTAGCCGTTGGGCTATTTGAAAACATACCGTATCGATACGTGTAAGCGTATCGGTACGGGTTTTAGACACCGTATCGATACGCATAGCCGTATCGATACGGGTTTTAGCTACTGGAATCCAAAACCCTAATGTGTATCGATACACTATCCACTGTATCGATACTGTCACTTAAAATGCTCGGTTTTGACTACTTTAAATGTACTTTTAAGTCCATTCCAGAGCTTTAAAAACCCTTAAACATATTTTCAAGTTGTTTTTGACTAAAAACATATTTTAAATTCTTTTCATTTTAGTCCAAAACATTTTTCAAATATTATATCAAAACCTTAGTTCTACAATCTCCCCCTTTTTGATATAATAAAACCAACTTGAAAAATTGTTTGGGATTCTCCCCCTTTAATTAAAATTGTGAATAAGAGATTTAAGATATGAAATCAAAATAAAGCTCCCCCTTATTCTTTTGAAAATTCAATTTTTCAAACCTTTTCTCCCCCTTTTTGTTATATCAAAAAGAATTTAAAATGACATTTATGTTCAAGATAACATAGGAGGCAAAAAAAATTTTGACATTTAAAATTTTGGTTTAAAATTGGCTCCCCCTTACTCAAGGCATCATCAAATTGTTAGTCCAACATTTATGAATATCTAGTTGACATAAAATAAAATAAATCAATAAAACACTAAAACAACTAGATTTTACCACACTTGAACTCAAGGGAGGATGTGAAGCCTTCCTTCTTCAAGTGTTCTTTCTTGTGTGCATGGAGCTCCCCCTCAATTTTTGACTTGTTGATCATTCTCCATCACACCTAGCAAAAGACAATCAAGTAATTTTTGGTATCCAAATTGCTTTGGATCCATAGACGTTAGTAGCACAAAATTTAGTCCCCTTAGGAATCCATTTTTCAATTTCATCCTTTTTAGTTGAAGTGGTTAGTCCTTTTGGGACCCAAACACTTCTAAAACATTTTCCATTTAAAAATCTAGGGGCACTAGATTGTCTTGCATAAAAATTTGATTTTCCAAAATTGTTTTTCTTTTCAAGTTCTTTGGAAATCAAATCTTTTTCCTTTTTGAGATCATCGACTTCTTTTTGATGATCTCTTTCCATCGTTTGAAGCAAGTTTTGTAAATCTAAAACTTTAAGTTCAAAATCTTTGATTTTTGCTTCAAACTCTAAATTGGTTTTAGAAAGCAAATCATTTTCGGTTTTCAACTTTGAAATCAATTTTTTATTTTTCGAAAATGAAGCCTTGAATTCAAAAACCAATTCATCATAGGCTTCTTGTAACTCATCAAATGTATAAGAATTTGAAATAGATGAGTTAGAAGTTACCTCCCCCTCATTGAGGGCCATCATGCATAGGTGGGCTACTTCATTATCGGTGGAGTCTTCATCACTCCAAGTGGCCACATATGCTTGTTTTGAAGATGATCCCTTCTTTTTGGATTTGTGGGAATCCTTCATCTTCTTCATCGATTCATGCTTGGATTTTTCCATTTTGCTCTTCATGAATCGTGCGAGCTTGTTGAAGAGATAGTTCATCTCTTCATCTTCACTATCCTCCTCACTTGAATCTACGTGATGATTTGTGGAGGATTTGAGAGCCATGGCATTGAAGCCAAGCCTCTTGATTTTCTTCTCTCCCATAGCTCTAATTTCTTCCCTCCTTTTCTCATCTTCTTTGTTCTTCTTCATGATTTGATGAGTAAGAAGTGACCCCATGAGTTCATCAAGCTTCAAATTTTTTAAATTTTTGGCTTCGATGATGGCGGTCCTCTTTGAGTCCCAAGACTCGGGAAGTGAGTAGATGAGCTTTCGGACAAGTTTTTCTTCCGGGATGGCTTCTCCATAACCTTTAAGACCATTGATGATGGTGGAGAATCTATCAAACATCTTCTCGATGTTTTCTTCCGGATCCATTTTGAAGTTCTCATACTCTAAGGTGAGGAGCCCAATCTTGGTCTCCTTGACTTCATTAGTCCCCTCGTATGTGACTTCAAGCTTGTCCCATACCTCCTTGGCATTTTCACAAGAAGACATCTTCTCGTAGATGGTTGGGCCAAATGCACAAAAAAGCATGTGCAAGGCTCTACAATTTAGCTCCATCTTCTTGCGATCGTCGACACTCCATTCCGCTTTGCTTCCTTGAAGCACGAACGGACCATCTTCAACTATGTCCCATAGCTTGTAATCTCTTGATTTCAAGAAGAATTTCATCTTTGTCTTCCAATGGGCATAGTGATCTCCGTCGAAGAAGGGCGGTATGTTGATGGATTGCGACATTTTGAGCCGGTTGGTGAAATGTTGATCGAGCTTGCCGGATCTTCTCAATAGGATGTGAATCCCCTTCAATTGAGCCAAGCTCTGATACCAATTGTTGGGTTTTTCGACGCTCGAATCGATCAACCAATTATGCTCGCCAAGTGGTGGAGAGGTGAATTTTTGGGTGGAAGGGTTTAGGAAGCTAAAAGAATAAAGACACGATGATTTATAGTGGTTCAACCTTCTAACCAAGGTCTACATCCACTACCTTAGCTTCCTACTAAGGATTTCACAATCAATCCACTAATTGATTCGTCCCCTTTTCTAGGATTAGGAGGAAACCCTTTACAACCCTCGAAGCTTTCTACCCAAAGCTTGAAGGAAAACCCTTTTTACAAAGAGAAACAATAAGCAAACTTGAAACCCTCTAAATAGGTGTTTGTTTGCACAATTACGTACTCACCCAAAACCTAAACACTTGAGCAAATTTAACAATGTAAGCTCACTAGTGTTGTCTAAGCAATAAATGAACAAATAAAGCTCTAGACAAGTTTTTCACTCATAATGTTGTAACAATTGAAGCTGTTTTCAATCTTGATGCTTGGAGGTCTTATTTATACTCCAAATTGAGTTCCTAGCCGTTTATGGCCGTTGGGGATGTTTCATAGCCGTTGGGGATACAAAATAGCCGTTTATTTCCTATAAAATGCAGTTCAGCAGCCTAGTGTATCGATACACTATCCCCTGTATCGATACGGTCTTGAAAGTCTGATATAGCCGTTGAGCTTTCTGCTGATGCGTATCGATACGCATGCCTGGCGTATCGGTACGGTCCTGCAAATTCAAATGACCGTTGGGAATGACCGTTGGGCGTATCGGTACGTGATACCACCGTATCGGTACGCGACTAGCCGTTGGGCTATTTGAAAACATACCGTATCGATACGTGTAAGCGTATCGGTACGGGTTTTAGACACCGTATCGATACGCATAGCCGTATCGATACGGGTTTTAGCTACTGGAATCCAAAACCCTAATGTGTATCGATACACTATCCACTGTATCGATACTGTCACTTAAAATGCTCGGTTTTGACTACTTTAAATGTACTTTTAAGTCCATTCCAGAGCTTTAAAAACCCTTAAACATATTTTCAAGTTGTTTTTGACTAAAAACATATTTTAAATTCTTTTCATTTTAGTCCAAAACATTTTTCAAATATTATATCAAAACCTTAGTTCTACATGATCAACAAGTCAAAAATTGAGGGGGAGCTCCATGCACACAAAGGAAGAACACTTGAAGAAGGAAGGCTTCACATCCTCCCTTGAGTTCAAGTGTGGTAAAATCTAGTTGCTTTAGTGTTTATTTGATTTATTTTCTTTTATGTCAACTAGATATTCATATATGTTGAACTAACATTCTCATGATGCTTTGAGTAAGGGGGAGCCAATTTTTAAAACCAAAATTTTAAGTGTGTCAAATTTTTTTTTTGCATCCTATGTTATCTTGAACTTAAATGTCATTTTAAATTCTTTTTGATATAACAAAAAGGGGGAGAAATGGTTTGAAAAATTGAAATTTTCAAATGAATAAGGGGGAGCTTTACTTGTTTTCATTTGTAATCTCTTATTCACAATTTTAAAGTCAAAGGGGGAGAATTCCAAACAATTTTTCAAGTTGGTTTTATTATATCAAAAAGGGGGAGATTGTAGAACTAAGTTTTGATATAATATTTGAAAAATGTTTTGGACTAAATTGCAAAGAATTTAAAATGAGTTTTTAGTCAAAAACAACTTGAAAATATGTTTAAGGGTTTTAAAGGCTTTGGAATGGACTTAAAGTACATTTTAAGTGGTCAAAACCTGTATTTTTATGTACCCGTATCGATACGGTATAGAAGGGTATCGATACGTTTTAGGGTTTCAAGCCACCAGATTTTCCAGTAGCCAAAACCCGTACCGATACGCTTAGCCGTATCGATACGGTGAGCTTTGAAATAGCCCAACGACTAGTCGCGTACCGATACGGTTGTATCGCGTACCGATACGCCTAACTACTCCAACGGTCACTTTCCTAACGGTCTTTTAAATTGCAGGACTGTACCGATACGCTAGGTAAGCGTATCGATACGCATCAGCTGAAGAAGCCCAACGGCTCTTTCCTCATTGAGACCGTATCGATACGGTTGGACAAGTATCGATACGCCAAGCTGCAGAACTGCATTTATGGTGGGAAATAAAGACTCAAACGGCTCCAAATTGATCCCAACGGCTAGCAACGGCTACAAACTCAATTGGGAGTATAAAAGGGACCTCCTAGCATCTTGTAATGGTTAATGCTTCAATTGTTACAACATTATGATGTCAAAATTTGTCTAGAGCTTAAATTGTTTATTTCTTGCTTAGACAACACTTGTGAGCTTACATTGTTAAATTTGCTCAAGTGTCTAGGTTTTGGGTGAGTGCTTAGAATTGCAAACAAACACCTTTTAGAGGGATTTCTAGTTTGCTAAGTCTTTCTTTGTAAAGAGAGTGTTCCTTCAAGCTTTGGGTAGAAAGCTTTGAGGGTTGTAACGGTTTCCTTCTAATCCGAGAAAAGGGGACGAAATTCTTAGTGAATTTGTTGGAAATCCTTAGTGGGGAGCTAAGGTAGTGGATGTAGACCTTGGTTAGAAGGTTGAACCACTATAAATCCTTGTGTCAAATTGCAAATTTTTCACCTCCCACTAAAACACCCAATTATCCAACTTCTCCACACTTGACAAGCAAGAACGGTTGATCGAATCGAGCACCATAAATCTCAACAGTGTTTAATCCGCCAGTTCATTTGGGGTATAATGGAAGAAAAAGGTGGTGTTCATATTGTCCTATAAGAGGATCTTTGTAAACCATTGGATTAAGGTGGTCTTGGACTGTGTAAAATGGTGCATCAGAATGAGGCATTTTTGATGAAGTTGGAATTTCAACTAATTACCAATCGACAAGTGTCTAAATGATCTTCCTAGTGCGTTGCGCAGCCAAAATGTGTCGCGACTATGGAAGGGTCTTAGTATTGTACGGGCATATGTTCGGTATAATTTCGTGTGGGGGTCGGGAAATGGCGTAATGTGCAGTTTTGGTTTGACGATTGGGTAAGTGATATTGGACCCCTTTGAAATTTTGTTTGCCTGAATCGTAGGGCATTGTTAACCCCTGTCTCGGTTGCCGCAATGGCCAACCCTGCCTTGGGTAAATGACGTTGGGCGTTGTTTGAGGATCTTTTACCGGCTCATATTTTGTTGCGTATTACTACTATTAAAAGCTTGTTGCCGCAAATTCGGGGAGATCAAATTGGATGGAAAGGGAATGCTAACCGTCTATTTTCAAAGAAACCTGCGTATAGAATCCTGGCTGCTTTGTCCGGTGGCTCGCATGATAGAATTTGGAAAATCATCCATCATTTTTGAGGAATTCGGAGAATCCGGGTTTTTATATGGCTTGTTTGTTGTGGGCGTGTAATGACTATTGCCGAACGTGTTCGGAGGCATTTCGCTCAGGATAGTAGTTGCCCGACTTGTAGTGCGGATTATGAGGATTTACATCATGTTTTGCGGATGTCCCCTGATGGAGTTTCAATTTGGCGGTGTGTTGTTCGTCAAGATAGATTTGCTGAATTTTTATCGATGAACTAAAAGGAATGGATTGGTCTGAAAGTGTCAAACCCCGATTATTTTAATATCCACGCTTTGGATTGGAATTTGCTTTTTGGATGCATAATTTGGAACTTGTGGTTACAACATAATGTTGTTGTGTTCAACAAACCTTTGGAGGATTAGAGTGGTGTTCTTGAGCATAGCCGCCAGCTGGTTTCGCGTACCCTTTACCAAGGTGCTGGGTCTTATCGGATGAAGGCTGGATCTAAAATTAATACGGACAGGGATTTTGATCGCGTGAATGGTTTTTCCGCGTATGGTGTAATACCCCAAATCTTAGCCTAGTAGAAAATTTAATTTAAATTAGAAAGAAAAGTGTAAACATTTGAACGTAGGATTAAAATGTAAGAATTGAAAGTTGTATAATTAGTAATTAAAAATTATAAACATTAATTATATTAAATTATAATTAAATTACCTATGATCAAATGTGGGAATTAACTTGGTTATAAGTTAAACCAAGTGTCATCACAACCACCCTAAAAGGGTGTTAGTGGGACACTCGGCCATCCCTTAAACCACACAACAAGACCACATGTTGTGTCATCATCTTCCTTAACACATAAACCCACCGATTCAAAGAGAAAAAGAGAGAGAAAGCAATCTGAAAATTTAGAGAGCTTAGGCAAGAAACTTGAAAGATCGAAAGCTTGATAGATGATTCTAGGTTCATGCATACAAAAAGGCTAGTCATGTAAGTGTTTCTTGACCTACCCGAGTATGTTCATGTTTAAATCTAGTTGAATTGATCGATTTTATGAGCTTAGAAATCTGGAAAATTGTGATTGATTTCGTGTTTAATCTTAGTTTGATACCAGGTTTAAGTTTAGATAAAATAAGATTGTGAATTGATTGGAAAATGCCCAACCGATTAGTGAAGTACTTAGACTCACCCTTGTGATGTTATTCATGAAATCTAGAAAATTGAAGATGATGCGATTTAAACTGGAAAAAAAATTCATGTAAGAAGAAGTTGTTAGAAATTGAATTTTCTAGTGGGTAGAAGTGTTGGATTAATGAAAATGATGTTAGATTGCTGGAAATTTGATTTGGTGTAAAACTGATCACACTAAGAGCTTAATTGGTAATTATGGACTGATTTTGAATAATGGTAAAATTCTTGTATCAAAATGTACAAATTGGAGACTGGAAATAATAGCTAAATAACAGGGGAAACATAATTTGATAGCTTGGTGAATTGAAATTGAGTAAATATTGATAATTGGATAGTTTGATAAACTAGTAAGTTGACAGAATGAAAACTTGACTAATTTGGAAAGTTGAATAATTTAGGGACTTAAATGGACTATTTAGGGACCTATCTTGGCTTTAAAGAACAAGGGAAAAACATTGTAAACAATGGTAAAAAGGACTAAAATAAACTAGTAAGTGTCCTAGGTTGAAAATCAAACTAAAGTGGATTAATATACAAGCTGGCAGAATAGACCCTATAAAATTGACCTGAGTTAGAATGCAAATCTGTGTTGATATAAAAATGCTAAAATAATGAGTCATATATGGTTAGAAAGATAATTGAATTAGATTTCCGTAGGTGTAAATTAATTGAAATCCAATGAGTAGATTAAAAAATATGAACAGATTACTATAGGGTGTCCAAATTGCCAGAATCAAGGCAGATTAGTAACGTAGAATGAATGTGCTTGTTTATATGAGATGTATAGATTGTTTTTAATCGTGCTTTTATTTTATTATGTATGAACTGATAGACCAAAAGGTAGAGGAACCTTTTGAAGACACTAGAGTTGGGCGGCCAAGGGATAAAAACAAAGGAATTGCCATTCAAGACTAAGCTTGGAGTCTTTTTTAGTGTAGCTATCAATAGGGTTAGGAATTAGGTCCTAACCAAGCTTAATTTTGTGTACATTATGATTTTATTCTGCCATGAAAATAAATTATAACTATATTTGGTAATTAACTAAGGGAAGAATGATATTAAGCTACAATTGATGAACATGTGATGCTATGTGAGATTGATGATCTATATGTGCTATGATATATTTGGAAATGAATATGCCTATTGCCTTGATTGTCCAGAATGATTACTTGATGAATCATGTTAAAGAATGATCTCCCTTGATTATGAACTAATGTTCACTAGCCTAAGGGCTTCTTGATCTTGCTACATGACTAATGACACCTTGAACATGTCTTGATTCTTGTCTTGCTTGATTACATGATTCATGATTGATGATCACATAACTAAATGATGCCTTGGTAGCTAGTGAGTCATAGGTAGGATGTCATGCCATAGAATCTTGATCTCATTTGTATTGGGTGGTCTACGGACCGGGCTAAGGCCCTTATTTGGCGATAGTATGAGGGGTGTGTGTTATGGTATTTGGCGACAGTAGGAGGGATTTGACCAGATACTTAATTTGGTGACAGTTTGGTTGGTGACTCGATTACCTAGACTTGACTGCATACCAAGGCTGAAACTTGAAAATTGATTGTGAAATTTGGCTTATGTAAACTTGTACCTATATGAACTGAAATGAATCTTGATATACTTGCCTATAATACATGTCATGTCATGAAACTTGATTGATTGCCATGTATCTACAATTCTTGATGAATATGTCTAAATGTTGGCTTGAATTCAACTTGTGATATATATATGAACATGAGATGCCATGTTGATATGTTGATTGCACTAGATAAAATGATATGATAATCTACATGTCTTGGACCTTTCAAATAGGGGATCTTGTATAAGCTTGATCCTTGTGAACCTAGTTAGGTCTTCATTGAATAAAACACCCTTGATAAATGAAATAAAATTGTCTAGCTTAGGTTGCTACCTCACTAAGTACTCAACCGTACTTATCACTCTCGTTTTCATTCTTCCCAAACTACAAGTTAGTGGGTTGAAAGCTACTTTGAGTTGAAGGCAAGGCAAGCTAAAGCACAAAGTATGGTTATGATCTTTTGTAAGCTCCTAGTTGGTGGCCATAGTCTTGTATCTAGTTACATGTTTATGCATTTTGAGTCTATGAAAGGTTATGTATATATTTGATATGATATGGTTTGTATAACATGTTAAGGTGACTTGTTTGGCAGCCTAGTTGATCTAGGTATCCTATGATGATATGAGATGAATATAGTTGGTTGCTATGGAGATGTTTATATGTCTTGAAAGCTTGGAAAGTATTGAATGTTGGATACATGCCTTTGATGTTGTTTAGATTATCCATTAGTTGATTACATGTTAGAAACATGCCTGGAAATGCCTTGATATCCTTGTGAATGTTATGCTCTCTTGTGTTGTTGATATGAAAGATTTTGAAAGCAAGATTAAAGTGATGTTGATGCCATGATTTAGGTTGATGTAGATATGCCGTTGATTCATGTAATAGGGCCATGATAGTGTGTTTAATCCCTTGATACATGTAGGTATGCTTTTCGAATGGATGTAGTGAGACAAGTTGGACATATGTACCTTTAACCTATTCGAATGAATCCTATTTGAATTGTGTAAACCTAGTTAGTCTTTGTTAATGTATTACATGTATAGAAAATGGATTAATGTGTTTGATATCTTGATTAGGGGGCTTGTAATATTTTGAATGGTATGAAAGATTGATCATGTTGCTTATAAGTTGATTCGAATGCCATGTTGTCTAGGGAGATTGATTTTGTTTGCTCTTCATGTATGATCCATGTTATTAGGTTGTATATGTAGTATTAAAGGATGCCTTGTGATTATATGTCGAGTATTAAATGCCCGATGAATCATGTTGATTGTACTTGTTTGTTTAGAAGTCTAACATACCTATTAGGAGTAAGTTAGGCAAAAGTTTTTGATGGTTTGTGTTTTCTATGCTTGAGTAACATTCCTTAGCCGGTTTACAACTAAATCGGGTGAGGGGTGTTATATTTATTGGTATCAGAGCTTCGATTTAGCCGATCCTCAGACTAAATCGGGGCTATTGCATCATATAGGAGTTAATTGGCCACCTAGGAGTCATACATATTCAGTTAAGCTTGTCGCTTACCTAACCAACTCTTTCTTGTTTATCGATATAGAACCATGTCCGAAACTAGACTTGCGAGGGACGTTGAAAGTCCTGTGGAATCTTCCAATGAAGGGGAGAGTGTTCGGATGGCTCTAAAGCCATTGAACACTCGAAAGAGTAAAGAACCAGAGCAAGAAGCTCCAAAGAATAATGAACCGAAACCGGCAGCCCTTACTACCAATCTGGTGCTACAATAGTGCTTTAATAGCATGGAAGAAATGTCATTTTGTCACTAAAACGAGACTTCCCTAATCTAACACCTGCCCCTGCACCATCTAAGGCTCTTATCGACAAGCTCGCTTAACACCGGGCCTATACCTTAACTGGTGCTGACGAGGCTGATCCCGAAGTTGCCGAATATTGGTTAGAGGCCATGATTCGAATTCTCACCAAGCAACTCTCTTGTTCGGATGAACACAAGCTTGAATGTGCCGTTGCGCTACTTGCGGATGAAGCGTTGAGTTGGTGGGAAACCACTATCTTGACCGTACCTCCTGAAAAAGTTACTTGGAAGTTCTTCCTTGACGAGTTCAAGAAGAAGTACATTAGCGATAAATATCTTGCTGAACGTCGAAAGCGATTCTTGTATCTGAAACAAGCCGAGAGGCCTATCGAGTAGTACGTGAGTGACTTTTGTAAGTACTGCAAGTATGGGTCCGAATAAATCAAAACTGAGGCAGAAAAGTGCCGAGTGTTCATTGATGGCCTCAACGATGAACTCAGCCTTATCTTCACTGCTTTTGAGATCTCGGACTTCCAAAGCCTTGTCAATCGAGCCATTGCCACCAAAGCGTATATGAAAGCTTCGGAGAAACATAAGCATAATTAATCCTAGAAAGACAAACGATCGAGGCAAGATGATCGACCTCAATGGCAGTCCAAAAAGCCCAACTACTCGGGTGGAAATCCTTCAAGTTGCACTCCCTCCCAAAGGAGCAATTATATATAGAAGCCCAGTCGGTAATCAAGTCTTCAGTCCCAATAATGCTTGTTGATAGTACGGGAAACACATGCAAAGATTCACAAGTGCCTACCTGCAAATTTTGTCAGAAACATCACTTCGGTCAATGTACGACCAAATCCAACATGTGTTATCTGTGCGAAGGATCCGATCACTACATCAAGGATTGTCCGTAGAATCTGAACAAGTCTCCTACTCGATCCCCAGTGATTGTTAATTCAACAGCAAATGTTCGAAACAAATCCTCTCAACCAGTTCACTAGAAAAATCAAGGTAAAGGAATAAGGCAATCCTCGGCTACCACTCATCAGGAATCTCGAGCTCATGCTTGGATCTATCAGATTCGAGGAAGAGAGGAGGAGGAAGCTCCCGATGTAATCGCAGGTACTATCGAGTTAAACTCAATTCCTGCTTATGCTTTGATTGATTCGGGATCTACCCACTCTTTCATATGTTTTGCCATGTTTTTAAAAGAAAGCTTGAGACCTAAAACTATTGAAAATTGCTTGATAGTGTCGAACCCAATATGAGGCTTAATGAACATAAACTTTTTTTTTACAAAGACACCCATGTTACCATTCAAAATGTACCTTTCCCTGTTGATCTTTTTGTGCTACCAAATTGTGAGTTTGATATAGTACTGGGACTAAATTGGTTGGGAAAACACGAAGCCTGGTTATATTGCCAAAATAAGAGGTTATATTTATGGGGTTTAGGAAAAGAATCAATTATGTTAATAGACAAGAAACCGACATCTATCTTTGGCGCTATGGCTTTACAAGATGAACTTGAATTCAGATTACCTATTATGCCGATTGTTTCTGAATACATTGATGTCTTTCTAGAGGAACTCTATGGTCTTCCTCCAATACAAGAAGTGGAATTTGGGATTGAAGTTCAACCTGGATCAAATCCGGTGTCTATTACGCCCTATCATATGTCACCCGTTAAATTGAAAGAACTCAAGAAGCAAATCCAAGAATTAGAGGACAAGAGATTCATCCGACCCAGTACATCTCCCTAGGGTGCTCCTGTCTTGTTCGTGATAAGAAAGACGAGACGATGCGACTTTGCATCGATTACCGGAAATTGAACAAAGTAACCATAAAAAACAAGTATACTTTGCCTAGGATGGAAGACTGTTCGATCAACTTAAAGATGCTTCTATATTCTCCAAGATCGATCTACGATCAGGTTACTATCAAATGAGGGTGAAAGAAGATGATGTGCACAAAACAACTTTTCGAACTCGATATGGACATTATGAGTTCCTAGTAATGCCATTCGGTTTAACGAATGCCCCTGCTACGTTCATGGACCTGATCAATCTAGTTTTCAAGCCTTATCTCGACAAGTTTGTAGTCATCTTCATAGATGACATCCTTGTTTATTCCTGAAGTAGGGAGGAACATGTTGAACACCTCCGAATTGTGCTCCAAACACTCCGACAACGTCAACTATTCTCCAAGTTCACTAAGTGAAAATTTTGGCTATCAGAAGTCTCAATCCTTGGACATGTTATCTCAGCCTAAGGAATCAAAGTCGTCTCCAAGAAGGTCCAAACTATTCTCGATTGGAGACCTCCAAGAAATGTGAACGAGGTCAGAAGTTTCCTCAGTTTAGCCGGGTACTATCGAAGGTTCGTGAAAGGGTTCTTGATGATTGACGTGCCGTTAACCAAACTCCTTAGAAAAGATGAAGTGTCCGAGTGGTCTGAAAAGCATCAGAGAAATTTTGACTAACTCAATCAAGCCCTGACTAATGCCCTGGTTCTTGTCCAATCAGAATCGGGAAAAAATTCACCGTGTACAACGATGCATCACATTCGGGCCTCGAGTGTGTTTTAATGCAAGAGAGCAAAGTGATTGCATATGCATCTCGACAATTAAAGTAATAAATTTTTGGGGTGTTTGCTCGGTGCTTGACTCGGAGCTGTGGGGTGTGTATCTTGTGCTCTACCATGCGTGGAATTTCGGTTTTCGTCGGATAATCATCTAGGTGGATAGCTTGGATGTTGTGCGCTTGTTGTCTAGTTCTTTTGACGTTGGTGGCAGGGGTTTGCTTTGTTGCCTCATATCCGAGAGTTGTTGTCTCGGTGTTGGACTGTGAAATGTATTAAGTGTTCAAAAGTACTATTTTTATTACCCATTTTACTCATATTATTGTTAGACTTAAGCTCATTTTAGTTGCATTATTAAGCATTCATACATGTTTTAATGATTTCCTTTACCGCCATGCTTGAGTTCATATTTTGATTAATTTTGTGGAAAAAGGATGCTTCCAGTAGTTGTTTTTATGCGTGCAAGATTAGTTGCCAGGGCAGGGCTGAAACTAGTTGACAGAGCAATGCAGGAAGGATATGCCAAATCAGTTGCCAGAGCAATGCAAGAGGGATATGCCAAACCAGTTGCCAATGCAACCGCCGACAACTAAGAATGGGGTGAAGTGGTAGCTGAAGTGATGGCCATAAAATCCTGACTTGATGGAGGTAGTTGACGCAAAGATTGGTGTTGAAAGTCTATGAAGAGGTCAAAAGGAGTTTAAATTCCAAGAAACTAGGAGGAGTTTTAGTTGGAATAAAATTAGAAGAGATTTAATATTTCTTTTATTCAATTTAAATCCAACTTAACTTCCTCCTCAAGAAAGACTTTGACCTAGCCATCTCCTATATAAATAACTCATAGCCGCCTATTTCAACAAGCTAAAGAGAGGAGAGAATTCGACAAGAGGCTGCTCGACATCTTTATTTCTCCTTCTTGTTCGATTAGGTTTATGTTAGGAAAACTTTTTTTGTGTTTCTTTGGAACCTAGCCATGAACTAAATCTATTTGACTAGGGTTATTGTGTTTTGTGGTTGTGAGAAATGGTTGAATTTTGTTTAGGTAATAGAGTTTGCACTTTCAATTCAAGGTTTACTCATTCTTAGTTTTTATTCTTGTTTGCGTGTGAATTGGGAGATGATCTCGTAAATCTATCTATTTATCTAATATCAGGAGAGTTAGATTCAAGAAACGGATGAGTATGGTCTTTATTCAATCTATCGATGGTGAAGATTAATCCGGCATAGGAATAAGTTCAGGATTTCAACGGCTAAAAGAAGTGCAAGATTGGTTGTTGTTCACTCTTGATTCACGCAGAGATGGATTATCAAGGCATGCACAATTAGCTAGAGTTTCGACTTAGGGCTAAGGAGAAATCACTGAAGAACTCTCTGCCGAACCTTAAAAGTTGCCGCCCAGATTGCCCAAGCAGTTGCCCAAGCAACTAGTATACCAGTTTCCCGGGTAATCCAACCAGTATACCGTTGCACACATTTACCGAGACGATCCTTTCGACTATCACACCTCAACTCACGACAACCCAACCTATTCTCTCAATCATTCAACTTCTCTTTAATTTATTTGCTTTCTTTATTTTACTTGTTTAATCAATCCAACTATTATCAACAGTTTTTTTATCTTTTCAGTGCGAGAATTTAGATTCCCAAAGTAGCACCAATCCCCGTGGAGACGATATCTTTCTATACTATAACTTGCGACGTGTACACTTGCATCAATTGCGAATTTGTTTTTATTTTCTTGCACTTTTATTTTTACTTTTTATTGTTCAGTTTCCAAAGGGTTAACAAAATTTGGTTTTGTATTGGTGTATGACCAGGGCAAACCTGACAACTCCATAATATCCCCTTGATCCAAAAATTGAACGTACCTACTGGAGACTTAGACAAAGACTGAGAGAAGCAATGGTGGATCAAGTCGGCAATAACAATGCCAACGGCAATCAGGTTGTCGCGACAGGAGATGAAGCGATTTTGTCTGCTCAACTTTCTCAAGCAATGAACCGAATTGTTCGAGATTATTTAGAGGAAGATCTCAACGGCCTAAACCCAGGAGTTGTCACACCTGAAATTGAAGTTGTCCACTTCGAATTAAAGCCAATAATGTTCAATATGATCAATTCAATCGGTCAATTGGCGGATCGGCAATTGAAGATGCCATAAAACATCTTAAATATTTCCTGAAGATATGCAATTCATTCAAACTACAAGGAGTTTATGAGGATATTTTGATGCTAAAATTATTCCCCTATTCATTGAGGGATAGGGTGAAATCGTGGTTGAATTGTATTCCATCGGATCAATATGATCTTAGACTAATTTATGTCGTGATTTCCTCGCTCTATTTAATCCTACAAATATGAGTGATAAGTTACGTAACGAAATTACTTCTTTTCAGTAGGCAGATGATGAATCCATGTACGAGGCTTGAGAGCGATATAGTGAACTTTTACACAAATGTCCCCTACACGGATTCCCAGTATAGACACAAGTGATGATGTTTTACAACGCAGTAAACACGCCGACAAGGATGATGCTAGATGCCTCGGCAAATGGCATACTCCTAGACAAGCCACTAGAAGAAGCAATATAAATTTTGAACAAGCTTTCTAAAAATGATTATTAGTTCCCAACTACCAGAAGAGGAGAAGTCATGCACCATGCCATGATAAACAAGCTTGAGTCATCAGATAAAATACTCACACAATTGGCTACCTTAACCAATTTGGTTAAGAACATGCAACGACCAAGCAACACACAGGAGGTCAAGGTAATAGGTTCTTTTTGTGATTTATGTAACGGTAACCATGATTCTTTTGGGTGTCCACAGAACCCAGACTCCAGTTTTTATGTTGGAAACTACAACCAGAACAATAACGTGATGTCCAAACACCTACAATCCAGCATGGAAGAAGCATCCAAATTTCTCATCGAGCAATCCCAACAATGCCCTCAATCAAAACAATAAGAATACACAAGCATCGGGATTCCAACAGAACATGCCTCGGCAATCGATGCCGCAGCAACAATCAACCTCATCCAGTTCTTTGGAAAATGATCTTAATGCTTTCATGTTACAAACTCAATCTTATATGGCTAATACTAATAAATTTATGGAAAGAACTGACGCTTTCATTGATAGGACTGAGATGAGAATGCATAACCATGAGGTAGCTCTCAAATCATTGGAGACACAATTCGGGCAATTTGCACAGATCTTGAACATGAGACCTATGGGCGGTATACCTAGCGATACTGAAATCGCAAGAGAAGCAAACCATGAGCACTGCAAAGAAATTACCACTCGGAGTGGCTGACAATTTAAGAAAGCTCAAACCCATTTAACGGAGAAAACTCAACCAAAGGAGCAATCTCATATCTAGGAGGATGAATCCATCAACCAAACCTCTGAAAAAACCGGTGAATCGGAAAATGCTAAGGCAAGTTCTGATGCCTTGGCAACTACAAGTGCAGATGCCTCGGCAACATCAACTGCTCATGTCGCGGCAAGACCTGATTCCTCGACAATACCGTCAATCAAGTTCCAAACCAATGAAAAGATTGAGAACATTCGACTTCCACCACCATTCCCCTAGAGGTTGAAACGAAAAAAACAAGAATATCAGTTCTAGAAGTTCCTTGACATCTTGAAGCAAGTCCACATCAACTTGCCATTGGTTGAAGAAATAGAACAAATGCTGAACTATGCTAAGTTCCTTAAAGACATTGTCTCTAAGAGAACTAGGCTAGGGGAATTCGAAACTATTGCTGTGACGGAAGGATGCATAGCCATGTTGCATAACCGAATGCCGCCTAAGCTAAAAGATCCTGACAGTTTCACAATACCTTGTGCAATCAAAAATCACTATGTCGGGAAATCATTGTGCGATCTTGGGGTAAGCATAAATTTGATGCCCAAATCGGTCTTCCAAAAATTGGGAATCGGGAAGGCAAGACCTACAACAATCAAGCTACATCTTGTCGACAGATCCTACGTTCAACCTGAAGGTAAGATCGAAGATATTTTGGTAAGAGTGGATAAATTTATTTTTCCTGCTGACTTTATTGTTGTATATTGTGAAGCAGATGAGTTCGCACCTATCATTCTTGGAAGACCATTCTTAGCAACGGTTCGAACATTGATTGATGTCGAAAAAGGAGAACTCACAATGCGGGTGAATGACACGCAAGTTAAGCTAAATGTGTTCCAAATCTTGAAGCATGCCGACGATCCAGAAGAATGCAAATTCATCCACGACACACCCGAGTTCAACATTGACATGGAAGAGAGTTGCCTCGGCAACTCAAAGTGCGCATGCCTCGACATATTTATTGCCGAACTAGAGGAGCATAAGGAATTTGAAGAACCGATCAACGAAGAGCAAGACGAGGCAAACTGGATAGTAAGTCGACAAGGTACATACTTTGAACCATTGGATTACTCAGGTAAGAAAGGTAAACTCGAAAAACCATCTATTAAACAACCTCCCATTCTCAAGTTGAAACCATTATCAGGGCAATTAAAATATGATTACTTGGGAACCAAAAACACATTGCTTGTAATTATTTCTTTTGAGTTGCAATCTGAGAAGGAAAATAGGTTTATCGACACCTTAGAACGACACAAGAAAGGCACAAACTCTGAGATCCATGATGAAGCTCCAAATAAAAAGCTACCGCCACTTGCCACGACAAGTGAAAGGAAGATTTTCCCAAGACACGATAACGGAAAACAATTGAAGCACTATACCGGTGCACATGTGACCCGCGATAATGAGTCTATCACTTTAGGAGATATATCATCATGCTCTCCTTCCATATTTTTATTTTTGTTTTGTTTTTAATTTTGAACTTAATTTAGGTTTTATTTTGTATTTTTATTTCCGATAATTTTAGGAAAGTTCTATTTTATTGTTGGTTGTTTTCTTTTTATGATCTAGTAGTTTTTTTTTTCGCACATCAAAACTCACAACCACCATGCCAAGAAAATCCCTTGCACCTACCACTGCCCATGCAACAACAATTGCCCAGGCAACTATGGATACATAGACAAGTGAACCTACCTCGGCAACATAAAATTGAGCAAATGTTCTTCCCTTGAAACACCGATGCTATTCACACGGTACCAAGCCACACGCATCCAACCACTGTGAACCAGTCAAAGAATCAAGCAAACGGCCTGAAAGAACTCATCATACAAGGTGACAGACCTTTCTATCTAACTCATTTGAATTTTATTTTTAACTTTAGTACTTGCATGCATTGAGGACAATGCTTCTCTCGAGTTTGGGGGGTGTTTGTTTCTAGTTAGTTTCATGTTTAGTTGCATTCATCTTTAGTAATCACATATAGGTTGCATATGTTACTTGCCATGCCTTTGATTAGATCTAATTGCTTAAGACTTATTGAATATTCAATGATGATTTTTGTCACTGCACTTAATTGAAAGAACCATAAAATTTTAGGATTGCATGAAAAGAATTAGGACTTTACTATGATGCTGAAATATTTTTACACGGTTGTGACTTGTTGAAACTTAGTGAACTTAGGTTGCTTAAAATTTGGGTAAATTAAAAGTTAATTTCTTGCTAGAGGTGTGTAGGTGTTCCCTTTTCGTGAGAGCGCAAGTGCACACTCCTGCCAAGTTATAGTATAAAAGATGTCGAATCCCACGAGGATTGGTCAGCTTGGTTCGTTTTGTAGTCCATGCACAAGGTAAAGTAAAAACATAAGTCATAACAATTTTTTTTCTTTTTCGATTATTACTAAGGCAAGTACAATGCAACCTATATGCAACTAAAGATGCCTAGACAGATGATGCGAGAGTTATCCCCCCCAAACTCGAGATGGGCATTACCCTCAATGCACAAAATAGGTAAAATCTAAATAGAAAAACATAGAATAAAGCAGAAAAAATAAAGAAAATAATGGTGCTAGAAGCTGCCCGAGTTGTCTTTTAACTCGGTGGACTTGGAGGAAGATGAGAGGACTAGGCGGCAGATGGCGGGTGATTTGGCGGTGAGGCTCTGCTTCTAGTTGCGAGCTGGCTGGACTCTGATGGGAGTGGGTCTCTTTGGTTGCTGCTCCAGCTCGGTCTCTGGCCTTTCATCCTCTGGTTCGGCCGCTCTCACGTGCCTTTTTTTTTTGTTATCTCGGCCGGCTCTGCATCATCGGAGGAATCATACACCTCCTCGTCAAGGGAATCAGTGGCCTGGGCTATCTCTTCTGCTTTCGTCTCTGCTGCTTGGGCGGCTGTACTTTGTATGCCCCTCATCTTTCTTGGTGGCTTGACTTTTATAGTAGGGTCTGAATCTAGATCAGTAGTTGTGAGATGGACTAAATAAAAATAATATAACTGAAAATAAAATCTAGTCCTAAGCTTATTAAGATCTATTCCTAAAGAAAACGGTAAAGATGTGGAAAAACTAAAATTGTGTTACAGCGGGTTCATTTACGATACTTCTTATAGTCCACCCGCACCCTCCATCGAGTGACTATTCTCATGGGGGAGTCTTTCTTCCTCGTTCTCTTGTAATCCATGCGAATCCTTCACCTTGTTTCTTTTCCTGAAGGCATGAACATGTGATTAGTAAAAATTATATCACTATCCAACCATGTACTTGCCTTATGTTGGTCGTGGTTTGTTATGGCGGAGGGTGGCTTTTGCTGCCAAGGCAGCTGTTCAGGCGGCACACTGTCAGGGCAGTAGTCTGTCATAATGTGGTGAAGGTCAAGGAAAAACTCAAAATCCTGAAAAGCTTCATGACTTCCCACACCGTTTTGTTTAGTCTCCTTGAAAATCTCCATCAGTAGATATTTTGATGGCCTTAAATCTGCCAGCATCGCCTCCTCTAAATATATGTAGTCCATGGTTACCGAGGTTTCTGCCGAGGCGGGCATGGTTACTGTGATTGTTGCTGAGGCCGACATTGTTGCAGAAGCTGCTGTTGCGGCAGGCATAGTTGTTAAGGTTGCTGTCGAGGCAGGCGTAATTTCTGAGGCTTCTAATATTGTCGCGACATCATCAATTTCTATGTCGGCTTCACTAGTTGTTTTCGTAGCCTTGCTCTATTCAAGTTCCACAATTCCTGCTTGGTCAATTTCTTGCATGGGTTCATAATGTGTTGGGTAGTTCCTTGCATCTTCTTCCATTGGGATATCAGTATCCCTAGGTCTCAATTGTCGGTGATCCATGGGTTCTGCGACAGGGGTTTTATGTTCATCCACAGCATTTATTGGGGTAGAGTTGCTCAAAAGTGCATCCATCCTGGCGAGTTTTGCCTCCATAAAGGTTGACACGTCTTGAGTGAGCGCGAGGAAAGTTTGAAACGTGTCTTCTAAAGATTTTGATTGCTCTTGAGTAGGACTGCATTGTCAAGGCTTGTGTACTGCTACAGCGGCAAAATTATCATAGTAAAAAAATTGAGGCTGTTGATCGTACCATGAGAAATTCTGTTGCGGCGACAGATTCTGCAGTTCTTTTTGCTGCGGAAGCGGAATCTGCTCTTGGTCCCATTTTGGTTCGTCCATGTCTTCTCCAAAAAGTAAGGGGCAATTTTCGAACACATGATTTCCCTCACATAGAATGCAAGAATTGTCCAACATTAGCTCCCGTATAGTTTTCCTTGACATTGTGATGCCCTTAGACTTGTAGCGTACCTGAATTTTTTTGTTTGTTTTTTATATATATACAAAAGAAAAAAAAAGTTAAAAACATGAAATTTAAATGCAATTAAATAAAGAGTGCGGAAAACCAAACGAAGTCGAGATTGCCAATCCCCGGCAACGGTGCCAAAAACTTGTAGGACGTGTAGGTGTTCCCTTTTTGTAAGAGCGGAAGTGCACACTCCTGCCAAGTTATAGTATAAAAGATGTTGAATCCCACGAGGATTGGCCAGCTTGGTTCGTTTTGTAGTCCCTACACAAGGTAAAGTAAAAACACAAGTAAAGTGATTGTTGGGATGAATAGTAAAGTAAAACACAAATAATGAAGAAGGTGATTCAGATTGATAAAGCAGGCAGGGTTATGCTGCCACTTAGTGTGAAACTACGTTGTAAAAGGCTAAGTTATTTTGCACTGCCACGATATGCTGCCTCGGCGGGTATGGCGGGCGGCGGTTACGACTGTCACGAGGCCGCAGCGGGTCACTGCTTTTGCAACTTTCGTTGTCTCGGCAGGTGAAATGGAAATAAGTCTTGGCGGCAAATCTGGCAGATACTCCAAGTTCGGCGGGATAGTCGACAGTGATCCTCCCTATTTCTAGGCAAGGATGCTCGAAAGCTAGCGTGACGTAGGCTATATCTAGCAATCTCAACGTAAACCTAACACAGGCTAGTAAACTCGGTTGGTGATCCCTTTTAGCCGATGAAACTTGTGAACTTTTGGAACCAAGTTAGTCACGCCTCAGCACGTTGTGGCTTTGCTTAACCCTTTCGTGAAGTTGGCACTTTTGTGACCCCTAAATGGATTCTCTCAACTAAACGATTAGGACTAATTGAAAGAATGAAGTGCATAGATTAAGCAAACTTGGAATAATTTATTGAAAAACAACTCAAAACCTAATACAACCGTTTCACAGCTAATTTACAACATAACCCTAAACCAAATAAAGTTTAGAACATGGCGGCGGCAAAGAACACTAGCTATGTCTATAGAAAACTTAAGATGATTTGAACTAGGAGTACAATGAGTATTTATAGACAAATAACTAGGTTAAGTCCTCCTTAATGTAAAAGTCCTCAAAAGTAGCTTTCCACATTTAATGTGACTTTAAACTCTAACTTATTTGCGTTGAATGTGGACTTTATCTCGTTTGCCTTAGCCCGCAAGTAACCTTGAGATCCCACTTCGGCATATCTGGCTGCAGCTACAGACGTCAAAAAATATTGTGGATGGTGGCGATAGACTCGGGATTTTAAGCTCTAAAAATCGCACTCCAGTTCTCCAACTCCATAGTTTTCTGCCGTAGGCAGCAAGGTCGGCGGCAGCTACTCGGCAGCAACTTGTCTTCAGCTGGAACTGCATCAGTACAACCCCTTGGTTTGCTGCCTCAGCGTTGCATCCTCAGCTCCTCTTTTCCTCTCTCAGCCTTTATTACGTAAAACAAAATTACATAAAAACAATATCTCTTGTATACAAAATAAAAGAAAATCTATAAGAGCAAGGTAAAACGAAGAAATGCTGTAAAATGCAATGCATGAACCTATTTATGCTTAAAATGAGCTTAAAACAGTAATAATAAGAGGTGGAATGTGCAGGAAATATAGGACTTGTGGACACTTTACACACCCCCAAACTCGAACTATTGCTTGTCCTCAAGCAATGCAACCTAAAATACTTGCTCTAATAATAAGAAGAAAGAAGAACTTATTTTTAACTTGATTTTATGCCTTAAGGTCGTGGCACATATATTAAATTAGTGAAGGGAAATAAGCAAGAAATAACTCAGCATTAAATTTCTCATGCCAGTGTGGTGTGTGCATGTCTGTAAATAGGCTGGATACGCATAATAAATAATCAAACAAAGATGTTGTTGTGATGTAAAGGTTGCTACCGAGGCAACACATTTAAGCACATTAATTTAATCATGGCAATGAGGGCTTCAGCTTATCACAACTATTCTTTTAGGTCTGAAGTTGAGATAAGAGCAAACTACAAAACCCCGAACCCTTGGAGTAGAGTCATCCCGTGAAGGCTTTCATTCACTCATACTAATTTGTTCGTCACTTCAAGGCTTTCAAATTCACGGACTTTGATAGCAGCAGAGTGTCCTCGCACATGATTCTTCATAGAGCCTGTTGCGGGCACCTCTAGGGTAAGACATCATTATTCTTTGTTTTTGATTCTGCTGCCGTGGCAATGTTGCATTTTTCTGTTTCTTTTGCCTGCCTCAGCAGCTACTTGCAATCATCGTTAGAATTTTGCAAAGAATTCTAAAAACAAACAGGCAATGTTCATTAAATATTCTAACGCATTCAGCAAGTAACAAAGGTGTTTGACAAGTTTAGGCAAAAAGAAAAAAAATTCTAAGTCATATTTCATGCTTTTCCCAAGTTTAAGTTCAATTTCCATTAGGTGCGGAAATAAATCAGTCGGCTATCCTATCATAGGCACAAGTCATAATAATTTTTTTTCTTTTCCGATTATTACTAATGCAAGTACAATGCAACCTATATGCAACTAAAGATGCCTAGACAAATGATGCGAGAGCTATCGCCCCCCAAACTCGAGATGGGCATTGCCCTCAATGCACAAAATAGATAAAACCTAAACAGAAAAACATAAAATAAAGAAAAAAAAATAAAGAAAATAATGGTGCTAGAAGCTGTCTGAGTTGTCTTTTTTGAAAACTTCATTACTCATTGTTGAAAACTCCAAATCCTTTTTCAAATTTTCATTTTGGTTTTCAAATTCTAATTTAGTTTTCGAAAGAAAATCATTTTCAATTCAAGTTTTGAAATCATTTTCTTATATTTGGTATTCATGGTCTCAAATTCCAAAAAAAATTCATCAAATGCATATTTTAACTCATCAAAAGAATATGAATTAAGTTCACTTGAGTTAAATGATATCTTGGGCTCATCGAGAGCCATCAAACAATCCACCCTATGTGTTGAAATGAGGCTTGCACAAGATGAGGCATCATCTTTCTTTTCCCTCTTCTTGCTGCCATAGAGTTTCTCAAGCTTCTCTCATATCTCTTTGGCACTTTTGCATGTGGAGACCTTCTTGAAAACATCTTCATTGAGGCCACAAAGAAGAGTGTGCATAGCTTTGACATTAAGTTGTGCCTTCTTCGTGTCATACATATTTCTTCACTTATTTTTCTTTGGAACTTCCAAATAACCATCTTCGATTATTTCCCAAACATCGAAATTGAGTGCTTAGAGGAAATACTTCATGACATTGCTCCATTGAAAGTAAGGATCTCCTTTGAAGAGATGAGGATACGAAATTGATCGGCCTTCTTCAAATCTAGCCATTTTCTTGAACGCTAAACTTTGAGCTTGATGATCTTTATACTGGTTGTGAGACCTTCGATGGAGACGAGGCTCTGATACTAATTGTTGGGCTTGAATCGATCAACCGAAACCGTCAAGAGAGTTGAAAATGTTTCTCGAATAAATTGGCTACAATTGAAAAATAGTAGGCAATATTGCACGATGATTTTAGAGTGGTTCAACTACCCAACCGAGTCTACATCCACTACCTTAGCACACCACTAATGATTTTCCAATTCACTACTATGAATTCTTCCCTTTTTACCGGCTCAATGGGTAACCTTACAACCCTATCTTTTCAATGGTTAAGATACAACCACCTAGTTTTTCATTAGGCTAAACTAGAACCTCTCCCTTTTACAAGGTAATTGTGTACACAGAAAAACCTCACAAGGTGGGTGTTTACAAGATTGAAGCTCACAAGAGTGTAAAGAATAAAAACAATTAAAACACTCTATATACACTATACAAGAGAAATGAAGAAATAAGACTTAAAAACAATTTCTCTTGATCATGATGCTTGGATGTATTCTCTAACCATCTTCAAGTTTCCCAAGACTTCTTTTAAAGTGTGGAATGAGCTACTAGTCGTTTATGGTCATTGGGGGTTGTTTAGAGCCGTTGATGACTTTATTTCCAACATTAAATGTACTTCTAGGCTCAGCGGTATCGGTACGTGTGGACATGTATCGATACTCCTACTCAGAATAGAAAGAGTCGTTGGGCATTTCTACAAAGGGTATCGGTCCACGATACAGAGGTATCAGTACGATTGAAATCGTACCGGTACACAATTTGGCTACTGAAATTTGCCAAAACACGAGGAAAAGAGGCGTATCGGTACTCGAAAATCCTTACGGAAACGGGCACTCCGGGTATCAGTACGGGTCAATTTGTATCGGTACTCAGGACATGTTTTTGACACTTTGACTATTTAAAATCATTTAAAACATGTCAAAAACCCTTTGAAAATATTTCAAACATATTTTTCAAGTTTATGGACTTTTAAAATATTTTTGCAAATTAGTTTAAGTCCAAAAACATTTTTCTTTAAATTATATCAAAATCATTTAAAACTATGATATTTGTTAAGGTGCGCTTGAAAAGCTGCTGTGCAGTTGTATTTGGGTGTAATTACACAGTTGTGGTATGTTTAATAGTTGTTTGTTTAGTGTTGGACTTCCTCTAGTTTTTTTACCCCTTTCAAAGGTCTTAATTTGAATTAATAAAATCTATCGACTTAGCGAAAAAAGCAATTGCACTATGACAACAAACATATAATTAATTTTTTTTTGTAAGTATACGCGAGTGTATTTACGAAACATACCCTTAAATCTTTTATATATTGAATTTATGTATGTATAACTTATCTAGATTTTTAAGTATATATTGAGTCTCATATGTGGGGATAAAAATCTGCTGCTCCTTTTCGGTGTTCATTTTTATGCCCTAACACTAAAAAATTAAATTTTAAGCCCTAACCCTAAATTCTAAATCCTACACCCTATACCATAAAAAATACACTCTACCTTAAATTCCTTAAAGCCTAACCATAAACCCTACCTTAAACCTTAAACCCTAAACCCTAATTTTTAGTGTGGGACATATATAGGGGCACCGAAAAGGGTAGAGAATTTCTATTCCCATGGATAAAAATCCACTGCCCTTTTTTCGGTGCCTCTTTCTATGCCCCAACACTAAAAAATTAAATTTTAAGTCATAACTCTAAATTCTAAATCCTACACCCTATACCCTAAAAAATGCACCCTGTTCTAAACCCTAAACCTAATTTTTAGTGTGGGGGCATATATAGCACTACAACAATTATGTTTTTAGTGAAAATTTTATTGACTTTGAGTTATTTTGTCACAAATGCTATGCTTTTTGTGACAAAATATTTTTATTACACTATTGGTATAAGTAATTGTGACATATTGATATTTTGTCACTGATATAGCAATAGTTGTGACCATTACATTTTTTCACAAGTAAATTGTCACTACAAGGAATATTTGTGACATGATTTTGTTTGTAACTAAAACTTCATCACTGATAAAGTACACTTATTGACGCCAATTTGTATTTTGGCAAGAATACAATAATAGTGACAACATACGAAGTTATCACTATTATTTTAAATTTTTTGTGTCAAAAAATAATTGTCACTTAAATTTTCACTTTATGTTACAATTTTTTTGCCACTATTAAAATTTTAAATTAATGTCGAATTGATTTTGTCATAATAATAAACATGTTTTTGTGACCATAAACATCCACTTCACCATCAACTACCTCATAATATATAATTTAATTTTTCTTAATTATCTTATTTTAGCTTCTTTCATTTTCTCTATCTTTTATTTTTCTTTCTCGTCTCTTTCAAGAAATTAACAATGTCATTTACGGTAATGTGTTTTTCTTCCTTTTTTATATCTTTTAATTTTACAAAATATCATTCATGGATTTATCATCGTGTTTTACTATTATGTATGATTTCAAACTTATTTTTTATGTTTATAAGTATTTTATTTTAGGCTTAAGGGTATCAAAAGCCCTCAAACTTTTGAAAAATAATTAATTAAATCATTAAACTTCTTTTATACTCAATTAAGCTCATGAACTCCAAATTTATACTAATGTAGCCCTTTGACTAACGGAATTAATTGTTGACTGTTAGTTCTGTTTAAATGATGACTTGTCCGTTAGAGTTGTCACACTATATCATTTAAAGTTGTCATATCGTGTTGACATGGCAATTAAATTATTTAATAAAAATAATAAGAATATATATATTTAATGTTTTATTTTATTAATTTAAACAATGGTTTAAGGTTTTACAACCAAAATCTTTTAATCCAGCAAACAACTTCAAATTGAAGAGAAAAAAAAAACCCTAAATCACCTAACTTCAAATCTCAAGTTCGTTGAAAATATGATAAATATCCATACCTTAATCCAGAATTAACTTATTCTTGCCAAATCAAAGTTGTTCATCTTTTACAAAATAATAGAGTTTGACTATTTTAATTACAGAAACACTAAAAGTAATGTACAAAAACTTAAAAGAGATTAATAACAATTAAAATGAAGAGTTTTCCTTGATAAAATTCCCGCTAGTATACATAGATTCCATAAACACTGTAACAAATTCTTCATACAAAATATTAGAGACTAATCAAAATTTAAACTTTATAAAAAGTAAACTAATACAAACAAATTATCTCCATAATAACATAACAGTGAGAGAACCGGCATTGCTACCATCTTGAATAATAAAAATTGTGAGACATGCAGTTTATGAGACTTTTTCAGAAGAGTGATCTTTTTAACGAATTTAAGATTTGAAAATGTTGGAATTGATGAGTTAGGGTTTTTTTAATTTGGGGTTGTTTGTATGATAGAAAGATTTTAGTTGTAAAAATTTAAGTCATTTGTTTAAGTTAATAAAATAAAATCATTAAATATATATTCTCATCATTTTTATTTTTAAGGGAACTAACGGTCAACAATTAATTCCGTTAGTCAAAGAGGTACATTAATGCAAATTTAGAGTTCAAGGGCTTAATTGAGTGTAAAAAGAGTTTAAGGGCTTAATTAAATTTTTTTTAAAGTTTGAGGGCTTTTGATACACTTAAGCCTTTATTTTATATTTATTGAATCAAATTGATTATGTTTTCATAGCTATTTAGAATGATAATTGTGTTTTCAACTCTTGTTTTGTATATTTTTCATACTTTTATTATTGTTTTTGTTGTTGGATTGGTTTTGAGAATTTACCTTGTTCTCTCATTGAGCGCTTGTTTCTTTTTATTACTGGTTAGCTTGTTTCTATTTGTAAATGTGTTGGTTAATGCATCTCAATCAAATTAATTAAAGAAATTTTGTTTTTAACTAGTTTTTATCTCAAATGACATAATTAATTTTGTATACTAATTAACTTATTCTTTCACGATACGAAGGCATTGGGAGAAATCAAGGTTGACCGGAGTTACCTTGATCGCATTTGGAAGGACAATCAACGAGAGGAATAGGGGGTAGTCGAGACATCAAGCTGGATGAATGATGAACATGTGGGTATGGTAAGCAGGGATGAGGGCGAACGGAGTAGTGGTGAGGTATTAGGCACAGTACAGGAGATTGATAGAATATGTGTTAATCAATCGCAAGAGAATCAGACAGAATTGAGCCCAGCGTTGAATGGCCCACGAGTAGAAATTCCAAGAGCAAATAAAGCAACAGTAGTTGAAATAAATGGGGAACAGAAACGTATCAGACAATTAGAGGAAATTGAAGCCTGCTTGGCGAAAGGAGGGAATCAACCGGCAACCGATCAACAAACGAAAAAGGGGCGTGGAAGACCGCGGAAAAAGAAGGGTTTGCCTGCTGAAAAAGAGGTAATTGTGAACGGGTCTCTTTTCGATTCTGATTTTGTTTTTCGTAAACAAGGATTGTTGCGTGAGGCTAGGGAGACAGTTGATCTGGGAAATTTAATTGGGGTAGTAACGGAGGGCCGTGAAGACGAAATTATCAGTGATATAGCGCGCCTAATTGAAGCGCGCAAACAAAAACTCTAGCAAACAATGAAAATGTTGTCGTGGAATGTTCGGGGGGATCGGAGCGTTGTCGAAAAGGAGATCGTTCCAACGCGTTCTACGCCAACATAGGTGTATTTTGGCTCTTCTACAAGAGACCAAAATGGAGAATGTAACAGAGGAGGTTGTTCGACAAATTTGGTGTGAGGACGTTGTAGAGTTTTGTTATGTGCCTTCGGATGGGAGAGCATGGGGAGTAATTGCAATTTGGGATCCAAAGAGCTTTCAATTAGAGTCGCAGGATAGGCAGAGGAACATGATTATTCTGATTGGTCGTTGGATACAAGATGATTGGGCGGCAGGATTGATTGGTGTGTATGCTCCGTGTACAAGCTTGGAGCAATGTTGCTATTGGGAGGAGATTAAAAACGTGGTGCAAGAGCATCGTATCGAATGGTGTATCTGTGGCGATTTTAATATGGTAACTAAAGAGGAGGAACGCACAGGCTTGGCACACAATGCTAGAGGTATGAGTATTTTTTGTGATTTCATAGAACATATTGGGGTGATTGACGTGCCAATGCAGGGGAAGAAGTTTACTTGGTTCGGTCCGGGGGGGTAAGGGAAGTCGTTTGGATCGATTCCTTGTGACACAAGAGTGGGTGAACAGATTTGAGGCGTTGACAGTAGTAAATTTGCCGAAGGAGTTGTCCGACCACTCGCCAATTTTACTTGTGGGTGATGTGTTTGACAGCGGACCAAAACCATTTCGATTCTACAATATATGGCTGAAAGATATATCAGCAATTGAGGAGGAATAGAAACGGCTAACTATGGATGATGAGGGTGCAGATATATCGCAGAAACTAAAAGGCTTGAAAAGGATGTTGAAAGGTTGGAATAGGGGTGTTGCGGATATAGAAAATCAGTATAGAAGTGTGGTTGCGGAATTGGACGAGTTGGATGCAAAGGTAGGGAATACGGGGCAGTCGAGGGATGATGTATCGCGGGCAAGGGATTTATATCAGCAACTGTGGAAGGTGTCGAAGTTGCGTGATTCTATTTGGCGGCAAAAATCACGCATGATTTGGTTAGCGGAGGGCGATCGTAATACGAGTTTTTATCACAAAATGGTGAAGATTAGACAGTTACAAAATCACATTACTGGCATACAAGTAGAGGACCGATGGGAAACTACTCCTGAAAGGATGAAGATTATGTTCCGAATGGAATTCCAGCGGCATTTTGATAAGCCAAAATCAGCGGGTTACATGGTTCCAAATGTGAATTTTGGAAGATTGTCGAGTGACCAGCAGCGGGGCCTTGAGGTGGCATTCTCGGAAGCGGAAGTAAGGGCAGCGATTGGGAGTTGTGAGGGGGAAAAGGCACCAGGCCCGGATGGCTTCCCTTTCGAATTTTTTAAACGAGGTTGGCTTTTTCTAAAGGAAGATGTGATGCGTTTTATGAATGATTTTTATGCTTCCGGTAGATTACCTCCAGGAGTAAACTCAACATTTGTTGTGCTGATTGCAAAAAAAGATTGTCCGCGCATGATTGGTGACTATCGCCCAATATGCTTATTGAATTCCGTTTACAAAATTTTGGCGAAATGCTTGGCGAAACGACTACAAGCGGTGCTACCTTCTCTGATTACTGATGTACAATATGCGTTTATCCGCGGGAGACAAATTTTGGATGGTATATTATTAGCTAATGAGGCAATCCATTCCATGAAGAAAAATAATTGGGCGAATGGAGGTTTAATTCTAAAATTAGACTTCGTGAAAGCCTATGATTGTAGATTGGGGATGCCTAAGTAGAATTATGTGCTGTATGGGATTTGGGGAGCGGTGGTGGGATTGGATAATGGAGTGTGTGAGTTCAGCTCGCCTATCGATTTTGATCAATGGGAGTCCGTTGAAGGAATTTCCGATGAGGAGGGGAATTAGGCAGGGTGATCCATTGTCACCTCGATTGTTTGTGATAGTCGCTGAGTTATTCCACCAATTCATGGTCAATGCGGAACGAGTGGGACTGGTCAAAGGAGTTCGAGTGGTGGGGGAGGTTATGTTGTCGCATTTACAATTTGCCGATGACACTATTGTATTCCTATAGGGTGATGTAGAGGGGGCGAGGAATTTAAAACGAGTTTTGACTTGTTTTGAGTATAAATCAGGCTTACAGATCAACTTTGATAAGTCTTGTTTGTATGGCATTGGTGTAGGCAATGAGTTAACGGTGGAATTTGCTTCGATTCTCGGTTGCTTCATTGGTGATTTACCGATCACATATTTATGGGTAAAGCTGGGAGTGCACCCGCGAGGGGAGGAAATATGGGAACCGTTGATCCGTAATGTGCGAAAAAAACTTGCTGGATGGAAGCGCAAGTCCCTTTCTTTTGCTGGCAGATTGCTCTTGATCAACACTGTTTTATCGGCGCTTCTCGTTTATTACATGGGAATTTTTATGGTCCCTAAAAAGGTGATTAGGCGAATTGATTGCATTCGAAGAAACTTCCTTTGGGGTGGTTCGGAAGAGAGATCGAAGATGAGCCGGATTAGATGGGATGTAGTGTGTAAACCGAAAAGGATGGGAGGGCTTGGGGTGGTGAACTTACATACCAGAAATTTGGCTCTCTTGGCCAAATGGGTTTGGCGCTTTGCACACTCGGATAAGTCTCTTTGGAAAGAGGTTATAAGGGCGAAATATGGGACGGAAGTAAAACAATGGAAAATACAGCATAAAGGTAAACGACATATGTCGGCAATGTGGAAACAAATTGTCGAGGTGCAGGAAGATGAATACGTGGATGCATTTATAAATGTGGATCAATTTATATGGCTTTTGGGGGAGGGGAATAAGGTGTTGTTCTGGTGGGATTGTTGGGCTATCGATGTACCGTTGAAGAACTTATATCCAAGGTTATTTGGTTTGGCGAGTAATAAAATGTGTTTAGTTCGTGAGATGTTGAGCTGCCCAAGCGGAGAATGGGTGACACTTTTTCGAAAGGAATTACGGGTGTTTGAAACAAAACAGCTTGATGAATTGAAAGCAAGTGTGGCAGCCGTGAAATTGCATGCGGGTGTATCGGATAGATTGGTTTAGAAACATGCAGTTTCGGGAGTATTCTCGGTGGGTAAATTACATGCTTTGATGTGTGCCGTTGGTATACCCGACACAATGAATGTGGGGATGGTATGGAACATGCCAATTGTGCCAAAAATCCAATGTTTCTTGTGGTTCATTATGGTTGATCGTTTACCGACTTTAAGAATGCTAAGTGATCGTGGAATTCCAGTACCATTAGATTCTCTTGGTTGCCGTTGGTGTGCTGATGGTGAAGACAGTTGCGACCATATTTTATGGTCGTTTCGGTTTGCTGTTGAGGTATGGTCATTTTTCTTCTCATGGTGGGATGTTGCTGTGGTACGGACGCGAACGGTGAGTGAGTTTATTGCACAATGTTGGATGAGTTGGTTTAGTGGGGAGATCCGAGCGTGGTGGGTGATAGGTTGTGCAAGCGTGTTATGGTCTTTATGGTTGGCACGGAACGAACTTATGTTCCAAGATCGCCGAGCGTCGAGTCGAGTGGTATTCTTTTTGGCCCAACTTTGGGCATTGTACTGGACTCGTGCGTTTATGCAAGAGTCTTTTGTGAATGAGGCGAGTTGGTGGACTTGTCCGCGGATTTGCTGGTCGGTGCAGCATGTAGTCAACTTGGATCGTTTGCACAGTGTGTGGATGCCTCCTGTGGAGGGTGTATGGAAATTCAATGTAGATGGAGCTGCAAGGGGGAAACCGAGAATGGCAGGGTGTGGAGGAGTCTTACGGGACTGCCATAGCCGTATTGTGGCAATTTTTTCAGGTTCGATAGGCATTGCGGATTCAAATGTGGCAGAGATTCAAGCGATAGCTTATGCATTGCGATTGTTATGCGAGATGCATTTGGGATCGGTGTCATCGATTGTGGTGGAATCTGATTCAATGGTGGCGATATCATGGATGCATCGTACAGAGAATCGTCCGTGGCAGCTTTGGCGATGGTTTCAGCAGATTGATGAGGACGTTTCCGTATTGCCTTGCGTGTGCTTCAACCATATCTATCGAGAAGCAAATGGGTTGGCGGATTCTTTGGCTAAGAGTGGAATTGTTAGGGGTAAATGGGTATGGTTGTATAGCAAATGACGAGTTTGTTTGTCCATTGGCATATGCACAACGATACTCTTTTCCTCTACTTAGGATTAGAGAGGTTTTTAATGAGGCCGTTGTGTAATGTGATTGTGTATGATTATTTGGCTAATAAAATCATACATGCTGTTCAAAAAAAATTAACTTATTCTTACTCCTATTGTTTATATTTTGTAGGAAAATGTTGAAGAGTGAATTTTGGTGTGGAGTACTTGGCTTGGACTTCTATTTAGATATTTCGATATCTTCATATTAGAATATATATTAAGAACTATTTATGTAACACCCGAGTTTAGGGGTCGGGTGAAAATAATAAAAAAATAATATTCTGAGATTCGGTTTTATAATTAAAATAATAAACTATTATTTTGAGCCTTGGGTTTTCAAACGAATAAATTATATTGGGCATGTTTTGGTTTTAAAGCCCAATTTCATGAAATTGGAAAATAGAAATAGTCATCCTCATTAATGGCATTTTGGTAATAAAAGGGACTTTCAAATTTAAATTCCCTTTTATTAAAATAGTTTCCTTGTCATCTTCTTCTCTCTTCACATTTCCCATTTTCAACGACATAGAGAAGCTCTCATCTCCAAATCACTATTCCATCTCATTTCTTCTTCATTGTTGGTCGGTTTTGAAAGGTAATTACATCCCCATTTTGCTCTCATCTTCCTCTCTTTGAAAGTACCATTAGATTTCATTTTCATCAATGTTTTAGAAATTTGGTTTTCCATGAAAAAATGTCAAAGGTTGAAGCTTTATGAGATTTTATCAAAGCTATTGATTTATTAATGTTAGATAAGTTGTTTTCAACCTAAGAGGTCCAACATATATGAATTTTAAAGTGTTTTATTAAGATTCTCAGATTTGGGTTTTAATGGGGTTTTTGAATGGTTTTAAGGTGAGTTTTAGGTGTGTTTAATGTTGGAAATTGAGGGCTATTGGTTGTATGTTGGTTGAGGATCGTTTTAGAAGCTTTTTAGAGGTGTTAGAAGTGTTTGAAACAAGAGTTTTGGGTTGAGTTTGAGGGCTGCTCGGGTTTGGAGTTTTGGGGTTGTTCTTGGCTTGAGAATCTTGTGTTTGATGCTTGAATAGTGTTCTGGGTTTGCTACATTGTTGTATGAGCTGATTCGAGGTTATTTTGTTTGTGTTGAGTTGATTAGAAGCAAGAGTTTGTGTTGGTGAAGCATCGGGAGTGAATCCGGAAGCTTGAAGGTCTTGGTTGCTTGGTTGTTGAGCTTGGAAGTGAAGGTGAGTGGTTAAATGTTTTAAATGGTCTTTGAATATTTGGTTCAAGCATGTGGACTAGGTTGGGCTTGGTAGACCTACCTAGAGTTGGGATTAGAGTGGTAGCCTAATCCCAAGCTATAGTTAAAGACTATGGTTGATCTTTGAAGGTGTTTATGCCTCATGTTTAATTGTGATTATGTTGGCTATGTATATGGTGTTATACATGTATGTTGAGGCGTGGATTGATGCATTGTTATATGCATGTGGTATGTGCATGATGTTAATCATGGTGAGTACGTGCTAAGCACTGAATTGGATATGAAAGGATGTTGTGAAAAGTTGTGGTTTGTGTTTAATATTGGCACTAGTATGCTTGGGTACAAATGATCGATCATTAGGATGTTTAGTGTGCACACATGAGTCAAATGTGCGCGTGGTCTTGATGATGGTAGTCATCAAGATGGAGTACGGGTTCGCCCGGAAAACCTTCTTATATTTATGATAGTCGGTGATGAGTGTAATCCCATCGACGGGGTGTGAGGATGAGTGGAATCCCCTCCGCGTGAACGGTGATGAGTGTAATCCCACCGTGAGGTAATAGTTGTTGTTGGATGTGAGTTCCAACGTGTTATCCGTGTATTCGAGTCATAGCTAGGTGCCAATATGAGATTATATATGTGCCATTATGATTTGAGATATGTTGACAATGTGGACTATTATATGTGTTTTCATATGATGTGATTATGGCTTGATGAGCATGGCATAATATTGATTATATGTTCATGCATCATGTGTATTTTGGCTCATGTGGATCGAAGGTAAGATCATACATTCTACCTTGGTTGTGCTCGTGTATGGACCCTGCATTGTCGAGGTTTGTTTTTAATGAGCTTACCCTCACTAAGCTTTACGTTTACCCTCTCTTTTGTTCGACAATGTAGATCCGTAGTTCGTGGGTTGCTAGTGCAAGAAGGGGCCTCCAAGTGTGCTTTGTGGTGCTATCTTAGCTATCAAGTATGGATATTTTAGTTAAAGGATGTAATGGTTAAGCAATGGGATATGTAATTGTTGCTTTGATGCTTTTGAAGTATGTTGGTGTTGGTTGTTTAGGAGCATGCTAGACTCCTTTTATGTATTTATGTTGGTTTGGCTTTTGGATGCCATGCTTGGGTTGAAAACCATGTTTAAATTGCCTATCTTGAATGCTTAAGTGTATGTCTTGTGAATAATGAATCTTGAATGTCATGTATGATCTTTTGAATGGATGCCCCTATCTTATATCCTTATGTAATTTGAGTATGTTTTCAATAGGCTGCATGCCTCTAGAGTGTGTTTGTATGTTGTGTATGCTTCTTGGGGTCGTTAAGGGCGATTGGATCATTTGGAGATGTTTAAAACTGATTTTGGAAATCCACATACTGCAGATGTTTCGAAACGGGTTGTGCTGTTTCAGAACGGGTGTGGTTCCAGGGCCCCCCGTATCGGAACGCGTTTCGGTACGGTTTGGCTACTGTGAGACCCTGTTTCGATACAAGTTTTGAAACATTTTGGCTACTGTGATTGCCTGTTTCGAAACGGGTATCGGAACGCCTAGGCGAAATGGGACCCTGTTCCGAAACGGGGTGGATGTGTTCCGGTACGAGTGTCTGGCTTTTTAAACTGGAGCCCGTGTTTCGAAACGGGCGATATCTGTTTCGAAACACAGGCCTGAAAATGGGCTTTTTGACATCTCTAAAGGGTCTCAAGGTTTGGGCTTAGGCCCTGTTTGCTGTTAGGCTTCTCGTGAGCCTTGTTTCCGTTGTCGCTTCACACATAAGTTAAATTAACGCATCTAGACAAGATAATAAATGAAAAAGTTTTTCTTGGGTCGGTAACCGAAGTGAAGCCTTAACGGGTTTCGCCTTGGTTATCCCCGTGTAGCCCACTTGGATCGATCAAGCGCCCGGACCGGGACTTGGGGATTACACTTTTTGGTATCAGAGCCTAAGGTTTCCGAGACCTTGGGCAGGTAAGTGAGGTAAGTTGAGTTTTTGTATGGATATACACGGTGTTTGCTTGCCATGTAAGCATGTTTGCTTGTTTATCAAGTATGCCTCGTTGTATGCTTGTTTGAGCATGTATGTATGTTGTTTTGGTTGAAGCATGTTGTGTAGAGTCCCATTGCTACTATTACATCGGAAAAAGAATTTTTAAAGTGAGGGAACATACTTGAGCCACTTGGAACCCTTGCCTTGTTGACCCTATCTGTTGTGCTTTGTCATTGTTGTTGTTGTTGTTGTTTGTGAGCACGATGTCGAGGCTGAGAGGTAGGCCGAGGGTGGTTCGTCAGGAACCACGTGTTGTGGCTCCTGTTGATGAGCCGGTGGTTGGGGTTGAGGCTCATGTGAAAGAGCCTACTGCTGGAGTTGGAGCTCCTCTACCACTACCACCACCTCCTCCGCCTGGTGAGGGAGGCGAGGCTGGATTCGAGGGAGAGGGACCTCAGTTTGGCCAAGGTGGCCAAGGTCCTGCTGGAATAGATATGGCTCCGCTTGTACAAGCTATAGCGGGAGCATTTCAGGCCGCAGTTGCCGGTGCTCAGGCTGCAGCTCAGCCTAGAGGTGATGATGCCAGTTTACCGTTGGAGAGGCTCCGTAGCCTAGGGGCAGAAGAGTTCAGAGGGTCTACACCTGAGAGATCCGAGTTGTTGTTGGAGAAGACTGTCCGTATTTTAGCTTAGATGGGTTGTGTTGGTGCCCGTAAGTTGGGCTGTGTGATTTCTTTGCTGCAGGGTGATGCCTACACTTGGTGGGTCACCATTACTACTGGGGTTCCAGAGGCTGAGATTGGATGGGATTTCTTTGAGTCTGCATTCCGGAAAAGATACTTGGGGCCGAGATATCTTAATGAGGAGAAACGAGAGTTTATGGTTCTAGTTCAGGGAGATGCTTCTGTGACTGACTATGAGATTCGTTTTGTTCGTTTGAGTCAGTATGCTCCAGAGTTAGTTCCTACTGAGAGGGACCGTTGTAACCGTTTCAGATATGGGCTTCATGAAGAAGTTAAGAGGTATACTTTAGCTTCTGATTATACAAATTTTGATGTCTTGGTTGCTAGGGCCAAGGACATTGAGCACAGCTTGGGGCTGACCAAGCGTTTTGGTGTTGGTTGTTTAGGAGCATGCTAGACTCCTTTTATGTGTTTATGTTGGTTTGGCTTTTGGATGCCATGCTTGGGTTGAAAACCATGTTTAAATTGCCTATCTTGAATGTTTAAGTGTATGTCTTGTGAAGAATGAATCTTGAATGTCATGTATGATCTTTTGAATGGATGCCCCTATCTTATATCCTTATGTAATTTGAGTATGTTTGCAATAGGGTGCATGCCTTTAGAGTGTGTTTGTATGTTGTGTATGCTTCTTGGGGTCGTTAAGGGCGATTGGGATCATTTGGAGATGTTTAAAACTGATTTTGGAAATCCACAAACTGCAGATGTTTCGAAACGGGTTGTGCTATTTCGGAACGAATGTGGTTCCAGGGCCCCCGTATCGGAACGCGTTTCGGTACAGTTTGGCTACTGTGAGCCCATGTTCCGATACAAGTTTCGAAACACTTTGGCTACTGTGATTGCCTGTTCCGAAACGGGTATCAGACCACCTAGGCGAAATAGGACCATGTTTCGAAACGGGGTGGATGCGTTCCGGTACGGGCGTCTGGCTTTTTAAACTGGAGCCCGTGTTTCGAAACGGGCGATGTCTGTTTTGAAACACATGCCTGAAAATGGGCTTTTTGACATCTCTAAAGGGTCTCAAGGTTTGGGCTTAGGCCTTGTTTGCTGTTAGGCTTCTCGTGAGCCTTGTTTCCGCTGTCGCTTCACACATAGGTTAAATTAACGCATCTAGACAAGATAATAAATGAAAAAGTTTTTCTTGGGTCGGTAACCGAAGTGAAGCCTTAACGGGTTTCGCCTCGGTTATCCCCGTGTAGCCCACTCGGATCAGTCAAGCGCCCGGACCGGGACGAGGGGTTACAATTTAGTTTTTTTAGAATTTATTTTCGATGTTATTTTTTATGATTTAATATTAATTACATTTTAGTTTACTTATTCACTTTAAAATATTATAATTATCCATTCGTATTGAGAAAAATAAAAAGTGATATCACTTTTATGCAATTTTATTTTTTTCACGAATGGTATTTTTAATAATTTAAAATTTTTAAACGTAAATTATAATAATTGATTAGTGACGAGATAAGTCTAAATAACTGCACATAACCAACAATGAGGCTTTTATCTCTAATAAAATTACATATGTGACAATTTTTCTATAACTATTGAAAATACATTTAGAGACAATATATTCATCACAAAAATAATTATTATGACAAGTTTTTTTGGTCACAACTTTATTTTTTAGTATCAAATAAATTAGTTTAAAGAGTTATTGTGACTATTTAATTTATCACCATTGTTAATGCTTATAGTGTTCAATACTTGTTCACAAAATTTGTTATTGTGACTTCTTTTCTTTGTCACAAAATATATTTTGTGACAAGTACAAATATCACAATTGCTAATGTTTATTGTGTTAAACATTTGGTCACAAAAAATAGTTATTATGGCATTATTGTTGGTCACAAAATATATTTTTAGTGTCCAACAAATTTATCACAATTTCTATTGATTGTAGTGTCAAATATTTTTTCACAAAAAAATAACAAATTGTGACAAGCTTTTCATCACAACATTTTTTCTCAATGTCGAAAATAATCTCACGAAAGATACAGTTATTAGTGTCGAAAAGATGATCAAAAAAATTTACAACTATGACCATTTTGGTACAACTGTCATTAATATAATAGTGACAGAGTTATTAGTAACGAGTGGTGACGACTTAAAAATTTTGTCATTGTATTTTAGTGTCTAAATTTAATATTTTTAGTGACCATTTTCATTGTCACTAAAAGTGCTTTTCTCTGTAGTGTAGGAACACCAAAAAGGGGTGGAGGATTTCAATTTCCATAAATGAAAATCATTTGTCTCTTTTCGGTGCCCTTTTCCCTCAACACTAAAAATAAATTCTAAACTCTAACACTAAATTCTAAATCTTAAATCTTATACCCTATATGTAGGCTCATTACATATATTACATATATATTTTTTATGTAGGTATGGAAATATTCTAAATATCAATCCATCTATTGTATGGAGTATCATAATAATTGATTTTAATTATAGTAATAAAGATACCATAGTTTTATTTATGACTTTGTTCGAACATTATACTATATTTTTATAACTGTAATTATATCTATTATAATTTTAACTTGAAAAAGTACCCGGCTAAAAGAAAAGTGTCATTTCCATTCGATTAAATTTCTTTTCTTTACTAACATATGGTATTTTATAGTCCATGGATAACTTTGAATATAAAAAAATCAGCTCTCTTTATTCGCATGGGTGAATATATATAATTTAGTGAAAGTGGACGTCGAAACATTTTAGTATGTGATTTATAAATTTATCATCTTCATAATTATTTTTGCTCGGCAATAATAAGAGACCATTTCTTAATACCATTTTATTCCCAAATTCATTTTCAATTAGCTTACAAACTTTTTTTTGTCTTCATCTATATTTGTTATTTTAGTACTGCTCTTGCCCCAAATGGAAATTAATGCTTTACATATAATATGTATGTGCTTTATTTGATGACCCTCACCCACCCGTGCACTACTTTATACATGTGCAAATAAAATTAATTTACATATATTCATTTTAATATGTAATCCCATTTTTTATTGCACTCATATTTGTTTAATATCATCTTTACCTATCATACTCTATTCACAATAATTATGTCCACCAAAATTTAAAATGAGTCTAATTATTTATTAAAGATTTTATCAGTTAAATGTATTTAAATATAATAATATTCTACATCAATACAATAAAAACTAAAACTAATTGAGATTCATTAATTGACTGAGTGACTCAAAATACTAATATTGTCTCATCTTGAATGAGTTCGAATCATGACATTTAACTTGATAATGTAATTATCTCTCTACTTATTAAAATTCATTCAAAATATTACATGGACAAAGATTATATTTTTTGGTTGCTTTCCTGGTTCCCCACAGATTTGCTCTGACAAATCTAGACTAACTCGCGCGCACACTTGGTTCTGGTGGGTGAGTCTCCCAGCGTAGATTTTCTGCATACACAAGGCATCGAACTCGAGACATGCTTAAGCGATATCAAACTGCTTACCACTTGGACCAACCTCGTTGGTGACAAAGATAATATTATTATATCCAACAATTATCTAATAAAATATCAATCGTACATGAAATTTATTTCGAAATACATTTAAAAGAGTAAGGTAGAGTACATAGCATCAAAATAGAAAAGCTTTACAGCTGAAATACGAATCTAAGCCTTTATACTTAACCTACCATTGTTGGAGTCATGCAGTCCCTACGTGAATATTATTGTAATCCATGACTGTAAGCAATTTACGAGATTTGGAAAATATTTACTCAAAACAATATGTTAAGCTAGGCATTTGGTTTCGATTTTTGGCTTACAGAAGCATGTCCACCTCCAGGACTGTGCCCTGGGTTGGTGGGTCGGAAACCTTCTTTATCACCGTTAATGGAGTGCTTTCCATCAATGGAGCTAACTCTTCCTGCAGGTTTTTGTTCAGTTTCTTCATCATCTTCTCCGAATGAATGTCCGGCACCGGGACTGTTCCCTGGTGTCGTGGGTCGAAAAGCATCTTTGTAACCATCAACCGAGACACCGAAATCCGAGCTTTTACTTGGCGTAGGAGGTGGGAGCACTTGTTTTCTTACGGAACGGTGGCGGGCGAAACTCGGTCGACCGCGGCCTTCGACGGCTGCAGGTTCGTGGCCATTTTCGTGCATGACAGATTTCTCAGTTTGGCTGGTTTGCTTTGGTTCATCAATTGATTTTATTGGTCTTCCATCAGCTGGGAAAACTAAATAATGGCAGCAGACAATCATTGCTAGAATAAAAGCAGCTCTCAACTCCATAACTGGGAAACTAAAAGCTTGGAATTCAACGATTAAGAGATATTCGAGAAGGCAAAAGATAAGATTATGAACAATGAAGTGATTGATGAGTTATGATATTCCATGCTGGGGATTTATAATGTCAGGAGTCATGGCCCTGTGAGGATCCCAACCGCTAATTATGCGTAAACTTAATGATTACGACGCACAAAAATCCGCAATCAGTTTTTTTTTTATGTCTCAATAGTAAAAATAAATAAATTTTAAGTCATAATTTTAAATTTTAAACTATAAATTTTACAAAATACCTCATACTCACAATTTTTTAAACTCTAACTTTAACCTTAAACTTAATTTTTTAATGTATGAACATAAATAAAAGTAACAAAAAGGATCACAACTATACCTTTTCTCAAGGACAAGAGGCGCACGTTTAGAAATTCTCTCGACGCACGATAGCGCGACTTTCGTTCTTGTCGTTGATTTCTTCATGCGCTCGATTCGATTTGGGTTTTCTTAGTCTTTCTAAATTTTTTCTTGGATTACTAGATGCATGACGAATGGATAGCAAGCTAGTTCGATGAACTAGAGGAAGCTTTTTTGTGGGAGGTGAGGATCAATCTCTTCAATTCTTTGCACCAGTGGCTCAGGATGGGGAGACTCTGATGGTCCCCCTTTGGAGGTGTTCGATTCTGGGATTCGTACATGGCAAACTTCGTTGGTTGCGCAATTCTTGGGTAAGCCTTCTTGTAGAACTAATTGTTTTGATATGGAGTAATAATTGAAAAATGTTTTGGACTAAATTGAAAAGATTATCATATATGCGACCTTGTTGAAGATGGACCATTCATCCCAACAAGAAGAAAGGCGGAGTGGAATGCCAACGACAAGAAGATGATGGAGCTTAATTGCAAAGCCTTGCTCTTCATCTTTTGTGCTTTAGGCCCGAAGGTATATGCCCAAGTGTCTTCTTGTGAGAGTGTCAAGGAAGTATGTGACAAGCTTGAAGTCATATACGAGGGAACAAACGAAGTAAAGGAGACCAAGATCGGCCTCCTCAACCACGAGTATGAGAACTTCAAGATGGATTCGGAAGAGGATATTGAGAAGATGTTCCATCGATTCTCCACCATCATCGATGTACTAAAAGGCTATGGAGAAGTCATTCCAGAAGAAAAGCTTGTCCAAAAGCTTATATATTCCCATCCCGAGTCATGGGACTCGAAAAAGACCGCCATCATCGAAGCCAAAGATCCCAAGACCTTGAAGCTTGATGAACACATGGGGTCACTTCTCACTCACCAAATCATGAAGAAAGACAAAGAAGAGAAGAAGAAGAAGGAAGAGATAAGAAAGATGGGGAAGAAGAAGATCATGGAGCTAGGCATCAACGCAAGTGTCGTTGCTCTCAATTCCTCTATATGCCATCATGTAGAACTAAGTGAGGAGGAAAGCGAAGATGAAGAGATGACCTATCGCTTCAAGAAATTCACCTGGTTCATGAAGAGTGAATTGAAGAATTCTAAGCATAAATCGAAGAAGAAGACGAAGGATTCCCACAAGTCCAACAAAAAGGGATCATCTTCAAAGAAAGCATATGTGGCGACAAGAAGTGATGAAGACTCCACCGATGATGAGGTAGCCCACCTATGTTTCATGGCCCTCAATGAGGGGAAGGTAACTTCTAACTCATCTTGCTCAAATTCTTATTCATTTGATGAGTTACAAGAAGCCTATGATGAATTGGTTTTTAAATTCAAGGTTTCATTTTCGAAAAACAAGAAATTGATTTAAAAGTCAATAACCGAAAATGATTTGCTTTCTAAAACCAATTTAGAGTTTGAAGCAAAAATCAAAGATTTTGTACTTAAAGTTTCAATTTTACAAGAATTGCTTCAAACGATTGAAAAAGATCATCAAAAGGAGATTGGTGATCTTAAGAAGGAAAAAGATTTGGTTTTCAATGAACTTCAAAAGAAAAACAATTTGGGAAAATCAAATTTTTATGTTAGACAATCTAATGCTCCTAGTTTTTTAATTGGAAAATTTTTTAGAAGTATTTGGGTCCCAAAAGGACTAAGTACTTCAACTAAAAAGGATGAAATTGAAAAATGGATTCCTAAGGGGACTAAACTTTGTGCCACTAACATCTATAAATCCAAAGCAATTTGGATACCAAAAATTACTTGATTGTCTTTTGTTAGGTGTGATGGAGAGTGATCAACAAGTCTAAATTTGAGGGGGAGCTCCATGCACACAAAGAAAGCACTTGAAGAATGAAGGCTTCACATCCTCCCTTGGATTCAAGTGTGGTAAAATTGAGTTGAATTCATTTGTCTTTCATTTGATTTATTTATTTTTAATTCAACTAGATTTATCATGTGTTGGACTAACATTGTTTGATGTTTTGAGTAAAGGGGGCCAATTTTAAAACCAAAAGTTTTTAATTGTGTCAAAAAAAAAATTAAACCTCCCAAGTTATTTTGAGCCTAATGTCTTTTTAAATTCTTTTTGATATAACAAAAAGGGAAATGGTTTGAAAATTTAATATTTCAAGAGAATAAAAGGGAGCTTTAATTTCATTCAAATTTTAATCTCTTATTCAAATTTTTAAAATACAAAGGGGAGAGAATCCCGAACAATTTTTCAAGTTGGTTTTATTATATCAAAAAGATGGAGATTGTAGAACTAATTGTTTTGATATAATAATTGAAAATGTTTTGGACTAAATTGAAAAGAATTTAAAATATGTTTTTAGTCAAAAAAAAACTTGAAAATATGTTTAAGGGTTTTACAAGGTTTTGGAATGATTTAAAGTATATTTAAAGTAGTAAAAAATATGTTTTAAATGTAACCATACCGATACGGTGTGGGACTGTATCGATACTCTTTAGGGTTTTAACTATAGTGATTTTCCAATAGCCAAAACAAGTACTGATACACTTTGTCGTACCGATATGGCGTGCTTTAAAATACCCAACAGCTACTTCGCGTATCGATACGCCCAACTACCCCCACGGTCTTTTAAATTGCAGTACCGTACCGATACGCTTGCCACGCGTATCGATACGCACCAACTTGAAATGCTCAACGGTTATTTCCTTATCGGGACCGTATCGATACAGATCCAAGGGTATCGATACGCCAAGCTGTAGAACTACATTTATGGTGAGAAATAAAGGCTCCAACGGCTCTAATTCAAACCCAACGGTCCTCAACGGCTACAAACTTAATTAGAAGTATAAAAAGGGACCTCCAATCATCAAGAGATTGTTAATGCTTCAATTGTCAATAACATTATGATAAAAGATTGTCTTTAGAGCTAAATTGTTTATTTCTTGTATAAACAACATTTGTGAGCCAAACATTGTCAAATTTGCTCAAGTGATTAGGTTTTGGGTGAGGGCTTAATTGTGCAAACAAATACCTATTAGAGGGATTTCGTGTTTGCTTTGAATTCTCTTTGTACAAGAGTGTCTTGGTTAATCTTTGGGTAGAAAGATTAACCGATTTGTAAAGGTTGCCTCCTTAGCCTAGAAAAGGGGAAGAATTCTTAGTGAATTGGTGAAATCCTTAGTGGTGTGCTACGGTAGTAGATGTAGGCTCTAGGTTAGAAAGTCGAACCGCTCTAAATCTCGTGTTAATTTTTTTTATCATTTTACCACCACCATAAACACCCAAAAATCAACCTTCTTCACCATTTGGCAAGCATATCGGTTGTGACCATCGAGCTCAACAATCAGTATCAGAACGAGGCTCAATTGATCGGGATTAACATCCTATTGAGGTGATCCGATAAGCTCGATACATCATTCCAACCAACTGAAGCAATGGCGCACTCAATCGACAAGCCACCATTCTTCAACGGTGAACATTATGCCTATTGGAAGAATATGATGAAGTTCTTCATCAAGGGTAAAGATTATCATCTATGGGACCTTGTTGAAGATGAATCATTCGTCCCAACAAGAAGAAAGGCAGAGTAGAATGCAAACGACAAGAAAATGAAGGAGCTTAATTGCAAAGCCTTGATCTTCATCTTTTGTGCTTTATGCCCGGATGTATATGCTCGAGTCTCTTCTTGTGAGAGTGTCAAGGAAGTATGAGACAAGCTTGAGGTCACATACGAGGGAACAAACGAAGTAAAGGAGACCAAGAACGACCTCCTCAACCACGAGTATGAGAACTTCAAGATGGATCCGGAAGAGGATATTGAGAAGATGTTCCATCGATTCTCCACCATCACCAATGGACTAAAAGGCTATGGAGAAGTCATTCCAGAAGAAAAGTTTGTCCGAAAGCTTATATACTCCCTTCTCGAGTCATGGGACTCGAAAAAGATCGCCATCATCAAAGCCAAAGATCTCAAGACCTTGAATCTTGATGAACTCATGGGGTCACTTCTCATTCACCAAATCATGAAGAAAGACAAAGAAGACGATAAGAAGAAGGAAGAGATAAGAAAGATGGGGAAGAAGAAGATCTTGGAGCTAGGCATCAACATAAGTGTCGTTGCTCTCAATTCCTCCACAAGCCATCATGTAGAACTAAGTGAAGAGGAAATAGAAGATGAATGGATGACCTATCGCTTTAAGAAATTCACTTGGTTCATGAAGAGCGAATTGAAGAATTCTAAGCATGAATCGAAGAAGAAGATGAAGGATTCCCACAAGTCCAACAAAAAAATCATCTTCAAAGAAAGCATATGTGGCAACATAGAGTGATGAAGACTCCACCGATGATGAGGTAGCCCACATATGCTTCATGGCCCTCAATAAGGGGGAGGTAACTTCTAACTCATCTTGCTCAAATTCTTATTCATTTGATGAGTTACAAGAAGCTTATGATGAATTGGTTTTTGAATTCAAGGCTTCATTTTCGAAAAATAAGAAATTGATTTCAAAGTTAAAAATTGAAAATGATTTGCTTTCTAAAACCAATTTAGAGTTTGAAGCAAAAATCAAAGATTTTGAACTTAAAGTTTCTAGTTTACAAGAATTGCTTCAAATGATTGAAAAAGATCAACAAAAGGAGATTGATGATCTTAAGGAGGAAAAAGATTTGGTTTTCAATGAACTTCAAAAGAAAAACAATTTGGGAAAATTAAATTTTTATGTTAGACAATCTAGTACTCCTAGATTTTTAATTGGAAAAGTTTTTAGAAATATTTGGGTCCCAAAAGGACTAAGTACTTCAACTAAAAAGGATGAAATTGAAAAATGGATTCCTAAGGGGACTAAACTTTGTGCCACTAACATCTATGGATCCAAAGCAATTCGGATACCAAAAAATACTTGATTGTCTTTTGTTTGGTATGATGGAGAGTGATCAACAAGTCCAAATTTGAGGAGGGGCTTCATGCACACAAAGAGATCACTTGGAGAAGGAAGGCTTCACATCATCCCTTGGATTCAAGTGTGGTAAAATTTAGTTGAATTCATTTGTCTTTCATTTGATTTATTTATTTTTAATTCAACTAGATTATCATGTGTTGGACTAACATTGTTTGATGCTTTGAGTAAGGAGGAGCCAATTTTAAAACCAAAAGTTTTTAATTGTGTCAAAAAAATTTAAACCTCTCAAGTTATTTTGAGCCTAATGTCTTTTTATATTCTTTTTGATATAACAAAAATAGGGAGAAATTGTTTGAAAAATTGATTTTTCAAGAGAATAAGGAGGAGCTTTAATTTCATTCAAATTTTAATCTTTTATTCAAAATTTTAAAATACAAAGGGGAGAGAATCTTAAACAATTTTTTAAGTTGGTTTTATTATATCAAAAAGGGGGAGATTGTAGAACTAGTTGTTTTGATATAATAATTGAAAAATGTTTTGGACTAAATTGAAAAGAATATAAAATATGTTTTTAGTCATAACAACTTGAAAATATGTTTAAGGGTTTTACAAGGCTTTGGAATGATTTAAAGTACATTTAAAGTAGTCAAAACCATGTTTTAAATGTAACTGTACCGATACGATGTGGGACCGTATCGATACTCTTTAGGGTTTTAACTACAGTGATTTTCCAGTAGCCAAAACACGTACCGATACGCTTTGCCGTATCGATATGGTGTTCTTTAAAATACCCAACGACTAGTTCGCATACCGATACGATTGTATCGCGTACCGATATGCCCAAATACGTCCAACGGTCATTTTTCCCAACGGTCTTTTAAATTGCAAGACCATACCGATACGTTTTCCACGTGTTTCGATACGCACCAGCTTGAAGTGCTCAACGGCTATTTCCTTATCGGGACCGTATCGATATGAATTCAATGGTATCGATACGCCAAGCTAAAGAATTGCATTTATGGTGGGAAATAAAAGCTCCAACGGCTCTAATTCAACCCCAACGGTCCTCAACGGCTATAAACTCAATTAGGAGTATAAAAGGGACCTCCAAGCATCAAGAGATGGTTAATGCTTTAATTGTCAGCAACATTATGATAAAAGAATGTATTTAAAGCTAAATTGTTTATTTCTTGTATAGACAACACTTGTGAGTCAAACATTGTCAAATTTGCTCAAGTGATTAGGTTTTGGGTGAGGGCTTAATTGTGCAAACAAATACCTATTAGAGGGATTTCGTGTTTGCTTTGAATTCACTTTGTACAAGTGTGTCGTGGTTGATCTTTGGGTAGAAAGATTAACCGGTTTGTAAAGGTTGCCTCCTTAACCTAGAAAAGGGGAAGAATTATTAGCGAATTGGTGAAATCCTTAGTGGTGTACTAAGGTAGTGGATGTAGGCTTTGGCTTAGAAAGTCGAACCACTCTAAATCTAGTGTTAATTTTTCTTATCCTTTTTTCACCACCATAAACACCCAAAAATCAACCTTCTTTACCACTTGGCAAGCATATCGGTTGTGACCATCGAGCTCAACAATTGGTATCAGAACGAGGCTCAATTGATCGGGGTTAACATCCTCTTATAACTTGGAGACTCATAATACAAGATTGTGCTCCATTGTTGGACAGAATTTCTGCAAAGCTTTAAAGTTGGCAGGCTAGGCATCTCTCTTATGTTGGTAGATGTCAACTGATACAGTCTATTCTCTTCAATATTCATGAGTATTGGAGCCGACAGTTGGTTCTTTTGGCTGATGTTATAAAAAGGATAAATCAGCTTTGTTCCCGATTCTATTGAAAGGGCGAGGACAAAGTGGTAAAGGGGGCTCGGGTGACCTGGTCCAACATTTGTTGTCCAAAATCTGAGGGAGGCCTTGGCTTAAAGGATGTTACAACTTGGAACATTGCTTGTTTCATTTTACTTATTCGTAAGGTGTTGTTGAAGGAGGGTTCAATTTGGGTGGCTTGGATTCATGAGAATGTTGTAACCCCCTCGTCCCGGTCTGGATGACTGACCGGTTTGAGTAGGCTACACGGGGAAAACTGAAATGAAACCCGCTAAGGCCCCAATTCGGTTAGCAACCCTAGAAAATTTCTTTTAATTATTATCTAGTCTAAAGGCATTCAAACATCCTATGCGTGACACGACAGCGAAAGGACAACAAGCGATACGAACAACCAAGCAAACAATTTAAAAGAGTCTATTTTAGTTTATTCAGCAGGTCGTATCGATACTCTTGAAGAGGGTATCGATACGCCTTGACCAGGTCAACAACCCATAGTCAACATAGGGAGACCGTATCGGTACACTGGTTGACCGTACCGATATGCCCTCACTAGTCAACTTCTTACGGTCAACGATACAAGACCGTACTGATACACACTAGACCCGTACCGATACGCCAAAATCTCGTCAAATTCTCAGATTTCCAAAGAGGCTTAGGCGTACCGATACGCCCTGCACTACAGCACTAAAAAATGCAGCAAAACGCAACAAGACTCGACCCTAGATGCAAATTAAGACTCTCCTAACCACACACAACATACATACATCATCCCACATCAATGAAACAACATACGAGTCATTCAAACGAACAAGGAACATACAATCAAGGAATCATACATTTACCATGAAGAGACATTTAAAGCATTTATAAGATTTCATGCTTTAGACAAACACACATAGCATTCATGGGAAGAGTACAAGTCTTCAAACATAAGGCAAATATGCGTCAAGTAGATATGGTCCACAATCCACAACACAAGGGCATACACATGGCCAACATAAAATCAACAATTTAACATGCTCATCTAAACACAAAATCAACTAAGGAGTTTGACACCAACTCCTACAAGTCTACACCCCCATCATCTAGGCATTATTACAAATACGTAAATCATACTTGAGCTACTTTGAGAACTCCAAAAGCTCCTCCCTTGCCCACTTGCCTCCCGAACTCTAACGATCTGCATGTTGGAAATAAAGGAGAGCGTAAGCTAACAAGCTTAGTGAGAGAAGCTCTATAATTCAACAAGCATGCAGTTTTCAAAACACTTTTCATAATTGACAATAAATCAATGGATGCACGAATGATTATCACAACAAGACTACACATGGCTTGCACATGCACAACCAAAATACACACGGTGGGACCACACATTACCGTTCGACTAGTAGTTTTCCGATGAGACCACTCATCACCTTACTCTACTACTAGTCACTACCAGTGGGACCACACATCACCGTAGTTTAGATAACCATCACGTGAGGCTCGACTTCTACACGACTACACAACAACAACGGTGTAAAACAACTCGAGATGCACATGATACCACAACATATAACCATTCATCAACACATGACAAATATGTAGGAGTAGTAACTTACACTCGGGTTTAGGTGAACCCTCAAGGTCCCACCCAAACCCCCAAGAGTTCCATTTCGAAAACAAACCATAGTTTGATATTTCTACTCACCGTTGCTACCCAAAAGAAGCTGAAAACCAAGCTCAAGTCTCCAAATTCTCTAGATTCGTCCCCGAAGCTTCACCAACTAAATTCCTTGCTTCTAATCATCCCAACACAATTAAAATAACCACAAATATGTTTACAATTCAATGTAGTCAACCCGGAACACAAACCAAGCACAAAACACAAGATTTCAACTAAAGACAAATCCCAAATTCCTTATTCCCGAGCAGCCCCTAAGCACAACCTAAAACCAATGATTCCAACACTTAAATTACTCCCAAAAGCCTCCAAAACAACCCTTACATATAGCCTAACCATCAGCCATCAAATTTCCACCTTTAACACCCCCAAAACTCAACCTAAAACCTTTCAAAAACCCCTCTAAAACCCAATTTCGGGAAACACCATAAAACCATGTAAAAATCTACTATGTTGGACCTTATAGATAGTAAACAACTCATATATCATTAACAAATCAAAATCTTAAGTTAAAGATAGTAAAGATGACATTTTTAATCTAAAAACCCAAAACTTCAAATTCCAAATTCATGAACCATAATGAAAACTAAAGGTGCTAACTTGTAGAGGAGAAGGAGGACAAGCCAAAAATGGTTTTACCTTTCAAAAATCACCCAAGATCAAGAAGAATGGTGATGGAATAGTGAAAGGGAGAGGGAGAGCTCTTTGGTCTTTGAAATGGGGAAGTGAAGAGGGAAGAAGATGGTGAATAGCTCTTTTAAAATTAAAAATGGGTTTTTAATTCCACAAGTCCATTTATTTACACTTTTGCCATTAATGAGATGGCTATCTCAAATATTGTAAATTCCATGGATTTGGGCTTTAAAATCAAAACAAGTCCAACACAAAATATTTGTTTTGAAACCCGATGCCCAAAATATTATTTTAATTATGAAATCAAAACCCGAAACATTATTTTAATATTATTTTCACCCAACCCTCAAACCCGGGTGTTACAACTCTCCCCCACTTAAGGAATTTCATCCCCAAAATTACCTGACGGAAACAAGTACGGAAACTGCTCAAGCATATCAGCCTTCCTCTCCTACGTGGCCTCTTCCACACCTCTATGTCTCCACAACACCTTGACCAACTCTATGGTCTTGCCACGCAACACCTTGCTATCAGAAGCAAGTATCTCAACTGGTTCTTCATTGTAAGACAAATCCGGATTCAACTCTATCTCCTCAACGGGCGTAACATGGGACGGATCCAATCTATACCTCCTAAGCATCGACACGTGAAAGACATCATGGATCTTCTCTAACTCGGAAGGCAATCTCAACCGATAAGCTACTAGCCCAATCCGATCAACTACCTCATAAGGCCCAATGAATCTTGGGCTTAACTTGCCCTTCCTCCCAAACCTCATCACCTTCTTCCAAGGTGAGACTTTCAAAAATACTTTATCCCCCACAGAATACTCTTCCTCTTTCCTCTTTAAGTCGGCATAGGACTTCTGTCGATCTAAAGCTGCATTTAAACGGTCACATATAAACTTTACCTTCTCGTTGGTGCCCTTAAGCAAATCGGGCATCGGTACAAGTTTCTGTCTGGCTTCGGCCCAACAAACCGGAGTTCTACACTTCCTACCATACAAGGCCTCATACGAAGCCATCTGAATACTCGACTAAAAACTGTTGTTATACGCAAACTCTACTAACGGTAGATGTTTCTCCCACGACCCCTGAAAATCAATGATACAACATCTCAACATATCTTCCAACACCTGAATCACTCTCTCAGACTGACCATCTGACCGCGGATGATACGAAGTGCTGAAGTTCAACCAAGTACCCAAGGCTTGATGCAAACACTCCCAAAATCTAGTTGTAAATCTCGGATCTCGGTCTGACACAATCGATTTCGGTACCCCATGTAGTCTCACTATCTCACAGATATACAGATCGGCCAACTTGTCTAAGGTATAGGTGGTATGAACTGGTATGAAGTGGGCACACTTAGTAAACCTATCCACAATCACCCACACTCAATTCTTCTTCGAAGGAGTCAACGGTAGCCCCGACACAAAATCCATGGTGATATGTTCTCACTTCCATTCCGAAATCTTTAACGGTTGTAACAATCCTGAGGGAAACTGATGCTCGATCTTGACCCTCTGACAAACCATACACCTACTGACAAACTCGGTCACGTCCTTCTTCAAACCAACCCAATAGTACTCCTCTTTTAACCCTCTATACATCTCCGTGCTACCCGGATGCATAGCAAAAGGAATATTATGAGCTTCATTCAAGATCGTACGCCTCAACTCGGCATCCTCCGGAACCACTATCCTATCCTTGTAACACAGGATCCCATTCTCACCGAAACAATACTCGGTAGGCCAATCTTCGGCGATGTCTTGCACGTGAGGTGCCAAAGACTCATCTCGTAATTGCTTCTCTCGAATTAACTGAACTAATGAAGGCTTAACCTGAAGCTCGGCTATCAACCCACCATCCTTAGACACACTCAACCTCACAAACATAGCTCGTAACTCAATGGCCTCTTTTCTACTCAAGGCATCGGCCACTACGTTTGCCTTACCCGGATGGTACTCTATCGTGAGGTCATAATCCTTGAGAAGCTCTAACCACCTACGTTGCCTGAGGTTCAACTCCCTCTAAGACATCAAATACTTCAAACTCTTGTGGTCGGTATACACGGTGCACTTCTCACCATAGAGACGATGTCTCCAAATCTTCAATACGAACACCACTACGGCTAGCTCTATATCATGGGTGGGATAATTCTTCTCATGAACTTTTAACTATCGCGAAGCATATGCTACCACCTTACCCTCTTGCATAAGCACACAACCTAGCCCTACATAGGATGCATCACTATAAATCACAAATTCTACCCCCGGTTCAGGCTGAATCAAGATGGGAGCTTCGGTCAAAGCTTTCTTCAATTTCTCAAACGCTTCTTGTCTTGCATCTGACCACTCATACGAAACATTTTTCTGTAGCAATTTAGTCAAAGGAACCGCTATTCTAGAAAACCCCTCAACAAACCTTTTATAGTATCCCACCAAACCTAGGAAACTGCGGATTTCTGTCACTGACTTCGGTTGTTTCCAATTCACTATAGCTTCTATCTTATTGGGATCCACACTAATCCCACTAGCCGAGATCACGTGACCTAGGAAGACTACCTCCCTAATCCAAAACTCATATTTGCTTAGCTTGGCATACAACTGATTCTCTAGCAGGGTCTGAAGTACTAACCGCAAATGCCCATCATGCTCCTCTTCGGTCCTAGAGTATACTAAGATGTCGTCTATGAACACCACCACAAACCTGTCCAAGAACTCATGAAACACACGGTTCATCATATCCATGAAAGTTGCCGGAGCGTTTGTCAACCCAAAAGGCATCACCAAAAACTCATAGTGCCCATAACGTGTACGAAAGGTCGTCTTCGGTATGTCTACATCCTTTACCTTCAACTGGTAGTACTCGGACCTCAAGTCAATTTTCGAAAACACAGAAGCACCTCTCAACTGGTCTAGCAAGTCATATATCCTAGGCAAAGAGTATTTGTTCTTCACTATCACCTTATTCAACTGCCTATAATCTATGCACATCCTCATGCTACCATCTTTCTTTTTCACAAACAAGACCAGAGCACCCCACGAAGAAATATTAGGCCTAATGAAGCCTCTATCAGTCAACTCCTGAAGCTGTGTCTTCAGCTCTTTCAAATCTTTCGAAGCCATTCTATACGGAGCAATCGACACTGGTGCAGAATCAGAATACGTCTCAATAGCAAACTCAACTACTCTGTCTGGAGGCAACCCCGGTAACTCTTCCAGAAAAACACTCGAAAAATCACATATTGTTCTGATGTCCTGAGGTCTCACCTCACTCATATTCGGATTCATTACATAAGCCAAGTAAGCCTGACACCCCGAACTCATCAACCTCTGAGCTTCCAAAGCCGAAACCACATTGGACAGGAAGCTAACGTTCTCACCAACTACCACAACCTCAAAGTCATCGGTAAGCCTCAAGGAGACTCTCTTGGTCTCGAAGTGAAACCTAGCCCTATGCTCTACAAGCCAATCCATGCCCAAAATCACATCAAAACCGTAAAAGGGTAACTCCATCATATCGACCGGAAATACGTGGCCCTGAACCATCAAGGGACACCTCTTATACACTTTCCTAACTACTACTGTATCACCAAAAGAGCTAGTGACATTTACACCTACCTCTAACCAATCATATGGTAACCCTAATGACCTTGCATGCTCACCCAAAATATACGAATATGTTGACCGCGAATCTATCAAAGAAGGCAAACTCAAAGACTGTAATGAGAAATTACCTGCAATGACATCAGTGTCATTCCCAGCCTCTCGCTGAGCATACACCCTAGCCGGTCCTCCTCCCTCGGGCTGGACTACTACTACATGAGCCAAGTTCCTCTGACCCTCATTCTTTGGCTGAAAGTTTTCGCGACCGCGCCCACGGCCTCTCTGATGCTCAAAGCCCCTAGCTGGAGCTGGTCCGCCTCTAGCCGGGTGTGGACAGTTACGCCTCATGTGGTCTCGAGATCCACGGTTCCAACACGGCCCAAAGGTACCCGCACACTCGCCCTGGTGGCGTCTCCCACACCTATTGCACTTTGGTGTGTGCATAACAGCTCATTGGCCCTGATGACCCTGACCATAGTTACCACCCCTATATCTCGAATCGGGCTGGTACCTCCTATCCCTATGCCTTTTGGCATGATCTCTATCCCAGTTTGCATGTCTCTTTCCGGAATCAGACCCACTAGCACGTGCACTAGAGCCTAAGTTCTGCTCAATATCCTTGGCCCTAGAGACCAAAACATCGAACTTAGTATAGTCAGAGGCAAGCATGTAGGTCTTCACATCTCTAGTCAACCCATATCGGAAGCGCTCACACCGCTCCCTCTCATTAGGGACCAACTCTAGTGCGTACTGGCTCAATCTCACAAACTGGACCTCATACTCAGTCACGGTCTGGTTACCCTAAACCAAGACCATAAACTCCCTCTTCTTTTCATCCAAGTACCGAACCCCAAGATACTTCCTCTTGAAAGCATTTCTGAAGAACTCTCACGTGATATCCGCTTCGGCCATCCCCAAAGTAACAGTGGTCCACAAAGTATAAGCGTCCCCCTGAAGCAAGGAGACAATACAACCCAACTTACGGGCGTCTGAACTCTCCATCTGACCCAAAATGCGAGTAGTACTCTCAAGCCACCCCTCCGAACCCTCGGGAGTCAATCCACGAAACTCAACTGCTCCCAAGTTACGTAGCCTCTCTAGGGGTAATCATGTCCTCGCACCCTGAGGTGGTGCTGCAGCTTGTGCACCGGCCAAAGCTATCTGAAATACCCCAGCTATAGTCTGAATTAGATGGGTCATGTCCGCGCCCGCTGGACCCTGACCCGCCTGAGCCCCAACACCTCCAACATTAGCCCCGGCCTGAGGCTCATTACCATCACCTCCGACTTGAGCACCAACCTGAGGCACATCACCTTCACCACCCACTCCATTACCACCGGGAGCAGGAGGCTCACCTCCGGGTGCCTGGTCACCCGCTCTAGGTCGCCTCTTGGTCTCACCATAGCAAAACAAGATATAAAACAATAAACACACAACAAACAAGGAAAATGTTAGGTTAGAAAAAGGGCAAGGACTCCGGTTCTCAAGCTCGTTAAACCAAAACAATTTTCCTTTTTGACAACAACACCTAACAATGGGGACATTTGACTAACCCTTAACCCAACCAGAAAAATACCACTGAAGCATGCTTTCAAACACCGTACTAGCAAGCATCATTCATACAATACATGGTAAAAACACTCATCGAGGCATAGCAACACATAATAACCCAAACTTACCTCACTTTCCTGCCCAAGGTCTCGGAAATCTCAGGCTCTGATACCACCAAATGTAACCCACTCGTCCCGGTCTGGATGACTGACCGGTTCGAGTAGGCTACACGGGGAAAACCGAAATGAAACCCGCTAGGGCCCCACTTCGGTTAGCAACCCTAGAAAATTTATTTTAATTATTATCTTGTCTAAAGGCATTCATACATCCTATGCGTGACACGACAACAGAAGGACAACAAGCGATGCGAACAACCAAGCAAACAATTTAAAAGTCAATTTTAGCTTATTCAGCAGGTCGTATCGATACTCTTGAAGAGTGTATCGATACTCCTTGACCAGGTCAACAACCCATAGTCAACGTAGGGAGACCGTATCGGTACACTGGTTGACCGTACCGATACGCCCTCACTAGTCAACTTCTCACGGTCAACGATATAAGACAGTACCGATACACACTAGACCCGTACCGATACGCCAAAATCTCGTCAAATTCTCAGATTTCCAGAGAGGCTTTGGCGTATCAATACACCCACGTGTATCAGTACGCTAGGCTTAAACTGAGCCCCAAAGTGTATGACCGTATTGATACAACCCTTGAGCGTACCGATACGCCCTGCACTACAACACTAAAAAATACAGCAAAAAGCAACAAGACTCGACCCTAGATGCAAATTAAGACTCTCTTAACCACACACAACATACATACATCATCCCACGTCCATGGAACAACATACGAGTCATTCAAACGAACAAGGAACATACAATCAAGGAATCATACATTTACCATGAAGAGACATTTAAAGCATTTATAAGATTTCATGCTTTAGACAAACACACATAGCATTCATGGAAAGAGTACAAGTCTTCAAACATAAGGCAAATATGCGTCAAGTAGATATGGTCCACAATCCACAACACAAGGGCATACACATGGCCAACATAAAATCAACAATTTAACATGCTCATCTAAACACAAAATCAACTAAGGAGTTTGACACCAACTCCTACAAGTCTACACCCCCATCGTCTAGGCATTATTACAAATACGTAAATCATACTTGAGCTACTTTGAGAACTCCAAAAGCTCCTCCCTTGCCCACTTGCCTCCCGAACTCTAACGATCTGCATGTTGGAAATAAAGGAGAGCGTAAGCTAACAAGCTTAGTGAGAGAAGCTCTATAATTCAACAAGCATGTAGTTTTCAAAACACTTTTCATAATTGACAATAAATCAATGGATGCACGAATGATTATCACAACAAGACTACACATGGCTTGCACATGCACAACCAACATACACACGGTGGGACCACACATTACCGTTCGACTAGTAGTTTTCCGATGGGACCACTCATCACCTTACTCTACTACTAGTCACTACCGGTGGAACCACTCATCATCGTAGTTTAGACAACCATCACGTGAGGCTCGACTTCTACACGACTACACAACAACAACGATGTAAAACAACTCGAGATGCACATGATACCACAACATATAACCATTCATCAACACATGACAAATATGTAGGAGTAGTAACTTACACTCGGGTTTAGGTGAACCCTCAAGGTCCCACCCAAACCCCCAAGAGTTCCATTTCAAAAACAAACCAAAGTTTGATATTTCTTCTCACCGTTGCTACCTAAAAGAAAGCTGAAAACCAAGCTCAAGTCTCCAAATTCTCCAGATTCGTCCCCGAAGCTTCACCAACTAAATTCATTGCTTCTAATCATCCCAACGCAATTAAAATAACCGCAAATCAGTCCACAATTCAATGTAGTCAACCCGGAACACAAACCAAGCACAAAACACATGATTTCAACTAAAGACAAATCTTAAATTCCTCATTCCCGAGCAGCCCCTAAGCACAACTTAAAACCAATAATTCCAACACTTAAATTACTCCCAAAAGCCTCCAAAACAACCCTTATATATAGCCTAACCATCAGCCATCAAATTTCCACCTTTAACACCCCAAAACTCAACCTAAAACCTTTCAAAAACCCCTCTAAAACCCAATTTCGGAAATCACCATAAAACCATGTAAAAATCTACTATGTTGGACCTTATAGATAGTAAACAACTCATATATCATTAACAAATCAAAATCTTAAGTTAAAGATAGTAAAGATGACATTTTTAATCTAAAAACCCAAAACTTCAAATTCCAAATTCATGAACCATAATGAAAACTAAAGGTACTAACTTGTAGAGGAGAAGGAGGACAAGCCAAAAATGGTTTTACCTTTCAAAAATCACCCAAGATCAAGAAGAATGGTGATGGAATAGTGAAAGAGAGAGGGAGAGCTCTTTGGTCGTTGAAATGGGGAAGTGAAGAGGGAAGAAGATGGTGAATAGCTCTTTTAAAATTAAAAATGGGTTTTTAATTCCACAAGTCCATTTATTTACACTTTTGCCATTAATGAGATGGTTATCTCAAATATTGTAAATTCCATGGATTTGGGCTTTAAAATCAAAACAAGTCCAACACAAAATATTTGTTTTGAAACCTGAGGCCCAAAATATTATTTTATTATTTTAATTATGAAACTGAAACCTGAAACATTATTTTAATATTATTTTCATCCGATCCCCCAAACCTGGGTGTTACAAATGTCATCAAGGTAGTAATTTCTAGCATCTTGAGTGCTCACAGACATGTAGCTGGACATGGAGAAACTTACTTCATTTACGGGATAGAGCTATAACCTTGCAAGGGATGCTAGGAAATTCCTTCTCCTCTATTAAAATGATTTGGCATGAGATTAGGGAAAAGAAGGAATGTGTGCCTTGGAAGCGTTTGGTTTGACATCGAGAGAATATACCTTGACATTTCATTGTTGCCTGGATGGCCATCTTGGATAGATTGCCTACAAAGAATAGATTGGCTCGGTTCAGGATTGAGAATGATGGGCGTTGTTTGCTTTGCTCGAGTGGGGAGGAGAGCCAGGAGCGTCTATTTTTCCAATGCCATTTTTCCAAACAAATTTGGGAGAGTGTTCTGGGTGCATGCCAAATTTTTCGATGTTGTCTTACTTGGGGTCAAGAGTTACTTTGGGCTTGCTCTCGGTTTAAAGGGAAATCCCTTCCAGCTTTGATTTTAAGTTAGCTTGAAATTGTTGCATTTACATGCTTTGGAGAAAAAGGAATTTTCGACATTTTCGTGAAATTTTTAGTACTCACGTTGAAGTTGTACAGCTCGTTAAGGATAGTATTAGACACAAATTGTATGGTAGGATACATGAGATACAAAAGCAATTGTATAGACCCCTTTGTATAGAATGGAGGCTGGAGGCATAGAAACATTGTAAAGTTTATTTTTAGTTAGAATACAAAGAGCACATCCATCTAAAAAAAAGTAACAAGAAGGGACATGAAATTTTTATTCGATTACAACAATGAATGGTTTGAATTCTTGAAAATTTAAAAAAAAAATCCTTTTTGTCTCGGGAAAACTTTTTATATCCAATAATGGGGAAATTTATTGAGTAGAAATTGTTTGCCTCTTTTCGGTGCCCTACTTATTTCCTATCATTAAGAAATTAAGTTTAGGGTTTAAGATTAGAGTTTAGAGTATTGGGTGTATGGTGTGTGTTTTAGGGTGTAGGGTTTATGATTTAAAATTTAAGGTCAATACTTAAAATTTGATTTTTTTAGTGTTATGGCACAAAAGGGACGGAGGATTTTTGTCGAAATCTATTTTTCTGATCTCCCTTGAAGATTAATATATCTCTAATTAGTATTTTTTTATGTGAACAAAAATCATATGCCCTTTTTCGGTGTCTCTTTCCATGCTCCAACACAAAAGTTTGTGTAAAAGATGTGATGTAAAATAATTAAAATAAAATTTTGTCCCTGAAAAAGTTAGAATTTGTTTTGTTGGAAATGGTAGAAAGGGAAACATTCCGTGTAAAAGTTGTTGAAATTTTCAATGGGACAGTTTTAAAACACAAAATTGACAAATTTAATGAGACCAAGTGAGTAAATTTTAAGCTCTAGTCCTAAATTTTAAATTTTAAACCTTAAAAAATACATCCAACCCCAATTCCATAAACCTTACTACTAAATTTTAACCATAACTTAAATTTTTAGTGTGAACGCATAAATAAAAACGCCAAAATGGGAAAATGATTTCTATTCCTTTTATGTCGCGCCAATTGTACTATTAACATTGATATCTTCCATATATCCCACTCATTCTGCTCTATTATTTTAAATTTGAGTAACATATGCACAAAACAGTGGCTTCCTAAATACATTTTGCTTTTTCAAGAACAAAGCTACCTAATGAAACATGAAGCTCCATGCATGACCTTTCATAGTGCTTAAATGTTATTTTATCAACCGTCCGAATTGCGAGAGGACAAAACAAATACATCTTAGAATTTAATTAGAAGCTAACCCTGTTGATTTAGAACCCTCTATTCCCTTGAGATAACAATATCTGGGAAATGGGATTCTCCACCGCCCAAATTCCCAAAAAAATGAATGATTCCCCACTTGCAAATGCATGAATATTATTATAAACTGATGGCTATTGGGAAAAAGCTTAGAACTCTTTTGGTCGACAAATTCAAGTGAAACACACATGCAACTGTGATCTGTCCTACACATCTTTTGTTGAACCCTCTCCATTGTTTATGTTGGTTGCAGGCTTTCAATTTTCAAAGAAAATGGGTGGAATGATTGCTTGGCTGCTGAATGTTAGAGGTTCCCCGGTGGAAAATCATAAATTATTAGATTTATATTCAATACACAGCCAGAGCCGTCCCTGGGCATGGGCAACAGGGGCGCCCGCCCAGGGCCCCTACCTTACTCAGGGTCTATTTTTTTCGAATATTTATAGTTAAATTTAATATTTTTTAATATTTATTGTTTAAAATTTAATTTTTAATAATTGTTATTAGAGTTATATTCTTAAAATTTATTTTTTTCGATATTTTTTATTAGGGGTATAATTTTTTTTCAATACTTGCTATTATAAGCTCATTTTTTGAATACTTGTAATTAGGGGCCTATTTTTTATTATTTATTGTTATTTCAATACTTGTTATTAAGGTACAAATTTTTTAATACTTGTTATTATGAGGCTAATTTTTCAATACTTGTTACTAGGGGCCTATCTTTTCTAATATTTGTTATTAGGGCCCTACTCTTAAATTTTATTTTTTCTGATACTTGTTATTACGAGTCCAATTTTTTTTCAATACTTGTTATTTATGGTCTATTTCCCTAATATTTGTTATTACATGCATACTCTTAAATTTTAATTTTTCAATACTTGTTATTAGGGTTCTATTTTCTCCTATATTTGTTATTACAAGAATACTCTTAAAATTCATTTTTTTCAAAATTTGTTAAGAGGGACCCATTTTTTATATATCACTTGTTACTAAAGGTCTAATTTCAAATTTTATTTTATTTCCAATACTCGTTATTAGGGGAAAGGGTGATCAAAACTTCACTCGACTCGAAAAAATTGATTTTTTCGACTTGACTCGAAATTTTTTTTAAATAAAGTTTGAGTTGTATATTAAAAATTCTAATAACTCAAAATTTTAGTATTTAGTAGATAAATTTTTAAGTTCGAGTCGTAAGTACTCGTAAATTCGCATAACTTGAATTTTTTTTACTCAATTTAACTCGATCGAACGCTCACCCTTAATTAAGAGCCTATTTTTAAGTTCGCCCATGGGCCACCAAAATCTAAGAAACGGGTCTGTACACAGCGGTGGAAACAAAAAGTTTTTACGAGCATATTAGTTTTCGAGTTTATGGATTCAATTAAGGGCTGAAATTTAAGGTTGGTAATATGGTTAGGGATTTAAGTTTTAACTTATAAACTATAATTTTCTAAATCCCTATACCTAAACTCATATAACTAAAACTGAAGCGCTTGTAGAAACTATTTTATTTCCACAGTCAGTTTAAATTATTTGAAAACACCTTTTGATTTCTTCAATCACCATCAGAGGTTTCGAATTAACTTGTGCAATATTTGGCTTATTGCATTCGATTGCGTATCAAATTGAACCAAACTGAAATTAAGCACCAAAGGGCTACAGGCTACAAATTACCTCCTAAGCACCAACGGATCATGATTTCAGGAAGGCTAGCAAATTAATATTCTACATCTTTCTTCAGCAATCACCTACCTAGGGATCCTTGTAAAAGGAGCAGTATAAGCGACCACTCAGGGTTTACTTTCTAGCTCTACAACTTTAATAACTTTTTAAGTAGTAATTTTATAAGTTAATGTTTGTTTCATAGTGTTTTTAGTTGTATTAAGATGTTTTCTAAACAAAACAATAAAAATAATAGTTTATTAATGAAATATTAAATTAATTATTTAAAGTACTGGAATATACTTTCATTCTATAACAAGGGTTCATTTTTGAGTTTTCGCTTTGAGCCCGAAAATATTCGACTCTGCTTAACATAAACCGGCCTAAACATTAGATTATGCAGCGGTAGTACGAGCACTATAGGAATGGAAAAACAAATGTTTTTTATTAAGAAAACTAGGGGTCATTTTTTAATTAGCTTCCACTAATGGAAACAGAAAAAGCAAAGCAGAAACACGAAAGCTTAAAGGATGGTTCACAGGGACAGCCGGAATTTGACCAAATATCATTGTCATAAAGATTTTGATATGAATCTTGCTTCTTTTTTTTCCAGGTTTTGTAAATATTAAGATTTGAACCAGAGGTTTGACTTGCTCTGCTATTACTTTAATTCATTAAACTCAAGGTCAAGGACATGTCAGTCACCCTACACTACACATTAAAGAATGAAAAGCTGTCACATCAAACAATTGAGATCCGTCCACTGTCTGGACAACTTGGCTGTTGAGTACTAGGTACCTTAAAAACATTCCTTAGTACTTGATTACAAATCTTTGGGACATATGCTTTTTCTTTATCACTCCCACTAAAAATTTCACAGTGGTGGAGCCTGCAATTTTGATCACCGAGAGTTGAAGAAAAAAGTAATAGTACGAATAAACTGATCATCTCTAGTAATTTATATCACTTGTGCAAGAGATGAGATTTCACGTGGTTCGACCTCGCTTACCTCCATGGAGGAGAGAAACGAATAATACACTATTAAAGTAAAGAACACAAAGAGTATAAATACACGATATCTCATGTAATCACATAACCCGATATATATATATATATATATATATATATGTATGTATGCATGAGCATGCGCATGCGCAGAGTCAAAGGCTCAAACCAGAATAGAGGTCCCTCCATTAGTAGTGGGTTTAGTGGTTTAAAGCAGTAAAAGAAATGTTTAGGATTTTGTGTTGGTCGATCAAGTCCAATTCGCCGTCCCTCAACAACCTCTCCACTTAGAGTGGAATAATTTTGATTATTAAGAGTCTTCAGAAAGGAAAAGGACCCTCTTTTTTTATTATTTAATGGTTCCTGCATCTGAGGAAGTCCCCACCCTCTGCCGCTACTCTAACCTTTTAACAGTGAATGGCTGCTACTGAGTACTGACCTTTTTTTACCCTTTTTCAAAGTGTCACAACCAGTGAACAAAAACATTTGATTCTCTGTCGTGCTAGGCTGTAAGGACTCTGTCACGCACATGGTTGATTACTAACTGTTCCAGGTAGTTCAATACTTCAAAAATCTCAAGTTTATTGTCCATGTTACCTAGACTCGAATGAACATGATAGGCATGTATGCCTATTTTCTTCGTATATTTAGAGCATCATACATGTACTCATTTAGAAATATAAAAGGATACATGTCTGATACGTACATATGAGAAAATGAAGATTGTTCAGATAACATTGGTCTATGTTCTTTGTAGAGAGTATTACAAATTTACAATACATAATAAGCTCGGAGGGTTTCTCATTTTGAGTAAACGTTATGTACCGATATGCACTTATATGCACCATTAACTATTTTAATAACTTTTGAAATCATAAGTTTTAAAACATGATTATTCATGTTTTAGAATAAAATGTGATAAAACATTTATTGTACCACTTTTTCATATTTTTTTATTTTTAAATTTAAAAATAATAGTTATTAAAATAAAAAGTGGACAAGATTAAATAAATAAATAAAAAAATTGAAAAGTTACAAAAGTGTTTAACGTGTTTTATTCTGAAAAATGAATAATCACATTTTAGGTCCCAATAATTTCGAAAATTATTAAAATAATTAATAATATATATCAGTACATATAATTAATGTTTTAATGGTACATATCAGTACATGCCGTTTACTCTAGAATTTTCTCTAGACCCCTTTTGGTTATGGCTGCTTACAGTCTACCAACAATTTGCATGGACCAACAGGACCATGCATCTGTTCATTATTTATTTACTCTCCTTTTTCGTCTCTTCTTAACCTAGTGTTCCTAAGTAACTTAGCTCCCACCTCCTCACCATCAAGGGTTTATAAAACATTTTTCTGTCAACAACATTTTCTATATTATTTTGTTATGTACCATCTAAAAAAAGTTAACCGATATCTAGAGATGGAGTATGGTAATTATTCACTCCATCCCTTAATCACGAGATTAGAGTTTTTATCTATAATCTTAAGAATATAATATATTTTATGGTCAGTCATTTATCTCTTTATAAAAGTATTATAATTTGTAAGATTCAATAAACTAAAATACTTGATTACATTATTCATGCTTGACGGTTAACACGAATGCAACATGTATAATTAATGCAATGTGTGGAACTATGGCGTGAAACTAAATCTTATATATGTCTTAAATACTCTCTCCTTTCTCATTTATATAAAAATTATAAATTATAAACAAATGAGTTGATATTACCAAACATAAAGTTGATACTTTTTTACAATAATCCATATTGTTAAGAATTTAAAGATATGAGGTGGGGTAATTTTAATTTGTATTACGAAACATACACAGGCAATTAAATGTAATTATACTATGTATGTTAAACATATTTAAAAACTTAAATGTTTTTTCGTGTCTATTTTATGATCTATATTCATAGTTTTTGCTCGTCGTAGTTTCATTTCCACTTATTCTTATATTTGCAAGATACAATGAAGAGTTAATTGCCAAGAGTGTAATTAGTTTGAGACAGTTCAAATAAAGCTCCATCGTGATTCGAATGTTCTATAATAGCTTTAATGTTCATCTTATCATCAATATTAGTCAATTCGGCCCAAGTCCACAGTAAAATTTAACTAACGACCTTTTTAATTCCTTTGGATTGGGCTGGGCTACGGTTGATGACTCCAACAAGTCCATGTTTTATTTTTTAAAATTCTTTTAATGTTCAAGTTTAGGAGAAAAAAGTTAGTAATATGTTTGTCCGTCTTACGGTCTATGTTCGGGCGCAGGGCTGTTTCTCCCAACAATATCTTTAAGGTTTGAACTCGTGTCCTCACTTTGGGAGTGCAATGTGTTTTACCAATGTACCCAACACTTGTTGATCAATCAAGGAGCAGTCATGCACCCCAAACATAGACCATAATACATACATAAATATTACCCCAAAAAATGTTACAAAAAAATTGTATATATCTCTTTAAAAAATAATTTTGTGTATAATATGACGTAATGTGAGCCAGCAATAGTACAAACAACTTGACTCACATTAAAGACCGTTTAATCAATCAAGTCACGAATAAATCTATTCAGGCCCAATGGTCTATCCTGTCCAATCAGATTTGGGCGACGATTTATAGTTCACATATTAACCTCATGCTAAAATATTAATTAATTAATTGGAAAATATATTTTATTTAAATTTAATTATAAAAATAAATAAATATTAATATAAATATAAATATATATGACTTATTATTATTATTATTATAAATATATTGATGTAATTATATGGTAGTATCTTTTAGGAATACTATTTTTCCTTAATCTTTAGATAAGAACACGCTTTTGTCACGTGGCTAGAGTTTCGACTAGCCCAACGTGCGGCCTTAGTCGATGTTCTTAGACGAACGACTAAGTAAGCCTGAAAACATTCTCCGGAAGATCAAAACTTCCAAGACCCACAAACACAAGATCGTTCCTGGAGGAAGCGATCAAGAGAGAAAGGCAACAAGAACAACAGAAAGAACGCTCAAGAACGCGAAGAACACCTCAGAGTGTTTAGAGTAAAAGCCAAGTGTATTACTCAAATGATGGATGATTACAAATGAGGGAGGGGCTCTCTATTTATAGTCATGTACCCTCCAAATCAATGGTCTAGATAGAATTACACGGATGGCCCAGATTAGCCTGCTATCTTTACAAGATATACTATCTAAGGAAAGAGAATCAAAATCCTATCTAATTACATCCATTAGTAGGAAGCTTTCCTCGGATAGGTCTCCACACCGAATATGGCAAGATTCTTCCATAATCCTCTCTGATCTGTTGTCTCCTGCCATGTTTACCGATTCAATGTAAACGGGCTCATTAGCATTCTCCAAGTGTCGGTCCAAGTCTGGTGGTCTTGGCAAGCCCGATGATCCGTCTTGAACCTCTAGGGCGGATCTCTGCGCCACTATCTCGAGCCAAGAGTGTTGGGCCGTGACATTCTCCCTCATCGAACTTAGTGACGCCCTCGTCGCTTCACTCGAACGATCTTGGGTAGGGCCACTATGGATATTGCTTCTCGCTGCCTCAGCTTGGTGCGGTTCTCCCATACGAACTGCTCGCCTCGGCTCTTGTCGCCATCTAACCATTCGATCCTCTGCACCATTTCTCATATCAACTTGTTGGTTGATCAAGGTCTCCGCTAGCTCCCAATTTGGAATCGGGTAACAATGTCCTCCCACAAGGACCGCTTGCTTCGACGCTTACCGCCAAGTGATGTCGTGTGATAAGACGCTTCCGGGCACATCATCACTGTAGGAACTCCATCCTACACTCGTCGAAGATGACGAATCAGACTCATAATCAATAGAGTTGAGTTTAAGATGTACCTCGCTCTTGGTAGCATTTACTCTAAACGACATCCTCCCTTCGCTAGTGAAGTTTGGTGCCTCGTTGCCCAATGGCAACTTCTCTCGCATTGACCCTTCTTCACACTTGAAGTTCAATGCTTCTCCCACATTTCCCAAAGGTGCTTTTCCCACGGGCCTCATGTCGCTAGCTTGTTTGGGCTACTCTTGCCCCACTAAAGCAGTCCCTTCAACAACAGTCTTCGAAGCGGTGTCTCCTTGACTTGGAGTATCCTTGATAAACTGAATGGCAGTCACTGTTTTGTTTCCTTCTCCCTCGTCTCGGTACGTGGGCACAACACATTGTTGTTTGGAATCAAAAATGCAGACAGCATCGGAACAAGGAACAATGAAGGCATTTATACGGTCAAGGAATTTTAGTCCCAAAATGAAATCAAAGTCGTCCAAATGGATTACCTTGAAGTTTTCCTTGCCCTTCCATTGACCAATCTGTAGTTCCACCTTTCTTGCCTCCTCGACAATCGAAACTTCCTTAGTGTTTGCAGTCTTGATCTTACCGGTTGAGCTCTCAACTTTATGACCAAGTTTATCGACAACCTTCTTGGACATGAATATATATGTTGCTCCAGTGTCTACTTGAGCATTCCTCGGTCTACCCGCAATGTTGATGTCGGCAAACATCAACCCTTTCTGCCTGTGTCCCTTTGCTTTAGCAGAATTCAGTATCATCGAACCAAGTCTCGCAGCCTTACTCTGTTCAGGCTCATCCACAACCTTGGATGGCTTGACTCGATGTGGGCATTCGCGCAGTCTATGAGGCCCCTTGCATCGGTGGCACTTCACTAGCGTTTTCTCAACCCTCGGCTTGACGGCTTTATCATTCGCTATCACACCAGGTTTAGGCCTTGGCTCGGCTACTTTGACAGGTGTAGTCGTTCCTCGGCTCCCCCTTAGCTTATTGACTCTAGCAATTGCGCCAAGTCTCATCACCTTTTCCTCCAACTCCTCGTTCTCATCACCTTGGATAGCGTTGAGGTAATCCTTCGTGGGACAGTCACTCTTCATGTGATTCCCACCACAGGTTAAACATCTGAGAGCTTCAACATTCTTGACTACCCCACCATAGCCTTTGCCTCAGGGCTTGGTGGACTCAATTACCTCGAACTCGGCTATGGATTCAGCTGCAGCCATAGCCTTGGAAAGTTCCTCGACTCCCATCCTCTTCAGCTCCATTTTGGCCTACAGTTTCAACCCATTCTTGAAGACAAAGAGGCCTTCCGCTTCAGTCATGTATGTGACTTAAAGTTTGAGTTCAGTTAACCATCTGACATACTCAGTGATGGAACCCTCATGCTTGAGTTCGTGCAGCTTCTTCCGAGCCTCCTTTTGGGCGTTAGTTGGGTAGAACTGCGCTTTGAACTCGGCCTGGAACTCTCCCCACGTCCCAATGGGACAATCATTGCTCTTTTCCTCAGAGCATCTGCGTCGCCGCCATAAAAGGGCATAATCAGTCAAGTAAACTGAAGCAATGTTTACCTTATCCGCATCATCCTTGATGCCAACGGCACGGAAGTACTGCTTCATGCTCTACACAAAGTTCTCCACGTCCTAGGCCGACCTAGTCCCATTAAACTCTTTCGGCTTTGGCACGTCCAACTTTGGTCCGATTGTTGTCGTTGATACCACACCACTCACAGCAGCCTTGTAAATCTGAAACTCTCCCTTGAGTTGCTTCATTTCCTCCATCATCTCCGCCTTCAAAGCCTTCAGCTTGGCTTCGAGTGCATCACTCCGCATGTCCGTACTATCGGCACACCGGTCAAGGTCTCGCACGTTGCTCTTAAGTTCCCGCACACTTCCCTCAAGCTCCTCATCAGTAGAGTCTAGCTCTTCAATGCGCACTTTGGCAACGTCGAACTCTTCTTGTGTATCCTTCAAGGACCTCTCAAGCTTTTCCACCCTTTCTTCCAGCGTAACCAAAGTGTCACTCGGACTGTCTCGCTTTCCGTCTTCAGCCTGGGTCTCAGTACCCTTTGGTGATGCGGCATTCCATCCTTTCTTTGCCATCTCGAAGCTGTGTTTGCTCTCGAACACTCGCTCTGATACCAACTATTACGTGGCTAGAGTTTCGACTAGCCCAACGTGCGGCCTTAGTCGATGTTCTTAGACAAACGACTAAGTAAGCCTGAAAACCTTTTCCGGAAGATCGAAACTTCCAAGACATACAAACACAAGATCATTCCTAGAGGAAGCGATCAAGAAAGAAAGGCAACAAGAATAACAGAAAGAACGCTCAAGAACGCGAAGAACACCTCAGAGTGTTTAGAGTAAAAGCCAAGTGTATTACTCAAATGATGGATGATTACAAATGAGGGAGGGGCTCTCTATTTATAGTCGAGCACCCTCCAAATCAATGGTCTAGATCGAATTACACGATGGCCCAGATTAGTCTGCTATCTTTACAAGATAAACTATCTAAGGAAAGAGAATCAAAATCCTATCTAATTACATTCATTAGTATGAAGCTTTACTCGGATAGGTCTCCACACCGAATATGGCAGGATTCTTCCATAATCCTCTCTGATATGTTGTCTCCTGCCATGTTTACCGATTCAATGTGGACGAGCTCATTAGCATTCTCCAAGTGTCGGGCCAAGTCTGGTGGTCTTGGCAAGCCCGATAATCCGTCTTGAACCTCTGGGGCGGATCTTTGCGCCACTATCTCGGGACAAGAGTGTTGGGTCGTGACACTTTGCACACATGTTAGACATGCGAAGTTCCTTGTTTTTGTAACTTGAGAAATTGAGACAGCATAATTGGATGGTTCGTTTGCAACTAGTACTTCGAAATGGGAACAAGGTGATTGATGCCTTGGCTAAGCTTGCTCCATTCGATAGTTTTGAGGTTCGACAGTTTTAGAGTCCATTGGCCGGCGTTAGCCTCTAGTTTGAGGATGTAGACCCTGTTTGGTACTTAGCTTTTGAGCTAAAATTAGAGGTTTGAAGCATTTTTAGAGGTTTGACCAGTCAAATCAATTAATTTGGATGTTTGGTAAATAGATGATTAATTTGGATAAAAGACTTGTAAAAACTATTATGCCCTTGATAATTATTATTTTTAAATAACATAAATTTGGTTAACTAATAAAATTAAAAAAATTATTTCATAAATAAGAAATTAATATATAAATTAATAAATACTTATAAATTTAATAATTAATAAATTGTATTCAAAATATAATTTTATAGATAAGAAATTAATATATACATCTAAATTAAATAATTATGAAAATTATATTAAGAAATGATTTCACAAATAAAAAATTAATATGTAGATCCTCATATATGCTCAGTAATGATATTTAAAAAATAATTTTCATAATCTAATTAATATTAATATATATAAAATATTTGTTGAGTGTGCAAAAGTTCTACTTTTTACCCCTTATTTAACTCATATTTCTGCTGCATTCAAGCATAATTCATTGCATTTAGGATAGATTTCACATATACATCACAATTATATAAAATGGCACAATTGCTACTGATTTTGGCTGTTTTTACAGGTAGCTGCTGTGGCAGACTCAGGGCAGCGAAGAAGCAGAGCTGGAACACAGGATTGGAGTCAAGAAGGAGGACGCTGTCGTGGCCACTGCCGTGGCAGACATGACGACAGCAATGGTGAAGGGAAAAGTGAAGTGGATCTCGACAGATAGAGGAATTCAAGCCAGTCTGTCGTGGGCCACTCTTATATTTTTCTGAGCCCTAGATCAGAATGAATACCAAGCCCAAAGTTCAAGGAAGAAACCCAAAGCAAGAAAAGAGGACGAATTAAAGGTATCTTCTCTGGAGATTTAATCTTAATTAGAGTTGTACTTTAGTTTGAACTTGTATTCTTACCTTATTAGAAAACTTGAACCCAAGGCCTATATAAAGGCATGTAATTCGACCTAGGGGAGGATATCTCATTCTCTAGCCGTATTCCCCAAAACCCTAGTCGTTTTCCCCCTTCCCATCATGTTCTAAACTTCCCTTAGGGCTAAGGGTTGATTCTGTAAAGTAGTTGCAAGGATTGTACTGTTTTTAGGAATTTTCTGTTCATTGAAATAAAACTTCAAGTTTGCTTATTCTGATTTTCAACATCTTGCAAGAGTATCGGGAGAGCATTGTGAGATTATTTATTTACTTAGTATCGGGAGAGTTAAGTATACGAAAGGAATAAGTGTGGGTTCTCTAGTTTATGGTTGAACTATCTCGGACCTAGGGATAGGACGAGGTTAAGTGGCTAAGGAAGAATTCAACAACATTGGTGTTCACCCTTTGATTCACGCCGGAAGGTATCATCCGAGAAGTGTCATCAACAGTACTTGGACCTAGGGATAGGACAAGTCACATCATGGATTCTTACCAAGCTTGAAGAAACTGAGTTGCTTATCGCTGCCGCGACAGCAACAGACTGCTGCCACGACAGGTGTTGTCATGACAGGAGCCAGACACAGAACAAAAGTCCTCTGAACAGTGCAACACCTGCACTACTGAGCAATTCAATACCGGCCTATTCTCTCAATCTGATTTCCTTATCTTTTATTTTAGTTATTTCTCAAGATTACTTCAAACAATCAATTAAACTATTCATTTTTCTTGTGCAGCAATCTAAGGATAGAGTTATTTCCAGTCCATGTGGATTCGACATCTGATACTTCGTGTATCACTTTACTACTTGCGTCGTGTACACTTGCACTCTATTGCGATAGACTATTTTACACGCAACAATGTTAATAACTAATAAATTATTCAAACAACTATCAAATATAATCATGTCCTTATATGTCATTTTGCTTGTTTAAGTAATCAAAATACTATCAGGTATCAGTTAATTTTACTAAAACTTTTATTCAATTAGCTAATATAAACCACTAGTGAAATCAGCTAATGTTATCAGTTATTCGCTATCCGCTATAACTATCCGTTAATTGTAAAATAGTGTGTAGTTTTATAGGTTTAGTTGGTATTTGAGTCGTTGTTCGTCCCATTTTCATCGAAAAGAAATGAATTGTTTAAAAAATGGGTAATCTTCACTCGTGGTCCCTTTTGTTTAGGGGTTGTTCTATTTTAGTCACCAAAATTTAAAAAAGATTATTCTAATCACTTATGTTTAGAATCGTGTCTATTTTGGTCACCGGACGTTAATTTCCGTTAATAAAAAATTAATTTTTAGTTTAATCTCAAACTTTCAAAACTTTATTTTTCACCATCTTCCAAAAACAATTTTGAATCCGCAAATGGGATGTTAAATGTTGTTTTGAGAAGAGACACAAACATCGCTGTGGACGAGAATGCTGTGATCGTTCTTATTCCTAACCCTGATAAACTCTCTGCAGGAGGTAAATTTCTGATTTTTTGATTTAGCATTTAGACAATTTAAAAGTTGGCGATATCTACATTAGATGTTTTTTAAACAGTATGAATATACCGTAGTTCCGTCATGTAGTCACTTCAAAAAGAACCGAAACTAGCAACTTCTACTAAATTTAACCGAACGAAACTGATCCGAGGAGTTTTTCTAAAGTAGCGGCCGAGGTGGGGACGCCGCATAAAATGCGGTGAAGTCCTGTCGTTTTCTAGTCCCTACCATTTATTACTACAAATATTTGGAATCCAATGCTCCCTGTGGGCCCACTTCTATTATTTTCTAATTAAAAATCTTTTTTTTCACCTCAATTAAACAAAATTACAATAGTATTATTATAATTTAGGGGTGTATGAGTTTTATATTGTCACCTATACAAAAGTATAATTTAAAATAATGGTAATTATATCGGCTTTTTTTTCTTTTTAGTCGCTTTGGCTTTTCTTAACTTAGCCGGTTCGTCTATGTAGTAACATTGACGGCGATACTAGCCTTAAAACTGGTTGTCGACCACCAGTCACTCTCTTTTATTTTTTTGCTTCGTTCTTTTGATTTTAGTCTTTTTTTTCAATAAATTTATCTTTATGACACGCTTTTCCGTCGTGTAGTCTTTAAATTAAGTTCTTACATTTTCTTTGGTCATGTTTATGATTTAGAGACTTTGGCCCTGTTTGGTAAACAGCGGTTTGGGCAAAAATGAGAGATTTGAGGTATAATTAGAGGTTTGACTAGTCAAATCCGCTAATATTGATGTTTGGTAAATAGCGGATTAAAAGAGCGAATTGGGGTGAAAAAGCTAATTTTAAAAAAGCTCCTAATATGAGCTTTTTGAGATTAGAGGTTTGATATTAGAGTTGTAATGACTCTTTTACCCTTAACAATTACCAAAAATCTCCAAATAACCTAAATTAAATAATAATATTATTTTAATATAAATAATAACATAATAAATATTGGACTTATTTGTTGTTACTACTAATTTATATGGTGACATTTGTAAGTTAATTTTATTTTTTTATTATCACATATTTATATGTGCATATAATTTTTTTAATAATTATATAAATAATAAATTAATATATAAATCTTTCAAATGTGTTTAGAAAATTTATATTAAAAATAATTTTTACAAATCTAATTAATATTTATTAGATACAAAATATTCATAACTGATAAATTATTCAAACAAGTATTGAATATAATCATGTCCTTATATGTCATTTTGCTTGTTTAAATAATCAAACATCTATCAGCTATTAGTTAATTTTACCAAACACTTTTATACAATCAGCTAATACAATCCGCTAGTCAAATCAGCTAATGCAATCAGCTATCAGCTATCAGCTAATGTAATCCGCTATCAGCTATCAGCTATCAGCTATCCGCTAATTGCCAAACAGGGCCTTTAGTTTTTGTTTTAGGAATTGGTCTAGGTCAAATTGTAAACTTTCATCTTGATTTTTTCCTTTATAAATAAAATTGACGTACTCATTTTCAAAAATAAGGGTAATTATGAAAAAACATCCATCTGAAAGCTCTTTTAGAAAAACTTTTTTCTCTCTGAATTAAAAAGCCTTAGCCGAAACTTTTCATTATATTTCGTTCTTTTTCAAGCGGCTGGCGACAACACCAGCCTTGAAGTTGGTCGTCGACTGCCAGCAATTTTTTTTATTTATTTTTCATGTTTTTATTTTTAATTTCAATAATTTTTTCCTTGTGACATGTTTTTTCTCTACCTTTTGGTACGTATCTTCTGTTTTTTGGCACGCTTTTATTTTCTTATTCAGTCGTTTGGCCGCTTCTTTTTTCTTTTGATTTTCTATCAGGGTTGGATTTGACATCGCCACGACTGATCAAGATGGCGCTCTTTAATTATCATGTTACTCTCCCTGTTTTGGACCCTCGAACTGGATTCAGATACAAGCTCACAATCATCATTCTTTTTCGCGGTTGAGTTGTTGTAATAACTGTGTTGTCAACGTGGCTTATCGTTGTAATATGCATTTTTTTAATGTCGTTTGTTGTTGGTTTCTTACCTTTCATCGTCGAGCATCGGTTATGTTTGTATCTATTTTGTTTTGAGTCTTTGAGTTAGGGTTTTATCCTTTCTTTGAGTTAGGGTTTCTTACCTTTCATCGTCGAGCATTGGTTTCTTACCTTTCTTGTTTTTAGGAATATGTATGGATCAAGTTTGTTTACCTAAGTTGTAAACTCTCATTGTATTTTGGATTTTTCCTCTTTGAATAAAACTAGCGTACTCACATTCAAAAAAAGTGTATGAGTTTTGAACTTAGGGGTGTGGTTAGAATTTAGGGTAAAAATTTAGGGCTTATAGGTTAAAATCTAAATCCATAACATATTACCTTAAAACCTAAATCCTAAATCCTAACCTCTAAACCCTATATTATAATCTTAAACCATAAATTTTAGGCATAAAGCTAAAAAAAATCCCCGTAATGTTTGACTAAATAGTCATTTTGGCTCATATTCTTTTTTTTTGAACCAATTTAAGCCCCAACGTTTCATTTTGGGTCAAGATGGCCCCTCTACGGATGAAAATTATTAGTCAAGTGACGATAAACAACTTGAAATGACTTAATAGAATGACGTGTCAGAAGATAAACATTAGGGGTTAAATTGGTTCAAAAATGAATATGGGCCAAATGACTATTTAGTCAAACGTTAGGGGCATTTTTTGGCATTATACCTAAATTTTAACCATAAATCATAAACCTTATACACTTAAACCCTAAACTAGCTCTCTAAACCCTAAAACTAAGAGGGTATGAGATATTTCCCAAAGTATTAATAAATCTTTTATTATAATATCTTCTGTATATTATAAATTGGTTAATTTTGTTTTTTCACTTTTAATTTTGAAGTAAATAAGTAAATTTGTAATAAAAATGAGTTTAACATTAGAAATGTTTACTTGATATATTTTAAGCAACATATTTTAGTACTTGAATTCAGTTTTATGTGTAGTTTGGTATTTAATTTTGTTGAGTGGATCAATGGATTGATCAATGCCAAGAGGGGGGTGAATTGGGCTTTTAAAAATTTGTTGGTAAAAAATGATAGCTAAAAATGAAGAACAAAGGATTTTAGAGTGGTTCAAGTTCCAAATGAACTCTACATCCACTACCTTAGCTACCACTAAGGATTTGCAACAATTCACTAATTTGTTCTTCCCCTTTTCAAGGCTTAGGAGGTAACCTTTATACAATCGGTCAAATTTTCTACCCAAAATTTGACCAAACCCTCACAAGTGAAACAAAGAAGAAATTAGGCAAGAAAGATATCTCTCAAATACAATATTGTCATTTTCAGTACAAACAGCCAACCCAAATTTGAGATAGAATAGGAATTGAATACAACACATATTGGGGTTTACAAGAAATTGGAAAATAAGCACAATGAGGTTGGATTTTTTGCTTGGATGTTTATCTTTGATGCAATAGTTGTTGTTCGTCTTCAATGAGCTTCAATTTATACCTTCTCTATCAATTCTAGCCGTTTGGGTGGTTAGGGTATTGATTATAGCCGTTGGGACCCTCTCTTTCCACCATAAATGCACTTCTGCAGCTATCTATATCGGTACACGAAGACTCATACTGATACATGTCTCAAAATAGAAAGAGCCATTGCACATAATAAAGAGGGCGTATCGAAACGCGTGTAAGCGTGTCGGTATGGGACAAGGACCATTTCGATACGGATAAGACCGTATCGATACTTTTTTCTCAACTTAGCTCACTGGAAGTTTCCGTTTCGATACGGGGTACACCATATCGATACGGGATAACTACCACTTTAAATATTAGTTACCTAACAACTAACACCAACGATCGAAAACATTTAAAACACTTTGAATTAAAAATTCTGTTAAAATGGTATCGATAAGGGTTAAGCCGTATCGGTACACGATTCAAACTCCTTCAGCTTTTATAGAGGGGCGTATCGATACAGGTTGAATCTGTTTCGATACGGTTAAGAGCGTATCGAAACGCGTCTTTCCAGTAGCCAATTTTGTAAAAAAGGTATCGATACGGTTGGAGGCGTATCGATACACCTAGACGTTTTTCAATACTTTGGCCTTGGAACACTTAGAAAATATTTGGAGTTTGAGTTTTTCAAATCAGTTTAAAGTGTTGGTGATTTATAAATCATTTAAGGGACTTAGAAATCAATTTCAAGTTTTCAATTTAATTCTTAACATACTTAGTTATATCAAAATCAAACATAGGTTTTACAATCTCCCCCTTTTTGATATAACAAAACCAAAACTTGAAATTTTTTATACTTTGAAAAACTTTTCAAAATAACTCCCCCTTAATATTAGCTAGGTAACTTTTAAGTTTGAAAATCAAAATTTTTAAGTGGTGTGAGCTTCCCTCTCCCTTTTTTGTTAGATCTAAAATAATTGAGACATAATGTAAAGTGCATAAATAGGCAAAAAGTATAAATAAGCAAGCAACATAATATCATTAAGATCAAAATAAAATATAACATCAACTTAAAATCCAAATAACAGAAAATCAAAGCATAGGTTTTAGAATAATTAAAACTTAATCTTATAAACATAAATCAAAGGTGCATAAATAAATATCCTAAAAGATATGAATGATGTGCAAAGATAGGCTACTATGCATCTTCATCGCCTTCTTCATCATCTTCATCATCTTCCTCAATTGCATCATCATTCCTCATAGTTTGACGCCACTCGTCATGGAAAGCGGTGGGAGAGATATTCATTGAGTTGTGACCGCCTTCAAGGGAAGTGAGTCGAGTCTCCACATTCCTCATTCGATCTTCAAGGCTTGTAAACCTTGTATCAATAGCGGTGAATCTCGAATTCATAACTTGATCGATTGAGGCCATTCCCGTGTGCAAACCCATGAATTGCTCATTGAGATAAGTCATGAGGGAGTCCATAGAAGGTGAAGGAGGAGATTGAGGAACTTGTTCAAATTGGGGATTAGCAAATTGTTCCGCGGCCTCACTAGGGAGCTCGAATAGACGAAGCCAATTACCATTAAAGTAAGGGTAAACTACTGCAGGGGTCACTTTCGTTTCCCGTTTGTACAGATTTAGTCACCACTTTTGAAAAGTGTCAATAAGTGGTCATCTACGTTTTCGATGTGTAAAGACTTGGTCACTCCGACGTTATAGTCTGTTAATCCTCTAACGGATTGCTGATATGGCGGAATTAATTAAATGGAAATACCCACGTGTATTCCCACATGGATAATAAGTTGGAAATCCCCACTTTCTTCAACCCTAAAATTTTCTCTGTAAAATTAGAAGAAGAAGAAGAAGAAGAAGAAGAAGAAGAAGAGTCTATTACGTATTTTGTAAGTAAATCATGTTTTCTCAGTTAAAGAAGTAAATTGCTTTATTTTCAAAACATTTTGGTTTTCATAAGTTTTATGATTTTTTATGAAGGAGAAAAGTAAGAAGACTATGAAGTGCAGATCTCTATGTTGCTATTACATATAAGTTCATGGCCCAAATTACCATATTCTCCTTTATGTTTTAAGTTTAAGCTTATAGAATTCTTAATCATTTAGATTAAATTTTTGTTCCTTTGTATAAATTCTTTTAATTGTTTTATTGAATGATTGCTATCAGCTAATCCATTAGCACCAGAAAAAAAAAACCTAAGACATATTTACTTGTGCATTTGGACAGAGACCTCAGTTTTAACATGTTGAGTGGGGAAGTTGTTAGAGCATTTCTCCCTAATGATTTAAGATTCCTGTAAGTTTTCCTTTTAATTGTTCTAGACAGAAATCATGCAAATATTGTAGCCACATTCTATATATTTAACTGCAATGCCTATAAAATTGACTGATATGATTTGTATCAGCTATCTTACAGGCAACAATCTGAGTGGAAATATACCAGACTCAATCTTGCAAACAGGAGTCTCCGTGTATGTATTTTCTGTTTGGAGTGTCTGATTCTTATATTAAAATCAGTATATATATATATAACACTCTTAGCATGCAGAGATGTCTGAGAAAACAGTTCATTTTCCTTCTTGTATTCAGGGATCTTCCTACAATAACTTCACATGACCAAGCCCTAACCAACCTGCTTGTTTACGAAAATTGTTGGTTCTTTTTTCTTTTCTTCGAGTCTAGAAGCATATTCTTCATGTATGCTTCCCGAGATGTAGGGTTACTGACATCTACTGCATTTTGCTTTTTAAATAGGGATAACGTGAATTTGTTCTGCAGTTCTTCAACAGAATACCTGTAAGTTCTTGATTTAATTATCATAGATTATCTAAGGCCGCAAAAATTGACTGTCAATACACATTGAGAACTGAGAAGATCGGTTTAGCATGATCTCCATTTGTTTTCTTGTGCACCATCTGGGTTGGGATGGATGGATGTGAGCTTTAAAACTTCATTTCCATGTTGTTATATGAAAATAATATTTGTAGAATAATGATACTACATAACATTCTTTTGATTTCTAATCTGTCCTTTGTTTTTGTTGTTTTTCTTTTTTCATGACTCAACAGTAAAAGGGGAGTTATTCTATGCAGAAGTGATTTCAAATGCCAGAAGAAGAAGAGAAAATTAGGGGATTCTATAATGTTAGTCTTTTAAGTAGCAACCTTCCAACGTTATTACCCACGTGGGAATACACGTGGATATTGCCATTTAATTAATTCCGCCACATCAGCAATCCGTTAGGGGATTAACGGACTATAACGTCGGAGTGACCAAGTCTTTACACATCGAAAATGTAGATGACCACTTATTGGCACTTTTCAAAAGTGGTGACTAAATCTGTACAAACGGGAAACGAAAGTGACCCCTGCAGTAGTTTACCCTTAAAGTAATGGAACTTACCCGGTGCAAGAGATCATTCATCGATAGGATCGGTGAGGGGAGTTGGGTAGTCATGCGAGCAATCTATCTCCTTTTGTTGGAAGAAATAACTCAAGGTTGTGCCATAGGTGAAGGAAGTGACAAGTGTGGTGTGGTGATGTTGCACGAGATAGACAATCTCCGCAAACATAATACGAGCAAGGTTCGGACGTTTTCTCTCACAGAAGCATCAAATCCAAAAATCATCTACTTGGCGGATAGTGGCATACTTTCCTCCCTAGGGCCTAAACCACCAAGAAACCATCAAATGAAGGATCTGATCTTGAGCATTAAGGGCGGTGACAGAACCACTTAGGATATAGCCAAGGGCATCCTCATTATCATAGCCTTCATCCTCCAACTTAAATACATCACAAATAGATTGAACATCTATAGTGACCTTTTTACCCATAAGATAAGAATTAACGCTCGTAACAACATCATCTCGATTTGCACAACACTTGGTATTAGCATAAAAGATCAAAACTAAAATGCGAAAGTAAAATCCGGGAATAGTGAGAAAATCCATAAACTTCCATTCTTGGAGCAAAGGTAGATATTCAAATTTGAAACGCTCCGAGTTAAGAAAATGAATAGAGATTACCCTCTCCGGACGGATCTTATAGTTTTGAAATTGGCGAAAATAGGTGAGTTCTCCGGGGGACTTAAAGGAGTATTGATAGATATGAGTGAGATTCGGGCGAGCACTACCTCCGGTATTGGATCCTTCACCGACTTCACTAGTACGTGTTCTCTTTTTAAGAGGTGCCATGAACTAGATAAAACAATGTATGCATTAAGTTTTCTTCATTCAACTCATTGAAAACCAATAATCAAGGTTAAAAAAATTATAAAAAAATTTGAAAAGAGATTTTGATTTGAGAAGACAAAACAAAAAAAACAAAACGAAAGAAAGAAAGAAAATTTGACACGAAAATTAAAAGAAAAAGAAAGAGTTTTACCTTGATATTGATTAGAGAGGAATGGGAGAAGAGCTTAGCACCCAATTGATGAAAAGCTTAAGAGCTTTGCTTGATTTTGAAAACCCTCTAGAGATTTTGAGTTGTGGTGTGAAAATATGAGGGAAAGAGAGGCTCTTTATAGAGTGAAAACGGCTAGGGTTTCTAGGGTTTTGAGAAAATTCAATTTTGGTAAAAGTTGAACTCTTAAATGCCAATTGATAGCTGTCTACGCAATCGTGTATCGATACGCCTGAGGGTGTACCGATACGGGGGTAAAAATGTAATTCCATTTAAAATGCCCGTTGAAGGATCGTATCGAAACGGATGCAATCCGTATCAAAATGATTGTTGCTCGTATCGAAACGGGTTTAACCGTATCGATGCCCATTTTAGGCAAAATGTAATCTGGGAATCTAATACAGTACTCGTATCGATACGCATAAGGCCGTATCGATACCCTATGCCCAGAAATACATTTTAGGCTTTAAGAACAACCAAAAGCTCGATTCTAACATCTCCTAAATGAATGCAAATGATGAATGAGCAGTTCTAAGCATATTTTAACAGAATTATACTCTCCCTAGATATAAGCATGGATATTTTCAAGAGCTACAACACGTTAACATGCAATTTCACAATATCAAGCAATTTTAACTTTAAATGGGTCCTAAAGAGTCAAGGAAGGCTAGTTAGACCTAACTCTCTCCTTAGGGACCAAAAACGCTCTTTATCTAAAGGCTTTGTAAAGATGTCCGCTAGTTGGTTTAAGGTGTCAACGTACTCTATAACAACATCTTCCTTAAGGACATGATCTCTAATGAAATGATGCCTTATCTCTATATATTTGGTTCTAGAGTGTTGGATGGGATTTTTAGTCAAGCATATGGCACTAGTGTTATCACACTTAAGGGGTATGGTTTCAACTTTAATACCATAATCTAAGAGTTGTTGCTTCATCCAAAGGACTTGAGCACAACAACTCTCTAAGGATATGTACTCGGCTTCGGTGGTACAAAGAGCTACACTATTTTGTTTCTTAGAGAACCAAGATATGAGCATACTACCTAAGAATTGACAAGTTCCCGAAGTACTTTTCCTATCGATTTTACATCCCCCATAACCCGCATCCGAATAAGCATGAAGGTTGAAGGTGAAGTCTCTAGGGTACCAAAGACCTAAACAATGGGTATCTCTTAGGTACCTAAAGATTCTCTTAACGGCTATAAGATGAGACTCTCTAAGAGTAGCTTGAAACCTAGCACACAAGCAAACACTAAACAAGATATTCGGTCTACTTGCGGTAAGGTAAAGCAATGATCTAATCATAGAACGCTAAAGCTTATAGTCAACACACTTACCTCCTTCATCTTTGTCAAGCTTTGTAGATGAGCTCATAGGTGTGGCTTGAGGCTTTTCATTCTCCAAGCCAAACTTCTTGAGCATATCCTTGACGTACTTTGCTTGATTGATGAAGGTGTCATCCTTCCTTTGCTTGATTTAGAGTCCCAAAAAGAATGAGATCTCCCCCATCATGCTCATCTCGAATTCACCTTGCATTAACTTAGCAAACTCTTTGCAATGGCATTCATTAGTAGATCCAAAAATAATATCATCAACATAAATTTGTACTACTAAGATGTCATTTTTATACCTTTTTATGAAAAGTGTAGTGTCCACCTTACCTTTTTCAAAACCTTTTTCAATCAAAAAGTTTGAAAGTCTTTCATACCAAGCCCTAGGAGCTTGTTTTAAACCATAAAGAGCTTTAGTAAGATTGAAAACATGATTTGGAAATTTTGAGTCTTCAAAACCCGGTGGTTGTTCCACATACACTTCCTCGTTTATAAAACCGTTTAAAAATGCGCTTTTAACATCCATTTGAAAAAGCTTGAAATCATGATAACATGCATATGCAAGCAATATCCTAATGGCCTCCATTCTAGCTACAGGTGCATAGGTTTCATCAAAATCTATTCCATCTTCTTGAGTGTAATCGTGTGCTACTAATCTAGCTTTGTTTCTCACAATGTTATCACTCTCATCTAGTTTGTTCCTAAAGACCCATTTAGTTCCTATAGTAGATCGATTACTAGGCCTATCAACTAATGTCCAAGCATTACTTCTCTCAAATTGATTTAACTCTTATTGCATAGTCATAATCCAAAAATCATCTTTTAATGCTTCTTTTATATTCTCAGGCTCTATGCATGAGATAAATGCGACATGGTTCATAAGTTTAAGAGAAGATCTAGTGGTTACCCCCTTGGATGGATCACCCAAGATTTCACCACCTTTGACATAGTTGAACTCCCTTGGGTAGCTCACTTCCTTTTCCTCAAGAGCCAAGTTCTTCAATGCTTCAAGAGGTGGATCTTGTGTATCCTCTTCTTTTGTTGGAATCTCATCCTCCTTTGAAGTTTGTCCTTCATCAAAGGCACTAATGATTCCTACATCATCATCATCACAAGAATCCTTCCTTGGAAGGAGGTTATCATCAAATACAACATGTATAGATTCTTCTACTACTAAAGTTCTCTTGTTAAATACACGACATGCTTTAGAGGTTAAGGAATATCCTATGAAAATAGCTTCATCACTTTTTGCATCAAATTTACCTAAGTTGTCTTTTCCATTATTTAAAACAAAACACTTGCAACCAAATGGATGAAAATAGCTAAAGTTAAGCTTTTTAGAATTTAAAATCTCATATGATGTTTTCTTTAAAAGTGGCCTAATCATTACTCGATTTATAATGTAGCAAGCGGTGTTTGTGGCTTCCGCCCAAAAATATTTAGTTAAATTGTTTTCACAAAGCATGGTTCTAACCATTTCTTGTAAAGTTCTATTTTTCCTCTCAACTACCTCATTTTGTTGAGGAGTTCGAGTAGCCGAAAAATTGTGGCTAATACTATTTTCATTTAAAAACTCTTCAAATCCTAAATTTTGAAATTCGGTTCCATGATCACTTCTAATATGAGAAATTCTAAGTTCAAGATCATTTTGGGTTAATTTTGAAAAAGTGATGAATTTTTCTAAAGCCTCATCTGTAGTACTTAAAAATAGAACCCAAGTAAATCTAGAAAAATCATCAACAAGTACAAATGCATAAGATTTACCACCCAAGTTCATAGTCCTAATAGGCCCAAATAAATCCATATGAATAAGTTGTAAACACCTACTTGTAGAAACATCATTAATGGATTTAAAGGATGACTTATGTTGTTTACCCTTAGAGCATGCATCACAAATTTTATCATTTGAGAACTTAATTTTGGGTAAACCTCTAACTAGATTTAGGGAAACTAATTTTTCTAAAACACTAATGCTAGCATGTCCTAGTTTCATATGCCATAGACATGCATCATTTTCATTTTGAGCTACTAAACATGCATGGGATGTATGTATGTCATCTAAATGCACCACGTAAATGTTACCTATGCGATGACCTATGAGCATAATATTATTTGATTTAATGTCAACAATTTTACACCCATGTTTTTCAAATAAGACATTTAACCATTTATCACATAATTGGCTTATGCTCAACAAATTATGTTTAAGACCATCGACATACAAAACATTTTCAATAAGAATGGTAGAGTGATTACCTATGGAGCCAATACCTTTAATGTAGCCTTTGGAGTTGTCACCAAATGTCACTACTCCTCCACTTTTTGGCTTTAAGTCCATGAATCTACTCTTGTCTCCGGTCATATGCCTCGAGCATCCACTATCAAGGTACCATGAATTTTGACTTTGTGCTTTGGCCTTGTAGCAATGCTCCCACTACAAACAAATATATTAAACTTTTTTTTTGGTACCCAAATCATTTTGGGTCCACGTGTGTTAGCTCCCAAAATCTTGGTTCCCTTAGGAATCCAAGGTGACATAGCAACAAAATCATTGGACTTGACGAGTTCCTTAGGAACTCATACACTCCTAATTCTTTTAGGTCTATTATGTCTAGGGAGGCTACTTTGTTTGTAGTTATTAGTCTTTCTCCTAGGTTGGTTGGTTTTAGATGATTCACCTTTTTCATGCTTCACATTACCAACGTTTTTGAAAGACTCTTTGGGCTTGTTAAGCTCATCTAACACCTTTTGGTGTTCACTATTACATTGAGAAAGAAGATTATTTAGGTCTACATTTTCATCTTAGAAAAATTTAAGTTCATCTTTCAAACCTAAAATCTTTTTCTCAAATTTTAAGTTAGCTTGAGAAAGTGAGTCATTTTTATCATTTAATTCCGAAATAATTTTCTTATTTCTAATGACTGACTCTTTGTATTTCTCAACTAACTCATCATAAACCTCTTGCAACTCATCATATGCATCATGTAATTCATCAAATGTAAAGTCAAAAGATGATGAGTTAGAGGTTACCATGGAGAAATCCTTCTCAAGTTCCATGAGGCAAAGGTTGGCCTCTTCTTGTTCGTCATCCTCGGATGACTCCTCATCACTCTGTGATAAGGTTTTTTCTTCTTACCACTAAAAAGGTCACCGTTTTTTGAAAACATTTAATTTAAAAGGGGGTTTTAAAAATCGAGCTTGGAAAAAACCTTTAAAATAATCTTTTCTCGATTGGAGTCGCCACCGGCCACTGAGGTAGACCGGACACCGTAAAAACTAAACCAGAGATTCGTTTGAAAGGGTTCGGGAGTTGGTTACGTGTGGGGAAGAGTTAGCAACCCATCACGCCCGGAAATTGGTACCAAAACAATTGTTGCTTTTAAATTGATGGAAATTATTTGAAATTTAAAACGACTTTAATTAGGGATTCTTAATTGATAATTGGACTTTAATCGTACGAGCTTATCCAAATTAGTAGTTTCGAATTAATTAAACATTTAATTAAAAAGGATGACGGTACACCGGACCAAAGACTAAACCGACATCATATAAGATTCACTGTCGTGTTAGTTTAGGGTTCGGATCACGTACGTCACCTTTATGCATGATGCAAGTAATTAAAATATGGTGATATGGTCTTGTTCGTTTTAATTACGAGTTTACCTTTAGACGATTCGAATTAATTTGAATATTCAAGAAGTATCCAATCAGCTAGGATAGTCGACCCGAATACGCGAATTAATAGGTATCTCCTTTTTATAATTAAAATTAATTACCATGCAAATTTAAACATTAAGGAGTCACGTGGATGACAATTAAAATGCATGTCACAAAAAGCATATTCAAATGACATTAAAACAACTAGGCATGCCACATAAAAAGAACATGTTAAATAATGAAACTATACTACGCATCATAAAATAAAACATGCTTAAACCGAAAACATAAAGGCATACAATCACACATTTAATATAAACACATGCCACACTTAACAAACATGAACAAAAATGCAAACAACATATATTCGATATAAAAAATAAGCAAATGCATGAGCAAAAAAAATATAATATTAAAAAATGAAATGCAAAGCAAAAGGAAAGCAAACTGTCAGGGGCCATAACTGTAATAAAACTATTTGAAAAAACCAATTAAGACATGAAACATGACTCAATTAAAAGGAAGTGAAAAGCCACGGGGACTAAAAGGGTAAATATTCCGTTTGGAATCGATTTAAACCATATTGGGATGAGATTGAAAACCTTTGGAAAGATGCTGGGGCTGCGGTCGTAGTTTTAAAAGCTGGAAACCCTCCCTCGCGCAATAAGAATGATGCGGAGGGGCTTAAAAGATGATTAAACCTATTTTAAAAAATTAAAACAATATAAAATCGCGTAAAAAATCATTTTAACCCCTTTTAGAAAACCCTAAACCTAAACACACCGAGCTCTCCCCCTCTCTAGTTTCCCGGCGCTGTTACCCACTCTGGTCGCCGTTGCCGGCGCCGGAGCCCTAAAAAGAATTTTTTCTCTCTCTTTGAAACCCTGAAAAATAGAAAACCTTTTATCTTCGAGAAACTGAACCCAAAAACCTCTTTTCGTTCACCTTTCGGGAATCGAAAACCCAAAAACGGTTTTAAAAAAAACTCTCAAAGCCTTCTCCCTCACCGACTCACCGTGAATGGTCTCGGAGGAGACCAAGAGGCTTGCCACCGGCGAGGGAAAACGCAACCACAAAGGTAAAAAAGGAAGACTCTAACCTTTTTTTATTCGAAATGAAACGAAATGAGATGGTAATATACCTCAGAAAACTTCTTTCTTGCTTGTATTTTCTTCGAAATTTTTTTTATTACAACTTTCCTTCTTTTTTATAGTGCTGGTCTTTCGGGTTTATATAGCCCAATGTTACATTTTTTTTGCTTTTTCTAATTACATGTAATTCTCTGAGAAATGTTGTTGGCTGCTGATTTCTGTTGGTATTCGTCTCTGATTTCGTTTGTCATTTTTCTTCTGATATTCTGGTATTTTGCGTTTTTGGTCTCTGACATCTTGGGTTTTTTTGTTGTATGTGAGGCTCGTACGAGGGGGAGGGGACCAGAGAAGGCTGGGACGTGGCCGGTTGTGCGTGCCGTCGATGGGGATCTGAACGGTCTCGATCTAGGCAGCTAAAGAGGTGGGCGTGCGATGCACGCGCGCGTATGGGCAGTGGAAAGTCGCGCGTGGATCACACGCGCTTGGGGAAGACCAATCTGAGCCGTTAGATTCACAAGCCCGATCCAACGGCTGATGCATTACGGCGCTAGGGCAATAGGAGGCCAGCTAGGGTTTCTTCTCGAGCCCCGATCTGGACCGTCAGATCTCCATCTAGATTTGATGGCTGGTGTTGGGCGGCTGCAAGACAAAACATAGGTTAGGGTTTTTTCTCAGATTAGGGCCATTAATTATTTGGGCCAACGGGCCATGTAATTCAGACTTGTATATTTACTTTTTTTTCGGGCTTTTAATATGTAAATAAACTTTGGGCCTTTTTTATTTAATACACTGGGCCTTTATTATATATTAGTATTTTTTGTTTTCAGATTTAATAATAATAATAATAATAATAATAATAATAATAATAATAATAATAATAATAATAATAATAATAATAATACGGTAACAACATAATAATAATAATAATAATAATAATAATAATAAGTAATAATAATAGATAAAGATAGTAATATATGATAAAAATAATAATTAGGATAATGATAATGGATAGTAAGATGGTAATAATTAGTATATGGTAATAATAAATAATAACAATAATAATAAGATGACAATAGATAGCAATAATAGTATATGATAATGAAATAGTAATGATAATATGTATATAATATTAATATATATATATATATATTGTTTTGTTTTTTTCCCTTTTTTGTTTTTAATTTTTACCACAACATATATATAATTAACATAAATATCAAAGCCCATTATTAAAAAGAAAAGAAAACGGGTTTAACACCCCGGACAAAATAGGTTATTACACACTCCAAGTAGCAAGCTTGGCTTTGAGCTTCTTCTTCTTCTCAAAGCCCTTCTTCTTGAGTTGAGGGCACTCCGAACGAATGTGACCGGACCTTTTGCACTCGTAGCAAATGATTTGATCCTTCTCTTCTTCTTTTTTTTACCCTTGAAGTTCATCTTTCTTTGAATCTTCCTTCCTCGGTTGGACCTCATGAATCGTGAGAATCTTTTTGCTATCATAGCCAATTCTTCTAAATCACCCTCTTCACTAGAAGTGTTCTCCTCATGTAATGAAGCTTTGAGAGCCACTCCCATTTTCTTCTTCTTTTCTACCTCTAGCTTCTCCACTCTTTTCTCTTCCTTCTTCTTTTCATCTTCCCTTCCTTGCTTCATTATTTCATGAGTAAGGAGAGAACCCACTAGCTCATCAAGTTTTAGAGTCTTCAAGTTTTTGGCCTCGATGATGGCGGTTCTCTTCCCATCCCAATATTCGGGAAGTGAGTAGAGTAGCTTCCAGACAAGTTTGTCTTCCGGTATTGTCTCTCCAAAACCTTTAAGCTCGTTGACGATAGTTGAGAAGCGATCGAACATCTTGGACACGATTTCGTTGGGCTTCATCTTGAAATTCTCATAACTAAGATTGAGAATTTCAATCTTGGTCTCCTTTAAATCACTAGTTCCTTCATAGGTGGTCTCTAGTGTGTCTCATACTTCTTTGGCACTTTCAATGGAGGAGACTTTGGAGTAGATGTCGGGACCGAAAGAACAAAAGAGCATGTAAAGAGCTTTGTCATTAATTTGGATCTTCTTTCTCTCATCTTCACTTATCTCAATCTTCTTCTTTAGAACCAACTTTCCTTCATCATCCCTCTTCAAAGGAATATAAGGACCGTCTTCAATGACTTCCCACACAAGGTAATCGTTCTGGTTCATCCAAAATGGATAGTTGTCACCATTGAAGAACGATGGTTTTGTGGTGGATTGAGACTCGTACATGCTTGAGCCGGAGGTAGATGTCATGGCTTGATTTTTGGATGATCACACTCTTCCTAGGAACTCCTCTTGTGGTTGTTAATCCTTCAAAGAGGTAGGCTCTGATACCAATTGTTGAGTGGATCAATGGATTGATCAATGCCAAGATGGGGTGAATTGGACTTTTAAAAATTTATTGGTAAAAAATGATAGCTAAAATGAAGAACAAAGAATTTTACAGTGGTTCAAGTTCTAAATGAACTCTACATCCACTACCTTAGCTACCACTAAGGATTTGCAACAATTCACTAATTTGTTCTTCCCCTTTTCAAGGCTTAGGAGGTAACCTTTACACAATCGGTCAAATTTTCTACCCAAAATTTGACCAAACCCTCACAAGTGAAACAAAGAAGAAATTCGGAAAGAAAGATATCTCTCAAATACAATATTGCCCTTTTCAGTACAAACACTCAACCCAAATTTGAGATAGAATAGGAATTGAATACAACACAATTTGGGGTTTACAAGAAATTGGAAAATAAGCACAATGAGGTTGGATTTTTTGCTTAGATGTTTATCTTTGATGCAATAGTTGTTGTTGGTCTTCAATGAGCTTCAATTTATACCTTCTCTATCAATTCTAGTCGTTTGGGTTGTTAGGGTATTGATTATAGCCGTTGGGACCCTCTCTTTCCACCATAATTGCACTTCTGCAGCTATCCGTATCAGTACACGAAGACCCGTATCGATACCTGTCTCAAAACAAAAAGAGCCATTGCACATAATAAAGAGGGCGTATCGAAATGCGTGTAAGCGTATCGGTAGGGGACAGGGACCATTTCGATACCGATAAGACCGTATCGATACCTTTTTCTCAACTTAGCTCACTAGAAGTTTTTGTTTTGATACGGGGTACACCGTATCAATACGGGATAACTACCACTTTAAATATTAGTTACCTAACAACTGACATCAACGGTCGAAAACATTTAAAACACTTTGAATTAAAAATTCCGTTAAAACGGTATCGATACGGGTTAAGCCGTATCGGTACACCATTCAAACTCCTTCAGTTTTTACAGAGGGGCGTATCGATACAGATTGAATCTGTTTTGATACGTTGTTTCGATACGGTTAAGAGGGTATCGAAACGCGTCTTTCCAGTAGCCAATTTTGTAAAAAAGGTATCGATACGGCTGGAGGCGTATCGATACACCTGGACGTTTTTCAATACTTTGGCCTTGGAACACTTAGAAAATATTTGGATTTTGAGTTTTTCAAATCAGTTTCAAGTGTTGGTGATTTATAAATCATTTAAGGGACTTAGAAATCAATTTCAAGTTTTCAATTTAATCCTTAACATACTTGGTTATATAAAAATCAAACATAGGTTTTACAAATTTTTTTCAATTATGTATTTTAATTTAATATTTATATTTTTTTGTGCAATTAAGTACTTGAACATGACTTGTTGATTCAAATTTGTACCAACCTTTATTTTTTATCCAACTTTGTGCTTACGGTAAATGACTTATTTGAGTCAATTTAAAAATGTGAATATTGATTTTATGTCATTTTTATTTTTAATAAGGATGATAAACGGGTGGGGCGAGTGCAGATACCCCCTTCACCATACTCAGATCTACCTAAAACTTTCATATCAACCACCTACCTATAATCCATGTTGGGTACAATTTTCAAATCCACACCCGCTCACGCGGGTACATTCTCAAATCCATCTGCACACGCACTACCCAACTGGATACTCACCACCCAATATGTACCCGTTTGTACATGCTCGCAGTCGTCTAGCAAGCAGCCATTGATATCAAAATTTACAACCTGGTTCTTATGGGGTTGAATGACACCTATTCTATGGTGAGAAGTCAGATATTATTAATGAAGTCACTTCCTTCTGCTAATGAGGCATATTCTATGCTTGTTCAAGAGGAAGGACAACGTCAGAATTCAAGAACTTCTAATGTTCTCACAAAACCAACAGCCTTGTATTCAAGCATGCAATCAAGAAAAAAATTTAATGGTATATGTGATTATTGTCACATAAAAGGACACAAGAAGGAATCTTGTTATAGGCTACTTGGATATCCTTTTAAGTAAAGGTTTCACAAAAAGGGGTCATATAATAAACCGGTGGCAAATTCTATGAATTCTAATACTTATTCAAGTACTAGTGCTCCTACTTCGGTTGTTTCTGATTCCTTTGTTCCTGAATCTCAAAGTGCTTTGGCTAATCATGTGCTTGTGCTAACTTTTACCCATGATCAGTATCAGCAAATCTTGAAGCTACTAGGCAAAGAACCTTCTTGGCAAGCTAACATGGCAGGTACAACTATTCAAGCACACATGGCAGGTATGATCAATGATACATGTTCTTTAGAATGGATTCTTGATACTGGAGCAACAAATCATATGACTTTCAATGTTGATTTTTTATCCTCTATTACACCTTGCACAATATCTTCTGTTGTTCAATTGCCAAATGGCAACACTTGCTAGTGTTTCACATGTTGGAAAGTATAGTATGTCTCCTACTGATGTACTTACTAATGTTTTGCTTGTGCCTAATTTCATTTATAATCTTATGTCTATATCGAAGCTCACTACTGACCTACATTGTGTAGTTGTTTTTTTCCCTGACTTTTGTATTTTGCATGACATTTACAATGGAAAGATGAAGGGGATTGGTAGAATGAGAAGAGGCATTTACATTTTACAAATTTCTAGTTATTCCGATCCCAAGTTGATTGCTGATATATTGCAAATAATTCGACATGTTACTTGTTTGTATTATGTTACTTCTAATGTGCATCCTACTAGCATTTGGCATGCTAGACTTGGGCACACTTCTTTTTCAACTATGACTAAGCTTCCTTTTGTAGATTTTAATAAACATCAAGATGAAATAAAACAATGTGATATTTGCCCTCTTGTGAAACAAGCTCGTCTTCCTTTTCATGTTAGTCAGACACGTGCTGATACTCCTTTTAGTCCCATTCATATTGACCTATGGGGTCCCTATTGTATAAGCACTCATAGTGGGGAGAGGTTTTTTCTGACTGTTGTTGATGATTATTCAAGAATAACATGGATTTTCTTGCTTAAACTGAAAAGTGATGCATTTGTTGCTCTTAAACAGTTTCATGCTTATGTTTATACTCAATATGCTTCTAAGATTAAAGTTGTGCGTAGTGATAATGGTGCCGAGTTCTTTGCTACTGAAGGTATTGAATTTTTTTCTTCCAATGGTATTGGTCATCAACACTCATGTGTTTATACACCTCAACAAAACGGTGTAGCTGAACGAAAGCATAGGCACTTGTTGAATGTTACTAGGGCTTTAAAATTTCAGTCCAATGTGCCAGCCAAGTTTTGGGGTGAATGCATACATACTGCGTGTTATATTATTAATCGATTGCCAACTGCTACCTTAGAATGGAAGTCACCTTATGAGCTATTGTTTCAGAATGAACCTTCTTTTCAGCATTTTCGAGTGTTTGGTTGTTTGGCATATGTCACGGTCCCTCATTGCACTGATAAATTTGCACCTAGAGCTACACCTTCGGTATTCTTTGGATACTCATTAGAATAGAAAGGATACATCCTCTTTAACCTTGAAACAAAAAGCATCTTTGTTAATCGAGATGTAGTGTTTCATGAGAGCATTTTTCCATTCAAATTTTCTTTTAAAACATCTTCTTTCTTTCCTACAGATTCTTGCACTTCTGATTTTCTATTTCTTCAAGACAGTGATGGTCCAAATGTTGTGGAACCAGCTGTACATAATGATCCTTACGTACCAAATATTGTGCATGACCAGCCAACTTTAAGACGATCTTCACGTGCTACCAGGCCACCCACGTGGTTAAATGATTTTGTTTGCCTTACTCAGTCTGACAATGCCCATGCAAATCCACGCGTCATCTCTAATTGTATCTCCTATGCACATTTTCCCTCACATACACGATCCTTTGCAGTTTCCTTGTCCTCTACCATAGAGCCAACGTCCTATATTGAGGCTGCCAAAGATGATAGTTGGGTTGAGGCGACGAAACAAGAAGTTGAAGCTCTTGAAGCAAATGGTACATGGGATCTAACAACCTTACCACCTGGGCACAAACCTATCGGTTGTAAGTGGGTGTATAAAGCCAAATATCGAGCTGATGGAACTATTGAGAGGTTTAAGGCCTGACTTGTTGCCAAAGGGTACAATCAACGTGAAGGTCTCGATTATCAAGATACTTTTTCACCTGTTGCCAAACAAGTTACAATTCGTACCATCATTGCTTTAGCAGCAATGCATGGATGGCCATTATATCAAATGGATGTCTTCAATGCATTCTTGCAAGGAGACCTCTTTGAAGAAGTTTACATGAGTCTACCTGAAGAATTTCGCAATCAAGGGGGCAATATGGTGTGTTGATTGCGTAAATCTCTATATGGCTTAAAACAAGCCTCGAGGCAGTAGAACCTCAAGCTATCAGAAGCCCTTATTACTAATGGATATGATCAAAGCCTTCATGATTACTCCATGTTTACAAAACGAGAAGGTGATAAGGTAGTGATCATCTTAGTTTATGTAGATGATCGTCTTATTACAGGGAATTGTGAGGGAATGATCAAAGAGTTAAAGAGCATTCTCAACAGGAATTTCAAAATAAAAGACCTTGGGGATCTTAAATACTTTCTTGGCATAGAAATTTTAAGGTCTAAGTAAGGTATAATACTTAACCAACGCAAGTATGCATTGGAATTAATTGCAGACACAGACCTAGGGGATGCCCGAAATGCCTCAACTCCTTTGGAAGCAAATCAAAGGTTGACAACTGCTAAATTTGATAAGGAGACTCCTGTCAGGAATCAGCTCAGAATGATGAACTTCTAGAAGACATAACTGTTTATCAAAGGTTAATTGGGAGGCTTTTGTATCTCACCAATACACGACTAGACATTGCATTCAGTGTGCAACACTTGAGCCAGTTTATGCAAGCTCCAAAGAAAAGTCATTATGAAGCAGCCTTGAGGATTGTAATGTATATAAGAAAGAGCCCTGGGCAGGGAATTTTGTTTGCTGCTACAAATGAACTTCAATTAGTCAGTTACTGTGACTCAGATTGGGCAGCTTGTCCAATGACACGACGTTCAGTCACATGATACTTTGTCAAGCTTGGCAACTCATTAATTTGTTGAAAATCAAAGAAACAGAAAACAGTTTCCAGGTCATCAGCTGAAGCGGAATACATATGGATGGCAGCTGCTGTTGCAGAAATTGTTTGGAAACAAGGATTATTAGAGGAGCTTGGAATGAAACTTGAAACACCAACCTTGCTACTCAGTGACAGTCAAGCTGCACTACAAATAGCTGCTAATCCAGTGTATTATGAACGCACTAAACACATCAAAATTGATTGTCATTTTATTCGTGAGAAGATTCAAAAAAGAGTTGTCAAAACACATCACATATCGACCAAAGATCAGTAGGCTGACATTCTTACCAAAGGCCTCGGGATAGCACAGCATGATTATCTTCTTGGCAAGTTGAGTGTGAAGGATGTTTTTCACCCTCCAACTTGAGGGGGTGTGTTAAAAGGCTACCTTAGTTAGCTGATATAGTTAGCTTACTTAACCCTAATTAGTATTTCATGTTAGTTAAGTTAGTTACTTTATCTATTTAAAGCTTGTACGTAATGAGTATGATACAATGATAATAAGAATTCTCTTTTATCTTCTTCTTCACATTCTCCTGTCAACTCCTTAACCCTCCTTACACAAGTTCGTTTTCACCCTATCTCAACAAATAATAATAAAATTAGATAAATTAGACCATAGCACCATATTAATATTTATATCGATGACTTAATAATTAAATTATGACGTTTATTATTATTATTATTATTATTATTATTATTATTATTATTATTATTAAATATTACTATTATTTCGTTTTGATTCAGTTAAGAATTTAGGCTATAGTGTTTACCACTAACGAATATTTTTTAATAGTCTTAAGTTTATTACAAAAAATATATATTCATATTTTTAACACTTTGATAACGAACACATACTTCACATATAAAGTACTTAAAGATGAGTCTCTTAAAATAAACATTATCATTTTTTTTATTGGACCACTCGTAATGTAATATCCAAAAGAATCCTAATGCCATGAAAATGAGGCCCATCCCTACCGAATATTTATTTCCTCAGCAAATTGATTCAAAACCATTTCACCCGGCAAAAAGAAGGCAACCCAAGGACCCTGATTCAATGCCTGCAGCTTCATTTCCCCCCTATTATCTCGGGCCCGATTGAAATAACAGTTGTCATATTATTACCTCTTGAAACGAATATTTCATACATATAGATTATCGGGTTTGTATTTTTTTTCTTATTTTATCATGTTTTATATTATGTTTTAATTTCTTTTAGTTGTTTCAGTTTGAGACAATTTTGAGAATTGTATCATTTTAGTTTGTCTTGGGTGTTATGCCATTTTAAATTTGAGTAGTTTTTGCTAAGAAACAAATAGGTTTAAGGCCCACGCATTTTCCAAGTTAGTTCAATATAATTTCGAATTATTTCCGGGTTCGTTCGTTTCAAGTTTGAGTCATTTTAGGTTATGATAGTTTGTAATTCAAACAATTTTAAATTTAAATAAATTTTTAGTTGGGTTTAATTTGAATCGAAAACGGTTATGAATTCAAACTTTAACATGTTAAAATTGTTGTCTAACTTTTTTTGGTCGAGTCAAATTTTGATAATCGTATAAGAATGAACAGGTACGGCCTAAACAATAAAAAAGTTATTTTCAAGGAATAATTACGATGACCCAAAAAAGCAATTACTTGGTCCAAATTTGTGAGAGGCAGAGAAGTTAAATGGTATAAGGAAAGGAAAAGGAGCCATAACCATTCTTATTCAAGAATGTGATTCCTCGCACAAGTAGAAAACTATAGGAAACACAAACTGTAAGGTCCACACCATGCGACCCAACTTAAATTTATGATTCCCATTCAAATTTTGGGTTTTCACTTAAATATCACCGTTTAAAAATCATTTATCATTCTGACATTCATATCAATTATGTTTTTGTATAATATACTTGTAGTGAACTCGTTAAACATGTATGACAAATTTTATTATTTATTTAAATTTTTTAAAAAGGAACTCATTAGACTTGTATAGCTAGTTCCTTTAATACTTAAAGACTCCGTTACTTAAAGACTCCATTACAATTTGTTTCGTTTAATACTTAAAGACTCTGTTACTTACGTTAAAAAATCATCAAAATGAAACTCGTCAGGTTTAGGTGCTATCTGGGGAAATAATTTTGAATGGGTGTCAAATTGGTAAATTATTTTTGGTTTAAGGGTGTAAGATGCCGTTAAACTTTTGGGGAAAAATCAATTAAGTTTCTGGGCTTTTTTTTTGCACCTAATTAAGTCATTGGACTAAGAAATTGAATCAATTAAGCCCTTTGACCAATTTTAACCATTAAATCTTGACAGCTTTTTTCAGATCTGTTGGTGCAGTATGTTGTGTCACAGTATTTCTACTTGATATTTTCATATTTTTTAATTTCATTTAAAAAATCATTAAAAGCTCTAAAAATTCTAAAAAAACATATAAAATTTATTAAAAAATATGTTTTTTTTTTAATATCTGTAAATGCAACACGATAGAATTATAGTGTATCATGTGTCAGTAATATCTAAAGAAAATAGACGATCAAGATTTAATGGTCAAAGTTGGTCAAATGACTTAATTGATTCAAATTTCTTGATTAAAAAGCTTAATTAGGTACAAAATGTATTCAAATGCTTAATTAATTATTTTTTTCCAAAAATTCAAGAGCTATTTACAAGTCATTATTTTCTTGTGGGTGATATTTTGGTGAAAATGTCAAATTTTGGAGCGTTTTTCACATTTGGGGATGCAGAGATTTAAAAGATTCTTAGCCATGATTTCCTATTATATTTCCTATTAACAAACACAATATTTTGATAATTAAATATATTATTAAAATATGAACTGATATCTACTTGTCCTACAGATTAAGGTGGTCCAAGAATTTAGGAAAGTATGGAGAAATAAGCAATGAAAAAGTACATGTAAAACGTTAGTGGGCAAGCACAGCGCAGTACAATGGCAGAGACCGATGCTTCTATATTGTTTGACGGCACGCAGATCAGCGTCGCCAACCGTCTATAAGGTTATCGAGGTTTTAATTCAGCAACACGACAAACGCCATTAGCCCACCATTGGACCGCCCCTTTTTAACTGCAAGTCTCGTATTTCATTATTATTATTATTATTATTATTATTATTATTATTATTTTGTTTTTCCTCTCATAGGCTTATCCCTTGTGTTTTGGTGGCAAAAGGTAGATGTTTATCATCCTTTGAAATCTGGGTTTGAGCACCAATAATGCATGTTGTGTGTGCTTTCTTTAAAAAAATTAAAAATTTTAAACAGATATTACCCATACATCACAACGGTATATTAAAAAAATACTTCTATTGAAGTATTTTTCATTTGGGTTTCTTTGAGGTTTTTGAGAAACCAATTTAACTGAAAAAGACAAAAAAAAAACATAATTTGTCTATCATATTTACTTTTTACTATAAAGTACTTTTTTTTATCTTTTGTAAATGTGGATAAGTTTTATTTAAGATGGGTGGAGGTGATAATTGACAGAAGGGCTTTGTTTTTTCCTTGCACATTCTTCAAGGTTTATGATTCCGCAGGCACTTGAGATACCTACCAATGTTTCAGAAATGGAATTTCTTGAATCGAGCAGGAGCTTTGTGATTGTTCAAGTTTTATGATTTTTTTAATATCAAATAAATCTAATAAATTGTTGGTGTTTTTTTTTAATTTTACAAGCTAGTTTTATTTATTATCTTGTACTTTTAATTAAATACACATGTCATTAGATTAAAGTTATGAAAATAAAAAAAATTACTGTCAATATATCATATAACTATTCTTTAAACCAACCAAAGTTGTATGTAGTGATGGAATATTTCTATTTTTATATAGAGAATAATTTGAACTTTGAAAATGATATTATTAAAAAATAACCATCGTAAACCAAAAATAAACATAAAATAAATATGTAAGATATTCAAAACACCAATTTTACCCTCTAAAATAAAGGAAACTTAGATGCGAAGAGTATTGAATGTATGGACAATTTACCAATCATTTTAACGAATTCATCATTTTTTCCTGAAAATATATAAATTATTAGTATACTGAAAGTGAGTTTAAAAAGATTAAGGTAGAGGGGGCAACCGGGTCGCTCAGTTTGGCTTAATTTTTGGATCAAGTTTGATTTAGATTTAGATCGCGTTTATGCAATTTCAGGCCGGTCAAGTATCAGATCGGTTAATTTTTAGTTCGGGTCGTTGTCGGTTCGGTGATTTTTCGAGTCAGGTCAATGTCGGATTGATTTTTGGTTCGGGTCAATATATTATTCAATTGAGAGTATATATAGTTATTGATATATTCGCATAAAAAATATTTTTTTTGTGCATCTTATCATTTAGGCGCAATTTCAACTCTTGATCGTTTAATGTTTCAAATGAAACCATCATTAAGAGATGATAATATGACACAAACTCAACCTATAAGCTTGTTAAAGTTTAAAACTTGAATTTCGTTTTGTGTTCATTATCGAGTTTCAATTGATGATTTTTTATTTTTTAAAATAAAATTTTGTATAATTACTAGGACGAAAAAATTTTAATTTTACGAAATTAGAATTAAACTATTTGGAAATTATCTAATAAAATATAATTTTGTTTATGGATAAAATCAATTTAGGTAAATTTTAATTGTTTGAGATTTAATTGATATTTAATTAATATCATAAATTAAATAAACAACTAAAAGTAAAAAATAAAATTATATATGGCCTTGTTTGGTAAGCAACAGTTGGAGGCAAAATTAGAGGTTTGAGCTAAAATTAGAGGTTTGACTGGTCAAATTCGCTAATTTGGATGTTTGGTGAATAACAGATTGTGGTGAAACCTCTAGTTTTGAAAAAACTACTAATGGAAGCCTTTTGAAATTAGAAGTTTAGACATAAGAGTTATAAAAAACCCTTTTTATCCTTAACAATTATAAAAATCTCCAAATAACTTAAATTTAACATTTTCTATTTTAATTCTTCACCCTCACGTATTTACATTGTGATATTTGTAAATTAGTACTTTTGTTTTTTTTATTCTCACATGTTTATATTTATTTTTAATTTTAATAATTAATGTTTGTTCCAAAAAATTAATAATTAATTATATTATATTAAAAATAATTATAAAAATAATAAATTAACATATAGATCTTTCAAATATGATTAGTAATGTTATATTAAAAAATTATTTTTCATAATCTAATCAATATCAATAGATACAAAATATTGATAACTAATAAACAATTTAAACAAGTGTCGAATATAATCATGTCCTTATATGTCATTTTACTTGTTTAAATAATCAAACAAGCCTATATACATGAAAGTTAGTGTGAAATAGAGTAACTTTATTTTATAATCCTTCGTATCAAATATTTTTTTAATGAAAAATTATCGAATTAAATATGAAGATTTTCTTTTAAAGGAGAAATGAAAATCATGTTGATGTTCAGTTTGGATCGGATTTGGGCAAATTAAATTCGGGTTGCTTTCGGTTCACATCACTTTCGGTTCAGGTTGCTTTTGGTTCAATTTAATTTTCGATTCGGGTTACTTTTGGTTCAGTTTGGTTTTGGTTTCGGTTACTTTCGGTTCAGATTAATTTTCGATTCAGTAAATTTTGAGTCGATTTTGGTTCGAATTAAAGTTCAAATTTGGGTCAAGTTTAGACATCAATATTCAGGTCTATATTTGTGTCTCGGGTCTAGTTTGTCAGGTCTAGGTTAAGGGTATTACAAAATTTATTTATATTTTATTTTTGTAAAATTGAGTATTTTATTTTATTTTTGAAAATTCTAGTCTCTCTTTTAATTTGTGTTTCATTTTATCATGTAAAAAAAGTATAAACTAATTTTTTTAATTATCTACATTTACAATTTTTTTATTAATTTGAACTTTGATCATTAAAATTAATGTATAACTTTGATGAATTAACAATTCCCAAACGGTTACAAACACATCGACACAAAGTAAATTTCATTTCACCACTTATCGAAAATGTTTGGAATTTTATACAAAGTTACAAACATGTTGTTTTTTCTCTCTCTACTTTCTCTTTCATCTTGTGAAGACAAATGAGTGATTTCTTATCGATTCCAATTGTCATTTCACTTTGATTTTGTCTAAATCGATGAATCCACCCCTTTCCTTGACCATTAGGCAATGCTTGTGAGTCGTGCCCCCACTGCCACGTTCCACCCACCAATATTGTGGCCATTATCCCCACCTCATCTCATGATATGAATATGGTTATTTTAAAAAAATTATTAGATGAATTCAGCTCATTACGTTAATTTTTATCTTAATTAATAAGATTTATCCATCTAATTTTAACTTTTAAATAATTGTCCATTTTTTATTGAAAAGGAAGAAAAAATGAAGATTCACTTTAAAAAAATTTAGATGAATAGACCTTATTGGCTGGGACCACTGATGATATGGTGAGCCGAGTTCATCTAATAATTTTAATTTTTCCCATCTTTGGTATGAAAAAAAAAAACTAGTGTATGACCAAGAATATTAATTCACTCCATTAAGTAAATTTTAATTAATAATTACTTATTCACTTTTATACAACATCTAAAAATACTTAGGTCGTTTTCTAATCTTTAATTCAAAAGTTATTGTGTATTTAAAAAAATATAATGCCACAAAAATATTCTTGATGTTTGACTAAATAATTATTTTAGTCATTTTTTTGAACCAATTAAACTTTGACATTTATTTTAGGTCAAAATAGCCCCTCCGCGGATGAAACTATTAGTCAAATAACGATAAATTGCTTAAAATAACTTGACATAATGACACTTCACCAGAAAAATAATTTTATATATTATATTTTATATAATTTTATAAAATTATTTTTTTGATTGATGTGACATTCTTTCTAGTTAACACATTGGTTTATATGACAATGTTATGTCAGCGTACACTGTCATGTAGGTTTGTCACATTATTTTAAGTCATTTATTATTAGTTAATTAACAGTTTTTATCCACAAAGGGATCATTTTAACCTAAAATAAATTATTGGAAATTAAATTGGTTAAAAAAATAGGAAACGAAATGACTATTAGTATAATGTTAGAGACATTTTTTGATTTTATACCTTAAAAATAAATATTATTTTAAATGTTGAATGTTGCAACATTAATATTGTTAGTTAGATTAAAGACTCAATCGACCCTTATTCTAAATTCATTAGAAATATTATATAATGTAGACACTAGTCTCACTCATTATCCATGAAGTATATATCTTTTTCATATGACTTTTAAAAGAAGAAGATAAAGGGACCAAGAGTCCTGAAAATTGTCTCATAACAAAGCTCAAAGGCCTGACTTTAGAAACAAATTTGGATTGCTTTTGGAAATTTAAAGGACCCAATTCTAACTTTTATATATATTCACACGCAATAATCAAAATTCAAAAGAGAGGACATGACATGAAAGGAATCATAGGCGCATTGTCACGTTTTTTGTGAAAAGCTAAAATGAAAAGGATTGATTTTTTTTATTTCACTTTGCAATGTTTGCTTGCTTCCATTCTACTCTAATAATAATCACTACTATTTTCCATGAGATTCTTCATTTTGCCTTTTTTTCACTTTCTTTTCCTCCTTTTCAATGATTTTCTCCCCTTTTTCCTTCTCAATCACTCTTTTCTTTAAAGTTTCTTTTTTAGAAAAACTTGGATTAAGTGCCTTTTAAATACATAATTAATAAAATATTAAAAAACAACAAAAGCATCAATTATTAGTCTCTTTAGAATAAGATAATAACAATAACAATAGTAGAAATTGATTGTCCCTTTTTAGTACCCCTACTTATGTTTCATCATTAAAAAATAAGTTTAGGGTTTAAAGTTATAGGTTAGGGTTTAGAGTATTTGTAGAGAATTAGTTAAATTGTTATTTCTGTCGATTAGTTAATTGGTTTGATGTATTTGCAGTTAATTGGTTAAGTTCTTTGTATAAATAAATGTTTCCTCTTATTCTAAATCAATAATGAAATACATATGTATTTTCAAGTTTAAAATTTTTACATGGTATCAGATTCACTTTCTTGGGCCTCTCGTTTCGTTTGGGTCTTCTTTGTTTAACCCATTTCACGTCTGGGTATCTTTTTTCTATCCTAGGGTTTCTTTTTCCCTAATTTTTTCCCTTTGTCTTCTCCACCGCAATGTCGCTGGCTGATACTCTCAATTTCAGTCATCCTCTTTACATGTACCCTTCTGATATGCCTGGTGTGGTCATGGTTTCGCACCAGCTGATTGGATTCGAGAACTACATCGTTTGGAGCTGCTCCATGAGCATCCCTTCTTGCCTAAAATAAGCTTGGCTTCATGATGGCACCTGCAATCGCGATTCGTATCTTACGTTGCAATCGCAGTGGGATAGGTGCAACGCAATTGTCCTCTCATAGATCCTCAATATCGTCAGCAAAAATCTCTCTGCTGCATTGTTTTTGCGTCGAGTGTGGCTCTCGTCTGGAAAGACTTGAAAGAGCGCTCTGACAAGGTTGATGGTGCGTGGATCTACTATCTCCATCATGCCATTGACATTTCAGTTCAAGGTGACGCTTCCGTTTCTACTTATTTCACATGGCTTAAGCTTTTTTGGGATGAGTACGCTATTTTAGTTCCACTTTCTTTTTGCGATTGTGATGCATCCATTTAGATTGTTAATCATTCTCTTCAAGAATGTTTGTTTCATTTTCTTATGGGCCTGAGTGAGTTGTATGAGACAGTTCGCAGTCAAATTCTCCTCATGAAGCCTTTGCCCTTTTTTAATCAGGCCTACTCCATGGTGGTTCAGGAGGAATCGCAGCGGATGCTCATGTCGAATTCTCCTTCCTTGGAGCCTTATGCGTTTTATTCTAATTTCTTTTCTGACAATGGTGGTTCTGGTCGTCGTCGTTTTAATGGCGTTTGTGACCATTGCAATGTTCACGGCCATAAAAAAGAGAATTGTTACCGTCTAATAGGGTTTTCTTCTGATTTTAAGTTTGGTAAAAATATGGATGTTCAAGATGCTCTAACTATTCAACCAGAGCTCTCTGTCACTTCATCTCCATCTAATTTGGTTCCTCTCCCACCTTTTCTTACTACCTCAGTTCCTGATTTTACCAAAGAACAGTACAATCATATCCTGGATCTTCTGAGTAAGACTTCAACTCTTGAACCAGTGGGCAATTTGACAGGTAACATTTCTCTTAATTCCTCTACTTCTAGCTGCAATTGGATCTTGGACACAGGTGCTACAAATCACATAACGTTTGATTTTCAGCATCTGATTCATCCTATTGCGTGTACATCTACCCATCAGTTTGTTCACCTACCCAATGGAAAAAAGCCTTAATTACACACACTGGTTCTATTGCTCTATCACCTACCCAAATCTTTGACCATGTTTTGTTTGTACCAAATTTTACCCATAACCTGATTTCTGTTTCTAAGCTCACTTTTGCTCTTAAGTGTGTTGTTATTTTTTATCTTGACTTTTGTTTCTTGTAGGATCTCTCAAATGGGAAGATCAAGGGGATTGATAGAGCATTTGGTGGTCTTTATTTTTCGAGTATTCTTTATCAGTTTTTAGTGTGTGTTCTTCCACAAGTTTTTTTTTATTTTCATTCCTCTGTTTGTAATGCATCCTCTAAATGTATGTCTTATGTTCTCACTCCTATTGTACTTTGGCATTCTCGTTTAGGGCATGCCACTATTACTAAAATGAAAAAAAATTGCATGTTTTGCTTTCTGTTCAGTTTAATAAGACTTATGTTCATGAATGTACTGTGTGTCCTTTAACAAAACAATCTAGGGTTCCCTTTCATGTTAGTACTTCTCGAGCTACTACACCTTTTGAGTTAGTGCATGCTGATCTTTGTGGGGCCTATAGAGTGTCCACTCATGGTGGGCACATGTATTTTTTAACGTTAGTGGATGACTATAGTAGCATGACTATGGTTTACCTGTTGAGACTAAAATTTGATGTTGTTCTTTTCCTTAGAACCTTTTTTCTCTTGTCAAAAATTAATTTTCAGCCTCTGTTAAAATTTTCAGGTCAGATAATGGGTTTGAGTTCTTTAATTCAGAATGCTCTTCTTTATTTTAATCTTTAGAAGTTTTACATCAAAGTAGTTGTGTTCACGCCCCTCGACAAAATGGGGTTGCTAAACGGAAGCACAAACATCTTCTTGAAGTAGCACAAGCCTTACGGTTTCATTCTCAAGTTCCCCTTAAATTCTGGGGAAAACGTGTTCTTACTGCCTGTTACTTGATTAACAGGCTTCCCTCTTCTGTTTTACACTTGAATCGCATTTTGAATTGTTTTTTTACAAACCTTTATCTTTATCTCATCTTCGCATCTTTTGGTTGTCTTGCCTATGCTACACAACCTCGTTATCGTGATAAATTCCCTTCTAAATCCTTTATGTGATCATGGACTATTTTCCCACTCAAAAAGGCTATGTTCTTTTTAATCTTGCTATTAAGTCCTTCTTTGTCAACAAGGATGTTGTTTTTCATGAATCTATATTTCCCTTTCATAACTTATCCCATAAGTCATCTCCTAGTTTTTTGTCTTCTTCTCACATTCCTGATGAGGAGTTTTTTGCTCTTTCTCCACCATCGCCCTTCAACTCCTCTCCTTCTATTGCTACTGACTTCCCTATTGTCCTTGACTTTCCTTTAACTTCTATTGTTCCAGATCATCCTTCCTCTACTTCTGTTCTTCCAACTCTACAACATATAGTCTCAACAGGGGATCCTAGTCCTAGTCTTGTTCCACCTCGTCATTCTTCTCGTGTCACTAAAACTCCATCTTGGTTAAGTGATTATGTTTGTGATCCCATTTGCTCTTATCAATCACTTTTTTTTCTGTTACTTCATCCTTATATCCTATTTTAAATATATTTTCTATTCCCACTAACCATCTCACACTCAATCTTTTTTAACTTCCACTACCATTTTTCGAGAACTCACTTCTTATTCTGAAGCTATTAAACATTATGTTTGGGTAACTTCCATGCAAGAGGAAATTTAGGCTTTGGAAGCAAATGGTACGTGGTCTGTTGTGCCTTTGCCTCAAGGTAAAATTCTCATTAGTTGTTAATGGGTTTACAAAATTAAGTACAAGGCCGATGGCACTGTTGAACGATTCAAAGCTCTCTTTGTAGCTAAAGGCTACAATCAAAGAGAATGAATATATTATGTTGATACATTTTCTCTTGTAGCTAAACTTGTCACTGTTCGAATCCTTCTTGCTCTTGTTGTTGCATTTCACTGGCCTCTATATCAAATGGATGTCCATAATGATTTTCTCCAAAGGGGTCTATTTGAAGAAGTGTACATGATTTTACTTGAGGGTGTTTGTAGCCAGAGGGAGAACATGGTGTGTAGGCCACAAAAATCTCTTTATGGCTTAAAACATGCCTCTAGACAATAGAATGTCAAACTAACAGACTCTTTTTTTTTGAAAAGTAGATATTTTATTAATAAATACATTAACATCGGCCTCGTTAAAAAACCTCCCTAAAGCCTATGGAGGAAAAATAGTGCACGACGTTAATGTTTATACAACCAAAAAACTGATCTAAATTCTTTCCTGCACATCTAACTTCTTATGCAAAACAGACAAATCAGCTGGACAAAAGAATTATAGGTCTTTCCTCGTCACCATACAGCTCAGGCAGTTGCAACGCGACCCTTAGCACTGTAGTGTAGACCACCATCTGAAACTCGATCAAGAGTCTACGAATTACCACTTCCCCTGCAGCAAAAACTCAGCACTCCCAGAGACATAATCGAGTTTGTTCTACTAATTGGTATTAGCATAACAAGAGTCACAACAACCAAGATTTCCAACACCAACAAACTTGAAAGCCTGCCAAACCTATAACTACAAGACCTACCAGGTACCCCAGCCAACAACAACATCGACCAACATCATACACAAAGGTTCGAGGATAATAATGTACCTTCTTTTGCTAAGCAATCAGCTGCTGAATTACATCATCGAGGGATCCAGCGTACCACAAGGCCTACAGATTCAGTGTATTCTCGGATCTTCCCAACTTTCGAACGAACTAGAGGAGGGGCCTCGACCACATTATGACACCAATCCACCACAGTCCTTAAGTCCGACTCAGCTATCAGCCTATGATTTTTGGCCCATTCAGACGCGTAAAAACTTGTAACACCATGAAACAAAGCTTCCAATTCAATGAAAGCAGAGGGATCAGGACCCGTAGAAACAGAAAATTTGAACAATGAGAGGCCATTCTCATTGCGAAGTAAACCACCAATACCACCCTTGGAACCGTGTGATATAGCTCCATCAGTGTTTAATTTGAGAAAACCAGCAGGAGGGGGATCCATTTGGATTCACTGTCAGATTTCTTGTGTGGCTTGTGCAAAATAGCAACTAAAGAGAAATCCGAAACAAGGGAATCGAAAGGGATAATACAGTCCGGGTTTTTTGCCTTGTGCCAAAAGGCTAATCTTATTCGAATAAAATGTTCAAGTTGCAGCCGATCAAACACTTTTCCGTTGAAGATGATATCATTTCTAAGGGTCCAAATAGACCAGCATATCGCGAAGGGAACTGTAGCTAGCCATTGCTTCAGATTTAGTTCACTGAAAGTAGACCACATTTCAAAAAAAGATTTCGGATCTGAGGGAAGAGCCGTGGATATATTGGCCACTAAGAAAAAGCTATTCCATATTTTCCAAACATCCCAACAATCAAAAAACAGATGGGAGACAGTTTCCGGATGTGATTTGCACAAGTTGCAAACGTTATTATCAGCACTAATTATACCTCTCTTAGCCAATTCAGCTTTGACCGGAACTCGACCCTAGATAATCCTCCAAACGAATATTTCCACTTTGGGCGGAGCAAGACCCAACCAAACACAATTGTTCCATAGAGAATTACTGTCCTGACTATCCACGTAAAGAAGACGAAAAGATTTAACTGTGAACGTACCTTCGCTCGAAACCAACCATCTCACCCAATCCTTATCCGAAGAACTCGATCTAAAGTTCGCCAACGAAATCAACAGGGAATTCCACTGTTGAATTTCCCAATCGAAAGTATCCCTTCTAAGTTGAATAGACCACGTCCAAGAGGCACCACACTTGGTTCCAAAATCTTTAATGCAACCAGATTTATTTATTGACAATGCAAAGATACGAGGGAACTTATCTTTCAAGGAGTAATTTCCCAACCAATGGTCTTACCAAAATTTGATCGAAGAGCCATAGCCGACTTGGAAAGCCATATTATCTCTAAAGGACTGTCCAACTGAGTCTTCGGCGAAGAAGTTCTTCGAAACGCCTTGCCAAATCCAAGAGGCATTTCTTGGTCTAGAGGGAATCAGAAGTATACTTGAACTAGAGCCCGAAATTTTAGCCTTAAGCACTCTGCTCCACATAGCACCAGACTCATTTCCAAAGCGAATACCCCATTTGTATAAAAGGGCCCTATTGAGCATATTCAAGTTACTGACACCTAGACCACCTTGAGATTTGGGTTTACAAACTTGATTCCAGTTCAACCAGTGGATCTTAAATTTTACCTCGTTTCCACCCCAAAGGAAAGAAGCCATTAGTTGGTTGAGTTTAGAGCTTACCACGACCGGCATCTTTAAGAGGGATAGGAAGTAAGTTGGTAAACTAAATAGAACTGACTTGATCAAAGTTAAACGCCCACCGATAGAGAGAAATTTTGCCGACCAAACCCCTAAGTGATTTGAGAATTTTTTGACCACAGGTTCCCATAGCGCAGTGCTATTTCTTTTAGCTCCCAGGGGAAGACCAAGATACTCGGTAGGAAAGGAGCCATGTTGACAACCAATGAGGTTAGCCCACTATTTTATCAAGATTTCTGGAATATTTATACCGAAAACACGACTCTTTTTGAGATTGAGCTTATGTAACACCCGGGTTTAGGGGTTAGGTGAAAATAATATTTTAATATTATTTGGGCTCGGTCTTATAATTAAAATGATTCTTTACAATTCCGGGTTTTCAAAATAAACATTCGAGATGGGACCAAATCGATTTAATTTCAATATTGGAGAGCTATTTTAAAAACAAGGAAATAGCCATTCATTAATGGCCTTTTTGTAATTTACCCCTTTTCTAATTTAAATCCCCCCTTTTTTACAAATATCACTATTCACTCTCTTCCTCCTCTCATCTCCAACGTGAAATAGAAGCCCTTCCCCCTCTCCACTATTCCATCTCATTCCTCATCCATTTCAACTCCGTTTTGAAAGGTAATGGTATTTTTGAGTTCCCCTCATCTCCCTCTCCATAAAAGTACCTTTTATTTTGATTTTTATGAAGGTTTTGGAAAATGGAAGTTTTGAATGTTTTGATTAAAATGAGATCTTTATGTGGTTAAGTGAAGTATTTTGATTTAATATGTTTAGTTATGATGTGTAGAGGTCAAATGGTATATCATATGTGAATTTCAAATGATTTTGAGCAATTTTCGGAATTGGGTTTCAAGGGGGTTTTTGGAGGGTTTTAAAGTGGTTTTTGGGGTGATTTAATGTGGGTTTTTGAGGGCTGGTGTTAGTATGATATATGAGGGTTACTTTGGGTGTATTTGATAGTTGTTTGGATGCTTGAAATAGAAGATTTCAGTGGGTTTTAGGGGCTGCTCGGGAATTCTGTTTTGGACTTGTTTTGGGTGTTGAATGCTTGAAAATGTTATTCCGGGTTAGTTCCGATGATGAGCTTTTGATTGTGGATGTTTTGTTTGTGTTTGGGATTAATTACAATCGAGGTTGGACATCGGTGAAGCATCGGAAGTGAATCCAGGAATTTGAAGACGGTCGCTTGCTTGGTCTTTAAGCTTGGGAGCTTAGGTGAGTGGTTAATGGTTTTACCTGGTTTTAAAATGTTTGGTTCGAGTATATGGACTAGGTCGGGCTTGGTAGACCCACCTAGAGTTAGGATTAGGGTGGTAGCCTAATCCTAAACTTGATCTAGAGCCTTTGGATGAACTCATTTATATGGTTGTGTATGTCTCGTATGAAATGTGATATGAATGCTTATGTATATTGTGTTATACATGTGAGATGAGACATGAACTGTGATGCTTGAGACATGCATGATGATGGTTGTTGGTGAGTACGTGCTAAGCACGGAATTGATTGAAATGAGTAATGTGAAATGAGTAAATGTTGGCACTAGTATACTTGAATACAAATGATCGATCATTAGGATGTTAGTGTGTACACATGAGTCAAAAGTCGCGCGTGGCCTTGGTGGCGTTGAGTCACCAAGGAGGAGTACGGGTTCGCCCGGAAATTGTATTTGTATATAGTCGGTGATGAGTGGAATCCCATCGACGGGGCGTGAGGATGAGTGGAATCCCCTCCGCGAGACCGGTGATGAGTGTAATCCCACCGTGAGGTAATATGGTTGTTGGATGTGAGTTTCCAACATGTTTATCCGCGTATTTGAGTCATAGCTAGGTGCCAATGTTGATTGATATATGTATCAATGTGTTGCGATATATGAGCTTAAATTGGATGTTTAAATGTGATTACATGCATTGTGGAATTGAGCTTATGATCATGGCATTTATATTGAATAGTGCTCATGCATCTCCATCTTGTGGTTTGTGGATCCTTGGTAAATATGTGATTTGCCTTGGCTAGATCGTGCTCGGACCCTGCAATGTTGAGGTTTGTTTTAAGAGCTCACCCTCACTAAGCATCATTGCTTACGCTCTCTTTGTTCAACATTGCAGATCCTTAGTTCGTGGGTTGCTCGCGCAAGTGGAGGGCCTTCAAGTGTGGTTGTTGGCTTGAGTACATCAAGTATGAACTTTTAAATGTTAAACATGTAATAGTTTAAGCAATGGGACATGTGTTATTTTGTTGAATGGTTGTTAGTTGTTTAGGAGCTTGCTTAGACTCCTTGTTATATCGCTTTTGTATGGCTTGTGTTGCCATGTTTGAATTGTCATTCATGCCTAAATTGCTTATCTTGAAGGTTGGCCATGTGCCTTTGAGGTTGCCTATATGTTTGGATGTTGAAGTATGAGCTTTGAATGCTTGAATGCCATCTTGAGTCCTTTGCATGAGTTCCTTGTTGTTTATACATGTTGGGTGTTTGTATGGCTATATGGTGGTATGTAAATGTTGTGTGAATGTTTGGTTGGGGCTAAGGAAGTCTTAAATTGCATTTAGATTCGAGTCTTGATCGTTTTGCTGAGTTTGGGGAGGTTTTGCAGTGCAGGGGTATCGATATGGTTGGTCCGGTATCGATACCGCCTTCTTGTTCCAGGCCTCGTGTATCGATACGCGAGGAGGAGTATCGGTACCATTTTGGTCACTGAAGCTACTGTCCATTTTGGTATCGATACGGGTCTCTGGCGTATCGATACGGTCATCTTAGCATTGATCGTGAGAAGTCAACCGTTGGGGAGAGTATCGATACCCTCCAAGGGCGTATCGATACGGTCTCCACTGGTTGACTCTGACCAGTTGACCTAGTCAAGGGGTATCGATACACCCCTTAGGAGGGATTGTCCGCATCAGGCGGCTCAGGCACCGAACATTGCTCAGGCTCCTGCGAGAGCGAATGATTTTCAGAGAGGCCGTGGGCACGGTCGTGGCTACTTCCAGCCTAGGGCTGATGCACCTAGGGTAGATGCTCAGAGGAACCTTGCTCATGTTGTGGCTGTGCAGCCAGAGGCGGGAGGACCAGCGAGAGTTTACGCTCAGAGAGAGGCCGGGAACGACACCGATGTGATAGCAGGTAATTTCGAGTTATAGTCTATGTCTTTGCTTTCTTTGGTTGATTCGGGTTCTACGCATTCCTACATTTTGAGTGAGCATGCACAGAAGTTAGATATCCCTTTTGAGATCTTAGATGTAGGTATGCATGTTACTAGTTCTTTTGGTGAGACAGTTGTGGTTAGTCGTATGTATAGGAGGTGTCCACTGAAGATTTAGGGTCATGTGTTCTCTGTTGATATGATGGAACTTCCTTTCTATGGTTTTGACATTATTTTGGGTATGGACTGGTTGGTTGAGCATCGGGCTAGTGTGAATTTTGAGACAAAGAGAATTTCTTTGAAGCTTTCTGATGACTACGAGGTAGTAGTAGTAGGCGAGAACATTAAGTTCTTGTCTAATGTGGTGTCAGCTTTAGAGGCTTATAGGTTGATGGACTCTGGATGTGGGGCTTATTTAGCTTATGTGATGAATCCGGATATGAGTGAAGCTAGACCGAAGGATATCAGAACAGTGTGTGACTTTCCAGATGTGTTTCCTGACGAGTTGCCGGGTTTGCCTCCTGACAGAGATGTTGAGTTTGTGATTGAGACTGTTTCAGGGTCTAATCCAGTTTCGATAGCTCCGTATCGCATGGCTCCGAAAGAGTTGAAAGAATTGAAGAGTCAGTTGCAAGAATTATTAGACCATGGTTTCATTAGGCCTAGTAGTTCTCCGTGGGGTGCTTCCGTGTTATTTGTGAAAAAGAAAGATGGTAGTATGTGCATGTGTATTGACTATAGACAGTTGAATCAGTTGACTGTGAAGAACAAGTATCCGTTGCCTCGTATAGATGATTTGTTTGATCAGTTGAGAGGTGCTTCAGTGTTCTCTAAGATAGATTTGAGATCCGGGTATTACCAGTTGAAAGTAAAAGAGTGTGATGTTCCGAAGACAGCTTTTAGGACTAGATATGGTCACTATGAGTTTCTTGTGATGCCATTTGGGCTCACGAATACACCAGCAGCATTCATGGACATGATGAACAGAATTTTTAGAGACTATCTAGACCGTTTTGTAGTTGTCTTCATTGATGACATACTTGTGTACTCGAAGACAGATGAAGAGCATGATGAGCACTTGAGATTCGTTTTACAGAGATTGATGAGCAACCAGTTGTATGTGAAGCTTAGTAAATGTGAGTTCTGGATTCGAGAGGTTGTATTTCTTGGCCATGTTGTTTCAGCCGAAGGTATCTGAGTTGACCCATCGAAGATTGAGGCGATTGTTGAGTGGAAATAGCCTAAGTCCGTGACCGAGATTAGGAGTTTCCTAGGATTAGCCGATTACTATAGGAGATTTGTTAATGGTTTCTCTAGGGTAGCTGCTCCTTTGACTAAACTGTTGCAAAAAGGAGTTAAGTTTGAATGGTCAGATGCAAGACAGAAGGCCTTTGAGAAATTGAAAGAAGCTTTGACGAATGCTCCAGTGTTAGTGCAACCTGTCTCAGGTAAGGAGTTTGTGATTTACAGTGATGCCTCCTACGTAGGCCTAGGATGTGTTTTGATGCAAGATAGGAGAGTTGTTGCTTATGCTTCTAGACAGTTGAAGATTCATGATAAGAACTATCCTACTCATGATATAGAGCTAGCCGCAGTTGTGTTTGCATTGAAGATTTGGCGTCATTATTTGTATGGTGAGAAGTGTATAGTTTACACCGATCACAAGAGCTTGAAGTATTTGATGACACAGAAAGAGTTGAACTTGAGACAGAGAATATGGCTAGAGTTGCTAAAAGATTATGATTTGACCATTGAGTACCATCCGAGTAAAGCGAATGTAGTAGCCGATGCTTTGAGTAGGAAAGTGGCCGTTGAGTTGAGAGCTATGTTTGCTAGATTGAGTGTGTCCGATGATGGTGGTTTGATCACCGAGTTGCAAGTGAAGCCTTCTTTGATTCAGTTGATTAGAGAGAAGCAGTTGCGAGATGTGAGTTTAGTTCCTCATGTTCAGGACATAGCCGAGGGAAGACCAACCGAGTATAGTTTTAGTGGTGAGAACCTGTTGTGCTTTAGAGATAGAATTGTTGTACCATAAGATGTTGAGTTGAGATGACAGATTCTGAGTGAAGCACATTCGAGTCCCTTTTCTATGCATCCGGGCAGTACCAAAATGTACCGAGATTTGAAGAATGATGACTTCTGGGTTGGTTTGAAGAGAGATGTAGCCGAGTATATGAGCCGTTGTATGGTTTGTCAGAGAGTGAAGGAAGAACATCAGGTTCCTTCAGGTTTGCTACAGCCTTTGAAGATTCCGGAATGGAAATGGGAGAGGATCACCATGGATTTTGTGTCGGGGTTGCCTTTGTCTCCTTCGAAGAAGAACTCTGTTTGGGTGATTGTCGATAGGTTCACTAAGTGTGCTCACTTCTTAGCAGTGAACACTACGGATTCCTTAGACAAGTTGGCAAACTTGTACATCCGTGAGATTGTGAGACTTCACGGGGTTCCGAAGTCTATTGTTTCAGATAGGGATCCTAGGTTTACTTCGAGATTCTGGGGTTGCTTGCATAGTGCTTTAGGTAGCCGTTTGCATTTCAGCACATCTTATCATCCGCAGTCCGATGGACAGTCAGAGCGAGTGATACAGATTCTTGAGGATATGCTTCGTTGTTGTGTGATTGACTTCCAGGGTTCTTGGGAGAAGCACTTACCGTTGGTTGAGTTTGCTTACAACAATAGTTATCAGTCTAATATTCAGATGGCACCCTATGAGGCTTTGTATGGTAGGCTATGTAGGACTCCGATTTGTTGGGCTGAAACAGGTCAGAGATTGTTACCTATGCCAGACTTACTTAAGGGGACCACCGACAAAGTAAAGTTGATATGTGACCGTTTGAAAGCAGCTTCCGATCGTCAGAAGTCTTATGCAGATTTGAAGAGGAAAGAGGTTGAGTACTCAGTGGGTGAGAAAGTGTTTCTGAAAGTATCTCCGTGGAAGAAGGTAATGAGATTTGGCCGAAAGGGCAAGTTGAGTCCGAGGTTCATTGGTCCGTATGAGATAGTTGAGCGGATTGGGCCTGTAGCTTATCGTTTGAGGTTACCTTCTGAGTTAGAGAAGATCCATGATGTCTTTCATGTGTCTATGCTTAGGAGATATAGATCGGATCCTTCTCATGTGATGCCCGTTGAGGAGATAGAGTTAAATCCAGATTTGTCCTATAATGAAGAGCCCGTTGAGATACTTGCTTCTGATAGCAAGGTGTTGCGTGGCAAGACCATAGAGTTGGTCAAGGTGTTGTGGAGGCATAGAGGTGTGGAAGAGGCCACGTGGGAGAGGAAGGCAGATATGGTTGAGCAGTTTCCGTATTTGTTTCCACCAGGTAATTTCGGGGACGAAATTCCTTAAGTGGGGGAGAGTTGTAACACCCGGGTTTAGGGGTTAGGTGAAAATAATATTTTAATATTATTTGGGCTCGGTCTTATAATTAAAATGATTCTTTACAATTCTGGGTTTTCAAAATAAACATTCGAGATGGGACCAATCGATTTAATTTCAATATTGGAGAGCTATTTTAAAAACAAGGAAATAGCCATTCATTAATGGCCTTTTTGTAATTTACCCCTTTTCTAATTTAAATCCCCCCTTTTCACAAATATCACTATTCACTCTCTTCCTCCTCTCATCTCCAACGTGAAATAGAAGCCCTTCCCCCTCTCCACTATTCCATCTCATTCCTCATCCATTTCAACTCCGTTTTGAAAGGTAATGGTATTTTTGACTTCCCCTCATCTCTCTCTCTATAAAAGTACCTTTTATTTTGATTTTTATGAAGGTTTTGGAAAATGGAAGTTTTGAATGTTTTGATTAAAAATGAGATCTTTATGTGGTTAAGTGAAGTATTTTGATTTAATATGTTTAGTTATGATGTGTAGAGGTCAAATGGTATATCATATGTGAATTTCAAATGATTTTGAGCAATTTTCGGAATTGGGTTTCAAGGGGGTTTTTGGAGGGTTTTAAAGTGGTTTTTGGGGTGATTTAATGTGGGTTTTTGAGGGCTGGTGTTAGTATGATATATGAGGGTTACTTTGGGTGTATTTGATGGTTGTTTGGATGGTTGAAATAGAAGATTTCAGTGGGTTTTAGGGGCTGCTCGGGAATTTTGTTTTGGACTTGTTTTGGGTGTTGAATGCTTGAAAATGTTATTCCGGGTTAGTTCCGATGATGAGCTTTTGATTGTGGATGTTTTGTTTGTGTTTGGGATTAATTAGAATCGAGGTTGGACATCGGTGAAGCATCGGAAGTGAATCCGGGAATTTGAAGACGGTCGCTTGCTTGGTCTTTAAGCTTGGGAGCTTAGGTGAGTGGTTAATGGTTTTACTTGGTTTTAAAATGTTTGGTTCGAGTATATAGACTAGGTCGGGCTTGGTAGACCCACCTAGAGTTAGGATTAGGGTGGTAGCCTAATCCTAAACTTGATCTAGAGCCTTTGGATGAACTCATTTATATGGTTGTGTATGTCTCGTATGAAATGTGATATGAATGCTTATGTATATTGTGTTATACATGTGAGATGAGACATGAACTGTGATGCTTGAGACATGCATGATGATGGTTGTTGGTGAGTACGTGCTAAGCATGGAATTGATTGAAATGAGTAATGTGAAATGAGTAAATGTTGGCACTAGTATACTTGAATACAAATGATCGATCATTAGGATGTTAGTGTGTACACATGAGTCAAAAGTCGCGCGTGGCCTTGGTGGCGTTGAGTCACCAAGGAGGAGTACGGGTTCGCCCGGAAATTGTATTTGTATATAGTCGGTGATGAGTGGAATCCCATCGACGGGGCGTGACGATGAGTGGAATCCCCTCCGCGAAACCGGTGATGAGTGTAATCCCACCGTGAGGTAATGTGGTTGTTGGATGTGAGTTTCCAACATGTTTATCCGCGTATTTGAGTCATAGCTAGGTGCCAATGTTAATTGATATATGTATCAATGTGTTGCGATATATGAGCTTAAATTGGATGTTTAAATGTGATTACATGCATTGTGGAATTGAGCTTATGATCATGGCATTTATATTGAATAGTGCTCATGCATCTCCATCTTGTGGTTTGTGGATCCTTGGTAAATATGTGATTTGCCTTGGCTAGATTGTGCTCGGACCCTGCAATGTTGAGGTTTGTTTTAAGAGCTCACCCTCACTAAGCATCATTGCTTACGCTCTCTTTGTTCAACATTGCAGATCCTTAGTTCGTGGGTTGCTCGCGCAAGTGGAGGGCCTCCAAGTGTGGTTGTTGGCTTGAGTACATCAAGTATGAACTTTTAAATGTTAAACATGTAATAGTTTAAGCAATGGGACATGTGTTATTTTGTTGAATGGTTGTTAGTTGTTTAGGAGCTTGCTTAGACTCCTTGTTATATCGCTTTTGTATGGCTTGTTTTGCCATGTTTGAATTTTCATTCATGCCTAAATTGCTTATCTTGAAGGTTGGCCATGTGCCTTTGAGGTTGCCTATATGCTTGGATGTTGAAGTATGAGCTTTGAATGCTTGAATGCCATCTTGAGTCCTTTGCATGAGTTCCTTGTTGTTTATACATGTTGGGTGTTTGTATGGCTATATGGTGGTATGTAAATGTTGTGTGAATGTTTGGTTGGGGCTAAGGAAGTCTTAAATTGCATTTAGATTCGAGTCTTGATCGTTTTGCTGAGTTTGGGGAGGTTTTGCAGTGCAGGGGTATCGATACGGTTGGTCCGGTATCGATACCGCCTTCTTGTTCCAGGCCTCGTGTATCGATACGCGATGAGGAGTATCGGTACCATTTTGGTCACTGAAGCTATTGTCCATTTTGGTATCGATACGGGTCCCTGGCGTATCGATACGGTCATCTTAGCGTTGACCGTGAGAAGTCAACCGTTGGGGAGAGTATCGATACCCTCCAAGGGCGTATCGATACGGTCTCCACTGGTTGACTCTGACCAGTTGACCTAGTCAAGGGGTATCGATACACCCCTTAGGTGTATCGATACCGCCTGCAGTAAAGTTTAAAATTGGGCTGTAACATGTTAGTTTGAGCTCGTTTGTTTGTTTCGTGAATGTTGTTCCGTTGTATGACCACTTAGGATCTAATACTCATCTAGACAAGATTTAAAATGGGAAAAAATATAGGGTTGTTAACCGAGGGGGAACCTTAACGGGTTTCGCTTCGGTTTTCCCCGTGTGGCCCACTCGGACCGGTCATCCGGCCAGACCGGGACGAGGGGGTTACAACTTAAGTCCGGAGGCCAGCTCAAAAACTCTTAATACTCTTTTGATGTTTTTTAGCTGATTGACCTCTCCATCACTAAATATTAGCAGGTCATCAGCAAATTGGAGATGGGAGACTTCCACCGCCTCCTCCTTGTTCTTCACCACCAAGCCCGAGAACAATTTTAAAGACAATGCCTTCTTAAGCATCAGACTAAGTGCCTCTCCCACAAGGTTGAACAGCAGAGGGGAGAGTGAGCAGCCTTGCCTTAAACCTTTCGAAATTTTGAAAGCCTCAGTTGGTGAACCATTAACCAGAACAGAGATTGATGTCGAAGATATGCATTAAACCATCCACTCACACCACCGAAGACTGAAACCACATTCTATGAGCACAAGCTTTAAGAACAACCAACTAACAGTATCATATGCTTTTTGAAAGTCTATCTTAAAAGCAATACCTTTTATTCCCGATTTGGATACGAAATCGATGATCTCATTGGCCACGAGAGAGCAATCTAAAATCTGACGACCCTGGATAAAAGCAAATTGGTTTTCTCCCACTATAGAATCCATCACCTGACTCAATCTTTTTGCTAGAACTTTAGATAACAATTTATACATACCTCCAACAAGGCTTATAGGCCTATACTCGTTTAGGGAAATCGGGTTCTTTGTCTTCGGGATTAGTGTGATAAAAGAGTGGTTTGTATCGACATCCCATTCCTTATCACAAAAGAAGTCGTCGAAGAACCTCATGATGACACCCTTCAACTGCTGCCAATATTGCTTGAAAAGTTTAAGTTAAAGCTGTCTGGCCCTGGGGCACGATTACCATCACAAGAAAAAAGCACACCACGAACTTCCTCTTCCTTGAAAGCTCTCTGTAAAAAATCAGCTTGATCTACCGAGATTTTCCTGAAACCCATATTCATGTTCTCCACTTCTAGGGCCTGTTTCGAATTATAGAGCTCCTGGAAATGATTTTTGATTGCTTCTTTTACTGCGGGCGGATCAGTAATGACTTTGTTATCGATATTCAGGCCATGAATTGCATTGGTCTTTCGTCTCGCCTGTAAGGACTGATGAAAGAATCTCGAATTCCGATCCCCCTCAGAAAACCACCGGAGTCTAGATTTTTGAAGGGCTTCGCTTTCCTCTCTTCTATATTGAGACCAAAGCTCTGATCTAAGTCTCTTCAACTCTTCAGGAATACCAGGCCGTAGAAATCCCACTTTGAAGTTCCAATTCTAAATTGGAAATCTTCCTCTCAATTAAAAGAGAACACCCAGACTGCTTTGTTTTAAACTCAGTGGCCCATGACTTCACAACTAGCTTTGTATTCTTGAGTAGCTCTTCGATTCTAATGTCTGGATTTTTCACAGAAGCATCTTCAATGGCGTTGCAAACCATAGAATCAAAACCCTCTTCATCCAACCAATAGTTGAAGCATTTGAATGGTTTATGTCCCTAATTTGTAGCCTCAATAGAAAGAGTGATGAGATTGTGATCCGATAACGACTTGTCGAGGACTTTTTGGGAGAGGCCAGAGAATTCTAATTCAAAATCTGGTGATAAGAGAAAACGATCCAACCTCACGAAAGTGGGCGGATCACACTGATTACTCCATGTGAACTTCCCACCCACAAGGGGAAGATCCCTTATGCCCGACTCACGTACGAAGCTTCTAAAGGAGGAGATGAGAGAATGATTTAAAGAAAAAAAAAGTTTTTCTTCTGGATCCAGTATCAAGTTAAAATCCCCCCTAGGCACCAAGGAATTCGCTTAGCATTTAAGAAGGTCAGTAGTTCTTCCAGAAACTTCACTTTCTTAGAATTAGAAGAGGGTCCATAGACATTAACGAAACCACAGTCCACACCTAACTGCTTGTGAACACCAATTAAAGCAATATATCTTCGAGAGGAAAATCTCTCCGAGACATGAAGTATATTCGGGTTCCACATACACAGAATGCCGCCCGATGACCCCACTGCAGGAGCATATTCGAATTCCATGTTAGCACAACCCCACAATTTTCTAATTTCAAAATCGGATATCTTCTCTAGTTTGCACTCTTGTAAAAACACTATACAGGGACGAACTTTACAGATCAAGGATTTCAAAGCCCTTCTTTTCTCACTTCTTCTTACACCTCTGATGTTCCACGATAGAATACTCAAATCCATTGATAATGATAGAAGAAAAACAGCAAAGAGTCAGGGCAGTTAGCACTCGATACTAACCTCCGCCTCAAGCTCGCAGACCCTCTTGACCACCACTTCACGCCCTCCCGAGAAATTGACTTCTAAAAGATTACTAATTTCCCACACGGACTCTGCTTCTAGTCCTTTGACAGACAAGAGACTCTCCGAAATCACACCGGCACCCCTGGATTTATCACCAGAAGAAAAATCCTCTAAAGAGTCGCGCACCATCCTTCTCAACAATCGCCTTGAACTAGGTCTAAAAAAGTTTTTGGGGATGAGGATTTGCGAAAACAGTAATTGGTTTTGGGTAAGATCTTTTGATGAAGAAGAAATAATTATCAAGGGGAGATTCAAAGCTACCCCGTCAAAGCTGTCAGGGACAGCTTCACTGGATTTGGGGAGATCCTCGTTCGAAGCTAGGATATTATTTTTGGTAATAACTCGACAAATATCTTCAGGGGGAACCGAACCGGGTTCAGTACTAAAACCACCGTCTGTCCTCAACACAGGCCTACCCAACTGGCCAACCGGGGTACTATCTCGGGCCGAAAGATGAGATTGGGCCTCCTGCTCGTTATCACCAAGCGGTCCAGAATTAATTGGAGAGTCAACCAGGATTCGACCCTCACTGCCTCCGTGACCCGACCCGTGGCACCAGGGGACGCATTATCCTCGAAACCGTTACCTACATTCCCCAACGTGGGATTATCGAAAAGATGGTTTTGACTTCCAGTAATAACTTCATTAACCACGTCGTCTCTTCTACTACCATGTTGGAAAAATACGTCATTTCGCCTACCCAAACTGTCATCATCGGAGAAGCCTGAACGGGAGTCATTTCACGGATCGGGGAAATTCCGATCAGTTTCCCCATAGGCGGAACCAGACTTAGTTTCCGTTGCACATCCAAGTCGTATTTTTACAGAGTATGAAAAACCCAATGACGATAGGCTGACTTTACTAAGAATATTCGATGGGCTTGCAGTGCGAATTATCAAAGATGCAACATCCGGCCTCTCCTTCTTCAGAGTCTCCTCACAGGCTTCCACAAAAATACTCCATCTTCTGCTAATGTTTTCAAAGAAATCCACATGCCAGCAGACCAAAGAAAGACCCTCTAATTCAATTCGCACATAATAATGAGGAACCCCATTGACTAACAAGGGACCAAGATGATCAAACCAATAAGATAATTCCTCCATTTTACTTGAGCAAACCATATCCATGTTTACCACCGATTTGAACTTAATTACCGAAGAAGCATTGTTCGAACCCTATTTGATAACCATAGTCTCAATGCCATCATTAGCTAAAGCGCGTTGAACAAATTCATGATCAAAATCAGATCTTATAACACCCACCATACATCAATTTAACCACTCAGTCTCCTTCTTCGGAAGGAAGAAATTGTTTGAACCGCGATTGCCACATGTTTTACTAGCTCCGAGATCATTCTTCAAGCTGGTCGCAGCCTTTTTACCCAATAGAACATCACGATATGAGTGTTGAGGATTCTTGACTTGGATATCTTGGGGAGCTGTACTATTACCTACATTGCTTTTAGGGTTGTTGAAAACCTGAGGCGGCTTCGCTCTTGTGATGGGAATATATATTTTCTCCTGGAAATGACGGGAAGACCTGGCTTGTGACACTTTAATAAGACGACCATCAACTTTAGAATTATCTAACTTCAGAATGACGTTCAACAAATCCTTTCTAGATTCGACCGAGACAAAAGCAAAGGTAGATTGCTTATCTTTTGCCTTTGGATGCCTTGTCGGGATATACACCCTACAAACTCTTCCATGGTAGATGAACAATTCAAAAAGAGCCGACCGAGAGACCCTTTTGCTCAGATTCTCAACAAAAGAGGTCCACTCATATACTCGCTTAGCGGTCCTCTTCTCATTAGGACTTTTACCTGTGTATTGACGTTTCTTGGTGACCTCTCTCCAAACTTCAGAATCCTGGTTGGACTGATCCGCTTCCCTTGCTTCCTGGCGATGACCGGCGACCTCCTGGACGCTAGTTTCCTTGCTACTGCTGCCGACAAAACCCTGTCTTCTGGCGACCTCTGAACTACTCCTCTCCATTTTTAGCCCTGATAAAAATAAGTATTTTCTTCTTCTTCTTTTTTAAACTGACAGATTCTTTAATAGCAACAGGGTATAAACAAAGTAAGTTCGATTTACTTAATGTTTACCAAGAGGGTAAATGACAAACTGGTAGTTCTGCTTATTTATGTTGATGATTTGCTCATAACTGAAAATGATTGTGGACTGATAAATGAATTGAAGATGATCCTGAATCAAAATTTCAACATGAAGGACCTTGGAGACTTGAAATATTTCTTAGGTCTAGAAATCTTGAGATATGAGGAGGAAATGTTGCTGAATCAGAGGAAATATGCACTAGAACTCATAGAAGATGGTGGTTTAGGTGGATCTAACCCAGTCAGCACTCCCTTGGAACAGAATGTGAAGTTGACCACAATGAAGTTTGATGAATATTTGCGGAAAGACTCAGAATTAGATTGTCTACTTGAGGATAAATCAGTTTTCCGAAGATTGATTGGAAGGTTAATTTATCTAACACATACACGGCTTGATATTACATTTACAGTGCACCACTTAAGTCAGTTTATGCAACGGCCTAAAAGAACTAATCTTGAAGCAGCATTGAGGATTGTTAAGTATCTTAAAAATGATCTTGGCAGAGGTATATTGCTGAAGAGTGGAAGCAAATGTCAACTTGTGGCTTATTGTGATTTTAACTGGGCATCTTGTCGCATGTCAAAAAAATCAGTAACAAAGTTTTGTATTAAGATTGGCGAGTCTTTAGTTTCATGGAAGGCAAAGAAACAAAGCACTATAGCTAGATCTTCAACCGAAGCTAAATATAAAAGTATGGTTGTTACTGCAGTAGAGATAGTGTGGATAAAAAGGGTCTTGCAAGAACTTGAGGTAAAATGGGAACTACCAGCAAGATTGTACAGTGACAGCAAAACACCACTTCAAATAGCAACAAATTCTGTGTTTCATGAGAGGACGGAACATATTGAAATAGATTGACACTTCATTAGAGAAAAAAATCAAGAGGGCTTGAATGTAACAGAGCATGTAAAATCGGCAGATCAATTGGCAGATATCTTCACCAAACCTCTTGGAACATTACATCATGTAAATATATCTTCTAAGTTGGAGATGAAAAGTGTGTTTCAACCACCAACTTGAGGGGAAATGTAGAGAGATAGTTAGATTGTTATTTCTGTTGATTAATTAATTGGTTTGTTGTATTTGCAGTTAATTGGTTAGGTTCTCTGTATAAATAAATGTATTTTTTTATTCTAAATTAATAATGAAATACAGATGTATTCTAAAGTTTAAAAATTTTACAATATTGAGTGTAGGGTGTATTTTTAGGGTGTATGGTTTAAGATTTAGAATTTATTGTTAGGGCTTAGGATTTAATTTTTTTAGTGTTGAGGCATAAAAAGGCAGAGAATTTTTGTCATAATAATAATAATAACAATTTTTTGAATAAATAGAAATATATTATATTCACATGCCGATTTTTTTTAAATAAAATGTGTACTTTTATTTATCCAAAAAATAGCAAGATACTCACAATTATACTGTAAAACCTCTATAAATTAATATCATTGAGACCATGAAATTTTATTAATTTAGAGAGATATTAATATATCGATAAATTAATAATTTATTAATTTAAAAAATGACTATCGCAATAAAATGGACGTCAATAACTTGTTGAATTATCCAGGCGAAAATGACGAATGTTTACAAGTTCAAAGTTTAGAGAAAATTGTGGCTAATATTGTTGAAAGTTCTACTAATGATGAAGTTGAAGATGATTGAACACCACTTGAACTAGTCACGCGAAAGGAAGCATTGAATGCGGCAACAACTCTTCACAACTTTTTATTGCAGATGGAGACCTCAACGCCGGAACTTGTGGGTGCAATTAGAAAAGTTAGAGATGAAATTGAATTAGATTTAAATTTTAAAAAGAAACAGATTACAATAGATTCATGTTTTAGCAAGTTACCAAAGTAGTAATTGTAATATTTATGAATTATTAATTTATAGTTTTGATGGGACCTTTATATTTATAAAGGGGATCTCTAAAAAATTATTATATTATTATCTTATCGAATTTGATGATTTTTACATTGACCCAAGTCGGAACCGAAAAAATTTATTATTTAATAGAGTTTATTAATTTAAAGAGTATTAATTTATAGAAGTTTTACTATACATGATAGACTTAAGGAATGGTCTAAAAAGATAATGCTCTTCTTCTTGCGATACAAAGGATTTGAAGAATTTTATTTGTAAGGTGTGTAAAATTTTAAAAAAATAAAAATTAAAACAAATTTTAATAGAAAAATAATTGAATATGGAAAAATTCAAACTTTTTTATACCACTAGTTTTTCTTATATTTCATTTTAATTTAATTAATTTCCCAATGGATCCACCATAAATTAATGAGTTTTACACATGTGGGTCTTTGTTGAAATATTAATTTTGCTTTAAATTTCCCCCTCCTTTGAAGTACATGGGTTTCCGAGCATTCTCAATCATTATGATTGGCATCAACTGCGGGCTTTGATACTATCAAATATTCCCCATCTATTCCTTCACATATCTTTACAACTTTCAACTTTATATCTCTACATTTTATTTAGTTTGTGTTTTTTGTGCACCGCAAATATAAATTTATATATTTGAAAACAAGTTGGGATGTCTACTTAAACCTTTAAATTTTTTACATAAACTATTTTTTTTTGAAAGATTTAATTTAAAATTTTAGAGGTCAAATTAATTTTTAAATTTTTTTGATTTAATGAGAAATTTTATAAAATTTAAAAGGACTAAATAAAAAATATTTTTAAAATAAAATTTAATAACATTTTTAAAAAAAATTATAGGATCTAAACTAAAATTTTTAAAAATTGACAAAGAGCCAAATATAAATCCTCGAAAATTAGAGGAGTAGTGGCCTTTAGCTCCCACCAACATTCGCCTCTGGATAAATTGTTGATTGTAAAGTCGGTTAAAGTATTAGTAGCGAAAAAATTATTTGAGTTACTCCATTTTTAAAAGATATAAACAAGTAAATGTAGTTGTAGTTGAATTATAGAATTATCAAATGTTATTATCAAATATCGAAGGCTTGATGATTTCCTTCACTTTATCTAAATTTGTAACCATGGAAAAGCTATAAATTAGTCTTTTATGTCAAGAAGTAGTTCGCACCAAGATTTTATTTTAAAAAATTTATTCGATACATGAAGTATAGTTACATGCACCGTCAGTGAATATAATTACGATACATCATTAAATAAGTTATACAAATTCATTTTAAAAAATTTATGATATTGTATCCTCGTATAATTCACTAATGATGCACTTTATACACTTTCATTGCATCAAAGGTAAATTATGTATTTATGTTATAAAAATAAATGTTTTAAAATGAACAGATATATAATATTTATAAATTTGAAACATTCAAACTTAAAACCCCCTTATTTTAATTCAAAAAAATCAATATATTAAACAAAACAATATATAATTAAACAAAACTTGACAACCCATGGAGTTAGGAGTGGATATTTGATAAAGTCGAGTTGAATAAAAAAATTGAGTTAGTCAAGTTGAAGTTATATTTTATAACTCAAACTTTATTTAAATTTTTTTGAATCAAGTCGAATTTATAAAATTATGAATCGAATCAAATATTTTTGACATCAAGTCAAATTAAACAATATAATTTTTTCAAATAGAATTTTACACACCATTACAGAATTTGAACAATTTTTTTAAAAAAAAGGAATGAAATGTTAACCTGTGATATCTTTTATCCAAAATGTGGTATGATAAGATTTTATATAGAAAATTAAAAGTTTTGAAAGTAGAGTGGGTGGAGACAGTTTGTCAGTGACTGCGGCCCCAAAGTTTTTCTTTGTGAGTGGGCAAAATCTGTCCTAGTTTTCCGTGCCAACCCTTGCAAAAGGTCCCATCTGCCATCCGTCCTTTTAATTACACAGTCCCAAACGAATCTAACTCCCCCAACCTAATTAATTAATTAATTAATCTAACTATCCTTTCATTGTTATCATTAATTGCATTTGCTCAATTAATGAGGTTGGTAGTCTGGGAATGTAGCATTTGGTTTTAAATAATGCAGTAATTTAAACGAGATGAGAATGATTACATTCTTATTCTCTGAAATTACATTTGGTTAGCCTATCATGTCATATTTTGTTCAACCCAAATTATTTGGTTCATAGTATTAGTTGGAGGGTCATTCAATCATCTCTCTCATCACCTGCCATTCTTAGAATCCAAAGCTTCTGTTTTCTAATTTTGGAGATTAATTAATTTATTCAATCGTTTCCTATGATTATTTTTCATTCTATTTACTATTTATTAAAAACAATATATTTAAAATTAAAGGAGTTAATTCAAGTGATAAAACAGTTCGATCTAAATTAATGAGCGCAACACCCTAAAATTCAAAAGGACAAAAAAATATATATTAGAATCATATATTTGTTGCATCATAGACCATAGTATTAGATTATGCATGTGTAGGATGTAAACCGTACTCCATTGGAAATTGAATCATCAAAGGATGAATATTTTCGTCTCCCACGTTTGAGCAATTAATTAATTTCTGTATACCTAACAGTTGGGCAATTTTGGGTGAAAAACCCCTTTTAAATTATTATCTTTAAAAATGGCTCCCAAAAACATTTATTTGGCAAAATGACCCCCTTTCTTGCCAGGTCGGCAGACCTCGCGTTGTGTAGCACGCGAGGTACGTTATCGCGTTCTGCATAACGCGATTTCAGTCGACGTGGCGTTGCAGTTCGGCTTAACGGTTTAACAGTACCTCGCGTTCTGCAGAACGCGAGGTCCACGAGAAATTGAAAAGGCGGCTGGACTATATCGGACTGACCTCGCGTTCTGTAGGACGCGAGGTCTGTGCATTTCCAACCAGATCCACAAGAAAAAACATGCGTAAGCAGGCCTGTTCGAACCCAATTTCGAGCGTGTAAATGGTATATTTTTAGCGATCATCGAGTTTGGGGTTGTAGTACTGTAAATTTTCTATCGTATGATACCAACATGGTTAATTTCCGTCCATTCTACAATGGTTTAAAATGGCTTCGAAAACCCTATGCTAGCATACTTTTTTTGATTGAAATTTTATTTCAACTAATGTCGATTTTCTATTGTTCGAGCAGAATTTCATACGTATAAATTTTAAATTTTTAGGTAACATCGAGTATGAGGTTGTAGTACTGGAAATTCTGTATCGTATGACACTGACACGGTCAATTTTCGTCCATTGTACACTGACTTATAATTGCTTTGAAAACAGTATCATAACATATTTTTTTGAATGATTGAAAATATAAGATGGCGAACTGTATAAATAGATGTAAATTGACTTTATTGATTAGATTGTCATGTGCGAACTCGCATATACAAATTAAAAATAATTAATTAATACGAGGGGCTGAGCGATTAGGACACTTAGGAGCTGTGTGCCCAAGATTTCGACATATAGAACAATGTTTCTTTTGTCCGGTTTTCTCTCGATGTTCGACCAAATCCTCGGCACAATATATTCTTGTAGAAGGTGGACGTCCTTTGGCTCGTAGTAGTGCTGGATCTGGGCGTATGATCGGTTCAGTGTCCACAGCATTTGGATCAACCTCATTTCCGATTGGAGGAAACTCTTTTTCGTAAACTTTAAGCACCGTTTTGAGTAAGTATACCGGATCAATCATACGCATGTATTCTATTCGTTGGTTAGTGCAAGCAGCAATGGCGTGTGCGCACGGGTATTTGAAAGTTTGGAATATTCCGCACTCGCAGGTTTTTTCCCTCAGATCTACAACGTAAGCGTTGTGTTGAATGCCTTCTAACCGCCTGGAAAATTCCGCAACACGAAACAAGTGTCCTTCTCGCGAGAAGAGAGTTGCTTGCACCTGTCTTGATTGGGCCACTTGAATATGCAGTCTTGAGCGGAAATCTGGATGGACTATGTGTCCACCTGCTATGTACTCAGTTGCTTGCTTGCCCAAGGTTGCAAAAAGGGTAGCTAAACGATAATAGGTCGCTTTGACAATGGAAGTGATAGGCAACTGCCGAACTCCCTTCAGTGATGAGTTCACTGCCTCAGCCAAGTTCGTTGTCATATGACCATAACGTTTACCCTCGTCATACGATCGAAGCCATTTTTCCTTTGGGATTTTTTCAAGATATTCAGCGCCCTTTTTGTTTCTCGCTCTCAGTTCCTCGAGCAGTTCAGCCACCTCTTGTTTGTAGTGCGAGTTGCCTACGGGATGACAGTTGAATAGTTATGGTCGAAAAACACATGAAAAAAGGTCGTAAATTGAAGCGAGTAACAAGTAATATAGTAAATGAAAATAACATAAATGACGTACCCATATCGAGCACCATTTGACGTTCATCACGATTCTTGTATTTCAGCAGGTAGTTTGCGGCTATGTACCGCAAGCAAAAACGGTGGTGAATGTATGGAGGCTTCCAATAATCACCCAAATTTAGTATCGCCCACAGCAGCGCTGTGCCTCTGTCAGAAATAACACACACCCCTTCTTCTTCGTATTACAGGATCAAGGACATATTTTCGTAGGTTCGTAAGGAAGAACGTCCAAGACTCCAAATCCTCCTTCGGGACGATTGCGAATGCAACAGGAACGCATTTGCGATTGCCGTCCTGTGCTATAGCTAGAAGTAGGATCTGTGTATATTTTCCGTACAACCATGTGCCGTCGATTTGGACCATCGGTTTGCAGTGCTTGAATGTGTTGATGCACTGGGGGAAAGTCCAAAATAACCGGTGGAATTGACAAACACCTCGGACGACACGATCATTTTCGTATGCCAGAACCGTATCAAGTTTGACAACCATTCTGGGGATGTGTTTCTGCAGGAGATTAAGCCACGGGCGCAACTCTATGTAAGATTCCTCCCATCGGCCATACAATTCCTCTTTGGCCTTTTTCTTTGCATACCATGCTTTCGAATAACCTGGACGGAAGCCGGTGACAGCTAGAGCTGCAGCCTGACATGTGGGGACCGACACAGTGGGATTTGTTTTCACCAGTGTGGAAAAGATGTCCGCGAGGTACTTTGCATCCAGGTTCTTGTGATCCTGGTTGAGGCTAGCAACGGTGCATGTATGAGGCCCCTCAAGTTTTGTTATTTTCCAACGGTTGCCTGCCCTCTTCAAGTCTGATATACGGATTTTCCATTTACAGCCTTGATCCTTTTGGACGCACTGAGCCTTGTAGTATTTGACTTGGGTTTTCTTCACCGTCGTCTCAACATTATGACGAAGGTTGTACTGCTTAACTGTCGCCACCGCAATTTCCTTGTTCGCGAACGCCATACCAATTCTTAGTTCACCATCAGAACGGTGGACTCGGCCATCTATTGTGTCGTCATGGGGAAAATCAGGGACGTCCATTGCATCCATATCAACCGTTGTGAAGTGGGATGGTGGCTGGAACATAGAAATTGGTCTTGCGTCTACAGGAAAGTTGGTGGCAGTCGGTTCTTCGTCCAAATCTGGTGGTGGAACGACATTGTCTTCTGGGTCTTCTGGTAACTCTGTCAAGTCTTCTGGTTCGGGATAGAATGGCCCCAGCTTGTCTCCGTCTGGCCCGGGTTCTCTAATCGGTTCTTCGTCAGAAGCATCCTCCGGGAGCTGGAATAGTAGAGCTTCTGGAATCACTACCCTTTGAGGCAAGGATTGGGGTCGAGGAGCGGGAGACCTCTCACGAGATCGCTCAGGAACCTCATTTCCAAGACCAAAATCAAGATCACCATAAGAAGAATGTATTCCCATTGATGGTTGAACGTACTCCGTGCTAGGGACATACGTTGAGTGTCGTCCATATGATGAATCATGGTCGTGCATAGCGTAAGATGACGACGCTCCCTCACCCCCAAAAGAAGAATGTCTCCCCATAGATGGTTGACCGTAGTCGGTGCCAGAGACATACATTGAGTGCCGGCCATATGATGCTTCATGGTCGTGCGTAACGTAAGGAGCCGACGTTCCTTCCCCCCCAAAACTATAAGGATTGTATGGATTGTATGGATTGTATGGATTGTATGGATCGTATGGACTGTACGATGCATTTGTTGGTGCATTAAATTCATCGTTTGGGGGTTAGTTGAGGTCGAACCCGATACTAGCTACGCAGGACTGCCTTGGAGGAGCAGATGACGATGCACCAACTTCGTTGTCTCGACAGAGTAGGCCAAAATCACGTCGTAGACCTGCGGTCGGGCTATCAACGTTGGCATTCGGATCGAAGTCGAAATTTGCCCGGCCCCAGCTTGGTATTTCGACATCTGGATGAGACTCGGAGAACGATACATACAGCTCGAGGGGCCCCCCGATTGAATACTCGAAGTGGGCTTCCATCATCATTTCCACATCAGCATTTGCCGCAATTTGGCATACAGTGTACCGTAAAGGGTCTATAGATATTGGCACCCGATACTTTACGTCGGACAAACGATGATTATTGAAATGAGGAACTTTTGCCTCCAGTTCGTTGACCAACTTCTTGAACGATAATATCCTCGGAAGCTTTATCGTTACCGGATCTTCGCAGTAAAAAAGGACGCCGAGTTCGGTACCCTCGAATATCTACCCATCGTAGTAAACTTTCGTAGTAACGCCTCGTCCGGCCATTTGAATATTTTGAAAGACTTTTGAAATTTTGATACTTAGAAAATTCTAGGAATTGATTGCCAATTGAAACTTATATTTTCGTTTTATGGTTAGGGTTCATATATAGGCAAAATTATTGGCCCTTGCAATCCAGGAGAATCTGGTTGTGTAAGGCAATTAATGGTTCAGAGACGTTACTTTGCTTGTCCATTACCTAAAACCGATAAGCAGGTAAGGGATAGATTTGATGGGAGGCAGGAATGGCGTGTGTGTGCCTGGGAGGCAGTCCCCTTACTTTCGACAAGTAAGGGATAGATTTGATGGGAGAACCAGTACCTCGCGTTCTATAGAACGCGATATACGTACCTCGCGTTCTATAGAACGCGATGTTCTAGAGATATCGCGTGCTATAGAACGCGATGTCACTTTAAACGCTTTTTTTTTAAACACTCCGTCAGAAGTTATAATAACCGTACTATTCACTATTTGTTTGTTTGTGTAATTGAGAACATGTTCGAGAATTTGAGACAATTGTAGTATTGTAATTGAATACTACTACTGGTGCCTATAATGTAAATGAGTACTAGTAATTTTACATAACTTGAAGTCCGTTTAACATTCGTAAATGATGAAATAAGACATCATATAACATAATTGGAAGATCATTTCATAAGTTAATGGTTAATCTGAATCATCGTAGTCAGTGGACACGTCTGAACTTAGGTTTAGTTCTTCGATCATCTGTTGTTTTCTTTGTCTATGCCTGTACATAAAAAGTTGCAGCTCCTCCACAGCCGCATCAACATCTGGTGAAGACGGTGCGTGTTCAGTGTTCGGAGCAGGTTCTACGGGTGCAGACATACTACCTTCGCCGGCGTTGACAAACTTAACATTGAAATCGACGTCTCTAGCTCCGACGGCATTGAGCCGGTCATACATGTTACGAACGTCTGTTTCGTTCGTAAGCTTCATAACGTAGTGCTCGACATTCCATGGCCGCAATTTGTTTGTCGGTATTTTTACTAACCTCGATTGTTGTCAACTGTATTAAATCTTTCAGTTACATTTTGCCGGTGATTGTTGACTCAAAATAAGTATCGAGAAAATAAAATGTTGCCTTAAATTTTGCCATAAGGTGAGCAAGGATTAGGTGTTTAGAGAGAATTTGGAATGAGTAAATAATGGTGGAATTCGTGGGTATTTAAAGGAAATGAAAAACACCACATAAGTAAATTTAAGTCGAATTTCATTTAACAAAACTTTCAACATGTATTCTTTAATAAGTAAATGGAGACAACTACATAAATTATCTACAAAATTCGAAACAATATATTCAGCAGCTCCGGCGGGCAAATTTGATCGGAGGTCCCGACTGAAAGAAGCAGAGAGCGAAATCCAGATGTAAATGTTGGCTGCCACGCCGCATCTGAAATGAGTAAATGGTAGCAGCTTTGATCCACATTAACAAATGTAATCGGCACCCGCCGCATCTGAAAATGTCGATCTGAATCCGCCCCCGCTTCCTAAAAGTCCTTTCTTTTCAAAACTGTAACCGGGGATCCTCTCGACGGCGGCTACAGAAACTGCCATTGAAGCCACTACTGCAGCATACAAACTCCAAAATATTGCGATATGTCGGTAAATATTAAGGTATGTACCCCCGCGGCACACAAATCTTTAAGTGAACTCCAACTATCATAAATGAACAATATTTTGGACATAAAAATTACAACGTGAAAAAACGCAGCATTACACGAACTCATATTCAACTCACCTAAACTAAACAGAACTGCTTACAAAAATTGCATATATATATATACAAACATCTCATAGACCTCGCGTTCTGTACAACGCGATGTAATAGTGACCTCGCGTCCTACAGAACGCGAGGTTGCCACGTCATCATATTCACCTCTATAAATAGCAAACTCTTGGAGTGGCAAGGAGCACCGAGATAGATTTTTTTCTGTATTCACGTACGCAGTTTTCGCTTGAAGCTACTAATGGCAACATAGCACATATTTTGGAAGTTTTGTTTTAATTTAACTTCCAAAATATTGCGCTATGTCGTTATTTTTAGTTACTACTGAAAATATAACGCGTATTTAGTATGATTAATTGTTGTTATTATTATTATTGTTCTTATTATTATTGTTATTATTATTACTATCACACTAATAATTTTTATTATTAGTATCATTTATTATTGTTGTTGTTATTATTATTATTATTATTATTAATTTAATTATATTTTTTTATTTTAATTTTTATTGTTATTATTATAAATCAAAATTGTAAAATTAAAAATTATTTAATGAGTTTCCCGCTTTAAAAACTCTAATATTATTGTTCTTAATATTATTGTTGGTATTATTATTATTAATATTATTATTATTTTAATTATAATTTTTATTTTTATTGTTTTTGTAAATAAAATTTGTTATTATTGTATATTAAATGAGTTTCCCGCTTTAAAAACACAAAATTAAAAAACCCCACGACCTCGCGTTCTGTAGAACGCGAGTTCTTTAGAACCTCGCGTTCTATAGGACGCGATGTCCTTTCTGACCGCTCAGTTCACGCGTCTGATCAATGACGCGCCTTTTCAGTGAACCTCGCGTTCTATAGGACGCGAGGTACCCTAATATCGCGGTCTATAGAACGCGAGGTTCATTAACCTCGCTTCCCAAACGCCGCGAGGTCCTCTATAAATTGGAGGTTTTTTTCCTAAAAACCTCCACAGAACGCGATTTCTATAGAAGTTTCACAAAAATTTGTCAGTAATTTTTATATATCGTTTGATCACATGGAGCCCATGCTACGGAACCGAGCGAATCACTGCAGTGAATATTGGAGAAACAGTCGAGAGGTATTATTTTTTTCCCTATTAATTTCTAAAAAAATTTATTTAATTAAATTTTATTCTTTTATTTTTACTAACTATTTTACTTTATTTTTTTCAGGGATACGAACGTAACTTACAATGTTACGTTAACCGTATCACCGTCGAACCCGTTGATGCCGTTATGCGTTTGATTACGCGGGCTGGTTTTGGGCACATAGGTCGCTATATTGGGGGGGGTGAAGGTTAGACCGTCGTTGATCAGCGCGCTGATAGAACGGTGGAGACCCGAGACGCATACATTCCATCTTCCATTTGGCGAGGCAACAATTACGTTGCAGGATGTTGCCTACATTCTCGGGTTGCCTATAAATGGCAGCGTTATTACTGATGTAGCGATGGGACATTGGCCACTCCTATTTGCTGAACAAATTGGCGTTATGGCCCCTGATACAGCGTGGGACGGAGGGAAAATTTCTCTACCGTACTTGGAGGAAAACTTTGGAACCCCTCCCCCCGATGCGGATGATGTTACACTTGAGGTATTTTTTTATTATATTTAGTATGCTTTTATTACATTTATTATTAAATTAAAATTATTTATTTGCACATTAGCGTTTAGTGAATTTTTTATGATGAATAGGGACAATATTTAGGATCTTTTTAATAAATATTTAGGATGAATTATAAATATGTAGGATAAATTTTTAGGATGAATTTAGTAACTATTTAGTATACTTTATTTAATATTTAGGTTGCCTACATTAAATATTTAGGATACTTACAATTTTATTTTTTAGGATGAACTTACAATTTTTTTAATTAGGATGCCTTTATTAATTTATATTTTCACAGCGGTATGCGCGAGCCCACATCTTGCGCATTATTGGCGGGATATTAATGCCCGACAAAACTCGCAACAAAGTGCACGTTATGTGGCTTCATCATCTCACAAATTTAGACGAGTCTGGACGAAAATCTTGGGGGTCAGCTGTCTTGGCGTTTCTTATCAGAGACCTCTGCAGAAACGTTGACGCCTCCAAATCATCGATGGGAGGATGCTGTTTATTCTTGCAGGCTTGGGTTTGGCTTCGGATCCCTTCTTTGGCACCACATCTTAGGATTCCCAGTCCTCTGTCATTTCCGCTTCTACGGAGGTACTACATAATTTACTATATTTTTTTATTAAATTGTTTTATTTAACGATCTTTTTCATTATTTAAAGGTGGACCGCCAACCTATCCCACACCGGCCTGCCGGACACCCAGAAAGCATACAGATATAGATTCGATGCCTTGACGGAGGACGAGGTAATTCAACAATTATTTTGATTTTTTCCATACTATTTTTTCCAATAATATTTCATATAGAAATTTTACTAACTTTTTTCATTCTTTTTAGTTCGTGTGGACGCCCTACGATTCAGAGCAGATTCGCCGCATTACTCCAGCAGATATTCTGCAAGAGCGAGACCTCTAGATTTCCGTAGTTCCGCTGCTGAACTACGAAATTTGTGTGTGGCATTCTGCGGATCGGGTACTCCGACAGTTCGGGTACGTCCAAGATGTTCCACGCCCTCCGCAAAATATGGACGAGTTCCATAATCTTACGCGTCAAGGGAAGACAGAGGTTGACTGGGCCGAGCACCACGCTAGCTGGATAGCACTTTGGGGTCAACGATTCCTCAGACGCCTAGAGTTTCTCCAACCAATTATGCCAGGGGGTCCTTTGATCACTTTCAATTATGAACAGTGGTATAGGGACAATGGGATGCCACATATCATTACTCCGGCCGAGCTCGAAGCAGGGCTTCCCCAGCGACCCCAAAACCGCCCACGCGGGAGCGGGCGAGCGAGCCAGACCCAGAGCCAGTCCCAGACCCAGAGGCAGACCCAGAGGCAGTCGACGCATCGAGGTCCGAGACCACGATATGACACTCTAGGGGTATCATCTTCTGCCCCACCATTGCATAGCGGTCCATCGACTTTCGAGCAGACGATGCCTCCACCCCAGTTCGGCTCCACTGATGCCTATCGCCCCCATACGCCCACGACTGACCTTCTACTTATCGATTATCCACCTCAGTATGAGTTTCCGATGGTGGCGAATACGCCGATAGGTAGTTTGTTTTACTCCCCGCCTAGGCCCAGCACAGATCCGCAGATCGCGCACGATGGTCAGGATGATAGGGTTCAGGGACCACCACACGATGGACAGAGGATGTATCCGGATCGTGAGCGTCATCCACCCGACTGCGGAACGGGTGGACATAGGCATTTTTAGTTTTTTTTTGTTGTTTTCTACTTATGTTTTTAATGTTTATGTAAAACACTTTTAAATTTTATAATGTCGTATTCTAATTTTGTTTATAAATTCTAATTTTGTTTGCATATTATAATTAAACTTTATAATGTTTATTTAATTTTTGTTTTTACTAAATTTAATAGGATTAAAAAATAGAAAATCGACATTAGTTGAAATAAAACTGCAATAAAAAAAAGTATGCTAGCATAGGGTTTTCGAAGCCATTTTAAACCATTGTAGAATGGACGGAAATTAACCATGTTGGTATCATACGATAGAAAATTTACAGTACTACGACCCCAAACTCGATGATCGCTAAAAATATACCATTTACACGCTCGAAATTGGGTTCGAACAGGCCTACTTACGCATGTTTTTTCTTGTGGATCTGGTTGGAAATGCACAGACCTCGCGACCTACAGAACGCGAGGTCAGTCCGATATAATCCAGCCGCCTTTTCAATTTCTCGTGGACCTCGCGTTCTGCAGAACGCGAGGTACTGTTAAACCGTTAAGCCGAACTGCAACGCCACGTCGACTGAAATCACGTTATGCAGAACGCGATAACGTACCTCGCGTCCTACACAACGCGAGGTCTGCCGACCTGGCAAGAAAGGGGGTCATTTTGCCAAATAAATGTTTTTGGGAACCATTTTTAAAGATAATAATTTAAAGGGGGTTTTTCACCCAAAATTGCCTAACAGTTGCGCCCTTTATTAAATGACCATGTCCATGCGTGCCATGTCTTGTGGTTTACAAAGCCCTACCAGATAAAGATTACTTTCTACTATCGGCTAGGTAGGTAGGTTCAGAGATTGCCAGACCATGCATTTCGAATCGACGCCATCACTTCCTCGATCCACTGATGGAAGACCCTACCGCCCCTCACCAGGCTCTACCGTTACCTAGGCCAACTAAAGTTGGGCAAGGCGGCGCAACATTCGCTGCAAATTCCTTCTAAATTACTACTACCATGCATCAACACTCACTGCACTCTAATTAAGGACATTCTTTCTACAAGGTTGTATACTTAAAACTGACATTCCAATGCACGTCATCTTAAATATTACAACTATGTCTCAATTAATACAAATTTACGTACCATTTTTAATATTCGGTCTACAAAATTTATACTACTAAATTTTTTGACAAAATAATAAAAGATGCTCTCAACATTTGAATGTTCTATCATTTGGTTCTATATTCTTTTTTTTTGAGCAAATAATCCTAACGTTTTAATTTGGTCCAAAATATTCTCATGTTGGATGGAAACTGGCAATCAACGATTGATTCTGACTAGACATGCCACGCGTTAAGATCGGCTGACGTGACATATGACACGTCGATTTTTTTATTAAAAATTTTGTTATACCTTTCTTTATGGTGACACGTGGCCGAACTGGATGGTGACATGTGGAAAATATGATGTTGACACGTCAGTGGATCTTAACATGTGACAAGTCTAGTCAACATCAACCGTTGACCGTCAGTTGACTGACAGTTTCTATCTAACATGAGCATATTTAGACCAAATTGAAATGTTGAGAGATTGTTTGCTCCCAAAAAAAAGAATTGGGGGTTAAATGACAAAACATGCAAACGTTGAGAGCATCTTTTGTCATTTTGTCAAAATTCTTCTCCACCTATAAATCGAAGAATATTGGACGTTTAAACATATTCGATCTCTTATCCTTATATATATATTATACCAACGACAATACTAATCAAGTTATGCCCAATCCGCTAAAGATAAACACTTTTTAATCAAAATATTTTTTTGAATACTTTTTAATCTAAATGTTAATATGTTAAAACACTAATTGCACTTATAAATTAGATGAATTTTAGTTCATAATATATGTTTCATAAATGGACAAACTGAAAAATATCATAACCTCAATTAGAATAAATTTAAATAATATAAGCGCTCACTCATGGCTTCTACCTTATATCTTTATAACTTTACAGATTTTTCAAGTGACAAATCTAGTAACATAATGGTTATTCTCTATTATTTTAGTTGTATTTTATGAGTTTACTTAACAAAATAATAAAAATAATATGTTTAATAAAATTTAATTATATTTCTATGATTTATTAATAAAATATTAAATTAATTATTAAAAATAATATAACATATTTTCGTTTTATAAAGATTCATTTTTGAGCTTACGCTCAGAATCCTAAAAATGTTCAAGACAGACTCTAAAATTACTAATCACCGAGAAACAAGTTTAAGGTGGCAGAATATGATTGGTTTGATACCAACGGAGAGCATAATTCAATGGTGGCAGAGGATATCCGTTCCGATCCTTCCTAAAATAAACTTTACCCTTTCATACACTAATCATTCCGTGTTATATTTAAACTTTGTAGTATAAATCTCTCTGCCTCACTAAATTTGTTCAATATTAATTTCTTAAAAGTTAATATTTTTAATTTTTTTTGTAATTATTTTAAATATTTTAATTAATAAAAATTTATAAAATATATATTTTTAAATTACTTGATTGAAGGTTTTTAAAATATATTTTTCTCATAATTTTATTCAAAATAAATTTAAAATAATAAAGAATCAATGTTAAAAAAATTAATAAAAAAAATCAATATTAAACATATTCAATGGTAAGGAGTACTACTAATAATGATTATTTTCAAAAAAAAATTGTACATCAATCAACGTAGCATTATTTTATGATTATGTATTACACATACAAATAATTACATTGATATAATAATAAAACAGAAGTTGAACCAATATTTTAAAACATTTATCATCTTATTCAAAAAATTATTTCACATCACTACTAACTAATAAAAATTACTCGCATTATTTTTTCATAATATTATCATGTTACGGGTAAATCTTTATTCTCTACTAATGTTTTTATATCTTATTTTAAAAAGAAGGTATTTGAAAATATAAATATCTAAAAATGATTCTAGCTTCTAATTTTAATTTATCAAACATAAATATGGTCAAATGAATGAATTTTACTATTGTGATTATAATTGACACGAGGAAGAGTCTATGATTTTTTTTGGTTATTCATAATGGTACAAGCGTTAATTTACGTGTTATAATATAATTAGTTTAAGACTTAATTTAGAAATAGGTGCTTAAATCATACATTTTTTTGAGATAGATGTCTAATGTTTATTTTGGCTGAAACACGTGCCTAAAATTTCATTCTGTTAGTATTTTATGATAACACCGTTAAAAAATCAATCACCCAATCAGAATTTAACATGTGTCTTTATTTTTATTTTTTATAAAAACTGAAAAAAATATTTTTTAAAATCTTAAAAATCTCAAAAAAATCTCAAATCCTTAAAACCCTGAACTTCAAAATCTTAAAAATGACGCCATTACTGCCGTCGATAGCCTCGTCGGACCCTATTATCACCGTCGTATGAGTCCACCGCTTATTTCTCTCAACCACCTATCGTTAGTAGTCGATGAGAAGCGTGCCAATCAGACGTCGAACGACTAGAGCCTTTCGCGTTCATCGTTTGAGACACCCTTCCCGCCGACTACCGACATGAGAGGTTGGGAAAATAGATAGTAGCCTTAGGCAGCGACAACAGTAGGGTTCGAAGAGGCTATCGACAACGGTAGTGGCGTCTATTTTGAGTTTAACGTTTTAGGGTTTTAGAAATTTTGAGATTATTTTGTGATTTTTAGAAAATTTGAGATATTATTTATTTTAGTTTATTTTTTAAAAATAAAAGTCATATGTCAATCTACTGTTGAGTGGTGATTTTTTTAACGGCATCCTTAAAATAATAACATAATAAAATTTAAATAAAATTTTAAACACATATTTTAGCTAAAAAAATATTAAACACGTAGGTAAAAAAAATTATAATTTGAGCGTATATTTTTGAGTTAAAGCGTTAATTTTAAAGTTGGTGCGAATTCCGTTAGACTTCCCAGATCCCTGTTACGACGCCGTCAAATTCTCCCGTTACAGATTCCCCGTCACTGTTATACGGACCACCGTCACCCACAGGCCACAACCCACCCCCTTTAAAAGCGCAAAAGAAAATCCTCATCGTTCAGTTCTCTCTCTTTCTCTCTCTCATCACCACCATCATCATCATGAAAAGCTAACAAAAACCAGAAAACGAACGCTACAAGCTAATCAAAAACGAATTCCCTCTCTCGCCCTCTCAAAGAAAAATAAAAGAGATCAAGAATTTTTACTATGAGGAAAAAGAGTAGAAGAATTGGAGGAATTGCAGTTATGGAGCTAGCTGACGTCGGAGTTCAATCGCGAGCCGTGGAGGCAATCGGAACGGTTCGTAAGAAACGCAGAAGATTAAACAATGACGAAGAGGCTGAATATAATAAAGTAACTTTGTCAACGACCGCTACTACTTCGTATATCCAGTTGAGAAGTCGGCGAATTTTGGTAGATCACCATCGTGGTGACGGAAATCGGTGTTTGAGCGCTAACTCGGATTATGATGATGAAGTATCTTGCTGTTCAAGCAATATTGGATCGAGCGATAAAAGGATTATGGAATTGCCAGATCTGGAGGTGAATTTCGAAAGTTCCTATTTATTTTTAAATTTAATAATTAAGCTATATCTTTTTGAATTCTAGGAATTTCGTTTTGTTCCAGCTTTAATTGGTGCTATTAAATTCTGGAATTTCTTTAAAATATTTCGCAGGACGAGAGTATTGAAGTTGAAACATCCACGCATTTCAGCTGCAGCGAAAGGTAGCGCTATAGTTTTACTGCAACTTACTGTATCACGTATCTTGAATTCGAATTTCAAAATCCGCCGATCTTTTAATTATTTATTTATTTCATTTTCCGTTTTAAATTCTCTTTTTCTTTGTATAATGTGTACTCCTCTGCTCAAATTCTTTAGCTCTTTTGCGAATTCCAGTATGAGAGAACCGACGCCGTTGAGTGATCTCCGAGCTGAACCAGAAGACCTGGATTCAACAACGAGGTCATTGGAGACGAATTCTCGCCGTAGATCAACGGTGGAGAAAATGCCAACCGAAGCTGAACTCGAAGAATTCTTTGCTCCTGTTGAGAAAAACCTCCAAAAACAGTTTGCAGAGAAGTACGTTCATGCACATTCAGTTTTAAAAAGACCTATATTTTCTTTTTTCTTTTTTCTTCTGTTAAATTTTCTTAGCAACCAAACGGCAAGTTTTGAAACTAAAACGATTTTTTTTGTTTAATACTTTTAGGTATAACTACGATGTTGTCAAAGATAAACCGTTGGAAGGACGTTACGAGTGGCTTCGACTAAAGCCATGAATAAGAAGCCAATCAATCGATGATTTATTTAGCCAGGCGATTTGTTTTGTCCCTGAGGTACTGCCACTAATTTTAATTTTAGGTTCTTTTTAACATTTCTAGGGGTTTCTACTATGTTTAAAATGACGGAGAAATAAAAAGAAAGAAGAAACGAAGCTTCTTTCGAAGAGGAAAAAAATGGGGGCAATCTCCAACAATTCGTGTCCGTTTCTTCTGCTAAATTCTGTTGTTTTTCTAATTCTCTCTTCAATCTTTCTCTGGTACGGCGCCACTGCTTTAGTCAGTTGTAGTACTAAATTTCTTTAATATAATTATTTTATTTGATCTATTGATCGAGTAAATCAAATTAAATATTTAAAAATTTATTATAAACGATCATTTTAATTTAATTCATTAATAGTGTTAATATTTATATTCTTAACTATATGTAAAAGATTTAATATTTTATTTACTAAATCAGTTGATAATTGGTGTTTTTTAATTTGTAATTTTTTCTTTTTCCATTAATTTAATAAAATCTACCAGCACTCATATATATTTTTTAATTTATGTTTTTTTTTAAATTTTATGTAATTTTTTCTTTGGATATTTTCCACTAGGAATATCGTAAAATTTATTTGTTGAAGGTTAAATGTTGTTAATTAAGATGAAGGGGGAGAAAAGGAGGGTAATCGGATAAGGGATGAGTCAATGGTGCCTGATGAATTCATCTAATAATTTTTCTTGATGTAGAGCATATGAGAGGCAATTGTACACGCGCCATTCTAAGTATTGAGGTGCACGCGTTTTCTTGGAATCCATCTAATAACTGATACAAATCTTATCCCAAATTCCAAATGTACGACCCCAGTTCATTCCGTTTTGTATTGGAATTCGTCGTTGGGTGAACAATTGACCTATCGTGAAACTATAATTATATTCAAATCGGATAAATTGTAAGAATGTAAAAATAGTTTCTTGATAAAAAACTAAAAATAGTTTTTAAATAATTAACCATGCTCTAATAGTTAATGAATTATAAAAAAAATTTAGCTACAGATTAATTTTAAGTTGGGTACGATAATAAAAATTTGGGCACATAAAAAATGTATAGATGGAAGTGATACGGCTAATACTCGCGATTGAGGAATCCTTGCTTGATTTTTCTATTGATGTAATATTCTTTATAGCACCTTGTTGTTTTGGATAAATACAACAAACATTTTAAAAAATGAACTACTAAAATTTTAAAAAGTTAGATTAGCTTTCGATGGTTCAATAGATTGAATAAAAATCTCCTGCAATGCTTAGAGTAGTAAAGAAAAACTGAATTTAAATTGGGATGAGTCTACTACGTGCGACGAACATTGATGAACACCGCTAACGATGAACACCGATAAACACTATTTTTTTTTAAATTTTAAAAATTTAAAGGATTAAAATTATAATTAAAATTATCTCTTAAAAAAATAAAAATCAAATTTAATAATTACTTTATAGTAATTTTTTAATAAGTTAAAATCAAATATAACAAATTCTCCTAAACCCATATTTCCTATGAAGCTGACAAAGTTGACTAAAATAAATAACTCCGGTTTGATTAAGTATAAACTTCGATTTTAAAATTTGTGAAAAAAATAATAAAAAAATACGGGGTCTTAAAAAACGAAAACAAGTTGACAGATTGATGATTTAAGGGAACCCCATCCATCATCAATCAAACTGGTAGTTGGAGATCAATAATAGGTTTGATTCTAATTTATTAAAAAAACTATAAACTAATTTCAATTTTTTTAAAAGATTTATTTTGTTAAGGTTTAGGAGAATTGAGTATATTTGATTCTAACCTATTAAAAATTATTATAAAGTAATTATTAAATTTGATTTTTATTTTTAAGAGATAATTTTAATTATAATTTTAGTCCTTTAGATTTTTAAAATTTTAAAAAATTTAATGATATTCATCGGTGTTCACCGTTAGTGGTGTTTATCAATGTTCGTCGCCCGTTGTAAAATTTTCCTATAAATTAAAATTTGCAAACTTTGCAAAGTGCTTTCCATTATACTTTATCTAAATTTTACATTTAATATTTTATTAATGAGAAATTTACTCAAATGACCACCTATCCATAGTGTTGGTATGACCATCATACTTTTAATTTTGTCATTATCATCGCTCAATTATTTAAATAATATCAATCAAGTAACCTGCCGTTAAAATTTAATGGAGGAGTTGCGTGACAGTTAAAAAAAATTGTATAATTACACATTTAGTCCATGTTATTTACACATTCTATTAATTTGGTCTTAATTTTAATTAATAAAATAAATTAATCATTCAATTAGGCGGTGACACGTGTCACCATCTCATCGGAGGACTTTAACTATTTATATTTGATTTAGTAATTTTATTTTCCTCCTTTTAATCCTTTTAATGAGGTGGTTTAGATTTAACTATTTATATTTTTTAACTTTAATTTAATTATTAGATTTATTTTGGTGGTTTAGATATTTTTATGCATCCCAAGTGTTTCATGTTCGAGTCTCTTCATTCATATTTATTTCCTTTTTCCTGACATTAACAACAAATGAAGACATATAGCAAGTTTCGTACTCTAAAACTTAAAAGTGCACTTGGCTCGGTGATAAGCATGCGCCACTCTCACCGATCACACCCTGGTTTGAATCTTGCTAGAGCTATTGTAGCTTTCTTTATTTTCTTCTTTTTATGAGGTGGTGGTGACACGTATTGAATAATTAATTTATTTTATTAATTAAAACTAGGAAAAAATTGACAGAATGTGTAAATAGTAATGACTAAATGTCAATTATACAAATTTCTTTTAACTGCCACATCACCCCTCTGTTAGGTTTTAACGATATTTATCTTGATTGATATACCATTTAATAATAACAAAATTGAAAGTATGATGGTTATATTGACACCAACCCCATAACTACGTGGTCATTTGAGTAAATTACTTTTAATTAATTTAACTAACATGTTTTTTTGAAAGGTAAGAGGGTGCCTCAATTAAACTAACATATTAAATAATGTTTTAAAAGTAATTTTCAAAATATTTAATATTGATTTTACAGAATCATAATATTTTGAGTTAACATTGTTTTACTAGGATATTATAAATTGATTTGACTATTAAACAACAATGGTTGAAAGGGTGACAACAATATTTGGTATTACCCAAAACTCTCAATTTCTTGCAGAAATTTTGTATGATCGGTAATTTTGACAATAATTTAATTATTATTTTCTTATTCACTTTTTATTTTATATTTTATTTTACATTATTAAGATGATAAAAGGGAAAAAAACTTCAATGGTAAAATTGTCCAAAATAATATTTACTATATAATCTTACATCATCTAAGAAATATGTGATAATGATATTTCTATCAATATTTCAAATAATAGATATAGTTGGTATGTTACATTATCGCCTTCCCAAAATGTGAGGAAACTAAACATGAGAATGTAATTAAAAAATAATGTAACATTCTCCCAACCAAACATACTCTAATGTAACTTTACTGAGATTTTAATCGATGTTCTTTTTTATTTATACAAAATATTATAAAATAACTTTTCCATCAATTCAACCCAACAAGTGTTCCGGTTGAAAAACAGATGATGTTCATCTTAGGAGACACATGTTTGAATTACTTTTGTTTACAAGGTGTATGCACATTGTCAAAAAACTAAGAATATGTATGAACATATACTACTTTGTAATCACTTTTAAACCATTCAAAAAATTTTCTTTTCCCATCAATCATATTGCAAAAGATCATATTCCATCCAAATCATGTAAGGGAAAGCACTAAACACCCTTATATATAATTATTTTTAAAATAAAAATAAAAAACTCAAACAAAGAATAAAATGAAAAAGAAAACTCAAAGGGCCAAGACAATCGGAGCCTTCTTTTGAATCTGACGTCCATCATTTACAGGGACGGAGCCATGATTGGACTACGAGAGGGACAAGTTAATTGACTTTGAAATAATAGGTTTCTAAAAAGAAATTAAATCATAAAAATGAAAAAAAATTAAGGTTTAGTTTCAATAATTCTAAAATTGAAGGGTCTTAAAAAGTGATTAAACTAGAAAAATGAGGGGCCAAGACTTAATTTTATTAATTTTAACTTAAAGGGTCTTAAAAAATAATAAATCAAAATTTTTTGGGAGGGGCAATGTTAAACAATAAGGTGGGATAGCTAATAATGAATTGAATAGAAGCAGAGTAGGTTAAAATGAAGGGAAACGATATTTTCATTTATTCAAAAGATCACTATACAAAGGGTGGGTATTGGTTTATATAGATCATATCGCAAGGTTGGCAGCCTTGCTGGCACTAGAGAATTTTGAAACGGCTTTCACAACAGCCTTTCCAATTTGTTACAACAATTCTAACAAACTTTTTCCACCCTCTGCTGATGATTCTTCAACATTGTTCTCGTTTTGTTCTTCTTTTCCTTCTTCAACACGTCCAACACGTAGAAGATGTCGTAAATTTTCAAATTGTAAGACACAGAGTGGCTTGGTGAGAAGATCAGCTATCTGAGAGCGTGCTGGTATATAATTGACTTGAATATTTCCTGACGGACAAAATGGAGAACAAGGTCAACATGCTTTGTTTTGGAGTGAAGGACAGGGTTGGCAGCCACAGAAACAGTACTGGTGTTGTCGCACCATATTTTTGGAGTATCAAGAATAGTAACCTGCATGTCAGCAAGAACAAATTGAATCCATATGACATCAGAAGTGGCATCGGCCAAGCTCTGGTATTCCTCTTCGGCTGTGGATCGTGAGACAGAACGTTGCTTCTTAGAGCTCTACGAGATAAGATGTGAACCCAGAAAAATACAGAAGCCTGTAACGAAACGACAATCATCAATGTCGCTTCCCTAATCAACATCGGAGAAGGCTGAAATGAGGAAGGAGTCAGGACGTTGAGGGGAAAACCATAATCCATAGTGCAGGGTACCCTTTAAGTAACGTAAAATACACTGAACAGCATTCCAGTGAACATCTGATGGATTTTGCATGAATTGAGCTACCTTGTTGACTGAATAAGCAAGACCATAGTGCGTATGACAGATATACTATAGAGCACCAACAACGCTGCGATAGTGTTGAACGTCGGTGAGTAATTCTCCATCATGGCGGCTGAGCTTAGGGTATGCAACCATGGGTGTGCCAGCAACCTTGTGTGTAAGTGAGCCAGTTTTCTGTAGAAGTTCTTCAATGTAGTTGCGTTGACTGAGAAACACTCTATTGCCATGCCGTTGAACTTCAATACCTAAAAAGAAATGAAGCTGGCCAAGATCCTTTAGGGAAAATTTAGCATGCAACTGAGAGATGATATTAGTAACATGAGACGCAAAACTGCCAGTTAAGAGAATGTCATCGACATATACCACTAGATAGATACACACACCATCCACAACATAGATAAATAGACATGTATCAGCTCCTGAAGTTGTAAAACCTAGCTCACTTAGGAATGATTTAAGCTTTAGAAACCAATTTCGAGGGGCTTGCCTTAAACCGTACAACGCCTTCTTCAACTTACAAACAAGTGGAGTGCCATCAGATTTATGTTGCTCAAAACCACTTGGTTGTAACATGTAAACACCCTCAAGAAGATCCCCTTTGAGGAACGCATTATTCACATCAACTTCCCGTATATCCTAGCCATTCAAGACAACAACAGAAATTAAGATGTTGATAGTAAAGAACATGACCACGAGGCTAAACGTGTCCATGAAATCAAGCCCATGCACCTGCGTGAATCCCTTGGCCACGAGCCGTGCCTTAAGTCAGTTGACAGAGCCATCAACATTGTATTTGACTCAAAAAAGCCATTTACACCCAATGGCCTTTTTAGCAGGAGGGAGCTCCACTAAGTCCCAAGTGTCGTTATCTTTAGGGGCATTGTATTCAGCTAGAACAACCACCTTCCACTTAGGATGTGCAAGAGCTTCATGAATTGTGGAGTGAACAAGTGTACTTTGTAGTTGATAGACCTTGGGTTTAAAAACTCATACTTTACTGCGAGTGATCATGGAGTGGACATTGGTTGGAGTTGTAGAGGACGTGGATGGGGGAATGGAGGGGCATGCTGGAATATCCTCAGGTATATATGCAACAGATGGCTCAGGAGGTGTATGGTGAGATGCTACAGGAGATTGATTAGGAGATGGAACATCTATGTGTTGTATAGAATTATCATCTGCATGGTCATGTGATATGGGTATGGTCATGTCTGCAGAAGAAGGAGAAGTGTGCTCTGTGGGGCAGGAGACACGCTCAGAAGATAATACTGGAACATAAGGGGGCTGATAAGGATGAGACATCTCTACGTCGGAGAGCAGGCAGAAGCAAATGGAAACAAAGTCTCGTTGAACACAACATTGCGAGAAATTTAAAGTCGACCAGTGTCATCTAGACATTGATACCCATGATGTTTCAGAGAGTAGCCAAGAAATAAGCAAGGCTTGGATCGGAAGTCAAGCTTGTGTTTGTTGAACGAACGCAAATGAGGGTAGCATTCACAGCCAAACACCTTGAGAAAATTATAATTGGGCTTCTGACCAGTAAGTTTTTCAAAAGGAGACATGTTGCCAAGAGACTTAGAGGGCAGTCGATTGAGTAGAAAAACATCACTTAATACGAAAAATGACCAGAACTTAAGTGGCATGTTGGCCTGAGCAAGTAGTGTCAAGGCTGTTTCGATAATATGGCGATGCTTGCGTTCCACAACACCATTTTGTTGAGAGGTGTGTGGGCAAGTGATGCGATGTGAGACACCGAGTTGAGCCAAAGTGACATCCAAAAAATGAAACTCACCCCTACCATCACACTAAACATCTTTGAGGGGAACACCAAACTGATTATTGATCAAGGCATAAAACAATGAGAAAGCACGTGAGGCATCAGATTTCTTTTTCAACAAGTAAACCCAACAATTTCGTGTAAATATGTCAACAAATGAAATGTAATATTGATAACCATTCGACAAAACAGATGCTGGACCCCATAGGTCGACTTCAACTAGCTCAAACGGCTTACAATAAACCGTGGAAGAAGATTGAAATGGCAAAGTATGACTTTTGCCCATATGACAGACTTTACAAACAGTATGCTGATATAGGGCTACACTTTTATTCAAAACAGAAGAGGCAATAGATCGAACTATAACAGCAGAGGCATGACCAAGTCTGCGATGCCATAGCCAAAACAAGCCACTAGTGCTTGTTGTAGTATAGACTGATGCGTCGATAGAAGGAAGTATACTAGAGAGACTGTATAAGCCACCAGATTGAGAACCTTGCAACAACATCTGACCTGTCTTCTCATCCTTCACACAGCAGGAATCAACATGAAACTCAAAGTAAACATTATTATCCTTTGTAAACTTGGAAACTGAAAGTAAATTCCTAGTTATTCGAGGAACATGCATCAGCTGATTGATTAAAAGTTGCTTAGAGGAAGTAGATAGCAAAGATTGACCTATGTGAGCAATATGTAACGACGAACCATCCCCGATATGAACAGAACCCTTACCTAAGTAGGGACAACCATCATGAAAGAAGGAAGGGGTGTTGGCCATGTGGTGTGTTGCACCAGAATCAGGGTGCCAAACAGATGAAGGTCCTGGTATCGCCACAAGATTGTTCACTTGTGCAGATTAAATTGCTAGAGTAGAAGTAGTCTGATCTGGAGCTGCAGGGGAGCTGACAAAAGGATCATATATTGTTTCCACCGGTTCAGAGGAATAGCAGCAGACATTAGCTTGAGTGGTGGAAGAGGGATGTTGTGGAGCCGGGGAAGTGATACCCTTGAAAGATTGGTCGAAGCGGTTCCAGGTGACCCAATTTGCCACAGAGTTGGCACTAAGGTCGAGGGCAACCCTTAAAACGGCCACAACATCCGGTGTAGATCGAGGTTGTGGCTCATAAACACGACCAACAGTGGAATCAGAAGAGAAACGAGTGGCATGAATGCCCACAGGCATACGCAAAGGATCAGAGATGTGAGACTCAGCATCGATAAGAATAGAAACAACACCCTCAGCTATGAAAGGAGTCTGACTGGTGGAGATGACAGCAACAAATGGATCATATTCCGGGGGCAGGCCATTGAGAATCATCGCGATCTGCTCGACAGTGGAAACAAGATTGCCGCACGATGCCAGGAGGTCACAAATCTCCTTGATCTGCATGGTGTAGGCATGCATGGAGAGAGAGGCCTTATTCAGGGATCGGGGATGATAGTGGAGGTGCATTACTTTGGTTGTGGAGAACCGGGAGAATAACTTGGAGATCGTTGTCCAGATCTCAGTAGCAGAATCATACACCAACCAACTGAGGAAGAAGATCGGGACTAATCGTGAAAAGCAGCCATGACGCCAAAGACCTGTCCTGTTTGATAAAACGCAAGTAGGCAGGGTTGGAAGTCGAGGCACCATCAGCACTCAGAATAGTTTTCGGGGGAGGTGAACGAGAGCTGTCGAGATAATCTTCAAGACCTTGGCCACGAATCATCAACATAACCTGTTGTTTCCACAACAAAAAGTTGGTGTCATCGAGTCCGAAACTAATGCGCTTGTTGGAGAAGATCTGCTCATCGCCCACTGATAAGGAAGCCATGTCATCAGTTGGATCACCGGCATAGATCGCCATAACACAGCAGAGGAGACACGATAGAAACAGAGAGATGAAGGCCCATGATTAGATCAGAACAACCGATACCATGTTAAAAAATAAGGTGGGATAGCTAATAATTAATTGAATAGAAGTAGCGAGAGTAGGTTAAAATGAAGGGAAACGATATTTTCATTTATTCAAAAGATCACTATACAAAGGGTGGGTATTGGTTTATATAGATCATATCGCAAGGTTGGCAGCCTTGCTGGCACTAGAGAATTCTGAAACGACTTTCACAACAGCCTTTCCAATTTGTTACAACAATTCTAACAAACTTTTTCCACCCTCTGCTGATGATTCTTCAGCAGGCAAAGACTAAATTGCAAAGGTTTTAGAACTTTCAATGGCCTAAATATAATTAACCCTCCATTTGGTTTTGTCTCTGATCCTCTATAGTAATCCAATAACCATCAATACTACTCATTTGTCTCTGTCAACTAGACGCTTTTGAGATGATGAAAGAGTGACGAACGAACCAAAACAAACTTACAGGCTGCTTCACAAAACATATATGAATACATCGACAAACAACCACAAAAGAGAATCTAACCATTGAAAGGCCACCGACAATCACAAATCAGATACGAGCGACATGAGAATCTCTACACAATCACATATTTATCGTAGAGGTAGACAAACAACGTGCGATAAGGCAGACGAAATGTGCCACAAGAGTAGAGTAAAACGTACAACAAAGATAGATAAACCTGTACATAATATACGAAAAGAAAGAAAACAAACAATTTTTTTTATTAAAAATTAAAATAAAACTAAAGGGAGAATAACAACCCAAAGCTAGATAAAAAAACAAAAAAATACAAAATATCAGCTGTCGACAACCATACTAAAACTAATGCTGCCACAATGAAGGTAAAACTAAATAAACTAAGCGACGCAGGGTTCTTAGGAGAGGAAAGGAGAGTGGCTGACCTAAAGTTATTAACTGTGATCGTTAAAATGAGCCTCATGTCTATTTTTTATACCAGTAGAATGTGTAACAAATTTAACGTAAAATATATCATATAGTAAAAACTAAACATTGGAAATAGAAAATTGTAACAAGGCTGCTGTATGTTGCTTGTTTGGAGGTCCTTGTTTATTAACGAAAATGTTGGTTAAGAAACAAGAAGAGATATAGCAGATAACGACGTCGTTTGCTGGTTGGAGACTTCAATCCAACGGTGAAAAGAACGCCACTCCTCTTGCCATTCACTTTCCCCCTCTATCTCCTACTCTCCGCCTCCTAAAATTGTTACAAATTTTCATTACTAATATTCAGGGGCAAAGGTAAACTTTTATATTAAGTGTTTAATTTTTCAAAAGTAAAAATAAATTTTTTTTTTTTTTTTTTTTTTGAATATGCTAGTGCGATGCAAGGGTAGCATCTGTTCAACTTTCTTAATCTTTTCAAAGACGGCACACACAGCATGCATAACTGGTGCTCGAACCCGGGTCCCAAGGGATGATAAACATCTACCTTTGCCACCAGGACACAAGGGGATGAGCAAGTTAAAATAAAATTTTTAAAAGTGTAAATTAAATTATTAATATAAAATACAATAATTTATCTAAATAATAAGAGTATCTCTTGGTTTAATCTTTGGATATATTGATCGTTTAATGATTAAACTGTAGTTTACAAAGGTGAACATCAGTGCTAGGAGGACAACCAATATTTGAATGCTTGTTTAGATGTTTTTATATTTACAAGGGGTAGGAGTGATGCAGGGATTGAATTAGGACTTGTGCCAACTAGATTCAGTTAATTGTTTTGATTTTAATTTTAGAGATTGTTCTAAAAGTGTCAAAAGAACAAAAAACATTTCACAAAATAAGATTAATAAATTATCAACTGAAAAACACGAACTCAAGAATAACTTGTTTTCTGAGGGTTAAATTATGGCCGTGAGAATTTTCTAAATTCAAATTCCTAGCTAGAACCGTTTCTCTTTTAGCGCAAGTTAACTTAGAATTAACACTAACAAATAGACTTTTGGACAAGCACAATTAAGGTTAGTGAAAGTGATATGCCTTAAAACTGGGATACACGTGTGCTATTTTATGGCTTCTGAATTTCTTGTTTACCGTTGTCCTGACATTGTGTTTTGTAGCAGCCACAAGTTGGATTGTTTCCTTCTGAGATTTAAGTCGCTCAATTGCTATATATAATAACGTTTATGTTGAAATTTTTGATGTATAATAAAGGTTTCATGATCATGCATGCATGTATTTTTGTTAGCTTACTAAGAAGAATAACAATAGAATTGAAAACAGAAGAAAGAAAAGTATGATATTTAGCTCTAATTAGATTCATAACATTGACAACCTATTTATATAGGCAATTGAATAACAAAAAACTAAAAGACTAGGCACTAGTAGAGTAACACTCTTAATAGAACTCTTAACAACAAAGGAAAAATCAAAGTAAAAACTACTCATGATTTGTAGCCACTAAATCCATGATGCACAACAACTACTAAATCCCTAAAAACATGGAAATAAATTTATTAACAATTCCTCTCTTAACTTGAAAACGCCTTGAACTTCAGTTTACTAGAGCCATTCTCTTTAAACAGAATTCTTCAAAGTGTAAACTCCCATTGACCTCCTTAACTTTTGGAAGGGAAACAATTTGAGCGGTTTGGTGAATATATCAGTCAACTGATCCTCACTCTTGCAGTACTTGAGATCAATTATCCCATCATTGTTGAGATCTCTCAAAAAATAATACTTCACATCAATATGTTTACTTCTTCCATGTAGAACAGGGTTTTTTGAGCGTTTAATGGCTGGACTATTGTCGCAATAAATTGTTATACCTCCCTGTTGCTGAAAAATTAATTCTTCAAGAATCCTTCTAAGCCAAATAGCTTGGCATGCACAAGAACTAGCAGCCACAAATTCAGGTTCAGTAGTTGACAAAGTAAAAATTGGTTTCTTTCTTGATGACCATGAAACAACTCCCGAACCATACATAAAAATATATCTTGAAGTACTCTTCATATCATCTTGATCTCCAGCGTAATCACTGCTGGTGAAACTAATTAAATCTGATTTTGCTCCTTTTTTATAAAACAATCCATAACCAGTTGTGCCTTACAGATATCGAAGGATCCTCTTTGCAGCAAGTAAGTGGACCTCCTTTGGGCACTCCATGAACCTGCTAATAACACTTACAACAAACATGATGTTAGGTCTTGTACTTGTTAAATACATCAAACTTCCTACAATCTGCTTGTAAAAATTACTATCAATCTTCTTTCATTCAAGATCCTTTACAAGCTTCAAACCAACTTCAATCTGTAACGCCCGGGTTCGGGGGTCGGATGAAAATAATAATTTAATAATAGTTCGGGTTACGGTTCCTAATTTTTAGATAATAAAATAATGGTTTGGGCCTCGGGTTTTAAGACAAATAAAATTAAGTTGGACCATTTTTAAAATAAGCCCAAATAGCCAAGGTTGGCACCTATTGTGGTTTCCATTTTTCATTAAGGGCATTTAGGTCTTTGGCCTTTTGATTTTAAACCAACCTAAAATAATGCTTTTGAGTCATCTTCTTCCCCTCTCTATTCTTCATTTCAACGACAAAATGAACCCCTCTTCTCCTAGATACTATTCCATCCAATATCGTGCTCATTTTTGAAGATTTCGCAAAGGTAACTTTGTTTTTGACTTGCCCTCGTTATTCTCTACAAGTTAATACCTTTTGTTTTCATTTTTGTACATGTTTTGAGATTTGAAGTTCGAAGGATTTTAGATTAAAAATGTTGTCTTTGAAACCTTTAACTTAAGTTTTCGATTTGTTGAGGTTATATGAGTCGTCTACAACCTAAAAGGTCCAACAAAATGGATTTTTACAAAGTTTTGGGGTGTTTCCCGGAATGGGGCTTTGGGGAGGTTTTTGGGGGGTTTTAAGTTGAGTTTTGAGGGTGTTTTAGGTGGAATTTTGAGGGCTGATGGTTAGGATATATGTAAGTGTTGTTTTGGAGGCATTAGGGAGCAAATTAAGGGTTGGAATCAATGGATTTAAGGGGTGCTTAAGGGCTGCTCGGGATTATGGATTTTGGGTTTGTTTTCAATGGAAAATTTGATGTCTTGTGCTTGGTATGTAATCCGGGTTGACTATTTTGGAATGTGGACTGATTTGGGATTGTTTAAATTGTGTTGGAATGTTTAGAAACAAGAAATTTGGTTGGTGAAGCTTCAGGGACAAATCCGGGGATTTCGGAGTCTTGAGCTTGGTCTTCGGTCTTCACTTGGGTAACAACAATGAGTAGATTTGCTAATCATTGAATTGTGCACGATGTGGAACCTTTGGGGTTTGGGTGGGACCTTGAGGGTTCACCTAAACCCGAGTGTAAGCCTCTCTACTCCTATGTTGTTGCGATGGATGAATGGTTATGTGTTATGATTATCAGGTGCATGTTAATGTTGCTAATGTGTAGTCGAGTTGATGTCGTGCCTCACGTGATGGTGGTCCAAAACTACGGTGATGTGTAGTCCCACCTGTAGTGACTAGTAGGAAAGTATCTTGATGTGTAGTCCCTTGGGAAATCTACTAGTCGAAACGGTGATGTGTAGTCCCACCGTATGTGTATGTTGGTTGTGCTTGTGCAAACCAAGTGTTGTTGTCGAGATAGACATTTCGTGCATCCATTGCTCTTCTTGCATACAAAAAGATTTTTGGAAAACTGCATGTTGTAAATTTTAGAGCTTCTTTCACTAAGCTAGTTGGCTTATGCTCTCCTTGTTTCCAACATGCAGATCGTTAGAGCTCGGGAGGCAAGCGGGCAAGGGAGGAGCTTTTGAAGTTCTCAAGCTAGTTCAAGTATGGTTTGCGTTTTGTAATAATGCCTAGACGATGGGGTATAGAGTTTTAGGAGTTGGTGTCAAACTCCTTAGGTGGTTATGTTTGAGCATGCTAAACTCATGGATGTGTTATGCTTTTGTTTCATGGATTGTGGACCAAGCTTATATTGTTGCTTATTTGAATATGCCTAAATGTGTATGTTGTTGGGCTATGCATGCTCTATGTTTACTTGGCTTGTGTATGGGGTCTTATGATTGCTAAGCATGCTCTTTTGTGGAATTGTATGAGACCCTTGAGTAGTATGCCTCCTTGTTAAATTAAATGCCCCGTATGCTAATTTGTGGTTGTAGTCTAAATATATGTATGCTTAAATGAGTCTAGGGGAGTCTCAAAATGTATAATGAGTTGAGTCTTGTTTGGTTTTGCATTGTTTTGGAGAGTTGCAGTGCAGGGCGTATCGATACGCCTGAGGGCCGTATCGATACGGTCTTGCCTGCAGAGCTCATTTTAAGCTGGGCGTATCGATACACGGGTCCGTATCGATACGATTTTTGCTCACTGGAATTCTGAGATTTTGGGGAGTTTTTGGCGTATCGGTGCGGTGTTGGGGCGTATCGTACGGGTATATCTCGTTGACCACGAGATATTGACCAAGAGGGGTGTATCGATACGCTCAAGGGCTGTATCGACACGGTCTCCTCTGCGTTGACTAATTGTGTTGACCTGGTCAGGACGTATCGATACCCTTGACTGGTGTATCGATACGGTCTGCCCTGAAGGCTAAAAATGAATTGCTTGTAAGCGTGGTTGTGGATCGCATGCGTTTCTTTATTGATGTTTCCGCTGTTGTGAATCATTTAGGGATCAATATGCCTTTAGACAAGATTAAAATGAAAGAAAATCTTTAGGGTTGCTAACCGAGGGGAAGCCTTCACGGGTTTCGCTTCGGTTTTCCCCGTGTGGCCCATTCGGACCGGTCATCCGGCCAGACCGGGACGAGGGGGTTACACAATCGGTGTGCCAACGAGATTACAATTTTTCATCACAAACATGTCGAAAATTTCTTGCACATATTTCTTCTGCAAAATAAAAATCCCAGCTTCAGATTGCACTACCTCAATGCCCTAAAAATAATGCAACATGTCAAGATTAGTCATATCAAACTTGTAACACCCCACGCCCGAGTTAGGAGCGAGAGGCATTACTCAAACAGAACACATATAACAAAGTAGTAATAATATGTAAACATAAAATCAATCATATAACATCAAACAATCAGAGTTGCACAACTTATAACCCTTATAAGATTCTATAACAAACAATACACACATAACACATATAGGCGAGCCATCAAAAACTTTCTAATTTTATAACTTCTAACATAACTCATCATGCTTATCCAATCAAACATGTTAATCACATAGCGTAATCAACTTGAACTAACATACCAACCATATTAAACATGTGATCACTTTCAAACATTCATCTAAGAATAATTCAATCCAATTCATGTTTATATACATTCGGCTAGCAACCTAATAACCATATGTATACGTGTACACAATCATATTTGTTAACAACCAACCTAATCATATACCAATTACGTTCAATTAACTTAGCATTTAAGCATCATGTTTGAATTACACCAAACAAACCTAGAAATCAATTCCAACCTAGTAATTCCATATAACTTTCATTTCAATTTAGATATCTAGATGCATATTACAATCCCTAATTCACATCACCCTAACATATACAACTTCTATCATATTCTTTACTATTCAAATGCATCAATAACCAAGGTAATCTCTAAATGGAATTCAGCTAAATCACTCAACAATTTAATCTATGCCATGTTCCATTCGAATAGATCATTTATACAAGCAACTCATATCATTTTCATTTGCAATTCTTCAAACGTCAAATCATATAAACCATACACATTATTTGAAAGACCATATTAAGACTTAATCAAACTTAACAATGTACATATATCTCAAAACATAGTTATATTTACACATCAAGCATTAGATTTATCCTTTACATAACATGAACACCATGTCTTAGACATGTAAACCAAACTAACATACACATGTCTCCAAAATGCATATGACATAACTCTAACACATATAACTATACCACCATCTAGGAGTTTAAGCAAAGCTATATCATACTTGAATCTTGGCTTGTGATTACTCCCATATCAAAACAGAGTGCTTTCAGGATCAAGAACCTGTTAATTTGGAAGAAGGAAAATAGAAGAGTGATAAGTACAATATATACTTAATGAGGCCGTTCCTATAACTTACTAATTTAGTCTTTTAATGATTTATTTCTTATATTTAAGGTTACTTAGCTAGGCTTAGATAATCAAGACAACCTAGCTAATTCATTTCATGCTTAGAAAGAATTAGCTAGTTTCATTCATTTCATGAAAACAAGTTATATAAACAAACTCATAATCTATATCAATCCATCATGCCATTGAATAAGCATCATATCATATCATTGATCACCTATTCATATCATTTAGATAGGATCACTATTCATTTTAAACATATCATTTCATGTATCATGTAAGCACAAAATTTTTTATGTTTCATTCAATCATGTATAGTCTTATTGCAAGATCATTAAGTTTTGCCTTATATGATTAAGTGGACTAGGTAATCAAGTCAATAGGCACTAAGTACCAACACATAATAGTAGATGCTCAAAGCACAAAAGATCAGTAGATACACAATGTATCAAGGTGTCTAACTACGCCATTTAACTTGTAATTTGCAGCAGTACAAGCTCATAGCATCAATAGGTGACTAACCACCTTTAAATCAGTAGAGCTCAGACTCTAAGGCACACCCTTCTACCTAAGGACCACTAGTCAACCAAGGACTTATTAAGTCCTTTAAATTTTCAACCATATCAACCAAGTGTTTCTCAAACATATTACAAGGTCATATAACCTATACATGTTACCAAATCACTAATCATATACCAAATCACCATTCATAAAATTTTCCAGCAAGCTTAACATGATATTTTACTCAATTATAAATAAAAAAATGGCTTAAAGTCACATATAAATCCATATCATGAAGCTCAACAAGCCATTATATCATAGCAAACCACAAAGATCATTAACATTCTTAACTAGCACTAAACATGTGATATTCTATCCATTTCCTTTAATCCTTCTTCCATTACCTTTAAATTTACCAAACCCTTATTAAATTCATTCCATGCTTTATATTAATTCACCAAATAATCATAAAAAAATTGGTTAGGATACTAATCCTAACCGTAAGATAACTACACTCACAATACTCAAAAGCTTAGTTGAAATCCTTGATTAGCAAGCCTTTTCCCCTCGTGCTAGCTTGATCAAGCCTTGATTCCTCAAAAAATTCTTCTCCAATTTGGTCTTAAAAAAAAACATATTAGAATTCATTCCAATCATATTCAATCATATCAACCAATATAAACTCAATGCATTACGAAACTGCCCCTATTCTGGCAGTTTTGAGCACCTTACACTAATATGTCCATAACGTTTTACACACAACTCTAAATTATGAGTTATTTACCATTATAGAATGCTTATTTGTACAGATTTAATTCTATGTATGGCTCATATTTTTCCCATTCCTACATCAATACAATTTAATATTTTAATACAGGGCATTTATAGTGGCCTAATCTGTCCATTGTTTTTAACATGTAACTTTAGTGACCATTTAACCTATGATCCATTACACATTTGATTCTGAGTTTTTAACCACTTTTAATCACATATAATAAAATTAATATCAAGTTCCAATAGCTTCAAAAACAAGGCATTAAGGTCCATTAATTAACCATTTTCTAGATTAGTCTAAACTAGTCATTTAACCATATTATTGACTCTAAACACTAATTCCAAGTCCTTAATCACCTTAAACATGATACTATCCATACATTCCTAAATTCCCCTGTTTCATAAGAATTTCTCCATATTTTATAATCATCAAAATAACCCCTAAACATTTCCAAAATTCAATTTTAATTTAAACAGTTTCCAGATTCATTTCAAAGGTGACCAGTTTACTTCTAACAAATTTTCCAGTCAATCTAACATCATTTCCAGTCATGTAAGACCTCTATCCTATATTATTTTTCATCCTCTACAACTTTGTCCTATAGAAAATTTTCTAACTCAAACTCTAACATGGCCAAAAATGCAGTTTTCTACAGGGCAGTTTACAAATCCGAATCTGGGCAGATTTGAGTTCTAAGTTAAATTCATGAATATTTCCAGATTTGTTTCAACACCAACATGAACCCAACAACATTTTAACATGCTAAAGCATCCAACAACATATTTCCAACAACAATTTCCCAAATAATTGATCAAAACAATCATATAAACTGAAGAACAAAATCGGTAACTACATGAACTTACTTGAATCTTTAGATGAATATGCATGCAATTCTAATTGAATTTCCAGCCCTCTAAGCCTTCAAATTCTTAGCCCTCTCTCTCCTTTTTTTTTTAAATTTCGGTGGAGTTTAGATGAAATGAGGAAGATGATGGTGATTCAAAGTGGAAATACACATGTTTGGTCTACTAACCTAGTTGGCCGGTCACTACATGCAGAAAGGGACACTTGGATTGGTCTCACACCATGTATTTATCCAATCAAATCCCACTATGGTCTAATTATATTATACTTTAATTCATTAAACTTTCATTATTTACCTTCACAGACACACACACACACACACACATATATACATAGTAAATTTCTATTCCACTGAGCAATATGTATACATTATATTAATTAACTAACATGTCACTTATAATTGTACATTTTTATTACTTTAATCTTATACTCATATTAGGTTGGCAAATGTTTACACTTTTCCTTTCATTTTTCTTATGATTTCTTCTAGGGTATTTTTAGGGTGTTACAACTCCTCCCTCTTAAAAGAAATTCGTCCTCAAATTTACCTGAATCGAACATATGAGGATATTGTTTTTTCATCGTGTCCTCAGGTTCACACGTCGCTTCTTCGACATTGTGATTCCTCCATAGAATTTTAAAGAGGGGAACATTCTTGTTTCGAAGTCTTTTGACTTCTCGATCAAGAATTTGGATAGGTTCTTCTTCGTAAGAAAGATCGGGATTAATTTCGACTTCTTCAGGCTCAAGAATGTGAGTTGGATCGAATTGATAGCGTCTGAGCATCGAGACATAGAAGATGTCGTGTATCTTATCAAACTCAGAAGGAAGTGCGAGTCGATAAGCTACAAGACCAATTCTTTTAATCACTTCAATTGGTCCGATAAACCGAGGACTTAGCTTTCCTCTTTTGTAGAATCAGAATACTTTCTTCCACGGGGAGACTTTAAGAAATACCTTGTCTTGAATTTCATGTTGGATGTCCCTATGCTTCAGATCAACGTACAACTTTTGTCTATCGAAAGCTTGCTTCAAACGGGAATGAATGATTTGAACTTGTTCTTCGGTTTCCCGAAGCAATTGGGGCACTAACACTTTTTTATCTCCGAGTTTGGACCAACACATGAGCGTTTGACATTTTCTTCCATACAACGCTTCGAAGGGAGCCATTTGAATAGAAGACTGATAGCTATTGTTGTAAGAGAATTCTACCAATGGTAATGATTTCTCCCAGTTCTTTCCGAAGTCAATGATACAAGCTCTGAGTATATCTTCAAGAACTTGAATCACTCGTTCGGATTATCTGTCACTTTGCGGATGGAAAGTCGTGCTAAGATTCAGTTTAGTTCCAAGAGCTTTATGTAGCGTCTTCCAGAATCGAGCTGTGAATCAAGGATCTCGATCGGAGACTATAGAAGTTGGAACTCCATGTAAACAAATTACTTCCCGAATGTACAATTCGGCCAAGGCTTCAAGACTGAGATTCATTCGCACTAGGATGAAATGTGCTGACTTGGTGAAACGATCAACGATCACCCAGATAGCGTCGCACTTTCTTGGCGTACAAGGAAGGCCGGTCACAAAATCCATTATGATCTATTCCCATTGCGGAAATTCAAGTGGCTGGAGTAATCCAGTAGGAAAACGGTGCTCGGCTTTAACCCGCTCATAGGTCAAACATTTCACTACGAAGTCATTGATAGTCATTTTCATTCCCAGCCACCAATACAAGGGCTTGAGATCCTTGTACATCTTAACCGATCCAGGGTGGATCGAAAAAGAAATTTGACGGGCTTCTAATAGAATTTCATCTTGTAATTCTTTATCATTAGGGACACATATAAGATCTTTGACGTATAAAAGGCCGTTCGACTTAACAGAGAAGTCAGGATTAGACTCAAGCTTAGAATTCATTTTCTGAAGATTCAAATCAACTTGTTGGAGTTCTTTGATTCTTGAAATCAAAGTTGATTGGATTTGAAGTTCATTCAGATAATTCCGAGCCTTGTATAGTCGGAAGTGAGCGTTGATAGCCAAAGAAGCTACGAACAAACAAATCAAAGATGTTACTTAGGGAATAAGCTATCATTCTAATTATTTCTTATTGAACAAGAAGGTGTTTGAATCCTTCCTTGAACACAAAGGAGGAATTCGAATGGTTCCTTTAAATTTTAAGATTGAATGTTTTCAGATTTTCAATAAATTCGAGTAACTTACAAAGGTTCAGTTTTTGACTCAGGGCGTCGGCAACCACGTTGGCTTTTCCAGGATGATAATCGAAAGTCAGTTCATAATCTTTGAGTAATTCTAACCATATTCTTTGTCTTAGGTTTAGATCTTTTTGAGTGACCAAATATTTCAGACTTTTGTGATCGGTGAATAACTTGCTTCTTTCACCGTACAAGTAGTGACGCCAAATTTTGAGTGCAAACACAACGACTGCAAGCTTGAGATCGTGTGTAGGATAGTTTAATTCGTGTGGCTTTAGTTGTCGGGAGGCGTATGCGATCACGTTACCTTCTTGCATCAGAACACAACCATGGCCCGAATGTGATGCATCGTTATACACAACGAATTCTTTTCCCGATTCGGGTTGAATAAGGACCAGGGCATGTGTCAAAGCTTGTTTGAGTTGGTCGAAGCTTCGTTGCTAATTTTCCGACCACTTGAATGTTTCGTTCTTTCGAAGGAGTTTGTTTAGCTTCGCGACAATCACCGAGAACCCTTTCACAAATCTTCGATAATACCTGGCTAAACCGAGAAAACTTCGGACCTCACTCACATTTCTTGGATGTCTCCAATCAAGAATAGCTTGAATTTTCTTGGAGTCGGCTTTGATTCCATCGGCAGAAATGACGTGTCCGAGGAATGAGACTTCAGATAACCAAAATTCACACTTAGTGAACTTGGCAAATAGTTGGTGATCTCGGAGCGTCTAAAGCACAATCCGGAGGTGATCAATATGTTCTTCCTTGTTCTGGGAGTAAACAAGGATGTCATCGATAAACATGACAGCGAACTTGTCAAGATATGGCTTGAATAATCGATTCATCAAATCCATGAATGCAGCAGTGGCATTCGTTAACCCAAATGGCATTACTAGGAACTCGTAATGTCTATATCGTGTTCAGAAGGGTGTTTTGGGCACACCTTCTTCTTTTACCCTCATCTGATAGTAACTGGATCGGAGGTCAATCTTAGAGAATACGGCTGCGTTTTTGAGTTGATCGAACAAATCTTCGATCCTTGGCATATGATATTTATTCTTGATGGTTAATTTGTTAAGCTACCGGTAATCGATGCAAAGCCGCATCATACCGTCTTTATTTTCACGAACAGGACAAGATCACCCTGATGAGATATGCTGGGTTGAATGAATCCCTTGTCCTCAAGTTCTTAGATTTGTTTCTTCAATTCTTTCAGTTCAATCGGTGCCATACGATAAGGTGTAATGGACACATGATTAGTTCTGGGTTGAACTTCAGTATTGAATTCAACTTCTCGAGTTGGAGGAAGGCCAAGGAGTTCCTCGAGAAAAACATCGGTAAATTCAGATACAACAAGCATTTCAAGTAAACCAAAATCAAGTTCATCTTGTAGTGCCATAGTGACGAAAATAGAGGCCAGTTTCTTGTCTATCAATTGGATGTATTCTTTTCCTAAACCCCGTAAGTATAACCTTTGGTTTTGACAGTCTACCCAGGCTTCATGTTTTCCCAATAGTTTAGTCCTAAAACTAGATCGAATTCACATTTAGGTAGCACATATAGATCACAAGATAAAGGAACATTTCGAATAGTGATTTGCCAGTCTCTACAGATCAAGTTAATTGGCAAGTTTCCTCCTATCGGGTTTGAAATTACAAGGCTTGATTTTACTATTTCAGGCTTCAAGTTTAGTTTATCTAACATATATGAACAAATAAATGAATGTGTTGATCCCAAGTCTATCAAAGCGTAAACATGTTTAAGGTTTAGTTCAACCATACCTGCAATGACGTCGGGAGACTCTTCTTCTTCTTTGCCATGAATGTGGTAGACACGAGCTGGGGCTCGGGATTCTTGGTGAGTAAGAGCTTTCGAATGGGCAGCCTTGCCTTTCCCCTGATTACCCGATTGAGCTTGTCTCGGGTTCTTGTTTCGGCCAAGTGGCACAGAGCTCGGATTAGAATGTTGAGCAGAAGATTAATCATTTCTCTTCGGGCAGTCCCGGATATAGTGGTCATCACCGCCGCAAGCAAAACAAAGATTGGACTGGATTCAGCATTGGCCAAAGTGTTGCTTCTGACAGAACTTGCAGGTAGGGACTTTCTCTGCATTTCCCGTGCTGTTAACTGAGACAACTGGGATAACCATCTTACTCGAGTGTTGAGATTTAGATTGAAAATTACTTCGAGTAACAAGAGTGTAAGGGAGGGAGGCTTCTTTTTGATGTTTAGGTTTCTTTGACGACCGTGATTTATCGTCACCCTTACGTTTCTTATCAGCCCGCTAACCGCTATCAGCTCGATTCACAAGAGTTTGGAAGTCCGTAATACCGATGGCGGTAAACATCAGAATTAATTCATCGTTCAGCCCGTCAATGAACATTTTGCACTTATCTTTCTCGGTTTTAATGTACTTCGAGCCGTACTTGCAATATTTGCAAAAATCAGCGACATATTGTTCAATCGGCCGATTGGCCTGCTTTAGATACAAGAAATTCTTTCTGTGATTAGCTAGGTATTGTTTGTTGATGTACTTTTTCTTGAATTTAACAACAAAGAATTTCCACGTGATTGACTCGGTATGGGCGGTCAAAGTCGTGAGCTCCCACCAGCTTAGGGCTTCGTCCACTAATAGCGCGACTGCGCAATCAAGTTTATGCTCGTCCGAGCACTGAAGATGTTTTTTCAGAGTTTGGGTTGTTCTTTCGAGCCAATGCTCAGCTTCCTCCGGCTTCTCCTCATTTTCCCCGATGAATGTGAAAGCTCAATTTTGTACGAGCTTGTCGATCGGAGCACGTTGTGGGGAAGCAACAACCGGGGCTGGTTGTTCTCGTCTTATGTTCAGTACCAATTGATCGAACATCTCCTTCATACCAAGGAGACATTGTCGTTGGGCTGTTTGAAGTGTCGGATTTTCCAATTGTTGAAGGACTTGTTCTCGGGGTTGTTCGTTCGGGTTGAACAGGGGGTTGCATTCCAAAACTATCCCCATTGTTACTTGATGATTCATAGGGACTTTTATCGTCCTGGGCTAGATTAGTTGCAGACATTCTATTAAGAATTCAGAAAAGTTCGGGATTAGAGAGCGAAATCACAAGCAGTTCGATATAAGACTCCTAAGTGGCATAATGCAATCCTATATGATGCATAACATGTTTCAGACGACTTTAAGAACTATAACCTAAAGCTCTAATACCAATTTATGCAACACCCCATGCCCGGGTTAGAAGCGAGAGGCGTTACTCAAACAGAACACATATAACAAAGTAGTCATAATATGTAAACAAAGAATCAATCATATAACATCAAACAATTAGAGTTGTGCAACTTATAACACATATAAGATTCTATAACAAACAATACACACATAACACATAGAGGTGAGCCATCAAAAACTTTCTAATTTTATAACTTCTAACATAACTCATCATGCTTATCCAATCAAACATGTTAATCACATAGCGTAATCAACTTGAACTAACATACCAACCATATTAAACATGTGATCACTTTCAAACATTCATCTAAGAATCAGTTCAATCCAGTTCATGTTTATATACATTCGGCTAGCAACCTAACAATCATATGTATACGTGTACACATTTATATTGTTAACAACCAACCTAATCATATACTTATTACGTTCAATTAACTTAGCATTTAAGCATCATGTTCGAATTACACCAAACAAACCTAGCAATCAATTCCAACCTAGTAATTCCATATAACTTTCATTTCAATTCAGATATCTAGATGCATTTTACCATCCCTAATTCACATCACCCTAACATATACAACTTCTATCATATCCTTTACCATTCAAATGCATCAATAACCAAGGTAAACTCTAAATGCAATTCACCTAAATCAGTCAACAATTCAATCTAGTGCCATGTTCCATTAGAATAGATCATTTATACAAGCAACTCATATCATTTTCATTTGCAATTCTTCAAATATCAAAACATATAAACCATACACAATATTTGAAAGACCATATTAAGACTTAATCAAACTTAACTATGTATATATATATCTCAAAACATAGTTATATTTACACATCAAGCATTAGATTTATCCTTTACATAACATTAACACTATGTCTTAGACATGTAAACCAAACTAACATACACATGTCTCCAAAATGCATATGACATAACTCTAACACATATAACTACGCCACCATCTAGGAGTTTAAGCAAAGCTATATCATACTTGAGTCTTGGCTTGTGATTACTCCCGGATCGAAACAGAGTGCTTTCAGGATCAAGAACCTGTTAATTTGGAAGAAGGAAAATAGAAGAGTGATAAGTACAATATGTACTTAGTGAGGAAGTTCCTATAACTTACTAATTTAGTCTTTTTAATGATTTATTTCTTATATTTAAGGTTACTTAGCTAGGCTTATATAATTAAGACAACCTAGCTAATTCATTTTATGCTTAGAAAGACTTAGCTAGTTTCATTCATTTCATGAAAACATGTTATATAAACAAACTCATAATCCATATCAATCCATCATGCCATTGAATAACAAAATAAAAGAATAAGCATCATATCATATCATTGATCACCTTTTCATATCATTTAGATAGGATCACTATCCATTTTAAACATATCATTTCATGTATCATGTAAGCACAAATCTTTTCATGTTTCATTCAATCATGTATAGTCTTTTTGCAAGATCATTAAGTTTTGCCTGAATGATTAAGTGGACTAGGTAATCAAGTCAATAGGTACCAAGTACCAACACATAAAAATAGATGCTCAAAGCACCAAAGATCAATAGATACACAATGTATCAAGGTGTCTAACTACACCATTTAACTTGTAATTTGCAACAATAGAGCTCAGACTCTAAGGCATGCCCTTCTACCTAAGGACCACTAGTCAACTAAGGACTTATTAAGTCTTTTAAATTTTCAACAATATCAACAAAGTGTTTCTCAAACATATTACAAGGTCATATAACCTATACATGTTACCAAATCACTAATCATATACCAAATCATCATTCATAAAATTTTCTAGCAAGCTTTACATTATTTTTCACTCAATTATACTTCAAAAACAATGACTTAAAGTCACATATAAATCCATATCATGAAGCTCAACAAGCCATTACATCATAGCAAACCACAAAGATCATTAACATTCTTAACTAGCACTAAACATGTTATATTCTATCCATTTCCTTTAGTCCTTCTTCCATTACCTTTAAATTTACCAAACCTTTATTAAATTCTTTCCATGCTTTATATTAATTTATCAAATAATCATAAAAACATTGGTTAGGATACTAACCCTAACCCTAAGATAACTACACTCACAATACTCCAAAGCTTAGTTGAAATCCTTGATTAGTAAGCCTTTCCCCCTCTTGCTAGCTTGATCAAGCCTTGATTCCTCAAACAATTCTTCTCCAATTTGGTCTTAAACAATCAACAATCAACATAAAACACATATTAGAATTCATTCCAATCATATTCAATCATATAAACCAATATAAACTTAATGCATTACGAAATTGCCCCTATTTTGGCAGTTTTGAGCACCTTACACTAATCTATCCATAAAGTTTTACACACAACTCCAAATTAGGAGTTATTTACCATTCTAGAAAGCTTATTTATACAGCTTTAATTCTGTGTATGACTCATATTTTTCCCATTCCTACATCAATACAGTTTAATATTTTAATACATGGCATTTACAGTGGCCTAATCTGTCCTATGTTTTTTTTTTGAAAGAGAAAAGGGCCTCGTTAAAAACCCCCTTCGTACCTAAAGTCGAAACCTAGGCATTGGAAGGAGGAAAAGAGTGCCCGATTTTATTGCTTAAACTGCTTTGATCAGATTTGCTGTTACAATACTCCATCTCGAGTACTAGGAGTTCGAAAATACAACCAACCATATAGAAAATAAAACGACAACATCATTACAAAATGAGTGGACTATCTGCTACCCTTACTGCCAAGGATCTGCAAGCCAACAAAAGTTCAAGTTTCTACCAATACCATTTTTAGCCAATGAGTCAGCTTCGCTATTGCACTCCATGTAGAAAAACTCAAATTTCCAATTTCTTGACGCGCTCCAATTACTAATTTCTGTTGCCAAGGATATAAAGATTGAAGGCGCCACTGTTGGATTTCGGATCCAAGTCACAGCGAGGGAACTATCCGATGCGAAGAGGATTCTTTTATCTAGCAATGTTGCAGCCGACATACAAATAGAACACGCCTCCTTGATAGCCATCAATTCAGCGGAAGTGGCATCTAGAACACCGATTGATTTTGAAAATTTTGCAACCAAGATTCCGTTAATATCTCTGCACGAACATGTTTTTAACATGTAACTTTAGTGACCATTTAACCTATGATCCATTACACATTTGATTCTTAGTTTTTAACTACTTTTAATTACATATAATAAAATTAATATCAAGTTCCAATAGCTTCAAAAACAAGGCATTAAGGTCCATTAATTAACCATTTTCCAGATTAGTCTAAACTAGTCATTTAACCATATTATTGACTTTAAACACTAATTCCAAGTCCTTAATCACCTTAAACATGATACTAAACATACATTCCAAAAATAAATTGTTTCATAAGAATTTCTCCAAATTTTATAATCATAAAAATAACCCCTAAACATTTCCAGAATTCAATTTTAATTTAAACAGTTTCCAGATTCATTTCGAAGGTGACCGGTTTACTTCTAACAAATTTTCTAGTCATTCTAACATCATTTTCAGTCATGTAAGACCTCTATATTATATTATTTTTCATCTTCTACAACTTTTTCTAACAAGAATATTTCTAATTCAAACTCTAACATGACAAAAAATGTTGTTTTCTACAGGGCGGTTTACAAATCTGAATTTGGGAAAATTTGAGTTCTAACTTAAATTCATGCATATTTCCAGATTTTTTTCAACACCAACATGAACCAAGAAACATTTTAATATGCTAAAGCATCCAGCAACAATTTCCCAAAGAATTGATCAAAAAAATCATATAAACTCAAGAACAAAATTGGTAACTACATGAACTTACTTGAATCTTTAGATGAACATGCATGCAATTCTAAATGAATTTTCAGCCCTCTAAGCCTTCAAATTCTCAGCCCCCCCCCCTCTCTCTCTCTTTTAAAAATTTCGGTGGAGTTTTGATGAAATGAGGAAGATGATGGTGATTCAAAGTGGAAATACACATGTTTGGTCTACTAACCTAGTTGGCCGGTCAATACATGGAGAAAAGGACACTTGGATTGGTTTCACACCATGTATTTATCCACTCAAATCCAACTATGGTCTAATTATATTATACTTTAATTCATTAAACTTTCATTATTTACCTTCACACGCACACACACAAACACACACACACACACACGCACACACACACACACACACACACACACACACACACACACACACACACACACACACACACACACACACACACACACACACACACACACACACACACACACACACACACACACACACATATATATATATATATATATATATAGTAAATTTCTATTCCACCGAGCAATATGTATACATTATATTAATTAACTAACACGTCATTTATAATTGTACATTTTTATTACTTTAATGTTATACTCATATTAGATTGGCAAATGTTTACACTTTCCTTTCATTTTCTTATGATTTCTTCTAGGGTATTTTTAGGGTGTTACAAAACTCAAGCATCATGGACTTCCTAAGTTCATCAAACATCCCATCATTACTTCCAGTAAAAGCAAGATCATCCACATATAAACAAACAACAAGCAGCCTTCCATCATCACCAGATTTAACAAACAATGTATGTTCATACGTGCATTTTTTAATACCTTCCTTTAAAAGGTAAGCTTCAATACGACTATACCAAGCTCGTGGAGCTTACTTTAACCCATATAATGCCTTTTTCAACTTATAAACTTTATGCTCTTTTCCAATTTTAATGTAACCAGGAGATTTTTCATTGAATACATGTTCTTTCAAGTTGCCGTGTAAGAATGCTGACTTCACATCCAATTGGAACAATGGCCATGACCTTTGTACAGCTAGTGCAATCACCAATCTGATCGTATCTTGCTGAACAACAAGAGCAAACACTTCTTTGTAATCCACACCGTACTATTGCTTTCACATCCAATTGGAACAATGGCCATGACCTTTGTGCAGCTAGTGCAATCACCAATATGATCGTATCATGCCGAACAACAAGAGTAAACACTTCTTTGTAATCCACACCGTACTATTGCTTTCACATCCAATTGGAACAATGGCCATGACCTTTGTGCAGCTAGTGCAATCACCAATATGAGCGTATCATGCCGAACAACAAGAGCAAACACTTCTTTGTAATCCACACCGTACTCTTGTTTATAACCCTTAGCAACGAGTCGCGCTTTATATTTATCTACCTCACCATTCTCCTTCAGCTTTGTCTTGTAGACCCATATAATGCCAATAGTTGTCTGCCCTTTAGGGAGATCAATTAACTCCCAAGTGTTAATCTTCTCAATGGAAAAAATCTCTGCATTCATAGCTTCGCGCCATTTTGATTCTTTCACCGCCTCTTAAAAAACAACGGGATCACAATATGAAAATAAGGAAAAATGAACAACTTCTTCTTCATTAATTCCCTCTACCATATAATCCTCCATCCATGTAGACCTCCTCTTCTTACGATGGAGACGCTCATTTGCTGGTTTGACTGCTTACTGCTCGTTTTGCACTTGCTCTAATGGCTGTTGCCTTCCATCTTCATTATCACCATCAAAATCAGCTTCAATTGGTTGTTCAACACTGTTTGCATCCTAATTCCAAAACTGATCCTCGTCAAACACTACATCACGGCTGTTGTCAATGAATTTTCTCTCCTTTTATTATTATTATTTAAAGCCCAAAAATAAATGTAAACATAAGAGTCTGTTTGGGTTAAATAAGGGTCATTTTTAAACCCATTTATTTTAATAAATAGTAAACCAACCCCAAAAACCATTTATTTTAACCCATCCCAAAATAATAACCCATTCTTTTATAAGCCCATTCCCAAATATAAAACAAATAAATTAGCCCAATAACCCATTTGTTTTTAAGGTTTAAAATACGCCATTAGATTAGGGGTAATAAAATCAAGGGCCAAGGATTGATCAAGTAAAAATAAAAGAAAAAATAGATAACTAAAACAGAAAAAGTCAAAATAGTAAAAAAAGGGGTTCACGCGTGCAGCCAAGCGCCTAGCACGTGCACCACACGCGCTAGATCTGGCACCCTGAAACCTCAATTTCGAGCGGCTGATGGACGTCCTCCCACTGTCCCTGGGCCAAGGCGGCCGACGCCATTGGTATCGGCTGGCGTGTCTCGCCACCGTTGGTATCGGTTGGCGTGTCTCGCCGCTCGCCGCTGTCTCCTATTGCTGTCGAAATCTGCCAAAAAAGAAGTAAATGGTTAAAACTTAGGCTAGAATTAAGGGAGAAATTCATCTCCGAATCTAAACCAAATCGAGAATTTCTTGAGGAATTTTTCCGAGGATCATGCCCTCTGTCGGATTTTAGCTCCAATTCAGGAATTATTGGCCGAATTTTGCTTGATTCTCAAGCTCAATGGTTAATATAAATACCCCAAAATCCCCTTTATTCATCACCACTTAAAATAAAAAAAAGGCTTTAAAAAATCCAAAAATTCTTGAAATCTTATGAAATTTCTAGAAAATTTCTTAGAGCGTGTTCGAGCTTTGGGTCACTTTTTGGAGACGTTCGAGAACTATTCGAGAAGGAGTCCTACTCAAGTTCTTCATTTCCGGTAAAGCCTATTTCTTTTATTTTTATTAAAATTTTAGTTTGTTTCCCTTTTGTTCTTGGTTGAATTTTTCTTTTTGTGTGTTTGTTCATGTTTTGATAGGTTGCGTTTTTGGAATTGGAGGATCGGTTCTAGGGTTTTGGTAATAATTCCGTTTTAGTTTTTGATTTAATCTTTCATGTTCTTATAAAATGCAAAAATCTTGTTTTGAAAGTTTCAATCAATTCAAATCCTCAAAAATTAAAAAATTGAGTTGTTGAAAATAATATTTTTAAAAAAAGAGATTTTGATCCACTTTTGTTCTAAAAACTAAAATATTGTGTTGTTTTTAAAAAAAATGAAATAAAATTAGGTTTTGATCCATCCCATTTTGAAAAAAATAAAAGATGTTGTTTCATAAATAAAGTTTTCTTTTAAAAATAAAACGAGTTCTTTTAAAAAGGATGTCTAAAAACAAAAAATAATAATAAAAGACTTTAAAATTTAAAAATGAAAAAAATAAAAAGGCTTTAAAGATTTCGATAAAAATTCAAAAATCGAAAAATTAAAATTAAAATGGGTATTTTAGAAATTAAAGATTTTGAAAGTAAAGTTTTCTAAAAGAGAATAAAAAGGTGTTTCAAAATAAAAAGAAAATTTTCAAATATAAAAGCAGTTAAAGTTTAAAAACCAAATAAAAAATTTAAATAATAAATAAAAGAATAAAAATCTTTTCAAAAAAATAAAATAAAAAGCTTCTTAAAGTAAATTTAACCCAAGTCTAAAAAACATTAGGTTTGCTTTGTTTCATTTCTTTTTCTTGTTTGCCTTTTAGAAATAAGTTAAACCTTAGGACTAGGTTTCTTAAGCTTTGATTAAAGACTTATTTGTGAAAAAACTTTCTTCACAAAGAATAAAACCCACTTAATAAAATCAAATCCCAATTAGGAATAAAAGAATTAGATTCTTTTAGAGTAAATTTTAATTTAGATTGATATTCATTAAACGGACAAATAAAATCAAACCTTCGTGAGCTTGCAAATTCTAATTTTGAAAATGTTTTTGAAATCAACGAGGTACCAATTTTGGGCGTTGTGGGGTGCTAACCCTTCCCCACGCGTAATCGACTCCCGAACCTTTTTTCTGGTTTTCACAGACCGAAATCGTTATTAAAATAACCCCACTTTAAAGTGATCCAATCAAAGTTTTTCAAAAAGATTGGTGGCGACTCCGCGTTTTTAAAGTTTTCAAAAAGTCGGGCTCGAAAGGGTTGCGACAACTATGCGACTCCGTCGGGGAAGTTTTGTTTAAAAAAAACAAAAGAAGGTGAGGCCACAAATTGATTTCAAATTGTTTTAAAAAAGGGTTTCTTAAAAAAATAATAGAATTTGCAAGTTCACAATAGATTTAATTTATTCGCCCTTCTAATAAATATTATTCTTTTTTACGCATTTAAGACATAATTCCAAGCTCTATACCCAAGCTTTGTCCTGTTCGTTTAAGTAAGGGGAACACGCTTTGCTCATGTCAGAATACCGATTCTCCATATGAGCGTAGAAAGTACCTTCGAGACTCATTCCCTTTGTCTTCGTAAGGATATTAATCCTTTTAGAAGGCATAGGTGGTGAGTCCTCCTAAGTTGAACTCGATTCGTTTGAAGCCTATAATGGGTGAGAATCGAGGGCCTTGCTACCCTTAGTAGGGGACATTGAGGACAACTCGATTACCTTTCTAGAACCAAAGCTTGTGTGAGAATCTAGAATCCTACCCCAATAGAGCCATGTGGAAAATCTTAGACTTTTAGTCTGGTCAAAATTATTTCGTAAGGATAATCCGTGGAGACATGTCTTGGAGTGCTGGAATGTGCTGCTCGGAATTATTCGTACAATAAAATTATTTTGGACATTTTAAGTTTTATTTCTTTTTTAAAAAGACTACTAAACTTTCTGTGTGTTTTATTTTTTGGGGGACATATTTGTTTATTGCATACATCACATATTCAGAGGGGATCGATTCTAAAGCATGTTGCTCATTTAGAAAAAGCTTCAGCCATGGATGGAAGGTACCTAAAGGAGGAAGACAACGCAGATGTACGCTACCGGACTAAGGTCAACCAGCAAAACAATGAGAATTTGTCGAGTGATCACGTGGAGGAAACATCGAAGTATACTCACATCAGCACTAAGCAGAATGCTATAAGTCACAAGTGCTATGGGACCACTTCGACGGTCCAAACAAGCAGAATTTAAAGATGATCATTGATCTATTCAGTTTAGAGGCAACGTGAAAAGGACCCAGGAGCGGGACGAGTTCGATAGAAGCATCTTATCCTAAATTGAAGACATAGCTAAGCATGTGGCGTCAAGAAGCTACATTTCTTCGCCCCACGTTAGACCGATAGGAAAGGTAGGACAAAGGCTCGAAAGATTGATCAAAGAAATGAGTGCTAAGACTGAGACGTATTCGTAGGACCTTCTTCATCCAATGTAAGCTACATCTAAAGCAACACCTTAATATAATTGATGACCCCTCGCCTGTATTCATGCTTTTGCATACATACATTTGCTTCCATGCATTTGATTTTTGTTTGTTTGCATTAAATAATGTTTTGATCATTATATTCACACATGTATAATAAAAAGATTAATTTTAGAAAATTCTATTCTTGTAAAGATCCCGCGCAAACACGGTACTCGAGCCATGAACACTAAGGAAAGATTGATAACTCTGGAAACAAATCAGAAGAGCATCTATGATAAGCTTGAGAAAATGGAAAATAATCTGAAAAAAGAGATTGAGATATCGCACAGGAAAATAGTCAGCCAAATCGCAACCATGTTTGGGTTCAAAGATTGAAAGTGCTCATAAGTCCTATATTTTGTATGCATTCCATCTCATATTATTGCTGTTCTTAAGTACATTTTAGGCATATTTAGGTGCATGTATGCATTATTTACAATATTCTTTACTTTATCCTGTTTATATTAAATATCTTTAATTTGGTGAGAAAAGGTACTAGAAGCTGGAAAAAGGAGAGTGGAGCTGAGGAGCTGATGCTGAGGCAACAAGCCAAGGAGCTGTACTGAAGCAGCTCAACACAGAGAAAAGTGCTGCAGAGTAGCTGCCGCCGCCATACCTGTCGCCCAGGGCAGCAACCGGAGGATTTGGTGAATTGGAGTATGATTGGAAGAGCATAATTTCCTGAGTCCAATGAGCCCATCCACGCAATTTTTCGATGCCGGAAACAACGGACTGATCCTCCCAAGAGGAAATTGTCCAAGGTGGCTTAAGGTTACTTGTGCCATAAGAAGTCCAACTACAAGTCAAAGAAGTTAGAATTTAAAGGATGTATTCAATGCTAAAGCTACTTTATGATGAGGAAGACTTCTACTCCAAGGAGGACTAAATCTAGGCCAATGCCCTATATATACCTGACCATACCTTGTATTTTAGACACCATATAGTCGACATAGCCTAGTTTCTCTTGCGTTTTCTTGCCGCCACTATGTTCTAAATCCTCTAGGGTTTGGGTTATGTTGTAAAGTAGTTGTGAGAATGGTTGTTTAGGTTTTAAGTTTGTTTTTGCAATAAATTCTAGGTTTGCTTATTTCATGTTCTTCATTGTTCTCAATTATGTTTCGAAAGATCGATTTGGAGCAATCCATTTGTTTGGTATCGAGAGAGTCAAACTCACGAAAGAAGTAAGCACGATCTTTATCCAGACTAGGTGTTGATCAATACAGCCTAGACATAGGTTAAGGTTTAAGGCGGCTAAAAAGGAACGAACCAAAGGTTGCTGTTCATTGTACGATTCAAGCCGACAGGAATCATCTGCAGCGGGCAACAACAACATTCTGACTTAGACATAAGCGAGATCATTACCGAAGCATTCTGTCGAGCCTTGAAGGACTGTCAAGTTTGTCGCCGAGCCAACCATCCGTTCCACTACCGAGGCAGCGAAAGCGTCGAAGCAACCAATCTACCATCTTCCACCGAGGCATCAAAGTTTGGCAGCGCAAAACAACTTAACATGTTCAACGCAGTTTCACACTACTAAGCAGCATAAGCTAACCCATTCTATCACCATGATCTTTTCTGTCAATTACTTGTGTTTATTTACTTTTATTTACAAACTAAATTTACTTGTGCATTTATTTTCTGTGCAGGAATTGTGATTCGAATAAGCTGTCCAATCCCTGTGAGAGACGATATCTTTTATACTATAACTTGACAAGAGTGTGCACTTGCGCTTATATTTAGAGAACACCCAAACACTCTACAAGTTTTTGGCGTCGTTGCCAGGGATTGGCAACAGTAAATTTGCTTTTATTTTTTTGCACTTTTATTTTACTTGCATTTAATTTTAGTTTTTATTAATTTTATTTTTATTCGAAAAAAGGAATTTTACAGTTTTCTTGACTAGTGTATGACCAGAGCAAAACCCATTAGGAGAAATCGTTTTCTTTGACGAGATCGAACAAAGAGCAAGAGAACTTAAGAAAGAAGCAAGAGAACTTAAGAAAGAAGCAAGAGAAGCCCTCAAGAAAGCCAAGGAAGAAGGAAAGGCAGAGGCAGCCATGCATAACGGCCAAGACGACAACCCTGCCATCAATACCCGTAACGGTAGGGATGGGCAGCAAGATCTGCCACCCAGGCAGCAGCCACCAGTTTCGCCCAGGCAACAACAATATATGTGCACCACCAGGGATTATTTGGAGCACGACTTTAGGGGATTTGACCCAACTGTTGCAGAGCTTGAAATTGAAGCATATCACTTCGAACCGAAGCCCGTAATCTTCAACATGATAAACACACTGGGGCAATTTGGAGGAACTGCCACAGAAGATGCTCGACAGCACATGAGGGGATTCCTAGACATATGCAAAGCTTTCAAGATACATAGAGTGCATCAAGACGTGCTGAAGCTGAGATTATTTCCCTATTCACTGAGGGATAGGGCAAAGCAGTGGCTGAACAATCAACCGGTGGGATCATTCAATACTTGGACGGAGTTGTGCAAGGACTTCCTAGATCATTTCGGTCCTTCAAATGTCACCGATAGATTGAGAAACGAGATCACAGCCTTCCGTCAAGGGGATGACGAACCAATGTATGAAGCATGGGAGAGATACCAACAGATGCTGAACAACTGCCCGCTTCATGGTTTCCCATCCTGGACTCAAGTGTCGATGTTCTACAACAGAGTAAACCATCCGACACGAATGATGCTTAATGCCTCAAGCAATGGAATCATCCTGGATAGAACACCTGAGGAGGCACTACAGATTCTGAACAGAATTGCTAAGAACGACTACAAGTTCCCTACTGCCCCGTGGCAGCATAAGGCGGCCAACTATTGTGAATGAAGTAGAAGCCATAGAATCTGTAAATGCCCACCTGGATAAACTGACACAGCTGGTGATGAACATGACCAAAGAGAAAACATATGAAGCCAAGACTGTGGAGCCATTTTGTGATGAGTGTGGAAGCAACCACGATTCCTCTGAATGCAGTGAATCCACCAACTTTATGGGAACTTACGAGAGGAATAGCAGGCCCAACACCAATACATACAACCCAGGCTGGAAGAAGCATCCAAATTTCTCCTGGAGTAACCCCAACATGACTGTGAATCCAACTCAGGAACCAAGAGGATACCAACAGAACCTGTCAAGAAAGCCGCCTTAGCAGCAACATAATACGAACAATAACTCGCTTGAATCTACTTTACATACTTTTATGTCTTGTACTAGTGATTTTATTGTTCGTACTAACAAATTTATTGACAAAACTGAGTCTTTTATGGACAGGACTGAGATGCGGATGAACGACCAAGAGGCAACAATAAAGTATATGGAGACTCAGTTTGGAAGGTTTGCTCAAATTGTTAACACTAGGCCAATATGTGGATTACCTAGTGATACGGAAACCAAGAAGGGAAAAACTCCAGAGCAATGCAAGGCAATAACAACTAGGAGCGGGATAACGTTACAAGAGCCGTCAAATCTTGTTGCGAAAGAAAAAACACCTACCAATCTAGTTCCTACCGCCAGAAACACTACCGCAGTAGCTTCTGAGAAGTGCGACACGAAAACACCAACATGGCCCACAGAAGACACTGTAGATAACTAGACAGAATCTGAACCAGTTATTGCCCCCCAAAATACGCTTCCATCCAAGGCAAAATTTAAAGATACTAAACACCCGCCACCATTTCCTCAACGATTGAAAAACCAGAAGCAGGACATGTAGTTCAAGAAATTCCTGAATGTTCTGAAGCAAGTAAAAATCAATCTTCCATTGGTGGAATTGATCGAACAGATGCCCAGCTATGCTAAGTTCCCAAAGGATATGGTATCAAAAAGAACAAGAAATTGGGAATTAGAGGCAGTGGCAGTAATGGAGGGATGTATGGAAATTCTGCACAATAAGGCACCGCCCAAACAGAAAGATCTGGACAGCTTCATAATTCCTTGTAAAATAGGAAGCAACCATTCCGTAAGAGCCCTATGTGACCTAGGGGCAAGCATCAACCTAATGCTCAAGTCTTTTTTCCAGAAACTGGAATAAGAGACGCCCGCCCAGAGACAATAATGCCGCAGCTAGCCGACAGAACGTATGTGCAACTAGAAGGAAAAATTGAAGACATCCTGGTAAAGTTGGACAAATTCATTTTTCCTTCCGACTTTCTGGTATTATACTGTGAAACAGACGAAAGGGCACCAATAATCTTAGGGCAACCATTCCTAGCTACGGGCTGAATGCTGATCGATGTTGAAAAAGGTGAATTTACAATGAGGGTCAATGACCATCAAGTAAAGCTGAACGTCTACCAAACCATGAGGCAAGCAGATAATCTAGAGGAATACCAGCTAATGGAGGCTATTCTTAGAATTCAATTTCGAAGCCAACAGACCTTGCCTGCAGCACGACTGCTGCGACAACATTCTCGACAACTCTCTCGACAGTCATTTATATTCTTGCTCAGAAGATGAATGATGCAATGAATGGACAGAACATGAACCGAAGGAGCAAGAGGAGGCACACTGGATAGCGAACATGCCAGATAAGTATTTTGAACCTTTGAATTATACAAAAAGGGTGAAAAAATATTCAAACCATCTACTGAACAACCCCTACCCTTGAATTAAAAACCTTACATGCACAACTTAAGTATGCTTATTTGGGACCCAATGATACACTGCCCGTGATAATTTCTTCCAAGTTGCAGCCTACACAAGAATAGAAATTGATAACGTTGTTACGACAACTGTAAAGTGTCCATAAGTTCTACATTTCATGCACATTCCATCTCATATTATTGCTGTTTTGATTACATTTTAGGAAAATTAGGTTCATGCATTGCATTTTACAATATTCTTTACTCTGCCATGCTTTGTATTGATTTTTCTCTTATTTGGTAAGGAAAAGGTATTGTTTTAGTTTAGTTTTAGTTTCAGGTACTAGAGGTTGACAGAAAGGGAGAGGAGCTGAGGACATGATGATGTGGCAGCAGACTAAGGAGCTATACTGATGCAGTTCCAAGCAGAGACAACAACTATCAAGTAGCTTCCGCCGCCCTACCTGCCGCCCAAGACAACAAGCTGAAGAATTGGAGAGTTGGAGTGCAATTTGTAGAGTAGAAATTCCCGATCTTAACAATACTGTCCACTCAATTTTTCGATGACTGTAGCAGCAGGCAGAGCCGCCGAAGGAGGAATGCGAGATTACTTGCGGAGCAAGGCAACATGATAAAGTCCACATTCAGCTCAAAGAAGTCAGCATTTAAGGTTGCATTTATTGGAAAAGCTACTTTGAAGACTTCTACTCCAAGAAGGACTAGACATAGCTAATGCCTATATATACCCATTGTACTTTTACTTCAAAAAACTTAGGTTTTCCCTTAGGCATAATTTAGGTTTTCTTGCCTCCATTATGTTCTAAAATCTCTTTAGGTTTGGGTTATGTTGTATTTAGTGTGGGGACGATTGTTTAGGATTTTAAGTTTGTTTTTGCAATAAAGCTTCAAGGTTTGCTTATTCCATGTTCTTCATAGTTTTCAATTAAGGCGAAAGATTAGTTGATTACTATCCATTTATTCGGTATCGAGAGAGTCGAACTCACGAAAGGAGTAAGCCTGATCTCATCTATAGACGGTGTTGATCAATCTAGCCTAGACATAGGTTAGGGTTTAAGGCGGCTAAAAGAGGACGAACAAACTTTGCTGTCTTTACATGATTCACGCTGCGACTGGTATTATTTGCAATGGGCATCAACATCATTCTGACTTAGACATAACCGGGATCACTTTCGAAGCATTCTGCTAAGTTTGCCGCCGAGACACAAGTCCATTCCTCTGCCGAGGCAGCGAGAGCGTCTCAGCAGCCTATCTGCCATCCCCCGCTGAGGTAGTAGAGTCTGGTAGCACAAAGCAACTTGTCATATTCAACGTAGTTTCACACTAAGTAGCAGCATAACCCAGCCCATTCTATCAACCTGATCTCTTCCCTTTTATTTACTTGTGTTTTTATTTTATTCTTCTCTTAAACAAACCAACTTATTTGTGCATTTAATTTTCTTGTGTAGGAACAACGAATCGAGTCAAGCTGTCCAATCTCTGTGAGAGACGATATCTTTTATACTATTACTTAAGAGGAGTGTGCACTTGCACTCATATTTAGAGAACACTAAAACACTCTACAAGTTTTTGGTGCCGTTGCCGGGGATTGGTAACAACGAAATTCGTTTTTAATTTATGCACCTTTATTTATCTACATTTAATTTTTTGTTTTTATTAAATTTATTTTTAATCGAAAAAAGAATTTTACAGTTTCCTTTGCTAGTGCATGACCAGGGCAAACCCAAAAGGCGAAATTGTTTACGTTGACCATATCGTACGAAGAGCAAGAGAACGCAAAAAGGAAATCAGAATAGCCCTAGTGAAGGCTAAAGAAGAAAGAAAAGCAGAGGTAAACATGGAAAACGACAACCTTGCCAACAATGCTCAGAACGACAAGGATAGGCAGCAAGACCCACCACCCAGAGAACAGCAGCAAGTTCCACCAAGGCAGCCGCCCCCTATTCCGCCCAGGCAGCTACAATACATTCGAACCACTAGAGGTTATTTGGAACATGACTTCAGAGGGTTTGATCCTACAATGTCAGAACCTGAAACTGAGGCAGATCACTTTGAGCTGAAGCTCGTGATGTTTAACAAGATCAACACGTTGGGGCAATTTGGAGGGACTGCAACAGAAGATGCTCGACAGCACTTGTGAGGATTCCTGGACATATACAGAGCATTCAAAATACACAGAGTCCACCAAGACGTTCTAAGAATGAGGCTATTCCCCTATTCACTGAGGGATAAGGCAAAACAGTGGTTGAACAACCAGAAAACAGGGTCATTCAACACATGGACAAAGTTGTGCAAGGATTTCCTGGATCATTTCAGCCCATCCAATGTCACAGACAGATTGAGAAACGAGATCATAGCCTTTCGACAAAGGGATGATGAGCCAATTTATGAAGCATGGGAGTGGTACCAACATATGCTTAACAACTGCCTGCTCCATGGTTTTCCTGCTTGGACACATGTGTCAATGTTCTATTATGGGGTGGACTACCCAACTCGAATGATGATTGATGCCTCAGCCAACGAAATCATCCTTGACAGACCACCAGAGGAGGCATTGCGGATCCTGAACCAAGCCACCAAGAATGATTATAAGTACCTAACAGCCCACCGAGGCGACATTAGGCGGCCAGCTACTGTGAACGAAGTGGAAGCCTCAGAATCTATAAATGCCCGCCTTGACAAACTGACGGAGCTGGTCATGAACATGGTGAAACCCACTAGGAAAGTGTATGAGGCCAAGGCTGTAGAGCCATTCTGTAATGAGTGTGGGGGCAACCATGACTCCTCCGAATGTACCACATCTTCCAATTTCATGGGAGGATACAAGAGGAACATCAAGACCAACACGAATACGTATAATCCTAGTTTGAAGAATCATCCAAACTTCTCCTGGAGCAATCCTAAAACTGGTGCCAATCCACAACAACAACAGGGAGGCTACCAGCAAAACCAGTCTAGACATCAACCTTAGCAACCACAAAACAATAATTCACTAGAAGCAACTCTTCAAAATTTTATGTCTAATACTAGTGAGTTTATTGTTCGTACAAATAAGTTAATTGATAAAACTGAGTCATTCATGGACATGACAAAGATGAGGATGAACAATTAGGAGGCTGCGATAAAGAACCTGGAGACCCAGTTTGGGCAGTTCATTGCGATCTTCAGTAGCAGGACAATGGGTGCAGCATCTAGTAGTACAGAGGCAGTAGCTAAACCCACATATGAGCAGTGCAAACCCATATCAACCAGAAGTGAGAAATAGTTGAATGACCCTAGAATGAAAAAACCAGCAGAGAAACAGCCAGCCCAAAAAGAACTACCTGCCGCGGTATCATCCACACAAGCCGCCCCGACAGATGAGCCTGACAGCAGTCCTGAAGAAGATGATCCTCCAGAAATAAAGTTTCCATGCAAAGAACGTATATAGGACACCCGTCTGCCAGCACCTTTCCCCCAGAGGCTTAAGCAACAGAAACAGGAGTATCAGTTCAAGAAATTCTTGGATATTATGAAGCAGGTGCACATAAATATCCCTCTCATAGAAGCCATTCAGAACATGCCCAACTATGCCAAATAACCCAGGGATATGGTTTCTAAGAGGAATAGAGCTGAGGAGTTCGACACAATTGTTTAACAGAAGAGTGTATGGCTATGCTGCACAACAAACTGCCGCCTAAGCAAACAGATTCGAGAAGCTTTGTTATACTATGTGTTGCGTCTAAAAATTAGTCGCAACACTATGCAGAATAGCCCTGTGCGACTTAGGAGCCATCATTAACTTGATGCCTAAGGTAGTCTTCGACAAACTAAGAATAAGGCAAGCCAAACCTACCTCTATTACGCTAAAACTTGCTGATCATTCATTAGTATAATCGGAGGGCAATATCGAAGACATCTTAGTTCGAGTGAGCAACCTTATTCTAGGGTGACCATATTTGGCCACGAACAGAACTCTAATAGATGTGGAACATGAGGAGTTGACCACGAGGGTAGACAATCAGAGAATCAAGTTGAATGTGTTACAACCCTCATAAAAGGAAAAGGAAGGATGTTCAGATGCTCAAGCCGCCAAAATCAGCACAGAGACAGGTCCAAATAGCAGTTGTCACGGCAGACCGAAGGACAGGATGAAGGACCGAGTAGCACACCATTTTTCAGAACAGGAGGATTCTCCAGGAGGGAAAGACAAGAAACACCACCTCAGGAAGTGGTTATGTCTAGGAGATGCACCCGAATGCACTCCCAACATAACTTAATTAATTTAATTTTTATTTTCTTTATTTTTAGGTTTTATGAATATAATTTAATTTATTGCAATTTATTTTCCTTTGGATTAGATTTTAAACTAGTAAAATTTATTTTTCACATATTTATTTTTCAGAATTTATTTTTAGTATTTAATTATTTTATTTTTATTTCAGGCTTTAGGAATAAAAGAGCTGGACCAAGAAGAAGGCCCATCAAGGAGCCCGCCCACTATCTTGCCAAGACATCCAAGGGTGGTGTAGAGCGTTTTAGGTGTACTCTATTTAGGAGTGCAAGTGCACACTCTTGTCAAGTTATAGTATATAAGATATCGTTTCCCACAGGGATTGGACAACTTGGTTCGAATTGTCGTTCCTACACAAGAAAAGTAAATTGCACAAGTAAGGTAGTTGTTGAGAAGAAAAGTAAAAGAAAATACAAGTAAAAGAGGAAGTCATCATATTGATAGGGAGAGCAGAGTTATGCTACTGCTTAGTGTGAAACTGCATTGGATATGCCAAGTTGTTTTGCGCTGCCACGATCTTCTGCCTCGGCGGGTAATGGCAGATTGAGATTGCGGCAACTTTCGATGCCACGATGGATCTCTGCTCTTGTAACTTTCGTTGTCTCGGTAGGTGGAATGTAGAGAAGTCTTGGCGGCAAGTCTGGCAGATACTCCAAGATCGGCAAAGCAATTCTGTAGTGATCCTTCCTATGTCTAGGCAAGGATTCTGTCACCACGTGATGTAGGCAATACCTAGCAATCTTAGCGTAAACCTAACAAAGGCAGTCGTTGTTTGGTTACTCCTTTTAGCCACTGAAATTATAACTTATATTTAAGCCGAATTAGTCAACACCTTGACATGATTAGACTGTACTTAATTCTTTCGTGAGTTTGACACTCTCGTGCCCTACAAATGGATTTCTTTAACTAGACTTTTGGAACTAATTGAAGAAGTGAAGAACATGAGTTAAACAAACTTGGAATATTTTATTGCAAAACAAACTTTAAACCTAAACAACATAACCACAAACCCAAGGGAGATTTAGAACATGACGGCGGCAGAAAACGTAAGCTATGCCTAAAGAAAACCTAAGATGATCTTAATTAGAATTACAATAAGTATTTATTGACAATAGCTAGGTCTAGTCCTTCTTGAAGTAGAAGTCTTCAAAAGTAGCTTTCCAATTATAATGTAACTTTAAACTTTGACTTCTTTTAGTTGAATGTGGACTTTATCACGTTGCCTTGTCCTGTAAACAATCTTGAGATTTCGCTTCGGCAGCTTTTTCTACTGCTACAGACTTCAGAAAATCAAGTGGTCGGCATCGATAGAATCAGGGTTTTTGGCTCTACAAATCACACTCGTATCTCTAACTCCATAGTTTGCTACCGTGGGCAGCAAGATCAGCGGTGACAAGACTCGGCAGCTACTGGCTTCGGCTGGAACTGCTTCAGTACAACTCCATAGTCCGCTGCCTCAACATCGCATCCTTAGATCCTCTGTCAGCCTTTAGTACCTAAAACTAAAAATACACTAAAAAGTACCTTTCTTCACCAATTAAAAGATAATTTATAAAAACAAGGTAAAGCAAAGAAATACTGTAAAATGTAATGCATGGTCCTAATTATGCCTAAGATGTGCTTAAGAATGGAAATAATATTAGATGGAATGTGCATGAAATATAGGACTTGTGGACACTTGACACAGCCCCAAACTCGAACTATTGCTTCTCCTCAAGCAATGCAACCTAAACATACTTGCCCTTATATTAAACAGAAAGAAAAACCTATTTTTAACTTGATTTTGCACCTCATGACTGTGGCACCTATATTAGATTAGTGAAGGGAAAATAGAAAGAAAATAGCTCAGAATTAATCTTTAATGCCAGTGCAGTGTGTGCAGAACTGTGCACAGGCTGAATATGCAGAATATTATAAATAAACAAGGATGTTGTTATGATATATAAGGTTGATGCCGAGACAACATAGTTAAGCACTATTTAATTAATCATGGCAATGGGGGCTTCAGCTCATCACAACTACTCTTCTAGGTCTGAAATTATGATATGAGCAAACTACAAAACCCAAAACCCATAGAGTAGAGTCATCTCATGAAGACTTTCATTCACTCATGCTAATTTGTCCGTCACTTCAAAATTTTCAAATCCATAGACTTTGATAGCAGCAGAGTGTCCTCGCACATGATTCTGCCTAGAGCCTGTTTCGGGCACCTCTAGGGTTAAACATCAATATTTCTTTGTTTTCCTCTGCTGTCGTGGCAGTGCTGCATTTTTCTGTTTCTATTTTCTGCCTCCGCGGCTACCTGCAATCATTGTTAGAACTTTGCAAAGAACAAAGCAGACAGTGTTCATTAGATATTCTATCAAACTCATCAAGTGACAGCAATGTTAATTTTTTTTTGCTATTATAGAAAATTCTAAGTTATTCATGCTTTTTCCCGATTTAAGTTCAATTTTTAATTGGTGCAAAAAATTAATCGGCTGTCCTATCATAGGCACAAAGTCTAACAATTTTTTTTCTTTTCCGATTGATAAGAAGGTAAGTACAATGCAATCTATATGCAACTAAGATGCCTAAACAAAAATATGAGAACAATACCCCCACACTCGAGATGGGCATTTCCCTCAATGCACAAAATAAACTAAAACTAAAAAATAAATATGAGATAGGGAAGGAAAACTCAGGCTTAGTTGCTGTCAGATAGTGGAGAAGATGTGGAAGAGTTATCTGCTCTTTCGCCAATTGCGGATTGCGGCAGTGCTGCCCTTGTTGTGCTCGGCAGCTCGATTCCTTAGTGTCTGAATCTGGGTAAGTAGTTGTGAGACGGGAATAAAACGCAAATAAAATATGGTCCTAAGTAGGTAAAATCTACTCCTAAATAAAATAATAAAGATGTGGAAAAATAAAAAACTTAAAAATTTTGTTACTCTAGGAGTGCATTGGGATGCATCTCCTAAAGTAACTACTCCCTTATCGGTTGGAGCTTAAGAGGGTCCTTTCTGATTCTTCTTATAGTCTACCCACACCCTCCATCGAGTGACTATTTTTATGGTGGAGGAGTCCTTCTTCCTCGTTCCCTTGTAGTCCATGTGAATCTTCCTCCTTGTTTCTATTCCCGATGGCATGAACATGTGATTAGGAAAAATTATATTACTCCCTAACCATGTACTTACCTCCAGTTTGTCTAAGTTCGTCATAGGGGAAAGTTTCTTTTGCTGCCAAGGTAGCTGCGGCGACAACCAACTGTTGTGGTAGTCTTCTTTCATAGTGCTGTGTCGGTCAAGGGAAAACTCTTTAGGCTCCTCGAAAATCTCCATCAGTAGAGATTTTGACGGCTATAAATCTGCCTGCATCGGCTCCTCTAGATATATATAATCCATAGTTGCTGAGGTGTCTGCCGAGGCGGGCGTCATTATGGAGGCTTTTCTTGAGGCATAACTTTGCTCAGGTGTTGTCAGTTCGTCCTCAGGGCTGGGTTCTAGGTAGCTGCCGGAACAATTGTTAATCTTGCTGCCCGGGCAGTGTTCTGCATCCTCTTGGTTTTGAGTTTCTAATTGCTCCTCAGACATCAGAGATATTTCCTCGCATTGCTCTTCGTCCTCTTGTCCTAGGACATCAATATCCCTTAGACTTAATTGCTTCGGTTCATCTATGGCATTGATGAGGACTGAATTGTTCAGCCGTGCATCCATCTTAGCGATGCTAGCGTCCATAGCAGCTGTCACTTTATCCGTGAGCGCAAGGAAGGTTCGAAGTGTGTCCTCCAAAGATTTTGGTTGTTCTTGCGGATAGCTATATTCCAGGGCATGTCGCTTTCTGCAGCAAAACTGTTATGGTAATTTTTTTTGAGATTTTTGATCATACCATGAAAAATCTTGTTGTTGCGGCGGCAACTGCGGCAGCGACATCAACTGTCCCTGTTGCTGTTGCGGTGGCATCTGCTGTCCTAGTTATTTCTACGGTGGCATCTACTGTCCCTATTGCTGTTGCGGCTGCATCTGATCTTTATATTCAGACATACACTCCCAAGTGGTTTTTCTCGACATGTCTGCTGCAAAAAGATGAGGGCAACTTTCGAACGCATGATTGCCTTCACAAAATTCACAAGAACTTTCCTAAATATTGTTGCCCTTAACTCGTGGGGCACCTGAATAAGCACTTTCCCACATATTTTTTCTCGATTAAGAAAAAATAATAAAAGCTAAAAATTAAATATAAAAAATAAAGGTGCAGAAATTAAAAACGAATTTCGCTGTTCCAATCCCCGGCAACGGTGCCAAAAACTTGTAGAGCGTTTTAGATGTACTATTTTTAGGAGCGCAAGTGCACACTCTTGTCAAGTTATAGTATATAAGATATCGTCTCCCACAGAGATTGGACATCTTGGTTCAAATTGTTGTTCCTGCACAAGAAAAGTAAATTGCAAGAGTAAGATAGTTGTTGAGAAGAAAAGTGAAAGAAAACACAAGTAAAAGAGGAAGTAATCAGATTGATATAGAGGGCAGGGTTATGCTGCTGCTTAGTGTGAAACTACGTTGGATAGGGCAAGTTGTTTTGCGCTGCCACGATCTGCTGCCTCGACGGGTAATGGCGAATTGATGCTGCGGCAACTTTCGATGCCACGAAGGATCTCTGCTCTTGAAACTTTCGCTGTCTCGATAGGTGAAATAGAGAGAAGTCATGGCGGCAAGTCTGGCAGATACTCCAAGTTCGGCATAGCAATTCTAAAGTGATCCTTCCTATGTCTAGGCAAGGATTTTGTCACCACGTGATATAGGCAATACCTAGCAATCTCAGCGTAAACCTAACATAGGCAGTCGACGTTTGGTTGCTCCTTTTAGCCGTTGAAATTCTAACTTATGTCTAAGCTGAATTAGTCAACACCTCGACATGATGAGACCGTACTTAATTCTTTCGTGATTTTGAAACTCTCGTGCCCGAAAAATGGAAGTATCATAAATTTTCTTGTGTTTCCTCTTTGACATGATAAACCATCAACAAAGATACTTTTTCTTCATTTTTTGTGAAGTTAGTTTTTTCTCCATATTCTTTATTCAAGTTAGCTCGACATTATGATTGATAATGGCCATACTCGTGACATCGAAAACACTCAACATCAGACTTGTCTGCTGACTTTGCTCTGAAAGATGTAGAGTGATGGTAGTGATAGCCTTTACGTCCTCTTCCTCTCCTCTGGGAATGAAACTCATGCTGCTGGTGGTGATTTTGGTAGCCACGATCATTGTTTCCTCTTCCTCCGCCTCTGCCTCTACCATTTCCTTTACCACAACCTCTTCTAGTTGTCTTAACAATAAAGGAAAAATCAAAGAAAAAACTACTCATGATTTGTAGCCACTAAATCCATGATGCACAACAACTACTAATTCCCTAAAAACATAGAAACAAATTTATTAACAATTTTTACAAGTTGTATTGTTTTGCCTATAATAAGTTATGTAACTCGATAACCCTAAGTTTTGTGTAGTAGCTTAAGACATTATTGACTTGTTCATGTGTTTTTAAACGTGTTTATGTTCAGTTGACAACAATTTTCTGAACGATTTTGTAGAATGTTGAAATTTATAGCCTTCAAGTCTACAAAATTATTAATAGGTTATATAATATATATGGACCTAAGTCATGTATCTTCCATATTTGTGGAATCATGAAGGTAAATACATTAACTTTTGAACGTACATTGACCAAATTTATGTATCCTTAATAATCAAAGTATGAGCAAGGATTAATCTACCAAGATAAATGTATCACATTTATACTATTAAGTGAGTACCTATGATTAATGTATTAAAGGAGGAAGATTAGGGTATGCATGTTGACACCACCACCACCACCACGTGCTCGAAATCATTATACTTTATTTTATAAAAAAATAACATTTTAGGTTTTTGAAAGAAGTATCGGAATTTGTTTTGTAAATACCAAAACTTGTCAAAAATCGCGAAAAAATTAACCTAAAATATTATCTAAAAGTCTAACATTTTAGAATATTAGACAAGTTTCAAAAAATTTCATTTTTTAACCGCGCCCTAAATTTGCCGCACCTCACACTCACCCGGCATATTTGGGTCAAAAACCCCTTAAAAATAATTATATATAAAAATGGGTCCCTCTAATGATTATTTAGAAAAATGACCCCCAAACATGCCACCTAATGGAACCTCACGTTCTGTGGGAAGCGAGACATGAACTCGCGTTCTGCAGAGGGCGAGGTCCAACTACTTGGTATCGTTGTTTGAAATAATGGTTTCTTAGGAACTCGCGTTGCAGAACGCGAGTTCTGTGTAAATCTAGGTTGAAAAACAAGGGTGGGTAGGCATGTTCGAGCGTAATTTCGGGCTTATAAATCGTATATTTTTAGCTAACATCGAGTTTGGCTTCGTAGTACTGAAAATTCTCTATCGTATGACACCAACACGGTCAATTTCCGTCCATTCTAAACTGACTTAAATTGGCTTCCAAAACCCTATTGTATCATCATTTTTTGAATGAAATTGCCTTTGAACAAAGGTCGATAGGCATGTTCGAGTGAAATTTCAGGCTTATAAACTGTATATTTTTAGCAAACATCGAGATTGGATTTGTAGTATTGGAAATTCTCTATTATATGGCACCAACACGGTCAATTTTCGTCCATTCTACACTGACTTAAATTCGCTTCGAAAATGTTATCCTAGCATATCTTTTTGAATGATTGAAAGTATAAGATGGCCTATTTTATAAAACGAATTAGACTGATTTTATTGATAAATAGTTATGAGCGAACTCGCATAAACAAATTACAATGAATTAATTAAGACGAGGGGGCGAGCGATTAGGACATTTGTTCTTTGTGTGTCCAGGATTTTTACATGTACTGCAATGTTTCTTTTGTCCGGTTTTTTCTCGATGTTTGAACATATCCTCGGCACGGTGTATTTGTGCAGACTATGGACGTCCTTTGTCTCTCAGTAGTGCTGGATCTGGGCGTATGGTCGGTCCAGTGTCAACGACATAAGGATCAACCTCATTTCCAATTGGAGGAAACTTTTTTCGTAAACCTTAAACACCATTTCGAGTAAGTATATCGGATCAACCAGTCTCATGTAGTTTATATGTTGGTTTGCGCAAGCAGCAATGGTGTGTGCGCACGGGTATTTGAATGTTTGGAATATTCCACACTCGCAAGTTCTTTCCCTGAGATCTACCACATACGTGTTGTGTTGAATGCCTTCCAACCGCCTAGAAAATTCTGAAACACGGAACTTATGTCCTCGCGAGAAGAGAGTTGCAGTCATCTCTATTGATTGGTGCACTTGAGTTTACAGTTTTGTGCGAAAATCCGGATGGACTATGTGTCCACCTGCCATGTACTCAGTTGCTTGCCTTCTCAAGGTTGTAAATAGGGTAGCCAAACGATAGTAGGTCGCTTTGACAACGGAATTGATATGCAACTGCCGCACTCTCTTCAGTGATGAGTTCACCGCCTCAGCCAAGTTCGTTGTCATGTGACCACATCGTTTACCCCCTTCATACGATCGAAGACATTTTTCCCTCAGGATTTTTTCAAGGTAGTCTGCGCCCTATACGTAGTGCGAGTTGCCTAAGGAATGACAGTTGAATAGTTATGGGCGAACAACACATGCAAAGAGGTCGTAAATGAAAGCGAGCAACAACTAATATAGTAAATGAAAATGACATAAAAGACGTACCCATTATGAACAACTAATATAATAATTTTTTTAATTTTTTTATTTTACTCGCATTACCAAATATTTTATTTTTTGTTATTTTATTTTTGAAGGGATACGAATGCCGGTTACTTTGTTACCTTAACCGTATCAACCACGCGCCTCATCCCGGCGTTATGTCGTGGGTTGAACGAGCTGGTTTTTGCCACATAGCGAGGATCTTAGCGGGTGTGAAGTGTAACACATCGTTCATTAGCGCGCTAATAGAACGATGGAGGCCAGAGACGCACACTTTTCATTTCCCGTGTTGCGAGGCAACAATAACGCTGCAGGATGTTACCTGCCATCTGGGGTTGCCTACGGACGACAACCTTATTACGGGTATAACGTTGGGTAATCGAGCGGATCTATTTGCTGAACTAATGGGAGTGGCGCCCCCGGCGGATGCGTGGGACGGTGGGAAAATGTCCCTATCTTATCTGGAGATTGAATTTGAAACCCCCCATGCGGATGACGAAACACTTCAGATAATTTTTTTTCTTCATTTTTCACTAATTTATATATTTTTAATATATTTCGTTTTTTAAATATTTATTTTTTTAATATCCATATTTCTAGCTTTTTTTGTTTTGTTACTATTAAATTTTGTTTAATTTATTATTTTTCAAAGCGGTTTGCGCGTGCCCACATCTTGCGCATTATTGGCGGGATATTGATGCCAGACAAATCCCGCACCAAGGTGCACGTGATGTGGCTTTATCATCTTACCAATTTCGATGATTCTAGAAAAAAAATGTTGGAGAGCAGCTGTCTTGGCCTTTCTTTTTAGAGAACTGTGCAGAAACGTTAACCAAGATAGAGCAGCAATTGGAGGATGTTTTTTACTCCTTCAGTCTTGGGCTTGGTTTCGGATGCCTTTTTTAAGCCTACAGCCTAAACAGCCCCCCTACTTATTTCCGCTTCTTCGGAGGTAGTATTCAATTTATTATATTTATTTTATTTAACGATTTTTTTATTTTCCATTAATGATAGGTGGAGTGAAACACTGAGCCACCAGAGCCTGCCGAAAAACAACAAGACTACAAGCTTCTTATGGATAGGATGACGCACGATCAAGTAATCTGAAAATTCATTTGAATTTCTTCAAACTTTTTTTTCAATAATATTTAATATAACGATTACAAACGTTATAATTTTTTTCGTTCGTGTGGATGCCCTACGATTCTGAGGCGATTCGACAGATTACTCTGCCCGACATTCTGTCTCACCAGCACGTATGGTTTTCCCGAATGCGTTGATCAACTATGAAATTGTCGTGTGGCATCCTACGAATTAGGTTCTTCGACATTTCGGGTTCGTCCAAGGGGTTCCACAAGTGGAACCACAAAATTTAGACGAATTCCACCAACTGGCGAGCCAAGGAAAGACGAAGATTGACTGGGTCCATTACCACGCAGACTGGATTCAACTTTGGCTTGACCGATAAGGCAATCGCCCACGCATCCTCCAACCTATTAGGGATTGGGCCATTTTGGTCACTTTTGATTACTTTCAGTGGTATGGGCTCTTTGCGAAGCAGCATATCCTTACTCCCGATAAGCGTGAGTGACAGCTTGACGAGGCTCCCCGAAATCGTCCACGCCCTCAACATCGAGCGAGCCAGAGCCAGTCGAGTTAGCACGGTCCGAGACCGCTAACTGACACTGCAGGGGCCTCATCTTCTACCACAGCATTTTAGAATTTTAGTGGTCCTTCGATGTTCCAGCAGATGAGGCCTCCACCTGACTTCAGCTTCTTTGATGCATATCGTCCCTATATGCCAACGAGTGGTCCTCCGCTGATCGATATTCCACCGTTGGCATCTCAATTTGACTTTAGCATTGTCCAGTGTTGTGCGATCTTGCAGTGCTATAAATGATACGCAATTGGTGCAAGTATACACGTCGAACGAGTAATAAAGTGATGAGTGAGTATCGTCTCCACAGGGATTGAAGGTGAACACAGTTTTCGTATCCAAATTGCTATAGTAACCAAATTGTGAAGTGAGTATGCTGAGGTAGAATGAAGAATGGAAAAGTGCTGTAGCAAAATAAGCAACAAAGAAGAGATAGTCAAATGACAGATAGGTCCTCTCTCAGATACGAGGCTCTCTACGAAATGGCTGGCTAGCTCTTGAAGGATGACCTTCTGAAGTCTCTTAACACTGCTAACGAATCCTAGTTCTCAATACTATGCTCGGCGGGATTTACTTAGGCTGCTCCTGAACTATCTCTAGCTAGGAGGCTGGGAGACTAAAATGCTACAGCAATACCTCTCAGCTTAACTCTAAACACTTAACTCTTCTAATCTCTATTTCTCTTAGCCTTTTAAACCTATCACTTATCTCTAAGGCAGGTTGGAGTCCTTCCTCTTGGTGGTTACTCCATTGTTTATGGGATCTAAGGTTAGTTCTCTCGATCACTCCCCCTAGCTAATGCTAAAGCAATGACCCTCTCTCGAAGGTTGTCACGCACTACTCTAACTGTCACTATTGGCTAAGGCTTACTCTCTTAATCACCACCCCTATTTATACCTAGGGAATGGCCAACACTCGAAGGCATCATAAGGAATGGCCTGTCTCTCGAGGCACTAACATCCCTAATCTCTTACAACCCTAGGCTGTTCCTAAAGAAAGGCCAACTCTCGAAGGTGCTTAAGGTAGGGCCTATGTCTCAAAGCACTGACAACCCTAAGCTCCTACAACATTAGGAAATTAAGCACACCACAAACAAAGCAAAGATCAAGAGAGAACATTAAACATTAACATGAAATTAAGAAAATAAATAGCGTATCATCCAACAAAACCCACACCATCTAAAACAGTTCATGGCTGGGCAATAATCAAACGTATCATCATCATACAACCCTCCAGATAAATGAATGCTATAGCAAAAAGGAAAGAAAAACTCCCAGTTCGCCAGTGGACTGCCATGACCGCCTTAGGCTCACCGCCTCAGAAGAAGACGGTGAGGCCACACCTCGAGCTTCTCGATAAAGGGCACCAAGTCTAGTCAACGATAAAGTGCTCCTCCCTTCTGTTGTGCTTCTTCTTGCACACTCTATCTTCCTTTTCTTCCCTTTGCCTCCTCTCTTTAAAAATAGATGAAGCCTTTATATAGTGGGGGGGTCTTCTAGGGTTTTGGTGCCTTGGTATCTCATTGGGGATCCCAAGGAATATCCTCCGATAAGCTCTGTCCACCAGGGGACAAAAAGGATGGTCTGGAGATGGAGTGCGGCTGCTGCATAAAGCTGTATGACAGTGTTAGACGCCCTTTCCTGCAAATCACGTGCTTGTACTTTCATGCGCCAGCTAGCCTTCTTTCTCCTCGTTTGCTATAGCATTTTGTTCCTTGCTTCTTCCCTCGCATTCTGCTCTGTTATCCTGCACACAAACAGCCAACAACTATCTTTCACGCAACACCAACTCCACACGAGCAATAATTTGACAAGCACCCATAATATACTAAATATGCAGCCTACATGCAATGTAATGCACTTGAAAACAAGCAATTGCTATAGTAAAAAGGCATAAATAAAGAGGTAATAGCATAGCTATCACACCCCCAAACTTAAGCTATTTCTTGTCCTCAAGCAATGAGTAAAAATAAACAAAATGGATGCTATGGCAAAGATTTAACGAGAAATAAATGCTACGACAGTGTTTTAGCTTTCAAAAAAAAGATAGGCATTCAATATCAACAACATTTATTCGAGACTGGCAAGAATTTATCTTAAGAACAAGCTGCTAGTGAGTGTGCGCGCAAGATTACTTTCGAACTATGCATGATAGGTGAAGAAATTTTTTTCAAGGAAGCTTAATAATAATGCCTTAGCAATGAATTTTCAATTATTACAGACTTCCACAAGAATGCAAAAAGGGTACTGTTGCGAAGGGTGTCAGCTCATCACACCTATCGTCCTTAACTCTAGATGAGTAGGAGCATACCTCTCACTCCCGAGCTAGTAGGTAGAGTCATCCCGTGACAACTTTCATTCACTCATGTGCTTTTCATTGTCACTTATTTATTTTGTATCTTTTTCTATCTTTTTCTTCTTCTTCTTCTTCTTCTTTTGAACAGTTGGCCTGAAGACTGCACATCAGAGTGTCCTTCTACAGTTATGCTATAGTATTTATTCAATTTCCAGTTTTAGGCACATGGGAGTCTATTTTCTTTTAAGTTCATTTTTCATTCTTTCATGCAAGGCATTACTAAAGTCCTTCCTAAAACATTTTTCTAAACCTACCGGGCAGAGAAAGAAAGCAATATGTGTCTGAAATTATTTTCTATAGCAAACTCACTCCTAAGATAGTTCTTTAAGTCTCATGCAGTTGTAAAATTCTAAGTTCAGGCCTATTAAATTTCAAATGATCATCATTAAGCATCATCAACACATTTGCATATTTCTTCCTAGCTAAACAGAATGCCATAAAAAAACTTTTGTCTAAGCTTACGATGCAAATGCTATGGTCCTAAACTAAGCGAATGCGAAACACCCCCAAACTTGGAGAAACGTCGTCCGCGATGCATGAAAAAAATGTTATGCAAAATGCTGATGCAAAAATAAACTAAAAAGAACAAAAACTAGAGGAAAAAAATTTGTACCTCATGGGTGCGGAGGTCAATTTTCACTTGTGTCTTCTGTGGAGTGGTCGTCGTGCGCCTTTGGAACTGTTGAGGTCGCACTGTCGTCAGATAGAGCAGGGGCTGGATCAGTTGGTTTGATAGTGCGCCATGCTGTGCGTTTATAACGTTTCGGCTTGGATGCTGTAGCATCCTCAGATGGTGGCACAACGAGGTTGGTTCCAGTGGTGGGGGCTGCCTCAGCCATAGGCTGATCATCGTCACTCAAGGTGGTGGTTGGCTCCCTTTGCGATTCATGTGGCTGTGACGTTGTTGTAGCAGGCTTCTTGTTGCTTCGTGTTCTCTTCCTAGTGGGTGTGAAGCAGGATCGATTTGCTGTGACTTTTGGGCAGGGTCTGTTCTTCTTGAGCTGAGGGGTCTTGAGTGTCTGGTTCATGGGCAGGCGTCAGATTGACTTTCTTCCTTACCGTAAAATTCCTCTTTTGGGTTGGTGGTCAGGGCGTGCTTGTTGCAGCATTATGGTCTTGAGGTTCAGGAGTGCTGAGGAGTTCTTTTAGAAATGATGGGAACTGAATTGCGATTCCTAGCAAGACCTCAAAGAAGCATTGTGAGATGGCCATATCCCTTTGGTTGGAATATTTGAAATAGGTTCTCAGCTGCACCCTAAGACTGTGAAGCTCTGTGGCTAGGTGGGTTGCTTTAGCAACCAGTGTTGCGGTCCTTGCTGCAGCAAAGCTCTTGGCTCCTCCCTCCAGGGTCTCATTTGGAGCATCCTCATCAAATCCTTTCAGCTGAGGAATCTGGGCCGGTGTTAACCCATTTTTGCCCTCCATCTGCTCGTCCGTAGCCGGGTTTTCAAAAACTTCCTTCCTTCAGCACAGGGCGGTTATCAAATTTGGGAAGATCAGTGGGCTCTTGCTCCTCTTGAGGCACGCGTAGACCTCATCCACCACCAGTTTCCCTACATCAATTTTTCGCCCATTAATTATGGAGTGAATAACCAGCAAACGAGATAGGTGTACCGTAGTTGTGGGCATCAATCTAGTTTGGAGCAGATGATTCCATAATTTCACTTAAGGCTTTAGTCTCCCTCTCTCAACTGTCATGGTGTTTCGGTTGAGCTCTATCCCTTGGAAGCATAATTCCTTAATGATTTCTTCTTGGGCTTTATCGTCTCGCCCAACACCAAAGCTTCCATGCTCATCCACCACATTCTTTAGGCCGTAGAATTTGTTTACTACTGCAGCAGTGAATTTCACTTTTTCTCCTCGAACGTGGACACTTGACTGTGTTGGGCTTGTCAAGTGCACGTAGAATTCCTTCACCAATGGAACACATATGTTTTGGGGATGCTCAGCTAGCTTCCTCCAGCCGTGCTTGGCTATGACATCTAGAAGGGTTGACTCAAAGTTCTCCTCATCTTTCTTAGGGAATCGAAGTCCTTGCTCTGGAAAGAGTTTCCTATCCCTTAGGGTTAGCCATCTTTCTCGGGCTGCTCCGTCGTAGAAGAGTTTCATCTTGACGGTCGGTGGGTTCTGTGAACTTAATGACGCACCGGAGACATTTTTGCGGACCATGGTTGGAGGCTTGAAGGTAAGTCTTTTGGTCTTTTTAGGGAACAAATGTTTTTGTGGGAAGATAAAGAAAAAGAAAAGGTGAATGGTTTTAGGTTGAGTGAAGAAGATGAAGAGTGAGGACGATTTGAGTGGAGAGTGGGGGAAGATGTGTGGGAGGTTTCCTTGGGAAACAACTAACCAATGACTCTTCTTAATGAGAAGAGAGGTTTGAGGTTGATGGGAGCCGTCTTTTGTCAGGAAAGAGAAAGGGGGCTCTTAATTGCTAAAAGAAAAAGTATGAGAGAGAACTAGGTTATATGTGGCTAGGGTTTAATCTTCAAATATTCTCTCTATTAATTCCCCCTTTTTATAATGCCCTTTCTGTTCCCCTCCTTTTCCTATGTCGTTCCAACTCCCAAGTCAAGACAAATTTTGTTCCCTACAAACTTTGATTTCCTTCATCAACCAATAAAATAAACCCCTTTTTGATGTACCACCTGCATGACTGATCAACACTATAGAGGACATATACTCGGTTGAGTGATTTTCAGCATCTGGGTTCCCTTCCCTGGTTAGGTCCTTAAATTCTTTCTCTTGAACTGGTTTAACAACGGCTTTCTTCTGAATGTTGATGCTACAACAAAGTTCTTGTAACTCATCCCATGTTATGGTATTGCAGTGCCTGTTTTCCATTGACCTCTCATGAAGGGTATTATGTATGTTGATGGTGGTTGTCTCTTCACCCACTCTCATTGTGAGTTCACCCTTTTCACAGTCAATCAAGGCTCGAGAAATCAACTGGGAAGGCAAAACGATCCACTTTTACTACAACATTTTCAATTTTTCCTTCTAGTCGGACTTCAGAGTGATCAGCAAGTTGTAGCGCAACCCTAATAGTCTTGACATCCCTTAACCCTAGCTTCTGAAATATGGATTTAGGCATTAGGTTCACACTCGATCCCAAATCACACAATGCTCTTCCAACAAACTCATCTCCAATAGAGTAGGGGATAATAAAGCTTCTTGGGTCTTTTATTTTTGGTGGGAGTTTTCTCCAAATGTAGTAGCATTCCTTTGCTATAGCAATTGTCTCGTGCTTTTCTACCTTTCTCTTCTTTGTAATGATATCCCTTCCAAATTGGAGATCTTCTTGCGGTGGCAGTAAGCTGGGATGGGCTTCGTCCTTTTCTCCACCCCAAACTTATCACCTTGGTTAATCTTTGTGCCACTCCTTAGTGTGAGTGCACTGCAATGTTCCTTGCCATGGTGCTTAGTGGCTTCAGTGTCGCTAAGCAGATTGCCTTGCGGTCGCATGTGCAATGTTTGAGCGATCTGACACACTTGAGTTTCTAAAGCTCGTAAGGATGCACTATAACTTTGTAGAAGGGCTCCATGATTTTTGATGTGTGTTGCTTGATCCTATAGCACAATTTTAGTGGTTCTCATGAAGTCCCTTGTCATAGCCATAAAATCCTTAAAAGTATACTCCAATGAACTGCTTGATGAAGGTGCTGCTCCCTTTTGATTTTGCCATGGCTTATTCTGGCGGGAATGGTGTACCTCTTGCGGGTTTTGCTGCGGCGTTTGATTGGCCGAAATGTTGTTGTGCCCCTGATTATCCCAACTCAAGTTTGAGTGCTGACTCTATCTTGGGTCGTAAGAGTTAGAATAAGGGTTGTTGTTGCTATGGTTGTAGTTCCTCACATAGTTGGCAGATTCTGGATCATCAGGGCAATCATTAAGGTGGTGATTGCCATCACATATTAGGCATGACCTTACTGCCTTAACTTCCTTCACTCCGTTGGAACGTTGGAGATTCTTTAGCAAATCTGTGATGTTGGCCAACTGATTCAGTATTGAGTTGTCAACTTCACTCTTCTTGGCAGCTTGATTTCTCCTCCCAGTTCCAAGCCTTGTTGTTGGGAACTGATAATCGTTGTTGGCTACCTTGTCGAGGATGTCAAATGCTTCTTCCGGTGACTTGTCCAACAGTGTCCTGTATGCTGAAGCATCTATCAACATCCTTGTAGGTGCATTGACACCATTGTAAAACATAACCACTTGGGTCCACTCATGATACCCATGGTTAAAGCATTTCCTCAACAATACTTTAAATCGGTTCCAACATTCATACATGGATTCATCATCAGACTGACGGAAGGAAGCGATATCATTCCTCAACTGAGTGTTCATTACTGGTGGACTATGCCATAGCAAAAAGTTCTTGCATAAATTGATCCAACTTTGAATTGACTCGGCTGACACCCCATTTAGCCAAGCTCTAGCACGATCCGTTAATGAATATAGAAACAACTTTAATTTCAATACATCCTCATGCACCCCTTGCTGCTTGAAAGAATCACAAACACCCAAGAAAGCACAGATATGCTGCCTAGCATCTTCATGAGGCAAGCCACCATATTGTCCAATGTTGCTCAACATGTTGAACATAACATGTTTAAGCTCGAACTGGGCTGCCTGAATTTCTGGAGCTACTATTCTGGGATGGAGATCATCCAGACTATGAGTTAAATGATCCCTAATAGCTCGAGGTCGAGATGCTTCTCCCTGGCCATTTTCCATAGCATCTGCGTTAAAAGGTGTCGGTTCCATGATTCTGGCTTCTACTTGCTCGTGTCTTCTCAAACGAAAAAAATGATCAGCTTCTGGAACAATGGTCTGAATAGGTCCCCTTGGTTTTCTTCTTTTGGTCATAAATTAGAAAAATACCTGAAAGAAAAACAAAACAAGTGAGTATTTACAATGTGGAAATAGAAAGCAAAATGAAAATAAAAACTGTGGACAACCAATTGCCAATCCCCGACAACGGCGCCAAAAACTTGTTGCATGATCTTGCAGTGCTATAAATGATACGCAATTGGTGCAAGTATACACGTCGAACGAGTAATAAAGTGATGAGTGAGTATCGTCTCCACAGGGATTGGAGGTGAACACAGTTTTCGTATCCAAATTGCTATAGTAACCAAATTGTGAAGTGAGTATGCTGAGGTAGAATGAAGAATGGAAAAGTGTTGTAGCAAAATAAGCAAAAAAGAAGAGATAATCAAATGACAGATAGGTCCTCTCTCGGATACGAGGCTCTCTACGGAATGGCTGGCTAGCTCATGAAGGATGACCTTCTGAAGTCTTTTAACACTGCTAACGAATCCTAGTTCTCTATACTATGCTCGGCGGGATTTACTTAGGCTGCTCCTGAACTATCTCTAGCTAGGAGGCTGGGAGAATAAAATGCTACAGCAATACCTCTCGGCTTAACTCTAAACACTTAACTCTCCTAATCTCTATCCCTCTTAGCCGTTTAAACCTATCACTTATCTCTGAGGCAGGTTGGAGTCCTTCCTCTTGGTGGTTACTCCATTGTTTATGGGATCTAAGGCTAGTTCTCTCGATCACTCCCCCTAGCTAATGCTAAAGCAATGACCCTCCCTCGAAGGTTGTCACACACTACTCTAACTGTCACTATTGGCTAAGGCTTACTCTCTTAATCACCACCCCCATTTATACCTACGGAATGGCCAACACTCGAAGGCATCATAAGGAATGGCATGTCTCTCGAGGCACTAACATCCCTAATCTCTTAAAACCCTGGGTTGTTCCTAAAGAAAGGCCAACTCTCGAAGGCGCTTAAGGTAGGGCCTATGTCTCAAAGCACTGACAACCCTAAGCTCTTACAACATTAGGAAATTAAGCACACCACAAACAAAGCAAAGATCAAGAGAGAACATTAAACATTAACATGAAATTAAGAAAATATACAGCGTATCATCCAACAAAACCCACGCCATCTAAAACAGTTCATGGCTGGGCAATAATCAAACATATCATCATCATACAACTCTCAAGATAAATGAATTCTATAGCAAAAAGGAAAGAAAAACTCCCAGTTCGCTAGTGGATTGCCATGACCGCCTTAGGCTCACCGCCTCAAAAGAGGACGGTGAGGCAACACCTCGAGCTTCCCGATAAAGGACACCAAGTCTGGTCAACGATAAAGTGCTCCTCCCTTCTGTTGTGCTTCTTCTTGCACACTTTCTCTTCCTTTTCTTCCCTTCGCCTCCTCTCTTTAAAAAGAGATGAAGCCTTTATATAGTGGGGGTCTTCTAGGGTTTTGGTGCCTTGGTATCTCATTGGGGATCCCAAGGAATATCCTCCGACAAGCTATGTCCACCAGGGGACAAAAAGGACGGTCTGCAGATGGAGTGCGGCTGCTGCATAAAGTTGTATGACAGTGTCAGACGTCCTTTCCTGCACTTCATGTGCTTGTACTTTCGTGCGCCAGCTAGCCTTCTTTCTCCTCCTTTGCTATAGCATTTTGTTCCTTGCTTCTTCCCTCGCATTCTGCTCTGTTATCCTGCACACAAACAGCCAACAACTACCTTTCACGCAACACCAACTCCACACGAGCAATAATTTGACAAGCACCCATAATAAACTAAAAATGCAGCCTACATGCAATGTAATGCACTTGAAAACAAGCAATTGCTATAGTAAAGAGGCATAAATAAAGAGGTAATAGCATAGCTATCATCCAGCAAACGCCGCCGGGAAGCTTGTTTTACTCCCCGCCCGGGCCCAGCAGAGGTCCGCGTATCGCAGATGAGATGATGATGATGATGACGAGGAGGATGCAGCACAGCTTGTTCGGAGGAATCCAAATCGGGATCGTCGTCCACCCGACTGTGGAACGGGTGGACATAAACATCATTAGCCTTTTTTCTAATGGATATGTACTTATGCTTTTATTATATTTATTCGAGACATTTAGTTTTTTTTTGTAAATATCGTATTTTAATTTTCTTTATCTATTATAATTAAACTTTTAAATGTTTATTTAATTTCGGTTTCTTATTTATTTTTTGCGATTACTAAACCGAAATTATCAATTGTTCTTCAAAGGCAAATTCATTCAAAAAAGGATGATACCATAGGGTTTTGGAAGCCATTTTAAGTCAGTTTAGAATGGACGGAAATTGACCGCGTTGGTGTCATACGATAGAGGATTTCCAGTACTACGAACCCAAACTCGATGTCCGCTAAAAATATACAATTTATAAGCCCGAAAATGGGCTCGAACAGGCCTATCCACCCTTGTTTTTCAACCTAGATTTGCACAGAACTCGCGTTCTGCAGAACTCGAATTCGCGTCTCGCTTCCCACAAAACGCGAGGTTTCATTAGGTTGCATGTTTGGGGTCATTTTTTCAAATAATCATTAGAGGGAGCCATTTTTATATATAATTATTTTTAAGGGGTTTTGAGCCAAATATGCCCACTCACCCACTATGTAGATGTTCGTATTTATATCTATGTTTGATGAGTTGATGTTATGTGTTTCTTTTAATTATGCAAGTCATGTCCATAATGTGATGTTTTTTTTACAGTATAATTATTTATTGAAGTAAACTAGCATTTCTAAAACTCCAAAATTTAAAAAACTACCATTCAAACGCACCTTTTTAAAACCATATGAAAACTCTATTATATATTGATCAAATAGATTATAAGTAATGAATAAAATGTTTTATAAGTTCGAAAAAAGTTTTATTATTGTACTAAATACACAATATTATTACTAGAAGTAATATATTAATATCAATAAATGTCACAGCCATTAGCAAAGCATAGATGATATGACCCATTCTCTCATTCGTACACTTCATAATTGCAACTACAATACAAATATAGTGAGACTGCATGCATCATGGTTTTTTGAACATTTAATCCAATGGCTACAAGTAAATGAGGTATTGGTTAGCATTAAGTAGATCTGTCTTTTATTTATTTATTTATTTATTTATTTATTTTTCGGTAAATAAGATTTTATTAAAAACTAGAGTTACGTAACTCGTTAAAAATCTCTCTAATCTTGAAGCACCGCTCATAGATCACCATATCTTCTTTTTCTTTAACTTTGTTTAGTTTTAACTTTGTTTAGTCATTGAATTTGGATATGCAGTTTGCGTTAGTAGATAGTTTCTCACGACGCTCGGCTCTGATTTGCGGTTCTCAATGGTCTTCCAATAGCTTAATCCTCTTTTGTGGTTCGTTTGCCGATGCAGTCATATTTGTTCATATTTATTTTTTGTTTGAGTCTTTTGGTTGAGTTTTTAATCTTTTTCATGTACGGTCCTTGTATGATCTAAAGTGATTAGTTTTTTGTGTTAATATTATAGAAAAATGTCCAAATTATATATTTACTTTACAAAGATAATTATAAACCCTTATTACAGTTTTAAATATTTTCTCTTTTAATAACGCTAGCCGTTTTTATTTAAAACAAAATTCTCTAATCTCGACTAGAAGACAAGAGTACAACACGATAGAGATGATGTTACGAAATGACACCCAGCACACCGCATACAGCAACAGTCAAGGCCCATGTTGAGACCGTTTCCATTGCTGGCATTCGAGGCAACAGCAGTGTTATCAAGAATAGAAATAGTATGTTTATTTTGTGGTATTATTTATGTTTCATCATTAATAAATTATGTTTAAGGTTAAGTTTATAATTTAAGAGTTAGAGTCAGATTAATTTTAGAGTTTAGAAATTAAAATAAGAGTATAAATTTTAGTTTATTTAGTGTTTCTTCTTCTTTTGGTTGCCCTCTAAGTTTCTTCAAGGGCTTCTCCTAATTAATTCCAGATTTACTCGCGTTACATACTTAACTTTGGTGAGCGAGTCTTTCAGTAGGGTTTTTTCAGCACATACAAGATTTCGAATTCGATACCAACTTAAACGATATCAAGCTGTTTACCACTTGGACCAACTTCGTTAAAATTTTTTAGTGTTGAGATATACATAAAAACATAGAAAGGCGGAGATTTTTATTATGTTATTAAAAGATAGGATTTTGAGCTTTTTAATAAAGCTTTTTTGATGAATTTTAATAAAGCTTTTTAATGTCTTATAAACTTTTATTTATATTTTCTTTTGCCAAGGCAAAATAATAATATTAAAAAGAAAAAAAAAAGGAAAAAGAAAGGAGTTTAAGTTGTGGGTGCAGGCCGAGAGGGGATAGTGTTGCATTGGCGTCGTGCTCCTTTGACCGTGCCTGGACTCGTAAAACTCGGAAGTTTTACGTTTTTTGAATTTGTTTGATCGAGATGAATTGATGGATGAGACTAATATTAAAAAATATGAAAATTGTTACAAGAAAAAATTATAAGGAAATAATCTAAATTATTTATTTACCCTTATACAATAATTTCAAAAATTATAAGGAAATAATTTAAATCATTTATTTACTCTTTAAGTTTTACACGTTTTTTGAATCGTTAGATGTATGAAACGGATGTATGAGATTAACAGTAGAATATGTGAAGATTATCACTTGGACAAAAAAAGAGTAAGGAGTTGATCTCAGTCATTCATTTCTCCCATCCAACGATTTAAAAAACGTGTAAAACTTAAAGATAACCGAAAAATTGGTCAAAATGATACAATAATTGTATCGTTAAAATTAGCCATTAAACGAGACAGTTATAATTGCGATTTTTTATTAAACAGATAACTGAAAAATCGTTAAGAAAATTAAAAATTAATTTTATAATGATATTGAATTATTATTGATATTTATACAATTAATAATTAAAAAAAGCTTATGTCATACTTAAATCATACTCATCGTTAATTTTATAATGACCTTGTTTGGCAATTAGCGGATAGCTGATAGCAGATGGCAGATTTCATTAGCTGATTGCAAATATCTTATTGCATTAGCTTATTTGACTAGCGGATTACATTAGCTGATTGTATAAAAGTGTTTGATAAAATTAACTGATAGCATATAGTTGTTTCATCATTTGAACAAACAAAATGACATATAAGAACATAATTATGAAAATTAATATTAATTAGATTATGAAAATTAATTTTTTTAATATCATTAATGAGCATATATGAAGATGTACATAATAATTTTTATTCGAAAAATTATCTTTTTATTATAATTTTATTAAATTTAGATGTATATATTAATTTCCTATTTATGAAATTATTTTTTTGAATATAATTTTATAATTATTAAATTTATATGCATTTATTAATTTATATATTAATTTCTTATTTACGATTTTTTTTAATTTTATTAGTTAATCAAATTTATGTTATTTAAAGAAATTTTTTATAAGGGTAAACTACACCACATACTGCTCAACTATGGCCTCTGACTTGAAAATGCCACTGAACTTTAAAAAAGCTCAAAACTAACACTGAACTTTAATATGTGACTCGAAAATACCACTTCGTCGTTAACTCTTAATGCCCCCGTTAAGTAAAAAATGACGTCGTTTTGGTGCAGCTGATTTGTAGCCTAATTTAGCCCAAAACAACATCGTTTTGCTGGAGGAAAATTATTAAAACACACGCTTAGAGAGTTTTGAACATAAGACCTCCAAATACAAATGCCAAGTCTTAATCACTAAATCAACATGACATTATATAATATTTTACCACAAATATTATATATCTCATCTAGCTAATATTATTTAAAATTATTTTATGAAATAAAATAAGGATAAATATTCTATACACAGGCGGTGGAAACTGAAAGTTTCCACAAGCATCTTTGTAACCCCCTTAGCCCGGCTTAGACGCTTGACCCGAACTACGAAGATTACACAGGGAAAACCAAAGTCAACCTTGATTAACGACCCTTTTTTTTCCTTTTTATCTTTTCTAGATGCACAACGATCGGAAATCAATTAGGGATTCAATTGTAAGATTTACACTTTTAGGGACCAAAATGTAAATCTTGGAAAATATAAGGACTTTGCAAATTCTAAGATTACCACTATGTAATTAGTCATATTACATGTCTCTCTGTCAAATTCCAACTTAAAAGGACATTCCAAGCTCAAACAATTGCATGCACAACATCCAAGACTAAAATGTAAAACATGAGAACTTGAAACAATTCAAATTTGCAATCTAACGGTCAGCCGTTTTGAAACCCTGATCTTCGTATCGTAACGGTGTTGACCGTTTCGGTACTCGGGTGCGTTCCGAGACCAGTATCGAAACAGCCCTTTCCAGTAGCCACAGTGTTTCGAAACACTATGGCCATTTCGGGCCCCTGTTTCGAAACAGATAAGGGTGTTTCGATACACTCTGCCCTGCAACAGCATAATTTTCTAGTTTTTCACATCTTTTCACACTCAAACATATCTCAAATCATACCAAAACATACTAGCAACATGATTAGGCATAAAAGAACATATTTAAGAAGCTTTAGCTAAGGCATGACATCAAACAAAAGACCATTGAGTCTAAAGGCATGCTTCCTAGTCACAAAACCAAATATAGACTTCAAACCTCAAACAAGCCATATAAGATCATTTACAAACTTCAAAAGTCAACACAAACTTGCAGCAAACATAGGGAGTTCAAAACACATCTCCCAAATACAACCTTGGAGCCCCATTGCCAAATATCAAAACTAAAGTATGTAAAAACATCACCATACATGAGCTTTACACTTCCTTGGATGTTCTTAACCTTCTTACTGCCCAAAATCAACTCAATTATCTGCATTGTTGGTAAAAGAGAGCGTAAGAATGTTTTCTTAGTGAGGCAAGCTCTAAAGAAAACCAACACAACAATGTATTATTCAAAACACTTTCTCAAAAGCCATTTTCTACAACATGCTCATTCTATCTCATGATTGAAATCCTTTTCAAAGCAAATCTCCATTTGAAAACACATGTACCCTTATTCTATCTCATGCATTTAAACCAATGCAAATCTCATGGCAAATCCATACACATGCTTGTGAAAACTAAAGCATTTCATATTCAAATCTCATATGCATTTCTCATAGCATAAATCATCTCAACATTTGGTACATGTGAATCAAATACATTTTGCATATATTATATTGGCAGTTCACATTTCATCTTTACTCGGATATGCAGATTAGCTTGACTCAAGGTCAAGTCCTACCATGGTGGAATCTCTCATCACCGGACTCTCATGGCGGTATCTCTCATTGCCACAAAGCTTGGGTATTTCACCAAGTCCTACCCCGATGGTATCTCTCATCATTGGATTCTCACTTTGGATTGGGATGTCACTACCCCCATTGCCCAACTCCAAAGAGCACGTACGAATTTTAGTTTATAGTGCACTCTCATCCTATTGATCGATCAATTATATCCGGTAACTATCTCATCTTCTATGCCAATATATTATGTCAAAAATATCATCTCAGCTACTGTTTTAATGCGCATTTCTCAAATCTTTCTTATCTCATTTCAAAATCATAACACATGATTTGCATTAAGTCAAAATCTCAAAACTCTTCAATGCAACATGTTATCTCATGAAATGTCTACAAAGCATCATCTCATGCTACAAATCATGCATAAAATAGTAGGAATTTGTCTATCTCAAAACAAGAGCATGTAAAAGCATTTTAGGGGCAACAACCACATAATTGAGAGCAAATCTAGTCATACTTACTTCCGGAGTTAGGATGGTGTTTCAAACCAATCCTAAATCCCCAAACCTTGTTTCTTTGTCCCTCAAGGACTTCTAAAACCATTCGCACTCACCGATTACATTTTGCTTGCTCGCCGAAACGCTATCTAAGCCCCCGGCACTTCCGAATCAACACCAAAGGCGTCCGAAGATGTCTCCCCTGCTTAATACACATAAGAGCAGAGGATTATTGCATCATCATGCATTGAAATCACCATCCAACTACTCAAACTCGCTGCTCTACCCATAAGCATCATTTCGGCCACCAAAAACAACCGAAAACATCTCCAAACTCTTCAAAAACAAAGCCCAACCAAGATCTATCACTTCTAATCATTTCTAAACCTCAATCAACACCAAAAATCACCATAAACTCATCCTTAAACCTCCAGCTACAACAGAACACCAAAACCACCCCAAAAACCACTAATCTAGCATGCAAAACTTAGAAATCCAAACCTATTCGGGATTTGTTTGATAAAACCTCATTTATAACATCAATTACCATCCAAAATACATTAAAAATCAACCTCAAAACAGAGCCTAACCAATAGTTACGAAAATCATCAAGATCTCACCAAGAACCTTGAGTTTTGACTCAATTTCATGTTTCTAACATTAAAGCAACTCAAAAATCATTAACAAAGGATTGATAACTTGGGAATTTCAGTAGAGAACTGATCATTAGAGGAGAATGACGAAGCTTACCTCTAATGGCTGATTTCTCCTTAATTTGGGCAAGTTTCCTTGAAAATCCAAAGTGAAAACAAGAGGATTTGTTGAGGAAAAGATTAGGAATCAAAAGGAGATTGAATTCTCATCAAAAGGAATGATAATCAAAGTCTAAATGATGGATGAAATGTGTTTGGCTGAGTGGAAGTTGAGAGAAAATGAAAAGAGGGGAAAAGATCGTAAAGTAGTTATGAAAGTCAAAATAGATTTTTATCTTTAAATTACCTTTATTAAATCATTATAAAAACACCCAAATAAAGAGAAATCTGATTTAAATTTTTTTGGTAAAATTAGCTCCTTAAAGATTCAAAGTTTCAATCCTTTACAAAACAATCACTAGTCAACTTTTGCAAAAACTGCGATTTGGTCACTACACCGAAATGTAGTATTTCCAAACCTAATTTTGAAAAATTGTTTTCACCATAATCATTCATATAATAAATGAGGAGTTTTAGATATTTTCCCATAATTTTAAAGCATCCCGAACTAGGTGTTCCCTAAATCTCCCTTAAAGATTCAAACCATTCTCGACTGGTCCGATTCAAACTCTAAAACTTCTAGGCCCAAAATCAGGGCGTTACAACTCTCCCCCTCTTAAGAAATTTCGTCCTTGAAATTTACCTGGAGGAAAAAGGTAAGGAAATTGCCTCTTCATGTATTCCTTCCTTTCCCACGTGGCTTCCTCAAGACCGCGATGTCTCTACAAGACTTTAACCAGCTCGATGGTCTTACCTCGGAGAACCTTACTATCCGAATCAAGAATCTCAACAGGTTCCTCATCATACGTCAAGTCTGGATTCAACTCAACCTTTTCCACAGGCATAACATGCGACGGATCCGATCTGTATCTATGAAGCATGGATACATGAAACACATTATGTATCTTTGCTAACTCTTGAGGTAGTCGCAGCTTGTAGGCAACAGGACCCACACGTTCTATCATCTCGTATGGTCCAATGAACCTTGGGCTCAACTTGCCCTTCCGACCAAATCTCATCACCTTCTTCCAAGGTGAAACTTTCAAAAACACACGCCCGCCCACACCAAATTCTATCTCCTTACGTTTCAAATCTGCGTAAGACTTTTGCCGATCTGATGCTGCCTTCAACCGCTCACAAATGAGCTTTACCTTCTCGGTGGTTCCTTTTAACAAAGTTGGCATCGAGACCAACTTTTTTCCCGTTTCAGCCCAACAAAGAGGAGTTCTGCACTTCCTCCCGTACAAAGCTTCATAAGGTGCCATTTGAATACTTGCCTGGTAACTGTTATTATAAGCAAACTCCACCAAAGGCAAGTTCTTCTCCCAAGAGCCTTGGAATTCAATAACACATCACCTCAACATATCCTCGAGCACTTGGATAACACGCTCCGACTGTCCATCCGTATGCGGATGATAAGACGTATTGAAATTCAGTCGCGTACCCAATGCTTGATGCAAACACTCCCAAAACCTTGCGGTAAACCTCGGATCTCTATCCGACACTATAGATTTTGGCACTCCATGCAACCGTACAATCTCAGCAATGTATAACTCTGCAAGCTTATCCAAAGTATACGTAGTATGCACAGGCAAGAAATGTGCACACTTCGTGAGGCGATCCACAATCACCCAGACATAATTCTTCTTTGATGGCGATAAAGGCAAACCAGACACAAAGTCCATGGTGATCCTCTCCCACTTCCATTCAGGAATCCTTAACGGCTGCAACAACCCTGAAGGAAATTGATGTTCAACCTTAACTCACTGACAAACCATGCATTTTCTAACATACTCAGCGACATTTTTCTTCAATCCCACCCAATAGTACTCTTCCTTCAGATCACGGTACATCTTTGTACTACCAGGGTGCATGGAAAAAGGACCACTTTGAGCTTCAGTCAGAATAGTGCGCCTCAACTCAACATCATTCGGCACCACTATCCGACTCCTAAAACATAAAACACAATCATCATTGAAACATAAATCTGATGGCCTACCTTCTGCAATATCCTGAACATGTGGCACCAAAGAATCATCCAACAATTGTTTATCCTTTATCAACTGAACTAGAGATGGTTTCACTTGCAATTCAGCAACAAGACCACCATCCCGCGATATGCTCAAGCTAGCAAACATCGCTCTCAATTCCATTGCCACTTTCCTGCTCAAAGCATCAGCCACAACATTGGCCTTCCCTGGATGATACTCGATCGTTAGATCGTAATCCTTAAGCAACTCCACCCAACGTCGTTTCCTAAGATTCAACTCTTTCTGAGACATCAGTTACTTCAAACTCTTATGATCCGTGTACACATTACACTTCTCACCATAGAGATAATGTCTCAAGATCTTTAAAGCGAAAACCACTGCAGCCAACTCAATGTCATGCGTAGGATAATTGCGCTCATGCACTTTCAATTGTCGTGATGCATAAGCCACTACCCTACCCTCTTGCATTAACACACACCTCAAACCAACATAGGATGCGTCACTATACACCACAAACTCTTTCCCTAATTCAGGTTGAACCAAGATAGGAGCTTGCGTCAAAGCTGCCTTAAGCTTCTCAAAAGCTTGCTGTCTCACTTCCGTCCATTCATACTTAACATCCTTCTGCAACAACTTCGTCAAAGGGGCAGCAATCCTGGAAAATCCATCCACAAACCTCCGGTAGTAACCTTCCAACCCAAGGAAACTACGAACTTCATGAACGGACCTAGGAGGCTTCCAATTCATCACAGCCTCAATATTCTAAGGATCAACTCGAATCTCTTCAGACGAAACCACATGGGCAAGAAAAACAACTTCCTTTAACCAGAACTCACATTTGCTCAGCTTAGCATAAAGCTGATTTTCTAACAACGCTTGCAAAACGATCCTCAAATGACCCTCATGCTTCTCCTCAGTACGAGAGTACACAAGGATATCATCGATGAACACCACAATAAACTTATCTAAGAATTCATGAAACACCATGTTCATCATGTCCATGAAAGCAGCAGGAGCATTCGTCAATCCAAACGGCGTCACTAGAAATTCATAATGCCCATATCTCGTTCGAAAGGCTGTTTTCGGCACATCCACGTCCTTCACCTTTAGCTGATAGTATCCTGACCTCAAATCTATCTTTGAGAACACAACCTCTCCTCGAAACTGATCAAAAAGATCATCAATCCTTGGCAAAGGATACTTGTTCTTGATGGTCAACTTATTCAGCTGACGATAATCAATGCACATCCTCATCGTGCCATCTTTCTTTTTAACAAACAAGACCGTTGCACCCCAAGGTGACACACTAGGCCGAATAAAGCCTCGGTCAAGCAACTCTTGAAGTTGATTCTTCAACTCCTTCAACTCCTTGGGTGCCATGCGATAGGAGCAATAGACACCGGAGTTGTGTTCTCATACAACTCAATTCCAAATTCAACCTCCCGACCAGGCGGCAAACCAGGTAATTCCTCTGGAAACACTCCAGGAAACTAACACACGATCTTTATATCCTGTACGTGAACCTCCTTTGTGCTAGGATTCAAAACAAAGGATAGATAAGCCTCACATCCTTGACGCAACATCCGGCTCGCTTCAAGCATAGACACCACGTTAGATAGAAACTTCACATTTTCCCCCACCACCACAACCTCATAATCATCCGCAAGTTTCAGCGAAACTCGCTTGTTTTCAAAATCCACAACGGCTCTATGCTCAACAAGTCAATCCATGCCAAGAATTATGTCAAAACCATAGAATGGAAATTCCATAAGATCGACGAGAAACACATGATCTTGCACCATTAAGGGGCACCTTCTATACAATCTTCTTGTTACAACCGTCTCACCAAAGAAACTAGTCACACGCATACCCACATCTAAAGACTCCATAGGCAAATCAAGCATTTGAGCATGTTCACGCAATATGTACGAGTGTGTAGATCCAGAATCAATCAAAGAAAGTAATGACAAGGATTGCAAAGTAAAGGTACCTGCGATCACGTCCGTGTCATTCCTTCCCTCTCGATGGGCATACACTCGAGCCTGGCCACCACCCTCAGGTTGAACAGCCACCACATGTGCCACATTCCTTCCACCTTCATCTATGCGCTGAAAGTTACCACGGCCGTACCCACGACCTCTCTGCGGCTCAACTACTCTCATCGGAGCCTGACCTTCTCTCAACAGCTGAGAACAATCTTTCTTCATGTGCCCTCAATTACCATAGTTCCAACACGTACCAAGATCACCCCAGTACTCACCAGAGTGTCTCCTACCACACCGGTTACACTCAGGAGTCCTCAAGAAAGCATTTGGTCCTTGCTGACCTCTTCTAGGGTTACCACCCCCACGTCTAATATCACCATGTGGCCTTTTATCCTTATGCCTCTTATAGCGATCTCTACCAAGATCACGCTCTCCAGCTCGCTTCCCCGAGCCAGATCCTCCTACTCGACTCGCCAAACCAAGATTTAGCTCAATGTTCTTGGCTCGAGTGACCAAGACATCAAAATCAGTATAATCGGCTGCAAGCATATAGGTCTTCACATCCGCCACTAAGCCGTAATGGAATCGTTCACATCTTTCTCGCTCGCTAGGAATCAGCTCATGTGCATATTGGCTTAGGCGTACAAACTGCACCTCATATTTTGCCACCGTCATACTCCCTTGCACAAGGGACATGAATTCCCTCTTTTCTCATTGAGGTAGCGAACTCCCAAATACTTTCACTTGAACGCACTCAAAAAGAATGTCCATGTCACATCATCATCCATCCATCCCTGATATTGTGGTCGTCCACCACGTATATGCATCACCATGCAACAAGGACACAATGTATCCCAACTTCTGAACATTGTTGCAGTTCAACAGTCCAAGTATCCTCTTGGTACTCTCCAACCAAGACTCGAAACCCTCCGGGGTCAATCCTCTGAACTCAGTCCCTCCTAGACTGCGAAGTCGCTCTAACGACAACCTTACATTGGCACCATCATGTGGTGAAGCTCCATGAGCCCCAGCTACTGCTGCCTGGAAAGCTCCAGGAATAGCTTGTATCAAAACAGACATATCAGGAGCAGCTTGCCCCTGAACTCCCTCGGGTCCAGCAACCCCAGCACCAACTCCAGCAGCACCAACCCTAGCTCCACCACCACCAGGTGGTCCACCAGGGGAGGAGGAGGTAGATCCTCAGCATTCTCCACATTCTCGTTCTCAGCCGTAGAACGAGTATTGATTCTAAGCTCTCTACGTGGCCCCATAATAAAACAATGCAACTAACAAAATACAATAAATCCAATTAGGCATAATAAGGTAAGTATTCCAAGTACTCAAGCTAATTTTTGAAAACAATTCTTCTCATTAGTAATGATATGGCAATGGAAACCCCAACTATACCCCAAACACAACATAGCATCACAATTTCATCTCACTAGAACCACACATCAATAATCATACATCAGACTTTCACCGAAAAGTCACAATCATTCATAATCACATGCATTAACCACTTAACAAGCCCAAACATTCGCAAAACTGGCTCTGATACCAACGAATGTAACCCCCTTAGCCCGACCTAGACGCTTGACCCGAACTACGAAGATTACACAAGGAAAACCAAAGTCAACCCGAAAGTCAACCTTGATTAACGACCCTTTTTTCCTTTTTATCTTTTCTGGATGCACATAAAGCCTATGTGATTACTCAGGAATCATAGGAGAGAAAAGCACAGCGATCGGAAATCAATTAGGGATTCAATTATAAGATTTACACTTTTAGGGACCAAAATGTAAATCTTGGAAAATATAAGAACTTTGTAGATTCTAAGATTACCATTATGTAATTAGTCATATTACATGCCTCTATGTCAAATTCCATTTTAAAAGGACACTCCAAGCTCAAACAATTGCATGGACAACATCCATGACTAAAATGTAAAACATGAGAACTTGAAACAATTCAAATTTGCAATCTAACGGTCAGCCGTTTTGAAACCCTGAACTCCGTATCGAAACACCCATATCGAAACGGTGTTGACCGTTTCGGTACTCGGTGCGTTCCGAGACCAGTATCGGAACAACCCTTTCTAGTAGCCAAAGTGTTCCGAAACAACTTCATCCGTTCTGAAACACTATGGCCATTTCGGGCCCCTATTTCGAAACAGATACCTGCCCTGCAACAGCATAATTTTCTGGTATTTCACATCTTTTCACACTCAAATCATACGAAAACATACCAGCAACATGATTAGGCATAAAAGAACATATTTAAGAAGCTTTAGCTAAGGCATGACATCAAACAAAAGACCATTGAGTCTAAAGGCATGCTTCCTAGTCACAAAACCAAATATAGACTTCAAACCTCAAACAAGCCATATAAGACCATTTACAAACTTCAAAAGCCAACACAAACTTGCCACAAACATAGGGAGTTCAAAACACATCTCCCAAATACAACTTTGGAGCCCTATTGCCAAATATCAAAACTAAAGTATGTAAAAACATCACCTTACATGAGCTTTACACTTCCTTGGATGTTCTTAACCTTCTTGTTGGTAAAAGAGAGCGTAAGTATGTTTGCTTAGTGAGGCAAGCTCTAAAAAAAACCAACACAACAATGCATTATTCAAAACACTTTCTCAAAAGCCATTTTCTACAACATACTCATTCTATCTCATGCTTGAAAACCTTTTCAAAGCAAATCTCCATTTGAAAACACATGTACCCTTATTCTATCTCATGCATTTAAACCAATGCAAATCTCATGGCAAAGTCATATACATGCTTGTGAAAACTAAAGCATTTCATATTCAAATCTCATATGCATTTCTCATAGCATAAATCATCTCAACATTTGGTACATGTGAATCAAATACATTTTGCATATATTATATTGGCATTTCACATTTCATCTTTACTCGGATATGCGGATTAACTTGACTCAAGGTCAAGTCCTACCCCGATGGAATCTCTCATCACCGGACTCTCATGGCAGTATCTGTCATCGCCACAAAGCTTGGGTATTTCACCATGTCCTACCCCGATGGTATCTCTCATCATCAGATTCTCACTCTGGATTGGGATGGCACTACCCCCATTGCCCAACTCTAAAGAGCACGTACGAATTTTAGTTTATAGTGCACTCTCATCCTATTTATTGATCAATCATATTCGGTAACTATCTCATCTTCTATGTCAATATATTATGTCAAAAACATCTTCTCACCTACTGTTTTTATTGCACATTTCTCAAATCTTTCTTATCTCATTTCAAAATCATAACACATGCTTTGCATTAAGTCAAAATCTCAAAACTCTTCAATGCATCATGCTATCTCATGAAATCTCTACAGAGCATCATCTCATGCTACAAATCATGCATAAAATAGTAGGAATTTGTCTATCTCGAAACAAGAGCATGTAAAAGCATTTTAGGGGCAACAACCACATGATTGAGAGCAAATCTAGCCATACATACTTCCGGACTTAGGATGGTGTTTCAAACCAATCCTAAATCCCCAAACCTTGTTTCTTTGTCCCTCAAGGACTTCTAAAACCATTCGCATTCACCGATTACATTTCACTTGCTCGCCGAAACGATATCTAAGCTCCCGACACTTCCTGATCAACACCAAAGGCGTCCGAAGATGTCTCCCCTGCTTAATACACATAAGAGCAGAGGATTAATACATCATCAATCATTGAAATCACCAGCAAACTACTCAAACTCGTTGCTCTACCCATAAGCATCATTTCGGCCACCAAAAACAACCGAAAACATCTCCAAACTCTTCCAAAACAAATCCCAACCAAGATCTATCACTTCTAATCATTTTTAAACCTCAATCAACACCAAAAATCACCATAAACTCATCCTTAAACCTCCAACTACAACATAACACCAAAATCACCCCAAAAACCACCAATCTAGCATTTAAAACTTAGGAATCCAAACCTATTCGGGATTTGTTTGATAAAACCTCATTTATAACATCAATTACCATCCAAAATACATTAAAAATCAACCTCAAAACAGAGCCTGACCAATAGTTACGAAAATCACCAAGATCTCACCAAGAACCTTGAGTTTTGACTCAATTTCATGTTTCTAACATTAAAGCAACTCAAAAATCATTAAAAAGGATTGATAACTTGGGAATTTCAGTAAAGAACTGATCATTAGAGGAGAATGACGAAGCTTACCTCTAATGGCTGATTTATCCTTAATTTGGGCAAGTTTCCTTGAAAATCCAAAGTGAAAACAAGAGGATTTGATGAGGAAAAGATTAGGAATCAAAAGGAGATTGAAATCTCATCAAAAGGAATGATAATCAGAGGCTAAATGATGGAGGAAATGTGTTTGGCTGAGTGGAAGTTGAGAGAAAATGAAAAGAGGGAAAAAGATCGTAAAGTAATGAAAGTCAAAATAGATTTTTATCTTTTAATTCCCTTAATGAAATCATTATTAAAACACCAAAATAAAGAGAAATATGATTAAAAACATTTTGGTAAAATTAGCTCCTTAAAGATTCAAAGTTTCAATCCTTTACAAAACAGTCACTAGTTAACTTTTGCAAAAACTGCGATTTGGTCACTGCACCGAAATGTAGTATTTCCAAACCTAATTTTGTAAAATTGTTTTCACCATAATCATTTTTATAATAAATGAGGATTTTTAGATATTTTTCCATAATTTTAAAGCATCCCGAACTAGGTGTTCCCTAAATCTCCCTTAAAGATTCGAACCGTTCTCAATCGGTCCGATTCAAACTCTAAAACTTCTAGGCCCAAAATCAGGGCGTTACAGTCTTAGTTTTAGGGTATATGGAGTTAGTTTAAGGTATAGGGGTTTAGGTGTAGGGGTTAGAATTTAGGGATATTTGTTTCAATTTAAGGTTTAGAGTTATAATTTAGGGTTTATAGGTTAAAAACCAAATCCTCACCATATTACCCTAAAAACTAAACCTTGACATATAAAGCCTAAATTATAACCCTAAACCTTCAATTGAAAAATCTATCCCTAAATTCTAAACCCCTACACCTAAACCCTAAACTAACTCCATATACCCTAAAACTAAGGCGCTTGTAGAAACTTTAAGTTTCCACCGCCATTGTATAGGATATTAATCCATAAAATAATACTATAAATAATATTAATATATAGAAATATAAATATATATTATTTGCATATATGTATATCGATATATAAATAAAAATATATTATATATATATATATATTATTTTATTAATAATATAAATATATCATTTAAAAACCCTAAAATATTCATAAAAAATATATTTATATTATTTCCACAAACCCCAACCCTCAAACTTAAACCCTAAACCTTAGAGTTTAAGGTTTAAGGAATTTTTTATATATTAATTTAATAAATATTTTGTGTGTTTTTCTAAAATAATATATTTATATTATAAATAATATATAAAAATTATAAAAAAATATTTTTATTTAAATTATATAAATGTATCAATTTGTTCAACCAAATTATTTTATAAAAAATAATACTATAAATAATTTTAATATATAAATAATATAAAATATATTATTTACACATATATCAATAAAAATATATTATTTTTAAAAAACCTAAAATATTCATAAAAATAATATATTTATATTATAAGGTTTGAGGTTTAGGCTTTATAGTTTAAGGTTTAGGATTTAGGGTTTAGAGTTTTTATATATTATTTATAATATAAATATATTATTTTTATGAATATTTTAGATTTTTTACAACAATATATTTATATTATAAATATTATAAAAAAATAAAAACAATACGCTTTTATTTTTATATATTGTTATATATACAAATAATTTATTTTATATTATTTTTATATTAATATTATTTATAGTATTATTTATTTCATAAATAATTTGAATTAATCTCAAGTAGTTTGAGATATATAATATTTATGTTAAAATATTATATAATATTATGTTGGTTCAGTGGTTAGGGCTTAGCTTTTTCTTAAAGGTCCTAGGCTCAAAACACCCCAAATGCATGGTTTTAATATTTTTCCTCTAGCAAAACGATGTCGTTTTGGGATAAATTAGACTTCAAAATAGCCGCACCAAAACGACGACGTTTTGGCTTAACGGAGTGTTAAGAGTTAACGACGGAGTGATATTTTCGAGTCACGTGTTAAATTTCAACGTTAGTTTTGAACTTTTTTAAAGTTCGATGGTATTTTCGAGTAAGGGGTCGTAGTTGAGTGGTATATTGTGTAATTTACCCTTTTTATAATTATCAAGGACAAAATAGTATTTACAAGTCTTTTAGCTCAAAATGAGAGGTTTCACCTCAATTCGCTATTAATCCTCTATTTACCAAACATCTAAATTAATGGATTTGATTGGTAAATCCTCTAAAAATAGTTCAAACTTCTAATTTTAATTTAAAAAACTGTTTACCAAATAAAACTAATAATGTTTTAACTCATTCATTTAACCCAAAAAAAATAAGAACTAAAATTCTGCGCTTAAACTCTGTGTGTTTTTATTAAATTTGTAGTGTATTTTAATTATCCTAAACTTTTTAATTCTTTAAAATTTGAAGATTTTTTAAATATAAATATTAAAGACTTTCTTTAAATTTCTTTGGTTGATATTTTTAAATTATTAAAATTAGTAATAATAATAATATATTATTTATATAGTTAACTGAATAATTGTACTGAATAAACTAATTATCATTTAGATGATAACCAATTTAAAGGAAATAAAATTAATTCATCAAAATATCAAAAATTTTATTATGATAATCGAAACAACAAATCATTATGGTTTTTTTTATGACAACTATAAATCATGAGTCATCTCAAGACTATCTTCATTTGCAGTCACATTTTCAGCTTTATACATATGTAATTACACCCTTTACTTGACTGTAAACATGGAAAGTCACTTGAGAAGGAAATTTTAAAGTATCAAAAACAACCTAATAAAAAAGTATTAAAAATGGATAGAAATACTCTTCTCTTTTCGATGTCTTTACTTATGCTCACACACTTAAAATTAAGTTTAATTTAAGACTTTAGATTAGAGTTTAGGGAATTTAAAGTATGGTGTATTTTTTAGAGTATATAGTGTAGGGTATAGGATTTACAATTTAGGGTTATGGCTTAGAATTTAATTTGTGGTATTTTTAATGTTAGAGCATAAGTAGGAGCACCAAAAAAGGGGCAGAAAATTTTTATCCTTCAAAAATACTTTGCCACGAACCCAACAAGTGGTCCTAGTGAAAAAGCGGATAATGTTCATCCTAAGAGATTAGAGTTCAATCGCAATATTTACAAAGTGTGTATATTTTATTATAAGTTTAACAATATCTATGAACAGATACTACCTTATAATCACCTTTAGACTATTAAAAAAACCTCGCCGCTTTCCCGAGCAAACATTCTAAACTTGGTTCAATCAATTCATGCATCGACGGTTAATAGTTAGCAACTTAACATCTAATGAATTGAAAATATAATATTAGAAAAATTTACGTGACTATCGAATATTGAAGTGACAAATAAAATAAGAAAAAAGTTGATATTTAAATAGTTCGATTATTTGATATCTTCAATTCAAACACCCCAAATTCGAGGCGCACCCATGTAGCTATGTTAAGATTTGTGGGTTTGCCTGCGAATATTGAAATTTGATTTTTAAAGTTACTGACAAATTAAGTTATGCTAAGTTGGAATTAATGAAGCAACAACCAGATGAGATCAGCTTGTATAACTAGAATACAAGAAAATTAAGTAATTTTATCCACTTATATTGCAAAAATATAAGACAAACACAAATTATTACAGAATCTGGATTGAAATAAGCAGGAAAATCCACAAAAGGAAGCATAGAATTAAGCTTCATTACATAATACAAACACTCATTTCCGTCAAGTTATTATTATACTTGCATGTAAGGGTTTGCAAACACACACACATATAGTAAAACTATCAAAAAAATCACCAATCACTTTGATTAATTTTCATGTGCAAGCGTTTCTGAGCATAATTCACCAGCTTTTCAATCTCCTTGGCGCTCTCAATTCGGCCATCATGGTTGCAGTCCGCTTCTTTCATCCCTTGCCGTGCTTTCCACCATCCGAACCGAACCCTCAGGCTATGCAGCGCTTCTTTCAGCTCTTCCTCGTTGATTCGTCCGTCGTGATCGGCGTCAAAACGGCGGAGCCACGCTTTGAATTCGTCCACCGTCATTTCCATGCTGGGATGGACCTCAATACACCGCATGATCGCCATGCCGGACTCTGTCCCGAAACTCTCTGGTAAGTCTAATGGAAAGCTGCGCAAATGGAAGGCGATATCAAATGTGCATTTTATGGTGCCGGTCCACCATTAGATGCTTGAATGGATTGATTTTAGTGGCAAACAGAATCAGCTACCAGAGATGGGTGCAACTGCAACGCCACTTTGTTTGGCTATTGTTATCAGAATCTTTTAACGTGATCTTTAACTTTGTTCAAATTCATGCCACCCTTGAGATTCTGCATAAATTCATCAGTATAATTTATGTTAGTGCAAAAACTTGTATAATGAGTTTCATCTTCATCTCCTCCATTAATACCAGTCAACTGTCCAGCTCTTTTTGCTTGGACCAGCCAATCTGTCCGAGCCCACAACCACGACCATGTATGTGGCACACACAACTTGGGGCTGCCAACAAACCTAACATCTGTAATAAAGGCCATTAAACTGCAACCGGCAAACCAACACCATAGAAAGATCCTAAGTTTATGGTGGCACCCAAATAAGTTGGTCGAGCAACACCCCGCAGCCGGTTGTTTGCGGGTAGTTTCCTAGCTCGCACAACCCTGCCACCGGCATCAACATTGCGGTCAACGACAAGATGGCTTTGTCATTAGTGAAGATTCGTCCCCATGCATACCACATTGTTACCATGAATAACATAGCCATGAAGCTACTGAAAACGGCACACGACAAAGCCATGCACCATCGATGTAACCCCTCGTCCCGGTCTGGTCGGATGACCGGTCCGAGTGGGCCACACGGGGAAAACCGAGTGAAAACCCCCTAAGGATTCCCCCTCAGTTAACAACCCTATTTTTTTTCATTTTATAATCTTGTCTAAATAGATATTAAACCCTAAGTGATCATACAGCGGAACAACATATACAAAACAATCAAACGAACTCAAGCAATCATGTTACAGCCCAAATTTTAAACATAAACTGCAGGCGGTATCGATACACCTAAGGGGTGTATCGATACCCCTTGACTAGGTCAACTGGACAGAGTCAACCAGTAGAGACCGTATCGATACCCTCCCCAATGGTTGACTTTCCACGGTCAACGCTCAGATGACGGTATCGATACCCCAGAGGCCCGTATCGATACCGAAATCGACAGTAACTCCAGTGACCAAAAAGGTATCGATACGCCTCCCTCGTGTATCGATACACGGGGCCTGAGACAAGAAGGCGGTATCGATACTGGACCAACCGTATCGATACCCCTACACAGCCAAAACTCCCAAACTCAGCCAAAACATACAAGACTCGAACCTAGATGCAATTTAAGACTTCCCTAACCCCAACCAATCATTCATACAACATTTACAGATCACTATTTAGCCATACAAGCACCCAACATGTACATTCATCAAGGGAACATGCAATTGAATCAAAGAAGACATTCAAGCATCCAAGGACTCATACATCAACATTCAACATGAAGGCAACCTCTTAGGCATAAGGCTAACATTCAACAAGAGTAAGCAATTAGGCATGGGTTAACATTCATCAAGGCAATACCAACCAAACAAAAGCAAGGCATCAAGGAGTCTAAACATGCTCCTAACAACCTACAACTATCCAACAAAACATTACACATCCCATTGCTTAAACTATTACATGTCTTAGCATTAAAATCCATACTTGGTGAACTCAAGTCCCAAAAACCACACTTGGAGCCTTCCACTTGCGCAAGCAACCCTCGAACTAAGGATCTGCAATGTTGAACAAAGAGAGCGTAAGCAATGATGCTTAGTGAGGGTAAGCTCTAAAAACAAACCTCAACATTGCAGGGTCCGAGCACGATCTAGCCAAGGTATTTACAACATACTAAGAATCCACAAGAGCCACAATATAAGATGTATGAACAATATATACAAGTAAATGTCATGATCATCAAGCTCTAACTACCTCAACATAATAGTCACATCAAACATCCACATACGGATCATTAATCTCAATACATTGATACACATATCAATCAACATTGGCACCTAGATAAGACTCAAATACGCGGATAACCGTTGGAACTCACATCCAACTACACAACCATTACCTGACGGTGGGATTACACTCATCACCGGTCTCGCGGAGGGGATTCCACTCATCCTCACGCCCCGTCGATGGGATTCCACTCATCACCGACTTTATTTAAATACCATTTCCGGGCGTACCCGTACTCCTCCTTGGTGACTCAACGCCACCAAGGCCACGCGCGACTTTTGACTCATGTGTACACACTAACATCCTAATGATCGATCATTTGTATTTAAGTTTACTAGTGCCAATATTTACTCATTTCACATTACTCATTTCAATCAATTCCGTGCTTAGCACGTACTCACCAACAACCACCATCATGCATGTCTCAAGCATCACAATTCATGTCTCAACTCACATGTATAACGCAATATACATAGCAATCATATTACATTTCATACGAGGCATGCACAGACACACAAATGAGTTCATCCAAAGGCTCTAGATCAAGTTTAGGATTAGGCTACCACCCTAATCCTAACTCTAGGTGGGTCTACCAAGCCCAACCTAGTCCGTATACTCGAACCAACCATTTTAAATCTATTTAAAACATTTAACCACTCACCTAAACTCCCGAGCTCAAGACCAAGCAAGCAATTGTCTTCACTTCCCCGGATTCACTTCCGATGCTTCACCGATGCCCAAACTTGATTCTAATCAATCCCAAACACAAACAAAACATCCACAATCAATATCTTGTCATCGAAACTAACCCGGATTACATTACCAAGCATCCAACACTCAAAACAAGTCCAAAAACAGAATTTTCGAGCAGCCCAATTGACCCACTGAATTCTCTCATTTCAAACACCCAAACAAGCACCAATTGCACCCAAAATGATCCTCATATATCATACTACCTACAGCCCCCAAAACCCAACCTTAAACAGCCCCAAATCCCACCTTAAAACCCTCCAAAAACCCCTTGGAAACCCAAATCCGAAAATTGTTCCAAAACATTCAAAATTCATATATGATATACCATTTGACTTCCTTTTACCACAACTAAGTATATTAAATCAAAAATACTTCACTTAACAACTTAAAAATCACATTTTTAATAAAAATATTCAAAAAAAAACATTTCCTAAAACTTCAATGGAAATGAAAAAGAAGGGTACTTTTATGAAGGGGAGGATGAGGGGAAGTCAAAAATACTCTTACCTTTCAAAACGGAGCTGAAACGATGAAGGGAGGTGATGGAACAGTAACTTCAATGGCTTGGGAGGTTTTTGTCGTGATATTTGGGAGAGAGAGAGAAGATGAGTGAATTTTGGGGGTTTTATTTGTTTTGTTTTAATTTAAAAGCCCAATGACCTTTTTGCCCTTAATGAAATGGATTATTCACAAGGACATAGGTTCCATGGCCATTTGGGGTTTAATTCCAAAACTTAGTCCATCACCGATTTAATTAGTTGAAAACCAACCCGGACCATTATTTAAATTTTAAAACTGAACCCGGAATAATATTAAAATATTATTTTCACCTAACCCCTAAACCCGGGTGTTACAACTCTCCCCCACTTAAGTAAATTTCGTCCCCGAAATTACCTGGTGGAAACAAATACGGAAACTGCTCAACCATATCAGCTTTTCTCTCCCACGTGGCCTCTTCCACACCTCTATGTCTCCACAACACCTTGACCAACTCTATGGTCTTGCCACGCAACACCTTGCTGTCAGAAGCAAGTATCTCAACGGGCTCTTCATTATAAGACAAATCTGGATTTAACTCTATCTCCTCAACGGGCATCACATGGGAAGGATCTGATCTATATCTCCTAAGCATAGACACGTGAAAGACATCATGGATCTTCTCTAACTCAGAAGGTAACCTCAACCGATAAGCTACAGGCCCAATCCGCTCAACTATCTCATACGGACCAATGAACCTCGGACTCAACTTGCCCTTCCGGCCAAACCTCATTACCTTCTTCCACGGAGATACCTTCAGAAACACTTTCTCACCCACTGAGTACTCGACCTCTTTCCTCTTCAAATCTGCATAAGACTTCTGACGATCGGAAGCTGCTTTCAAGCGGTCACATATCAACTTCACCTTTTCTGTGGTTCCCTTAAGCAAGTCCGGCATAGGTAACAACCTCTGACCTGTCTCAGCCCAACAAATCGGAGTCCTACACCGTCTACCATACAAAGCCTCATAAGGTGCCATCTGAATACTAGACTGATAACTGTTGTTGTAAGCAAACTCAACCAATGGTAAGTGTTTCTCCCAAGAACCCTGAAAATCAATCACACAACAACGAAGCATATCCTCTAGAATCTGTATCACTCGCTCTGACTGCCCATCGGACTGCGGATGATAAGATGTGCTGAAATGCAGACGACTACCCAAAGTACTATGTAAGCAATTCCAGAACCTCGAAGTAAATCTAGGATCCCTATCCGAAACAATAGACTTCGGAACTCCATGAAGTCTCACAATCTCGCGGATATACAAGTTTGCCAACTTGTCTAAGGAATCCGTAGTGTTCACTGCTAAGAAGTGAGCACACTTAGTGAACCTGTCCACAATCACCCAAACTGAATTCTTCTTCGAAGGAGACAAAGGCAACCCCGATACAAAATCCATGGTGATTCTCTCCCATTTCCATTCCGGAATCTTCAAAGGCTGTAGCAAACCTGATGGAACCTAATGTTCTGCCTTCACTCTCTGACAAACCATACAACGGCTCACATACTCGGCTACATCTCTCTTCAAACCAACCCAGAAGTAATCAGTCTTCAAATCTCGGTACATCTTGGTACTACCCGGATGCATAGAAAAGGGACTCGAATGTGCTTCACTCAAAATCTGTCGTCTCAACTCAACATCTTCCGGTACAACAATTCTATCTCTGAAGCACAACAGACTCTCACCGCTGAAACTGTACTCAGTCGGTCTTCCTTCGGCTATGTCTTGAACATGAGGGACTAGGCTCGCATCTTGCAATTGTTTCTCTCTAATCAACTGAATCAAGGAAGGCTTTACTTGCAACTCGGTGATCAAACCACCATCATCGGACACACTCAACCTAGCAAACATAGCTCTCAACTCAACGGCCACTTTTCTACTCAAAGCGTCGGCCACTACATTTGCTTTACTCGGATGGTACTCAATGGTCAATTCGTAGTCTTTTAACAACTCTAACCACCTTCTCTGTCTCAAGTTCAACTCTTTCTGTGTCATCAGGTACTTCAAGCTCTTGTGATCGGTGTAAACTATACACTTTTCACCATACAAATAGTGTCACCAAATTTTCAATGCAAATACTACTGCGGCTAGCTCTATGTCATGAGTAGGATAGTTCTTCTCATGAATCTTCAACTGTCTAGAAGCGTAAGCAACAACTCTCCTATCTTGCATCAACACACATCCTAAGCCTACGTAGGAAGCATCACTGTAGATCACAAACTCCTTACCTGAAACAGGTTGCACTAACACTGGAGCATTTGTCAAAGCTTCTTTCAACTTCTCAAAGGCCTTCTGTCTTGCATCTGACCATTCAAATTTAACTCCTTTTTGCAACAACTTAGTTAAAGGAGCAGCTACTCTAGAGAAACCATCAACAAACCTCCTATAGTAACCGGCTAATCCTAGGAAACTCCTAATCTCAGTCACGGACTTAGGTTGTTTCCACTCAACAATAGCCTCAATCTTCGATGGATCAACTCGGATACCTTCGGCCGAAACAACATGGCCAAGAAACACAACCTCTCGAATCCAGAACTCACATTTACTAAGCTTCGCATACAACTGATTGCTCAACAATCTCTATAAAACAAATCTCAAGTGCTCATCATGCTCTTCTTCTGTCTTCGAGTACACAAGTATATCATCAATGAAGACAACTACAAAGCGATCTAGATAGTCTCTAAAAATTATGTTCATCATGTCCATGAATGCTGCTGGTGCATTCGTGAGCCCAAACGGCATCACAAGAAACTCATAGTGACCATACCTAGTCTTAAAAGTTGTCTTCGGAACATCACACTCTTTCACCTTCAACTGATAGTACCCGGATCTCAAATCTATCTTCGAGAATACTGAAGCACCTCTCAACTGATCAAACAAATCATCTATACGAGGCAATGGATACTTGTTCTTCACAGCCATCTGATTCAACTGTCTATAGTCAATGCACATACGCATGCTACCATCCTTCTTTTTCACAAACAACACTGGAGCACCCCACGGAGAACTACTAGGCCTAATGAAACCACGGTCTAATAACTCTTGCAACTGACTCTTCAATTCTTTCAACTCTTTCGGAGCCATACGATACGGAGCTATCGAAACTGGGTTAGACCCTGAAATTGTCTCAATCACAAACTCAACATCTCTGTCAGGAGGCAAACCCGGCAACTCTTCAGGAAACACATCTGGAAAGTCACACACTGTCCTGATATCTTTCGGTCTAGCTTCATTCATATCCGGATTCATAACATAAGCTAAATAAGCCCCACATCCCGAGTCCATCAACCTATGAGCCTCTAAAGCTGACACTACATTGGACAAGAACTTAATGTTCTCGCCTACTACTACTACCTCGTAGTCATCAGAAAACTTCAAAGTAATTCTCTTTGTCTCAAAGTCCACACTAGCCCGATGCTCAACCAACCAGTCCATACCCAGAATAATGTCAAAACCATAGAAGGGAAGTTCCATCATATCAACTGAGAACACATGACCCTGAATCTTCAGTGGACACCTCCTATACGTACGTCTAACCACAACTGTCTCACCAAAGGAACTAGTAACATGCATACCTACATCTAAGATCTCAACAGGAATATCTAACTTCTGTGCATGCTCACTCAAAATGTAGGAATGCGTAGAACCCGAATCGACCAAAGAAAGCAAAGACATAGACTGTAACTCGAAATTACCTGCTATCACATCGGTGTCGTTCCCGGCCTCTCTCTGAGCATAAACTCTCGCTGGCCCTCCCGCCTCTGGCTGCACAGCCACAACATGAGCAAGGTTCCTCTGAGCATCTCCCCTAGGTGCATCAGCCCTAGGCTGGAAGTAGCCACGACCGCGCCCACGGCCTCTCTGAAAATCGTTACCTCTCGCAGGAGCCTGAGTAATGTTCGGTGCCTGAGCTGCCTGACGTGGGCAGTCCCTCCTAAAGTGGTCCCTCGAACCACAGTTCCAACAAGCATGGAAGTTACCCCAACACTCACCAGTGTGCTGCCTCCCACACTGTGCACACTCGGGCAAGCGCCCTCCTCCTCTATGGCCCTGATGGCCTCTACCATGGTGGCCACTGCCACGTCTCTGATCAAACTGATGTCCGCCACCTCTGTGCCTCTTAGCATCTCTACCATCAAAGTTGTTGTGCCTCTTACCAGAACTAGATCCCCCAGAACGCTTGGTCAGCCCCAAGCTATGCTCAATGTCCTTGGCTCTAGCAACCAAGACATCAAAGTCAGAATAATCTGAAGCTAAGGTATACCTCTTAACTTCCTCATGAAGCCCGTATCTGAAACGATCACATCGAGCCCTCTCAGTAGGCACTAACTCTGGAGCATACTGACTCAGACGGACGAAACGAATCTCATAATCAGTCACAGATGCATCCCCCTGAGTGAGAGCCATGAACTCTCTCTTTTTCTCATCTAGGTACTTCGGTCCCAAGTACCTCTTCCGGAAGGCAAACTCAAAGAATTCCCAATCTATCTCGGCCTCTGGAACCCCGGCAGTAATGGTGACCCACCAGGTGTAGGCATCACCCTGAAGCAATGAGATCACACAACCCAATCTACGTGCGCCCGCACAACCCATCTGAGCTAAGATACGAACCGTCTTCTCCAACCATAACTCCGATCTCTCCGGTGTAGATCCTCTAAACTCCTCGGCTCCCAAACTACGGAGCCTCTCCAACGGTAGGCTAGCATCATCACACCTAGGCTGAGCTGCAGCCTGAGCTCCCGCAACTGCGGCTTGGAAACCTCCCGCTATCGCTTGCACTAGCGGAGTCATGTCAATTCCAGCTGGACCTTGGCCACCTTGGCCACCTTGAGGTCCATCTCCTCCGGCTCCATCTTCACCTCCAGCTCCAGGTGGAGGAGGTGGTGGTGGAGCGCCAACTCCCGCAGCCACCGGCCCTTCCAAATGAGCCTCCACACCAACAGCCGGCTCAACAGGAGCCGCAACCCGTGGTTCCTGACGAACCACTCTTGGTCTACCTCTCGGTCTAGACATCGCTCTCACAAATATTAACTACAACCACAACAACAAAACATACAAGTTGGGTTAGCAAGGCAAGGCTTCCAAGTGTTCAAGTACGTTCCCTCACTAAAACAAAACCATTTTCCAATGTAATAGTAGCAATGGGACTCACACACACATGCTTTGAATAAAGCAAGCAACATACTTGTCAAACAAGCAACCATTCTTACAAGCAAGCAAACACCGTGTATATCAAGCAAAAACTTGAACTTACCTCACTTACCTGCCCAAGGTCTCGGTAACCTTAGGCTCTGATACCAACAAGTGTAACCCCCTCGTCCCGGTCTGGTCGGATGACCGGTCCGAGTGGGCCACACGGGGAAAACCGAGTGAAAACCCCCTAAGGATTCCCCCTCGGTTAACAACCCTATTTTTTTCATTTTATAATCTTGTCTAAATAGATATTAAACCCTAAGTGATCATACAGCGGAACAACATATACAAAACAATCAAACGAACTCAAGCAATCATGTTACAGCCCAAATTTTAAACATAAACTGCAGGCGGTATCGATACACCTAAGGGGTGTATCGATACCCCTTGACTAGGTCAACTGGACAGAGTCAACCAGTAGAGACCGTATCGATACCCTTCCCAATGGTTGACTTTCCACGGTCAACGCTCAGATGACGGTATCGATACCCCAGAGGCCCGTATCGATACCGAAATCGACAGTAACTCCAGTGACCAAAAAGGTATCGATACGCCTCCCTCGTGTATCGATACACGGGGCCTGAGACAAGAAGGCGGTATCGATACTGGACCAACCGTATCGATACCCCTACACAGCCAAAACTCCCAAACTCAGCCAAAACATACAAGACTCGAACCTAGATGCAATTTAAGACTTCCCTAACCCCAACCAATCATTCATACAACATTTACAGATCACTATTTAGCCATACAAGCACCCAACATGTACATTCATCAAGGGAACATGCAATTGAATCAAAGAAGACATTCAAGCATCCAAGGACTCATACATCAACATTCAACATGAAGGCAACCTCTTAGGCATAAGGCTAACATTCAACAAGAGTAAGCAATTAGGCATGGGTTAACATTCATCAAGGCAATACCAACCAAACAAAAGCAAGGCATCAAGGAGTCTAAACATGCTCCTAACAACCTACAACTATCCAACAAAACATTACACATCCCATTGCTTAAACTATTACATGTCTTAGCATTAAAATCCATACTTGGTGAACTCAAGTCCCAAAAACCACACTTGGAGCCTTCCACTTGCGCAAGCAACCCTCGAACTAAGGATCTGCAATGTTGAACAAAGAGAGCGTAAGTAATGATGCTTAGTGAGGGTAAGCTCTAAAAACAAACCTCAACATTGCAGGGTCCGAGCACGATCTAGCCAAGGCATTTACAACATACCAAGAATCCACAAGAGCCACAATATAAGATGTATGAACAATATATACAAGTAAATGTCATGATCATCAAGCTCTAACTACCTCAACATAATAGTCACATCAAACATCCACATACGGATCATTAATCTCAATACATTGATACACATATCAATCAACATTGGCACCTAGATAAGACTCAAATACGCGGATAACCGTTGGAACTCACATCCAACTACACAACCATTACCTGACGGTGGGATTACACTCATCACCGGTCTCGCGGAGGGGATTCCACTCATCCTCACGCCCCGTCGATGGGATTCCACTCATCACCGACTTTATTTAAATACCATTTCCGGGCGTACCCGTACTCCTCCTTGGTGACTCAACGTCACCAAGGCCACGCGCGACTTTTGACTCATGTGTACACACTAACATCCTAATGATCGATCATTTGTATTTAAGTTTACTAGTGCCAATATTTACTCATTTCACATTACTCATTTCAATCAATTCCGTGCTTAGCACGTACTCACCAACAACCACCATCATGCATGTCTCAAGCATCACAATTCATGTCTCAACTCACATGTATAACGCAATATACGTAGCAATCATATTACATTTCATACGAGGCATGCACAGACACACAAATGAGTTCATCCAAAGGCTCTAGATCAAGTTTAGGATTAGGCTACCACCCTAATCCTAACTCTAGGTGGGTCTACCAAGCCCAACCTAGTTCGTATACTCGAACCAACCATTTTAAATCTATTTAAAACATTTAACCACTCACCTAAACTCCCGAGCTCAAGACCAAGCAAGCAATTGTCTTCACTTCCCCGGATTCACTTCCGATGCTTCACCGATGCCCAAACTTGATTCTAATCAATCTCAAACACAAACAAAACATCCACAATCAATATCTTGTCATCGAAACTAACCCGGATTACATTACCAAGCATCCAACACTCAAAACAAGTCCAAAAACAGAATTTTCGAGCAGCCCAATTGACCCACTGAATTCTCTCATTTCAAACACCCAAACAAGCACCAATTGCACCCAAAATGATCCTCATATATCATACTACCTACAGCCCCCAAAACCCAACCTTAAACAGCCCCAAATCCCACCTTAAAACCCTTCAAAAACCCCTTGGAAACCCAAATCCGAAAATTGTTCCAAAACATTCAAAATTCATATATGATATACCATTTGACTTCCTTTTACCACAACTAAGTATATTAAATCAAAATACTTCACTTAACAACTTAAAAATCACATTTTTAATAAAAATATTCAAAAAAAAGACATTTCCTAAAACTTCCATGGAAATGAAAAAGAAGGGTACTTTTATGTAGGGGAGGATGATGGGAAGTCAAAAATACTCTTACCTTTCAAAACGGAGCTGAAACGATGAAGGGAGGTGATGGAACAGTAACTTCAATGGCTTGAGAGGTTTTTGTCGTGATATTTGGGAGAGAGGGAGAAGATGAGTGAATTTTGGGGGTTTTATTTGTTTTGTTTTAATTTAAAAGCCCAATGACCTTTTTGCCCTTAATGAAATGGATTATTCACAAGGACATAGGTTCCATGGCCATTTGGGGTTTAATTCCAAAACTTAGTCCATCACTGATTTAATTAGTTGAAAACCAACCCGGACCATTATTTAAATTTTAAAACCGAACCCGGAATAATATTAAAATATTATTTTCACCTAACCCCTAAACCCAGGTGTTACAATCGATGAGGTTTTGGCTTTGCTCGGCCGGTTGGCTCCCAGATCGTTATCGACAAAGCTAATGAAGTGAAGTCAGCAGCGAGTGATCGAATCAGGCTTACAGCTACCAACAGAACTGGATTAACGAGTTGTCAACCAACATTACAAACTACGTTCCCAAAACAATGTTAAAAACTTAAAACTGTTTATATAATCTTAAACTTAAGATTCAATGACAACATATTAAACACACAAACCTTCAAAGGATTTCGATTTTCGATTATCAGTCGCCTACATGGAAAGAACAATGAGAAAATTCACCTTCTTTGTTGGTAATTCATAATTAATCAGAACACGAGACGACATGGGAGAGGAAGCCATGCCTCGGTTACAACAATCATACTACATTTCTGCTCTTCTTTTTTTCAATTTCATGACCATCTCCTGTCTGAACCTTAGCATGTTGGCTCCATTTCACCGTTGCTTCCCTGAATTTCTCCAAAATCAAAATTCCTTCTACTTCAGCTTGTTCACTGTACTGGTGTATATAGAAAGAATAAATATAAATTAATAGTGACTCATCTTGTATGTGTTTGAATCTCTGCATGGTAATGTAAGGATGAAAATACTATGCCCCTTGTCGGTGCTCCTACTTATGCCTCACGCTCAAAATTAGGTTTAGGGTTTAAGGAATTTAGGGTATGATGTATTTTTAGGGTATATAGAGTAGGATTTAGGATTTAAAGTTTAGGGTTAGGGCTTGAAATTTAATTTTGTAGTGTTTTTTCGTGTTAGGGCATAAGTAGGGGCACCGAAAAGGGACAGATGATTTTTATTTGTAATGTAAACTCTCACTTAGGGGTAAAAATCCTTTGCCCCTTTTCGGTGGCCCTACTTATGCCCCAACACTAAAAAACACTACAAAATTAAATTTCAAGCCCTAACTTTAAATTCTAACGTATAAAAATCTCTTGTCCCTTTTTGGTGCCCTTACTTATGCCCCGACAATAAAAAAAACACTACGTACAAAAAATTAAATTGCAAGCCATAACCCTAAATTCTAAATCATAAACCATGCACCATATACCCTAAAAATACACCCTACCCTAAATTCCCTAAAATCCTAAACTTAATTTTGAGTGTGGGGCATAAGTAGGAGCACCGAAAAGGGAGTTGTATGTTTAGTAATAAACATGTCACTACTCTTTTTAAAATAACAACCTAATCACTCAATTATAGATTTAATAACAAACATGTCACTTTTCCTTTAAAATAATACTTAATACTGAAATAAGTGCCCAAACTATACCTAATTTTCTAGATAGGTGCCTAACGTATTTTTCGTCTTAAGTAGGTGCCTAACGTTTCATTTTATAACCCTATTAAGGTTTTTCAATCAATGACCGTTAAAAAAATTTCATCATCCAATAAAAACATGACACGATTTTCATTTAATTTTCATTTAAAAAATCCAAAAATCATTAACTTTTTTAAAACTCCAAAACTTTAATGTTTTTAAAAAATAACCCCAAATCCCTAAGTTCCCATCTATTACTGAACACCACGTTGTCGCTGTCGAAGTGTGTCTCCTCCTTTCACCACACGCGTTGTAAGGCTCAGATCGTCGTTCGTTAATCTATCGTTCACCTTTCGTCGTTCGGTTGGCTAAAAAAGTTTGTAATTACTTAAGTAATCTTTAATTTCTATTGTAGCCCCGAATTAAAAACCTTGAATTTTGTGAATAATTTAATTTTGATGAGACCTATTTGGCAATTAGCCTTATATCGTGTTTGGCAGGGTTGGGTTGCAAGCATTGTCGATTTTAAAGTTTTTAATTCGAGGCTACAGTCGGGCCGTGACAGTTTTTTAATCACCAAATGTTTAATTCCAGAAAAAGTTGCAACATCACCACATGTTTTTTTTTTAATTCCCCCATATTGATATTGACTTAACTTTGTGGTTCATGCATTCTAGTTTTAAGCACCAGTAGTTTCAATCAATAATAAAAAACATAATCAGAACAAGATTGAAAAAATATGAAGGTTGAATTTTGGTAGTAACTAGTATTTTTTTTTAAATATGAATAAAGCATGCCACAAAGGAATGGTTAGATTAAATTATGTTTTTATTATTATCAACATTAGTGTTTGACCAAGCAAAATAAATACAAATAACGTTAAAAAACAAAAAGATATAAATAAAGTAAATAAAGCTAGAACCCAAAGTCTCGAGTAAAAATCTCTTGCCCTCTAACCATGCCTCCTTATATGTCCCATACTAAAAAACACTTAAAAAATAAATTTTAAGTCATAACCTTAATTTTTATATCATAAACCCTAAAAAATACACTCTACCCTTAATTCCCTACCCTTAACCCTAAGCCCAACCTTAAACCCTAAACCCACTATCTTAAAATGGAGATACCAATGGGGCATAACTAAAGGTAGACGATTTCCATCCCAAATTCTCAGAAATATGAAAGCAATAAAGACTAAACTACATGAGAACCAAAACCAAAGAGGGTATTGAATCGACACCAAACAAATTAAGAAGAGGATATTGAATCTGAAAAACGAAAGAAAAAAAAGAGAGAGGAGACACTAAAAACAGAAAAGTAAAATAGAGAAGAGGATGAGATGAGAAAAAGAAATTGAAAATGAAGAAAAAAAAGAATAGAAGGAAAGGAGAGGAGCGTCATATCTGGTTATCTGGTTCTTGGAGGTTGGAGGTAAGTTTTTCTTCTTCTTCGTGTAAGTGAAGTTGAGGGCTTGATTCTGGTTCTTTGAATCGGTCTCTTATTACTAGAGAACGTCTGAGCAACAATCAACTGCTGGAAGCTCGCAAAACATCGATATCTGTAAGCTGTTTCTTTCTTCATTTTCTTGCACCTTAAGACTTGAATGTCACTGCTTGAACCCAAAACGTCAGTAATCAGAGTCGTAATTATAAGCAAAATTGATTGCAAAAGGTTCATATGTTTGTCTTTTTATTCTTTTTATTTCATTGCATGTATTCCATGTAATATCAGAATGCTAACTGGTTTCTACTGTTATCATGATGTAGTATATGCAAAAATTTCATGCCTCTCAATCTACCGTCGGAATCAAAAGAATGGGTGAACTTAATCCGGAACATTTTATATTTGAGTGCAAGAAGAAGCTTGATGGGAATGATTGGTGTTTGACAGTGGGGGTTCTGGACAGGCGCGATAGGAGCGACCGCACATGGCCCCCAATAGAGAGAGGCCCCAAAATAGAGAACTTAAATTAAATTAAATTAAATATTTGTAAAAAATTATAGATTTATATATATATATATATATTTATGTGTATATAAGTTAATTTTTTGTATTAAGTTTTTTTTAAATAACTTATATCTCTTATTGATAAATTAAAGGCCCCATTTTAATATATTGCACAGGGCCCCCAAAATCTTTGAACCGCCCCTGGTGTTTGAAATCCATAGAATTATGCTCATTGTGGCGAGAACATATAAAGAATCCACATTGGCATCCTTTCAAGATCAACCATGAAAACAACAGAGTAAATTATCTTTACGTAGCACATCCATACAACATATCTTCATTTTTGTTCCACTTCATACATGAATGTTTGCACATTATAGAGTAGTGTGATAATGATATCAAATGAACTTTGGTCTAGAACATCCTAGGCTCATAAGACCTTGTTATGCATTAAATCGTAATTCCTGCAAGAGTTGTGGAGCCACTTAGAAACACTTCTCGATTTTAATTGTTCTTTATCAACTTTTAACGTGAACAAGTACAATTTACTTCTTAATTGTTTTGTGTGAATCAATTTATAATTGATGAAGATGATGAAAGTCTAAAGGAATTGAAAGATGAATGGAGTGACACAATCTACAAGGCTGTTACCGATGCATTACTAGAAATGGAAATGGACGAGTATAATCCAAGTGGAAGATTCATAGTTTCTGAATAGTGGAATTTCAAAGAGGATCGAAAAACCAGCTTACAAGAAGCTATCGAGCATCTCATACTCGACGTTATCACAAAGCATGAATAGACTAAAAGAAGTAAAACCCAAGATATAATCAAACCAACCGGACTTACATCTGAATTCAAGTAAACATCGAACACACAAAATAAGATTAACAAAATTCTGGTCAATAGAAATGTTCCAAGAAATAGAGGTAAGAATCCATCCAAATTCAAATAAATCGAGATTAACTTAGCAATGAAAGTCAAGGACATATTAAACACAATACTGGGATTTGCTTGGCCTATTGATAGGGACAATGGAGGCACCAGAGGGATCATATTTACTTACCAGCTGCTTGAAACGTGCATGTGTTCCCCGCTTGAGGTTGAGCATGAAATTCTCCATAGCTTCTAGTAAGCTGGCTTTTAGGTTCGAAATTCCACAATTCAAGAACTATACATCTACCACTTGGATTATACTGTTCTAATTCTAGTATTGCATCTGTAATAACCTTGTAGATCATGTCACCCCATTCATTTCTCAAATCCTTCAGAATTTCATCATCTTCATCAATTATTAACTGGTTCACACAAACAAAAAAGAGATAAAATACACTTGTTTATGTTAAAAGTTGCTGAAAGATCAGAGCCGTTTTTGAAATTTTAGTGGCCTAGGGACAAATTTAAAAGTTGGGCCCCTAATAACAAGTAATAAAAAAAATAATTTGAAGAGTATAAAAAATAAATTAATTTGTTTGTAAATTATATTTTTTACTATGCTCAATAATTATCAAATGAAAAACATCAAGAAATTTTATTAAATACCGAACAAGTTACACAAAACAACTTCTACGAGCATTTCTAGATGCAAAATCATTAATAATAGTGTCTACATCAATATGATCTAACATATTTTTCTCAATACATAAAATGGCTAGACCATTCAACCTTTCTTGTGACATTGACGATCTCAAATAGGTTTTCAACAATTTTAACTTCGAAAAACTTCTTTCGGCAGATGCAACTGTCACCGGCATAGTTAAGAGGATTCGATAAGCTATTGAAACATTTGGATAACAATCCGCAACTTTGACAAACTTGAGAATTTCCAATGCTGACATTAACTCATTTGGCAAAGTCACCTGCAACACTTTCAATTCTGAAAAAAGATCATCTGCATCAATATCAGACAAATCATTATGAGAAAAAGTAGTCCTAAAGTTTGTGCAAGATTTTTTTAGTTCATCATTATCTAAAGATTTTAACATTTTGGAATCAAATAAAAATCCAAAAATATTATCAAATAACTCTAATTGTTCAAATCTATTTTTCAAAGAAGTTATAGCCAAATCAACAACCACAAGAAAATAATTTACTCTAAAAGATTCCTCGGGTGATTGTACTTCTTCTTCATTATCATTTTCGTCAAATTGTCTTCTCCTAAACACACGACGTTTTATTGGAAATATTGGCTCTATATTCATATCAAATGCAAGACTTTTGGCAATGTTCATGCAAGACTCAAACCCTTCACTTCTATATTTCTCAAAGAATGATGTTACACTTTTTACTTCATTAATTGTAGTTCTAATGCACATAGATTTAGATTGCAATTTCTTACTCACCTTGTTAATTGTAAATACAATCTCATACCAAATTACTAAGCTAAGTAAGAACTCAAAACTTGCAAGAGAATTAGCTAGACTTTCCGCTTCACTTTTTGTCTTGGCATCTTCACCACTAGAATTATACAATGCCAACAAAGCTAATTTTATTTGAGGTGCTTGAAATCTAATAGCTTTAACACTTCTAATTCGACTTTCCCATCGAGTATTACACAAAGATTTCACTGTAAAACCTTTAACATTATCAACTAAAATCTTCCATTTTTTGGTAGAACTTGCAAATAATGTGTATATGCGTTGCACAATTCCAAAAAAAGAAATAGCTTTCACACAAGAATGTGCCATATCCGATATAGTGAGATTAAGACTATGACAAGCACATGGCATATATAAAGCCCTTGGATTTATTTCAAGTAACCTTTTTTGAACCCCTTGATGTTTTCCTTTCATATTTGAACCATTGTCATAACCTTGACCCCTAATATCATTAACATCTAAATCAAGTGACTTGCATACACCTAATAATTCATTAAAAAGGCCAAATCCGGAAGTATCATTTACTTTTAAAAACTCTAAAAAAAACTCATCTATTTTTATTTCGTTACTTGACACATTAACACATCGTACTATCAAACTCATTTGTTCTTGATGGCTCACATCCGGGGTACAATCAAGAATAATAGAAAAATATTTTGCCTCTTTAATAATCTTTATTATGGAAGTTCTAACACCATGAGCCAAAAGAGAAATCAACTCATTTTGGATTGTAGGCCCAAGATAGTGGTAATGAATTTCTTGATTTTGGATACGTCTAATATGATCTTGCATTATTAAATCAAATTCGGCTATCATTTCAATTAAACCTAAAAAATTACCATTACTATCTTCGTAAAGTTTCCCACTACATCCACGAAAAACTAAATTATTTTTGGCAAGACATTTCACAACGGATATAATTCTTATTAAAACTTGTCTCCAACGTTCCTTTACTTTTGAAATTCCTTCTTGCAAATCTTTATCAATGCCTTTATTCTTTTCTAATCTTATTCTTGTTTCATTCCAAGTATTCATATTAGTCATATGCTCAACACTATTTTCATGTTGTTTAAGTCTCTCACTCAAATGCTTCCAATCATCCATTCCATCATTTGCTAAAATACTTTTGTTATTTTGAGAACTAAACAATTTACAACAAAAACAATATATTTTATTCACATGTCTAGAGTAAACTAACCATTTTCTATCAAAAGTTTCTCCATTGCTTAATTTTCTAGAATAATATGAGTACGAGAAATGTCTAGAAAGACTATCCTTAGGAAATGTGAGATTCAATTCTCTAATGGGCCCTTTTTCAATCAAAATGTCTCTAGATTTAGTATCAAGAACACCCCAATTTCTAGGATCATAGATATGTTCATCAACATCAACATTTGACTCATCAAGTACATTATTATGCTCATTATTCAAATTAATAGTATCATTATTATTCAAATTAGCATTATCGACATTGAGGCAATTATCGTCACTTAAATTTTCATCATTAAAATTTTCATTAGAATGTTCAATATTATCTTCATTTATGCCCAACACATCACCGTCTAAAGGTTCATCTACTTGTTTTGGAAAAAATTTATCTAAAGCTCCCTTTTGTGATTCTACCAATTCTTGTGTTCGTTTTCTTTTTTCCTTTTTTCACTACCGGAAGCATGCTTTTTCGTTAACATTATACTATAAAAATTATAAAGAAAAAAGTATAGAATGATAGCACCTGATTTTTTGTCGTTGAAGCTCTGTCTCAAACTTGGTTATAGCATATCAACAGTAAAATCTCCTTGAATAAATGAGTTCTTGCCTTCTTGAAGTATCGAACCAAAAATTATAAATACCAAGATTAAAATAAATTGTGAGAAAATAACATAAGAAAGAGAGAAAGTGGTGAGAAATTGAGATAGGAAGAGTAAGAAAAATGTAAATGAAAATATTATTTATAGGTGTATATAAATTTTTTTTATTCTCAATTTAAAATTAAAAAATTAAAATATTATTAAATTCTTAATTATGGCCCTATAAAACACTACTATGTAGACTAAATATCACATCACTATTAACAGCCATTTTTAACGTTCCTATTTTTACTTTTCAATGCTTCCTTTCTTAATTTACTTCAAAATATAATAATAAAAAAAGAAAATTTAAAAGGAAATGAACGGTAAAAAGAAAAGAATGGTAGAAACAATCTGATGGGCCCCACTTTTCAATGATTCCTTTCTTAATTTACTTCAAAATATAATAATAATAAAAACTTAAAGGAAATGAACGGTAAAAAGAAAAGAACGGTAGAAACAATCTGATGGGCCCCACTTTAGTTCAATTTCCTAGAGTAATAATTACACCTTTACAGGTTAATTATTATTTTTATCCAAACAAATTTTAATTGTTTAACGGCTAAAAATATATATATAATATATTTAAAATTTTTAATAACTGGTGGGCCCTGCCGCCCTGGGGCCCTGGGTCGTCGCCCCGGTTGCCCAGGCCCAGGGACGGCTCTGTAAAAGATCAATGAAAACTGTGATGTCTTTCAAATTGGTTCCACAACACTTGCAGGAGTTACAAGTATGAATAACTTCTCATAAGCCTAGATAGTTTTAGACCAAAGCTTATTTGATTATCAGTATTACACTTCTCTATAATGTGCAGACTTTCATATATAAAATGAAACAAATATGAAGATACCTTCTCTTTTGGGTTTGATTGAGCTGGAGGATGGCCTCCACTATTGTCATGGTCTTTCCCATACTTGGTGGCTCGAAAATCACTTAAGGGGATACTGAGACTCACAAGCTCTTTGCATCATATATCATCACTTTTAACATCCATGACAAAAAAGATACAATAATAAAGATAGATAATTTGTATTTGAACAAGATTATTAAATTATTTATGGGCTTATGGGATGTGTTAAGGATTACTGATTTACCTATTGATGTCAGGCCTATTATAGGGAACGAGAAAGACATAGAATTAAGTTAAAGAGTGTCTTGACATTAATGAATCCTTAAGTTCATCATGGAAGAGTGCAATTCCACTAGCTTGGCTTAACAAAATTTATGGACATTTAGGTGTAAATATTGCTTGAGGGTCATGGTCTAGACTGTTATATTCGGGTAGTAGTGCTTTATATTATAGGGTCTATTGAAGATGGGCGATAGGCGAGAGCATGAGAGGAATAGAGGACGTCGAGTATGGAACCTTTTCGTTTTTAATCTACCGTTGCAATTGCACTGGCAAGGGGTGTGGCAGGTCTTTGATAGGCATGGAGTTGTGGTAGATGTGTTCATCCCTAAGAAAAAAGGGAGGGATGGAGCGCGGTTTGGGTTCGTACGGATGGCGACTATTCAAGATACAAATAGAGTAATTGAGAGATTAAATGGTTTTCGGTTGTATGGATCGCTGATCACGGTGATGTTCGTTAGAGATGGAGTGAGGGATTCATTTTGGCGTCAAAAGAGATTGGGTGATCAAATTCCCAAATCCTCGATGGGGAAAAAATCAAAGCTGGGTAAGGAGAAAATTAAAGTCGATCGAGAGGAGAGTGGGAGTGTGAACCCTACCCTGTTACGATTCAACGACAGCCGAGGAGGATCCAAGGGGCGATCGATGGCGACAAATTGGAGATTTTGAAAAGCTGTGTGGTAAGATGGAGAAGCAATTCGATCTCAATTGATAGGATGGCGAAGGAATTAAATGAGAATAATTTGAGGGGGTTTTCAATTATGCATATGGCAGGAAGAATGGTCCTACTAATGCCAAGTGATTCTTGCGACAGTGAGGGAATTATTTCGTGTGCAGGATTCGATAGATGGTTTGTGGATTTACGCCCATGGTCGCTAGAGATTCAGATGTCGACGAGAAGGGTGTGGCTAGCCATGAGTGGGATTCCAATTCATGCATGGGCAACGGAAACGTTTGAGAATATTGCTAAAGTATGGGGCTCATTGCTAAGAGTGGATCACACGACGATATCGCCTTCATCATTTGAACGGAGTAGGATACTCATCGAAACTAATGTGTTCGAACGGATTGACGAGGTACTTGAATTGGAGATCGAAGGAATTTCCTATAGCATACGGGTGCAGGAATGGGAACGTGTGTTGGTGCAAGCGGACATGGAGGACGAAGAGAGTGAATTGGATGCGACCTCGGAAACTAATTCCCATAAGAATGTCGAGGAACCTAAGGTTATTTGCACGTCGGACGATAGTGAGGATCCGTTATTGCACTCGTTTGTGCAGGATAGCTTATTGGTTGAGGACAATAATATGGATACGAGTGGTGGAAACCATGTTGTTCAGCAGGAAATTTATTCGAAAGGGGGTGACATTTGTGATCATAATGTGCTGAATTTTGAATAGCAACAGGACCTAAGAGTGGAATCTTTGAGTGGTGGGAATTCATGGATATCGGATGAGGCAGTTGTATTGTTACACAGGGAGGGGGATGGGGATCGCGTTAGTCTGGACATTGCACAATTCGAATTTCAGGCAGGGGAGGGTGCAAAGATGCGTGAGGCAGCAGTGGTGAAGGGTATGGATGAGGCACTAGAGGATGCAACGGGGTGTGCGACAGCAGTGGGGAAGGGAACGGATGGGCCTCATCATGAGAGGGCCTCGGATGCAAAAATTATTGAGTATAACGGAGCCCTTAGAAAGGTTAGAAGTTTATCGAATGTCATTCTAAGTGTTTTAAATCCAGAGGAGAGGTCTGAAGTAGAGACTAAGTTAACGAAAAAGTCAAGGGGGAGACCGAAGAAGAAGGTGCAGGACAACATTGGGGTTGCTAATGGGTCTTTATCCGATTCTGATTTACTAAATAGGAAGAAGGTGATATTAAGGGAGGCGAAGGAAACACTTGACTTGGGAAAATTGATAGGGGCATCTACGGTGGGTAACGAAGAAGCTATCGTGCAGGATATTGCGCGGATAATAGAGTCGCGCGTTCAAAGCAACTAGCAAACGGTGATGCGGGTGTTGTCGTGGAATATTCGTGGTTTGGGTGCAGCCGCGAAGAGAAGAGCAGTGCGAGATAGGGTGCGACAACACCGATGCGAGATGGCATTGCTTCAAGAAACGAAGATGGAACTGCTGTTCACGAATTTGGTAAGTAAAATATGGTATTCGGATAATTTTGCTTTCGTTTTTGCACCTTCTGTTGGGCGGTTAGGGGGTTAATTTTAATATGGGATTGTGCTAAATTTCGGATGGTGGAGTCAAAAGTGTATCGTCATTTTATACTGGTTAAGGGGGAGTGGACGGAGGAGAGATGGCCTTGCTGGATGGTTAATGTTTATGCACCATGTGCCTTGGAAAAACAAGGGCGGGTTTGGTGTGAGTTACGGGAACTGATTGTGTTGTTGGATGGTCCGTGTTGTGTGGGAGGTGATTTTAACGTAGTGAGGGTGGCGGAGAAGAGATGTGGGTGTGTCGAATCATCGAGGGGAACCGAGGCGTTCAATGAGTTTATGAAGGATGCTGGTTTGCTTTATATTAAGGTAGTGGGAAAAAGATTTACGTTGTTTGGGTTGGGGAATAAGGCTAGTCGACTGGATAGGTTTATGGTTTCGCATGAATGGATTGACCGTTTCTCGTTGTTGTATCAATCGAATCTCCCGCGGGGAATTTCGGATCATACGCCAATACGGCTCACTAGTGAGGAAGGTGATTGAGGGCCTCGACCCTTCCGTTTCTTAAATGTATGGCTCGAGAGGAAGGAACATGTAGAACTAATGGCGAAGGAATGGGGTAGAATTTCCGCAGAAAATGAGGGGCAGTCGATACATGCTGAGTTGAAGGATTTGAAGAAATTTTTGCGAGTGTGGAATAGAGAGTGCTTTGGGAATGTTGACACTAGAATTGGGGAGGTGACAGATCATATTGACAGGTTGGATGAGGTTGTAGAGGAGAAGAGGAATGATGTGCAACGTGCTGAAGAGATTCGTCGGCTTAAGATTGAATTGTGGCGTTTGCATAAATTCCGGGAGTCGATTTGGAGGCAAAAGTCAAGGGCACTATGGCTTAGGGAGGGAGACCGAAATACATCATATTTCCATAAAACGGAAAAAATTTGGGCTACAAAGAATATGATAAACGGTTTGCGGATTAATGGTAAATGGGTGGAGGATCCGGAGAGGTTAAAACGTTATATATACTTGGAATTTCGGAAACATTTTGCACGTAAACCATGCAATGGGGCGTTGGATGCTGCTGTCCGTTTCAATAGGCTAGAGCAGGGATGTTGCGACATGCTTGAAGCAAGGTTCCTGATATCGGAAGTAAGGGAGGCGATCATGAGTTGTGATGGCGCGAAGGCTCCGGGACCCGACGGGTTCAGCTTTGCTTTTTTCAAGCATGGTTGGGAGTTTATGCAAGCAGATTTGATGCAAATGTTTGAGACTTTCTATGTAACGGGAGCGTTACCAAAGGGAGTTAACTCGACTTTTGTGGTGCTGATTCCGAAGACGGATAATCCGCAAGTGATAAGCGATTTCAGGCCGATATGTTTATTAAATTCTGTATACAAGATTGTGGCGAAGGTTTTAGCTGGTCGACTTCAAAAGGTGCTGCTTTCGTTGATAAGTGAGGAACAATCAGCTTTTATTAAAGGGAGACAAATTGCCGATGGCATTTTATTAACAAATGAAGTAGTGCATTCTCTTCGAACGAGGCGTTTTAGTGAGGGGGAGTGGTGTTGAAGACCGACTTCGCGAAGGCGTATGATTGTATCAAGTGGGAGTTTCTTGAGGATGTAATGAGCCGCATGAATTTTGGGGTTGTATGGCGTAAATGGATACTAAATTGTGTGAGTACGGCGCGACTATCGGTTCTTGTGAATGGTAGTGCCACTACGGAATTTGCAATGGAAAGGGGATTGCGACAAGGGGATCCCTTGTCTCCGCTGCTGTTTGTTATTGTTGCTGAGGCGTTGCACCAATTCTTGGTGAATGCAGAGATATTGGGATTTATACGTGGGGTGAGTGTTGCTGCGGATTGTCGCCTATCGCATTTACAGTTTGCGGATGATACTGTAATTTTCATCCAAGTGAGTGTGGAGATTGCACGTAATTTGAAGCGTGTGTTGACATGCTTCGAGTATGGGTCGGGGCTGCAAATTAATTTTTCAAAATCAGCATTATATGATGTGGGAGTAGACCATGAGGTGGCGGTGGAGATGGCACGAGAGTTGAGCTGTTTACGGGCAGAATTGTCGTTCAAGTACTTGGGGATTCCGGTTGGAATCAACCTACGGAATGGCAAAGTATGGGAACCGGTGATTCATAGGATGAGGCTGTGTTTAGCAGGATGGAAGAAGAACTCTTTGTCGTTTGCAGCGAGGGTGACACTAGTGAATTCGGTTTTATCGACATTGCCTCTTTACTACATGAGTATATTTAAAGTGCCGAAAATGGTGATTACAAAGATTGATAAGATTCGAAGGGCCTTTCTTTGGGGCGATACAGACTTAAAAAGAAGGTTAAACCGGGTAGCTTGGTCGTCGGTTTGTAGACCGAAGAAGTTGGGAGGTCTTGGGGTGGCGAACATTGAACTACGAAATTCGACTTTGCTAGCGAAATGGTTGTGGCGATATGCCGATACTCCTAATTCGTTGTGGAAGACTATAGTGGTGGCGAAATATGGGGTCGCCACAGGTGGGAGATTTCCGAGTGGGGTGGGGAAGTAACATATGTCGTTTGTATGGAGGCGGATTGTAGAGGTTCAAGAGGGGGATGACGTCTATAATTTTATGCGCGAGGAATGTTTTATGTGGCAAGTGGGGAATGGACAGCGGGTGTTGTTTTGGTATGATCGTTGGTGTATCGAGGTGCCCTTGTGCGAGGTGTTTCCGCATCTTTTTCGTTGTGCCAGTAATAAGGCAGCACGTGTGTGTGATTATGCACTGCAGGGCAGTTTGAATCACGATAATTGGCTGATGTTTTTCAGCCGTTGCCTGCGATCATTTGAGCAGCAGCAGCTTGGGCAGATGCGGGCGATTGTGCGGGGGTTTATGATCCATGGGAGCTGGGCGGACGTGTTAATATGGAAGCCAAGTGCGGATGGGCAGATGCGGGCTATTGTGCGGGGGTTTATGATCCGTTGGGTATCTCCGAGGCAAGTATAGATGGGTTGAATATTTGGAAAATTGAGATCCCCCCGAAAGTACAATGCTTCCTATGGTTTGTGCAATTGTGTCGATTGCCGACTTTGGCGGTGTTGCGAGACAGGGGTATGCCTTTGGCGGATGTACAATGTTTGTGGTGTCGGGTAGGTATTGATGTGGAAGAACATATCTTTTTTGCGTGCCCGTTTGCGGAAAAGGTATGAGAGGCGTTCTTTTCGTGGCGGAAGTTATCGTGGGTGAGGCAGCGGTCTCTTGCAGATTTCTTGGTGCAGTGTATGCATGGAGTTTTGTCGGGGTGGGGAGAGATTGGTGGATTGTTGGCTGCGCAGCGGTGCTGTGGTCTCTTTGGCTTGCGCGGAATGAGGTGATATTCAATCAAAAACAGCTAGTGATGGAGGAGATCATGTTTCTTGTTAAGTTGAGATCCTTTTATTGGTTCAAAGTCACGGTGCGAGGAAGGGACATTACCGAAGCGGCTTGGTGGCTTTGGCCGATGACTTGTGTGCCGTCGTGTACGGCGGGGCCTCGAGTTGGTATTCGTTGGTGTCCGCCGTTGGCAGGGGTTCTCAAATTTAATGTGGATGGTTCCGCGAGAGGGAAGCCGGGGATGTCGGGCTGTGGGGGTGTATTGCGGGATGAGAGGGGAGTGATGCTTGCTGTGTTTTCGGGGCCTTTGGGTTGCATGGATTCGAATGAAGCTGAGGTGTGGGCTATTTATCATGTCGTACGTTTGCTTGCTGAGACTAGGTGGCGGGCGGATTGGTCGTTTATCATCGAATCCGACTCGCAGATTGCATTGTCATGGGTGCTTCACAAGGAGAGGAGGTCGTGGCGTTATTGGTGGTTGTTTAGCGAGATCGATAGTGCATGTCTGCAGCTGCGATGTGTGTGCTTTAGCCATGTTTTCCGTGAGGCGAACTTCTTTGCCGATGCTTTGGCAAAAGGGGGTGTGGATAGAGTGTCGTGGTTTGATGTACTTGCGGATCCTTGTATGGTGTCATAACGGTTCTTGTTATTGGTGGTGTTTGCTTTCTTACTTACCATGATGCACTCTTTTTCCTCCAATATAGGTTAGGGAGGTTTTTTAAGGAGGCATATGGTAGGTTGTATGATTTTGGCTCTTGAATAAAATCATACTTTTATTGATCAAAACAAATTATAGGGTCTATTATACTACCTTCATTTTCGATGACGTTGGCTCTATTTTATTTAACATTTTTGAGGAAAATTGATGAAATTGATAGTTATCCTTGCGGTGCTGTCATGCTATGAACTGGCTTTAACATCACTTATATGTGTGGAGAAGGTATTTTAGGAGGTGGACTTGATATGGATGGTGATGGTATTGAGAAGGGTGAGCTTTTATAATGTTTGTCTTAATTGGTATCTATTTCCTCTTTGTTATCAGTTTGTTTTAAAGAGTATTTGGTTTAATCTCCATGTTGAGCAAGACAAGCAATAAAATTGACAAAGAAATAGTATAAATACCTATTGACAACAAGTATGGCTATTTAAAATTTTGAATTTTTTTCCAGCAAATTTTTTAACTTATAGTATCGAACATCAGAGCAATGTAGTGTGATCTGTAGAAATTGAAGTTGTTGTTGCTGATGTAGTTGTTTGGTTGACAAAATGTGTTAGTTTTAGGCTTTTAGCTAATAGTGGCTACTATATTCTGGATTGTAGTTTAATTATGTCGATTTAATTTAGAATGATTAAGAAATAAAATTAAAATTTTGAAACTATTAGGTCCATGTCTCAAATGAAATTTTCTTTTCCTTTTTTAAATTTGTCTTGCTGTTTTGGTATGTCTAAGTTAGAATATAGAATCATGTTTAACATAGCTTAAGTTCAAAAGTGGAAGAACATCCTTTAGTTGAACTATTATTTACCGTATTGTAAACCTTAGAAATTACCAAAAATAGTGGTCAGTAGCTACAATTTAAGATCATTGTTGGAGTAATGTTTGCTTGTCCTCGTAACTAGGTCAAGTACTAAATGCTATATCAATAATTTTTTTGCTCGATATTCTTGTGTTTGACTGAACTCATGATATGCTAATGGTTCATGTAAATGGTATACCATTTGATTGAGTTTTATTTTATGAATTGAGTCTTAAACACATGAAAGAATAAATATTATACCATTGCTGAAAATTATGAACTACTTTAGATGTAGTGTTGTGTGTGCTTGGTTGGTTAATTTACATTATTTTACATGTGAAATTAAGTAGAATTTGCTTGCTGAAAATTAAAAACTGTTTTAGACATAGTGTTGTGTGTACTTGGTTGGCTAATTTACATTATTCTACATGTGAAAGTAAGTACAAATATTTTGCCCCTTGTATTTTCAACTTCAGAAGCTGCCAATTGCTTGATAAGTGTCTTTAAAACATACTTGTGAGGCATATATATAATATGCTAATTTGAAAGTTGAAAAGAAAAGAAAAGAAAAGAAAGGTTATTTTACAGATTAGTAAATTTATGACGGTAGCTAATTTAAGACAAAATAAAATAAAATGTAAAGGTTGAGGGTTAAATACGTTATTCTACAGATTTTATCAGCTGTCACATCATTAGTTTATTTTTTAACGAAATTGGACCAATTTGTTAGTCGTGATTAGTCGAGGGACCTATTTATAATTTCTCATAGTCAGAAGACTCAACAAAGAATTAGATCATAGTCAGGGGGACTATTTATGTAGTTTACACAATTTGAAAAGATTCAAGAGTCAAAAACATAAAAACATGCTCTCATAATCATAAAACATCAAAAACCTTAATATATTTTTATTAGAAAATCAATTTTATCTCAAAAAATGGGAAATATTAAAAAAAAAGTTGGGTTTTGAGATATACCTTCAAGAGGAGTTAGAAATTGATGGTGTAGGAGACTTGAATCCACAAAACTCGAGCATTTAATGCTCACCTGCACAGAAATTTCGAAACTTCTCAAAGAGTAAATTCATAAATATGACTGTTGCGGCCCATCCTGTAATTATTAGAATTTTATTATGAACAAAAACCTTTAATACTAATTTTTATCTTTCGAACTTTTATTTGAAATTTTTTCAAGTTGAGTTTAAAAATTAAATTCTAGTCGACTAGTTCGAGTTTCTATTCAAATTTAATTATAATTAATTATGATGTTCATACTTTATCTAACTACACAAATTCGAGCCTGAATGTTTGGTTGACTTTGTCTATATACAGTCAATCGGTTCGAGATGAAAGTCAGAATCATTTTGATGAAAGGAAAGGTATGTACTGAAACTTTAGTTTGCATCTTCTTTTCCAAAGTTTGACAACTTTTTTGCTCCTTTACCCGACATTTTCCAGCCAAATCACTGGGGCTTGAAAAAAAATCAGTGTTTGTAAGTGGATGACGCTGAGGAGAAAAAAGACAATTCTTGAGAATGAAAAAAATTAGGCAAATGAGAGAAATGAGAATGAAAGACTCCAAAAGACACTTTATTAATAAAAATTCGAAGGGTCATAACCGTGTATCTTGGTGAAACTGAAGCTCATTTACTCGTCAATTTGAAATCAACACTTTATTAACTTTAATTATATTTTCAGTTTCAAGAAGCTTTAAATTAAATTTATTGTATACACTCGAGCAAGTAGAAGAGAAATTACAGTTAATTAGTTCGACAAACGAAAGTCAGAATCATTTTCAGCTCAATTATTGATCAGATTAATGCATTCAACCGTCAGCACAAAATATGAGATCACGACAACATATATATGAGCAAACACAACCTTATATTTTAAGGTTAAAAAGCTTTGTACAAACAACATCCAATCTTTGTCTGGTATTGTTCTATGGAACCCAACCATGTAGCAAAACAATAAAGTAATAAATGAAAGCTATTTGCTTGCTGGTGGTTTATCAACATTAACAAGATCTTGGAACGTTTGGCACAAATTAATGAATCTCGTGCTTATTAATAGCAAAATCTTAAGTAAAAATTGAAGTAATTAACAACCTTATTTAACCAGGGTTGCATCTAAAACCGAGTAAAAAAATGCAGATCTCGTAAAAATTACTCTAAATTAGTATACTTTAAGACTAGGATGGTAATAAATGAATGAAAAAGCACCTCTTGTTCCTTGGCAACACGAAGGGGAGTTTTCATAAGACCTCTGTTGACATCTTCGCCTAAACCTGCAATAGAACTTTGATAAGCTCGTGACAGAACCTATTCTGCAGGTGGCGTCTTTCTTTATCTTCACTCAAATTCTGTTGACATCTTTACCCAAACTCAAACGGTGGATGAGATTGTGAGAATGATTTATGGAATAATTTCTTCTAATTTTATTTTAAAATATGATTAATTGCATGTTGAACTTTTGAGGTTTTTTAAATTATTTAAATGTCATTAAAAATTAGTGATGTTCAGCGGTATATTACATTAGTGGCGTTCAACGGTGTGTGTCGCCTGTTATAGACTCATCCTATTTTAAATTAATCTAATTCAAATTTAATTTAATTAAATAGTGGGGTAACTCGACGTACAAAAAGCCTTTTCCCCTAAGCATGCCCTACATTAAAAAAACTAAAAAAAATTAAACCATGGACCTTAGTTCTAAATTTCACATCCTAATTCTTAAATCCTACACCCTAAAAGTACACTATAACCCTTAATTCTCTAAACCCTAACTATAAACACAAAACTCAAAACTTACAATTTTAAAGTGGAGCACCAAAAAAGACATACTTAAAGTGCATACGATTTCCATTTGTAACCCGACAGTGAACAAAACTAATTTTTACATAATATCAATTAAATGTTTGACTTAATTGATATCACATATTAATCAAGTATCAACTCAATCAGTAAAATACTAAATAATCTTCCTAAAATATTAATGGGAATATCATTGTAATGACATTTTTATTTTATTATTACTTTCCTTCATTTAATTAAAAAAATTATGAATTGCTTCTTTTGAATAGAGCAATTATGAATTACTATCAAAAGATTAAACTCATATTTAATATAATTTAAGGTTATATTTTGATACACAAGTTGTGTAAAAAAATTATACAACGCTTCATTTTTAAGTTAGAAAATTTAAAATCTAAGCCTCTAGCTCTAACACCCTAAACTCTAAACCCTAATCTCTATATTCTAACTATAAATCTTAAAATTTACACCTTACAACCTAAATCCCTAAATCACAATCTAAATTTCTAAACCCTAAAATTGAAAGACTTGTGTAAACTTTAACAAGCTTATGTATCAAAATATTTTCTTATAATTTATACGTAAAATTACTTTTGAATAATTTTTTTAAAATATATTTTTTAGTAATCAAAGAGTATGAGAAAAGCTATTACATATAATGATTAATTTTTTAATGCTTCATATGTTTCCATTCATACTAAAACTGATCAATTCATTGCAAAGTCTTACAAATCCAAATCAGATTATTCCAAGCTTCTACCTCCTTTTTCTTGTATTTTCTTTATAATTTTTTCAATATTTTTTAAATAAAATTAAAAGAGAGGAAAAGAAAGAAATTGCGTCAAATAATGGAATTTCGTTTATCAAAATGATTGGTTGGCGTGGATTCAACCTTCTAAACATTTTATAATCTAATTTGAATAAAATAATAATAATAATAATAATAATAATAATAATATTTAATTTTAACTAATGTGAGGCAAGTCAAACAATTATAAATGCAATGTATTTAGTGTATTGGAAATTGTTTAGGAGTAAAAGATGTATTAATTGTTTGGGAAAACTACTCAAATAGTATCTCAGTTATTGTTGAAATATCGTTTTAGTACCTTAGCTATTTTTTTGGCAAAATAGTACCCAACGTTATGTTTCGTTTTTAAAATGGTACCCCCGCTGTTAAAAAATAACAGCACACTAACTAGGAGATAGAAAAATCACACGTGGCAGGCTACCACATCATTTTCTCTCTCCTAGTCAGCATGCCATGTGTGCTTTTTTATGATTTTAGTCGACGTGACATGTTGACTAGGAGAGAGAAAATAATGTGGTAGCCTGCCACATGTGATTTTCTCTCTCATAATCAGCACACAGTTAGTTTTTTAACGGTTGGGGTACCAAAATGAAAATAAAACGTAACGTTATGTTCTATTTTACTAAAAAAATAACTGAGCTACTAAAACGATATTCCGGCTTGGGTAATTTTCCCTAATTGTTTTGTATTATCCAATTAAATTTTTAAAAGATATTTTAATATATATATATATATATATATATATATATATTCATTTATATCTATTTGAGATGTCATGTCATTCATCACTTTAACTAGGTAAATGATCGGGTAGATAGACGTAGCATTGTCCGTCTTTTTTAGCTAAAACGGGGATAAAAATCGTATGTTTCTTTTCGGTGTTCTTATTTATGCCTCAACACTAAAAATTATTACAAAATTAAATTCTAAGCCCTAACTCTAAATTTTAAATCTTAAATTCGACACTCTATACCCTCTAAAAAGTACACTCTACTCTAAATTCTTTAAACCCTAAACTACAAATCTTAAACCTAATTTTAAACGTGGGAGCATAAATAATAACACTAAAAACGTAGAGGATTTCAATAGTACATGAATCCTCGTTTTCATACTTAGATGTCGCGTCATATTATTCATATGTTGGTGTCTGCTGGGTTTTTTTTTTCGCCGTCCAAAACATTATACGATATGAAAACCATGATTCTTCTTTCGCCACCGGCCACTCCCCCCGATTTGTCCATTCATTCAATTACGTAACCATTTACCGTTGTCAACTTCACTTCAGCCGCCATTTCCCATTATTAGTGGTTTTGACTTGCTGGCTTCATAAAAGAAATCTTTGACTGGTTGACCCCTAAGATTGCCATTCACTTGGTTCTACAATGCGGGTCATCTCCTCAAGGATTTAAAATATTATTTTCTTGTCCCACTAAAACTGCCATGTTTAATATTCTTTTATTAATTTTTAATTTTAATTTCTTATTATTTAAAATTTACTATTTATAATAATATAAAAATATATTTTGAAAACTTTCAATCAAATAATTTTTAAATATATATTTTATAAAATGTTAATTAACTATATTATTTTAAAAACTATAGTTAAAATTAAAAAAAATTAAAAAAACATATAACAATTTTAATGGGACGAAATGAGTATATAATTATGGATTAATTAGTTCACATATTGGAACTTGAGTAGAATTGCCTCCAACGTGGTGAGTTGGTCATGACATGGATTGGATATAGACATTGCCTTGGCATTAATTCATTGATAAGAGTATGGACAGAGTCACATAAAGACTAGGGATGATAATATAATCCGAATCCGATTTGATCCGAAGAAAAAAATTTGATCCAAATTCGATAAAAAAATGTCTGAATCCGAATCCGAAAAAAGGTCTAAGTCCTAATAGGAGGTGGATCAGATATGGACATTGTCATGATACGATCCGAATCCGATTCAAATATATATCTGATCTGAGTCTAATCTGAGTCTAATCCATATATAAATCTGAATAAAAACATATAAAACTCTTAGATTTAAAAATATATATAGATATATATTGAAATCCTAATTAAGTTGAATTGAGATTATGGACATTAATATAGGTATATATTGAAATCCTAATTAAGTTTTTTTTTTGAAAGAGAAATCCTAATTAAATTGAATTCGAATTATATATATTTAATATATATGTGTGTATATATATATATATAGTAAAATCCTAATTAAAGTTAATTTAGGATTATATATATTAATATATATATATTATATATTAAAATCCTAATATAAGTTGAATTAAGATTACAAAGGCTATATAAAAGCATGAGAGATCTAGCAGTCATTAATGATTTTTGAAAAAACCCTCTAAATAGTTTAGAGAGTTTTATATGCTCGTTTCAACTAGGGTGAATTACATAGAGGTCGGAGCGTTATCGTTGCAACTTAGGAATCAACATCCTGGAATAATCGTGATTGTGTATCTACCTTCTCCAAATTTTAAATTCCAGATTTTAAACAGACAATTCTTCACCCTCAATCACCCTAATTCGTTTGATGAAATTTATTTGTTATTTTTATTAAAGATATTTGTTTGAGTTGTTACTTTAAAAAAGGAAAAAATTAATTGGATACGGACTTTCAGATTTGGATTTGAATTTTAGATATTTTTTTGGATCAGACTCTGATTTATGTAATCAGACTTGGATTTGGACTTGAATTTTTCTGAATATCCGATTATTAATTGGATTGGACTTGGACTTTATAAAGTTGGATCCAAGTCTGATCCAAGTCCGATCTATTATCATCTCTAATAAAAATTTCGGTGTCAATTGACACCTTAAGTTTTTTATTATATAATTTGTATATAAAATTAAAAATATATATAACTAATACCCTTTTATAAATAATTACCTCGTGTTAAATACTGTTAAAAATGACATCTCATAACTAAATTCATGATTGCGGCCTATACAAGTGAGTTGATGTCAATTTCCATCATGACAAAAACCATGGACATCAATAATAGGCTTAAAAGTCCCAAAACGGCATTTCACTATAGGCTTCAAGAAAAAGTCCAATTGGAATAGGAACTGGAAAACAGGAAGGGGACAAGATCCATAATGTTCTTAAATGGACCAATGTGTCTGAAACGGTGATAACTAATTGTCATGTTTTTCTGCCACATCGATGCTTGCCTGGTGGGTGCGGACTTTTCTAGTATGCGGCCGCCTAATATACGGCTAAGAAACGGCGTTACTGAAAATATTATAAGATATATAATGTATTCGGTAAAGCGCTACCGGATATGTTGATATTAAATGATGTATCCGGTAAAAAACATGAAAAAAATGAAAAAAAAATGGTAACCGGCAAATTTAAGTTATCGGTCAGACATAACAAAACCGGTAATTTTACCTATTTTGTTATCCGAATATCAATATATTCGGTAACGCCTAAATTGTTGATAATGTTTGAGCTGATGGGGCCTCGGAAATTCCCACGATAACAAAACCGGTAATTTTACCTATTTTGTTATCCGAATATCAATACATTCGGTAGCGCCTAAATTGTTGTTAATTTCGAGCTGATGGGGCCTCAGAAATTCCCACGATAACAAAACCGGTAAAATTACCGATTTTTTTATCCGAATATCAATATATTCGGTAGCGCCTAATTTGTCGTTAATTTCGAGCTGATGGGGCCTTGGAAATTCCTACGATAACAAAACCGGTAAAATTACCGATTTTGTTAATCCGAATATCAATGTAACCCGTTAAGGTTCCCCCTCGGTTAGCAACCCTATTTTTTTCATTTTAAAATCTTGTCTAAATGGATATTAAACCCTATGTGGTCAAACAGCGGAACAAGAATACAAGAGACAAACATTCGAACCCAAAACAGTAATTAAACAGCCCACTTTTAATCTTTTAAACAGGCCGTTTCGAAACGCCCTTGAGGCGTATCGAAACGCCTTGACCAGGTCAACTGACCCAGAGCCTTTACAAGGGGCCGTATCGAAACGGGGGTCAACCATTTCGAAACGCCCACGACGGTCAATATCTCGTGGTCAACGAGATTTTGACCGTTTCGAAACCTTCACACCCGTTTCGAAACACCTTCATCTCGTGAATTTCTCAGAATTCCAGTAGCCAAAACGTTCCGATACGCGTTTCGGAACAGGGGTTCCAAAGGCCATACCGTATCGCAACGCGTTCCGATACGGGGTCCCTGAAGCCTACCCGTTCCGAAACGATCCCACCCGTTTCGAAACGCCGGCAGTCTGTAACCTTTGAAACACAGATTTAGGGGTGTTTTGACAAGTCTAAAGGTCCCATAGGACCCCCTAAAGGCACACAAAACCATCAAACAAGGTCTAGAGGCATACATCCTAGATTTAACATACTCAAACACATACAAGCATGGATTTGGACAATCTTTCTAACATGGCAAATTACACATTAAGAGCCTTTCATACAAGCATGCTTGAAGACATTTAAAAAGACCCAATAAGCATCACACATATCAAGTGAGTCCACATGCCATTCAAGCAACCTAAGCACTCATAAGACATCCATCGTACTAGCATTTGGCGAGATATAACATGCTTACAAATCAAGTCACCCATAGACATACATCAAGACTCGAATCAACAATTCCTATCCCATTGCTTAACTATTACATTCTATTACTTGAAATCCATACATTGAGCTCACCAAAAGTAACACTTGGAGACCTTCCTTTGCCTCTGCCACCCACAAGCTATATATCTGCATTGTCGAACAAAAGAGAGCGTAAGCATAAAAGCTTAGTGAGGGTGAGCTCTTTAAAAACAAACCTCGACAATGCAGGGTCCAAGCACGAGCTACAACCAAGATAAAATGCATGTTCTTACCTCCGGTCCACACGAGCCATGATTCTAAATGATGCACGAACATATAATCAATATCATGTCATGCTCAACATGTTCAAAACCACAATACATGAAATCACATATATTAAACCATGTTAGCAACACATCCCAAATCACATTGGCTCACAATTAACCACATAATGGCAACATAAACTACAATCCGTATTGGCACTTAGCTATGACTCGAATACGCGGATAACCGTTGGAACTCACATCCAACAACACAACCATTACCTGACGGTGGGATTCCACTCATCACCGTTCACGCGGAGGGGATTCCACTCATCCTCACGCCTCATCTCACGCGGAGGGGATTCCACTCATCCTCACGCCCGTCGATGGGATTCCACTCATCACCGACTAATGTAAATACAATTTCCGGGCGTACCCGTACTCCTCATTGGTGACTCAACGCCACCAAGGCCACGCGCGACTTTTGACTCATGTGTACACACTAACATCCTAATGATCGATCATTTGTACCCAAGCATACTAGTGCCAATACTACACATTTCATTTATCATTCATAATATCATACCATAACAACTTTCGTGCTTAGCACGTACTCACCATGACTCACCGTCATGCACAAACCACATTTTCCATGCCTAGCATGTACTCACCATGATCCTCGGATCATACATTCACCTCATAGCATCATTACACATGTCAACACTACATGCATCTCAACAACACAATTATCACATCATAATTCATACATATGTATATCTCTATCACATTTATCATCAACATGCATGTAACAATGCATTTAGCTACACCTCCACATACATGTATAACAACATAAGCATAATCACCATAGGCATGATCCAACATGAGGCATAATTCATCACTTTAAAGATCAACCAAGGTCTCTAACTAAAGTTCGGGATTAGGCTACCACCCTAATCCCAACTCTAGGTGGGTCTACCAATCCCAACCTAGTTCACATGCTTGAACCAACACTTGAAAACCATTTAAAAGTATTTAACCACTCACCTAAGCTTCCAAGCTCCAAGCCAAGCAAGCAACCTCCCTCAAATTTCCGGATTTCTTCCCGAAGCTTCTCCAACACCAATTTCTGCTTCTAAACAACCTCAAACACATTTCAAACAATTTCAAATCAGCCCAACATCAAAAGACCAACCCGGAATACAATTCAATCACAATTTAAAATGTTGCAAGCCATGACCAAACCCCATACTTTGCAATTTCGGACAGCCCCAATACCTCTTCCAAAAACCTTGTTTCCAACATCCATTGCACCCACAAATAATCCCAAATCAACCCCTATCCATAGTACTAACATTGGACCATCAATTCCCACCTAAAACAACCCCCAAAACTCACCCAAACCCTTCCAAAAACCCCATTTATACCCAAATTCGGGAATTGCTCAAAACCATTCAAAATTCACATATGTGGTACCATTTAGTTCCTAAAATTCATAACTAACCATATTAAATCAAAGCATTGAGCTTAACAACATAAAGTTTCCATTTTTAATCAAAATCTTCAAAACTCCATTTTCTAAAAATCTTAACGAAAATGAAAACTAAGAGTACTTTTGAAGAGAGGGAGTTGAGGAGAAGTCGAAAACGAAATTACCTTTTCAAAACACACCAAAGATGAAGGTGTATGGTGGTGGAAGAGTGAAATGGAGAGGGATGCTCTCTTTGTCGTGAGAAATGAGATGGGAGAGAGAGGGAAGAAGATGACAAGGGATATTTTAAACAAAATGGGGTTTTAATTGAAAGTCCATTTAATTACATTTTTGCCATTAATGAGGATAGCTATCTCAATTTCCAAATTCCATGAGATTGGACTTTAAAATCAACACATGTCAAACACAAATTATTTGTTTTGAAAACCCGAGGCCCAAAATAATATTTTATTATTTTAAATTTTAAAACCGAAACCCGAAACAATATTTTAATATTATTTCCATCCGACCCCCAAACCCGGGTGTTACAACTCTCCCCCACTTAAGGAAATTTCGTCCCCGAAATTTATCGAACATGGGGAGCCACTAAAACATGTTACTCCACACTTTCCTTGTCTTCTCAACACCATATTAACCAACTCGAATGACTTACCACACAACATTTGCTATCTGACACTAAGATCTCAACTGATTCTTCAAGGCATGCAAATTTCAAACTCAACTCAATCTCTTCTACAACAAAGCATGAAACAAATCCAACTCACACTCCTTAGTCATAGATACACAGAACCCCTTTACAAACCTCTTTCTAACTCTGGTGGTAACCGCAACAAATAAACAACAGAACCAACCCAATTCACAAACTCATGCAGCACTGTTCAAAATTGACCGATGACTCTCTCTCTAACTGATCATCCGACTTCATCAATTAACCAAACACTGCGCAGACGTCTTCAAAACAATTTAGGAGAAAACTGATCCTCGGTCTTGACATACTGGCAAACTATACACTGACTCTTATACTGAACCACATCATTCATCCACTCAATCTAGAAACACTCATCTTCAACCCACAATACGTCTTCATACTACTCAGAAGCAATATACATGAACTACCGTGTGCTTCGGCCAAAACAATACGTCTCAAAACACTATGTTAATCTGTACAACTATTCTGTCTCTTAAACACAAAACTCTATCATCTCTGAAATTGTATTCTGAAGGTCTTCCTTCTACTATGCCTCGCACGTGAGGTGCCAAGAATCTGTCTTGCAACTGTTTCTCTTCAAACATTCTGACTCAGCGTAGGCTCAACATGAAACGCGGCCACAAGAATACCGGCATTCGGTAACTGAATTCGGCAAATACAACTCGCAACCCAACTACCAATCTAACAACAATCACTACTCGGAACATCGGTCACTACGGAGGCTATCTTCGGATGGTACTCAATCTTGATATTACAATCTTCAAGCGGTTCTAACATTTCATGCTGTTCAAGTTTTCACCCTTCCTAAGTCTTCAAATATTTCAAGTTCTGATGATACGTACATACTCACTGTGCATTCTTGCTATACAAGCTTTGTCTCTAAGTCTTCGAAGCAAATACAACTGTAATTAACTCTATGTCTCATATCGGATAACTCTTCTCACAATCTTCCAACTAGCTCGATGAACAAGCCACAATCTTCTGTCTTGCATAAGCACACAACCTAACTTTACATGTAACACATCACTATGGTTCGCAAACTCTTTTTCTGATATAGACTGATTCAAGGTCGAAGCTCTCTTCAAAGTTTCTTTCGGTTTCTCAAGGGCCTATTGTCTCTTATCTAACCTCACAATTGAGCATTCTTCTGTAGCAATCTATCAATGGAGCAACTATCTTCAAAAGACTATTTACAATTCTCTGAGAGTAACAATGCTAGACCTAGTAACTATAGATATCTGTCACAGTCTTCGATTTCTTCCAACTCATATCTTCTTTTGCCTACTAGGGATTTACTCTAACACACTCGGCTGATCTACATGTCCTAGGAGAACATCTTCATTAACTCGGAGTTCACGTTGGCTCAACTTGGCATACCACTGATTCTCTAATAGAATCTACTACACTAACTTCAAAACTTGCCATGGTCTTTCTCGGTACTTGAATATGCTCACGTGACATCTAGGAGAGCTACTACAACTGATCATGAAACTCAGAAAATTATCCCGCTCACATCTCTATGAAGGTAACTAATGCACTAGTCAAACAAAACGGCATGACTCGGAACTCAAAGCGATCATATCTTGCCTCGAAAGCTGTCTTCGATACTTCAACTTCTCTCACTTTCAACTGGTGGTAAACGGATCTCAAACTAATCTTCAAATAGACTGAAGCACACACTAACTTACCAACAAATCACTGACACTCGGAAACGGATACTAATCATCCATTGTCACTTGTTTCGACTGTATGCAATCTGAACACATTCTCGTACCGTCACTCTTTCTTCTTCACAAATTGCACTGTAGAGCTCTGAGATGATGCACTAGGCCTAATGAGTCTAAGGTCTAACAAATCTCAAAGTTAATTCTTCAACATTCTCAATTCTTCCGGGATTCACAAGTTACAGAGCAACAAAACGAAAGCAACCTCGAAAACGGTCTCAATAACAAACTCTTCTCCTTTAACAAGAGGTAAACCGGCAATTCTTCCAAATACTTATAGGAGAAGAAAACACAAACTATCCTAACTCTTTGCGGTCTAATCTTCATTCAAAAATCAAATTCATCACAATTGCTAAGCAAGCCTGTCAACTAAACTCAATCAATCTTTGATCTCTAAAACTGGATCAACATTCAACAAGAAGTTCACCTCCCCACCTACCACTATCGTCACACATAAGTCCGCAACTTCAAGTCAACTCTTGCTTTGTCTCAACGTACACTAACTCCTTGCTCTTCAAGCCGAGCCTCGTCAAAAGGCACATTGAAACTGTAGGAAGACAATCACTTCACGTCTATTAGAAACTAGTAACTCTGAACCACCAACCAACATCTTCTGTACATATTTCTGATCACTACTATCTCCCTGAAGGCTAGTCACATGCGTCCATACATCTAAGGTCTCAACGACGATATCTAATTCCTTACATGCTCACACAAATAGACGAATCCGCAGAGATGGCAACTTCACAAGTACACAACTGATAGTCTTTGGTCCTCTTGTTTTCAGACTGATTCTTCAACAAAATCTAACTCCTCTAGACTATTCGTAGAGCATTTCAAAACTTCAAAAACGCAGTTCTGAGCACACACAGACAACCATGCTGGAAAACCACCCAGACGCACACTGGCCCCAAACACACAAATCGGTTCCCATTCACGGATACTGATCGGCTGTCTTGCATCAAAATTATAGGCTGAACCCCAACAGTCACCAACTAACACTTCTGAAATTCAGATTACTCACACGAGACCCCTACCTAGATCTCGCCAAAAGAACTAAGGTACTCATACCTACCTCTGACACCTCATCGAGTACATTCAAACTTGCATGCTTGTTAGCAACATACGAAAGTACGAACTCAGAACCAATCAGAAGAGACAAACTCAAAACTGTACCAAGGGCCTATCTACTATAACATCGATATCACTTTGACTCCCACTCAAAGGTCTCTGCTTCTTTTCACTAACTAATACCAGAATCGGTCCCATCGTCCCTCACCAACAAGAATCAACTCACATACACACGGACTCGAGCAAACAAATTGTACCTCAACTCCGGTACGACCATATTCCCCAAGCTATAGCAAAGAACTTCCTCCACATCATCCACGTTTTCAAAACCACAACTTCCACCTATCGATTCACGGCCCACATACCGGCCCCAAACTTACTAAAAGCAATAAATCAATCAACAATTTAACATACAAGTTGGGTTAGCAAAGGAAAGGTCCAAGTGGCTCGAGTATGATTTCCCTCACTTAAAATCCTTTTTCCGATGTAATAGAAGCAATGAGACTCTACTCAACATGTTTCAACAAATCAGCACACATACAGGCTCAACCAAGCATATAACAGGGCATACTTGTTAAACAAGCAAACATATGCTTATGGTCCAACAACATACATTCTCAATCAATCAGTCACACATCGCAGCATACACGGGTAACGAATAACATGCTTTTAAACAAACAATCAACATACTTGTCATACAAGCAATCATACTTACAAAGCAAGCAAACACCGTGCATATCAATTCAAAACTTAAACTTACCTCACTTACCTGCCCAAGGTCTCGGCAACCTTAGGCTCTGATACCAACAAATGTAACCCCCTCGTCCCGGTCTGGCCGGTTGACCGGTCCGAGTGGGCCACACGGGGAAAACCGAAGCGAAACCCGTTAAGGTTCCCCCTCGGTTAGCAACCCTATTTTTTTCATTTTAAAATCTTGTCTAAATGGATATTAAACCCTATGTGGTCAAACAGCGGAACAAGAATACAAGAGACAAACATTCGAACCCAAAACAGCAATTAAACAGCCCACTTTTAATCTTTTAAACAGGCCGTTTCGAAACGCCCTTGAGGCGTATCGAAACGCCTTGACCAGGTCAACTGACCCAGAGCCTTTACAAGGGGCCGTATTGAAACGGGGGTCAACCGTTTCGAAACGCCCACGACGGTCAATATCTCGTGGTCAACGAGATTTTGACCGTTTCGAAACCTTCACACCCGTTTCGAAACACCTTCATCTTGTGAATTTCTCAGAATTCCAGTAGCCAAAACGTTCCGATACGCGTTTCGGAACAGGGGTTCCAAAGGCCATACCGTATCGAAACGCGTTCCGATACGGGGTCCCTGAAGCCTACCCGTTCCGAAACGATCCCACCCGTTTCGAAACGCCGGCAGTCTGTAACCTTTGAAACACAGATTTAGGGGTGTTTTGACAAGTCTAAAGGTCCCATAGGACCCCCTAAAGGCACACAAAACCATCAAACAAGGTCTAGAGGCATACATCCTAGATTTAACATACTCAAACACATACAAGCATGGATTTGGACAATCTTTCTAACATGGCAAATTACACATTAAGAGCCTTTCATACAAGCATGCTTGAAGACATTTAAAAAGACCCAATAAGCATCACACATATCAAGTGAGTCCACATGCCATTCAAGCAACCTAAGCACTCATAAGACATCCATCGTACTAGCATTTGGCGAGATATAACATGCTTACAAATCAAGTCAACCATAGACATACATCAAGACTCGAATCAACAATTTCTATCCCATTGCTTAACTATTACATTCTATTACTTGAAATCCATACATTGAGCTCACCAAAAGCAACACTTGGAGACCTTCCCTTGCCTCTGCCACCCACAAGCTATATATCTGCATTGTCGAACAAAGGAGAGCGTAAGCATAAAAGCTTAGTGAGGGTGAGCTCTTTAAAAACAAACCTCGACAATGCAGGGTCCAAGCACGAGCTACAACCAAGATAAAATGCATGTTCTTACCTCCGGTCCACACGAGCCATGATTCTAAATGATGCACGAACATATAATCAATATCATGTCATGCTCAACATGTTCAAAACCACAATACATGAAATCACATATATTAAACCATGTTAGCATCACATCCCAAATCACATTGGCTTACAATTAACCACATAATGGCAACATAAACTACAATCCGTATTGGCACCTAGCTATGACTCGAATACGCGGATAACCGTTGGAACTCACATCCAACAACACAACCATTACCTGACGGTGGGATTCCACTCATCACCGTTCACGCGGAGGGGATTCCACTCATCCTCACGCCTCATCTCACGCGGAGGGGATTCCACTCATCCTCACGCCCGTCGATGGGATTCCACTCATCACCGACTAATGTAAATACAATTTCCGGGCGTACCCGTACTCCTCCTTGGTGACTCAACGCCACCAAGGCCACGCGCGACTTTTGACTCATGTGTACACACTAACATCCTAATGATCGATCATTTGTACCCAAGCATACTAGTGCCAATACTACACATTTCATTTATCATTCATAATATCAAACCATAACAACTTTCGTGCTTAGCACGTACTCACCATGACTCACCGTCATGCACAAACCACATTTTCCATGCCTAGCATGTACTCACCATGATCCTCGGATCATACATTCACCTCATAGCATCATTACACATGTCAACACTACATGCATCTCAACAACACAATTATCACATCATAATTCATACATATGTATATCTCTATCACATTTATCATCAACATGCATGTAACAATGCATTTAGCTACACCTCCACATACATGTATAACAACATAAGCATAATCACCATAGGCATGATCCAACATGAGGCATAATTCATCACTTTAAAGATCAACCAAGGTCTCTAACTAAAGTTCGGGATTAGGCTACCACCCTAATCCCAACTCTAGGTGGGTCTACCAATCCCAACCTAGTTCACATGCTTGAACCAACACTTGAAAACCATTTAAAAGTATTTAACCACTCACTTAAGCTTCCAAGCTCCAAGCCAAGCAAGCAACCTCCCTCAAATTTCCGGATTTCTTCCCGAAGCTTCTCCAACACCAATTTCCGCTTCTAAACAACCTCAAACACATTTCAAACAATTTCAAATCAGCCCAACATCAAAAGACCAACCCGGAATACAATTCAATCACAATTTAAAATGTTGCAAGCCATGACCAAACCCCATACTTTGCAATTTCGGACAGCCCCAATACCTCTTCCAAAAACCTTGTTTCCAACATCCGTTGCACCCACAAATAATCCCAAATCAACCCCTATCCATAGTACTAACATTGGACCATCAATTCCCACCTAAAACAACCCCCAAAACTCACCCAAACCCTTCCAAAAACCCCATTTATACCCAAATTCGGGAATTGCTCAAAACCATTCAAAATTCACATATGTGGTACCATTTAGTTCCTAAACTTCATAACTAACCATATTAAATCAAAGCATTGAGCTTAACAACATAAAGTTTCCATTTTTAATCAAAATCTTCAAAACTCCATTTTCTAAAAATCTTAACGAAAATGAAAACTAAGAGTACTTTTGAAGAGAGGGAGTTGAGGAGAAGTCGAAAACGAAATTACCTTTTCAAAACACACCAAAGATGAAGGTGTATGGTGGTGGAAGAGTGAAATGGAGAGGGATGCTCTCTTTGTCGTGAGAAATGAGATGGGAGAGAGAGGGAAGAAGATGACAAGGGATATTTTAAACAAAATGGGGTTTTAATTGAAAGTCCATTTAATTACATTTTTGCCATTAATGAGGATAGCTATCTCAATTTCCAAATTCCATGAGATTGGACTTTAAAATCAACACATGTCAAACACAAATTATTTGTTTTGAAAACCCGAGGCCCAAAATAATATTTTATTATTTTAAATTTTAAAACTGAAACCCGAAACAATATTTTAATATTATTTCCATCCGACCCCCAAACCCGGGTGTTACAATCAATATATTCGGTAGCGCCTAATTTGTTGTTAATTTCGAAAGTATCCATACTTTTTAAAAGTTTATCGATTCTTTTTTATCAATATATCTGGTACTAGGGTAACGTAATAGGTAGCCAATAAGAATCGATACTTTAAACAATAATATCGATATTTTAATAAAAAAATTGGAAGTGGTTCAATTGTGGGTCGATGGTATGGATACTTAAATAAAACATATGGATACTTATATTAAATGTGTCGATACGTTTATTAGAAGTATGGGTAATTTCTTTTACTTGCAGGAAAAGTATGGATACTTATATCAAATGTTTGGATACTTCTAATATTAAATCGAATGAAAATCCCAATAAACGAATAAATGCTTAGCAACCTGGCCTTTCAAAAAAAATATGACAAAATACTAAGTTCACAACCTGGCCTTTCAAATGAACAGAAGGTAAAACACAGTAATTCAGTAATGAATAACACATGTGACGAAAAACGAGATGGCAACGGAAAGAATCAAGAAATTGAGAGGAAAGAAAAGATTGATCTTCTAATATTTATGTGCAATGCAAAGACCAAGCCGAATTGTTTCCAATTTCATAAAACCCCATTACATGATATTGGAAACAATATCCGGCTTGGTCTTTGCATTGCACATAAATATTAGACCATCAATCTTTTCTTTCTTGTCAATTTCTTGTTTTTTTCCGTTGGTGGTAAATAGGATCTTGTCCCTTCAAACCTCCTCCCTTCAAGTACCCCTGCCACCCATGGAACTTGTTCCAGCACCAGCTTGCTGTCCAACCATCTGTACATATGGTCGCATCTCAAACTTGACCTTTTGGTTGCCTAATGAACAAATTTTTTTTGCATAAGTATGAGCAGAAGTGTATCTTGTTATTAATAATAGAAGAAAATGATAGAGAATTCTAACCTTGGAGATGGTGGTTGAAGATGTGTATGTCTTCTTTTTTAGCCATATAACCATATAGTTGGCGCTGGCTGGATGGATCATAACGTTGCCAAGCATCTCTTCCGAAACCTTGGGCAGCAAACTGGTTATGCAGACGCTGAACATCTAGATAACCTCTTTCCGTGCTCTCAAAAATCAAAAGGCTCATCCCACGATGGCCTTCTGGACCGTATGAATGGCGAGCCTTGGCAACAACACCATAAGAATTGAAAGAGTCGAGAAGCTCTTTGTTTCCCATACCAATCCACTGAAGCAAGCAGAAAATTAAAAAAAGAAGTTAAGTATTAAAATATAATATGAATGAAAACATAATTCAGAAGTTATATAACTACCTTCTCATCTCCAGCTCTATGAAGCGTTGTGTTCATAATCATCACCATGGGTGGCCAGAGTATTTGGTGATGAGCTTCCTGGTTGCTTGAAGGCGGGGGGGGGGGAGACAATAGCAGCATCATTACTCAGACCACTCCATTGGCCTAAAGCTTGACCTTGAGGAGTAGCCGAAGTACCCCTTCTTCGCAATTCCTCCTCCAACATCTGGCCAAGGAGGCGATGAATTTTCAGCTTTGGTCCTCCTTTGGTTTTTGCATGGGTGAGTTGGGACTGAAGGCCACGAAACTTGTGAAAGGCACCAGGACCTCCGTGGCATGCTGGACACATCCATGGAGTAGAAGGGTCGTTGACAGAGTTCATTCGATCGAAGGCCTCGAAGAACTTCTTGAAGAATTTGCTGGATTTCATTGCCTCGTGGCTTAGTTGTTCCTCATTATCAGAATCAGAATCAATATAGAAATAATCATCACTGTTTGATGATGTCTCGAAATCAATCTTCCTCTTTGCCAAAGGCTGAGGATTTTTACCCGAACTTCTGCTGGAACTCATTGTATAATAGAAGATTGTGAAAGAGAACTGATTATAAAAGTAAACGAAAGGGTTGAGTAGATTAATTTGAAGATGTTGTGAAGAGTAAATAGATGAGTTGTTAATTTATAGGCAATTTCCGTTTGGGAGGGAAAGTGATAATGCATGAAACTGAAAAGACAGATTCAGATTCAGAGATTCGTTCGTTCTCCTCGTTTCCCGGGTTATAGAAATAAATGAGGAGAAGGTACATGAACAGAACGGTGCATGTGATACATTGGAAAGACACGAAACTGAAAAGGTAGAATCAGATTCGTTCTTCTCCTCGTTTCCGGGGTTATAGCAATAAATGAGGAGAACTAGGAGAACTACCCAATAAATGAAGGTAATGAACGGTGCATGTGATACAAGTGAGTGAAAAGACACGAAACTGAAAAGGAAGAATCAAATTCGTTCCGGGGATTAAGGGTTTCATCTTTATATAGGATGAGCAGTAAACGGTGCATGTGATACAAGTGAAAAGACATAACACTGCAATGCAAAGTTGATGTAGTGTATAATGAAAACGGTAATAATAAACCGGATACATTGATGTAATGAATAATGAATACAGTAAACATATACCGGAAACATTAATGTTTTTGCAAACGTATCGATAATTACATTCAAACATGGAAAAAAGTATCGAAAATTTTGTTTCCAGTAAGCTATGGGAAGCCTTTAGTTTTTGTTAATTATCGATATTTTTGTAAAAGTATCGATATTTTCGAACGATATTCGTACCGGAAACATTGATTTTCTTTCAAAAGTATCGGGTTTTTTATTAATAGTGTCTAAATCGTATCGAAACTTTTGTTCCAGTATGCAATGGGAATCCATTTGTGAATAAAACGTATCGATAATTGTTTTCAAAGAGGATTAAAATATCGATAATTTTGACCATATTTGCTAACGTATCATGTAATTTTACAACAGGATCGATAATTTTGACTATATAATTTCGACCATATTTGCTAACGTATCATGTAATTTTATAACATAATTGGAAGATAATTTCAGAACTTTATGGTTAATCTGAATCATCGTAGTCAGTGGACACGTCTGAACTTAGGTTTAGTTCTTCGATCAGCTGTTGTTTTCTTTGTCTACGTTTGTACATAAAAAGTTGCAGCTCCTCCGCAGCCGCATCAACATCCGGTGAAGACGGTGCGTGTTCAGTGTTCGGAGCAGGTTGTACGGGTGCAGACGTACTACCTTCGCCGGCGTTGACGTCGTCAAACTTAACATTTAAATCGACGTCTCTAGCTCCGACGGAATTGAGCCGGTCATACATGTTACGAACGTCTATTTCGTTCGTAAGCTTCATAACGTAGTGCGTTTCGTTTGCTGACGGTGTTGGGATTCGACATTCCATGGAAGAAATTTGTTTGTCGGTGTGTTTACTAACCTCGATTGTTGTCAACTGTATTAAATCTTTCAGTGACATTTTGCTGGTGATTGTTGACTCAAAATAAGTATCGAGAAAATAAAATGTTGCCTGAAATTTTGCCATAAGGTGAGCAAAGATTGGGTGTTTAGAGAGAATTTGGAATGAGCAAATGATGGTGGAATTCGTGGGTATTTATAGGAAAGAAAAAACACCACATAAGTAAATTTAACTCGAATGAAAACTTTAATTCGCATTTCATTTAACAAAACTTTCAACATGTATTCTTTAATAAGTAAATTGAGAGAATCCTTTGTTTGTGAAAGTTTCGATAATTTTTATCGTAAAGGACAGAAATAATCAATATTTTCGAGCAGATTCGCTAACGTATAATGGAATTTGACAACAATATCGAAACATTTTCAGAAAGGGGGAAAAATGTATCGAAACTTTATTTCCAGTAACCTAAGAGAATCCTTTGTTTATGAAAGTTTCGATAATTTTTATCGTAAAGGACAGAAAGAATCGATATTTTCGAGCAGATTCGCTAACGTATCATGGAATTTGACAACAGTATCGAAACATTTTCAGAAAGGGGGAAAAATTGTATCGAAACTTTATTTCCAGTAACCTATGAGAATTCTTTGTTTCTGAAAGTATCGATAATTTCTATCGTAAAGGACAGAAAGAATCGATATTTTCGCGCAGATTTGCTAACGTATCATGGAATTTTACAACAGGATCGAAACATTTTCAGAATGGGGAAAAATGTATCGATAATATACTACAATTTATTGCACGTTAACTTTGTAGGAAGGAAGAAATAAATGATGTTACTGCTTTCAACCACCATCAACCACCACCACCTACCGAATTTAGTACCTGAAAATGAAAGCAACACACAACTCCTGTGCAGGAAAAGTTTGGACCACTTCAACCGATCGTGTTTAAGAAAATAGAAGATACTCCATCCAACGATGTTAATGGTAGCGGGAATTTGCAAGATGAAAAGTTGACCGTTGATGATTCGGAACAGTTGGTAGGTCAGCTCTTTTCTTCACGTGAGGAAGCTTGGAATTTTTACAAGGAATACGCAATGAAACATGGTTTTAGTGCACATCGAGGAAAAACACGGCTGGATGGCGAAGGGAATGTGAAGACATAAGAATTTTGTTGTTCAAAAGAAGGTTTTAGGTCTTCCAAAGTCGAAACTGTTAATCGTCAACGTGCTCATACGCCAGTAACACGAACAGGATGCAAGGCCAAAATCGTTGTCACAGCAACAAAAACAAAAGATCAGTGGGTTCTAAGTAAGTCTTTCGATGAACATAATAATGACTTGTGCACACCTCTTATGACACCATTTATGCGTTCAAATAGAGCTGTGAGTGAGGCTGATGTGGCTGAGGCAACAACGTTGAAAGATGTTGGTGTTGGGACATCAAAGGTAATGAATTATTTCATGAATCAGGCAGGGGGATTTCATAATGTTGGATTTACTAGTAAAGACCTGTACAATGCACTTGATAAAGGTAAAGCAAAGGAGCTTGTCAATGGGGATGTGAATGCACTCATTGCTTACTTTGATTACAAGAAAGAAGATGATCCGGGGTTTTTTATGACATACTCCACAGATGAATCAGGGGCATTGCAGCATCTTATTTGGTCTGATTCAACATCGAGATCAGATTACACTTGCTTCGGTGATGTTATTGCGTTCGACACAACTTACAAAGGTAATTACTATGCACGACCAATTATGCCTATTGTCGGTGTCAATCATCACCATAGCACAATAGTATTTGCTACTGCGATAATAGCTGACGAAACGACTCAATCGTTCGAGTGGGTGCTGCGAAATTTTCTACAAGCCATGATGAATAAATCGCCTCTTTCAGTTGTGACAGATGGGGATAGGGCAATGCAGAGGGCTATCAAATGTGTTTTCCCTTATGCTAAGCACAGATTATGTTCCTGGCATCTATCTCGCAATGTACAAGCTAACATTGGTGACAGCAAATTTAGCACAGCATTTAATAGATGTATGAGTTCGTGGTGGACAATAAGCGAATTTGATAGTGAATGGTCTAGGGTGATTTCCGAATTCAACGTCGAGAAGCATCCATGGGTGATTGAGAAGGGAAATACTCGGAACTTATGGGCTCAAGCATATCAAACGGGTCATTTCTTTGCGAATTTGCGATCCACACAAAGAAGTGAGTCATTAAATGCTGCACTCGGACGTGCCCTGATAAAGAAGAAGACATATGTAGACGTTGTTCGTACAATTGAACAATCTATTGGTAAAATGCGTATCAACGAGTTGGAAGCAGATTTCTTAAGTTCGCAGACAATGCCCTTCCATATCACTAAACTCACAGACCTAGAAAGCCATGTTGGTGAAATTTATACGCGAGCATCATTTGGTCTCTTCCAAGACGAACTTCAAGAGGAGACCTTGTACCGGATTGACGAACATATTCAGTCCTTATCAGATGAATGTCAACATTTTGTTCTGTCAAAGTACAAGGAAAAGAACATTAGATTTGACGTATCTTTTGATGTTGTCTCGGAAAGCGTCACATGCTCGTGTAGGAAATTTGAGACTGTAGGAATTCCATGTTGCCATCAACTGCATGTTCTGAAGAACTTGGATTACACATGTATTCCAAATTCTTTGATTCTAAGTCGATGGACGAAGGATGCGAAGGCTGTTGCACCAAGTTTCCTTGACTTTAATGTAGCACCTGAAGTTATGCAAATGGCACGGTTCGCTGCCCTACGTGCAACGTCAAGTCGTTTTTGCTACATTGCATCAAAGACATATGCATCTTTCATAACCGCAAGAGATGAGATGAAAAGACTAATTTCCGAATTTGAACACTCGTTCGGTTTGAAAGATTCAAGTAAACGACGAAATGTTGATAATGGGGTTCGCGTTGGGGACCCTAAATGAAGACAAGGAAAGCGAAAAGTAGTCCAGAAGAAGATGGTCCAGAAGAAAAGTAGGCATTTCTCTTTCTACGGAATTGAGGGACATAACAAAGTAATGTGTCCTAAATTAAAGCTGGGTCTGGATTCTTTTACACAACCTACCTCGTCTGACTTTTTTAATAACGTTACGGAATGGTCCTACGGCCGCGTAGATGAGGATTATAATGTGAGTTACTATATCTATTCTACAACATATTGTCTTCAATTGTTTATGGTTAATTTTAATATCAATCACTTGTTTACGTCTCAGGGCAACGAGGACATTTGGAATACAGCAAGTACCGATAAACAGACATTGTGACTACATACAACAATATTTATTCAAGATTGTTACATATAGAAATGATATAAAATTCAAATGTATAAAGGGTTATTTTTAACAAATTCACGAACAGTACTCTGCTCATTCGCCAACTTTTTGAAATATTCTCGGATGTTTCCGCCCTTTTCTGTGGATATATAAAAATAAGGCAAATTAGCAGACTGTCAACATGTTCAATATATTAATAAACCAATGGAATAAGTCACATATGTAACTGTCATACCTAACGCATTGTCGTTGCAAGATGAATGGTTATAGGGATGCAGACATATGTAGATGTATTCCTATAAAGAAACCATAAATTAACAAAATAATAGCATATTACCTTATTAATGCATTGCATGGACAAAATATAACTCACTGGATTATATTTCATTTTCTCGGTAGAATCATCCACCAACAGTGTATTCTCCTCTTTGAATTGAGGATACTCATTCCAAACTTGATGCAAGTCTTTGCAGAAGGTGAATTCCTCTTCCTGTATGCACTTTGCTTGATCCTGTTTATAGTAAATTGTGAAACACCAATTTGTAAGAATCATAACAAATTCAATTACCGAACGCAAATAAGAAGCATCTTACCCAGATGAATATATATTGTTCATATTGTATAGGTAGTTTGTTAAGAGCAAGCTCATTGTTATGCATGCAATCGTGAACAATTACCACGAAAAACTTAAAATTCTTTAAGAGGTCAACGTTAAATGTTAACAATTTTAATCATAACGGTGCGTACCTCACCTTCGATGACCATATTCCAACAACAAAGTTCTCTAAACAAAATTGCATAAATTCTTCTACACCTGGCCTCATTATAACATCTACAACAATATCATGGAATTCAACATAATTGTTTTCTTTATAGCTTAACACAGCCGTAAACAAATTTGAAGACATTTAATTACCTCTGGGAGTTTGTTTTGTATAATATGCAAGGACTCCGTTGACATAAAAAATGACAAGTTTTTTGTTCTGTGTTAGAGAAATCATATATCTGTTGAGGTCTTCACTGTCATCATCATCTGAACTGTCTACCTCTTCATCATTCTCCTCTTCCGGTACCGTATTCTCCTCTTCAGGCACCACTGGATTCTCCACTTCTGTTATAAGCATGCCAATAGTCAAATAACCGAATGTCAATAGTAAATTTAAAGGGTTATTTTACCTATAGGTTTGTATTTGCTTTGAAGGCATTGATTACGGAAGTTGAAGAAGTCAGCACGAAGTGACGAAATATCTGCTCCCACTTGGCCGATTTGGTCATTAATCTCGCCAAAACGAGCATCCATATGCTCGCAGAAATGAACCATGTAAGCCATCACTGACTTCATCGTAATCACCCCTTCGATCTCATCTTCTTGCATCCGCTCGTGGTCTGCTGCTTCAACGTTGTCCACTTGGTCGTTGCCTTGTTCCGCTTCAATTACAGATTTGTTTAGCCAACCGACATTTTCAATGAAATCGTATCCCGCTTTTGTCAAGGTAATCATGTCGATCTTCTGGGATAGTCGAAGAGGGTAGTCAAGATTGAATTGCACTCCTTCCTTCCTCAATATATGGGTAATTATGCATCCATATGGTAGTGAGGTTGTAATGGAGGGACCCTTCTTCACTATATTTAGAATTGTCTCATATATCAGTTTTGTTATGTTTGGAGCGGTTTTTGATTCATATTTAGACAACCACCAGTAATCACTATCTCGAATTTGTGAAAATTTCCCACCGAAAGGCTGAAGAAACCAAGTGACAAGAAGGTGGAACAATCTGCCCTCTGCACCAAGGTTAATGGGACTATTCCGATCCACACGTTTAATGGTAGGATCTAAAACATGTTCATCGGAATCTCCTATATTCTTCACTCCTATACCAGCAGCAATAGAGGACGCATCTATATATATCTCCTTACCCATGACATAAGTCGTAATTCCTAATATTTTTCCCGTACTAGGTTGGAGGTCTAATTTTGCATTACTGTAGAAAACTCTAACAAGATTGGGGTAATATTTTGGTTATAGACTAAGCAGTTCAAGCCAGCCCCAATCTGTAAATGTTTGTTTAAACCCAAATTTGTTTTTCTCATCGAAGATGAAGTCCATGTCAATAACACGTTCTGGACGAATCTTTCTTGTTTTGAAATTGCTATCATATTTCAGAAACTCTTTCTTGCTTCTAAAGTTTTTCTTTTCAAAAGACAAATTTTCTTCAGAAGAACTTACTTGACCATCAGACCTTACTTTAGAAGATGACTTTATCTTGGAAGCAGTACCTCTCTTACGTTTGGCTGCCACTTTTTTGGGTGCCATTACTACTGTTATATGCAGAAGAGGAACGGTTACTCCAAAATCATGCAAAACCATAACCCTAAAGTACGCAAAATCAGTCTCTTTTACTAACCTGTAAATCTGATCTTAGTAATCGTCCTCGTCGGTGTTGATTTTATACCCAGGTTGAACGGTGCAATTTCTCTGAACTCTGCTAAAGAATCGATAAAATTTGGAAATGGAGGATTTAAGATTAGGGCTGGGTTAAATAGAAATCCCGCCTAAATTTCAGATTCAGATCGCTACCGGAAACATTGACAAGTGTACCGGTAACATTGATGTAGTCAGTAATGAAAACGGTAAAGACGCAACCGGAAACATTGATTTTGTTTACTTTTATCGACACTTTCAGATCGCTATGTCAGTCCTTCTGTTTCAAAAAGTTTCGATAATTTCATCATAAAGGAAAAAAAGTATCGATTTTTTCGGGATTTTTTTATCCGGCTCCATATTTTTCGTTTAAAAGTATCGACATTTGTACTCATAGCGGCTCAAAAGAATCGAAACTTTGATTCCAATAAGCTATGTCAGTCCCTCTGTTTCAATAAGTTTCGATAATTTCATCATAAAGGAAAAAAAGTATCGATTTTTTCGGGATTTTTTTATCCGGAACCATATTTTTCGTTTAAAAGTATCGATATTTGTTCTCATCGCGGCACAAAAGAATCGAAACTTTGATTCCAGTAAGCTATGTCAGTCCCTCTGTTTCAAAAAGTTCTGATAATTTCATCAGAAAGGAAAAATAGTATCGATTTTTTTGGGATTTTTTTATCTGGAATCATATTTTTTGCTTAAAAGTATCGATATTTGTTCTCATAGCGGCACAAAAGAATCGAAACTTTGAATCCACTAAGCTATGTTATTCCTTCTGTTTCAGAAATAATCGATAATTGCAGTAAACTATGGCAAGCATTAATTTGAAAAGTATCGATTTTTGTTTAAATTGATTTTTATAGCGTTATTAAAGTCTCCATAATTAGTGTTACATTTTTTAAAATAAGCTATTATTCCAATTACATAATTTACAACAAAGTAACTATGGTAACGTAATGTACATAGTGGGAAAACTCCTAATAAACAATTACATAGTGGGAAAAATTATGGTAACATAATGTACATATATTTGCTTTTAGAAGGAATTATTTTTTCATACGTTCCAGACAAGCAGTTGTGAACTTATCTCTCCTTTTATTACATTCGTGATTTATGAGATCGTTTAAAATTCTCGGACGATCATATTCCCCAACAACCTACATTCAAATTAGGAATCAATGTCAGTGCCAATTTTTTTTCTTCAAAAAGTCCTTTTCGGACCACTTACCAAATCATCCGGTGACCTCCCATCAAAAATAGCTTCCATCCACATGACCACATACATTCCGCAATCATATCTGTTATAATGCCGCAAAATGTCAAATAGTTAGATAAACACAATAAATTTTTGACTTTTTAAATACTCAAATTTCATACTCGTTCGTTTGCACCTTCGTCTTACGGACCACGAATTCTAAATCCGTCGGTGGGACCTTAATCTTCCCAAATTGGGCACAAAAGGCCTCGTCCTCATTAAATTTATGTAAACAATCCAGCTGCGTCAAAAAAATTCTTAAATTAGATTACGAAGAAATTATGCATTATAAATTATAAAATGTATCGACACATACTGTTTTCTTGCTTTGTTCCACTCTAGTCCTGTGCCAGATAGAGTTACGTAGACTATCAAAAAACGATGCTACACGATCAACCATATCCAACACCAAGAGACACCAATGATTATTCTCATCGTTTATTGGCATGAAGATCTACAATAAATGTCACACAAGATATTAGAACATTTATTGTTATTATTTAAATACTAAACAACATGTACGCAAAAATAGCTTACCATGTCACAATCGGTGAATTTATTATGGTCGATCAATATATTAGAAAAGAAGCTTATAACATTCGCCACATTTTGACCGTCCATTATCAACACGGTCTGCATTTAAAAAAAACAATCTCTATTAATTGACAAGCCATGAACAAATTTGACGCGAAAATGTGTAAAAATGTAACTTACCACAAAAGCGGCTGGTATATAGCAAATCTTCCGGTTCGCTGAACTATTCTTCATCGATTCGTAACCCAACAACCAGCCTTTCAAATCAATAATCGGACTTAAAAGCCATTCTCCAGGTTTTAACGAGCCAAGGTCGCCTACTGTGCCGTGTTCAACCCCGTAATCTAGGATAACATCTCTATAGAAGCCATTTTTTGTATTAATTTTTCCCAAAATTATTTAAATATCACTCGCAAAGCAATATATATTACTTACGCATCTTCTAACAATCCACTATTCCATACATAATCACACATCGCAGCCTCGATCGAATCAATTCCACTTGGTATTTTGACCTTTGCAGCCTACGATATATCAATACATATTAGCCACAACACAATAATCAAAATGGATGTCATTTGTATTATTCATTTTACCTTTTTATTCTTCTTCTTCTTTGGTGCAGGACACCCTGAATCGAGATCTACATTTATTGCATGATCCGGTGTCCTCATATCTTCATGGTGGACTTCTCTTATATTTTCCTCCCTCTTACTCAATTCTTCTAAATTTTCTTCATCATTTTTTCTAAGTTCATCATATTTTTCCTCAACATAACTCCTCTTTTTGTTTATTTCAGAACTTAACTTTATCCCCTCATCCATTTTTTTTCTACCATTCCAATCACCCCCTTCAACTCACTCCTCAATTCCACCACTTCTTTCACAACACCATCAACCTTTTCCCCTACTTCCCCCTTTAAGCTCTCAATCGCCTGTTCGATTATGGATTGTCTTTGCAAACAATCAGAAACAGCTTTTTTAACCTCCGCCAACTCAGCCATCAATATGTCATATTTACTTCCCCCTTCATTCTGTTTCACCTTATCTTCTACATTCTCCTCTTCCTCCTCTTCCTCCTCGCCAACCTTCACAAATAAACTACATTATTAGAGCATCTTTCTTTTTTAAGTCCTTACTAATCTATAAATACTTAAATTACCCTTACTTTCGTTTTCGGTAATTCCAACTTTAACTTTGCCATAACTCGAGCAACTTCTTCCTTGCCCCATGCAGTGATGCGTGCCACTCCGGTTTTTTGGAATGTCGGCACACTTGAAGAATCTGACCAAAAATCAAACAATGCAACCTGCATTTATAATAAACTTTATCATTTTCTATAATAACTATTTACAAAGTTTACTAAACCAACACCAAGATTCAACTCATTTACCTCTAAGACAGCTATGCATCCTTTGAGGTATGTGGGGTTTTTGGCCTTTTGAAAACTCTTGATTGCATCAATTAATTTGTCACTGACATATGACGCCCAATTTAATTCACCTTTCAACCCGGAGTCACAAATCAACTTCATACTTTCCTTGCTCGGGGATGTATCACCCGTTGGACAAAGGAATACTCCGACAATGTACAATAGTACCCGTGCCTTCAGATCATCCCCCTCATACTTGCCACTTTTTATATCGTCCTCAAGTGTAGCAAATGACACCTTCGACGTTAGGCCATACTTCTTCACAAGTATTTTCCAATCCTCCCTCTTAATAACTTCATCCACACTCTGCCCTTTATTTTGTAGCCCCAATACGGCTTCAACAAATCGGACACTAAAATGAAATGAATATTTGCCGTATCGAACATCACACTTGTGCAAATCAAAATCTCTCATCAACAAGCAACACAATTCCCTCCGAATTGGTCGGTCTTGCATCCCAATAAGAGATCCAAACCCCATTTCTTCCAACACATTTTCTTTATCCTTCGCATTCAACTCCTTTATTATGTGGTGCACTCGTTTTATGCTACACCTAGTCGACACTTCCTATGTAAATAATATAAATATAATGTCAGAGTTTTTATATATCATTTATCAACATATTTACAAGTATAATGAATACCTTCTTCACATTTTTTTCTTCTGCTTTCTTCTTGGCCTCATATTTTTCTCTATCATTTGTGGACAACATGTTGAATGGTTGCTTCTCAGTTTCACTCATCGTGTTCCATTTATTCACCATAATGTCTCTCACCTGAAAATTATGCATAAACCATCAACAATCAGAATATTCAACCTACAATATATTCACTATAAATTCAATTTACATACCGAACCGACAGTGTAAGTACCAGAATCCTTCATCCTCTGACATTCTTTCATACTGTCATGATAGGAAAGTTTAAACCATTTCAGAATCCAATTACAATTTACAGAACAATTATTTGACAATTGCTACTTACTAGAAGTACATATATGAACCCTTTGGTTGCTTCGGATTTTCCTCACTTTCGATACTCTCCGGCTCCATTTGAACCATTTCAGTCTCATCTTCAACAACATCTTCATGATCCTTAGCACCCATCTCGCTTCAGTTCTCTGAAAAAAGTTTCGATATTTAATTTCTACCGACATTATTAATTTCTACCGATAAGTTCTCAGAACAAAGTACCGATATTTGATTTCCTAAACATAATTACACAATTTCGACCTATAATCGATCCGAATTCCGATTTTACTTCAACATCACTAAACCCAAAACATTATCCCCAACTACCCAATACTACATTACCAAAAAACTAGGGTTTCGACAACATACCTTTTACTTCAGACTTCAAAGTCCCCAAACCCAAAACCTTTCCTTTCGATTCTGATACAACACGACTCCAAGAACGCCTACCTTGTATTTCGCAGCAACCAAACTCGGGTCGATTTCAAATACTCTCCTCTCTTAGGTTTTCTGTAAATGCAAGCAATACAAAGGTTTGTATTTTTAACCGATTATATCATTATGTAATATATAATCGAAACAATTCCCCAGGTTTCGACACTTTTTTGAATTGTACCGATTCTTTTACACACGTTCTTAAAAAAAGAATCCAAACCAAACAAGATATCCGGTAAAGATTTACCGATTCTTAAAAAAGTTTCGAAACCAAACAAAATATCCGGTAACGATTAACCGGTTACATTATATGTTTAAGTAATGTAACAGGTTATGTCAAATTTGCTTGTATTTTACCGATTCTTTGTCAAATTTAGCTGTTACATTGTATTGAATTTAAAAAAGTATCGAAAAAATCGACATTTAAAAAAGTATTGAATTTAAAAAAGAATCGATAAACTTTTATAAAGTATGGATACTTTCAAAATTAACAACAAATTAGGCGCTACCGAATATATTGATATTCGGATCAATAAAACCGGTAACTTTTACCGATTTTGTTATCTTTAACCGGTCACCTTTCTATCCGGTTACGCCGTATATTAGCCGCATATTAGCCGCCTTACCGCAGAACTACCCGGTGGGTGTATTTGCTCTGCCATTTTAACTTCCTTTCTCATTTCATCGTACGACTGAGATCTAACCATAACGTTACTTATAATTTCATCAAATATATTATTCTCAACGAATCGTCTATACACCTCTCAAAGCTTTATCATTGAAAGTCTGCCTTTCTCAATTTCAACTAAAACTCAATTGTAAAAAAAACATAAACATATTTAACAAAAATAATGTCATAAACATCATTGTGCATTATAAAATCAATTAAAAATGTTTTTTAATAGTCTCGAAGTAATACAAGATATTATCTATTCCTACTTTTCTAAACTTTTTTGTTAAAACATATATCTTACAAATGAAGTTATTCGAACTCGAATCTTCTAAGATAATCATTTCCTTATATTCCACCGAGACTAAATGTGGACGTGGTTATTAGGCTGATCATACTATTTTTATTTTTATTTCAGTTGGACCAGATGTGGTTATTAGGTATTGGACTTTTTATTTTTCTGAGTTTGGCCCACTACAATTAGCCCATTTTTCTAAAAATCGGTCCAATTGATTTTTTTATTTTTATTTTCCGGTTAGTTTTGCTTGGTTCATTGTCTTATTGGCTTTATAGTGTGCTTCGAACTAGCCTACCAATCAATTTTCGATCCAATTAATTAGGTTTGATTTGAGAGTGACAAACCTTCAATAATAAACCCTTGAGGAGCATATTGTCACGAGAATAGAGTCTGACAAGCGGAACCATGCGACCTTAGTCGATGATCTTTCATCAAAGACTAAGTCAACCTTCTAATACTAAGCTAGAATGCTTAAAATAGTGGAAGCTTGTGGGAAAAGAGAAGTAAAGCAAGGAAAACAATGAAGGAACAAAAAAGAAGAATGTGGAGAGAATAACTCTTTACTCAAGTGAAGAATAAAATCTGAATGATTTACAATGATGAGGGTGAAACTTTATTTATAGGCGAACCCTCTTGCATCTAACGGTCTAGGATGAAGTGTTCCAAGGGCTAAGAATCATCCCACGATTCACGTTCTCTATCTACGGTAATTATATTCGTATATTACAGACATGCCTAATATGTTGGGGAAGAATCACTCCTAATCATATCCACTTATAGCATGATTGTTGCACTAAAGTTGGTAAGGATACTTTCCATAATTGTTGGTCAAAAGATGAGCTCTATCCATGGGTCTTGGTCTCTTGGGTGGATTAGTTATGGATAGGCCCGATTGTTTGGCCAAAACCTAACCAACAACATGGTGGCTACTGATTTGAGCCATATGGTCATGGGCAGCTCAAAAGGTGCTCGTCTGGGCCCCCTAGTGTGCGCAAAGGGTGCTGACTCGGGCCTTCTAGTTATGGGCAACACATGGGGCACTTGTCTTGTCCCCATGGTGTGCAAGGTGGGTGCGGACTTGGGCCCCTCGATCTAGTGCAGCATATTGTGTGCTTGTACATGCCCCTTGGTGTGCGCCTGTCTCGGTCATGGGCTGGTGGCCCATGACATTCTTTCCCATTGGATCTAGTGACGTCTCCGTCGCTTGTTAGTGATGAAACTCGACAGTCTTATCCTTAAACGGTCTTTGGCAAGTTCCCGATTACTCTCAGCTTCAGGAACTCTCCTCCAAAGTGCAAAGTATTCGTGCCTTGGACTATGGTCTGGTCCTCGTGTCACTCAGTCCGTCAAGATGTCTTGTTCTTCTTTCTCAAAAGAGGCCTTTTCTCTTACTGATGCTCAGCTTGACTTGCTTCACTCCGGGTCATCGCCATCCTCATAGAGTGGCTTGAACATGTTGGTGTGAAAATGCAGGATCTACTCGCATCTTTAGCGGTAACTCCATTTTTTAGTCCTCGTTGCCTACTTGATGGCTCGGTATGGTCCCTCGTCGATGTCATGAACGACCTGTGGACAAAAGAATTACCATGTGTAAGACTCAATTTTGAAATGACTGAATTGCTTACATTGGACTTAGTGTCCATATGTTCTTGATCTATCCACTTCTTAGTCTCCACCAAGTCTTGATGGCATCCAAGACATGTTTTGTTGGCATAAGGGTCATGAAATGGACCCTCTTTGATGCTCTCTAGCACTTCTTCCTCGGGTTGGTTAATGGTCCCAAGCCTAGGCTCTTTGTTTTGTGCATTTGTCATGGTGTTGGCCTTCTTTGGCTTCTGTGTTAGACTTATTTTGATTTTGATATAACTTAAATTTAATTTTCAAGGACTAATTTGTAAAGTAAAATTCAAGAAATAAATTTGTCAAAAACTCGATTTAATATTGTTAAAATGTTTTGAAAAAGTTTGACTTTGTATCCATATCAAACTATATTTTAAAAGTCAATAAATGGCCAAAACTTGAATTTTTAAAGAAAAGTTTCGAAACCTTTCTGGGCAGAATGCCACTATTTTTGAAACCTTAGGGTTTTGAAACCTTGGCCCTGTAATGACTAGTTTTTACAAACCCCTTCTTAAGATTTTGAAACCTCTGTGCAGGTGAGCATTTAATGCTTGGTTTTAATGGCTTCCAACGGCTCCAAACTCCCTCCAAAGTCTCCCAACGGTTAGAAAAGATCTAGAGCATATAAAATGGGGTCTCCAAATAGTAATGAAGTAACAAGAAAGTCAATCCAAATTTCCAAGCAATCAAATTCCAACTTGTACTTAATTTTCCCATCTTTCTTGTAAACACTAGAGAGTTCTTCATTGTGTTTTATTTTCCTAGTGTTTCTTTGGGTGTGTGAGAGAGCTTAAACTTTGCAAACACATTCCTAGTGAGGATTTTCTAGTTTGCTTATTTGTATTTGTTTTGGGGAAAGGATTCAATAGACTTTGGGGTATAAGTCTATTGAATTGTGTAAGGTTACTTCTTATCCTTAAAAGAAAGACAAATTAGTGGATTTGTTGAAAATCCTTAGTGTGGTCTCCAATTAAGGGAGTTGAACCACTATAAATCTCCTTGCATTTTCTACCTTTGCAATTAGTGTTCACCGTTCTTTCAAAAATCCAATTCACCCCCTCTTGGTTTTTAATCGATTGATTGTCACTCTCATCAATTGGTATCAGATCTTGGCTCATTGGAAGGTCTTACAACCTCTTGAGAAGATCCAAGAAGTGTGTAATCATCTACAAGGTCATCCATGGCTTCCACCTCCACCATTGAAGCTTGGGGCGATTATCAACCCACCAACAAGCCTCCCTTCTTCAATGGAGTTAATTATGCTTATTGGAAGAACCACGTGAAGCTATTTATTCAAGCTTTTGATCCTGAAGATTGGGAGATCATCATGAGTGGTTACACCGCACCAACTAGTAGTATGGAGACATGGAGCAATGAAGAAAACAAGAGATTCTCTACAAATGCTAAGGCAATGCATCTCATATTTTGTGCCCTTGGCCCGGATGAGTATGGAAGGGTGTCATATTGTTCCAATGCTAAAGAGATTTGGGACAAACTTGAAGTTACACATGAAGGAACCAATCAAGTGAAGGAGACCAAAATTGGGCTTCTCAATATATATTATGAAAACTTCAAGATGGACCCCGAAGAAGACATCAAAACCATGTCCGATCGATTCTCTGTGATCGTTAATGGATTGAAGAGCTATGGAGAAATGATCCCGGAAGATAAACTAGTAAGGAAGATGATCTACTCTCTTCTCGATTCATGGGATTCAAAGAAAACGATGATCATAGAAGCAAAGGACCTCAAGACTCTCAAGTTGGATGAGCTCATTGGTTCCTTGCTTACACATGAGATGATGTCAAAGGGTAAGGAAGAAAATAAGAAGGAACTAGAAAAGAAGAATTTTGGTGTTGCTCTTAAAGCATTAAAAATGTTGATTCTAGTGGAGAAGATGTAGATAAAGATATGGCTATGTTTGCCAAGAGATTCAAAAGATTCATGAGGTCCAACAAAGGAAAAAGATTTCAAAGAGAAGAGGGCTTCAAGAATGACATCAAAGAGAAAGATCAAATTATTTGCTATGAGTGTAAAAATTCAGGGCATATCAAATTCGATTGTCCTCAATTGAAGAAAAAGAGCTATAAGAAAAAGAAGCACAAGGCTCATGTAGCTACTTTGGAGCGATGATGAATCATCCGACGAGGACTAGAATGAAATAGCCAACTTGTGTCTTATGGCTATTGAGGATGACTCTATGGTAACCTCTAATTCATCTTTTTCAATTGATTATACTTTTGATGAATTGCAAGAGGCTTATGATGAATTAGCTTTGGAGTTTGAAGAGTCAATTTTGAAAAATTGAAAAATTATTTTAAAATTGAAAAATGAAAATGACTCTCTTTCCAAATCCAATAAGGAATTTGAAAGTAAAGTTGAGGAAATGCAAGTTAAAATAAAAGAATTTGAAAAGAAAAATTAAGACTTGCACAACTTACTTTCAAAGGTCCATGATGATCATCAAAAGGAACTTGATGATCTTAAAGTTTCTTTCAATAAAGTTGGGACTAAAAGTTTTGAAAAAATGTGAAAATTCAAGACCCAACTATGTTAGGAAGAACTTTAATGGGCATAGAGAAGGAGGTCATCAAAGATCATTTAATAGAAAGATAATTAGAAGCATTTGGGTTCCAAAAGGACTCATTGCTAACAAATAATATGATCTCTTGTCTAAGTGGATACCAAAAGGGACTAAAATTGTAGAAACTAACTCTTATGAACCCAAAAGAGTTTGGGTACCAAAACATGCATAGTTCCCTTTCGTAGGTGTGTTGGAGCCATGGTAAGCAAATTGAAAAAACTTGAAGGCTCTAAACACACTAAATGGAAGGACACTTGAAGATGATAAGGCCTAATCAATCTATCTTGGCTCAAGTGGTAACCTTTTCCTCTACATGCAATATTTACTCTTTCATGTTGCTTTATATATGGTTATTTGTTTTAAAGCATGATTGAGGTTCCACCATATGTTGTTTAAATGCTTTTAGTAAGGGGGTGTCATGTGTTGCACGTTTGCTTAATTTTTGGCCTATGTGTTTTTGTATGTCTTTTGGCCTTAAAATTAGCAATATTGTGTGCTTACATGTTTTTTTAATCATTTGTTGTTTGAGTGACCTTAGTTAAGTTAGTCACTTTTGGCTCAATTTCAACCTTTTAGGATCCAACTCATAGCATAAATTCTTTAGTTTTAAAATCCGTATCTATATCTTGTGATTTTTTAGAGCCATATATGTTTGATCTTAGTTCAAAAGGGTCTTTAATGCCAATAATAATCATAAGTTTATTAGAATTCCTTTCCAGAATTAAATGAGGTAAAAATTTGACAATTTTTGTCAATTTAGAACCTAAGTTTCGAAACCTTATTAAAGGTTTCGAAACCTTCTGGGTTTTCCAGTTTTTAGGAGCTTACTGGAATATGAAGTTTCGAAACCTTTGCTCAAAAGTTCCGAAACCTTGCACATGGTTTCGAAACCTTCATTAAATCTGGCCGAACTCAATCGCATTTTTAAGCAAAATTTCCCAATCTTTTAAACCCTAACCTCTTCTTTAACATTCCAAACGACCACAACTCAATACCCTCTTAAAATCCTCAAAACTTTTGACTCTCTCTTGCAAATTTCATCAAGCTTTTGGGTTCTCATCATCATCTTCATCAATCTTTTGAGGTAATCTCACTTTAAAACTTGTTTTTTGTTTCACTATTTATCCATTCCGAAAATTTTAAATTTTTTGGGTAATTCGATTTTTTTTGGAAAATCAATTTTTAATGCTTGATTCAATACTGCGTGTTGCTTTATTTATGCTACATATCATGTTTTTGCAGGAGGTATCACCCAATCCATCTAAAACTCTTGTTAAAATTAGTTTAAAGTCTTGCCCACAAAGTGTTCGATAAAATTCCTCATCCAAATTTGTTCAAGCCAAAACTCTTTTCTTTGCCTTAATCATGCCTCCTAGAACCATGCTTCCTAGAGCCAAACGTACTCGTTTTGAAAGAGGTCATCATTCTGGTTCTAATCAACCTGTCCCTATTCCTAATCCTCAATTTGAGGATCTTTGTTTTAGAGATGACAAAAACTGCAATAGATACCTTAACATTTATGAATCTAAAAGGGTTAAATAAGAGCGAACTATAGACTTCAACTTCCTTATGTCTCCTGAGCATAACTTTGATCTCTTTGAGCTTTTTGTCAAATGGGAATGGCTTGACTATTTGAATGCCCCACCTTATACCCATCGTAGGTTAGTCTGTGCGTTTAATGCAAATGCCGAATTTATTCGGTCTCCTAGTGAGTCTATTTCTATTGTTGGTATTCGATCTTACCTCATGGGTACCGAGTTTGTTTTGACACCTCAATCCATTTCTGATCATTTAGGTGTTCCACTTGGTGGAAAATCCGATGAGTATGAGGCTCATAACATTCGCGCTTTCTCGGATGATCGCCCCACTCATCTTCCTCTTGAGGAGTGTTTTTTCCACCTCTTCACTACTTGGTTCTTTCGTCCTTTCGGAAGAAAGGCCGCTAGTATGAGAGTGATTGATTATTGGTGGCTTCGCCAATATCGTGAGAGGTCTCATCCCGATATCGCTACCACCATCTTTCTCAACCTTATAAAAGTCATCTCAAACCCCACCTCGTTTTCCCTTTCCTTTGGAAATGTGCTTAGCCACATCTTTAGGATGTTTAACATTGATACTTCCCTTGATCCTCAAGTAAAGAAAAAAAGCTACATTGATATCAAATCTTGCCACAAATCGCAATGGTATCTTGGGGTTAGGGGTGATAATGAGCCTGACCGGCTCGCGAGCTACTCGGGCTAGGCTCGGTCAAAGCTCGGCTCGAGTGAGCTCGACTCGGGCTCGGGCTCAGCTCAAAAACTTAACAAGCCGAGCCGAGCTTACCCAGGCTTGGCTCGAAAAGCTCGTGAACAGGCTCGGAATCTACATATGCACTAAAATAAATTATGTGTTTGTATTTTCTTTCATTAGTTGATTGTTGTTTGATTTTGTATTTTCTTTAATTACGTGTTTGTATTATAAGAATATTTATTGATTATTTGGATTAATCTAATTTTTGGCACTTTTTTCCCCTTTCCGGTCATTGAATTTCGTTTTAGTGTTGGTTATGAAAGTGATTTTTAATGAATATTTTATATAAAAAACTATAGCAAAATCAGGGATTTAAATAGCGTTCGCGTTCACGGTCGCGTTTTCGGTCGCGTTGCGTTTATCGCGTTTACGGAGATAACGGATGCTATTGCGGTCACTGCGGGTGTCGCGGTCGTGATTTTTTGCAAAATTCGCATAACTTATTGTATTAATCAATAATTATAATTGTAATTATTTAAATTCACTTCTTATGATTTTTATATTGTTTTCTAACATTTAGATTAGTAGATTATTAAAATTAAATAACTAAATTCAATGAAAAGTAAACTTTGCACTACAAAATTAAGAGAAAATGTGGATTAAATTAATATAATTAAAATATAAAAAAGACTAAAATGGATATTTATCCATCCTTACATAAAGCTTAAGGGAGCAAGGAGGAAAACAACTATAAATGATAGGTTATGCAGTACTTCTCAATATCCCACATCGGTGAGATATGTAAAGCAATGAGGGAGAACCGCCTATAAATAGGGGCTCAGGCGTTGGAGGAAGTAAGCACATTAACCTTGGCTTTTATGGCTGAGATCTTGCTTAAGTGGGCTTTTTGTGCACACAGCTAAGTATATTTTTTAGAATGAGGGCTTATTTGCCTTCATTTACAAACTCTATTGAGTTTGACTTTGCATTCAGTTGATTTTCAAGCTGGATTATGTTCAATCTGGTTTGTTTAAAGTTGATACCGGGTCGATAACGGTAAAAGCGCCCCGTTATTACTCTGAGCAAAATTTTCCATTTCGAGCTGAGCCGAGCCTGACGAGCTTCGAGCCCGAGCCGAGCCCAATAGAATTGTTTTCGAGCCGAGCTCGAGCCTAAAATTCCGAGCTCGGCGAGCTTCGAGCCCGAGCCGAGCCCAATTATACTGTTTCTGAGCCGAGCCGAGCCTGGCCAGGCTCGGGCTCAGCTCGGCTCGTTATCACCCCTACTTGCGATTAACGGTTGGGTTCACCGAGGAGGAGTAGAGGAGGTCGAATTGGAGGCTCCCGAGGCAACGGTAGATGAAGATGCACCAGCTCCTTTGACTATGGAAACCGTGTTTGCGACCATGGTCACTCGTTTTGACAACATAGATGCTTATCTTCGTAGTTCTCATGAGTTGCTTCGTAGCTTGGACGAACGTGTGACATATCTTGAGCGCGATATGCATCTTGTTCGTGGATATCTTTTTCCCTCCTTCATCGCCTCATGACGCATCGAATATTTAGTCTTTTATGCATTATCGTATAACTTTATGGTTTTATTATGACACTTTTTGACTTATTTTGATTTAGGCTTCGGTCTTTGTTTTAGACTTTTGTTATATTCTTTGTTGGATATCTTTTGTCTATGGATTTTATTGTTGGATTTTATATCTTGGATCCTTTTATTCGATGGATGTTATGCTTATTATAAATATTGTGGTTATCTTGCTATTGCTTTTTGGATTATACCATATTGCTCTATTAACGTTTGTTCCTTTTGTAGCTATTTATCCTTTTTGCTATAACAAAAAGGGGGAGAAAATTAACATTAAACAATGTGTTTTCTCAAATTTTTAATCATGTCTTTAAAACTTAAGTTTTTCAAAGATTGCACAAAGATATTTATTAAGGGGGAGCCTATGAGAGGAGATTTGTAAATTTGAAAAAAATTTCAAAAATATTTTTTTACAAAAGGTTTTGTTATATCAAAAAGGGGGAGATTGTTAGACTTATTTTGATTTTGATATAACTTAAATTTAATTTTCAATGACTAATTTGTAAAAATTTGTAAAGTAAAATTCAAGAAATAAATTTGTCAAAAACTCAATTTAATATTGTTAAAATGTTTTGAAAAAGTTTGACTTTGTATCCATATCGAACTATATTTTAAAAGTTAATAAATGGCCAAAACTTGATTTTTTAAAGAAAAGTTTCGAAACCTTCCTTAAGGTTTTGAAACCTTGGCCCTATAACGGCTAGTTTTTACAAATCCCTTCTTAAGGTTTCGAAACCTCTGGTAAAGGTTTCGAAACCTCTATGCAGGTGAGCATTTAATGGTTGGTTTTAATGGCTTCTAACGGCTCCAAAGTCTCTCCAAAGTCTCCCAATAGTTAGAAAAGATCAAGAGCATGTAAAAGGGGTCTCCAAACAGTAATGAAGTAACAAGAAAGTCAATCCAAATTTTCAAGCAATCAAATTCCAACTTGTACTTAATTTTCCCATCTTTCTTGTAAACACTAGAGAGTTCTTCATTGTATTTTATTTTCTAGTTTGCTTATTTGTATTTGTTTTGGGGAAATGATTCAATAGACTTTGGGGTATAAGTCTATTGAATTGTGTAAGGTTACTCCTTATCTTTAAAGGAAAGACAAATTAGTGGATTTGTGGAAAATCCTTAGTGTGGTCACTAAGGTAGTGGATGTAGACTCTAATTAAGGGAGTTGAACCACTCTAATTTCCTTGCATTTTCTACCTTTGCAATTAGTGTCAACCGTTCTTTCAAAAATCCAATTCACCCGCTCTTGGTTTTTAATCGATTGATTGCCACTCTCATCATTCTGCTCCATGGACACATCGAACTCGGTAAAAACTTCTTTGGTCATCTCTTTCTCATAGATTGTGTATGGCATATTGGTCTCGCCTAGCTTTCTACTCTTGAAAGTAATTGGATGATCATCTTTCATCAACAACTCTCCGATGGTAAAGTTTGATGCCTCAGTGTTGATCTCGGATGGTTTGGTGCGATCTGGCAGCACCAACTCTTTCTCACTTCCCTCGGCTTGCTTCAACTCTTCAAGCCTTGGTAGTGCTATCCGATGTGGAGCTTTGGTTGGTGGCATAGCACTCAGATAGGGCTCAATCTCGTGTTTCACCTCATTCTTTGGTGGCAATGCCTTTGGAAAGTTGAAAAGCGTCACGTCTTGGTACTTCTCTAGGACTTGTCCTGCTACCTCTAGGACTTACACGTTCACCATGGTCTCGTCATCATTGGTTGTCTCTTGTGCAATTCCTTAGAAAGACGAATTATTGGCAATATTTTGACCTTTATGCCCGCCTCATGGCTTAGCAGTATGATGCATTGTTGGCGCGGGTTAAGGATACACAAAACATCAGCATATGACAAGACAAGTGCGTTAATCGGATCGAGAAAAGATAAACCAATTACAAAATCGTAACCATCAAAAGGGATTACCATTATGGATGTTTTACCGTTCCAATCTCCAAGTTGAAGATCCACTCCTTTTACGATCCTCGCAATCGACTCTTCCTTAGAATTGATGATTTTGATCCATCTACTTGTCTTCTCTACTAGAAGGTTAAGTCGTTTGGTAGCTTCCTCGGACACAAACAACTCGAATGCACCAGTTTCGACTAGTGCACTCAGCTTCTTGCCAGCAATTACCATGTCCACGAACATAAGTCACTTCTTCTTGTAGAAAGCATGGCCCTCGTCGGACAGTCTTTGTAATGGAAACACTCTACTGATCTGTGATTCTCTCACGGCTTTGTGAACTTGTTTCCCTTTGGCAGCTTCTCGCACATCGACACTTCTCACTCTACTTGCGCTTGTGCTATTCTTTAGACTGTTTGACTTTGTGCAGGCAATTGAAAAACTCGTGTGACCCCTTATAACGGTAACACTCTAGTTGTTCCCCACTTCTTCGCATGTGGGCAACTTAGTTGTTCCTCTCTGGACACATGGTAATCCCATGTGAACCACCACATATATAACACCATCACAAATATAACACTTCAATGGCTTAATCACCACCGCATTCCTTGGTCCTTCCACATCCATCTTTGTTGCCACGATCTTTCCTTCTTGTGCCATCCTGAATGAACGCTTGCGAAATTTGGCTTTAATGCTATAACACCCTAATTTTTTCCCAAATTAAAGAAACCCTAATTTGTTAAATCCCTAAATTGAAACCATAATATTTGGGAATTTAAAATATGTTCCAAATTAAATCTGAGCGGCTAAATTGTAAACTTTTGGTCTTTGGTGGTCAATCTGGGAAACGGGTAGAACCTTGGACCCTTATGTGGTAATTTACCCAAAAGTTAGGGTATAAACCCTTAATGCCTTTTCATCTGCCATTTTCCCCCTTGTTTCAGCTGCACCCATCAACTTTCTCTCAATCTCATGCGTTAACATAAAACCAAAACCCCTTCGCTTTTCTATTTACACTCCGGCAAGGGGTTGTCGGCTTTCATCCACCGATTCGAGACCGCTAACATGTTCACCGCGACCGCGCGACCAAAACCCTCATCTGCCCTTGTCCTTGCGTCGCCGCCCTTCACCGAAAACGGCCGAAGAACTGTTCGAATCACCTTCGTTTGCTTCAGGAATCGTAGAACCACCGTCCCCCTGCCTGCTCTCGTCCGAATCTGTTTGGGTAAGCCTCAGAAGTCTGTTGGTTGCGTGGGTTGTGTGTGTGATGTTCGGAATTTGGGGAAATCGGCAGGAAAAGGGTCGATTTCGGTTACCAGAGTGTGTCCACCGGCGAGCCGCAGCGTCAAGGGTTGTAAACCCTAATAACCAAATCTATGCGAAGAGGGGTATGGGGTTCGACCCTTATGAGCTCAACGTTGGGAGTGACGTCTCCCACGCTCAGATCTAGTAGCGGGCTAAACAGGATCGACGCCTACAAGGGTAACACTATGTAAGATTTCACTACTACTATGCCACAAGCTACTATACAAAAACTAATTAATTCATGTACGCGTGGAACTCGAAGGCTGAGATGCAGGAGGTCGACCAGGCGAAGGAAGAGGAAGAATCTCGGTGTCCGAATCTATGTCACCTAAACGCAAAAGAAATCCGATTCATAAACCAATTTACACAGTTTCTCTCTAAGCATAAATTAATTAAAAAGGCCAAAAATAGCTATTCATGATCGAATTTGGAAAAACGGGTTACGAATTTGGAACCGGGGCGTCGAAAAACATGAAGTTGACTTTGACCCCAAAAAGTCAACGACCAACTGCTGACGTCATTCGATCAGGTCAACGCTAACATCAGCAGCTTACATCATCTCATGCATCAGCAGACGATGTCATCCTAATGTCACACGGTTCGGCCAAACACTAGTTCGGTTCAGTTCGGCTACACTCCAACAGTTCGATCCGGTTTGGGTTAAGTCTAATGGACCGGTCTGGTTTAGGCTCAACAAATCCGGTTCGGCTTGATTACCACCCCGACTTGGGCTCGGTTCAGGCCCTCTTTCACTTGGGTCCACCTCACCAGTTTGGGCTAGATCCCAACACCCAACACACACATCAAGCCCGAACCTCATACCTTTCTTTACATAGATCTGGTTATTAGGGTTTACAACCATTGACGACACGGCTTGATGACAGCCACACCCCGGTGACAAAAATTGGCCCTTTTTCGGACGATTTACCCAAATCTCGAACACCACACACACAACCCACACAACCAACAGACTTCTGAGGCTTACCCAAATGGATTCGGATGAGAGCAGATAGAGGGGACGACGGTTCTACGATTCCCAAAGAAAACGAAGGTGATTTAAACGGTTTTACGACCGTTTCCGGCGAAGGGCAGCGGCGCAAGGACAAGGGCAAAAGGGGGGTTTTGGTCGTGCGGTCACGATGAACAAGTTGGCGGTCTTGAATCGGTGGACGGACGCCGACAACCCCTTGGCCGGAGCGTAAACGGAAAAGCGAAGGGGTTTTTGTTATAGGTTAACGCACGAGATTGAGAGAGAGTTGATGGCTGCGGCTGAAACAAGGGAAAATGGCAAATGAGAAGGCATTAAGGGTTTATACCCTAACTTTTGGGTAAATTACCACATAAGGGTCTATGGTTCTACCCCTTTCACAGATTGACCACCAAAGACCAAAAGTTTACAATTTAGCCACTCAGATTCAATTAAGAATAGATTTTAAAATACCAAAATATTATGGTTTCAATTTAGGAATTTAACAAATTAGAGTTTATTTAATTTGGGGAAAAATTAGGGTGTTACAAATGCCACTTGTCACACGGCTAGAGTCTGGCTAGCAGAACTATGCTACCTTAGTCGATGATCTTTCGTCAAAGACTAAGTCAGCCTTCAAATACTAAGCTAGAATGCTTAGAATGGTGGAAGATTGTGGGAAAGGAGAAGTAAATCGATGGTAAGGAAAACAATGAAGAAACAAAGAAGAAGAATGAAGATAATAACTCTTTACTCAAGTGAAGAATGAAATTTGAATGATTTACATTGGTGAGGGTGAGCCTCTATTTATAGGTGAATCATCTTTCATCTAACGGTCTAAGATGAAGTGATCCAAGGGCTAAGGATCATCCTATGATTCACGCTCTCTATCTATGTAATTATATACATATATTACAAACATGCATAATATGTTGGGGAAGAATCACTCCTATTCATATCCAATCATAGCATGATTGTTACTCTCAAGTTGGTAAGGATGCTTTCCATAATTATTGGTCAAAAGATGAGCTCCATCCATGGGTCTTGGTCTCTTGGGTGGATTGGGCATGGATAGCTAGATAGGCCCGATTTTTTGGTCAAAACCTCATTGACAGCATGGTGGGTGCTGATTTGGGCCCTATGGTCATGAGCAACTCAGAGGGTGCTCGTATGGGCCACATAGTGTGCGTAGAGGGTGCTAACTCGAGCCCTCTGGTTATGGGCAGCACATAGGGTGCTTGAATCGGCCCGATGGTGTACAAGGTGGGTGCGGACTCGATCCCCTCGATCTAGTGCAACACGTGGTGTGCTTGTACATACCCCTTGATGTGCGTCTATCTCGGTCATGGGCTGGTGGCCCGTGACAATTTGCACATATGGAACCATGATGAACACCGGAGGGGGACATAAAAACAATAATAAAATGAGAGTAAGTGTAATTGTTAAATCATCAATTTTAAATTAAATAAAAAATTAAGGTGTTATATATCTAAATTCAAAACCGAAAAGGATATAAGAAGTATGTAAATAAAAATAAGGTCTTGATATATTTAATTTCTAAATTGATAATAACTTAGAAGTATTTAAATACAAAAAAATAGTTTATCTATTTTCAATGATTACAAGACTCTATCAATCGGGTTAGTCCAAGTGGTAAGCAGTTTGGTATTGCTTAAACAAGTCTCGAAGACTTTGTGTATGCATAAAATTTTTGTTGGAAAACTCATCTGCCAAAACCATATGTGGGATGCAAGTGTTTAGGACATCTCAAATCTTGTTATTTTTTCACACCATTTCACTAAAATAATGTATTTTGGTCACTATTCATTCTCCAACCCAACACCATATTCCAAATCTCTATGCCACCATTTGGTGTTGTCTACAGTGTCACACCATATTTAGTACGGAACTGTAACAAAACCAATTTTTTTTTAATTGAAAGAAAAAATCAAAAGGTGTTATAGTACAAAGGTTAGAATTGGTCTTTTTACACCAAAATAATATTAAATATCTTAATTTGTACCATTTTAATACAAAGATTGGAATTAGTCTCTTAATACTTATTTTACTTTCTCACTTTTTACAATTTTTTATATTACTTTTGACACTAAATAGTGTTAGCCTTAGCCATAAACATAAACCTTAACTACTCCAAACTCCCTTTCGTTTCACCAAAGCTAATGATTAGTTTGTATGCCCAAGAATAAAAAAAGCTAAGCTCAAATTCGTCAAGATGAAGGGCTCTCCATTACAGAAAAAGATTGATAAGAAAAGCTACAATCATGATTATATACATAGTTCAGCAGAAACTAAAGTACCTTAAACAATGTAAAATTGGGTTTTCCTTTTTATAAAAATTCCAACCGAACATCATAATTGTTGTTTGTTGATGTTGGGTTACATTGATGACAACTTCATTACTTTCTTGTTTCTCAGTTTCTGAGAAGCAAAAAGACATCAAAACATTGGACAAACATCCATTACATCATACTCATGAGCTTTGCCGTACGGAACAAGCAACCAACTGCGCCCATTGTCTCAGTTTTGTCTTCACCATCTGTGGATTATCACCTTTACACACCAAAAAAATGAAAAAAATCAGAAAAATAAAATAAAATCCAACAAAAGTAGTCCCTCTTACCAAATATCACTATTTCTCTGGTGATTTCAAATTGATAGTCACGTTTTCGATCCTGAATCGTTATTTATTTTTCAACATTTAATATATAATCTATATACTACTTAGATTTCTTTCTATCCATAAATAATGGATATTAAACCCTTAAACATGCTTAATCGCATGCCCTGCTATATATTGTATTAATGACAATACCAACCGAACTATATTGGATTGACATGAATCGTTAATAATTCAGTTAGATAAAAACAGACTGCTCGAATTATATTTTATAAAAAAGTATTGAATTAAGTTGTAATTTTTATTCATATATAGTATGAGACTGATCCAAATTCTATTTAACAATTGAATTTATTACTTACCAGGGCCAAAGATGGCGTGGGGGCAACCTATAGGGAATGAACTGTTTCTGTCACAATCCGATGCAGCTGAAGGAGACGGTGTCGTGTGCTTTGAGATGGCGTCGTTGCAGTTCTTGTTAACAGCTCGGTAAAGGCCAAGAGCAGGCAAAGTATCCGACAAACGTTGATCCACTTCAGGGGAATCAAACCCGAACCCCAACTCAATACATGCCTTGAGCTCGTCAAGGTCTTCGTCTGTCACGCTCTGGGTTCGCCGGTTCTTTCTGTTTCCTTTCTTTCTAAGCCACGCCTCGTTTCGAGTAATGTCCGCTGACCATGATCGCTGCTTGTATAGAGGAATCAGAGGCGGCGACGACGGCGGTTGTAGTGATTCTAGTGCTTGTAGTAGTTTTTCTCGTGGTGGTGGTGGCGGCAAGGGAGGAGGTGGGGAGGGTAGTGGTGGTGGTGGTGGTGCGTGACCGGGATAGGACATGGATTCAGATGCCCCGAGGAGCTCCGGGGAGATCTCGCCTGTCGGGGTGGAGAGCTCTATGGCTGGTGGGGATTTTGGGGTATGTTTTTAGAAGCGAAGAATGAAGGTTAATTAATGGTTGAAAAGATATAAAAGGTGGTGAGATGGTGCCTCGGTGGAATAGAAATCTTTGCTTTTTTGAATTTTTTTTTATATCTTTGCACTTAAAATTTAAGTTTAAGATTAGAGTTTAAAAAATTAGAGTTATGATATATTTTTTAAAATTTAAAATTTACTAATTATGATTTAAAATTTGAATTTAAAATTTGAATTTTTTTAGTATTATGATTACCGAAAATGAATGAGATTTTTTATCCTTCTCGGTGGGGTAGTGGCCTAGTGGGTCAGGTGTTCAAGCTGAGGGCCTTCGGATTGGTAGTTGACTGAGTTACCTCGTAACTGATAAATAAGAAATGAACGTAATATAAAAATAAAAGGGTAAGCCACCCTAAAGCCAATAAATTATGGGTTTGATTTATTTAATCATTAAATAAAATATTTTACCAATTAAGTCACTGAATCAGACAAGTTATCAACATGATTATTGTCGTGACATTTTTGAAATGTTAACCCCTTATATGAATAACCTCTAAAAGACCATCCCTAATTTAAACATTTAATTAATAATTTAAATATTTATAAGTGTTGTCAGAATCAACAAGATCAATTGATTATTTCAATAATTAGTAGTTTAACTGATGACATCAAATCAAATCTAAAGTAAACCACTAAAATATCGAGAATAATAAAAAAAAGGTAAACTACATGAAATATCACTTAATTTTAACATGTGTATCGAAAATATCACTAAACTATAAATCGATATTATTATACTATTGAACTTAAATCTTGGCTTCAATTCAAGTACTCAGTCGTTAACTATATAATAGACAGTTGAAGTTTTGGTAGAGAAAAAATTAAAAATAAAATATTGTACTCAAAGAGTCTCAAACCAAGGACCTCAAAGAATGGAAAGCAAGCACCTAACCACCAAGCCAACTTAAAATCTTAATACGATTTCAACGCTAATAATATAAATAAAAAGCTGCATTTGAACTTAATTTTATTTATCTTATGATATAATTTTATAATATTTTATAATTTATATATAATATTTAAAAATATTGTTTTTATAATATATAATATATATATATAACTAAACACCAAACTCTAAACCACAAACCTCAATACCATGAACTCTAAACCACAAACATCAATGCCATGAACTTTAAACCTCAAATACTAAACCCTAAAGTAAAATATTATTTATAATATATATAACGTTATATATTTAAAATAATATAAATATTACAAAATTATATCAAGAGATCAATAAAATTAAGTTCAATTGTAGTTATATATATTATTAGCGTTAAAATCATATTAAGAATCTAAGTTGGCTGGGTGATTAGGTGCTAGTTTTCCATTCTTGATGTCCTTGGTTCTAGTCTTTTTGAGAGTAATGATTTTTTTTAAAAAAAAATTCCTTTATCAAAACGACGTAATTTTGGTCTATCTTAGACATCAAAACAACTATACCAAAACGTCGTCATTTTAATTTAACGTTTATTATATGGTTAACAATGAAGTGCTTGGATTAAAGTCAAAATCTAAATTTAATAGTATAATAGTATCAATTTATAATTAAATGATATTTTCGATACACATATTAAAATTCAGTGCATTTTGTATAGTTTAACCTAAAAAAACATTGCCACAAAACTAGTGGAACTAATTAAAATTTATTATTACTTTTTAGATTTTATGTATTTATATATTTCTTTAATCATTGTTGAATTGTTTGAATAAGAATCAGTTATCCAATGGTCTGGTTCTTATAACATTAGCATTTATATAAACACCTTTATCAATTTGCATTAAATTTGTTGTATCATAATTCTTAAATTACTTACATATTCATTAAGTGATGAGATTTAAGATGGTCAGCCCCTACCTGATTTTCTCCAAGATGAAGAAATTCGTTAGATAACCCAATTTGCAGGCCATACGACACGAAAGAGTGTCGTTTAGTAAAGGTTCTTCAAAACTTCGTAGATATGGAACTTTCTATATGGAAAAGAAAGCTTACAAAATATGTCAAATATACAAAACTTCCAACAGACTTCCGGGCAATCCACCCAAAATTTGAAGACTAAATTCCAAGTGCAAAACTCAACCGCTTCTGACTTTATTAATTTATCCCAAATCAATTTTACCAACCAATCGAACTCAACAAGTGGTCTTAGTAGAAAAATAAATGATATTCATCTTAAGAGACTCAAGTTCAATCGTAATGTCTGCCTTGTTTCGGCTCTTTATTTTTGTAGGGTGCAGATTTGTTTGCTTTTGTATGTGTGTATCACCGTTAGTTGGGTGCACTCTTTTTCCTCCATCTAGGTTTAGAGAGGTTTTTTAACGAGGACCTTGCTAACGGTTTATTATTATGGATAAATTTATAATTTTCAAAAAAAAAATATTTAAGAACATATACTACTTTATAATCATTTTTAGACTATTTAAAAAAAATACCAACCAATCAAAATTAAATGAAATACATTAATTATCAATTAATCCAACAAGATAAAATATTACTATATCCTAATTAAGATCAAGAATTTAAATATTGACTCTATATATGGAATAAATTAAACTGGGAAATTCAGTACCAAGTTAAAACGACAAGTAATGCTAAAACTGTCTTTTAAACTCAAATAATGAATATATATTGTTTTAAAATAAAAACACGTTAATGAAAATTAATTTTCATCATAAAATTATATTTTAACTTCTCAAAATTTCATAATTTAACTATGCACTCCGAAATATTTTTTTGACTTGGCCTATGCTTTACTCATATCAAAAAATATATTTTTAATAATTATAAAGTGATTATAAGGTAGTATCTATTCATATTTTTCTTAACTTTTGATGTGTCACACACTTTGCAGACAAAACAGATTGAACCCGGTCTCTAGGATGAATAGCGTCATCTTTTTCACTGGGACCATTCGTTGGGTTCATATATATTTTTATTTTCATAAAAAAAAATTAATTCAAAAAATCCATTGGACTGGATCTCCCGAACCGCTTGTTTTAGGGAAAGCAAAACCAATGGATTTAGCCCATTACCAGATGGGCCAACCCATCACTTAAATTTCAGGTTTAAAACTAAAAAAAAAAAGCATGAACAACAAAACTGATTACAAGGTAGTACGAATTGTACCGTCCATTTTTATATTTCGTGTTATTTGAAAATATTTATATTCACGCTCACAATTACTTATATCTGTAATCTTTTCACTTTATTATTTTTTAATTTAAAATTATGAAATCATGAATTTATAATTGATTATGAACATAATTTTTACGTATAAATAATTTAAAATAGTCTCAAGTAAATTATAAAGTAGTATTCTTTTATATTTTTTCTTATTCCTTTGATAATATACATATTTTATAAATAAAATTACTTGAACTCGAGTCTTTTAGATGAACATCATCCTTTTTTTTTATTGTGACCACTCGTTAGATTCAGTTTGAATATATATAATTCTTTAATATATATCTAATATGAATAGTATAATAATCTTATATCTATAAGCTTAGTATATAGTTAATATGCAAGTTGTATTTGTTATGTTTTTAAGAAATTAGCCTCCTCAAAACCCTTGAAGAAACTAGAAATTGCAAAAATGCTCCCAAAAAAAAAAACTAGAAATTGCAAAGTTGTAGTATTCATTTAATTGAAGTCCTCATCAAAGCTAGCAAAAGATATAGGGTAAACTACACAGATGACCATTGAATTATGGGTTTGGTGTTAAAATGATCACTGTATTATTTTTTGGCGCAAATGCACCATACAACTATTTAAATGGTTCCATTTTAGCCACACGCCGTTAAAAAATGAAAAAGTTGACGGAACTGTTAAAAAAATTGGTATAATTACACATTTGGTCCTCTATACAATATATCAATTTAGTCCTAATTTTAATCTAATAAAATAAATAAATTATTCAATAAAATGGTGACACGTGTCACCACCTTATTGGAAGTCTTTAATTATTTTTATTTAATTAATTTAATTAATTTTCCACCTCCAATCAGGTGGTGACACGTGTCACCCAATTGGAGGTGAAAAAATGAGAGCAACAAATTACCCCCATCAAGTTTCGAACCCAGGACCTTAGACTACCCCAGGTTTGTGCCTGCCATTGAACCAAGCCTGCTTTTTTGCTATTGAGTACAACAATTAATATATGGCTTTAATGACTGTTAATGCCCAAAAAAATTAAAGAGAAGAAAGTGCATCTAGAGGGATTCAAACTAAGGACCTTATGGTCCATAGCACATGTGCTTGCCACTACAACAAGTGTATGCCTTGTGATATAAAGTACAACATTTAATATATGTCTTATATAAATTTTAATGCTTGGAAAAAGGGAGGAAATGTAGTTTTAGGAAACTCGAATATAATATTTTTATGATGTATAAAAACATCTAAACCAATTAAATAAATCTAATAACTAAATTGAAGTTAAGAGTATTTTGTATATATTTTAAACTATAGTTAGTGCACGATTTAAAATAATAAAATTAATATTATTTTTTTAATATAAAAATTATTTTAAAATTTTATATTTTAAACTAAATTTAATATATTTTTTAATTCCATATTTATTTTTATAATTTCACGGATATAATCATTGAATTGTTTTTTTTAACTTAATTAATAATTTTAATATTTATTAAAAAATTAATTAAATTATTATATATAATTATATTAAAAAAATTAAAAATTATATTAAATTCATTTAGTGAATTCAAACTCACAAACATAATTTAATATTCTTAACTTTAATTTAGTTATTAGATTTATTTAATTGGTTTAGATGTTTTTATGCATCATAAAAATATTATATTCGAGTTTCCTAAAACCACATTTCCTTCCTTTTTTCAAGCATTAAAATTTAAATAAGACATATATTAAATGATGTACTTTATATCACAAGGCATACACATGGTGTAGTGGCAAGCACATGTGCTATGCACCACTAGGTCCTTAGTTCGAATCGCTCTAGATGCATTTTCTTCTCTTTAATTTTTCTGGGCATTAACAGTCATTAAAGCCACATATTAATTGTTGTACTCATTAATCCAAAAGCAGGTTTGGTTCAGTGGCAGGCACGAACCTTGGGTAGTCTAAGGTCCTGGGTTCAAAACTTGAAGGGGGTAATTTATTGCTCTCATTTTTCCACCTCCAATTGGGTGACACGTGTCACCACCTGATTGGAGGTGGAAAATTAATTAAATAAAAATAATTAAAGACTTCCAATAAGGTGGTGACATGTGTCACCATCTTATTGAATAATTTATTTATTTTATTAGATTAAAATTAGGACTAAATTGATATATTGTATAAATATAGAGGACCAAATGTGTACTTATACTAATTTATTTACCAGTTCCGTCAACTTTTTCGTTTTTTTAACGGCGTGTGGCTAAAATGGAACCATTTAAATAGTTGTGTGGTGCATTTGCGGCAAAAAATAATATAGTGGTCATTTTGACACCAAACCCATAGTTCAGTGATCATCTATATAGTTTACCCAAAGATATATAATAGCTATCGGTTTTTGTAGCCTATGAGCTGCTGCCCTTTTTATCTTTTCCCTGCAAATCACGGATTTGATCTTTTCTGTCATCACCTGAACTTAAACTCCTCTTTTTATCAGCCACGGATCTAATTTCTTTTAAATGTGAGCACAAGTCAAAATATTTTTAAAGGTAGGGTCAAATTATAAAAGTCTCAAATTTTTTAAAGTGAACACATATTATAAAATTTAAAGATTAATTTATAAAAATTAAAATAAAATATAAAAATTTTAAAAATTCAAGATAGACCCTTAAACATGGATCTGCCGCTGTTTTTCTTTCTTTTATTTAATAGTGGATTGCACTGAAAGAGAAAAATATTAAAAAATAATTACACCACAAAATATTAAAAACAGAATGAGAAAAAATAAATACAATAATTTTCAAAGGGTGCAAAAAAAAAATGATAAAATACAAGCCTTTACTTTTTAGAAAACTTGCCGTCTTCTAAATAAAATTCATCAATTATAAATTTAGACCATAAAACTCTATGAATCAAGCATATTTTTCGCTGTAAGTTCTTAGTACAACGGTAAACTACCACAAAAAAATTAAAAAAAATAACAGACCATCAATCATCTTAATACTTGTTATCTGAACGCTAAATTATCATAACAACAAACAATACTATCATAAAAATAGAGAAACTTACAAAAATTACAAACAAACTATCATACAAACAGATGAAAAATAGCGATAAAAGTATATATAATATGACTCTCGCAAAATAAACCAAAAAAATAAACAACAAAAATAAAAAGTAGTAAGTGATTCTTTATAAAAAGAAAAGAATTTTAATTATATACAATGAACGTAAAAATTAAAAATCAATTTGTAGTACAAAAGTTTACCTAGGAAACGATTTTAATAAAAAATAAAACTTAAAGAATTGTTTTTTTAAAAAATAACTTTCTCGGGAAAATAGAAGTAGGGTATAATATATTTTCTGAATCCATAAAAGCAAAGCTATCATTCAGAAACCTACCCTTGATTCCATCCTTATCAGAAGCAGGTGCCCTTTTTAGCCCTCTCCATTCCTAAACTTTATTCATTTTAAAAGGACTTTGAACCGAAAGCTTTCCTTGAAAATGAAGTCGGTAATCATATACTTGGGGGATACCTTTTTCGAGTTAATATTAGATTTCGGCTCCTTTTTGGGGATTTAATTATACAATGAAGCAATTGAATTCCATTTTATTTCTTTGTTTATTGCTAGGCTTTTGCATGTCAATTCCTTCCCCCATATATACCCACCAAAACCAAACTTAGGGTTTAGATCTTTGCCCTACAATGTAATAAATATTCTCCAAGACATGCGTATCTTTCATCTTATAATACTCTCCCCGTCTCTCAAAACTTGTTTTTATTGATTTTTTTACGTAATTTTAAAGAAAAAAAATTGTGTAAAAGATGCGTTGTAAAATAATTAAAAATGACAGTTTCATCTTTGAAAAGTTAAAATTTATTTTTTAGAAAACTAAAAAAGATGGTAGAAAAGGAAATGTATCTAGTAAAAGTTGTTGAGCTTTTCAATGAGACAATTTAAGTGACAATTTTTTTAAAAGGTAAAGGGCCTCGTTAAAAACTCCCTCTAGACCTAAGTAGGAGAAAAGAGTGCCCATAAATTTTATTAATAATAACTGGTAATACAAGTCAACTCAAAGCAAAGTACCAAAAACAATACAATCAAGGGAAGTGCAAACTAGCCTATCCCAAATTTAGCAAGACCATCGGCAAGGAGATTACAACTTCTAGGGATAAGTCTCACAATCATGCCATTATCCCGAATGACCAACTCTAGCTCTGCAATTAAAGGTGCGAAAGCCGACGGGTACCTCATTTTTTAATAGCCAATCCACCACACATTTGCAGTCACTTTCACTAATAACTTTGGAGGTTTTCGCCCATACTAAATCCCGAACTTTGCTGATTCTAACATTAATGGCCAGAAGCTCGGCTAAGGCAGGAGATACTTGCACTACAAGAAAAAGCACTTTTAGTGACAGTGTAAATCGTCACAAAAAGCATTAAATTTTGACACTATAATTTATAGTAATAAACTTTTCAGGTCGTCACATGTCGTCACTAATATCTCCGTTACTAAGACATTTGTGACAATTGTTCGTACTATGGTCACAATTGGTCATTTTTTTGTGTTCATATGTTCGTCACTATTATCATTAGTATTTGTGATAAAATAAATGGTCACAATAAATCCACCTATTGTGACGGTTTTTTTCGAACTAAAAACAAATGTTGTGATAAAAAAAAGTCGTCACACTAATTTTTTGTTGTGTCGAATTTGTGCGACACTGCAAATATCTTTTGTGACAAACTAAGTTATCACAATAAGTTTTTCTTGTGACCAAATATTCGACACTGCAAACATTGACAATTGTGTCGAATTTGTTTGACACTATAAATATCTTTTGTGACCAAAAAAGTTGTCACAAGAAATATTTTTTTTGTGACCAAATGTTAGACACTATAATCATTAGCAGTTGTGATAATATTTTTTGTCATTGAAAATATATTTGTGATAAAGAAAATATGTCACAATAATATTTTTTGTGACTAGATATTCGACACGATATTTATTTAGAAATTGTGATAAATTTAATAGTCACAATAACTTTTTAAAGTATGACCAAATTATTTGACACTAAAAAATAAAATTGTAACAAAAAATCATTATAATAACTATTTTCTTAGATATTTTTTACGTCTAAATATTTAAAATTATTAAATAAATTATCAGTGAATAAAAATATACAATTACCAATATATTTTTTATTTATTAATATTCATCATTTTCTCAACACGGAGACAATTTTTATATTAAAAATAAATAAATCAACTAAAATGTAAAAAATATAAAAATATAAAAAAATAAACTTAAAAATTAAATAGTTCATAATGCATAATTTTAATGGTAAGATATCAATTATCTAAATTAAACTCTAAGTCACGTGCTCCACACCAAAGTTCACTCTTAGGCATTTTCCTACAAAATAAACAATAAGGGAAAAAATAAGTTAATTAATAAAAAAATTAATTGACTATAATAAACTACTAGTTAAAATCAAATTATTTATGTAATTTAAATATTGTACTTACATCGCTGGTTGCAGAATTTGACTGAGATGCATTGGAAAACAGATTCAAAACTAATTGTTCACCTGCTAAACGTGTAAATAACTCTCTTACTTGTTGCAGTTCCATGCTTTGTTTCTCAATAGCCTTTCCTTGATTTATAAGTTCTTCACGTTGAGCTTCTATATTTTTTTGGAGTTCAATGTTGGTTTCCTCTTGTTTTTTTGAAATTCTAGTAAGTCTTGTAACTTCACTTTCTGCACGTCTTTTGGCAGCCTCAGTTTATGCTAAAATGCGACTTTTCACTTGAGAACTAGATGTTATTCCTCCAACACCTATACCACGTGAGTAATTTGACATAGTTCCCAAAACAAGTCCAAAATGCTCCACTAAAAGTATAGGTGCAGATAGAATCTTCTCTTGATTTTTCTCACCCTCTTCTTAAAGCTTATTCTACATCTGAAATAAAAAATAATTATATTTTTTTACAAAAATAAATTTAGTATGAAATAAAAAAACTAACCATTATTTCTTGTTCATTTGGCACAGACGAAGTGCCATTGCGTTTCATGTGTGTGGCCTTCAAAAGTGTTACAACATCAGGCCATTCATCAGAATTTTTATTTTTTAAAAATAATAAAATTTAAACTTAATTAAATATGTTATTCTAAAATCAAATAAAATGGAAGATGCACATGTATTAAATATTTAATTTAAATTTACCATCTCATATACTTTCTGAATAATTGATTTTGTGCCAACAATTGACCTAATTTATTGGTGTCCTCTATTCACTTTGTTTCGATCAGTCTGAGCCTGCAATATGATTAAAACGTTAGTTTTATATAACATAAATAATAAAAGTAAAATTTATTATATAAAAATACTTTAAATTTATTTGTACTCCATTTATGGGCAACCAACCATTCCCAATCATTTGAATCCACATCATTTGGACATTCATTGCTTTTGAGATAGTGACGATATAAATGATATTGACGATTCTTATACTGAGCTTGCACTTGTTTCATCGCATAAGAATATACATCATCCGAAAAATTAAATTTATCCTAAAAATCAAATAATAAATATAAATATAAAAATTTTAAAAATAAATTATCATCACCTATATTGTAAGAAATATATTTATGTCCACGCATATTAATAAAAAATGCACATTGAAAACTATACCTTTAAGATGAGCTACAATGTCTTAACTTCATTTTCAAGAATTTTTTTCCAACTTGTGACTCGAATAGCGCATGTTGTCGAACACAGCTTGTTACCTCCGCTTTGAAAAGGCTAGCATGCTTACCACATACCTTATTGTATGGAGGGGGAAATTGAATATCAAGTTCTTTATCTTTGGCCTTCTTTTTTGCAAACTTTGTATTTTTAGTAGGTCCTCGTCCCCTTTTCTTAGAAATGTGATGCTCTCTCTATATATAAATATAACTATAAATATAAAATATAAAATCACATAACCATATTTATAATTTGAAAATCAAATTTAAATCGAATAACCTGTGGAAGTAACAATTGGTGCTTCTTGGCCGATGTTATTGTCCGAGTTCACAAGTGCATCTTGTTGATTAGGAAGATTTAATAGCTGATCATCATTTCCAACATGACCAGCCTCTTGTTGATCAGAATTGAACAAATATATATGCCGTAAAATATTAACCATTTTGTACCTACAATTTTTATAAAAAAATAATGTTAAATAGTATTTCTGCATTGAAACAAAAGACAAATATTATAATAAAACTTTAAAAGCAAGCAGAATTATTAATCCTCAAATATTCACAAAGTAAACAAAAAAATAACAAAATAAAGTGTATATTCAAAAGCAGTAAACTAAGAAATGATCAATATTTTAATTATGTTAATAAAAAACGAACAACAATTTTCAAGAATATAATACATATAAAAATAAAAAAATACTCAAATTTAATGTTATGAACATGGTAAACTAAGAAAATGTAATTTAGTTGAATAGGACTAAAAAATACTGCTCTTGAACCTTCACGTTTTCAATGTTTATAAACATGGTCAATATTATAAACAAGCACTACTAAAAAATGGTCAATATTATAAACATGGTAAACTAAAAATCGAACAACAATTTTTTATTTCAATTTCCAGTAAACAAACAATTTCATACAACAACAAATTTCAAGGGAGGGAAAGTGATCATAATAATATGATCTGTTGATTATTAAAATTAAAATTAAAATTTTTCACATCCATAACAGAAGATTAAAAAACTTTATAAAACATCAATTTCATTCAACTTAATTAAATATGTTATTCAAGGGGATTTGAAGAATTAAAAACGAAAATTTGCGATTACTTTTTAATTTCATACAACATCAAATTTTTTCTTTTAATTTGTATGTTCCTAAACACTATAATAGAAAATTATAATTGGTTAATTATTAAACACTACAATCAAAATAACTACATACACGACACCAAATCAGTAAACACCACAAACAATACAAAATCGATATATAGTCAATCAAATAGCTATGAAAATATAATCAGTTGATGTAACCCCCTCGTCCCAGTCTGGTCGACTGACCGGTCCGAGTAGGCTACACGGGGAAAACCGATGTGAAACCCGTTAAGGTCCCACCTCGGTTAGCAACCCTAGAAAATTTCTTTTTATTCTATCTTGTCTAAAGGCACATTTATTTCCTAAGTGATCACGACAGCGGAAAACATCACGAGATAGAAGCAACCCAACCAGAACAATACATTAAACAACCCAATTTAAACTTACAAGGCATGCCGTATCGATACACCAGTTAAGGGTATCGATACGCCTTGACCAAGTCAACTGCCTTCAGTCAACACAGGAAGACCGTATCGATACAGCCCAAAGGTTGTATCGATACACCCCTCTCGGTCAATATCTCGCGGTCAACGAGACGAAACCGTACCGATACGCCTAGAGCCCGTACCGATACGCCAAAGACTCGTGAAAATCTTAGAATTTCAGTAAGTTTTGGGCGTATCGATACACCCCCGAGTGTAACACCCGTGTTTTGGGGTTAGGAGTTAGTCTGGTTAGTTGGTCTGAGTCGGTAAAATTAATTTTAATCAAATTGACCTTAGTGTGAGCAAATTGAATTTAGAAAGAAAGGGAGGGATCATTTTGGTAATTAAACCAAAATAAAAATAAACACCACCTTATCTATCATCTTTTCTCATTTCTTCTTCTTCTTCACCGTATAACCATCCCAAATTCTCTCAAACTCTCTTTACTATTCCCTTTGATTTCTTCATCAATTCAAGGGGTTTTTGAAAGGTAATTATGTTTTCTTAATCTCTTCTTCATCCTCTATCTATCTATAGTCTTAGATTTCAAAGTTATGGAGTTTTGAAAATTAGGGTTCATATCAAAGTTTGGGTTTTTAAGGGGTTTTTCATCTTGTTTTGATAAATTGAGTTGGGGCTTTGTTTAATCATGTTAAAATACACATAATATGTTAAAATGAGTAATTTTGGGTAAAAATCCGAAATGGGTATTTATGGCCATTTTTGAATAGTCTAAAACTTGAAATTTGGTGAGTTTTAGAGTTAGGTTGAAGGGCTGATGGTATATGTATGTTAGGAAAGTGTTTTGGGACCATTTAGGTGTCATCTGGATATTTAAAAATGGTATTTTCTGCTGGGTAAAATAGGAGTACGAAAATGGAAATTTTGGTGAATTGCATGGGTTGAAAATTGTTGGAGCTTGGCTTGCACCTATGGGTTGATGTTGTGGCTGAATTTAGCAATTATTTGTGAGTATGAGATGTGTTGGAAACTTGAGTTTTCATCAAGGTTATGGGCTGCTTGAATTAGATAAAGTTGGGGTTTGGTCATGACTTAATATGTTGAGTTTGATATTTGAATTGGTATTCCGGGTTAGCTACTTTGATGTTGAGTTGATTCGAGGTTGTTTTACTTGTGTTGAGATGTTTAGAAGCGAGGTTTTGAGATGGTGAAGCCTTGGGAACAAATCTGGAAATTGAAGGCCATGGTTGCTTGGTGTTTAAGCTTGGATGTGGAGGTGAGTGGTTAAAATATTTTAAATGGTATTGAGCAATTGGTTCGAGCATGTGGACTAGGTTGAGATTGGTAGACTCACCTAGAGTTAGGATTAGGGTGGTAGCCTAATCCTAAGCTTTAGTTAGAGACATTGGATGATCTCTTTAATTGATGTTATGCCTCATGATGATTTGTGTATGTATAATGTGTTATACATGTTGTTGGGGCATGATTTAATGCATTGTTATATGCATGTTGTTGAGATATTTGATGTTGAGTTTAATATGAAGTAAGATGCCATATTATGACTCTGAACATCAAAGGTTGTGGAATTTGATTAATATTGGCACTAGTATGCTTGGGTACAATGATCGATCATTAGGATGAGTGTGCACACAAATTGAGTCAAAACGTACGTGGCCTTGGTGGCGTTAAGGCACCAAGGAGGAGTACGGTGATGTAATATTCCACCGGAAATTTATATATATTCTACGTGGCGATGAGTGGAATCCCGTTCGTAGGGCATGTGGCGATGAGTGGAATCCCGTCCATGCAAGGCCGGTGATGAGTGTAATCCCACCGAGGTAAGGTTGATGTTGGAAAATGCGTTCCAACATGTTATCCGCGTATTCGAGTCATAGCTAGGTGCCAATATGAGAAAGCATGTTTATGCCAATATGAGATTATGCAAACATGCTAATATGAATTGATATGTGTATCAATGTGTTATGAAATGTGTTTTCAAATGTGAAGCGATATATGATGTGATTAATACATATGTTATGTATTGAGCCTGTTGAGCATGACATATTAATGAATAATTGTGCATGCATCATCTATGTTTATGGCTCATGTGGATCGAAGGTAAAATCATGTATAACATCATGATAGTTGCTCGAGCTTGGACCCTGCATTGTCGAAGGTTTGTTTAATGAGCTTACCCTCACTAAGCTTTTATGCTTACACTCTCTTTTGTTCGACAATGCAGATAAATAGCTTGTGGGTGGCAAGGGCAAGGAAAGGTCTCCAAGTGTTGCTTTTGGTGAGCTCAATGTATGATTTATAAATTGAAAGATTGTAATAGTAAAGCAATGGGATAGGTGTTGTTGTTTTTGATGCTTTGATGTGTGTTAATTTGGTTTGGCACTTAGATGCCTTGTTTGATTTGTAAACATCACTTATGATGCATGCCTTGATGAATGCTTGAGTGATGTATGTTTGGTAGATGTTTAAATTGCTTATCATGTGTGTGGGACATATGCCTTGTGAGGATGCCTAAGTGTATGGATGTTGAAGCATGAGACTTTATGTGCTTGTTTGCCTTCTTTTGATCGAATGCATAATTTTCCTTGGTTGATTAAGGTATGCTCATATTGAGTATCACGTATGAAAGGTTCTTAATGTATAATTTACCATGTATGTTTGATGGTTCATATTCATGTTTTGAGTATGTTGGAGTACGTTTAATCTAGGACGTATGCATCTAGGCTTGGGTGGCTGGTGTTGAGTGCCTTTGCCTCTTTTAAACTTATATGTATGAATATGTATGATTCTAATGTGTTTATATCATTGAAAGTCATTAGAATGAAGCAAAATATGCTCCCCTGCATCTAGGTTTCGAAACTAGGGGTAAAGTTTCGAAACCTTTGCAAATTTTTGGGTTCTAGGGGCTACTGGAGGCCAAAGTTTCGAAACCTTTGGACAAGGTTTCGAAACTATGGTCAAAGGTTTCGATTGGGCATAAAATTTGAGGTTTGAAAGCTTTACGTTTTAGTCCTGATTCTCGTATGTGCAATTGCTTGAGTTTGAGATGTCCGTTTGAGTTGAAATTTGGCAGAGAGGCATGAAACATGACTAATTTCATAATGGTAACTTAAAATTTGGTAAAGTCTTCTTAATTTCCAGAATTTACAAATTGGTCCCTAAATTCGTATTTTGTTCAATTGAGTCCCTTATTGTTTTCCGATTGCTGTGATTTTTGAGTATGCTTATCTCAAGAGTATGCCTAGGTTTAATGTGCATCTAGACAAGTTTAAAAAGAAAAAAAAAGGTCGTTAATCAAGGTTGACTTTCGGGTTGACTTTGGTTTTCCCCGTATAATCTTCGTAGTTCGGGTCAGCCGTCTAGGCCGGGCTACGGGGGTTACATTAGTTGGCATCAGAGCTTAAGGTTTCCGAAACCTTGGGCAGGTAAGTGAAGTAAGTTGTGTTTTATGATTGATATGCACGGTGTTTGCTTATCATGTAAGCACGTTGCTTGTTATTCGAGTATGCTGTAATGAATGATTGCTTGCTTTGTAAGTATGATTGCTTGTATGACAAGTATGTTGGTTGTTTGTTTAAAAGCATGTTGCTCGTTACCGTGTATGTGGTGATGTGTGATTGTTTGATGGAGAAGGTATGTTGTTTGATCGTACGCATATGTTTGCTTGTTTAGCAAGTATGCCTTGTAATATGCATGATTGAGCATGTATGTGTGTTGAGTTGCTTGAAGCATGTTGAGTAGAGTCCCATTGCTTCTATTACATCGGAAAAAGAGATTTTAAATGAGGAAATCATACTTGAGCCACTTGGACCTTTTCCTTTGCTAACCCAGTTTGTATGTTAATGTGTTGTTGTTGTTGTTAGTTTATTACTTTTTGGTAAGTTTGAGGCCAAGGCGTGGACTGTGAATCGGTAAGTGGAAAATGTGGGTTCTGAAAATGTGAATGATGTTGAGGGAATTCATCGCTTTAGTCAGGGAAGTATGGTTGTACCAGAGTTGAGGTACATTTTTTTTGACTGAGTTAGTGTGTATGTGGGTTGGTTCCTGTTGATGAGGAACGATGTGATCGGTTCTGGTGATAGTGGTGAAAGAGGTGACGACCTATGAGTGGGAGTCAGAGTATTATCAATGATATAGTAGGTAAGCCCTTGGTACATTATTAAGTTTGTTTCCTCTGGTTGGTTCTGAGTCTGCACTTCTGTATATTGTTAGCAAGCATGCAAGTTTGAATGTGCCGATGAGGTGTCAGAGGTAGGTATGAGTACCTTAGTTCTTTGGGGCGAGATCAGGGTAAGGGTCTCGTTTGTGTAATCTGAAATTCAGAAATGCTAGTTGGTGATCGTTGGGATTCAGCCTATGGTTTTCATACAAGACAGTCGTTCAGTGTCCGTGAGTGGAAATCAATATGTGTGATTGGGCCAGTGTGCGTCTGAGTTGTCTTCCAGCGAGAAGGAGAGATGAAGTTACTTCCGATATAGTTGAGCCGAGAAGGAAGTCTTGAGCTTTAAATTCAGATTGTTTGGTAGTGGGATGTTATGAGTCGTCAAGACCGATGTTACAGAACAAGTTCAAGCATGATTGTTTGTGTGTGATTAGAACTGCCTTTTGAAGTTTCAAGATGCTCTAAGAACAGTCTAGAAGAATCAGATGTTGTTGAAGAACCAGTTTGAAAACAAGAGGGTCGAAGACTATCAGCTGTGCACATGTGTAGTTGCAATTTCCACGGATACTTCCTTTTGTGTGAGCATGTAAGAAAATTTGATGTACGTGTTGAGACCTTGGAAGTAGGGACACATGTGACTAGACCTTGTGGTGAGATAGTGGTGGTCAAAAAAAAATGTGCAGAAGATGTTTGTTGATGGTTCAGGGTTATGTGTATGCAGTAGATGTGAAGTGATCGTCTTCCTACAGTTTTGAGGTACGTTTTGACAAGGTTTGGTTTGAAGAGCACAGAGTTAGTGTATACGTTGAGACAAAGAGAGAGTTGCCTTGAAGTTGCAGATTCCTGTGTGACTGTAGTAGTAGGTGAGGAGGTGAACTTCTTGTCGAATGTTGATCCAGCTGTGGAGGTCGAAGATTTATTGAGTTTAGATGGCAGGCTTGCTTACCAAGTGTAATGAATTTGATTTTGAATGAAGATTAGACCGCAGAAGGTTAAAATGGTTTGTGATTCTTCCTAGAATTGTTTGGAAGAATTGCCTGGTTTGTCTCCTGACAGAGAAGAAGAGCTTATTATTGATACCGTCTCCGAGTTTGCTTCTGCTTTGATTTTTCCGTGTCTTATAGTTCCCGAAAGAATTGAGAGTGTTGAAGAATCAACTATGATGTTTGTTAGACCATAGGTTCATTAGGCCTAGTACGTCATATTAGAGGATGACAACACAATTTGTGAAGAAGTGAGAGTGGCAGTACGAGGATGTGGTTAGATTCAGACAGTTGAAACCAGTGGCAGTGAATGATTAGTATCCGTTTCCAAGTGTCAGCGATTTGTTGATCAATTAGTGGGTGCTTCAGTCTTTCCGAAGATTAATTTGAGATCCAATTATTACCAGTTGGAAGTGAGAAAAAAATTGAAGTAATGAAGACAGCTTTTGGGGCAATATATGATCACTTTGAGTTCCGAGTTATGCCGCCTCGCTTGACTAGTGCGTTAGTTACCTTATAGAGATATTGAGCAGAATATTTTCCCGAGTTCCTTGATCAGTTGTACTTGCTTCGAAGAATTGGGGACAAGCTTGTGTAGTAGGAAATATGCAGTATGTATGTACGTATCATCTGAACTAAAAAAAAAATTGAAGACTTAGGAAGAGTTGCAACTTGAAGTGCATAAAGTGTTAGAACTGCTTGAAGACTGTAAAATCGGGATTGAGTACCATCTGAAGAGAGAGTTAATGCAGTAAACGATGCTCCGAGTTGTATTTGTTGTTAGATTAGTAGTTGAGTTGCGAGTTGTAATTGCCGAAATTCAGTTTACCGAAGGATAACAGTTTTGTGGCCGAGTTTCATGTTAAACCTACATTGAGTCAGAGTGTTTGAGGAGAAACAGTTGCAAGACAAATTCTTGGCACCTCACGTGCAAGACATTGTGAAAAGAAGATTTCAGAATATATTTCATAAAGGATAGAGTTTGCATTGTTAGAGACAAGATAGTTGTACCGATTGACATAGTGTTTTGAGACGTATTGTGTTGGCCGAAGCAAACGGCAGTTCATTTGTGTTGCATCAGAGTAGTATGAAGGCGTATTGTGGGTTGAAGATGAGTACCTCCGGATTGAGATGATGTGTAATATTGTTCAGTATGAGAGTAAGTGTGAAAAGTTGTCAGCATGTCAAGACCGGACGTCATTCTTCTTCTAGTGTGTTATATCCGTGGAAGATTCTTAATGAAGATGGGTAATAGAGATTCGAGGTTTCAACTAGATTATTTTTGAAGACGTTTGTATAGTGGTGGGTTATCTGTTGAAGTCTGATGGTCAGATAGAGAAAGTTATGAGTCGAGTGTTCAAACAGTGTTGTATGAGATTGTGAATTGGGTTAGTTCAGATGTTTATTTGTTGCGGTTACCACTAGAGTTAGAAAGGGGTTGGTGATGTGACTTGGGTATCTATGATTCGGGAATGTGAGTCAGATCTATTCCGTGCTATGTTTATTGAAGAGATTGAGATGAGTTGAAATTGCGTGCAACGAAAAAAAAAATCAGTTGAGATCTTAGCATCAGATATCTATAGACCTGTGGTAAGTATACCAAGTTGGTGAGTATGTTGTGGTAAAAAGGAAAGTGTGGAGTAGCATGCTCCCGTGACTCTTTATGTTCGATGAATTTCGGGGACGAAATTTCTTAAGTGGGGGAGAGTTGTAACACCCGTGTTTTGGGGTTAGGAGTTAGTCTGGTTAGTTGGTCTGAGTCGGTAAAATTAATTTTAATCAAATTGACCTTAGTGTGAGCAAATTGAATTTAGAAAGAAAGGGAGGGATCATTTTGGTAATTAAACCAAAATAAAAATAAACACCACCTTATCTATCATCTTTTCTCATTTCTTCTTCTTCTTCACCGTATAACCATCCCAAATTCTCTCAAACTCTCTTTACTATTCCCTTTGATTTCTTCATCAATTCAAGGGGTTTTTGAAAGGTAATTATGTTTTCTTAATCTCCTCTTCATCCTCTATCTATCTATAGTCTTAGATTTCAAAGTTATGGAGTTTTGAAAATTAGGGTTCATATCAAAGTTTGGGTTTTTAAGGGGTTTTTCATCTTGTTTTGATAAATTGAGTTGGGGCTTTGTTTAATCATGTTAAAATACACATAATATGTTAAAATGAGTAATTTTGGGTAAAAATCCGAAATGGGTATTTATGGCCATTTTTGAATAGTCTAAAACTTGAAATTTGGTGAGTTTTAGAGTTAGGTTGAAAAGCTGATGGTATATGTATGTTAGGAAAGTGTTTTGGGACCATTTAGGTGTCATTTGGATGTTTGAAAATGGTATTTTCTGCTGGGTAAAATAGGAGTACGAAAATGGAAATTTTGGTGAATTGTATGGGTTGAAAATTGTTGGAGCTTGGCTTGCACCTATGGGTTGATGTTGTGGCTGAATTTAGCAATTATTTGTGAGTATGAGATGTGTTGGAAACTTGAGTTTTCATCAAGGTTATGGGCTGCTTGAATTAGATAAAGTTGGGGTTTGGTCATGACTTAATATGTTGAGTTTGATATTTGAATTGGTATTCCGGGTTAGCTACTTTGATGTTGAGTTGATTCGAGGTTGTTTTACTTGTGTTGAGATGTTTAGAAGCGAGGTTTTGAGATGGTGAAGCCTTGGGAACAAATCTGGAAATTGAAGGCCATGGTTGCTTGGTGTTTAAGCTTGGATGTGGAGGTGAGTGGTTAAAATATTTTAAATGGTATTGAGCAATTGGTTCGAGCATGTGGACTAGGTTGAGATTGGTAGACTCACCTAGAGTTAGGATTAGGGTGGTAGCCTAATCCTAAGCTTTAGTTAGAGACATTGGATGATCTCTTTAATTGATGTTATGCCTCATGATGATTTGTGTATGTATAATGTGTTATACATGTTGTTGGGGCATGATTTAATGCATTGTTATATGCATGTTGTTGAGATATTTGATGTTGAGTTTAATATGAAGTAAGATGCCATATTATGACTCTGAACATCAAAGGTTGTGGAATTTGATTAATATTGGCACTAGTATGCTTGGGTACAATGATCGATCATTAGGATGAGTGTGCACACAAATTGAGTCAAAACGTACGTGGCCTTGGTGGCGTTAAGGCACCAAGGAGGAGTACGGTGATGTAATATTCCACCGGAAATTTATATATATTCTACGTGGCGATGAGTGGAATCCCGTTCGTAGGGCATGTGGCGATGAGTGGAATCCCGTCCATGCAAGGCCGGTGATGAGTGTAATCCCACCGAGGTAAGGTTGATGTTGGAAAATGCGTTCCAACATGTTATCCGCGTATTCGAGTCATAGCTAGGTGCCAATATGAGAAAGCATGTTTATGCCAATATGAGATTATGCAAACATGCTAATATGAATTGATATGTGTATCAATGTGTTATGAAATGTGTTTTCAAATGTGAAGCGATATATGATGTGATTAATACATATGTTATGTATTGAGCCTGTTGAGCATGACATATTAATGAATAATTGTGCATGCATCATCTATGTTTATGGCTCATGTGGATCGAAGGTAAAATCATGTATAACATCATGATAGTTGCTCGAGCTTGGACCCTGCATTGTCGAAGGTTTGTTTAATGAGCTTACCCTCACTAAGCTTTTATGCTTACACTCTCTTTTGTTCGACAATGCAGATAAATAGCTTGTGGGTGGCAAGGGCAAGGAAAGGTCTCCAAGTGTTGCTTTTGGTGAGCTTAATGTATGATTTATAAATTGAAAGATTGTAATAGTAAAGCAATGGGATAGGTGTTGTTGTTTTTGATGCTTTGATGTGTGTTGATTTGGTTTGGCACTTAGATGCCTTGTTTGATTTGTAAACATCACTTATGATGCATGCCTTGATGAATGCTTGAGTGATGTATGTTTGGTAGATGTTTAAATTGCTTATCATGTGTGTGGGACATATGCCTTGTGAGGATGCCTAAGTGTATGGATGTTGAAGCATGAGACTTTATGTGCTTGTTTGCCTTCTTTTGATCGAATGCATAATTTTCCTTGGTTGATTAAGGTATGCTCATATTGAGTATCATGTATGAAAGGTTCTTAATGTATAATTTACCATGTATGTTTGATGGTTCATATTCATGTTTTGAGTATGTTGGAGTACGTTTAATCTAGGACGTATACATCTAGGCTTGGGTGGCTGGTGTTGAGTGCCTTTGCCTCTTTTAAATTTATATGTATGAATATGTATGATTCTAATGTGTTTATATCATTGAAAGTCATTAGAATGAAGCAAAATATGCTCCCCTGCATCTAGGTTTCGAAACTAGGGGTAAAGTTTCGAAACCTTTGCAAATTTTTGGGTTCCAGGGGCTACTGGAGGCCAAAGTTTCGAAACCTTTGGAAAAGGTTTCGAAACTATGGTCAAAGGTTTCGATTGGGCATAAAATTTGAGGTTTGCAAGCTTTACGTTTTAGTCCTGATTCTCGTATGTGCAATTGCTTGAGTTTGAGATGTCCGTTTGAGTTGAAATTTGGCAGAGAGGCATGAAACATGACTAATTTCATAATGGTAACTTAAAATTTGGTAAAGTCCTCTTAATTTCCAGAATTTACAAATTGGTCCCTAAATTCGTATTTTGTTCAATTGAGTCCCTTATTGTTTTCCGATTGCTGTGATTTTTGAGTATGCTTATCTCAAGAGTATGCCTAGGTTTAATGTGCATCTAGACAAGTTTAAAAAGAAAAAAAAGGGTCGTTAATCAAGGTTGACTTTCGGGTTGACTTTGGTTTTCCCCGTGTAATCTTCGTAGTTCGGGTCAGCCGTCTAGGCCGGGCTACGGGGGTTACACCGAGTATCGGTACCCTAAGCCAATTCTGAGTCCCAAAGTGTAGGACCGTATCGATACGGCCCTTAGGCGTATCGATAATCCCTGCACTGCAAGACTCCAAATTGCAGCAAAAGACCCTCAATCAAGACTCTAGATGCATCTTAAGACTCTCCTATCCACATTCAAGCATTCATACAACATTTCACGACCAAGAACTAGCATGTAGAATAATTTAAGGGAACAACAAGGCATACACCACAAAGCATTCATACATAGATGGATATTCCATTTCAAGCATACTCAAAAGCTTAAAAGCCAAAAGGTTCATGCCTTCACACATAAGGTTTACATGCTTATCCAAAAACAGCATATAGCATCCAAACATGACCATACGTCATAAGCATTTAACCAAGACATAACATGGTTACAAATCCAAGCATAGCATAAACAACATTCAACATCTATGAGTCATACAACGCTCATACAAGCACATAGCAACCCCATTGCTAAACTACTACATTATTTACTAAACCATACTTGAGCAACTACAAAAGCTTGGAATGCTCCTTTCCTTGCTCCTTGCTAACTCCACGCTAATGATCTACATTGTCGAAAATGAGAGCGTAAGCTAGAAGCTTAGTGAGGATGCTCTAAAACCAAAAACAACGACAATACAGGGTTCAAGCACATAATCCTTAACATCATACACAACATGCATAGGCACCAATATAGCAATCTAGCTAACAACACAGGAGACAATAAGATGGCATCTTACTTCATATTAAGCTCAACAAGATAAGGCAATTATCTAAACAACATAACCACATGATCAAGTATATTGGCCACTATTAGTTTACTCGGATATGCGGATTACTCTCAACAACAACATTACCTCGGTGGGATTACACTCATCACCGGACCTCGCATGGATGTGATTCCACTCATCATCATATGCCCTACGGATGGGATTCCACTCATCATCACGTATAATATAAACATTTCCGGTGGAATATTACATCATCGTACTCCTCCTTGATGGCTTAACGCCACCAAGGCCACGCGCGAATTTGACTCAACCGTGTGCACACTAATCCTAAAGATCGATCATTTATACCCGATAAGTTAACTAGTGCCAATTATACTATTAAAACCACATCATGTCAACCATCAAGCATATCACATAGCCATCATCTCACACAATCAATGTATACTCACTACAACAAATTTGCTTATTTGTGGCATCTAAAATATTGTCACTAAAAGTTACATTTATGTCACTATTTGTCATTTGTGTCGTAAAATGCGATGTCACGACATTCGTCACGTTAGGCGCGTCGCTAAAAGTTAATCATGACGATGTATTTTTTCGTCACCTATTGTCGAACATATAGTGACGTTAATGCATGGCGTCACCTATAATTTTTTATTTAGTGACAACTAGTTACGTCACCGAATGATATAAAATTTTGTCATGAATCATTAGCATCGTCACCAATAATACCATAAAACCATTATATATGTGACGAAATAAAAGTTGTCACATTTTTAGTGACGTAGTATATCGTCACTTAATAATAATATTAACAACGATAATGCATTATGTCACTTTACAATTTATATTCAATGGCGACTAGTTACGTCACTGAATTATTTAACATATCGTTACTGATAATTCTTATCGTCACAAATAAAGAACCAACTTCTACTTATAGGTGACGAAAAAGATATCGTCACATATTTAGTGACATAATATATCGTCAAATAATAATAGCATGAATGACAATAATACATAACGTCATGTTATAATTTATATTAGATGACAGTTAGTTACGTCACCAGATTATATAAGATTGTGTCATTGATGACCTGTATCGTTAGAAATAATGCATTAAAATCAACATATTGGTAACAAAAGAGATATTGTCACATTTTAGTGTCATAATAAAACTTTACCAAATAGTATTTTGAATGACGATTATGCATAACGTTAAACTTTATCAATATTCTAGCGACGAATAAAATTGTCACATAGTTAATGACGTAAAATGTCCTCACTAAAATTGTAAATTAGAAATTCCACCTTATAATTAATTTTTTGTGATAAAAAATCAGAATAATAAAACAAAATTATTTATACTAAAATATAACATAATTCATTTATTGCAAATTTGTAAAAGTAAAACAAGAGTTCACTAAAAAACATAATAATACCATTTTTATAATAAAACACTTTATTATTCAAAGGAAATAAAAAATAATGCGACCATAATGACTTGTGGAATCACTTGTTGCAGAAATCTCAATCCAAATTTTGTGTCGGTTGTGATTCTGTTGATGATGAGTTCGTGGCATCATTTGAAGCTGCAAAAATAGTTAACATATTAATTATCATAATTATATAATTATATTTATTTAATTAACTATATTGTTTACCTGAAGATTGAAGTGAAGGCACTTGAATTCCGGCAGCTAACAAAGCAGATCTCATAGCTTCCATTTGAGTTTGAATTATTTCAAAATTTGACTTATAGGCATTAAGTTCATCTTCCTTATTCTTCAAACTCTTTTCTAAGTCGATTGTATTTGCACTTGATTTTTTCTTAGGCTTGGGCCCATAGCCAAGCCCTAGAATGTATCCCGACCTTGTACCAAGCACCTCATCCACTATATCATCAGTAGTCTTAGGCTCAGCTCCTCCTTCAACTAGAGTTGATTGTAACTCTACCATTTTCTCCTAAAAAATCATTCATAAGTAAATGATTCTTATATTAGAATTGCATTGTAACACTGTTTTTGTAAGGTCTTACATAGGTTGTTTGGGCATTAGATGAGGTCCATCTTTTTTCATTTGAATAATGAGTTGCCTTGAAGAAATCTATCCTATTTGGTTCTTGATCATCCTTACGCTACAAGAGTTCAAAAATAATAATTAGGTTTGAAATAAAAACAATAATATTTTTAATAAATCTCAAAATTGTACAACTTACCATAGCATATCGACTAGCGACAAAAGCTCGAGATCCTTGGTTATGAGGAAACTTGACATTTCTTCTGACTCTTGCATTTATCTCACACCTCTTCTGCAATTATAAACATATATAAACATCATTTATAGTGTTTTAAATAAATAAAAACGTAACATTCTAGCAATCACAAAAATCAAAATGTAGAAATCATACCTGATATTGAGGATCACTGAATAAATCACAGAGTTTCTCCCAATTTTCTTGTGTCAAGTTATATTTTGTCGGCTTATTTTGACGTGCAACAACTGCATTTGGGAATTTTTTAAAGTGCAAATGAACCTAATGCCGATGGTTTCTTGACAATTTTGACATAATTGACTTGACAGAGGTCTTCACATAATCATCATCCAACTTCATCTCAAACTTTGACTAAAAATAAAATAATATATAATTAGATAGATTAAGTACATAAAATAATAAAAATTGAAGAACAATAAAATAATTAAACTCACTTTAAGTCTCTCCAAGGCATGAACTTTACAATTATCCTTCATATCTTTCCATTTTGTGGGTATCGGAGTAAATTGTCGAGAAATAATTCCGATTTCAGAAGATAGTTTAGCTGATTGAACTACATCAGTAGGTCGACCCTTGCCCTCCGCTATCTCTACTAACAATTTATTCCCACCTTTAATGAGATTTTCTAGTCCTTTACCTCGACTTGGTCCTCGAATTCTCTTTTGTGATACATTGACTGATTCTATAAAATAATAAATAAATAAATTATAGCTTATTCGTATGCCATTGTTACTACTCAATCCTAAATTTCAATTTATTTATTTAAGTGGAAACAATATTTACCTGAATTTTCAATGGTTGTATCTGGATCAATGTCATCATGAGCATGATTTGGAGCATCATGAACTTGTTGAAGTTAACGTTCTTGGGTTCGATTTAGTTCATCAATGACTTGTTGAGGATCAACTTCTTGGGTTTGATTTGAACCATCAAAGACTAATTGAGGTTCTTGAATTGTTCGCCTATCTTTTTGTGTTGGAACGAGATTACCGATCAATTGAGTTCGCTTATTTTTTTTGACTAATTTACCTGGCGCCATCCTGAAACATAGAGAAAACCATTATGATTAATATATAGAATAGAAAGATTATCATCAAATATTGTTACTTTTCTAATTTACATCATCAGAGTACAAAATACATCATAAAATTATATTCTCAACTATATATATCATTCGACTAATTAAATAACTAATAACTTATAAATTGTAGTATTGATCATCACGTATCTAGAAAACTTGAGTGGAACAAATCGAAAAGATCCAGATTATAAAGAACTTTAGTAAGCAAATAATCAAACGCTGAAAAAAAATAATGATCTACAAATTAAAATTGATCAAAACTACTAAAAATAATCAAACGTTGGAAAATTTAAATAAAATGCTGGGAAAATAACGTAATTGGATTCCTTGCGCTTTTCATCGACTAACACACAATTGGATTTCTGCCAATTATCTAGTGGGATTTTAGCCAACTACTAATAAGGTACCGTCAACAATAGAATAAGAATTTATAGAGTTATATGATCTCAGTTACCTTCAGGGTAAGGGAAAAAACAAAACATAGAAATACAACACCAATAGCAATAGGTAGCTTGGAAAAGCCCATCGACTAAAATTAAATTTAACGAACCTTTTTTGGAATTGGAACTCGAATCTGAAGCAAAACGAAAAGATCAGAAATAGAATAAAGAGTCGAATAGAAAGTGCAGAGTTTTCTATTCCAATTACTTCTTTATAATAATCTTGTTAACCCTAAATCAAGTCTTAAAATGCATACGAATTTATGTAGTGGAGTCTTGATTAAGGAAAATAAAAAACTTACTTTGAATAATATGTAGAGTCAAAATTTATATAAGAGGGAAAATAAGATTTACCGCCAATGTATCTAAATATATTTTCACAATATGAAAAAATTTGCCTCCAATTAATAAATGTGGCGGTTTTTGTAATGTATGCCATTAAATTTATTAAGAAAAAATAAAGTAAAACATAAAACTTATATAATTTTAAATGAACACCTTTTTTGGTTGCACTTCCGATTTTTAGGACTTCGCCTTGATTAATTTAGATCGACCCGTGTTGTACACCTGATTTTGGTGGATGAGTCTCTCAACGGGGTTTTTTGCATACGTAACTCCTCGAACTAGAGACCCGCTTAAGCGGAACCAAGATGCTTACCACTTTGACCAACCCCGTTGGTAAATAAACACCTTTTTAAATAATTTAAAGAATATTTTTAATACACATACCAACTTTGTATAACTTTTTATTATAAAAAGTTGATTGTTTACTATTTTATTTTTTTGCTCAACAATATTTTTCATATTAATTTAGAATACCACAAAAGTGGTTATAAAAGACCCCGATTCAATTTGAGTGTCTCATTAAATTTTTTTCTAATACATGTAGGAAAAGAATACACTTAACTTGAAGATACACGAGATAAAAATACCACATGTTACAGACCTGTACGCTAATAATCTACAATATGTGACATTAATTTTTCATGATTGAGTTAATGTATTTGGTCATATGAGATTGTTCAAAAGTTAGGGCTATGGTAAAACATGCTTTTTGAATAGTCAATTTTTATTTTTATATTTTAAGAGTAGATTGCAGTATCTTTTATACAATATTTGAATATATGACATGTGGATAAGCTAATTGAGACGTTGTTTAAGAACAGATTATCTGGCATGGTAAAAGATGGCCGATGATAATAATTTTATTAATTAACGATAATCAAATCACGATATTGATTGAATTTGAGGATTTCGTAGGCTAAATTGGAAAATTTAAAAAGGGATATATTTCGATACACATACTGTGTTAAAAAATTATACAACCATTTTTAAAATCTAAACTTAAAACCTTAACCCTAAAACCCTAAACTTAATTCTTAAATTCTAAACCCTAAACTAAACCCCCTAAATTTTAAACCTTAAACTAAACCCCTAACTCCTAAATTTGACAAACACATGTAAACTTTAATTTACACAGACTGTGTATCAAATTTTTCTCATTTAAAAATTAGTATAATATTATTGTGTTTTTAAAATATTGACTATCTAATAAAATATCTACTATTTACCATCTAAAAAAATGGCGTCTTTTTAATAAACTTGCCTTTTTTAATATTCTTATATTTTTGTATTTTTTAATAAAACTTTAACGTTCTTGTACCCATAAAGTTTGTTCTCTTAGCCCCACTTCTCTGATTTGTGCTTCAAAGAGCTTTCCGGTTCAAAAATTTAGTTTTCTGGTTCTAAAGTTTCGATTCAAAAGTCTGTGCCCAGTTTTAAGGTATGATTTATGGTGCTTGGGTATATTTTTTAATTTAGTTTGGTTTTGAAATTTATGGATTTTTAGTTTGATTTTTGGTGTTTGTTAAACTTGAAGATCGAATGAAAAATTAAAATATTTTTTGTTCTTACAGATATTTTGGTAATTGATTTTCATCTTGTTGTCCGGTGATTTATTTAATTGAAGCGTTGTTTTTGCAGTGCTTTCGTATTTGTTAACTATTCTTCACCTTGCTGTCTGCTATCCGGTGTTTCGTTTAATTGGAGGTTCTTATTTGTGCGATCCTTTAAGCTTGCTTGCTCTTCACCAGGTTTGTGCATCCATTCTTCACCTTGCTTGTATTATATCGTTTCACTTTGCTTCTACTTTTGTTTCACTTTTCTTCGGGAGGTTCTGCGGTACGGCGCCTAGTATGCGGCTAATATACGGCGTAACCGGCTAGGGCGGTGACCGGTTCAAGATCATGTTTCCGGTAAAAGTTACCGATTATGTTGATCTGAATATCAATATAATCGGTAGCGCCGAATTTGTTGTTAAGTTGGAGCGGATGAGCACTCGGACATTTGGACTGTAACAAAACCGGTAAAATTACCGGTTATGTTGATCCGAATTTCAATATATTCGGTAGCGCCTAATTTGTTGTTTATTTCGAAAGTATCCATACTTTATAAATCATTATCGAAACATTTTGAACACCAACGTAACCGTGGTTGAAAAAAAATGTCGAAAAAATCGATATTTAATTAAGAGAGTGCAGAAAAGAATCGATATTTAATTCATATAATCTTACCGGTAAATCTAACCGGATATATTATTTCGAAAGTATCCATACTTTATAAATCATTATCGAAACGTTTTGAACACCAACGTAACCGTGGTTGAAAAAAAATGTCGTAAAAATCGATATTTAATTTAGAGCGTGCAGAAAAGAATCGATATTTAATTCATATAATCTAACCGGTAAATCTAACCGGATATATTATTTCGAAAGTATCCATACTTTATAAATCATTATCGAAACTTTTTGAACACCAACGTAACAATGGTTGAAAAAAAATGTCGACAATATCGATATTTAATTAAGAGCGTGCAGAAAAGAATCGATATTTAATTCATATAATCTAACCGGTAAATCTAACCGGATATATTATTTCGAAAGTATCCATACTTTATAAATCATTATCGAAACTTTTTGAACACCAACGTAACCGTGGTTGAAAAAAAATGTCGACAATATCGATATTTAATTCATATAATCTAACCGGTAAAACATAACCGATTACATTATTAATTCATATAATGTAACCGGTAAATCTTTACCGGATTTATTGTTTGGTGTCGAAAGAATCGACACAATTCAAAAACGTATCGAAACTTTTGGGAATTGTATCGATCATATATATCATAATGATATAACCGGTTAAAAGTATCCTTTGTATTGCTTGCATTTACAGAAAACCTAAGAGAGGAGAGTATTTGAAATCGACCCGAGTTTGGTTGCTGTGAAATCGACCCGAGTTTGGTTGCATTTACAGAAAGCCTAATTTGTTGTATCAGAATCGAAAGGATAGGTATAGGGTTTGGGGACTTTGAAGTAAAAGGTATGTTGTCGAAACCCTAATTTTTTTGGTAATGTAGTATTGGGTAGTTGAAGTAAAATCGGAATTCGGATCAATATAGGTCGAAATTGTGTAAATATATTTACGAAATAAATATCGGAACTTTGTTCTGAGAACTTATCGGTAGAAAGTAATAATGTCGGTAGAAATTATATATCGATACTTTTGTCAGAAAACTGAAGCGAGATGGGTTCTAAGGATCATGAAGATGTTGTTCAAGATGAGACTGAAATGATTAAAATGGAGGCGGAGAGAGTAGATAGGGAGGAAAATCCGAAGAGACCAAAGGGTGGATTTCTGTACTTCTAGTAAGTAGAAATTGTGAAATAATTAATCTGTAAATTGTTATTGGATGAAAGTATTTAAGAACATTTAAACTTTCCTATCATGACAGTATTGAAGAATTGCAGAGGATGAGGGATTGTGGGACTTACAATGTCGGTTCGGTATGTAAATTGAAATTATAGTGAATATATTGGAGGTTGAATATTTTGATTGTTTATGGTTTATGCATAATTTGCAGGTGAGAGACGTGGTGGTGAAGAAATGGTACACGATGAGTGCAACTGAGAAGCAACCATTCAACATGTTGTCCATAAATGCTAGAGAAAACTATGAGGCGAAGAAGAAGAAGAAGAAGGTATTCATTATAGTTGTAAATATTTTGATAAATGATATATAAAAAATCTGACATTATATGAATATTATTTACATAGGAAGTGTCGACTAGGTGTAGCATAAAACGAGTGCACCACATAGTAGAGGAGTTGAAAGCGAAGGGTAAATCAAATCTGTTGGAAGAAATGGGGTTTGGATCTCTTATTGGGATTCAGGACCGACCAATTCGGAGGGAATTGTGTCGGTTGTTGATGGGAGATTTTGATTTGCAGAAGTGTGATGTGCGATACGGAGAATATTCATTTCATTTTAGTGTCCGAATTGTTGAAGCCGTATTGGGGCTACAAAATAAAGGACAGAGTGTGGATGAAGTTATAGACAAGGAGGATTGGAAATTACTTGTGCAGAAGTATGGCCTAACGTCTAATGTGTCATTTGCTACACTTGAGGACGAAATTAAAAGCGGCAAGTATGAAGGGGATGATCTTAAGGCCCGTGTACTATTGTACATTGTCGGAGTATTCCTTTGTCCAACGGGTGATTCATCCCCGAGCAAGGATAGTATGAAGTTATTGTGCGACTCCGAGTTTAGAGGTGAATTAAATTGGGCTTCATATGTGTATGACAAAATAATTGATGCAATCAAGACTTTTCAAAAGTCCAAAAACCCCTCATACCTCAAAGGATGCATTGCTGTCTTAGAGGTAAACGAGTTGAATATTGGTATTGGTTTAGAAAACTTTGTAAGTAGTTATTATGGAAAATGATAAAGTTTATACAAAATGCAGGTTGCATTGTATGATTTTTGGTCAGATTCTTCTTCTGTGCCGACATTCCGAAAAACCGGAGTGGCACGCATCACTGCCTGGGGCAAGGAAGAAGTTGTTCGAGTTATGTCAAAGTTAAAGTTGGAATTACCGAAAAAGAAGGTAATGGTAATTTCAGTATTTATAGATTACAAAGGACTTACAAAAGAAAGATGCTCTAATAATGTACTTTATTTGTGAAGGTTGGCGAGGAGGAAGAGGAGGAAGAGGAGAAGGTAGAATATAAGTTGAAAGTGAATGAAGGGGGAAGTAAATTTGACATATTGATTGCTGAGTTGGCGGAGGTTAAAAAACTCGTTTCTGATTGTTTGCAAAGACAATCCAGAATCGAACAGGCTATTGAGAGCTTAAAGGGGGAAGTAGGGGAAAAGTGTAATGGTGTTGTTAAAGAAGTGGTGGAATTGAGGGGTGAGTTAAAGGGGGTGATTGAAACGGTGGAAAAAAAATTGGAGGAGGGGTTAGATTTAATTCCTGAAATAAACAAAAAATTGGATGAGGGGATACATTTAAGTCCTGAATTCAAGGAAGAATTGGATGAGGGGATACATTTAAGTCATGAAATAAACAAAAAGAGGAGTTATGTTGAGGCAAAATATGATGAACTTATAAAAAATGATGAAGAAAATGTCGAAGAATTGAGTAAGAGGGTGGAGGAAAATATAAGAGAGGTCCACCATGAAGATACGAGGACACCGGCTCATGCAATACATGTAGAGCTCGATTCAGGGTGTCCTGCACCAAAGAAGCAGAAGAGTAAAAAGGTAAAATGAATAATACAAATGACATCCATTTTGATTATTGTGTTGCGGCTAATATCTATTGATATATCGTAGGTTACAAAAGTCAAAATACCAAGTGGAATTGATGACGTCGAGGCTGCGATGTGTGATTATGTATGGAATAATGGATTGTTAGAACCATCGTAAGTTATATATATTGCTTTGCGAGTGATAGATATTTAAATAAATGTGGTGAAAAAATTAATACAAAAAATTGCTTCTATAGAGATGTTATCGTAGATTACGGGCTCGAACACTGCACAGTAGACCTGGCAAACTTGACCCAAGAACCGAAACCCGAACCGAATTACCCGAACCCAGACCCGAACCGAAACCGAAAATCAACCCGAAATTGACCCGAAATCTAATCCGAAATTTGATCCGAAATCCGAAATAAACCAAACCGAAACTGAACCGAATTTAGTTGAACCGAATGGACCCGAACCGAATGGACCCGAACCGAATAGACCCGAACCGAATGGACCCGAACCGAATAGACCCGAACCGAATGGACCCGATTAATAGAAATAAAGAAAGATAAAATATGAACAGCCGCACAAATCACTAAAATGTCAAATATATTGACTTTATAAAGTCATATATAGGGTGTAAAAATCTGACCAACCTAAAAATTTGATTAAAAACGACTGATCTCTCATTGAACCGAAAATAACTGAACCGAAATCAACCGAACTGAAATTAACCGAACCGAAAATAACCGAACCGAAATCAACCGAACCGAAATGACCCGAAACATAATAGACCCGAACTAAAACCGAACCGAAACCGAACCGAAACCGAAACCGAATCTGAACCGAAAATATCAGACCCGAAATAACCGAAACCGAAATGACCCGAACCGAACCCGAACCGATTGACCCGTTTGCCACCTCTACTGCACAGTAGGCGAGCTTGGCTGCTTAAAACCCGGGGAATGGCTAATAAGTCTGATTATTAATTTGAAAGGCTGGTTATTGGGTTACGATTCGATGAGGAATCCTACCATGAAGCGGAAGATTTGCTATCTACCATCCGAATTTGTGGTAAGTTACATGTTTACACATTTTCGTGTCCTATTTGGTCATGGCTGGTCAATTGACTGGAGATTGTTTTTTAAAATGCAGAGCTCGTTCATAATTGACGGTCAAAATACGCCGTTTCTTATAAACTTCTATTCTAGAATATTGATGGGCCATAATAAAATCACCGATTGTGACATGGTAAGATATTTTTTCGTACATGTTGTTAAGTATTTAAATAATAACAATAAATGTTCTAATATCTTTTATTAAATTGTTGTAGATCTTCATGCCAATAAACGATTCGAATACTCATTGGTGTCTCTTGGTGTTGGATATGGTTGATGGTGTAGCATCGTTTCTTGATAGTCTACATAGATCTCCCCGGCACAAGACTAGAGTGGAGCAAACAAAGAAAACAGTATGTGTCGATACATTTTGTAATTTATAATGCATAAATTCTTCGTAATCTAATTGTATTTATTTTTTATACGCAGTTGGAATGTTTACAGAAATTTAGTGAGGACGAGGCGTTTTGTGGCCAATTTGGGAAGATTAAGGTCCCACCGAGGGATTTAAAATTCGTGGTCCGTAAGCCGAAGCTGCAAATGAACGGAGATGATTGCGGAATGTATGTGGTCATGTGGATGGAAGCTATTTCTGAAGGGAGGTCACCGGATGATTTGGTAAGTGGTCGGAAAAGGACTTCATTTTTAAAAAAATTTGGGACTGACATTGACTCCAAATTTGAATGTAGGTTGTTGGGGATTTTGATCGTCCGAGAGTTTTAAACGATCTCATAAATCACGATTGTAATAGATTGAGAGCGAAGTTCACAACTGCTTGCCTGGGACATATGAAAAGATAATTATGTTACCATACTTTTTCCCACTATGTAAATGATAATATCATAGTTAGTTTGTTGTAAATTATGTTAACATATTAGAGTAAAAATATCATACTTATTTTCCTTTAGCTTACTGGAATTAAATTATCGAAAATTTTCTGCCGCAATGAGTAATAATATCGAAACTTTTATACGAAATATATGTATCCTTAGAGTAACAATCCCCGACAAAATCGATACTTTTTTTCCTTCATTATTAAATTATCGAAACTTTTTGACACAAACGGACTTGCTTAGTTTACTGGAATTAAATTATCGAAACTTTTCTGCCGCAATGAGTAATAATATCGAAACTTTTATACGAAATATATGTATCCTTAGAGTAACAATCCCCGACAAAATCGATACTTTTTTCCTTTGTTATTAAATTATCGAAACTTTTTGACACAGACGGACTTGCTTAGCTTACTGCAATTAAATTATCGAAACTTTTCTGCCGCAATGAGTAATAATATCGAAACTTTTATACGAAATATATGTATCCTTAGAGTAACAATCCCCGACAAAATCGATACTTTTTTTCCTTTGTTATTAAATTATCGAAACTTTTTGACACAGACGGACTTGCTTAGCTTACTGCAATTAAATTATCGAAACTTTTCTGCCGCAATGAGTAATAATATCGAAACTTTTATACGAAATATATGTATCCTTAGAGTAACAATCCCCGACAAAATCGATACTTTTTTTCCTTTGTTATTAAATTATCGAAACTTTTTGACACAGACGGACTTGCTTAGCTTACTGCAATTAAATTATCGAAACTTTTCTGCCGCAATGAGTAATAATATCGAAACTTTTATACGAAATATATGTATCCTTAGAGTAACAATCCCCGACAAAATCGATACTTTTTTTCCTTTGTTATTAAATTATCGATACTTATAATCTTAATCGGAACTTTAGGTGGGATTTCTATTTAAACCAGCACTTAACTAAAATCAAACATCCATTTAGGAATTTTATCGAAACTATTGCAGAGATCTCTTCAACTCCAACGACGACTTGGGTAAAATCAACACCGACGAGGACGATTACTACGATCATATTTACAGGTTAGTAAAAGTGACCGACTTTTCGTACTTTAGGGTTAGGGTTTTGCACGATTATGGAGTAACCGATCATCTTCTGCATATAACAGTTGTAATGGCACCCAAAACACGGGCACTCAAACGGAAGAGAGATTCTGCTTCGAAGACAAAGTCATCTTCGAAATCAAGGTCTGCTAGTCAAGTAAGTTCAAGTTCTGCTGAAGAAAATTTGTCTTTTGAATCGCAAAACTTTAGAAGCACCGATGACAAACTAACATATGATAGCAATTTCAAAACAAGGAAGATTCGTCCAGAACGTGTTATTGACTTGAACTTCTTCTTCGATGAGAAAAACAAATTTGGGTTTAAAGATACATTTACAGATTGGGGGTGGCTTGAACTGCTTGGTGTAGAACCAAAATATTACCCCAATCTTGTTAGAGTTTTCTATAGTAATGCAAAATTAGACCCGCATCCTGGTACGGGAAAAATATTAGGATTTACGACTCATGTCATGGGTAAGGACATATATATAGATGCGTCATCTATTGCTGCTGGTATAGGAGTGAAGAATGTAGGAGATTCCGATGAACGTGTTTTAGCTCCTACCATGAAACGTGTGGATCGGAATACTCCCACTCGCCTTGGTGCGGAGGCCAGATTGTTCCACTTTCTTGTCAGTTGGTTTTTTCGGCCGTCCGGTGGGAAATATTCAGAAATCATCACCGTTCCAAATCACGTGAAGAAAAGAGCTGACCTACCAACCGTTCCAAATCATCACCGGTCAACTTCTCATCTTGCAAATTCCCGCTACAATTAACATCGTTGGATGGAATATCTTCCATTTTCTTAAACACGATGGGTTGAAAGTGGTCCCAAACTTTTCCTGCACAGGACTTCTATTGTGTTGCTTTCATTTTCAGGTACTAAATTCGGTAGGTGGTGGTGGTTGATGGTGGTTGAAAGCATTTAGAGCAATTTATTTCTTCCTTCCTACAAAGTTAACGTGCAATAAATTCTATTTTATTATCGATACATTTTTTCCCTCTACTGAAAAAGTTTCGATCATGTTGTAAAATTCCATGATACATTACCAAATCTGCGCGAAAATATCGATTCTTTCTTTCCTTCACGATAAAATTTATCGATACTTTCAGAAACAATGAATTCTCATAGGTTACTGTAAATAAAGTTTCGATACAATTTTCCCATTTCTGAAAATGTTTCGATACCGTTGTTAAATTCCCTGATACGTTACCGAATCTGCTCGAAAATATCGATTCTTTCTGTACAGGACGATAAAAATTATCGATACTTGCAGGCAACATTATTCCAACTTACTAAATATGTTTCTATACTATTGTAAAAAGAAAGTATTGTTAAATGAAATGCGAATTAAAGTTTTCATTCCAGTTAAATTTACTTATGTGGTGTTTTGCTTTCCTATAAATACCCACGAATTCCACCATCACTTACTCATTCCAAATTCTCTCTAAACACCGAGCCCAATCTTTGCTCACCTTATGGCCAAATTTCAGGCAACATTTTATTTTCTCGATACTTTTTTTCAGTCAACAATCACCACCAAAATGTCACTGAAAGATTTAATACAGTTGACAACAATCGAGGTTAGTAAACACGGCCACAAACAAATTTCTTCCATGGAATGTCGAATCCCAACACCATCAGCAAACAAAACACACTACGTTATGAAGCTTACGAACGAAACAGACGTTCGTAACATGTATGACCGCCTCAATTCCGTCGGAGCTACAGACGTCCATTTACATGTTAAGTTTGACGACGTCAACGCCGGCAAGGTAGTTCGTCTGCACCCGTACAACCTGATCCAAACACTGAACGCGCACCGTCTTCACCGGATGTTGATGCGGCTGCGGATGAACTGCAACTTTTTATGTACACGCGTAGACAAAGAAAACAACAGCTGATCGAAGAACTAAACCTAAGTTCAGACGTGTCCACTGACTACGATGATTCAGATTAACAATAAACTTCTGAAATTATCTTCCAATTATGTTATATGACGTCTTATTTCATCCTTTATCCCTTACTTGTCCACTGGCTCCAAATAAAATTTCGATACATTATTCCCCCTTTCTGAAAATGTTTCGATACTGTTGTTAAATTCCATCATACATTAGCAAATCTGCTCGAAAATATCGATAGTTTCTTAACGTTACGATACAAATACCGATCCTTTAAGAAACAAAGGATTCCCATAGCTTACTGGAAGAAAAAGTTTTCGATACAATTTACACACTATTAATAAAAAACCCGATACTTTTGAAAGAAAATCAATGTTCCGGTACGAATATCCTTCGAAAATATCGATGCTTTTACACAAATATCGACAATTTACACACTATTAATTATCACATGCACCGTTTACTGCTCCTCCTGTATAAAGCTGAAACCCTTAATCCCCACAACGAATCTGATTCTTCCTTTTCAGTATCGTGTCTTTTCACTTCTACCTCCCTGTATCACGCATGCACCGTTTACTGCTCCTACTTCTCCACATTTACTTCTATAACCCCGGAGAACGAGGAGAAGAACGAATCTGATTCTACCAGGAAGATCGCGTCTTTCCAATGTATCACATGCACCGTTTCTGTTCATGTACCTTCTCCTCATTTATTTCTATAACCCGGGAAACGAGGAGAACGAACGAATCTCTGCCTTTTCAGTCTCATGCATTATCACTTTCCCTCCCAAACGGAAATTGCCTATAAATTAACAACTCCTCTATTTTGCTCTTCACAACATCTTCAATTTTATCTACTCAACCCTTTCCTTTGCTTTTATAATCAGTTCTCTTTCACAATCTTCTATTATAAAATGAGTTCAAGCAGAAGTTCGGGTAAAAATCCTAAGTCTTTCGCAAAGAGGAAGATTGAATTCGACACATCATCAAACAGTGATGATGATTTCTATATTGATTCTGATTCTGATAATGACGAACAACTAAGCCACGAGGCATTCAAATCCAGCAAATTCTTTAGGAGTTTCTTCGAGGCCTTCGATCGAATGAACTCTATCAACGACCCTACTACTCCATGGTGGTGTCCAGCATGCCACGGAGGTCCTGGTGCCTCTAAGTCGTTTTCTGGCCTTCAGTCCCTACTCACCCATGCAAAAACCAAAAAAGGAGATAAGCTGAAAATCCATCGCCTCCTTGCTCAGACGTTGGACGAGGAATTACGAAGAAGGTGTGCTTCGGCCACTCCTCAACCTCAACCTCAACGTCACGCTTCAGGCCAATGGCGTGGTCTGAGTAATGATGCTGCTATTGTCTCCCCCCCGCCTTCAAGCCACCAGGAAGCTCATCACCAAATACTCTGGCCACCCATGGTGATGATTAGGAACACACAACATCATACATATGGAGATGGGAAGGTAGTTATATAACTTCTGAATTATGTTTTCATTACTATTATAATACTTAACTTCTTATTTCTTTAATTTTTTGCTTCAGTGGATTGACATGGGAAACCAAGACCTTCTCAACGCTTTCAGTTCCTATGGTGCTGTTGCCAAGGCTCGCCATTCATATGGTCCACAAGGCCATCGTGGGATGAGCCTTTTGATTTTTGAGAGCACGGCAAGAGGTTATCTAGATGCTCAGCGTCTGCATAACCAGTTTGCTGCCCAAGGTTTCGGGTTAGATGCTTGGCAACGTCATGCTCCATCCCCTCCATCCAGCCAGCGCCAACTATATGGTTACATGGCTGAAAAAGAAGACATACACATCTTCAACCGCCATCTCCAAGGTTTTCTCTATCATTTTCTTCTATTATTAATAACAAGATACTCTTCTGCTCATACTAATGCAAACAAATTTTGTTCATTAGGCAACCAAAAGGTCAAGTTTGAGATGCGACCATATGCAGAGATGGTTGGACAGCAAGCTGGTGCTGGAACAAGTTCCATGGGTGGCAGGGGGACTTGAAGGGAGGAGGCTTGAAGGGACAATGAATTCAGAATAAAGAAAAGATTGATGGTCTAATATTTATGTGCAGTTCAAAGACCATGCCAGAATGTTTCCAATATCATAAAACTCTATTACATGATATTCGAAACAATCCGGCTTGGTCTTTGCGTTGCACATAAATATTAGAAGATCAATCTTTTGTTTCTTCTCAATTTCTTTTTATTTCCGTTGCCATATCGTTTTGTAATCTTTTCATTTTGTAATCTTTTCCTTTCTATCTGATGCACTAGTATTTTCTTGATTCTAATTCATATAAACGATTTAATAGAAGTTTCCATAATTTTTATAAAGTTTCCATACTTTTTCGATAGTATCTCTACCTCTCATAGATGTATCCAAATATTTAATATAAGTATCCATATATTGATAAAAAGTTTCGAAAAACTTTTCAAAAGTATGCAAACTTTCGAATTCAACATATCTGGTACCATTGATAAAAAGTTTCGATAAACTTTTCAAAAGTATGGAAACTTTCAAATTCAACATATCCGGTACCATTGATAAAAAGTTTCGATAAACTTTTCAAAAGTATGGAAACTTTCGAATTCAACATATCCGGTACCGCGTTACCGAATACATTATATACCTTATAACAAATTAGATGCTACCGGTTTTATTATGTCTGACCTTTTACTTAAATTTGCCGGTTACCATTATTTTATCATTTTTTTAGTGGTTTTTACCGGAAAGATCATTTCATATCCACATATCCGGTACCGCTTTACCGGTTACATTATATACACAATCATGTTTCCGGTAACGCCGTATATTAGCCGCATATTAGGCTGCCGCATGGTAGAAAAATCCCTTTTCTTCTGCTATTTTCTTTATAAAAAAATTTATTTACTTTTCTTTTTCTGTTTCAGTTCAATTTACGGTTAGAATTAAACCAAATTACATGTATTAATTAAAAATCTCTGTTATTTGTTTTCGGTGTTATGGTTTGAGTTAATCACTTCCACCCAAAAAAGGATAGTTATTCATTATGATTAGTTTTATTATTTGAATAAAAAAAGTGTCTAAACCATTCAAGGTTGATTTTAAATTGTTTACCTATTACATCAGAGATAGAAAAGATTTGTTGAACTTAAAATATAGAAACATTGCTTGTGCAAGAAAAGACAGCTTTAGTTAAAACTTGATGTTAACAACTTGTGCAAGAAAAGATGATTGGTTTTATTAGTTGAAACTCTATGTTAACATCAGAAGGTTCACTCATATCAGATTATTTCATGTGTCTGCAAAAACCATGTTAACAACTTAATGTTTGACATTGATGGTGAAGAAAGAATTTTGTCCAAAACTTAAAGTCTCAATATATAGATTCATAGTAAGCTAATTAGGTGAGAAATTATTGAATTATTTGAAATGGAAATAAAGGACATCGGTTGAAGTGTGGTAATGGCATGGTGAAAAGCTGATTAGAAATTGAATTAATCAATTTAAATTGAAAGGACAAGACTCGGACAGTTGTTTGTGAGAAAAAATATGTAGCTATCGAGTATAGGAAATGGCATAATCATTTAAAGCTTATAAGCACACACGAGAAGTTAAGCTACCAACTTAACTTATACCTTGGAATGGCATACCAAGCACATCCCAAAACCTCAACTACACACTTGAACTAATTTAAGTAAATTGAAAGTTTCACTCACCACCCTTCCTTAGCAAACCAAGCAAAAGCCTCTCAAGCCTCCAAACTTTCCGGAATCGATCCCGGACCTTCTCTGATGTTTCCTCTTGCTTCTAACCAATAAAAAGACAAGGTATTACTCACCAAATCAATGATAAACTAAGCCACAACCTCAACCCACAATCACAAGCCAAAATTTCATAGTTTCAAACTCAAACCAACCACAAAACTCACATTTTCGTACTCAAATAATACCCAGCTAAAATCTACCATTTCCAAAACCTAAATGAACTATAAGGACTTCCAAAACACTTCCCTAACAACCCTATACCATCAACCCTTCAACCCAACACAAAACACACCAAAATTTTAAGTTTTGACACTTTCAAAAATGCCCCCAAGACCCAATTCGGGATTTTTCTCAAAATCCTTCCATTTCAAAATATATGGTGTATTAAGGTAAGATTAACTCAAAACTTAACTAATCAAACCAAAAACAAGCGGAAAACCCATTAAAGTTTCATACTTTTCTTCAATCTTGAAAAACTTAAAAAAATAAAATGGTGATGGTTTTGAAATCTAAAACCATGGAAATGATTGGGATGAATAGAAGAGTTCAAAAATGAAATTACCTTCAAAGGATCCCTTGAGATGACGGAGAAAAGAGATGGAATAGTGATTTAGGGCTTTGGAAGGGGTTTGGGTTTTTCCACGTGAAATGGAGAATGAAGAAAAAGCCCCCCATTTTTTTTCTTTTAGTTTCAAAAAGTTTGTCTTCTTTTATTTTCACTTATTTACAAAAATGTCATTACTTTAATTTTAATCTCATTTAAAATAAGACCAAGGTCTAAATTAATTAAATCGATTCGAACGACTCGAACCCAACACACACACCCCGAACTCCCAACCCCAAAACACGAGTGTTACAGTTGATCTAATCAAATATAAAATATAATACATATAAACATGGAAAAAATACTCAAATAATCACCATTTTAAATAGCTAAAAAACACAATCAACATATGTTCTTAAAAAATTACATCATATATGATATTAAAAATCAATGATAAATATATGGTTAATCTTCTGTAAAACTAAAACAAAGAAAAAAGAAAATACTTTACCAAATTTGTTGAATCTGTACTGAGAATTGCAGTAAGAAAACAATTTTAGTAGGACTCTATAATAGTTTTTAGGATTTACTTTTTAAACTTAATTTATTCTAAAACAAAAGTGGCGCTTATTTTTACCGCTTAACCTTATTATTCCCCTATAATCAGAAAATTGTAATTAAAAAATAAAATAAAATAATTAAGAAGGTGAGAACGTGGTTTTTTTAGAATAGAAAATACATAGTATTGAAATCTGAACGTGAATTTCTTTTTAATCTATATTATTTCTTTATAATTAGGATTTTCTATTATTTTCTTATAATTAGAAAAACATTTATTTTATTTGAAATTATTTTAATTGAAAGTTGTGTTTCTAACAAAATAAAAAATATGTAGTTGAAAACATAGTTTTAGATTTAATATATTTATCGAGTAAAAAATATAGTTAGAGTCTAATTTGACAATGTTGTTGAACAAATGACAACTTTCAAAGTTTGATAAAAATATAAAATTAGTAATTCAACTTTTTATTAATGAAAATCTAAAAAAATGTTTTCCTTATATTATTTTTTAAATGAAGTAGTAATTAAAAAATTATTTTGCATCTGTGTTAATGTTAAATACTATTAATTAAAAAGGTTAAATTTTATATTTATATATAGGAAAATTCTACAACGTGCGACGAACACCGATGAACACCACTAACGATGAACACTGATGAACACCATTAAATTAATTAGTAAAGATTTAAAATTTCAAGGACTCATCATATAATTAATAATTATTTTTAAAAATTCAATTAAATTATTTTATATATATATTAAAATTTTATTTTTTTAATAAGGGTAAACTATATATTTAGTACCTCACCTATTTTCGTATTTCTATTAAACCCTCATTATTTAAATATTATTTCAATTTGACCCTATTCTTTATAAAAAATAATTTAACCCTTAACCCTCAACCTAAAACCCTAAACTATTAAACTTTAAACCCTTAAACTCTTAAACATATACCCTAAACCATATACCATTAAAAATAATTTCACCATCATCGATTCAATTCAATGAATTATATATGCAACTTCCCATGATGAAATTAAACTCTTAAACCTTAAACTCTTAAACCTATACCCTAAATCATATACCATTAAAAACCTTAAACCCTTAAACTCTTAAACCTTAACCATATACCATTAAACTCTAATTTGATGAAATCCCATGATCGTGTCGTATGCAACTTCATTCCTTTGTTCAAGAAAACCGACACAACATTCGGATATTCTGTGTTTAATCAAAAAACCAAACATACATACATTATAAAAACAGACCAAAACACATATGCATATATGTACATGTACATGCATGAAATTGAACTTCTTACTTGCTATATCTGCTGCTTCTTTCTCATCAAGGACAGCAGCAAAGCCGTTGATGTTTCGAGTATACGAGTAGAATATTTTCTCTCTAGCAATTTCAGAGCTGCAAAAACAACATACGCATACACATATATATATCAAATTACAATGGACAAATGCATCAAATGAAAGTTTAAATCTATTTACCTTCCTACAAATGAACCCAGCAATTCATAATGAGAATTCGTGACGAAATCAAGATCGGCCGACGTCGGATTTAGACCATGAGTCTGTGCTCCCATGTACACTATATAAGACTGCAACAAATGAAAAATAATAATTTAAATAATTTAAACCCAGCAATTCAATTTAATGAATTGTTGAATTAACACTATCATCTTATTTTAAGAGAATTCAACCATTTATTGAATTGAATTGAATCGATGATGGTGAAATTATTTTTAATGGTATATGGTTTAGGGTATAAGTTTAAGAGTTTAAGGTTTAATAGTTTAGGGTTTTAGTTTTAGTTCGAGGGTTAAGGGTTAAATTATTTTTTATAAAAAATAGGGTCAAATTGAAATAATATTTAAATAATGAGGGTTCAATAGAAATACGAAAATAGGTGAGTTACTAAATATATAGTTTACCCTTATTAAAAAAATAAAATTTTAATATATAAAAAAATAATTTAATTGAATTTTTAAAAATAATTATTAATTGTATGATGAGTCCTTGAAATTTTAAATCTTTATTAATTAATTTAATGGTGTTCATCGGTGTTCATCGTTAGTGGTGTTCATCGGTGTTCGTCGCACGTGGTAGACTCATCCTTATATATATGTGCGTATAAAAACTTAGTTAATGTGTAATGGTTGTCACTTAAACTTATTTGAAAAATGAAGGTGGTTGAATTAAATCTTGAAAAGTTCACTAAAAATCTTGAATTTGATTTAAATCTTTAATTTTCTAATATAATAATATATCTCAAGAAGTTTGTTATAGGTTTAAAAAATTCAAATCTTAAAATTGATTACATATTTAATATTCAACGGTAAAAAAATCTATATTTTAAATAAAGTGGATCTTTTAAGATCATTTAAAGTTCTTATAAATAAATTAAGTTTTCAAATTTCTCTGCAAGCAAAAATCCAACAAATCAGCTATTACTTCTTCTTTGCATTAATTTTTTGTTTCAAATTGTTAAAAAAATTATGTGCAAAAGAACATCATCAGAAGTACAATCAGGATCATTGTATTACCACTTCTCTTGAGCTAGAATAAATCTGTGAGTATCATACATACTTAATTTTTTATGTTTTTATTAGAAATATTATCTTTTGTTGGTATGTAGCACTTTCTTGTTAAATCGAACTCACCCTAATAGTTTAGTCAAATGTCGTTATGTTCAGCTTTAAACGGTTTTTTTTATATGCTATATAATATTAGTATTTCGAAATAGTTGAGAGACAACAAAAATTTAGAATCATACCAATGTATCATATATCACATTAAATTTTTCCATCAAAATCGTCGAAGTTATATTTGGGGTAATCAATGGTAAAATCAACACCCAAGCTATTTAGCAACTCTAATTTTCATGAGTTTGATTTAGATTCAACTCTAAATGATCCAAAATTTTGAAATTATGCATAATAAAAAAATAAATTTAAAGATCAAAGTCAAGAATCAAAATTTTAGAATACTGAAATTTAGAGTTAATCTTATAAAAAAAGAATTGTTTAATTTAGGTTTTTAAAGAAGTAAACCTCCTGATTTTCTTTCTTCATTATATTATATTATTTTTTATTATAATTATTTATAAAAGTCTGATATAAAATAAGTTATGTGATATAAAATAATTTTTTATAGTTTAATTATCATATAATTTTAAAAATAAATTTTCGTTTAACTATAAATTTATAATATCATATAATTTTTTAATTACTTTTTCCGCATTATCATTCAATTAAGTTGAACTAGTTCGTTCAAAATAATAATAATTTTATATCAAAAAGTTATAATAAACAAGTTAATGAATTTCTTGAATATGAAGAAAATAGATTCTCAAATTTAAAAATATTTTTTTCTTTACCAAATTTTAAATATAAAAATTAAACTCTTGAATTATTCATTTTAAAAAATCTTAAAATAAGATATGGTAGAAATTATTATTTATATAAGTAAATGAAATTGCACATATATCATTTTAACTTTTATATTAAATAATATTTTAAAAATTAAATATTTAATTTATTATATATTAGGTTCATATTTAGTTATATATTAGTTTTCATAAAAAGTTATGTTCATATATAGTTATACATTTTGAGATAAATTTTTAATAATAGATAGATAAATTCTAAAATATATTATATAAATATTGGTAAACTTATTTAAAATGTAGCATTATTATCTAGCTTTTTAAATTTTGATTGAAATTAAACAATATTTAACCTTACTTTTGTTTAAATAAATCAATTAATTTAGTCAAAAAGTAATAAAAAATTTAATATTAAAATTTATGTAAGTAAATCAACTAATTAAATTTTAAAGGATTTAAACAATAGATTTACTATTTTAGGTAGGATGTAAAAGTGATCCATAACACTAATTAACACAATTAAGTCTTTTAAGTTATTAGAGATCCAAAATTGTTTCAGACACTTCCAAGCTAGATTCTTATAGTATAGACAATGGAAAATTCTACAACGTGCGACGAACACCGATGAACACCACTAACGATGAACATTGCTGAACACCATTAAATTAATTAATAAAGATTTAAAATTTCAAGGGCCCATCAAATAATTAATAATTACTTTAAAAAATTCAATTAAATTATTTTTTTATAGATATTAAAATTTTATTTTTTTAATAAGGGTAAACTATATATTTAGTACCTCACCTATTTTTCGTATTTCTATTGAACCCTCATTATTTAAATATTATTTCAATTTGACCATATTTTTTATAAAAAAATAATTTAACCCTTAACCCTCAACCTAAAACCTTAAACTGTTAAACCTTAAACCTTTAAACTCTTAAACCTATACCCTAAACTATATACTCTTAAAAATAATTTTATTTAATAAAATCTATATATAGATTTTAAGGGACATTTTCTCGGTCGGCTGTCAACTTCAATGCAGAGTGTAAAACGGCAATGTCAAACGTTGTCATGGCCATTGCAGTTATGATCACATTGTTGTTCCTAACACCACTGTTCCACTACACTCCCTTGTAGTGCTGTCTGCTATTATAATGGCTGCAATGCTTGGTCTCATTGATTACGAGGCATCGATTCATCTTTGGAAGGTCGATAAATTCGATTTCGTGGTGTGTATGGGCGCATACCTCGGTGTAGTTTTCGCAAGCGTGGAGGTTGGCTTAGTCATAGCGGTATGATCATACATATACCAGCAAAAACACAACTGAACATGAACTTAATTCCTTCATCCAAGAACAAAGTTCTCTAATAATTCATTCTGTAACAAAATGCGGGTTGCAATATCTATATATAGATTTTATTAAATAAAAATTATTTTTAAGGGTATATGGTTTAGGGTATAGGTTTAAGAGTTTAAGGGTTTAAGGTTTAATAGTTTAAGGTTTTAGGTTGAGAGTTAAAGGTTAATTTTTTTTAAAAAGAATAGGGCCAAATTGAAATAATATTTAAATAATGAGGGTTCAATAGAAATACAGAAATATGTGAGATACTAAATATATAGTTTACCCTTATTAAAAAAATAAAATTTTAATATCTATAAAAAATAATTTAATTGAATTTTTTAAAGTAATTATTAATTATTTGATGGGTCCTTGAAATTTTAAATCTTTATTAATTAATTTAATGGTGTTCATCAATGTTCATCATTAGTGGTGTTCATCGGTGTTCGCCGCACGTGGTAGACTCATCCATAGGCAATTTATCATTAATTGTATGATAAAAAATAGTTCAGACATGTAGATAGAAAACTAGATAAATAACTTTTCATTACTTTTAAGCATTAATAATTTTGAATTTTGAGAAAAAAATCTAATACTAATAGAAAACTTTTTAAAATAAATTCTACTTATATCATTTTAAAAGAAGATATAATAGATAATCATATATTATAAGTAAATAAAATTCCACTTATATCATTTTAACTTTTAGATTAAATAATATTTTGAAAATTAAATATTAAATTTATTATATATTAGGTTCATATTTAGTTATATATTAGCTAGTTTTCATAAAATTTTATGCTCATATTTAGTTATATATTTTGTAAATTTAGATAAATAATTAGATTATTTTGCGTAAGTTATAAGCATTCATGGTTTTAAATTTTGAGAAAAATTTTGTAACAATAGATAGATGAATTCTAAAATGTATTACATAAATATTTGTAAATATATTTAAAATTTAATATTATTATTTAACTTTTTAATATTTTAAATAAGATAAGATAGAAATTATTTTTTATAAGTAAATAAGATTTCACATATATCATTTTAACTTTTATATCAAAACAATATTTTGTAAAATTAAACATTAATTTTGTTTCAATAAATCATTTTTAATCAAAAATTAATAAAAACGTTAATTTAAAAAACATTAAATTTTATTTAAGTTAATAAAGTAATTAAATTTTAAAGGATTTAAACAATGAATTTTCTATTTTAAGTATAATGCAAAAGCGGTCCATAACATTAACTCGATTAAGCCTTTTAGTTAGTAGAGATTCGAGTTGTTTCATACATTTATAAATTATATTCCTATAGTATAATTTATCTTTAATTATAGTTTCTAAATTTTATATAAAAACTTTAAATAGAATTTCTTTTATTAATATATCTTTCTTATTGTAGGATAATGGCTATCGATAAAAGTTGAATGAAAATTATTGATAGACGATTACCTCAGTATGAAAAAGTAGTGAATGAATTTCTTGAATTTGCATTCAGTCAAATTGATGAAGGAAGAAAAGTTTGTTGTCCATGTAAAAAGTGTAACAATAATTTATTTAGGACTCGAGAATCTATTTATGAACATTTGATAGTACATGGGATAAATAAAGAGTACAAAAAATAGTTCCACCATGGAGAGAATATGTTTGATTCTAGTGAAGGTAGTGATGATGAACTTACTTATGGGAGCGAGGATGAGAATGATCAAGATAGAACACATAATATGGTGTTTGACTTTAGACGTGCTGCTGATAATTTTACTTGACATTTTGATGCTCAAACAAATGATGTTCCCATCGAAGCAAGTCCTAATGCTAACAGAGTAGTTAATGAAGGTGTCAATAAAATTATCAGTGATCCAAATAATGAAACTGCTAAGTTTTACAGATTATTACAAGAAGTAGAACAAAATCTATATCCTGGTTGTGAAAATTTATCCAAATTATCCTTCATTGTTCAAATATTGAACTTCAAGTATCTTTATAGTGTTAGTGCGAAAGCAATTGATGCTTTATTAAAAATATTGGTCAAAGCATTTATAGGAAGAAATATGAAAATGCTCAATCTTTTGCTGAGAGTGAGAAAGTTACACAAGATTTAGGGCTCACATATGTGAAGATAAATGCTTGTGTCAATGATTGCATTCTTTATAGGAAGAAATATGAAAATGGTCAATCTTGCCCAACTTGTGGTGAATCAAGATGGAAGAATGATGAAAATGTAACTAATCAACAAGGTCGTAAGAAAATGGTGGCCTAGAAAATTTTACGGTATTTTTCAGTAACTTCACGCTTGCAAAGGTTATACATGTCATCGAAGATTGCTAAAGAGATGAGATGGCACAAACAAAATTCTTGTAGTGATGGGTCTATGAGACATCCTGCAGATTCTGAGGTTTGAAATTTTTTGATTTAATGCATCCTTCTTTCGCAACAGATTCACGTAATATTCGACTTGGTTTGGCAAGTGATGATTTTAATCCATTCAGCAATATGAGTAACTCCTATAGTGTATGGCCAGTGGTATTAATTTCTTATAACTTACCACTATGGATGTGTATGAAAGACCCTTATTTTATGATGTTGCTCATCATTTTCGGTCTTAAAGCTCCTAAAAATGATATTGATGTGTTTTTAGAATCTTTGATTGACCAGTTGAAAGAATTATGAGATACAGGAATAGAGACATATGATACATCTTCAAAAAGTAACTTTCAGTTGCATGCAGCTCTTTTATGGACCATAAATGATTTTCCTGCATATGCTAACTTATCAGGATGGAGCACAAAAGGAAAGTTAGCATGTCCCACTTGTAATCTGGATACATCATCTTGTAAGCTTCAAAATGGGCGTAAAACATGCTATTTAGCTCATCGTCGTTTTTTGCCACTTAATCATTTATGGAGAAACAATGCTAAATTCTTTGATGGAACAAAAGAAAGACGATGCGCACCTAAACAATTATATGGGGATGATGCGATTGAACAATATAAACAATTTCCACAGGTGAAGCTCTATTTATTTCATTTCATTTTTAATTCGTTATTATTTTAATTTTTTTAATATATATATATATATAATGCATTATTGATAATTCTAATCATATACAAGTGACCTTTGGTAAAAAATCAAAAAAAAGAAAGCGAGATGAAATTCCATTACTTGGTAATTGGAAGAAAAAAAAAGCATCTTTTTTGAATTACCTTACTGGAGAACGCTAAAATTGCGACACAATTTAGATGTTATGCACATTGAAAAAAATGTTTGTGACAATGTGCTTGGGACATTATTAAACATTGAAGGTAAAACAAAAGATAACATCAATGCTCATTTTGATTTGGAGTGCATGGGTATACGACCTGAGCTTCATGCTACTTCTATTGGTGATGCTAGGTATGTGTTTCGCCCTGCATGTTATTCAATGTCAAAAAGATGAAAAATAAGCTTTCTTCCAATTTCTAAAAGATCTTAAAGTTTCAGATGGTTATTCTTCTAATGTCTCTCGATGTTTGAATATAAATGATTACAAAATTTCTGGAATGAAGTGCCATGATTGTCATGTATTTTTGCATCGATATCTTCCTTTAGCTTTACGTGGTTTATTGTCTAAAGAGGTATTTGTAGTACTAATTGTAACCCCCTCGTCCCGGTCTGGTCGGATGACCGATCCGAGTGGGCCACACGGGAAAAACTGAAGCGAAACCCGTTAAGGTTTCCTCTCGGTTAACGACCCTAAAAAATTTCCTTTTTATTTTATCTTGTCTATAGGCATAATTAAACCTATGTGAAGCACAGCAGCGGAAAATACAAACAATGTAACATACTCCGACCAACCAAAACATTAAACAGCTCATTTTAGTCCTTTACAGCAGGCCGTTTCGAAACGCCCTTAGGGTGTTCCGAAACGCCTTGACTTAGTCAACAGGCCAGGGTCAACCATAGGGTGACCGTTTCGAAACGGGGGTGACCCGTATCGAAACGACCCTAACAGTCAACTTCTCGTGGTCAACGATATTTGACCGTTTCAAAACATCAAAGGCCCGTTTCGGAACGCCTTTATCTCGTCAATTTCTCAAAATTTCAGTAGCAAAAATGTTCTGAAACGACCCCCATCCGTTTCGAAACGGCAGGCCAAATGCAAAGGAACCGTTCCGAAACAGGGTGGCCCGTTCCGAAACGCCCCCTGTCTGCAGACTGGTTTTTGCTGGTTTAAGGCACAAGGGTGCCCCTAAACCCCACCAAAACCTCTAACAACACACTAACAACAATTTTAAAGGCAACCAACATACAAGCATGCTTGAGCATCATCATAACAAGACTAAACACCAAGGCACAACAACACATTGCCACACAACCATACATGTCATTATAGATATTAAGCTTTAACATATCCAACACTTAGGCAATTCTAGATAGCAAAATACTAACATGATTTCAAGCAAGGCATAAATCCCAAAAGCCAAATTAACAAACACATATGAGGAGTCTAACATGCTCCTAAACAACAACAACAACAACAACATTCCAAAAGCATCATAACACGACACTTATCCCATTGCTTTACTATTACAATCTTTAAATTTAACTATCATACTTGAGCTAACCGTAAGCAACACTTGGAGGCCTTTCCTTGCCCTTGCCACCCACAAGCCATTAGTCTGCATTGTCGAACAAAAGAGAGCGTAAGCATAAAAGCTTAGTGAGGGTAAGCTCATAAAACAAACCTTCGACAATGCAGGGTCCAAGCACGAGCTACAACCAAGATAAAATGCATGATCTTACCTCCGATCCACACGAGTCATAAATATAGATGATGCATGAACATATATTCAATATCATGTCACGCTCAACATGTTTAAATCCACAACATATGGAATCACATATATTAAACCATGTTAGCAACACATCCCAAATCACATTGGCTCACAATTAACCACATATTGGCAACATAAACTACAATCTGTATTGGCACCTAGCTATGACTCGAATACGCGGATAACCGTTGGAACTCACATCCAACAACACAACCATTACCTGACGGTGGGATTACACTCATCACCATTCACGCGGAGGGGATTCCACTCATCCTCACGCCCATTTCACGCGGAGGGGATTCCACTCATCCTCACGCCCGTCGATGGGATTCCACTCATCATCGACTAATATATATAAAAGAAGATTTCCGGGCGAACCCGTACTCCATCTTGATGACTACCATCATCAAGACCACGCGCGCATTTTGACTCACGTGTGCACACTACACATCCTAATGATCGATCATTTGTACCCAAGCATACTAGTGCCAATACTACACATTTCATTAATCTATCACAATGTCAATCCATAACAACTTCCATGCTTAGCACGTACTCACCATGACTCACCGTCATGCACGAACCACATTTCTATGCCTAGCATGTACTCACCATGATCCTCGGATCATACAGTCATTTCATAACATCATTACACATGTCAACACCACATGCATCTCAATAATACAAATATCACATCATATTTCATACATATGTATATCTCTATCACATTTATCATCAACATGCATGTAACAATGCATTAAGCCATGCCTCCACATACATGTATAACAACATAAGCATAGCCACCATAAGCATGATTAAACATGAGGCATAATTCAACACTTTAAAGATCAACCAAGGTCTCTAACTAAAGTTTGGGATTAGGCCACCACCCTAATCCCAACTCTAGGTGGGTCTACCAATCCCAACCTAGTTCACATGCTTGAACCAACACTTGAAAACCATTTAAAAGTATTTAACCACTCACCTAAGCTTCCAAGCTCCAAGCCAAGCAAGCAACCTCCCTCAAATTTCCGGATTTCTTCCCGAAGCTTCCCCAAAACAAATTCCCGCTTCTAAACAACCTCAAACACATTTCAAACAATTCCAAATCAGCCCAACATAAAAATACCAACCCGGAATACAATTCAAATGCAATTTATCATGTTGCAAACCATGAACAAATCCCATTTTTAGCAATTTCGGGCAGCCCCTAAACCATGTCCAAAAACCATGTTTCCAACATCCATAGCACCCACAAATGATCCCAAATCAACCCCTAACCTTAGTACTACTATTGGGCTATCAATTCCCACCTAAAACAACCCCCAAAACTCACCCAAAACCCTCCAAAAACCCCATTTTTACCCAATTTCGGGAATTGCTCAAAATCATTCAAAATTCACATATGTTGCACCATTTGACTCCTACATTCCATAACTAACCATAATAAATCAAAATATTAGGTTTAGCTACACAAAGACACCATTTTTAATCAAATCCTTTGAAAATCCCATTTTCAAAACTTCAATGAAAATGAAAATAAATGGTACTTTCAAAGAGAGGGAGTTGAGGGGAAGTCAAAAACGTTGTTACCTTTCAAAAAGGAGTTGAAATGGAGGAGCTTTTTGGATGGAATAGTAACTTGAAGAGGGGAGCTCTTTTCACGTTGAAAATGGGTGAGGAAGAGAGTGAATAGTGTTTATTTTGTATAAGGGGGGATTTAAATTGAAAAATTGGTAAATTACCAAAAGGCCATTAATGAATGGCTATCCCCTTGTTCTTTAAAAAGCTCTTCAACTTGCAATTAAATCATTTTGGTCCCATTTCAAATATTCATTTTGAAACCCGAAATTTTAAAAGATCATTTTAATTATAAACCCGAGCCCAAATAATATTAAAATATTATTTTCACCCGACTCCTAAACCCGTGTGTTACACTAATTGAGTTGAGTGCTTATTTAAGAGAGATGTGTGCTAAAACATTACATGTCAAGGACTTGGAGAGACTTGAACAGTCAATTCCTTTAACAATGTGTAAGTTAGAGAAGATATTTACTCTTTTTTTATATAATGGTACATTTAATAATTCATTTAGCTAGTGAGGCGAAACTTGCGGGACCAGTACAGTTTCGGTGGATGTATCCTATTGAGCGATACTTACATAAGCTAAAATCTTATGTGAGAAACAAAGCTCGGCCAGAAGGTTTAATTGCTGAAGCATATATCACGCAAGAAGCGGTCTATTTTTGTTCTAGGTATTTATGTGAAACTAAAACTAATTCGAATCGTGTTGGAAGAAATTTTGAAGGAAGTGGAAGCCATTCGCATCCAAAGCTACTTGTTTTCTCTCAAGTTGGTAGACCATTACTTGGAAAACAATACGAAGAATTGAGCTTTACAGAATGAGCTCAAGCTAGGATGTAGGTTTTAGAAAATTGTGAAGAAACCAGAATCTTTATTGAGTAAGTAATGTAAAATTGTATGTGTATACAGTTTGTTCTACATGTTATGTATGATTATTTTTTCTTACATTTGCTTTCTTATAAATTGTGTAGCATGCACAAGGAAAAGCTTAAAAGGGAGGATGCTAGAAATATAGAGAAAAGACACGCTGAAGAATTTCATCAGTGGTTTAAAAAACACGTAAGTATTAGGTACATTTTATTTAATTTTTAATATATATATATATACATACATGAAAGAAGTGAATTGGTTAACAATCAACTATTTAATTTAGCTTATGGACCTGATAAACGAGTTTTTCGTTACACAAACTATCTTATCAATGGTTGGAGGTTCAACACGAAAGAACGTGACTTGCAATTAAAATCACAAAATAGTGGAATTTTCGTCAAAGGAGATGAGAGTACGGGTAACTTGGATTATTTTGGTGTGTTAACAGACACCATACAATTAAATTACCCCGGTGGAAATAGTGTAATTTTGTTTAAGGGTGATTGGTGGGATGTGTATCATAAATCGGGGTTTAAGGAAGATAAGTTTGGATTTTCTATGGTTAATGTGACACGTAAGTTGAGAACCCAAGAGCCATATATTTTAGCTTCTCAAGCTGAACAAGTTTACTACGTCAAAGATTCGAATTGGCAAGTTGTAGTGAAGACAAAACCGCGTGATTTGTATGATTTACCTTGTGAAGATGTTGGAGAGGAACCATGTCAAGAAAATGAGGAATTAGGTTTCAGATTTCATGAATTTAATGTGGGAAACGATGATGATGATGATGTGGTATCTTTGGATATGCCTCAATTGGGTAGTACAGTTATTGAAGGAAGTTTGATTAATCTTGATGCGATCGTAGGTGGAGGATGAAGAAGATGAATCAGATCATGATGAGTTTACTTCTATTAATGATAAGGATGATGAGTCAGATTCAATTAGCGATGCTGAAGCAAATGATGATGATGATGATGATTGAACATATACTATTTAAAGTTTATTTCTAAGTTTTAGTCTTACATTTTCTTTTTTTTATTTTGTGACAATATTTTGTTTATTAAATTTTTCATTTGAAGTATTTTATTAAAATATTTTTTATTATAATACATTTAATTTCCTTACATTGTATTTAAAAAAATTATTAATATTTTTGTGAGTTTGAAGTAATTTTATTAATTATTAATAAAATTTGTAAAAAGTTTATATTGCAATTATAAATAATAATAGTGACTACTTGACATACTTTTACCGTCACAATTATAAATAACAATAGTGACCCCTTGATATGTTGTCACTAGTACATCATTTTCCACCAAAAAATAAGTTGGTGTCAATTTACGTATGTTATTAGTGGCGAGTTGTTGATGACAAATTAATTTGGTCACAATAAGACATTAATAGTGACATTTTACTTGTGACATAATTTACAATTGTCACAATTATTACAAAAAGAGCGACCAAAGAGTAATACGTCACAATTACAAATTTCATTAGTGTCACAAACAAATTACGTCACAAATAATCGATTTTTGTGACAAAAATCTTTATCGTCACAAGAAAATTGTCACACTTATGATTAATAATAGTGACTACTTGACATGTCACTATTACAGAATTTGATTAGTGATAAGTAGATGTCATCACAATTATATATAGTGGCTATATACTTTTGACGCAAGTTCAAATTGTCACAATTATATTATTATAGAAAGGTAAATTTAATAGTGACATACTTTTATTGTCACAATTATGAATACTAATAGTGACTTTTGTGATATGTTGTCACTATCACATCTTTTCCCACTAAAAACAAGTTGGCGCCAATTTGAGTTTGTTATCAGTGACGAATTGATAGTGACAACTTACTTTCGTCACAATAAGATACTATTAGTGACGGATTACTTGTGATGTAATCGAAATTTGTCACAATTATTACCAAAAGAGTGACCAAATAGTTATACGTCACAGTTACTTCTTTCAGTAGTGACTCGAACAAATTTCGTCACAAATAATCTACTTTTTGTGATAAAATTCTTCATCGTCACAATCAAATGGTCACTAAAAATCTAACTTCTTGTAGTGTTGGCCACAGAATTCGAAAAACTGTAGTAGAGTAGAACCCGACGCATCTCGAAGAAATCCTCCAATACGCCCCTCCGAGTCGAAAGATAAGACCACGCCATCAACATTGTAACCCCCTCGTCCTAGTCTGGCCGGAAGACCGGTCCGAGTGGGCTACACGGGGAAAACTGAAGCGAAACCCGTTAAGGTTCCCCCTCGGTTAGCAACCCTAGAAAATTTCTTTTAATTTAATATTGTCTAAAGGCATATTAATTCCTAAGTGATCACGACAGCAGAAAACATCAAGAAGGAAACACATTCGAACCTAAAACCACCCATTAAATAGTGCAATTTAAAGCCACAGAGCAGGTCGTATCGATACACCAGTCAAGGGTATCGATACACCTTGACCAAGTCAACCCTTACAGTCAACCCAGGGGAGACCGTATCGATACAGCCCTTGGGCGTATCGATACACCCTCCTCGGTCAACATCTCGTGGTTAACGAGACAAAACCGTACCGATACTCCCTAACAACGTACCGATACGCCAAAATCTCCCCAAAATCTCAAAATTCCAGAGAGTTTTGGGCGTATCGATACACCCCCGCGTATCGATACCCCAAGCCAAAATTGAGTCCTGAAGGCAAGACCGTATCGATACTGCCCTTAGGCGTATCGATACGCCCTGCACTGCAAGTCTCCAAATTTCATCAAAACAACACAAGACTCAACTCTAAATGCATTTTAGAGCTTCCCTAGCCACATACAAACATTCATGCAATATACTACAACCAAGAATCAGCATATAGGGCAATGTAGATGATTAGCAAGGCATTTACACATGGCATTCACACAAAGGATAAATATAACACTTAAAGGCATGCTTAAAAGCTCAAAAAGCCATAAAACATCATGTCTTCACATATAAGGTTTACATGCCAAACAAAAGCAACTTAAAGCATCCAAAGGCTTAGCCAGCCATCACAAGCATTCAACAAGACATAACATGGTTTACAAATCCAAGCAAAACATGAACATCATCAACATCTATGAGTCATACAACGCTCATAAAAAACACATAGTAGCCTCATTGTTAAACTACTACTTTATTTACTAAGTCATACTTGAGCAACTACAAGCTTGGAATGTCCCCTTCACCTTGCTCCTTGCTAACGCCACGCTAATGATCTGCGTTGTCGAAAATGAGAGCGTAAGCTAGAAGCTTAGTGAGGTGCTCTAAAACCAAAACAACGACAATGCAGGGCTCAATCATACAATCCTTAACATCACACACACAACATTCATGGGCATCAACATAGCAAACTAGCTAGCATCACAAGAGTCAAATAATATGGCATCTTACATCATATTAAACTCAACAAGATAAAGCAAGTATCTCAGTATCATAATCACAAGATCAAGTACATTGGCCACTATTAGTTTACTCGGATATGCGGATTTACTCTCAACATCAACATTACCTCGGTGGGATTACACTCATCACCGGATCTCGTACGGATGGGATTCCACTCATCATCACATGCCCTACAGATAGGATTACACTCATCATCATGTATAATATAAATAATTTCCGGTGGAATGTTACATCACCGTACTCCTCCTTGATGACTTAACGCCATCAAGGCCACGCGCGAATTTGACTCAACCGTGTGCACACTAATCCTAATGATCGATCATTTATACCCGGTAAGTTAACTAGTGCCAATTACTTTAAAACCACATCACACATCCATAATTTATAACACATATTCATCATCACACATATCAATGTATATTCATACATTCACAATTCATGCTTCACAAGAACAGAATAGGCATAATTATATTAAGCTTGTAAACACACAAGAAGTTAAACTACCAATTTAACTTCTACCTTGGAATGGCCTGCCAAGCTCATTTCAACACCTCCACTACACACACTTGAACCAATTTAAACAAGTTTGAAGTTTCACTCACCACCCTTCCTTAGCAAACCAAGCAAGCTAGTCAAGCCTCCCCGATTTCCGGATTCGATCCCGATCCTTCTCCGGTGTTCCCTCTTACTTCTAAACAATCAAAACACAAGTATTACTCATCAAGTCAATGCTAAACTCAGTCTCAATCCAACTCACAAGCACAAGCCAAACTTCATAAATTTTCAAACCCAAACTAACCACAAAATTCTCATTTTCGTGCTCCCCAAATGCCCAGCCGAAAACCACAATTTCTAACACCCAAATGACATCTAAAGTCTTCTAAAACACATCCCTAACAACCCTATACCATCAGCCCTTCAACCCAACACAAAAACACACCAAAAACTCAACTTTTGACACTTTGAAAAATGCCCCAAAGACCCACTTCGGGATTTTTCCCAAATCCTTCCATTTTAAGATATTAGGTGTATCTAAGTGAGATTAACACAAAACCTAACTCAACAAACCAAAAACAAATGAAAAACCCATTAAAAATCCAAACTTTCATCAAACTTGAAAAACTTGAAATTTTAAAAAGATGATGGTTTTGAAATCTAAAACCATGGAAATGATGGGGATGATGAGGAGAGTCCAAAAATGATATTACCTTCGAAAATGCTCTTGAGTTGATGGAGAAATTGAATGGAATAGTGAATTGGGGTTTTGGGAGGGGTTTGGGTTTATTTCACGTGAAATTGGAAAAAAAGGGGGAAGAAGAAGACCTTTTTTGTTCTTTTTTATTCAAAAACGTGTCTTCTTTTTTTTCAACTTAATTACAAAAATGCCATCACTTAAAATTTAAATCTCATTTAAATCAAAACTAAGGTCCAATTAAATTAAATCGGTTTTGACGACTCAAACCAAACACACACGTCTAACTCCTAACCCCAAAACAAGGGTGTTACAACTCTCTCCCACTTAAGGAATTTCGTCCCCGAAATTACCTGACTGAAAGAGATAATGAAATTGCCTTTCCATATCCTCCTTCCTCTCCCAAGTGGTCTCGTCCACCCCTCGACATTGCCACCGCACTTTTACTAACTCAATCGATCTACCCCGCAACACCTTACTGTCAGAAGCTAAGATCTCAACTGGTTCTTCCTCATAAGTCAAATCTGGATTCAATTCAATCTCTTCTACATGCATAACATATGATGGATCTGACCTATACTTACGGAGCATCGAAACATGAAACACATCGTGTATCTTCTCTAGCTCAGATGGCAAACACAACTGATAAGCAACTGGGCCAACCCTGTTCACAATCTCATACGGTCCTATGTACCTAGGACTCAACTTCCCTTTTCGGCCAAACCTCATTACTTTCTTCCACGGAGACACTTTTAAGAACACCTTCTCACCCACTGAGAACTCAACTTCCTTTCTCTTCAAGTCGACATAGGACTTCTGCCTATCCGAAGCTGCCCTTAAGCGATCGCAAATCAATTTCACTTTATCGGTTGTCCCCTTAAGCAAGTCTGGCATAGGCAACAACTTCTGTCCCACTTCAGCCCAACAAACTGGAGTTCTACACTTTCTACCATACAAGGCCTCATACGGAGCCATCTGAATGCTCGACTGAAAACTATTATTGTAAGCAAACTCAACTAGAGGCAAATGCTTCTTCAACGTACCCTGAAAATCAATGATGCAACAACGTAACATATCCTCTAGAATCTGTATAACCCTCTCTGACTGACCATCTGACTGAGGATGGTATGACATGCTGAAGTTCAAACGGGTACCCAAAGCTGTATGCAGACACTCCCAAAATCGAGCTGTAAACCTCGGATCTCTATCGGATACAATAGACTTCGGCACACCATGCAGTCTAACAACCTCACCAATATACAGATCGACCAATTTATCTAATGTATAAGTCGTATTGACTACTAGGAAGTGAGCACACTTCGTGAAACGGTCTACTATAACCCAAACTGAGTTCTTCTTCGTAGGAGTCAAAGGCAAGCCCGAAACAAAATCCATGGTGATATTCTCCCATTACCATTTCGAAATTCTCAACGGTTGTAACAAACCTGAGGGAACCCGGTGTTCCGCCTTCACTCTCTGACATACCATACACTTGCTCACGAATTCGGCTACATCTCTCTTCAAACCAACCCAGAAGTACTCATTCTTTAAATCTTGGTACATCTTCGTACTTCCAGGATGCATAGCAAACAGACTACTGTGCGCTTCAGTCAAGATCGTACGTCTCAAGTCACTGACTTCTGCCACAACTATTCTATTTCTGAAACACAAGACCCCATCGGTACTGAAACTGTAATCTGAAGATCTACCATCGGCTATGTCTTGCACGTGAGGTGCCAAAGATCTATCTAGGAGCTGTTTCTCCCTAATCAACTGACCTAGAGTAGGTCTAACCTAAAGCTCGGCCACCAAGCCTCCATCTCCAGACAAGCTCAATCTAGCAAACATGACTCTCAAATCTACAACTACCTTTCTAATCAAGGCATCGGCCACTATGTTGGCCTTACCCGGGTGGTACTTAATCGTAAGATCATAATCTTTTAGCAACTCTAACCACCTACGGTGTCTGAGATTCAAATCTCGCTGAGTCATGATGTACTTCAAACTCTTGTGTTTCGTGTACATTGTGCATTTCTCACCGTACAAGTAATGTCTCCAAATCTTCAGAGCAAACACAACTGCAGCTAACTCTATGTCATGGGTCGGATAGTTACGCTCGTGAGTCTTCAACTATCTTGAGGCATAAGCCATTACTCTCTTGTCTTGCATGAGAACACAACCTAGGCCTACATAGGAAGCATCACTGTAAACTACATAGTCTTTCCCAGACTCTGGCGGGATCAAAATCGGTGCTTGGGTCAAAGCTTCTTTCAACATCTCAAAGGCTCTTTGTCTTGCATCTGACCACTCAAACTGAACACTCTTCTGAAGTAATTGTGTCAATGGAGCGGCTAACTTCGAGAAGCCTTCTACAAATCTTCTATAATATCCAGCTAAGCCTAGAAAGCTACGAATCTCTGTTACTGACTTCGGGTGCTTCCACTCAACAATAGCTTCTATTTTCTTTGGATCAACTCTAATCCCATCGGCTGACACTACATGCCCTAGGAAGACTACCTCTCGAATCCAGAACTCACACTTGCTCAACTTGGCATACAACTGATTATCTAACAATGTCTTCAAAACTAGCCTCAAGTGTCGATCGTGGTCTTCCTCGGTACGCGAATACACTAAAATGACATCTATGAATACAACTACAAATTGATCTAGGTACTGATGGAAGATCCTATTCATCATATCCATGAAGGAGTCGGTGCATTAGTCAACCCAAAAGGCGTGACTAAAAACTCATAGTGACCATATCTAGTCCTAAAGGCCGTCTTTTGTACATAAACCTCTCTTACCTTTAGCTGGTAGTAGCCGGATCTCAAGTCAATCTTCGAAAAGACTGATGCCCCTCTCAACTGATCAAACAAATCATCAATTCTTGGCAAGGGATACTTGTTCTTCACTGTTAACTGATTCAACTGCCTGTAATCTATACACATTCTCATGTTTCCATCTTTCTTCTTTACAAACAAAACTGGAGCGCCCCAAGGCGAAGAACTAGGTCGGATGAAGCCTCTATTTGTTAACTCTTGCAACTGAGTCTTCAACTCTTTCAGTTCTTTCGGTGCCATTCGATACGGAGCAATCGAAACAGGAGCTAAATCTGAATAAGTCTCTATAGCAAACTCCACCTCTCTATCCGGTGGTAAACCCGACAATTCTTCTGGAAACACACTAGGAAAGTCACACACTGTCTGGATGTCTTGAGGTCTAACCTCACTCATGTTTGGATTCATCACATAGGCCAAGTACGCTTCACAACCCATCTCAACTAACCTCTTAGCCTCTAGAACTAAAACTACATTCGATAAGAACTTCACGTTCTCGCCTACCACTACTATCTCATAATCATCCGCGAGTCTCAAAGAAATCCTCTTAGTCTCAAAGTCTATCCTAGCTCTATGCTCAGTGAGCCAGTCCATACCCAGAATCACATCAAAGCCATAAAATGGTAGCTCCATCATATCCAATGGAAACACATGCCCCTGAACCATAAGCGGACATCTTCTGTACATCTTTCTAACTACTATTGTATCCTCGAAGGAACTAGTAACACTAACTCCTACCTCTAATATTTCACAAGGCAATTTCAACAACAATGCATGCTCACTCAGTATATAAGAATGTGTAGACCCGGAGTCAATCAAAGAAAGCAAACCCAAAGACTGTATCGAGAAGTTACCTGCAATCACATCTGTGTCATGTTGATCCCCACGCTGAGCGTAAACTCTGGCCTGGCCTCCGCCCTCTGGCTGGACTGCAACAACATGTGCTATGTTTCTTTGGCCATCATTTCTCGGCTGGAAGTTACCTCTACCGCGCCCGCGACCTCTCTGAAAGTCGTTGGCTCTAGCAGGAGCCTGAACTGGTGCTTGCCCCACCTGATGTAGACAGTCACGCCTAATATGGTCCCTAGCTCCACAGCCCCAACACGAGTGGAAATTTCCCCAACACTCACCGGTGTGGTTCCTCCCGCAACTAGCACACGTGGGCAACCTCCCACCAGCCCTCTGGCCCTGTTGGCCCCTACCGTGGTTACCTCCACCACGCCTATGGTCATAGTGATGCCGGTTGTCCCGATGCCTCTTGGCATCACCTCTATCAAAGTCACTAGATCTCTTACCATAACTAGAACCACCAGATCGTTTGGTCAAGCCCAAACTGTGCTCCAAGTCCTTGGCTCTAGCGACCAGGACATCAAAGTCTGAGTAGTCGGAAGCCAAAGTGTATCTCTTAATCTCTTCATTTAGCCCATAACAGAAACGGTTACAACGTTCCACTTCAGTATGAACAAGCTTAGACGTATATTGACTCAGCCTGACAAATCTGATCTCATAGTCTGTCACAGTCATACTTCCTTGAAGCAAAGCCATAAATTCCCTCTTCTTCTCATCGAGATATCGAGGACCTAGATATTTCATACAGAAAGCTGACTCGAAAAACTCCCAGGTGATCTCAGCCTCTTCCATACCCGTAGTGATGGTGACCCACCAAGTGTAGGCATCACCCTGAAGTAAAGATATAACACACCCTAGCTTACGTTCCCCGGTACATCCCATCTGTGCCAAAATGCGGACAGTCTTCTCAAACCACATCTCAGACCTCTCGGGTGTAGACCCTCCAAACTCTTCACCTCCCAAACTGCGGAGTCTCTCCAATGGCAAACCAGTACCCTCTCCCTGGGTTGTGCCACTGCCTGACCCCCAGCCACAGCAGCCTGAAAAGCCCCGACTATCGCCTGAACTAAGGGAGCTAAATCTATTACGGCCGGTCCTTGGCCAACTTGAGGTCCCGCGCCCTCGGCTCCCGCCTCACCTCCCTCTTGGTAAGGAGGAGAAGGAGGAGGTTGAGGAGCCTGCGCCCCACCAATCTGCTCAACTCCTGGATCTTGTGCCCGTGGTTCCGGTTGAACCATCCTAGGCCTCCCCCGTGGTCTCATGATACAGCTAGCAAGATAATAACTACAACAAACAAACAGATAAGGATCAAGTTAGCAAAGGCAAGGGTCCAACTGTGCTCAAGTATTTTCCTTTACAAAACTTTTTCAAATTAAGTAATAGTAGCAATAGGAACTCGACACTACACCAAACGCAACAATCATGCTTCCAAACATCATATGAACGATCAAACAACAAGAATACATGGCATAACATACACCGAGACATATCAATTGCTTAACACATCAAGCTTACCTCACTTACCTACCCGAGGTCTCGGTAACCTCAGGCTCTGATACCAACAAATGTAACCCCCTCATCCCGGTCTGGTCGGATGACCAGTTCGAGTGGGCTACATGGGGAAAACCGAAGCGAAACCCGTTAAGGTTCCCCCTCGGTTAGCAACCCTAGAAAATTTCTTTTAATTTAATCTCGTCTAAAGGCATATTAATTCCTAAGTGATCACGACAGCGGAAAACATCAAGAAGGAAACACATTCAAACCTAAAACCACCCATTAAATAGTCCAATTTAAAGCCACAGAGCAGGTCGTATCGATACACCAATCAAGGGTATCGATACGCCTTGACCAAGTCAATCCTTACAGTCAACCAAGGGGAGACCGTATCGATACAGCCCTTGGGCGTATCGATATACCCTCCTCGGTCAACATCTCGTGGTCAAAGAGACAAAACCGTATCGATACTCCCTAACACCGTACCGATACGCCAAAATCTCCCCAAAATCTCAAAATTCCAGAGAGTTTTGGGTGTATCGATACACTCCCGCGTATCGATACCCCAAGCCAAAATTGAGTCTTGAAGGTAAGACAGTATCGATACGGCCCTTAGGCGTATCGATACGCCCTGCACTGCAAGTCTCCAAATTTCAGCAAAACAACACAAGACTCAACTTTAAATGCATTTTAGAACTTCCCTAGCCACATACAAACATTCATACAACATACTACAACCACGAATCAGCATATAGGGCAATGTAGATGATTAGCAAGGCATGTACACATGGCATTCACACAAAGGATAAATATAACACTTAAAGGCATGCTTAAAAGCTCAAAAAGCCATAAGGCATCAGGTCTTCACATATAAGGTTTACATGCCAAACAAAAGCAACTTAAAGCATCCAAAGGCTTAGCCATCCATCACAAGCATTCAACAAGACATAGCATGGTTTACAAATCCAAGCAAAACATGAACATCATCAACATCTATGAGTCATACAACGCTCATACAAAACACATAGTAGCCTCATTGCTAAACTACTACTTTATTTACTAAGTCATACTTGAGCAACTACAAGCTTGGAATGTCCCTTTCGCCTTGCTCCTTGCTAACGCCACACTAATGATCTGCATTGTCGAAAATGAGAGCGTAAGCTAGAAGCTTAGTGAGGATGCTCTAAAACCAAAACAACGACAATGCAGGGCTCAAGCATACAATCCTTAACATCACACACACAACATTCATGGGCATCAACATAGCAAACTAGCTAGCATCACAAGAGTCAAATAATATGGCATCTTACATCATATTAAACTTAACAAGATAAAGCAAGTATCTCAGTATCATAATCACAAGATCAAGTACATTGGCCACTATTAGTTTACTCAGATATGCGGATTTTGTAACCCCCTCGTCCTGGTCTGGCCGGATGACCGGTCCGAGTGAGCCACACGGGGAAAACCGAAGCGAAACCCCAAAGGATTCCCCCTCGGTTAGCAACCCTATTTTTTTATATTAATCTTGCCTAGATGAATATTAAGACCTATGTGATTCACAACAGCGAAAAACATTCAAAGGAAAACACATTCGAACCACGGCCATGCATAAACAGTCAATTTTAAGCTTATAAGGCAGGCAGTATCGATACCCTTGACAGGGGTATCGATACCCCCTTTCTAGGTCAACCCAAGAAGTCAACACGAGAAGACCGTATCAATACCCTTACCAGGGGTATCGATACCCTCTTTCTCGGTCAACCTTCCTTGGTCAACAGAATAGATCCGTATCGATACTCGGGGACCCCGTATCGATACGCTCTACTCTTACTCAAAATTCCAAATTCCAGTAACTTTGGAGGGTATCGATAGGGTATCGATACCCTAGGCAAAATCTGAGGCCTTTGGGCAAGAGAGTATCGATACCCTAGCCAGGGGTATCGATACCCCTGCACTGCAATTCTTCAAAATCAACTTAAACGACCCCAAAACGACTCTAAATGCATTTCTCGGCTCACCTAAGCATATTCAAGCATGTAAGCACACATATTTATGCCAGAGGAATCATTCAAACATGGATTAAAGCATTCATACATAGCATTTTAACAAAAGAGCAATTTATGCATAAATGGTCACTCAAGCACTTAAGATATCATGCCTTAGCAACCGAAGCATGTAGACATTCATGGCATGTAACATAGGCAATATTTACAATCAAACAAGGCATCCACGAACCAAGCCAACAACGACATACATCAAAACTCAAATCAATAACACCTATCCCATTGCTTAACTATTACAATCTATTACTTAAAACTCATACATTGAGCTCACCGAAAGCAACACGTGGAGTCCCTTCCTTGCCTTTGCCACCCATAAGCTATTTATCTGCATTGTCGAACAAAAGAGAGCGTAAGCATAAAAGCTTAGTGAGGGTAAGCTCATAAAACAAACCTTCGACAATGCAGGGTCCAAACACGAGTTATTTTCATGATGAAATGCATGGTCTTACCTCCGGTCCGCCAAGCCAAAATGAACATGATGCATGAACATATAGTCAACATTATGCCATGCTCTACAACCCATAAGTTCAACTTACTAAGATACATATAGCAATGTATTAATAACAACATATCTCATAGCATGGGGAAAATCACATCTCATATCATAATGGCAACACATCTCAATTCATAAAAGCGCATATAAACTTATATTGATATGTACATACAATCTCATATTGGCATACACATACAACCTCATATTGGCACCTAGCTATGACTCGAATACGCGGATAACCCGTTGGAAAGCATTTCCAACAACAACATTACCTCGGTGGGATTACACTCATCACCGGTCCTTGCATGGGCGGGATTCCACTCATCACCACATGCCCTACGGATGGGATTCCACTCATCATCACGTAGAAATATATAAAAGCTTCCGGTGGAATATTACATCACCGTACTCCTCCTTGGTGCCTTAACGCCACCAAGGCCACGTACGCTTTGACTCAATTTGTGTGCACACTCCTCCTAATGATCGATCATTGTACCCAAGCATACTAGTGCCAACATTAAACGCAATCCATTTTTCATAGCTACATGCATATAACAATGCATCAAATATCATGTCTCACATACATGTATTTCACAACTCAATACCATGCCTAGCATGTACCCACCATGATCATCATCATGCACAATTCACAATCCAAACCACATGCATAGCAATGCATCAAACCATGCCTCAACAACATGTATAACACAATATACATAACTACCGTAAACACATATAATTAAGAGGCATAACAAACAAATAGAAGTTCAACCAAAGTTTCCTAAACTTAAGCTTGAGATTAGGCTACCACCCTAACCTCAACTCTAGGTGGGTTTACCAAGCCCAACCTAGGTCCACATGCTTGAACCAATGTTTAAAACCATTTAAAAACAATAACCACTCACCGACCACTTCATAGCACAAGCCGACTAGCCTACCAAGCATCCAAATTCCGGATTCGAGCCCGAAGCTTCTCCATCGTCTTCTCTTGCTTCTAACCAACCAAAACACAACCGATAGCCAAAATCAATGCTAATATTCAATAATCTCACAACCTTTGAATTCAAATCAATTTCACCCTAATTTTCCAACCAAGATAAATCCCCAAATAACCCAAATTCGTACTCCAACAACCCTTGGCTGAAACACCCATTTCCAAACACTCAAATGACCTCCAAAACATCCCAAATCACCCTCCTACTATACCCTAACCATCAGCCCTTTGTTTTCAACCTAAAACCCACCAAAAATGGTGTTTTTGACAACTCAAAAATGGGTGTAAGGGCTCACTTCGGATTTTTACCAAAACTTAACCAAATTAACATATCATGTGTATTTCAACTTGATTAAACAAAGCCCCAACTCAATTTATCAAAACAAAATGGAAAACCCCTTAAAAATCCAAACTTTAAATCAAACCCTAATTTTCAAAAGTTCATATCTTTAAAATCTAAGACTATGTATAGATAGGTAATAGAGAGGAGGGTTAGAAAATGATTTTACCTTTCAAAAACACCTTGAAATGGAGTGGATATTAGATGGAATAGTGGCTTGAAGTTTGAGAGAGTTTGGAAGGGGGAAAATGCTTTCTAACGTTGGAAAGGGGAAGATGGGGAAAGATGACAACTTTTGTTTTAAAGTTGTCTTGCTTTTAGAGACTTTTGGGTCAAATTACTCTTTTAGTCCCTCCTCTTTTTACTAAAGTCCAATTATATCACAATTTAGGTTGAACTGTTTTAATTAAATTTTATTGACTCGAACCATGAACCCGGTTAACTCCTAACCCCAAAACACAAGTGTTACAACTCTCCCCCACTTAAGGAAATTTCGTCCCCGAAATTCATCAAACATGAAGAGCCACTGAAACATGCTACTCCACACTTTCCTTCTCACCACAACATACTCATCAACTCGGTAACTTACCACACAACATAGATATTTGATGCTAAGATCTCAACTGATTCTTCGTTGCGCACAATTTCAAACTCAACTCAATCTCTTCAACAAACATAGCACGGAGCAGATCTGACTCACATCCCCGAATCATAGATTCACAGACACATCACAAACCTCTTTCTAACCCTGGTGGTAACCGCAACGAATAAACAATTGTACTAGCCCGATTCACAATCTCATACAACACTGCTTGAACACTTGACTCATAACTTTCTCTAACTGACCATCTGATTTCAACAGGTAACCAAACACTATACAAACGTCTTCAAAAAAAATATTCTAGCTGAAATCTTGAATCTCTATTACTCACCTTCATTAAAAATCTTCCACGAAGGTAGCAAACTAGATGAAAACTGATGCTCGATCTTGACACGCTGGCAATTTACACACTTGCTCTCATACTGAACCACATTATTCACCCACTCATTCCGAAAGTACTCATCTTCAACCCACAATGTGTCTTCATACTACTCAGATGCAATACAAATTAAACTGTCGTGTGCTTCGACCAAAACGATACGTCTCAAAACACTATGCTAATCAGTACAACAATTCTATCTCTAACAATACAAACTCTATCCTCTCTGAACTGTATTCTGAAGGTCTTCTTTCCGCTATGTCTTGCACGTGAGGTGCCAAGAATCTGTCTTGCAACTATTTCTCTTCAAACATCCTGACTCAATGTAGGTTCATCATGAAACGCGACCACAAGATTACTGCCATTCGGTAACTGAATTCGGCAAATACAACTCGCAACTCAACTACTAATCTAACAACAATTACAACTCAGAACATCGGTTACTACGTTGACTATCTTCGGATGATACTCAATCTTGATATTACAGTCTTCAAGCAGTTCTAACACTTCATGCTGTTCAAGTTTCAACCCTTCCTAAGTCTTCAAATATTTCAAGTTCTGAAGATATGTACATACACACTGTGCATTTCTTACTATACAAGTTCTGTCTCTAGGTCTTCGAATCAAATACACTGTAACTAACTCTAAGTCTAGTGTGAGATAACTATTTTCTCGGTCTTTCAACTATCTTGATGAACAAGCCACAATCTTCTGTCTTGCATAAGCACACAACCTAACTCTACATGTAACACATCACTATGGTTCACACATTCTTTCTCTGACATAAGCTGATTCAAGGTTGGAGCTCTCATCAAAGTTTCTTTTGGTTTCTCAATTGTCTCGCATCTAACCACACAACTGAACATTCTTCTGTAGCAATCTATCAACGGAGCAACTATCTTCAAAAGACTATTTACAATTCTCTGAAAGTAACAATGTTAGACCTAGGAACTATAGATATCTGTCACAGTCTTCAATTTCTTCCAACTCATATCTTCTTTTGCCTACTTGAGATTTACTCTAACACACTCGGCTGACCTACATGTCCTAGGAGAACATCTTCATTAACTCGGAGTTCACATTGCACAACTTGGCATACAGCTGATTCTCTAATAGAATCTACAATACTAACTCTAAAGCCTGTCATGGTCTTCTTCGATACTTGAATATACTCATGTGTCATCTATGAGAACTATTACAACTGATCCAGGAACTCGGGAATTATTCTGTTCAACATCTCTATGAAGGTAACTAATACACTAGTCAAACAAAGCGGCATAACTCAAAACTCAAGGTGGTCACATCTTGCCCCTAAAGCTGTCTTCGGTACTTCAACTTTTCTCACTTTCACTGGTAGTAAACGGATCTCAAGCTAATCTTCAAACAGACTGAAGCACACACTAACTGACCAACAAATCACTAACACTCGAAAACTGATGCTAATCGTTCACTGTCACTTGTTTCAATTGTCTGAAATCTAAACATATTCTTGTATTGTCCTCTCTCTTCTTCAAAAATTGCACTGTCATACTCTAAGATGACGTACTAGGCCTAATGAGTCTAAGGTCCAGCTAATCTCGAAGTTATTTCTTCAACATTCTCAATTCTTCCGGGATTCATAAGTTACAGAGCAAACAAAACTGAAGCAACCTCGGAGACGATTTCAATAACGAACTCTTCTTCTCCATTAAGAGACAAACCGGGTAAATCTTCTAAACACTTCTAGGAAAAGAAAACACAACTATTCTAACATTCTGTGGTTTAATCTTCATTCAAAATCAAATTCGTCACACTTGCTAAGCAAGCCTGCCAACTAAACTCAATCAATCTTCGATCTTCAAAGCTGGATCAACATTTGACAAGAAGTTCGCCTCCTCACCTACTACTACAGTCACACAGAAATCTGCAACTTCAAGGCAATTCTCTCTCTGTCTCAATGTATACACTAACTCTGTGCTCTACAAGCCAAACCATGTCAAAAGGTACATCGAAACCGTAAGAAGACAATCACTTCACATCTACTAGAAACTAGTAACTCTGAACCACCAACAACATCTTCTGTACATATTTCTGATCACTACTATCTCCCAAAGGCTAGTCACAGGTGTCCCTACATCTAAGGTCTCAACTAGGATATCTAATTTCTTACATGCTCACACAAAATGAGGTATCCGCGGAAATTGCAACTTCACATGTACACAACTGATAGTCTTTGGTCCTCTTGTTTTCAGACTGGTTCTTCAACAAAATCTAACTCTTCTAAACTGTTCTTAGAGCATCTCGTAACTTCAAGACTCAATTCTGATCACACACAAACAGTCATGCTGGACTTGTTCTACCCCTACCAAACAATCCTGAAGTCAAAGCTCAAGGCTCCCTTCTCGGCTCAACTACATCGGAAGTGACTTCATCTCTTCCGCTTGCTGGAAAACAACTCAACGTACACTGACCCAATCACACAAACTAGCTCCCACTCACTGACACTGATCGGCTGTCTTGCATTAAAATCATAGGCCGAACCCCAATGGTCACCAACTAACACTTCTGAATTTCAGATTACTCACACGAGACCCCTATCCTGATCTCCCTAAAAGAACTAAGGCACTCGTACCCACCTCCAACACTTCACCGGGCATATTCAACTTGCATACTTGCTAACGATATACAAAAGCACGGATTTAGAATCAACTGGAGGAAACCAACTTAATACTGTACCAAGGGCTCATTCGATAAAACATCGACACTACTCTGACTCCCACTCACATGCCTTCACTTCTTCTTACCAACTAATGCCAGAGCTGATCACATCGTCCCTCATCCACAGAAATCAACCACATACACCGTCTCAAACGAACGACTTGTACCTCAATTCTGGTACAACCATACCTCTCTAAATGAGGTGATGGACTCCCTCGACATCGTCCACCTTTTCAGAAACTACGACTTCTACGTACCGAAAAGCAATTTAAATCAGCAACAACATCAACAGTAAATTAACATACAAACTGGGTTAGCAAAGGAGAAGGTCCAAGTGGCTCAAGTATGATTCCCTCACTTAAAAATCTCTTTTTCGATGTAATAGTAGCAATGGGACTCTACTAAACATGTCTCAAACAATTCAACACCCATACATGCTCAACCAAGCATATAACAAGGCTTACTTGCTAAACAAGCAACATATGCATACGATCAAACAACATATATTCTCAATCAAACGATCATACATCACAGCATACGCGGATAACAAGCAACATGCTTACATGGCAAGCAAACACCGTGCATAACAATCATAAAACACAACTTACCTCACTTACCAACCCAAGGTCTCGGAAACCTTAGGCTCTGATACCAACAAATGTAACCCCCTCATCCCGGTCTGGCCGGATGACCGGTCCGAGTGAGCCACACGGGGAAAACCGAAGCGAAACCCCAAAAAATTCCCCCTCGGTTAGCAACCCTATTTTTTTATATTAATCTTGCCTAGATGAATATTAAGACCTATGTGATTCACAACAGCGAAAAACATTCAAAGGAAAACACATTCGAACCACGGCCATGCATAAACAGTCAATTTTAAGCTTATAAGGCAGGCAGTATCGATACCCTTGACAGGGGTATCGATACCCCCTTTCTAGGTCAACCCAAGAAGTCAACACGAGAAGACCGTATCGATACCCTTACCAGGGGTATCGATACCCTCTTTCTCGGTCAACCTTCCTTGGTCAACAGAATAGATCCGTATCGATACTCGGGGACCCCGTATCGATACGTTCTACTCTTACTCAAAATTCCAAATTCCAGTAACTTTGGATGGTATCGATACCCTTAGGGTATCGATACCCCAGGAAAAATCTGAGGGCTTTGGGCAAGAGAGTATCGATACCCTAGCCAGGGGTATCGATACCCCTGCACTGCAATTCCTCAAAATCAACTTAAACGACCCCAAAACGACTCTAAATGCATTTCTCGGCTCGCCTAAGCATATTCAAGCATGTAAGCACACATATTTAAGCCAGAGGAATCATTCAAACATGGATTAAAGCATTCATACATAGCATTTTAACAAAAGAGCAATTTATGCATAAATGGTCACTCAAGCACTTAAGATATCATGCCTTAGCAACCGAAGCATGTAGACATTCATGGCATGTAACATAGGCAATATTTACAATCAAACAAGGCATCCACGAACCAAGCCAACAACGACATACATCAAAACTCAAATCAATAACACCTATCCCATTGCTTAACTATTACAATCTATTACTTAAAACTCATACATTGAGCTCACCGAAAGCAACACTTGGAGTCCCTTCCTTGCCTTTGCCACCCATAAGCTATTTATCTGCATTGTCGAACAAAAGAGAGCGTAAGCATAAAAGCTTAGTGAGGGTAAGCTCATAAAACAAACCTTCGACAATGCAGGGTCCAAACACGAGTTATTTTCATGATGAAATGCATGGTCTTACCTCCGGTCCGCCAAGCCAAAATGAACATGATGCATGAACATATAGTCAACATTATGCCATGCTCTACAACCCATAAGTTCAACTTACCAAGATACATATAGCAATGTATTAATAACAACATATCTCATAGCATGGGGAAAATCACATCTCATATCATAATGGCAACACATCTCAATTCATAAAAGCGCATATAAACTTATATTGATATGTACATACAATCTCATATTGGCATACACATACAACCTCATATTGGCACCTAGCTATGACTCGAATACGCGGATAACCCGTTGGAACGCATTTCCAACAACAACATTACCTCGGTGGGATTACACTCATCACCGGTCCTTGCATGGGCGGGATTCCACTCATCACCACATGCCCTACGGATGAGATTCCACTCATCATCACGTAGAAATATATAAAAGCTTCCGGTGGAATATTACATCACCGTACTCCTCCTTGGTGCCTTAACGCCACCAAGGCCACGTACGTTTTGACTCAATTTGTGTGCACACTCATCCTAATGATCGATCATTGTACCCAAGCATACTAGTGCCAACATTAAACGCAATCCATTTTTCATAGCTACATGCATATAACAATGCATCAAATATCATGTCTCACATACATGTATTTCACAACCCAATACCATGCCTAGCATGTACCCACCATGATCATCATCATGCACAATTCACAATCCAAACCACATGCATAACAATGCATCAAACCATGCCTCAACAACATGTATAACACAATATACATAACTACCGTAAACACATATAATTAAGAGGCATAACAAACAAATAGAAGTTCAACCAAAGTTTCCTAAACTTAAGCTTGAGATTAGGCTACCACCCTAACCTCAACTCTAGGTGGGTTTACCAAGCCCAACCTAGGTCCACATGCTTGAACCAATGTTTAAAACCATTTAAAAACAATAACCACTCACCGACCACTTCATAGCACAAGCCGACTAGCCTACCAAGCATCCAAATTCCGGATTCGAGCTCGAAGCTTCTCCATCGTCTTCTCTTGCTTCTAACCAACCAAAACACAACCGATAGCCAAAATCAATGCTAATATTCAATAATCTCACAACCTTTGAATTCAAATCAATTTCACCCTAATTTTCCAACCAAGATAAATCCCCAAATAACCCAAATTCGTACTCCAACAACCCTTGGCTGAAACACCCATTTCCAAACACTCAAATGACCTCCAAAACATCCCAAATCACCCTCCTACTATACCCTAACCATCAGCCCTTTGTTTTCAACCTAAAACCCACCAAAAATGGTGTTTTTGACAACTCAAAAATGGGTGTAAGGGCTCACTTCGGATTTTTACCAAAACTTAACCAAATTAACATATCATGTGTATTTCAACTTGATTAAACAAAGCCCCAACTCAATTTATCAAAACAAAATGGAAAACCCCTTAAAAATCCAAACTTTAAATCAAACCCTAATTTTCAAAAGTTCATATCTTTAAAATCTAAGACTATGTATAGATAGGTAATAGAGAGGGGGGTTAGAAAATGATTTTACCTTTCAAAAACACCTTGAAATGGAGTGGATATTAGATGGAATAGTGGCTTGAAGTTTGAGAGAGTTTGGAAGGGGGAAAATGCTTTCTAACGTTGGAAAGGGGAAGATGGGGAAAGATGACAACTTTTGTTTTAAAGTTGTCTTGCTTTTAGAGACTTTTGGGTCAAATTACTCTTTTAGTCCCTCCTCTTTTTACTAAAGCCCAATTATATCACAATTTAGGTTGAACTGTTTTAATTAAATTTTATTGACTCGAACCATGAACCCGGTTAACTCCTAACCCCAAAACACGAGTGTTACAGATTTACTCTCAACATCAACATTACCTTGGTGGGATTAGACTCATCACCAGATCTCGCACGGATGAGATTCCACTCATCATTACATGCCCTACGGATGGGATTCCACTCATCATCACGTATAATATAAATAATTTCTGGTGGAATGTTACATCACCGTACTCCTCCTTGATGACTTAACGCCATCAAGGCCACGCGCGAATTTGACTCAATAGTGTGCACACTAATCCTAACGATCGATCATTTATACCCGATAAGTTAACTAGTGCCAATTACTTTAAAACCACATCACACATCCATCATTTATAACACATATTCATCATCACACATATCAATGTGTATTCATACATTCACAATTCATGCTTCACAAGAATAGAATAGGCATAATTATATTAAGCTTGTAAACACACAAGAAGTTAAACTATCAATTTAACTTCTACCTTGGAATGGCCTACCAAGCTCATTCCAACACCTCCCCTACACACACTTGAACCAATTTAAACAAGTTTGAAGTTTCACTCACCACCCTTCCTTAGCAAACCAAGCAAGCTAGTCAAGCCTCCCCGATTTCCGGATTCGATCCCGATCTTCTCCGGTGTTCCCTCTTGCTTCTAACCAATCAAAACACAAGTATTACTCATCAAGTCAATGCTAAACTCAGTCTCAATCCAACTCACAAGCACAAGCCAAACTTCACAAATTTTCAAACCCAAACTAACCACAAAATTCTCATTTTCGTGCTCCCCAAATGCCCAGCCGAAAACCACAATTTCCAACACCCAAATGACATCTAAAGGCTAGCAAAACACATCCCTAACAACCCTATACCATCAGCCCTTCAACCCAACACAAAAACACACCAAAAACTCAACTTTTGACCCTTTGAAAAATGCCCCAAAGACCCACTTCGGGATTTTTCCCAAATCCTTCCATTTTAAGATATTAGGTGTATCTAAGTGAGATTAACACAAAACCTAACTCAACAAACCAAAAACAAATGAAAAACCCATTAAAAATCTAAACTTTCATCAAACTTGAAAAACTTGAAATTTTAAAAAATGATGGTTTTGAAATCTAAAACCATGGAAATGATGGGGATGATGAGGAGAGTCCAAAATTGATATTACCTTCGAAAATGCTCTTGAGTTGATGGAGAAATTGAATGGAATAGTGAATTGGGGTTTTGGGAGGGGTTTGGGTTTATTTCACGTGAAATTGGAAAAAGGGGAAAGAAGAAGACATTTTTTTTGTTCTTTTTGATTCAAAAGGTTTCTTCTTTTTTTCAACTTAATTAAAAAAATGTCATCACTTAAAATTTAAATCTCATTTAAATCAAAACTAAGGTCCAATTAAATTAAATCGGTTTTGACGACTTGAACCAAACGCACACGTCTAACTCCTAACCCCAAAACACGGGTGTTACAAACATTTAATTTAAAGAACCCCCGGGCGGAGGACACCAGCCTAAGACCTTAGGTTGGTTTGGGTGACACAAAGTTTCATCCTTAGCTAAGAGAGGATCAACCACCAAGGCGTCCAATGGAATGCTGCAATCTTGAAATTTGGCCTTAAACTAGTAAGCCAACCTGAGTCTAACTAGTTGCAACAACTGGATTGAGTCGAGTGATTTCTCATTAAAGATCATGTTATTACGGAACAACCACAAGGTCCAGAGAACAACAAAGAGAATTAGGGACCACAATTGGCGATAGTTTGGGGAGTAGCATTGCCCTAGTCATCCATGAACGCCAGCGAAACCACCTAAAATGCGAAAGAGATACCTACAAGGGATAGGAAGCGAGACCAGATAAACCAACTTACAAAACATGAAAAGAGGACATGATTTATGGTTTCTGTTGTCACTAAATTTTCACCTCATTTATTTATTTATTTTATCCATTTATTTTATTTTTTTAAAAGAAGGATAAAAGAAAATTAAAACTTTTTTAAAGGTCCATCCTATTTTAATAAGGGTTCATTTTAAACCCATTTTCTTAAAAAATAAGGACCCATTTTAATTAATTAGAAGCCCAAAAATTAACTAAAGGAGCCCAAACTAACCCATTTTGTGTTTTTTTTTCAAGTTTAATCAAAACTGTTAGATCTAGGGCTGAAGACATGGACGGATTGGATCGAATGAAGGGAAAATGGGGGAGAGCCCACGCCGCCACGCGCAAGCATGTGCGCTACATGCGCGCGGGATCATATCCCCAAATCACCCAGTTTTGCGATTCCAGACGGCTGTCGTCCATTGCCGCGCCGTCCCTAGGTCACGGCGGCCGCCGAGGCTGGTACCGTTCGACTCGCCTCGACCGGTTGAGTTCGATGTCGCCGACTCCTTACCTTTCCATCATCGTTTGCTCGCCAATTGAGGAAGAAAATTTTTCGAACTCTAATTAATTTGGGGGCAAAATCTCCCAAATTAGAGCCGAATCTGATAAAATTTCGATTGAATTTCAACAAATTAAAGCTGTGCATATTAGATGGGATGATTTCATGGGACGAAAATGGGGATTTGTCTCCCAAACTGGCTTGATTTCTAAGCATCCGAACTCTATAAATTGAGCTTCTTTTCCCCTTTGTAACACACACCAAAATTCATCCGAAAAACACCTCTGAAAAATCATCTGAAATTGCTAGAAATTGTTCAAGTTTGGAGTAGCTTCGGTTAGAATTTTTGGGTTGGAAACAACTTTTTTTCGGTGGCGATTGGAATCGGTTCGAGTGGAGAAAGTTCGAGGTTTCTACACTTTCGGTAATTTCTCTTTTCTTTTCTTTGTTTTTTAATTTTATTTTCTTGGTTGAATTTTTTTGTTTTATCTTGTTCTTAGATTGTAATTCGGATTAGAAGATCGAATTTAGTTTTTGGTAACAATTTACATTCTTTATTTTTTTTAATCCTTTAGATTCTTAAATAAAATGAAAATATTGTTTGTTGGAAAATTGTGAACTTAAAAAAGAAATGTTAGACATTTGATCCATTTGAGTAGATAGGTGAAGAATAGAAAATGTTTTGTGAAGAATTTAAGATTAGTGGCTAGATTTGTGGGGGGGGGGGGGGGGGAATAGGTTTAAAATAATAAATTTTTAATAATAAGAGTTTTTTAGGAATAAATGAGTGCTTCTTTTTAAAAATGTTAAAAAAAAGTTGGAAATAAAAAGGTTTTCTTAAGAAATTTTAAAAAGTTTAGAATTAGAGATTCTTGGTAAAATTTAAAAAAAATAAAAGTGGGCTTTTTAAAAAATAATAAGGGTTTTGAAAATAAAAGAAAATAAAATATGAACAAAAAAGTTTTGAAAATTTTAAAAAGAAAAGATTTTTAAGTATGCAAAATAATAATAAAAAGTTTTAAGAAATATAAAGAATAAAAGTTTTGATTTTATAAAAAAAATAAAGGTTTAAAAGAAAAACTAGAAAAAGATTAGGCAAAATGACAAAAGATGCCCCCAACGTTTGCATGTTTTGTCATTTGGCCACCTATTCTTTTTTCTGGTCCAAATATGCCCCCAACGTTTGCTTGTTTTGTCATTTGGCCCCCTATTCTTTCTTTTGGTCCAAATATGCCCCCAATGTTTCATTCATAGTCCAAATATGCCCATGTTGGATGTAAACTGTCAATCAACTGACGGTCAACGGCTTATAAAAAAATTTTGACGTGACATCAGCAGATCTTAATACGTGGCAAGTCCAGTCAGCATCAGCTGTTGAACGTCAATTGACTGACAGTTTCATTCTAACGGGGGCATATTTGGACCAAATTGAAACGTTGGGGGCATATTTGGACTACAAATGAAACGTTGGGGGCATATTTGGACCAAAAGAAAGAATAGGAGGTTAAATGACAAAAAAAATAAACGTTGGGGGCATATTTGGACCAAAAAAAAGAGTAGGGGGCTAAATGACAAAACATGCAAACGTTAGGGGCATCTTTTGTCATTTTTCCAAAAGATTAAAGGTTTGAGAAGTTTGAAAAATGAGGGAAAATGATTTTTTTTAAATTAAATAAAACTTTTAAATAAAATGGGTTATAAAATATGAAACATAAAAAGTATATTGAAAAAAATTGAAAAAAAAAGAAAGTTTGGAAAATGATTAAATAATGTTTTTTAAATAAAGGTTTGAAAAGAAATAATAATAAAAACCTTAAAAATAAATAAAAACTTTAATCTGTTGTTTGACTTTGTTTGCCTTCTTGTGTTTGACTTTTAGTGTTTAAGATCTTTAGACCTAGATTAGAGACTTGATTGTTTAAAACTTTCTTCACTATTCGAAATAAAACAAACTTTTAAAATATCATAACTTTGAATAAAATGAACCTAGATATAATTTAGGATTTAAACCTTAAACTTTTAAAAACGACAACTCATTAAATCTTCATGTTGTTTGAAAAGTGGAAACTAATAAATGTGGTGTCTTATCAAATGGGAATGACGGGTTAGCGCCAAAAATATTGGCGGTGATTAAAGTTCATCTTCCGGGCGATAAGGTCGTTAAAATATATTGATATTTTTTGGTTTTCGTAGACCAAAACCGTTGTTTTATTAAAACAAAACGTTTTATTAAAATAACCCTGTTTTAAAGTGATCCAATCACACTTTTCAAAAAGATTAGTGGCGACTCCATGTTTTATAGTTTTTCAAAAAGTCGAAGCTCGAAAGGGTTGCGATAGCTTGGCGACTCCGCTGGGATGTGTTTTTGTTTTTAAAATAAAAACAAAAGAGGGTCATGCCACAAATTGGTTTTAAATGGTTTTCAAAAAAAAGTTTTTTAAAAAATATATATATATAATTTGTAAGTTTATAATAGGTTCAATTTATTTGTCTGTTTAAATGAATATAACTCTATTTTACGCATTTAGGATTTAATCCCAAGCTCTATTCCCGAGCTTTGTCTCGTTTGTTTAAGTGGGGGGAAATACGCTTTGCTCGTGTAAGAATATTGATTCTTCTTATGAGCCTAGCAAGTACCTTCAGGAGTCATTCCTTTGTCTTCGTAAGGATATTGAGTCTTCGAGAAGGCATCGGTGGTGAGTCCTCCTGAGTTGAACTCGATTCGTTTGAAACCTGTAATGGGTGAAATCGAGGGCCTTGCTACCCTTAGTAGGGGACAACAATGACAGCTTGGGTACCTTTTTAGAACCGAACCAAGTTTGAGAACTTAGAGCCTACCGCAATAGAGCCATGCAGAAAGTCTAGGGTGTTGAGTCCGGTCAAAGTCACAGGAATAATCCGTGGGGACATGTCCTGAAATGTTGGAATGTCGGCCCAGAATTATTATGCAATTGAATTATTTTGATCTTTTAGGTTTTGTTTCTGCTTTTTTATTTATTTAAAAGATTACTAACCTTTTTGTGTGTGAGACTTGTTTTGTTTTTGTAGCATATTTATTATTAATCTTTTGTGTGTCAATTTTGTTTTGTTTTGTCGCATATTTATTTATTGCATACATCACATATTTAGAGGGGTCGATTTGAAAGCATGTTGCTCAATCAGATAAAGCTTATGTCATGGATGGAAGGTACCTAAAGGAGGAAGACAACGTGCAAACAATGAGAATTTGTCGAATAGTCACACAGAGGAAACATCGAAGTACGCTCACACCAACATCAGCAGAATATCAAAAGTCGTAAGAGCAATAAGACCACTTCGACGGTCCAACCAAGCAGAATTTGAAAAATGATCTTTGGTCTACTCGACTAGGGGCAACGTCAAAAGGACCCAGGAGCGAGACAAGTTTGATAAGAGCGTCACATCCTAAATTGAAAACGTAGCTAAGCATGTGACGTCAAGAAGCTACATTTCTTCGCCCCGCATCAGATCGACAAGGTGGGACCAAGGTTTTAGAAGTTGATTTAAAAAATGAGTGCTCAGACCGAGACGCATTCGTAGGACCTTCTTCATCTAATGGAAGCTTCATCTAGAGCAACACCTTAATAGAATTGATGACCTTTCGCCTACATTCATGCATTTGCACTGTTTTGCTTGCTTTGCTATTTGTTTTTGTGAATTCGTTTGTGCAAACATACATTTGCTTCCATGCATTCGTTTTTGCTTATTTGCATTAAATAATGTTTCAATTATTGCATTCATTCATGTATAATAAAAAATTAATTTTGGAAAAAATCCATGTAAGTGGTAAAGATCCCGCGCAAACACGACTCGAGCCATGAACACTGAAGAAAGATTGACCACTCTAGAAGCAAATCAGAAGAGCATCCATGATAAGTTTGAGAAAATGGTAAATGATCTAAAGAGAGAGATTGAGTTATCACACAGGAAAATAGTCAGCCAAATCGCAACCATGTTTGGGTTCAGACCTAGAAGCGAGAGAAAACACTAACCCTTTCCCGGGGATGGCTTTTGTACAAAAGGAGGTGGCTTCACCTAAAGTCAGGATCTTACCCCATTTTGTAGAATCTTCTGCCCATACTGAAGAAAACACCGATGAGGTTCGCAGCCCTGAGATGCCTGACCTCAATGAAGAAACTGACATGGCAAAGGTCGAGAAGAAACGGGAAGACCACTACAAGAAGCTGGTGGAAATGATTAAATCTTATCAAGAAGGAAGAGTTTATGGTGGTAGGGATGCTAGATATTTGAGTCTAGTTTCTGACCTGGTGGCTCCTCCAAAGTTCAAGGCCCCTGACTTTGAAAAGTATAATGGAACTACATGCCCATTGGCACATTTGACCATGTACTGTAGAAAAATGTCACCGCATTTAGAAAATGAGAAATTACTGATTCATTGCTTCCAAGACAGTTTATCTGGGTCTTCTATCTGATGGTATGCTCAACTGAGTTGGGTCAATATACGCACTTGGAGGGACATGTCAAAAGCCTTCCTCAAACAGCACGAGTATGTAACAGATATGGCCCCAAACAGGATCGTACTACAGAACATGGAACAAAAGCCCAATGAGAGCTTCCGCTAGTATGCTCAGAGATGGCGAGATGTAGCAGCCCAAGTTCAACCTCCACTGTCAAAAAGTGAGGTTACTCCAATGTTTGTGGAGACTCTAAATAGACCTTTCTATGATTACATGTTAAATCACGCCACTGGAGGTTTTGCAGACATGATCATGAATGGAGAGTTGATATTAGCATCCATCAGAAGTGGAAGACTCAAGAGAGAAGAAGATGACGAACGCGTTTAGAGTTTTCTGGAATAATGCTTAGTTTTCTCTAGATAGTTGGGATCATTCTTAGAACCAACCCTTTTGCTTTTGCTCGCGAGCATTAGGGATCTTTGTAAGGGCTGCTATGTCTATTTACTTGTTTAAAGATTCATTTTTTCAAGTGGCAAACATTTCTCATTTTTGTTTCATCCATTTCCCTTCCTTTCATTTTTCATTCATTTCTTTCAAGCATACGTCTTCTTTGCAGAGTCCCTATTATTGATTGTATGAATTATTCTTGAATCTAATTTCAAGATATGAGGCAAAATGTGAGTTTAGTATTAATGGGGAAATCCCATATACAGATTATGAGTGTATTTTCCTCTCATACATTAATTTTAGGGTCCTTGAATGAAGTGATAACTCTAAAACATCTACCAACTGAAGACGGCTTTTCTTCGACGATGTTTGTGTGTGAAATGACATTTGGCATTCTTTCATTTCCCTTCACGAAAAAAATCCATTTGGTGTCCCCCTTTGAGCCTGATATTATTTTTCTTGTGTTTGAACCCTAACCAAGGACCACTCCCCACATTGGGGGGCAAAATGATGAAAATTGCAAAGAAAGAAACGTGTTAGATCATCTTGAATGTCCTAAAATGAAAAGGGCACAAAAAAAAAAGAAAAAAAAGAAAAGGAAAGCAAAGCAAAGAAGAAGAAGAAGAGAAAAAAGAAAAAGAGAGAGAAAAAAGATAGGAAAAGAGAAAAGAAGAAATGCGAAGGAAAATTTGAAATCCTTCAAACGAGATGTGTACCGGACAAGGAAATGAACTCTAGGGTAAAAACCCAAAATGGGTAGTCTAGAGTGATCCAAAGAATAAAAGAAGAAGAATAGAGATTTCATCAGGAAAAATGATCCTTGGTTTAATCACCTTTAAAATATGAATTTGAGCCTTTGTATCCTTTCTTTGGCAACTCGAGCCTAGCCTACATTACAAGCCTTAAAAGACCATTTGGATCACACATGAATATTTGAGAAAATGAGTTCGTCTTTAGAACACATTCGGCCTAATTGAGTTAACCTTTCTTCAGGGACCTAGAGCTTCTAATGTTTGATTGAGATTAGAAAAGTGGGAAAATTTAAATTTGGGAAGTGTGTGAGTAAAAGAGAGCCACCAAAAAGTGGGGCACTATTCGGTTGATGGAACTTGAATCATTCATGCTTTGAATTTTGGGGCATCTGACTTTGTCATATTCTTGTGTTTGCCATGACCATTTTAAAAAAAAAGATTCCCATTTTTTAGCCTTTCCTTGCGACTTTTTCCTTTGAACTATTATTTCTAGTCTTTTCTTGCATCTTACAAGTAGGTTGAAATAGATTCATAAAAAGCAAAAGATTTCTTGGTATTGATCTCAACTGTAGGAGACCGTGAATGAATGTTTTCATCACTTCAGAAAACAATTGAGCCTCAGTTTGAATGAGGGCATCGCCTTGCATGAGAAGGTAAAAGAAAAAGCACATGTGTTGAAGAGTTTGAAGTGGGTCGTGTTGTCAAGAAAGATCAACATATAAGATGAAAAAGCTGAGAAGCATGAAAAACGATAGAATTACACTTGATAAGCAAATGATGCCATCAGGTTGGGGTAGTCTACAGGCCCTCATTATTAATAGGCGTGGGAAGAAGAGATTAAAGCGCCAACATCATTCAAAGGTATTCAAGGTGGAAATAAGCTTTCACATGCAGGCAATTCAAGATGTCCTACAGGGGCAAGAATTTGAAACTCACAAGAGGCATTGAAGATGCTTGATAATGGGCATATGAAGACTTGAAGCTTTCAAGACCACACAAGGAAGTCTTTCACTCAATATTGATGTATCAACTACAATGATAGTAGATCTTGAGTCATTTGCCTATGAAGGTCGAATGTTTTCAATGAAGCAAAGAGATATGTAGAATGAGAATGGCGAAGCAATGATAGTTGAAGAAGTTTGTCCTTCCAGCTAGGAGTACAAGATCACTGGTTTAAGTGAGCAAAGATCAGATGTTTTACATGAGTCGAAAAATACAATGAAAAAGTATAAATGCTTATCTGGATTGAGTGAGCAAACATGCGGAAAAAGAATTTTGAGAAAAAGAATTCAAAAAGCAAAAGAAATGAGACATGCATTCATGTTTTAGGCATCCCTAGGGGCATGCATATCATAATTGCATTGAATATCGCATTTTCAGGTGCACGAAGAACCTTTCAGCTAATGAACCTGCTTATTCATCCAAGCATAAAAAGGATGAAGTTTTTCAGAAGTTCTGTTTATCTATTCAAGCACAAGGAGAATAGCACTTGCTTATTCATCCAATCATAAGGATGATGAAGTTTTTCAGAAGATCTGCTTATCTATTCGAGCACAAGGAGAATATAACCCGCTTATTCATCCAAGCATAAGGATGATGAAGTTTTTCAGAAAATCTGCTTATCTATTCGAGAACAAGGAGAATAGAACCCGCTTATTCATCTAAGCATAAGGAGGATGAAATTTTTCAAAAGTTTGCTTATTCATCCAAGCATAAGGAGGATGAAGTTTTTTCAGAAGATTCACTTATCTGTTCAGGCGTAAGGAGAATAGAGTTCGCTTATTCATCCAAGCATAAGGAGGATGAAATTTTCCAGAAGATTCACCTATCCATTCGGGCGTAAGGATAATGAAGTTTGCTTATTCATCCAAGCATAAATAGGATGAAATTTTTCAGAAGATTCGCTTACTCGTTCAGGCGTAAGAAGAATGGAGTTCGCTTATTCATCCAAGCATAGGGAGAATGAAATTTTTCAGAAGATTCACCTATCTGTTCAGGAGAAAAGAGAATGTTTGCTTATTCATCCGAGTATAAGGATGATGAAACCTTTTGAAGTTTTGCTTATTCATCCAAGCATAAGGAGGATGAAATCTTTTGAAGTCAGTTTGCTTATTCATCCGAGTATAAGGAGGATGAAACCTTTTGAAGTTTTTCTTATTCATCCAAGCATAAGAAGGATGAAATATTTTGAAGTCCATTTTCTTATTCATCCAAGCATAAGGAGGATGAAATCTTTTGAAGCTTGTTCGCTTATTCATCCAAGCATAAAGGGGATGAAACTTTTTTCAAAAGAATCTTCCTTTTTGAGCATTTGGGAGAATAGAACCCAGCTCAGTAATTCGGGCATTTGGGAGAATAGAACCCAGCTCAGCTATTCGAGCGTAAAGAGAATAGAATCAGCCTATTTGTTTGAGCATGGAACCCAACTCAGCTATTCGGGCATTTGGAAGAATAGAACCCAACTTAGCTATTTGAGCATAAGGAGAATAGGATTAGCCTATCCGTTTAGGCGTTTGGAAAATGGAATCCACTCATCTATTCAAGCAAAAGGAGAATAGAACCCGCCTATCCGTTCGGGCGTTTGGAGAATGGAATTCGCTCATCTGTTTGGGCATCTGGAGAATAGAACATGCCTATTCGTTCGTGCATCGAGAGAATGGAGCCAACTAGAAAATCGGTGAAAATCAGTGTCTTTTGGTCTTTGCTTTATCCCTGTTGCATAGGGATAAGCAGAGAGGGACAGATGTTGTCACTAAATTTTCACCTCATTTATTTATTTTATCTATTTTTTTATTTTTTTAAAAAAAAGAATAAGGATAAAAGAAAAATAAAACTTTTTAAAGGTTCATCCTATTTTAATAAGGGTTCATTTTAAACCCATTTTCTTAAAAAATAAGGACCTATTTTAATTAATTAAAAGCCCAAAAATTAACTAAAGGAGCCCAAACTAACCCATTTTGTGTTTTTTTCAAGTTTAATTAGAACCGTTGGATCTAGGGCTGAAGACATGGACAAATTGGATCGAATGAGGGAAAGGAAGGGAGAGCCCGCGCCGCCACGGGCCAGCTTGTTCACTACACGCGCGGGATCATCTCCCCCAAATCGCCCAGTTTTGCGATTCCAACCGGTTGCCGTCCATGGCCGCGATGTCCCTAGGTCACGGCGGCCGCCGAGGCTGGTACCGCTCGCCTAACCTCGGCCGGTTTAGTCTGATGCCTCCGACCCTTTCCCTTGCTGTCATCGTTTGCTCGCCGATTGAGGAAAAAAAATTTCAAACCCTAATTAATTTGGGGGTAAAATCTCCCAAATTGGAACCGAATCTGATAAAATTTGGATTAAATTTCAACGAATTAAAGCTGTGCAGATTACATGGGATGAGTTCATGGGACGAAAATGGGGATTTGTTCCCCAAATTGGCTTGAATTCTAAGCATCTGAACCCTATAAATTGAGCTTATTTTCCCCTTTGTAACACACACCAAAAATCATCCAAAAATCACCTCTAAAAAATCATCTGAAATTGTTGGAATTTGTTCAAGTTTGGACTTTAGAGTAGCTTTGGTTAGAATTTTTGAGTTGGAAGCAAGTTTTTTTCGGTGGCGATTGGAATCGGTTCGAGTGGAGAAAGTTCGAGGTTTCTACACTTTCGGTAATTTCTCTTTTTTTTTCTTTGTTTTTTAATTTTATTTTCTTGGTTGAATTTTTTTGTTTGTTCGTGTTCTTAGGTTGCAATTCGGATTAGAAGATCGAAGTTGGTTTTTGGTAATAATTTCCATTCTTTTTTTGTTTTTTTTATTTCAACCCTTTAGATTCTTAAATAAAATGAAAATGTTGTTTGTTGGAAAATTGTGAACTTAAAAAAAGAAATATTAAACATTTGATCCATTTGAGTAGATAGGCGAAGAATAAAAAATGTTTTTGTTAAGAATTTAAGATTACTGGCTAGATTTGGAAAAAAAATAAAAATTAAGTTTAAAATAATAAAATTTTAATAATAAGAGTTTTTTAAGAATAAAATGAGTGTTTCTTTTTAAAAAAATTAGAAATAAAAAGGTTTTCTTAAGAAATTTTAAAAATTTTAGAATTAGAGATTCTTGGTAAAATTTTAAAAAAATAAAAGTGAGCTTTAAAAAAATTAATAAGGGTTTTCAAAATAAAAGATGAACAAAAAAGTTTTGACAATTTTGAAAAGAAAAGGTTTTTAAGTATGTGAAAGAATAATAAAAAGTTTTAAGAAATATAAAGAATAAAACTTTTGATTTTAAAAAAATAATAATAGAGGTTTAAAAGAAAAACAGAAAAAGATAAAAGGTTTGAGAAATTTGAAAATGAGGGGAAATAATTTAAATAAAACTTTTAAATAAAATGGGTTATAAAATATGAAACATAAAAAGGATTTTGGAAAAAGTTGGAAAAAAAATAAAGTTTGGAAAAAGATTAAATAATGTTTTTTCAAATAAAGGTTTGAAAAGAAATAATAATAAAAACCTTAAAAATAAATAAAAACTTTAATGTGTTGTTTGACTTTGTTTGCCTTCTTGTGTTTGACTTTTAGGGTTTAGGATCTTTGGACCTAGATTAGAGACTTGATTGTTTAAAACTTTCTTCACTATTCGAAATAAAACACACTTTTAAAATATCATAACTTTGAATAAAATGAACCTAGATATAATTTAGGATTTAAACCTTAAACTTTTAAAAAACAACAACTCATTAAATCTTCATGTTGTTTGAAAAGAGGAAACTAATAAATGCGGTATCTTATCAAAAGGAAATGACGGGTTAGCGCCAGAAATATTGGCGGTGATTAAAGTTCATCTCTCGGGCGATAAGGCTATTAAAATAGACTAATATTCATTAAACGGACAAATAAAATTGAACCTTTGTGAACTTGCAAATTCCAGTTTTGAAAATGATTTTAAAATCAATCAGGTACCAATTTTGGGCGTCGTGGGGGTGCTAACCCTTCCCCACGCGTAACCGACCCCCGAACCTATTTTTCTGGTTTTCGTAGACCAAAACAATTGTTTTATTAAAACAAAACGTTTTATTAAAATAATCATGTTTTAAAGTGATCCAATCATACTTTTCAAAAAGATTGGTGGCAACTTCGTGTTTTATAGATTTTCATAAAGTCGAAGCTCAAAAGAGTTGCGATAGTTTCCAATTCCACACAGCAAAAGGGGAAAAGGTTATCAACAATAGAGGAAACTCCTCATTTTAGTAATTTTGATTTAACAGGAATTCGACCTTTAAGGACCAGCCAGACAAAAAGCTCGACCTTCGGAGGAGCGAGGCCAACCCAAACGAATTTGTCCCAAAAGTTCTCGAGGGAATGGGGCCAATTAGAAAAGTTCTCAAGGATTTCACCGAAAACATACCGTCCCCTGAACAAGACCAACAGACCCAGTCGTACCCCAAATTGCTGGATTTAAAGTCATTTAAGCTTACCATGAGATCATTCCAATTTTGTTGTTCCCAATCAAATAACGGCCTTCGCAAAGGGATATTCCAGACCCATCCTTCTTCGCGCTTATCACCAAACAGTGCGATACAACCTTCTTTAATGACAGATAAAGTAAAGATGCGAGGGAATCTGAATTTTAGAGGAGCGCTACCTAACCATACGTCGTGCCAAAAAGAGATGGATTTACCATCCCCTACTTGCAAAGTCAAATTGGAACGAATGCAAACACCAATGACATCATCACTGAAAAAAGATCTAAGGATTCCGTTCCAAACCCATGAAGAAAGCCTCGGAGATTCGCCCACAGGCAACAAGTGACCGCTATTAGAGGGAATTTTGCAAGAGATTACCCTTCTCCAAAGCCTATCCGATTCATTATCGAACCTCCAACACCATTTACTCAGAAGAGCACGGTTGAAGATACCCAAGTCAGTAATGCCAAGACCCCCTAGTCCCACTGGTTTACAAACTTCCGACCATTTTACCCAGTGGATTTTGGATCTGCCCACTTTCTAATACCCCAAATATTCCAAGATAAAATATACAAATTCATGGTAGAACGGAGAATTAATAGCAATCCAGATGAATTTACTAAGCCTCCCGAGAGACCCTTTCCAATTCACAGACCCTATTTTTGAAGGTTTTTTTATCCTCTTTAAAAGAGAATTCAAGGATCCTACTCACATCCCATACGGCTTCAGCCTCAATCTTATCAAGGGAGATATTTTCATCTAAATAGGAGAGACGATCCTTACCCACTGGCGAAGAGGTCGATTCTTCAACGGAAGCTCTGACTTGGCTTCTAATTTGGCGCCTAAAACTGGCTCTGAAGAAACCCTGGAAGTGCCCATCCGAATTTCGGTCACCCATCTCAGCCAAGTTACCGTTGCACTAGATGTCGAGATTGTCTCTAACTACTGACTCGTTGCTAAAGTTGCGAGAGTCAGCTTTGGATGAATCTAGAAATAATGAATCCTCTACTCTTATGTTTAGGTCACCATTGGGTTCAATGGAAGAAGACGACAAAGGTTCAACTCGGGCCTGCTCTGTAAAAATTGTACCCACATTCTGAGGTTCGAGGTGGGCTTCGAACCCAAGCCCATTATGGGATGGAGCCACAGAAACGCCCACACCCAAAGAAACCGAGTTAGCGCCCTTTTGAAACATTACATTCAAGGCAGGAGATTTGTAGGGAATGTCGATAATCTCGACCACCTCGTTGGCATTCAATATCCCATCTAGGAAAGTGGGGTTGCATGGTCTCGAGGCCACATGCCATTTTGGGGAAGAAGATGGAGAGACAACCCTCGAAGGAGCATCCCCCAGGTTTCGACCGCTACACCTCAAACCAAAATCGTGATCGGCAAAGTTGGGTTCTTTAGGTGGCTGGACATGATCACCACAATCTACCTGGTCAGAACTGTCAGTCCAAACATCTGAAAATTTGTCATCATTATCGACCAGGGGATTAACCATGCTCCTAGGTTCAAGGTTCCCAAGACTTGTGCTGATTCGGTAGGATGAGCCATTGAAAAGAACTTTGACTGAATCTGGGATATCTAAAGAGCTGGCCACCCTGATGATGATTGTCGCCAAGTCGAAACGCTCTTTATTTTTTTGTGCTATCACTAATACACACAAATAAGCCCCAACAGTTGCCAAGTTTACGGAAAAAGCTTTCATTCCAACAACAAAGGGGCACTCCATGCAAATTTATGATGGAAAATTGATATGGAGTATCACCCACTAATAGAGGAGAAATATGTGAAAATCAGAAATTGTTTGCCTCTCGTTTAGAATCCCATGCCCCATTCATGTCCTGAGCTGATCTGAAACGGATAACGTAGACTTCACATTCCTCATTTCATATGGATACAGTCGCTTCAATTCCCTCAAACTCAAAAGCTTGTTGAACGATCTCAACTTTATATGAATTCTTCATAATACCTACTAAGCAACACTTAAGCCAATCGTTATCATTAGGGGGGATATCAACCCCGAAAACGTTGCCATCATTGCAGCCAATCTGTACTGAGTTCTCCAAACTGTTAGGAGACTCAATCAGAGTTTCCTCCTGACCTAAATTGCGAAGCAAAACATCTCGATATGACATTTTACCCCTTGCACCAGTGTTGTTGATCGGGATAGAGGGAGCTTTAGGGAAAAAATTATGGCCACCTTTTGAAATGCCTTCTCCAACCCTAGTGGAAGGACCTTTGGCATTACTCTGCAACCTTTTAGGATATTTGGCTTGAGAGACTTTAACAACTCTGCCGTTTATGGTTGTATTGTCCAGCTTGGCTATGGAAAAAAACCATCTCTTCCTTATTTGCCATGGAAACGAAAGCAAAAGTAGAATCCCTATACTTAGGTTTTTTATTGATCTCTGGAATGAAAACCTTGGTAGTCGTCCCATAATGGCTGAAAAGTTCTTTGAGTGCCGATCTTGAAACTCTTCTACTAAGATTGTCCACAAAGACGGTCCATTCTCCGTTAGTCGTCTTGCCTTCGGCCTTATTTTCTGAATGAGTCGTCCCGACTCCCTTTTTCACTCCACCAAAAACCTCCATTATGTCCAAAAAATTAATATTTGAATCCTTTTTTTGTTTATCCATATTTGGTTATTGAGTTTTTTTAAGTGTGACAACTATAATACACGAAAAGGACAAATTTTATGAGACATAGTGAGTAATTATTATCATGTGGTCACCGTCACCACTCACCTGTGTTATCTCTCTTAAAAAAAAATTTAAAAATATTATTATCAGGAATATTGATAATTAGGGATAAATCTAAAATTTTAGGTTAGGTAACAAACTTTTATCTTAGTGAAATTATAAGAGAATTTGAAGATTCCTGAATGTGCGAAATATATATATATATATATATATATATATATATATATATATATATATATATATATATATATATAAACATGATATTTTAAAAAAATGTGGTTGTCCTTCAATGCATCTCAATTCATGCCTATTAAGTATAGTTTTAGGGTTAATAAGCTCCATTAAAAAATAATGCATGATTTTGGATGTTTTTACTATTAGACATACGATTATTTTTAATCTCATTCATGAAATTAAAAACATTACATTATTGATATATCTACTAATAATGTTTTCAAATGAATATAGATTCTTTTGAAATCAAAGTGCTAATATGATATCTATTTTTTCATGTCAAATATGATGTCAAATCTAATTTGTACCATACATATCCCATACCTAACAAATACTATTTGAAATATATGACAATGAGAGTTATGGGTCTCAGGACAAGATCTTCTCTGCTTGAGATATGTTTGGAATTTAAAGCATAATTTATTAATAAATTCAAAAAATAAAAGAAATATGGTTAAAATATTCATTTTTTATATTATATTTATTGTTTGTCGAAATTCGATCTAACTTATTATTAGTATTATTATGATTTATGTGAGAGTGAACTAGAAGTGATTAGGGTGTGATATTTATAGTGACATTAAGAATTCAGAAGATTAAAGAGTTTTTTTTTTCCTTTATGAATACAATAATATTAAGTAATTAATAATATTTTTTGACATATTTATAATTTTATACGACTTGATGAAATTAATTTATACTTAGACTGTTAAAACATGTAGATAAAGGCGTAGGTATTTCACCCATAAAATAATATTAGATAATAACATTATCAACCGGCTTTATTTTTTTAGTTTTATTTTTTAATATATTCAAATTAAAATAAGGCATAATAATTTTTGCATATTTCTTTTATTCCAATAATAGTGCATAAAATAACAATTTTATAAACTTAAAAATTATATAAATAAATAGATAAACAGACAAATAAGTTTTATTGAGTGATGTGACCGTTTTTAAATAAATTTAAAGTGATTACATTATAATATTTTTTTTATATTTTTTAACCTTTCGATAAAGTATATAGACCTTATAAATAAAGTTACTTAAATCTGTATATACTAAAATAAATATATATTTTTCACTTATACCGCTGGTAACTTTTGGTAACTCTTTAATTAAAGCCCATACCCGTAAATATTTATGTCCTTAGAAAACCAAAAGTTACCGAATTATACAATTAGCACAAACCGTGTGATAACGTGAAATTATAACATGAGTTTGACTTACTATACCAGTTATGATCCCAATAAATAAAAATCATTCATTACACTATTTTTTCATGTATTGTTTGCATTATATAATAACTACTAAAATTTTGTTTTTTAAAATAACATGTAAAAATCATTAGTGAAGATTTACTAGTCGAGAAAATGACATGGAAAAAATAGTGTAGTTGATGATTTTTATTAATTAAAACCCTAATTGATGTGGTAAGTCATGCTCATGATATAATTTTTCGTGTGATAACACTTTCCCAGAAGCCCCTACGTGATTAGAAATTTTGCAATCATACATCAATGTTTACAACCGTTGTAAAACTATAATTTAGTATTGAGCTTGTTGGAGAAAATATGATGGTGGTCTTGCGCATATGTGGTTTTGTCGAGAAGTCCAATTTAGTTGAAAATGGCCGATTTTTCCCCTACGCATGAATTAGAAGTTCGATTCATTTTAATTATTTTTAAAATTGATTTTAACCATTCATTATAAAATAAAAGTATCTTTATTTTTAACAATTCATTTAAAATGAAAATATCTTTATTTTTAACCATCCATTTTAAATTAAAGTATCTTTATTCTTAATCATTCATTTTTTTAATAGATTTGCCTTTGATAATGTTAATTTTAAATACCTTTTTGGGCATGCATGATACGATAAATATCATCCACAAATGCCTTAAAAATCATCCCAAAGAATAATCATCTACTTACTTTGTTATCTTCTTTCTTACTTTTAGAATGTTTAAAAGCTAAGTATTCATTAGTTCTTTGCTTTTTCTATTGTTTGCTTCGATAGAAGTGCTTGTTGAATCTTGAAGGGTACGTTTCATTACGAAACATCCTTAAAGATATTGTCTAGTGCACGCCACAAACAAATTTTATTTCGAACCCTCAGTCTCGAAACCAACTGTTTTCCCTGTAACAACAACACATATATCAAAACAAAACACAGACATAATTGTCGCCCCCATCCTTGAATGAGTTTCCTAGTCCTGAAATGACCATATAAAGGCAAATGATGATGGATACTGATTTCCTAATCGGTGTTTAAGGGGACATAAATGTAGGATCGAGGTAGACAAGTAAGCAATGTTGCCCACTACTTTTCACTTAATAGGAAAAAAATACTTGATTTTCTTGGTCGCTATGGACCCCCTGATTGCCCCTTATGATAGACGGTTCCATAATCAAACAAGCAGTTTGGTGACTTTCCCTACACCTTTTTAATATAGCTTATGGTTTGGATTTGGGGACCATGCCATTTTGGCCCACCCTCACCCTTTCAAGCCCTACAAATCTAATCCTAAACTTCCTTTCTTGTTTCGGGGAGTCATCACATTTGCCACCATTGTTTACTTGCTCCATTCCTCGTTGTATCCCACATATTTATAGCCAAAAACCCAACTTATATTGATTGTGCAAAACGATTATGATTATAAGAAATACATATGTAATTGGATTATAATTAAGATTTTAATCGTTATAAAGTATGGTCGGATTAATAATTAAAATATTTTTAATATTTTTTAAATTAAAATAAATTATTACGTGTAATAAAAGGTAATTTTGTTTTGTCTAAATTTTATTAAAATTCCAAAATCAATAATAACCTAAAACAAACAATAAATAAAAGTTGGCCATACCACATGGGCCATGCACACCTGACAGTTGACAAGACCCCTGCAAAGCATTTTCGAAGTCATTTCAAAACAAAGATTGGTTTTTGCAAGTGGACATTTGCAATTAATAAGGTAATATGATCACGTGGAGCGATGGTTATGGGTTCGGTTTTTGGCTGACATATACTCGATCAGATTATTAAAATATTTTTTATTTCAATTTGATTTGATATAATTTTAAAACAAATCGTCCCATTAAAATTATTATATGTTGACATTTTTGTGGTCAAATATTTTAACTTTAACTTTTTATAATTTAAAACTTATTATTGATAAAGGTATGAAAAATATATATTTTAAAACCTTTCGATCAAGTAGTTTTTAAATATATATTTTATAAGTTTAAATAATTAAAATATTTAAATAAATTATAGTCAAAGTTGAAAAAATTTATTAAAAAATGTCAACATGTGACAGTTTTAGTGGGACGGGGGAGTATTATTTTATTTTTATTCGATGAAATAGGAGGTTAATTGAAAAAATACAAAAAGAAATGAGGTATTATAATAATTGTTCTATTTTTATTAGACAAAATATGGAGATAATTGAAAAAAAATAAAAAGAGATGGACATTATAACAACTATACCTAAATATTTAGAAAAAAAATAAACTATCATTTCAAGTCTGGTCAGAATGGATATTTTTCACCCTAAACAAGAATATGACCTGACCTCATCCTAAAAAACTCAAACCTGAACCCAAAATTTTCCTTAAAAACGATCATATTCTTTTTTGACCATCCCTAATCATGTGTGATTGAGGCCAGGTCTTGGCCAAATGATCATCCCTAATCATGTGTGATTGAGATGGAAATATCACATATTGTATAAATATTTAGGCATAATTCCAAACAAATGTCTTGTTGGGTTGTTCGGAGCTCGATTCCTTCAACCGTTCTTGCTCGCCAAGTGGTGGAGAAGTGGAATTTTGGGTGTATGAGGTGTGGAAGCTAAAAATATTAAAGATAAGATGATTTATAGTGGTTCAACCTTCTAACCAAGGTCTACATCCACTACCTTAGCTTCCCACTAAGAATTTCCAATCAATTCACTATTGATTCGTCCCCTTTTCCAGGCTTAGAATGAAACCCTTACAAACCGATCAAGCTTTCTACCCAAAGCCTTGATCAAACCCTCTTTACAAGAGATAAAAATACGCAAACTCAAATCCCTCTAATAGGTATTTGTTTTCACAATAAAGCTCTCACACAATCCTAAAACACTTGAGCAAATATAACAATTTTGGCTCACTAGTGTTTGTCTATACAATAATTTGACAATTAGACTCTAAGACAAATTCTTGATCATAGTGTTGTTGACAATTGAAACATTAACCATTTGTTGAGTGGATCGAAAGATCGATATGAACCAAGAGGGGGGTGAATTGGAAATTAAAAGTTTGTATGGTGGAAATTTGCAAATAAAAAGATTGACAAGGGATTTTAGAGTGGTTCAAGTTCTCCAAATGAACTCTACATCCACTACCTTAGCTTCACTAAGGATTTGCAACAATTCCACTAATTGCTCTTCCCCTTTTCTAGGCTAAGGAGGTAACCCTTACAATTTCGGTTGAACTTTCTACCCAAAATTCAACCCAATCCTCACAACAAGAGAACAAAGAAAATTGTTGGCTAATGAAGTATCTCTCAATACAAATGATAGCCCAATTACAAGAACTCAACCCAATTGAACAAGATATGAATGAAAATTACAATTGGGGTTTCTAGACAAATAGGAATTTTGGCACAATTGCTTGGATTTAATGAATAGATGTTTTCTTGAAGATCAATAGTTGTTGCTGATGCTTTTAGATGTGTCTTTTATACCTCCTCATTGATTTCTAGCCGTTTGGGTGGTTGGGAACATAAATGGAGCCGTTGGAACCCTCTCTTACCACCATAAATGCACTTCTGCAGCTATGCGTATCGGTACGCGAGAAGGAGTATCGATACCTGTCTCAGAAAAGAAAAAGCCGTTGTGTGCAATAAATAGGGCGTATCGATACGCGCGTAAGTGTATCGGTACGGGGTATCGAAATGGTAAAGGCCGTATCGATACCATTTTCTCAACTTAGCTCACTGCCGATATCCGTATCGGTACGGTGGTTATGCGTATCGATACGGGTCAACTACTTTTTAAAGTTTGGTTACCAACCAACTGACACCAATGGTCATATTATTAAATCGACTTAATATTTAAAAATTATAAAGACCGTATCGATACAAGGGTTTTTTCGTATCGGTACGCTATTCAAACTCTTTGAATTTTAACACAGGGGCGTATCGATACGAGGGTTTGCCGTATCGATATGTGTTCCGACAGTAACCAAGTTTGGCAAAATGGTATCGATACGCTTTGGAGTGTATCGATACACCTGAACGATTTTCAATGATTTTACCTTGGAACACTTAGAAAATATTTTGAGTTTGAGTTTTATAAATCAGTTTTAAAGTGTTGGTGTTTTGAAACTTATTAAGGGACTTATAAAAACAATTTTAAGTTTTACAAATTGATCTTTAAAGATCTAATTATATCAAAATCAAACATAGGTTTTACAATCTCCCCCTTTTTGATATAACAAAACCAAAACTTAACATTTTTGAAAAACCTTTACAAAGTTAACTCCCCCTTAATATAAGCTTGGTAACCTTTGAGTTAAAATCAAAATATTTGAAGTGTGAGCTAGTTTCTTCTCCCCCTTTTTGTTAGATCAAAAAATTCTTTGAGACAATTAAGTGCATAAGGAAATCAAAGGTATAATAATAATAAGCAACATAATTTTATTCATCAGAGCATCAAACTTGAAATCCAAACAAAAGCAAAAAGAAATCAAAGCATAGGTTTTAATCCTAAAACAAACTTAATCCTAAGAACATAAAACATAGGTGCATAAAATAGAAAATCCTAAATGATATGAATGATATGCAAGAAGAAACGTCTAGGCATTGTCTTCGTCATCTTCATCATCTTCATCAGCAACTCCCGTTGGCTCATTATCCCTCATGCTATTACGCCATTCATCATGGAAAGCGGCAATAGAAATATTCAAAGACTTGTGCCCGCTTTCAAGGGAGGTGAGGCGATTCTTCATACCCGTCAACCTTGTATCAAAGGTAGTTTCCATGGAAGTAAGACGAGTATTCATGTTCGTGTGCAACCCGGTAAATTGCTCATTGAGATAGGTCATGAGAGCATCCATATTGGGTTGTGGGACTTGAGGAGCTTGAGGAGCTTGAGCCTCTTCAAGTACGACGGCGGCTTCGGGAGATAGCTCGGCAAGACGTACCCATTCACCATTAAAATATGAAAACTTTGCCCGAGCGAGAGATCGCTCATCAATGGGATCGGTGAGAGGAGTTGGGTAATCATAAGAGCAATCAATATCCTTTTTAGTAAAGAAATAACTCAAAGTCGTACCATATGTAAAGGAGGTGACGTGAGGTGTGTGACGATTTTGCACGAGGTAGACGATCTCCTGGAACATAAGACGAGCTAGATTTGGTCGTTTTTTCTCACGGAAGCACCGAATCCAAAAATCATCCACTTGACGGATGGTGGAATATTTTCCTCCGGAGGGACGAAACCACCACGACACCATCAAATGTAAGATCCGGTCTTGAGCATTTAGGGCGGTGACGGATCCACTAAGAACATACCCTAAAGCATGCTCGTTGTCAAGGCTTTCATCCTCTAATTTGAAAACCTCGCAAATGGATTTGACATCAAGAATAATTTTCTTCCCCATGAGGTAAGAGCTAATGGCAACAACTTCCCCATCACGACTAATACATCTGGCATTAGCATAGAAAATTAAAACTAAAAGGCGATAGAAAATACCGGGAATAGAGATGAACTCCATGAAGTTCCATCGACGAAATAACGGAAGATATTCAAACTTAAAACGCTCAGAGTCGAGAAAAGGAACGGAGATAACCCTTTCGACACGGATCTTATAATTCTCATATTGACGAAAGTGAGTTAGACCCGAATTGCCTTCAAAGCATTGCTCATAGATGATAGAGTAGTTTGGACAAGCAATCGTTCCAAGGGTGGAAGATTCACCGGCTTGAGAAACCCTTGTACGCTTCCTCGAAGGTTCTTTTGGTGCCATGATCTAAAAGAGAATTAAGCAAAAGGATTTCTTCAATTTGAGTAAAAATCAAGGTAAAAAAAAATTGAAGAAAATTTGAAGAAAAACAATGGTTTTGATAAAAGATGAAACAAAAAAATCAAATCAAAAGAAATTGAAAAAGAAAAAAAGAAAGATTACCTTGATAGAAACTTGGGAGATTGAAGAAAGACTAGCACAAAAGATGAGAGAGAGAGCACAAAGCCTTGCTTGATTCAAAAAACTCTTTTAGAATTGAGTTGAGGTGTGAAAAATATGAAGAAGGAAGGGCCTTTTTATAGGCAAAAACGGCTAAGGTTAATTAGGTTTTGAAGAGTTTGAATTTAGGTAAAAGTTGAACTCATTAAAAGCTAATTTAATGCCATCAGCGCAGTCGAGTATCGATACGCCTGAGTGTGTATCGATACGGGGATAGAATTGTCTTTTCGCAAAAATGCCCGTTGGAAAGTCGTATCGAAACGGAGGAGTCCGTATCGAAACGACCCGTATCAATACGAGTTTAATCGTATCGATACCCGTGAAGCGAAGTGAATTCTGGGAAATAGAATGAAGAACATGTATCGATACGCGTAGAGCCGTATCGATACTGTATGCCCAGAAAAGCATATTTGGTTCAAAGAACAACTAAAGGCTCGAACTTAACATCTCCTAAAGGTATGCAAATGATGAATGAGCAGTTCTAAGCATATTTTAACAGAAGCATACTCCCCTTAACTATAGGCATGGATGAAATTAGAAGTCTAAGCATACAAACATGGCATTTCACAAGATCAAGCATATTTAACCACAAAAGAGGTCCTAAAAAGGTCAAGATAGGCTAGCTAGACCTAACTCTCTCCTAAGGGACCAAAAACGCTCTTTGTCTAAGGGTTTTGTAAATATGTCCACTAATTGATTCAAGGTGTCTACATACTCTATAACCACATCTTTCTTAAGGACATGATCTCTAATGAAATGATGCCTTATTTCTATGTGTTTGGTTCTAGAGTGTTGGATGGGATTTTTTGTTAAGCATATTGCACTAGTGTTGTCACATTTTAGGGGTATGGTTTCAACTTTAATTCCATAATCTAAGAGTTGTTGCTTCATCCAAAGGGCTTGAGCACAACAACTCCCTAAGGATATGTACTCGGCTTCGGTGGTAGATAAGGCTACACTATTTTGTTTATTAGAGAACCAAGATATGAGCATGCTACCTAGGAATTGACACGTTCCCGAAGTACTTTTCCTATCGATTTTGCAACCCCCATAATCCGCATCCGAGTAAGCATGAAGGTTGAAGGTAGAGTCTCTAGGATACCAAAGACCTAAACAAGGTGTATCTCTAAGGTATCTAAAGATTCTCTTAACGGCTATAAGGTGAGACTCTCTAGGACTAGCTTGAAACCTAGCACACAAGCAAACACTAAACAATATATATGGTCTACTTGAGGTAAGGTAAAGCAAAGATCCAATCATAGAACGATAAAGCTTAGAGTCAACACACTTACCTCCTTCATCTTTGTCAAGCTTTGTAGATGAGCTCATAGGAGTGGCTTGAGGCTTTCCATTCTCCAAGCCAAACTTCTTGAGCATATCCTTTATGTATTTTGCTTGGTTGATGAAGGTGCCATCCTTCTTTTGCTTGATTTGGAGTCCCAAAAAGAATGAGAGCTCCCCCATCATGCTCATCTCAAATTCACCTTGCATTAACTTAGCAAACTCTTGACAATGACATTCATTAGTAGAACCAAAAATAATATCATCAACATAAATTTGAACTACTAAGATGTCATTTTTATACATTTTTATAAAAAGTGTAGTGTCCACCTTACCTTTTTCAAATCCTTTTTCAATCAAAAAATTTGAAAGTCTTTCATACCAAGCTCTAGGAGCTTGTTTTAAACCATAAAGAGCTTTGGTAAGTTTGAAAACATGATTTGGAAATTTTGAATCTTCAAAACCCAGTGGTTGTTCCACATACACTTCTTCATTTATAAAACCATTTAAAAATGCACTTTTAACATCCATTTGAAAAAGCTTGAAATTATGATAACATGCATATGCAAGCAACATCCTAATAGCTTCCATTCTAGCTACGGGTGCATAAGTTTCATCAAAATCTATTCCCTCTTCTTGAGTGTAACCTTGTGCTACTAGTCTAGCTTTATTTCTCACAATGTTACCACTCTCATCTAGCTTGTTCCTAAAGACCCATTTAGTTCCTATTGTAGATTGATTACTAGGCCTATCAACTAATGTCCAAACATTACTTCTCTCAAATTGATTTAACTCTTCTTGCATAGCCATAATCCAAAAGTCATCTTTCAATGCTTCTTTAATATTTTTAGGCTCTATGCATGAGATAAATGCAACATGATTCATTAATCTAATAGAAGAACGAGTGGTTACCCCCTTGGATGGATCACCCAAGATTTCACCATCTTTGACATAGTTCAACTCCCTTGGGTAGCTCACTTCCTTTTCCTCAATAGCCAAGTCCTTCAAGGCTTCAAGAGGTGGATCTTGTGTGTCCTCTTCTTTTGTTGGAATCTCATCCTCCTTTGAAGTTTGACCTCCATCAAAGGCATTTATGATTCCTACATCATCATCATCACAAGAATCCTTCCTAGGAAGGAGGTTATCATCGAATACAACATGAATAGATTCTTCTACTACTAAAGTTCTTTTGTTAAATACTCGATAGGCTTTAGAGGTTAAAGAGTAACCTATAAAAATGGCTTCATCACTTTTTGCATCAAATTTACCTAAGTTGTCTTTTCCATTATTTAAAACAAAACACTTGCAACCAAAAGGGTGAAAATAGCTAATGTTAGGCTTTTTAGATTTTAAAATCTCATAGGGTGTTTTCTTTAAAATTGGCCTAATCATTACTCGATTTACAATGTAGCAAGCGGTGTTTGTGGCTTCCGCCCAAAAATATTTAGGTAAATTGTTTTCACAAAGCATAGTTCTAGCCATTTCTTGCAAAGTTCTATTTTTCCTCTCAACTACCCCATTTTGTTGAGGAGTTCGAGGAGCCGAAAAATTATGGCTAATACCATTTTCATTTAAAAAATCTTTAAACCCTAAATTTTGAAACTCGGTTCCATGATCACTTCTAATATGTGAAATTCTAAGTTCAAGATCATTTTGGGTTAGTTTTGAAAATGTGATGAATTTTTCCAAAGCCTCATCTTTAGTACTTAAAAAGAGAACCCAAGTAAATCTAGAAAAATCATCAACAAGTACAAAAGCATAAGACTTACCACCCAATCTCATTGTCCTAATTGGCCCAAATAAATCCATATGGATAAGTTGTAAGCATCTACTAGTAGAAACATCATTAATGGATTTAAAGGAAGACCTATGTTGTTTACCCTTAGAGCATGCATCACAAATTTTATCATTTGAAAATTTTATCTTGGGTAAACCTCTAACTAGGTTAAGAGAGACTAGTTTTTCCAAAACACTTATGCTAGCATGTCCTAGTTTCCTATGCCACAACCATGCATCATTTTTATTTTGTGCAACTAAGCATGCATGAGATGTATGTATGTCATCTAGATGCACCATATATATGTTTCCTATGCGATGACCTATGAGCATAATATTATTAGATTTAATGTCTACAATTTTGCATCCATTTTTATCAAATAAAACATTAAATCCTTTATCACACAATTGACTTATGCTCAATAAATTGTGTTTAAGACCATCGACATATAAGACATTTTCAATAAGAATAGTAGAGTGATTACCTATGGAGCCAATACCTTTAATGTGGCCTTTGGAGTTGTCACCAAATGTTACTACTCCTCCAACTTTTGGCTTTAGATCCATGAATCTACTCTTGTCTCCGGTCATATGCCTCGAGCATCCACTATCAAGGTATCATGAGTTTTGACTTTGTGCTTTGGCCTTGTAGCAATGCTCCCCCTACAAACAAAGATATTAAACTTTGGTTTTTGGTACCCAAATCATTTTGGGTCCATGAGTGTTAGCTCCCAAAACCTTGGTTCCCTTAGGAATCCAAGATGACATAGCAATAATATTATTAGATTTTACAAGTTCCTTAGGAACCCATACACTTCTAATTCTCTTAGCTCTACTATGTCTAGGGTAGCTACCTTGTTTGTAGTAGTTAGTCTTTTTCTTAGGTTGGTGTGTTCTAGAGGATTCACCTACTTCTTGCTTGACACTACCAACATTTTTTAAAGACTTTTTGAGCTCATTTAGCTCACCCAACACCTTTTGGTGTTCACTATTACATTGAGATAAAAGATTATTAAGATCAACATTTTCATCTTTAAAGAATTTTAGTTCATCTTTTAATCCTAATATCTTTTTCTCAAATTTTGAATTAGCTTGAGTGAGTGAGTCATTTTTCTCATTTAGTTCTAAAATAATTTTCTTGTTTTTAATGACCGACTCTTTAAACTTCTCAACTAATTCATCATAGACCTCTTGTAACTCATCATATGCATCATTTAATTCTTCATATAAAAAATCTAAAGTAGATGAGTTAGAGGTTACCATAGAGGAATCTTCCTCAAGTGCCATGAGGCAAAGGTTAGCCACTTCTTGTTCGTCATCCTCCGATGACTCCTCATCACTCCAAGTAGCAAGCTTGGCTTTGAGCTTTTTCCTCTTCTCAAAGCCATTCTTCTTGAGTTGAGGGCACTCCGAACGTATGTGGCCGGGTTGTTTGCACTCAAAGCAAATGATTGGATCCTTTCTTTCTTCTTTGTTCTTGCTTTTAAAGTCCATCTTCCTTTGGATTTTTCTTCCCCGGTTGGACCTCATGAAACGTGAGAATCGTTTGGCTATCATAGCCAATTCTTCAAGTTCATCCTCCTCACTAGATGAGCTCTCATCATGTTGTGAAGCTTTAGCCTTGAGAGCTATTCTCATCTTCTTCTTCTTCTCAACCTCAAGCTTCTCTATCCTTTTCTCTTCTTTCTTCTTCTCATCTTCCCTTCCTTGCTTCATGATCTCATGAGTAAGGAGAGAACCCACAAGCTCATCAAGCTTCAAAGTTTTCAAATTCTTTGCTTCGATGATAGCGGTTCTCTTCCCATCCCAAGACTCGGGAAGTGAATAGAGTAGCTTCCGAACGAGTTTGTCTTCCGGTATGATCTCTCCAAAGCCCTTTAGCCCATTGACAATCGTGGAGAAACGATCAAACATCTTTGACACCGTCTCATCGGGCTCCATCTTGAAGTTTTCATAACTAAGATTGAGAATTCCAATCTTAGTTTCTTTAACATTGTTGGTGCCTTCATAAGTAGTCTCAAGAGTGTCCCACACTTCTTTGGCACTTTCAATTGATGAGACCTTTGAATAGATGTCCGGACCGAAAGAGCAAAATAGCATGTGGAGAGCTTTATCATTGACTTGAATCTTTTTCCTCTCCTCTTCACTCGTCTCCACTTTCTTCTTCAAAAACCATCTTGCCTTCACCATCTTGCTTCAATGGAATATATGGCCCATCTTCAATGACATCCCACACTAGATAGTCATTTGACTTGATGAATAGACGCATTCTATTCTTCCAAAAAGAATAGTTATCACCGTTGAAGAAGGGAGGCTTTGTAGTGGATTGTGACTCGTACATGCCCAAACCGGAGGTTGAAGCCATCTCTTGATATTTTGATGATCACACTCTTCCAAGGAACTCCTCTTGTGGTTGTTAATCCTCAGAGAGGTAGGCTCTGATACCAATTGTTGAGTGGATCGAAAGATCGATATGAACCAAGAGGGGAGGTGAATTGGAAATTAAAAGTTTGTATGGTGGAAATTTGCAAATAAAAAGATTGACAAGGGATTTTAGAGTGGTTCAAGTTCTCAAAATGAACTCTACATCCACTACCTTAGCTTCACTAAAGATTTGCAACAATTCCACTAATTGCTCTTCCCCTTTTCTAGGCTAAGGAGGTAACCCTTACAATTTCGGTTGAACTTTCTACCCAAAATTCAACCCAATCCTCACAACAAGAGAACAAAGAAAATTGTTGGCTAATGAAGTATCTCTCAATACAAATGATAGCCCAATTACAAGCACTCAACCCAATTGAACAAGATATGAATGAAAATTACAATTGGGGTTTCTAGACAAATAGGAATTTTGGCACAATTGCTTGGATTTAATGAATAGATGTTTTCTTGAAGATCAATAGTTGTTGCTGATGCTTTTAGATGTGTCTTTTATACCTCCTCATTGATTTCTAGCTGTTTGGGTGGTTGGGAACATAAATGGAGCCGTTGGAACCCTCTCTTACCACTATAAATGCACTTCTGCAGCTATGCGTATCGGTACGCGGGAAGGAGTATCGATACCTGTCTCAGAAAAGAAAGAGTCGTTGTGTGCAATAAATAGGGCGTATCGATACGCGCGTAAGCGTATCGGTACAGGGTATCGAAACGGTTAAGCCTTTTATTCGATACCATTTTCTCAACTTAGCTCACTGCCGATATCCGTATCGGTACGGTGGTTATGCGTATCGATACGGGTCAACTACTTTTTAAAGTTTGGTTACCAACCAACTGACACCAATGGTCATATTATTAAACCGACTTAATATTTAAAAATTATAAAGACCGTATCGATACGAGGGTTTGCCGTATCGGTACGCTATTCAAACTCTTTGAATTTTAACACAGGGGCGTATCGATACGAGGGTTTGCCGTATCGATACGTGTTCCAACAGTAACCAAGTTTGGCAAAATGGTATCGATACACTTTGGAGTGTATCGATACACCTGAACGATTTTCAATGATTTTGCCTTGGAACACTTAGAAAATATTTTGAGTTTGAGTTTTATAAATCAGTTTTAAAGTGTTGGTGTTTTGAAACTTATTAAGGGACTTATAAAAACAATTTTAAGTTTTACAAATTGATCTTTAAAGATCTAATTATATCAAAATCAAACATAGGTTTTACACCATTACTAGATGCTTGGAGGTCCCTTTTATACTCATCTTTGAGTTTGTAGCCGTTACTAGCCGTTGGGGATAAATTGGAGCCGTTTGAGACTTTATTTCCCATCTTTAATGTTGTTCTGTGGCCTTCCGTATCGATACGCGATGACCCGTATCGGTACGACCTTCATCAGAAACTAGCCGTTGGGCTCTTGCCAGCCTAAGCGTATCGATACACTTGAGGGCGTATTGGTATGGTATGACATTTAAAAGGTCGTTGGGAAACTAGTCGTTGAGGTTGTTAAAATGGGGATCATTACGCTTACTAGGCGTATCGAAATGATCATTCTCCGTATCGAAACGGAAAAGCATGTTTCGATACGGGTTTTGACAATAACCAAACTTGGGGAAAAAATATCGATACGGGTTAGACCGTATCAGTACGGGCAACCTAAAAATTCAAGTTTGGCTATTTAAAATCAATAAAAACTTTGCCAAAAACCTTTTTAAATACCTCAAACATATATTCAAGTTGTTTGGACTTAAAAACAAATTTTAAATTCTTTTCAAATTAGTCCAAAACATTTTTCAATTATTATATCAAAACATTATTTCTACAATCTCCCCCTTTTTGATATAATAAAACCAACTTGAAAATTTGTTTGGGATTTCTCCCCCTTTGTGAAATGAATTTTGAATAAGAGAATTGAAATACAAAATCGATAAAAACTCTCCCTTATTCATTTGAAAATTCAAATTTTAAAACCATTTCTCCCCGTTTGTTATATCAAAAAGAATTTAAAAATACCTTTAAGCTTAGAATAACAATAGAGGTTAAAAAATGACAAAATTAAGAATTTTGATTTTAAAATGGCTCCCCCTTACTCAAAGCATCATCAAAATATTAGTCCAACATATATGATCATCTAGTTGAAATAAATAACAAATAACTCAAATAAAAGCAAGAACAACTAGATTTTACCATACTTGAATCCAATGGAGGATGTGAAGCCTTCCTTCTTCAAGTGTTCTTCCTTAGTGTGCATGGAGCTCCCTCTCAAAGTTTGACCTGTTGATCATTCTCCATCACACCTAGCAAAAGACAATCAAGTAATTTTTGGTATCCAAATTGCTTTGGATCCATATACGTTAGTAGCACAAAATTTAGTCCCCTTAGGAATTCATTTTTCATTTTTATCCCTTTTAGTTGAAGTACTTAGTCCTTTTGGGACCCATATACTTCTAAAATATTTACCATTCACAAATCTAGGGGCACTAGATTGTCTTACATAAAAGTTTGATTTTCCAAAATCATTTTCCTTTTGAAGTTCATTGGAAATCATTTTTTTTTCCTTTTTAAGATCATCAATTTCTTGTTGATGATCATTTTTCATCGTTTGAAGCAAGTTTTGCAAATGTGAGACTTTTTGTTCAAAATTTTTCAATTTTGCTTCAAACTCAAGATTTGTTTTGGAAAGCAAATCATTCTCATTTTTCAATTTTGAAATCAACTTTTTGTTCTTAGAAAATGACGCCTTGAATTCCAAAAGCAAATCATCATAGGCATCTTGTAACTCATCGAATGTGTATGAATTTGAAATGGATGAGTTAGAAGTTACCTAATCCTCATTGAGGGCCATCAAGAATAGGTGGGCTACTTCATCATCGGTGGAGTCTTTATTACTCCATGTGGCCACACATGCTTGCTTTGAAGATGATCCCTTCTTGTTGGACTTGTGGGATTCCTTCATCTTCTTCCTCGATTCATGCCTTGAATTTTCCATTTTGCTCTTCATGAACCAGGAAAATTTGTTGAAGAGATAGGGCATCTCTTCATCTTCACTTTCTTCCTCACTAGAATCTACATGATGACATGTGGAGGATTTGAGAGCAACGACATTTGTGTTTATGCCAAGCCCTTTGATCTTATTCTCCCCAATAGCTCTAATTTCTTCCCTCTTCTTCTCATCTTCTTTGTTTTTCTTCATATTTTAGTGAGTGAGAAGTGACCCCATGAGTTCATCAAGCTTCAAGGTCTTCAAATTCTTGGCTTCGATGATGGCGGTCCTCTTTGAGTCCCATGACTCGGAAAGGGAGTAGATGAGCTTTCGGACAAGCTTCTCTTCCGGGATGGCTTCTCCATAACCTTTAAGACCATTGGTGATAGTGGAGAACCTATCAAACATCTTCTCGATGTCCTCTTCCGGATCCATCTTGAAGTTTTCATACGCTAGATTGAGGAACCCAATCTTGGTCTCCTTTACTTCGTCGGTTCCCTCGTATGTGACTTCAAGCTTGTCCCATACCTCCTTGGCACTCTCACAAGAAGACATATTCTCATAGATGGTTGGGCCAAATGCACAAAAGAGGATGTGTAAGGCTTTACAATTAAGCTTCATCTTCTTGCGATCTTCATTACTTCAATCCGCTTTGCTTCGTTGGGGCACAAACGGACCATCTTCTACTATATCTCAAAGTTTGTAGTCCCTTGACTTTATAAAGAACTTCATTCTCGTCTTCCAATGGGCATAGTGGGTTCCGTCGAAGAAGGGCGGTTTATTGATTGATTGTGCCATTGAGATTGTTGTTTGTAATGATGATCGAGCTTGCCGGATCTTCTCAATAGGATGTTAATCCTCTTCGATTGAACCAAGATCAGATACCAATTGTTGAGTTGTTCGGAGCTCGATTCCTTCAACCGTTCTTGCTCGCCAAGTGGCGGAGAAGTGGAATTTTGGGTGTAAGAGGTGTGGAAGCTAAAAAGATTAAAGACAAGATGATTTATAGTGGTTCAACCTTCTAACCAAGGTTTACATCCACTACCTTAGCTTCCCACTAAGGATTTCCAATCAATCCACTATTGATTCGTCCCCTTTTCTAGGCTTAGGAGGAAACCCTTACAAACCGATCAAGCTTTCTACCCAAAGCCTTGATCAAACCCTCTTTACAAGAGATAAAAATACACAAACTCAAATCCCTCTAATAGGTATTTGTTTGCACAATAAAGCTCTCACCTAATCTTAAAACACTTTAGAAAATATAACAATTTTGGCTTACTAGTGTTTGTTTATACAATAATTTGACAATTAGACTCGAAGACAAATTCTTGATCATAGTGTTGTTGACAATTGAAGCATTAACCATTACTAGATGCTTGGAGGTCCCTTTTATACTCCTCTTTGAGTTTGTAGCCGTTGGAGACTTTATTTCCCATCTTTAATGTTGTTCTGCAGCCTTCCGTATCGATAAGCGAGGACCTGTATCGGTACGACCTTCATCAAAAACTAGTCGTTGGGCTCTTGCCAGCCTAAGCGTATCGATACACTTGAGGGCGTATCGGTACGATAGGACATTTAAAAGGACGTTGGGAAACTAGCAGTTAGGGTTGTTAAAATGGGGATCGTTACGCTTACCAGGCGTATCGAAACGATCCCTCTCCGTATCGAAACGACAAAGCCTGTTTCGATACGGGTTTTGACAGTAACCAAACCTGGGCAAAAAAGTATCGATACGGGTTAGACCGTATCGGTACGGGCAACCTAAAAATTTAAGTTTGGCTATTTAAAATCAATAAAAACTTTTTCAAAAACCTTTTTAAATACCTCAAACATATATTCAAGTTGTTTGGACTTAAAAACAAATTTTAAATTCTTTTCAAATTAGTCCAAAACATTTTTCAATTATTATATCAAAACATTATTTCTACACTTAATTGAATAGTCATTTTGGTCTTTATTCTTTTATGAAGCAATTTAACCCTCAACGTTTTTCATTTTAGCTCAAAATGACCCCTCTACGGATGAAAATTGTTAGTCAATTAACGGTAAATGACTTGAAATGACATGACAAACCTAAATGGCACTGCACAGTGCACACTGACATGGCAGCGTCATATAGACAAATGTTTTGACTTGGAAGAATGTTACATCAATATTTTAAAGAATTATATAAAATATAAAATATTTTTTTACTGATGTGTCATTCTGTCAAGTCATTTTAAGTTATTTATTGTTAATTAACTAACAATTCTTATCCGGGTGTGGGTCATTTTGACCTAAAATAAAACGTTGGGTTAAATTGCTTAAAAAAAGAATTGATGACCAAAATGACTATTCATTCAAACATTATGGGCATTTTTTTGTCTTTATGCCAAATACTTACTCCAACTATATATATATATATATATATATATATATATATATATATATATATATATATTGGCGCGCTTTTGATTATCTTGTTGATCTCCATATTTTAGACTCTCGAACTAGATTTAGATACGAGTTTACAGTCAGCGCTCTTGTTCGCGATTAAGTTGCGGTAATGAACGTATCGTCAACGTGCCTTGTATTGTAATATGCATTTTTTAATATTGTTTGTTGTTGGTTTTTACCTTTCATCGTCAAACTTTAGTGATGTTTGTATATATTTTATTTCGAGCCTTTGAATTATGGTTTTTACCTTTTCTTTGCATGGTCCAGATTATGACCTAAAGACGTTAATTTTTATATTTTTTATTTATAAGAATATATACGGATTAAATTTATCTACTTAAATTATAAACTCTTCAACTATTTTTAAATTTTCCTCCTTTAATAAAATTAACATACTCATATATATATATATATATATATATATATATATATATATATATATATATATATATATATATATATATTCGGACGTTGACCGACTCATATCTTCAGGCAACTTATACTAATTAAAACATAATACCGAAAATCAAGGCCACCTATCACATGCTCTCTAGCTTATTCCTATTTGATTCATGTCTCCTTTTACGGTTTTACCTACTGAAAATGTCAACACTAAAAAGGTTGAGGTTTCGGTCATTTTAGCAAGTAGGTTTGAATTCTATCATATCTAATTATATTCACAGACAGGTATTGTTTGTAATTGTAACTTTAAAAATCTAGTGTATTATTTTTTCACATTTTGTTAATTTACTAGCATAAAAAATACGAATGCTTTTCAGATGCTCTTTGAAGTAACAAAAAGATATTTTTTATATTTATTATTTAAGCATCGGAGTTATGATTGTACGGCAGGAGAAAAAAAAATTTCGGTGTCACTTTTTATGCCCTAACATTAATAAGTTAAATTTAATGTTTGAACTTAAATTCTAAATTCTAAACTCTAAATTATAAGTCCTAAAAATATATCATACCTTTAATTTCTTAGATTCTAACACTAAACTTTAATCTTAAACTCTTAAATATAATCATTTTAATATAAAACATAAATTAAAGAAAAAAGGCAGATAATTTCTATTTGAATGGGAGAGGCTAAGGTGTAGATGAGAATGCATGCAAGTAGTAGTTTAGCTAAAAGTAAGTGAGGTTAATTTATTGTTAATTATGGCATTTCAATATTCTCGAAAACTCTTGGTTAATGTTCTCATTAATCAAGAATCGGTGCCACAGTTTTTGTTGCTTCTCAACTACATTATTGATTCAAGCCCGGGTTGCTCGTGATTTCTACTAAGTTTTTTTTCTTCTTCTTTTTATTACTTTTTATAATTGATTAATTAGTCACTTGATTCGAATGGTATATAAAAGTTTATTATAAGAGTGATTTTCTTAATTAAATTTTTTTTATTTAGGCTTAAGGGTATCAAAGGCCCCTGAACTTTTTAAAAAAATCAATTAAGCCCTTAATGTTTTTTTGCACTCAATGTCACCCTCAAACCTCAAAATTTAACCAATCCAACCCTTTGACCGACGGAATTCGTCATTGACCGACGGAATCTGTTAAATTCTTAAACATGGGTCGTTTATATGCCACATCACCTGCCAAATATTGAACGTTTATTTATAAACTAATGACGTGGATTAAAAACGCTGACATGGATTAAAAAATATTAAAAAAAAATAAAGCGCTTATTAAATCTTAACTCTAACATACATATTTAACTTTCTGGAAGATGTTGATTTTATTTTTTTTCTCTCTCAGCTTACAGATGTTGTAACAGATGAAATTAGCAGTATGGGTCGATGGATTTTGGCTGAAAATCGGGAGAAATATGGGAGGGGGCGGAGGGAAAGAACAAGTTATCTTGATAAGCTTCTTGCATCATCATCATCATCATATATTTTGCAAAAACGTTTCAAAGTTTTAGATGAATTAATTGAATAGTGAGCTTTTGTTTTTAGCTTTTTGTTTTGTATTGTGTGGAGAATATATTTTTTTTCTTGAATTACGGAAGTGAGAGGGGAAGAAGACGATATTAAGACGCCGGTTCGAGATGGGAATCATAACGGTGCTGTTGTTCTCAGTTGCACGCAAACCCTAGACTATGTTAATCGTTCGGAGAAGCAACAACAATTGCTCGCCCTTACCGGGAGATCTCCGTACCCGGATCGAGTCGCCAGTTCGAACAAGAAGGCTATAAATAAGTGTTTTATTTACTAAACAATCAACACTGTTTTACACCGGTGTAAATCAATTTTTTAATTTACTAAACAATCAACACTGTCTTACACCGGTGTAAATCAGTTCTTTAATTTACTAAACAATCAACACTATCTTACACCGGTGTAAATCAGTTCATAAACAATTACTTTTGTGTTTAACCAATATTGTTCATGTTCCATTAAACAAGATTGTTCACAATCCTTAATCCATTCATAAAAATGCATAATGAACATCCAAACCCTAAAACCATAAATAATTACTTTTGTGTTTAACCATAAACAATCCTTAATCCATACACTAAACAAGATTGTTCACAAACCTTAATTCATTCATTAAACCACAAAATACATAGAAACTTCTACAAAAATTACTAAATGCCAACATTCAACATCTTTATCTTTTGTGTTTAACCAATATTGTTCATGTTCTAGTAACAATCCTTAATCCTTACACTAAACAAGAAAGTGTATATTGAACATCCAAATGTTACAGTTCATAAAAATACCAAGATTGTTCACAAACCTTAATCCATTCATTAAACCACAAAATACATAGGAACTTCTACAAAAACAACTAAATGCCAACATTCAACATCTTTGTTCACAAATAGCAAGGTTTTGCATTAAACCAAACTCCTTACAACTCATAATCCATAGGCTAACCTAAGACATAATCACTAATACAAATACTACAAATATTATTCAACAAAATATCATCCCTACAGAATATAAATTTTTTCTTCCTAAATGTATGAGCATGTTCGATAGCTAAAGCCAGTTGTTTCTGCATCATTTCTAATTCCAGCTTCATATGTTGAACTTCCTCATTAGTCGACTCACTTTCCTTAACTCATCATGTAACACCCGGGTTTGGGGGTCGGGAGAAAAATATATATAAATAAAATAATATTCCGATTTTGTTTTGCTAAATTTAATTTAAAATGTTGGACCAAATTGGATGACAAGCCCAATAGCCATTTTAATGGCATTTTTATAACTAGGTAAACTTTTCAAATAAGCTCATTCCCTTTATATTTTATTTCAAAAAAAAAGATGTCATCCTCTTCCCCCTTTCTTTCTTTTGACGTGAACTCCCCCCCCCCCCTCTCTCAATTTGCTTTCCACCAAATCTTGCCCTCATTTTTGGAGTTCTTGCAAAGGTAATAACAAATTCATCTTGTCCTCAACTTCCTCTATCTTCCCATGCCTTTAATTTTCATTGAAATGCATTATTTAAAGTTTTGTGTTCTTGGGTTTTGTAAGAGAAAGATGCAAACTTTAACATCCTTTGCTTGAGCTTTTGATTCTTTATTGATAGATAAGTTAATATTAACCCATAAGGTCCAACATAGTTAATTTTTACATGGTTTTATGCAAATTCCCGAATTTGGGTATAAATGGGGTTTTTGGAGGGTTTCAGGTGAGTTTTGGGGTTGTTTTAGGTGGGAATTGATAGCCCAATGGTAGTGCTATGGTTAGGGGTTGATTTGGGATCATTTGTGGGTGCAATGGGTGTTGGAAACATGGATTTTGGAAGGGGTATGTGGGCTGTCCGAGATTGCAAAACAAGGGGTTTGTTCATGGTTTGCAATATTGTAAATTGTATTTGAATTGTATTCCGGGTTGGTATTTTGATGTTGGGCTGATTTGAGGATTATTTGAATTGTATTGAGGTTGTTTAGAAGCGAGAACTTGCGTTGGAGAAGCTTCGGGAAGAAATTCTGAAACTTGAAGGTGATGCTTGCTTGGTAGTTGAGCTTGGAGGTAGAGGTGAGTGGTTAAATGTTTTTAAAATGGTTTTGAGTAGTTGGTTCAAGCATGTGAACCTAGGATGGGCTTGGTAAACCCACCTAGAGTTGGGATTAGAGTGGTAGCCTAATCCCAAGCTTTGATTAGAGACTTTGGTTGCACTCTTTAATGGTTGTATATGCCTCGTGTTAAATTGTGATGGTGTTGATTATGTATATGTTGTATACATGTATGTTGAGGCATGTTGGATGCATTGTTATATGCATGTTGATGATAGATATGATATGGTTATACACATGTGCAAAATATGATGTGATATGGTTGTTAATGATGTGCATGTGGTGTTGTCATGTGAAATGAGATTATGAGGTGATTGCTTGATCTGAGGATCATGGTGAGTACATGCTAGGCATGGAAATGTGGTTTGTGCATGGCGGTAAGTCATGGTGAGTACGTGCTAAGCACGGAAGTTGTTAATAAATGGTATTGTGGAATGTGTTAGTATTGGCACTAGTATGCTTGGGTACAAATGATCGATCATTAGGATGTTTAGTGTGCACACGTGAGTCAAAATGCGCGTGTGGTCTTGATGATTGTAGTCATCAAGATAGAGTACGGGTTCGCCCGAAAATCTTCTTATATATTTATATGTCGGTGATGAGTGGAATCCCATCGACGGGCGTGAGGATGAGTGGAATCCCCTCCGCGTGAAATGAGGCGTGAGGATGAGTGGAATCCCCTCCGCGTGAATGGTGATGAGTGTAATCCCACCGTCAGGTAATGGTTGTGTTGTTGGATGTGAGTTCCAACGGTTATCCGCGTATTCGAGTCATAGCTAGGTGCCAATACGGATTTTGGTTTATGTTGTCAATGTGTGATTATTTTGTGAGCCAATGTGATTTGGGATGTGTTGCTAACATGGTTTAATATATGTGATTACATATGTTGTGGATTTAAACATGTTGAGCATGACATAATATTGAATATATGTTCATGCATCGTCTATATTTATGGCTCATGTGGATCGAAGGTAAGGTCATGCATTCTACCTTGGTTGTATGCTCGTGCTTGGACCCTGCATTGTCGAGGTTTGTTTTATGAGCTACCCTCACTAAGTTTTTATGCTTACGCTCTCTTTTGTTCGACAATGCAGATCAATACCTTGTGGGTGGCAAGGGCAAGGAAAGGTCTCCAAGGGTTGCTTTTGGTTAGTTCAAGTATGAACTTTAAATTGTAGATTGTAATAGTCAAGCAATGGGATAAGTGTTGTTGATTTGTGCTATTGTTGGTTGTTTAGGAGCATGTTTAGACTCCCTAATTATGTTGTTTTGATTGTCTTGTTGATGCCATGTTTGGATTGTAAACCATGTCTAAATTGCTTACCTTGTGTGTTGGTCATGTGCCTTTTGAAGTTGCCTTTATGTTTGAGTGTTGAAGTATGAGACTTGAATGCTTAAATGTCTTCTTTGAGCAATTGCATGATTTTCTTGATGTATGTACATGTTGGGTGCTTGTATGGCTAAATAGTGATCTGTAAATGTTGTATGAATGATTGGTTGGGGCTAGGGAAGTCTTAAATTGCATCTAGGTTCGGGCCTTGTATGAGTTAGCTGAGTTTGGGAGTTTTGCAGTGCAGGGCGTATCGGTACGCCTGAGGGCCGTATCGATACGCTATTGCCTCCAAGACTCAAGTTTGGCTGGGCGTATCGATACACGGGTGTGTATCGATACGGTTTTTGCTCACTAGAATTCTGAGATTTTGGTGAGATGTTACCGTATCGATACGGTGTCTTAGCGTATCGGTACAGGTTTATCTCGTTGACCTAATGACCGCGAGATGTTGACTGGGGAGGGCGTATCGATACGCTCAAGGGCTGTATCGATACGGTCTTCCTGCGTTGACTGTTGGGTGTTGACTTTGGTCAAGGCGTATCGATACCCTTGACAGGTGTATCGATACGGCCTGCTTAATTCCTGAAAATGGGCTGTTTTAAAGGTGATGTCTTGAATGATCGTTTTTGTATTGCTCTTGTTTCCGCTGACGTGTTTCACATAGGATATGGTAATGCATTTAGACAAGATAAATAAAAGAAATTTTCTAGGGTTGCTAACCGAGGTGAGGCCTTAACGGGTTTCGCTTCGGTTTTCCCCGTGTGGCCCACTCGGACCGGTCATCCGGCCAGACCGGGACGAGGGGGTTACACATCATTTTTTTTCATTTTGTTTATAAGAAATTTTGCTCTATCAGGCATATCTTCATCACACCACCTAAAAAAATTACAGTCAGAATTTTTATAATTTGGACAATCATTTTTCCTTTTTCATGTTGTCCACATACGACATTTTAGACTGCAATCACAAAACACAGCTTCTCCTTAGTTTGATGAACTAGACGAGATCGTCATCTTCAAAACCTGTATTTCCCAATAATGGCGACATACGCGAGATGTGAGAGAGAGATAACTGATTAGGAAAAAATAAAATTTGAATACTCACCTATTAAGATCTTGCAATCACGCCAGGAGAATTTTACGATATGCAAGAGAGAGAAAAAATTAAAAGGGGTGTTCCCTAAACCTGCAGATTTCACTTTCTAGATTTCAAGTTTTGGAAAGATATAATGTTAGGGTTAGGATTTAATAAGCGTTTTGTTTTTTTTAATATTTTTAATTCACGTCAGCGTTTTTAATCCACGTCATTAGTTTATAAATAAATGTTTAATATTTGGTAGGTGACGAGGCATATAAACGGCCCATGTTTAAGAATTTAACAGATTCCGTTGGTTAATGACGGATTCCGTCGGTCAAAGGGTTGGATTGGTTAAATTTTGAAGTTTGAGGGTGACATTGAGTGCAAAAAAATATTAAGGGCTTAATCGATTTTTTTTTAAAAAGTTCAGGAACCTTTGGTACCCTTAAGCCTTTTATTTATAACGTTAGTAATCGAATTTTTGATTTTGTTTAGGGGACTAATATCTCATCTCATTTAGACTAATTTGTATTTGATGATATTTCTATTAAATTTTTAAGAGAAATTATTTGACACTAGCTAGTGTTGTGTAAACACAAGTCTGCTTACTTTAAGATTTAGAGTTTAATAATTTTAGAATTCATGAGTTAGAATTTCGAATTAAAAATTTAGAATTTAAATTTTATAATTTAATTAAAAAGAGTTGTTTAAAAAAATTCTGAATAAATATTTTAATTTATTATCCAAAGAAACGGTAGAAAACTGCTATAAATCAACCCTCGTGAAGAAGTTAACGAATGTTATAAATATGCATTCCACTTGTGAAACATAAGTACATAACTTTGTTAGGCGTGGATTTTCCTAATCCTGTAACTGATGATAATGTATTCCTCTAAAAGAAATTCTTATTATATTAATCTTTACCCATTAAAAAATGGGTTTTATTTTGATGCACAAGCTGTGTAAATTTTTTTACACAATCTTTTATAAAATTTAAAATCTAAATCACAAACCCTAGCAACGTAAGCCCTAAACCCTAAGCCCTAAACCCTAAACTCTAAATTCTAACCATAAACCTTAAATTATACACCCTACATACTAAACCCCTAAACCCTAACATAAAACCCTAAACCATAAACCCTAAAATTAAAGGGCTTGTGTAAACTAAAGTTTACACAGCTTGTGCATCAAAGTATTTTCCTTAAAAAATATAATTTAGTGCCAATTTTTTATTTTAAGTAAAAGAAAATGTAGATTTTTTAAACTCCATAAATAAAGTTAAAACAACGACAACTGTCATAATAAAAGAATTGTACATGTAATAGAATTTCAGGAACTGTAAATAAAATATTAATTATATTTTCACAAATAGTTAAAATTTGTTTGAAAAAAATATTTTTAAATATGTCCAGAGAAACTTTTATTATAAATATAGGCGAGTCTAACGTGCGACATGTTTAGAGTGCGGCTAAAAGGCGACAAGTTTTAAAATTTGTCCTCGAATTAAAAATCTTAGACTTCTTAATGATATTTTCGGTCGGTTTTTTTGAGTTTTTTTTAAAGTATCAATACTTAGATTGTAAGTTTCGATATTTTTCCCCAAACTTAAAATTTATCAAAAAAAATATTAAGTATCGATACTTATAAAAAACTAAAAAATAACTAAAAATGTTATCAAGTAGTATAACAATTTTAGTCCGATGATAAATTTCAAAATTTAGAGTCTTTTAATTGCACCTTAAACATGTCGCACTCGTAAATATGGACAAAAACGAGAAATACAACTAAAAAGGAAGGTGTTTAATAACGTCAATAACTATCCAACAATGCGGAATTATGATTGCATGCCTCGCTTTATCTAAGCTGTCAAGCTAATTCATTATTCATCATTCCAAATGGGTCCCCCATATTCGCCGCACCAGAGGCCAAACCTTCCATTTCACCCCAACTATATTCTATAGAGGTTAACCCCTTAGTTGATTAATAAGGATAATTTTCTCTCTCTAATACTACTAGATTTTATTACGATTGATTTTGACACGGTTGCGGCCGATCAAAATGGAATTTATTTATTATTTTATTGATTTTTATGTTTTAATGATTATTAATTTTTGTTTGTGATTGAGTTGTGATAACGATTATATGTGTTTTTTAATATTAGTACTAGCGGTTTTATCCTTCAATTGATGATTTCTTGTACTGTTTGTATTTATATTTTGTTCGAATTTTTTGAATAATTTTTAATCTTTTCATTGTACGGTCTTTATATGATTTAAAATAATTATTTTTTTAATAATTATAAAATGTCCGAATTAAGTGTAAATTTATGTTTATAGTTATAAATTTTTATTGCAATTTTACATATTTCTTCTTTTTAAATAAACATATCGAATTTTATTAAAAAAAATACTTCCACGCCTAAAACCAATTTCACATCTAATAGTATTGTATTATATTATAAAAATTTAATATTAAGATCTAATTCAATTCAAATTTAATTAAGACAATTTCTACTCAAACTCTAAATTGTAACCATAAATCTTATATTCTACACCCTACGACCTAAACCTCTAAATCTTAAGCCACAATTTAAATCTTTAAACCATGAAATTAAAAAATTTGTGTAAAATTTACACAAACATGTATATCAAAATATTTTTCTTTCTTTAAAATAAAAAATGTAATTGGGATTATTTACAGTAATGGTTAAATTTTGTTTGTTTGGATGAGGAATTTGATTCGTATGTCAAAAGTTTTTTTTTAACCTTAGTTTAGTACATCTTCGCCTGTCATTATCAAAAACAAAGTACCAAAGGTTTTAATTAAAAATCCTATCAATAATAATATTTAAATAAAATACGGATAAACTACACCACATATCACTCAACTATGATCACTAATTTGAAAATGCTACCGAATTTTTAAAATTTTAAAATTAACAATGAACTTTAGTTTGCGACTCGAAAATACCACTGCACCGTTAACTCTTAACATCCACGTTAAGTCAAAACAACGTCGTTTTAGTGCGGCTGTTTTAAAGTCTAACTTAGCCCAAAACGACAACGTTTTGTTGGAAGAAAAATAGTTAAACCAAGTGCTTGGCGGGGTTGAACCCATGAACTCCAAATAGAAATGTTAAACCTTAACCACTAAACCAATTTGAAATTATATAGGCCATGTTTGGTAAAGAGATGTTTGGGCAAAAATTAGAGGTTTGAAGCATAATTAGAGGTTTGACCAGTCAAATCCGCTAATATTGTTGTTTGGTAAATATCGGATTGAAAGAGCGGATTGGGGTGAAACCGCTAATTTTAAAAAAGCTCATAATAGGAGTTTTTGAGATTAGAGGTTTGATATTAGAGTTGTAAAAACTCTTTTACCCTTACCAGTTACCAAAAATCTCAAAATAATCTAAATTAAATATTTTCTAACCCTATTTATAAGTAGGGATGGGCACGGGTCGGGTCGGGTCGAGTTTTTGGCCCACCCGAACCCGACCCGAAACTAATTATCCTAAAACCGACCCCGACCCGACCCGATCAAATTCTTTAAAAAACCCGACCCGAAAATAAATATTCTAAACCCGACCCCGACCCGACCTATAGGAAAAAAATAATTTTAGGGGACCTAATTGTAAAAAAATAATTTTAAGAGGTATAATTATAAAAAATAATAATTTTAAGGACTAAAATGTAAATAAAAAATTAATTTTAAGGACCTAATTATAAAAAATATAAAGAGGGGGTATTATTACAAATATCCCTAAAAAATTTAGGGGAAAATTACACTATTAGTCCCGGGTCGGGTCGGGTCAGATTTTTTCACCCTAAAACCCGAACCCGACCCGACCTCACCCTACACAAAAACCCGACCCGAACCCGTTTTTTTCATAAAAATACCCGACCTGATCGGGCCAGGTCGGGTCGGAACCCGTCGGGTCCGGGTACCGTGCCCATCCCTATTTATAAGCTAATATTATTTACTTTTTTCTTTTTATTATCACATATTTATATATTTATATGTGTATTTAAATTTATTAATTAATTAAATTATATTAAAATAATTATATAAATAATAAATTAATATATAAATCATTTGAATATGTTTAGAAAAATTATATTAAAAATAATTTTATAGATCTAATTAATAATAATTAGATACAAAATATTGATAACTAATAAACTATTCAAACAAGTATTGAATATAAACATGTCCTTATATGTCATTTTACTTGTTTAAATAATCTAACAGCTATCAACTATCAGTTAATTTTACCAAACACTTTTATACAATCAGCTAATACAATCCGCTAGTCAAATCAGCTAATGCAATCCGCTAATTGCCAAACAGGGCCATAATATTTTACCACAAATATTATATATTTTAAACTACTCGAGATTAATTCAAATAATTTTATGAAATAAATAACACTATAAATAATACTAATATATAAATAATATAAAATATATTATTTATATATATAAATAAAAGTGCATTGTTTTTATTCTTTAGATAATATTTATAATATAAATATATTATTTTAAAAAAAATTAAAATATTCATAAAAATAATATATTTATATTATAAATAATATATAAAAACTCTAAACCTTAAACTACAAACCCCAAACCTCAAACTATAAACTTTATAGTTTAAGGTTTAGAGTTTAGGGTTTATGGTATTTTATATATTATTTATAATATAAATATATTATTTTAATAAATATTTTTTGAAAAAATAATATATTTACATTATAAATAATATATAAAATAACAAAAACAATATATTTTTATTAATACATATGTAAATAATATATTTTATATTATTTATATATTAATATTAGTTATAGTATTATTTTTTTATAAAATAATTTGGTTAAACTAAATGAATTAGTTTATATAATTTAAATAAAATAAAATAATTTTATATTTTTATATATTATTTATAATATAAATATATTATTTTTAAAAAACCCCAACATATTTACAATATTAATATATAAAAAACTTTTAAATCTTAAATCTTAAACTCTATGGTTTAGAGTTTAAGTTTGAGGGATGTGGTTTGTGGGTTAATAGTTTAGGGTTAGATGTTTTTATATATTAATAATAATATAAATATATTAATTTATGAATATTTTGGAGATTTGTGAAAATAATATATTTATATTATTCTATTATATAAAAATATAAAATATTATTCTTATATATTAATATCATTTATTGTATTATTTATTTTATAAAATAATTTGATTAGTCTCAAGTTTGAGTCTTTGAGATATATAATATTTCTTGTAAAATATTATATAATATAATATTAGTTCAGTGGTTAAGGCTTAACTTTTATATTTAAAGGTCTTGCGTTTAAATCCCTTTAAGTGCATGGTTTTAATATTTGTTCTCCAGTAAAACGACGTCGTTTTGACATAAATTAGGCTTTAAAACAGCCGCACCAAAATGACGTCGTTTTGACTTAACGCAGGTGTTAAAAATTAACGGCGGAGTAATATTTTCGAGTCACAAACTAAAATTCAGTGTTAGTTTTAAACTTTTTGAAAGTTCAGTAGTATTTTCAAGTTAGCATAGTTGAGTGGTATGTGGGGGTAATTTATACTTTTTATTATCAACAACTCAAAACAGCTATAAATACGCACCGTTTCTTGGACCTTTCAAGGTTTTTCTACCCCCAAGAATAAAGCTATACCCATTCCGCTTATCTCCACTTAACTTCTCTCTGTTTACACACACAAAAGAAAGTCATCGGAAGCTTTTTTCTCCGACTGCGTATATTTTATTCTCGCCGGGAATTAAAAGACGACAACGTTAGTTATTAGAGCAAAAATGGTCGACGTGGACCGGAGGATGTCCGGTCTGAATCCAGCTCATATAGCTGGCTTACGCCGTCTCTCTGCTCGGGCTTCCGCTCCTTCAACTCCGACTTCCCTCCCTGTTCGCAACGGTCTCCAGTCTTTCTCTTATTTAGCTGATAAAGTTATAACCCATTTACGAGATTCCGGTTTTCAAGTCCAGTCGGGTTTATCGGACGCCGAGTTCGCCCGAGCGGAAGCTGAGTTCGGTTTCGTTTTCCCGCCTGACCTCCGAGCCATATTATCAGCCGGGTTGCCCGTGGGTCCTGGTTTTCCCGATTGGCGATCTGCCGGGGCAAGACTCCATCTCCGGGCTTCGCTTGATCTTCCCATGGCTGCGATTTCCTTCCAGATCGCGCGGAACACTTTATGGCCCAAATCTTGGGGCCCGAGACCGTCCGATCCGGAAAAAGCTTTACGGGTCGCAAGGAATGCGCTTAAAAGAGCTCCTCTTCTGATCCCCATTTTTAACCACTGCTATATTCCATGTAATCCGTCTTTAGCAGGTAACCCGGTTTTCTTCATCGACGAGAACCGTGTTTTCTGTTGCGGTCTTGATATATCTGATTTTTTCGAAAGGGAATCTTTGTTTAAGAACTCCGAATCCAAGCCGAAAGTGTTAAAAAAACAGAGATCGGTTAGCGAAAAATCAGCCGGGTCGTCCACTAATTTCTCGAGGCGGAGTTTGGATGCCGGTACGAGGACACCTAGATGGGTCGAGTTCTGGAGTGACGCGGCAGTTGATCGGCGCCGGAGGAACTCGTCGTCGTCATCGTCGAATTCGTCGCCTGATAGATACTTCGATATACCGAGAACCCGAACTCCTCCTTGGGTCGACGAATACATTGGGCAAATCGGATCAGTTCTTCGAGAAGGCGGGTGGGGCGAGTCCGACATAACGGATATCGTGCACGTGTCAGCATCCGGGTTTTTCGAGGAAGAGATGGTTTTATTGGATAATCAAGCGGTTCTCGATGCTCTTCTTTTAAAAGCGGATCGGTTCTCGGATGCCCTTCGGAAAGCCGGGTGGAGCTCAGAAGAAGTTTCGGATGCGTTAGGGTTTGATTTTCGACCGGGGAAGGAAAGGAAACCTGCGAAGAAATTATCCCCGGAGCTCGTAGAAAAAATCGGAAAGCTTGCTGAATCGGTTACCGGTTCACTATAGAGCTGCGAGAAAACTGTTTCCCTCTTTTTGAAAAGAATATTAATTCTCTATTTTTTATTTTAAAAAAACTTTAGGATATCGGGGCTCTCGGGTTTAAAAAAGCCATTGCTGTTCATATTGATATTATAAATAAATTAATCGAAAACAGAGTTATTTCCATCATGTATCTGTATTTAAATTTATTTATTTTCAAAGCACTAATTTAAATTCAAATATTTGCGGCTAAGAAATCTATAATTATTATTCATTTTATATTAGATTTGAAGATTCATGTTTTGTTTATTTTCATTTAATATTTTGAAATGTTAATGAAAATAAAATACAAATCTCAAAATTGAAATATTTTGGTGGTGAGGTAGGTCTGGGTCAGCGTTATAAATGGGGTATCAGTGCACGTGTGCTTATTTTTTTATTAATCCCACTGTTTGGACAAATAAAACAAGCAGTAACCCATTTTTTCAATTAACTTAAAGCTATAAAATAAGATTTGAAGTATTAAGCTCATCAAACACTGTCGTTTTAACTGTTGCTTTCATTTTTTGAACAAAAAAAAAAAACTGTTGCTTTCATTTATCTTTTTTCATTTTCCCATTTTCACAATTTTGGAACTGGGAAGTAAAAGGGAATCCTGATTTTAGAAGACAGGCACTGTAGATATTTGGACATCGGGACAGATATCTCTGCTTTTAAGACACTAATAAAGGGAGTTTTTTAGCATGCGGCCGTCTAATATACGGCTAATATACAACGTTACCGAAAACATGATAAGGTATACTGGAAACATGATAAGGTATACCAGAAACATGATAAGGTATGGATACTTTCAAAAAAGTATGGATACTTTCGAAATCAATATATCCGGTACCGCTTTACCGAATACATTATATACCTTATCATGTTTCCGGTATACCTTATCATGTTTCCGGTAACGCCGTATATTAGCCGTATATTAGGCAGCCGCATGCTAGAAGCTCCCCTAATAAAGAGATACGTGTGATGATTATTTTAAATATATATTTAATAAAAATAGTAATTTTAATTATTCTAATTAAACTCCAATTAATAAATTTTTAATAAAAAAATAGGGTAAACTACATAAATAGTCCCCCGACTATGTTCCAATTATCTTTTGCATCCTCCGACTATCAGAAGTTACAAACTGGTCCCCTAACTAAAAAAAAAACAAATTGATCCAATGCCGTTAAAAATTTAACGACTGGTGACGTGGCAGTTAACAAAAATTGGCATAATAACACATTTAGTCCTCAACTTTTACACTTTGTTTAACTTTGCCCTAATTCTTAAAAAATGACCTTTAACATTTCAAAATTTTATCAATTTAATCCATTTTTCTCTCCACACAATCCTATGGAGCTGATGGTGATTGTATTCAAAGTGGCTGGAAAAACATATTGGATTGTGTCTTAACCTTGCACAAGCTCGACCTTCTGCCTGCCCATTTGGCTAGTGATGGAGCTGATGAAACCGAGTCCTCGTCTGACCACGAGCGGGGTAAGCCTGCTACAAGTTCTTTACAAAGATCGCAGACAGCACCTGCAACCGTTCCTCAGAAATCTTCGAGCCTGATTGGAAGGTTCAGTCAATTCCTATCCTTTGATATGGAAGAGCCGAAGTTGTACCCAACTGAGGAAGAGCTCGCTGCTCAACAGCATCTTCGTGAGATAGTACATGAATGCCACATCGATAATATATTCATGGAGAGTAAGTTTCTCCAAGTGGAGTCTTTATTGCAACTTTTTGATGCCATTATTTTAGCTGCAGGTCGATTCAGCAAGGGAACCAGGGTCATGGAAGATGAAGACACTGCAGTCTTTTGCCTGGAGTTGTTGATCACTATCACACTAAATAACAGGGATAGAATTTTGATACTCCTCTCCCATGTTTCATTTTTCTTTCTTTTGTTTCATTTGCACAAATATAAATGATATGCATGGCTCCTTTATCTTCATTAGTTCTGAAAACCGTCATCCCCATTTATCATCATGTTTTACCTCGCAGCCTACCATATCGACTATGCATTGATGTCAATTTATTTTATTCTTAATTGATTTTTCATTTATTTTCTTGTTTATTTTTTAAGTTATTGTTAATTTTATTAATGTTTTAGTGTTTGTTTGATTTTCATTCCAGATCTAATTTTTTTTTAATAAGCACCATTTCGTTTCTTTATTTCTTCGTTAATTAGATCTAAAATGTGATATAAATTTTTTATTTTCAAATCTGATATTTTTTTCTTATTTCCATATAATCTGATATTTTTTTAATTTTTTAGATATATTTCAAGATCTTAACTTTCATATATTTCCAGATCTAAACTTTGATGTATTTTCAGATGTTTCTCTATATTTTAATCTGTTTTAGGGTTATTGTTTTGAGTCGGTATGTTTGTTGTCGGATCGGGTCTGGTCGGGGACGAGTTTCTATTTTAAATATGGGATTACAGTTCACATGGAATTTTTGAATAAGTTTGTGCGAGTAATGAAGGAGAAAGGGGGTTGTAAATGGCTTGATAGGAAAATTGCTAGACATCTTTTTACATTAACGAATTCAAAATCTTAAAAATGGGTCTAAAATTTTAATACATTTTTTATTTATAAATGAGTATGAAATATAAGATTTTTTACAAATTAAATTATATTTTTAACTTTTTTTTTACAAATGAGAATGCATATGTCATGTGGAGAGAAAAAATGGATTAAATTGATAGAATTTTGAAATGTTAAGGGTCATTTTTTTAGAATTAGGGCAAAGTTAAACAAAGTGTAAAAGTTGAGGACTAAATGTGTTATTATACCAATTTTTGCTAACTGCCACGTCACCAACTGTTAAATTTTTAACGGCATTAGATCAATTTGTTATTTTTTTTAAGTCAGAGGACCAGTTTGTAACTTCTGATAGTCGGGGGATGCAAAAGATAATTGAAGCATAGTCGGGAGACTATTTATGTAGTTTACCCTAAAAAATAATCGTGATGTACCTCGTTAAAAGTTTTTTTAAAATTTAATTGGAAGAAAAAAAAAGTATAGACGACATTAGAACATAAAATAACCATTGAGCCAACCCATCGACCACCAGATTCGCTGTTCTTGGAAGCTGCTGTAAATTTTAGCACCCAGTTTGGAGCCAACAGTTGATATATATGATGCACAATACTGAACGAATCCCCCCATTGAGCTCTCCTTTGCAGCAGCCGCAACGCTTAACCACAATCACTTTCTAACATTACCCTGCGCAACCCGGAGAGACCCTCAAAGATTCCCCATACCTCAGCCTCCAGCCTCCAACGCATACTTAGATAAAAGAAACGGATGGAGTATCTTGTATTTTCACTTCCTTCTCATATATTTTTATTTTTTAAACAATTTACAATATAGATATTCAAAAGAAAATTATAATTTCTTGAAATTAGAGAATCAAAAAGTGATAAAACTTTCCATTTTTTTTTAAAATCCTGACATCAAAACCTTCCCACAGTTTAGTTTAGCTTTTAAGAGACAAAACAACGAGGTGTGAATATCTCCAACTTGCACTAACCCCACTCTCGATAAAGCCAAAACAATTTTAAAGACTAGCCTCGTTTTGCGTTTTTAGCATAAAGCTCAAATATTATTTATTTAAATATTTGCATTAATAATAATTGATAAATAGCGAGTTTTATGTTTTTATTTTCACAGAATTAAATTGTTCGAGAATGATGTTGAGTTTTATCTTTCAAAAGTATTCAGACTACTAATATAAATAATAATTTCAATATCTTGAATTATATAATACTAATAATTTCTTATTTTAATGTATGCTCAGTTGAAATTTGAGGAAATGTTGAAGGACTAAACAATGAAAAAAAGTTAGGAGGGGGCGCACGTGATGCGGGGTCCAATATGGTCCGTACATAAGATGTGAATGGGATAGTTGGAATTTTGTTTGTTTTGTGTTATAATTGTATCCAAACAACGATCACATCAGGAACTATATATTCATTTATGTTGAAAAAATGATGTATATATATATATAGGATGAGTCTACCACGTGCGACGAACATCGATGAACACCACTAATGATGAACATCGATAAACACCATTAAATTAATTTATAAAGATTAAAATTTCAAGGACCCATCATACAATTAATAATTAATTTAAAAAAATCAATTAAATTATTTTATATATATATTAAAATTTTATTTTTTAATAAGGGTAAACTATATATTTAGTACCTCACTTATTTCTGTATTTCTATTGAACCCTCATTATTTAAATATTATTTCAATTTGATCATATTCTTTATAAAAAAAAAATTTAACCCACAACCTAAAACCTCAAACTATTAAACCTTAAACCCTTAAACTATTAAACATATACCCTAAACCATATACCATTAAAAATAATTTCACCATCACCGATTCAATTCAATGAATCGTTAAATTCTCCTAAAAAAAATAATTATTATTGGAATAACATTCTCAATCTAATTTACTTCATTTACATCTTAATTTAAACCTTTGACATTTGTCAAGAGAGCCAACGTCTCACCTCACTAAATGAATTGGTAACTAAAACTATACAAGAATTATTATTATTATTTAAATATAAAACAAAATCATATACGATTTAAAAATATATGTTTAGATATATTTATAAAAATTATTTCAAAATTTTATCAAATAATGTCAAAAATATTTCAATATCCATTCTTGATGTTGACGCACAAGCTTGTTCAATGGCGGCCGCATGACCCGGGGTGATCTGTCTAAACTCGAATGGCGCATTCTATCAGCTCCGTGACTATTACATCTCAGGGTTTCGCAAATTTCTCGGACCAACCTCTGTGATTCAAGCTGAGCTTTGGGGTGTATATGAAGACTTCCTCCGACGTGAAGCAAATGAAACTCACAGACTTCATCTTCAGTTATCCTCCGGAATCTTTACTGCATATTTTGCATCGGGACAACCATGGACCTCCATACACTCCCTATAATCGTGTAATTAGTTTAAGGGTATATGTCTAGGGTATATTTTTAAGAGTTTAAAGGTTTAATAGTTTAGGGTTTTAGGTTGTGGGTTAAATTATTTTTTATAAAGAATAGGATCAAATTGAAATAATATTTAAATAATAAGGGTTCAATAGAAATACGGAAATAAGTGAGGTACTAAATATATAGTTTACCCTTATTAAAAAATAAAATTTTAATATATATATAAAATAATTTAATTGAATTTTTTAAAATAATTATTAATTGTATGATGGGTCCTTGAAATTTTAAATCTTTATTAATTAATTTAATGGTGTTCATCGGTGTTCATCATTAGTAGTGTTCATCGATTTTCGTCGCACGTTGTAGAATTTTCCATATATATATATATCCATAACCAAAGAAAAATAATAAAAAAATCAAATCAATTAAATTCAGATCAGATCATATCTGATTTACTTTCGAATAATGATATATTTTTTGTTTAGTATTATTTAAAATTTTGAAAAGTTTTACATTTAGTTTTCAGTTTTTATATATATATATATATTTATATTTTGAATAGTTAAGTTTTTATGTATTTATAAATGCTTTTGAATGCTAATATATATTAAGAATTTTTTTTTTTACAACGTGTGACGAATACCGTTGAACACTACTAACGCTAAATAATAAAAATTAAAAACTTCAAGGACTCAACATATAATTAATATTTATTTAAAATAAATTTTGTTGATTAAAATTGGGGTCGGCGATGAATTGCCTAAGATTCTCCGGGAGTTGTCAGAGAAAGGAAAGGAATTTTTGGGAAAGTATTTTTCTAAAGATCCAAACGAGAGATGGACGACTGAGATGCTTCTGGACCATTCTTTCATGGCCGCCGATGACAATGAAACAATTGTTCCATTTGCATAACGCCTTCACAATATTGTTTCGAAGAATTTTTGGTATCCCTGAGATGTCCTTTTGATTTTCCCATATTGGGTTTCAATCAATGAATTGATTTTTCTGAGAAAATTCAATCGTTGTTTCGTCGGTTTTGTGAATTGGCTTTCTCGATAAATTTTAATTATTTATATGAAAAATAATTTAGTTGAAATTTTATTTTAAATAATTATATGTTTAATTCTTAAATTTTTTAATATTTATTATTTAATTTAATAGTATTCAGCGGTATTCGCCGCACGTGATAAATTTATCTTTTAAAAAATAGCATATTAGAGTTGTTTTCGTTCAGCAATATATATTATTATTTTTATCATCACAAATACAAGGATGAATGGTGATAGATAGAAGACCCGATCCTAACTTATAATACTAAAATATAATTCTGGTGTTTATAGTTGTATGTTTATGGATTTTATTTCCTTTCTTTTGACACATTATTATAAATTTTATTTCATAAACATTACAACTTAAAAGGGAACATGACAAGGTCACATGCCAAAGGAAAAACAGACGAAAGTACGGAGGAAAATACTTCTTCTTCTTCTTCTTCTTTTATATCATTTATTTATTTCATGGCAAGGTTACATGACATTCTTTCTGTGCTACAACACAAAAATACTAAAAAAATTAAATTTTAAATTTAAATTTTAAATTTAAATTTTTTTAAAATTTAATTATAAACTATAATTTTAAACTTAATTTTTAATGTATGATATAAATAGAAACCCACTAAAAAATAAATGATTTGTATTCGTAAAATAAGATAAGCGTGTTACTGCTTACCAAACAATGAATACCCAATAATTGCACAGTAAAAGTGTATGGTTAGGTTGATGTTTGAACGTGCCACCCCATCTGCAATACAAGTAATATCTAAGTCCATATCTGATAAAAACACAGTTATTATTACCAAAAATGAAACAGAAGTACAGAACCCCATGTTAAGAAAACGATAGTAATACTATCCCAAGTCAGTGGAGTGAAGACAAAACACACGCATTTAATGTTCCAACGGTCACTGCCACCGCCACTATCCACCACATGAACCGACCGTTAGGAACTTAGGACGTTCACATGCCATGATGATGGATCCACCACCGCCATTCACCGCTTTCAGCATTTCACGTGTTGGAAACGACAACATGTGCACAGTGCATGCATATGCTTCATCTGGTCGCAGTATTATATGAGAATGCAAAGAGGGGGAAAAAATGCCATTTTCCAGAAATGGGACACGTTTACGTGGGGATTTTATCAATGAGAAGTGGGGTTTTCATGCATATCTTGTGCGGCAGAGATGTGGGATGGAGTCTTATCGTATCGGCTCTGATTGGCAACATGGGGGTCAACTTGGTGTGAATTTTAATGCCGCGGATAATGTTGCATGGAAACTAATGCTACTTCAAACTTTCAGCTTTCCAAATACCTACCTCACTTACCTTCAATTTGGACTGTTGTGTACAAGAAATACTCACTCCGTCCCATAAAAAATGTCTTTTATTGACTTTTTGAAAGTCAAATTTTTTAAACTTTGACAATTATTATATTGAATATTTTAAATAATTAAATTTTATAAAATATATATTTGAAAACTACTTGATTAGAGGTTTTTAAAATATATTTTTTTCATGTTTTTATCAATGACACATTTTAAATAAATATGAGTCAAAATTAAAAAAAAATTGACCAAAAAAAAGTCAATAAAGGACAAAAATCGTGGGACGGAGGGAGTATAAACACTCTACCTTGCCTACTATTTATGCCCCACATTAAAATATTAAATTTAAAATTTAAGATTAAAGTTTAGGGTTATGATTCAAGATTAAAGTATAGAAAATTAAAGATATATTATATTTTTAGAGTTTAGAGTTTAGAATTAATTTTTTAATGTTGAGGCATAGTGACACTAAAAAGTAACAGAGGTTTTTTGCTAGTGTACAATGGACAAAAATTATTGTCCCTTTTTGGTGCCTCTTTCTAAGTCCCAATACTAAAAAAATCAAAATTTAAACTCTAGCCTTAAATTCTAATTCATAAACCTTAAACCATAAACCTTAAAAACTACACTATACACCAAATTCCCTAAACTCTAACCCTAAACCTCAATTTTTAGTGTAAGATATAGAAATGGGCACCGAAAGGGATAGATAATTTCTATTCACAAGGATAAAAGTCCTCTACCCTTTTTGGTGCCCTTGCCCAACACTAAAAAATTAAATTTTAAGTATTAATCTTAAATTCTAGATACTAAACCATAAAAAATACACTCTACTCATAATTTTATAAACTCTAACATTAAACCTTAATTTTTTTTGTTAATGTGAAGTATAGAAAGGAGGGCCGAAAAAAAAAAACAAACGATTTTCTATTTCGATGTTTTTTTTTGCCACATTTATATTCACACTTTGTTTTGGTTGTGGGCCGACACTCACTACCATTAAATGTTCACATATTCATTCTTAATATACATGCGAGAATTCCAGTTTCTGCTATGATGCAGGGGTATATGGAGAAATTATTATATGCACCCGGCTCACCACGTCATCTATGGTCCCTTACCAAATTATAAATTCATATCAACTTTTTTTACATGTCATTTATAATGTCGGGGTTAAATATTCCACGTCATTTTTTATTTTCTCACGAGCAGCCACCAAAATATATTAGGGTTTATTTTTATTATCAATCGTGAATCTTTAGATTATCTCTAAGGATTGTTTAGAGAAAATTATCAAAGAACCAATCTTTTGTCGATTACAAAGAAACAATGCATTCAAATATTTTCAAGGTTTTGTAAACTTGAATTGCAGAGTGCTTTTCCAAAGAAAAAGGTATCAGATTATTCTGTTTTTATTTTGTTATTAGGTAGTTATTAGGAAGTTAAATTACAGCCTGTATTTTCTTTATAGTTTCTTTATTTTCTTTTATATTATATAAGGACATATTGTATAATATTTTAAGTAATTTTGATTAAATAAAAGAATAATAAACACTTTACTTTTCTCTCCTAAACGTTTCAGTATATTCAACCCTAATTCCTAATTTCGTTCGTTTCTCCTAAAACCCCTTTTGTCCGTCTTCTTCAACAGTTCGACTAATCTCTTAATCTTTCAAACTTCAACCGAATCAAAGTATCTTGATTCTATCATGGTATCAGTAGACTCTGTATCTCGCTCTCGATCGTCCGATGATGCGAGTTCTTTTCGGAATGATGATCCGACGGATGATTTCTATATTCATCCTAATGAGAATCATGCCCTAGTTCTCACATCTGCTTTGCTCGACGGCTCAAACTATCATACCTGGGCTCGATCGATGAAGATGAGTCTCATATCCAAGAACAAGTTTGGGTTCGTCGACGGCAGTATCAAAGAACCTCGTTCGAGTGATCCTAAGTACAGCGCGTGGATTAAGTGCAATAACTTAGTCCTTTCTTGGCTTCAACGTGCGATTTCGCCGGAGATCGGTCAGAGCATTCTTTGGGTTAATAGTGCTTCCGATTTGTGGATGGATCTTTACGATCGATTTTATCAAGGAGACCTGGTTCGTATCTCAGATCTGATGCAAGAATTTTTTTCTGTACAGCAAGGTAATCTCTCAGTCACTAATTTTCATACTCAGTTAAAGGTAATATGGGATGAGTTGTGTAATTTGCGACCTTTATCCGACTGTGATTGTTCTGCCATTAAGTATCGAAGGCAAGATTTTGTTATTAGGTTTTTGCGTGGTTTGAATGATAACTTTGCTGTTCCTAAGTCTCAGTTGCTCATGATGAAGCCATTTCCTAAAATAAATGAGGTGTTTGCTGTTGTTCTTCAGCATGAACGATCTATAGCATATGTTTCCCATAATGAGTCGAATGTTTTACTGGTAGATAGGTTTCGAAATAACTCTGATGGTCCTAAGAATGATAATAGATATTCTGGTGCTAAGAAGTTTTATAATGGTTCTGCTAGTAAGAGACCTATGTGTACATATTGTGGTTTGGCTGGACATATTGTTGATAAATGCTACCGTAAACATGGTTTTCCTCCAGGATATAGGAATAGAAATCAGGCTCCTAGGGCTAATTGTGTTGCTGTTCCTAATTTTGATAATTCTAGTTCTGCTCATGGTGTTTTTAGTGATAATCATGTGAATGCTGGTTCTAATGGTTCTGGTAGTCATAGCTTTACTAAGGAGCAATTTGATCGCATTCTTAGTCTTCTACAAGAGAGGAATAAATCTGGAAATCATGGTTCTGGTTCTAGAAATTCTGGTAATAATGGTTCTGATTCCAAGGTGAACATGTTTACTGCTTCTTTTGACAATAATCCTTCTACGAACACAAGTATTATTCTAAATTCTACTCTGTAATGTTCTAAGTTTTTAACCAAGAAGCATGTTTCTGATTCATGGATTATTGACTCTGGTGCAACAGATCATATTGCATATTCTTTAGATTTATTTTCTAGTTATCATGTTATAAGAGGTAAATGTGTTAAGTTGCCAAATAATGAAACCGTTCAAGTTTCTCACATTGGTACTGTTAAGATAAATTCTTCTTTAACATTGTACAATGTTTTACACATTCCTAGTTTTGGTTTTAATTTAATATCTGTTTCTCAATTAACTAAATCCTCTTCTACTTGTCTTGTTTTTGACTCTGGTTTTTGTTACATACATGATGTTCCTCTTTTGAAGATGATTGGTTCAGCTAGAGAGGTACAAGGCTTGTATGTGCTGGAGGCTCCAGGTGTTTCTTCTCCTGTTTCAGATTCTGTTTGCAATAATACCGTGTCTTCATCATCAGTTCTTTGGCATTCTAGGTTAGGCCATCCTTCATCTCAAAGGATGAAGTCTTTTTCTGCTTTACATTCTTCTATACCCACTGGTAATCTGTTGGATTGTGATGTATGTCATTTGTCAAAGCATAAACGTTTGCCCTTTCCAATAAGTGATTCTGTTTCTGACTCTTTATTTGATCTTGTGCATATGGTTGTATGGGGACCATTTCCTGTGAAAAGTACTTATGGTCATTTCTTCTTTCTTACTGTGGTTGATGATAAGAGCAGATTTGTTTGGGTTTATCCTATGGTTTATAAATCTGAAGTTAGGTCTTTAGTTGAGAGTTTTTGCAATATGGTGGAAAGACAATTTAATATGAATATAAAATGCATTAGGACTGATAATGTAAGAGAATTTCATATGAATTCCGTTTATGCTAGTAAAGGCATCATCCATCAAAATTCTTGTACTTATACACCCCAACAAAACAGTATAGTTAAGAGAAAACATCAACATATTCTAATTGTTGCTAGAGCCTTAAGAATTCAAGCTCATTTGCCTTTGAATTTCTGGGTGGACTGTATTTTACATTTTGTTTTTCTTATTAACATAACACCTACCCCTGTTCTTCAAGGAAAAACTTCTTTTGAACTTTTGTTTGATAAGCAACCTCAACTAGATAATTTGAAAGTATTTGGTTGTCTTGCTTATGCCTTAGTTTTACCAAAACCAAAAACAAAGATGCATCCAAGAGCTACTAAATGTGTTTTTCTTGGTTTTCCTAAAAATATTAAGGGTTATAGGCTTTTTGATTTAGAAAAGAAACATGTTTTTGTTTCTCGAGATGTTTTTTTTTCAGAAAATATTTTTCCTTTTGAAAATTCAGATTTTTGTCCTAATTTTACAAGAATTCTTTCTTCCTGTGATAACAGTCATCTTGATGATCCTTACATATCTTCCTCTGAAAATACTAATAGCAGGATTAGTGCAAATGATCATATTCATACATCCATTCCTCTTTCTGCTGCTGATGTTAATTCTTCTGCTATTCATAGTACCATTCCCCTTTCTGCTGCTGATAATCTTTCTGATATTAATAGTAACATTCATCCTTCTATTGATATTCATCCTTCTGATGTTCATAGTGACATTCACCCTACTGATGCTCATTCTTTGGAGCATATTTCTTTTAATGATCCTTCTAATGAAAGATCTAATCATGTTCTCCCAGCAGAACAAGATAATACTTATGGTCCTATTCGTATTGTTTCTAGGCCAACTAGGCAGATTCGTATGCCACAGAAATTTAATGATTATCATGTTTCTTTTCCTAAGAATAGAACATCTCCTCATACTGTTGCTCAGGTCTTTTCATATGATAAAATCTCTTTCAAGCATCAGACTTATATTAATAATGTTGACATTTTAAAAGAACCTAAGAATTATAAACAGGCTATTTTACATGACTGTTGGAAAAATGCAATGAATGAAGAGATTAATGCCCTAGAGCTAAATCATACATGGGATCTTGTCCCTTTACCCCCTGGAAAACAAGCTATAGGTTGCAAATGGGTCTATAAAACTAAACTTAGGTCTGATGGCACTTTGGAGAGGTATAAGGCTAGACTTGTAGCAAAGGGATATACTCAGCAACATGAAGTTGATTTTCTTGATACTTTCAGTCCTGTAGCTAAACTTACTACTATTAGGACTTTAATTGTTGTCTCTGCTGCCAAAAACTAATTTTTACATCAATTGGACATCAATAATGCTTTTTTACATGTTTTTTAGATAAAGATGTTTATATGCAATTACCACCTGGTTTTAGTAGTCCTCAATCTGATTTGGTTTGCAAACTTAATAAAAGTTTATATGGGTTAAAACAAGCAAGTAGGCAATGGAATGAGAGGTTGACTATTTCTTTGTTAGAGAAAGGATTTAAGCAAGCTTCTTCTGATAATTCTTTATTTGTTAAAGGACAAAATGACAATTTTATTGCCTTGGCTGTTTATGTTGATGACATTGTCCTTGCTAGTCCAAATATTTCTGAAATTCAGTCTGTCAAGACCTTTCTTCATAATACTTTTAAAATAAAGGATTTAGGTGACTTAAATTTTTTTCTTGCTCTTGAGATTGCAAGATCTTCTAAAGGAATTAACATTTCTCAAAGAAAATATACTTTAGAATTACTAACTGATTATGGTTTTTTAGAGTCAAAACCTGTTAGTACTCCTATTGTACCTAATCTAAAAATCTCAAAAACTGATGGTTCTCCCTTGCATGATATTATTGCCTATAGAAGATTGGTAGGTAAACTGTTGTACCTCACTCACACCCGGCCTGATATTTCATTTGCTGTTCAACAGTTATCTCAATATGTTTATGCTTCTACAGATGTACACTTAACTGCTGTTCATCGTGTTCTTCGGTATTTGAAAGGAACACCAGGACAAGGCATATTCTTTCATGCCTCTAATTCTTTTGATTTGAATGCTTTTTCAGATTCTGATTGGGCTTCTTGCCCTGATTCTAGAAAATCTACTACTGGTTTTTGTGTGTTTTTAGGAAAAGCTTTAATATCACGGAAATCTAAAAAACAACCAACAGTTTCTCGATCTTCTAGTGAGGCAGAATATAGAGCCTTAGCATCAGTCACTTGTGAATTGCAGTGGCTGAATTTTCTTCTATCTGATTTACAAATTCGTCCTTCTATTACAAGTGATTTTTGTGACAACTTATCTACTATCAAAATTGCAGAAAATTCTGTTTTTCATGAAAGGACTAAGCATATCGAGATTGATTGCCATCTGTTTCGAGAAAATGTTCAAAAAGGACTCATTCAACTTCTGCCTGTTACCAGCAGCAACCAACTTGCTGATTGCTTCACAAAGGCTCTTCATCCTTCATCTTTTTCAGTTTCTACGTCCAAGTTGGGCATACAAAATGTGTATGCTCCAACTTGAGGGGGGTATCAGATTATTCTATTTTTATTTTGTTATTAGGTAGTTATTAGGAAGTTAAATTACAGCCTGTATTTTCTTTATAGTTTCTTCATTTTCTTTTATATTATATATGTAACACCCGGGTTCAGGGGTCGGGAGAAAATAATAATTTTAAAAATAGTACGGGTTTCGGTTCCAAGTTTTAAATAATAAAATAATGGTTTGGGCCTTAGGTTTTAAGACAAATAAAAATTAGTTGGGTCATTTTCAAGACAAGCCCAATTTTGCCATGGTGTCATCCATTGTAGTTCCCTTATTTCATTAAGGGTGTTTTGGTCTTTTGACCCCCCATTTTAAACAAACATAAACTATTCACTTTGCTCATCTTCTACCTCTCTCCACCCCCATCTCTTTCCAACGACACAAACACACCTCCCACCTTGAGCTACTATTCCATTCCATAGCTCACTCGTCTTTGAAGCTTTCTCAAAGGTATGGACGTTTTTGACTTGCTCTCACCTTCCCCTCCTTGGAAGTACCACTATTTTTCATTTTTAACCATGTTTTGAAATAGGGGCTTTTTAAGAGTTTTGATTTAAAAATGGTGCCTTTATTGTTCTTGACTTAATGTTTTAAGTAATTAATGATAGACATGTTGTCTAGGGAGCATGAGGTCCAATTGGTATGATTTTTAATGAGTTTTGTAAAGTTTCCCGGATTTGGGTTTTGGGGAGGTTTTTAAGTTGAGTTTTGGGGGTGTCTTAGGTGAAATCTTGAGGGCTGATGGTTAGGGTATATGTAAGTATTGTTTTGAAGGCTTTAGGGAGTAATTTGAGGGTTGAAATCAATGGTTTTGAGTGGTGCTTAAGGGCTGCTCGGATTTTTGGAGTTTTGAGCTAGTTTTCAATGGAAAATTGATGTCTTGAGATTGGTATTTAATCTGGATTGATTATTTTAGAATATGGACCGATTTGAGATTATTTGCTTGGTGTTGGAATGGCTAGAAGCGAGAATTTTGGTTGGAGAGGCTTCGGGGACAAATCCGGGGATTTCGGAGTCTTGAGCTTGGTCTTCGATCTTCTCTTGGGTAGCAACGGTGAGTAGAATCATTGGTTTTTACTTTGTGCTCGATATGGATTCATTTGGGGTTTGGGTGGAACCTTGAGAGGTCGCCTAAACCCGTGTGTAAGCCTCTCTACTCTCATATGTTGTGATATATGGATTGTGGATGCGTTGTGATTATTTGAATGCATTTTAAGTTGTTAATGTTGTAGTCGTGTTGAGTTCGTGCCTCACGTGATGGTGGTCTAACTACGGTGATGTGTAGTCCCACCGGTAGTGACTAGTAGGGTAGTACTTTGATGTGTAGTCCCATTGGAAATCCACTAGTCGAAACGGTGATGTGTAGTCCCACCGTACGTGTATGTTGGTTGTGCTTGTGCAAACCAAGTGTTGTGGTTGAGATAGACCCTTGTGCATCCATTGTTTTCTTGCATTTAAATCGTGTTTTGGAAAACTGCATGTTGTGAATTGTAGAGCCTCTCTCACTAAGCTAGATTGCTTATGCTCTTTTGTTTCCAACGTGCAGATCGCTAGAGTTCGGGAGGTGAGCGGGCGAGGGAGGAGCTTTCGGAGTTCTTAAGCAAGTTTAAGTATGGTTTGCTTTTGTAATAATGCCTAGACAATGGGGTGTAGAGTGTTAGGAGTTGGGGTCAAACTCCTTAGGATGTTATGCTTTTGCTTCTTTGATTATGTCCTATGTTTCTTGTGAGGTTTATTTGCTTATGCCTAAACTTGAATGATGGTGGCCTATGTATGCCTTATGCTTGACTACTTTGTGAATGTTGTCTTGTGCTTGCTAAACATGCTTCTTTGTGGAATTGTATGGAGTCTTGTTTGTATGTTCTCGTTAGATTAAATGCTTCCCTTGCTAAGTCTCAACTGTGGTTTGATGCATGTATGTTTGTTTACGCTTAGGAGTGCCTAAAAGTGCATCTAGAATCGTATGTGAAGTTACCAAGTAGTGAAATGAGGGGTTGCAGAGCAGGGGTATCGATACGGTTAGACCCGTATCGATACGACCTTCTTATTCCAGGCCTTTCGTTTCGATACGCGGGGAGACGTATCGATACCATTTTGGACACTGGAGCTACTGCCCAACTTGGTATCGATACCGGTCTCAGGCGTATCGATACCATTTTGGTCACTGAAGTCACTGTCCAACTTGGTATCGATACCGGTCTTTGGCGTATCGGTACGGTCATCTTAGCGTTGACTGTGAGAAGTCAACCCTTGGGGAGGGTATCGATACACTCCTTGGGTGTATCGATACGGTCTCCACAGGTTGACTTTGACTTTATGGCCGAGTCAAGGTGTATCAGTACACCCCTTAGGTGTATCGATACCGCCTGCAGTTTAAGTCTAAAATTGGGCCGTTAAGTGTTGGTTTGGGTTTGTTTGATATTCTCGTGTTTGTTGTTCCGCTGTATGATCACTTAGGATTTAATACTCATCTAGACAAGACTTAAAATGAAAAAAAAGATAGGGTTGCTAACCGAAGGGGAGCCTTAACGGGTTTCACTTCGGTTTTCCCCGTGTAGCCCACTTGGACCGGTCATCCGGCCAGACCGGGACGAGGGGGTTACAATATAAGGACATATTGTATAATATTTTTAAGTAATTTTGATTAAATAAAAGAATAATAAACACTTTACTTTTCTCTCCTAAACGTTTTAGTATATTCAACCCTAATTCCCAATTTCGTTCGTTTCTCCTAAAACCCCTTTTATCCGTCTTCTTCAACCGTTCGACTAATCTCTTAATCTTTCAAACTTCAATCGAATCAAAGTATCTTGATTCTATCAAAAGGTAAGCTTTTCCATGAAAATCCTAACCGAAAAGATTCAATTGAATCTATTTTGTGCTATATATATATATATATATATATATATATATATATATATATATCTTTTAATTATAATCTATTGAACAAATTTTGTAGGCTGAGTTATATTTGGTGAGGAAATAGCATTCGTTTTGGGTATTTGACAGCAGACTCCAACAACTTCGAATTGGTATTTTTCATTCTTTATTTTATTTCATTGTTTTTTTTATTTCTTCATATTTAAATTGATGTTTTCAATTTATAACAATGCCTTGGTTGCTCTGTTGATAAAATTATGCCTGCATATGTTAAACTTCATTGTTGTCGATACAAACATTAGTTCTTCACTGCATTCATGTTTGTATATGTTGAATCGCACGAAATATCTATAAATTAATAGAGCTGATGGATGGCATAACATCAAGATGGTTCATACAATCTTTGTTTTACTGCATTTTGTTGTTAGTGATGTAGTCAAGAGGTCGATTGAGCGCCCCCCAATGGATTCAATAGATTCAACTAAACATATTTGCAAAGCCATTATATAGAATTAATTCGATGTATTTTCTTGTTACTTTATAATTTGAGAATATTTCACTAAATTATATTCGATATATTTTTTAGTTCGGTTGCTTAAAATATTTTATTATTTCATGATAATTAAAATTATAGTTGTACATATCAATTTAGTTTTATGCAGATATGTTACACAATAGTGGCGAAGAAAATTTTTAAAGTCCAACTTTCATAAAAAGGACAGGCGCAAAAAATGATGATTTTAAAGGACTTGTGGTAAATAGTGAAGACGCGACTTATAATTTGTACAAGGATTATGGTCATGGCATGAGTTTCAGTGTTCGAAAAAGAAAAAATAGATATGTTTCAGGCACTAAGACTATTCGTAGTAAAGACTTTACATGTTCTAAACAAGGTTTCAAAGAACTTGAAGGGGTGGAAGAGGCAAATCATAAGAAACTGGAAACTAGAACTGGGTGTCCAACGATGATTCGCTTTACAGTGCAAGATGACCAATGGACAATCACTCATTTTATTTCCGAGCTTAATCACGAGTTGACAACCCATTCAAAAAGACATTTGCTTAGACCAGCTCGATCAATTCCAGTACCCAAAGCTAATGTCATTAATTCAATGGTCAATGTCGGTATATGTCCTATAAATGTTTACTCTTACATGTCGAGTGAAGTAAGAGGTGTTGAAAATGTTGGGTTTACAAAACGAGATTGTTATAATTATGTTAACAAACAGAAGATGACGATGATTGAAGCTGGAGATGGTCAAAGTTTACTTAACCATTTCAAGGTAAAAGCAAGTGAAGATCCGATATTTTTCTACACGATTCAAGTGGATCAAAAAAATCGAATGACAAACTTTTTTTTGGAGAGATGATAGATCCAGAATTGATTATGATTATTTTGGAGATATTGTAGTTTTTGATACGACTTATCGTACCAATAGGTATAATCTGATATGTGCTTTATTCGTAGGGATCAATCATCATCAGCAGACTATGTTGTTTGGGTGTGCATTTTTATTAGATGAGACTGCTGCTTCTTTTGTATGGTTGTTCAAGTTATTCTTGCAATCAATGAGAAATCAAACACCAAAGATTATTTTGACAGATCAAGATCATGACATTAGCAAAGCAATTGAAGAAGTATATTCAAATTCTTGTCATAGATTATGTTTGTGGCATATTTCTAAAAATGCCACTTCCCATCTCAGTAGTCTTAATTCAAATGTTGAATTCCATGCCTTATTCTATAAGTGCTTGTAAGGTTGTGAATCAGAATTAGAATTTGAGCAAACTTGGACAAAATGATTAATGATCACAATCTTCAAGATCATTCGTGGTTGAAAGGTTTATACAAGTGCCGTGAAAAATGGAGTACTGCTTTTAGCATTGATATATTTTCTTCTCAAATTAAATTTTCTCAGAGGGTTAAAGTTACAAATAATGTTTTGCATGGTATTTCTAAAGCCACTACTTCTCTTATTGAATTTATATTTGAATTTGAGAATTTAGTGGCAAGATGGCGCTCTTCCGAAGCAGAAAAAAAATTTCAGTGCAAAAACGATTCAATTACATGTGCGATTATGGGTTCTGATATTTTGACTCATGCATCGAAAGTTTATACTCATGAAATATATAAAAGGTTTCAGAAAGAATTTTTTGATGGTATTTCATTGATTTGGAGAGAAGTTGCACAAAATGATTCGATTTATACTTTTGAAGTGATGATGGATGAAACTACTTCAAGAGTTCGAATAGTTCAATTTAACACAGTTACCATGGAGATTCGTTGTACCTGCAAGAAGTTTGAATGTTGTGGCTATCTTTGCTTTCATGCATTACGAATTTTTAGTGTTAAAAATATCAAGGAAATTTCTGAACGATATATCTTACAGAAATAGACTAAAGATGCTAAGAAAAACATGCATGGTGACAATGTTGTTGAGTGCTCACATCAGTATAATACATAAGCTGAAATTGTCTTTCGTAATCAAATGATTCGGTTTGCCTATGACTTGATTACAAAAAGTCAAAAAACATTAAGACAAGACAACTTTGTCAAAAGCTTTTGTATGAAGGAGATATGGAAGTTGAGAAAGAATTGTCAAAATTAAGCATCTCTAAGAATCACGAGCTCAAAGAGAATGAGATAGATTCAAGAGGAATAGTTCGATCTAGTAAGTTATTTATATGATCAATTTTTTATGTTTTACTTTTTGTTATATAAGTGATAATTTATTTATTTTATTTTAAATATAGAAAATGTGAGGAGGTCGATAATTGAAGAAATATGAGGTAATGATGGTGCTATTGTAAAAGAAGGTGAAAACCAATGTCTTCCGATCTTAAATCCACCATGCGTAAGGCCAAAATAAATCTCTAATAGTAGACTTAAAGGTTATCTTGAGAAAAGAAAACCAAAAACATCCAAGATATCCAAGCCTAGTAAGTGATTTTATAGAAAAGTTATATTTTTCTGGTATTGTTATTTTTAAATTAATATCTTTTATATATATTACTTTGTATAGAAAAAAGAAAACAATCAACTATTGAAGAACAGTCCAATGTGCCTACTGATTCTACTTAAAATTATGAAAACTTTGTAAGTTTAAGATTAGTTAGTCTCCCATTATGTATAATTAAAATTTATTGTTACACATTGTTTTGATAAAGCTTTTTTACACTGCAGGTCATTCCTTCAACAATTATACCTTCAAACAATATCTATGTAGCTCCTGATCAAAATACAATACAATTTTTTAACACGGTAATCACTAATAATATTCATTATATTTATATATTTTTAAATATCACACAAATGAAACAATTTACTTTTGTTTATTTATTATAGGCTGTAAATAACAGTTGAAGTTTTAGTGGTTCGAACTTACCTTATAATAATATGCAACAAATGATTGGTACTTCAGCTCCAAATTTTTATCAGGCATTCAATTTTAAATAAATTTTATTTTTACAACAGTTATTTTACCTTTTGTGTTGTTAATTATATTTTTTGACCAATTAATTATAGAAATTACTTGTACGTGCCGAAGGATATACAAATTCTAAATTTTAATCACAGGTTTATTCTATAGTTATATTAATTTAATTTTCAGTAAATTATACTTTCATGAATACTCTTTTGTCATGCTATTTATTGTTGGGTGATTGTTTGTGTCTACTTTTGTGTTCATGATCCCCTTATTTTTTTTACATGCTTTTAGAGTCGTCCAATCTTACGAGTGCAACTAAAATTTCGATGGACGATGTCTTGTCAATGTTAGTGATATTTTCTCCGTTGCTTGAAGGTTCTTAGATGGCCGCGGGAATGCTTCCGGTTGTTGCAAGAGCTAAAGTTTCTACTGCTGCTGCCAAGATTTAGACTTCTCAGTTAATTAGCTAGGTGTGACTTCTTTAGGGTATGGTTTTATTGTAATAAATTTTGTCCTGGTCATGAACTTTGTGTGGTGTTTATGCTCCAAGTGGTGATTGATAATATTAGTTTGGATATTTTTTATTTCTATTGTTGTCCGACATTGAATTTTATTTCGATGTTGATTTTAAAGAATTCTTAATGAGGTCTTATTTTCTTTATATATACATATAACATTTCTATATTTATTAATTTCATGTTTCTTAACGCTTTTTGAGTTGTCTTTTGAAGGTTAGAAGTAGACATTATTGGCTAAATTATTTTTACAAAATTAAAGTGTTTACAAATGGGAAGTGTTAACACGTTTATACAGAAGCAACCATTATTGACAGAGCTATTTAGCTATTTCTACAAATTGGCATCACATAGCTACGAACTCTATTAATCTTAATATCATTACCTTATAATAAGTTTAACGTAAAATTTTGGTGTCACATATCTATATATATTTTTCTATTACTTGATAATCACATACATGTCTATATTTTTTCTATTACTTGATAATCACATACATGTCTATAAATTTTGGTGTCACAAATCTATATACTTTTTTGTAAAACCTACGTTTGATTTTGATATAACAAAGTATGTTAAGGATTAAATTGAAAACTTGAAATAAATTTTTAAGTCCCTCAAATGATTTTTAAATCATCAAGGCTTCAATCTGATTTGAAAAACTCAAACTCCAAATATTTTCTAAGTATTCCAAGGCCAAACTATTGAAAAACGTCCAGGCGTATCGATACGCTTCCAGCCGCATCGATACCTTTTTTATAAAGTTGGCTACTGGAAAGACGCGTTTTGATACGCCCCTCACTGTATCGAAACAGAATGAATCTGTATCGATACACTCTCTCTGTAAAAATTGAAGGAGTTTGAATGGCGTATCGATACGATTCCACCCGTATCGATATGAATTTAATGGGATTTTAAATTCGAAAGTTTTTAATGATTTCGACCGTTGGTGTCAGTTGTTAGGTAACCGAAATTTAAAGTGGTGGTTGTCCCGTACCGATACGCCCTTTGTCGTATCTGATAACTGCATAAATATCCTTGTTTTCATACCTTTTTGCTATAGCATTTGCATGTTCTTGAGTTCATACCATAGCATTTAGACTGCATTTAGTTTACATTTTCTTCTTCTGGGTGCATATTTATCTTTGCTGGTTGTTGGTCCATATCGAGGGATACTGCTTGGAAGGTTGGTTTTTGGTTTTGTGGTACGCAGGAAAGGAGTTAAGAGAAAGCTGGTGCCGGGAATTGCTATGGCATGATGGAAGCGGACATTGGCCAGCACGTGAGATACACTTGAGTTGCAGAGACATGTGAACATGCAGAAAAGGACGATCTGACATGTGCAGCAGCGGGTCCCGCCTGCAGACTGTCTCCCTTGTCCCCTCGTAGCAGACATTGTCGGTGGATATTCCTTGGGAATATCAAGGCATCTTTAGGGCACCAAACCTTAGAAGCCTCCACTATATAAAGGGGAGAGAAGCTTGGAGCAAAGTGTGGTATTCTGAGCATTGCAAAAAGAGAGGCGGAAGAGACAGAAAAAGGAGAGGGAAGTTTCCACCTTCATCTTCTCCAACTTGGTGTCCTCCATCGTTGAAGCTCCAAGAAGTGGCCTCACCGGCCTCGAGAGAGGCGGTGGGCCTAAGACAGTCGGGCAGTCCATGGCGGAGAGGGAGTTCACCTTTCTTTCTGTCGCTATTGCAATTTCTTGTTATATATTTATATTTGGTGATGTTATCGCAATGATACGTTGGATGATATTGCCCAACCAAGAACTGTTTTAGGTGGCTTGGGTTTGATGGATGATGTTATTTTGAGTACTTTTTAATGCATGCCATGGCTTTTTCAGTGTTTATCATGATTCTATGCTTTGCTTATGCTTTATCATTTCTTTAAAGTTGTAAGAGCTTAGGGTTGTAAGTGCTTCGAAAGTTAAGCCCTACTTTAAGCGCCTTCGAGAGTGGTCGTTCTTTAAGTGTATGTTGGGGTTAGTAATCGAGAGAGCTAGCCCTAGAACCCTCATAAGCAATGGAGTGACTGTTGAGAGGCAGACTTTAACCTACCTTAGAGATAAGTGATATGTTTCAAGGGCTAAAAAGGATAGTACATGAAGGGTAGGAGAGTGTTATGAGTTTACGCCGAGAGGTATGGCTGTAGCATTTTTGACTCCCAGTTTCCTGGCTAGAGATAGTTTAGGAGCATTCTTAGTAAATCCCGCCTAGCATAGAAGATAGCTGAAAAGCCTTAGCATTGTTAAGGAGCTTAAGTTAGATTGTCTATCATTCCAAGCCAGTCATTCCGTAGTGAGTTTCGCATACGAAAGGGGACCTATCTATCATATTGTTATCTCATCTTTCTCTGCACTGTTTTGCTTCAGCATTATTATACACCATCTCTTTTACTATAGCATTGTCACCTGCAAAAAGTTCAAGCTTTATTGTTACAGTAACCGTGAATACCTCCAATCCCTGTGGAGACGATACTCACTCATCACTTTATTACTCGTTCGACATGTATACTTGCACCATTGCATACCATTTATAGTTACTGCACGAACGCAACAAGTTTTTGGCGCCGTTGCCGGGGATTGACAATTGGTTGTTTACGGTTTTTGTTTTTATCGTTTGTTCTTTTTGTTTTAGTATAATCTTATTTTAGGTTTTTCATTTTTCTTTTCAGGTGTCTTGCTAGTGTATGACCAGAAGGCGACCTAGAGGACCCATGCAATCACCTATTTCTGAGATCGAGCATTTGTTGAGACTTAGAAGACGTGTTCGACGAGAAGAGACTAGAAACATGGATGGAGAAATACCACCACCTCAAGGTAACGAAGATGCTATGGCAAATGGCCAGGGAGCAGCAGCTCGACCATGAGCTACTAGGGATCATTTGGCTCCTATCTTGGACGATCTCTATCCCAGAATAGTAGCTCCAGAAATTCAGGCAGCCCAGTTCGAGCTTAAACTTGTTATGTTCAACATGTTGAACATTATTGGTCAGTTTGGAGGTATGCCTCACGAAGATGCAAGACAACATATCCGTGCTTTCTTGGAAGTTTGTGACTCATTCAGACAGCAAGGAGTGCACGAGGATGTGCTAAAGCTTAAACTGTTTCCATATTCTTTATGTGATCGTGCTAGAGCATGGCTAAGTGGAGTGCCAGCTGGATCAATGGAGACTTGGACAGATCTATGCAAAAGTTTTCTGCTATGGTATAACCCACCAAATAGAAACACTCAGTTGAGAAATGATATAGCTTCTTTTTGTCAAGCTGATGATGAATCCATGTATGAGTGTTGGGATCGATTCAAGGGATTATTGAGGAAGTGCACAAATCATGGTTTTCATGACTGGACCCAAGTGGTTATGTTCTATAATGGGGTAAATGCGCCTACAAGGATGATGCTAGATGCTTCAGCAAATGGGACCTTGTTAGACAAATCACCGGAGGAAGCATTTGACATTCTTGATAGGGTTGCCAACAATGATTACCAGTTTTCGACCATAAGGCTTGGAACGGGGAGGAGAACCCAAGTAGCTCGAGATAGTGAAGCTGACGACTCGGTAGCCACCCAGTTAGCCGCTATTACAAATATGCTAAAGAACCTCCAACGTCCCAATGAGGTCAAGGAAGTGAAGTCCACAACCTCATGTCTCAGATGTGATGGCAATCACCATTTGAGTGAATGCCCTGACAATCAAGAGTCAACCAAATATGTGGGGAATTATAACCGCAACAACAATCCATACTCCAATACCTACAACCCAGGATGGCGTCAGCATCCAAATTTCAGTTGGGGTAATCAAGGGCACAATAATTCAGCACATCCAGCGCCACAACAAAATCTGAGCGAAGCACCATCTTCTAACCAGATGATGCCTTGGCAAGGTCACAAGGGAGCAACATCTTCATCGAACAGTTCGCTGGAGACTACATTCAAAGAATTTATGGCTATGACAAAAGACTTCATGGGAACCGCAAAAGTTTTGCTACAGGATCATGCAGCAAACATCAAAAATCAAGGAGCCTTATTGCAAAGTCATAGTTCATCTCTCTGAGCCTTAGAAACACAAGTTGACCAGATAGCCCAGACCTTGTATGGACGTCCACAAGGAAGTCTGCCTAGTGACACCGAAGCCACTAAGCACCATAGCAAGGAACAATGCAGCGCACTCACATTGAGAAGTGGCAAAGAAATTAGCAAGGAAGACACGTTTGGGGGAAACGAGAAGGAGGACTCTCAGCCCAGCTTGCCTCATGAAGAAGAAAACTTACAAGATCCTCCAGTTGAAGAGAAGGCTGAGGATGTCATAGCAAAAGAAACATCGGAGGAGGAGCTTGCTTTTGCTACAACAAAAGATGTAACTCCACCAGTTCAGACAGATGAAGTTAGACCCCCTCCTCCTTTTCCTCAACGATTCAAGAAATAGAAAGAAGACCTTCAGTTCCAGAAATTTGTGAATATCCTGGACAAACTTCATATCATTGTCCCATTTCTGGAGGCCATTGATCAGATGCCAACATATGCCAAGTTCCTCAAGGATATAGTCACGAAAAAGAGGAAGGTCGAGAAACAAGAGACTGTCGCTATAGTAGATGAATGCTATTCTATGTGGAGCAAGCTGCCACCTAAGAAGAAGGACCCAGGTAGTTTTGCTATCCCATGTTCTATTGGCGACAAGTTTGTTGGAAGAGCACTTTGTGATTTGGGATCAAGTGTTAACTTAATGCCCAAATAGATTTTTCTGAAACTGGGAATTTGAGAAGCACAGCCCACCAAGGTTGTGCTACAGCTAGCCGATCATTCTCATGTTCGTCTAGAAGGGAGAGTTGAAGATGTTGTGGTAAAAGTGGACATATTTATCTTTCCAGTCGACTTCTTGATCCTCAACTATGAAGCTGATAGCAACATACCCATTATCTTGGGAAGGCCATTTTAGCCACCAGGCGAGCTTTGATCGATTGTGAGAAGGGTGAATTCACGATGTGAGTGGCTGATCAGACAGTCATGATCAATATTCATAACTCCCTCAAGTATGCAGGCAACCCAGGAGTATGCCAATATGTAGATGCTACATCATAGAGTATGATTGAGGAGTTTTGTTGTAGCAATGAGATGCAAATGGAGGAGTTCGAAGCACTCTGCAAGGAAGATGATTTTGACCAAGAAGAGCTCTCAAGGGAATTGGAGCAGTCTAGTCGACTCGAGGCTAGACCAGGTACGCACTTTGAACCTCTTGATTTTTCAGAATTTATACCTCTTAAACCTTCCCTTGAGCATGCACCTTTTTTAGAACTGAAACCTTTGCCATCGCATCTTAAATATGTTTACTTAGGGAGCAATGAAACTTTGCCTAAGATAATTTCATCTAGTCTCACACCTAAGCAAGAAACTAGTTTAGTAAATATGTTGTTACAACATAAAAAAGCAATAGGGTGGACTATGGTTGATTTGAAGGGTATAAGCCCTGCTATTTGTATGCAAAAAGTTTTGCTTAATGATTGTCACATCAATTCAGTTAAGCCCCAAAGGAGACTAAACCCAATTATGAAGAAAGTAGTGATGAAAGAGATAATCAAGTGACTGGATGCTGGAGTAATATACCCGATATCTGATAACTCATGGGTCAGCCCGGTGCAGTGTGTACCGAAGAATGGAGGTGTGACAGTGGTAAGCAACAAGGAGAATGAGCTATTGCCTACTAGAACCGCCACGGGGTGGAGGATTTGTATGGACTATAGGAAGCTCAACAAGGCGACCAAGAAGGACCATTTTCCTCTTCCATTCATAGATCAGATGTTGGATCGACTAGCGGGCAAGACATTCTACTGCTTCCTCGATGGGTATTCTGGGTACAATCAGATTGCTATAGCACCCGAAGACCAAGAAAAGACAACTTTCACATGCCCTTATGGAACTTATGCTTTTAGGAGAATGCCCTTTGGTCTCTGCAATGCTCCAACAACATTTTAGAGATGCATGCTGGCTATCTTTTCAGACATGGTCGAGGATTTTTTAGAAATTTTCATGGATAACTTCTCGGTCTCCAGAGATAACTTCGACACATGCTTGGGCAATCTCGCCAAGGTTCTAAAGAGGTGTGAGGAAGCTGACTTGGTGCTCAATTGGGAAAAGTGCCATTTCATGGTAACGGAAGGAACGATCTTAGGCCACAAGATTTCGAAGCAAGAGATAGAAGTTGACAAAGCAAAGGTCGAGGTCATTGAAAAACTGCCTCCTCCCACTACTGTCAAGGGAGTAAGGAGCTTCCTAGGGCATACTGGCTTCTATCGGAGATTCATCAAAGATTTCTCGAAGATCTCAAAGCCACTATGCATTTTGCTACAACAAAATCAACCATTTGTGTTTGACAAAGATTGCCATAGCGTGTTTCAAGAACTAAAGGAGAAGCTTATCTCAGTACCAGTTGTTATTCCACCTGATTGGAACGAGCCGTTCGAGCTGATGTGTGATGCAAGTGACTACGTCGTTGGTGCAGCACTTGGACAACGCCGAGGTAAACTCTTTCATGTCATTTATTATGCTAGTCGCACTTTGAATGATGCACAAATCAATTACACCACTGCTGAAAAAGAATTGCTTGTTGTAGTATTTCCCTTTGATAAGTTTAGGTCATACTTGATAGGCACTAAGGTCATAGTTCATACCGATCACTCAGCCATTAAGTACTTAGTGACTAAAAATGATGCTAAACCTAGACTTATTAGGTGGATACTCTTGCTTCAGGAATTTGACTTAGAGGTTAGAGATAGGAAAGGATATGAGAACCGACCATTTGTCTAGGCTAGAAAATGCTATCACACAAGGTAGTGAAACTGAAATTAAGGAGGAATTCCTTGATGAGAAACTATTAGCTACTATAGCAATTCTGTGGTATGCTGATATTGTTAATTGTCTTGTTAGTGGTATTTTGCCTCCTGATTTATCTAGCCAAAGACTCAAGAAATTCAGAAATGATACAAGATTCTACTATTGGGATGAACCTTACTTGTTCAAGCAATGTCCTGATCAGATTATAAGGAGATGTGTTCCAGAAGAAAAATACCATAGCATTCTGTACCACTGTCATTCATCACCATGTGAAGGGCACTTTGGTGGTGCTAGAACTGCTACAAAAGTTCTTCAAGCAGGTTTCTTTTGGCCTACACTTTTTAAGGATGCACACGAGTTCTACAAGACTTGTGACAGATGCCAAAGAACGGGGAACATCTCCAGGCGGAATGAAATGCCGTTGCAAAATATTCTGGAACTTGAAATCTTTGGCGTGTGGGGAATTGACTTCATGGGTCCGTTTCATGTATCATATAGAGATGTATATATTTTGCTAGCAGTCGACTACGTGTCAAAATGGGTGGAAGCTGTTGCCACCCCAAGGAACGACTCCAAGACAGTCATGAGGTTTTTTCACAAGAATATCTTCACTAGGTTCGGAGCACCCCGAGCCATCATCAGTGATGAAGGAACTCACTTTGACAATATGCTTATTGCTAAAGCATTACATCACTCTGAAGTCAGGCACAAGATTGCTACTGCATATCATCCGCAGACAAACGGACAAGCTGAAGTTTTCAACCGTGAAATCAAGCAAATCTTGGAGAAGGTGGTGAATCCTAAGAGAAAAGACTGGTCCCCCAAGCTGGATGAAGCACTATGGGCATATAGGATAACCTTCAAGACGTCTTTAGGCATGTCACCCTTCAAGCTTGTATTTGGCAAGGAGTGCCACTTACCGGTGGAGCTTGAGCACAAGGCTTATTGGGCAATCAAGAAACTCAACATGGATGCCCAACTTGCTGGTGAGAGGAGATTGCTAGAGCTTAACGAGCTGGAGGAATTCAGAGCCCAAGCATATGAGAATGCTCGCATTTACAAGGAGAAAGACAAGAAATGGCATGACAAACACATTTTGCCAAGGCATTTTTCAGAAGGGCAACAAGTGCTTATCTACAATTCTAGACTAAAGCTTTTTCCTGGAAAGCTGGAATCGAGGTGGTCCGAGCCATTCATCATACACAAGATGTACCCTCATGGTGTAGTGGATATCAAGAAGTTGGACGACAATGAAGTTTTCAAAGTCAATGGCCAACGCCTGAAGGTGTACAGTGGAGCCCCTATCCTCAGAGACAAGTCTTACCTGGATCTTCACGATCCTAGAAAGTTTGCATCTCCAACCCTATCTTTTATGCTATAGCATGTCCATAAATAATGCTTTTCTTTTTAGTCTAGTTTTATGTTATCTTTGCCTTTAATTTTCATATCTTTTCACGTAACCCTCGTACAAAAGCTTTCTCTTTCCTAAGTACAATGCCAGGTACAAAGGTAGAGGAACACGCCGTCTGCAGGGTTGGTAGCAAAGAGAGAAGGACATGGACTTTATTTTTATCCAATTTTGGAGGGACGCAAGAAAAGGGGAGAGATAAAGAAAAAGGTGGTTTTATCCGAAAAGTGGGGAGTTGAATTAAAAGAGAGAGAGAAAAATACAAAAAGCATGAGATAGAATATTCATCTACTTAATGAGGAGAAACCCTAGCCACATAAACCCATATTCTCTCTCCAGCCGTCTGCCATTGCATTAACTCCAAATTTTTTTCTCTCTCCCTTAAAGCCGACACACGTCCCCATCACCTCCCATCTCCCATTAACTCATTAGTTTTCCCCAGCTTTTTCAACTCCCAACATTTTCTTCATCATCCGTCCCCTCAACTTCTTCGTCTTCTTCAAACACTCGAACACTTCCCCTAACTTTTCGATTCTCTCCTCAAACACAGAAAACCCTCACCATTTTCTTTCCTATACACATTCATTCCTCCCAACTTCTCATAAAAAACACCATGGCCCGTTGCAAGAATGCCCCTGAGACTTCTGACCGTCCCACACAACGTTCAGTCCTGGAAATTCGCAAATTTTTCGACGAGGCAGCCAATGAGAGATGGGCAAAGCTCAAGGATAGAAACGTTCTTCCAGAAATAGGGTTCAAATACCCTCAAGAAGAAGAAGACCAGTTCGACTAGTCCATAATGGACGTCATTGGCACCCATGGATGGAAAAACTTTGCTGCCCATCCTGAAGAAATTTGCTCTTCACTGGTGAAGGAGTTTTATGCCCACTTGACGAGTCCAACCCAGTCCACAGTTCACGTACGCGGAGAGCAAATCAAATTTGCTGATGCAGCAATCAACAAGTTCTATGGACTAAAGTATACTGTGGACCGTCACACTTCTTTTGTGATGACAACGGACGCGCAGACGCAACGAGAGGTGCTGGAGGACATTTTCTTTCAAGGAACAATGCTGGATAATAACAAGTCGGTTGAGAGATGACGCCTCAAACCAGAGGCTAATGTATGGAATCACTTTGTGAGGCATAAGCTCATGCCCACACTACACATTGCTACCGTTCATATTTCTCGACTGTTTCTCATTCATTCCATAATACATGGTAGACAAATTGATATATGAAAAATAGTAGTGGATGAGGTATATGCTTGTTTAAAACGGCCCCGTAGCCCCCTTGTTTTTCTAAATCTAATCACTGCCTTGTGCAAAAGGAAGGACGTCTTCATAGACGATCTTGTAGATACATCTGTTTCAGGAAAGACAGGTTTGACCCCAGTGTTACGTGTAAAAGTGTCTATCACAATATAGTGCAAGTGTACACGACACAAGTAGTAAAGTGATACGGAAGTATCGGATATCGTCTCCACGGGGACTAGGCTAATAGCTTCACCTTGGAATTACTGCACGAGAGAGGAAAAGAAATAATTTAATAAGGTTTGTCATGAAAATATAGAGAATACTGAAAATAAAGAGTATTGAAATCAAGATAGAGAGAATGGGCCGATATTGAATTGCTCAGTAGTGTAGGTGTTGCAAAGTCTAGGAAACTCTGTTCTGTCGTCGTGCCTGCTGCGGCAGCACCTGTCGCGACCGCGGTATGTTGGTTATCGCGGCAACGATTACTCAACTCAATACTTCAAGCTTGGCAAGAATCCCTGCTGTGCCTTGGCCTATCTCTAGGTCCAAGTCTGTCAATGAACACGTCTTTGATGATACCTCCCGGCGTGAATCGAAGGATGAACACCGATGTTGTTGAATTCTTCCTTAGCCACTTAACCTCGTCCTATCCCTAGGTCCGAGATAGTTCAACTATAAACTAGAGAACCCGCACTTATTACTTTCGTATACTTAACTCTCCCGATATTAAGTAAATAGATAATCTCATAATGCTCTCCCGATACTCTTGCAAGATGTTGAAAACCAGAATAAGCGAACTTGAAGTAATTTTATTGAACAAAGAAAATCCTAAAACAATGCAATCCTTGCAACTACTTTACAAAGCAACCCTTAGCCCTAGGGGAAGTTTAGAACATGGTGAGGAAGGTAAAATGGCTAGGGTGTTAGGAAGAAGGCTAGAGAATGGTGATGTCCTCTCCTAGGTCGAATTACATGCCTTTATATAGGCATTGGGTTCAAGTTTTCTAATATGGCAAGAATACACGTTTAAATTAAAGTACAACTATAATAAAGACTAAATCTTCAGAGCAGCAGTCTTTAATTCGTCCTTCCTTCTTGCTTGGGATTTCTTCCTTGAACCTTGGGCTTGGCCTTCATTCTGATCTAGGGCTTGGAAAAATATAGGGGTACTCCACGACAGATGGGCTTAATTTTCTCTTTCTGTCGAGGTCCACTTCACTTTCTTCCCTTCACTATCGCTGTCGTCCTTGGCTGCCACGGCAGCAGCCTTGGCAGCATCGTCCTTCACATCTGCACATCCAGTTCCAGCTCTGTTTCTTTACTGCCCTCCATCTGCTACAGCAGCTACCTGCAAAAGCAACCAATTTCAGTAGAAACTGTGCCATTTAATATATTTGTGATGTGAAATTGAAATCTAACCTAAATGCAATGAATTATGCTTGAATACAGCAGAAATATGGGTTAAATAGAGGGTAAATTATAGAACTTTTACACACTCAACACACCCCCAAACTCAAGTTTTTGCTTGCCCTCAAGCAATTCAGACCTAACAAAGAAAAACAAAAATTTTTGTTTGGCTTAAAACAATGAACTTTCCCTTACCTACCATTTCATTCCCTATTGTAAGCAACACCTTGTTGGATAATTCAGGATTTATTCGGAACCATGCTATAATTCTCGTGTAGTGTGTGCATGCTTTATGAACAATTATATGCCTAGACTCACTTAGCTTACTAGAATAGATGAAACTTCTAACTTGAATTTTTATGCCAATTTTCATCTTTTTGGAGGCAATTCTTAGGCTCCTTTAGTTTTTATGCATACTCGATTCTATTTCTCAAGCTTAAGTTTGACTAGAGCCGGTTTCGGGCACCTCTAGCTAACTTCCTAGAGCTGGTTTCGGGCACCTCTAGGTGTAAGAGTCTATTTTTCTTAACTTCTTTTCCTAGAGCCAGTGTTAGGCACCTCTAGGGGCTATTCAAGTACTAAGCTTTTCTCTATTCTAGTTTACCAGTAAAGCTCCAGACAGTATAAGAGTCACAAATAATGTTTAAGTTTCAGAACTATAGCAAGGCTCTAAACTGTTCCTAAAACTATCCTAAAGGCACTGCCACGACAGAGGCTGTCATGGCAAGTAAGTTCAGTTCAAAAGACTTAAGCCAAAATTTTCATCATTTTTTTCCAGCAAAAATAAACGAAGTAAAAGACACGAATTTTAAACTAAACAAGACTCCATTAATGGAGGGATGCCACCCCCAAACTCGAGGGTTGCATTGCCCTCAATGCAAATGACAGATAAAAAGAAAATGAAAAGTACATCACAAAATATCAAAAGGCAGACAACAATATAAGATAATAACTTAAATTTTAGGTGCTGTCGTCGCTGCTGCTGCTCAGTCGGATCTATCGGCGGGCAGGGGCCTTCTTGACATGTGCTGGCTGGCGGATGGGGGAGGCAGAGGTATTCTTCGTTTTGGCCTCCCTTGGCGGTTGAATGCGGGTAGGGGAGATGTGAGGAGGTTTCTCCACTACCTGAACTTCGGAGCTGCTGCTGCTCTCATTGCCGCTGTCGCTGCTACTGCTGCTGCCGCTATCTACCTTGTTCTTGTCTGCCACTGTTTTCTGCCGCTTTACTGGTGTGAATTCTTTGGACAAATTCCTCTTTACGGAGGGTTCGCCATCGAATTCCGCCCAGATTGAAGAAGAGGAGAAACCTGCTATGTATGCGTCGAGTTCATCGAACGACATCCTTCTCTTGGTTCCCCTGGCAGAAATGTCGGATGTGCGGCTGCTGCCTGCAGCTGTTGGGGTAGGGGTTGGTGTGGACGCCGCAGTTGGCGTTGTGGGTGTGGCAGCAGGTGTAGGGGTATGGGCAGGGGTGGGGGCAGCAAAATATTGATTTGGAAAGGCAGGGAATACAACATCAGGGAAATTTAAAGAGGTTTGAATAAATTGTACTGTGGTAGTGGTAAAATCCCTGATGAAGCTCATGAGGCCGAGCTGTCGTTCCTCCATCTTTTGTAGGGCAGCAAGGATCTGGGAGGATGTATCGGCCGAAGGTGCTGCTGCTGTAGGCTGCCTAGGTTCTGTGGCAGCAGGCTCAGTTTCGGTTGGTTTTGTCGGCTCTACTACCGTAGCAGTAGGGTCAAAAGACGACAGCGGGGTGGCAGCAGTGAGTTCCATCAGGCTGAGTAGATTCCGCTCAGTCCAGCCCTTCCCTTGGACTCGTAGATCAGTGGCAGCTTCTGGTACTTGGTGGCCGCGGCAGAGAGCGGTGATAAGATAAGGGAAGAAGAGTGGTCCTGTCGGCCAGTGTGCACATTCCAATATACTCTCTCGGATGTATCTTCTAACATTAATTGGCCTCTCAGTTAATATAGAATGAATGAGGGCTAACCTGGGTTGGTCTACGGTTGTGTTGTGCGAGGAGGGCATAATGCGCATTTTAATGAAGGCGTTCCACAATTTGGCCTCCGAAGTGAGTTGAACTCTCTTCACCGTCCTTGGGTTTTTCGGATCCATGTTCCACTGTGTTCCTTCTTCCGTGAGCTATGCCATGACAGCGTCGTAGGCAGCAGGATCTAGGCTCTCGAGAAATTGCTGGTGGCCATCTTCATTTATGCCCACATAGAATCCATAGAGAGTGTTGATATATTCTGGCTCGAAGGGCACCTCTCTTCCTCTTACCTTGACTGCTGTCGCGTCTCTACTGCCGATTGCAGCATAAAAATCTCGGACCAGAGAGACATTCATTTCTTCCGGCTGTTCCGCGAACATCTGCCATTACAGGGCTCTGATTTTCCTAGCTATGAATGGCTGCAACCCAAAGTTCCCCTCCTTGTACGTGTAGATAAAGCCCTTCTCCTCTCACATGTCATGAATCTGGAAGGATCGTGGGGTGGATGCTGCCGGGGCAGAGCCTGAAGCAGCACTTCTGCGGGTGTTTCTAGAAGACATGGTTGCAAGGATTGTGTAAGAAAATGAAAGCAAGTAAAAATTCTAGAGAAAACAAGTAGAAGGAGTAGAAATGAGTGAAAAATGAATAGTGAACGGGGTTTATATAGAGAAGAGTTTGCTGCCCGTTGGAGCTGTAACGGCAGGTGCGAATAACGGGGCCAGCTGTTACGCGGTTTATGACGCGTCTGTCACGTGTTTCTGTGTCTGCTGCGCGTCTGTTACACGTTTGCGTGTCTGCCGCGACAACGTGTCGATAGACTGTATTTTCTGCGTCTGTCGCGGCAGCTGTAATGGCAGGCTCCAAAAGTTGGGCTTTTTGGGCTGATGTAAAATGGTGGGCTGGATTCACTTCTCCTCTTCTCCTTGTCTCCTTTATTTCCTAAAAACAATAAAAATAAAGACATTATTTCCTAAAAATAAAATAATTCTAATTTCCTAATAAACTAATAAATAATAAAAATAAATAAAAATAAAAATTTAGGTTAAATTAGGGATGCCAGGTGGGGCATCTCCTAGAGTAACCACTTCCTGCATTCTTGGGGCTTCAGTCCCCTGATAATGCTTCAGTCGTTGTCCGTTCACTTTGAATTGGTGCCCGTCTTTTAAAGATCTGATCGTGATGGCACCATTGGGAAAAACCTGTACCACTTGGAATGGGCCAGACCATCTAGATTTCAGCTTCCCTGGGAAGAGTTTCAACCTAGAGTTAAATAGCAACACAAGCTGCCCTGGGCAGAACTGTCGTGGCAGCAACTTCTTTTCATGCCAATTTTTGGTCTTATCCATGTATATTCTTGCGTTATCATAGGCCATTGCTCGAATTTCTTCAATTTCGTTCAAGTCAAGTAGCCTTTTCCGTCCTGCTCTTTCCAAGTCCATATTAACTGCCTTGATGGCCCAGTATGCTCTGTGCTCAATCTCGACAAGTAAATGGCACGTTTTCCCATAAATCAGCCGATAGAGGGACATTCCCAATGGAGTTTTGAATGCTGTCCTGTAAGCCCATAATGCATCGTTAAGGTGTAGAGACTAGTCCTTCCTAGTTGGTTTAACCATCTTTTCCAGAATGTTCTTAACCTCTCTATTGGATATTTCACCCTGTCCATTGGTCTGAGGGTGGTATGCTGTTGCGATTCGATGTTTGACACCATACTTTTTCAAGGCAGCAGCTATAACCCTATTGTCGAAATGCCTCCCTTCATCACTGATGATCGCCTTGGGGATGTCGAATATGGAAAAAAATGTTTTTATGCAAAAACCTTTGAACCGTCGTGGCATCGTTTTTCTGAGTGGCGACTGCTTCAACCCATTTGGAGACATAATCCACTTCCAGGAGGATATATAAGTTCCCACATGAAGTTGGGAATGGTCCCATAAAATCTATTCCCCACACGTCGAAAATTTCGACTTCAAGAATATTTTGCAGCGGCATCTCGTGTCTCCTTGAGATGTTTCCCATCCTTTGACACCTGTCACAATTTTTGTAGAATGTTTGGGCATCCTTGAACAGTGACGGCCAATAAAATCCTGACTGCAAAACCTTGGCAGCAGTTTTATTGCCTCCTAAGTGTCCTCCATACTGTGAAGCATGACAATGATGTAGTATAGCTTCCTGTTCATCCTGTGGTACACATCTCCTAATAACCTGATCTGCATAATATTTGAAAAGAAGAGGTTCGTCCCAATAATAATGCTTAACATCATTTTGGAACCTCTTCCTAGCTTGGTAATTAAGGCCAGGAGGAGTTATTCCGCTAACTAAAAAATTAACGAAATCAGCATACCAGGGGAGTTCAGAAAACTTACCTGCCGCCATGGCTGTCGCGGCAGTGATTGTGGCAACAAACAGCTGCTCATCAGGGAAGGTCTCCAGTATGTGTGTCTCGTCTGCTGGGAGACTCTTTCCCTTCTCTAATCTAGACAAGTGATCTGCAACTTGATTCTCTGTCCCCTTTTTGTCCTTGATTTCAATGTCGAATTCTTGTAGTAGCAGAATCCAACGTATCAATCTAGGCTTTGCATCCTTTTTGGTGAACAGATACTTCAATGCAGAGTGGTCTGTATGAACTATGACCTTCGTTCCAAGTATATAAGAACGGAACTTATCAATAGAGAATACCATAGCTAAAAGCTCATTCTCTGTGGTGGTGTAGTTCACTTGGGCGTCATTTAGTGTTTTGCTGGCATAATATATGACATGAAAAAGTTTGTCTTTCCTCTGCCCAAGTGCTGCCCCGACATCATAGTCACTAGCATCACACATGATCTCAAATGGCAGTTTCCAGTCTGGTGGCTGTACTATTGAGGCTGTTACCAACTTTTCTTTCAAAACCTTGAATGCTTCAGTACATTCAGCGTTGAAGTCAAAGGGGCAGTTCTACTCCAGAAGATGGCATAAGGGTTTAGTGATCTTTGAAAAGTTCGCGATAAACCTCCGATAAAAACCAGCATGCCCTAAGAAGCTTCTGATTCCCTTGACTGTGGTGGGTGGCGGCAGCTTTTTGATTACTTCTATCTTAGCTCTGTCGACTTCTATACCGTAGCAGCTAATTTTATGGCCGAGGACTATCCCTTCATCCACCATGAAGTGACACTTTTCCCAGTTCAATACCAAGTTTGCCTTTTCACATCTTTCGAGCACCTTTTGGAGGTTACCTAGGCAGCTTTCAAAGTTGTGTCCAAAGACTGAAAAATCATCCATAAATATTTCTAGGAAATCCTCCACCATATCGGAGAATATTGCCATCATGCACCTTTGAAAGGTGGCTGGTGCATTACAAAGTCCAAATGGCATCCTCCGAAAAGCATAAGTACCGTATGGGCATATGAATGTCGTCTTTTCTTGATCTTCCGGTGCGATGGCTATTTGATTATAACCTGAGTAACCATCAAGAAAACAATAATAAGGCTTACCCGCTAATCTATAAAGCATTTGATCAATAAAGGGTAAGGGGAAGTGGTCCTTCCGGGTAGCTTTGTTAAGCTTCCGGTAGTCCATACAAACCCTCCAACCGGTCACATTCCTGGTTGGGATTAGCTCGTTGTCTTCGTTGGTTACCACGGTTATTCCTCCTTTCTTGTGAATGCACTGCACCGGGCTCACCCACTTGCTATCCGAGATGACATAGATTATTCCAGCATCTAGCCATTTTATGATCTCCTTACGCACCACCTCTCGCATAGCATCGTTCAGTCGTCTTTGTGCATCAATGGTCGGCTTGTGATCATCCTCCAAGAGTATTTTATGCATGCATAGTGTCGGACTAATGCCTTGGATATCAGCTATCGTCCATCCAATAGCCTTTTTGTGCTGCTGCAGCATCACTATCAGCTGCTGTTCCTGTTCCTGCATCAACTTGGAAGAGATGATTACGGGCAACGTATCATTTAAACCAAGGAAAACATATTTTAGCTGCCCTGGCAGGGGCTTAAGATCTAGAACAGGGGCTCAACAGTTGATGGCTTTTGAATTATATGGTTATCCGAGGTATAATTTAAGGGCTCGAAAAACTTACCTGGACGATTGCCTATCCAGTTTACCTCCTCTTGATCTTCAATATCAGATGTATCAGATTCTGAGGAGCTGCTGTCATCGATGCTGTCGTGACAGTCTTTTAAATGGTTGCTGAGGCAGTGGCCAATTTTGATGTTGTGGCAGCCCGACCTGATACAGGGTTGGTCAAAGGTAATTGCAGTGATGGCCTTGCACTCTTCTTCAGCATCAGCATGTTTCATTGCTTGGAGAACGTTCAACTTGATCTCTTGATCATTCACTCTCATAGTGAGTTCTCCTTTTTCCAATTAATCAGTGATCTTTCTGTGGCTAAGAAGGGTCGCCCCAGGATGATTGGTGCGTTTTCATCTGCTTCACAATCTAAGACAAGAAAGTCAGCAGGAAAAATAAACTTATCCACTCTTACCAGAATATCTTCAATTTTTCCTTCAAGGTGAATGTAAGAGCGGTCTTCCAGCTGCAGTACTACTGTTGGGGGCCAAGCTTTTCCAATACCTAATTTCTGAAAACATATTTGGGCATTAAATTTATACTAGCACCAAGATCACAAAGTGCCTTACCCACAAATTTGTCTCCGATTATGCATGGTATAATGAAGCTCCCAGGATCCTTCTTCTTATGGAGTGGATACTTGTGCAGAATACTCATGCATCCATGTGTCATTTTAACCGTTTCAAATTCCCTAAGTCTGGATTTCTTCGACATTGCATCCTTGAGAAATTTGGCATAACCAGGCATGTCCCTAACGACATCTAACAGTGGAATATTGATATGGACCAGCTTAAAAATATCGTAGATTTTCTTAAGCTGGGATTCCTGTTTCAATTTCTGTAACCGCTGAGGGAAAAGAGGTGGGGGACGATAATCAGCAATGCGTCCTTCCCACTGCATACAGATCTGAGGAGGTTTAGGTTCATCATCTTTCTCCTCTGTTCCTTCTGCTATCGTGACAGGTTCATCGGTAGCAGGCTGTTTGTTTCCTGTCGGGGCAGCTTCCTCGACAGTTGAATCCAAGACTGGTTTCTTAACTGATTCAGCTTCCTTCTCAGGCCCTGGTAGTTTCTTCCCACTCCTAGTAGTGATAGCTTTACACTGCTCATGTGTGGGCTATCTAGCGTTTTCAGTATCGCTTCATGGTTGGTCATCCGCATCTCTGTTGTATCCATGAATGTTTCCGTCTTCTTGAAAAAGTGATTCATGTTCTCAATGTAAGTTCATGTTTGAGAAATAAACTCAGCCAAGGTCTGCTCCAATATACTAGTCGTGGCAGGTGGTGGCTGTTGCTGCTGCTGCTGCGGTTGCTGCCGAGTCAGTAATCTAGGTCCTCCCTGGTTCTGAGTATTCTGTGCTTGAGGATTCAGGGCATTATTAGGATTGCTCCAAGAGAACTTGGGATCCTTTCTCCAATTGGGATTGTAGTTGTTAGAGTTATAATTCTGCTTATTGTAGTTCCCAACATACATCCTTTCTTCTAACTGTAACGGGCACTCCTCTGAACTGTGATTTCCATCGCAAGTTTCGCATACCTCTTCAGTAGAGTAGACAGGCTGTGAATCTTCTTTTAAGAGCTTTTTCATTGCCTTAGTGAGGTATGCCAGCTGTGATTTTAATGAACTATCGGCCTCATAATCCTTTACAGCTAGAACTTGTTTACCCCCTCTTCTTGATGTAGGAAATTGTTCCTCATTCTTCGCCAGATTTTTCAATACTGCCATTGCCTCATCTGGGTCTTTGTCCATCAGTAATCCGTTTGCTGCTGAATCAATTCTGATACGAGTTTGTAAATTGGCAGCATTATAGAATTTAGTTACCTAGTTCCAAACGGGGAATCCATGCATCGGGCAGTTCCTCAAGAGAGTGGTAAATCTGTCCCAGGCTTCGTGCATTGGCTCGTCATCTTCCTGTTGAAAAGTAGCAATTTCTTTACGTAATCGCTCAGATAAGTGTGAAGGATTAAAACGAGACAAAAATTCACGAGTTAAATCTGCCCAAGTTCGTATTGAACCCGGCGTTAGTTTATTCCACCAAGTTTTTTCCCTATCCCTCAATGAATGAGGAAATAACCGAAGCCTCAGTATCTCCGGATTAACTCCTGGTAGTCTAAACGAACCACAGATTTCCTGGAACGTTTTCAGATGCTCCCTAGCATCCTCAGTAGCAGCACCACTAAATTGGCCAGCGTTGTTGATTATGCTGAACATAACAAGTTTCAGCTCAAAGTTGTCAACATCTACGTCTGGCAGGGTTGTTTCCAGTTCTACATGATCATTGAGCATGTAGTCTCGGCATGATCGGCGTGCAGCAGCGACAGGAGGATCGGCAGGTTGGCTGTTCACTCCATTCCCGACAGGATTGTTATTATCCTGGGGATTTTCTTGGTCGTTCCTTCTTTCTTCGTGCCTTCCGTTTACCATTGCGTCTAACTGTCCTTCTAAGTGTTCGTTTCTCTCTACGAGGTACCGAACTCTTTTTCTGAGATTGTACGTACGTTCGATTTCAGGATCTAACTGGTGTTCAGGTTCTTTTCCTCGTTGAGATCTGCGCATAAGCAAACAAAAGACCTTGTGAAAGGTATAGGTTGAACAATCCAAGTAAAAACAGAAAGTAAAGGAAGTGCAGCAAAAGATAGGGTAAAGATATGTTGCCAGTCCCCGGCAACAGCGCCAAAAACTTGTTGCGTGTAAAAATGTCTATCGCAATGTAGTGCAAGTGTACACGACGCAAGTAGTAAAGTGATACGGAAGTATCAGATATCGTCTCCACAGGGACTGGGCTAATAACTTCACCTTGGAATTACTGCATGAGAGAGGAAAAAAAATAGTTTAATAAGGTTTGTCACGAAAATATAAAGAATACTGAAAATAAAGAGTATTGAAATCAAGATAGAGAGAATGAGCCGGTATTGAATTGCTCACTAGTGTAGGTGTTGCAAAGTCTAGGAAACTCTGTTCTGTCGTCGTGCCTGCTGCGGCAGCACCTGTCGCGGCAGCGGTCTGTTGGTTATCACGGCAGCGATTACTCAACTCAGTACTTCAAGCTTGGCAAGAATCCATGCTATGCCTTGGCCTATCCCTACGTCCAAGTCTGTCGATGAACACGTCTTTGATGATACCTCCCGGCGTGAATCGAAGGATAAACACTGATGTTGTTGAATTCTTCCTTAGCCACTTAACCTCGTCCTATCCCTAGGTCCGAGATAGTTCAACTATAAACTAGAGAACCCGCACTTATTCCTTTCTTATACTTAACTCTCCCGATATTAAGTAAATAGATAATCTCACAATGCTCTCCCGATACTCTTGCAAGATGTTGAAAACCAGAATAAGCGAACTTGAAGTAATTTTATTGAACAAAGAAAATCCTAAAACAATGCAATCCATGCAACTACTTTACAAAGCAACCCTTAGCCCTAGGGGAAGTTTAGAACATGGTGAGGAAGGTAAAACGGCTAGGGTTTTGGGAAGAAGGCTAGAGAATGGTGATGTCCTCTCCTAGGTCGAATTACATGCCTTTATATAGGCCTTGGGTTCAAGTTTTCTAATATGGCAAGAATACAAAGTTTAAATTAAAGTACAACTATAATAAAGACTAAATCTTTAGAGCAGCAGTCTTTAATTCATCCTTCCTTCTTGCTTGGGATTTCTTCCTTGAACCTTGGGCTTGGCCTTCATTCTGATCTAGGGCTCGGAAAAATATAGGGGTACTCCATGACATATGGACTTAATTTTCTCTTTTTGTGGAGGTCCACTTCACTTTCTTCCCTTCACTATCGCTGTCGTCCTTGGCTGCCACGACAGCGGCCATGGCAGCATCGTCCTTCACATCTGCACATCCAGTTCTAGCTCTGTTTCTTTACTGCCCTCCATCTGCTATAGCAGCTACCTGCAAAAGCAACCAATTTCAGTAGAAACTGTGCCATTTAATATATTTGTGATGTGAAACTGAAATCTAACCTAAATGCAATGAATTATGCTTGAATGCAACAGAAATATGGGTTAAATAGGGGGTAAATTATAGAACTTTTACACACTCAACACCCAGCACTTGTGACGGAACTCTGGGGATTTAACGAAGACATGCCTCAACAAGCATTTGAGGGTGGAGCTAGAAGTTTTGCTGCAGCAAGAGTGGCAACACTGGTAGCAACTACAAAGGAATTGAGCTCTGAGCTCAATCTGATGAAGGCACATTAGATGGTATACTTCAAATACGCCCAACACCGTGACAGTGCCATAGCATCATGCTTGAGAAAACTTCTGCCGGATCAGAATGTCTCTTTTCCATTATTTCCAACGGAGTTATTGCAAGCCCCCGCCACTGATACAACACAAACAATGTCTCCTAGTGAACCCAGCTCCATCCCATCTGCTGCAAAGAGAAAAACCCCGCGAAAGAAAGCATCAACAACTCCAACTGCCCAGTCAGATCAAGAAACTCCGTCTGTCCAGCCTACTATTGAAGAAACCGACCCAGCAACCTCTCCCGCCAAGAAGAGAAAACGTACTCGAAAGGCAACAAATCCTAAGCCTTCAAGACCAGAAATTCCACTCCCAGAACCAGAGCACGCACCAAATGACCTTGAGGAAACCCCTCAGAAGGAAGCTGCTACAGCACATGCAACCGAGGCGACTCCAGCACAATCAGAGGATGCCACAACATCCAGACTGAGAACTTGCATCAAGTACAGAACTGGACGTGTCAGGCCCTCGTCTAGTGCTCAATCAGTCTCATCCGAGAGCGTAGATGATGTGGCAGACCCACACCACTACTCCTCCGAGACGTCGATAGACCACACCAGCAACACCACTTAGGCTCTGCACCCAGGAGGTACTAACTTTTTTTTTCTTTTCAATTTTTCATTTTTCATGGCATATAGTATATATTAGTTTATGCATTGCAGACACTGCATTTCTCAAGTTTATGGGTGTTAGTGTTCATAGTTAATATTTTGCTTTAGCATATGCATTATAGAATAGAACAAAATTTTTACTATGGTATTCTGTTTAGTCTTGACTCAGCCTATGAACATATTTATGATGTCAGACGACGAAATTGCTAAGGCCTGAAGTAAAGTAGAAAAAACACAACTAGTTGAGATATGTAAAACTGACTTTATGATCTAGTTGTTAAAAAAAGTAATAATAAAAAAATATATTTTACACAACAGCTCTATTTCTATAAGCAAGTTTGTTAGAAATTTTTTTTCAGGAAGAACCCTAGTAAACTCTGATGTGTAGACTCTAGAGAACATAAAAGAAAAGTTAGACAACCCTGTGCTAAAAAAACGAATAAATGCTACGGCATATCTGTAGAAGGACACTCAACTTTGCTATAGCATGTAAAAAATATAATAAATATATATAAATAAAGCCTTGCTATAGCATATGAGTGAATGAAAGTTGTCACGGGATGACTATGCCAACTAGCTCGGGGGTGAGAGGTTTGCTCCCTGCTCATCTAGAGTTAAGGACGGCAGATGTGATGAGCTGACACCCTTCGTAACAGAGAACTTATATCTTTGGGAGTCTAAAAATTAAAAAAGAACTAGAGAACATAGTTAAGGTATAACTAGGGAGCTTCCTTGAAAATTTGTCTCACCTGCTTTAGTATAGGTGGAAGGCAGCCAAGCACACACGCACACAACTTAGTCCTAAGGAATGTTCTTAAGGATCTCATGTCTGGTTGTGTATATTTATTTATCTGCCTAAGCTATTTCTGAGGATTGAAATATTTCCATAGCAATCTCTAGGCTAAATCTTTGACATAGTAGCTCTTATGTTCCGTTCTATTCATTGCTTGAGGACAAGCAATAGCTTAAGTTTGGGGGTGTGATAATTGCATAAATATCCTTGTTTTTATACCTTTTTGCTATAACATTTGCCTGTTCTTGAGTTCATACCATAGCATTTAGACTGCATTTAGTTTGCATTTTCTTCTTCTGGGTGCATATTTATCTTTGCTGGTTGTTGGTTCATATCGAGGGATACTGCTTGGAAGGTTGGTTTTTGGTTTTGTGGTACGCAGGAAAGGAGTTAAGAGAAAGCTGGTGCGGGGAATTGCTATAGCATGATGGAAGCGGACATTGGCCAGCACATGAGATACACGTGAGCTGCAGAGACATGTGAACATGCAGAAAAGGACGATCTGACATGTGCAGCAGTCGGTGCCCGCCTGCAGACTGTCTCCCTTGTCCCCTCGTAGCAGACCTTGTCGGTGGATATTCCTTGAGAATATCAAGGCATCTTTAGGGCACCAAACCCTAGAAGCCTCCGCTATATAAAGGGGAGAGAAGCTTGGAGCAAAGTGTGGTATTCTGAGCATTGCAAAAAGAGAGGTGGAAGAGAGAGAAAAAGGAGAGGGAAGTTTCCACCTTCATCTTCTCCAGCTTGGTTTCCTCCATCGTTGAAGCTCCAAGAAGTGGCCTCACAAGCCTCGAGAGAGGCGGTGGGCCTAAGACAGTCGAGTAGTCCATGGTGGAGAGGGAGTTCACCTTTCTTTCTGTCGCTATAGCAATTTCTTGTTATATTTTTATATTTGGTGATGTTATCGCAATGATACGTTGGATGATATTGCCCAGTCACGAACTGTTTTAGGTGGCTTGGGTTTGATGGATGATGTTATTTTGAGTACTTTTTAATGCATGCTATGGCTTTTTCAGTGTTTATCATGATTCTATGATTTGCTTATGCTTTATCATTTCATTAAAGTTGTAAGAGCTTAGGGTTGTAAGTGATTCGAAAGTTAAGCCCTACTTTAAGCGCCTTCTAGAGTGGTCGTTCTTTAAGTGTATGTTGGGGTTAGTAATCGAGAGAGCTAGCCCTAGAACCCTCATAAGCAATGGAGTAACTGTTGAGAGGCAGACTCTAACCTACCTTAAAGATAAGTGATAGGTTTCAAGGGCTAAAAAGGATAGTACATGAAGGGTAGGGGAGTGTTATGAGTTTACGCTGAGAGGTATTGCTGTAGCATTTCTGACTCTCAGTTTCCTGGCTAGAGATAGTTTAGGAGCATTCTTAGTAAATCCCACCTAACATAGAAGATAGTTGAAAAGCCTTAGCATTGTTAAGGAGCTTAAGTTAGATTGTATATCATTCCCAGCCAGTCATTCCATAGTGAGTTTTGCATACAAAAGGGGACCTATCTATCATATTGATATCTCATCTTTCTCTACACTGTTTTGCTTTAGCATTATTATACACCATCTCTTTTACTATAGCATTGTCACATGCAAAAAGTTCAAGCTTTATTGTTACAGTAACCGTGAATACCTCCAATCCATGTGGAGACGATACTCACTCATCACTTTATTACTCGTTCAACGTGTATACTTGCACCATTTGTGTACCATTTATAGTCATTGTACGAACGCAACAGTATCGATACGAAAACTTCTAGTGAGCTCTGTTGAATTAATTGCATCGATACAGATGTTCCTCGTATCGAAACGGTCCCCATCTCGTACCGATACACTTACACGCGTATCGATATGCTCTCTTGTTATTGTGCAACGACTCTTTCTGTTTTGAGACAAGTATTGATACGGGTCCTCGTGTACTAATATGGTAAGCTGTAGAAGTGCATTTATGGTGGAAAGAGAGGGTCCCAACGGCTATAATCAATACCCTAACCACCCAAACAACTAAAATTAATAAAGAAGGTATAAATTTAAGCAAATTGAAGACCAGCAACAACTATTGTATCAAAGATAAACATCCTAGAAAAAATCCAAGCTCAAAGTGCTTATTTTCCAATCTCTTGTAAAACCCCAAATTGTGTAGTGTTCAATTCTTATCTTGTTATCAAATTTGGGTTGATTGTTTGTACTTAAAGGGGCAATCTTGTATTGAGAGATATCTTTCTTGCCTTTAATTCTTCTTTGTACTCTTGTGAGGGTTTGGTCAAATTTTGGGTAGAAAATTTGACCGGTTGTGTAAAGGTTACCTCCTAAGCTTTGAAAAGGGGAAGAACAATGAGTGGATTGTTGGAAATCCTTAGTGGTAGCTAAGGTAGTGGATGTAGAGTTCATTTGGAGCATGAACCATTTTAAAATTCCTTGTTCATCATTTTTAGCCATTCTATTTACTCCAACAATTTTTAAAAACCCAATTCACCCCCTCTTGGCTTTGATCAATCCATTGATCCACTCAACAATTGGTATCAGAGCCTACCTCTTTGAAGGATTAACAACCACAAGAGGAGTTCCTAGGAAGAGTGTGATCAACCGCAAATCAAGCTATGACATCTAACTCCGGGTCAAGCATGTACGAATCTCAATCAACCACCAAACTGCCTTTCTTCAACGGTGATAACTACCCCTTTTGGAAGAACTGAATGTGCCTCTTCATTAAATCCAACAATTATCTAGTTTGGGATGCCATTGAAGATGGTCCCTATATTCCAATGAAGAGAGACGATGTAACGCCCGTGTTTTGGGGTTAGGAGTTAGTCGGGTTTGTGGTCCGAGTCGGTAAAATTAAATTAAATCAATTCAACCTTAATTAGGATCCAATTGGGCTTTAATAAAAAGGGTAGGGACCAAAGAGGTAATTTGACCCTAAAGAATTTAAAAGGATGACAACTTTTGAATAGTTAAAAAAAAGAAAAGAAAATAAAGTCATCTTATCTCTCCTCACTCCCTTTCCAACGTTAGAAACCCCACCTCCCTTCTTCAAACTCTCCCAAGCTCAAAGTTACTATTCCATTGAACCTCATCTTCATTTCAAGACCATTTTGAGAGGTATGGATATTTTCTAATTCTCCTTTTCATCCTCTATCTCTCCATAGTCATAGATTTCAAAACTATGAATTTTTGAAATGTTAGGGTTTGGTTAAAGCTTGAGTTTTTATGAAGATTTTCATTTTGTTTTGAAATATGGAGTTGGGTTTTTGTTTATTCACATTAAAATGTATATTATATGTCAAAATGGATGGGTTCTTGAAGCAATTTTTGTGATGTCTAAAACTTGGTTTTTGGTGGGTTTTAGGTTGAAATTAGAGGGCTGATGGTTAGTATACGTTAGGAGGATGTTTTGGGACCTTTTGGGGGTCTTTTGGATGATTGAAAATGGAAATTTCAGCTAGGGTTTGAGGGAACACGAAAATTGATATATATTTGGGGATTAATTTGATTTGGAAATTGTTGAAGTTGGTTTGAGCTCAAGAGTTGAGTGTTGACTGAATTTTAGCATTAATTGGGATTAATGGATGTGCTTTTGGTTGACTAGAAGCAAGAGTAGACGTTGGAGGAGCATTGGAATCGAATCCGGGCTTGTAGGAGATTTGCTTTGGTTTCTAAGGAAGGGTGGTGAGTGATTTTAAACATGTTTTAAAGTTTGGTTCGAGTGTGTGTAGTGTGTGAGTTGAAATGTGCTTGGTAGGCCATTTCTATGTGAATTCAAGTTGTTAATTTAGCTATTGATTTCCATTAAATGCTGTGTATTGCCTATTTATGCTCTTGTGATATGTGGTTGATTTACACATGTATACCATGATATGTGTATGTGATGAGCATGAGATATGGTTGATGGATATGTGATGTGGTAAATGAAAATTTGCACTAATTAACTTACCGGGTGTAAATGATCGATCATTAGGATTAGTGTGCACACAAATTGAGTCAAAACGTACGTGGCCTTGATGGCGTTGTGTCATCAAGGAGGAGTACGGTGATGTAATATTCCACCGGAAGCTTATATATATTCTACGGGATGATGAGTGGAATCCCATCCGTAGGGCATGTGGTGATGAGTGGAATCCCGCCCATGCAAGGTCCGATGATGAGTGTAATCCCACCGAGGTAAAGTGATTGTTGAGATTAAATCCGCACATCCGGGTAACTAATAGTGGCCAATTAAACTTGTTCATATGATGTTAATATATGATGTTGATATTGATGTTCGAGCCTAGTATGATGTGAGATGCCATACATGACTCTTGAAAGAGTAGCTAGGTCTACTTGTGAAATTACCTATGCATGTTAGATATAAGATTTAGGGAATACATGCTTGAACCCTGCATTGTTGATGTTTTCGGTTTTAGAGCATCCTCACTAAGCTTATAGCTTACGCTCTCATTTTCAACAATGCAGATCATTAGCGTGGTGTTAGCTCGGAGCAAGGCAAGAAGGGCTTTCCAAGTTTGTTGCTTAAGTACGGTTAATTATTACGTAGTAGTTAAGCAAGGTGGCAAGAGAGTGTGTTTGTATGAGCCTTGTATGACTCATATGTGATTTTGGATGTTTATGTTTTGACATGGTTTGTAAGCATGATTTAACTTGCCAAATGCTTGAATGATGTATGACCTATGAATGCTTAAGATTGCTTGATGGCATGTAAACCTATATGTGATGATTTTGGTATCTTTTGCCTATTTAAGTCTTCAAGCATGCCTTATATGATATGTCTTTAATGTGTATTTGCCATGTATGAAAGATTGTTTAAATCTATGCCTTGTATGTGTTCGAGCTTGCTAAACATAGGATGCATGCCTCTAGACTTTGTTTGATTTGTTGCGTACCTTTAGGGGGTCCTATGGGACCTTTAGACTTGTTGAAATTCCCCTAAATCTGTCTTTCGAAGGTTGCAGGAAGCCCGCGTTTTGAAACGGGCTAGGTCGTTTCGAAACGGGTAGGCTTTAGGGACCCCGTATCGGAACGTGTTTCAATACGGTTTGGCCTCTGAGAGCCCCTGTTCCGATACGCGTTTCGGAACGTTTTGGCTACTGGAATTCTGAGAAATTGACGAGATGATGGCGTATCGAAACGGGTATAAGGGTTTCGAAACGGTCAAAATCTCGTTGACCACGAGAAGTTGACCGTTGAGGGCGTTTCGGAACGGTTGACCACCGTTTCGATACGGCCCCTTGTATAGGATCTGGGGCAGTTGACCAGGTCAAGGCGTTTTGATACGCCTCAAGGGTGTTTCGAAACAGCCTGTTTAAAAGATTAAAATTTGGCTGCTTAAATGATGTTTTGGGTTCGAATGTTTATCTCATGTATTTTATTCCGCTGTTTGATCACATAGGACTTAAATGAACTTTTAGAAAAGATTAGGTTAAAGAAAAAAAATAGGGTTGCTAACCGAGGGGAAACCTTAACGGGTTTCGCTTCAGTTTTCCCCGTGTGGCCCACTCGGACCGGTCATCCGGCCAGACCGGGACGAGGGGGTTACAGACGATGAAGGAAGATTGGTGCTAAAGAAGAAAAATAAGATGAGTGAAGAAGAGATAAAGAAGATTCAAATCAATGATAAAGCTCTTCACATGTTGTTTTGATCTTTCGGTCCCGATATCTACTCCAAAGTTTCCTCCATCGAAAGTGCTAAGGAAGTGTGGGATACACTTGAGACTACTTATGAAGGAACAAATGATGTGAAGGAGACAAAGATTGGAATTCTCAATCTTAGCTATGAGAATTTCAAAATGGAGCCTGACGAAACCGTGCCAAAAATGTTCGATCGTTTCTCAACAATTGTTAACAAGCTAAAGTGTTTTGGAGAGATAATCCCGGAAGACAAACTAGTCCAGAAGCTACTATACTCACTTCTCGAGTCTTGGGATGGGAAGAGAACTGCCATCATTGAGGCCAAAAATTTGAAAACACTCAAGCTTGATGAGCTAGTGGGTTCTCTCCTAACTCACGAAATAATGAAGCAAGGAAAGGAAGATAAAAGGAAGAAGGAAGAGAGAAGAGTGTAGAAGCTGGAAGTAGATAAGAAGAAGAAGATAGGAGTGGCTCTCAAAGCTTCACTACATGAGGAGAGCACTTCTAGTGAGGAGGAAAACCTAGAAGAATTGGCTATGATAGCCAAAAGGTTCTCACGATTTATGAGGTCCAACCGAGGAAGGAAGATTCAAAGAAAAATGGACTTAAATGAACTTTTAGAATTTGGCTGCTTAAATGCTGTTTTGGGTTCGAATGTTTATCTCATGTATTTTATTCCGATGTTTGATCACATAGGACTTAAATGAACTTTTAGAAAAGATTAGGTTAAATAAAAAAAAATAGGGTTGCTAACCGAGGGGAAACCTTAACGGGTTTCGCTTTGGTTTTCCCTGTGTGGCCCACTCGGACCGGTCATCCGGCTAGACCGGGACTAGGGGGTTACATTCGTTGGTATCAGAGCCTGAGGTTACCGAGACCTCGGGCAGGTAAGTGAGGTAAGCTTGATGGTTTAAGTAATTGTATTGTTCGATGCATGCCTTACCATGAATTCTTAATGTTCGACTATACGTATGATGTTCTGAAGCATGAATTGTTGCGTCTGGTGTAGAGTGAGTGCACATTGCTACTATTACTTAATTTAAAAAGATTTTTGGTAAAGGAAGTACTTGAGCAATATTGGACCCTTGCTTTGGCTAACGTAATCCATATTTGTTTGTTGTTGTAGTTATTACCTTGCTAGTTGTACCATGAGACCACGTGGGAGGCCTAGGATGGTTCGACCGGAACCACGGGCAGAGGCTCCGGGAGTTGAGCCCGTAGTTAGAGTGGAGGCTCAAGTGGGAGAGCCTGTGGTTGGAGTTGGAGCTCCTCCACCACCTCCACCACCACCACCTCCTGCACCAGGAGCGGGAGGCGAGGCCGGGGCTGAAGGAGAGGGGCCTCAGGGAGGCCAAGGACCGGCCGGAATAGACTTAGCTCCCTTGGTTCAGGCGATAGCCGGGGCATTTCAGGCTGCAGTAGCTGGGGGTCAGGCAGCAGCACACCATCAGGGTGAGGGCACGGGTTTGCCTTTAAAGAGACTTCGGGTCCTAGGGGCCGAAGAGTTTAGAGGGTCTACTCCAGAGAGATCTGAGTTGTGGTTTGAGAAGACTGTCCGTATCCTCGCACAGATGGGATGTACTGGGGAGCGCAAGTTGGGGTGCGTTGAGTCTTTGCTTCAGGGTGATGCCTACACCTGGTGGGTCACCGTCACTTCGGGTATGGATGAGGGCGAGATTACTTGGGAGTTCTTTGAGTCAGCTTTCCGTAAGAAGTACCTGGGTCCGCGATACCTTGATGAGAGGAAGAGGGAGTTCATGGCTTTACTTCAGGGGAGTATGACCGTGACAGATTATGAGATTCGATTCGTCAGACTGAGTCAGTATGCACCTGAGCTTGTTCCTACTGAGGTGGAACGTTGTAACCGTTTTCGTTATGGGCTGAATGAAGAAATCAAGACGTATACTCTAGCTTCAGACTACACTGATTTTGATGTCTTGGTCTCGAGGGCCAAGGACTTGGAGCACAGTTTGAGCTTGACCAAGCGGTCAGGTGGTTCTAGTTCGGGTAAGAGGTCCAGTAACTTTGATAGAGGTGATGCCAAGAGGCATCGGGACAACATGCATCACTATGATCATAGGCGTGGTGGCAGTAACCACGGTAGAGGCCAATAGGGCCAGAGAGCCGGTGGGAAGTTGCCCACATGTGCTACTTGCGGGAGGAACCACACCGGTGAGTGTTGGGGAAATTTCCACTCGTGTTGGAGTTGTGGGGCTAGAGACCATATTAGGCGTGACTGTCCACATCAGATGGGACAGGCACCAACCCAGGCTCCTGCTAGAGCCAATGACTTTTAGAGAGGCCGCGGGCGCGGTAGAGGTAATTTCCAGCTGAGGAATGATGGTCAGAGAAATATAGCACATGTAGTTGTAGTTCAGCCGGAGGGCGGAGGACAGACCAGGGTTTACGCTCAGTGCGGGGATCAGCATGACACCAATGTGATCGCAGGTAACTTCTCGATACAGTCCTTGGGTTTGCTTTCTTTGATTGACTCTGGGTCTACACATTCCTACATATTGAGTGAGCATGCACAGTCTTTGAATTTGCCTTGTGAAATGTCAGAGGTAGGAGTAAGTGTTACTAGTTCCTTTGGGGACACGGTAGTGGTTAGAAAAATGTACAGAAGGTGTCCGTTGATGGTTCAGGGACATGTGTTTCCAGTGGATATGATGGAGCTTCCTTTCTATGGATTTGATGTGATTCTGGGTATGGACTGGCTCACGGAGCATAGAGCTAGGATAGATTTTGAAACTAAGAGGATTTCTTTGAGGCTCACAGATGACTATGAGATTGTAGTGGTGGGTGAGAACGTGAAGTTCTTGTCCAATGTGGTTTCCGTTTTAGAAGCTAAGAGGTTAGTTGAGTTGGGGTGTGAAGCATACTTGGCGTATGTGATGAACCCTAACATGAGTGAGGTCAGACCTCAAGACATCCGGACAGTATGTGATTTTCCTAGTGTGTTTCCGGAAGAATTGCCAGGGTTACCACCGGATAGAGAGGTAGAGTTCTCTATTGAGACTTATTCTGATTCAGCTCCTGTTTCGATTGCTCCGTATCGTATGGCACCGAAAGAATTGAAAGAGTTGAAGACTCAGTTGCAAGAATTGACAGATAGAGGTTTCATACGACCTAGTTCTTCACCTTGGGGTGCACCAGTTCTGTTTGTGAAGAAGAAAGATGGAAGTATGAGAATGTGTATAGATTACAGACAGTTGAATCAGTTAACGGTGAAGAATAAATATCCGTTGCCTAGAATTGATGACTTGTTTGATCAGTTGAGAGGAGCATCAGTCTTTTCGAAGATTGACTTGAGATCGGGTTACTACCAGCTAAAGGTAAGAGAGGTTGATGTACCGAAGACGGCCTTTAGGACTAGGTACGGTCACTATGAGTTCCTAGTCATGCCATTTGGGCTGACTAACGCACCGGCTGCTTTCATGGATATGATGAATAGAATTTTCCATCAGTACCTAGACCAGTTTGTGGTTGTGTTTATAGATGACATCTTGGTGTATTCGCGAACTGAAGAAGACCATGACCAACACTTGAGACTAGTTTTGAAGACTTTGCTAGATCATCAGTTGTATGGGAAGTTGAGTAAGTGTGAATTCTGGATTCGAGAGGTAGTCTTCCTAGGACATATAGTGTCAGCCGATGGGATTAGAGTTGATATGAAGAAGATTGAGGCCATTGTGGAATGGAAACAATCGAAGTCTGTAACAGAGGTACGTAGCTTCCTAGGCTTAGCCGGATACTATAGGAGATTTGTAGAGGGTTTCTCTAAGTTAGCCGCTCCATTGACACATTTACTTCAGAAGAGTGTTCAGTTTGAGTGGACAGATGCAAGACAGAGAGCCTTTGAGAAATTGAAAGAAGCTTTGACCCAAGCACCGATCTTGATTCAGCCAGAGTCCGAGAAAGACTATGTAGTTTACAGTGATGCTTCTTATGTAGGGCTAGGGTGTGTTCTTATGCAAGACAAGAGAGTAGTGGCTTATGCCTCAAGACAGTTGAAGACTCACGAGCGCAATTATCTGACCTATGACATAGAGTTAGCTGCAGTTGTGTTTGCTCTGAAGATTTGGAGGCACTATTTGTACGGTGAGAAATGCACAGCATATACCGATCACAAGAGTTTGAAATACATTATGACTCAGAGAGATTTGAATCTCAGACAACGTAGGTGGTTAGAGTTGCTAAAAGACTATGATCTTACCATCGAGTACCATCCGGGTAAGGCCAATGTAGTGGCCGATGCATTGAGTAGGAAGATAGCCGTGGATTTGAGAGCCATGTTTGCTAGATTGAGCTTGTCAGGAGATGGTGGCTTGGTAGCCGAGCTTCAGGTTAGACCTACTCTAGGTCAGTTGATTAGAGAAAAGCAGCTCTTAGATAGATCCTTGGCACCTCACGTGCAAGATATAGCCGAAGGTAGATCTTCAGACTACAGTTTCAGTACAGATGGGGTTTTGTGTTTCAAAGATAGGATAGTAGTGCCTGAGGACAGTGACTTGAGGCGTACGATCTTGACTGAAGCCCACAGTAGTCCGTTTGCTATGCATCCTAGAAGTACGAAGATGTACCGTGATTTGAAGAATGAGTACTTTTGAGTTGGCTTGAAGAGAGATGTAGCCGACTTTGTGAGTAAGTGCTTAGTGTGTCAGAGAGTGAAGGCAGAACATCAGGTTCCCTCAGGTTTGTTACAGCCGTTGAGGATTCCGGAATGGAAATGGGAGAACATCACCATGGATTTTGTTTCGGGTTTGCCTTTGACTCCTACGAAGAAGAACTCAGTTTGGGTGATAGTGGACCGTTTTACGAAGTGTGCTCACTTCTTGGCAGTCAATACGACTTACACCTTAGATAGATTGGCCGATTTGTACATTGGTGAGATTGTTAGACTGCATGGTGTGCCGAAGTCTATTGTGTCCGATAGAGATCCGCGGTTTACTTCTCGATTTTGGGAGTGTCTGCATACAGCTTTGGGTACCCGTTTGAACTTCAGCACGTCTTATCATCCTCAGTCAGATGGTCAGTTAGAAAGGATTATTCAAATCTTAGAGGATATGTTGCGTTGTTGCATCATAGATTTTCAGGGTATGTGGGAGAAACACTTGCCTCTAGTAGAGTTTGCTTACAATAATAGCTTTCAGTCGAGTATTCAGATGGCTCCGTATGAGGCCTTGTATGGCCGGAAGTGTAGAACTCCAGTTTGTTGGGCCGAAGTGGGACAGAAGTTGCTACCTATGCCAGATTTGCTCAAGGGGACAACTGACAAGGTAAAATTGATTTGTGATCGTTTGAAAGCTGCTTCAGATAGGCAGAAGTCCTATGCCGATTTGAAGAGGAAGGAAGTTGAGTTCTCAGTGGGTGAGAAGGTGTTCTTGAAAGTGTCTCCGTGGAAGAAAGTAATGAGATTTGGCCGAAAGGGGAAGTTGAGTCCGAGGTACATAGGACTGTATGAGATTGTGAAGAGGATTGGTCCGGTTGCATATCAGTTGCGTTTGCCATCCGAGCTAGAGAAGATACACGATGTGTTCCATGTTTCGATGCTCCGTAAGTATAGGTCCGATCTATCACATGTTATGCCTGTGGAGGAGATTGAATTGAATCCGGATTTGACTTATGAAGAGGAGCCGGTTGAGATACTAGCTTCTGACAGTAAGGTGTTGCGGGGTAGATCGATTGAGTTAGTAAAGGTGCGGTGGCAACGTCAAGGTGTGGACGAGGCCAATTGGGAGAGGAAGGAGGATATGGAAAAGCAGTTTCCGTATCTCTTTCAGTCAGGTAATTTCGGGGACGAAATTCCTTAAGTGGGAGAGAGTTGTAACGCCCGTGTTTTAGGGTTAGGAGTTAGTCAGGTTTGTGGTCCGAGTCGGTAAAATTAAATTAAATCAATTCAACCTTAATTAGGATCCAATTGGGCTTTAATAAAAAGGGGAGGGACCAAAAAGGTAATATGACCCTAAATAATTTAAAAGGATGACAACTTTTGAATAGTTAAAAAAAGAAAATAAAATAAAGTCATCTTCTCTCTCCCACTCCCTTTCCAACGTTAGAAACCCCACCTCCCTTCTTCAAACTCTCCCAAGCTCAAAGTTACTATTCCATTGAACCTCATCTTCATTTCAAGACCATTTTGAGAGGTAAGGATATTTTCTAATTCTCCTTTTCATCCTCTATCTCTCCATAGTCATAGATTTCAAAACTATGAATTTTTGAAATGTTAGGGTTTGGTTAAAGCTTGAGTTTTTATGAAGATTTTCATTTTGTTTTGAAATATGGAGTTGGATTTTTGTTTATTCACATTAAAATGTATATTATATGTCAAAATGGTTGGGTTTTGTTGAAAACCCGAAATGGGTTCTTGAAGCAATTTTTGTGATGTCTAAAACTTGGTTTTTGGTGGGTTTTAGGTTGAAATTAGAGGGCTGATTGTTAGTATATGTTAGGAGGATGTTTTGGGACCTTTTGGGGGTCTTTTGGATGATTGAAAATGGAAATTTCAGCTAGGGTTTGAGGGAGCACGAAAATTGATATATATTTGGGGATTAATTTGATTTGGAAATTGTTGAAGTTGGTTTGAGCTCAAGAGTTGAGTGTTGACTGAATTTTAGCATTGATTGGGATTAATGGATGTGCTTTTGGTTGGCTAGAAGCAAGAGGAGACGTTGGAGGAGCATTGGAATCAAATCCGGGCTTGTAGGAGATTTGCTTTGGTTGCTAAGGAAGGGTGGTGAGTGATTTTAAACATGTTTTAAAGTTTGGTTCGAGTGTGTGTAGTGTGTGAGTTGAAATGTGCTTGGTAGGCCATTTCTATGTGAATTCAAGTTGTTAATTTAGCTATTGATTTCCATTAAATGCTATATGTATTGCCTATTTATGCTCTTGTGATATGTGGTTGATTTGCACATGTATACCATGATATGTGTATGTGATGAGCATGAGATATGGTTGATGGATATGTGATGTGGTAAATGAAAATTGGCACTAATTAACTTACCGGGTGTAAATGATCGATCATTAGGATTAGTGTGCACACAAATTGAGTCAAAACATGCGTGGCCTTGATGGCGTTGAGTCATCAAGGAGGAGTACGGTGATGTAATATTCCACCGGAAGCTTATATATATTCTACGGGATGATGAGTGGAATCCCATCCGTAGGGCATGTGGTGATGAGTGGAATCCCGCCCATGCAAGGTCCGATGATGAGTGTAATCCCACCGAGGTAAAGTGATTGTTGAGATTAAATCCGCACATCCGGGTAACTAATAGTGGCCAATTAAACTTGTTCATACGATGTTAATATATGATGTTGATATTGATGTTCGAGCCTAGTATGATGTGAGATGCCATACATGACTCTTGAAAGAGTAGCTAGGTCTACTTGTGAAATTACCTATGCATGTTAGATATAAGATTTAGGGAATACATGCTTGAACCCTGCATTGTTGATGTTTTCGGTTTTAGAGCATCCTCACTAAGCTTATAGCTTACGCTCTCATTTTCAACAATGCAGATCATTAGCATGGTGTTAGCTCGGAGCAAGGCAAGAAGGGCTTTCCAAGTTTGTTGCTCAAGTACGGTTAATTATTACGTAGTAGTTAAGCAATGTGGCAAGAGAGTGTGTTTGTATGAGCTTTGTATGACTCATATGTGATTTTGGATGTTTATGTTTTGACATGGTTTGTAAGCATGATTTAACTTGCCAAATGCTTGAATGATGTATGACCTATGAATGCTTAAGATTGCTTGATGGCATGTAAACCTATATGTGATGATTTTGGTATCTTTTGCCTATTTAAGTCTTCAAGCATGCCTTATATGATATGTCTTTAATGTGTATTTGCCATGTATGAAAGATTGTTTAAATCTATGCCTTGTATGTGTTCGAGCTTGCTAAACATAGGATGCATGCCTCTAGACTTTGTTTGATGGTGTTGCGTGCCTTTAGGGGGTCCTATGGGACCTTTAGACTTGTTGAAATTCCCCTAAATCTGTCTTTCGAAGGTTGCAGGCAGCTCACGTTTCGAAACGGGCTAGGTCGTTTCGAAACGGGTAGGCTTTAGGGACCCCGTATCGGAACGCGTTTCAATACGGTTTGGCCTCTGAGAGCCCCTGTTCCGATACGCGTTTCGGAACGTTTTGGCTACTGGAATTCTGAGAAATTGACGAGATGATGGCGTATTGAAACGGGTATAAGGGTTTCGAAACGGTCAAAATCTCGTTGACCACGAGAAGTTGACCGTTGAGGGCGTTTCGGAATGGTTGACCACCGTTTCGATACGGCCCCTTGTATAGGCTCTGGGGCAGTTGACCAGGTCAAGGCGTTTCGATACGCCTCAAGGGTGTTTCGAAACAGCCTGTTTAAAAGATTAAAATTTGGCTACTTAAATGCTGTTTTGGGTTCGAATGTTTATCTCATGTATTTTATTCCGCTGTTTGATCACATAGGACTTAAATGAACTTTTAGAAAAGATTAGGTTAAAGAAAAAAAATAGGGTTGCTAACCGAGGGGAAACCTTAACGGGTTTCGCTTTAGTTTTCCCCGTGTGGCCCACTCGGACCAGTCATCCGGCCAGACCGGGACGAGGGGGTTACAGACGATGAAGGAAGATTGGTGCTAAAGAAGAAAAATAAGATGAGTGAAGAAGAGATAAAGAAGATTCAAATCAATGATAAAGCTCTTCACATGTTGTTTTGATCTTTCGGTCCCGATATCTACTCTAAAGTTTCATCCATCGAAAGTGCTAAGGAAGTGTGAGATACACTTGAGACTGCTTATGAAGGAACAAATGATGTGAAGGTGACAAAGATTGGAATTCTCAATCTTAGCTATGAGAATTTCAAAATGGAGCCTGACGAAACCGTGCCAAAAATGTTCGATCGTTTCTCAACAATTGTTAACAGGCTAAAGTGTTTTGGAGAGATAATCCCGGAAGACAAACTAGTCCAGAAGCTACTCTACTCACTTCTCGAGTCTTGGGATGGGAAGAGAACTGCCATCATTGAGGCCAAAAATTTGAAAACACTCAAGCTTGATGAGCTAGTGGGTTCTCTCCTAACTCACGAAATAATGAAGCAAGGAAGGGAAGATAAAAGGAAGAAGGAAGAGAGAAGAGTGGAGAAGCTGGAAGTAGATAAGAAGAAGAAGATAGGAGTGACTCTCAAAGCTTCACTACATGAGGAGAGCACTTCTAGTGAGGAGAAAAACCTAGAAGAATTGGCTATGATAGCCAAAAGGTTCTCACGATTTATGAGGTCCAACCGAGGAAGGAAGATTCAAAGAAAAATGGACTTCAAAACCAAAAACAAAGAAGAAGAGAGGGATCAAATCATTTGCTTCGAGTGCAAAAAAATCGGGTCATATTCGTTCGGAGTGCCCTCAACTCAAGAAGAAGGGCTTTGAGAAGAAGAAGAAGCTCAAAGCCAAGCTTGCTACTTGGAGTCACGAGGAGTCATCCGAGGATGAGGAACACGAAGCGGCCAACCTTTGCCTCATGACACTTGAGGAGGATTCCTCCATGGTAACCTCTAACTAATCATCTTTTGATTTTACATTTAATGAATTGCATGATGCTTATGATGAGTTACAAGAGGTATATAATGAGTTAGTTGAGAAATATAAAGAGTCGGTCATAAGAAATAAAAAGATTATTTTCGAATTAAATGCTAAAAATGACTCACTTTCTCAAGCTAACTTAAAATTTGAGAAAAAGATCTTAGGTTTACAAGATGAACTTAAATTCTTTCAAGATGAAAATGTAGACTTAAACAATCTCATTTCTCAATGGAATAGTGAACACCAAAAAGTGTTAGATGAGCTTAACAAGCTCAAGGAGTCTTTCAAAAATGTTGGTAATGTAAAAAATGAGATAGGTGAATCCTCTAAAACTAACCAACCTAAGAGAAAGACATATAACTACAAACAAATTGGCTTCCATAGGCATAATAGAACTAAGAAAATTAGAAGTGTATGGGTTCCTAAGGAACTCGTCAAGTCTAATAATGTTGTTGCTATATCACCTTGGATTCCTAAGGAAACCAAGCTTTTGGGAGCTAACACTCGTGGACCCAAAATAATTTGGGTACCAAAAACCAAAGCTTAATATCTTTGTTCGTAGGGGGAGCATTGCTACAATGCCAAAGCACAAAGTCAAAATTCATGGTACCTTGATAGTGGATGCTCGAGACACATGACCGGAGACAAGAGTCGATTCATGGACTTCAAGCCAAAAAGTGGAGGAGTAGTGACATTTGGTGACAACTCCAAAGGCCACATCAAAGGTATTGGATCCATAGGTAATCACTCTACTATTCTCATTGAAAATGTCTTATATGTCGATGGTCTAAACATGATTTATTGAGCATTAGTCAATTGTGTGACAAATGGTTTAATGTCTTATTTGATAAAAATGGGTGCAAAATTGTTGACATTAAATCAAATAATATAATGCTCATTGGCCATCGCATATGTAATATATACATGGTGCATTTAGATGACATTCATACATCCCATGCATGCTTTGTTGCACAAAATGAAAATGATGCATGGCTATGACATAGGAAACTAGGACATGCTAGCATTAGTATTTTAGAAAAAATAGTTTCCCTAAATCTAGTTAGAGGTTTGCCCAAAATTAAGTTCTCAAATGAAAAAATTTATGATGCATGCTCTAAGGGTAAACAACATAAATCATCCTTTAAATCCATTAATGATGTTTCTACAAGTAGGTGTTTACAACTTATTCACATGGATTTATTTGGGCCTATTAGAACTATGAGCTTGGGTGGTAAATCGTATGCATTTGTACTTGTTGATGACTATTCTAGATTTACCTGGGTTCTATTCTTAAGTACTAAAGATGAGGCATTAGAAAAATTCATCACATTTTCAAAATTAACTCAAAATGATCTTGAACTTAAAATTTCTCATATTAGAAGTGATCATGGAACCGGATTTCAAAATCTAGGTTTTGAAGAGTTTCTATATGAAAATGGTATTAGCCACAATTCGGCTCCTCAAACTCCCCAACAAAATGGGGTAGTTGAGAGGAAAAAATAGAACATTACAAGAAATGGCTAGAACCATGCTTTGTGAAAACAATTTACCTAAATATTTTTGGGCGAAAGCCACAAACACCGCTTGCTACATTGTAAACCGAGTAATGATTAGGCCACTTTTAAAGAAAACACCATATGAGATTTTAAAATCTAAAAAGCCTAACATTAGCTATTTTCATCCATTTGGTTGCAAGTGTTTTGTTTTAAACAATGGAAAAGATAACTTAGGTAAATTTGATGCTAAAAGCGATGAAGTTATTTTCTTAGGTTATTCCTTAAACTCTAAAGCCTATCATGTATTTAATAAGAGAACTTTAGTAGTAGAAGAGTCTATTCATGTTGTATTCGATGATAACCTCCTTTCGAGGAAGGATTCTTGTGATGATGATGATGTAGGAATCTTTGATGCCTTTGATGGAGGACAAACTTCAAAGGAGGATGAGATTCCATCGAAAGAAGAGGATACACAAGATCCACCTCTTGAAGCCTTGAAGGACTTGGCTCTTGAGGAAAAGGAAGTGAGCTACCCAAGGGAGTACAACTATGTCAAAGGTGGTGAAATATTGGGTGATCCATCCAAGGGGGTAACTACTATATCTTCTCTTAAACTCATGAACCATATTGCCTTTATATCATGCATAGAGCCTAAGAATATAAAAGAAGCATTAAATGATGACTTTTGGATTATGGCTATGCAAGAAGAGTTAAATCAATTTGAGAGAAGTAATGTATGGACATTAGTTGAAAGGCCTAGTAATCAATCTACTATAAGAACTAAATGGGTATTTAGGAACAAACTAGATGAGAGTGGTAACATTGTGAGATATAAAGCTAGATTAGTTACTCAAGGTTACACTCAAGAAGAGGGAATAGATTTTGATGAAACCTATGCACCCGTAGCTAGAATGGAGACTATTAGGATGTTGCTTGCATATGCATGTTATCATGATTTCAAGCCTTTTCAAATGAATGTTAAAAACTCATTTTAAATGGTTTTAAAAATGAGGAAGTGTATGTGGAACAACTACCGGGTTTTGAAGACTTAAAATTTCCAAAATATGTTTTCAAACTAACCAAAGCACTTTATGGTTTAAAACAAGCTCCTAGAGCTTGGTATGAAAGACTTTCAAACTTTTTAATTGAAAAAGGTTATGAAAAAGGTAAGGTGGACACTACACTTTTCATAAAAAGGTATAAAAATGACATCTTAGTAGTACAAATATATGTTGATGATATTATTTTTGGATCTACTAATGAGTGTCATTGCAAAGAGTTTGCTAAGTTAATGCAAGGTGAATTCGAGGTGAGCATGATGGGGGAACTTTCATTCTTTTTGGGACTCCAAATCAAACAAAGAAAGGATGTCACCTTCATCAATCAAGCAAAGTACATCAAGGATATGCTAAAGAAGTTTTTCTTGGAGAATGCAAAGCCTCAAGCCACACCAATGAGCTCATCTACAAGGCTTGACAAAGATGAAGGAGGTAAGTGTGTTGACTCTAAGCTTTATCGCTCTATGATTGGATCTTTGCTTTACCTTACCCCAAGTAGACCGAATATTTTGTTTAGTGTTTGCTTGGGTGCTAGGTTTCAAGCTAGTCCTAGAGAGTCTCACCTTATAGCCATTAAAAGAATCTTTAGGTACCTTAGAGATACTCCTTGTCTAGGTATTTGGTACCCTAGAGACACAACCTTCAACCTTCATGCTTATTCGAATGCGGATTATGAGGGGTGTAAAATCAATAAGAAGAGTACTTCGAGAACATGTCAATTCTTAGGTAGTATGATCATATCTTGGTTCTCTAAGAAACAAAATAGTGTAGCTCTATCTACCACCGAAGCCGAGTACATATCCTTAGAGAGTTGTTGTGCTCAAGTCCTTTGGATGAAGCAACAACTCTTAGATTATGGTATTAAAGTTGAAACCATACCCCTTAAGTGTGATAACACTAGTGCCATATGCTTAACCAAAAATCTCATCCAACACTCTAGAACCAAACATATAGAGATAAGGCATCATTTCATTAGAGATCATGTTTTTTAAGGAAGATGTTGTTATAGAGTACGTTGACACCTTGAACCAACTAGCGGAAATTTTTACTAAACCTCTAGACAAAGAGCTTTTTTGGTCCCTTAGGAGAGAGTTAGGTCTAACTAGCCTTCATTGACCCTTTAGGACTCTTTTTGAGGTTAAAATTGCTTGAATTTATGAAATTGCATGTTTATATGTTGTTGCTCTTGAAAATATCCATGCTTATAGCTAGGGGGAGTATGCTTCTGTTAGAATATGCTTAGAACTGCTCATTCATCAATTGCATTCATTTAGGAGGTGCTAAAATCGAGCCTTTGGTTGTTCTTAAAGCCTAAAATGCATTTATGGGCATAGGGTATCGATATAACCTTACGCGTATCGATACGAGTACTGTATTAGCTTTCTAGACTGCATTTTGCCTAAAACAGGTATCGATACGATTAAACTCGTTTTGATACGAGCCAAAAGCGTTTCGATACGGATTGCATCCGTTACGATACGGACCTTCAACGGGCGATTCAAGGGAATTAAGATTTTACCCCCGTATCGATACACCCTCAGGCGTATCGATACGCGATTGCGCAACCAGCTTCTTAATGGCATTTAAAGATTTTAACTTTTACCAAAATTGCAAATTTAAAACCCTAGCCGTTTTCTCTCTATAAAAAGCCTATCAATCCCTCATATTTTCACACCACAACTCAAAATCTCTTGAGGGTTTTCAACATCAAGCAAAGCTTTTCATCAATTTGGTGCAAAGTTCTTCTCTCATTCCTCTCTATCAATATCAAGGTATAAACCTCTTTTATTCTCTTTTGATTTTCGTTTTAAATTTTCTTTAGTTTTTTTTCAACAACAATCTTTTTTAAAACCTTATGTTTTTTGTTTTGGTTCTAAAATTTTTTTAACAAAAACCTTGATTATTGATTTTCAATGGGTTGAATGAGAAAGTTAATGCATACACAGTTTTTGATCTTTTCTCTAGTCAATGGCACCTAAAAAGAGAACACGTACTAGTGAAGCCGGTGAAGGTTCTAATGCCGAAGATGGTACTCTCCCGAACCCCACTCTTATCTATCAACAATGCTTCAAGACTTCTGGAGATCTCACATATTTCTGACAATTTCAAAACTACAAAATCCGTTCGAAGAGGGTAATTTCCGTTCCTTTTCTCAACTCGGAGCGCTTCAAATTTGTTTACTTACCATTGCTCCAAGAATGGAAATTTATGGATTTTATTCAAATTCTTGGCTTTTTCTATCGCAATTTGGTATTGATTTTCTATGCTAATGCCAAGTGTGTCGCCAATACACCGGGTGTTGTTACGACTGTTAATTCCTATCTAATGGGTAAAAAGGTCACCATCAATGTTCAATCTATTTGTGATGTGTTCGAGTTAGAGGATGAAGGTCTTGATGATGAGAATGCTCTTGGCCATGTCTTAAGTGGTTCCATCACCGCTCTTAATGCTCAATACCGGATCCTAAATTTGATGGTTTCTTGGTGGTTTAGGCCCTCGGGAGGCAAGTATTCCACTATCCACCAAGTTGACGATTTTTGGATTCGTTGCTTCCGTCAAAGACAACAACCAAACCTTGCTCGGATTATGTTTGCGGAGATTGTCTATCTCGTGCAACATCGCCACACTACTCTTGTCACTTCATTCACTTATGGAACGTCCTTGAGTTATTTCTTCACACAAAAGGTGATAGATTGTTCACATGACTACCCGAATCCTCTCACCGATCCTATCGATGAAAGTTCTCTTTCAAGGGGTAAGTTCATGTACTTTAATGGGAATTGGCTTCACCTATCCGAACTCCCTAGTGATGCTATTCTGGAAGAAATTGCTAATCCTCAAGCCGCTTAAGCTCCTCCTCCTCCACCTTCTATGGATACCCTCATGACCTTTCTCAATGAGCAATTCACGAGCTTGCGCACAGGAATTACTTTCATGGATCAAGCGATGAGTTCAGGATTTTCTGCTATAGACACACGTTTTACAAGTCTTGAAGATCGTGTAAAGAATGTGGAGATGCGTCTCACTTCTCTTGAAGGCGGTCACAACTCGATGAACATATCCCTTACCACTTTCCATGACGAGTGGCATCAATCTCGGAGGAACGATGATGCACATGATGAGGATGATGAAGATGATGAAGATGGCGATGGAGATGCATAGTAGTTCATCTTTGCATATCATTCATGTTATTTAGGATATTTATGCAATTTCAATTATGTTTTTAGGACTAAGTTTGCATTCTAAAACCTATTCTTTGATTTTCTGTTTTTTGAATTTTATGTTGATGTTATCTTTCTTTTGAACTTAATGATTATCTATATTATGATGCTTGGTTATTATTTATGCCTTTTGCCTATGTTTACAAATGTCTCTATTTTTGATCTAACAAAAAGGGGGAGAGGGAACAAGCTCACACTTAAAATTTTGATTTTCAACTTAAAGTTTACCTAGCTAATATCAAGGGGGAGTTATTCTGCAAAGTTTTCCAAAGTGTCAAAAATTTCAAGTTTTGGTTTTGTTATATCAAAAAGGGAGAGATTGTAAAACCTATGTTTGATTTTGATATAACAAAGTATGTTAAAGATTAAATTGAAAACTTGAAATAAATTTTTAAGTCCATCAAATGATTTTTAAATCATCAAGGCTTCAATCTGATTTGAAAAACTCAAACTCCAAATATTTTCTAAGTATTCCAAGGCCAAACTATTGAAAAACGTCCAGGCGTATCGATACGCTTCTGTTGAGTGGATCGAATGATCGAAATGAACCAAGAGGGGGTGAATTGGATTTTTAAAAGTTTAGGTGGTGGAAATTGCAAATTAAAAAGATAGACAAGGAGTTTTAGAGTGGTTCAAGTTCCAAATGAACTCTACATCCACTACCTTAGCTTCACTAAGGATTTGCAACAATTCCACTAATTGCTCTTCCCCTTTTCTAGGCTAAGGAGGTAACCCTTACAATTTTCGGTTAAATTTTCTACCCAAAATTTAACCCAATCCTCACACAAATAGAATAAAGATTTTGTTGGCTAAGAAAGTATCTCTCAATACAAATTGTAGCCCAATTACAAGCACTCAACCCAATTGAAAATAATAAGAATGAAAATTACAATTGGGGTTTCTAGGAAATATTGGGATTTAGGCACAAATGCTTGGATTTGATGTTTGGATGTTTGCTTTTGGATCAATAGTTGTTGCTGGATCTTTTAGAGGTCCCTTTTATACCTTCTCATTGATTTCTAGCCGTTGTGGTTGTTGCATTCATCAATAGAGCCGTTGGGAGTGTTATCTCACCTCCATAAATGCAGTCTGCAACCACCCGTTTCGAAACGCCCGACCCTGTTTCGAAACGGACCAAAATAGAAATAGCAGTTGGAGTGCATTTAAGAGCCCGTATCGAAACGGTTTTACCCATTTCGAAACATTTTTGCCACTGTCAAGGGTCGTTTCGAAACGGCTTGAACTCGTTCCAAAACGCCTTAACAGTTTCTGAAAAATTAGTTAAAAACTTGCAACGGTCATATTTTTCAAATCAAATGAAGAACCGTTTCGAAACACTTGATGTCGTTTCGATACGGGTTCTCTATGTTCTAAAGCCGTTTCGATACTTGTTTCGAAACATGGGTTGGCAGTGTTGAAAACGTTTCGATACCCGTTTCGAAACATGGGTTGATAGTTTCAAAACCGTTTCGAAACGCCTTAGGCCGTTTCGAAACAGGGACTCAAAAAACAATGTTTCGTCTTTAAGAACACTTAGAAAATATTTGGAAAGCTTAGTTTTTAACTTAGGCATATTCTTTAAATCATATGGGGATGTTTGAGGACTTAAAATTTTGTTTTGACATTTTCAATTTAGTCCTTAGGTTCTTTAGTTATATCAAAATTAAAATATCGGTTTCACAATCTCCCCCTTTTTGATGTAACAAAAACAAAGTTAGAATTTTTAAGAGTTTTGAAAATTTTGAACACATTCTAACTCCCCTTTAATTTAAGATAGGTTTTTAAAGTTTTAAAAAGGTTTTAACTTTGAAGTTCATGTTTTAAAACTTAAAAACACTTTAAACATTTAAAAACGAAATTTTGGCTCTTAAATTTCTTCTCCCCCTTTTTGTTAGATCAAAAAACAATAAACAAGGCTCATAGAGAAGAGATAGGGTTAGTAACAATAAGCATTAAGCAATAGGCAATAAGCAACAATAATATTAATTCATAAAATTAAAATATCAAAAACATAAATCTACAACATAAATTTCAAAGCATAATCCCAAATAAGATCAAAAGCATAGGTTCATAAAACATAATGGAAATAAAGATGCAAACTTAATCCTAAAATGCATAGATAATATGATATGTCATGAAAATCCTAGGCCTCGTCGTCACCATCATCATCCGAAGTCTCATCATCGCTCTTGACTTGAAAACGGTGAAACTTCATCCATTGGCCATAGAAGGTAGAGAATGACATATCCATGTTCGAGTGCGAATTCTCAAGGGATTGGAGTCGATCCTCTACATTTTGCAAGCGAGTGTTGATGGCACCAAAACTCGAAGCCATGTTAGTGTCCATGGCATTGAACCGCTCGGTAATGAGAGCCGTGAGAGCTTCATTGTTTCCAACTTGAGCTTGTGGTTGAGGTTCAACGGGAGGAGGAGGAGGTGCTTCCCTATCAACACGTGCCCAAGCATTGTTCACATAGTGAAAACCGGACTTACGGAGAGAGGACTCACCAATTTTTGACTTGCGGGGTTCCGGAGAGTCGTAGGTGCAATCGAGACCAAGCTTGCTAAAGATGTGACTTAAGACTGTTCCATAAGTGAAAGACTTCAAGGCATCGGTGTCACGAAGCTTAATATTGTTAACCATCTCGGCAAATATGATCTTAGCAAGATTAGGGCACTCACCACGACGGAAACACTCAATCCAAAAATAGTCAACTTGACGGATGTGAGAATATTTACCTCCGGAGGGGCGAAGGAACCATGAGACCATCAAATGGAGGAAACGATCGTGCGCATCCAAAGTAAGCACTTGACCGGTGTGAGAACCAAAGTGACTCTCATTCTCAATTCCTACATCTTTAAGAGAAAATGTAGACTCCAAGATAGGGACATTAACAACAAACTTTTCCCCCAAAATATAGGATTCAATCCCAACAACTTCAGAATTTTCTTCATCATTGATAAGGTGAGCATTAGAGTAAAAGAGAAGTACCATGTGTTTGTAGCAAATGTCCGGGATGCTCAACAAGCCAAGAAAATCTCAATCTTTCAAATGCTGGAGGTAACGGAAAAGAAATCGCTCGGAGTTAAGGAAGTTGAGATCAATCACACGCTCACGACGAACTTCGTACTCCTTGACATATTTGAAACGTTCTCTCAACTCTGTAGTTCGAAGAGATTTTTGAAAGAGCAGGGCGATATTTGGACGTATACTCGATTCACCGGATTGAATGGACTTACGCTTTTTGTTAACATTCTCCGTCATCCTAAAAATACAAGCAAGCAAGTTTGAAAAAGAATTAAGTGTATGCATAGATTTCTTAATTCAATCCAATGATAAATCCCACTTAGGTTTAAAAAAAAGTTTTTTAAAACAAATAAACAAAATAAAATAAAAACACAAAAAATTTAAGAGAAAAACAGTAAGAAAAAATACGAGTGAAATTTTTTATATTTGAATCTGAAAATTAAAGATTTTGAAATTTTTTTACAAGATATGAAAAACCCAAGCATAAAAACATATAAACTATACAAAAATAAAGTTTTCTAACCTAAGATTCGAACATAAATTGATGGAAAAAGAAAAAGAGGAAAAATACCTTAATTTGGGATTTTGGATGAATGAATGAAAATCCTTGCACAATGTTGTTGAATCTTGCTTAGACTTGTGTTTTAGAGAAAAACCCCTCAAGATTTGGTGAAAAACAAAGAGGTTTAGAGGGGTTTTATAGGGAAAAATTTGAAACTAGGGTTTTTAGGGTTTGGGAGAGTTTTAATTAAAGTGTAACTTTAACAATAAAAGCCCTTCTTAAAGCAGTCCGTGAAACCGTTTCGGAACGGGCTTGACCGTTACGAAACGCGGGCACGAGAGTTTGACCATTTTTAGAATTCCAGCTGACCGTTTCGATACAGGTTTGACCGTATCGAAGCCCCGTTGACTCGTATCGAAACTTATTTCGATACACCCCTTGGCAGTAGCCAAAACGTTTCGAAACCCTATTAAGGCGTTTCAAAACACCCTTCTCTCAGATATGAATTTAAAGCATCCGTATCGAAACAGGTTGACCCGTTTCGATACACCTGGGCCTGAAAGTGCAGATGAGGCTCTAAAAGTGCAGAAAAATGAGTTTTTCTAAGGCCTAACTTTCATGAATGACATGAATGAGCAGGAAAAACATATGCAAACATAAACATACTCCCCCTAGCTATAGCCATGGATGAAATTAGGAGTAAAAACACATAAACGTGGCATTTCACAAGATCAAGCAAATTTAAGCACAAAAGAGGTCCTAAAAGGTCAAGATAGGCTAGCTAGACCTAACTCTCTCCTAAGGGACCAGAAACGCTCTTTGTCTAAAGGTTTTGTAAATATGTCCGCTAATTGATTTAAGGTGTCTACATACTCTATAACCACATCTTCTTTAAGGACATGATCTCTAATGAAATGATGCCTTATTTCTATGTGTTTGGTTCTAGAGTGTTGGATGAGATTTTTTGTTAAACATATAGCTATGGTTTCAACTTTAATACCATAATCTAAGAGTTGTTGCTTCATCCAAAGGACTTGATCACAACAACTCCCTAAGGATATGTACTCGGCTTCGGTGGTAGATAAGGCTACACTATTTTGTTTCTTAGAGAACCAAGATATGAGCATACTACCTAGGAATTGACAAGTTCCCGAAGTACTTTTCCTATCGATTTTGCAACCCCTATAATTTGCATCCGAATAAGCATGAAGGTTGAAGGTGGAGTCTCTAGGGTACCAAAGACCTAGACAAGGAGTATCTCTAAGGTACCTAAAGATTCTCTTAACGGCTATAAGGTGAGACTCTCTAGGATTAGCTTGGAACCTAGCACACAAGCAAACACTAAACAAGATATCCGGTCTACTTGCGGTAAGGTAAAGCAATGATCCAATCATAGAACGGTAAAGCTTAGAGTCAACACACTTACCTCCTTCATCTTTGTCAAGCTTTGTAGATGAGCTCATAGGTGTGGCTTGAGGCTTTGCATTCTCCAAGCCAAACTTCTTGAGCATATCCTTTATGTACTTTGCTTGATTGATGAAGGTGTCATCCTTTTTTTGCTTGATTTGGAGTCCCAAAAAGAATGAGAGCTCCCCCATCATGCTCATCTCGAATTCACCTTGCATTAGCTTAGCAAACTCTTGGCAATGACATTCGTTAGTAGAACCAAAAATAATATCATCAACATAAATTTGAACTACTAAGATGTCATTTTTATACATTTTTATAAAGAGTGTAGTGTCCACCTTACCTTTTTCAAAACCATTTCCATTAAAAAGTTTGAAAGTCTTTCATATCAAGCTCTAGGAGCTTGCTTTAAATCATAAAAAGCTTTAGTGAGTTTGAAAACATGATTTGGAAATTTTGAATCTTCAAAACCCGGTGGTTGTTCCACATACACTTCTTCATTTATAAAACCATTTAAAAACGCGCTTCTAACATCCATTTGAAAAAGCTTGAAATTATGATAACATGCATATGCAAGCAACATCCTAATGGCTTCCATTCTAGCTACGGGTGCATAGGTTTTATCAAAATTTATTCCCTCTTCTTGAGTGTAACCTTTTGCTACTAGTCTAGCTTTATTTCTCACAATGTTACCACTCTCATCTAGCTTGTTCCTAAAGACCCATTTAGTTCCTATGGTAGATTGATTACTAGGCCTATCAACTAATGTCCAAACGTTACTTCTCTCAAATTGATTTAACTCTTCTTGCATAGCCATAATCCAAAAATCATCTTTCAATGCTTCTTTAATATTCTTAGGCTCTATGCATGAGATAAATGCAACGTGATTCATTAATTTAAGAGAAGATCGAGTGGTTACCCCCTTGGATGGATCACCCAAGATTTCACCATCTTTGACATAGTTGAACTCCCTTGGGTAGCTCACTTCCTTTCCCTCAAGAGCCAAGTCCTTCAAGGCTTCAAGAGGTGGATCTTGTGTGTCCTCTTCTTTTGTTGTTGGAATCTCATCCTCCTTTGAAGTTTTTCCTCCATCAAAGGCATTTATGATTCCTACATCATCATCATCACAAGAATCCTTCCTTGGAAGGAGGTTATCATCGAATACAACATGTATAGATTCCTCTACTACCAAAGTTCTTTTGTTAAATACTCGATAGGCTTTAGATGTTAAAGAGTATCCTATGAAAATAGCTTCATCACTTTTTGCATCAAATTTACCTAAGTTGTCTTTTCCATTATTTAAAACAAAGTACTTGCAACCAAAAGGGTGAAAATAGCTAATGTTAGGCTTTTTATATTTTAAAATCTCATAAGGTGTTTTCTTTAAAATTGGCCTAATCATTACTCGGTTAACAACATAGCAAGCGGTGTTTGTGGCTTCTGCCCAAAAATATTTAGGTAAATTATTTTCACAAAGCATGGTTCTAGCCATTTCTTGCAAAGTTCTATTTTTCCTCTCAACTACCCCATTTTGTTGAGGATTTCGAGGAGCCGAAAAATTGTGGCTAATACCATTTTCATTCAAAAAATATTCAAACCCTAAATTTTGAAACTCGGTTCCATGATCACTTCTAATATGTGAAATTCTAAGATCAAGATCATTTTGGGTTAGTTTTGAAAATGTGATGAATTTTTCCAAAACCTCATCTTTAGTACTTAAAAATTGAACCCAAGTAAATCTAGAAAAATCATCAACAAGTACAAATGCATAAGACTTACCACCCAAGCTCATAGTCCTAATTGGCTCAAATAAATCCATATGGATTAGTTGTAAACATCTACTTGTAGAAACATCATTAATGGATTTAAAGGAAGACTTATGTTGTTTACCCTTAGAGCATGCATCACAAATTTTATCGTTTGAAAATTTTATCTTGGGTAAACCTCTAACTAGATCAAGGGAAACTAGTTTTTCTAAAACACTAATGCTAGCATGTCCTAGTTTCCTATGCCACAACCATGCATTTTTTCATTTTGTGCTACTAAGCATGCATGAGATGTATGAATGTCATCTAGATGCACCATGTTTATGTTCCCTATGCGATGACCTATGAGCATAATATTATTAGATTTAATGTCAACAATTTTGCATCCATTTTTATCAAATAAAACATTAAATCCTTTATCACACAATTGACTTATGCTTAATAAGTTATGTTTAAGACCATCGACATACAAGACATTTTCAATGAGAATAGTAGAGTGATTACCTATGGAGTCAATACCTTTAATGTGGCCTTTGGAGTTGTCACCAAATGTCACCACTCCTCCACTTTTTGGCTTTAGATCCATGAATCTACTCTTGTCTCCGGTCATATGCCTTGAGCATCCATTATCAAGGTACCATGAGTTTTGACTTTGTGCTTTGGCCTTGTAGCAATGCTCCCCCATGGAGGAATCTTCCTCAAGTGCCATGAGGCAAAGGTTGGCCACTTCTTGTTCGTCATCCTCCGATGACTCCTCATCACTCCAAGTAGCAAGCTTGGCTTTGAGCTTCTTCTTCTTCTCAAAGCCCTTTTTCTTGAGTTGAGGGCACTCTGAACGTATGTGACCGAGTTTATTGCACTCAAAGAAAATGATTTGATCCCTTGCTTCTTCTTTGTTCTTACTTTTGAAGTCCATTTTTCTTTGGATTTTTCTTCCCCGGTTGGACCTCATAAAGCGTGAGAAACGTTTGGCTATCATAGCCAATCCTTCTAGCTCATCCTCCTCACTAGAAGAGCTCTCCTCAAGTAGTGAAGCTTTGAGAGCTGTTCCCATCTTCTTCTTCTTTTCAACCTCTAGCTTTTCTACTCTCTTCTCTTCTTTCTTCTTCTCTTCTTCCCTTCCTTGCTTCATAATCTCATGTGTAAGGAGAGAACCCACTAGCTTATCAAGCTTTAAAGTCTTCAAATTCTTAGCTTCTATGATGGCGGTTCTCTTCCCATCCCATGATTCGGGAAGTGAATAGAGTAGCTTCCGGACAAGCTTGTCTTCCGGTATTGTCTCTCCAAATCCTTTGAGCCCATTGACTATGGTGGAGAACCGATCAAACATCTTGGACACTGTCTCATCGGGTTCCATCTTGAAATTTTCATAACTAAGATTGAGAATTCCAATCTTAGTTTCCTTGACGTCATTGGTTCCCTCATAGGTAGTCTCAAGAGTGTCCCACACTTCTTTGGCACTCTCAATGGATGACACTTTGGAATAGATGTCCGGACCGAATGAACAAAAGAGCATGTGGAGAGCTTTGTCATTTATTTGAATCTTTCTCTTTTCTTCTTCACTCATCTCCACCTTTTTCTTCAAAACCATCTTGCCTTCACTATCTTACTTCAATGGAATGTAGGGGTCATCTTCAATCACATCCCAAACCAAGTAGTCATTGGACTTGATGAAGAGCCTCATTCTATTCTTCCAAAATGGTTAGTTGTCACCATTGAAGAAGGGTGGCTTTGTAGTGGATTGAGACTCATACATGCCCGAACCGGAGGTTGAAGCCATCTCTTGATTTTTGGATGATCACACTCTTCCTAGGAACTCCTTTTGTGGTTGTTAATCCTCAAAGAGGTAGGCTCTGATGCCAATTGTTGAGTGGATCGAATGATCGAAATGAACCAAGAGGGGGTGAATTGGATTTTTAAAAGTTTAGGTGGTGGAAATTGCAAATTAAAAAGATAGACAAGGAGTTTTAAGGTGGTTCAAGTTCCAAATGAACTCTACATCCACTACCTTAGCTTCACTAAGGATTTGCAACAATTTCACTAATTGCTCTTCCCCTTTTCTAGGCTAAGGAGGTAACCCTTACAATTTTCGGTTAAATTTTCTACCCAAAATTTAACCCAATCCTCACACAAATAGAATAAAGATTTTGTTGGCTAAGAAAGTATCTCTCAATACAAATTGTAGCCCAATTACAAGCACTCAACCCAATTGAAAATAATAAGAATGAAAATTACAATTGGGGTTTCTAGACAATATTGGGATTTAGGCACAAATGCTTGGATTTGATGTTTGGATGTTTGCTTTTGGATCAATAGTTGTTGCTGGAGCTTTTAGAGGTCCCTTTTATACATTCTCATTGATTTCTAGCCGTTGTGGTTGTTGCATTCATCAATAGAGCCGTTGGGAGTGTTATCTCACCTCCATAAATACAGTCTGCAACCACCCGTTTCGAAACGCCTGACCCTGTATCAAAACGGACCAAAATAGAAAGAGCTGTTGGAGTGCATTTAAGAACCCGTATCGAAACGGTTTTACCCGTTTCGAAACACTTTTGCCACTGTCAAGGGTCGTTTCGAAACGGCTTGAACTCGATCCGAAATGCCTTAACGGTTTCTGAAAAATTAGTTAAAAACTTGCAACGGTCATATTTTTCAAATCAAATGAAGAACCGTTTCGAAACACTTGATGTCGTTTCGATACGGGTTCTCTATGTTCTAAAGCCGTTTCGATACTTGTTTCGAAACATGGGTTGGCAGTGTTGAAAACGTTTCGATACCCGTTTCGAAACATGGGTTGACAGTTTCAAAACCGTTTCGAAACGCCTTAGGCCGTTTCGAAACAGGGACTCGAAAAACACTGTTTCGGCTTTAAGAACACTTAGAAAATATTTGGAAAACTTAGTTTTTAACTTAGGCATATTCTTTAAATCATATGGGGATGTTTGAGGACTTAAAAATTCGTTTTGACATTTTCAATTTAGTCCTTAGGTTCTTTAGTTATATCAAAATTAAAATATCGGTTTCACAGCTTCCAGTCGTATCGATACCTTTTTTACAAAGTTGACTACTGGAAAGACGCGTTTCGATACGCCCCTCACCGTATCGAAACAGATTGAATATGTATCGATACGTTCTCTTTGTAAAAATTGAAGGAGTTTGAATGGCGTACTGATACGGTTCCACCCGTATCGATACGGATTTAATGGGACTTTAAATTCGAAAGCTTTTAATGATTTCGACCGTTGGTGTCAGTTGTTAGGTAACCGAAATTTAAAGTGGTGGTTGTCCCGTACTGATACGCCCTTTGCCATATCGATACAGAAACTTCCAGTGAGATCTATTGAATTAATTGCATCGATACGGATGTTCCCCGTATCGAAACGGTCCCTATCTCGTACCGATATGCTTACACGCGTATCGATACGCTCTCTTGTTATTGTGCAACGACTCTTTCTGTTTTGAGACAGGTATCGATACGAGTCCTCGTGTGCCGATACGGTAAGCTGCTGAAGTGCATTTATGGTGGAAAGAGAGGATCCCAACGGCTATAATCAATACCCTAACCACCCAAACGGCTAGAATTAATAGAGAATGTATAGTTTGAAGCAAATTGAAGTCCAGCAACAACTATTGCATCAAAGATAAACATCCTAGCAAAAATCCAAGCTCAAAGTGCTTATTTTCTAATCTCTTGTAAAACCCCAAATTGTGTAGTGTTCAATTCTTATCTTGTTATCAAATTTGGGTTGAATGTTTGTACTTAAAGGAGCAATCTTGTATTGAGAGATATCTTTCTTGCCTTTAATTCTTCTTTGTACTCTTGTGAGGGTTTGGTCAAATTTTGGGTAGAAAATTTGACCGGTTGTGTAAAGGTTACCTCCTAAGCCTTGAAAAGGGGAAGAACAATTAGTGGATTGTTGGAAATCCTTAGTGGTAGCTAAGGTAGTGGATGTAGAGTTCATTTGGAACTTGAATCACTCTAAAATTCCTTGTTCTTCATTTTTAGCTATTCTATTTACTCCAACAATTTTTAAAAACACAATTCACCCCCTCTTGGCTTTGATCAATCCATTGATCCACTCAGCATTTTTTCTTCACAATGTAATCATAATGGATTTAGACACCATTTGCTATTGCTATTAAACTGTATTTGATTGCAATAATCATATTTGATCACAAATGAAATGCCAAACAAGTTGCAAGGTTCATATTACAATCCTATGTACGGTAAATTGTTCTCAATCCGAAAGCACCAATAACATTACAATTGAAAATTAGACTCTAGTAGTTGTAAGATTTATAATTTTCAAATACAATAAAATAAAACTTTGAAAAAGATAAAAAAATTTAAATGGAGACAAATTGAAGTTATTTTCAGACATTCATACACTATTCAACTTAATGAGCATAACACGTCCAATCTTTAATTTCTACTCAGCAAAAATAGATTTATTCATAAATTTAAAATTGCAAAAATGCATTAGCACTATAAGGATAATAGAATACCTACATTCTGGACTCACATCAGTATATCACCTAGCAAACTTTACCACATAAATCAAAACAATACACTCGCCAATAAAACTTATCGAGTTGTGCCTCCCAAACTCAAAATATCACAAAAATATAGTCCAAAATTTTCGAAACACTCTTGAGTGTTTTTGACATCCTCAAAAGAACACCCCTGTAATGGCCATTGAACCCCACAATAAGCTGCTACGTCCAACCTTTACCTTCAAATCCATCGGGGGCCGCTCACTAACAATAAAATGCAGTAAAGCAAAGATTGTATGAACCATCTTGATGTTATGCCATCCACCAGCTCTATTAATTTATAGATATTTCGTGTGATTCAACATTTACAAACATGAATGCAGTGAAGAACTAATGTTTGTATCGACAGCAATAAAGTTTAACATATGCAGACATAATTTTATCAACAGAGCAACCAAGGCATTGTTATAAATTAAAAACGTCAATTTAAATATGAAGAAATAAAAAAACAATGAAATAGAATAAAGAATGAAAAATACCGATTTGAAGTTGTTGGAGTCTGTTGTCAAATACCAAAACGAATGCCCTCACCAAATATAACCCAGTCTACAAAATTTGTTCAATAGATTATAATTAAAAGAGAAATATATATATATATATATATATATATATATATATAAGCACAAAATAAATTCAATTGAATTTTTTCGGTTAGGATTTTCATGGAAAAGCTTACCTTTTTCTATGGAAAAGCACTCTGCAATTCAAGTTTATAAAATCTTGAAAATATTTGAATGCACTGTTTCTTTGTAATCGACAAAATATTGGTTCTTTGATAATTTTTTTCTAAATAATCCCTAGAAATAATCTAAAGATTCACAATTGAGAATAAAAATAAACCCTAATATATTTTGGTGGTTGCACGTGAAAAAATAAAAAATATGACGTGGAATATTTAACCCCAACATTATAAATGACATGTAAAAAAAGTTGATATGGATTTATTAATTTGGTAAGGGACCATGAATTTCATGACGTGGTGAGTCGGGTGCGTATAATAATTTCTCGGATATATGACATTTCTTTGTATAACATTTTGTAAAGGGATAATGGCACCAATGCCCCTTGTACTTTGACAGAAAATTTAATATAGTGCTTATATTTTAGACTCGTTCAATGTGTCCCCTAAACTTTCCTTCCGTTACATAGAATGCCCCTGCGACTAACATCGTTATCCAGTGATGTGGTAGGCCACGTGGCAGGTTGTTATGCTGCCACGTGTAATTTTCGGTCAAAAAAGTCAAAGAAAAATAATTCAAGGGCATCTAAGCAATTTGACCATTTTATTTTATAAATTAAAAAAAAATAAAAAATAATAATAAATAAAAGAAAAAGACCGCGCCGCTCATCTTCTTCCCTGACTCTTCTTTTTCTTATATTAATTTTTTCATTATAAATCTAACTGCGGTGATGAGAGCCTCTCAAGGGAAGGCCGAGGCCAATACTTGTTGTCGACATTTGAAAAAGAGTACGTTGACTCTAAATCTCTCTATTCCATATTATCTCTTTTAGTAGCATTGAATCTCCTTCCTCACATTTCACCAGAAATATAGAAATCTCTCTTTATTTTCTGATCACCGAAAGGAATTTAATTTTCAAAATTCTTTTAAGTTTTATTTTGAGTTCGTAGTGCTAAAATTTGTAGAAAGAAAGTGGAGGTTTTTTTCTCTCTTTTTATCCAAAAGTAAAATGTTTGTCTTTGTTTAAGGTAGCTTATTTTCAGACAGATTTTTTGGATTTTGTTTTCCATATTGGAGAGGGTTGATAAGATTTCATGGAAAATATTATTTTACTGGGTTTATTTATAAGTAAAATACGTTTCAAAGTTTGAGTCTTTCAACTTTTTTTAGGTTGTGGATTGGGAAGTAGTAGAATTGATGTATATATTGTATGAATTAGATGATGATATAAAGATGAAAACGATTAAGGTTTATAATGAAAGAAATAGCCGAAGAAAATGAAAAAGAGAAGGGGAGGAAGATGAAGGAAGAAGAAAAAGATTTTGGGCGTATTTTTTATTTTATAAAATAAAATGGTCAAATTGCTTAAAGTCCTTTTGATTAATTTTTTTTAATAAAAATTCACGTGGTAAAATAGGAGCTTGCCACGTGACCTACCACATTACTAAATAACAACGACGTTAGGCGCGGAGGGCATTCTATGTAACGGAAGAAAAGTTTAGGGGTACATTAAATGCACCCAAAGTTTAAAGACCATATTAAATTTCCTGTCAAAGTACAGGGGGCATTTGTGCCAATGTAGTTGGTTTCAATCACTCCATCTTGGTATGTGATCTCATCATCTTTACCCGGAGCGCTGCCTGAGACAAGGTTCAAGTCGGGAAAAAATGTGGGAGAAAGTAATTTTCATGGTCATATGTTATTTATTACCTTCTTATCCGAACCAAACTCAATGACATCGGAAGGATGGAGACGACTGGAAACATTTGGGGTACCCTAGATCTACTTCCTCCATGGCTGGCACATACAGAATTTGTTTTAGAGCAACCCCGGGAAATTTAAGATATATATATATATATATATATATACACTTTTCTTGTTGCTCATTGACTTACTCGATAAAGGTCCCATGCTCACTCTGCAAATTAACTATGAAGAGCGCATACCTAAGATATATATGTAGGAAAAATAAAAACAAACAAAAATCAACATGAACTGTTCCACAAGGAAACTCTGTTAGCACCAGATTCGAGTTCTTAAACATTCGAAAATCACCTGCTTTGAAGGTATCACTATTGATGTTTCTGAAAATTTATCGCTCTTTTCACTCCTGCAATGACCATTACGCATCGACGGATATAAATTTCTATTATGAAAGGAATAAGGTCATATACAACAAACCTATTATGCGCAAATACATGCCCAATCATGAAAATTATGTTCTCATCCCTACTTAACACAAGTAGTTTGTGAGGCAACTACTCCGTTTCCGACCGGCAACAAGAACCAGTTGCAAAACAGACAAGATAAGAAATATAAGAGCCTATATTGTTTTAATAAATCATCAGACAATATGATGGAATTCACAGATATAGAACTATGATACGCACTCTCCATTAATAGCCCGCTCCAATGCATCATTATCTTCGAACCATGTCAGGAACTGGTCACTTGCCTGAAAATTTGATATGTTTCAAACATTTCCCAGAGCCATTTATGGAGAAGTGGTAGGATGAAAGCAACATACCTTGTCTGAGAGTCTGCAACTCAAGGACCTTCCCTCAAGTTATGAGCTGCAAACATATTGATTCGTTTTTAAAAGGAAGAAGAAATTGGAAACCTTGTCCTAAGATCTTAGACAATTATTTTAGACAGTTCAGTAAATCCCGTTTAGTTCTCTTCCCCGATTTAAAGCTTTCTTTTTGAGCTTTCATATTCGAAAGAGTAAACTCTTCTAATGATGTTCCATAATAAAAAAGCTTGGAAGTCAAGGTACAGATATAACTTATAAGCAGAGAAAACATTCATGTCAAGGTCTAACCTGTTACCACCTAAAACCCAATTGAGCATTAAGGACATTTCCAAGTCGATAAAAAATCTTCCACCAACTGTTCCAGGATGTGGGATCCGAAATTTTGTCAAAAACTGGAAAAAATGTCAGATGCCATGGTGAATTTGCAGTTTTTGCATAACTATTAACTTTAGATCATTACTCACTAAAGATGGATTCTTACAGACAATAGACCTAGCCCTACACCTAGAAAACCCTTATAAGTTGAAGCCATGCTTGCAGCATTCTTGACATTCTGTGGATTATCGCAACTCTGAGCCTTCTAGCTCTCTCATGCCTGTGAATTCAATTAGTCAGCTTTGGGTTGAAGAAAGGCAAAAAAAATCTCCATTGGTTGTACAATAAGTTTTGACCTCCCTTTTCTAATGCTATCATACCTTCTTAAAGAAGATACAACATCAACAGCTGTCCCTGACTCGACACTTCGTTCCATGCCTTGTCAAGTTTCAATGCTAATTGGTAACTATCCTGAAAAGATGAAAGGGGAAAAACGTGTTCATTTGGCATTGGAATCTCTAGGATAACCCGAGATCCTTCTGATTGCTCGGAAAACATAAAAGATATTATTAAACTACACTACCAACGTACTTAGAACATCACTTTCTCTTTGGCAATGTTTAAGTTTGGGGGAAGAAAGAACTCAACACAATGTGTTTTCTTTTTATGACAACACAATGGGTTTTCAAGTCATACCACAATGTGTCACATTATCGCACCAGCCATCGAATATTTTAAGTAGCCTTTCCTTTTTACCTGCAAAAGGATGAAAAACGGAAGCTAAAAATAGTACAAACCAGTTTCAGAATCAACAATCAAATCTCGTAATAAGTTGGGAACATTCAGTGTGAACACTCTTTATCGGTTGAAATTCAAAAGACATGTGTAACAACGGGGAGTCGCCACCAATCTTTTTGTAGAAATATATGTTTTGATATAATAATTGAAAAATGTTTTGGACTAAATTAAAAAGAATTTAAAATATGCTTTTAGTCAAAACAACTTGAAATTATGTTTAAGGTTTTTTAAAAGGCTTTGGAACTTAAAATGCTTTTAAAGTAGCCAAACCAGTGTTTTTCAAGTACCCGTACGGATACGGTCTGGTACTATATCGATACGCCCTAGGATTTCTGCAACAGTAAAATTTCAGTAGCTAAAACCCGTACCGATATGCCTTGCCGTATCGATACATAATGTTTTAAATAACTAACGGCTAGTTCGCGTACCGATACGCCCAACTACCCCAACAATCATTTTCCCAACAGTCTTTTAAATTGCAAGACTGTACCGATACGCTTGTCATGCGTATCGATATGCACCAGTTGGAAGTCTCAACGGCTATTTCCTTTATCGGGACCGTATCGATACGCTAAGCTGCAGAACAGAATTTATGGTGGGAAATAAAGGCTCCAACGGCTCTAATTCAACCCCAACGGTCCTCAACTGCTACAAACTCAATTAGGAGTATAAAAGATACCAGTAAGCATCAAGAGATTGTTAATGCTTCAATTGTCAACAACACTATGATGTCAAATTGTCTTTAGGGCCTAAATTGTATATTTCTTGTATAGACAACACTTGTGAGCTTAATTGTCAAATTTGCTCAAGTGTATAGGTTTTGGGTGAGTGCTTAGAGTTGCAAACACATACCTATTAGAGGGGTTTCTTGTTTTCTTTAAATTTCACTTGTAAGTAAGTGTTTAATTAAGCTAAGGGTAGATAGCTTAATCGTTGTAACGATTTCCTCCTAAGTCGAGAAAAGGGAACGAAATTCTTAGTGAATTTGGGAAATCCTTGGTAGCATTCCAAGGTAGTGGATGTAGGCTTTGGGTTAGAAAGCCGAACCACTCTAAATTCTTTTGTTTAATTCTCAATTTTTGCCACTAACTCAAACACCCAAAAATTCAACTTCTCTACCACTTGGCAATCCCTAACGGTTGAAGGAAATAGAGCCTATCAAGCCCAACAATTGGTATCAGAGATTGACTCAATTGAAGAGGATTAACATCCTATTGAGGCGATCCGTTAAGCTCGAACAACATTTTAAACAACCGGTTCAATGACGCAATCCATCGACAAGCCTCCCTTCTTCGATGAGACCAACTATGTTTATTGGAAGACGAGAATGATGTTCTTTGTCAAATCCAAAGACTACAAGCTTTGAGACATTATTGAGGATGGTACGTTCGTACCATAAAAAAGCAAGGCAGAATGGATTGTCGACGACCGCAAGAAGATGGAACTAAATTGCAAGGCTTTGCACTTCCTCTTTTGTGCACTTAGCCTCAACATCTATGAGAAGATGTCTTCTTGTGAGAGTGCCAAGGAAGTATGAGACAAGCTTGAAGTTACATACGAGGGAACAAACGAAGTAAAGGAGACCAAGATCGGCCTCCTCAACCACGAGTATGAGAACTTCAAGATGGATCCGGAAGAGGACATTGAGAAGATGTTCCATCGATTCTCCACCATCACCAATGGACTAAAAGGCTATGGAGAAGTCATTTCGGAAGAAAAGCTTGTCCGAAAGCTTATCAAATCCCTTCCTGAGTCATGAGACTCGAAAAAGACCGCCATCATCGAAGCCAAAAATCTCAAGACCTTGAAGCTTGATGAACTCATGGGGTCACTTCTTACTCACCAAATCATGAAGAAAGACAAAGAAGAGGAGATGAAGAAGGATGAGATAAGAAAGATAGGGAAGAAGAAGATCGTGGAGCTAGGCATCAACGCGAGTGTCGTTGCTATTAAATCCTCCACATGTCCACATGTAAATTCAAGCGATGAGGAAAGTGAAGATGAAGAGATGGTTCATCTCTTCAAGAAATTCACCCGATTCATGAAGAGCGAGATGGCTAAATCCAAGCACGAATCAAAGAAGAAGATGAAGGATTCCCACAAGTCTAACAAAAAGGGATCATCTTCAAAGAAAGCATATGTGGTGACATGGAGTGATGAAGACTCCACCGATTATGAGGTAGCCCACCTATGCTTCATGGCCCTCATTGAGGGGGAGGTAACTTCTAACTCATCTTATTCAAATTCTTATACTTTTGATGAGTTACAAGAAGCATATGATGAATTGGTTTTCAAATTTAAGGCTTCATTTTCGAAAAACAAGAAATTGAATTCAAAGTTAAAAACCGAAAATGATTTGCTTTCTAAAACCAATTTAGAGTTTGAAGCAAAACTAAAAAAATTTGAACTTAAAATTTCAAGTTTACAAGAATTGCTTCAAACGATTGAAAAATATCATCAAAAGGAGATTGATGATCTTAAGAAGGAAAAAGATTTGATTTCCAATGAACTTAAAAAACAATTTGAGAAAATCAAATTTTTATGTTAGACAATCTAGTGCCCATAGATTTTTTAATGGAAAAGTTTTTAGAAGTATTTGGGTCCCGAAAGGACTAAGTACGTCAACTAAAAAGGATGAAATTGAAAAATGGATTCCTAAGGGGACAAAATTATGTGTCACTAACGTCTATGGATCCAAAGCAATTTGGATACCAAAAATTACTTGATTGTCTTTTTTTAGGTGTGATAGAGAGTGATCAACAAGTCCAAATTTGATGGGGAGCTCCATGCACACAAAGAGAGCACTTGAAGAAGGAAGGCTTCACATCCTCCCTTTGATTCAAGTGTGGTAAAATTTAGTTGAATTCATTTGTCTTTCATTTGCTTTATTTATTTTTAATTCAACTAGATTATCATATGTTGGACTAACATTGTTTGATGCTTTGAGTAAGGGAGATCCAATTTTAAAACTAAAAGTTTTTAATTGTGTCAAAATTTTTAAACCTCCTATGTTATTTTGAGCTTAATGTATTTTAAATTCTTTTTGATATAACAAAAGGGGTAGCAATAGTTTGAAAATTTGATTTTTCAAGTGAATAAGGGGAGCTTTAATTTCCTTTAATTTTTAAAATCTCTTATTCAAAATTTTAAAATACTAAGGGGGAGAATCTCAAACAATTTTTCAAGTTGGTTTTATTATATCAAAAAGGGGGAGATTGTAGAATTATATGTTTTGATATAATAATTGAAAATGTTTTGGACTAAATTGAAGAGAATTTAAAATATGCTTTTAGTCAAAACAACTTGAAATTATGTTTAAGGGTTTTTAAAAGGCTTTGGAATAACTTGAAATGCTTTAAAGTAGCTCAACCAGTGTTTTTCAAGTACCCGTACCGATACGGTCTGGTACTGTATCGATACGCCCTCGGGTTTCAGCTACAGTAAAATTCCAGTAGCTAAAACCCATACCGATATGCCTTGTCGTATCGATATGGAATGTTTTAAATAGCTAACGGCTAGTTCGCCTACCGATATGATTGTACGCGTACCGATACGCCCAACTATCCCCAACGGTCATTTTCCCAACGGTCTTTTAAATTGCAGGAGCATACCGATACACTTGCCACGTGTATCGATACGCACCAGCTGGAAGTCTAAACGGCTATTTTCTTATCAGGACTGTATCGATACGGTTTGAGGAGTATCGATACTTTAAGTTGCAAAACTACATTTATAGTGAGAAATAAAGGCTCCAACGGCTCTAATTCAACCCCAACGGCTACAAACTCAATTAGGAGTATAAAAGGGACCTCCAAGCATCAAGATATGGTTAATGCTTCAATTGTCAACAATACTATGATGTCAAATTGTCTTTAGGGCCTAAATTGTATATTTCTTGTATAGACAACACTTGTGAGCTTAATTGTCAAATTTGGTCAAGTGTATAAGTTTTGGGTGAGTGCTTAGAGTTGCAAACACATACCTATTAGAGGGATTTCTTGTTTGTTTTGAATTTCACTTGTAAGTAAGTGTTTGATTAAGCTAAGGGTAGATAGCTTAATCGTTGTAACAGTTTTCTTCTAAGTCGAGAAAAGGGGACGAAATTCTTAGTAAATTTGGGAAATCCTTGATGGCATTCCAAGGTAGTGGATGTAGGCTTTGGGTTAGAAAGCCGAACCACTATAAATCCTTATGTTTAATTCTCAATTTTTGCCACCAACTTAAACACCCAAAAATCCAACTTCTTCACCAATTGGCAATCCATAACGGTTGAAGGAAATCGAGCCTATCAAGCCCAACACTTTTTTTATTTTTTTAGGTGATATTGGATCACCTGAAACCACGATTATTTTAATAAAACTTGTTTTCTGTCCTTTTTATCAAAACAACGAGTTTTGGTCTGCAAAACTAGAAAATGGGCTTGGGAGTCGGTTACGTGTGAGGAAGGATGAGCACCCCCACAACGCCCAAAAATTGGTACCTAGACGTTACAAATTGTTTTAATGACAAAAATTAAGAATTCGAATTTAATATAAAGATATGATCCCCTAATTTAAAATAATATTTGAGAATGTATGTTTATGAAAGGAAATGTACACTCCAACGCCCGAAGAATAATTTCCGTTAGATTCCCGACTGAAGAGAGTCTATTTTGAAAATTATGGTTTAGAATTGAAAATAATATTTTTTGTAATAGAGACTGTTGGAAAGTGGCACCTCTTACGGTACGAGGTACGTTTTTCACGATAATCCCTAATAAAAAATTTTAATTTAAAATTTAATTAAAAAGCATAAATAAATATATCTTATTGATATACAAAATAAAATATACCAAACATGAATGAAATAAAAAAAACATGCCAACAAATATAAGAACACCTTATATTTCATACAAAGATATTTATTACAAAAACCGACATTAAAATAAATACAAAGATAAGGATAAAAAATTTACCCTACTAGAAGTTCGAAATAAGAACTTCGACCGACCCCTAGCAAGATCTTCGTATCATCTCACCATGACTCCAAAATTGGTTCGAACGAACCTCGGCAGGGCCTTTGATCGAACCAACTGTTCGAACCATCAAAAGGGCACTGCCCCTAAGGTTTGAAAGGGGCACTGCCCCTAAACCTTGCGTCATTTCCATGGCATTTGTTAGCCATTTCTATGACTTTGCCGTGTGTTGCAAAGGCTTCCCTCCACTATTTATAGTGCTTTGGGGGAGGGATGAGTCAATTGGGCATTTGGCGTGGATGCCATGCATACAACATTATCTTTTTTTTACAACATTATCTCTCTCATTTTTTTAATAAATAATATTATTCGAACAAAAATAAACGGTTATAGCCCAGACATAAAATGGGTATTACAGCTGCCCCTTTGCCCATTATTGTGTAACAGGAATAGAATAAAAATAAAAGAATAACCATTTTATGTCTGGTCAGGTTCAAGTTGCTTTCTCTGGCCACCGCTTCTTCTGAGCTTCACTTGATCTGCTCGGTTATTCTTGTAGGCAAAATCTTTAAAATGGGATGATCCGTTGGAGGGGACAAAATGGGCTTGGCTGCTGACGACGCAATACCTTGCGAAAATTTGACCTAGCTGCAACATTGACGAAGAGGCAAGGTCTGTAAAACTTGATCCAGTTGCAACACTGACGAAGAAACGTGATCGAAGGATGAAGTTTCTAATAATTGATCTGAGGAGACATGGTCGAATGATAAAGGCTCTAATCTCAAATTCAGCTGTAACTCTGACGAAGTGGCTCGATCTGGAGAAGAAGGCCTGATCCGCTACAACTCTGACGGAAAGACGAGATATGGAGAAGATTCGGTCCGCTGCAACTCTGATGAAGAGATGAGGAAAAATATCTTCAGCCTATATATCTTTTGAATTTTTTCCAAATGCATAGGGATCAACGGTTTTGATTTACCTTTACCGGTACCCGTTTGCTCCGGGCTAGCTGTAACATTCCTCTAGGTACAGTCAGTTTATACCAATCGTTACATTGGATTTTTCCAAAGGATTTATTTTCCTTTGACCATTCATGAAAATGGATTTTCGATGGACATTTGAAATGTCCATTATCTTAAACTTAACTGTGTTTAAGCACGTTGTGCCGACATTTCTGTCGGACTTGCCAAAATAGCTTTGATCCTCATGAGAGGATGAAATTAAGAAATTCATGTTTTAAGAAAAACTATCCTTAAGAAAGGATGGAATTAAGCAATACCTTTTTTCAGGAAAACGATCCTTATAGAAGGAGGAAATTAAGCTATTCATGTTCTAAGAAAAACTATCCATAAGAAAGGATGAAACTAAGCAAATCCTGTTTTAAGAAAAACTATCCTTAAGAAAGGATGGAATTAAGCAATTCCTTTTGCATTTTTCCCAAATGCACATGGATCAACAGTTTTGAATTGCCTTTACCGGTAGTCGTTTGCTCCGGGCTAGCTGTACCATTCCCTTGGGTACAGTCAGTTTATACTAATTATGACATTGGATTTTTCCAAAGGATTTATTTTCCTTTGATCATTCGTGAAAATGGATTTTCAATGGACATTTGAATTGTCCATTGTCTTAAACTTTACCGTGTTTAAGCACATTGTGCCGACATTTCTATTGGACTTACCAAAAAACAGCTTCGATTCAGCTGCAATTCTGACGAAGGAACAAGATCAAAGGATGAAGGTTCTGATGTTTGATCCAGCTACAACACCGACGAAGAGGCAGGATCAGGAGTTAGTGAATTTGGTCTAGCTACAACACCGATGGGGAGGCAAGACCAGAAATTAGTAACGTTTGACCCATCTACAACACCGATGAAGAGGCAGGGTCTGAAGTTGTTTTGATCCAGCTACAACACTGACGGGGAGGCAGGATCGGGAGTTTGGCATATTTGGTCCAGCTACAACACTGACGAAGAGGCAATACCAGGGTTTGACTGAGCTACGACACCTGAAGAAGAGGCACGGTCTGAAGTTGTTGTGATCTAGCTACAACACTGACGAGGAGGCAGGATCGAGATTTTGAGTTTGGTCCAGCTACAACATCGACGAGGAGGCAAGACCAATATTTGACCGAGCTACAAAATCTGACGAAGAGACACGGTCTAAAGTTGTTTTGATCCATCTACAACACTGATGAGGAGGCAGGATCGGGAGTTTGAGTTTAGTCCAGCTACAACACTGAAGAAGAGGCAAGATCAGAATTTGATCTAGCTGAACCTACTACAGCGAAGCTAGACCTTGAAGATATGATCAACCGAAACTCTGACGTAGCAGCATGATCTGAGATTTGATCTACTACGGACCTTCTGACGTAGCGTGATCTGTGTTTTGATCTACTACGGCCCTAACGACGTAGCGTGATTTGGATTTTGGTCTAGTCGCACCTACTACAGCGAAACTAGTCCTGGAAGATATGACCTGCTGCATGTTCAGAGAGACGAGTTTGTTGTAGTTTTGTTTTGTTGCAATTCAGGGAGACAAATTTGTTATTTGGTGTTCTCATTCTGCTACAAATTTAGGGAGATATGGTTATTCTGACAAAATTTGTTCCATTGCAACTCTAGGGAGACAAACTTGTTGTTGGGTTGATATGTTCTACCATTTGTTGGAGAAACATTATTTCGCCAATCTTGGAGAACTAAAATCTGAAAATTCGGGGTGATCTGCTGCACATCTGGTGGAGAGGCAGAATCTGAAAAAGTTGATCTGATATACCATGTTACAGGTGAGATAGGACCTGCAAAAATTAGAAGGGTGTCAGTCAGAATGAGTTATAAATAAAAAAATTTAAAACTGAGAGGTTTGGGTTGAATTTTATGATTTGGTTGATCCACTCCTTCGTGTCAAGGATATTGGAATTTGTTGAAAACTATATGCTCATTCCTATTTTAGGATGTCAGACCTATAAATTTTGCGTCCTTTATAAAAAAAGATCCAATTATGAAATTTTATTTTCAGAAAAGGATTGAATTAAGAATTTCATATTTTCGAGAAAAACATCCTTATGAAAGAATAGAATTATAAAACTCCTGGTTTGAGAAAAATGTGTCCTTAAAAAGGATGGAATTAAGAAATTTTGAGTTTTGAGAAAAAAGTGTCCTTGAGAAAGGATGGAATTAAGAAATTCTGAGTTTTGAGAAAAAAGTATCCTTAAGAAATGATGGTATTAAGAAATTCCGAGTTTGAGAAAAGGTATCCTTAATAAAGGATTGAATTAAGAAATTTTGAGTTTGAGAAAATGTCCTTAAGAACGGATGTGTTGAGATTTAGGGTGCTCGATTCCTTCAACCGTTCTTGCTCGCCAAGTGTGGGGAAGTTGGATAATTGGGTGTTTTAGTGGGAGGTGAAAAATTGGCAATTTGACACAAGGATTTATAGTGGTTCAACCTTCTAACCAAGGTCTACATCCACTACCTTAGCTCCCCACTAAGGATTTCCAACAAATTCACTAAGAATTTCGTCCCCTTTTCTCGGATTAAGAGGAAACCGTTACAACCCTCAAAGCTTTCTACCCAAAGCTTGAAGGAACACTCTTTTTACAAAGAAAGACTTAGCAAACTAGAAATCCCTCTAAAAGGTGTTTGTTTGCAATTCTAAGCACTCACCCAAAACCTAAACACTTGAGCAAATTTAACAATGTAAGCTCACAAGTGTTGTCTAAGCAAGAAATGTACAATTAAAGCTCTAGACAAATTTTGACATCATAATGTTGTAACAATTGAAGCATTAACCATTACAAGATGCTTGGAGGTCCCTTTTATACTCCCAATTGAGTTTTTAGCCGTTGGGATTGAATTGGAGCCGTTGGAGCCTTTATTTCCCACCATAAATGCAGTTCTGCAGCTTGGCGTATCAATACTCGTCCAACAGTATCGATACGGTCTCAATGAGGAAAGAGTCGTTGGGCTTCTTCAGCTGATGCGTATCGATACGCTTACCTAGCGTATCGATACGGTCCTGCAAATTCAAATGACCGTTGGGAAATGACCGTTGGGGTAGTTAGGCGTATCGGTACGCGACTAGCCGTTTGGGCTATTTCAAAGCACACCGTATCGATACGGCTAAGCGTATCGATACGGGTTTTGGCTACTGGAAAATCTGGTGGCTTGAAACCCTAAAGCGTATCGGTACGGTCCTATACCGTATTGGTACGGGTACATAAAAATGCTGGTTTTGACCACTTTAAAAGTACTTTAAACCCATTCCAAAGCCTTTAAAAACCCTTAAACATATTTTCAAGTTGTTTTTGATTAAAAACACATTTTAAATTCTTTTCAATTTAGTCCAAAACATTTTTCAAATATTATATCAAAACCTTAGTTCTACAATCTCCCCCTTTTTGATATAATAAAACCAACTTGAAAAATTGTTTGAGATTATCCCCCTTTAACTTTAAAATTGTGAATAAGAGATTAAAGATATGAAATCAAATAAAGATCCCCCTTATTCATTTGAAAATTCAATTTTTTCAAACCAATTTCTCCCTTTTTGTTATATCAAAAAGAATTAAATAACATCAAGCTCAAAATAACATAGGAGGCAAAAAAAATTGACACACTTAAAATTTTTGGTTTAAAATTGGCTCCCCCTTACTCAAAGCATCATAAGAATGTTAGTTCAACATATATGATTATCTAGTAGACATAAATGAAAATAAATCAAATAAACACAAAAGCAACTAGATTTTACCACACTTGAACTCAAGGGAGGATGTGAAGCCTTCCTTCTTCAAGTGTTCTTCCTTTGTGTGCATGGAGCTCCCCCTCAATTTTTGACTTGTTGATCACTCTCCATCACACCTAGCAAAAGACAATCAAGTAATTTTTGGTATCCAAATTGCTTTGGATCCATAGACATTAGTGGCACAAAATTTAGTCCCCTTAGGAATCCATTTTTCAATTTCATTCTTTTTAGTTGAAGTGGTTAGTCCTTTTGGGACCCAAACACTTCTAAAACATTTTCCATTCACAAATCTAGGGGCACTAGATTGTCTTACATAAAAGTTTGATTTTCCAAAACTATTTTTCTTTTCAAGTTCATTGGAAATCAAATATTTTTCTTTTTGAACTTTAAGAAGCAAATTTTGTAAATCAAAACATTTTTGTTCAAAATCTTTCAACTTTGCTTCAAGTTCAAGATTTGTTTTGGAAAGCAAATCATTTTCAATTTTTATTTTTGAAATCAATTTTTTGTTCTTGGAAAATGATGCCTTGAATTCCAAAAGCAAATCATCATAGGCATCTTGTAACTCATCAAATGTATAAGAATTTGAAATAGATGAGTTAGAAGTTACCTCCCCCTCATTGAGGGCCATCAAGCATAGGTGGGCTACTTCATCATCGGTGGAGTCTTCATCACTCCATGTGGCCACATATGCTTGTTTTGAAGATGATCCCTTCTTTTTGGATTTGTGGGAGTCCTTCATCTTCTTCACCGATTCATGCTTGGATTTTTCCATTTTGCTCTTCATGAACCGGGCAAATGTATTGAAGAGATAGGCCATCTCTTCATCTTCACTTTCCTCCTCACATGATGGCATGTGGAGGATTTGAGAGCTACGACACTTGCATTGATGCCTAGCTCTATGATCTTCTTCTTCCCATTGCTCTAATCTCTTCCTTCTTCTTCTCCTCTTCTTTGTTTTTCTTCATTATTTGATGAGTGAGAAGTGACCCCATGAGTTCATCAAGCTTCAAGGTTTTGAGATTCTTGGCTTCGATGATGGCGGTCCTCTTTGAGTCCCATGACTCGGGAAGGGAATAGATGAGCTTTCGGACAAGCTTCTCTTCCGGGATGGCTTCTCCATAACCTTTAAGACCATTGGTGATAGTGGAGAACCTATCAAACATCTTCTCGATGTTCTCTTCCGGATCCATCTTGAAGTTCTCATACTCTAAGGTTAGGAGCCCAATCTTGGTCTCCTTGACTTTATCGGTTCCCTCGTATGTGACTTCAAGCTTGTCCCATACCTCCTTGGCACTCTCACAAGAAGACATCTTCTCATAGATGGTTGGGCCAAATGCAAAAAAGAGCATGTGCAAGGCTTTGCAATTAAGCTCCATCTTCTTGCGATCGTCGGCACTCCATTCCGCTTTGCTTCCTTGAGGCACGAACGGACCATCTTCAACTATGTCCCATAGCTTGTAATCTATTGACTTCAAGAAGAATTTCATTTTTGTCTTCCAATGGGCATAGTGATTTCCGTCGAAGAAAGGCGGTTTGTCGATGGATTGCGCCATTTGAGCCGGTTGGTGAAATTTCGATCGAGCTTGCCGGATCTACTCAATAGGATGTGAATCCCTTTCGATTGAGCCAAGCTCTGATACCAATTGTTGAGATTTAGGGTGCTCGATTCCTTCAACCGTTCTTGCTCGCCAAGTGTGGAGAAGTTGGATAATTGGGTGTTTTAGTGGGAGTTGAAAAATTGGCAATTTGACACAAGGATTTATAGTGGTTCAACCTTCTAACCAAGGTCTACATCCACTACCTTAGCTCCCCACTAAGGATTTCCAACAAATTCACTAAGAATTTCGTCCCCTTTTCTCGGATTAGGAGGAAACCGTTACAACCCTCAAAGCTTTCTACCCAAAGCTTGAAGGAACACTCTCTTTACAAAGAAAGACTTAGCAAACTAGAAATCCCTCTAAAAGGTGTTTGTTTGCAATTCTAAGCACTCACCCAAAACCTAAACACTTGAGCAAATTTAACAATGTAAGCTCGCAAGTGTTGTCTAAGCAAGAAATGTACAATTAAAGCTCTAGACAAATTTTGACATCATAATGTTGTAACAATTGAAGCATTAACCATTACAAGATGCTTGGAGGTCCCTTTTATACTCCCAATTGAGTTTGTAGCCGTTACTAGCCGTTGGGATTGAATTGGAGCCGTTGGAGCCTTTATTTCCCACCATAAATGCAGTTCTGCAGCTTGGCATATCGATACTCGTCCAACCGTATCGATACGGTCTCAATGAGGAAAGAGCTGTTGGACTTCTTCAGCTGATGCGTATCGATACGCTTGCCTAGCGTATCGGTACGGTCCTGCAAATTCAAATGACCGTTGGGAAATGACCGTTGGGGTAGTTAGGCGTATCGGTACGCGATACAACCGTATCGGTACGCGACTAGCCGTTTGGGCTATTTCAAAGCACACCGTATCGATACGGCTAAGCGTATCGGTACGGGTTTTGGTTACTGGAAAATCTGGTGGCTTGAAACCCTAAAGCGTATCTATACGGTCCTATACCGTATCGGTACGGGTACATAAAAATGCTGGTTTTGACCACTTTAAAAGTACTTTAAACCCATTTCAAAGCCTTTAAAAACCCTTAAACATATTTTCAAGTTGTTTTTGATTAAAAACACATTTTAAATTCTTTTCAATTTAGTCCAAAACATTTTTCAAATATTATATCAAAACCTTAGTTCTACAGGATGAAATTAAGAAATTCCAGTTTGAGAAAATGTCCTTAAGGAAGGACAGAGTTAAGAAACTCCTATTTTTGAAGAAAATGTCCTTAAGAAAGGACAAAGTTAAGAAACTCATGCTTTGAGAAAATGTCCTTAAGAAAGGTCGGAGTTAAGAAACTCATGTTTTGAGAAAATGTATCCTTAGTTTCGGGATTAAGAAAGGATGGAATTAAGAAATTCCTATTTTCGGGAAAAACTATCCTTAAGAAAGGATGAGTTTTAGAAAATTTCATTGAACAACGAGTGCAAAATTATTTTCTAGTAATGTATTTACGAAAATTGTAACCCTCTCGTCCCGGTCCGGACGCTTGACCGGTCTGAGTGGGCCACACGGGGAAAACCAAAGCGAAACCCGTTAAGGTTCCACCTCGGTTAGCAACCCTAAAAATTTCTTTTAATTTAATCTTCTCTAGAGGCACATTTAAATCCTATGTGATCACGACAGTGGAAAGATTCGAGAAGGACATGCAACTGGACACAAAATAGCAAGTAAACGATCCAAATTTAACTTATTAGGAAGGCCGTTTCGAAACACCATTAAGGTGTATCGAAACACCTTGACTTGGTCAACAGCCCCAAGTCCACACGAGAAGGCCGTATCGGAACGGAGGTCAACCGTTCCGAAACACCCTCAACGGTCAACTTCTCGTGGTCAACGAGATATTGACCGTTCCGAAACCCTTAGACCCGTTTCGAAACGCCTTCATATCGGCAATTTCTCAAATTTCTAGTAGCCAAAGTGTTCCGAAACTCTATCGGAACAGGGGCTCACAGTGGCCAAACCGTACCGAAACGCGTTCCGATACGGGGTCCTTGAAGCCTTACCCGTTCCGAAACGGCCCAGCCCGTTTCGAAACAATGGCTGTCTGCAACCTTCGAAGACCAACTTTAAGCATTTCTTAACAACTCTAAAGGCCCTAAACGACTCCAAGAAGCATACACAACATACAAATACACTCTAGAGGCATGCACCCTATTGCAAACACACTTAAAACACATAAGATTGCAAGATAAGACCTCCATTCACAAGATCATTCAAGGCATTAAAGATAGCATGCTTAGGCAAACATACATAAGCACATCCACAAAAGGCACAAGACCAACATACACATAAGCATTCAAGACATGCAACATAAACAAGGTTTACAATCCAAACGAAGCATCCAAAGGCCAAACCAACATCAACATACAACAAGCATTCAATTCTACAACACCTATCCCATTGCTTGACTATTACAATCCACAATTTAAAGATTATACTTGAGCTAACCTAAAGCAACACTTGGAGAACTTTCCTTGCCTTTGCCACCCACAAGCTACTGATCTGCATTGTCGAACAAAAAAGAACGTAAGTATAAAAGCTAAGTGAGGGTAAGCTCATAAAACAAACCTTCGACAATGCAGGGTCCAAGCACGAGCAAGAAATAAAATAGAATGCATGATCTTACCTCCAATCCTCAAGAGCCAAAATAAAAGATGATGCATGAACATATTATCAAAATCATGTCATACTCAACAAGTCCATGACCACAACATATAGAAACACATATAACCAACATATGAGCATCATAATCCACAATCCGTATTGGCACCTAGCTATGACTTGAATACGCGGATAACCGTTGGAACTCACATCGAACAACACAACCATTACCTGACGGTGGGATTACACTCATCATCGTTCACGCGGAGAGATTCCACTCATCCTCACGCCTCATTTCATGCGGAGGGGATTCCACTCATCCTCACGCCCGTCGATGGGATTCCACTCATCACCGACATATATATATATATATAAGAACATTTTCGGGTGAACCCGTACTCCATCTTGATGACTACCATCATCAAGACCACGCGCGCATTTGACTCACGTGTGCACACTAAACATTCTAATGATCGATCATTTGTACCCAAGCATACTAGTGCCTATTCTACACAATTCATTAACCTTTCACAATATCATTTCATAACAACTTCCGTGCTTAGCACATACTCACCATGACTTACCGTCATGCACAAACCACATTTCCATGCCTAGCATGTACTCACCATGATCCTCGGATCATACAATCACCTCATAATATCATTTCACATGTCAACACTACATGTATATCATTAATACAATATCACAACATATTTCAAACATATGTATATCTTCATCATGTTTATCATCAACATACATATAACAATGCATTAAGCCATGCCTCAACACACATATATCAATGCATCAAACCATGCCTCAACATACATGTATAACAACATATACATAGCCACCATAAACACAATTAAACAAGAGGCATAAATCCACACTTTAAAGATCAACCAAGGTCTCTAACTAAAGCTTGGGATTAGGCTACCACTTTAATCCCAACTCTAGGTGGGTCCACCAATCCCAACCTAGTCCACATGCTTGAACCAATTGCTCAAAACCATTTAAAACATTTTAACCACTCACCGACCACTCCATTAGCACAAGCCGACTAGCCTACCAAGCATCCAAATTCCGGATTCGAGCCCGAAGCTTCTCCATTGTCTTCTCTTGCTTCTAACCATTCAAAAACAATACATTAGCCCCAAAATCAATCACAACCCCAAGGTTTAACGCCAACACACAAATCTACTACAATTCTCACGATTTAAAGCCAAGTTCTTTCTTCAAATTCCTATTTTCGTGCATCCACAAAGACTCATCAAAAATCAGCAATGTAGTCATCCAAAGTACTCTTAAACATGTTCAAAACACTACCCAACCATAGTATAACCATCAGCCCTTCATTTTCCCACATAGACACCTTTAAAACTCCCATTTTCCACTTCCAAAAATCACTTACTGCAGTAGCTACGGGAATCCATTCAAACCAACACCATAACTACTCAAAAATCATCAAATAACATCTAAAGAAACCTACCCAATGTTACTATAACATCAGCCCATCAATTTCTCACAATACCATCCCAAAAACACAAATTTTGACACTTTAAATATACCCCTAAAAACCCATTTCGGGATTCACCATGAAACCTTGCAAAAATCGGATATGTTGGACCTTATAGGTAGTAAACAACTCTCATAACATTAATAAATCAAAAGCATTAGTTAAAGCTAACAAAGATAGCATTTTTGACTCAAAATCCCAAAACCCTAAAATGCGAACTAGTGAGCTTTAATGAAAACAAATTACATGGGGAGAAAGAGGAAGATGATGGTAATAAGAAAATGTATTTACCTTTGAAAAGCCCTAAAAACAAGTAAGATTGGTGATGGAATAGTGATGGGAGATGGGGAGGAGAAACTCACATTCAAAAATGGGGAGGAAGAAGATGGGTGTGATTTTTGGGTATTTGAAATAAAATGAAAATGGGTTTTATTTTACAAGACCAAGAAATGAAAACTTTGCCATTAATGAGATGGCCATCTTCAAATTCTAAAATCCATGGAATTTGATTTCCAAAACAATTTAAATCCAACATAATTGTTTGCTTCGAATATATGAAGCCCAAAATAATATTTTATTATTTTAATTATAAAACCGAAGCAAGGTTGGTCCACCAGGCCTAATCGAATTTCAAGCTGTGAGTGAAGGAGTCAAGTGTTTCCTTAACTCAAGTTGGAAGGAAAACATGAGGCTTATTGTGGAGTCGGACTGCAGGATGGTTGTCGACTGGCTTAATGGGGCAGCTGATCCACCGCCATATATATCCTCTCAAGTAGGAACTTTGAAGGGCCTCTTAACAGATTGGGGATGGATAATTTGATGGATCCCGAGAGCAGGGAATTCTGCAGCGGATCAGTTAGCAAAAGAGGGTATAGGGTGAGAGAGCTACCTGATGGGCAGGAGGTTTAATTGTTTCTTATAATGTTTTAGGGTTTTAATTGAATGTAACAGGTTCCTAATTATTAATAAAATAAGGGCACTTTTTTCCCCTAATAGGTTTAGTAGGGGTTTTTAACGAGGCCCGTCTATTTATCAAAAAAAAAATTATTTTCACCCGACCGCCAAACCCGGGTGTTACAAAAATGGTGTGCATGTTTTCGTGGTGATGCAAAGATCCTTAGTTTGTTCTTCTAATTTTTGTTCAAAATTTGCCCCAGCAAAAGTTTACCCCCCAAGCTTCATTATTCTCATTTTTTTCGAAATTTTAAAATTTTGAGCTAAACAACTCTGATGTCATCTTCTTTCTTCTTCTCAAGGGAAATCGACTTGTGACACCACCGTGTAACATCCCAGTTTAGGGTCTAGAAGATCCAGTGAAGTTTCGAGGTTTGAAAGACCGATGTTAGGAGTTGTGAGTGAGTTCAGGGAAAGTAGTTCTCGGAGGTTTGGAAATATATGAAATAAATCTCTAAAATCTTTAATAAATATGTTTAAGGTTTTGGTAAAAACAATTTTGGAAAAATGTTTTCCGAACCATGGCATTTTGGTTTAGTGACCAAATTGTAAATTTTGCAAAATTTGTTTTAGTGACCATTTTATAAAAGAGTCAAAACATTGAATCTTTAAGGAGATAAATTGGTTGGGCCAATATGGTTATTATCCCCTTTATTTTTACTATTCAAATATTTTAAAATAGATTTTATGATTAAATTAAAATAAGGTTTTATCTATTTTCTCATTTTACGTCAAAATCCATTTTCAAGCTTTCTCATCTTCTCTCTTCAGCCAAACAAACTTTGAGCTTGATTTTCTCAAGGTAAAAATGTTTTCTTATTAATCTAATATTGCTAAATGGTTCTCCTACTTTGATTTCCTAAAATCCAAGCCTATTTCATTGTTTTTCTCAAGGAATTTTGCCAAACAAGGGGAAATAGCTAGCATTGGGGGTGAGCAACGAGATTTTCCTCTAATGTAAGGTTCTTTAATGAAATTATCATGTTTTGATTCTTTTAAATGCTAAGTTTTGTTTCCTTGTTTTAATCCTAATGAAATTTGGCTAAAATTGATGAAAATGAGCTTTTGTTAAGATTTTAGAGTAGGATATGTTATTGCTGGGTTTGATGATGATATTACCTTTGTTTTGATGTGGTGTTTGAGTTGAGATGTTGGGTGAATGATGGGAATCCCGAATTTGGGTTGGGTGTTGAATTTTGAAGTATGAAAAGTGAGTTTTTGGGTGGATTTTGAGGTGAATCGATAGCTGGTGTTAATCTGATGTTGGGTTGATGTTTTTAGATGTTTATCTATGTGTTTTGATGTTATCTAATGCTGGGTTTTGCTGGAGATTGTCCGAATTGGATTTTTTGATGTTTACGACTTGTATCAGAAATATTCGATATGTGTTTTGATTGAGTATTTGAATCTCTGCTTTCCAGCAAGTTAGAGTGTTGAAAATATCTCTAAATCCTCTATTTTGGGTTGGTTATAGGCAGGGATTGAAGATCTCGATTTGTTGAACTCAATCGTGGGCGAACCAGAAAGCTAGATAAGGTTTCGGCTTGATTTTGGTAATCGCTGGTGAGTGGAAATGATTTTAATGTTTTATCAAGGTTAAAGAAGTGTTTTAAGGGTTTGGGTTGAGCCGTTAGGACAATCCAAGCTCAAGAGTAAGTTTTGTGTTGTTTTGGCTTTTTCACCATTTTACATTTGATCTTGTTTGATCATGAGCATACTTTTCTAAATGATGTTTATCTTGTTGCTATGCATTAAATGCATGATGTTTTGTACCATGTTAATGTCATGTGTTTTATTAAGATGTTGGTTGAGTTCATGTTATGCTTGAGCTTGTGGTTATGTCTTTTGGGATGTGTTTATCCCCGCTGAAAATTCAGTGGTTTGCGATGTTGCGATGAGTATATTGACACATGGGTTATATTGGATAGATTGATTGATCAATAGGATGTGAAGTGCACTATAATTATAAAATTCGCGCGTAAGAAATTCTTCGGTTTCACAATAGGGGTTGTGCTATTGTGATGCGAATGGTAGGGGTTGTGCTATCACCAACGGGCAATGCGGGTAGTGGCATCCCGACTGAAGTGTGTTTTTGGTGAGGGTTGTTTCACCATGTGACTTGATGGGGGGTTGTGCCATCAAGGTGTCCGCTTATCCGAGCAACGTGTCAATGATGTTGGTATACTCATTTGCTATGGTTTCGTATGAGCTTGGTAAACTCATATGGTTATGTATTTGTGCTTGAAGCATGTGAAATATTTATGGAGTCGGTAGGCTTGGTTTGCACATATGGTTTATATATGGTTTATGCATGGTTGATGCATGTTTAGTGCCTATGGCATGTGTTGTTGCATTTGCTTAAACTTGTTTCAAGTTAGCATGTTGAAAAGGAAATGGTTTCGGAAATGATTTGTGAAAGTGATCTCAAGAAATGGTTTTGGTTTCTTAAATGATGATTGTTTTAAAACTACATTGTTGTAGTTGGTTTTGAGCTTCGCTCAATAAGCTTTATAGCTTACGCTCTCTTTTCCAACAATGCAGATCCGTAGATCATTTGGAAGGCAACGGTGCAAGGGAGGTGATCCAAGTGTCCACATCTAGCTCAAATATGACTTTGCTTAGATAATAGTGTGTGTGGCAATGAGGGTGAACCTTGTCTTTGTTGTTAAGGGTGTTTGTAAACTCATTGTGTTAAGAGCATGTTGGATGCCCTTGTTGGCTTGTTTATACCTTGTTTATATTTGGTGGATCTTGAAGTATTTCCTTTTTAATCGTATGTTGAACATGCTTTTGTTTCTCTTGATCTTGGTCATGTGTAATGGCTGGTTGTGGTGAATGCATGATGGTCTTGATGTTTCTTTGGTGTATGTGAGGATTGGAACCAAAGAAAACAACCTTGGAGATGCTTGTGCTACAGTTTTGCTGTTACTGGAGCAGGGCGTTTCGAAACGGGCACGAACGTTTCGGAACGACCCTTATTATAGCCTTGGCGTTCCGGAACACATATCGAAACGGGCTAAGCAGGGCCGGAACGGGTCCAAGACGTTTTGAAATGTTTGCTCACTGTGAAGCTCTGTTTCGATACGACCTTAATGCGTTCCGAAACGGGGGTCGTTGGAAGTTGGTTAAAGACATCTTTAAAGTTATTTTCTTGCGTTTTGGTTCTAGTTCGTGGTGTTTTCAATTGCGGATGATTTTGTGCATGTTTTATGTTGCATTTTATCATGGAAGCATGAAATGGGTTTAATTATGTAAAGATCGCCTTAATTGCATCATAGGTCCCTATATTATGCTAGTTTTGCATTTTGGTCCCTAGTTGCTCTTTTGTTCGAATCGATGCTCGTTTTGTTGTTCTTTCTTCCGTTGTGCGTTCTTAAACATAAGGTTAATTCGAGCATCTTGAAAAGATATTAATCAACGCGTTTAGGGTTGCTAGTTGGAGGGAAATCTTTAGATTTTTCTTCGATTAGTCCTGTGTGACCTACTCGATACGGTCTGGTGGCTAGGCCGGGTCGAGGGGATTACACCACCGCCTGAGATGTAGAATCTGGATTAAATTGGCCTACTACCATTGACGGAGGTGAGATCAGGAAAAGTTGATTCTGTTACTTCATGGTAGGGAATCATGACCCTGAAAATGAAACATTAGTTAGTAATCTGTTCGGAAAATTTTATTGTTTTTACCTAGATGTTCAAGCATGTTGCGTATTCGGCCTCCTTCGGGGCTAAAGGTTCGTCATCATGTTGTTGCCCCCACAGTTGAGGTCTTCGGTCTCTTTCCTGGACCTGTTATACGTTTAAGACAAAAATATGTTATGGATATACCTAACTTTGTGCTTAATGGATGTGTCTAGCCTAAATGCATGACGACTTAATGCATGTACAATGCATATAGATAGTGCATGATGATGGATATGTAAATGAGATTCTGTTTTGCCCCTCAAAGGGATGCCCCTGACTCTCTGCTAGTCAGATTTTTGCTTCTAATTAAGTACTGCTCAGTGCCTTGTATGTGAGGATGCCCCAACTTCCCTTGGGTTCGATCATTTTTTGAATTACCTTCTCGAGTGAATGCCTCAACATTTTGTCTAAGACTCTTGAAGCGAAAATGAAGCTCGAAGTATGATTTTGCCTTTTCCCGAAGGGCTTTCGCTGTTCTTGTGAACGTATTATTTTGCCCCAGGTCGGGTCTATAAATTTGTTGTGGGTTCATGTCAGCTCATTATTTTCGGCTTTGGCGAAGTTCTACAGACAATAATTGATGTAGTCGTTTAGGGTGCAAAAGTCTGACTTGGCATCGGAGGCTCGCTTCCTGAGCTCGTCGAGGAATGCTCTTAGATTGGGGACTTGTAGAGGCATGGTGTTTGTATGAGCATCGAGGTTATTTGAAAATGCCCTTGGACCGGGCTCTTGCATGATGTGACTTTGTTTTATTAGATATTTGCTGGCATGAGGCATCCCTGGGACTAATTTTAAAATTTTTAAATGCATGCATGTAAATGCAAGATACATGTCCTAGATGTGAAGGTACTAATTCAAAAATATAATGTATGAATGTAAATGAAAGGTGCATGTCTTAGATGAGAAGGCACTGACTCAAAAATGGTCCTTATGGCTCAATTTTTAAATTTATGGGATTTATTTGCAACTTTTGAATGTTACATTGATATCTAGGGTACTAGATTTCCTCCCGATGACGGATTTGTTCAAATTGAGAATCAGTTGTGAATCAATACTTCATGCTAGTGAAATGCAAAAATTAAAACATTGTAATAGTGTCATGTAATTAATATGAAATGAATGTCTTAATACAGTATGATCACAAAGGGACGCATGTCCCAGAAGCGATTCACCATCCTACATGGAGGGGGTACCTCACGAAGGAGTAGTTTTTTGCTCCTACTTAGAAAGGACGGAGCTCGGGTTCAGAGCTCATGATATAAAAAACTTTAAAAAATATTTTATGAAAATTTTGTAGAAAATTTTAGAAAAATACAAGGATCGCAAAAATTAAATTAAACTGAATTTATATTTTCTACTCATTAAAATAAAAAATAACCGACTTGTGGCTTGACTCTCAGAAAAAAGGTCCTCAGCGGAGTCCCAAGCTATAATAACGGGAGAGTCGCCACCAATCTTTTTTATTTTGTTTAGGTGAGATTGGATCACCTGAAAACCCGGTTATTTTAATAAAATTTGTTTTCTGTCGTTTTTATCAAAACAACGAGTTTTGGTCTGCAAAACCAGAAAACGAGCTCGGGAATCGGTTACGTGTGGGGAAGGATGAGCACCCCCACAACGCCTAAAAATTAGTACCTAGTCGGTTACAAATTGTTCTAATGACGAAAATTAAGAATTCGAATTTAATTTAATTTAATGAAATGATCCCCTAATTTAAAATAATATTTGAGAATGTATGTTTATGGAAGGAAATGTACAGTCCAACGCCCGGAGCATAATTTCTGTTAAATTCCCGACTAAAGGAGTCTATTTTGAAAATTGTGGTTTAGAATTAAAAATAATATATTTTTTTGTAATAGAAACTGATGGAAAGCGGCACCCCTTACTGTACGAGGTATGTTTTTCACGATAATCCCTAATACAAGATTTTAATTTAAAATTTAATTAAAAACATAAATAAATATATCTTATTGATATACAAAATAAAATATACCAAACATGAATGAAATAAAAAAACATGCCAACAAATATAAGAACACCTTATATTTCATACAAAGATATTTATTACAAAAAACCGACATTAAAATAAATACAGAAATAAGGATAAAAATTTTACCCTACTAGAAGTTCGAAATAAGAACTTCGACCGACCCCTAGCAAGATCTCTGTATCATATCGCTGTGACTCAAAAATTGATTCGAACGAACCTCGGCAGGACCTCCGATCAAACCAACTGTTCGAACCATCAAAAGGGCATTGCAAGGCATCCACGCATTACAACATTATCTTTTTTTTACAACATTATCTCTCTTTTTTTAATAAATAATATTATTTGAACAAAAATAAACAGTTATAACCCGGACATAAAATGGGTATTACAATACTCATTTGAAACAAACCCCGAAAGAAAAACTTTCTTCACAACTGAAGCCTCTTTCAAAGTTGTTGGCTTACACACCACCAGGTGGTTCCTCGTGAAATGCATGCCACTGCATCTTTCCAGCTCCGACGTCTGTGGAAACAAAGTACTGCTTGTGTTCCAAAAATATACGGTACCTTCACGGGTGAAATTTCAACATAAGCAACTACCCCAATGCATTCTAAAGATATTATGCAAAGCAAAATGTAAAGTCCTTAAATCAATCATATTATGCAAAACAAAATGGAACATACCCAACTGATTCAATATCAGCAGGCACAAAGTCTGCAATACCAGTATAGCAAGTGTAGCCTGAGTAAACAGCATCCGTTAGCCTCCTCACCTGAAAAGAAATTCCCAAAGTAAGATATCACTTCCTTGACTTCAACATTTCAAGGTTAAACAACTAGTGAAAACCTCATGTTGCATTTAGATCTTTATTTGGTTTGATTATGGCAAACCGAATGAAAAGAATGCATGTTGTTGACCGAAGTTTACACTGCAGAGTTAAGGATTAGAATGCATGTTGTTGACCGAAGTTTACACTGCAGAGTTAAGGATTAGTTTCTAATTCTGTTTTCTGTTGGTACCAAGGGGCCAAAGAGTCCATTCTCTTTGCAGTAAGCTCATGTTTCCCTATACCCGAGTTTTCTTAATACGATTCAATTTTAGCGATTGTTTCAGCAACTGGTTCAACTTCAAAACAGTTAAGCGAAAAAGTTGATAATAAATTTTGCAGGGACATATTGTCAAATCAAGCTTAAGACCAGGTTGCTAACAGTCTACCATCTAAACATACATATATATTTCGATTAAATAAAATTGCACTTTCGACCGTATTCCATCAGCTCCAACTAGAACATCACCTTCATAACGCTTTCCATTTTCCAGAACAACAGTGACCTCAACTTTTAAATCACAATATTACAAAAAAGAATCATCAGTAAAACCAGTTTGCTTAACACTAAAAGAAAACAATAAATATAACATTCCATGCTTTCCTTCAGCTACAATTGATTGTTAAGGATTAAGTTATGAGCAATTCATATTACCTTATTTCCATCATCTTCAAAATCAACAACATTACTCTGATTAAAAATTATGTCTTCGCAGACCGCACGAGCCAGGATCTCTTGCAAAGTCATCCTACTAATAACTCTTGTAACTCGAAGCTCCCTTTCTGCAGCAGGAGTGAATGTATCAAACTTGATATACATGTTTAAGCCATGCATCATTAAGTGTGATTGCATTTAGGCAGACAAAAACAACAACAACAACAACATTTCACTAAAATTTCCTTATTATTGAGGTTTTTCAACAGTGTTTCTCCTAGTAATTTTCTACTTCCTGGGTTCTAATATCTGAATAGTTTTAACAGTTGCAGGAAAAGAAAAAACTTAGAGCAAGCAAGCATCATTAACAACTCACCAAATTCCGGAAACCCCATCAACCAATCCATTGATTCTGTCTCCAGTGATGCAACCAGCCTTCATAATTTCCTCAGCAACATCCATATCAATAGCCTCCAAAGCAGCCAATGCATTGCTTTGAATCTGAATTCAGAATTGGACCCCTATATTTCCCCTCGCCTCTTATAGCACTCAAATCCTTCTCAAACACCATCACGTCAAAACCCTTCCTTTTTGCAGCCAATGCAGAAACCAACCCCCCCAATACCACCCCCAGCAACCAATATCCTCAGCTTCTTCTTCTTCTTCTCCGGTTGATTTCCAACAAATTCCTTCTTCTTAGTAGACTTTGAAACACTCTGGGTACCATCTGCCACCGTAGCTTTAGCTTGTAAAAGTCCCTTGTTTTGCTTCTAAAATGGTGATTACAGTGTAAACAAGGCGAGGATTCTATTGAAACATACTTAGAGATGGACACTGGAAATTGGGTTCCTGTGGCTGTGAAAACAATTGACGAATGAAAAAAACCTGCAACCATTACGGAAAAGGAAAGAACCTTCCTTTTTTTCACCTTACAAGGTCTTGTTGGTTTAATTAAACAAAAATCAACAAACTTTAGTTTTCCGTTATATTAAAGGAAAACAATTTCTGGATTGGGATGATTAGAAAGACAGTAAAATGAACAGATTTACAAATCGGAAAACTGGACAAGTGCTCCACATGTTATTTTGTTAAATTATATTCTCACTTCAAAACCTTTTTTAGTGGAGGTGAGAAATAATGTTGAAGAAAATTTAGGAATTTGGGTCAAATGAACAAAGAATATTCTGGGAATTATGGCAAAATTTACAAAGAATCTTAAAATTATATTGTGGGGTGATTTTATTGAAAGTTGAAACCGAATCATGTTAGCAGTTATCGATGACCATCAAATTTGCTAATCTGTCCATGATTTTGGTTCCAACTTGGAAGACGTCTGCACATCTCTTTTTTAGTGGAGTCATTTGATCTAAAAAAATTTGTTACATTTAACAATTAATGTTGGTATGGGGTGAATTGATTGAACTTTGAAGCATAAGGACTTAGGGTCAATTTGGCATTGCTTTTGAGAAATGCTTTTAAAAGTATTATCAGAAAATAATTTTTTAAATGATTTTGAAAAGTTAGTTGTAAAATTTTAGTGTTTGACATTGTTGTTAAAAAATACTTTTGAATGGATAAAATGTCTATTTTAGACATGTGTAAAGTAAAAATAAATGAACGTAAGGTCAGATGTTCGAATATATTTCAGGTTTACTATTAATATTTTAATATTTAGTATATTAAATAAAATAAAGTACAATATTAATTAATTTATTACATTTTGTATATTTAGTATATTAATTAATATTTACTATTAATATTATTTGAGAATATTATCAACAATCATTTGGTCTAGTGAGATGAGACATTAGTTCCCTTAAGCAAAGTTAGAAGTTTGAATCTTGGAGTTTTCTAGCATGCGGCCGCCTAATATACGGCTAATATACGGCGTTACCGGAAACATGATAAGCGTTACCGGAAACATGATAAGGCGTTACCGGAAACATGATAAGGTATGGATACTTTCGAAAAAGTATGGATAATGTATTCGGTAAAGCGGTACCGGATATGTTGATTTCGAAAGTATCCATACTTTTTCGAAAGTATCCATACCTTATCATGTTTTCGGTAACGCCTTATCATGTTTCCGGTAACGCCTTATCATGTTTCCGGTAACGCTTATCATGTTTCCGGTAACACCGTATATTAGCCGTATATTAGGCGGCCGCATGCTAGAACAACCCTTGAATCTTAGCGTTTTGAATGAAGTAGATTGGGTTGGAATGGTCGCCCCATAATGAGCATCCGCAATACTCTATCCGAATTAATCACTTAATAGGTTGAATATCGGTGATTAAACAAAAAAATATTATTTAAATATATTAATATTATTTTTAATTTTTAATATATTAGTATTGTATTCATATATTAAAATTATTGAGAGTATTAAAACTAGAAAGATAACAAAAATGATGAGATTGATATAAAAGAATTAAGAGTAAAAAAGTAATTTACATAAAAAAGCTAACTTTTAAAAGCTAAAAGCTAGGAAAACCTAGCTTCTGCGTTTGGCCATTAAGCTGGGTTGGACAGCTTTTACATTAGCCAAAAGTTGGCTGTTCGGTAAAATGTTTTATTGCAAACGCACTAATTTAATAAAAAAAACACTTAAAAAATTCCTAACGGCTCATTTCTTTGTGTCCTGGTGGCAAAGGTGGATATTAATTATCTTTTAGAATTCGAGTTCGAGCACTAAAAATACATATTGTGTGTGATGTCTTTAAAAAGACTAAGAAAATTAATCACAATTATATTGATAAATTTAACGGTTTAATTGTTTAAATATTAATAATACAAAAGGTTATAAATATATGTTGAGTAAGTCTTAGTTTAATTCACATAATTGTTATTGTAATATTTATAGAATGTAGGTTCGATCACACTTAAATATCTAAATTAAAACTTTTTGAAAAGAATTTGAAAATTTTAAATATGGTAGGTTCGGCATTATTGATAGTGTGTTAATATGATATTAAGAGAATGTATGTTCGAATGCATTTAAATATCTAATTTAAAAATTTAGGAGAATACTTTGAATAATTTAAATATTGTATAAAATCAAAAATCAAAAATTCTTAATAAAATGCGAGATGTATAAAACTACTTTAATTTAACATCGGTGTAAAGAAATTATCATATATAATCAACGAGTGTTGGGTGCATTAGTAAGGCACATTACACTTCCAAAAAGGAGATGCGAGTTCAATCCTTGGAGACGATATTGTTAGGAGGGGCAGCCACACACCCCAAACATGGACCGTAAGACGGATATGCATATTACCAAAAAAAGAGATTATCATATATAGGGGTGAATATTCAATCGAGTTGAGTTAAATAAAAATATAAAATTAGTTGAGTTGGCAAGTCCTATTTTATAATTTAATTTTTATTTGATTTTTTTTTACAATAGAGCTGAGTTTATGAAATTTGAGGCGAGTCGAGTTGACGAGTCGTACTTTAATTGGAAAACGACTTTTTTTTTAATATGACCACTGAATTTTTATTATAATCATAGAAGATATCACGATTACAACGCATTCATGAAGGAAAATAATGAGACTAATCTACCCAAATTTCTTACAACCCCAAAACAAAGAAAAGTGAAAAATTTCTATGGAAATAAACATACCATCAAAATTCAGAATCCTCCTAAATTTTCAATTATTAAACTAAAAATATTTGTATAAAATTCAGAAATTTCTATGGAAATAGCGATCCAAACGACTTTCTATAACTATATACAAAATACATATACATATTTTTTCATTTGCAATATACATATATCAGGCAGATTTAGGGACTTGAAAACCGATTTGAGCATGAACGAAGGCACATGTAAGGTGGGAGCGGCCATTTCCCCCAAACATGATGGAAAAATAAATTTTAAGCCCTAATAGTTTTAAAATCACTGCAATTAAGCCATTGTCTCTCCCATAATTTTCTGGTATATTATTTTTAGGACTCTAACCGATAAAGTTATTAAAATCAAACTTTGATCCCCATTTTTTAGTTTAATTATTTTTAAAGACCTTTCAATTTTAAAATTAATAAAATTAAGTTTTAACTCCCTAAATTTTTATGGTGCGTTTGGTTTGCGGAGAAGGTGATTACCAGAGGTAATAATCTTTTTCCAGACTTACATTCTCACGTTTGGTTTAGGAGGATTCCCACCACGAGGTATTATTCTTTTTCCAATAGTGGCTATTTTCCCCCCAAATGGTGGGAATGTTATTCTCATCATTTTCTTAGGTATTATATATTTCCTTCCCTTTGGACAATATTACCCTTAAGATAATAAATTATATTCATGTTGATCCTTAATTGTATTTTTAATTAGGTGACTAATTATTTAATGTGTAAATTTATTAAATATTTTTATTTAATAATAGTTCAAAATATAAATGGTGTTCCATATATTTAAATAATGTTGTAATATTTAATATATTTTTATTAATATTGTATTCATAATGTTTCTATAGTTATAGGATGAGATTGTATGTTGCTTGAGAGTGAGTGCGTTAAGAGTTGATGTTATTGTATTTAGTAGGTTAGTTTATTTTTATCATTTTTACTACTTTTAGATTTGTTTTATTATTTACTTTAATTTATTTGATAAATGATCAAAAGTAATAAAAATAAAAAATTTAAACATATTAAACATTTAGTATTATACGATTCAAAAAAATTAATAGGGAATAAGGGTATATAAATATAAAATATATTTTTTAAATAATTTAATAAATTAATTATATTATAAATATAAAATTTTTGCAAATTTTAGATAATGTAATGAAAATAGTTCTATAAATTTTATACAAATATTTTTAGTTTAATAATTGAAAATTTAACTTGTTAAAAAGAAAATATATCCAAGTTGATAAATTTTGCTTTAAATTAATCTTATATTTCTCCAATCAAACACTGCAATCTTATATTCCTAACAAATAAACCAAATAAGGTAATGTAACATTCTTGGTAAATGGTAATGTGTGACACACGTCGTTTTCGCGTCAAAATAATTCCTTATTCTCAATTAATAAATAAATGAAGTTAAATGTAGTAAAAGAGAAGTAATGGTTGATCTCACATGGACTAAGAAAACTTCCCGAGTTATGTTCGCTTGATCGGTGAGCCAAGAAGAGAGTTGAATGATGTTTAAGTAAAAAATGGGTGATTTGTAGAATTTAAGTAAAAATAAAAATTATAGAGAATATTAAAAAGAAGTGAATTCAATATAATAAATACTAGCTTTGGGCTTTTGCTTTGACTCAATTTCCTCGGATCATCGGAAAAGGTTTTTACTTCAGGATTCACGTCGGTTACTTGCCTACAAGGATCAATCCTTGAGACTTGTTTTGTTTCTCTATCCGATAAACCGATAATCTAAAATTAATTTTTAGATTCCAGTTTTGGAAAAACCGGACTCGAGTTGTAACAACGGTTCTGATCTTAATTTTCTCTTAGTAATCAATTTACTAAGTGTGTTCCAAGGAAGTCGAATGTGCTTCAATAGTCGATCCTTCCCCCCATATATTTAACCAAAAATAACATCCTGACCAAAGTCAATCTTTAGTTTTAAAGTTATTCTAATTTTTGAAATTAAGCTTAGAAAACTTAGAGAAAAAACTTTAAGTTATTTAAGTACTTTTCATTCCTCACATTGGAATCGAGTCATCGCTTTAGCCTTTGGCTATAGAAAAATAAAACTTTATTAAAGTAAAATTTCCTAAGAACAAATAAAATCTAAGAACAAGAGATAATTTTTAAGTTCACCCTAGAGGGGTATTTATACTAATCTAAAAACCCTAAAATTAACCTAAAATGATAAGAGATAAAAGATAAAATATTCAAAATAAATACAAAAGATAAGTCCCAAGTTTAAAATTTAAATCTTGATGATAAGCTATCGGAATAGACTTGATAAGCTATCACCGCCGCTGATGACGTCATCCTCTGTCAATGCTGACGTGTTGTCCAGTCGCAACTTCATGCCCACTAATCTAGTCATGAATCCAGGAAAATAAAAACTTGCAGAAATCGTCTTTTTTAACACAGTTTTCAGAATCTATTGTCATGCACAGAAATCATGTAAAAACACCCAAATTAGCAACAATAATTAACAACCAATGAGTATTTAAACACAAGACATGACACAAAATAAACACTAGTCAATGTGTCAGGTAATGTTACATTTCAGTAATTTTATTTCCAAAAATAATCTTATATTTCGTGAACCAAACACATTCTTATGGTACGCAATCTTTTATCATTCCGCATAAAACTGTCATTCAATGTTTCATTTTTATATTTCTCAACAAAAAGAAAAAGGGTTAGAACAAAAAAAAAAACAAAAAAGGGGAAATACCTGCCTATTTATTGTCGGGAACACATTTCAATCAAAAAACTTCCTGCACATTGTTTTTGTCGGGACTAATGTTGTTTATTTGATGCAAATTCGATGAACCATTATTCGTCACAATTATTTGGGACCCTAATGTTGAGTATTTTAAGGGCAATTTGTCAAATATCTCACATGAAGTTTAATAATATTTTTTTATTAAAAAAATAATATTTTCGTAGTTAACTAATAAAAACTTAATTTTAAAACCAAACCCAAATTATTATACATTGACATTTATAAAACACAAAGTTTTTGCTTTATATATTTAGGTTCGGAGAAAATTAAAAAATCTTGAATAAAATTTTTAAATAATATATTAAAATTATAAATTTTGATTTATAAAACTTAAGCCTTATCAAATATTTTTCATAATATTTTAAGAAGTGAATGTATAATGAATGAGATTTTAGCTCAATAATAAGATTGATGGTCTAGGTTTGATTAAATTGAGTAAATTATTTTAGAAGAATAGTATATATTATAATTTTTTATAATATTTAATTTAAATTAATTAACCAATAAATCGGATACTAATTATTATAAAAAGAATATATATATATATATATATATATATATATATATATATATATATATAAGAAGAGAAAATTCCCTAAATGTTATTATTTAGCAGTTTATATATGGCTAAAAGCTAAAACTATTATTGTATTATTATATTAAAAATTTGAAGTAATATAATGTTTCTATAAATCATTATTAATTTAGATTGAGTCGGCTAAAATTTTAAAAATTTTATCCAAGTCTCGGCCATTGTGTGTCTCTGCGCCAACCTACTCCCGGAGTAAATTTTAGGAAAACTATATATTTAGTATCCTAACTACTTTTGCGTTATTATTTTGGTACCTCAATTATTATTTTTGGTAAAGCAGTATCTAATTTTATGTTTTTATTCTATTTTGGTACCTCTGCCGTTTAAAATTAACGAAAATGGTGGCGTGACTTGAATTAATAACAGTTTTAGTTCAAAAACTTACACATCCTATCAATTTAGTCTAAAATTTTATCAATTTAAACATTATTTTAATTTTTTTATTAAAATTGTAAATTCCTTATTTTTCTTCTTCTTCTGGTCGAACACTTTTTTTTACTTTTGGAGTTTAAAATACACGCTAGGGACAATCAAAACTTTAGGATTTGCAGATCAATTGGGGGCTAATGCGGGGTCCATTAGAGGACCCAAACTCAACGATTGGGATACCAACGAGAATACGAGGGGGTCAAAAAGGGTTGAGATAAAATTCAATCAAAATTAAGATGACGTTTTAAATTGATAATAAATATAAGTGATTTGGACTAAAACTATGATTATACCAAGCCACACTATTATCTCTATTAATTTTTAACGGCCGAAGTACTAAAATAGAACAAAAACGTAACATTAGGTACTATTTTACAAAAAATAATAGTTGAGATACCAAAACAATAACACATGCATATTTAGGTACTACATATGTAATTTTTCCTAATTCTACTATGGGCTAAAATTAATATTTTGAATAATTGTCTTATTTTTTTTGTGCTTCAAGATTTTTTTATTTGTAAATTCTACTCCACTTCCCTACACTCAGCTAGGGGTGTTTAAAATATATTTTATATTTTAAATTCTATTTTTATTTTATGTTTCTTATTATTATTTTTTAAAATTAATTTTAAATTCCCAATTTCTTTTTATACTTGTATCATATACTTTTACGTTTAAATTTTTTCAAAAAATATTTATATTAATTTGTCAATATCAGAGTCGAAAGAAAAATCATGATCGAGATTAATATTTTTAATACCTTCTTTTGTTGATAAAATTTAATATATATATATATCCAAATACTTCTCTCTTAAAACTAACCTCAAATCAATAATTTTTGTGTTTGAAATATATATCACAAAATTTTATGTGTTTCCTATGTATTTTTTTAAAAAAATAAATTTAATATATATATAAAACGGATACCCAGGTACCCGAATTTTGTGGGTACCCAAGTTTTTGGGCCGGATCACAGGCCGACTTTTAGGTATCGGAAAATTTTGAGTACCAAAAAATCTGAATACCCAGATATAAACACCCCTACTCAGCAATGGGCATCAACTGCTACAAAATTAATTCAATGGACCATTCATGTCATATACTCTTGTTATTATTATTAGTCTCACAAAATGAATTTACATTTTCTATGGTTGTTAACATTTCTTTGTTGTTCAACTTCTTACGATTACATTAACAAACATATTTAAATATTTGTAATTAAAATCAATCATTACAATGTAGAGTTAAAATAAGTACACTAGTTGGTCTAGTGGGATGGGGCAGTAGATTTTTTAATAAGTTCAATGGTTTGAATTCTGACGTTGTGAATGAAAAAATTTAGATTGAGTTGGTTGCCCCATAATGAACCTCTATAAAATTTGATCTGAATTAGTAAGCCAGTAGGTCGAAATGAAGCCGTGTTTAAGAGCAAGTGTTTCACGGTGGCACAAATGTTCGAGCTATTAGTTCTAAGAGTGACCTGGTGGTGTAAATCTAAGTGGCCAAAACCCATCGATTCTATATCTGATATTTGTAATCTGCCATTTATCCTCAAAGGCGTATCCCTTAAAGAGAAATGCCTTATTCAGAACAGTTGGACTCCTCCGAAGGTGAGTTCTCTAAAGTTTAATATTGATGGGGCCGTGTTAGGGAGTTTCGAGGCAGCAGAGATCGACGGTATTTTGAGAGACCAAGAATCCAGATCCTTGATTGTGTTCTCAAAAGCGGTGGGTTACATGGACGCTTCAACTGCAGAAGTTCTCGCGGTGGTTGAAGCGTTGAAGCTCTTTAGTTCATATCGTTGGGTGAATTTGTATCACATGTGCATAGAGTGCGATTGTAGCCTAGTCGTTAACTGGTTTAATAGCCCGCAAACTGCCCCTGGGTCGTCCAAGCATATTGTTTTTTCATGTTTATCCTCCTGCACAGGTTTTGACTGGTTCATCGGTCTAATTTCAAGAGAATGCAACAGTAGCGCTGATATCTTGACAAAAAAGGAGATAAATCGAATAGTAGATCTCGTGTCTATTGAGCCAGCATAAGCTCTTACTTATTGTTGATGCATCTAGCTGAGTGATGAAGGGGTTTTACATAGGCTCTGCAGGTAGGCTAGCTTCAAGAACGGTACCTTTCTGGCGTTTCAGGTCTGAAACCATGCCGGTGAAGTTTGTTTACCATGTCTGTATCGGGTGACCAGTTTTGATTTTGTGTTCGTGTAAAGCTTTCTCTTTATGGCCATTAGAGATAGGGGCTGGCCTTTTTGTATTGTTGCATGTGATAATGGGATGAGTGTAACTTTTGATCTTGCTTTCGGCTTCCACTTTGAGCGTTTTTTCCCTCCGCCTAAGTTTTAGGGAGGTTTTTTAATGAGGCCTTAGTTGATGCTTAAGTTCGATTGATTCGATGCAATAATATCCATACTATTTCTTTATAAAAAGGAAAAGATATATCAAATTTTATAATTTGGTATGATAGTTGTCAGATTATAGTTAAGAAGAGTATTCAATCAAATTGAATTAAATTGAGAAAATGTTTGAAGTAATTTGGTTTTTTTACTGTAAAAATAGTTAGGTTGATAAGATTTGTTTTATCAATAGAAGTTAATTAAATTTTGTCAACTATATTAAAGCCAATGAAAAACGAAAACTTCAATTTATGTTTAAATATTTAAAATTTAACACTTAAAATATTTGAAGTAGTCGAGAGGGACCAGACCTAGGATCAGTGGTTAAAAAAACGTTTGTTGTTCTTAGAGGTTACAGGTTCGAGCACCAGCAGGTGCAGCATGATGATTGAGCATACATTATCAAATGGTTGAAAATATATTTAAAACAAATATAATTGAAAGTGTATTTAGAACAAATAATGCTTATAATCACCTTATCTTTTAAAAACAATATTTGAAGTAGCCGAGAGGGACCAGACCTTGGATATGCTTTCCAAGCTTTTGTTTTTAATTAAGAAATGTAAATCCTCTATTTTATAACTACTTATTATCATTATTTTGGCAATTAAATAGTTCAATTATTTCTTATTGAAGGTAATAATCCGCAAATATCCAATTCCATAAACCAAATCTCTCTAAATAACAAAAATCAGTATTCCGTTTGTCCCACTAATAGTTATGTAAACGAACCGAACGAAACAAAAGAAATTTAAGGTTTTTCAAACTATCGTGAAATGAAATGGATATTGAACTACTGGGTGAGAAAAACATATGTAAATAAATTTTAACGAACATAAACGAATAGATTACCAAATATTCACAAAAATAAATGAACGAACGAGCCATTTGTTCGTGTTTGTTCAGTTGATTAAACGAGCAAAAAAAATTGTTCACGTTTGTTCGTTTAATAAATAAACGAACTTGAACATTCAGTTTATTTACATCCCTACCCATTAAATTATCTATCTTATTTGACCTTTCTAGATCAAGTTATTTTAAACTTTGGACGTTTACTATTTAAAATTTATTATTGATAAAAATATATATTTTTTGAAAACCTTCTATTAAAATTTTAAATATATATTTTATAAAATTTAATCTTTTAAAATAAGGGTAAAATACACGGTTCATCACTCAACAATTTTAACACTCCTATTTTGGTCACTCAACTTTCAAAATTTTCTATTTAACAACTGAACTTTATACATGGAACGTTTTTGGTCACTCACTCACGAATATTTTATTATTATTATTGAATTTTTTAATATTATTAAATATAAAAAAATTAAAATAAATAATAAAGTGTTTTTTTATTATTATTAAATTTTAAAAATATTTTAAATAATCGTCGCTGCTTGTCATCACCGTAGACCATCGGCGGCCTTCAAAATCGGTGGCCGTTTGACCCCAAATTGTACTAGGCGACTCGTTTTGACAAGCCGAGTCGGAATCCGACAGTTGTTTCACTGAAAATGTCCTGGAACTCGCGGATCTCGATATAAACGTTTCGGTTTTCTTACTTTTGATCTACTTTTCAAGGATTTTGGAACACTTTCTGGCAAAATGGAGGTTTGATTCAAACTCAGGGGAGTGAGACGAAGTGACTAGTGAAATATGGGACCGAACGGCCACCATCTACGGCCGTCGGTGGCGGCGGCGAATGGTGGTCGACAAACAATTTGGTTTTTCTTTTTATTTTAAATTATTTTTATATTAAATAATAATAAAAAATGTCATGCTAAAATAATAATAATATATTTATGAGTGACAAAAAACGTTCCATGTATAAAGTTTAGTTGTTAAAAAATAAGGAAAACTACACTGGTGGTCACCAAACTATCACACTTTTCCTATTTTGGTCACCCAACTATTTTTTTCGTTAAAATCGTCCCTCCCATTAGATACATTTCATGTTTTGGCCCATCTCTGTTAAAAAACTAATAGAATCGTTGACATGAAATTTTTTATATTTTTAATTCCCACATCAACATTCTCTTTCCTCGTCAGCTTTTTATTTAGTGTTTTTATTATTTTAATCGACCAATCAAGAGGTGACACGTGTCACCTCCAAAATTTAAACAAATCAAAGGAGAAAAAATCTTCCTCAAAGTGCATATGTGAGGAATTGAGCCAAGGAACACTTGCAGAAGGGGTCCAACACTTAACCATCGAGCTAAGCTTGAAATCTTATCAAGTTTTAACCAAACATATTTAATTTATACTCTCTCAACCTCAAAAATAAGAAAAATTTCATTTATGGTGATTTGAACCAGAAAAACATTACACCAAAGCAAAGTGTTTAACTATTAAGCTAGATAAAAAAACTTAACATATATCCCCAAATTTAAATATTTAATTTAAAATGTATTATCACCTCAAAATTAAATCAAATTACTACTTAAATCAAACTAAAATTATTTTTCAATTCGTTTGGGAATAAAAAAAACTAATTATTTATTTTTATACAAATGTATTATATCATTCTAAAAATTAATTAAATGTAAAATAATTTGTTCATATACATGTCAACGAATTAAATGTTATTTAAAAATTATATTTTATCCAAAATAAATATTATAAATTTAGTTTTTAAATTTTTTAATATTACTTTTATAAAATAAATATTTCATTATTATTTTTAATTTTAAAACGAAGTGAAAAATAATTTTAGTTTGATCTTCCATTTTAATTACATTTCAAGCTAAAATGTTTTTTAAATTAAAATAATAATTTTAAATGTAAATAGTTATTTTAAGTAATTTAAAAAATTTAAAATGATCTAATACATTTTAAAAATAATAAATAATTAATTTTGCATTCCGAAAGATTTGGAAAAATAATTTTAGTAGTGTTTTGATTATTTTTAGGTGATAATAGATCTTAAATTAATATTAGATTATGTGGATACATAATAAATTCTTCACCTAGTTTAGTGGTTAAGCATAGAACTTTTAGCTCAAAGTGTTATTGGTTCAAACCTCCAAAGGTAGTTTTGCTTATTTTTAAAGTTAGAAAAATATAAGTTAATAGTAGTTTGGATATACTTTACACAAATCTTAAACTTGGTGCAGTGGTTAGGTGTTGGACCCCTTGCATAAGGGGTCTTTGGTTCAATTTCGCCCAAATGCGCTTGAGGAGCATTATTTTCTCCTTCAATTTGTTCAAAATTTGGAGGTGACACGTGTCATCTCCTGGTTGGTTGATTGAAATAATAAAAAAATACCATATAAATACTGACGTGGAAAATTAAAAAAAAAATATCATATCATCGATTGCATTAATTTTTTTAATGGAGGGAGACCAAAACAAGAAAGATATCTAATAGGAGGGACGATTTTGATGAAAAAATTAGTTAGGTGACCGCTAGTGCAGTTTTCCTAATAAAATATTTTAAAAGTTGAGTGACTAAAATATGTCTGAGAAGATTGTTGAGTGATAAATAGTTTATTTTACCCATAATGTTTAATTTTTTGAGGGGGTATCATGAAAATGAACGAGATAAACCGACATTAAATACAAAAACATTTCAATTTCTTGTATTGTAAAGGAACCAACACAAGACAATGCCAAGTATGAACAATGCCTCTCTGTTCTTATTGGTCATTGCTCAACCATCTACGAATATATTCAGTCGCACTCTTTTATCTTTATGGGTGGATTTTCTATTGTCTTAACCCATGTGGTTTTACTTGCATATCTGAGATTTCATGGAGTAGTAAGAAAGAAGGAATATGTAGGGCGTGTAGGTGTTCCTTTTTTGTGAGAGCGCAAGTGCACACTCCTGCCAAGTTATAGTATAAAAGATGTCGAATCCCACGAGGATTGGACAATGATCTTCGATTGTCGGTTTTCCTGCACAAGTAAAGTAAATGCACAAGTAAGATAGTTGTTTGAGGAGAAAAGTAAAATATAACACAAGTAGAAGAGGAAGTGATCAGGTTGATAGAGCAGACATGGTTATGCTGCCACTTAGTGTGAAACTGCGTTGTGAAGGTAGAGTTATTTTGTACTGCCATGATATGCTGCCTCGACGGGTATGGCGGGCGGCAGGCTACGACCCTGTCACGCGGCCGCAGCGGGTCACTACCACTTTCGCTGTCTCGACAGGTGGAACGGAAATAAGTCCTGGCGGCAAGTCTGGCAGATACTTCAAGTTCGGCAGGATAGTCGACAGTGATCCCTCATATTTCTAGGTAAGGATGCTCGAGAGCTAACGTGACGTAGGCAATACCTAGCAATCTCAGCTTAAACCTAACTCAAGCTAGTCAACTCGGTTTGTAATCCCTCTTAGCCGCTGAAACTTGTGGACTGGTGTAGAACCAAGTTAGTCACGCCTCAGCACGCTGTGACCGTACTTAACCCTTTCGTGAGCCTTACACTTTCGTGCCCGACAAATGGATTCTCTCAACTAGCTAGTGTAGAATAATTGAAAGAATGAAGTGTACAAATTAAGCAAACTTGGAATATTTTATTGAAAAAACAACTCAAAACCTAAAACAACCGTTTCACAACTAGTTTACAACATAACCCTAACCCAAGTGGACTTTAGAACATGGCGGCGGCAGAGAACACTAGAAAAGTCTACATAAAACCTAAGATCCCTCTCCATGTTTTGATTTGCTAAAAACATGAGGTTTATATAGGCAAAGATCTAGTTTAAGTCCTTCTTGGAGTATAAATCCTTCTTGGAGTAGAAGTCCTTCTTCAATACCGACTCCTTTTTGACTTGATTATGGACTCCTTGGACGTTGCCTTGTTCAGCAAGTAAAAATAAACCATCTTGCTTATCAATATTCAATTAGCTCTATGCACCGCTCCAGGCCTCAGAAAAATGCAAGAATGAGCTTGTTGGACTCAAAAAATCATCATCTATTAATCGCAACCCATTTTGACTATGTCGGTGTAATGCTTCCTGGGCGGCACTTGGCGGCGGCGGCAACAACAATGTTCTTGGCGGCACTCTGTGGCGACGTAACTGGAACTGCTTTAGTACAACTCTTTCTGCTTTCTACCTTCTCGTCCGCTCTTCCTCTGATTAGCTCCCAGCACCTGAAAACATAAAACTAAACTAAACAATATCTTTTTCTCACCAAAACATAATATATTCTATAAAGTCATGGTAAAGTAAAGAATACTGTACATATGCATGAATGCACCTAATTATGCCTAAATGAGCTCAAGAACATCAATAATATGAGCATGAATGTGTAGATAAAATAGAACTTCTAGACACTTTACACACCCCCAAACTCGAACTATTGCTTTTCCTCAAGCAATGCAACCTAACTAGTAAACCTGCCCTTGTACATAAGTCAAAAAGAAAACCTAGTTTTTAACTTGATTCCATACCTCAAGGTCGTGGCACCTATAAGAAGTTTGTGAGAGGGAATAACATGAAATAACTTAGAATTTAAATTTTTGTGCCAGTACAGTGTGTGCAGGTCTGTGTACATGCTGATTATACTGAGTATGCTAAGTAAACAGAAAATGTTGAATAAAAAAAGGATGTAAGATTTTCGCCTAGGCGACACAGTTTAGCACTTCTGCCTCTTTTTTTTTCTGATCATGGCAGTGAGGGCTTCAGCTTATCACAACTACTCTTATGACTTGAAGTTAGGATAGGAGCAAACTACCAAACTCCGAGCCCATCGAGTAGAGTCATCCCGTGAAGGCTTTCATTCACTCATGCTAATTTGTCCGTCACTTCAAATATTTTAGATACATGGACTTTGATAGCAGCGGAGTGTCCTCGCACATGATCCTTCCTAGAGCCAGTTGCGGGCACCTCAAGGGTACTCAGCATTGCTTCTCATCATTTTTTTCTCTCTATTTTTTCTATCTCTGTCGTGGCAGCATTGCTTTTCTCTCATTTTTCCATGTTGCCTTGTGCTGTCGTGGTGGCATACCTGTATCCAATATCAAAATTTCATTAAGTATCAGCAGGCAGAGTTAAACTTAGAACTCAAGCAATCTCAACATTTAACAGAGTGTAAAGGAATATTGGCAACTAAAAAAATTTCTAAGTATTTTTTATGCTTTTTCCCATAGTTAATTCCAATTTAAGTATGGTGCGAAAATAAGAATCGGCTAACTATCATTGGCACAAGTTACTTAACTAGGAATTTCAATTTTACTAATATACTAAGGCAGATTTGCATATGAATTAAATACCTAACAAAATAAATGAGGATTAACCCCCCCAAACTCAAGGTGGGCATTGCCCTCAATGCCTAAGACATTAAAAAAAGAAAAACAGAAAAAATAAACAGAAAAAATAATAAAAATGGAAAGAAAAATCTATGATGAGTAGCTGCAGAGTGTAGAGAGGATTTGTTCTGAGGGCCGCCTTTTGTTGCTTTGGCGGCGTCATGCTTTCTCGTGCTGCTCTTTGTTGTATTTTATATGTTATGGCTGATTCTAGACGTGCAGTTGTGAAACGGGAAATAATAAAAATAACTTAACTTGAAAATACATCAAATCCTAAGATTATTAAGATCTCCTAAAGAAAACAACGAAGATGTGGAAAAATAAAAATTATGTTACAGCGGGTTTGTTTCCGATACTTCTTATAGTCCACCCGCACCCTCCATCGAGTGACTATTCGTATGGGGGAGTCCTTCTTCCTCGTTCCCTTATAGTCCATGCAAAATTTCCACCTTGTTTCTTTTCCTGAGGGCATGAACATGTTGTTAGAAAAAATTATGTCGATATTCAACCAGATACTTACCTCATTCTCGTCGAGGTTCGATAAGGTGGAAGGTAGCTTTTGCTGTCGCGATAGCTGCTTGGGCGGCAACCAGTTGTTATGGCAGTCGCCAGTCGTAATGTGGTGGAGGTCAAGGAAAAACTCAAAATCCTGAAAAGCTTCTTGACTCCCCACACTGTTTTCTTTTTTCCCCTCGAAAATCTCCACCAGTAGAGATTTTGATAGCCTTAAATCTGCAAGCATAGGCTTCTTTAGATATATGTAGTCCAAGGTTGCCGAGGTTTCTACCGAGGCGGGTAAGGTTGTCGAGGCATATGATGTTGTCGTTTCATCAATTTCTTTGTCGGCCTCTCTTGTTGTCGATGTGGTGTTGCTTTGTTCAGGTGCTGCCAGTTCGTCTTCAGGACAACGTTCTAGGTGACTGTCATGACGAATGTCAATATCGCTGTCCGAGCAGCATTTTGCACCCTCTTGGATTGGAGGTTCTAGATGCTCCTCACACTTCAGGGATCCTTCCTTGCTTAGCTCTTCGTCCTCTTGTCCTGGGACATCAGTATCCCCCAGGCTCAATTGTTCAGGGTCATTCATTGCATTACTGAAGACTGAATTGCTCATACGTGCATCCATCTTAGCGATGCTGGCATCAATAACAATTGACACTTTGTACGTGAGCGCAAGGAAAGCTTGAAGTGTGTCCTCCATGGATGTTGATTATTGCTCGGGCATGTCGATTTCTGCAGCAAAACTATTATGGTAATTTTTTTTGGGATTTTTGATCATACCATGAAAACTCTTGCTGATGCGGTGGTGGTATCTGCGGTAGTGGCATCTTTTGTTCGTAGTCAAACATCCACTCTCGAGTGGCTTTTCTCGACATGTCTTCTGCGAACAGCTGAGGGCAACTTTCGAACGCATGATTGCCTTCACAAAATTCGTAGAAATCTTCCCACATGTGGTTGTCTTTGACTTCTGGTGCACCAGAATAAGAGTTTTCCCACATTTTTTTTCATTTTTTAATTAGATAAAGAAAAATTAAAAACTAAAGGCTGAAAAAAGTGCAAAAAAGTAAAACCGATGGTCACTGTTGCCAATCCCCAGCAACGACGCCAAAAACTTGTAAGGCGTGTAGGTGTTCCCTTTTTGTGAGAGCTAAAGTGCACACTCCTGCCAAGTTATAATATGAAGATATCGAATCCAACGAGGATTGGACAGTGATCTTCGGTTGTCGGTTTTTTGCACAAGTAAAGTAAATGCACAAGTAAGATAGTTGTTTGAGGAGAAAAGTAAAATATAACACAAGTAGAAGAGGAATTGATCAGGTTGATAGAGCAGGCAGGGTTATGCTGCCACTTAGTGTGAAACTGCGTTGTGAAGGTAGAGTTATTTTGTGCTGCCACGATATGCTGCCTCGGCGGGTATGGCGGGTGGTAGGCCACGAACCTGTCACGCGGCCGCAGCGGGTCACTACCACTACAACTTTCGCTGTCTCGGCAGGTGGAACGGAAATAAGTCATGGCAGCAAGTCTGGAAGATACACCAAGTTCGGCAGGATAGTCGACAATGATCCCTCCTATTTCTAGGTAAGGATGCTCGAGAGCTAACGCGACGTAGGCAATACCTAGCAATCTCAGCGTAAACCTAACACAGGCTAGTCAACTCGGTTTGTAATCTCTCTTAGCCGCTGAAACTTGTGGACTGGTGTAGAACCAAGTTAGTCACGCCTCAGCACGTTGTGACCGTACTTAACCCTTTCGTGAGCCGTGCACTTTCGTGCCCGACAAATGGATTCTCTCAACTGACTGGTGTAGAATAATTGAAAGAATGAAGTGCACAGATTAAGCAAACTTGGAATGTTTTATTGAAAAAATAACTAAAAACCTAAAACAACCGTTTCACAATTAGTTTACAACATAACCCTAACCCAAGTGAAGTTTAGAACATGGCGGCGGCAGAGAACACTAGAAAAGTCTATATAAAACCTAAGATACCTCTCTATGCCTTGATTTGCTAAATACATGAGGTTTATATAGGCAAAGATCTAGTCTAAGTCCTTCTTGGAGTAGAAGTCCTTCTTGGAGTGAAAATCCTTCTTGGAGTAGAAATCCTTCTTGGAGTTGAAGTCCTTCTTCAGTAATGACTCCTTTTTGACTTGATTATGGACTCCTTAGATGTTGCCTTGTTCAGCAAGTAAAAATAAACCATCTTGCTTATCAATCTTCAATAAGCTCTATGCACCGCTCCAGGCCTCAGAAAAATGCAAGACTGGACTTTTTGGACTTAGAAAATTGCCCTCTATTAATCGCAACCCATTTTGACTATGTCGGTGTAATGCTGCCTGGGCAGCACTTGGCGGCGGCCGCGACATCCTTGGCAGCACTCTGCGGCGGCGGCGGCACTCGAACTGCTTCAGTACAACTTGTTCTGCTCTCTACCTGAAAACATAAAACTAAACTAAATAGTATCTTTTTCTCACCAAAACATAATATATTCTATAAAGTCATGATAAAGTAAAGAATATTGTAAATATGCATGAATGCACCTAATTATGCCTAAATGAGCTCAAGAACAATAATAATATGAGCAGGAACGTGCAGATAAAATAGAACTTCTAGACACTTTATAGAATACGTAGAAAAAGATGAAATACCATCATTGTCTTCGATAGATACAACTTTTAAACCAGTTAAAAAACGTTTAATGCAAAGTTCATCAACCTGCTTAGCTTTTGTATTCAATGATTTGATGCACTGTTTTGGCATTTTTCTATCTCAATGAACCAACACACTTCATGAGCCTTGTCTTGGATGCAAACAAATCTTTGCACCCAACAAAATGGATAGCTTTCCCCAAAACAAGATAAAATAGCTACAGAGAATGGTAAAAAAACCCAGCTTTCAAACAATTTATTGATCCTTTTGGATATCCTTACCCGCAAACCAAAACAATCAATCTTATTTTGTTCAAAGTTTAGCCCTTTGTGGCACTGTGTAAAGTTGAGCTTAAAGGGTAACACTTTTTGGTGATTGAGAGAGTGAATGAAGAAAGGGTCTGTTTCTTTGAGCCATCTAGGTGCTTTTCCAAGCCCATGAGCTTTGGATTTCCATGATAATGGTGTGACAGTGAGTCAAAAAGGTTGGAGTTCGAAGTGAGTTCCGCATTCCTCAGCTAACAGTAATGGCGGTAGCAGAAGGCATATCAGTGCTTCATCTTTGACACCTTTTTACAGTGGGAAGACGTTGCCTTCGAAATGGGAGGATGCAGAGAGGTGGATTTGTAGCCCCGTTTTGGGTTATGGTGTTAGCAAGAATGTAAACTATCAGTATCAGAGGCGGCCAAAGTCTAAAAGCGGGCCGATTGTGCCTCCGATGATTGCTTTCTACTCCAATTGCTCACCGTCCATGAACTTACTTGACGGTGGAGGAAGTGGGAGTGTGAGGAATTTGATGATAGGGTCTCTTTTTTCAATTGGGGTTTTGATGGCGGATGGGGTTTCCGTTCATTATGTTGGTTGTAAAGTTGTCGTCTCCGCCACTGCACATGGCGGAGATGGTGACGGCGACCAGTCTTGTATGGTGCAGGGTGATGGCAGTGGGGCTGGATCCACAATTATACCTGGATGGTCAGATGTGGTTAGTGAGCCATCATTGCCAAGCTCTCAAGGTACATCAGTTCTGCTAATGTTTCATAGAATTTTATCTGCTGATCTGATTGTGAAAGCTTAAAAACATTAAGTAGGATAATCTAACCCCAAAAAACCCAATTTTAAGATTAAACTTCAAATTGCACATAAGATATACTAACAATCAATACCAGTTCTGTTGAATATGTAATCTGTAATGACTAATTGTGAATGATGAAGTTCTTAATTATGCATCTAGTAGGGGAACTTTGGAACCAGAGTGCAGAAGAATCATATGCTAGTGTCACGGACCGCACCTTAGGGTCCGTTCCAACCGCCCACCAAGGGGCCAGCAGCAGCACCCGCCCAAGGACCGAGCAGGCCAAGCCCATCGCAACCGAGCAGACCGAGCCGTTAGCACCCCAGGGGCCCGATCACGCAACCGAGCAGATCGAGCCGGACGCACCCCAGGGGCCCGATCACGCCGCACACCACAGGCCCAAGCCAACCGATCACGCCCAGCACTGCGGGCTCGACAGCAACGCGCGCGGAGAGGCCGGACAAGGCCGTCTGGACGCACCCACGGGTCCGCACAAGGCCTTGGGCCTGGCCTTCGCGCACACCACGCCCTCTTAGGGGTTTAGGGAGCACAAATCCCTTTAGGACAAGGATTCCTTCTCCTTGAAGGAGTAGGATATTAATAATCCTAGTTAGAGTAGGATTAGGGCTAGAGGGGCTTATTTAAGGAGGCTTAGCCCCACCTCATTATTTACTTTTTCCCTTAGGATTTCGAATTGCTTGGCTTGTTAGGCAACTTTATTTCTTTCCCTTCAAATTAATAAAATTCTCGGGCATTCTGCTCAACCCATTGTCTCGCGCATTCTTCCCATCTCACCGTCAACTCGTTTCCGCATCGATCTAAGCCATCCGGCTTAGATCAAGTAGGCTTTCTTAGGCGCCACAAGCTTCCCGAAGGGCCCTAAGGCCGCACGTCCCGATCTAGGTTTCTAAGGACGTGACAAGTGGTATCAGAGCAAGGAATTTGCTCGAGATGGCCAAGAAAGACGAGACCAGCGTATCCACAAAACCCGCGGAGATCCAAGCCCCTGAAAAATCCACCGACAAAGTTCCCGAGAAAGTTCCCGACAAAGCTGTCGATAAGAAGAAGGCCGCTTCAAAGGATCGATTAACATCGCTCAAGGACAAGATAGATCGACTCGAGACCGACGCAAAGGAGACGATAGAGTCCCTCGATGTTGTTAACAATCGACTCGGAGTATTAGAAGCCAACATCGTTTCCAAGGAGAAAGTCAATGAAGAGGTTCAAAATCTTCTCGACTCATCATACGAGAAACTGAACCTACATGATGTTTCCCTTCAAACTGCGATGGAAGCAATGAGAGGGGAATTGTTGGGGGAAATCGGCAAGCTCAATGCCAAGCTGTCCCTCTACAAGAATGCCGTGTTAACTGGCATGATGGGCAGGACAATTGAAGCCAAGCCCAGGATCGATGTGCCGAAATCGAAGGAGTTCAAAGGGGCAAGGGACGCCCAAGAAGTGGACAACTTTATTTGGGGGTTAGATCAGTACTTCCGACTCTCGGGCATCGAAGATGAGAGCACAAAGGTAAACACTGTCTCTTTTTACTTAGTTGATGACGCACTTCTGTGGTGGCGACATAGGTGTTCTCAGTCGAGAGATAGGTCGTTTCCCATCAAAACATGGAAGGAATTCCAGTTTGAGTTCAAAGAGCATTTTTATCCAAAGAATGCTCAAGAAGAAGCCCGCGAAAAGCTTCACCAATTAAAGCACGACGGCTCCATCCGAGAGTATGTCAACAAGTTCACGCAGCTTAGGCTTCAAATCCAAGGGATGAGCGAAGCCGACGCCCTCTTTACCTTCAAAAATGGATTACAGTGTTGGGCCAAGATGGAACTACATCGAGCTGGAGTTCAAGATCTTTCCAAAGCTTTGGACTTGGCCGACTCCCTTGTAGACTTTGAATACAGGAAGTCGGACACCCCAAAACAAAAACCGAAGCACAAAGGCAACGGCGGGAAAGGCAAAGAGGTGCATAACAAGGATGGGACAAAGAAAGCACCTAGCGGAGACTTCAAACTTCGTAAGCCGTGGGAGAAAAACAACAATTTCAATTGCTACAACTGTGGGGGCAATCACATGAAAAGGGACTGCCCACAACTCGAGAAGGCGGCTGCCATCCAAGAAGAGGATGATGAAGAAGTTGGAGAAGAAGTCCCCAAACTTGGTTCCATTATCAGCTCCATGGAAGTTAAGAAAGGCTCGAAGAAAAAGGGTTTGATGTTCGTAGACATCAACATGGCAGGCCAAAAGATGAGCGCATTGGTGGACACCGGGGCCTCGGACTTGTTTCTATCAGAACAAGATGCCAAGAAGCTTGGCCTTAAGATTGAGAAGGAAAACGGATTCATCAAAACCGTAAATTCAAAAGAGACTCCAATTGCCGGGTTAGCAAGAGGGGTGAAACTTAGCATCGGTGACTGGTCCGGCAAAGAAACAATCAAGGTAATTCCCCTTGACGATTTTGATGTAGTAATGGGCCTTAGCTTCCTTGATCGGATCAATGCATTCCCCGTACCATTCGCAAACTGTTTGTGCATACTCGACCCAACACGTCGATGTATGGTCCCTTTGAGCCGACAGTCGGGAGTAAAGGCCAACTTAGTGTCGGCCATTCAGTTCAACAAAGGGTTGCATAAGGAGGAACCAGCATTATTAGCGGCACTAGTAACCGACGAGCCACCCACAACCAAAAGGGTTCCGACCGAGGTAGGACAAGTCCTAGCCGAATTCCAAGATGTAATGCCGCCAGAATTGCCCAAAACCCTCCCACCGAAGCGTGAAGTCGACCATAAGATCGAACTCGTTCCAAACGCGGTGCCACCAGCCCGAGCCCCTTACTGGATGGCCCCGCCCGAGCTCGAAGAGCTACGCAGACAATTGAAGGAACTCTTCGACGCCGGATATATCCGACCATCTAAGGCGCCCTATGGAGCACCAGTACTTTTTCAGAAGAAGCATGACAGAACTCTTCGAATGTGCATCGACTATCAGGCTTTGAATAAGCTCACCATCAAGAACAAGTACCCGATTCCTTTGATAGCCGACTTGTTTGATCAACTTGGAGACGCAAGGTGGTTCACCAAGTTAGATTTGCGATCTGGATACTACCAAGTAAGAATTGCCGAAGGAGACAAACCAAAGACAGCTTGCGTAACACGCTACGGTTCGTATGAATACCTTGTGATGCCGTTCGGCCTCACGAATGCTCCTGCCACATTCTGCACCCTTATGAACAAGGTACTACAACCCTTCCTTGATCAGTTCGTTGTAGTTTACCTCGATGACATCGTAATCTATAGTAAAACCATCGGGGAGCATGTGGAACACCTACAAAAAGTGTTCAAAGCCTTGCGGCAAAACCAGCTATACGTCAAAGAGGAAAAGTGCTCCTTCGCACAAGAAGAAGTCCCGTTCCTCGGTCACGTCATAGGAGGTGGAAAAATTCGAATGGATAAGGCAAAGATCCAAGCAATAATTGAATGGGAGCCACCAACCAAAGTAACAGAATTGAGATCCTTCTTAGAGTTAGCAAACTACTATCGAAGGTTCGTCAAGAACTACTCAAGAATCGCCACACCTTTGACCGAGTTACTAAAGAAGGACAAGGTGTGGGATTGGGACCGATGCTGCCAACAAGCATTCGAAGAACTGAAACATGCCATGGCGAGTGAGCCGGTGCTGGCATTACCGAATCATGCCAAACCCTTCGAAGTCTATACAGATGCATCGGACACAGCCATCGGAGGAGTCCTAATGCAGGAGGGACATCCTGTCGCATACGAAAGCCGAAAATTGAATGATACCGAAAGGAGATACTCGGTTCATGAGAAAGAGATGACCGCGGTGGTACATTGTTTGCGGACTTGGTGACACCATATACTAGGGTCCAAATTCGTGGTCTACACGGATAACGTTGCCAACAGCTATTTCCTTACCCAAAAGAAACTGTCTCCCAAGCAAGCCCGTTGGCAAGAGTTTCTGGCAGAATTCGATTTCGACATGGAGTATAAGCCAGGAAAAGTCAACTTAGTTGCCGACGCCTTAAGCCGAAGGTACAACATAGAATTTGTTAGCTTGCCCAAGGGACAGTTGCTAGAACGCATCAAGGAAGGACTAGCACACGACCCGACAGCCAAAATGCTCATCGATTCCGCCAAGGAAGGAAAAACCCGAAGGTTTTGGCTCGAAGAAGACATACTCTATACCCGGGGCCATCATCTCTACGTACCTCAGTTCGAGGAACTACGCAAGGAAATCATGAAGGAATGACATGACTCTAAGTGGGCCGGACACCCAGGTATGAACCGAACTCTAGCTTTGATTACCGAAATCTACTATTGGCTCCGCATGCGCGAAGATATAGAAGCATATGTAAGGACTTGCCTTGTATGCCAACAAGACAAGATCGAGACGAAGAAACCCGCTGGGCTGTTACAACCATTGCCCATTCCCGAACGTCCATGGGAGAGTCTATCCATGGACTTCATTATCGGCTTACCCAACACCGACGGTCTGTCCAGCATTATGGCGGTAGTCGACAAATTCTCTAAATACGGGACATTCATTCCAGTATCGAAAGTGTGCCCAACCGAGGAGGCAGCCTGCCTCTTTCTCAAACACGTCGTGAAGTATTGGGGATTGCCAAATACAATCATCAGCGACCGGGACACACGATTCACGGGCAGATTCTGGACCGAATTATTCAAACTCATGGGATCAAGTTTGAACTTTTCGACGAGCGTCTACCCCCAAACCGATGGACAAACTGAACGTGTGAATGGCTTATTGGAGATATATTTGAGGCATTACGTAAGTATCACACAACGTAATTGGCCAAAACTTCTAGACGTGGCCCAATTCTCCTACAACTTACAACGAAGTGAGGCGACCAATCAAAGCCCTTTCGAAATCGCAACGGGACAGCAGCCACTAACACCCAACACGGTCGCAACCAAGTACGAGGGGCCCAATCCAACAGCACATAGGTTCGCAACGGAATGGCAAGAGCACCATGACCTAGCCCGAGCTTGTCTACACAAGGCGGGAAAACGAACCAAAAAGTGGGCCGATACAAAACGCATGGACGTAAGCTTTCAAGTCGGAGACTTAGTACTTGCAAAGCTAACCGGGATATTACGTAACCCAACAGTGCACAAGGGACTTTTGCGGAGATGCGAGGGACCATTCAAAGTTGTGAAATAGGTAGGAACTATGGCCTATCGATTAGAACTTCCCACGACCATTCGAGCTCATCTGGTATTCCACGTAAGTTTACTCAAACCTTTCCATCAAGACAAGTCAGACCCGGAACGAGCCGTGTCATACCGAGCACCCGTCGAAGTAAAAGTCTCTTATGAGAATGAAATTCGGGACATCCAAGCGGAAAGATTCGTTCGACGAGTGGGACATCCACCAAGGCACGAGTATTTCGTCCTTTGGAAAGGACTTCCCGACAGCGAAGGAAGTTGGGAACCAACCTTGGATCTATGGCAATTCAAGGACCAAATCAGCCACTATCACCTTAGCCGAGCGACGAGGGCGTCGCCAGAACCAGTGGGGGAGAATGTCACGGACCGCACCCTAGGGTCCGTTCCAACCGCCCACCAAGGGGCCAGCAGCAACACCCGCCCAAGGACCGAGCAGGCCAAGCCCATCGCAACCGAGCAGACCGAGCCGTTAGCACCCCAGGGGCCCGATCACGCAACCGAGCAGATCGAGCCGGACGCACCCCAGGGGCCCGATCACGCCGCACACCACAGGCCCAAGCCAGCCGATCACGCCCAGCACCGCGGGCTCGACAGCAACGCGCGTGGAGAGGCCGGACAGGGCCGTCTAGACGCACCCACGGGTCCGCACAAGGCCTTGGGCCTGGCCTCCGCGCACACCACGCCCTCTTAGGGGTTTAGGGAGCACAAATCCCTTTAGGACAAGGATTCCCTCTCCTTGAAGGAGTAGGATATTAATAATCCTAGTTAGAGTAGGATTAGGGCTAGAGGGGCTTATTTAAGGAGGCTTAGCCCCACCTCATTATTTACTTTTTCCCTTAGGATTTCGAATTGCTTGGCTTGTTAGGCAACTTTATTTCTTTCCCTTCAAATTAATAAAATTCTCGGGCATTCTGCTCAACCCATTGTCTCGCGCATTCTTCCCATCTCACCGTCAACTCGTTTCCGCATCGATCTAAGCCATCCGGCTTAGATCAAGTAGGCTTACTTAGGCGCCACAAGCTTCCCGAAGGGCCCTAAGGCCGCACGTCCCGATCCAGGTTTCTAAGGACGTGACACTAGCTTTAGTTATGTTAGCTTGAAATAGCATTTGAGTTTGTGGCTTGGAACTACAATAAAAAGGTTATATCGTTGAAGTCTTGTTAGTCGAATGATTTAGATGTAAGACACTTTGTATGTTACAAGGGCTAGTTTATGCTTCGTATATGTTCATACTGGCTTCAAACTTCTGATGTTGGATCAAATTTCCAGATGAAAAATTCGATGAGATCAAGGATGCCGAAATGATGATCAACGGTGCAGTTTCACGGAGGGATATGGCAACACAAATGAGCCCAGATGAGAGTAGCAACCATTCATCGCCGAGAGAGAGGTCTTCATTTATCCTTCCTCTTCCTGCCGTGATCAACAATGACCATCCTTCTAAACTGGACATCAGGGAAGTGCAGATAGACAAGCGAGCCACTGTTACTAACTGCTAAAAAAGACATGCATCGAGAAGAATCAAGAAACGCGAACCATTGGGTGTGAAATAAGGTAGGAACGTATTTAAGTTTAAATTTAAGTTAGATTAGTTTTTTGTCTCCTTTAATTTTTAAGATTAAATACTTGTAATTTTAAATTTTTACAATTTATTTCTCCCAAAATTTAATTCTAACCATGTTCTTAATTTAAATTTATCCGATTTTTTAGTAGTTGGAGCTTTAATCCTAAGTCCGGACGGTTAAGGAACGAGAAAAATCAAAGAAATCAACGTATTTCGATTTCATGGTGATCCAATAGGTAGATTTCATAGTTTAGTGATTTCCTATAAAAAAACATTTATAAATTGTAACATTATTATTATTTGTTCATGTACATTTTAAAATTATTGATTTAATTTAAATTCACAAGTCATTAAAAAATAGAATACAGTAATGATTTGTTTCTGATCTTGATAACTTTTTTCCAATTTAATTCTAAGGGCTTGTTTTTGTGCAATTGTGGTGGCAAACGTCTGTTTGCCCCCAACAACAACATCAAATATTGTTCGGTTTAATTTTCAACAGATAGCTGCAGCTAGATTTTTGCATGTAACTCGTCTTCAAACGGACGTTTATGAAAGTTGAATTTTCCAACCTTTTCAAGGCGTTAGGCTCCCAAAACTCATTTCGAATCTCAACTCCAAACTAAGCTTAATATTTCTTTTGGTCACGTTAGTACTTGGGTATTGAGCCCATTTTTATCTTTTAATGACATGCTACATTGAAAGTTTACCACTTGGCATAATAACATATATATATATATATATATCAAGTTTTTTTTATCTACTTTGGAGAAAAATCACATATTAAATTGAACCAAAAGAGTGATCTCAATAGAAAAGAGGATGTTATTCATTTTAAAAAACTCGAGTTTAATCTGCTTTATCTACAAAATGTGTAGCACATCAAAAATTTAAAAAGATATAAACAGATACTAACTTATAATCATTTTAAAGTTATTAAAAAAAATCATAAATTAAATTGAAAATAAAGTTTCCAAGTTGATGTACTAAAAGTAGATCCCAAAAGGAGCCAAGGAGGTAATCAAGCGGTCCAATCTAATCCCACCACCTTTGGCTAGCGGCCAACCGCGTCTTTCTCCATCATCCCATCCGTCGCATGTGCACCATGTCTCCCCATCATATGCTACTTAAAAAAAACAAACAGGAAACACTGTACTTCAACGAGCTTGATTGAGCCAAATATAATGGACCTACAAACATCACAAAATCAACGGCTAAAAACCAATAAAAAAGCATGAACCCTATAACGCAGAAGATGACAAACCTTTTCTAATTGGTCCTGGAACCGAAGCAGGCGTTAATGGAGGGCAATGCATTGATGAGAAGCACAGCTGTAAACCAATCACCTCTCTGCTCACCGTGACCCCATTTTGCCCCCCCAAAAAAACACCTACTTTCATTTACACTTGTTCTTCACCGAAGCTGTAAACAATGGCTTCGTGTTCGCTTCTTTTGCCCCTTTTCATCGCTTGCATTGTGTTGTCAAGCTCGAAAATCGACGCCCAGGTTGAAGAGACAAGCTTGAAGCTGATGAGTGATGCTTTGGAATGGCCGCTTTCGATGTCGCTTTACGACGAGGAGGGGAATGGGTATAGTCGTAGATCTTTGTTTTGGAAGAGGATGAGGTATTACATTTCCTACGGCGCGCTTTCGGCTAACAGAATCCCATGCCCACCGAGATCCGGCAGGTCTTACTATACCCACAACTGTTTCAACGCCCATGGTCCGGTTCACCCTTACTCTAGAGGATGTTCCAGGATCACCCGCTGCAGGAGATGAGCTTAATTATTACTATTACTTTAGTAATTTGGGGTCCTGGGATTTGGTAAGGGTTCAACTTTGGATTTTGCCTTTGTTTCTGTGTGTGTGTGTTTTCTTCTTGCTGTTTTAATGTGTGGATTAGCAATATAATTATGGACCGATGATGTGTAATTTGGTTAAACTACTTTAATAACGTTATGGTAGTTACTTATAGCTTTGTGAATTTCTTTGTTTATTGCATCTTTGGAAACACACTAGATCTTCGTCCGTGTCTGTCAGCCTCTAGTCAAGGGGCTTCATTGGAAACGACCTACCTCTCCCGTTTGAATAAAAATCATCTGTAATTTTTTTGTGTTTATGACTTGTGATTAGAGTTTAGAGAATTAACGATAGACTATATTTTTTAAGTTTAAGATTTAAAATTTAAAGTTATGACTTAAAATTCTTTTTTTTAGTGTTAGATATTAAATGTGATATCGAAAAGAGGTAAAAGATTTTTGTGTCTTCCATTCACTACAAAATTACATTTGTATGCATTATGTCAATTATTTAAAAATGTACAAATATTTTGATCTGTTTTTATTTTCTTGCTTTCTTATCAAATGGGAAAATATGAAGAATATTGAGGACCGTTTCTATAATTATAGATCAAATTAATATCAGTTAAAAAATTAGTTTGGAGTTATTTTTTTAACAATTACTACATAAGAGAGAAGGAGGGAAAAGTGTTAACTGAATTTTTTTTAATTATTTATTCTAAAAATTGTTCACAGTTTGGAATTATTTTAAAATGAAATAAAAAAAATCAACGGAGATAGAAGCCTCAAAGCTGAACCGATTGTAAGTGGTGGCCCACTTATAAACGGAGATGAGGTTAATTATTAAAAAATTGAAAAAACTATAATTTTTTTTTAAAAAAAAACAAAATTTCAAAAAAATTTCAAATCCCTAATACCCAAAATCACAAATTACTAAATTGTCGTTGTTGTCATCGTCGTTGGACACCACCACTGTTGTTGTCGGAGGCCACTGCCTATTTTTCCAATCGCCCAACGTCGGTAATTATCAGGAGGCGTGTCAATCGGACGACGGACGGCGAACGCAAATAGTCCTAGTCGAACGATGTCCGGTTGGCACACTTACCAACAATCACTAAAGATGAGTGGTCGAGAGAAATGAACGGTGGCCTTCGGCGACAAAAATGGCGACAGCAACAACAACAATTCGAAGAACTTATGATTTTGGTTTTTTTTTTGAAAATTTTTGAGTTTTTTTAATTATATTTTTTCAATTTTTTAATATAATAATAAAAAATATATCAAATGTCATGTTGTTATTGGGTATGATTTTTTTAAATGTCATGCACTTAAAACTGTAATTGTTTTTAAACATTAGGTATCTATTTTTTGTATTAAGCCGAAAAAGATTGAGCTTCAACTTCCAGTGATGAGAATGAGTCCAGGCCCATTCCGAACTAATGCGAAACTTTTCTGTACAATAAATGGCCCGATCCCAATTAATATATCAAATTCTAATGTCTCGATGAAAAAAATTAAATCATCTTATTTATCCCCCCCCCAAAAAAAAAAAAAAAAAAAAAACTTAAATCATTTTCTACACTTGGTATTTTTTTGGTTTATGCGTATGTTCGTTGTAATAATTATTTTATGTTTGGGCTATACTCACTTATATTTATATTTTCTTATAAAAAATAAAAATGTAAAAAAAAAGCTGGCATCCACGTTAACCATGTCACACCTCACCTCCCAAAAAAACTTAAATCATTTTCTACACTTGGTGTTTATTTATTTATTTATTTTGGTTTATGCATATGTCGGTTGTAATACCTATTTTATGTCTGGATCATACTCACTTATATTTATAATTTCTTATAAAAAATAAAAAAAAGGCTGGCAACCACGTTAACCATGTCACACCTCCCCCTCCCCCGCCAATTGCCTATAAAAGGCAGGGGAGGCGGCCATGGGATCAACAAGCAAAATCCATTTGAAATGGCGCAAAGCAAAGGGGGCAGTGCCCCGTTCGAGAGCAGTGCTCTCACTGGGGTATTTTTATTACCCCAATAGTTCGATCAATCATCTGGTTGAAGTTCTGTTAAGATTTGTCCGGGTTATTTATTTGGCAAGATGATACGAAAATCTTGTTAGGGGTTGGTCAAAAATTTTCATTCGTGGTTTTAGTAGAGTAAATTTTGATCTTTATTCTTGTATTTATTTTAATGTCAGCCTTTTTTAATAAATATCTTTGTATGAATTATTTACTACATTCTTATATTTATTGGTATTTTTTATATTTTGTATGTCATGTTTGTATATTTTAAGTTGTATGAATTATTTACATGAATAAAATATGTATATATATATATATATATATATATATCGTTTAATTGAATTTTGAACTAAAACCTTTTATTATGGATTATTGTGAAAAACGTACCTTGAGTGTAAGGGGCTTTCCGTTAATCTCTATTACAAAATATCATTTTTTCTAAATTATAATTTTCAAAATAGATTCCTTTCGTTTGAGAATCTAACATAAATTATACCTCGAGCGCAGGGGTGTAAATTTCTTCTCTCTAATACAAAATATTATTTTTTTCTAAATTATAATTTTAAAAATAGATTCCTTTGTTTGAGAATCTAACAGAAATTATGCCCCGAGCGTAGGGGTGTAAATTTTTTCTCTCTAATACAAAATATCATTTTTTAAAATTATAATTTTTCAAATAGATTATATGAGAATCTAACGGAAATTATGCCCTGAGCGTAGGGGTGTAAATCTCCTTCAAATATTCTTTTAAATATTTTCAGAGATCACAATTTTTAAATTAAGTTCGAATTCATAATTTTCATCGTTAAAACAATTTGTAATCAACTAGGTACCAATTTTGGGCATTGTGAGGGTGGTCACCCTTCCCTACACGTAACCGACTCCCGAACCTGTTTTCTGATTTTGCAGACCAAAACTCGTTGTTGTATTAAAAACGGCAGAAACAAGTTTTATTAAAATAACCAGGTTTTCAGGTGATCCAATCTCACCTAAATTAAAAGATTGGTGGCGACTCCCATTAAAACCAAAAATATATTTTTGTAAAAAACTTCAAGCCAGTGCGCGGGACCGTTATTATAGCTTGGCGACTCCGCTGGGGACTTTTTCTAGAGAGTCAAGCCACGAGTCGATTACCTTTTGTTCTAATAGATGAAAATTATGGCGTCGATTTAACTTAATTTTGTGATCCATGATCTTTTAATTCTGATTTTCTTACAACTATTTTATTAATCTGCTAAGTTTTATATCATGAGCTCTGCACCCGAGCTCCATCCCTTTTAAGTGGGAGCGAGAAGCTACTCCTTTGTGAGGTACCCCTCCGTGCATGATAGTGGATCGCTTCTGGGATATAGGTCTTTTTGTCTTCGTGAAATCTTCGTCTCCGTATAGACCTAGGGAAATGTATTCTTCCGAATCGATGTCCTAACGACAGTTCGGGTACCGTCACCCTAGAACCGAACCACATATAGTGAACCATAAGAGCCTACCTTATTAGAACCATACCAAACCTCTGTTCGTTTAGAGAGTCACCCGATAGGTGCATGGTAGAGAGAGATAGAGGGGTCTTTAATGTCTTTCAATTATGCTATTTATTTTCAGTATTATTTATTTCTTTGCTAGATGCCATTTTTGCAACAAAGTATGTGACTAGAATGCATGTTTGGGTGGGATTTTTTTCCAAAACATCTTTAGGTAGAAAAGTATGCTCCAGTAGGTTGTATAGATTTACTTTTTAAGTAATTAACGTTTATATTTTCAGTTTGATTATTCCACACGCACTAACCGATTTTTTCTTGTTGTTTATGTTTTTTTTTCTTTTTTTGCATTGCATATTCATGACATAAAAAAATGTGTTGATTCATTAGCAATCTTCAATCTAAGAAACTTTCATAATGGATAAAGGGTCACGTGATTAGATAAAAAGTAATGCAGATATAAGCCAATCCCCTGAAGTGATACCAGAATAATTAAGAGGCTGTCATTTTAAAGGTTACACATAAGATATACATGGCAGAGCTCACGCCGATACCAAGACGAATGAAATAGAATAGCTGAAAAGACGGATGGCCGAGATGATGAGTATGATGACCACCATGGCCAAAGGGAAAGAGTCTGATATGCAAAGAGAGAAAGATAAACCGAATCGGAGCCATGATTCTACTTCTAAACACGTTGAATCTAGTATATCCAAGGGATTGTGCACTATGACGATCGACATCAATAAAACACTCAGAGATGCAAAGGTGGCAACATCAAATAGAGTGAAGACGAATCAAAGCAAGGCCCGAGAAAATGAAGCTAGAAAGAAGACCACATTTTAGATTTCAATAAAGTATATATATTTACTTCCGATACTGATAAAGAAAGGACTCGTGACTCCAGTTCAGTCAAAGCCGAAGCAGGCCCCTTATCCTAGAGGTTACGACGTCAATACCATTTGTAACTATCATCTAGGATGTATGGGTCATACTATTGAGAATTGCGGAGCCCTGAAAAATAAAGTTATAGGCCTAACTGAAAAGGGGATACTAAGTTTTGAAGAAGGAAGTCCCAAAATTTCTAAAATAACCTAAGCCACATTGGAGCGCTAGAGTATGTAGAGAGGAGTCAATATCCAACGCTCAGAATTCAGTGTCAAGGCCAGAGTTCAAATTCTAATGTCCAATTTTCAGAATCATCTTCGACTAGTGGCCAAAAGTCAAGAACCAATGGTCTTTTCGGTCCCATACCCATCTCGTATGAAGAACTATATCTGTAGTTATTAGAGGCACGATTGGTGACCCCGTATCCTGTTATGCCTCTACAACCTCCATACCCCAAATAGTACGATTTTGAAGCTCATTGTGAGTATCATGCTGGAGTTAGGGGGTATTCTATTGAAAATTGCATTGTCTTCAAGTGTCGAGTCTGGAACCTACTAGAGTGTAAGATGTAGAAGTTTAAAAAGGAGCATTAACATGATTCAGCTATTGTTCACCCAACTGGAGTGAAGCCAAAAGAGTTATAAGTAAAAGAAAATGAAAAGAATCATTCAGAACATGCCACCCAAGTCGACACATTGAGGAAAGAAAGAAACGATCTGAACAATGAACTAAAAAGCTTGCAAGATAACTACCAAGAGCTTTGCTTAGCATTCAGAGATAGTGGTTTGGGAGATACTCTAGATCAATGGAAGAAAAGAGTCATCCAATTAAAAAACAATGTTGAATATTGAAAAAAAATTCCATATTGAAAAAAAATTTCCAAGGCGAATGAAAATCGAGCTAAGACCTTATCTCTCAATCTACACGCAATAGAAGATCAGTGCATTGCTCTCAAGGATGAGTTAAGGAATAGTCAAGCCAAGTGCGAGGCTTTTAACATGTGTATGAAACTGCGTGAGAATGTCGTTGCTGAGTTGAAAGATAGTCAAGTTGAAGTTGAAATGCTAAAGAAGCAAACAGATGAGCGTAGCAGTGTTTTACTGATGTATGAGGATCTTGTGAATGATCTTAAGAAAGCCTTACAAGAAAAGAATGTGAAGTGGTCTGGTCAACTTCAAGAGATGGAGAATGAGATAAAAGAAAAAGACAACCCATGAAAGATTTTATTGTCGAAGCACTAAAAGTGGCTCGACAAGTGGCAGACTTGGTTGATGTATCAACTGAACTAAGTCAGAATAACAACATGTTCTCATACCGTGATGAAGAATTGACATGGATTTTGAAGAAATTGGAAAAGCTAAGTGCTAGAGCTCGTAATTATTTGTAAACTTTGATATATGTCATGATGTAACGAGATCTTTACCTAATGAAAATTGTCTTATGATAGATACTCTTTGAATTAATACCTTTTCTTACACACATGTCTACATCTAACATTTCATCTCCGTTTCATTTCACCAGCATGAAGCATTGATTTACGATCAATTCCCAATTTAAAAAAAAGATTTATCATTAGGAGAAAATCTAGTACCCTAGATATCAGTGCAACATTCAAAGTTGCGAATGAATCTTGTGAATTCAGAACTTGAGACACAAGAACCGTTTTGTGAATCACTACATTCACATCTAGGACATGCACCTTTCATTTACATGCATACATTTCAAAATTTTGAAACCGGTCCCCGGGATGCCCTGTGCCAACAATACCAGGCAAAGAGAAAGTCGACCGATCTGACACCTTACCAAATCTTTCCAAGATCCTGGTCCAGAGAGATTTTCGAAAACCTCCACGTTCATACACCATGTCTCTACAAGGCCCCAGTCTTAGGGTCATTCCTCGACATGTTCTGGAAGCGAGCCTTTGATGCCGAGTTAGACTTCTGCACCCTAGACAACTACATCATTTATCGTCTATAGCACCTCGCCAGAATCGAAAGTAATGAGCTACCATGAACCAACACAACAAATTTATAGGCCCGAACGAGGGGCAACATAATATAATGCGTTCATGAGAACAATGAAAAGCCCTTCAAGAAAAGGCGGAAACATACTTCAAGCTTCGAGTTCGCTTCAAGAGCAGTCTCAAACGGAAATGTTGGGGCATTCACCCTAGGAACCAATCCACAAGATGATCGAATCCAATGAAGTTTGGGGCATCCTTACATACAAGGCACTGAACACTGCTTAATCAGAAGCAAAGATCTGGCCATCATAGAGTCAAGGGCATCCTTTTGAGAGGCAAAACAGAATCTTTCATTCACACGTTCATTGAGATCATTCTACGTTAACTGCATGCATTTAAGTCACCATGCATTTAGGCTAGACGCATGCATTAAGCACAAAGTGAGGTGCATCTATAACATATTTGTTTATGGCTTGAACGTACAAACAAGTCTAGGGAAGAGACCGAAGAACCTCAATGGTGGGGGCAACAACATAATGGCCAACATTTAGCCCTAAAGGAGGCCGAATACAAAAAGCTAAAAAATTCAGATAACAACAATAAAATTGTCTGAGCAAATTACTAAATAATGTTTCATTTTATTTTCAGGTCATGATTTCCTGCCATGAAGTAGCAGAATCAACTTTTTTCCCGATCTCGCCTCCGTCAGTGGTGGTGGACCAATTTAATCTAGATTCTATATATCCAACGGTGGTATTGCAAGTCAATTTCCCTTGAAAAGGAAAAAGAAGATGGCATCAAGGTCATTCAGCTCAAAAGTTCAAATTTGGAAAAGAAGAAGGATAATGAAATTTGGGGGGCAAATAGTTGTCAACAAGTTTCAACATCCTTAACATGAAGGACTGAAGTAAATATGAAAATATTGTCTGACGCCTTCAACTAAGAATGAAGAGACAATCGTTAACAAGATCCAACATCCTTGACACGAATGAGTCAGTCAACCAAATTAAACATTCAAATCAAACCTTATGGTCTTATCATGAAATAGTTATTTATGACTCATTTTGACCAATCACTCTTTTAACTTTTGGAGGTTCTATCTCACCTGTAACATGGTGTAGTGAATCAACAAATTATCTTCAAGATATTGCCTATTCGTTAGTGTTGTAGCGGATTAACTTTCTTGGATTTTGCCTCCCTGACAGAGGTACAGTAAATCACCCTGAATTTGCAGATTCTACTTCTCCAAGATTGGCGAAATTATGTCTCTCCAACAAATGGTGGAACATATCAACTCAACAACAAGTTTGTCTCCCTGGAGTTGCAGTGGAAATTTTTTTATCATGATAACCCCATATCCCTAAATTTTAGCGGAGTAAGAACACCAAACAATAAGTTTGTCTCCCTAAACTTATAGCATGACAAAGCTACGACAAACTTGTCTCCTTGAACATACAGCAGAATGAGCACAAACACAAGTTCATCTCCATAAGGGTGCAACAGGATGAATGCGATAGCAAAACTATTCCCCTGAATTCACAATAGAACAGATAAAACTTGACAACAAGTTCATCTCCCTAAGGTTGCATCGCAATGAACATAACAACAGATCATGTCTTCTTGAAGATTCATCGAAATTGGTCACCTAATTCATGCTTATTACTTTTCCAAGAACATACAAGATGATCAAAGCCTAGGAGGGTCGTCACTCCCCGTCATGATGTAGCATATCCCACATCCTTTAGAGCTCGCTTTGCCGTTGATGGTGCAGCACGCCAATTGTTTTTCCAGGTCTAGTTTCTACATTGATGGTGCAACTAGACCAAATATTTTCTCTGGATCTCATCTTCATATTTCAAAAAGAAAATAAAAAAATCCAAAAAAATAAAATAAAATGAAAAATCCAAAAAAGAAAACAAAAAAAAGTGAAAACCTAAAAAGGCGATTTGACAAAAAGAAGAAAAGAAAAGGAGGGTTCAAGATGAAAACTCGTAAAAGGCGTCTTAAGACCAAAGAAGATTTTGAGTTGAAAACCCGAAAAAGGGCGGCTCAAATATTGATCAAATTGAATCCGAGATCCTGCTTCTTCTTCAGTGTTGTAGCATATCAAACTCCCACATCATGTCAATTCTTCAGAGTTGCAGCTTGATCAAAATCAAACTCTCAGATCACGTCTCTTCACCAGAGTTGTAGCTTGATCAAAATCAAAGTCTAAGATCATGTCTCTTCGTTATGGTTGTAGCTTGATAAAAAATAAAACTCTCAAATCATGCCTCTTCGTCAGAGTTTTAGCTTGATCAAAATAAAATCCTGGTCATGCCTATTCGTCAGAGTTGTAGCTTGATCAGAACTTTTTCTCAAACCTTTCCTCTTCGTCAGTGTTGTAGCTCGGTCAAATCTTGGTCTTGCCTCTTCGTCGGTGTTGCAGCTGGACCAAATGTGTTAAAATCCCGATCATGCCTCTTCATCAGTGTTGCAGCTGGATTAACATAACTTCAAACCCTGCCTCTTCGTCGGTGTTGTAGCTAGACCAAATTCACTAACTCCTGATCTTGCCTCTTCATCAGTTTCGTAGCTGGATCAACATTAATAATTATAGACCTTACCCCTTCGTCGGTGTTGTAGCTTGGTCAAAATTTACTGATTTTTAAATTCATCCCCTCATCCATGTTGTAGCCAAAAAAGAAGGAAAATGTTCGTGAGATCCTGTCTCTTTGTCGGTGTTGTAGCTGGATTAAACATCAGAACCTTCATCTATTGATCTCTTCTCTTTATCAGAGTTGCAGCTAAATCAAAGCTATTTTTGGTAAGTTCGACATAAATGTCGGCACAGCGTGCTTAAACACGGTAAAGTTTAAGACAATGGATAATTCAAATGTCCATCGAAAATCCATTTTTACGAATGGTCAAAGGAAAATAAATCCTTTGCAAAAAATCCAATGTCATGATTGGTATAAACTGATTGTACCCAGGGGAATGGTACAACTAGCCCAGAGCAAACGACTAACGGTAAAGGCAAGTCAAAACCGTTAATCCTTGTGCATTTGAAAAAAATACAAAAGAAATCTAGGAGCCAAGCTGGAGGTATTTTCCAGATCAATTGTCAGAACCTTCATCCTCCGATCTTGTTTCTTCGCCAGTGTTGCAGTTGGATCAAGTTTTGTAGACCTTGCTTCTTCATCGATATTGCAGCTAGGTCAAGTTTTCTCCAAGTATTGCGTCGTCGTCAGAGTCGTAGCAAGCCGAACTCATTTTGCTTCCCCCACGGGTCTCCATAGTTTGAAGATTCTCTCTCCAACAGATCATTCCATTTTGAAGATTTTGCCAATGAGAATGACCGAACAGATCAAGTGGAGTTCAGGAAGGAATGATGGTCAGAGAAAGGAACCCAAACCCAACCGGACATTTATTCAAGAGCAGTGCTCTCACTGGGGTATTTTTATTGCTCCAATGGTTCGATCAATCATCAAGTCGAGGTTCTGCTGATATTCGTTCGGGTCATTTTTTTGGCTAATTGATACGAAGATCTTGTTAGATGTCGGTCGAATTTTTTCATTAGAGCTTCTAGTAGGGTAAAATTTGATCTTTATCCTTGTATTTATTTTAATGTCAGCTTTTTGTAATAAATATCTCTGTATGAATTATTTACGATGTTCTTATATTTATTGGTATGTTTTTATATTTTGTATGTCATGTTTGTATATTTTAAGTTGTATGAATTATTTACATGAATAAAATATGTTTATATATATCGTTTAATTGAATTTTAAACTAAAACCTTTTATTAGGGATTATTGTGAAAAACGTACCTCGAGCGTAAGGGGTGCCGCTTTTCGTTAATCTCTATTACAAAATATCATTTTTCTAAATTATAATTTTCAAAATAGATTCCCTTCGTTTGAGAATCTAACAGAAATTATGCCCTGAGCGTAGGGCTGTAAAATTCTTCTCTCTAATACAAAATATCATTTTTTCTCTAAATTATAATTTTCAAAATAGATTCCCTTTCTTTGAGAATCTAACAGAAATTATGCCCCGAGCGTATGAGTGTAAATTTCTTCTCTCTAATACAAAATATCATTTTTTAAATTATAATTTTCAAAATAGATTCCCTTTGTTTGAGAATCTAATGGAAGTTATGCCTCGAGCGTAGGGGTGTAAATCTCTTTCGTACAAAGAAATATTCTTTTAAATATTTTTAGGGATCACATTTTTTTAAATTAAATTCGAATTCATAATTTCCATCGTTAAAACAATTTGTAATCGACTAGGTACCAATTTTGAGCGTTGTGGGGGTGCTCACCCTTCCCTACACGTAATCGACTCCCGAACCTGTTTTCTGATTTCGCAGACCAAAACTCGCTGTTTTATTAAAAACGACAGAAACAAGTTTTATTAAAATAATCGGGTTTTCAGTTGATCCAATCTCACCTAAATTAAAAGATTGGTGGCGACTCCCATTAAAACTGAAAAATATATTTTTGTAAATAAACATCAAGCCAGCGAGCGAGACCGTTATTACATCCGTCTTACGGTCCATGTTCGTGGTACGAAGTCGTCCCTCCCAACAATGTCGCCTCCAAGGTTCGAACTCACGTCCTCTCTTTAGGAGTGGAATGTACGTTACCAATACACCCAACACTTGTTAATTATTTATTTATTTTTTCAATAGCTCAAAATATATTTTAATTAATTTATAAAATTCTAATTATTTTAAATTATTTATTTGAGAAAGAAGTGTAACAATAATATATATATATATATGGTATAGAAATCTATTGCTTTTGCTAAACAAGACATACAATTAACGCCATATATATATAGGGTAATCTTTACCAGTGGTCCCTTTCGTTTAGGGTGTGTTCTATTTTAGTCACCAAAATTCAAAAACGATTATTCTGGTCACTTACGTTTAGAATCGTTTCTATTTTGGCCCCCTTGCCGTTAGTCTCCGTTACTTAAAAAAATTAATTTCTAATTTAACCCCTAAACTTTCAAAATTTTATTTTTCACCATCTTCCCCAAAAATTATAAAACTAAAACCCCAGAAAATTAATTCAAAACCCCAAAAATTATTTTTCACCATCTCAAATAGGCTAGCAGTAGACTATTAGTTAGCTGGAATACATGAAACTGGTTGTAAGCTGCTGCTTCTAATTTGTTCTTTCTTCCACTGGAATACGTTATGGTAAATTTTTCTAATTTTATTGATTGTTAAGGTGGTTAAGCATGAAACTGGTTCTGATTTGCCTTATCGAACGACTGTTCATCCGCATGGAGATGGCATTCTCTGCTCATTTCACAGAGAATGACTCACATTAGGCAATACACAGCAAGATTAACTTCATGGTTAGACTGTGATTCTGAAGACATATTGATGCTGGGGCTAATACTTTTATGTTATTTTGTTATTTAAGTTTTATGAACTAATTATTAGACATTAGACATATGGATGGATGGCTGCGATTATTAGTTACCTTTAGAGCTTTAATCTAGGTCTAGGATTAAATCGTTCTGTATTACTAATAAGCTGAAAGGTAGATTTATTACCACCTTTTAATTAATAGCTTCATAAACTAGAGGTTTTTTATGATCTTATCTTATGATTAGAGTTTTAACTTCAACTGATATGCTAACTAATAGTCTACTGCTATTCTATTTGAGATGGTGAAAAATAATTTTTGGGTTTTTGAATTAATTTTCTGGGGTTTTAGTTTTATAATTTTTGGGGAAGATGGTGAAAAATAAAATTTTGAAAGTTTGGGGGTTAAATTAGAAATTAATTTTTTTAAGTAACGGAGACTAACGGCCAAGGGACCAAAATAGAAACGATTCTAAACGTAAGTGACCAGAATAATCGTTTTTAAATTTTGGTGACCAAAATAGAACACACCCTAAACGAAAGGGACCACTGGTGAAGATTACCCATATATATTATTAGTCTAATTTCAAGTATGATTATTTATTTTCAAAACTCACTTCTTACGACATTTGAGAATCAAGATTTTCCTTCATAATTGTTCAACTTTCCTATGATATTAAACCCTTAATTTTCTGATTAAGATTATTCTTGTTCCTAAGGTGATTATTATTCTTCCGACCATGAGTTTGACGAACTATCAACTTGATAACTTGCAAAAATACTTATATTTTATATCTTTTTACTTAAGTATTTGTTTGGTTTCAAGATCATTTCATAGCATGTAGATGCATTTAGGACATATAGTTGCATAGGGCTTTACTTGCTTGGTGGTTTGGTTTATTTTACAAGATTTGATGATGTTGGAAGGGCATGCTCTTGTGCGGTGATGTGCAGGTGAAGCAAGGGAAAGGAGGAAAATGCCATAGCATTTTGGACAGCATTTCTGGGCGCAGAAAAGGACAAAGCATCGAAGACATTCTCTTTGGCCCACATGTGCGAACCCCCTATTTGTCTTTTGTGCCACACATGAAGAGGGAATATTCCTTAGGACCCTCAAGAAATATTAAGGCACTAAACCCTAGGAGCCTCCACTATATAAAGAACAAGAAGCCCACATTAAAAAAAGAAGAAAAAGAAAAGAGAAAAAAATTGGAAAATGAGCTTTTTCGGCGAGGAAAGAAAGGAGGGGAGTCGGCCACTTCGTTCATCTTCTTCTCCTTGTTGTCCTCCATAGTTAAAGCTCCAAGGGGTGATCTTGCTCGCGTTCGAGAGAAGCATCAAGCTTAGGGCAGTTCGTGGCAGTCCAAGACAGCGTTGGGAGTTTTTCCTTCCTTTTTAGTTGTTCTGCCTTAGCATTTACTATTCTAGAGTGGTTTGTTTTAAATGTACGATGATGGATGTTTATTGCCCAGCCATGAACTAATTCTAAGTGGCTTGGGCTTGCTTTGGATGATTTTATTTTGGTTTTAATGGATGTTAAGTTATTTTCAGTCCATTAAATGCTTTGTTCACTGTTTTATTGGCTTAGGTTTTTAAGAGCTTTCGAGAGTAGCCTTAACCTAAGTATTGATGGGCTTAATGGTCGAGAGAGTTAAGCCTAGATCTACGTAGACAATGGGGTTGTGCTGAGAGGCAAACCTTAACTCACCTTAGAGATAAGGACAAGGTTTCAACGACTAAAAAGAGTAGTGCTTAAACGATAAGTAGTTTGCTAGGGTTCACGCTGAGAGGTATTGCCGTAGCATCCTGGCTGTCAGGTTTCTTGCTAGAGATAGTTTAGAAGCATCATAGTAAACTCTGTCGAGCATAGTTTGGGCTGGAAGTAGTGAGATATGCATGAGACTTAAATAAAGGATTCCTTAGCAAGCCTAGCTAGTCATTCTATAGAGAGTTTCACACACGTGAGAGGACGTTGAAAGTTCATTCAATTTACTCCCGTTTTCATATACTGTTTTTGCTACAGCATTTGCTTACTCATCTAGAACTTGCCCCTTAATCAATATTCATTCTTTGTTTCGTGTGCTTAAACTTAACTTGAAATACCTCCAATCCCTGTGGAGATGATACTCACTCATCACTTTATTACTTGTTCGACGTGTATACTTGCACTATTTACGTGTCAATTATAGTACACCATACAACAAAACAATTTTTTGTGCCGTTGTCGGGGATTGGCAATTGGTTGTTTCAAGTTTAGTCTTCGTACTAGTTCATTTCTTCTTTTCTTGTATATATTTACATGTTATTTTTGTTCATCTTTTGGTGTGTGTGCTAGTGCATGACCCGAAGAAGACCTGACGGGCACATATTACCGTATATTCCTGAAATTGAACATCTTTTTCGTCAACGGAGGCGATTACAAGAAGCACTTCAAGTCATGAGCGGAGCTCAAAATCAATGAGGTTTACCAGCTGGTAATCAGGCAGATCGTGATGCTGCAGCAAATGGTGGACCCGTGGTTCGACCAAGAGCTATTAAAGATCACTTGAATCCTGTCTTGGATGACCTCAACCTCAGGGATTGTAGCTCCCAAAATTCAGGCAGCCCACTTCGAGCTTAAACCCGTTATGTTCAACATGTTGAACTCGATTGGTCAATTCGGAGGCTCGCCTCATGAAGATGCTAGGCAACATATCTGTGCTTTTTTAGAAGTTTGCAACTCTTTTCGACATCAAGGGGTAAATGAAGATGTGCTGAAACTCAAGCTTTTCCTTTATTCCTTGCGTGACCGAGAACGAGAATGGTTGAGTGGTGTACCACCCGGATCAATGGAAACATGAACTGATTTGGGCACAAGTTTTTTGCTGCGGTATAATCCTCCATACATGAACACTTAGTTGATGAATGATATTGCCCCTTTTTGTCAATCTGGTGATGAATCGATGTATGAGTGTTGGGACAGATTTAAGGGACTGCTGCGCAAGTGCACTAATCACGAATTTCATGATTGGACACAAGTAGTAATGTTCTACAATGGTGTTAATGCTCCCGCCAGAATAATGGTAGATGCTTCAACAAATGGAACTTTGCTGGACAAATCACTAGAGGAAGCATTTGACATTCTTGATAGAATTGCTAATAACGATTATCAATTTTCATCGTCAAGACTTAGAATGAGGAGAAGAACTCAAGGAAAACGTGACACAGAGGCAGATGCCTTAGTTTCAGCTCAGTTATCCGCCATTACAAGTATGTTGAAAAATCTCCAATGTTCTAATGAAGTGAAGGAGGTAAAGATGGCATCCACTTGCCTTCCTTGTGATGGAAACCACCATTTGAGCGAGTGCCCGGATAATAAAAAATCCACCAACTATGTGAGGAATTCCATCCGGAATAACAACCCCTACTCGAATACTTATAACCCAGGTTGGCGTTAGCATCCTAACCTTTCTTGGGGGAATCAAGGAAACAACAATTATGGCGGCTCGAATCAGCAACAAAACCTGCCTAAACAACAAGGTTCTTAGCAGAATATGCCATGGCAAAATAACAGAGGTTCTGAATCTTCATCGACTAGCTACTCTTTGGAAGCTACACTCAAGGACTTCATGACATCCACTAAGAACTTCATGTCAACTACAAAGACACTACTTCAAGACCACTCTATGTCTATTAAGAATCAAGGAGCTTTGCTACAAAGCCATAGCTCATCCTTGCGGTATTTGGAAACCCAAGTGGGTTAAATTGCGCAAACATTGCATGTGCGACCCCAAGGAAATCTGCCTAGTGATACTAAAGTAAATAAAAGCCACAGCAAGGAGCAATGCAGTGCACTTACTTTGAGGAGTGGCACCCAACTTAACAAGGAAGATAAGTTTGAGGGGGGGGGGGGGGAAGAAAGAAACCTCCACTCCCAAGAATGCGGAAGAGGAACCTGATTTGCAAGAGGAGCCATCGTGTGAGATGGATAAGGAAGGGGATTTGACGAATGAACCTATCAAAGAAGGAAAAAATGCTACAGCAAGGGACAGACCTTTAGTGATAGAAGAAGAAGTTAGACCCCCACCACCCTTCCCTCAACGACTGAAGAAGCAGAATGAGAATCTTCAATTCAAGAAATTTGAGGATGTTCTTGACCAGCTGCACATCAAGGTCCCTTTTTTAGAAGCCATCGACCAAATGCTCACGTATGCTAAATCCATTTTCTACAGCAAGCGAATGTTATTGTGTAAAGTAAGCTACCTCCTAAGAGAAAGGATCCAAGCAGCTTCATCATCCCTTGCTCTATAGGTGATAATTATGTTGGGAAGGCCTTATATGACCTTGGGTCTAGTGTGAATCTCATGCCCAAGTCATTTTTATGAAGCTCGGTATAGGAGATGTAAGGCCAACCTCTGTCATCTTGCAATTGGCCAGCCGATCTCATGTACGTCTGGAAGGAAGAATAGAACATGTAGTGGTGAAGGTGGACATATTTGTTTTCCCAGTCGACTATCTCATTCTCGATTGTGAAGCAGACGATAATGCACCCATTAGTTTGGGGCGACCGTTCCTAGCCACCGGTCGAATTTTGATCGACCGTGAGAAGGGTAAGTTCACCATGAGAGTGGCTGACCAAAAGGTGACTATCATTGTCTTCAACACTCTTAGATATATGGATGAACATGAGGAGTGTCAGTACATAGATATTGTAGCAGAGAGGGAAACTGCAAATCTTTGCTGCAGCAATTTCTTGGAAATGGATGAATATAAGCAACTCCACGAGGAAGACTATGAGGAGTTCGAGGATTCTCTAGAGGAGATGAAGTAGTCTAGTCTGCTTAAAGCTAAACCAGGTACGCATTTCGAACCTCTTGATTTCTCAGAATTTATTCCTCCTAAGCCCTCACTCGAGCATGCACCCACATTGGAATTGAAACCTTTGCCATTGCACCTTAAGTATGCCTATTTAGGAAGTAATGAGACATTACCTGTGATAATTTCATCTAGTCTTACGCCTAAGCAAGAATCTAGCTTAATAAATATGTTATCACAACATAAAAGAGCTTTAGGTTGGACTATGGCTGACTTGAAGAGTATAAGCCCTACTATTGGTATGCACAAAATTCTGCTTGATGATTGTCACAATAATTTTGTCGAACCCCGAAGAAGGCTCAATCTAATCATGAAAAAGGTGGTGATGAAGGAGATAATCAAGTGGCTTGATGCCGGTGTTATATACCCTATATCCAATAGTTCACAGGTCAGCCCGGTACAATGCGTGCCCAAGAAAGGAGGCATGACCGTGGTAAGTAATGAGGACAATGAGTTGCTACCAACAAGAACCATCACGGGGTGGAGGATTTGTATGGATTATCATAAGCTCAATAAGGAAACCAAGAAATACCATTTCCCTTTCCCATTCATCGATCAAATGCTAGATAGATTGGCGGGGAAAGCATTCTATTGTTTCCTTGACGGATACTCAGGGTAAAACCAGATTGTTATAGCACTTGAAGACCAAGAGAAGACAACCTTCACTTGTCCGTATAGAACCTACGCTTTTATAAGAATTCCTTTTGGACTGTGCAATGTCCCATCAACTTTTCAGAGGTGTATACTGGCTATTTTTCTGACATGGTTGAAGAATTTTTGGAAATTTTCATGGATGACTTTTCAGTCTCCGAAGATGATTTTGATTCATGCTTAGGCAATCTGGGAAAGGTGCTTAAACAGTGTGAAGAAACTGATTTGGTTCTAAATTGGGAGAAATGTCATTTTATGGTGGCCGAAGGAACAGTTTTGGGCCACAAGATATCGAAGAAGGGAATCGAGGTGGATAAGGCAAAGATTGAGGTGATCGAGAAGCTACCGCCTCCCACCACCATCAAGGTTATACGGAGTTTCTTGGGCCATGTTGGCTTTTATAGACGGTTCATCAAGGATTTCTCCAAGATCTCTAAGCCATTATGCAATTTGCTACAACAAAATCAGTCCTTCATATTTGATGACAAATGTTGCAGCGCTTTTAAGGAACTGAAGGAGAAACTTATCTCAGCACCCATTCTTGTTCCACCTGATTGGAGCTCACCTTTCGAGCTGATGTGTGATGCAAGTGACTATGCAATAGGAGCAGCTCTTGGACAACGCCGAGGTAAACTCTTTCATGTTATTTATTATGCTAGTTGCACCTTGAATGATGCACAAATTAACTACACCACCACCGAAAAAGAATTGTTGGCTATTGTGTTTGCCTTTGATAAGTTTAGGTCATACTTGATAGGCACTAAGGTCATTGTTCACACCGATCATTCGGCTATTAAATACTTAGTGACTAAAAAGGATGCTAAACCTAGACTTATTGGGTGGATACTTCTCTTGCAAGAATTTGACTTGGAAGTTAGGGATAGAAAGGGGTGTGAAAACCAAGTAGCTGGCCATCTCTCTAGGCTAGAAGTTAATAATGGAAAGCATGATGAAGTAGAAATTAAGGAGGAATTCCCTTATGAGAAAATATTATATGCTACAGCAATTCCTCGGTAAGCTGATATTGTTAACTTTCTCGTTAGTGGTATTTTGTCTCATGATTTGAATATCTAGGGATGAAGGAAGTTTAGGCATGATGTGAGATTCTACTTCTGGGATGAAAACTATTTATTCAAGCAATATGCCGACTAGATAATTAGAAGGTGTGTCCCTGAAGAGGAGCACAAGGAGATACTATTTCATTGCCATTCATCTCCTTGTGGAGGCCATTTTGGAGGGGCTAGGACAGCCGCAAAGGTCCTCCAATCCGGATTTTATTGGCCCACATTCTTCAAGGATGCACATGAATTTTGCAAGGCTTGTGATCGATGCCAAAGAATGGGAACATTTCAAGAAGGCATGAAATGCCATTACAAGGCATCTTGGATGTGGAGCTTTTTGATGTATGGGGAATTGACTTCATGAGATCCTTCCCTTCTTCCTATGGAGGCTTATACATCCTTTTGATCGTGGATTACGTATCCAAATGGGTCGAAGCATCGGCTACTCCAAGGAATGACTCCAAGATTGTTTTGAAGTTCCTTCACAAGAACATCTTCACAAGGTTTGGTGCACCAAGAGCCATAATCAGTGATGAAGGGACCCACTTTGACAACAAGCTTATTGCTAAGGCATTATAGAGGTACGAAGTGTGACACAAGATTGCTACAGCATATCACCCCCAGACCAATAGCCAAGCTGAGGTTTCCAATCGAGAGATCATGTAGATACTTGAAAAAGTGGTCAACCTTAAAAGGAAGGACTGGTCTCCAAAGCTTGATGAAGCTCTTTGGGCTTATTGCACTGCCTACAAGACACCCTTAGGAATGTCACCATTCAAGTAGTCTATGGCAAGGCTTTTCATCTTCCCGTTGAGCTCGAGCACAAGGCTTAATGGGCCATTAAAAAGCTTAATATTGATGCCCAACTAGCTGGAGAAATAAGGCTTCTAGAGTTAAATGAGATAGAGGAGTTCAAAGCTCATGCTTATGAGAATGCGTGCCTATACAAGGAGAAGACAAAGAAGTGGCATGACAAACATCTTTTGCCACAACATTTTTCAGAAGGACAATAAGTGCTCCTCTACAACTCCAGGCTCAAACTCTTCCCAGGCAAACTGAAGTTCCAATGATCAAACCCTTTCCTAGTGCACGAGGTCTACTCCTATGGTGCGGTGATATCAAAAAGCTCGATGATAACACAGTCTTCAATGTCAATGGATAACGTCTGAAGACATAAAATGGAGCCCCCATCCCGCGAGACAAATATTCCTTATCCCTTCATGACCCTTGAGAGTTTAAATTCTTCACTTTTACTTTTATTTTGCTTCCGCGTTTTCTTGTTTGCCTGTTCATAAATAACTTAACATGTCTTTTTCTTTGAGTCGTACTTTATCCTTTAATTTATTGCTCCTTATGATACTTTGTTTTATTTTATGCTCTTACCTTGTCTTCATCTGCTCATTCCTGAATAACCCTAGAGGTGCAGGTGGTGTGCCAGGGTTTAGTGGACAAAGACTGCTTGTCCTAGGAGAATCAGGGCCTTGTCTTTATGAGAACAAAAGGAATAGGAAAAATCAACTTTTTCCAACATTGGAGGGAGTCGGCTCTTAAAAGGCAAAAAGAGAGGGAAATTAATCACCTTTTAACCTTTTTTAAGAAACCCTAACCATCATTACCTTGATGCCTTCTCTCTCCTACTTTTCACTTTTCATTAATTACCCCTTGCCTCTCTCCTAAACCCATGCCGCACAAACATCCAAAAATCTCTCTCTCTCTCTCCCTAATCATGGCAGTTGCTTTCTTTTCAACTCCCATCACCATCGTATCGCCTACAATTAATCTCTTCCCTAAAACCAAAACCTTTTCCCCCTTCGTCTTCTCTGCGCACCAAACCACCATTGACAAAAAAACCTTCAATATCCTAAACCCTTACACCGCATCAAACCAAACCAAAAATCCTACCAAACTCTTCCCTCCATTCTCCCTCTTTTTGCAACACAATGGTTCGCTTCAAGAGAGTTGAAAGAGAATCTAGCCGTGCACAACCAAAATCGGTGCTACTCAAGAAGTTCCTATTGTCACTAAATTTTCACCTCGGTTTTAAATAATTCGAAAAAATATAAAAAAATAAATAAAATCCTTTTTAAAGCCCACCTTTTAAATAAATAAAACTCATTTTCAAAAAAGCTCATTTCAAAAGCCCACTTTTAAATAAAGAGAACAAAGCCCATTTTTCTTATGTTGAAGCCCATTTTTAAAGTAAAAGGAAAAAAAAAGAAAAGGAAAAAATATTATTATGATGTTTAATAATTTTGAAAAAAAATGAAATAAAATTTTAAATGAAATAAAAAACAGCAAAAAAAGTGTCAAAAATAGCAAAAAAAAGTTAAAAAAAAAGGCTCACGCGCGCGAGCCAACAGCCAACCTCAGCCCAAATCGAACCCTTGTCACGCGGTTCATGATGGCCGACCGACGCCTACAGGCCACGGCCGGAAACGTCGTTGGTATCGGTCGGTCCATCTCGCCGTCGCCGTCCCAATGCCACCAACCCCGCTCGCCGCCGCCGCTTGTGCTCATCGGAATCTACAAAAAACGAAAATTAAATAATAAACCCTAGATTCGAATTAAATGGGAAATTTTATCATGAATTTGGATCATGATTTCTTGGGGGTTTTACCGGGTATCAAGTTCCTTGTCTAATTTTAGCTTCAATTCGGGGATTGAAATCCGAATTTGGCTTGAATTTGAAACTAGAAATCAACTATAAAAACCCCCAATTGCTTCATTGTTCAACACACCATTGTGAGAGAAAAATCACTAAAAAGGGTTTAAGAAAAATCTGAAAAATTCTATGAATTTTTCTTGAGTTGGCTGAAAATTTTCGGAGTGGAAGTTAGAGTTTGGAGCAATTTTTCAGAGGTGGTTTGGAGCATTTCAAGAAGCTTGAATTCGAGTTCGTCGTTCATCAAATTCTCGGTACAATTTCTAACTTTTCTTCGTTTATTTTTTTATGTTAATTACATGTTTGTTCTTGGTTGAATTTTGGTGTTTTTGCTTGTGTTGTTTGTGATTTTTTAGGTTGCTTTCTCGAAGTCGGAAAATCGTTCACGATTCCGGTAACTTTTTTTGTTTTAAATTTCGTTTAAATTTCTAGTTTAATCTTAAAATTTTTTCATGCTTTTAAAAATGTTGTTAGGGTGATTTTGATCTTTAGAAATGTAGGAATTAATTTGAAAGATGTTTAGATTTATAAATGCAAGAAGTAAAAATGAATAAATGTGGTTAATTTGAAAAACTTGAATTTAAGGATTTAATTAGAAGAAATAATAATGTGAGGTGTTAAATAATAAAAGGGCTTGATTTTAAGAAAAAATATTAAAAAAAGATTTTTATTTAAAGTTTGTTTTAAATAATTGATGGGCAAAATAATTTTAAAAGAAAAAAAATAAAGATATTTTTGTAGAAAAAAAAGGAAAAGAAAGAAGTTTTCAAAGAAAAAAATAAAAAGGTTTTAAATAAAAGTTTAGCGTCTAGGATAAAAAATGAATTTTGAAAAGGAAAAAACTTAAAAAGAAGTTTCTTTAGTGAGAAATAAAGTTTATTTTTAAATGGGTTATTTTAAAAGAAAAATGAAAAAATAAAAAAGGGAGGAAATACTTTTGAAAAAGAGAACATAAATTGGTAGAGAAAAACATAAAAAATGGAAAAATTAAAAAACGCAAAAAAAAAATACAAAAAGTAAAAAAAAAATTAAAAAGGTGTTTTGGCTTAGAAAATAATTAAAAGAAATTAAGGCTTTTAAAAGGAAGAATAAAAGGGTAAAAACTCAAAAGAATAAAAGTTTGCTTGCTTGTTTTAGAAATAGATGAAAACTTAGGATTGTGACTAAAGCTTAGATAGAGACTTGTTTGTTGAAAAATGTTCTTCAAAAAAATAAAATATACTTAAACAAATTTAAACCTTAAACTAGGAATAAAAGACTTAAACATTTTTAGGGCTTTTAAATAATCGAACTTAGAATTAAATAAAATACTCAACACACCTAAATTTCTTTGTTGTTTGAAAAGTGAAAACCTAATCAATACGGTGACTTATCAAACAGGAATGACGGGTTAGCGCCAGAAATGTTGGCGGTGATTAAAGTTAATCTCCCTGGCGATAAGGCCGTTAAAATAGACTAATATTCATTAAACGAACAAATAAAGTCAAACTTTTTTGAACTTGCAATTTCCAGTTTTGAAAACGATTTTAAAACGAATTAGGTACCAATTTTGGGCGTCGTGGGGGTGCTAACCCTTCCCCACGCGTAACCGACCCCCGAACATGTTTTCTAATTTTCATAGACCAAAACTGTTGTTTTATTAAAACCAAAAAATGTTTTTTTAAAATAACCCTATTTTTTAAAAGTGATCCAATCACATTTTTTTTTCAAAAAAGATTGGTGGCGACTCCGATGATTTTTAAAAGTGTTTTCCAAAAAAGTCAAAGTCTCCTTCCCTCCTAAAGGTGGTTGCGACAGCTTGGCGACTCCACTGGGGACGTGTTTTTGTTTTTTTAAAATAAGAACAAAGAGGGTCAGGCCACAAATTGGTTTTAAATGGGTTTCAAAAAAATGTTTTAAAAAAATATGAAATTTGCAAGTTCACGATAGGTACAATTTATTTGTCCGTTTAAATGAATATAATTATATTTTACGCATTTAAGACTTAATTCCAAGCTCTATTCCCGAGCTTTGTCCCGTTTGTTTTAAGTGGGGGAAACACGCTTTGCTCATGTAAGAATATTGATTCTTCGTATGACCATCGCAAAGTACCTTCGAGACTCAATCCCTTTGCCTTCGTAAGGATATTGATTCTTCGAGAAGGCCTCGGTGGTGAGTCCTCCTGAGTTGAACTCGATTCGTTTGTAGCCTATAATGGGTGAGAATCGAGGGCCTTGCTACTCTTAGTAGAAGACATCAAGGACAGCTTGGGTACCTTTTTCGAACTAAACCAAGTTTAAGAATTTAGAGCCTACCCCTAATAGAGCCATGCAGAAAGCCTAGGGTGTTGAGTCGCAGGTAATCTGTGGGGACATGTCTTGAAATGTTGGAATGCCAGCCCAGAATTATCATGCATTTAAAATGTTTTTGATTATTTTATATGTTCCATTTGTTTGTTCTTGCTTGTTTATCATCTTGTTTATTTTTTCATATGCATCATTTCATATTAGAAGGGGTTTATTCTGGAAAGCTCTTAAAAAAGGAGGAGAGTCGTACACGTGACAACATTGGCAAATGAAGTTGCAGCCCTTCGTCAGTATGTCAAGCCCGTTGGAGAAGTGGGACCAAGACTCGTGTGGTTAGTTGAAGAAATCAAGGAGTTAGGCAGAAAAAATATTTGTAAAAAAGGTGTAATAAAAGCTTTCAAATTTAATAAGAGTTTCCTTTCATGAGCAGATTTTCAATGGAATTGATGGCCCTTCGACTGCATTCATGCTTGCTTCGTTGTTTGCTTCGACTGCATCCATGCATTTGTTTTTTTTTGTTTGTATTAAATAATGTTTCAAACATTGCATTCATTCATGTGTAATAAAAGATTAATTTTTGAAAATTTCATTTAAGTAGTAAAGATCCCGCGCAAACACGACTCGAGCCATGAGCACTGAGGAAAGATTGACAACTCTGGAGGCAAATCAGAAGAGCATTTTTGACAACCTTGAGAAGATGGTAAATAGTCTGAAGAAAGAGATTGAGATATCACATCAGAAAACAGTTAGCCAAATCGCATCCATGCTTGGGTTCAAGGACCTAGAAGCAAGAGAAGACACCAACACTTTCTCGGGGATGGCTTTCGTACAAAAGGAAGTGGCTTCACCTACAGTCAAGATCTCAGAATCTTCTGCCCATACTAAAGACAACACCGACGAGGTTCGCAGCCCCGAGATGCCTAACCTCAATGAAAAAACTGACATGGCAAAGGTCGAGAAGAAATGGGAAGACCGCTACAAGAAGCTGGCGAAAATGTTTAAAGTTTATCAAGAAGGAAGCATTTATGGTGGCAAGGATGCTAGAGACTAGAGTCTAGTTTTGGACTTGGTAGCACCTCCAAAGTTCAAAGCCCCTGACTTCGAGAAGTATAAGGAACAACATGCCTATTGGCACACTTGACTATGTACTTCCGGAAAATGTCACCGCACTTAGAAAACGAGAAGTTGTTGATTCACTGCTTCTAAGACAGTCTATCTAGGTCTGCTATCCGATGGTATGCTCAATTGAGTCGGGCCAACATACGCACTTGGAGAGATCTGTCAAAAGCTTTCCTCAAACAATACGAGTATATAACAGATATGGCCCCAAGCAGGATCGTATTGCAGAATTTGGAACAAAAGCCCAACAAGAGCTTCCGCCAATATGCCCAGAGGTGGTAAGATATGGCAGCCCAAGTTCAACCTCAACTGTCAGAAAATGAGGTTACTCCAATGTTTGTGGAGACTCTAGATGGACTCTTCTATGACTACACGTTAAATCACGCTACTAAAGGTTTCGCAGACATGGTCATGAATGGCGAGTTAATATTGGCAGCCATCAGAAGTGGGAGACTTGAGAGAGAAGAAGATGACGAGGACGAGCGCGTTTAAAGTTTTGTCACGAAGTCGTTGGAGGCAAGATTGGCCAGGATTCGTGCTTTCATGGAATAATACTTAATTTTCTCTAAATAGTTGGGATCATGCTTAGAACCAACCCTTTTGTTTTTGCCCGCAAGCATTAGGGATCTTTTGTAAGGGCTTCTATGTTAGTTTACTTGTTTAAAAACGCATGTTTTTCCAAGTGGCAAACGTTTCTCATTTTTGTTTCATCTTTTCCCCTTTTTGAATTCTTCATCCAGTTCTTTTCAAGCATACATTTTCTTTGCAGAGTCCCTATTATTGATTGTATGAATGATTCTTGAATCTAATCGCGAGATAGAAGGGCAAAAATGTGAGTTCGGGTTTAATATACAGATTTGAGTGAATTTTCCTCTCATACATTGTTGTTAGGGTCCTTGAATGAAGTGATAACTCTAAAACATCTACCAACTGAAGACTACTTTTCTTCGACGATATTTAAGTGTGAAATGACATTTGGCATTCCTTCATTTCCCTTCACAAATAAGAAAAATCCATTTGTTGTCCCTCTTTGAGCCTGATATTATTTTTCTTGTGATTTAACCCTAACCAAGGATCACTCCCCACGCCGGGGGAAAACAAAATAAAAAACTGTTTGAAAGAAACATGTTAGATTAAGTTGAATGTCCTAAACTCCAAATGAAAAAGGGACACAAAAAGAAAAAAACAAGAAAAATGATAGAAAAAGAAAAAAAGAAGAAAAAGAAAGAAGAATAAAGAAGAATAAAAAAGAAAAGAAGAAAAGAAGAAAGAAGAAAGAAAAAGAAAAAGAAAAGAGAAGGAAGAGAAAGAAAAGAAAAAGAAAAAGAAAAGAGAAGAGAAGAGAAGAGAAGAGAAGAGAAAAATAAATGAAGAAGAAATGTGAAGGAAAATTTGAAATCCTTCAAACGAGATTGTACCAGAAAAGGAAATGAACTCTAGGGTGAAACCCACAATGGGCAGTCTAGAGCGATCCAAAGAATAAAGAAGAAGAGCAGAGATTTCATCAAAAAAGGCTGATCATTGGTTTAATCACCCTTAAAATATGTATTTGAGCCTTTATATCCTTTCTTTGGCAACCCGAGCCTAGCCTACATTACAAGCCTTAAAAGACCATTTGGATCACACATGAATATTTGAGAAAAGGAGTTCGTCTTCAGAACACATTCTGCCTAATTGAGTTAACCTTTCTTCAGGGACTTCGAGCTTCTAATGTCTGATTGAGATTAGAAAAGTGGGAAAATTTTAAATTTGGGAAGTGTGTGAGTAAAATAGAGCCACCAAAAAATGGGGCACTATCCGGTTGATGGATTCTTGAATCATTCATGCTTTGAATTTCGGGGCATCTGACTTAGCTTTTTTTCTTGTGTTTTCCATGACTATTTTCTTGAGATCCCTATTTTTAGCCTTTCCTTGCGCTTACTATGACTTTTTTCTTGAACTATCTTTTCTAGCCTTTTATTGCATCTTACAAGTAGGCTGACATAGATTAATAAAAAGCAAAGATTTCTTGGTATTGATCTCGACTGTAGGAGACCATGAACCAATGTTTTCATCACTTCAGAAAACAATTGAACCTCGGTTTGAATGGGGGCATCGCCTTGCATGAGAAGAAGAAGCACATGTGTTAAAGAGTTTGAAGTGGGTCGTGTTGTCAATAAAAGATCCACATATAAGATGAAAAAAGCTCAAAAGCATGAAAAAATAAATAATTGCACTTGAGAAGCAAACGATGCCATTATATTAGGGCATTCTACATTGGCTAATGATTTAAGGCCTTCAGTATTAATAGGCGTGAGAAGAAGATATTAAAACGCCAACGTCATTCGAAGATATTCAAGGTAGAAATAAGCTTTGCTGCAAGGATTTACACACAAGAAATTCGAGGTGTCCTACAGGGGCAAGAATTTGAGAATTCACAAGAAGCATTGAAGATGCTTGATAAGGGGCAAATGAAGACTTGAAGCATTCCAAACTACACAAGGAAGCCATTCACTCAACCTTGATGTATCAACTACAATGATGGTAGATCTTGAGACGTTCACCTACGAAGATTGAATGTTTTCAATGAAGCAAAGAGATATGAAGAATGAGAATGGCGAAGCTGTGGCAGTTGAAGAAATCCATTTCCCAACCAGGAGTACAAGATCATTGGATTAAGTGAGCAAAATTGCAAATGTCAAATGTTTTCCATGAGTCAAAAAAACAGTGAAAAAGTATGATTGCTTATCTGGAGTAAGCGAGTATACGTGTGGGAAAAATTAATTTTGAGAATTCAAAAAGCAAAAGAAATGAGACATGCATTCACGTTTTAAGCATCCCTAGGGGCATGTACATCATAATTGCATTAAGTATTGCATTTTTCAGGTACACGGAGGACCATTCAGCAAAAGAACCAGCCTATCCTTTCGGGCATTTGGAGAATGGAGTCCGCTTATTCATCCAAGCTTAAGGTGGATGAAACCCTTTTTAGAATCTGCTTATCTATTCGAGCACAAGGAGAATAGAACCTGCTTATTCATCAAAGTGTAAGGTGAATGAAACACTTTTTGGAATCTGCTTATTCATCCGAGCGTGAGGAGGATGGAACCCCTTTTTTAGAATCCGCTTATTCATCCAAGCGTAAGGTGGATGAAATACTTTTTGGAACCTGCTTATTCATCCGAGCATGAGGAGGATGGAACCCTTTCTGGAGTTCGCTTATTCATCCAAGCATAAGGAGGATGAAGTTTTTCTCAAAAAATTCGCTTATCCGTTTAGGCGTAAGGAGAATGGAGTTCGCTTATTCATCCAAGCATAAGGAGGATGAAAATTTTTCAGAAGATTCGCTTAATTGTTCAAGCGTAAGGAGAATGAAATTCGTTTAATCATCCAAGCGTAAGGTGGATGAAACACTTTTTTGGAGGTTGCTTATTCATCCAAGCATAAGTAGGATGAAGTTTTCCAGAAGATCTGCTTATCTATTCGAGCATAAGGAGAATAGAACTCGCTTATTCATCCAAGCATAAGGAGGATGAAATTTTTCAGAAGTTCACTCATTCATCCAAGCATAAAGAGGATGAAACTTTTTAGAAGATCCGCTTATCCGTTCAGGCGTAAGGAGAATGGAGTTCGCTTATTCATCCAAGCATAAGGATGATGAAGTTTTTTGGAAGATTCACCTATCCATTTAGAGCGCAAGGAAAATAGAGTTCGCTTATTCATCCAAGCATAAGGAGGATGAAGTTTTCCAGAAGATCTGGTTATTTATTCGAGCACAAGGAGAATAGAACTCGCTTATTCATCCAGGCATAAGGAAGATGAAATTTTTCAAAGGTTTGCTTATTCATCCAAGCATAAGGAGGATGAAATTTTACGGAAGATTCATCTATCCGTTCGGGAGGAAAGAGAATGTTTGCTTATTCATCCAAGCAGGAGGAGGATGAAACCCTTTAAGGTTTTGCTTATTCATCCAAGCATAAGGAGGATGAAATCTTTTGAAGTTTGTTTGCTTATTCATCCAAGAATAAGGAGGATGAATTTTTTTGAAGTCTGTCTGCTTATTCATCCAAGCATAGGGATGATGAAGTTTTTCAGAAGAATTTGCCTGTTTGAGTATTTGGGAGAATAGAACCCAACTCAACAAATCGGGCCCTTAGGAGAATAGAACCCAGCTCAGCTATTCGAGCATAAGAAGAATAGAATTGGCCTATTTTTTTGAGCATGGAACCCAGCTCAACTATTCGGGCATTTGGGAGAATAGAACCCAGCTTAGCTATTCGAGCGTAAGGAGAATAGAACAAGCCTATTCATTTGGGCGTTTAGAGATTGGAATCCGCTCATCTATTCGAGCAAAAGGAGAATAGAACAAGCCTATCCGTTCGGGCATTGGAGAACGGAGCCAATTTGGAAAGTCGGTGAAAATTAGTGCCTTTTTGGTCTTTGCGTTATTTCTGTTGCACAGAGATAAGCAAAGAGGGGCAGCTGTTGTCACTAAATTTTCACCTCGGTTTTAAATAATTCGAAAAAATATAAAAAATAAATAAAATCCTTTTTAAAGCCCACCTTTTAAAAAAATAAAACCCATTTTTAAAAAAGCCCATTTAAAAAGCCCACTTTTAAATAAAGAGAACAAAGCCCATTTTTCTTATGTTGAAGTCCATTTTTAAAGTAAAAGGAAAAAAAAAGAAAAGGAAAAAAGGAAAAAAATATTATTATGATGTTTAATAATTTTGAAAAAAGGAAATAAAAATATTAAATGAAATATAAAACAGCAAAAAAAAGGTGTCAAAAATAGCAAAAAAGGTAAAAAAAAAGGCTCACGCGCGCGGGCCAGCAGCCAACCCCAGCCCAAATCGAACCCTTGTCGCGCAGTTCATGATGGTCGGCCGGCGCCTACAAGACACGACCGGTGACGCCGTAGGTACCGACCGGTCCGTCTCGCTGCCGCCGTCCCATTGCCACCAACCCCGCTCGCCTCTGCCGCCTGTGCTCGCCAGAATTTACAAAAAACTGAAATTAAATAATAAACCCTATATTCGAATTAAATGGGAAATTCTATCCCGAATTTGGATCAAAATGGATGATTTCTTGGAGGGTTTACCGGGTATCAAGTTCCTTGTCTGATTTTAGCTTCAATTCGGGGATTGAAATCTGAATTTGACTTGAATTTAAAGCTAGAAATCAACTATAAAACCCCCTAATTGCTTCATTGTTCAACACACCATTTTGAGAAAAAAAATCACTAAAAAGAGTTCAAGAAAAATCTGAAAAACTCTCTGAATTTTTCTTGAGTTGGCTGAAAATTTTCGGAGTGGAAGTTAAAGTTTGGAGCAATTTTCCGGAGGTGGTTTGTATCATTTCAAGATGCTTGAATTCGAGTTCGTCGTTCGTCGATTTCTCGGTAAAATTTCTAACTTTTCTTCGTTTATTTTTTTATGTTAATTACATGTTTGTTCTTGGTTGAATTTTGGTGTTTTTTCTTGTGTTGTTTGTGATTTTTTTAGGTTGCTTTCTCGAAGTCAGAAAATCGTTAACGATTCCGGTAACTTTTTTGTTTTAAATTTCGTTTAAATTCCTAGTTTAATCTTAAAATTTTTGCATGCTTTTAAAAATGTTGTTAGGGTGATTTTGATATTTAGAAATGTAGGAATTAATTTGAAAGATATTTAGATTTATAAATGCAAGAAATAAAAATGAATAAATGTGGTTAATTTGAAAAACTTGAATTTAGGGATTTAATTAGAAGAAATAATAATGTGAGGTGTTAAATAATAAAAGGGCTTGATTTTAAGAAAAATATTAAAAAAAAGATTTTTATTTAAAGTTTGTTTTAAATAATTTATGGTAAAAATAATTTTAAAAGAAAAAAATAATAAAGATATTTTTGTAGAAAAAAAACGAAAAGAAATAAGTTCTCAAAGAAAAGAAAATAAAAAGGTTTTAAATAAAAGTTTAGGGTCTAGGATAAAAAATGAATTTTGAAAAGGAAAAAAACTTAAAAAGAAGATTCTTTAGTGAGAAATAAATTTTATTTTAAATAGGTTGTTTTAAAAGAAAAAATAAAAAAAATAAAAAGAGAGAAAATGCTTTTGAAAAAGAGAAAACATAAATTGGTAGAGGAAAACATAAAAAATGGAAAAAGTAAAAAACGCAAAAAAAAATACAAAAAGTAAAAAAAAAACTTAAAAAGGGGTTTTGGCTTAGAAAATAATAAAAAGAAATTAAGGCTTTTAAAAGGAAGAATAAAAGGGTAAAAACTCAAAAGAATAAAAGTTTGCTTGCTTGTTTTAGAAATAGGTGAAAACTTAGGATTGAGACTAAAGCTTAGATAGAGACTTGTTTGTTGAAAAATGTTCTTCAAAAAAATAAAATATACTTAAACAAACTTAAACTAGGAATAAAAGACTTAAACATTTTTAGGGCTTTTAAATAATCGAACTTAGAATTAAATAAAATGCTCAACACACCTAAATTTCTTTGTTGTTTGAAAAGTGAAAACCTAATCAATGTGGTGTCTTATCAAACGGGAATGAGGGGTTAGCACCAAAAATTTTGGCGGTTGTTGAGTGTGTAAAAGTTCTATTATTTACACCCTTTTTAACCCATATTTCTGCTGCATTCAAGCATTATTCATTGCATTTAGGTCAGTTTACAGCAAAACATCACAAATATATTAAAGGCACAGATTCTACTAAAAATAGCTGTTTTTGCAAGTATCCGCCATAGCTAACGGAGAGGGCAGGCGCTGGGTAGAGAAGCAGAAGAGCTGAACTGGACAAGCAGACAAAGAGAACGATGCTGCCATGGTGCCGCCGTGACAGCATGGTGACAGCAGTTTTGTGGAGAGAAAAAGCAAAATGGACCTCGATAGATAGAGAAAATTCTGCTCGTCTGTCGTGTGAAAACCATATATTTTTCCGAGCCCAGATCAAAAGATATGTCAAGCCCAAAGTTCAAGGAGAGAAAATCCCAAGAAACAAGGAGGACGGCTGGAAAGTAGATTCCTTGAAGATTTAGTCTTTATTAGAATCATACTTTTAATTAAAGTTGTAATCCTTGTTAACTTAGAATACTTGAGCCCAAAGCTTATATAAGGGCATATATTTTAACCTAGAGAGATCATCATACCCCATATCCAATATCATCATACCCAATACCCCATCACCGATAACCAAAAACCCCTAGCCGTCTTCCCGCCGCCGACATGTTCTAAATTCCCCCTAGGGCCACGAGTTGATTTGTAAAGTAGTTGCAAGGGTTGTTTTGTTTTAGGAATTTTCAGTTCAATAAAATAAACTTCAAGTTCTCTTATTTTGGTTATTAATATCTTGCAAGAGCATCGGGAGAGCATTGTGAGGTTATCTATTTACTTAGCATCGGGAGAGTTAAGTATACGAAAGAAATAAGAGCAAGTTCTCTAGTTTATAGTTGAACTATCTCGTGCCTAGAGATAGGGCGAGGTTAAGTGGCTAAAGAAGAATTCATACACATCGGTGTTCATCCTTCGATTCATGCCGGGAGGTATCATCAAGACGTGATCATCGACAGACTTGGACCTAGGGATAGGCCAAGGCAGATCTGGGATTCTTGCCAAACTTGAAAGTACTGAGTTGAGTGTTTGCTGCCGCGACAATCAACGGACTGCTGCCGCGACAGGTGCTGCCCGCGACAGGCGCGACGACAAAACTGGATTTCCTAAACTCTGCAATACCTGCACTACTGAGCAATTCAATACCAGCCCATTCTCTCTATCTTGATATTTCTACTCTTTTATTTACGTTTTCTTTATTATTTTCGTGACAACTCTCTCAAATATCTTCTTTACTTTCGTGCAGTGAATTAAGGTGAAGCTATTAGCCCAATCCTTGTGGATACGATATCCGATACTTCGTATCACTTTACTACTTGCGTCGTGTATACTTGCACTACCATTGCGATAGACTACTTTACACGCAACAAGTTTTTGGCGCCGTTGCCGGGGATTGGCAACATAACTCTACTTTTCTTTTACTGCACTTTTCGTTTTTATTTTTATTTTTATTTTTATTTTTCTGTTTTTCTTTGGTGCATTCAACTCTTGCTTTTCACAAGGTTTCTTGTTTATGCGCAGATCGAACCGAGGTAAAGATCCTGAATATCACTTAGATCCGGAAATCGAACGATCATTCAACCTCAAGAAACAACTTCGTCACTTACTAGCCAGGAACGAGTACCTTGAGGAACAGCTAGAGAAGATGGCCTACAATGGAAACGACCCGCCCGCCGCTGCCGGCCGACGGTCCTGTCGTGACTACATGTTGAACGATCATGTAGAGCTGGAAACCACGCTGCCGGACATAGATGTTGACAACTTCGAGTTGAAACCTGTTATGTTTAGTATGATCAACAATGCCGGGCAGTTTAGTGGTGCTGTTACAGAGGATGCTAGGGAGCATCTCAAAACGTTCCAGGAGATCTGTGGTTCGTTTAGACTGCCAGGAGTAAATCTGGAGATACTGAGGCTTCGGTTATTCCCCCATTCATTGAGGGACAGAGCGAAAACTTGGTGGAATAAACTTACACCGGGTTCAATTAGAACTTGGGCAGATTTATCTCGTGAATTTTTATCTCGTTTTAATCCTTCGCATTTATCTGAGAGATTACGTAATGAAATTGCTACTTTTCAACAGGAAGTTGACGAGCCGATGCACGAAGCCTGGGACAGATTTACTACTCTTCTACGGAACTGCCCAATGCATGGATTCCCCGTCTGGAATCAGGTAACAAAGTTTTACAATGCTGCCAACTTACAAACTCGTATTCTAATTGATTCAGCAGCGAATGGACTATTATTGGATAAAGATCCAGACGAGGCAATGCAAGTTTTGAAAAATCTAGCTAAGAATGAGGAGCAGTTTTCGACAGCAAGAAGAGGGGGTAAACGGGTACTAGCTGTCAAGGATCATGAGGCCGACAGCACGTTGAAATCACAGGTGGCATACCTTACTAAGGCAATGAAAAAACTCTTGAACGAGGATGCACAACAGGGATTTGCTGTCGAGGAGGTATGTGACATTTGTGAGGGAAATCATAGTTCGGAGGAATGTCCAATACAGTTAGAAGAGGGAAAGTATGTTGGAAATTACAACAAGCCGAATTACAACTCCAACAACTATAATCCCAACTGGAGAAAGTATCCCAAATTTTCTTGGAGCAATCCTAATAATGCCCTGAATCCCCAAGCACACAATCAGAATCAGGGAGGACCTAGATTGCTGACGCGACAGCAACTGCCGCCGCAACTGCCGCCGCAGCAGCAACAGCAGCCACCAGCTGCCACGAGCAGTATATTGGAACAGACTCTGGCTACTTTTATATCTCAGACAGGTACTTATATTGAGAATATGAATCAATTTGTCAAGAAAACAGAGACATTCATGGATAAAACAGAGATGCGGATGACGAATCATGAAGCTACTCTAAAATCTTTGGAGACACAAATGGGTCAGGTTTCCCAACATATTAAGCCGAGGCAGACTGGAGGATTTTCTAGTAATACTGAAAATGCTAGGCAGCCCACACATGAGCAATGTAAGGCCATTACTACTAGAAGTGGGAAGAAACTACTAGGGCCGGAAAAGGAAGCTGAAACAGCAAAGGAACCAGCCTTGGATGGACCTGCTGAGGAAGCTGCCCCGACAGGTAACAAACAGACTGCTGTCGATGAGCCTGTCACGACAGCAGAAGCGACAGAGGAGAAAATTGATGAACCCAAACCTCCTCAGATTCGTATGCGGTGGGAAGGACGTATTGCTGATTATCGTCCCCCACCTCCTTTTCCTCAACGGTTACAGCAAGCGAAGCAAGAATCTCAGCTCAAAAAGATTTATGATATTTTTAAGCAGGTTCATATTAATATTCCTCTGTTAGATGCCGTTAGGGAGATGCCCGGTTACGCCAAATTTCTCAAGGATGTCATGTCAAAAAAATATAAACTTGGGGAATTTGAAACGGTAAGGATGGAAGATGGTTGCATGAGTATTCTTCATCGGCAGCCACCCCAGAAAAAGAAGGATCCGGGGAGCTTCATCATACCTTGTGTAATCGGAGACAAATATGTGGGTAAGGCACTTTGTGATCTTGGTGCTAGTATCAATTTAATGCCAAAATCTGTTTTTCAGAAATTAGGTATTGGAAAGGCGCGGCCCACGACAGTAATTCTGCAACTTGCAGACCGCTCTTACGTTCATCCAAAAGGAAAAATCAAAGATATTCTGGTAAGAGTGGATAAATTTATATTTCCTGCTGACTTTCTTGTTTTAGATTGTGAGGCAGACGAAAACGCACCAATAATCTTTGGGCGACCCTTCTTAGCCATGGGAAGATCACTGATTGATGTGGAGAAAGGGGAACTCACCATGAGAGTAAACGACCAAGAGATTAAGTTGAATGTTCTCCAAGCAATGAAGCATGCTGATGCAGACGAGGAATGCAAGGCTATCACTGAAGTTATCCTTGATCAACCCTGCATCTGGCCGGGCTGTCACGTCATAAAAATTGGTCACTGCCGCGGCAGCCACCTAGAGGCCTGTCACGACAGCACTGACGACATCACCGACGACAGCAACTCCTCTGATTCCGAAATATCAGATACTGAAGATCAGGAGGAGGTAAACTGGATAAGTGATCGTCCAGGTAAGTTATTCGAACCTTTAAATTATACTTCGGATAACCATGCAATCCAAAAGCCATCTACTGTTGAACCACCTGCCTTAGAACTGAAGCCCCTGCCAGGGCGGCTAAAATATGCTTTTCTTGGTTCACATGATACGTTGCCCGTAATCATCTCTTCTAAGCTGCCACAGGAACAGGAACGGAAGCTAGTAGGAATGTTGCGACAGCACAAGAAGGCAATTAGATGGACGATAGCTGATATTCAAGGCATTAGTCCGGCGTTATGCATGCACAAAATCCTTTTAGAGGAAGATCATAAGCCGACTATAGATGCCCAAAGACGGCTAAACCATGCGATGAAAGAGGTGGTTCGTAAAGAGATAATCAAATGGTTAGATGCTGGTATTATTTACGCCATCTCTGACAGCAAATGGGTAAGCCCGGTGCAATGTATTCCAAAGAAAGGAGGAATGACTGTGGTGACCAATGAAAACAATGAGTTAATCCCAACCAGGACTGTGACCGGTTGGAGGGTTTGTATGGACTATCGGAAGCTTAACAAAGCTACCCGAAAAGACCACTTTCCTTTACCCTTTATTGATCAAATGCTTGATAGATTAGCGGGTAAACCTTACTATTGTTTTCTTGATGGTTATTCAGGTTACAATCAAATAGCTATCGCACCGGAAGATCAAGAAAAGACGACTTTCACATGCCCATACGGAACTTATGCTTTTAGGAGAATGCCATTCGGATTATGCAATGCACCCGCCACCTTCCAAAGGTGCATGATGGCCATATTCTCCGATATGGTGGAGGACTTCCTTGAGATTTTTATGGATGATTTTTCAGTCTTTGGGGATGATTTTGAGAGCTGCCTAGGCAATCTACAAAAGGTACTTGAAAGAAGTGAAAAAGCAAACCTAGTTCTGAATTGGGAAAAATGCCACTTTATGGTGGATGAAGGGATAGTCCTTGGCCACAAGATTAGCTGCCGTGGGATAGAAGTCGACAGGGCCAAAATAGAAGTGATCGAGAAGCTGCCGCCGCCGACCACAGTCAAGGGTATTAGAAGTTTCTTGGGACATGCTGGTTTTTATCGGAGATTCATTGCAAATTTCTCAAAAATCACCAAGCCCCTATGCCATCTTTTGGAGCAGAACCGACCCTTTGACTTTAATGATGAATGTACTGAAGCATTCAAGGTTCTGAAGGAAAAACTGGTAACAACCCCAATAGTACAGCCACCAGACTGGACACGGCCATTTGAGATCATGTGTGATGCTAGTGACTATGCTGTCGGGGCAGCACTTGGGCAGTGGAAAGACAAGTTATTTCATGTCATATATTATGCTAGTAAGACACTGAATGACGCCCAAGTAAACTACACCACCACAGAAAAGGAGTTATTGGCTGTGGTATTCTCCATCGACAAGTTTCGTTCTTACATACTTGGGACGAAGGTAATAGTGCACACAGACCACTCTACCCTGAAATATCTGTTTGCGAAAAAGGATGCAAAGCCTCAATTGATACGGTGGATCCTGTTATTGCAAGAGTTTGACCTTGAAATCAAGGACAAAAAAGGGACAGAAAATCAGGTGGCAGATCACTTGTCGAGATTGGAGAAGGGACAGAGTCTACCACTAGATGAGACAAACATACTGGAGACTTTCCCAGATGAGCAGCTCTTTGCTGCCGCAATCACTGCCGCGACAGCTCTGGCGGCAGGTAAGTATTCTGAACTTCCTTGGTATGCAGATTTCGTTAATTTCTTAGTTAGCGGAATAATCCCCTTTGATCTTAATTATCAAGCCAGGAAGAGGTTCCAAAATGATGTTAAGCATTATTATTGGGACGAACCTCTTCTTTTCAAAATTTGTGCAGATCGGGTTATAAGAAGATGTGTACCACAGGAGGAGCAGAAAGACATATTACATCACTGCCATGCTTCACAGTATGGAGGTCACTTAGGAGGCAACAAAACTGCTGCCAAGGTGCTGCAGTCAGGGTTTTATTGGCCGTCACTGTACAGAGATGCACAAACCTTTTACAAGAACTGTGACAGGTGCCAAAGGACAGGAAACATCTCAAGGAGAAACGAGATGCCACTGCAGAACATTCTAGAGGTCGAAATCTTCGACGTTTGGGGGATTGACTTTATGGGACCTTTTCCATCTTCATGTGGGAATTTATACATCCTCCTAGCAGTAGATTATGTCTCTAAGTGGGTTGAAGCTATCGCCACTCAAAAGAATGATGCCAAGACAGTCCAAAGGTTTTTACACAAAAACATCTTTTCTAGGTTTGGCATCCCTAAGGCGATTATCAGTGATGAAGGGAGACATTTTGACAATAGGGTTATTGCTGCCGCCTTGAAGAAATATGGTGTCAAACATCGGATCGCGACAGCATACCACCCACAGACCAATGGACAAGCTGAGATATCCAATAGGGAAGTTAAGAACATTCTTGAAAAGATGGTTAAGCCAACTAGGAAAGATTGGTCTTTACTCCTCAATGATGCGTTATGGGCATATAGGACAGCTTTCAAGACTCCATTGGGCATGTCTCCATACCGATTGATTTATGGAAAAACCTGTCATCTGCCTGTCGAGATAGAGCACAGAGCATACTGGGCAATCAAGGCAGTGAATATGGACTTGGATAGGGCAGGGCAGAAAAGGCTGTTAGATTTGAACGAAATTGAAGAAATACGGACAATGGCCTACGACAATGCAAGAATCTACAAGGAGAAAACAAAGAAGTGGCATGACAGGAAGTTGCTGCCACGACAGTTCTGCCCAGGGCAGCTTGTATTGTTGTTCAATTCTAGACTGAAACTTTTCCCAGGGAAACTGAAATCTAGATGGTCTGGCCCATTCCAAGTCATACAAGTTTTTCCCCATGGTGCCATCACAATCCGATCATTAAAAGACGGGCACCAATTCAAAGTCAACGGACATCGCCTCAAGCATTATCAGGGGACTGAAGCCCCAGGAATACAGGAAGTGGTTACCTTAGGAGATGCCCCACAAGGCATCCCTAATTTCACCTAAATTTTATTTTTAATTACTTTTATTACTTATTATTTATTAGGAAATAAGGTTTATTTTATTCGAATAATGTTTTTATGTTTACTGTTTTTAGGAAATAAAGGAGTCAAGAAGAATATGGGAAGTGAACCAAGCCCACCATCCATCCATTAGCCCAACAAAGCCCAATATTGAAGCCTGTCGTTCCAGCTGCCGCGGCAGACACGGAAAAGACAGGATGTCACCAGATTGTCACGACAGACGCGGAAACGTGTGACAGACGCGTAACAGACGCAGAAATGCGTGTCAGACGCGTCAGACATGCTAAAGCTCAACAGTCGCCCCGTTATTCACGCCTGCCGTTACAGCTTCAACGGGCAGCAACTTCTCTTCTATAAAACCCCGTTTCATTTTCATTTTCATTCACTTCTGCTTCTCTTACTTGCTCTCCCCCTTTAGTTTTCATTTGCTTTCTTTTACTTTCAACAACCCTTGCAACTAACATGTCTTCTAGAAAAACCCACCGCAGTGCTGCTTCAAACTCTTCACCGACAGCAACTCCTCCACCGTCCTTTGCAACCAGAGATATTTGGGAAGAATGAGGCTTCATCTACACTCCAAGAGCAGTCAACATGGGCCTCAAGCCTTTCATTGCAAGGACGATTAGAGCCCTCTTGTGGGAAACATTCGCAAAGGAACCAGCAGAGATGAATGAGACACTGGTAAGGGAATTCTATGCTGCCATCGGCAGCAGGACGGCAACAGCAGTGACTGTCCGAGGGACAGAAGTACAGTTCACAGCCGAGCGCATCAACTCTTTCTATGGCCTTCACTTCGGTCCCAACGATGATGCTCACCAGCAGTTCCTGGACACTCTAGATGAGGCTGCCTACGACGCTGTCATGGTAGAAGTAACGGAAGAAGGGACTCAATGGAACACGAGCCGCAAAAATCCCCACACAGTGAAGAGGGGGCAGCTGCTGCCGGAAGCCAAACTGTGGAACGCCTTCATTAAGAAAAGGATTCTGCCGTCCTCACATCACACCACCGTGGACCAGCAGAGGTTAGCCCTAATACACTCCATCATCAATAAACGACCCATTAACGTGGGGAGTTATATACGAGAGAGCATTTTGGACTGCGCCCATAGATCGACGGCCCTCCTCTGCCTTCCCTACCTCATCACGTCCCTCTGCCGCTGCTCTGCCGTGCCGGAAGCCAACACCGATCGCATAGTGAAGGGACGGGGCTGGACAGACAAAAATATCATCAGCCTCATGGAGCTGACAGTAGCAACCCCCCTATCTTCCTTCAACCCTGCTGCCACCCCAGCGGAATCGTCAGAGCAGCCCAACCCTGAACCTTCCGCAGCAACTGCCCCGACAGACCCATCCACTCAAATCCTTGCTTCTATTCAGAGGATGGAGGACAGACAGCTGGGTCTAATGACATTCATCAAGGACTTTGTCGAATCCACGGTAAATTTTATTCACAATAATTTAAATTTCCCTGATGTTGTTTTCCCCACCTTCCCTGCCTACTACTTCACTGTCCCCACCCCTGCCCACACACCTACACCTGCTGTTACACCACAAACACCATCTGCCGCCTCCATACCATCACTTGTCCCGACGGCAGGCGACGGCACCCATGTCGAAACATCTGCTCGAGGAACAAAGCGACCAGTGCCAATGGATGACCTTGAAGCCTTTGTCGATGGGTTTTCCTCCGCCTCGGTATGGGCAGCCAGTGATGATGAAACCCCTATTCAGAGGAATCCGTCAAAGGAAGTCACGCCGGCAAAGAGGCAGAAAAGAATAGCAGTCAAAACAACTCTGCCAACAGCCAGCGGCAGCAGCAGCAGCAGCAGCTGGGATAACGGCAACAACTCCGACATTCAGGTTGTACAGCAACCCACCCAGCTTGCCCCGAGATCCAGAATCCGCCGCCAAATTCGCCTCAGCAGCAGCAGTGAAGACAGTGCCTAAAAATTTAAGTTTCTAATTCTCTTATGCTGCCTGCTATTTATATATATTTTGTGATGTACTGCCTTCATCTATTTTCCTTTTTATTTTGTCATTTGCATTGAGGGCAATGCAACCCTTGAGTTTGGGGGTGGCAGCCCTCCATATTAATGGAGTCTGAGTACATCTTAGTTAATTGTTGTGTCTTTTATTTTAGTTTATCTTCTCTTAAAAAAAAGATGAAAATATTGGAAATTTTGGCTGAAAACTGTGAATTAAACTTACCTGTCGTGACAGCTCTGTCGTGGCAGAAACTTTAGGATAGTTTAAGGAGAAGTTTAGAGCCTTTCTATAGTTCTGAAAACTTAAAACACCATTGTGACTGTTATACTGCTTAGACTTCTTTTAGCCAAACTAGAATAGGAAGCTTAGCACTTGAATAGCCCCTAGAGGTGCCTAACACTGGCTCTAGGAAAGAAGTTTAGCAAAAGAGACTCGATAGCCCTAGAGGTGCCCGAAACCGGCTCTAGTGAAACTTTAGCTTGAAAAATAGAAAAATCAAGTCAAAACAAAAAAAAATCAAAGGAGCATGAAGAAGTACCTTCAAAAAGATAAACTTGGCATAGAAATTCGAGTTAAGAGTTGAATATTCTAGTGAAACTAAGAGAGTCTTGGCATATAACTGTTCACAAGCATGCACACACTACACGAGGACTATAGTGGGATTCCGGACAGATCCTAAATTATCCGACAGGTTGCTGCCGTCACAGGGAAGGAACGACGGGTAAGGGAAAGTTCACTGTTTGAAAGTCAAAACAAAAATATTTCATTTTTCTTTTAGGTCTTAGTTGCTTGAGGGCAAGCAAAAACTTGAGTTTGGGGGTGTGTTGAGTGTGTAAAAGTTCTATTATTTACACCCTTTTTAACCCATATTTCTGCTGCATTCAAGCATTATTCATTGCATTTAGGTCAGTTTACAGCAAAACATCACAAATATATTAAAGGCACAGATTCTACTAAAAATAGCTGTTTTTGCAGGTATCCGCCATAGCTAACGGAGAGGGCAGGCGCTGGGCAGAGAAGCAGAAGAGCTGAACTGGACAAGCAGACAAAGAGAACGATGCTGCCATAGTGCCGCCGTGACAGCATGGTGACAGCAGTTTTGTGGAGAGAAAAAGCAAAATGGACCTCGATAGATAGAGAAAATTCTGCTCGTCTGTCGTGTGAAAACCATATATTTTTCCGAGCCCCAGATCAAAATATATGTCAAGCCCAAAGTTCAAGGAGAGAAAATCCCAAGAAACAAGGAGGATGGCTGGAAAGTAGATTCCTTGAAGATTTAGTCTTTATTAGAATCATACTTTTAATTAAAGTTGTAATCCTTGTTAACTTAGAATACTTGAGCCCAAAGCTTATATAAGGGCATATATTTTAACCTAGAGAGATCATCATACCCCATATCCAATATCATCATACCCAATACCCCATCACCGATAACCAACCCCAGGGCCACGGGTTGATTTGTAAAGTAGTTGCAAGGGTTGTTTTGTTTTAGGAATTTTCAGTTCAATAAAATAAACTTCAAGTTCTCTTATTTTGGTTATTAATATCTTGCAAGAGCATCGGGAGAGCATTGTGAGGTTATCTATTTACTTAGCATCGGGAGAGTTAAGTATACGAAAGAAATAAGAGCAAGTTCTCTAGTTTATAGTTGAACTATCTCGTGCCTAGGGATAGGGCGAGGTTAAGTGGCTAAAGAAGAATTCATACACATCAGTGTTCATCCTTCGATTCACGCCGGGAGGTATCATCAAGACGTGATCATCGACAGACTTGGACCTAGGGATAGGCCAAGGCAGATCTGGGATTCTTGCCAAACTTGAAAGTACTGAGTTGAGTGTTTGCTGCCGCGACAATCAACGGACTGCTGCCGTGACAGGTGCTGCCCGCGACAGGCGCGACGACAGAACTGGATTTCCTAAACTCTGCAATACCTGCACTACTGAGAAATTCAATACCAGCCCATTCTCTCTATCTTGATATTTCTACTCTTTTATTTACGTTTTCTTTATTATTTTCGTGACAACTCTCTCAAATATCTTCTTTACTTTCGTGCAGTGAATTAAGGTGAAGCTATTAGCCCAATCCCTGTGGAGACGATATCCGATACTTCGTATCACTTTACTACTTGCGTCGTGTATACTTGCACTACCATTGCGATAGACTATTTTACACGCAACAGCGGTGATTAAAGTTAATCTCCCGGGCGATAAGGCTGTTAAAATAGACTAATATTCATTAAACAGGCAAATAAAGTCGAACTTTTTTGAACTTGCAAATTCCAGTTTTGAAAACGATTTTAAAACCAATTAGGTACCAATTTTGGGCGTCGTGGGGTGCTAACCCTTCTCCACGCGTAATCGACCCCCGAACCTGTTTTCTGATTTTCGCATACCAAAATTGTTGTTTTTTTAAAACCAAAAAATGTTTTATTAAATAACCCTATTTTTTAAAAGTGATCCAATCACACTTTTTTTTCAAAAAAAGATTGGTGGCGACTCCGTTGATTTTTAAAAGTGTTTTCCAAAAAAGTTGAAGCCTCTTTCCCTCCTAAAGGCGGTTGCACCAGTTCCTTGATGATAAAGCCAAAGAGCGCTTCCAACTTCTCTAGGACAAAAAAAATTTCCTAAACAAGGCTTCAAGTTCCCTACTGAAGGGGAACATGGTTTCAACAAGGACGTCCTGGGGATTATAGCCAAGCACAAGTAGGAAACCTTTATCCCGCATCCTGGAAACATTTGTGTTCCCATCGTGAAGGAGTTCTACGCTCACCTAACCAGTCCCACTCAGTCAAGCGTGTATGTGCGAGGACACCAGATCAAGTTCGCGGCCGCCAAGATCAACAAATTCTATGGGCTGAAAGACTTAGCAGATCAACACACACCTTTCACCAAGAATGCCGACCCCCAGACCATCAAGGAAGTCTTGGAAGATCTGTGTTTTGCGGGCACAAAGTTGGACGCGTCTAACAAATCCGTCGAGCGTGCATGTAACACCCCTCACCCAGTTTAGTCGTAAACCGGATAAGAAGCGTTACTCAAACAAGGAAAAAGAGAAACCAACAAAAATTTTTGCCTAACTTACCTATATTAGGTAAGTTAGACTTCTAATCAAACAATCATCATGAATCATATTGCAATCAAACTATAACATACGGTCATTAGACACCTTTGCTATAGCATATAATCATGAAACACTTTTTCTATAACATACGACCATTGGACACCCTTGCTATAGCATATCATTCGAACAACAAGTACATGACTAGATTAACCATTTCATTTGCCAAAGCAAACCAGATATTAGACCCCTTGAATTCTTAAATCAATTAATCAATCTAAACAATATCATCCAAAAACATGCCATAGCATTTTCAATTACGGCAGAGCATAACAATACTATGTTGTAGCAAAAAACAATCATCATTCTTTTCATAGTGAGAAATGAAGACATAAATCAACCCATCTATCAATCATCTAGGCTTTCAAGACATCATATATCACACATAAAACCATCCATGTTCATATGTCATAGCATAATATCTAGATCAACTAGATTACCAATCAAGTCACATTAGCAAGTCATACACACCATATCACATCAAATATATACATAGCCTTTCCTAGGCTCAAAATGCATGAACATATGATCTAGATACAAGACTATGGCCACCAACTAGGAGTTTACAAAAAGTCATAACCATACTTGGTGCTTTAGCTTGTCTTGCCTTCCCTTCAACTCAGCGTAGCTTGCAATCTACAAACCTGTAGTTTAGGAAGAATGAAAACGAGAGTGATAAGTACGGTTAAGTACTTAGTGAGGTAGCGACCTAAGCTAGGCAAGTTTATTCATTAAACAAGTGTGTTTTAATCAAAGAAGGCCTAGCTGGGTTCAAGTAAATCAAGCCTAAGCATGTATAAGACATTTGAATGGTCTAGGCTATATAGAGAAATGTATCATTTCATGTAACTTAGTACACACATAGGCATGGCATTTCAAGATCTAGTATGTACGTATCACAAATCAATTTTCAAGCCAACATTACATGCTATCATTAAAATCATGAATACATATCACATATCAAATGTCATGGCATATGCAAGTTTAGGAAATTTATTCAAGATTCATTTCATTTACATGTGATAACAAACTTTACAATAACAAGATTATACAATTAAACTCAAGTTTAGGCTCAATTCAAGTTTCATTTCATATTCATAGGATATCCAAGCTTTGTTGTAGCAAAATTAGATAATCAATTCAAGTTTAGGCCTTGGTATGTAGTCAAGTCTTGGTAATCGAGTCACCAACCAAACTGTCGCCAAATCAAGATGCAATGTAGTGCTGGTCATATCCCTCCTACTATCGCCAAAGACCATAACGCACATCCCTCCTACTGTCGCCAATTAAGGGCCTTAGCTCGGTCCGTAGACCACCCAACATAAATGAGCTCAAGTTTCTATGGCAAGCCATCCTACTTATGACTCACTAGCTACCAAGGCATCATTTTGTTTGGTGTCCATTTATCAAGATACATGTGATCAAACAAGGCAAGATTAAAGGCATGTTCAAGGCACATTTCAAGCTTATCCAAGATGTCATTAGACATTTACCAAGATCATGGAGCCCTTAGGCTAGTGAACCTTAGTTCATTATCACAATATATCATTCTTTAAGCATGATTCATAAAGTAGCCAATCTAGGCATTCAAGGCATTAAACATGTCATGGCATTCAAGGCATTAAACATATCATGGCATCATGTAATCATACAAGGTCTAATACATATCATACATTTATCAAGCTTAGTGTATATCATTCTTCACTTAATTAATTACCAAATATATTTTAAGTCCATTTTCATAGCAACATGTAAACAAAATACAATCATGATCAAGCTTGGTTAGGACCTAAGTCCTAACCCTATTGATAGTTACACTCACAAGAACTCCAAGCCAGTCTTGAATGATAATCCCATTGTTTCTTTCCTTTGTTTGACCAACCTTGATGCCCTCACAAGCCTCTTATATCTCTTTATCTATCATTATATGTATTAATAACACAAATGCATCATTATAATTGATCCATATATCATATACAAGCAAGCATTTTCACATTATATCCTAATTTGCCCAGTTTTAGGCAGTTTGGACACCTTGAAGTATTCTGTCCATAACTTTTAGTATACATATTGGATTTTTAATTAATTTACATCCCTAGAAATCTTATTCAACCAGCTTTCTAACCATGTATAGCACATATTTTTATCATTTCTACATCAATATAGTTTAATGTTCGAAGTTGGGTGATTTTCCAAAATCAAATCTGCCAATCTTGAGTTTTAACCCACTTTAGTGATCTTTTCAACCTAGGTCCCTTATGAGTTTACTTCAACCCTTTTTACTATAGATTACCATGTTTTCCCTGTATATTCAAGTATCATTTCCATCCCTTATTTAGTTCATTTTAGTACTGGATTATTACAATTTGTTCAAAACAGTCCCTATATATTGGTTTAACACCTAAATGTGACCGGTTTGATTCTAGATTGATTTTCTAGCAACCCATTAACATTTTCATCAATATAATACTTCTGCCCTCTAGGAAATTATATTTCTAACAACTTTATCCTACGGAAATTTTTCCAGCTCGAATCATAACATATTCAAATTTCCAGATTTTTCAAGATCAACATGCTAGTTCGAATCTGTTCATTTCTAATGATTTCAACCATCAATTTCATGCTTGTTTCTTAACCTAATTTCAATTACACACTAACCCAGTTTTAAACTAAGATTAAACAAAAGATTAGACTACAAATTTTCCAGATTTCTAAGCTTCTATATCCATCAATTTAAATCAACACAATCGGGTAACATAGAAGAGCACTTACATGGATTTTCTTTAAACATGCATGTGGGTATCCTATTCAAGCTTCTAAATTCCTTCAAGCTTTCATGATTTCCTTCTTGTTTGAACACTAAATCTCCAGATTTCACTCTCTCATTCTTTTTCTCACTCCATTCGGTGGAGATAAGTGTAAGAGAAAGATGATGACAACAAAAAGTGGTGTTGTTCACACCTAAACACTTGACCGGGTGTCCCATTATCTCAATTGAGATTGTGGGACACTTGGTTTACTATTAGCCAAGTAAATCTCACTTAACTATATATATTTTAATTATTAATGTGTTAAATGTCCATTATACATATTAATTATTAATTAATTATGGTTTCGATTGTTTACGATTTAGTGCCCAATTTAAATGTTTACACTTTTATTTCTAATTAAGTTGTCAATTCTACTAGGCTAGGATTTGGGGTATTATAGTGCACACCTCAAGCCCGAGGCCAAGCTATGGATTCACTATATCAAAAGTCGGCTCATGCCTACATCCCACTCATCCACAGTCAATATCCCTAGACTTCTCCTACACTCAATCCTAAATGGCCGACCGATCGATGTTGGCAAGATTATTGTGGATGAAGTCTACGCTTGTGTAAAACGGAAATACAACCCACTGATCTTCCCAAACCTTATCACAGCTTTGTGTCGCAAGAAGGAAGTGTTTGAAGACCCTATCATGACGCCCAGGACTCAGGTAAAGGCCCCATTACCCCAGACCTGATCCCCAATATCAAGGGATTTAATGAGGATGCCCCGACGGAAACCCTAGTTGGAGGGGCCAAAACTTTTGCTGCAGCAAGGGTTGCTGCGTTAGTAGCCTCCACCACTCGCCTCCAGGAAGACATGGATCAGATGCGCGTAGACCTGACTGCCTTTTTCGCATATGTCAAGGAAAGGGATGCTGCCATGAACACCTATTTCAAGGAAAATCTATCGCACATCAGTGTTGACTTTCTAGCATTTCCCGACGCCCTTCTAGTACATAAAAAGGACCCTCACTTCTACACAGAAGACACCAACCTCTAGCAAAAACCCTGCACAACCTCAGACATCCCCCCAGAACCAGGCCATTGATGCCACAACATGTCCACCACTAAAGAAACGCAAGAGAACGGGTAAGGCTCCTATGGTGCCACCAACCAAAGAACCTACATTTGATCCCGTGAGCATCGAGTCTGATGATGATGACACTATGCACTCTACGCCCACACCTTCACCTGCCCATACACAAAATCATGTCTCAGCGAGGACTCACACAAAGCGCACTACCAACCAAATTTGTACCACACCTATTGAGGAGAACGAGTCGGATACTAGCTCGACCAATCAAGAGACACCAGCTGAACGAGTCTCTACCCCTCCACCAGAACAAGAAGCAGATGGCCCACCCATTTCCTCGTTCAAATCAACGAGCATCAAGCATCTTGCCACCAAGACAGCAAAAGCCAAAAAATGAGGTACACCCTTCACTCTGCATTCCATGTAGAATAGTTGCGTTTAGTTTTATTTTTATTGCATTGAGGACAGTGCATCTTTCAAGTTTGGGGGTGTTAGTGCCCATAGTTAGTCAGTTGCATTTATAGCTAGAAATAGAAATCTTGTTATTGCATTTTGTTTGATTCTATGACAGCTATATGAACAAATTGAGGAAGTCTGATGATGAAAAATTCTTTTTTATGGCTATGAATTGATTGACCATGCATGACTATTGAGATTGGTAGAACCGACTTTAGGGCTTGATGCTTTACTTTTACATTGTTACATAATTGTATGCTCCTTAGGCTTAAGATTGTTAGAGAAGTTTTTAGAACTCATACATATCCTTGTATAAAAGAAATTAATGAACTTGATTGATAAATGAAAGCAGTAAAGGCTTGACTAAACTCCCTTTTGTCGATTGAATATAGTCAACTATGAATAAATGCTACGGCATATTTGTAGAAGGACATTCCACTTTGTGTTGCATTGCTTGGAAACCATGCTTAAATAAATGGCAGCAACATCAAATGAGTGAATGAAAGTTGTCACGAGATGACTCTACCTACTAGCTCGGGGGTGAGAGGTATGCTCCCTGTTCACCTAGAGTGAGGGATGGTAGGTGTGATGAGCTAAAACCCTTCTTAAAAAAACACACACACAGTTGAATTATGGGAGTAAATTTGTGCTTAAATAGTTACACATTAGGATGTGCTTGAGTTCTTGTTTAATTTTTTTCCTAACTCTGTTAAGCATAAGTTGCATGCAATTACGCACACACTAAAAAAGGGTCCTGCCCTAAGGAACTGTTCTTAAAATCTCATTTATGTCTGAAGTGTGAAAGCCTATATTTTTGGAGGACCGAAATTTTGCCATAGCAGCTGTCTTGAATTAAATTTTTGCCACAACATTTGTTCTGTTTTTCTCTACTCATTGCTTGAGTGCAAGCAATATCTTAAGTATGGGGTGTGATAACTTGCAAAAATACCTATATTTCATTCCTTTTTACTTAAGTATTTGCTTGGTTTCAAGATCATTTCATAGCATGTAGATGCATTTATGACATATAGTTGCATAGTGCTTTGCTTGCTTGGTGGTTTGGTTTATTTTACAAGATTTGATGTTATTGGAAGGGCATGCTCTTGTGCGGTGATGTGCAAGTGAAGCAGGAGTGAAGCTGGGAAAAGGAGGAAAATGCCACAACATTTTTGGGCGTAGAAAAGGACAAAGCATCGAAGACATTCTCTTTGGCCCACATGTGCGGACCCCCTATTTTTCTTTTATGCCACACATGAAGAGGGAATATTCCCTAGGACCCTCAAGAAATATTAGGGAACTAAACCCTAGGAGCCCCCACTATATAAAAGGACAAGAAGCCCACATTAAAAGAGAAGAAGAAAAAGAAAAGAGAAAAAATGGAAAATGAGCTTTTTGGGCAAGGAAAGAAAAGAGGAGAGTCGGCCCCTTTCTTCATCTTCTTCACCTTGTTGTCCTCCATAATTGAAGCTCCAAGGGGTGATCTTGCTCGCGTTCGAGAGAAGCAGCAAGCTTAGGGCAGTCCAAGACGGCGTGCTGAGTTTTTCCTTCCTTTTCAGTTGTTCTGCTTTAGCATTTTCTATTCTGAAGTGGTTTGTTTTAAATGAATGATGATGGATGTTTATTGCCCAGCCATGAACTGATTTTAAGTGGCTTGGGCTTGCTTTGGATGATTTTATTTTGGTTTTAATAGATGTTAAGTTATTTTTAGTCCCTTAAATGCTTTGTTCACTGTTTTATTGTCTTAGGTTTGTAAGAGCTTCCGAGAGTAGCCTTAACCTCAGTATTGATTTGCTTAATGGTCGAGAGAGTTAAGCCTAGATCTACGTGGACAATGGGGTTGTGCTGAGAGGCAAAACTTAACTCACCTTATAAGTAGTTTGCTAGGGTTCACGCTGAGAGGTATTGCCGTAGCATCTTGGCTATCAGGTTTCTTGCTAGAGATATTTTATAAGCATCGTAGTAAACTCTGTCGAGCATAGTTTGGGCTGGAAGTAGTGAGACATGCATGAGACTTAAATAAAGGATTCCTTAGCAAGCCTAGCCAGTCATTCCATAGAGAGTTTCACACACGTGAGAGGATGTTGAAAGTTCATTCAGTTTACTCCCGTTTTCATATACTATTTTTGTTACGGCATTTGCTTACTCATCTAAAACTTGCCCCTTAATCAATATTCATTATTTGTTTCATGTGCTTAAACTTAACTTGAAATACCTCCAATCTCTGTGGAGACGATACTCACTCATCGTTTTACTACTTGTTCGACGTGTATACTTGTATTATTTGCGTGTCAATTATAGTACATCATACAGCGCAACACAACTCCTTCGCTCATTCGAACTGTCTCTACACGTACTACGAGATCTACACGTAAGTATTCTTTCGGATTAGGATTACTAATTGTGATGTTTAGTTGGTGGCATAATGATAGATTTTTGATGTAGAGTTTTATATCATAGGTTCCGATTCAGCTAGGCCAAGTGCTAGACATGAACGTGAGAGGCGTTCTTCTCGACGTTAGAGCTATTGTTGCTTGAGGTGTGTTTCTTCCAGTGCTGTACATAAAATGATTTTTATATGATTTTACACCTTGCTTGATTATGATATGCATTATGGCTTGTATGGTTGACATCACATGCATACAATTTCATAATGTGTTTTAATTATGACTTATGAAACATTTGATTTACGAAACATTGGATTTATGAAACTATGATTTATGGATTTATGGATTACGATTTATGAAGTATATTTTATGGAATATCGGATATATGAAACTGTGTTCATGAATTTGAGTTTTAAACATCATCTATGTATGAGCATAGGTTGGGATTTCTACAGGGAAGTTCAGTGGTTTCACCCTTCGGGCTGAATTCTGCTTCGGATTAGTGGTTCCACCCTTCGGGCTAAGTTCCATTTCGGGTTGCGGTTGTAGTGAGGAGTTCTAGGGAACTTTCCTCTTCTCTTGGTTGTTGTAGTTGGGTGCATTGCATTGCGCTTGTGATTTATGTGTTATGGTTTAAAGGATTTTAAGAAAATAATACTATGTTTTTACGATTATAGTTTTCTTGCACTTTAGAGAAATACTAAGCTCTTTAGCTTACTCCCCATAGTTTCCTCTTACAGATTTCTTTGGACATTAGGTGACGTGGTACTTTGAGGATCTCACATTTTATTCGGTTATTTTATCATTCACTACGAAACTATTTTTAGTTATTCATATTATTATTTATTATTTTGAGACATTGATGTTTTGGGATTATTTTTAGCATTCATTTACTGTGATTTTTATTCGAAGATTTTATTTAAATATTCAAATATTAATAATGAAATTTATATTTTATTTATTAAATTATCGTTATATATTCTTTTTAAATTAAAGTATAATTTTTAAAAAATAATTTTTTTGAGGGACAAGTTTTTAACGCGACTTCTTAAATTCGGTCTTTTCTTCTAGGCCGGGTCTAAAGGGTTATATATATTAAAGAATTTATTTTAGGCTCTCTCTTTTTGAGACCTTGGGCGGTCACACCTATTGCACATGCTCAAAACTATCCCGGAGATGAACCAAAAATTGATGGGGTTGCCATTAGATCCCTGAAAAATCCATGAATTCTTATGACAAGTCGTCGTTTAACCGGTCAAAAATAAATAAATATTTAACCTCTTTCAACAATTAATAAAATAAAGAAATTAAGTAGTATAAGGAAAGAGGGTCGATCCACAGGGAGATTAGTCGAATTTCTTGACTTGAATTTTGTTGGATTTGGATTCCCAGGAATATCTGCAAGACAAGGAAATAAAAAAGGGGGGTGATCTGATATTGAGTGAAGTAATGAAATAAAATGCACAAATTAAAAATAAGGAAAACCAAATATGTGAAATAGCCTCGAGCTAGCCTTGTCAATTCCTTCGATCATTGAAATAGATTTTTACTCCGGGGATCATGTCGGTTACAGTCTGCGAGGCCCAACCCGTCGCAACTTGCTTCTCTCTCGGGTAACCAATCCTCCCAAGACTATCTTCGAAGGTTGATTCTTAAACAAATTAGCCACGTCTATCGCCGTTAAAGTGTTTAGTTTTGAAAGCAGGAAAAGCCCGACTCAGAAATTGTCTTAAAAAGAATCGCTTCTGATTTTATCTTTCCTTAGCGGACCGCCGCTAAGAGTGTTCACAGGAAATCGAAATTGCCACAGGCCGATCCTTCCTCCCAACTATGTTTTAAACGATTCCAGATCAACGAGCTCTTTTTGATTTGAAAAACGATTAAAAACTTTAGTAAGGCCGATTGCCAAACTATCTAAACCGAAAGATAAAAATGTATTCCCGAAGGAATTTAGGCAATGTTCAATTCTCACGATTAGAATTGATTTAGCTAGCTCTTGGCTCAAGAAATTTAGCTAAGCATGATATTGATTATCATGCTTAACTTGGTTTTGAAAAAATAATTAAATAACATAAAATAAATGAAACAAGAAAATGAAGAAAAAGAACTTGAATTAAAACTAAAATGTTTACAAAAGGTAAAAACTAAAATGATTGATGGATGGATGATCTAAGCCTTTACCAAGGGTGGTATTTATAGGCTTAGATTTACAAAGATAAAATGATGAGATAATTCAAAATAATAAACAAAAGATAAAACAATTCAAATGTTTTGAAATTTAAATGCAGGAATATAATCGGATAAGCTGATAAGATCTCTCAGAACGTTCCAGAAGCTTCTAGAAGTCGCCACGTCATTGTCACGTCACTGCCACGTCAGACGCGTCGTGCCCGGTGTCATGCCCATGATGCCAGTCATGACAGAATTATAATAAAAACTGCAGAAATGCCTCATTTTCACTGCTATTTCCAGAATTGGGTCACTGCACAAAATATAACGAAAACAACATGGATTAAGCAGCAAGAAGTCCCAGTAGCTAGAAAAATAACAAATGAAATATGTCATATTTGAGCACTCATCAAATTCCCCCTCACTTGTCTCATACTTGTCCTCAAGTATGTCCGAAAAAACATAAACCAAAGAATGCATTTCTCAAGCCATTACATGCATCAAACATAATCATAAGAGTTCTAGCGCAATTGGAGTATCATGAAAGAAAACATTATCAAACCAAATGGATGCGAGCAAAGATCAGTCCTTATCTCTTCCAATTACCTATCAAGCACTAATCAAATCTTAACCTAGTCTTAATCCTCACCAAGGTACACTCAAGAGCACTCAAAGTGTTTTAAAGGTAAATTTAAAGCAGAAACACTCAAAGTCATGCATGAACAAAGGTTTCCATAAGCTTGTAACAAGTTCAATTCTCCACTACTTTAATAGAATCGATGTGCAAAAATCATTAGGTCTTTGTTCAAGGTGTAATGTGGGTTTAGAAAAAAGGATAGAAAGATGGAAAGAAAAGGCAAAAGAAGATGATCAATGCAAGATATTTCAAACATTCGCAGTGAAGACATTAAAAAGGAGCTAAAAATGGGCAAGCAAAACACACATTTTTTCTTTCTTTTTTTTTTCTTTTCTTCTTTTCGAAACTGTTTTTTTTTATTCTTTTTTTTTCCGAAGCAATTGCTTCCTTTATTCTGTTTTTTTTTTCTTTTTTCATTTCGAAGAATCATGCCCTTTATTCGAATTGCAGCTCCTTATTTGCCTAGTAATATAGTTTCTAGCATTTGATCAATCAAAAAGTGGTTAAGCCAAGGAAATTGGGTGTAAGGCTAACAAAGGCTCACTAGGCGATGAGAAAGGGAAAATCAAAATGAAAGGGAAAGAAAAGGTTCAAAGCCTAATGCCTAAATCATTTTAAAGCACCTCGTTCTTATTGTAGTCTCGAATTGTAAGCAAACCACAAGTTCTAGATTCCTAAAATTCAAGATGACACTCTCAAGAAAAAGAAACGAGCATAATATGAAGAATGCATGCTCAAGGCTCAAATCTTACCAAAATTGGGCTAATTTGACTAAGCTAGGCGAGAAATTTAATTAACACTATCAAGAGTAATTAAAAAAAATGTCAAACTGCAGATTACCCATATCATTTGGTTATCAAAAATGCTCCAATTCAATCACTCCTAAGTACTAGAGCAAGTACAATATGCTGGACAACAAGTAATGGCAAGAAAAAATTCATCTTAAGGTTTAATCAAAATCAAAACATATTATCAAACAAGCAGACAAGTGGTAATTTACCCTCCCCCTCACTTAATTGAATTGCCCCAATTCAAATGAAAAACATAAAAGTGTAAGGCAGAGAAAGAGTACTCCCCGTGGGTATTGATTGTAACGATGGTGATGGTGACCGTTGGGGAGGTGGACGGCGACTGATGCTTGGTCCGGCGGCGCTGTTGGAGAGGCGCGAACGGTGGCTGACGGTCGGGGAAGGAGGCGGAGGAGCGGTGGGAGCCATAGGCGTGGGGTTCTCGATCGAGCATTGGGAGCTTGCCGTTGTCGACCACCACGACGAGGAGGAGGTGTGGGGCATGGTGAAGTCGGCGTGGCTGGGTGAAAAAAAAGGTGTTTGGTTGTGTTTTTTTAGGGTTTGGTGGTTTGCGGGAAAGAAAGAAAAGGGGAAAGGTTTCAAATGGGGACAAATAAAGAAAAGAATTGAAAACAATTCTTACTTTATTTTATTCCTAAGCAACCGGTCAAAGGGTTTTGAAAATGGTTGGAAAGGGGTTTGCTACCATGCGCCATTAAGTGGGAAGGGTTTTTGCTATCGTGCGCCAACTTTAATGAAGCGGTGCACTTCACTGGAGTGTGATGTTTGTCTTGCTGTGTGCGAAAATAATCCTGCAGAGGGAAAGAAAATTTTATTAAGGCAAAAAAAAAAGAATGAAAAATAAAGAAACATAAATTAAATAAAAAAAAAGAGTGAAAAATGACGAAAAATAAACTAATGGGTTGCCTCCCATTTAGCGCTTTGTTTAACGTCGTTTAGCTCGACGACCTTTGCTAAATTTTTGGTTCTTCAAAATAAAGGTCTTCAAATAATCGATAATGTCCATCGCTCGTCGTTTTAACATCTTCTTTCATCTTTCTTTTTGTGCGCAAAACAGCAACTAAGCTTCTACCTCCTTCCCAAGACGACAACTTACTCAAGATGATGTTTGGCAAAGTTTGGTTGTCGCCTAAAAATATATAATCAAACCATTCCAACCTTGGCTTTGGTTCCTGCAAAATTGATGGAAAATGTTTAGTTCGAATTGGAATTAATCGAAAATCAGAAAGGGAAGAAAGATTTGAAATGATTTCGCCTTTGTTTTTATCGTCGAGATCTGCGAATTCCCTACAAAATTCATAACACAAATTAGTTTCGATCAAATCATCAGCTAACGGATCTATAATATCAATGAAATTTAAACTTGCGACCGAATCAGGATATTTCATAGCTTTATACATATCAAATTTAACTACTTCCCCATCAAATTCCATAGTTAAAATGCCGCCGCGGACATCAATCTTTGTATGCGCGGTTGATAGGAAAGGTCGGCCAAGCAAGATTTCGGATCTGTTGTTACTGCGATCATTTTCCATGTCAATTATATAAAAATCAGCAGGGAAAATAAGATTTTTTACCTGTACCAACACGTTTTCTAGTACTCCCTCGGGGTAGATAACTGAACGATCAGCTAGTTGAACCGTCACTCGCGTTTCCTTCAAAGGTTCAGTCGAAATTTTGTTGTAGACGTTTAACGGCATGACGTTGATAGACGCGCCTAAATCGCACATCGCTCTTTTAATCCCAACTTTCCCAATTTTACATGGAATCGCAAATATACCTTGGTCCTTGTACTTTGGCGGCAACGGCTTTTGAAAGATGGCCGAAATATTTTCACCAAGGTTAACTTTTTCATTTCCGGATAGTTGCCTTCGGTTTGTGCATAAGTCCTTCAGAAACTTTGCGTATTTAGGGACTTTCCGAATAACATCCAAAAGTGGGATGTTGATTTCCACTTTTTTAAATACATCTAAAATTTCCTTCTCTTCCTCCTTTTTATCTCGTTTCGCCAATCTACCTGGAAAAGGAGGAACAGGTTCGTAAGTAGAAACAAAAATATTGGATTTAGAGTTACCTGCAATGGGTGGAGACTTTTCGTTCTGGTCCTTCGAAGAGCTGCCTTGCTCGTCGGATTTTTGCTCATCTTGCTTTGGCGGTTTAGGCGTTATCACTGTTCCACTACGCAAAGTTATCGCACTAACGTTTTCCCTTGGATTGGTTTCAGTTTGTGATGGTAACTTCCCATGGGATTCTAGACGGTTAACGGCTTGAGCTAGTTGGCTTATTTGTTTGTCGATTTGCTGGAGATGGGATTGTGTTTGGGTTTGGAATTTTTCCTGCGAAACTGCCAATCTCTCAACAATAGACTCAAGCGAGGATTTTTGGGGTGCTTGGTTTTGGTAGGGAGGTTGTTGCCTAGGTTGGTAATTTGGGTTCTGATTACCGTAGCTCAAGTTTGGGTGATCTCTCCAACCGGGATTGAAGGTATTGCTATGTGGGTTATAGGGTCTTTGGGGAGGTCCGGGAAATATGGCGTTAACCTGGGCACTAGATGTATCTCGCAACAATGGGCATAAGTCGGTTGCGTGATCTGGCATAATGCATATTCCACATACCTTAGCAGCTTTTATCTCCCCTGAAACAAGAGAATACACAATATTAGTCAAATTATCAATTTTATTCTCTAATGAAATTGTGCTTACTGTGTGAACCCGTCGGCTGGGTTCACTTGTAGAACCAAATTGCTGCGAGTTTGCAGCCATTGTGGAGATTAATGTTCTCGCTGCAGTAGGAGTCATGTTAACGAGCGCGCCACCGCTTGCTGCATCTACCATCTTTTTATCCATTGGTAACATTCCTTCATATAGGTATTGAAGGAGTGTTTGCTCGGATAGGCCATGTTGCGGACCGCTTGCGCACAGCTTCTTGAACCTTTCCAAATAATCATATAGGGATTCGTCGTGCATTTGTTGAATACTCAAAATGCTTCACCTAAGTTCAGTCGCTTTTGCTGCAGGGAAATACCTGTCAAGGAAAACACGAGAAAGATCAGCCCATGTATTGATAGAATTCGGAGGTAAATAAAATAACCATTCTTTAGCCATTCCGGCTAAAGAAAAAGGAAATGCCCTTAGTTTTATCTGATCCTCTGAAACTCCTTGCGGTTTCATGCTGCTGCACACCATGTGAAATTCGGCAAGGTGTTTATGTGGGCTTTCAGTAGGGAGGCCATTAAAGGTGGGTAATAGGTGAATTAGGCCCGTTTTGAGTTGGAAAGGAGTATCTTCTTGAGGAAAAGCGATGCATAGTGGTTGTTGCACGGTAGGGGCTGCGTTCAGCTCTCGAATTGTTTGATCTGCCATCGGTTCTGGTTCTTGTGTAGGTTCGTCGATTGGTGTGGTCTCGGAAGTGGATTCCTGTTCGGATCGTCGTGTGCTTTGTTGCTTCTTTCGTCGAAGTGTTTCGCCGTGAGTTCTACGAGCGCTTGCTTCGATTTCCGGGTTATATGGAGCAAAAGTACCCGGATTCTTCCTGGTCATAAAATAAGACAAAAATCAGTCAAAAATTGCCGAAAATAAATGTCCCCGGCAACGGCGCCAATTTTGACAAGTCGTCGTTTAACCGGTCAAAAATAAATAAATATTTAACCTCTTTCAACAATTAATAAAATAAAGAAATTAAGTAGTATAAGGAAAGAGGGTCGATCCACAGGGAGATTAGTCGAATTTCTTGACTTGAATTTTGTTGGATTTGGATTCCCAGGAATATCTGCAAGACAAGGAAATAAAAAAGGGGGGGTGATCTGATATTGAGTGAAGTAATGAAATAAAATGCACAAATTAAAAATAAGGAAAACCAAATATGTGAAATAGCCTCGAGCTAGCCTTGTCAATTCCTTCGATCATTGAAATAGATTTTTACTCCGGGGATCATGTCGGTTACAGTCTGCGAGGCCCAACCCGTCGCAACTTGCTTCTCTCTCGGGTAACCAATCCTCCCAAGACTATCTTCGAAGGTTGATTCTTAAACAAATTAGTCACGTCTATCGCCGTTAAAGTGTTTAGTTTTGAAAGCAGGAAAAGCCCGACTCAGAAATTGTCTTAAAAAGAATCGCTTCTGATTTTATCTTTCCTTAGCGAACCGCCGCTAAGAGTGTTCACAGGAAGTCGAAATTGCCACAGGCCGATCCTTCCTCCCAACTATGTTTTAAACGATTCCAGATCAACGAGCTCTTTTTGATTTGAAAAACGATTAAAAACTTTAGTAAGGCCGATTGCCAAACTATCTAAACCGAAAGATAAAAATGTATTCCCGAAGGAATTTAGGCAATGTTCAATTCTCACGATTAGAATTGATTTAGCTAGCTCTTGGCTCAAGAAATTTAGCTAAGCATGATATTGATTATCATGCTTAACTTGGTTTTGAAAAAATAATTAAATAACATAAAATAAATGAAACAAGAAAATGAAGAAAAAGAACTTGAATTAAAACTAAAATGTTTACAAAAGGTAAAAACTAAAATGATTGATGGATGGATGATCTAAGCCTTTACCAAGGGTGGTATTTATAGGCTTAGATTTACAAAGATAAAATGATGAGATAATTCAAAATAATAAACAAAAGATAAAACAATTTAAATGTATTGAAATTTAAATGCATGAATATAATCGGATAAGCTGATAAGATCTCTCAGAACGTTCCAGAAGCTTCTAGAAGTCGCCACGTCATTGTCACGTCACTGCCACGTCAGACGCGTCGTGCCCGATGTCGTGCCCATGATGCCAGTCATGACAGAATTATAATAAAAACTGCAGAAATGCCTCATTTTCACTGCTATTTCCAGAATTGAGTCCCTGCACAAAATATAACGAAAACAACATGGATTAAGCAGCAAGAAGTCCCAGTAGCTAGAAAAATAACAAATGAAATATGTCATATTTGAGCACTCATCATCTTATTTTTCTATATATTCTAATATTTCTCAAATATTGAAGCCGTTATTAACCTTTTTTTTTATTAGTCGATCAAAAAATCAACCTAATCTTCAAAACCTAAATACAGCGCATGCGGTTCACTTCCATCCCAAAACGACTAACAATCTAACGGCCTAAATTAAATTTAACTGATTTGAGTCTAAATCGTTGACTAATTAATTATTCCCTGGTCCTTGCCGGAAAGATTAGAGAGGTAAATCAAAACCAATTGATTAAGTGACTCCAAAGTTGGAGAATTGGTGTACCGTCTTTCAATCGAAAATGTTGTTAAAAAGTAGTAATCTGCCGGGCCTTGAAACTTTCTTGACTTTGACAATTAATTAGCTGATCCAACTACTACTAATAATAGCAATTAATAATATGAGCAGCTGCAGCCCCCGGTCCCGGTGGGTGGATTACTCTCAACTTCACCTAACCCATCTCTAACTATAATTTGGTGTCCTTTCTGGTGGCCCCTGTCAGCCATTCTTGAGCTAAAACCTTTACATTATACCTAGTCTTTAGGAATTCTGATTCTAATATTTTTAACATTGTTACACTAATACTATATCTATATTTTTTAATATCAAAACTGATGCTAGCAATGGTTGTAAGAATTTAACGAGCGATTCTAGTGTGAGTCTCCAAACTATGCCAGCAATCATCCCCTCTCAAAGATGACGACCATAAGTTGAAGCAAGCGCTCCTCCATCGCAAGCCGACGAAATTGCCGAATGCCGAACATGTTGAGGAACTTGAAGCTTCCAAAAATCAACAAGCGAGATTACTGCCGTGACATCCAAGCAAGACACCAACCTACACTAGTGCCACTACGACTATGATTTTAGTAGACATTTTCAAAGACTTGTGTGAAGTTAACGTGGTATAGTTGTTAAATTAATGTTACTGACCAAAGCAGCTCACCTTCATACAACCAAAGGGAAAATTTCATTGGCTAAAACTTTAATTTCAAGTAGAGCAGCTGACAATTCTTAGCTTCACGTTAACATAATTTAATGTAGTTTTTTTTTTTGGTAATAAACTTTTTTTAAACGTGCGGAATTGTGAATTTGCCTTCTTCTTCTTCTTTCGATCACGTGAATAGTCTTTGGCAGAAATCACCCAACAATTGCATTGCAAGTTGCAACCTAACTTGATCCCATATTTCTGTAAAAAGTAATATATATGTATTTTTTAAATTTTAATAATGACAATATAGAATTGAATCAAAACAAACTTCATACGTGAAAACAGTTTTATCAGAGTTTAACATATTTACTACCAAACTTCAAAACTAAATATTACTGGAGGGCATCAAAACAATTTCCATTTCTGGCTGCGTCTAGCTATTGGTCAGAGATGGATCGAGGAGTTGGAGAGGACAGTCATCTCCCTTAAAATTTAAAAATTTGTATATAATTAAAAAAAATCTATATATTTTCTATTGAAAATATATTTTCGTTCTCCATAAAATTTTATAGGTTTACCCTCTAACATAAAATATTACATACGTCCCTGCTCTTAGTCCTTGTCTTGTTTGGTATAATGTGGTCAATAGGGACAGAGCACCCTTGGGGCCCAAGGGACGCCGACCCCTATTATAAAATTTAGGGTAAACTACATAAATGACCACCATATTATTGGTAAAGTCGCGATTTGATCACCTTACTTTTTTTCGAAGCAATAAAACCACCAAATTATTTAATTGGTTGCAATGTGACCACCAGCCGTTAAAAACTAACGGAAGGAGTGACGTGGCAGTTAATAAAATTGGTATAATTACACATTTGGTCCCCGCTATTTGTACATTTGATCAATTTGGTCCTAATTTTAATAAATAAAATAATTGTATTATTTAATTAGGCTACGACACGTGTCGCCGTATTATTGGAGGACTTTATTTATATATTTTTAATTTAATAATTTTTATTTTGCTCCTCCAATTAGGTGGTGACACGTGTCACCAGATTGAAGGAGCAAAATTAAAGAAACAAGCACTTTGTCCCCAATAGGATTTGAACCCAGGTTAATTGGGTTGATAATGAGCACACTTGCCACTAAGCCAAAGCCAACCTTGTGATGCATTGTACAAAATTCAATATATATCTTAGTTTTTTGTTTGCTCGAATTGAAAGGTGTTATACCCACTGTCATCACTACACCAAGTTTGGTATATAGCGGCGTTTTTCGCGGCGTTTTTGAATTAAACGCCGCTAAATTTAAACATATAGCGGCGTTTAGGAAAAAAATGACACATTTCGCGGCGTTTTAGTGGAAACGCCGCTATAGCTATTACGTTGGTGGCGTTTGTAGATCAAACGCCACAATAGCCCATACTTTAGTGGCGTTTTTTTATAGAAACGCCGCAATAGGCGTCTTATTAATGTAAATGTTAGAATGGGTGTCGTTTTTAGTGGCGTTTTTTTAAAAACGCCGCAAAAGATGTTGTATTGGTGGCGTTTGTTTCAAAAAACGCCACAAAAGGTATTGTATTCGTGGCGTTTGGTCTTAAAAACGCTGCCAAGGATATTGTATTAGTGACGTTTAATTTAACAAACGTCGGTATAGGTGAAACTCACCGTTTTGAGTTGAGCATTATAACTCATTCTGACTGGTTCTCTCCCTTAACATATCGTGAAATCCCCAAATCAACATATCGTAAAATCCCTAAATCTCTCGCCGGTGCTCTCCCTCGCTAGTTGTCTCCATCATCGTTGTCTGTCATCGTCGTCGGTCATCACGAATGGGTGTCGTGGTGCCATTGTACGGCCGGTGAACAAGTCTGTCGACGAGGCTGGTGGAGGCGCGGTGAGAGGTAAACGACGCGCCATGGAGGAACCTCCTTTGGATAAAGCCACGCAGCAGAAGCAGGGGAGGATGATCAAGAACAGAGAATCTGCTGCTAGGTCGAGAGAACGCAAACAGGTCAGGCTCTCCTTTCTAAATTCTAAATTCTGTTTGGATGCCTAGAAAATGGAGAGAAATAAAATAATGATTGTGACAAGCATCCTTGAAATGAATGCAGTTGATATAACTAGTGCTGGTGGGTGCTGGGAATTTTGTGTTGCTGCTGGTAAAGACTTCATATTTGGCTTTCTTCTTCTTCACGTACTTCTTTAAACCCTGAAAATTTAATACTGAAATGTTCATTCTATAGAAGTCAATGATTGTGAAACAGGGAAAATTGTAGGAATTCTAATACATGAATAGGGTGAAGTATTTGAACATTAAGAGAAAATAAAATCATATTGTATGCCTGTGGTTTATGGATACAAAACATGAATAGCTGATGCTCCCAAATTTTCACGGTTCCTTCTTTGGATATCCTATTACGCATCAGCCATCTATTTTACAATTTGTGTGCTGCGAGATATAGTTCCACGGTTCCAACTAAAGTGAAGTTGCCTACAGTAATTCATATTTTATAATGAGATTCTTTGTCTTTAAAAATAATGGCGGATATGTGAGGAAAATTGGAAGTTTTGAGAGGGATTTTCCTTGTTATGAAATGGGTTATAATTGCAATTGGCAATGGAATTTTGTAATTTGTTTGCTTGGGATTTTTTTATAGGTATTCTGATTTCATTGTGAATGAAGTGGACAATGAAGGAAATGTTGTTCATTTGACCTCTTTAGATGCTCCTCCAGAGATAATCTGACTCAAATTCCATTTTTCAAATTTAGTTTATGTACAGTTAATAATAGATGATAGTCTTTTTCTTTTCTGATATAGACTCAGGCTTTCGAGGAAGGTGAAACAAAGACATCCGATCAACTTAACAAAAGCTATGCGTCTGAAATCGAAAAATTCAGATCACTTGCCTGTGAAACTGATGTGGATAGCTTAGAAGCTTTAATTAACAAAATTACTTCAGGCAGTGAGGAAGATATCTCCCCCATTGTTCTATCTCCAGACTCTGATAAATCTCATCGAACTGTAAGCTTTATATTATTTTTCAATTTATTTATCCATTAATCTTTCTGCACCTTTAGCCCGTGTAGGGTGGTACTCAATCTATTGGGAAGAGGGAATCAAGCTAATTAGAAGAGCCTTATCTTTTTTATTTTGACATTTTCTGGCAATGCATAATTTCTTTAAAGAGAATCTTAGATTTCTTGTCACTGACACCGTTGATGGACCTGATTCTTCCACAAAATGCATTCGTGTGAGATTAAACTCTGGGAATAATAAAAGGGGAGGAAATTCCAATAAGAGGAAGAGAGGTGATAAGCCTTATGACAGTAGAGGTTCAAGCCACTAGCCAGAGCATCTTGGCAAGTTCCTTAGGTAGTGTGTTTCTCTTCTACATTAATTTGATCCCCTTTCAAAACTAGTAGGGAAAAATCATTTCTAGTTTTCTATCAATGCTATGAAGTGTCTATTATTGCACTTGAACTACATTTTGAAGGTGCTATCGTCTATGTTAATATTCAGATTCCATCTTTTCAAGGAGAATAAAGATACACAGGAAGCTTTAGGATTAATTGGAAAGATGCTTGGCATTCAGGTATGAGGAATGGTTTATTGAAGCCCTGTGGTTACCTATTCAGTGGAGAACTTTTTCATTAATCTTTTATTTGACAGACAAGGTCATTTGGTTTTGTGGCGTGTGAATGTAGCAAAGAAGCATTGAAAATGTATATCTGCAATTCCCTACTTCAATTCTACACCTTTCATGAGTTACATTTTTTTTCCTTGTTTTGAAACCCCCGTAAGAAATGTTAAATTGGTCAATTCATAGATTATAGTCTAGAATCTAGATATGAGTTTAGTATCGCAATACTATTACATTTAAAGCTCTTTTTAAGTATTTTCTTTATGCTCGGATGGATTTTAAGCTTGTAGCTATTAGCATAAACTTTTTAACATCATGTTTTTTGTTCACTTGAAATCTTTTGCATGTTAATTTTACAGCCTTCAACATGTTTTTTCCTAAAAGGAATATTAAAAATAAAAGTTGTTCATTGTTGACATGTGAAGGTGTTTGTAATTTATTCTGATTTCAGGTTGAGAAGCAAAAGATTTTACAAGTAAGCAATGGAAAATCTGTGCATAGAATCGATGGATGCAGCAAGGCAGACCAGGACTTGGTAGGGAAAGGGGCCACTAGAGGTCAACTGCTGCGGATAAATCATGTGACTATGATTTTTAGTTTTTCTTTTTCATTTACATATAGTTTAGATTTTTCAAGTGTGTGTACACTGACATGGAGGATTGTTGTGCAGGCTGTTTCATAATTAATATGTGTTATGCATTTTAAATTATTATATAATATGTGTAATGCATTTTAAATTATTATATAATATGTGTATGCTTTATTTGATTTTTTTTAAATATGGTGTTATTCGCGGCGTTTGTTAAAAAAACGCCACTATAGAACATGATCTCGCGGCGTTTGAGTTTATAAACACCGCTATAGAACTTGATTTTTTGCGGCGTTTGAAAAAAAAACGCCACTAAAGAACGCTTATTAGCGGCGTTTGTATTTAAAAACGCCACTATAGAACATGTTCTCGCGGCGTTTGAAACACAAACGCTACTATAGAACTTGACTTTTTGCGGCGTTTGTTATTACAAACGCCACTAAAGAACACTTATTCGCGGCGTTTTTTACCTAAAAACGCCGTGAACTATTGCGGCGCTACTTTAAGCGGCGTTTCTTACGGCGCTTTCTTAAGCGCCGGGAAAGTTTTTAGCGGCGCTAAAAAACGCCGCTATAGGGTTAAAAAAACGCCGCTAAAGAACTGTTTTGCTGTAGTGCATCCTTCGCCCCACCATCATCACCAGCACTTACAAAGAGCCCTTCCCCGGCTGGGTCGAAGGAACCAGGTTGCTCCATTCACTTCATTTATTTACAATGCTCCATCCTTTTACCATTCACTTCATTTACAATGCTTCATCATTTTACAATAGGACCATTGATAGCCTAGATGTTGCTTATGCTAAGGGCATTTTGACATTCTTCCTCGGCAATCTGGACTCAATAGTAGATGTGGTAAGTTCACTCGGTGTTTATCCTTCCATCCATTTTAAGACCAACCCCTCTGCCTGCCTCTATTCATCAACATCTGCATATGCATATGCAGATACCAGCAGACATGGTGGTGAACGCCATGATAGTGGCGATGATGGCTCACGCATTACATCAACCACCCGAGTCCATATACCAAGTCGGTTCTTCGCTACGGAACCCCATCAAGTACTTCCATCTTCAAGACTACGCCTTCCGTTACTTCACCAACAAACCATGGATCAACAAAGACGGGAAGCCGGTCATTGTCGGCAGAGTTCGAGTTCTCGACAACATGGATAGCTTCCACAGATACATGGCTTTCCGTTACTTGCTTCTTTTGAAGGTCCCCCCCCCCAAACCCCTTCTTCTGTTTTGTTTTCAACCTTTTTATCTATGGAGTTTCATTAAACTGAATCATTTTTTATCAACCCTCTTGTGTTGTTAGGGACTGGAATGGGCAAATTCAGCATTCTGCCACTTCTTCCAAGGTTGTAACACCCGTGTTTTAGGCCTAGGAGTTAGCCGGTTCATAGTTAGAGTCAATAAAATTTAATTAAAACAATTCAACCTAAAATGTGGTGTAATTGAGCTTTAGTAAGAAGGGAAGGACTTATGTTGTAATTTACCCAAAATATTTGAAAAGGGATGACAACTTTCCATATTGTCATCTTCTCCCCCTTTTTCCCCCACAACCCCACGTGAAGCTCCCCCTCTCCCCTCTTTCAAAGTTTCTCAAAAACAAGCTATTATTCCATTGATTTTGCTACTTGATTTCAACATCATTTTCAAAGGTAATTACGTTTTCTTAATCTCCTCTTTACCCTCTACCTATCTATGGTCTTGGATTTCAAAAACATGGGGTTTTGAAAATTAGGGTTTATATCAAGGTTTGGGTTTTTAAGGGGGTTTTCCAATTTGTTTTGATAAATTGAGTTGGGGCTTTAGTTAATCATGTTAAAAGGTGTAACATATATCAATTTGGTTGATTTTGGATGAAAATTCGTAGTATGTTCATGAGGCAATTTTTAGGGTATTAAAACTTGGATTTTTGGTGGGTTTTAGGTTGAAAACTAAGGGCTGATGGTTAGGAGGGTGATTTGGGATGTTTTTGAGGTCATTTGGGTGTTTGGAAGTGGGTGTTTCAGCGAAGGGTTGTTGGAGTACGAAAATTGAGTTTTTGGGAGATTATGTGGTTTGAGAATTTGTGGAAGTTGGCTTGTGTTTGTGAAGTAAGTTGATGGTTGAGTTTAGCATTGAATTGTGGTGTAATAAGTGTGTTTTGTTTGGCTAGAAGCAAGAGGAAGCGTTGAAGAGGCTTTGGGACCGAATCCGGGCTCGTAGGAGGGTTGTTTCGATTTGCTAAGGAAGGGCGGTGAGTGGTTTCAACTTGTTTTAAGTTTAGTTCGAGTATGTGTAGTGGGTGTGTGTGAAGTGTGCTTGGTAGGCCACTTATAGTTAATTCAAGTTGTTGATTTAACCATTGATATCCATGAAATGCATTTATGCTTGCTTAACTATGCTATTGTGATTGTGGTTGATTGGTGTAAGTTTATCTTGATATGCATCTATGAGAGTGAGCATGAATGGTGGTTGATGATATATATAATGTGGTTATGATAATTGGCACTAAAATAATTACCGGTTGTAAATGATCGATCATTAGGATAGTGTGCACATAAATTGAGTCAAAACGTACGTGGCCTTGATGGCGTTAAGTCATCAAGGAGGAGTACGGTGATGTAACATTCCACCGGAAGCTTTTTATACATTTCTACGGGATGATGAGTGGAATCCCATCCGTAGGGCATGTGGCGATGAGTGGAATCCCGCACATGCAAGGTCCGGTGATGAGTGTAATCCCACCGAGGTAAAGTGTTGTTGAGGTTTAAATCCGCACAATCGGGGTAATTAAAGTGGCCAAATAACTTGTTCATACATTGTGATAATGTGATGTTGATATATGTTGGTGATATATGGTGTTGCTATATGATGTTGATATTGATAATTGAGCTTGGTAGGAGCGAGAAACCATATATGCCACTTGAAAGACTAGCTAGGTCTACTTGATTATATGCCTATGCTTGATGTATGTAAGATTAGGATTAACATGCTTGAACCCTGCATTGTTGATGTTTTTCGTTTTAGAGCACCCTCACTAAGCTATTAGCTTACGCTCTCAATGTTCAACAATGCAGATCATTAGCGTGGTGTTAGCTCGAGGTAAGGCGAGAAAGGCTTTCCAAGTTTGTGGCTCAAGTACGGTTATCAAATTTTGTAATGGTTAAGCAATGTGGCAAGAGTGTGTTTGTATGAGCTTATATGACTCATTTGTGATTTTGGATGTTTATGCTTGACTTGGTTTGTAAGCATGTCTACTTTGCCAAATGCTCATTTTGATGTATGTCTTTAAATGATTAAGGTTGTTTTGTTGGCATGTAAAGCTATATGTGATGGATTTGGTATCCTTTGCCTATTTAAGCCTTCAAGCATGTTCTTCATAATATTGCCTTAATGTGTTCTTTCCATGTATGTATGATTGATTGAATCCAAGTTGTGAGTGCTTGAATATGTTAAACTTAGGACGTATGCCTATAGACTTGGTATGTTGGTGTTGCGTGCCTTTAGGGGGTCCTAGGGGACCTTTAGACTTGTCAAGACTCACTTTGATCAGAATTTTCAAGGTTGCAGACTACCATCGTTTCGAAACGGGAAGGGTCGTTTTGAAACGGGTAGGCTTCAGGGACCCCGTATCAGAACGCGTTTCGATACGGTTTGGCCTCTGGAAGCCCCTGTTTCGATACGGGTTTCGGAACGTTTTGGCTACTGGAATTTTGAGAAATTCACGAGATGAAGGTGTTTCGAAACGGACCTGAAGGTTTCGAAACGGTCAAAATCTCGTTGACCACGAGATATCGACCGTCGTGGGCGTTTCGAAACGGTTGACCACCGTTTCGATACGGCCCCTTGTTTAGGCTCTGGGGCAGTTGACCTGGTCAAGGCGTTTCGAAACGCCTCAAGGGTGTTTCGAAACGGCCTGTTAAAAAGATTAAAATTGGGCCGTTAATATGTTGGTTTGGGTTCGTTTGTTGGTCTCGTGAATGTTGTTCCGATGTATGATCACATAGGACTTAAATGGACTCTTAGGAAAGAATAAGTTCAAAAAGAAAAAAATGATAGGGTTGCTAACCGAGGGGGAATCCTTATGGGGTTTTCACTCGGTTTTCCCTGTGTGGCTCACTCAGACCGGTCATCCGGCCAGACCGGGACGAGGGGGTTACATTTGTTGGTATCAGAGCCTGAGGTTACCGAGGCCTCGGGCAGGTAGGTGAGGTAAGCTTAATGTATTAAATGATTTTGTTGTTCGATGCATGTCTTGCCATGAATTCCTGAATATTTGACTGTTCGTATGATGTTTTGAATGCATGAATTGTGGTGTCTGGTGTAGAGTGTGTGCCCATTGCTACTATTACTTAATTTAAAAAGATTTTTGGAAAGAGGAGTACTTGAGCACTATTGGACCCTTGCTTTGACTAACGTAATCCTTATCTGTTTCTTGTTGTAGTTTATACCTTGCTAGTTGAACCATGAGACCACGTGGGAGGCCTAGGATGGTTCGACCGGAACCACGGGCAGAGGCTCCAGGAGTAGAGCCAGTAGTTAGGGTTGAGACTCAAGTGGGATAGCCTGTGGTTGGAGTTGGAGCTCCTCCACCACCACCACCACCACCTCCTCCACCAGGGGCGGGAGGTGAGGCTGGGGCCGAAGGAGATGGACCACAAGGAGGCCAGGGTGGCCAGGGTGGCCAAGGACCGGCCGGGATTGACTTAGCTCCGTTGGTTCAAGCGATAGCCGGGGCATTTCAGGCTGCTGTAGCTGGAGGTCAGGCAGCACACCATCAGGGTGAGGGCACTGGTTTACCTTTAGAGAGACTTTGGGGCCTTGGGGCCGAAGAGTTCAGAGGTGCTACTCCGGAGAGGTCAGAGTTATGGTTTGAGAAGACTGTCCGTATTCTAGCTCAGATGGGATGTACTGGTGAGCGCAAGTTGGGATGTGTTGAGTCTCTACTTCAGGGTGATGCCTACACCTGGTGGGTCACCGTTACTTCGGGGATGTATGAGGCCGAGATCACATGGGAGTTCTTTGAGACAACATTCCGGAAGAAGTATTTGGGTCCGCGATACCTCGATGAGAGGAAGAGAGAGTTTATGGTATTGCTTCAGGGGAGTATGTCTGTGACCGATTATGAGATCCGATTTGTCAGACTGAGTCAGTATGCACCTGAGCTTGTACCTACTGAGGTGGAGCGTTGTAACCGCTTCCGTTATGGACTGAATGAAGAAATCAAGACTTATACTCTAGCTTCAGACTACACTGATTTTGATGTCTTTGTCTCGAGGGCCAAGGACTTAGAGCACAGTTTGAGTTTGACCAGGCGGTCGGGTGGATCTAGTTCGGGTAAGAGGTCCAGCAACTTCGATAGAGGTGATGCCAAGAGGCATCGGGACAACAGGCATCAGTATGATCATAGGCGTGGTGGTAGTAACCACAGTAGGGGCCACCAGGGCCAGAGAGCTGGTGGGAAGTTGCCCACATGTGCTACTTGCGGGAGGAACCACACCGGAGAGTGTTGGGGAAAATATCATTCTTGTTGGAGTTGTGGTGCTAGAGACCACATTAGACGTGACTGTCCACATCAGGTGGGACAGGCACCAGCTCAGGCTCCTGCTAGAGCCAATGACTTTCAGAGAGGCCGCGTGCGCGGTAGAGGTAACTTCCAGCCGATGAACGATGGCCAAAGGAATTTAGCACATGTAGTTGCAGTCTAGCCAGAGGGCGGAGGACAGGCCAGGGTTTACGCTCAGCGCGGAGAGCAGCATGACACCGATGTGATCGCAGGTAACTTCTCGATACAGTATTTGGGTTTGCTTTCTTTGATTGACTCTGGGTCTACACATTCCTACATATTAAGTGAGCATGCACAGTCTTTGAACTTGCCTTGTGAAATGTTAGAGGTAGGAGTTAGTGTTACTAGTTCCTTTGGGGACACGGTAGTAGTTAGGAAGATGTACCGAAGGTGCCCGTTGATGGTTCAGGGGCACGTGTTTCCAGTGGATATGATGGAACTTCCTTTCTATGGTTTTGATGTGATTCTGGGTATGGATTGGCTCACGGAGCATAGAGCTAGGATAGATTTTGAAACTAAACGGATTTCTTTGAGGCTCACAGATGACTATGAGATTGTAGTGGTGGGTGAGAACGTGAAGTTCTTTTCCAATGTGGTTTCAATGTTAGAGGCTAGGAGATTAGTTGAGTTGGGGTGTGAAGCATACCTAGCGTATGTGATGAACCCTAACATGAGTGAGGTTAGAACTCAGGACATCCGGACAGTATGTGACTTTCCTAGTGTGTTTCTGGAGGAGTTGCCAGGGTTACCACCGGACAGAGAGGTAGAGTTCAGCATTGAGACTTATTCTGATTCAGCTCCTGTTTCGATTGCTCCGTATCGTATGGCACCGAAAGAATTGAAAGAGTTGAAGACTCAGTTGCAAGAATTGACAGATAGAGGTTTTATTCGACCTAGTTCTTCACCTTGGGGTGCACCGGTCTTGTTTGTGAAGAAGAAAGATGGAAGCATGAGAATGTGTATAGATTACAGACAGTTGAATCAGTTGACAGTGAAGAATAAATATCCGTTGCCTAGAATTGATGACTTGTTTGATCAGTTGATAGGAGCATCGGTCTTTTCGAAGATTGATCTAAGATCAGGTTATTACCAGCTAAAGGTAAGAGAGGTTGATGTACCGAAGACGGCCTTTAGAACTAGGTATAGACATTATGAGTTCTTAGTCATGCCTTTTGGGTTGACTAATGCACCGGCAGCTTTCATGGACATGATGAATAGGATTTTTCATCAGTATCTAGATCAGTTTGTAGTTGTGTTTATTGATGACATCTTGGTGTACTCGCGAACTGAAGAAGACCATGACCGACACTTGAGACTTGTTTTGAAGACCTTGCTAGATCATCAGTTGTATGCGAAGCTCAGCAAGTGTGAATTCTGGATCTGAGGGGTAGTCTTCTTAGGACATGTAGTGTCAGCCGATGGGATTAGAGTTGATCTGAAGAAGATTGAAGCCATTGTTGAGTGGAAGCAACCGAAGTCTGTGACAGAGGTACGTAGCTTCCTAGGCCTAGCCGGATACTATAGGAGGTTTGTAGAGGGATTCTCTAAGTTAGCCGCTCCATTGACACAGTTACTTCAGAAGAGTGTTCAGTTTGAGTGGACAGATGCAAGACAGAGAGCCTTTGAGAAATTGAAAGAAGCTTTGACCCAAGCACCGATCTTGATTCAGCCTGAGTCCGGGAAGGACTATGTAGTCTACAGTGATGCTTCTTATGTAGGGCTAGGATGTGTTCTTATGCAAGACCAGAGAGTAGTGGCTTATGCCTCAAGACAGTTGAAGACCCATGAGCGCAACTATCCGACCCATGACATAGAGTTAGCTGCAGTTGTGTTTGCTCTGAAGATTTGGAGGCACTATTTGTACGGTGAGAGATGCACAGTGTACACCGACCACAAGAGTTTGAAATACATTATGACTCAACGAGATTTGAATCTCAGACAGCGTAGGTGGTTAGAGCTGCTAAAAGACTATGATCTTACCATTGAGTACCATCAGGGTAAGGCCAATGTAGTGGCCGGTACATTGAGTAGGAAGATGGCCGTGGACTTGAGAGCTATGTTTGCTAGATTGAGTTTGTCCGAAGATGGTGGCTTGATAGCCGAGCTTCAGGTTCGACCTACTCTAGGTCAGTTGATTCGAGAGAAACAGCTCTTAGATAGATCTTTGGCACCTCACGTGCAAGATATAGCCGAGGGTAGATCTTCAGACTACAGTTTCAGCACTGATGGGGTTTTGTGTTTCAAGGATAGAATAGTCGTGCCAGAAGACAGTGACTTGAGACGTACGATCTTGACTGAAGCCCACAGTAGTCCGTTTGCTATGCATCCTGGAAGTACGAAGATGTACCGTGATTTGAAGAATGAGTACTTTTGGGTTGGCTTGAAGAGAGATGTAGCCGACTTTGTGAGTAAGTGCTTAGTGTGTCAGAGAGTGAAGGCGGAACATCAAGTTCCCTCAGGTTTGTTACAGCCGTTGAGAATTCCGGAATGGAAGTGGGAGAACATCACCATGGATTTTGTTTCGGGCTTGCCTTTGACTCCTACGAAGAAGAACTCAGTTTGGGTGATAGTAGATCGCTTTACGAAGTGTGCTCACTTCTTGGCAGTCAACACTACTTACACCTTAGATAGATTGGCCGACTTGTACATTGGTGAGATTGTTAGACTGCATGGCGTGCCGAAGTCCATTGTATCGGATAGAGATCTGCGGTTTACTTCTAGATTTTGGGAGTGTCTGCATACAGCTTTGGGTACCCGTTTGAACTTCAGTACTTCTTATCATCCTCAGTCAGATGGTCAGTCAGAGAGGGTTATTCAGATCTTAGAGGATATGTTGCGTTGTTGTATCATTGACTTTCAGGGTACTTGAGAGAAGCATTTGCCTCTCTTAGAGTTTGCGTACAATAACAGCTTTCAGTCGAGCATTCAGATGGCACCGTATGAGGCCTTGTATGGCCGGAAGTGTAGGACTCCAGTGTGTTGGGCCGAGGTAGGGCAGAAATTGTTACCTATGCCAGATTTGCTCAAGGGGACAACAGACAAGGTAAAATTGATCTGTGATCGTTTGAAAGCTGCTTCGGATAGGCAGAAGTCCTATGCCGATTTGAAGAGGAATGAAGTTGAGTTCTCAGTGGGTGAGAAGGTATTCTTGAAGGTGTCTCCGTGGAAGAAAGTGATGAGATTTGGCCGAAAAGGGAAGTTGAGTCCAAGGTACATAGGGCCGTTTGAGATTGTGAAGAGGGTTGGTCTCGTTGCTTATCAGTTGTGTTTGCCATCCGAGCTTGAGAAGATTCATGATGTGTTCCATGTTTCGATGCATCGTAAGTATAGGTCCGATCCATCACATGTTATGCCCGTAGAAGAAATCGAATTGAATCCGGATTTGACTTATGAAGAAGAGCCCGTTGAGATCTTAGCTTATGACAGTAAGGTGTTGAGGGGTAGATCAATTGAGTTAGTGAAGGTGCGGTGGCAACGTAGAGGTGTGGACGAGGCCACTTGGGAGAGGAAGGAGGATATGGAAAAGCAGTTTTCGTATCTCTTTCAGTCAGGTAATTTCGGGGACGAAATTCCTTAAGTGGGAGAGAGTTGTAACACCCGTGTTTTGGGCCTAGGAGTTAGCCGGTTCATAGTTAGAGTCAATAAAATTTAATTAAAACAATTCAACCTAAAATGTGGTGTAATTGAGCTTTAGTAAGAAGGGAAGGACTTATGTTGTAATTTACCCAAAATATTTGAAAAAGGATGACAACTTTCCATATTGTCATCTTCTCCCCCTTTTTCCCCCGCAACCCCACGTGAAGCTCCCCCTCTCCCCTCTTTCAAAGTTTCTCAAAAACAAGCTATTATTCCATTGATTTTGCTACTTGATTTCAAAACCATTTTCAAAGGTAATTACGTTTTCTTAATCTCCTCTTTACCCTCTACCTATCTATGGTCTTGGATTTCAAAAACATGGGGTTTTGAAAATTAGGGTTTATATCAAGGTTTGGGTTTTTAAGGGGGTTTTCCAATTTGTTTTGATAAATTGAGTTGGGGCTTTAGTTAATCATGTTAAAAGGTGTAACATATATCAATTTGGTTGATTTTGGATGAAAATTCGTAGTATGTTCATGAGGCAATTTTTAGGGTATTAAAACTTGGATTTTTGGTGGGTTTTAGGTTGAAAACTAAGGGCTGATGGTTAGGAGGGTGATTTGGGATGTTTTTGAGGTCATTTGGGTGTTTGGAAGTGGGTGTTTCAGCGAAGGGTTGTTGGAGTACGAAAATTGAGTTTTTGGGAGATTATGTGGTTTGAGAATTTGTGGAAGTTGGCTTGTGTTTGTGAAGTAAGTTGATGGTTGAGTTTAGCATTGAATTGTGGTGTAATAAGTGTGTTTTGTTTGGCTAGAAGCAAGAGGAAGCGTTGAAGAGGCTTTGGGACCGAATCCGGGCTCGTAGGAGGGTTGTTTCGATTTGCTAAGGAAGGGCGGTGAGTGGTTTCAACTTGTTTTAAGTTTAGTTCGAGTATGTGTAGTGGGTGTGTGTGAAGTGTGCTTGGTAGGCCACTTATAGTTAATTCAAGTTGTTGATTTAACCATTGATATCCATGAAATGCATTTATGCTTGCTTAACTATGCTATTGTGATTGTGGTTGATTGGTGTAAGTTTATCTTGATATGCATCTATGAGAGTGAGCATGAATGGTGGTTGATGATATATATAATGTGGTTATGATAATTGGCACTAAAATAATTACCGGTTGTAAATGATCGATCATTAGGATAGTGTGCACATAAATTGAGTCAAAACGTACGTGGCCTTGATGGCGTTAAGTCATCAAGGAGGAGTACGGTGATGTAACATTCCACCGGAAGCTTTTTATACATTTCTACGGGATGATGAGTGGAATCCCATCCGTAGGGCATGTGGCGATGAGTGGAATCCCGCACATGCAAGGTCCGGTGATGAGTGTAATCCCACCGAGGTAAAGTGTTGTTGAGGTTTAAATCCGCACAATCGGGGTAATTAAAGTGGCCAAATAACTTGTTCATACATTGTGATAATGTGATGTTGATATATGTTGGTGATATATGGTGTTGCTATATGATGTTGATATTGATAATTGAGCTTGGTAGGAGCGAGAAACCATATATGCCACTTGAAAGACTAGCTAGGTCTACTTGATTATATGCCTATGCTTGATGTATATAAGATTAGGATTAACATGCTTGAACCCTGCATTGTTGATGTTTTTCGTTTTAGAGCACCCTCACTAAGCTATTAGCTTACGCTCTCAATGTTCAACAATGCAGATCATTAGCGTGGTGTTAGCTCGAGGCAAGGCGAGAAAGGCTTTCCAAGTTTGTGGCTCAAGTACGGTTATCAAATTTTGTAATGGTTAAGCAATGTGGCAAGAGTGTGTTTGTATGAGCTTATATGACTCATTTGTGATTTTGGATATTTATGCTTGACTTGGTTTGTAAGCATGTCTACTTTGCCAAATGCTCATTTTGATGTATGCCTTTAAATGATTAAGGTTGTTTTGTTGGCATGTAAAGCTATATGTGATGGATTTGGTATCCTTTGCCTATTTAAGCCTTCAAGCATGTTCTTTATAATATTGCCTTAATGTGTTCTTGCCATGTATGTATGATTGATTGAATCCAAGTTGTGAGTGCTTGAATATGTTAAACCTAGGACGTATGCCTCTAGACTTGGTATGTTGGTGTTGCGTGCCTTTAGGGGGTCCTAGGGGACCTTTAGACTTGTCAAGACTCACTTTGATCAGAATTTTCAAGGTTGCAGACTACCATCGTTTCGAAACGGGAAGGGTCGTTTCGAAACGGGTAGGCTTCAGGGACCCCGTATCGGAACGCGTTTCGATACGGTTTGGCCTCTGGAAGCCCCTGTTTCGATACGGGTTTCGGAACGTTTTGGCTACTGGAATTTTGAGAAATTCACGAGATGAAGGTGTTTCGAAACGGGCCTGAAGGTTTCGAAACGGTCAAAATCTCGTTGACCACGAGATATCGACCGTCGTGGGCGTTTCGAAACGGTTGACCACCGTTTCGATACGGCCCCTTGTTTAGGCTCTGGGGCAGTTGACCTGGTCAAGGCGTTTCGATACGCCTCAAGGGTGTTTCGAAACGGCCTGTTAAAAAGATTAAAATTGGGCCGTTAATATGTTGGTTTGGGTTCGTTTGTTGGTCTCGTGAATGTTGTTCCGCTGTATGATCACATAGGACTTAAATGGACTCTTAGGAAAGAATAAGTTCAAAAAGAAAAAAAATGATAGGGTTGCTAACCGAGGGGGAATCCTTATGGGGTTTTCACTCGGTTTTCCCCGTGTGGCTCACTCGGACCGGTCATCCGGCCAGACCGGGACGAGGGGGTTACAAAGGTGTTTACAGTAATATGAATAGGAAGATCAACTACGTTATGCGGTTGGTCGACATTTACAGACCTTACTTGTTCTTTGATGCCGTGTAAGCCTCTCTCGATAGTTCTGTTGCCGTTTTAGTTTTCATTATCAACTCTTCTGATTTCTCCGGAATTACAGTTTCGATGATTTGAACACAGAGAAGTTGAGAATGGCAGCAAGAACAAGCCTGGTGGAGGAGGACATGCTGTATTTCGACCCCAAATGCATTGATTGGGAAGATTACTTCATGAACATTCATATCCCTGGTGGCATCGTAAAACATGTTTTCAAATGATTTGGGAGAAACATTAACTTGGACAAAAAACTAAGATATATATTGGATATTGTACAATGCATCACAAGGATGGCTTTGGCCTAGTGGTAAGCGTGCTCAGTATCAACCCAGTTAACCTGGGTTTGAATCCTATTGGGGGCAAAGTGCTTGTTTTTTTAATTTTGCTCCTTCAATCTGGTGACACGTGTCACCACCTGATTGGAGGAGCAAAATAAAAAATATTAAATTAAAAATATATAAATAAAGTCCTCCAATAATACGGCGACACGTGTCGTAGCCTAATTAAATAATACAATTATTTTATTTATTAAAATTAGGACCAAATTGATAAAATGTACAAATAGCGGGGACCAAATGTGTAATTATACCAATTTTATTAACTGCCACGTCACTCCTTCCGTTAGTTTTTAACGGCTGGTGGTCACATTGCAACCAATTAAATAATTTGGTGGTTTTATTGCTTCGAAAAAAAGTAAGGTGGTCAAATCGTGACTTTACCAATAATATAGTGGTCATTTATGTAGTTTACCCTAAAATTTAAATATTTGATAAATATTGGTCTAATAATAATTTGACTCATATTAAAAATAAATATCCAAATTAAAAAGTACAAGATTTATTAAATATATAATCAAGTAGGGATTGTCTTTAAATTTTTTGGTCTAATAATAATTTAGGTCCCTATAAGTTTAAATAGCAGACGAATTAGGTCTTGCCCCTATAAAATTTGAGTCTAAATACTTAATAAGTTCTTGTATTTTTAAATTTAATATTTTGCCCTCTGTCAACAGTGACGAAGCTACATGTAGTTTAGAGGGGTCAATTGATACCACTTGAATTATTATGGTATGAGATTTTTAAAGAGTTAAATGAGATTTTCAATGAGTTAGTATAAAAATTTTCATAGAAATATTAGAACTGACCACACTTGATTTGTTTGGGTACAGAGTCAACAATATTTATATTATAGTGGTATAAGAATTCTCGTACCTCAAAACTTACGCTAACCATGTTATATAAAAATCTTGAATCCGTCACTGTCTATCAATGTTCCATCTTTGCTCCGTCCCTAATGACCAAGATTCCGCGAACCATAGGTGCTTACGTTTGCATGAGGTCATAGGAGTCAAGTAAGAGGTCTTTTGCTAAAAGTCAGATGGCTTCATATTTTGTAATGGACATTGACTAATGGAACACTCAAAGCCGCAGCTGGTGCATGGCATCATTGCTTCCAATTTGATTTTTTTGTTGGTTTGCTTGATGAGAAAATAATTCACTGTTCCTTTTTATTTATGGAACCCTGGACCTGGAGGTTCATATTTTGTCACGTCGACGTCGGCGCCAGCTAAACAGCTACAGTTCAATGAATCATCATGGCCACGTGATCACGTTGGTCGTGCCCTAATTTAAGAAAACGACAAAATCTGACTTTTTCATATTCCAGTTTTTGTATTTCCGTCCCTCGTAGGAAATTTCACATTTTGACGGACTGTCAGAATTTCCATTTTTCTAAAACAATAAAGGGATAATTACATATTTAGTAATTCATATATTTTCGCGTTCTTATTTTAGTATTTTACTTTTTTTTGGAAAAATAGTATTTAATGTTATGTTTTTGTTTTGTTTTAGTACATGACCGTTAAAAACAAACGGAGATGATGACGTGAATTATTTTTAATTGGGATAATTATTGTTTTAGTCCCAAAACTTATACATTTCTATCAATTTGGTCCAAACTTGATAGCCAATTGAGTAAGGAATTAGAAGAACACTCCCAAAGCATCAACAACCTTTTCAGGCCTGTTAATTTGCAAAAATAATTATCGAGGGAAAGGCAAAATGTGCAGAACTGAAAATGGATAATGCAAATGAAGCTACTTTACCAGTCTTCCCGAGGCATATGGCCGGCTCCTTCTATCAGCTTCAGCTCCACTGAGTTTGGATTTTGTTTTCGAAATTCTTCGGCAATCGACTGAGGCAGATACTTGTCTGTTATACCCCAAGCAATCAGAATTGGTTTATACCATCTAAAGTCGACGAATCATCAACTTGTAAGCCTTGAAGATGACAAAGATGATCTTGTTTTTTTTCTACAAGATGATTCAAGAAGAAAATGTACCTTCCAGTGCAAACCCATCAGCTATTTGACTTGAAATGTCTCTAAAATTATTTTTTCTTGTTGCTTCAAGTAACGCTGAAACACCAGAATAGGCATTCAAACTCTTAAACTAGTATTATTGTCTTTTGAAAAACCCTTAGGCCGTAATTACTAGAATTTAAAATCCGGACTTGTTAAATGTCACCTCCTAAGGGTTGATTGCATGGGTCAATCAAGCCAAGTCTCGGGTTTAGAACAAAATATGAACTATGATGCAAAAGTTAAGTATTTAACAGGATATTGATTGACCAAATATTTAAAATAATTATTAAATTAAAAGAGTTTGGATCAAATTGATAAAAATTATACGTTTGAAGAACTAAACTGTGATTATCCCAATTAAAAATAAGTTAAGTCATCATCTTCGTTTGTATTTAACGGTTGGGGTACCAAAACAGAACAAAAACGTAACATTATGTACTATTTTGCTAAAAAATAAGTAGGTACTAAATATGTAGTTATCCAAAAAATAAATTTAGTTTTCTAGACTCTTAGTTCGAAGAATTCTATGTTGATTAAAGTAGTGCAGGGCGGTGATATAAAATATTTTAAAGGCGTAATGCCAAAAATGTCTAATGTTTCACTAAATAATCATTTTGGCCCATATTTTTTGAAGCTATTTAACTATTAACATTTTATTTTGGATCAAAATGATCACTCTACGGATGAAGATTATTCCTTTGAATAGGAATATATTTAACTCTTTCAGGAATTTTCAATGAAAATTATTCTATGGGAAAACTACCCAAATCATCACTTAACTTTGGTCATTAGACCTATTTTAGTCACTCAACTTTAAAAACGCTCATTTTCATCACTCAACTTTCAACATTGTGATGTTTTCATCATTCCACCGTTAACTCAGTTAACACCGTTATGACATGGCTTATGAAATTACACCGTCAACTTTCAACATTGTGATGTGTCCATCAAACCCGGAAGTTACGCAAACAGACGGCTCTGATCAACTTCCTCTTCACCAACTTCTTCACCATAGCTCTCTCCTTTTCGCTCCTCTTCTTCCTTCTAACCCTTTTCCTCTTCGGAATCCCCAAACCCATTTCCTCACACTTCAACTCCCGATCCCTGACCCGAAGGCTCTCGACCCGGAGGGCTGCAGCCCGGAAAAAGCCGGGTGGAATCCGAACCAGAATGGTGCCGTGGTTGATATAACAACTAAACAATTGTATGATAAAATTGAGTTCTTGGATAAGCCTGGAGGGGCTTGGACACAAGGGTGGAAAGTTTCTTACAAAGGACGTGAATGGGATAGTGAAAAGTTGAAGGTTTTTGTGGTTCCATATTCTCATAATGATCCAGGGTGGAAATTCACCGTGGAAGAGTATTACGAGAGGCAATCAAGGCATATACTTGACACCATTGTAGAAACTTTATCAAAGGTGAAATTTCCTTCGTTTTCTGGGTTCTTGGCAGGTTAATTCTTGATGGGTTTTTGTTAATATGGGGTGTAATTGTTCAATAAAGTTTGGATGGAATCTGGGTATTCCATGGAAGTTTAAGAATTTGGAATTTTCATTGGGATTTCGTTGTTAGTTTTGTTTCTGAACTGCTAATCCTCTCCCTTTTTTGTGGTCGCTCATCAACGTTGATTCTGTTTTTGTTGTAGATGGCACACAGTACATAATCTCTCTGCAATATTGAAAACAAAAGCTATAAGTTTTGCTGCACCACTTTTATACTGAAGAATCAAACTGATATATGTAAAACACATTGCAAGCACTCCATGGCTGCAGACAATACCATAGTTTATATGAATATATTTGAACGATGAATGTTATTGATTTAGGGTTTAATATTTTATAAAACAATAAAGTATACGTCTAACATATTATACATGGAAAGAAAGAACGTGTATTAAGGAAAGTGAATAGGGAACTTACATGATCGTCATGGCGAAGTGAAAACTCATGCATCAGCCAATGCCCCTTTCCACCATTGTTGGACTTGGAACCTTTAACCTTAAAAACGAAAAGTTTCTTAAACCCTATAAGATTGTTCTTAGAACCTTTAACATCATCGGTTCTCTGTCCCTTCCACGTGCCGCAAGCCGCTGTCCTATCGATTCTACGACCCTTGCCCTTCTTCTTCAGCTTGCTGAAGATGTAGAACGTTTTAGATGATGTCTCGCCGAAAATATTCCAGGGATCTTTGTTTTCACCGCCGTAGATTTCGCAGTCGCATATGGCATCGCAGGGTAATGGTTCGCCTTTCACCTTCTTCGTTAAGTAGCATTCAATCAGCTGATCTTCGGTTGGATTGAATCGGAAACCTACGGGAATGTTGGTCATCCAGGAAGCCATAATCTTTTTGGTGGCGATGGAGTAAGGAAAAGGCTGTGGTTTATTCAAGTTATGGAATCTGGGTATTCCTTCGTATATGGGAGTCTTTGGACTGTGCTGAAATGGTTAAATGTGGTGAGATTGAATGCATTTGAGGGACTTGAAGAAAGTGTTTGGATGGAATCTGGGTATTCATGGAAGTTTAAAAGGTGTGATTTTGAGCTTGAATTCTGGGTTTGAAAGACAGTAAAAAAGGATGAACAAGAAGGTTTAATGGCGATGATAGCAGAGAAATTATTAAAATATATTATTAACGTTTGGAAACCATGAAAAAAGCATGTCAGTAGGCTCCCCAAATGAACATGGCATAAAAAATTATTAAAATAAGCCATGTCATTGTGGTGTTAACTGAGTTAACGGTGGAATGATGAAAACATCACGATGTTGAAAGTTGAGTGATGAAAATGAGCGTTTTTAAAGTTGAGTGACTAAAATAGGTCTAATAACCAAAGTTGAGTGATGATTTGGGTAGTTTTCCCTTATTCTATTGATAGCAATATATAACTCTTTTAGAGTTTTCAACTGATTTTTTTACTACTATAACTTATTGGCTTATTTCATATGCCAATTAATAACATATGTTATTCATAATTCCCCAATAATTATTTTGAGAACTCTTATTGTTCTCTTAAAGTTTTCACTTCTGGTGGTGACGATATTATTATCTTTAGCGGTAAGTATTGCGATATTCACAATTATGCACCTTTCATAATATGTTTTCTCTCGAGAACTTATTGCTTTTTCGGAGTATTAGTGTTTTTAGTACTTTGAAATATAATACTCACATTTTTTACCTTGTATTTAAATGGAAAAATATTTCTTATGCTTCTACTAAGCATAAATCGTCACTATAGATTGTATTTGATAAGTAATTATATTAAACAAAATAAATAAATTTCACAAAAAATATATGTATAAAATATAAAACTTAAATAGTTATACTGTAAAGTAAATAAATATAAAGTAAAATAAAAGATTCTCTTCAAAATTATGAGAATAATTAGAAGATGATTTATTTTCTTCATAGGTTACAAAGAAATCAATAATGTCCAAATGAGTTGGACAATATCATCTTTGTCATTTTCGCAAACAAATTTGCTTCTATTTTTCCCCTTTATCATTCAATGATTGTTGATTTTTTTTAGCATACGACAAGTACGAGACCAATGATTTGTAATATCACATTGGTAATAAAAAGGATTTCAGGTTCTTAGGATTTCACTTTTGATGGGTATAAACATTATTAAAATAATCATATTGTCCATGTCTATGTTCATGACATCAATCGCGACCACAACTACTAATGTAACATTTATTATTTTCATTATATAATCTTACATTCACTTCATGGTATGGAGTGGAGCCAGTGAGACTTTAAAATCTTTTTCACGATATTGTGTCTGAGGACAACAATATTTGCGTGAAAACTGGAGTATGTTTTTATTAACGCATCGCCATTATTGATACTCTAACCACATAACTTCAGTTGTGAAGTAATTTGGATCATATCAGAGTTATATCACTAACTGAATAGTGAATTACCATGTTTGCATTCACTTCAGAGAATAAAACATATCCAATTATCTCATGAAATAAACATGATGCTTGCATTCACTTTAGGGAATGCCTCCCATAAAAATTCTTATCAAAATGAATTTTTGCAACCTGAACTTTGGGAGAAGTCTATAGTCGAGTTTTTCGACGTAAAAGAATTATTGCTTTCGAGCAAATATAAACCTTATAATAGTCTTCTTGTATATTCAAAATCACCATGATTTATCGTACTTTAAGATCATATTTTAAAGAATAAAAAAAGTAAATTTTACTGATAATGATTTTCCCCTCGAGGACAATGAAGACACAACAAATGACTAAGACAGTTTCTCATAATTTTTTTACGTCATGTCTCTTACTATGCCATTTAAACATATCATATAAAACTTAAAACATATTAAGAGTTAGTTATTTGTTAGTTAAAGATTATTAAAGGGTGTTTTTGTAAATAAAGAGGGACAGCTGGGTTATTTAGTTAGTGTATATATATTGTATTTTAATTAACAGTTTCAGTTTAATAAGAAATTCTATTATCTTTTCTCTCTCTTCTTCCCGACTTTCTGTTTCGTTTTCCCTCTTTCAACCCTAACCAAAGAAATCATCCAAGAATTCTAATATGGTATCAGAAGATGATGAATCGTTTTCCCGTTCGCATGATTCCAATTGGGTTTATCGCACTGATGATCCACACGATGATTTTTACATTCATCCAAACGAGAATCCGTCTCTCGTCCTCGTTTCCAGTCTTCTCACCGGCGCTAACTATCACGCCTGGGCTAGATCCATGAAGATGGCGTTAATATCGAAGAACAAGTTTCGATTTGTTTCTGGAGCCATTAAGGAGCCCCGCAATGATGATTCCCAGTATGAAGCGTGGGTCAAGTGTAACAACATGGTGTTGTCGTGGTTGCAGAGGGCCATTCATCCCGATATTGTGCAAAGTGTTATTTGGATTGACACGGCTTATGATCTCTGGAAGGACCTGCATGATAGGTTTAATCAAGGGGATTTGGGTAGGATATCTGATTTGCTTCATGAGTTTTACGCGATGCAACAAGGTAATCTTTCGATTACTTCCTATCATACCAATTTAAAGATTATGTGGGATGAGATATCAAATTTAAGGCCATTAGGGTCTTGTTCTTGTTTAGCCTTGAAATTTGTTAGGGGTCTACATGATAATTTCTCGGTTCAAAAGTCTTAGATACTCATGACTAAACCCTTGCCAACCATAAATGAAATTTTTGCTATAGTTGTACAGCATGAGAGAAGTTTTTTGAACTCTGTTAGTTAGGAGTCTAATATCTTTCTGGTTGATAGATTGCCTCCTAAGTTTGGAGATAGACATGGGGATAGGCAGGATGGTCGTATGGGTAGTAGTACATCAAAGAAAACTTATCCTGGTTCTGTTAAAAAGTCCCTGTGTGTTTTTTGTAGTCTTTATGGCCATACTGTTGATAAATGTTATAGGAAGCATGGTTTTCCTCCAAATTATAGACAAAGAAGTCAGCAATTTAGTAAAATAAATCAGGTTGGGATGAGTGAGAGTAGTGAGGATGATCCTGTTTTACAAACTGTGTCTATGGCTCATGGTCAGTCTAGTCAAAATGCTTCTGGTCAAAATGTCTCCTTTACTAAGGAGCAATAAGAAAGGTTGCTTAATCTCCTACAAGAACGTGGGCCTGCTCAAATGCCTATTGCTTCCTCTGTTCAAACATCTAGAGTGAATATGCTGCATTCTACTTTTGATATTGATGCATCTCATGAATCAGGTATTGTTCTTAATTGTTGTAATTTTTTTCAAGATTCTATATCTCCTTGGATCTCGGATTCAGGAGCTACTGACCATGTGGTTTCTTCATTAGATTATTTTACAGATTATACTGTTATTAATAACAAATTTGTTAAGCTTCCTAATGGAAATTTGGTTAAAGTGTCTCATGTTGGTACTGTTAATCTATCTGATGATATAATTTTATTTAATGTTTTACACATACCTTTTTTTAAATTCAATTTGGTTTCTGTGTCTCAGCTAACCAAATCTGGAAATGTTACTTTGGTGTTTAACTTTGATTCTTGCTTTATTCAGGAAACCAAGACTTGCAAGAAGATTGGTTTAGCTAGGGCTGTTGCAGGGTTGTATCAGCTTGATGTCAGTATTTCTGATTTTTCTTTTCAGACTGATGATACTTGTATTGTTCAGAATAATTCTTGTAATGCTTCTGTTTCTGTTTCTAATAATTTTGATATTTGGCATATTAGACTAGGACACCCTTCCACACAAAGGATGAGACATTTTAGTTTGTTAAATCCTAATATTTTTGTAAGTTCTAGTTCTACAAATAAATGTGAAATTTGTCTTCTATCCAAGCATAAAAGATTACCTTTTTCAGCTAGCTCTTCATGTTCTGACAATATTTTTGAATTGATTCACATTTATGTTTGGGGTCCATTCCCTACTGCTAGTGTCTATGGTCATTTCTATTTTTTGACCATTGTGGATGATAGGAGTAGGTTTCTTTGGGTTTACCCTATGAAAGCTAAGTCTGAAGTTAGATTTTTAATTGAATCTTTTTATCAGTTAGTTCATACTCAATTTTCTGTAAAGATTAAATGTATGAGAACTGATAATGCTAGGGAATTTGAAATGCATGATTTTTATAATGCCAATGGGATAATACATCAAAATTCATGTGTTTACACTCTTCAGCAGAATAGTGTGGTTGAAAGAAAGCATCAGCACCTTTTAAATGTTGCTAGATCTTTAAGATTACAAGCTGATTTGCCTTTAAAATTCTGGACTGATTGCATTTTGCATGCTGCAAGTTTAATAAACATTACTCCCACACATGTTTTAAACAATCAAACTCCTTTTGAATTGCTATATAATAAAGTTCCTAAACTTGATCATTTAAAATTTTTTGGTTGTCTTGCTTTTGCCAGTATTTTGCCAAAACCAAAGAAAAAACTTCATGCTAGGGCAGTTAAGTGTGTTTTTCTAGGGCATCCTAAAAACATAAAAGGCTTCAAGTTGTATGATCTTAACAGTGGGACCATTTTTGTCTCAAGAGATGTGACTTTTTCAGAGTCTGTTTTCCCTTTTAAAGAAAAAAAATCAGTATGGACAATGTTATTCTCCCACAATGTCAGAATTCTGATCTTGAAGAACCTGTTCATAAAAGTAAACATAATAATAACATCTTAAGTTCTTCAAATAACACATCCAATAATGGTGATTCTGATAATAATTCCTTAGACAAGAATAGTCATGTTGTTTCTTCTGCTTCAGAAAATCTATCTGTTATTCCTACTCGCCCAGCAAGGAGTAAGCAATTGCCTAAGCATCTCAAAGACTATCAAGTTTCTTTACCAAAGCCAAGGACCTCTCATCATTCTGTTGCCCAGGTGATATCCTATCAACTTATTTCTCCTATTTTTATGTCTTATATTTGTGCTGCTGAAATTCTTGCTGAACCTAAGAGTTATAATCAGGCCATTAAGCATGAGTGTTGGAAGAATGCTATGAATGATGAAATTTCAGCTTTAGAAAGAAATAAAACTTGGGAGCTTGTTCCTCTTCCACCTGATAAAATAGCTATAGGGTGCAAATAGGTTTATAAAACAAAGTTAAAATTAGATGGAAGTTTAGAAAGATATAAGGCTAGGTTGGTTGCTAAAGGGTATACTCAACAGCCTGGTATTGATTATCTTAACACCTTTAGTCCAGTAGCTAAATTAACCACTGTTAGAATGATTCTTGCTCTTGCTGCTGCTAAAAATTGGTTCTTGCATCAACTTGATATAAACAATGCATTCTTGCATGGTTACTTAGATGAGGAAGTGTATATGCAGTTGCCTCCTGGATTTCATTCTCCTTCTCCTGGTCTTGTTTGTAAACTGAAAAAGAGTCTATATGGTTTAAAACAAGCCAGTCGCCAATGGAATGAAAGGTTAACATCAACATTATTAGACCAGGGTTTTAAACAGTCTTCTGCTGATTTTTCTCTTTTTACTAAAGGTGAAGATTCTGATTTTATTGCTTTAGTCATCTATGTTGATGACATAATCATTGCTGGTCCTAGTCTTACTTCTATTGATTTGATTAAAAAACATCTTCATGATATTTTTAAAATTAAAGACTTAGGAGATTTAAAATTTTTCCTTGGTCTTGAGGTTGCTAGGAACAGTGATGGTATAAATATGTGTCAGAGAAAATATACATTGGATTTGTTAGAGGAAACATGTTTTGTTAATTCTAAGCATGTCTTTACTCCTATGGTTCCAAATAAAAGCATTTCTAAAGATGAAGGTCAACCTTTAGCTGATATTACTTCTTATAGAAGGATTATTGGTAAACTTTTGTACCTTACTAATACCAGACCTGACATATCTTTTGCTCTTCAACAACTATCTCAATTTATGTATGCCCCTACTGATTGTCATATGACTGCTGTTCATAGGGTCCTCAGATACCTTAAAGCCACTCCTGGACAGGGCATTTTTCCCCTGCTACAAATCAATTAAAACTGAATGCTTTCTCTTATTCAGATTGGGCCTTGTGTTCTGATTCCAGGCGTTCTACTACTGAATTTTGCATTTTTCTTGGATCAGCTCTTATATCCTGGAAGTCTAAAAAGCAACAGACATTGTAACGATCATCAAGTGAAGCTGAATATCGTGCTATGGCAACCACTGTTTGTGAAATTCAGTGGCTTAGTTATTTGTTACATGATTTACATATTGTTTCTTCTTCAGCTAATCTTTATTGTGATAATCTATCTGCTGTCAAACTTGCAGAAAATTCAGTGCACCATGAGCGTACCAAGCACATAGAAATTGATTGCCACATCATTCGAGAGAAGGTTCACAATGGATCTGTTACCTTACTGCCTGTTTCAAGTCAAAATCAACTTGCTGACTGTTTTACAAAGGCTTTGCCTATTGCTGCTTTTCAAGCTTCGTTTTTCAAGTTGGGCATTCAAAACTTGTATGCTCCAACTTGAGGGGGGAGTATTAAGAGTTAGTTATTTGTTAGTTAAAGATTATTAAAGGGTGTTCTTGTAAATAAAGAGGGACAACTGGGTTATTTAGTTAGTGTATATATATTGCATTTTAATTAACAGTTTCAGTTTAATAAGAAATTCTATTATCTTTTCTCTCTCTTCTTCCCGACTTTCTGTTTCGTTTTCCCTCTTTCAACCCTAACCAAAGAAATCATCCAAGAATTTTAATAAAACATGGTTAAAAATATCAATTCTCATCAATAGAATAAAATAAATTAATATTAATATAATCTTATGAATCGAAGTACGAAGGAACATCATGATTAAAAAGTATATGTTCCAATATTAATTATAAGATTCGATTTGATTTCAACTCAAAGTTGAATGTTTAGTGACATAATAAAAGCAACGTACTAATGAGCAGTGATATGCAATCTTTGAAAATACTACAGTCCATGAGACTTGAGAGAGTGAATAGACAATAAAATAAGCCCTTAAATTGTGTTTATGGTTGAACAATAGTGGTTATAAAACGTACCTCTCCCGACCGAAATGATTCTTTAAACTTGTCGCAATTTTTCAAAAAAAAATATCTTTGACTCCAACCAATAACGTAGGCATTGCTTCCGAATCTGATATAGCTCACTTCCCTTTTTTTTGTAAAGTACAATACACCAATAAAAACCACGGTAATCAAGCGAGTTCGTGATGATAACGTATTACAAATAAAATAAAGAATAAAAATAAAAATATGAGAGAAAGAGAGAAATTTTTATTCATTCTCAATATTGAGTTGTGTACAATATTTTCTCTAAATCTATATTTATAAGCATAAGATAGAAATTCTAATTCAAATGGGTATTAAACTCTAATAATAAAGTACATTAAAGTCTCCTTTAATACATGAATATTCACCATAATTAAGTATTTATAACATAAATTTAGTTTTACCAACAACAAACAAATCGTTTCAAAACTATAAAATATGACTAAAATATTAACTATTGAAACATGACAATCTACACAACCTTTAAAAGAAAATATACAACTAATAATTTACAGTAACCCCCTCGTACCGGTCCGGACGCTTGACCGATCCGAGTGGGCTACACGGGGATAACCGAGGCGAAACCCGTTAAGGCTTCACTTCGGTTACCGACCTAAGAAAACTTTTTCATTTATTATTTTGTCTATATGCGTTGATTTAACATATATGTGTGAAGCGACAGCAGAAACAAGACTCACGAGAAGCCTAACAGCAAACAGGGCCTAAGCTCAAACCTTGAGACCCTTTAAAGATGTCAAAAAGCTCATTTTCAGGCATGTGTTTCGAAACAGACACCACCCGTTTCGAAACACGGGCCTCAGTTTAAAAAGCCAGACACCCATACCGAAACGCATCCACCCCGTTTCGGAACAGGGTCCCATTTTGCCTAGGCGTTTCGATACCCATTTCAGAACAGGCAATTCCAGTGGCCAAAGTGTTTCGAAACTTGTTTCGAAACAGGGGCTCACAGTAGCCAAACCATACCGAAACACGTTCTGATACGGGGGGCCCTGGAACCACACCCGTTTCGAAACAGCACAACCCGTTTCGAAACACCTGCAGTCTGTGAATTCCCAAAATCAGTTTTAAACATCTTCAAATGATCCCAATCGCCCTTAACGACCCCAAGAAGCATACACAACATACAAACACACTCTAGAGGCATGCACCCTATTGCAATCATACTCAAATTACAAAGGATATAAGATAGGGCATCCATTCAAAAGATCATTCATGACAATCAAGATTCATACAAGGCATTTAAGATAGGCAAGCTTAAACATGGTTTACAAGTATTCCAAGGCAACCAAAGCCAACTAACAACATGATAAGGAAGAGTCTAACATGCTTTTAAACAAAACCAACATCAACATACTTCAAAAGCTCAAAGCAACTAATACATGCCCATTGCTTGACCATTACATCATATAGCTAAAATGTTCATACTTGAAAGCTAAGATAGCACCACAAAGCACACTTGGAGGCCCCCTCTTGCACTAGCAACCCACGAACTACGGATCTGCATTGTCGAACAAAAGAGGGCGTAAGCATAAAGCTTAGTGAAGGTAAGCTCATTAAAAACAAACCTCGACAATGATGGGTCCAAGGACGAGCACAACCAAGGTAAATGCATGTTCTTACCTACGATCCACATGAGCCAAACTAAACATGATGCATGAGCAAATAATCAATATTATGCCATGCTCAACAAGCTCAATCCTCAACATAGGTAAACACATATATCCATCCATATAAGAAATCAAATTTTCATATCATATTGGTACACATACCATCACATATTGGCACCTAGTTATGACTCGAATACACGGATAATACGTTGGAACTCACATCCAACAACAAACTTTACCTAACGGTGGGATTACACTCATCACCGTTCACGCGGAGGGGATTCCACTCATCCTCACGCCCCGTCGATGGGATTACACTCATCACCGACTATCATATATATAAGAAGGTTTTCCGGGCGAACTCGTACTCCATCTTGATGACTATCATCATCAAGACCACGCGCGCATTTGACTAACGTGTGAACACTAACATCCTAATGATCAATCATTTGTACCCAAGCATACTAGTGCCAATATTAAACACAATCCACAACATCATTTCATATCCAATTTCGTGCTTAGCACGTACTCACCATGATTAACATCATGCACAATCCACATGCATATCACAATGCATCAATATCATGCCTCAACATACATGTATAACATCATATACATAGCCACCACATTCACAATTAAACATAAGGCATAAACACAATCAAAGATCAACCATAGTCTCTAACTATAGCTTGGGATTAGGCTACCACTCTAATCCCAACTCTAGGTGGGTCTACCAAGCCCGACCTAGTCCACATGCTTGAACCAAATACTCGAAAGCCATTTAAAAGCATTTAACCACTCATCTTCACTTCCAAGCTCAACAACTAAGCAACCAAGAACTTCAAGCTTCCGGATTCACTCCCGATGCTTCACCAACACAATTTCTTGCCTCTAAACATTTCAACACATTCAAAACAACCTCAAATCAGCTCATACAACAATGTAGCAAACCCGGAACACTACTCAAGCATAAAACACATAAATTCAAGCCATGAACAACCCCCCAAATCATCAAACTCGAGCAGCCCACAAACCCAATCCAAAACTTATGATTTCAACCTCTTTAACACTCTTAAATGATTCCAAAACAACCCCCAACTAACATACTAAAATCAGCCCTCAATTTCCAACATTAAACACACCTACAACTCATCTTAAAACCCTTCAAAAACCCCATTAAAACCCAAATCCGGGAATCTCAATAAAACACTTTAAAAATCATATATGTTGGAACTTATGGTTCCTAAACAACATAACTAACATTAATAAATCAATAGCTTTGATAAAATCCCATAAAGCTTCAACATTTGACATTTTTCCATGGAAAACCAAATTTCAAAAACATGGATGAAAATGAAATCTAATGATACTTTTGAAGAGAGGAAGACAATGCCAACTCAAAAACGAGATTACCTTTCGAAAAGCACCAAAGATGAGGATGCTAGGTGATGGAATAGTGAAATGAGAATGAGCTCTCTTCTTGTCGTTCAAAATGTAAAATGGGAGAAGGAAGAAGACAATGCTCTCTTTTAATTAAAAGGGGTTTTAAAAGAAGTTCACTTTATTACAAAAATGCCATTAATGAGATGGCAATCTCATTTACTTTAAAATTCATGAAATTTGAGTTTCAATTCAATTTGGTCCAACACAAAATGTTTGCTTTGAAAATATGAAGACCAAAATAATACTTTATTATTTTAATTATAAAACCGAAACCCGAAACAAAATTTTAATATTATTTTCACCCAACCCATAAACCCGAGTGTTACAATATGTTTGTTCTTAAAGGAATTAGATTCGATCATCTTTCCAACCATATAAATTACCTCTTCTAATTTTACTCGTACACTTCATGACAAATTTCTGAAGTCACCGCGGTTGTTATTTTTGGAAATAGTCTTTTCTTCTAACTTTTTCTCACTCAAAAAGTAATAACTCCTATTATATAACTCGAAATCAAGAACCGTTTGTTTTAAACGAATCTAGACTTCCGTATGATTATAAAAATATAAGGCTCACTTCCTAATTTATCTTGTATAATTTTTGGTGATTTTTTCAAATTCATTGCTAAAACTATTTTCTAAGAATTTTGCTGCCAAATTTTTATGACATTTCAACATTCAAGCATTCATATTTTTAAAATACATATCAAAATCAATTACGTGTATTTTAAACAAAATTAGACCGAATCACGTTTACAATAATGTAAAAACCATTTTCTAGTTATTTTTATGGAATTTACGGAGAATTTTCAAACTTACTCCAGCCAACCATACTCAGACTAGGAGATTAGATTTTTGTTGGAAAAAGGGTAAATTACCCTTATGGCCATCCCCAGATATTTTTTGGGGATGTACACGATGATTTATACGGGTATGGTTTGGTTATCTCACGGTTCGGATAAGCAATCTTTGTCCCCATCCTCATTTGATATTCGATGATAAAACTTCCCCCTCCTCATCCCATCCACGTGAGTGAAGATTTCAGTTATTTCTATACTCGTCGGTTAAGATCTCATAGTTTTCAGTTATTCCCCTCCCGATTGCCACCCTACCCCTGAATGAATAACAAAGCCACATATATGATTTTACTGTAAATTAACCTAACAAATGAAAATTCCTTTCATAGAAATTAACATATATAAAAATAAATTAATCGCTTTCGATTAAGAAAGCATCTTATACAATTCTCAAATAATTTTATTTTCTTTCAAACAATTATCTCCTCTTTCTCAGCCCAAAACCCTAGCGTCGCTTTCACAAAAATCAAATCTGGTTTTTCCCTCGGTGGCCAGCTGGCAAGGCTGGCATCCCTCATCCCTTTGTTCTAACTAGGGCTACTCAGGCTCGGCTCGGTCAAAGCTCAACTTGAGTGAGTTTGACTCGAGTTCGTCTTGATACTTTAATAAATCGAGCCGAGCCGGCTCAAGCTCGACTCGAAATAATTATATATATATATATATATATATATATATATATATATATATATATATATATATATGCTACATATGCACTAAAAGTAATATGTTTAACAAAAGAAAAACAATGAAATAAATTAGAAAAACTCCACTAAAAGCAAATTAAGTAAAATAAATTGGGCATTTTCCTTGGTTGGTTGTTGTTTGATTTTGTATTTTCTTTAATTATATGTTTGTATTGTAAGAATATTTTTTGGTTATTTAAATTAATCTATTTTTTTGCCACTTTTTTCTCCTTTCCTGGCATTGAATTTCGTTTCAGTGTTGGTTATGAAAGGAGCTTTTAACGAGGCCCCATCTTTTATAAAAAAATTATAGAAAAATTGTTCATTTCGAGCCAAGCTGGGCCCGACGAGCTTCGACCCCGAGCTGAGCCCAATAGTATTATTTTCGAGCCGAGCTCGAGCCTAAAATTTCGAGCTCGACAAACCTCGAGCCGAGCCCAATAAAATTGTTTCCGAGCCGAGCCAGGCCAAGCTCGGGCTCTGCTTGGCTCGTTATAACCCCTAGTTCTAACCTTTTCTTTTGCTGCAAGTCGACCTTTTTGGGTTGGTTTTTACTTCTTAAGCTTCTTCCGGTGTTTCTCGATGAGTGTTTTGAGCCTCGGTCACTACGTTTCAAGTTTGGGCACCAATTTTGAAAGAGGGACGATCAGTCATCTTTTTCGGCTCGAAATGGAAAAGATTGAGTGGAGGAGAGGCTCGGTCCGTACCGTCTCTCTTTGCGCTATGATTTTTATTTATTTTTAGTTGATTTTTCTTCGCTTTTTGGTTTTGCAGGTTCAAAGAATGTTGGTGGAGGCGGTGGCTTTGGCAATTCCTCCCTCCATTATTCTTTTTTCACGTGGTCGTTGGTTTTCGGTGTTACGTCAGGCTCTCGCTTGAAAAGGTTTGTCCATTCTAATAGAACCTCATTCGCCGTCTTGGTCAGATCGGCTCTTGGATCCCACGTCGGTGTCTTTTAAACCCGTCGCCATGTTTGACGTATGCCCTTAGTGGGTGCTGAAGGTTGACTTTTGTTTCTCGCTCGTATTGGCCAATACGACATGTTCCTCCTTGCCATGCTCGTCTGTAGCGACTTTTTCCTTTTGTTCTTGATTCTGGGCTTACCGAGTGCCTTTTTTTCCTTTTTCGGATGTACGTTCTTGGCTTCTATAGCCATGGTTGTATGTTTTTGTAGAACTAATGTTTTGATATAATAATTGAAAAATGTTTTAGACTAAGTTAAAAAGAATTCAAAACTATTTCCAAAGTCCAAACTACTTGAAACTATGTTTAGGGGATGTTTTCAAAGGTTTTTACATGTTTTCAAAGCCAAACTACACAAAACCATCCAGGTGTTTCGAAACACCCTTAGGTGTTTCGATACGGGGTCTTCCAGTGTCAAAACGTTTCGAAACGGATTTCAAAACGAGTCTTTTCTGGATGAGGATTTTGCCAAGCGTTTCGATACGGGCTATGCCGTTTCGATACGCCTACGTGGCATAGACCACAACGGTCATAAACCTCAACGGCTATTTCCCAACTAACATTTAAATGTAGATCGTTTCAATATGGTACTAGGCGTTTCGATACGGGCGTTTCGATACGGCCAACAGCGTTTCGATACGGGTGTTGCAACGGCTCTTTCTACTTGAAGAGCGTATCGAAACGGATTCGAGCGTTTCGATACGGGTAGCAGCAGAACTGTATTTATGGTGAGAAATTATGTCTCCAACGGCTCCAATTCATCCCCAACGGCTAGTAACGGCTACAAACTCAAAGAGGAGTATAAAAGGGACCTCCAAGCATCAAGTAATGGGAAATGCTTCAATTTTCAATCAACAAATGATCAAGAATTGTCTTTGTACTTAAATTGTCATTTCTTTGTATGGACAAACACTAGTGAGCCAAAATTGTCAAATTTGCTCAAGTGTTTTAGGTTTTGGGTGAGAGCTAAATTGTGCAAACAAACACCTATTAGAGGGATTTGTGTTTGCTAATCTTTTCTCTTGTAAAGAGGGTTTGATCAAGACTTTGGGTAGAAAGCTTGATCGGTGTATAAGAGTTTCCTCCTAAACCTAGAAAAGGGGACGAATCAATAGTGGATTGATTGAAATCCTTAGTGGGAAGCTAAAGTAGTGGATGTAGACCTTGGTTAGAAGGTTGAACCACTATAATTCATTGTGTCACATATCTTTTTAGCTTCCACACCACAATCACCTAAATTTCCACTTCTCCACCACTTGACGAGCAAGAACGGTTGAAGGAATCGAGCACCTTAAAACCCAACAATTTTTTTATGGTCTAAACTATCTCAAACTCTCCACACCCTTAAATCGAACGATAGTAAGCGTTTAAACATACTTAAACTTACATTTTCTTATATTTCATCGACAATGATGTCTACCCAACTATATACAATCAGATATGGCTACTAATTTAATTGTTTTTTATTCATAAATATAAATATTAGTCATTAGCTGATATGATTTTTTAAATGTTTTACTTTTTCAAAATTTATCCCCAAAATCAAAATTTCCTAAACTTTGTCCTTATCTTAAACCCTTAAAGTAGATGTTATTATACAAATAAACACGTTTAAACTTACTACCTTCAAAATTTTATTTCAAGTTGTTATCAATTAAACTAAAACTTTATAAATAATATATTCAATTAGAATAAATTTACCATGTTCGACGAACATTGCTAAACACCACTAGGGCTGAATATCACTGAACACCATTAAATTGATTAATAAATATTAAAAACAGCAAGGACTCAACCTATAATTATAAATTATTTAAAATAAAATTTTAATTAAATTATTTTTCACATATATTATATATTTTTAATTTTTAATTATTTGATCAAATATCAATCTTAGTCAATTTTAAAAAAAAATAACCCTAAAACTGAAATCCTAAACCTTAAATGTAAACCCAAAACCCTTCTTTGCCAGTTTTATCTGGTTGTAATGTCAACACACCCTTTTTTTTCTCGCATTTCCTTATCACGCTAGCCAGGTATCATGTTTGAGCACTCATGGTTACTCCATTTGGTAGCTTCAATCTCATCATAAATCTTTCATATGCTATCAATAACACAAGGAAATCTCAAATTTCAACACAATCAATTGCTTAAAAAACCAATGGAAAGCTAAGAAAATTCAGATTCAAGAAAAAAGAAAAATGCTTTACATTGATGCTTCCTGCGATGGAACAAACCGAACCATTTGAGTCTAACATCAATATCGTCCTTTGTGTGCTTAGCTTTCTCAATCTCCTCAAGCGACATCTTAGCAAGCTCATCAATCGTTTCTTCCATGAAAAGCTTCAAAGGGTTTAGAGTTTATAGTTTTTTATGTTTTAAATTGACTAAAGTTGGTATTTGATTCAATTATTTAAAAAATTAAAAATATAATAATTTAATTGAAATTTTATTTTAAATAATGTATAATTATATGTTGAGTCTTTGATGTTTTTAATCTTTATTAATTAATTTAATAGTGTTCAACGATATTCAACGTTAGTAGTGTTCAACGGTATTCGTCGAACGTGATAGAATTTTCCATTCAATTATTACACCAACCTAACATGCATTTATTTTCAATTTTCGCTTTTTCTTTATAAAAAGACTATTTAGTGAAATTGATATTTGTAATAAATATAAAAAAATCCCAGTCCTCGTAGGTATAGAGTTAACACCTTAAGGATTCGTCATGCCATATCCACCACGTTTTAAAAACTGGGGTTAAGCTGTTTTTTTTTCATATCAATATTTTGAAAAGAAATATTCAATTTTTTTTTAAAAGGGAAACGTCACGTGCATTAATTACAAGAAAATTGAATTTCACACTTAATTAATAAACCCTACCCCCCAAAAAAATTCCATCTCCCGGTCCATATATAAAAGCACTCACCGCCAACCCTGATTTTGCTACTTCCCAATTCCTTTCTTTCTCCCAAAGAAGCACCAAAAAGAAAGAAACCCCTTCGATTTTCTCCAAACCCAAACTAAGAAAACTGATTTCTTAGGGGTCAAAAGTTTGGGGATTCAAATGGAGTGGGTTCGCGGGAATACGATTGGGTATGGAAGTTTCGGCACTGTCAATTTGGTCGTACCAAGAAAAGGTTTCCCAAATTCTCCATTAATGGCCGTCAAGTCCTGTGAAACAATCCGCTCTCTTTCTCTCATGAACGAGAAGGAAGTGCTCCATAAACTCGGGTTTTCCCCTCAAATCATCCGTTGTTTCGGCGACGATTATACTGTCGAGAATGGCGAGGAGTTCTATAATCTGTTCTTGGAGTACGCTAACAGAGGAAGTTTGGCCGATCATGTGAAGAAAAATGGCGGGAACTTGATGGAATCCGATGTTAGAAGATACGTTAGATCGATACTCAAAGGGCTAAGATTCGTTCACGCCAAAGGGTTTGTTCACTGTGACATTAAGCTTCAAAACATTCTTTTGTTTGGTAATGGCGATGTGAAGATAGCTGATTTTGGTTTAGCGAAGAGAAACGGGGAAGAAAAACAGGGGAGGATGGAAATCAGGGGAACCCCTTTGAATCTCGCGCCAGAGTCTGTTAACGGAAGCGATTATGATTCACCGGTTGATATTTGGGCACTTGGATGCGCCGTCGTCGAGATGTTCACCGGGAAACCAGCCTGGAATTTCGAACCAGGGACGAACGTGGCGGCTTTTTTTATTCAAATTGGGGTTAGCGATGAATTGCCTTGGATTCCTCAAGATTTATCTGAAGAAGGAAAAGATTTTCTCGGAAAGTGTTTTGTTAAGGACCCGGAGAAGAGATGGACGGCCGAGATGCTCCTCAACCATCCTTTCATGGCCGATGATGAAGAGACAATCGTAATGAATCCAATTCAAGAAGAAGAATCAACGTCTCCAAATTGTAATTTTGAAGAATTTTCAGAATCACCCAGATGTCATTTCGATTTCACAGACTGGGTTTCAACTCGATCAACAGCTTCTTTATCTTCTCAATCAATTTTCCAGGAAAGTTCAAGAATTGGGTCTTCGTTTTCAAGTCACATTCCGTCACCTCTGGTTCGGATTCATCAATTGGCCAGTGATGATGCACCAGAATGGTCAGTTTCGGAGAGCTGGATCACCGTGAGAGAGTTAATCGGACGGCTTTGATCCAATTGGTGATGATTTTTTATTGTAATTGATTAGAGGAAAAACACAGATTTGACTGACATTTTCTCCTCTCTTTTTTTCTTATGGAAGAGTTCTGGTTGGCTATTCAAATGGCCACATATTGTACAGACCATTCTTTATTGAAACTTAGGTAATTTTTTGCATACAAATTTAGTTGTTAAATTCAGTTATGGAGCATGACTTTATGTTAGGGTAAATTTATAAAATTTTCAATAATTTTTTTTAAAATTATATACAAATTTTAAATTTTTAAGAGGACGATGGTCTCCTCTAACCTCTTCAGTTCATCTAACTTGAAGGGTTTAGACATTTTCAGTTTACCAACTCGTGCTTTTGGAATTCTAACACTTGAGATTTCGAAAGTAGTTGTTTTCTATTAATATCATTGGATGGACAATATTTGCCGTGTGAATTGGATTCACATGTGAAACGTGTGTTTGTTTTCTTGTCCAAATACCAGATAGTTTGGTGTGAAGCTTATACATTTTCAACCAACATTGATTCAAATTTTACGTGCCTACTTTATTGTAAATTACCAAAAAAAAAACAAAATGGAGGGTTTTTTTTTTTGACCTTGTAATGTCAACCGTCCATTCGAATTTGAAAATTAAACAATCAAATTTATATAATGAAGTATGAAAATCATTGTGGTTTAGAAAAAAATAAATCCATAATGAGTAACAAACAAAGTGGAGCAATAATGATTTCTGAACACCTTGCCGACACCTCTGTTTTGACCGTAAAACATCCCGTCGGTGGTGGGTTTATCAACATCTCTTCACCTAACCAATGATTTTGCTTCATCTTAGATCTTAAATTTCATATTAACTTTTTTCCTTCTAGAACACGTGATGAGCATCAGGTAGTTGTATCAGACTTAAACTAACTTGTCTTAATTAACTCTTCTCCTTAAGTTAATTAAGAGTGGTTTAACACTTTAATTAATGATTAACTTAACAAAGGGTGGTTGTTTGTTTTTCTTCCTTAGAGAGTATGATGACATTGAAGTTTGAAGCAAAGGGCGGCTAATTAAGGCAATGGGTATAATTAGAAGAGGTAGGTCGCCCCACACCCATGGGCCATGGCCATAAAAGTGCAAAGGCTTCCTGCACGTGAGGAAATGGAAGCTGCTTTTCTTTACTTGTTGCCTCAACTGTTAAAGCTCATTTAGGTATACATTAATGGTTAGAGGCTTATACATGCTAAAGGTAAAGGGGCACGTTTTATTCAGGCTACCCAAATCTAAATTTTCTTTTGTTACTTTTCTATTTTACTCAGGTGGATTAAGGATGTCATTCTTTAAAAATAGGGTTATCTTCACCAGTGATCCCTTTTGTTTAGGTGTGTTTTATTTTGGTCACCAAAATTCAAAAACGAGTATTCTGGTCCCTAACGTTACAAAACGTTTATATTTTAATCACCCAACCGTTAGTCCCCGTTACTTGGCTAACGGGTGGCTAACATGGCTCGTTAAAAAATTAAAAAAATCCACGTGTGAAACAGGCACTTAAAAAAAATCCTTCTTTATTCCTCGAACTTTCAAGTTGATGGATTCTGCACTTAAATATGCAGCTTCCATGGCTTCTGGTGTAACTTGGAAATTGTTTGAGCTATCGCAATGGATCGGGACAATTTTCACACCGGTTCTCCACCTCAGATCTCTGTCGAATCTGAACAAAAACACAGAAAGTTGTCCAAATCAGCACAGGTTCTTCACAAATAAATGGAGCTCGGAAGTCGGAACATGGAATTGTTATAAATTTATAATCTGAACATGTTCTTACCCTGGATAGTATGGAGTTGGAACCAGCAAAGCATCACCAGGATCTGCTAAAATGAATGTTAAAAGCTCATTAGCCGCGGTTGCACCGGCAGTTAACACGATTCTATCAGGGTCGAATTTCGCTCTTCCTCCTCTAATTTGCTCCATGAAATTCGCCATAGCCTGTCGGAACGATTTTAATCCATGGTAGTCTTGGAACAAAGCATTTTCTCTGAAACCAGGAGCTCCTTTGCCCCAGCTAAATGCTTCAGAATGCTCTTCCAAGTATTTCTCCAACAAATCAAATGAAACCTGTACGAGGAACATGTAAGAATAAGAACACGAATACACGATCACACATGCAACTTGTTTTGCTCAGCCAAGTGGCGGCACTTACTTGATTCTCAGCTAGCCCCATCTGTATAACTCCCGATGGGTTGCTCGATTCATTGTAAGGGTTTTCATCATAAGCTTTCCAGCCAGCAAAATAAGGAGAGTCTTCCCCATGAGTTTCAGAAACTGCAACTTTTGACAGTCCAACACTGGGTTTCTCAATCTCAATAGCCATTTTCTAACCCTTTTCTTTTTTGTATAAAAGAAGGAAAGAATTAATAGAAGATAGCTTATTGGAGACTGATGATTGATGAATGAAAACCTTTGTCAATGTCTTGCATTTATATATAGGATCCAAACACAAGTTGCCTGGTTTCTTTCAGAATATACAAAAATAAAAAATATCAATGATTGATTGTATAGTGTAAGCAAAATCAAAGGTAGTGCTGGATACCTTTGTCATTTAACCCGATTGTTGAACCAGTTTGAGGCTGCTGGTAGTGCTGGATACCTGAAAATGAGTCAATCGGAGTGGAGTAACAGCAGCCATCTGTGTAGAAATTGGACTGTGTTTGGGAAGAAGAGAAAGAAAGATGAGAAGGGGAAGGGGAGGAAATATTGTTCATAAAAGGTTCAAGTGCTTCCGTTAATGCCCCCTGATACAGATCTGATGTAACTGCTCCGCTACTAATGAAATCTATTGTAGCTGCCGTTACTTTGAAACTGAACTGGATTTTAAACTAAGAAAAAGAAGACGACCAAAGAAGAAGAAAACGTGACCTGTTTCTTACCAAAACTTGAAGAACAGGTCTTAAACCCAAAACTAAACACGTGGTTTTTTTTTTGTTTTTTTAACGAGCCATGTCAGCCACCCGTTAGCCAAGTAACGGAGACTAACGGTTGGGTGATTAAAATATAAACGTTTTGTAACGTTAGGGACCAGAATACTCGTTTTTGAATTTTGGTGACCAAAATAAAACACACCCTAAACAAAAGGGACCACTAGTGAAGATAACCCTTAAAAATATTATTGAATCCATCACCTAACTTATTAGAGTACAAAATAAAGATTTCCATAAAACCTAGCGCCCCCAACTTTTCTCCTCTGCATCTCCAAGCGCCGCTTCACCAAGGAAATCAGATCCGATTCCTCCTCGGCGGCCAGTTGCCGTTATTTGGTAGCCGGCCTCCCCCTTTTTCTTCTCATTTTCAAGTTGTAATAAGACCTGTTTTTCGTTTTTTCGGCCGGTTTGCTTCTTTAACTTTTTTTAGTATTTCTCGTTAGATTTTATGAGCCTCGGTCACTATGGTTTAAGTTTGGGCTCCGGTTTTAGAAGATGGATGATCAGTCATCTTTGTCGATTCGAAACAAAGAACGGTTGGGGAGAATCGTTTTCTCCTTCATGTCTTGGGTTTTGGTTGTTCTCTTCGACTTTGTTGGTTTTTTTGTAAAAGGTCAAAAATAGCCCCCAACGTTTTACTGTTTGGTCATTTTAGTCATATTTTTTTTGGAGCAAACAATCACCTAACGTTTCATTTTTCGTTCAAATTTCACCCTTGTTGAATGAAAATTGTTAATCAACAAACGATCAACGCCTGATACTGACGTGGCATGTTTGCAGGGCATGGAGAGATGACATTGCACTACCACGTGGCATTTTTACTGACATGTCAGAAAAAATGCCATGTGGCAGTGTCACGTCATTTCCCCATGCCCTACAGACATGCCACGCCAGTCTCAGGAGTTGACCATTAGTTGACTTACGGTTTTCATTCAACAAGGGTGAAATTTGAACAAAAAATGAAACGTTAGGTGGTTGTTTGCACAAAAAAGAGAGGATATGGCTAAAATTAGCAAAAAGGTGAAACGTTGGGGGTTATTTTTGACCTTTTGCCTTGTTTTTTCAGGTTGGATAGAGATCGGTGGTGGTGGCTCTTGCATCTCCCCCCCTTCGATGTCATTCGTGCGGGTGGCCTTTGGTTCTCGACACTGTGTCGGGTTTTCTTCTTAAGAGGCATGTCCATTTTATTGGTGCCTCCTCCGCCGTCTTGATCAGCCCAGCGCTTGGATTCCACTTCGATGTCACTGGTACTAGAGTGTTCATATCTGGGTACCCGAAAATGCAGGTACTCAAAATTTTTGGGTACAAAAAATTCAGTCCGTGATCCGACCCATAAAAATCGGGTACCCGCAAGTCGTGTACCCTGTTCATTTTTTAAATATTTTCAAATCTATTTTTTTTTAAAATCACATAGGGAATAAATAAAAATAAAAATTTCATAATACACCTTTCAAATACAAAAAATAATGATTTAAAATTAATTTTAAAGCATAAATATCTGGATATATATATAGAGAGAGGGGGGGAGGGAAAGAGAGAGAGAAGAGAGGGAGGGAGTAGTTCACTTTCAGTTCCTTCAAGCACATGTTGCACGCTGCTTTCCTTCATTCGCTTTTAGCTCTCTTTATGGTCGGACTGTGAATGCCCCGCAGGGGGTTGGGGGGTTAGGGGGTGGTAATCCCTTGGGTCGGGTGCTTGGCTTGCACCCGGTTGTATTGTGTTAAGCAAAATGTTTCAGTGGTTATTGGGTTGAGCATGTTGTTTCTTGAGTGTGGTTATTGGGTTGAGCATGTTGTTTCTTGAGTTATGTATATATGATAGCATGCAAAATAGGTAGTTTTATTGCATGGATAAGCTTCACATAGGTAAACACACGCAATGTAGCTTAAACATGCGATATAACTCGTTTTAGTTGCATCTGAGTTAATGTTGCCTTGCGCGTGTGTGCGCGTGTACACATGTGCGTGTGCATGCATGTGCGTATGCGCGTATAGCTCACCCCTTTATTGGCACGATAGGGGGCGAGGGTCGCCTCTCGCTCTGCTTCACCTCCCGTATATGTATGGAGAATATATATATATATGGTTAGGATCAACTTACACAATGTAAAACTCTTTAAGTTTTACACGTTTTCTGAATTGTTGGATGGGTGAAATGGATGGCTCGGATTAACTCCTTACTTTTTTTTTTCAAGTGATAATCTTCACATATTCTACTGTTAATCTCATCCATCCGTTTCACCCATTCAACGATAGGGTTAGGATCAACTTACACAATGTAAAACTCTTTAAGTTTTACACGTTTTCTGGATCGTTGGATGGGGAAATGGATGGCTCAGATTAGCTCCTTACTTTTTTCCCCAAGTGATAATCTTCAGATATTCTACGGTTAATCTCATCCATCTGTTTCACCCATCCAACGATCCAAAAAACGTGTAAAACTTAGAGAGTTTACACTATGTAACTGGATCCTATCCCATATATATAAATTGTTCACAAGGCTTGTCTTAAATTATGAAAAATAAACTATTACCAATAAAACTGGAATTTAGTAAACTATGGGAACCCTATAGGGTGGTTGACAACAGTGGGATTCCTAATTATTATTAAGGACAGTTTCGCATATTTCATATATATATATATATATATATCGACAAATTTAATATAAATATTTTTGAAAATTTGAAGTACATAATACAAGTATAAAATGAACTTAGGAATTTAGATTTAATTTGAAGGTAAAAATAGTAAGAACATAAAATAAAATAACAATTAAAATTTAAAAAGTATATTTTTGAAAATGCCAGGTCGGGTACCCGTTACTAAAAAATTTCAGCCCTGACCCGGCTAACTACCTGAGAAAAATTATGGGTCGGGTACACGACCCGAAAATTTAGGTATTTTCATTATAAATACCAGGTAATTTTTAATCGGGTCAGCGAAAATATGAGTATTTTCATTATAAATACCCGATAATTTTTAATCGGGTCAGCGGGTTGAGGGGTCAAGTAATTCGGGCCGGGTATTTTTGAACACCCCTAACTGGCACCCGTCACCAAGACTACTGCATGCCTTTAGTGGGTGCTAAAGTTCGACTTTGCTCCATGGTCGTTGACGATCACTGCAACTTGTCTTCTCTTCCTTCGTTCGTTAACACGACGGCTTCTTTCTATATTTCGGGCCTAGTTGGTACTTCGGTTTTTATCGTTTTAGTTATTTGTTCTTGGCTTTCATTGCCATGGTTGTATGATATATTTTTTTATTTTAATGAAATTTCCCCCTTTTCATAAAAAAAGAGAGTACAAAATAAAGACCATGGGCTTATGATAACCTTGTCATTACGATGTAATTGTAGGCTTTGCCTGCCCATTGATACAACAAGCAGAGCTGTTGTGCTCATTATGGAATCACATTAGCTGTAGATGCATTTGTTTTTTAGTTGAATAGCCTTATCCATCTCCTTGGGGTCCATGGTGACCCAACACTGAACCCTCTTATAGAACTTGGGCTTCACCAACCTACCCAAAACATATGCCATGGATCGAACCATGAAGTTGAGTGTCAATGGCACTGGTTGAGTGGGTGCACCATTGAGACTGGCCAGGTTAGCCCCTTCTCCATACAAGGGAATATGGCTCCCTTTCATCGTCACAATCAATGATCTTTGGCTCTTTCTGGATTGATAAAACTGGCGCATCTGCGAAACAGAACATATATACTAATTAATATATGAACCCCCAATTATGAAAGACGACAAAGTACATAACAACATTTAATATTGGCTTGATGCAGCCGTTGTGCTGGTTTACCGATCCGGTGAGATCTAAGGGTGTTGATGTTACGTGGACCCCAAAGAACGTAGCTGTGTTTTGATATGTGAGCGTCACTCTGCAGTTCATGGACACCATTTCTGTGCTCACTCCAGAGAAATCCGCACCAGCTTGAACCCTGAATTTGTTGAACGAAATACTCTACAATGCGAAAATGGAAAAACCTTTTTTATAATTTTGTGATCTAAGCTTAAAGGAATGCATGTCGAATCTAGTTTCTATCTGACCTTCATGGTGATTTTAGGCTTTTGGGGTCTACTAGCGCCCCATAGGATCAAAGAAAACGCGGTGAAGAGCACGAAGAAGCCGAGGACAAATGCGAGGAAATAGCAACGTTGACGATGGAGGCCGTTATAGTCGCCTTCACCGTAGAGCAAGGCTTCTTCTTCGATGGCGTCAAACTTTTTCCATGGCTGCTTGTTGTTGCGAGTCTTGCGAGATCCATCGTGTTTGCGGTGTGGTTTGAGGGATCCAGAGAAGCGGGTGGAAGATGAGTCGCGCGAGGAATGGGGGCCTGATGTCACGCCCCACCAGTTCGCACCACTGCCAACCGAGGAGTGCCCCCTAGGTGCGCCAAGGCCGACCGAGGAGCCCCACCTAGGTGCACTCGGGCCAACCAAGGCAAAGTGAAGTGCCTTGGGCATTTTAAAGCCAAGCAAGAACCAATGACGGTTCTAGAACATCCTAAAGAGGCCCACAACCATTTTGAACGTTTCCACAATGATCCGGGGTTCCAAGACATTCCACAACAATCTAGGCTCACCTGGAGGAACCTAGAAGACCCGGGAATGCTCGGGAATGACCGGGATAAGTTCGGAAGGGTCGGGACAACTCCGGACATCTCTGGAATATTCTAGAAGACTATAGATAAGTGTAGATCTATAAGGAATTATCTAGAATACTTTAGAATACTAGAGACCTATGTAGATAAGTATGGACTTATCTAGAATAGTTTAGGCCTTTAGATATTTTGGGAGGCGAAATTGTAGTCATTGGATCAAAATGATCCTAGCCGTCCATTGAGGAGGTGGGTGATTATAAATAGGGCCACCCCTCTCATTTGTAAACCATCCCCATAAGTTCATAACTAAGTGTCATTGTAAAGTTGTCTTCTTAAGTTCAATACAAGATTCCTTTCCTTGTAAAGCTCTTTTGCTTTCTCAAGCTCTTTGTTTACCATAGCGTTGCACGAGTAAGGCTTACTAGCATTGTGTCGGGAGTGCTAGTGCCTCATGAATTGAGCCTGAGAGAATTAAGCCCGTGACAATTGGTATCAGAGCAGGTTCGATACACTCGAGACATGGCCAAGACCGGGAAGAACCAAGTTGTTAGCTCATCGGAAGCCGATGTCATGCATAAACAATGAGGGCACGAGGAGATGGTCGATCCTAGTGCGACAAGGCCAAGGGCCAAGTCCAAGGATGTGATCTCTAGCTTGGAGTCACGCTTGACTCATTTCGAGGAAGGCGTTAGGGGCATGGGTGCCCAAGTGGATGACCTTCAACAAAGGGTAGCAGGTCTTAAGGCGGAGGATGCCGAGATCCACACGGCCGTGAAGGCCATGAGGCTCAAGCTAGAGGAAACTATGCGCGTGGAGATGGGATGAGTCTGCGATCTTCTCATAGAGGATCTCTCAAAGGTGTGTGCATCTATTCAACAAGAACTAGATAATGCTCTTGCCCAAGTGGAGGTACTACAAGGCGACATATCCTTGTGCAAACGTGCTTTGGCAGCAGGGCCAAGCACCACCGTTGAGGCTAGAAGGGTCGAGGTGCCCAAGCCTCAAACCTTTGCGGGAGTACGCAACGCTAAAGAAGTGGATAACTTCATATATGGCTTAGAGCAATACCTCGGAGTCGTTGGCATTGTGGAGGATGCCACCAAGATCCAAACCGCGGGTCTATATCTCACCGATACTGCCATGTTGTGGTGGAGGAGAAGGCGCAATGACATTGAAAAAGGTACGTGCACCATCTCTACTTTCGATGATTTCAAGAAGGAACTCAAAAGGCAATTCTACCCCCGAGAATGCCGAGAACGAGGCCAGAGCTTGATTGCGAAGGTTAAAGCAATCAGAGAGTATTCGAGATTATGTCAAAGAGTTTACAAGCTTGGTGCTTGAGATCCCCGATCTCCCCGACAAATATTCACTCTTCAATTTTATAGATGGTCTCCAGAATTGGGCTAAAACCGAGCTAAGGCGACGGGGAGTACAAACCCTTACTGATGCAATTGTCGTGGTCGAGAGTCTCGTCGATTATTCTAGCCACAAGGAGACCACCCCTAAGGCGAAGGATGAGAAGGGCGGTCAAGCCAAAGGTGGGGGAAACAAGGGCCAACGCAAGGAGGGCCATCACGAGGGCAACTCACCTAGACATAGAGACTCGTCCCCTTGGAAGGGCAAGGACAATGGTAAGTCCAAGGAGTTCCAAGGCATGAGGAAGTCACTGCCTAACAATTGCTTCATTTGTGACGATGACCATTGGGTTCGCGAATGCCCACAACGCCAAGCCCTTAGCGCGCTCCTAGCCAAGAAACAGGAAGGTAGCGACACCGAAAATGATGATGAAGGTGCACAAATGGGATCAATTCAACTTTTGAATGTTATCCAATCCACCCCAAAGACCGAAGCCAAGGGGTTGCTTTACGTGGATGTCACCGTCAATGGAAAGGCAACGAGGGCCATGCTTGACACAGGTGCGTCCCATAACTTCCTCTCTATTGAAAAGGCAAGTAGGCTTGGTCTTAAGGCAAAGTGGGGAGGCGGATCTGTCAAGGCAGTTAACTCTACCGCTCAGCCCATCCACAGGATTGCTCGAGGAGTCAAGACCAATGTAGGGACATGGTCTGGGCACATAGATGCGTCCCATAACTTCTTCAATCGGGCCAAGGCAATCTCGATGCCATTCTCCAACATCATGTGCATCACAGATGGCAACCAAGCTTGCGTGGTGCCAACACACAGAGCCACCAAGCTAGGGACTAAGGTGCTCTCGTCCTTTCAGCTCCAAAGGGACATTGACCGAGGCGAGCCATCCAAGGGATGGATGGACACGAAGGGAGCAAGACTCCCCAACTCAAGGCGACAAAGCCAAGCTCTACCAAGCCAAGGAGGCAACCCGGTGCGATATCCAAGGGACAAGCTGTCAAGCCGAGGGCAATTAAGAGGCGAGCGGGGAGATGAAGGAAGTACGTCGACAACACCCCAACAGCCCAACAAAGACGCAATGAGGGCGTCGCGAGATCAGGTGGGGGAGAGTGTAACGCCCCACCAGTTCGCGCCACTGCCAACCGAGAAGTGCCTCCTAGGTGCGCCAAGGCCGACCGAGGAGCCCCACCTAGGTGCACTCGGGCCAACCAAGGCAAAGTGAAGTGCATTGGGCATTTAAAGCCAAGCAAGAACCAATGGCGGTTCTAGAACATTCTAGAGAGTCCCACAACCATCTTGAACGTTTCCACAATGATATGGGGGGATCCAAGACGTTCCACAACAATCTAGGCTCACTTGGAGGAACCTAGAAGACCCGAGAATGCTCGGGAATGACCGGGACAAGTCCGGAAGGGTCGAGACAACTCCGAACATCTCTGGAATATTCTAGAAGACTATAGATAAGTGTAGATCTATATTATCTAGAATACTTTAGAATACTAGAGACCTATGTAGATAAGTATGGACTTATCTAGAATAGTTTAGGCCTTTAGATATTCTGGGAGGCGAAATTATAGTCGTTGGATCAAAATGATCCTAGCCGTCCATTGAGGAGGTTGGTGCCTATAAATAGGGCCACCCCTCTCATTTGTAAACCATCCCCATAAGTTCATAACTAAGTGTCATTGTAAAGATTTCTTCTTAAGTTCAATACAAGGTTCCTTTCCTTGTAAAGCTCTCTTGCTTTTTCAAGCTCTTTGTTTGCCATAGCGTTGCGCGAGTAAGACTTACTAGCATTGTTTCGGGAGTGCTAGTGTCGCACAGATTGAGCCTGAGAGAATTAAGTCCGTGACACTAAGGAGGAGTTGGTGTGGGAGTGAGGTAGGGAGCCCATGGGGCTGAGCACCGGCGTGGAGTTGAACGAGTTGGTGGTCTTTTCACCATCGCGGGAGTCCCTAGATGGACTCTGAACGTAGTACATTTGTCGGCGAGGGGATCTCAGCGGTGAAGATTGACTCAGGCTGCTCACCTCGGAGTCTGTCTTTGAGAGATGAGCCGACATTTCTCTCTCTCTCACTCTTTGTTTCAGCTGAGGAAAGAAAGTGAAGAAGAAGAAAAAGTGATTTGTTTGTTTTTTTATAACTAGAATTGGTGTTTACTGCGTAAAATTTGTCAAAAATGTAAAAGGGTAAAATACTTAAATTATCACTCAACTTTACTCTTTGATTTATTTTGGTTATTAAACTTTCAAAACGACCAATTTACTTATTGTATTTTACTTTTTGACCTATTTTAAATCACTCTAAAATATTTTATTAATATTTTAAAGTGGCGTGACATATTTTATTATTATTAAATACAAAAAATAATTTAAAATAAAAATAAAATATTTTTTTTATTATTAAATACAAAAGGGTAAAATACCTAAATAATCACTCAACTTTGCTCTCAAACCTATTTTAATCACTAAACTTTCAAAACGATCAATTTACTCACTAAATTTTATTTTCTAACATATTTTGATCACTCTAAATTATTTTATTAATATTTTGGTATAGAAGTCATTTTCTGTGAACGTAATTAAGGAGAGGAGATGGGATTGGGACGGAAATGGCAGTTGTCTCTAGTTAAAAGTTCTACCTCAACTTCAACTATTTTTACAAAAAAAAGTATGGCTTTGCTTCAGTGCCGATTTGTAGAGGTGTTTAAAAATATTTGATTTGATTGACTTGAACTGACGACCCGAACTTAAAAATGTAGGATAATTTTATAAAAAAATTACTCGACCGGGCCGGGTATCCAACTCGGTATTTTTTCCGGGACATGGGCCGAAAGTTTTCCCTTACCGAGTACCCGACCCGGCCCGATAATTTTTAATATATATTTTTAATATTTTAAATTATATTTTTATTTTAAGTTTCTTAATATTTTTACTCTAAAACTAAATTTAAATCCCTAAATTCTTTCTATGTTTGTAATATATATTTTTAAGTTTTAAGTTTAAAACTTTTTAAAAATATTTTTGTGTTTAATATGTGATTTTTTTACATTTTAGAATTAAAAAATAAAAAAATATAAACCGGTTACTCGGTACCCTGATTTCACAGGTACCTGAGTAGCAGGTACCCAGGTGTAATGGGTCGGGACACGGGTCGATAAAGTAAGTACCCGGATGAACCAGGTACCCAACAATGAACACCCCTACCGATTTGCTACCTGAATTTTTTTAGGTTAATTATCTCATTAGTACATGAATTATACCGAATTTTCAGTTTTACACATTATTTTTTTATTCTCAATTTTATATATAAACATTTTGTCGTCAATGTTTTTGTCAATTTCCGTGACAAAATATGACGTGGCAACATTAAGTCACATTTTACTTAAAAAGTGACACGTGCCAATTATTTCATTTACTTAGGGTTTAATAACAAACTTAGTCCTCAATGTTAATAGTTTCTTAATTTAACATTTCATATTTTGATTTTTCAATGATTGACATGTGGCACCATATTAAAAAATATATAAAAAAATATTCAATTTTTAAAGATAATTTGTCATTGTATTAGCTCAAAGCAGCATAAGCTACTACATGAATTTACACTCCTATACCCCTATACAAGTATACCCTAATTTGTACACAGCTGAAAATTTGTTCTATTCGATGTATCAATACTTTTCACGTACAACTTGGTGCTGACAATATCTTTAATAGAACGAATAATATTTTCAGGGCTCCTAGATGTGCCCCTGAAAAGGTGACGGTTCCTTTCCTCCCATACAAAATATAGATGAGCATTCCAGGCTAATTTTAAAATTTGAACAATCAAAGTTTTCCCTTTTAACCGTGTAACAACCCATCGAAGCTCCTCATCCCACGACAAAGTCATTCTAGACACATTGCCAGCTTGCACCAGCGAATGCCAAATACGAACAGCAAAAGGGCACTCAAAGAATATGTGATTACGACTCTCCAGTCCCCAATGGTACAACAGGCAGAAAACATCACATGCCAATCTCATACCAGCCAATCTGTCTCTCGTAGGCACTCTGTTCAATAGAGCCATCCAAGCCACAATTACATGCTTTGGAACATGGGAAAGGTACCAGACCAGCTTCTGCCACACAACTTTCTTTTCCTGCAGCGTTACATGCTCTTATATCCAAGCCATACTAACCCTATCTAGGCTAGACAGTCCATCAAAGAGCCCAACAACTTCCGATCTAAACTTGATCAATTTTTTAGTCACCCAGCTGAAATGAGGCTTGCAAGCAATTGTTCAGAAGCTGTCACCCTTAAAGACATAAGCTTGAAGCCAGGCAACTCAGAGAGAACCTTCTCTAGTAAGAATGTTGCGAATCAAATAGAGAATACACCGATTAATTTCAGCATTGTAAACTCTTTAAGCCCAAGCCACCCTCCGATCTAAGCTTGCAAATGTGCTCTCAACTGATCTTGGCCCCTCTGGCAGGCTCATCACAACCTTTCAAGAAAAATCTCATGCACATCTTCTCGATTTTGTGTATCACAACTTTGGGCAACACCAACTGTCTGCACTAATAACTTGCAACGCTAAAAAGAACAGCATTAATAAGCTGCAATCGTCCTCCATAGTTCAGCTTCTTGCTACCCCAAGAGCCCCTGACAGTCCTTCTCACTAAGTTTCCTTGGAACTAATAGCACTCCTAAGTATCTGATAGGGAGTCTGCCAGCTTTGAACCAAATAATGCTTTGTATATCCTGCAGTTCAGCACCACTCACCTCACGGGAAAAAAAATTCAGTTTTAGACATATTTAGTTGTAGGCCAGACAACAAATAAAATTGCTCCAGCACTGCTAAAACACCCACAACTGAATCAGTATCTCCTCGATAGAAGATAAGGAGATCATCTACAAAACTTAAGTGGGTCAGTTTAATCTTCTTGCATTTAGGGTGAAACCTAAAAACTCTATTAACAACTTTCACATTTAGAATGGAGGACACCACATTCATTATCATTACAAAGAGGTAGGGTGATAGAGGGTCACCCTGCCTCACCCCTCTTTGCCCTTTAAAAAACTCACTAGGATGCCACTGAAGCAAATAAAGAACCAAAGAATGGTGACACATGCTTGGATCCATCCAATAAACTCATGTGAAATACCCATAGCTTTTAACACAAGCAACAAGAATCCCCAGTCAACATAATCAAATGCCTTTTGAAGATCAATCTTCAGTGCACATCTGGGGGATAAGGTGTTCCTAGAATACCTTTTCACCAATTCATGGGCCAATAGTGTGTTATCTACAATGCTCCTCCCCTTGATGAAGGTAGATTGATTGGGCAGAATCAATCTAGGGAAGTATGCAGTGAGCCTGTTAACCAAAATCTTTGTAATTGTCTTAAAGAAAACAATGCAGCAAGAAATTGGCCGAAATTCCCTAGCCCTACAGAAATTTGAAAGTTTTGGCACGAAAGTAATAGATGTAGCATTGAAACCAGACAACATGAATGAAGAGCAGAAGAAGTACTGAACTGCAGCAGTAAAATCGTCACCCACAATATCTCAAGCATCCTTGAAGAACCATGTTGTAAAACTATCAGGCCCTGGACTTTTCTCATTTCCCTGAGCAAACAGTGTTTCTTTAATCTCCATGGCAGTCACAGGCTTACACAGTTTCACGTTAGCCCCTGTAGGCAGAGAGCTTTGCAACAAATCCTTGAGCAAAGATACAGAGCAACTAGAAACATTAGCATATGTCTTGCCAATAAGATTGGTGAAGAATCTCATCATCTCATTGGCCATAAGGTCAAAACTGTCTAACCTATTGCCATCCTCATCATACAGTAATCTAATAGTGTTCTTTTTCCTCTTAGCAGTCACAGTGAAATGGAAAAATTTTGTGCAAGAATCACCTTCCACAATCCATTGAGCCTTGGCTTTCTGCTTATAAAATAAAGCCTCAGCCTACTCAAGCTCCACAAGTTCAGCCAAAACAGCCTTTTCACCAACCACATCCCTTAAACCATCAGCCCCAAGATTACTCAATTGCAACTCCTCAAGATGATCTCTTTTTACAACCACTTGACCCGTAATATCATTATAACAAGATTTGTTTAGCTCTTTAAGTTTAGGTTTCAGCCGTTTCAGCTTAAGGAACAGCCTCTTCATAGGATTACCAGTGACTTCATCATGCCAAGACTCCCTGACAACCTCTCGATATGAAGGGTGTAAGGTCTAGATATTAAAAAATTTAAAAAGTTTAGGGTGATGAGCATGATTATTTTTAGCAGGCCAAACCACCCCAGGACAATGATCTAAATCTCTCTTAGCAAGAAACTCCAAAAAAGAATCAGGGAATTGTAAGATCCAGGCCTGATTAACAAGAATTCTATCTAGTTTCTGAGCCAGAAATCCTTCTTCCTGATTGTTAGACCAAGTGTATAGAGGGCCAACATAGGGGTGATCAGCCAGATTCAGATCCTCCAAATAGCTTTTCAACTCTTCTATATCAACAGTAGTATAAGGTCCCCTATGTTCCACATCCAAACTTTCAGAATCTACAATTACGTATTGAAGTCTCCCCCAACTAGCCAAGGGGAAGATCCAACAGAACCATCCACTACCTTCAGCTGTTCCCAGAGAGCCGTTCAAATTACAGTGTCATTGCTACCATAAGCGTCTGTTTTAACGACCTCAAAGTTAAGCAACCTCCCTTTAATAGTCACAGATTGGTTAGCAACATGGAGGATTGAAAAATTCAAGTCTTCCTCCAGAAAATTCAAATACGACCATTAACAATAGCATCATAGTTGTAAAAAAACATGCCAGTCTTTAGCAAAATTCTCAGCAACATGGGCAACATTATTGATTCTAACTCTAATTTCTAATAAGCAAAGAACATCAACCTCTAACTTTTCTAAACGAGCCATTACCCTTTTCTATTTAAGAGGGCTGTTGAACCCCCTTATGTTCCAGAAGCAAACAATCATGAGAATGATGCAAATGGACCACCACAATCCGCATTTTCAGCAGGGACTTCTGTACCAGGCTTAGACTTGTCTAGTTGTTCTTTCTTTTTTTCACGCATCTCTTGGAGGAGGCTAGCAACACCCTGTGCAGCCACTCTAGGTTGTCGACCAACATCCCCAATAGGCTCAACAAGCTCAACCAATTTGTTTGAAGAGCCAGCAAACCTTTTATTTTTGTCTCCCTTCCCACGTCCCTTGCTTTTCTTCTTTACAGATTCCTGCAAGGAGGGAAACTCGACCTCATTAGAATCAGCAAGAACTTGCTCTACAAGGCCTAAATCTTGCCCAGATGTTTCTGCCTTTTAATCAGATGCTTCATCAGCAATGGAAGGTTGCACATCCTTTTGATCAGAAGCTCCACTTTGCTAAGAAGGATGTAAAACCCCCTCAAAAGAAGATTCTGTAGAACTAAGGTTTTGATATAATATTTGAAAAATGTTTTGGACTAAATTGAAAAGAATTTAAAATGTGTTTTTTAGTCAAAAACAACTTGAAAATATGTTTAAGGGTTTTAAAGGCTTTGGAATGGGTTTAAAGTACTTTTAAAGTGATCAAAACCAGCTTTTTTATGTACCCGTACCGATACGGTATAGAACCGTACCGATACGCTTTAGGGTTTCAAGCCACCAGATTTTCCAGTAGCCAAAACTCGTACCGATACGCTTAGCCGTATCGATACGGTGTGCTTTGAAAAAGCCCAACAGCTAGTCGCGTACCGATACGGTTGTATCGCGTACCGATACGCCTAACTACCCCAACGGTCATTTCCCAACGGTCATTTGAATTTGCAGGACCGTACCGATACGCTAGGCAAGCGTATCGATACGCATCAGCTGAAGAAGCCCAACGGCTCTTTCCTCATTGAGACCGTATCGATACGGTTGGACGAGTATCGATACGCCAAGCTGCAGAACTACATTTATGGTGGGAAATAAAGACTCAAACGGCTCCAATTCAATCCCAACGGCTACAAACTCAATTGGGAGTATAAAAGGGACCTCCAAGCATCTTGTAATGGTTAATGCTTCAATTGTTACAACATTATGATGTCAAAATTTGTCTAGAGCTTTAATTGTACATTTCTTGCATAGACAACACTTGTGAGCTTACATTGTTAAATTTGCTCAAGTGTTTAGGTTTTGGGTGAGTGCTTAGAATTGCAAACAAACACCTTTTAGAGGGATTTCTAGTTTGCTAAGTCTTTCTTTGTAAAGAGAGTGTTCCTTCAAGCTTTGGGTAGAAAGCTTTGAGGGTTGTAACGGTTTCCTCCTAATCCTAGAAAAGAGGATGAAATTCTTAGTGAATTTGTTGGAAATCCTTAGTGGGGAGCTACGGTAGTGGATGTAGACCTTGGTTAGAAGGTTGAACCACTATAAATCCTTGTGTCAAATTGCCAATTTTTCACCTCCCACTAAAACACCCTATTATCCAACTTCTCCACACTTGGCGAGCAAGAACGGTTGAAGGAATCGAGCCCCCTAAATCTCAACAATTGGTATCAGAGCTTGGCTCAATCGAAGGGGATTCACATCCTATTGAGAAGATCTGGCAAGCTCGATCAAAATTTCACCAACCGGCTCAAATGGCGCAATCCATCGACAAACCGCGTTTCTTCGACGGAAATCACTATGCCCATTGGAAGACAAAGATGAAATTCTTCTTGAAATCAAGAGATTACAAACTATGGGACATAGTTGAAGATGGTCTGATCGTGCCTCAAGGAAGCAAAGCGGAATGGAGTGCCGACGATCGCAAGAAGATGGAGCTTAATTGCAAAGCCTTGCACATGCTCTTTTGTGCTTTTGACCCAACCATCTATGAGAAGATGTCTTCTTGTGAGAGTGCCAAGGAAGTATGGGACAAGCTTGAAGTCACATACGAAGGAACCGATGAAGTCAAGGAGACCAAGATTGGGCTCCTCACCTTAGAGTATGAGAACTTCAAGATGGATCCGGAAGAGAACATCGAGAAGATGTTTGATAGGTTCTCCACCATAACCAATGGTCTTAAAGGTTATGGAGAAGCCATCCCGGAAGAGAAGCTTGTCCGAAAGCTCATCTACTCCCTTCCCGAGTCATGGGACTCAAAGAGGACCGCCATCATCGAAGCCAAGAATCTCAAAACCTTGAAGCTTGATGAACTCATGAGGTCACTTCTCACTCACCAAATAATGAAGAAAAACAAAGAAGAGGAGAAGAAGAAGGAAGAGATTAGAGCAATGGGGAAGAAGAAGATCATGGAGCTAGGCATGAATGCAAGTGTCATAGCTCTCAAATCCTCCACATGCCATCATGTAGATTCAAGTGAGGAGGAAAGTGAAGATGAAGAGATGGCCTATCTCTTCAATAAATTTGCCCGGTTCATGAAGAGCAAAATGGAAAAATCCAAGCATGAATCGATGAAGAAGATGAAGGACTCCCACAAATCCAAAAAGAAGGGATCATCTTCAAAACAAGCATATATGGCCACATGGAGTGATGAAGACTCCACCGATGATGAAGTAGCCCACCTATGCTTGATGGCCCTCAATGAGAGGGAGGTAACTTCTAACTCATCTATTTCAAATTCATATACATTTGATGAGTTACAAGATGCCTATGATGATTTGCTTTTGGAATTCAAGACATCATTTTCCAAGAACAAAAAGTTGATTTCAAAAATAAAAATTGAAAATGATTTGCTTTCCAAAACAAATCTTGAACTTGAAGCAAAATTGAAAGATTTTGAACAAAAATGTTTTGATTTACAAAATTTGCTTCTTAAAGTTCAAAAAGAAAAAGACTTGATTTCCAATGAACTTCAAAAGAAAAATAATATTGGAAAATCAAATTTTTATGTAAGACAATCTAGTGCCCCTAGATTTGTGAATGGAAAATGTTTTAGAAGTGTTTGGGTCCCAAAAGGACTAACCACTTCAACTAAAAAGGATGGAATTGAAAAATGGATTCCTAAGGGGACAAAATTTTGTGCTACTAATGTCTATGGATCCAAAGCAATTTGGATACCAAAAATTACTTGATTGTCTTTTGCTAGGTGTGATGGAGAGTGATCAACAAGTCAAAAATTGAGGGGGAGCTCCATGTACACAAAGGAAGAACACTTGAAGAAGGAAGGCTTCACATCCTCCCTTGAGTTCAAGTGTGGTAAAATCTAGTTGCTTTAGTGTTTATTTGATCTATTTTCTTTTATGACAACTAGATATTCATATATGTTGAACTAACATTCTCATGATGCTTTGAGTAAGGGGGAGCCAATTTTTAAAACCAAAATTTTAAGTGTGTCAAATTTTTTTTGCCTCCTATGTTATCTTGAACTTAAATCTCATTTTAAATTCTTTTTGATATAACAAAAAGGGGGAGAAATGGTTTGAAAAATTGAATTTTCAAATGAATAAGGGGGAGCTTTATTTGATTTCATATCTTTAATCTCTTATTCACAATTTTAAAGTTAAAGGGGGAGAATCCCAAACAATTTTTCAAGTTGGTTTTATTATATCAAAAAGGGGGAGATTGTAGAACTAAGGTTTTGATATAATATTTGAAAAATGTTTTGGACTAAATTGAAAAGAATTTAAAATGTGTTTTTAGTCAAAAACAACTTGAAAATATGTTTAAGGGTTTTAAAGGCTTTGGAATGGGTTTAAAGTACTTTTAAAGTGATCAAAACCAGCTTTTTTATGTACCCGTACCGATACGGTATAGAACCGTACCGATACGCTTTAGGGTTTCAATCCACTAGATTTTCCAGTAGCCAAAACCCGTACCGATACGCTTAGCCGTATCGATACGGTGTGCTTTGAAAAAGCCCAACAGCTAGTCGCGTACCGATACGGTTGTATCGCGTACCGATACGCCTAACTACCCCAACGGTCATTTCCCAACGGTCATTTGAATTTGCAGGACCGTACCGATACGCTAGGCAAGCGTATCGATACGCATCAGCTGAAGAAGCCCAACGGCTCTTTCCTCATTGAGATCGTATCGATACGGTTGGACGAGTATCGATACGCCAAGCTGCAGAACTGCATTTATGGTGGGAAATAAAGACTCAAACGGCTCCAATTCAATCCCAACGGCTACAAACTCAATTGGGAGTATAAAAGGGACCTCCAAGCATCTTGTAATGGTTAATGCTTCAATTGTTACAACATTATGATGTCAAAATTTGTCTAGAGCTTTAATTGTACATTTCTTGCTTAGACAACACTTGTGAGCTTACATTGTTAAATTTGCTCAAGTGTTTAGGTTTTGGGTGAGTGCTTAGAATTGCAAACAAACACCTTTTAGAGGGATTTCTAGTTTGCTAAGTCTTTCTTTGTAAAGAGAGTGTTCCTTCAAGCTTTGGGTAGAAAGCTTTGAGGGTTGTAACGGTTTCCTCCTAATCCTAGAAAAGGGGACGAAATTCTTAGTGAATTTGTTGGAAATCCTTAGTGGGGAGCTAAGGTAGTGGATGTAGACCTTGGTTAGAAGGTTGAACCACTATAAATCCTTGTGTCAAATTGCCAATTTTTCACCTCCCACTAAAACACCCTATTATCCAACTTCTCCACACTTGGCGAGCAAGAACGGTTGAAGGAATCGAGCCCCCTAAATCTCAACAGATTCATATTGCATAGAAGCTACCTCCATATCCTTTTTAACATTAAAAGTATCACCCACTTCAGTTCTAGTACTTAACCCTTCCTTCACCTTCCAGACTTGAATAGGCTTAACCGCTGGTTGAGACTTTTTAGGACAAAGTTTTTCGGAATGACCAAAGGTTTGACAATGAGCGCAACTTTGGGGCATCCAAGGAACCACCACACGAACCAAAACGACTGACTTGTTTCGCATAACAACATTAACAAACCTTAGAAATTCTTGCCCAACCTTTACTTCGATATAGATCTTCGCAAATTCCAAACACTCCTTAGACGCCGTAATAGAATTCATGTAGAGGGGAAGACCCGACGCGCTACCTATGTAACTCGGCCCCCTCCAAGAATAAAGTTCTAAAGGGACATTATAGAGCTGTACCCAAATCATCATTTTACAGAGATCAAATTCAAGTTTTTTCAAATTCGGCTCCTATTTCTTAAGCACTAATGGCTTGTTCTGCATGTGTCATACGCTATTTTCCAAGATTCAATCCTTAGACGTTGCATTAGGAAAAGAGAAAACATAGAGATTCGATACAGTGAGACTAACCTTAACCGAAGAGCTTTTCCACCCAAAGGATCTCAATAATCCGCTGCAATGAGGAGAAATTCGGCGCTCCCCCAACGAACTGGCCGACGAGAGCATACTTCCATTCTTGAATCCCTTCTTCAAACACTTTCAATGGCGGAGAAACCTCCGGCGTGTCGCTTTCGAGTGTTATAAGGTAAAAATCCAACGAGTGCTCCTCAGCTCCCGCAAACAGTTGTTTCAATTAAGAACCTTCGATTTGGACATGTAGAATCTCAAAACTAAGAACAGAATCGAGAAAACCAGACAAAATCGAAAAGAAAAGCCAGCCGCGACGGAGAAAATCTCAGGAGGCAATAGACCCGCTAACGTGCACCTAGAGAAAATCGCGGTAATTTTATATTCAATTTTATTTATTTCTTCCGTTTCTATTTCTTTTTTCCCTTTTTATTTTCTTTAATTCTAACATCTAAATTTAATTTTCTTTAAAAAGCCAAAAAAAATGTAAACATAGTTCATTCAACACCCAGAGGAAGCAACAACAATTCACTGAAAAGAATCAGAAGGTGAAAGAAAAAACCATTCCAATGAAAAAAATAAAGACTCGAACAAGTCTTCCATGTCGTGCAGTGTATCGTCGTCTCTTTCTTCGGCAACCATTTCTCTGACGCTCATGTCCTGTCAGAATCGTTGTTTCTTCAACACTAGAGGAAACATCATTTCCCCAAAATCACAAATCTTTTCTCATATCAATTTCAAAAAGAACCCTAATCTTGGCAAATTTCCAATACAACAAAACCCTGCCAAAATCAAACCTTTAAACCCTCTTCTCCATTCTTAATCAATACAAACACATACCTTCCAGAGAAATGGAAGTCGTGTGGGTCCCGTAACTATTGCAAAAAATACCATGCGTCAATAAGCTTTTTATTACAAGTTAGATTCTTTCAAATGGCCATCTTTTTCGGTGGGTTTTGAGTCCTAAAAAGATAGGAGAGCACGCGTGGTTTGTAACCCCTAGACCCACCTATGCGTTACAACGGATCCTAGGAAGTCACATTAGGGTCACAAGAGCGGCCCACAATAAAAATACACAAAAACATTTTTATTTCCTCAAAACACTTATTAAACTGTAAAATCAACTTCTGTTTAAAATACTATTTCAGAAAATCATTTAAACACATAACAAGAATTTCAGAAAGTGCTTTACAGACTCCATCATAAAATAATACGTGACATACATGACATACATGCCCACTAACTATATAGTACCGTACTCCAGAGGCAACGCCGAGGGAACTCCGAACACTAATGTCAAACATTATGTCATGCTATATTCTTTTAACCTGCGATAGTAAAAATAACGTGAGCTTGGAAAAGCTCAGTAATACAGAACTACCAAAAGATGCTATAAGCTCATGCAGATATATGGTAGGCATAACATTTTCATGATGTTCCAAGCAGTGACAGTCCTCTTTTCCTTTCTGTTATTTCAGGATAACGTTATACTTGAAATTAACGGTACTTGTTCTTTATTCAATCATCGAGTAACAACAGAAATTATACAAGTTGATAGTTTACGAAGATGAAAACGAGTTTAAAGTCTAGTGTGTCCCAAATGATGCATATCAAATAGGCATAAATGCATACCAATCATATCATGAGAACACATAACAATTTAATACAAATGTTCAAGTACATACAAGGGTTTACTAGTAACTACCCTCCAACCTTACACCAATATGTAGTCCCCAAAACTGCATCCATAAGGACTTACCCTAGGCCCGATGGGCAAAGGTGCCACCTAAGGGGCTGCCTTATGTCCATAAGGATTTATTCGTGCTAAAGCATCGGTACCTACTCAAGGGGAGACCATGAGTCCATAAGGATTTACCAGCTGGATCAGGGCTGTACCGACAGAGACTTCATAATATAACCCAACAGTATACCCCAGATAGAAATCGGTGTTCAGATTCCAGACACGAGTAACAAAATACATGTGACAGACATTCTATTCAGAGTATCAGAAACGGAAGATTCATGCTTTTGACATATAAATGGGCATACCATTGAGCAGAGCAGACATTTTCATCAATCATCATGCAAACAGATTGTAAAATCATAGGTAAAGCTAACAGATCATACTATCAAGTTCATCAGACAGTCAGGCAATACCATCACAGATCAAGCAATCACATAACAAGTATACAGATTGAGCAGACATACATCAAGTAGGCAGAGAATGTCGTCATATATCCAGTTCATAATTTCATCTCATTTTCCAACATAGTGATGCAGTCTCAATAACAATTGAAATGTTCATCAAACATAATATTATTCATGATCAAATCATTAGACAATCCATTCAACAGAATATAGCACACATGGAACATACTAGATAGAACAGTTTATTTCTTAAAGATACTCGGTACTTACAGAAGGGGACACATTGAACTTTTGACAATTTGGATGAATTTCAAGAACGAGGTCCCTATTAGAAAGGGTTCGTAAAATGATTCATATCATGTATTCAAGAATTGGTACATCAAGATCTTAGAAAGTTCAGATATATTGTGAGTACTTTAGTCATTTAAGCATACAAGGCCATTATGGTCATTTTATCATACATGGGCGTGTTGGTAGTTTATACTAACGGGGCATGAACAGTTGGTTAGGAAATTCTATTTGCTCATCCGATTTTCAACCATACATTCAGAGATTTCTATGTCAAGATCTTTTACGATATCGGAAACATTCAAGGCTATTTTAATTACTTTGGCTAACGAGGGCATTTTGATCAATTAACTAACTGGGGTAATTTCGTAATTTAGCACAAAAACGATAAAATGATGATTTACAATATTTAAGATTTCCAGACATTTTTTCGAGGCTCCAAAACCATTCAAACTAACATATCTCAACCTTACAGTACTAACCAACCTTACAATGTATCCAGTTGTATCGTATATCTGAACGTTTGTTTTTATATTATACCACAGGACTAGTCACAGAGTAGTCAAACTTATATTCGGTGCGAAAAAACTTCCATCCTTACATTAATATCAGGAGTGATTGACATACATGAGTCATGCTTCAACCCTTAGGGGCATTTTAGTCATTTTTAGCTTTATTGACATTTCCAGAATTTTATCAAAAGCAATTTACTTCCAGTCAAGGGGTATTTTCAGTCATCTTGAAGCTCAGGATATCCACCATTTTTGTCAATTTTACTATTTATCACCTCCATCGTTTACGTACTCGGTAGAAATTAAGTCGTTCTAATCCTTTCAGCCCTTACAGACGGTTTACTCATTTAGAAATTAAGGGTATAATTGTCATTCTGATTAATTAAGAATTTAGGTGCTCGAAGGCACTACAGTCTTTTGGTCATTACGATCATTCCAATTAATTCATTCATTACTGTCGTAAGGATCAGCTTAGGAATATAACGATATTTCTAGTAAATTCACCTTCATGTGTAATACAGAACTCATGGGAAAATCCAAGTTCTTTTAGTATCATCCGCGTTCGAATAATGATGTCGAAGTCTTTTCCAATAGAACATACATCTTAGGTAGGGAAAATTTTCAATCAGGTAGAATGCAGACTTTGGGCACTTCCTTTATTATGGCAGTTTAGTCATTCTTATACCTCAGGGGCATTTTTGTAATCTCATATCCAATATCCTTTACTTCATATTATGGGCATTGAATCTTAGACACCATTGATCGAGTTGCAGATTTAATTGTATTATTTATTACTATTAACTTTCGATACTTCTGATCTATTAGTATTCTTATTCGAACATTTTGGTTTTAATAATTTCCATACTTATTTCTCGTATCTGATTCGGCTTAAGCAGAGTTTACAAAACACTTCATCATAAGCATGCATGCGTTAACCAGATATCAACATGTTCATAAAGCATACAAGGGGTAGTATTGTATTACCTTAACTCTGAGTTACACCGGTCAGTTCGTGGACGACATTCGAACACACTTGAACTCAGATTCAACATCCCACAATCACGTGGATATGAAGATATGTGGATGCCTTCAATTCAACAAAATCCACAGTTAATACTTAATCACACTACCTTTAAACTAAACAAAAAATGCATTAGCATTTTTTGGGTTCAAGATCAGATTTAGAGGCTTTCGGGTCAGAATTTTGCGAAACGGGCTTCAAAAACGAACTCAGGACATCAAAAAACATAAGATAGGAGTTTTCGGAAAAGTTGACTTTTTGGTCAACGATCAAAGTCAACGCTGACGTCAGCAGGTTAACGGTCAACGGGGCCAGAGTCAACGCTGACGTCAGCAAGTCAACGGGCTGAGGTCAACTGAGTTGACTCGACTGATTCACTGTGCTGACTCGCTGAGTCACTGAGCTGACTCGGGCTGAGTTGACTTAATAGACGGGTTGGGCTCGGATACGGGTCGGGTTTGGTCAAACAGAAATGGGTCGGGTACAGACTCGAGTTCGGGCACGGGTTCGGGTCAGATCAGACTTGGGCTTGGGTTGTTGGGCCGACCGGTTCATCCGGTCTAACCGGTTCAGGCCGGTTCACTCACCTAATTATTCTGGTCATCGGACGGCCGCCGGAAAAGTCGTCAGAGACGCCTAAACACTGCGATTCTGCCGAAAAAACATAGATGGTTAGGCCAAGATTTCAACCCACAAGTTACCAACATGAAACAAGCTGAGAATTTCGTCGGATTTTACCTAAACAGACTCAAAACCGCCGGAACTGACGAGGCTCCAACGAGGGCCTTACCGGCGTCAGACGGATGATCGGATAACTGGGTTTCACTCGGCTCGGAACAAGGAGCTTGCCCGTAGCGGTGGCGCGGCGAACGGACTTTAATCGGCACCGAAATCGTGGAAAAACAGAGGCGGCGAAAGCTTGGTCGCAGCCGAACCTTTGGGCTTTTGTCTACGACGCACGGTAGGGATCCAAGGTGAGTGGCGGCCGAAGCTAAGCTTGTGGTGGAACGGCGAACACGTCGACGGTAGCGGTGTCAGTTACGGATGAGCGGTGCCGGAAATGGAGGCGGTGAAGCTGAAGAGTCTCTAGGGGAAAATTCCAGATCTCAGATCTGTGGTTGTTACCCTTTTTTTTTCAAAATGGAGCAGCGGAAGAGTTTGACTTCTAATATAATATGGTATAATCGAATCAAGTAGTTCAAAAGAAATCTATGGTAGAACATAACCAAAAAATTCCTTAGATCAAGTGGTTAAGGCTTTCGCTTACCACTTCATAGGTTAAGGGTTTGAACTTCCTTGATAGCACATTTCTTCTTTTCTTTTCCCTTTTTTTTTTCCAAAACTTGGGGTGTTACAACTCTCTCCCCCTTAAAAGAAATTTCGTCCTCGAAATTTACTTGAGCCAGAGAGATGTAAAAGTTGTTCTTTCATCCCTTTATGTACCAAAACTATTCCATCATATTATCCTTGTTTTCTCGGGACTTTCAGACGATCACTGATCAATATGATAGTGTTCTCAGTCACCCAAACTGTCCTTGGAGCTAAGATCATCTTATCATACATCTCAGACCAACCAATCGGAATAAAATAATTGATTCCATACCAAACTTCATCGGTGCCAAACAAACACTTTTCTGATAAGTTTTAATATACACAGTCTCAATCAGGGATACAAAACCTTCCTAACAACCATATAAATAAATCATACGACCTTGAAGTATCTCCTCTATAATCTGAATTACACTACTAGGTTGACCATTAATTTACGGGAGAAACATTTTACCTGAAATCCAGACGAGCACTCAAGGTCTCTAATAGGCCCTTCAAGAATCAAGATGTAACACTAAATTCCCGTCAAGGATGATATAACCATGTCACCATTTCATATAAGAGGTTTTTCTCCAAGTCGACCAGGCATAATCAAGGTTTTGAATGAATATCCCTTACTTTTAACACCATTCTGATAATTGTTTCCTTCATATATAACAGAGTCACCACATATTCTATACATTCACCAAACTCATGGACACAACTCTTTTAGATTTATAATACTTTTGTCAAGTTTCCATCAAAATATTCTCGAACATAATCATCGTCACCAAATAGCCTTACATGTATTCTTACACTAGTTATCACGCATAGCCAAACATTTATTCTTAAATCAAATCTTCCACTACAAATGCATTTACCATTTCAGATTCTTTATCTAGATTCAGATCCATCAACTTAATCCAACCACAAAAGAACGTTACAGACATTCTTTTCCAGTATGATTCGAGGTACAACGGACAGAAAACTTAGATTCACTTATTTCAGAAAAAGATTCGACATCAAAGTTTCGGCTCGGAGGAGTACGGTTATGATCTAGGGGCATGCACAGACCATACACCCTATGACAGACGATCGACCGATCTACCCAGAAAGACGTAACTCTAAGCTCTGATACCACTAAATGAAACCCCCTAGACCCGCCTATGCGTTACAACGGATCCTAGGAAGTCACATTAGGGTCACAAGAGCGACCCACAATAAAAATACACATAAAAACATTTTTATTTCCTCAAAACACTTATTAAACTGTAAAATCAACTTCTGTTTAAAATACTATTTCAAAAAATCATTTAAACACATGACAAGAATTTCAGAAAAAGCTTTACAGACTCCATCATAAAACAATGCGTGACATACATGACATACATGCCCACTAACTATATAGTACCGTACTCCAGAGGCAACGCCGAGGGAACTCCGAACACTGATGTCAAACATTATGTCATTCTATATTCTTTTAACCTACGATAGTAAAAATAACACGAGCTTGGAAAAGCTCAGTAATACAGAACTACCAAAAGATGTTATAAGCTCATGCATATATATGGTAGGCATAACATTTTCATGATGTTCCAAGCAGTGACAGTCCTCTTTTCTTTTCTGTTATTTCAAGATAACGTTATACTTGAAATTAACGGTACTTGTTCTTTATTCAATCATCGAGTAACAACAAAAATTATACAAGTTGATAGTTTACGAAGATGAAAACGAGTTTAAAGTCTAGTGTGTCCCAAATGATGCATGTCAAATAGGCATAAATGCATACCAATCATATCATGAGAACACATAACAATTCAATACAAATGTTCAAGTACATACAAGGGTTTACTAGTAACTACCCTCCAACCTTACACCAATATGCAGTCCCCAGAACTGCATCCATAAGGACTTACCCTAGGCCTGATGGGCATAGGTGCCACCTAAGGGGCTACCTTAGGTCCATAAGGATTTATCTGTGCTAAAGCATCAGTACCTACTCAAGGGGAGACCTTGAGTCCATAAGGATTTACCAGCTGGATCAGGGTTGTACCGACAGAGACTTCATAATATAACCCAACAGTATACCCCAGATAGAAATCGGTGTTCAGATTCCAGACATGAGTAACAGAATACATGTGACAGACATTCTATTCAAAGTATCAGAAACGGAAGATTCATGCTTTTGACAGATAAATGGGCATACCATTGAGCAGAGCAGACATTTTCATCATTCATCATGCAAACAGATTGTATAATCATAGGTCAAGCTAACAAATCATACTATCAAGTTCATCTGACAGTCAGGCAATACCATCACAGATCAAGCAATCACATAGCAAGTATACAGATTGAGCAGACATACATCAAGTAGGCAGAGAATTTCGTCATATATCCTGTTCATCATTTCATCTCATTTTCCAACATAGTGATGCAATCTCAATAACAATTGAAATGTTCATCAAACATAATATTATTCATGATCAAATCATTATACAATCCATTCAACAGAATATAGCACACATGGAATACACTAGATAGAACAGTTTATTTCTTAAAGATGCTTGGTACTTACAGAAGGGGACACATTGAACTTTTGACAATTTGGACGAATTTCAAGAACGAGGTCCCTATTAGAAAGGGTTCGTAAAATGATTCATATCATGTATTCAACAATTGGTACATCAAGATCTTAGAAAGTTCAGATATATTATGAGTACTTTAGTCATTTAAGCATACAAGGGCATTATGGTCATTTTATCATACATGGGCGTGTTGGTAGTTTATACTAACGGGGCATGAACAGTTGCTCAAGAAATTCTATTTGCTCATCCGGTTTTCAACCAGGCATTCAGAGATTTCAATGTCAAGATCTTTTACGATACCGGATACATTCAAGGCTATTTTAATTACTTTGGCTAACGAGGGCATTTTGATCAATTAACTAACAGGGGTAATTTCGTAATTTAGCCCAAAAACGATAAAATGGTGATTTACAATATTTAAGATTTCCAGACATTTTTTCGAGGCTCCAAAACCATTCAAACTAACCTATCTCAACCTTGTAGTACTAACCAACCCTACAATGTATCCAGTTGTATCGTATATCTGAACGTTTGTTTTTATATTATACCACAGGACTCGTCACAGAGTAGTCAAACTTATATTCGGTGCGGAAAAACTTCTATCCTTACATTAATATCAGGAGTGATTGACATACATGAGTCATGCTTCAACCGTTGGGGGCATTTTAGTCATATTTAGCTTTATTGACATTTCCAGAATTTTATCAAAGGCAATTTACTTCCAGTCAAGGGGTATTTTCAGTCATCTTGAAGCTCGGGATATCCACCATTTTTGTCAATTTTACTATTTATCACCTCTATCGTTTACGTACTCGGTAGAAATTAAGTCGTTCTAATCCTTTCGGTCCTTACAGACGGTTTACCCATTTAGAACTTAAGGGTATAATTGTCATTCTGATTAATTAAGAATTTAGGTGCTCGAAGGCACTACAGTCTTTTGGTCATTACGATCATTCCAATTAATTCATTCATTACTGTCGTAAGAATCAGCTTAGGAATACAACGATATTTCTAGTAAATTCACCTTCATGTGTTATACAAAACTCATGGGAAAATCCAAGTTTCTTTTAGTATCACCCGCGTTCGAATAATGATGCCGAAGTCTTTTCCAATAGAACATACATCTTAGGTAGGGAAAATTTTCAATCAGGTGGAATGCAGACTTTGGGCACTTCCTTTATTATGGCAGTTTAGTCATTCTTATACCTCAGGGGCATTTTTGTAATCTCATATCCAATATCCTTTACTTTATATTATGGGCATTGAATCTTAGACACCATTGATCGAGTTGCAGATTTAACTGTATTATTTATTACTATTAACTTTCGATACTTCTGATCTATTAGTATTCTTATTCGAACATTTTGGTTTTAATAATTTCCATACTTATTTCTCGTATCTGAATCGGCTTAAGCAGAGTTTACAAAACACTTCATCATAAGCATGCATGCGTTAACCGGATATCAACATGTTCATAAAGCATACAAGGGGTAGTATTGTATTACCTTAACTCCGAGCTACACCGGTCAGTTCGTAGACGACATTCGAACACACTTGAACTCGGATTCAACATCCCACAACCACGCGGATATGAAGATATGCGGATGCCTTCAATTAAACAAAATCCACAGTTAATACTTAATCACACTACCTTTAAACTGAACAAGAAACACATAAGCATTTTTGGGTTCAAGATCAGATTTAGAGGCTTTCGGGTCGGAATTTTACGAAACGGGCTTCAAAAACGAACTCAGGACGTCGAAAAACATAAAATAGGAGTTTTTAGAAAAGTTGACTTTTTGGTCAACAGTCAAAGTCAATGCTGACGTCAGCAGGTCAATGGTCAACGGGATCAGAGTCAATGCTGACGTCAGCAGGTCAACGGGCTGAGGTCAACTAAGTTGGCTCGAGTGATTCACTGTGCTGACTCGCTGTAACCCCCTTAGCCCGGCCTAGACGGTTGACCCGAACTACGAAGATTACACGGGGAAAACCAAAGTCAACACAAAAGTCAACCTTGATTAACGACCCTTTTTTCTTTTTAAGCTTTTCTAGATGCACATTAACCCTAGGTGTACTCTTGAGGTAAGCATACTCAAAAATCACAGCAATCGGAAAACAATAAGGGACTCAATTGCACAACATACGAATTTAGGGACCAATTTGTAAATTCTGGAAATTAAGAGAAATTTACCAATTTTTGAGTTACCATTATGAAATTAATCATGTTTCATGCCTCTCTGCCAAATTTCACCTTAATTGGACATCTCGAACTCAAGCAATTGCACATACAAAAATCAGGACTAAAACGTAAAGCTTGCAAACTTCAAAATCATTCAAATCAGTGCCCAACGGTCAAGTGTTTCGAAACGGGAATAGACCGTTCAGAAACGGGGCTTGGCAGTAGTCAAAGTGTTTCGAAACACCTCTACCCGTTTCGAAACACCCAGGCCAAATCCAGCACCTGTTTCGAAACAGGCAAGGGTGTTTCGAAACACCCTGCCCAGAAACAGCAAAAAAGCCTGTTTTAACTCGTCTAAACACCATCGAACATACTCTAAATTAATCCTCAACAAATCAAAAACATGCCAAGCATCATAACTACCAAATTGCATTAAAATCTAGATACAAAACAACCCCTAGGTGCACCAACTCTTTCAACACATCCAACACTTAATCATGCTTTTTAGAACAAGAAGCATAGCATAACGACTTATGAATAAGAAGATTCAAACGTTGCAAGCGTTAAACCACATAGTTCAAATCATAAACCAAACTTGCCCAACATACACAATCTCATTACACATCAATATAAAAGACTCTCCCCCCATTGCCTTTATTATCTATAGCTATTAACCGAGACATACTTCTCAAGTGGAGCTCTCCTTGAATCCCTTGCTTCTTGCTGTCCCAACTTCAATTATCTGCATTGATGGACAAAAAGGAGCGTAAGCACATAATGCTTAGTGAGGAATGCTCAAAACCAAAACACCATCAATGCAGCGAATCACAAAACCTTCTTAAAAAGTAGATACAATTCGATAAACCAAAGCATTGTTTGAAAACTCCTTTTTAAACAACATGCTTTAAATTATGCATTGCTCAATCATGAAAATCAACCCTTAGCTTAGAAAAGCTAAAAACTCACTTCAAAGCACATTCTCGCAAAACCATCAATTAAAACCTTTCCAAGCATGAACACCTTATGCAAAGTTAAACTCAAATACCTTGAAAAACATTTCCTCTTCATAACATGCTTTTCTCATGCTTAATGATCCATTCAAGCAAAATCTTTGGAAAACCATTTGTTCCCTCTAACTATCTCATGTATTCAACAAATGCACAACACATGATCTACCAAAGCAACATTTACATTCCATGCCTTTCTAAACAAGTCTTCACAAGACTTCAATGCATTTAAGAGATTCCTTGCACATAAACACCATTCATAAAAGAAGATAAACACTTGTTCAAGCTTAACAAGTAATACATGCATTCTTAGAACATCACACACTTCCCATGCAACCTTGCATCATTTCAAGCATCTCATGCTTCATTACATCCAAGAACATTATATTGGCTTCCAAGTGATAATTCACAAACCATCACAACACAAGACACAATCGGATACGCGGATTACAAGCGTTGTCCCACACGCTCCATACACACAACCGAACAACACAAGGTGGAGTTTACCGGTACAATCACAACCCCCTCAACACCCGTGATGGAGTTTAACGGTACAATCACAACCCCTCAACATCACTCATCAGAAGTTGTATAATACACTAGCGAGAGCCGGGACACATCACAAGGCTTACACATGGAAGCTACCACAACCATTGTAATCACCTTAACCAAGCTCACACACGGGAGCAACCCTCCATCGTTGTGACACTTAACAAAGTCCACCCACGAGAGCCATCCTCCATCGTGGTGACGTTTAACGAAGTTCACCCACGAGAGCCATCCTCCATCGTGGTGGCACTTAACCAAGCCCACCCACGAGAGCCATCCTCCATCATGGTGGCACTTAACAAAGCCCACCCACGAGAGCCATCCTCCATCGTGGTGGCACTTAACAAAGCCCACCCACGAGAGCCATCCTCCATCTTGGTGACACCATCTATCTCAATCTCTAGGATTCTTGGATGAAGTTTACGGTACCATTACAACCCCTTGACATCCAAGGCGACTCAATTCACGGTGCACCCAATCCTATAGCCGGCTAACTATATCCGATTAAAGTAACCAACAACCACTTACATCACTTGCCAATACCATCAATTACTATCATCAATTCATTGTTTTAAAGCATTAAACAAAGCCATTAAACAACATGCAACACTATGCATCAATTCCACAATTCCAAAGTACAAAACCAAGGATCTCTTACCTTGAGCATCCTTCAACACATGACTTTCAAAACCAGCATTAAACCATGCTAAAATATGCTTTCAAAACAGAATTTAAACATGCAAATCACATACATTGCATCCAACCATCTCAAGTGCATTAAAAACCAATTCATAACACAAACCAAGAGAGAAATTCCCTTTACTTACTCTTGAGCTTAGCTAAGTTGCTTAGACTTAAACTAAGCTCCCAAAACCTTCAAACATTGGTTTTAAAGCTAAAAACCCCAACTTCACTCACCGATACACAAAACTAAGCGAGCCGACAAGCCTTCCAAGCATCTGAAACCTCCAACGCCACCTCTATTGCTTCCGGATCATTCTCCCCTGTTTTAAACACGTAACAACAGAGGATTAATGCATCATCATGCATTAAAAACACCAGCAACACAACTCAACTCGCTGCTCTACACAAATCCGACATTTCGGCTACCAAACACAACTGAAATCACCTCCAAACTCTTCCAAAACTTAACCCAGCCAAGATCCATCACTTCTAACCATTTTTAAACATCAATTAACATCCAAAATGAACCCAAACTCGTCCTTATACCTCCAGCATTAACAGAACACCAAGATCACCCCAAAAACTACTATTTTCACAAGTAAAAACTTAGGAAAATCAACCTACCTCCATTTCACATCATTTAGACATCCAAAATACATCAAAAAGACATCTCAAAATAGAGCCCAGTCATCTATTACGAATTTCTTCAAAATTAAATCCAAATCTTGCATTTTAAGCCAAAATCAAGATCACAACATTAAAACCTTTAATAAAACTCAATTTAAGGATTGAGAACTTGGGAATTTCAGTAAAGAACTGAGTATTTAGAGGAGAAGGACGTTCATACCTCTAAATGTGGATTTCTCCTTGTTTAGAGCCAAAATCCTTGAAAAATCATTAAGCAAATGGTGAGGATTTGATGTAGAAATGATTAGGAATCATTTAGGAATTGAAATCTCAACTTTAGGTGTGAAAATCAAAGGAAAAGTTTCTGTGGAAATGTGTTTGACTGAGGGAATTTTGAGAGAAAATGAAATGGGAAAATTTTGGTAAAAGTTAGTTATGAAACTAAAAATATCTTTTTCCCTCTTTTCTTTTTATTAATTGAACATTAAATGAGTCTTAAAAATCAAGAAAAATCTGGAGAAATCCTCCCTTGGGTAAATTAGCTCCTTAAAGATTCAAAGTTTCAATCCTTTTAAAACAGTCACGAACTTTTCAAAAATTACATTTTAGTCACTAACTCAAAATGTCATATTTCTAAACCTCATTTTGTAAAATTGATTTCACCACCCTCTTATTTATATTAAAAGAGGATTTTTAGACATTTTTCCATATTTTTAATGCATCCCGAACTAGGCTTTCCTTAAAACCACCTTTTATATTCGAACCGAAAATCCGACCGGTCCGGTTCAAACCCAAAACTTCTAAGCCCAAAATTGGGGTGTTACACTCGCTGAGTCATTGAGCTGACTCGGGCTGAGTTGACTCGGTAGACGGGTTGGGTCAAACAGAAATGGGTCGTGTACAGACTCGGGTTCGGGCACGGGTTTGGGTCAGATCAGACTTGGGCTTGGGCTGTTGGGCCGACCGGTTCATTCGATCTAACCAGTTCAGGCCGGTTCACTCACCTAATTATTCTGGTCACCGGACGGCCACCGGAAAAGTTGCCAGAGACGCCTAAACACCGCGATTCTGCCGGAAAAACATAGATGGTTAGGCCAAGATTTCAATCCACAAGTTACCAACATGAAACAAGCTAAGAATTTCGTCGGATTTTACCTAAACGGAGTCAAAAATGCCAGAACTGACGAGGCTTCGACGAGGGCCTTACCGGCGTCGGACGGATGATCGGATAACTGGGTTTCACTCGGCTCGGGACGAGGAGCTTGCTCGCAGTGGCGGCGCAGCGAACGGACTTCAATCGGCACCGAAATCGTGGAAAAACATAGGCGGCGGAAGCTTGGTCGCAGCCGAACCTTTGGGCTTCTCTACGACGCACGACAGGGATCCAAGGCGAGTGGCGGCCGAAGCTAAGCTTGTGGTGGAACGGCGAACACGTCGACGGCAGCGGTGTCAGTCACGGATGAGCGGTGCCGGAGATGGAGGCGGTGAAGCTGAAGAGTCTCTAGGGGAAAATTCCAGATCTCAGATCTGTGGTTGTTCCCTTTTTTTTTCAAAATGGAGCAGCGGAAGAGTTTGACTTCTAATAGAATATGGTATAATCGAATCAAATAGTTCAAAAGAAATCTATGGTAGATTATAACCAAAAATTTCCTTACATCAAGTGGTTAAGGCTTTGGCTTACCACTTCATAGTTCAAGGGTTCGAACTTCCTTGATAGCACATTTCTTCTTTTCTTTTCTTTTTTTTTCAAAACTTGGGGTGTTACATGGTTGGTGGTGACGGTGGTCACATTGTGAAGACGAGCTTCTTCAGTGATGTTGTTGTGGGGTTTCGTCAACGACTAAGGAGGGAGTTTTGGGTATGTCGAAAGTGGAGGGTCCGGGGACTTTTGATGAAATGAAAAAAGATAAATTAAATGATCTACAATTTGGGCAGGGAAAATAAGTGAAAAAAAAGAGAGGAAAATGACTTTAAAAATATAAAATTTGTTATGAATATTTATCTATGTGGATGTCTATCATGATTAGAACTTTATCAAAGGAGTTTGATTTATTTATTATTAGGAATATTATCTCTATGAATTAGAGTTTAATGTATTATGTACTTCTTATGCCTATAAATAGATGATTCATTGAAGGCATTGTATACAATTCTATATTTGAGAACAATACAAATCTCCCTCTCTCTCTCTCTTCTCTTTGATCTTTTATTCTTGTTCGTTGTTCTTCGTTATTTTATTCACAACACGTTATCAGCACGAGACTCTAATCAACTGAGGTCTTCATCGTTATAATTCAAAAGAAGTTACCGGGAAGAATTCGATTATAGAATAAACCAAAGATAAGTTTTTTTCTCCTTATTTTTTTTAGTTATCGATTGTCTTTCTCTTTATATTTTAACTTTGTTTTAATTTTTGAAAATTTTGGAAGTATGTTTAATTTTATTCGAACATTGGAAAGAGATAAATTTGTGGCTTCTCACAAACCAAAAGACGAATCAACAGAGACGAAGAGGTTACGTTTGGTGTAAATTACGTGTGTTTTCTCTTGTTCCTAAAAGGGTTAATTAGCGGTATGCTTATTCATACTTTTACTTATATGACTATATTTGATATTTTCATATTATTATTTATGTCATTTTATTTGGTAAAAGTTAATATTTTTAACCGTGTTTTGAGTTTTACATGATATGCTTAAATGGCTTGGAAAGAGATGTGATATAAAGGGACTATGAGAAGCTATCTCGGTCATATTCTATGTCTCCATTGTCCACGAGAGAAAAATTAATATCGGTAAATTTTGGTTTTATTTTTATTCTTTATATTATTATTTTAAAGTGCGATAAATCATGATGATTTTGAATTTACAATAAGATTATTATAAAGTCTATATTTGCTCGAAAGCAATGTTTCTTCTTCGTTGAAAAACTTGACCATAGACTTCTCCCAATTTCAAGTTACGAAAATTCTTCTTGATCCAAAAGGTTTTATGGGAGGCATTCCTTGAAGTGAATGCAAAGCATGATGTTTATTCCATGCGATTATCAATGATGGAGCATTCCCTGAAGTGAATGCAAGCATGATGTTTATTCCATGCAATTATCAATGATGGGGCATTCCCTGAAGTGAATGCAAGCATGATATTTATTCCATGCGATTATTGGATCTGTTTCATTCCCTGAAGTGAATGCAAACATGGTAAATCATTATTCAATTAGAGACATAATTTCGATATAATCCAAGTATAATTGGCTGGACATCCCGTTCTGCGAGGCTACTGGTCTCAAAGGAGGTTTTTAAAGGACCTTGTGGACAGGTTTAACAATGCCGCGTACGAGGATTAAATCTTTGTTCTCTGTGATAAGGATATGTGAAAAAGGTTTTAAAGGCCCACTGGCTCTACTCCATTCCCTGAAGTGAATGTGAGATTATATTATGGAAGGAATAAAAAAATCACATTAAAAGTTGTGGTCGTGGTCGAGGCTATGAATATACACATGAAAAATATAGTCATTTTAAGAATACTTCTACCCGCTGGTAGCGAAGTTATAAGGATGACAAGAGTGATAAAGATCATTCTAAGGAAGTGAAATCCTTTTACCAATGTGATGTTATAAACCATTGGTTTCGTACTTGTCAAACGCCAAAGTATTATGGACTTTATCCATAATCATGAATGATAAATGAAATAAAATATAAACAAAATTTGTTTATGGCGAAAATAATTATGGCGTTATTGGTCCAACTCAATTGGATATTGTCAATTTTCTCATAACCCTTGAAGGGAATAATTTACCATTTATTTTATTTCCCTTATAACCTCTAACAGGAATAATTGTTTTTTTTTATTTTGTTTTTTATGTTAATTCGTTTTATTTATTATTTATTTATGTTAGTTTGCTTTATGTTTATTTATTTCACATATTATTTATTTACGTTTTATGTTAATTTATTATTTGAAGAATATGATTACTTCCGGAATAAAATATACAATGAATTGTGGCTATTTATTCCTAGAATTATGGCTATTTATGCCTAGCAGATAATGCAAGTACTCATATTGTACTTAAGCATAAGAAATATTTTTCTCATTTAAATGCAAGGGGAAATATGAGTAGTATTTCTCAAAGTACTAAAATATCAATACTTCGGAAGAGCACTTGAAAGTTTATCTCTGATAGATAATCGACTTGATATAATGTGCTATATTTTATATTTTTCATTCCTCGAAGTGAATGATACAAAGTACATATTTTCATTACATGAAGTAAATGAAACAAAGTACATTTTGAAAGGTGCACAATTATGCATTTCTCGATTAAAATGCAAGGGAATAATGTGAGTACTATATCCGGAAGTACTAATATCACAAAAGGCTCTGGTTGAGCAAATATGTTATTGTCAAATGGAACTTTATTCCATATTCACAGTGCGTTATACTCGTCAAAGTCATAAAGAGAGCAATATGAGTTCGCAAACTATCCCTTTGGGAATTATAGATAACATATGTTATCAATTGGCATTTGAAATAAGCCAATATGGATATAAGTTTTGGTAGCCAAAAAGTCAGTTGAAAGCTCTAGAAGAGCTATATATTGCTACCAAAAGATAATTTCAATTGAAAGCTCCGAAAGAGCTAAATATATTCCTATTTAAAGGAACAATTTTGATGGTCGTACTAGACATGTACGAGTGAGATTGAATTACATGTTATGGTAAACAAGGAGTTTACAAATTCAGAGATATATACACATATATATATAGTTGGCATGATCGGTTAGACCATCCTGATCAATAATGGTGCAGAAATTATTGAGATTTACATGCACGTGTATTAAAAGAACCTGTAGTTCTTGTAGTGCTTATTCTCAAAGGAATGGATTAAATTCCACTTATTAAAGAACGTGAAGTTCTTGTGTTACTTAAAGGAATTGATTAATTCCACTTACTAAAAGAACCTGAAGTTCTTGTGTTGTTTGTTCTCAAAGGATATAGATGATCCCACTTACCAAAAGAATTAGAACTTAAAGTTCTTGTACTGAAGTTGAGACTGTATGTCTTGCACATCTGAACGAAATAAGGGCCCATATATCCACAAATGTGGAAAGTTTTATATGATTTTAGTAGATGCATCTACATTGTTTTATCGACTTACAACCAGAAGTCTGTGAGATTGATTCTAAAAGATTCAAATTATGCAGTTAGACTATTCGTCTTGAAAAACTAGTGGGTTTATATTTTAGGCTATATCAGTTGTTACAAAGCCTATTGATTATGAAAAATATAGTTTAGCAAAATTTCAATTGAATGCCTCCTATTTAATAGCTAAACTATGAGAACAAAAGAGTTATTATTTATATGGTGTTTCCATATAGCAACACTTATACGCATCAAGCCAACGAGTTATAATAAACTCCCCGTTATGATTGGTTTTTGGTCAGAAACCATACATTTCCCATTTTATGATTTTTTAATGTGCGATATGAATTGCTCCACCACAACGCACAAAATGGGTAAATAAAAAGGGTTGAGAATATATATTGAGTACGAGTCTCCTTTTTATGTTTAAATTCTTAAACATTAATTGGAGAATCATTTATGACATGATTTTTCTCAACATCAGGGGGAGATAATAATCAGCTGGATAGAGGAAAATGAATTATCATTATCTAGATCCTCGTATATGAACTAGAAGTTCATAAGATAATTCATGTTATTACATGTCAACTGCCAGACATATTTACTGACCCAATGAGAGTAATTAAGTCTCATATACTAGCTGAAACGCTCTAAGTTTAAATTACATGTTAGAGCGAGAGAATGTAAATCATGCCTGAAGCATGATAGTTGAAATGGTTCCAATGATCAAAATTCTCGTAAATAGAAAATAATATGAGATGGTCATATATTGGAGGCGGGTGCTCTTGAAGAGACCCAAGACATAACAAATAATAAAACTCTAGAAGAGTTTCAGGTACCTGAAATAAAGATTGAAATCTTGAAGAGATCTCGATGAGTTATGTCATTACGAGAATGGAACCAGAAAATTGGAAAGTTGTCGACAACGATTTTACAAATAATTTTACATAAAATACTTCTATAGAAGTAAAGAAAGAAATCGAGGATCTTGTATAAAATCTATCCAGAAGTATAGATATTGAATTGGCCGATGTTGAAAGACGCTTTGAACTTCTAAAATAGAAGTATTTGGACCAGCAGTCCAAACACCTAAAGGTGTAATGCAAGTGAGGCACAAATAAGTAGTCGTAAATACGACTTGAACTATGATTTATAAAAAGTTTTAATTACTTCATGGTGGATGCAATTACTTTGGCAGTTATGAAAATTTTACATGCGTCTAATTATTTGTGGATCCATATTTATCCTTGAAGGATCTAAAATGCTATAAGCATTTGGAAATTTCTGAGGAAATTTATTTAGACATGTCTCATGAATATTTTGGCGCATTTGGTATAATCGCCTTAGTGAATACTAATTGAGAAAATACTATAAGAATGATCAGATTTTCTTATGTATTTTATAAAGGAGTTTGGATCAAGATCCATTATGATAATTTTAGAACTCCTAAAGAGCTTCAAATTGGAAACTCATGAAGTACTTTCAATACAAGTACTTGAATCTTGACATCAAGTTTATCTCGACCTGCAGATCGAACATTTTTATATATTTCTTTTGTCTATAAATAGACATAAGCTGAAAGAATCTTAAAGAAGATTCAATATGAATAGAGCATATCTATTGAGTATCCCAATAGTTGTAAGATTGTTGGATGTGAATAAAGATAATTATATTTTTTCTTGGTCTTGAAGCACTATATATTAGTTGGTCAAGAAATATCTATGATTATACAAAGATCATTACATTTAGATCTTCAAACATTCGTTGATGCCTCCTCAAATGTCGTAGAAATAATTGTTATGAACGAGGCAAGCCAAAAAAATGTGTTTGGCTAAGACCATTGACCCAACATATCCAAAAGATATGTGGATTTACTTTTACAAGATATGATAAAAGCTATCTTGTGTAAAGATAATGCAAGATGTTTATCTCAGTTTGAAAGTGGATACATCATGGAACATATTACTCTAAAGTTTCATCCCTTACGATCTTTAGAAAAATGATATTCAAGATTAAATTATGAAGATTCAAAGATCTTCTGTGATGTTTGCATGAGGGGGAGTAAATACGCGTTGCACTCTTTTTCCCTTAACCGAGGTTTTGTCCCAATGGGTTTTCCTGGTAAGGTCTTTAATGAGGCAACATGTTATGCGTATCAAAGATGTGTGTACTCTTTTTCCTTCACTAAAGAATTTTTTTCCCACTGGGTTTTTATCTTAGTAAGGTTTTAACGAGGCACATTATCTTCATAGACATCCAAGGGGGAGTGTTATGAATATTTATCTATGTGGATGTCTATCATGATTAGAACTTTATCAAAGGAGTTTGATTTATTTATTATTAGGAATATTATCTCTATGAATTAGAGTTTAATGTATTATGTACTTCTTATGCCTATAAATAGATGATTCATTGAAGGCATTGTATACAATTCTATATTTGAGAATAATACAAATCTCCCTCTCTCTCTCTCTTCTCTTTGATCTTTTATTCTTGTTCGTTGTTCTTCGTTATTTTATTCACAACAAAATTAGGCTTTTTTATAAAATAAAATCTTAAAAATAAATATATTTTTTGAATTTTTAAATCTTAGGGATGGAATTAAAAAATTAATGAATTATTGAGGACTACTATTGCTGTTATGCCTTATGTAAATTGAGATTTAAAATAATAATAATAATGAAACGTGTTATTTTTTGAGTGGTTCAATATTGCCACGTCAGATTCCGTCACGAAAATGAACAAAATCGTTGACGACAGAAAAAATTATGTATGAAATTAAGAATAAAAAAAATTAATGTATGAAGCCGAGAATTCGGTATAATTCACTTATTGTTGAAGTAATTAATTCACTTATTAATGAAGTAATTAACTTTTTTTCTTATATGATATCAGTAAAAGGAACTCTTAAAGATGAGTGATTCAAGATATAAGAAACCACACTAAATTTCCAAGACAAGAACAAAAATACTCTGTTTTTATGTCATTTCTTATGCCCAACATTAAAATTTAAATCTTAAATTAAAACCTTAAATTTTAAATTTTAAATAACTCCTACATTTAATACTCTAAACCATAATATTAAATCCTAAACCTTAACCTTAAATTTAATATTTTAGGGGTCGGAAACATAAATAGAAAGATGAACTAGATTGAGGATTTGTACTCGGACAAGATCGAACCGCAAGCTTATCTAGATTGGACCCTGCGGGTCTTATGCCTGAGGAAACTACTCACATTGATATATACGCTTCAATATTTCTCTGGCTACATAAAAATGATTTTATGGAGAAATTATATCATGGGTGATTCCCACCGCGTCATTCATGGGACCAACCACTAGAAACCACCCACTTCATCATTATTTTTCATATCATTAATCTAATAATAGAATAACTTCCAAAAAACAGTTTTTACAATGACATGGAAAAACTTTAGTGAAGATTCATTGGTTGAAAAAAATGACATGGAAAAATCATGGTGAAGTGAGTGGTTTCCATTGGTTGATGACGTGATGGGAATCACCCATAATATAATTTTTCGATTTTATGTGAAAAGTATGCGAGATTGGCGGATGAATGTTGGATTTCTAATCACAAGCTTATCTTTTACTTATGAAATAAGATGATCAGATCTAATGTTACAAAATCTTACATCACTTAAAAGGCTCCATTTAGATTATGATTTAATATTTTATAATTACATTAAAACAAAAAAAACATTTTCTTTAATTTTTAATTTGTAAGCTCATACAGGCTAAGAGAATAATTAGATCTTTATGCAAGTCTAGTTGAACAGAATACAAATAACCATATATCTAACTAAATATAGAAGGAGAACCAATTTCACAGCTTCAATGATCAAATCCAAGAAAAAAGAAAATTCACATTAGAAAATTGCATATCCCAGATTTGTGCCATTAGTTGAGTGGAAGAAAACTTCCATATCTCTAAACTGAATTTGTTTTGTATGCAAGATTTACACATGATCCATTTGGATAGTAGCAGAAAAAGCAATGTATTATTTTATTTAAGCATTGCAAAAAATGATGGATTATTCAAGCACAAAGATTAGACATGTATGAAGACTATGTTAAAGAAGCTCCTCCAACTCCATTGGAATCATTACTTTGTACCAGCTATTTGTAAGCTATTCCATGTTGTTGTTGATATATCTTGGATTCTCAATGCAGCTCCCCGACAGGCGCCTCGTTGAGCCATAGGAAATGGATGAAATCATACAGTTTTGCACTTACACTCACCTGCTTAGTGATAAGAAAATGCTTTAAACTAGTGATAAGTTCGACTAGGAAAAAGATATTTTCATGTACTTAGCTCTTTCAATACCTTGTATGGTGTTGGGTTTAATCTCCTGATGTGATCAGGCCTCATTTGCTCAAGCTGTCTGATGCAGTGCTCTCTAATTTCCTTCAGAGCTGGTAACTCTTCTCTTTCTTTACCTTCAACAAACCAAAAAAAAAATCTATTTATGGAACAGGAAATAATGTTGTGTATGGTCTCTTCATGTTCTGTACACAATGCTACATCTATTTAAAACTGGACACTTAATATATATATATATATATATATTTAAAGAATAAAAGAGACTACTGAATCGGTAAGATTATCAATTCTTCCCTTGATAGGAGCCGAAATATATAAGGTTTGGAATCCTATATAAGGCTCTGCTTGCTGCTCGCCCCTCTCTCTAAAGGGGCTTATGCACTCCACCCGTTACCACTAAACAACGAAACCATGACCTACCATAGCGAAGAATTGAAGATTGATTCTGAGCTCCTACCTGATTTCCCAGGCCAGTAACACTTCAGAAGCTCCTCTACACGCTTTGGTACCACATATGCTCTTTTGGATTCACTAAAAGGGTGACGGCATAGAATTCGTTCTCCAACCTGCATAATCGAAGAGCAGAAAAATGAGGTCATTCAGCCTCATCATTGTAGCATCTATGGAGTTAGGTATATATACTGGTAGGCTGTGGTACATACAGTTATTAGTAGTTGGTGACATAACAGAGGAATAAAACAATCTAAGCGGAAAAAAAATATTTTGAAATCAAGCTGAACAAGCTGGTTTAATGGGGATTTAAATCTCAACAAAAGTGCATTCTAACACTACAAAGGTGAGTATCATTGTAGTTGATTAGTTTTTGATCAAGGTAGAAGCATTCATGTTGGGATGTGGGTAACTAATAAGATCATCAATTAAATACTATCACAAACCTAGGCCGGTATATTAAGAGTTTTAATAGTAGATCATAATGCAGAAAAGTTAAGCATGTACTTAAGTTGAAAAATAAAATAATAGTATCTTTCTACATTGAATTCTCAGGTTAAAGTTAAAATTACATCTAAATAACTGGCTGCAAAGTTGTTTCTATGTTCACATGTGACATGCCCTAACCCACACATTTTATAGTACTAAAGAGAAAATTTAAGGATGAGAATGTTGGTATAGAGTTAATACCTTTGGACATGGTTCATTTTCCCCTGTCATGATGTCCACCAGGGAATATCCTTCCTTGCCATACAATCTGTAGCATCGTTTTTTGCACGGTATAGAGACCTAGCATTTAAGAAATAAATAAATGAACAGAAGAGAGAAACTAGGCAATTTATCATATGAAAGAGAGCATGCTGCTAAAATTTCTGGACAGCCCAGTCAAACCTTAGACACATCCTCTGAAAGCTTGATGCGTGGCTGATTATTGATCTCAACAAGCTTGAAAACACAACCCAAAGCTGCTTGGGCATAGCAAGTAACCAAATAGGTTCCGATTCCAAAACAATCCACCTCATGACCCTGCAGAGAAAAAGTGTGATTGAGGCTAAGTAGATGTGCACCAAAGTGAATAATGTGCTATACTGGAAGCATCATCATCCTGATTCAGGCTGGCTGTTAAACAGTAATGAATTATTCAAAGAAGTTTTAGTTTACATTACGAACCTGCTTTTTTAGCCCGTCTAAAGTTTCTTCATTCAAATCGTTACTAGCAGTAATGCTCGTCTTTCCAAAATCAGGAACCCCAAATTCCTTCTCAATTGTATGAAAGATCTTTCGGGCTTCACTAGACAGGTATGCTAGATCACCGGAGTCCAATCTAATGCCAACAGCTTTGTACCTGCATTTTTGAATATTCAACTTATCCCAGGAATACAAGTATGGCCTACCATGCTTACTGGCATGGATGAAATCCACAGAAACATAAGTCCTTCAAAAGTTATGTCAACAAAAGTATGTGCTACAAACTATATGATCAATCATGGATGAAGAAGATAAAAGCCTCTAATACAAGTATAATGTTACACATAAATAAAAAGAAAAGCAATAGAGGCAGTATCTGTTGACACAAAGCCATGTTACTTAGTGCCTTTCTTCATATGTTCCGGTTTCAATTATAAGTTTAGTCACCATGATCCCAACATAAAATCATACATTAGTTCATTTTCTCTCAACCCAACAAGCAAAATCCTAGTAAGCCACCAATACAATCAGGCAATCATAGATAAAGCATCAAATGGGAGCAAAAGGATTCTTTTGAACCATATTTTTGCAAATGAGAAATTGTTCTTATAAGAAGCGAGACTTCTATATATTAAGCATTTGAGACATACCCCAAGTCATATAGTGCCAAAGCAACTGCACAAAAGTTGGGGACTCCACTCCTCATTACCTGGTAAAATGAATGCATAAACTGCAATGTTAATACTGATATATGACAGAATAGACTGCATCAAAATTTGGTTTTGAACTCAAAAGCTCAAGGAAGGTCCACTTACATCATATGTATCTACAAGAGCAAGAAAGTTGTTAGGAAATGCCAAGGCATATGATACGAAAGCTGCTAATTCACTCTGATTGGTATCTCCAAAACTGCCCCCAAGTGATTTCAACAACTACAAAACATGCAATTGTTAGATATAACATAAGGTAGGTGAAGCAAAATGACACATTGGTCTTTCTCTCAACCAAATTCCTGTATACCATACTCTCAAAGTAATAAAAGCTTCATCTGCCATTCCTCCTGCAAATTTCTGGAGTATGGATAAGAAGGCTACTAGTTAAGTAATTGGGGTCTAAAACCACTGTCAGGGATGTACATAAGATGAACTCACTAGTATGAGAAACAAAGCTTTGTCCATCTAATTCATGTGATGTAGGTATAGCATGAATGTGTTTCTGCATTACGCAGGGAATCAAAATTATGGGTGATAATCCTTTAAAACTAGTCATTTTGTTATGACAATATATCAGCAAATGTTGTCTAAAAAAGCAGAAGAATAATCTAATTCCGAGTGATTAAATCTATCTATATAAAGATATAACTTGGATTTTGAGAATAAAAGGAACTAAATTCTACAATGAATTCTTTGCACCTTCTATTATGAAACATGGTTTTTTAATGAGCTTTGAGACTGGGCTTTTGTCTGAAATTGCAATTATAGGCCATTGGGGTTCTTCGGAGAAAAGTTTGTAAGCTTGATTACACAATTTTGCTGAACTTGCACATGCAGCACCAATGGATTTTGGTTAACGTACTTTGATCAAAGTAATAGCACAACATATACCTCTAGCTAAACATGAAAAAACATTAAAGAATTTTTTTTTAAAGAAATGCCCTGGGCCAGCTACAACACCTGTATTTTGCTTAACCATGACTGAACAAGAGCAACAAAATCCTCACAAGTACTTGAACCATCAGAGCTACACAGGGATCTCTCAAGGATTTCATCAGGACCCTGCAAATTAAAATCTGACTAATCTCATATTCAAAGAAGCATAAAAAGATCCAATGAAGACGCCATACTATTCAACGCATGAAAACACCACAGGACAATGATCAATAGAATGACATAAAGAAAACTGGAAGCAATATAAGCAATGGTCCCAAACATTACATTCGTTGGAGTCTGAATCCATTCAATAAGAGAGAAGAAACTAAAGTATCAATCAACTAACATTTAGATATAAACACTGATAGGTGATACCCAATAGAAAGGGTTAAACTCAAGCACATTATAGGAAACTAATAAATATGTTGGTCAAATTAAAAGCTCTATACAGATGAAAACTTTATTTGTCACTCAAATCTCATCTCCTGCAGTCACTTCATGTCACACTTATGCAAAAAAGGTATTACTGCACAGTGCACATATATTAATAATCAACTAATCAATGAAAATAAACAGGGTCAACAACAAAGGAAAAATTAATTTGGCTTGCTGTTCAGGAACTACTTTAATCTCAAAACGTGTCCAATCATTCATGTGTTAATTTCTTGTCATGACTCTACAAGTTAACATTAGCTTAAAATATGTTGTGAACTTGTGGCATAAAGCCCATGCAAACACTTGAGCATATTCCACTGGTGAGTGTATCTCTCTATAAACGACATCTAATTAAAATATTAAGTTAATTTCCAGCAAATTTGACTGACCATAAATGAGCTAACAAAAGCATGAGAATGCGTGCCACGAAGAGGTATACCGAATAACCTTCCAGCTGCAACATTGCTGGTCGAAACACAACATATAAACAGGAAAAAACCGAACAAAATATTAGCTTAGATCAAGAATCCACATTAGTGAAGACAGAATAAGAATCATATGCTCTGAATAGCTTCAAGATCAGAAAGAACAAACATTAACTTTACTATAGGAACACATGAAAGCAGAGCAAAACATGATACAGATATTCAGAAAATCACCTTGTAGCATCAAAACCTCCAACATAACAATACTTTGATGCCCCTATAGCACCATCAGGCCCCTGCAATTGACATGAATGGATATTTCACAGAGAGAAACTTTAAATATTAACACTTCAAAATCAAATAAGAGGAAATATTCCTTAACCTGAGCCCTTCGAAGCCCAAACTCAAGCAACATTTTAGATTTTCCAGCAACAAGTCTATGTCTTGCAGCGTTTGTAGACACCAAGGATGCGAAATTCACAAGATTAAGAACCGGAGTCTCCAGTAATTGAACCACCTATAAACAACAAATTCACATTCAGAGAAACTGAAAGATGTAAAACAATGGGGCTGAAACCAAATACCAAATTCAAGACAAGCTGATGCAACCAAAAAAAATAGTTAGATGGTACTCACAGCAACTGGCCCTTCAAGTCGGAGTAGGGGAACCTTAGGGAAAACAACTGTTCCCTCTGAAATAGCATATACTTCAACATCAGAACAGTCTAGTTCTCTTAGATAATTCAAAAAGCCCTCCTGTCATTCGCAGAGAAAATGAATGAATTAACCATCAAATATATAAGCACAGTTCGGAAAAGAAGAGAACCACAACCGGAATATTATTTAAATAAACCCTTTATAAAATGTTTACCTCACATGAACCAGGCAAGCTTTGTTGGATAAAGGAAATCTCTTCCTCGGTTAACTTGAAATTAGCAATGAGCTTTATGCATTCTTCCAAACCAGCAAACACAGTAAATTCACCACCAAACGGATTCTTCCGAAAGTACAGATCGAACCTGAATGCATATTTAAATGCCAAGTCAAAGCTCATAACATTCAATCTTTCAAAATGAAAATACTTTCAATTTTTCATTTCAGAATCTAACATGTAACTAAAATACCAGTAGTTCAATCCTTTTCTATTATCCAATGCTACAACTAGCAAAATACCAACCTCAACTTCACCAATAATAAAATTAAAAGAAAAAAAAAAGAATCTACTGGAAGAAAGCAACTGTAACTACTAACTAACTAACTAATAACTGCACAACAACTATACAGCAACTATAATCTATTTCCGATCCGATTTTCGTGGTATCCAAACAGAGCATAGATAAGAAAGCAAAAAGGGGAAAAAATCTAAATCAAAATGAAGTGAAATAGAAGGAAAGAGCTGGAAAGTTACACGGCTCGTTCATTGTGTTTGCCGGCTTTCCAATAAGCGTAAGCCATGGTGAACTGATAAAGATCGGTGAGGAGAGGGGTGACCATCGGGTTCGTCGGAACGTCCACGACCCGACCCGCATTTTGAGTCGCCTTATTCGATTTCGCCTCCATTGTTGGTATATACGGTAAATCTTTCTTTCCTTTCTGGGCCTCTCTTACAGTTCAAAACATCAAAAAACCCGCCTGCTTATGTATTAGTGGAGGAAAGCAAGCGTGTGGTTCACGAATATAAAGCAGAAAGTAAGTTGATGAGATCGTTGAAATTGGAGCGTATTTTCGTTTTCTCTACCTTCTTTTCCTTTTTTCCCTTTTTGGAGAGATAAATAAAATTAAAGAATAAATAAAATAAAAAGACTCGTAATTGAATTTCATCCAAAACTGCAAAATGAGGAAAAGTTAGTTACAGTGATCAAATAAATAAAATAATAATATAAATAATCGAATCAAATTGAAATTAATAGTTTAAAAAAAATCTAATCGAACTGATTTTCCACCCAAAAGTTTCTGATGAAAAAATTATTTCACTTTCTAAGAAGGCTTAATTGTCGGTAAGAAAGGTTCTCAACTTATATTTTTTTTAGTATAATGTATAATGTTTTTTTAATCAAATTAAGTTTTAATATTTTATTTTGTTACTCAAATCAAATTTTTTTATCGCGGCCATTAAAATTTTTTTCATTATCCAATCAAAACATTAACCGTGACATATTTCTGTTAATTTTTATTTTTTAAAAAAATCATAAAAAAATTTAATTTTATTTAAAAACCCAAAAGTTGGTTTTTTTAAAAAAAACATAAACCCTAAATCCTTAAATCCATCCCCTCCGACCATTGATTCAACTACCACCGATCACCATTTGTCTTTATTGGACCCCCATACTTGAAAATTTTATCAACTCGTCGTTAAAAATTTGATGAATGAATCGTCGATTGCATCGTCGACGAACACCCAACAATGACAAAAAAAGAAGTCAATTGGGTTCCGACCGATGGATAGGGTGGAAGATGTCGAACGGTAAGGTACATGACGCTTGGCAGTGAATGGTGAACCACCGACGTGTGAGGTATGCCGGACGGTGAGGGAGATATGATTTGAGGGTTTGATTGACATAAATTAGAACTTTGAGATTTTTAAAGAAGTTCACATTTTTGAAGTAATTTAGAAATTAAAAAAACAGGCTACATGTCATGTTCTGATTGGATGACAATTTTTTTAATATTTGTCGACGAAAAAACCTAATATGAGTAACGAAATGAAACGTTAGGACCCAGTTTGACCCGAAAAAGAACGTTAGGCACCAAACTGTAAAAAAAGGTATATGTTGAGCACTTTATGACATTTAAGCATTTTAAGAACCTTATAATTAAATTTGAGATAAATTATTTTATTATTATTCATTTTTCTTCTCATTTTTATTTTGATTACTGAAATTTATTTTATTAATTTACAGACAATTTTTGATTTACTCTTATTTTGGTCGATTTTCTGTTAGTTAATTTATTAGCGTTATTATGTCATGTAAATTAAACCTAAATATCATTGTTTTAAGGATTAATATCCTATACATTGGCGGTGGAAACTGAAAGTTTCCACAAGCGCCTTAGGTTTAGGGTATATGGAGTTAGTTTAGAGTTTAGGGTTTAGGAGTTTAGGTGTAGGGGTTAGAATTTATGGATAGTTGTTTCAATTTAAGGTTTAGGGTTATAATTTAGGGTTTATAGGTCAGGGTTTAGTTTTTAGGGTAATATGGTGAGGATTTAGGTTTTAACCTACAAACCCTAAATTATAACCCTAAACCTTAAATTGAAACAAATATCCCTGAATTTTAACCCCTATACCTAAACCCTATACCTTAAACTAACTCTCTATGCCCTAAAATGAAGGTGCTTGTGGAAATTAAAAGTTTCCACCGCATGTGTATAGAATATTTATCCTTGTTTTAAATCCCTATTTAAAATTAACTTTAAACCAAAACGACATCGTTGTAGATCTTACAAACCCTCTTTTCTTTTCATCATTTTCCCTTGATGAATACTTATTACTACTTTTTTTGTTGGGAGAGTATTTCCCTTGGTTATCTATAATAGAGAGAAAATACGATTATCATTGAATGAATTTCTTCAAAATAGAGATTACCTTAATATAACATGTAACTCATGTAATTAACAGTCGTATTATTTTAATGAATTATATAATTTCATATTAAATTATGTAAGAATTTAAAATAAACTGAAGGCACCATATAGACAGTTTTATTAAATGAAGCTATCATGAGTTCATAATCATACCTGAAGTTTCTCCCCACTTCATATGTTTCAATTTCTCCCTTAAGTTTTACTAAATAATAAAAACGTTCAATTACTCATATAGATTAGAGATTAAAAATAAATAAATAGAAAACAAATGCCTACAATAGGAATATGCCCCATTGGAAATACCAACCAAGCATGGTACTTGGTAAAGTCTTCTGGATTTGGACACGACATATAATGACATGAATCATATATATGTTGTTTTCTCTTCCTTGTCCCAAACCAACATTTGTTTGGATTCAATTGTTTAAGTTCTTCATAAAAAAATTAATTTAATCAAAAAATTAATCATAGGGAGTCATTATTCTTTAAACTAAGGGTGAGCGCTTGATCGAGTCGAGTTAAAAAAATTTAAGTTATTCGAGTTAACGCGTCATATTTTACAACTCAAACTTTATTTTAAATTTTTTCGATTCGAGTTGAGTTTTTGAGTTCTTATATAAATTTAATTGTAATTATTTATCATGTTATAGTACAATTTGATTCCAATTAAAACGACTTTCTCTAATCATATATATATATATATATATATATATATGTGGCATGTATTTCTTCATATTTTTATACAAGTATATATATAACAAGAAAAATTGAGGGACTCGACTCGAACTTAAAAATAAATTCACTAATTACTAAAAATTTCGAGTTATTCGAATTTTTATTTTACAACTCAAGCTTTATTTAAATTTTTTTCGAGTTGAATTAAGTTTATAAAATTTCGAATCGAGTCAAAAAATTTGAATTTTTTGAATCGAGTTTTACTTACTCTTAATATATATTTTTGTGATGTTTTCGTTTAATATTATATATATATATACATATATTATAATATGATTAATCAATGTCGCTTTGCATCTGTTCATGTTGCATAATTTTCTTCGTCAAACGAAAGGTTGGTGGGCGGCTAGTCCAAACAAAGCTGATTCATAATAAAATCGTGTCGCAATTAAATGAATATTGCTATCACGTCATTTATGGTTTGATTCGATAAAAAATTTTCATCTCATTTTTTAAAGTAAATCTTTACTTTTTTTTACATGTAATTGAGGAGTGGGTAATTACTTGAAAGTTACACTGAAATGTGAATGTTATTAGATGAACTATAGATAACATGGTGAACATAATCTATCTAATAATTTCTCGCCACAATGAGATTGGAGCGTCCAACTTGGCGGCTACTGGTCGACAAGTTTCCAACAAGACACAATACGAAGAAAGCTTATCCGGTCAGTCAACTTTTCATTATCTTCAATTCTCAATCTAATACAGTAATACTTGATACAAGTGACGTCAAATTAAAACAATTAATCTAACATCAGAAGAGTAAATGGCAACACAAAAACCTGACAGTAATTCTTGCTTTGCTGTTGTAATAATCTAAGCTTTTGGGTCCTGCAACGGTAAGGATTTTGTCCACATTGTTTTTATGCATTGTTGTTCATATGACTTACCTGAGCTGACGAAAAGAGCTGAAATGGCCCAAAATGGGATTGGATTGATTCCAATCCCAATGATGTATTTGAAGGAACTATGTTCGATAGGTTTGAGGAGCTGCTTGGGTTTGGCATATCGAAAACCATCTGCGGCGAGGTTTCTTGATTTGCCGGCACCAGGCCCAACACATTCATGGGCTGAGAACAGTTTTCGTCACCGATATCGAGTCCAGTTTGGGAAAACTGGACTGGTTGCAAAACTCCAGGCAGGTACATTGGATGCAGGCTTAATCCATTTCTCAATGAGAGCATCTGATACAGAAATACATGGCAAAAAATGGATAAGATTAAGGTCACCAAACAAACATCCTGCAGCAGCGGATCGAAATGAAGTCCACAATGTTTATGATTGAAACTATTGTAAATTAAAACCATTCGAATGTTTCTAGGATTCGGATGTAAGTGTTAAACAAAAAACAAACCAGACTGGCAAAGAAATCAAAAGGATCATATTTTTCAGAACATGTAGTGCTTTTCAAATGTCACGAACCACTCGGGGAAGAAGAATGTTGTGTCCCTTAGATGGCCCAGCATAATGCCGTTGCATAAGCTATAAATACACATATAGGCCTTTGCGGTTCGATACAAGACAGTAATAGCTTATGAACTTGGTAGTGAGCTTTGGAATGCTTTTCGAAGTCCTCATTACTTTAGATAGTGGATACACCCAGAAAAAAGAAAAAGAAATGTGAAGTCGTTGACATACCCGAACTTGAAGCTGAAGGTGCTTCAAGTACTCGATAACTTCATCAAGCATGGAAGCCTTATCTGTCTGTCAATCCCTCATTATATTACCCAAATTAGTAATGCCACAAGGTAGAACACAAAGTAAGCAATATGACAAAGTATACAAACATTATTAAATGAATGTCTCAAAATTCATATAAATACATAATAGTAACATGAAATGGATACCTTGTTAGAATTTGGAACCAGTTTTTGCAATGCTTTCATTTTCTCATTAATCCTACTCCTCCTCCTCTGCATCGTGCAAGAAAATCAGAACAAATCAACACTGATGTCCCATTATTTACTATAGATTTAATACCAAAAAAAAAAACAATGGACAAAACTGCAAACCTTTTCAGACAAATTATGAACCTCGGCAGCTCTGTTTCTTTTTGAGGAACTACGAGATGGTGCTGCTGGCTTTGATGGTGTCTCATCAGCTAATGCTTCAAAACCCTCCTGCTTATGAAAAAAATTCAAACTACCCAGAACAGATTTTGAATATTTGAATGGCCATTATTGTTTAATTCATGTAATCAAATTTTAATTACTGCATGTAACTATACTTGTGAAGATCTTAACTTGCTAAACCAAAATGACCCAAATTCCCATCCCTTTCCTTCAACATTTTCTCAGCAAAAGGAATCGGTGAAACCGGAAAACCAGATACTCACCTCACTTTCGCATTCATAATCATCAGTAGTACCATTATCGGCACCAGCAGCTCCGACGATAGAATCAAAGCTCAAGATCATCCCTTCCATCATAGCTCCACTACCAGGCGGTGCCTCTGACCGTGTGATTGGGAACCGCCGTGGATTCTCGGTTGGGCCACCAAAGTTGGCCATCCCAGAAGACGAAGAATAATGAACTAGAAGTTGATGAAGAAGATTGGATATATCATCTCATCTGAAGGAGATGATAAAAAAAAGTCCTCAGGATTATAATTAAATTGTTATCTAAAAACAAGTTATTAAAGTTATAATTACAATTATTAATGTTCTTATTATAGCGAAACATGTTAAGGTTAATGACTTAATGCTATCTCGCATTTTTAGCTTCTTCTTTTTTTCAGTTTAAAATATTAATTCTTTTCATGTGTTTCGTCTTTGTTTCCAGAAACGAAGTTGCATTAATGGGGAATGGGCAGTTTTCTTTTTAATGAAAAAGAGAAGGAAAAGGAAAAAAATGGTGAAATATATAATAAAGTGACTGTCGGTGGGATTACTGTGATTTTACTACAGTGACCGATGAACTCGTCCATTAAATTAAAATCATAATCAAGTTAAATTTAAAATTTGATTGAATGTTACTGTAAGAATGATTAAACTAGTGATGGGCATTTCACTCGGCCCGACGGCTTCCGACCTGACTCGATCTGATTGAGTCAGATATTTTTGTAAAAAAAATTAGATTCAGATAAGGTCGGATTTTTGTTGAGAGTGAGTTCGAATTTAGGGTGAAAAATATTTGACTTGACCCGACCCGAGACTAATAGTGTAATTTTCCTCTTTATATAATTTTTTTATAATTAGGTCTTTAAAATTAATTTTTTATTTATAATTCAGACCTTTAAATTTATTATTTTTTATAATTAAGTCTTTTAAAATTATTTTTTACATTTAAGTCCTTAAAATTAATTTTTTTATAGGTTGGTTGGATCGGGGTCGGGTTTAGGGTATTTATTTTCGGGTTAGATCGGGTTTTTAAAGAATGATGTTGGGTCGGGTTTATTTTTAGGGTTATTATTTTCGGGTCGAGTTTGGGTGGGCCAAAAACCCGACTCGTGCCCATCCCTAGATTAAACCTTCGTTATAATTCATTTATTAATATAATTAATGTTTTAAAATATGTTTGGCAATTAGCGGACAACTGATAGCGGATTATATTAGCTTATAGAGGATAGCTGATAGCATTAGCTGATTTGACTAGCGGATTACATTAGCTGATTGTATAAAAGTGCTTGGTAAAATTAAATGATAGCTGATTGATTATTTGAACAAACAAAATGACATATAAGGACATGATTATATTTGATACTTATTTGAATAATTTATTAGTTACTAACATTTTGTATCTATTAATATTAATTAGATTATGAAAATTAATTTTTTTTAAATATCATTATTGACTATATATGAGGACGTGCATAATAATTTTTTATTTGTGAAATTATCTTTTTAATAATTATTAAATTTAGATATATATATTAATTTCTTATCTATGAAATTATATTTTGAATATGATTTTATTAATTATTAAATTTATATGTATTTATTAGTTTCTCATTTATAAAATTATTTTTAAAATTTTATTAGTTAATCAACTTTATGTTATTTAGAGAAATTTTTTATAATTATCAGGACAAAATAGCCTTTACAAGTATTTTATCCATACCTCTAACTCAAAAAGCTCCTAAAAGGAGTTTTTTCAAAATGAGAGATTTCACCTCAATCCACTATTACAATCTATCTACCAAACATCCAAATTAGTAGATTTGACTGGTACAACCTTTAATTTTAGCTCAAAAAATTGTTTACTAAACATGTCTTCGTTTTAATGGGGAAAACAAAATGTAGAACTAAGTGTTTTGATATAATATTTGAAAAATGTTTTGGACTAAATTGAAAAGAATTTAAAATATGTTTTTAGTCAAAAACAACTTGAAAACATGTTTAAGGGTTTTTACAAGGCTTTGGAACGTTTTAAAGTACATTTAAAGTAGTCAAAACCAAGAACTTCAGGTGTCCGTACCGATACGGTCTTGGACCGTACCGATACGCCTTAGGGTTTCAACTACATGATTTTCCAGTAGCCAAAACCCGTACCGATACGCTTAGCTGTATCGATACGGTGTGTTTTGAAATAGCCCAACGGCTAGTCGCGTACCGATACGGGTGTGTCGCGTACCGATACGCCTAACTACCCCAACGGTCATTTTCCCAACGGTCTTTTAATTTGCAGGACCGTACCGATACACTAGGTAAGCGTATCGATACACATCAGCTGAAGAAGCCCAACGGCTAATTCCTTATCGGGACCGTATTGATACGGTTTGAAGGGTATCGATACGCCAAGCTGCAGAACTGTATTTATGGAGGGAAATAAAGACCCCAACGGCTCCAGTTCAATCCCAACGGCTAGTAACGGCTACAAACTCATCAAGGAGTATAAAAGGGACCTCCAAGCATCTTGTAATGGTTAATGCTTCAATTGTTACAACATTATGATGTCAAAATATGTCTAGAGCTTAAATTGTAAATTCCTTGCTTAGAAAACACTTGTGAGCTTACATTGTTATATTTGCTCAAGTATTTAGGCTTTGGGTGAGTGCTTAGAATTGCAAACAAACATCTTTTAGAGGGATTTCTAGTTTGCTAAGTCTTTCTCTTGTAAGAGAGTGTTTGATCAAGCTTTGAGTAGAAAGCTTGATCGTTGTAACGGTTTCCTCCTAAGCCGAGAAAAGGGGACGAAATTTTTAGTGAATTTGTTTGGAAATCCTTAGTGGGAAGCTAAGGTAGTGGATGTAGACCTTGGTTAGAAGGTTGAACCACTATAAATCATTGTGTAAATTGTCTATTTTTTCCTTCCCACATTTACACCCAAATTATCCAACTTCTCCACACTTGGCGAGCAAGAACGGTTGAACAAATCGAGCCCCTCTCAACTCAACACAAAACTTTGAGCAATCAAATATGAATGATGGAATTTCAAAGTTAGATGGCTTATTATATAAATTGGTATTCAAATTTGATAATTTTTATTCCATTAATACATGAATATTTTATTACAATTAGTACATAAAATTTGCAATTTTGCTCAATTTGATATATGTGTTGATTTGGCATCTTAACTCTCAATTAATAATATCAAAATGATCACATTATTAAGTGATGCATGCTGCAACTTAACTGGTTTTGAAATGTTACACCAATATCAAGTATCAATTTGAGAATATTTTTAAGTTTAAGTATTAATATAAAAAAATTAAGTTCAAGAATCGGTTCGAGACAAATAATGTTTAAATGACAATTTAAGGGGAAAAATATAAAGTTCACGTATCAATTTGGACAAATAACAATGATGTGCATCACAATCACGAACGAGACATATGAGGAATTAGTGAGGATCGTGTCCTCACAACATTCCAAATTAAATTTAAGCCATTTACCTTGAACAACTTCTCTTACTAAATTATTTTGAATTATTTTCATTGTATTAATACGAGGGTAAAATACCTAAATTATCTAGCAACTTTACTTTCAAACCTATTTGGGTCATTGAACTTTCAAAATGATCAATTTACTCACTAAATTTTACTTTTAATCTATTTTGACCACTTTAAATTATTTTATTAATATTTTAATATGACTTGACAAATTTTATTATTATTAAATATAAAAATTAATTTAAAATAAAAAAATTATATTTTATTATTATTAAATAAAAAATTAAAATAAAACCCCCAAATTCCCTTAACACTCAAAACTTCAAACCACTCTTATCCTCACTGGCCACTTACTACTTCGTCGGCATTACCCTCACCAGCCACCCACCCCTTCGCTAGCGTTACACTCACTGACCACCCACTGAACTTCCCCTTTGCATGCTCCTTCTCAAAGACTGGTATCTTTTTTCTATTTTAATTATCTAGGTTTTTTACCAATTATTTAGGGGTTTAATTTGATTTTTCATTTTTAACGGTGTTATAGTGACAAAGAGATTAAAGGAGGAAAAAAATTCAATGTAAGAAAATGAATGATGGATCAGAGTTTTCATTGAAGGAAAATAGAAAGGAAAGTGATATGAAGAACTGGATGAGTTTCGTTTAACCATGGAACTATGATTTTAACAACATTGATCCAGACAAGAAACCAAACCTAGTTTCTGAACTCAAACAGATAATTCTCAAACTAATTTTTTTTCTTTAATCTTATTTGATGAGAAAAAAGTTAATATTTTCTGGTTTGAAATTTTAGTAAAGAAATGAAGAACAGTGAGAAGATATGTCAAAAAACCCAACTGAACTTTGTAATAAGAAAAGCAAGGGAGGGGATTTTGTGCCATTTAAGAAATATGTTGATAAGAAAATTTCAGGGCTTTCCCTTGTGACCCCAAGCTCTGAATTAGCTTCTTGTATCTCGAAGAATAATGGCGGCCGTCGAATTGGTTTAAGCCCTTCTTTATATACACAACAAAATCAAATCAAATTTCAGATGAAAGTCACATAACAGACCGGAGGAACAACAACATCAGCTGCAGAATTTTACGAAATAAAGGCGGTGCTAGTCGCCTGAGCTTCATGTTGAGTGGATCAATGGATTGATCAAAGCCAAGAGGGGGGTGAATTGGGTTTTTACAATTTTGGAGAATAAGTGGAATGAATTAAATTGAAGAACAAGGCAATTTAGAGTGGTTCAAGTTCCAAACGAACTCTACATCCACTACCTTAGCCCCCACTAAGGATTTCTCAATAATTCCACTAATTGCTCTTCCCCTTTTCTAGGCTTAGGAGGTAATCTTTACAATACCAGTCAATTTTCTACCTAAAATTGACCAAACCCTCACAAAGATACAAAGAAGAATTTGAAGGCAATAGAAATATCTCACAATACAAATTTGCCCCTTTTGATACAAGCACTCAACCCAAATTGAAAGACAAGATGTGAATTAAACTCAAATACAATTTGGGATTTTACAAGAATGAGACTTTTGAGCACTAGAGCTTGGATTTTCGTATAGATGTTTCTCTTGGATGCAATAGTTGTTGCTGGTCTTCAATAGGCTTGATTTTATACCTTCTCCATTAATTATAGCCGTTTGGGTGGTTAGGGAATTGATTATAGCCGTTAGAACTCTCTCTTTCAACCATAAATGCACTTTTGCAGCCTACCGTATCGGTACGCGGGGAGCCGTACCGATACCTGTCTCAAAACAGAAAGAGTCGTTGCACAAATATAAGAGGGGCGTATTGATACGCGTGTAGGCATATCGGTACGGGTTAGGGAAGCATTTTGATACGGGCAAGACCGTATCGATGCAATTTTTTTCACAAAGCTCACTAGAGAAATCTGTATCGATACGGGTAAGAGCGTATCGGTACGGGTTAACCAACTCTTTAAAAAAATTTTACCTACCAACTGACGCCCAACGGTAAAAAAATTTAAGGCTTCTGAATTTAAAATTCCTTTTAAACCGTATCGACACGGGTGAGACCGTATCGGTACGCCATTCAAACTCCATCTGATTTTATAGGGAGAGCGTACCGCTACAGATGCAATCTGTTTCGGTACCTTGTTTCGATACGGTAAGGGGCGTATCGAAACGATTTTCTCCAGTAGCCGATTTTCAGTAGTTTGGCCTTGGAACACTTAGAAAATATTTTGGAGTTTGAGTTTTTCAAACTAGAGTAAAGCCTTGTTGATTTGAAACCTTTTGAGGGACTTAAAAATTTATTTCAAGTTTTTCAATTTAGTCCTTAAAACACTTTGTTATATCAAAATCAAACATAGGTTTTACAATCTCCCCTTTTTGATATAACAAAACCAAAGCTTGAAATTTTTAAGTCTTTTTGAATTTTTTTTTGGAAAACAACTCCCCTTAATATAGGCTAGGTAAATTTTAAGTGAGCTTGTTCTCTCTCCCCCTTTTTGTTAGATCAAAAATAAGAGTCATAGGCTAAAGGTATAATCAATAACCAAGCAACATATAATAGATAAACATTAAGTTCATAAATAAAGAAACATCAAAATAAAATCCAAACAATAATCAAAACATAGGTTTTAAAAGGTAAACTTAATCCTAAGAACATAATTCAAAGTGCATAAACTAGAAATCCTAAATGACATGAATAGAATGCAAAGACAATATACTACTCTTCTCCATCGCCATCTTCATCATCTTCATCGTCATCCTCATTGGCATCATCATCATTCCTCCTAGATTGACGCCACTCATCATGAAAGGCCGTGAGAGAGATGTTCATCGAATTATGCTCGGCCTCAATATATGAGATACGCTTCTCCACATTTGTCATACGATCTTCTAGGCTTGTCAAGCGTGTGTCTATGGCGGCAAACCCCAAATTCATCACTTGATCCATAGAAGCAATCCCCGTGCGTAGGCCCGTGAATTATTCATTGAGGAATGTCATGAGAGCATCCATGGATGGAGGAGGAGGAGCTTGAGGAGCTTTAGTAGCTTGAGGATTGGCAATCTCTTCGGGAATCGCATCACTCAAAAGCTCGGAGATGCGAAGCCAATGTCCATTGAAGTAATGAAACTTCCCTCTAGAAAGAGATCTCTCATCAATGGAATCGGTAAGGGGTGTAGGATAGTCGTGAGAGCAATCATTCTCCTTTTGAGTGAAGAAATAGCTCAAGGCGGTGCCATAGGTGAATGAAGTGACAAGAGTTGTATGACGATGTTGCACGAGAAAGACAATCTCCGTAAACATGATGCGAGCAAGGTTAGGTTGTTGTCTCTGGCGAAAGCATCGAATCCAAAAGTCATCAACTTGTCAGATGGTTGAGTATTTTCCTCCCGAAGGCCTGAACCACCAAGTAATCATCAGATGTAGGATGCGGTCTTGAGCATTTAGAACGGTTACGGAACCCCCCAAGACATGTCCAAGAGAATTCTCATCTTCGATACCCTCATCCTCAAACTTAAAAACAACACAAAGAGATGGAACATCTACGATAATCTTTTTGCCCATGAGATAGAAGTTAACGACAACAATATTACCTGAGGGATCGACAACACACTTGGCATTAGCATAAAATATCAAAACCAGATTGTGAAATAAAAATCCTGGAATTTGTATAAAATCCATGAACTTCCATTCTTGGAGCAAAGGTAAATAGACAAACTTGAAGCTCTCCGAATTAAGAAAAGGAACGGAAATTACCCTTTTCGGATGAATCTTATAGTTTTGAAAAGATCAGAAGTAGGTGAGTTCTCCGGGAGTTCTAAAGCACTGTTGATAAATAAGAGTTAAGTTAGGACGAGTGCCATCACCGGGATTGGATCCTTCACCAACTTCGCTTGTAGTACGCGATCTCTTTTTAGGTTCCATTGTCTAGAAAAATCGATTAAAACAATGTGTGTATGCGTTAATATTCACATTCAATCCCATGTAAATCAATAATCAAGGTTTAAAAGAAATTTTTGAAATACAAAACAAAAACAAGAAGGTTTGATAAATTTTGTTTTTTGAAAAACAAAACAAAACAAAACAAAAAGAATTTAAAAGCGAAAATCATAAAGAAAATAAAAGGAAAAAGAGTTTTATACCTTGATATTGAGATAGAGAGAAATGGATGAAGATTTAGCACCAAATTGATGGAGAGCCTTAAGTCTTGGCTTGATTTTTGAAGAACCCTTAAGAGATTTTAAGTTTTGTGGTGAAAATATGAGGGATTGAGAGACTTTTTATAGAGGAAAATCGGCTAGGGTTTTGAAATATTAGTTTTGGTAAAAGTGAAACTCTTTTAATGCCATTAAGTAGATGTCTGCGCGATCGAGTATCGATACACCAAAGGGTGTATCGATACGGGGGTAAAATGGTAATTCCCTAGAAATGTGTGTCAAGGGACCGTATCGAAACGGATGGCATCCGTATCGAAACGTTAACAACTCGTATCGAAACGAGTTTAACCGTATCGATACCCATAAGAGAGAAAATGCAGTCTGGTCAACTAATGAAGTACTCGTATCGATACGCATAAGGTCGTATCGATACCCTATGCCCAAAAATTCATTTTTGGCTTTTAGAACAACCAAAGGCTCGACTTTAACATCTCCTAAATGTATGCAATTGATGAATGAGCAAGTCTAAGCATATACTAGTAGAAGCATACTCCTCTAGCTATAAGCATGGTTTCTATCAAGATCAACAACACATAAACATGCATTTTCACAAATTCAAGCAATTTTAACCTCAAAAGAGTTCCGAAGGGTCAAGATAAACTAGTTAGACCTAGCTCTCTTCTAAGGAACCAAAAACACTCTTTGTCTAGAGGTTTGGTAAAAATGTCCGCTAGTTGGTTCAAGGTTTCAACATACTTTATAACAACGTCTTGCTTAAGGACATGATCTCTAATGAAATGATGCCTTATTTCTATATGTTTGGTTCTAGAGTGTTGGATGGGATTTTTGGTGAGACAAATTGCACTAGTGTTATCACACTTAAGGGGTATGGTTTCTACTTTAACTCCATAATCTAAGAGTTGTTGCTTCATCTAAAGGACTTGAGCACAACAACTCCCTAAGGATATGTAATCGGCTTCGGTGGTAGATAAAGCTACACTATTTTGTTTCTTAGAGAACCAAGATATGAGCATACTACCTAAGAATTGGCAAGTGCAGGAAGTACTTTTCCTATCAATTTTACAACCCTATAATCCGCATCTGAATAAGCATGAAGGTTAAAGGTTGAGTATCTAGGATACCAAAGACCTAAACAAGGAGTACCTCTAAGGTACCTAAAAATCCTTTTAACGGCTATAAGGTGAGACTCTTTAGGACTAGCTTGAAACCTAGCACACAAGCAAACACTAAACAATATATTCGGTCTACTTGTGGTAAGGTAATGCAAAGATCCAATCATAGAGCGATAAAGCTTAGAGTCAACACACTTACCTCCTTCATCTTTGTCAAGCTTTGTGGATGAGCTCATTGGTGTAGCTTGAGGCTTTGCTTGCTCCAAGCCAAACTTCTTGAGCATATCTTTCACGTACTTTGCTTGATTTATGAAGGTATCATCCTTTCTTTGTTTGATTTGGAGTCCCAAAAAGTATGAGAGCTCCCCCATCATGCTCATCTCGAACTCACCTTGCATTAACTTAACAAACTTTTTGCAATGACACTCATTAGTAGATCCAAAAATAATATCATCAACATATATTTGCACTACTAATATGTCATTTTTATATCTTTTTATGAAAAGTGTAGTATCCACCTTACCTTTTTCAATTAAAAAGTTTGAAAGTCTTTCATACCAAGCTCTAGGAGCTTGTTCTAAACCATAAAGGGCTTCGGTTAACTTAAAAACATGATTTGGAAATTTTGAATCCTCAAAACCCGGTGGTTGTTCTACATACACTTCTTCATTTATAAGACCATTTAAAAATGCACTTTTCACATCCATTTGAAAAAGCTTGAAGTTATGATAACATGCATATGCAAGCAATATCCTAATAGCTTCCATTCTAGCTACGGGTGCATAGGTTTCATCAAAATCTATTATCTTTTCTTGAGTGTAACCTTGAGAAACTAATCTAGCTTTGTTTCTCACAATGTTACCACTCTCATCTAGTTTATTCCTAAATACCCATTTAGTTCATATAGTAGATTGATCACTAGGCCTTTCAACTAATGTTCATACATTACTCCTCTCAAATTGGTTTAATTCTTCTTGCATAGCCATAATCCAAAAATCATCTTTTAAAGCTTCTTTGATGTTTTTAGGCTCTATGCATGAAATAAAAGCAACATGATTCATGAGTTTGAGAGAAGATCTAGTAGTTACCCCCTTGGATGGATCACCCAAGATTTCACCACTTTTGACATAGTTGTACTCCCTTGGGTAGCTCACTTCCTTTTCCTCAAGAGCCAAGTCCTTCAAGGCTTCAAGAGGTGGATCTTGTGTATCTTCTTCTTTAGTTGGAATCTCATCCTCCTTTGAAGTTTTTCCTCCATCAAAGGCATCAAGGATTCCTACATCATCATCATCATCACAAGATTCCTTCCTCGGAAGGAGGTTATCATCAAAAACATGTATAGATTCTTCTACTACTAAAGTTCTTTTATTAAATACACGATAGACTTTAGAGTTTAAGGAATACCCTAAGAAAATAGCTTCATCACTTTTAGCATCAAATTTACCTAAGTTGTCTTTTCCATTGTTTAAAACAAAAAACTTGCAACCAAATGGATGAAAATAGCTAATGTTAGGCTTCTTAGATTTTAAAATCTCATATGATGTTTTCTTTAAAAGTGGCCTAATCATTACTCGATTCACAATGTAGCAAGCGGTATTTGTGGCTTCCGCCAAAAAATGTTTAGGTAAATTGTTTTCACAAAGCATGGTTCTAGCCATTTCTTGTAAAGTCCTATTTTTCCTCTCAACTACCCCATTTTGTTGAGGATTTCGAGGTGCCGAAAAATTGTGGCTAATATCATTTTCATTTAAAAACTCTTCAAAACCTAGATTTTGAAACTCGGCTCCATGATCACGTCTAATGTGAGAAATCTTAAGCTCAAGATCATTTTGAGTTAATTTAGAAAACGTGATGAATTTTTCTAAAGCCTCATCTTTGGTACTTAAGAATATAACCTAAGTAAATCTAGAATAGTCAACAACAAGTACAAAAGCATACGATTTACCACCCAAGCTCATAGTTCTAATAGGCCCAAAAAGATCCATATGAATCAATTGTAAACATCTACTAGTAGAGATATCATTAATGGATTTAAAGGATGATCTATGTTGTTTACCCTTAGAGCATGCATCACATATTTTGTCATTTGAGAACTTAATCTTGGCAAACCTCTAACTACATTTAGGGAAACCAATTTTTCTAAAACACTAATGCTAGCATGTCCTAGTTTCCTATGCCATAACCATGCATCATTTTCATTTTGTGCAACAAAACATGCATGGGATGAATGAATGTCATCTAGATGCACCATATATATGTTACCTATGCGATGACCAATGAGCATTATTTTATTTGATTTAATGTCAACAATTTTACACCCATTTTTATCAAACAAGACATTAAACCCTTTACCATACAAATGACTAATGCTCAATAAATTGTGTTTTAGACTATTGACATACATAACATTTTCAATGAGTATAGTAGAGTGATTACCTATGAAGCCAATACCTTCAATGTGGCCTTTGGAGTTGTCACCAAATGTCACTACTCCTCAACTTTTTGGCTTTAAATCCATGAATCAACTCTTGTCTCCGGTCATGTGCCTCGAGCATCCATTATCAAGGTACCATGAGTTTTGGCTTTGTGCTTTGGCCTTGTAGAAATGCTCCCCTTACAAACAAAGAGTTAAGCTTTGATTTTTGGTACCCAAATCATTTTGGGTCCATGAGTGTTAGTTCCCAAATACTTGGTTCCCTTAGGAATCCAAGATGAAATGGCTACAATATTGTTAGAAACTACAAGTTCCTTAGGAACCCATACACTTCTAACTTTCTTGTTCTTATGATACTTATGGGAGTCTCTTTGTTTATGGTCAACAAAGTTTCTCTTCACATGTTGGAATTTTGAAGAAGATGCTTTTTCAAAACCGTTTTCCCCAACATTTTTTAGAGAAGCTTTGAGTTTACTCACCTCCTCTTGGTGGTAAACATGGTATTTTTCAAGAAGGTCATTTAAATCATTTGATTTCTTTTCAAACTCATTTGAGGAATTTTGTAAAACCAAGACCTTCTTTTCTAATTCCGAGTTGGTTTTAGAAATTGAGTCATTTTGGGTCCTTAAAACTGAAATCATTTTCTTATTTTTTAAAACTGACCTCTTGTATTTCTCAACCAACTCATCATATACCTCTTGCAACTTATCATAAGCATCTAGAAGTTCATCATATGTAAAATCAAAAGTAGATGAGTTAGAGGTTACCATAGAAGAATCCTCCTCAAGAGCCATGAGGCAAAGGTTGGCCACTTCATGTTCCTCATCCTCGGATGACTCTTCATCACTCCATGTAGCAAGCTTGGCTTTGAGCTTCTTCTTCTTCTCAAAGCCCTTCTTCTTGAGTTGAGGACAATCGGAACGTATGTGACCCGACTTCTTGCACTCAAAGCAAATGATGAAATCTCTTTCTTCTTCTTTACTTTTGTTCTTGAAGTCCATCTTTCTTTGAAATTTTCTCCCTCGGTTGGACTTCATGAACCGTGAGAATCGTTTGGCTATCATAGCCAATTCCTCAAAATCTTCCTCCTCACTAGAAGAGCTCTCCTCTTGTAGTGAGGCTTTGAGAGCAACTCCTAGCTTCTTCGTCTTCTCTACCTCATGCTTCTCTATCTTTCTCTCTTCCTTCTTCTTCTCTTCGTCTCTTCCTTGCTTCATGATCTCGTGTGTAAGAAGAGACCCAACAAGCTTCAAGGTTTTCAAATTCTTTGCTTCAATGATGGCCATCCTCTTACCATCCCAAGACTCCGGGAGAGAATATAGAAGCTTCTTCACTAGCTTATCTTTAGGAATTACTTCACCGAATCCTTTAAGACCATTGACGATGATCGAAAACTGATCAAACATCTTTGAGACGCTCTCATCGGGGTCCATCTTAAAATTCTCATAACTCAAGTTTAGCATCCCAATCTTCGTCTCTTTCACATCGCTAGTGCCTTCATAAGTCGTCTCAAAAGTTTCTCACACTTTCTTTGCACTTTCGATAGATGAAACCTTTGAGTAGATATCCGGACCAAGTGCACAAAATATGATATGTAGAGCTTTTTCATTGACTTGCATCTTTCGTCTATCTTCCTCGGTCATCTCCGACTTTACTTTCGGAACAAGTCTTCCCTCATCGGTTCTCTTAACCGAAATGTAGGGGCCTTCTTCAACTACATCCAAAATCATGTAATCCGTTGACTTGATGAAGAGACGCATCCGATTCTTCCAATATGGGTAGTTGTCCCCATTGAAGAAGGGTGGTTTAGTGGTTGATTGTGACTCATAGAGGTTAGAGGTTGAAGTAGATTCCATGACTTGTCTTTAGAATAAATCAGACTCTCCTAGGAACTCCTATTGTGGTTGTTAATTCTTCAAAGAGGTAGGCCCTGATACCAATTGTTGAGTGGATCAATGGATTGATCAAAGCCAAGAGGGGGTGAATTGGGTTTTTAAAATTTGGAGAATAAGTTGAATGAATTAAATTGAAGAACAATGCAATTTAGAGTGGTTCAAGTTCCAAATGAACTCTACATCCACTACCTTAGCTCCCACTAAGGATTTTCAACAATTCAACTAATTGCTCTTCCTCTTTTCTAGGCTTAGGAGGTAACCTTTACAATACCAGTCAATTTTCTACCCAAAATTGACCAAACCCTCACAAGGATTCAAAGAAGAATTTGAAGGCAATAGAAATATCTCACAATACAAATTTGCCCCTTTTAATACAAGCACTCAACCCAAATTGAAAGACAAGATAGGAATTAAACTCAAATACAATTTGGGATTTTACAAGAATGAGACTTTTGAGCACTAGAGCTTGGATTTTTGTATAGATGTTTCTCTTGGATGCAATAGTTGTTGCTGGTATTCAATAGGCTTGATTTTATACCTTTTCCATTAATTCTAGCTGTTTGGGTGGTTAGGGAATTGAATATAGCCGTTGGAACCCTCTCTTTCCACCATAAATGCACTTTTACAGCTTATCGTATCGGTACACAGGGAGCCGTATCGATACCTATCTCAAAACAGAAAGAGCCGTTGCACAAATATAAGAGGGCATATCGATACGCATGTAGGCGTATCAGTACGATTTAGGGAAGCGTTTCGATACGAGCAAGACCGTATCGATGCAATTTTTTCCACAAAGCTTACTGGAGAAATCCGTATCGATACGAGTAAGAGCGTATCGGTACGGGTAAGAGCGTACCGATACAGGTTAACCAACTCTTTAAAAATTTGTTACCTACCAACTGACGCCCAACGATCAAAAACATTTAAGGCTTCTGAATTTAAAATTCCTTTTAAACCGTATCGATACGGGTGAGACCGTATCGGTACACCATTCAAACTCCATCTGATTTTATAGAGAAAGCGTATCGATACAAATGCAATCTGTTTCGATACCCTGTTTCGATACGGTAAGGGGAGTACCGAAACGATTTTCTCCAATAGCCAAGTTTGTAAAAACGGCGTCGATACGATATGAAGCGTATCGATACACATATACGATTTCCAATAGTTTGGCCTTTGAACACTTAGAAAATATTTTGGAGTTTGAGTTTTTCAAACTAGAGTAAAGGCTTGTTGATTTGAAACCTTTTGAGGGACTTAAAAATTTATTTCAAGTTTTTCAATTTAGTCCTTAAAACACTTTGTTATATCAAAATCAAACATAGGTTTTACACTTCATAGACAGTTTGTTGAGGCACTTCAACAGCTTGGAGGCTTAAAGCTTGTTAGATCGATAGAAATTCATGCATGCTAGCAAGATAGTCAAGTAAGTGTTCCTTAGATTACCCGATTGTATCTTGTTAGAATTGATTTAAATTGATTGTTATGTAAGCTTAAAAATTTGGAAAATTAGGATTTGATCTTGTGCTTAATTCTAATTTGATGCTGGGTTAAAGTTAAACGAAAATAGAATGAAAATTGATCAACCGAATAGTGTAGTAATGTTTAGGTTCAACCTCGTAGTGTTGTTGAAATCTGTTAATTAGGGGATGATACGAATGAAATTGGAAAAATTTATGTAGGAAGAAGTTGTTGGAAATAAAACTTTCTAGTGGATTAGAAGTGTTGGATTGAAGAAATTGATAATAAATTGCTGAAAATTTACATGGAACAAAACTGGTCACGTTTGGGAACTCAATTGGTGATTAGGGACTGTTTTAGAATAAATATAGAATATCAGTACTGAAATGAAAAAAATGAAGGCTGGAAATGAAACCTAAAGAATAGGGAAAACAATGGTAAAAAGGGATTAAATAAAGTAGTAAGGGTCCTAAGTTGATAAGATCACTAAAGTGGGTTAAAACTCAAGATCGGCAGATTTGATCTCAGAAAATCACCTAACTTCGAACATTAAACTATATTGATATAGAAATGATAAAAATAAATGATATACATGGTTAGAAAGTTATTTGAATTAGCTTTCTAGGGATATAAATTAATTTAAAATCGGATGTGTATATTAAAAGTTATGGGCAGAATACTACAAGGTGTCCAAACTGCATGAAACAAGGCAGATTGGGGTATAATGTGAAAATGCTTGCTTGTAAGTGATATATGGATCAATTATAATGATGTCTTTGTGCTATTAATACATGAAATGATAGAACAAGAGATAGAAGAGGCTTGTGAGGGCATCAAGGCTGGGCAAACAAAGGAAAGAAACAATGGTATTATCATTCAACATTAGCTTGGAGTTCTTGTGAGTGTAGCTATCAATAGGGTTAGGACTTAGGTCCTAACCAAGCTTGATTATGATTATATTTTATGTAACCCCCTCGTCCCGGTCTGGCCGGATGACCGGTCCGAGTGGGCCACACGGGGAAAACCGAAGCGAAACCCGTTAAGGTTCCCTTTCGGTTAACAACCCTATTTTTTTCTTTTTATTTTAATCTTAACTAGAGGCGTATTAAATCCTAAGTGATCATGACAGCGGAAAACAATCAGAGGAAATCACATTCGAACCATGGCCATGCACAAACAGTCCATTTTAAGCTTACATGGCAGGCCGTATCGATACACCAATCAAGGGTATCGATACGCCTTGACTTGGTCAACTCAAACAGTCAACTCGAAGAAGACCGTATCGATACAGCCCTTGAGCGTATCGATACGCCCTCTTCAGTTAACGTCTCGTGGTCAACGAGATAAACCCGTACCGATACGCCCCAACACCGTATCGATACGCCAAAAACTCCCCAATTTCTCAGAATTCCAGTGATCAAAAACCGTATCGATACACCCCCGTGTATCGATACGCCCAGCCAAAACTGAGCTCTACAGGCAAGACCGTATCGATACAGCCCTTAGGCGTACCGATACGCCCTGCTCTGCAAAACCACCGATTTCAACTTATCGATCCCAATCACGACTCTAAATGCATTTCTAGACTCTCCTAAGCACATACAACCATTTAAGCAATCATACAAGAGCCATAGGTAACAATCAAGCATGAGACAAGTCATCCATACATGGCATTCATACAAAGACCATATTTTAGCATAAAAGGGCATTCATAAAGGCTCAAAAGGCCTTAAAAGGCACAAGTCATCATAAGAGGTTTGCTCTCACACACAAGGCAACCTAAACATCTAAAGCATGCCACCACACACCAACATTCATCATAGTATCTCATGCTTTACAACCCATAATCAAACCAAACATCCACATTTAAATGAGTCATACAAAGCTCATACAAAAACCCTTGCCACATTGCTAACTAATACAGAATTGATAACCGTACTTGAGCCACAAACTTGGAAAGCCCTTCTTGCCTTGCTCCGAGCTAATACCACGCTAATGATCTGCATTGTTGAACATTGAGAGCGTAAGCTATAAGCTTAGTGAGGGTGCTCTAAAACGAAAAACATTAACAATGCAGGGTTCAAGCATGTAAATCCTAATCTCACATACAACTTACAATGGCATATAATCAAGTAGACCTAGCTAGTCTTTCAAGTGGCATAATATGGCATCTTACATCATACTAAGCATCAAGCATCAATATCAACAATCATACATCACCATCATATATCACAATTATAGGAACACATTTAATTGGCCACTATCAATTACCCGGGTGTGCGGATTTAAACCTCAACAACACTTTACCTCGGTGGGATTACACCCATCACCGGACCTTGCATGTGCGGGATTCCACTCATCGCCACATGCCCTACAGATGGGATTCCACTCATCATCCCGTAGAAATATATAAAAAAGCTTCCGGTGGAATATTACATCACCGTACTCCTCCTTGATGACTTAACGCCATCAAGGCCACGTACGTTTTGACTCAATTTGTGTGCACACTAATCCTAATGATCGATCATTTACAACCGGTAATTTATTTAGTGACAATTTTCATAACCACATCACATATCATCAACCATAACTCATGCTCATCACGTATATACATATCATGATATACATGCACAACTTATCCACATTTCTCAAGAGCATAGATAGGCAATACACAAGTATTAAATGGAAATCAATAACTAAAATCAACAACTTGAATTATATGGAAATGGCCTACCAAGCACATTTCACTCACACACTACACACACTCGAACCAAACTTTAAAACAAGATTGAAACCACTCACCGCCCTTCCTTAGCAACCGGAACAATTCTACTACGAACCCGGATTCGGTCCCAATGCTCATTCAACGACTCCTCTTGCTTCTAGCCAACCAAAAACACAACCAACAACCAAAATCAATGCTAACATTCAATCAACACATAACCTTTGAGTTCAAATCAACTTCACCCAAATTTTCCAACCAATTAATCCCCAAATATCTCAAATTCGTACTCCTTCAAACCTTAGCTGAAATACCCATTTTCAATCACCCAAAAGACCCCCCAAAAGGTCCCAAATCACCCTCCTAACATACCTAAATCATCAGCCCTTAGTTTTCAACCTAAAACCCACCAAAAATGGAGTTTTTGACATCTCAAAAATGGTCCTAAGAACCCACTTCGGGTTTTCATCAAAGCTCAACCAAATTAAGATATAATGAGCATTTTAACATGAATAAACAAATACCCAACTTCATTTATCAAAACAAGATGAAAATCCCCATAAAAACCCAAACTTTAAATCAAACCCTAATTTTCAAAAGTTCATATTTTTGAAATCTAAAACTATGGGTAGATAGAGAATAGAGAGGAGAGTAAGAAAACATTATTACCTTTGAAAATGGCCTTGGAAGGAAGATTAGATTTAATGGAATAGTAACTTATGGGTTTAGGGAGAGGTTTTTGGTTTCTAACGTTGAAGAAGAGATAAAGGGGGGAGGAAGACAACTTTTCTTTAAAAGTGTTCTAGCTTTTAAAATCATTTGGGTCAAATTACAACATTGGTCCCTCCCCTTTTTATTTAAGCTCAATTAGATCTTTATTTAGGGTGATTCGATTTTATTTAATTTTATTGACCCGGACTACAAACCCGACTAACTCCTAACCCCAAAACACGGGCGTTACAACTCTCTCCCACTTAAGGAATTTCGTCCCCGAAATTACTTGACTGAAAGAGATACGGAAACTGCTTTTCCATATCCTCCTTCCTCTCCCAAGTGGCCTCGTCCGCACCTCTATGTTGCCACCGCACCTTCACTAACTCAATCGATCTACCCCTCAACACCTTACTGTCAGCGGCTAAGATCTCCACGGGCTCTTCCTCATAAGTCAAATCCGGATTCAATTCAATCTCTTCTACGGGCATAACATGTGATGGGTCGGACCTATACTTACGAAGCATCGAAACATGGAACACATCGTGTATCTTCTCTAGCTCGGATGGCAGACGCAACTGATAAGCAACCAGACCAACCCTCTTCACAATCTCATACGGTCCTATGTACCTCGGACTCAACTTTCCCTTTCGGCCAAATCTCATCACTTTCTTCCACGGAGACACTTTCAAGAATACCTTCTCACCCACTGAGAACTCAACTTCCTTCCTCTTCAAATCGGCATAGGACTTCTGCCTATCCGAAGCAGCTTTCAAACGATCACAAATCAATTTTACCTTGTCGGTTGTCCCCTTGAGCAAATCTGGTATAGGTAACAATTTCTGTCCCACTTCGGCCCAACAAACTGGAGTCCTACACTTTCGGCCATACAAGGCGTCATACGGAGCCATCTGAATGCTCGATTGAAAGCTATTATTGTACGCAAACTCTACTAGAGGCAAATGCTTCTCCCAAGTACCCTGAAAGTTAATGATGCAACAACGCAACATATCCTCTAAGATCTGAATAACTCTCTCTGGCTGACCATCTGACTGAGGATGATAAGACGTGCTGAAGTTCAAACGGGTACCCAAGGCTGAATGCAGACACTCCCAAAATCTAGAAGTAAACCGCGGATCTCTATCTGACACAATGGACTTCGGCACACCATGCAATCTAACAATCTCACCAATGTACAAATCGGCCAATCTATCAAGAGTGTAAGTAGTATTGACTGCCAAGAAGTGAGCACACTTCGTAAAACGGTCTACTATCACCCAAACTGAATTCTTCTTCGTAGGAGTCAAAGGCAAACCCGAAACGAAATCCATGGTGATGTTTTCCCATTTCCATTCCGGAATCCTCAACGGCTGTAACAAACCTGAGGGAACCTGATGTTCCACCTTCACTCTCTGACACACTAAGCACTTACTCACAAAGTCGGCTACATCTCTCTTCAAGCCAACCCAAAAGTACTCATTCTTCAAATCACGGTACATCTTCGTACTTCCAGGATGCATAGCAAACGGACTACTGTGGGCTTCAGTCAAGATCGTACGTCTCAAGTCACTGTCCTCTGGCACAACTATTCTATCTTTGAAACACAAAACCCCATCAGTACTGAAACTGTAGTCTGAAGATCTACCCTCGGCTATATCTTGCACGTGAGGTGCCAAAGATCTATCTAAGAGTTGTTTCTCTCGAATCAACTGACCTAGAGTAGGTCTAACCTGAAGCTCGGCTACTAAGCCACCATCTCCGGACAAACTCAATCTAGCAAACATGGCTCTCAAGTCCACGACTATCTTCCTACTCAATGCATCGGCCACTACATTGGCCTTACCCTGATGGTACTCAATAGTAAGATCATAGTCTTTTAGCAACTCTAACCACCTACACTGTCTGAGATTCAAATCTCGCTGGGTCATAATGTATTTCAAACTCTTGTGATCGGTGTACACGGTGCATCTCTCACCGTACAAATAGTGCCTCCAAATCTTCAGAGCAAACACAACTGCAGCTAACTCTATACCATGGGTCGGATAGTTGCATTCATGGGTCTTCAACTGTCTTGAGGCATAAGCCACTACTCTCTTGTCTTGCATCAGAACACATCCTAGCCCTACATAAGAAGCATCACTGTAGACTACATAGTCCTTCCCGGACTCTGGCTGAATCAAGATCGGTGCTTGGGTCAAAGCTTCTTTCAATTTCTCAAAGGCTCTCTATCTTGCATCCGTCCATTCAAACTGAACACTCTTCTGAAGTAACTGTGTCAATGGATCGGCTAACTTAGAGAAACCCTCTACAAATCTCCTATAGTATCCGGCTAAGCCTAGGAAGCTACGTACTTCTGTCACAGACTTCGGTTGCTTCCACTCAACAATGGCCTCAATCTTCTTCGGATCAACTCTAATCCCATCGGCTGACACTACATGTCCTAAGAAGACTACCTCTCGGATCCAGAATTCACACTTGCTGAGCTTCGCATACAACTGATGATCTAGCAAAGTCTTCAAAACTAGTCTCAAGTGTCGGTCATGGTCTTCTTCAGTTCGCGAGTACACCAAGATGTCATCAATAAACACAACTACAAACTGATCTAGATACTGATGAAAAGTCCTATTCATCATGTCCATAAAAGCAGCCGGCGCATTAGTCAACCCAAATGGCATGACTAAGAACTCATAATGACCATATCTAGTCCTAAAGGCCGTCTTCGGTACATCAACTTCTCTTACCTTTAGCTGGTAGTAACCCGATCTCAAGTCAATCTTCGAAAAGACCGATGCTCCTCTCAACTGATCAAACAAGTCATCAATTCTAGGCAACGAATATTTATTCTTCACTGTCAACTGATTTAACTGTCTGTAATCTATACACATTCTCATGCTTCCATCTTTCTTCTTCACAAACAAAACTGGTGCACCCCAAGGTGAAGAACTAGGCCTAATAAAACCTCTATCTGTCAATTCTTGCAACTGAGTCTTCAACTCTTTCAATTCTTTCGGTGCCATGCGATACGGAGCAATCGAAACTGGTGCCGAATCAGAATAAGTCTCAATGGAGAATTATACCTCTCTATCCGGTGGTAACCCTGGCAACTCTTCCGGAAACACACTAGGAAAGTCACATACTGTTCGGATGTCCTGAGGTCTAACCTCACTCATGTTAGGGTTCATCACATACGCTAAGTATGCTTCACACCCCAACTCAACTAACCTCTTAGCTTCTAAAATGGAAACCACATTGGACAAGAACTTCACGTTCTCACCCACAACTACAATCTCGTAATCATCTGAGAGCTTCAAAGAAATCCTCTTAGTTTCAAAGTCTATCCTAGCCCTATGCTCGGTAAGCCAGTCCATACCCAGAATCACATCAAACCCATAGAAAGGAAGCTCCATCATATCCACTGGGAACACATGCCCCTGAACCATCAACGAACATCTTCGGTACATCTTCCTAACCACTACCGTGTCCTCAAAGGAACTAGTAACACTAACTTCTACCTCTAACATTTCACAAGGCAAATTCAAAGACTGTGCATGCTCACTCAATATGTAGGAATGTGTAGACCCAGAGTCAATCAAAGAAAGCAAACCCAAAGACTGTATCGAGAAGTTACCTGCGATCACATCGGTGTCATGCTGATCCCCGCGCTGAGCGTAAATTCTGGCCTGTCCTCCGCCCTCCGGCTGAACTGCAACTACATGTGCTATATTTCTCTGGCCATCATTCCTCGGCTGGAAATTACCTCTACCGCGCCCGCGGCCTCTCTGAAAGTCATTGGCTCTAGCTGGAGCCTGAGCTGGTGCCTGTCCCACATGATGTGGACAATCACGCCTAATGTGGTCCCTAGCCCCGCAACTCCAACAAAAATGAAAATTTCCCCAACACTCACCGGTGTGGTTCCTCCCGCAAGTAGCACATGTGGGCAACTTCCCACCAGCTCTCTGGCCCTGATGGCCCCTACCGTGGTTACCGCCACCACGTCTATGATCATAATGATGTCTGTTGGCATCACCCCTATCAAAGTTACTGGACCTCTTACCCGAACTAGATCCAGCAGACCGCCTGGTCAAACTCAAACTGTGCTCCAAGTCCTTGGCCCTCGAGACCCTGACATCAAAATCAGTGTAGTCTGAGGCTAGAGTATACGTCTTGATTTCTTCACTCAGCCCATAACGGAAGCGGTTACAACGCTCCACCTCAGTAGGTACAAGCTCAGGTGCATACTGACTCAATCTGACAAATCGGATCTCATAATCGGTCACGGACATACTCCCCTGAAGCAATGCCATAAACTCCCTCTTCCTCTCATCGAGGTATCGCAGACCCAAATACTTCTTCCGGAATGCTGACTCAAAGAACTCCCAAGTAATTTCGGCCTCATCCATACCCGAAGTAACGGTGACCCACCAGGTGTAGGCATCACCCTGCAGCAAAGACTCAACACATCCTAACTTGCGCTCACCAGTACATCCCATCTGAGCAAGGATACGGACGGTCTTCTCAAACCATAACTCTGACCTCTCCGGAGTAGCACCTCTGAACTCTTCCGCCCCCAAACCACGAAGTCTCTCTAATGGCAACCCAGTGCCCTCACCCTGATGGTGTGCTGCTGCCTGACCTCCAGCTACTGCAGCCTGAAATGCCCCGGCAATCGCTTGAACCAACGGAGCTCCCGGCCGGCCCTTGGCCACCTTGGCCTCCTTGTGGTCCCTCTCCTTCGGCCCTGGCCTCACCTCCCGCTCCTGGTGGAGGAGGTGGTGGTGGTGGAGGTGGTGGAGGAGCTCCAACTCCAACCACAGGCTCTCCCACTTGAGCCTCAACCCTAACTACTGGCTCAACTCCTAGAGCCTCTGCCCATGGTTCCGGTCGAACCATCATAGGCCTCCCACGTGGTCTCATGATACAGCTAGCAAGGTATAAACTACAACAAGAAACAGATAAGGATTACGTTAGCCAAAGCAAGGGTCCAATAGCGCTCAAGTACTCCATTTCCAAAAATCTCTTTTAAATTAAGTAATAGTAGCAATGGGCACACACTCTACACCAGACACAACAACGCATGCTTCAAACATCATTCAAACAGTCAAATATCAAGAATTCATGGCAAGGCATGCTTCGAACAACACAATTATTCAACATAACAAGCTTACCTCACTTACCTGCCCGAGGTCTCGGTAACCTCAGGCTCTGATACCAACAAATGTAACCCCCTCGTCCTGGTCTGGCCGAATGACCGGTCCGAGTGGGCCACACGGGGAAAACCGAAGCGAAACCCGTTAAGGTTCCCCCTCGGTTAACAACCCTATTTTTTTTATTTTTATTTTAATCTTAACTAGAGGCGTATTAAATCCTAAGTGATCATGACAGCGGAAAACAATCAAAGGAAATCACATTCGAACCACGGCCATGCACAAACAGTCCATTTTAAGCTTACAGGGCAGGCCGTATCGATACACCAATCAAGGGTGTCGATACGCCTTGACTTGGTCAACTCAAACAGTCAACTCGAAGAAGATCGTATCGATACAGCCCTTGAGCGTATCGATACGCCCTCTTCAGTCAACGTCTCGTGGTCAACGAGATAAACCCGTACCGATACGCCCCAACACCGTATCGATACGCCAAAAACTCCCCAATTTCTCAGAATTCCAGTGATCAAAAACCGTATCGATACACCCCCGTGTATCGATACGCCCAGCCAAAACTGAGCTCTACAGGCAAGACCGTATCGATACGGCCCTTAGGCGTACTGATACGCCCTACTCTGCAAAACCACCGATTTCAACTTATCGATCCCAATCACGACTCTAAATGTATTTCTAGACTCTCCTAAGCACATACAACCATTTAAGCAATCATACAAGAGCCATAGGTAACAATCAAGCATGAGACAAGTCATCCATACATGGCATTCATACAAAGACCATATTTTAGCATAAAATGGCATTCATAAAGGCTCAAAAGGCCTTAAAAGGCACAAGTCATCATAAGAGGTTTGCTCTCACACACAAGGCAACCTAAACATCTAAAGCATGCCACCACACACCAACATTCATCATAGTATCTCATGCTTTACAACCCATAATCAAACCAAACATTCACATTTAAATGAGTCATACAAAGCTCATACAAAAACCCTTGCCACATTGCTAACTAATACAGAATTGATAACCGTACTTGAGCCACAAACTTGGAAAGCCCTTCTTGCCTTGCTCCGAGCTAACACCACGCTAATGATCTGCATTGTTGAACATTGAGAGCGTAAGCTATAAGCTTAGTGAGGGTGCTCTAAAACGAAAAACATTAACAATGCAGGGTTCAAGCATGTAAATCCTAATCTCACATACAACCTACAATGGCATATAATCAAGTAGACCTAGCTAGTCTTTCAAGTGGCATAATATGGCATCTTACATCATACTAAGCATCAAGCATCAATATCAACAATCATACATCACCATCATATATCACAATTATAGGAACACGTTTAATTGGCCACTATCAATTACCCGGGTGTGCGGATTTAAACCTCAACAACACTTTACCTCGGTGGGATTACACCCATCACCGGACCTTGCATGTGCGGGATTCCACTCATCGCCACATGCCCTACGGATGGGATTCCACTCATCATCCCGTAGAAATATATAAAAAAGCTTCCGGTGGAATATTACATCACCGTACTCCTCCTTGATGACTTAACGCCATCAAGGCCACGTACGTTTTGACTCAATTTGTGTGCACACTAATCCTAATGATCGATCATTTACAACTGGTAATTTATTTAGTGCCAATTTTCATAACCACATCACATATCATCAACCATAACTCATGCTCATCACGTATATACATATCATGATATACATGCACAACTTATCCACATTTCTCAAGAGCATAGATAGGCAATACACAAGTATTAAATGGAAATCAATAACTAAAATCAACAACTTGAATTAAATGGAAATGGCCTACCAAGCACATTTCACTCACACACTACACACACTCGAACCAAACTTTAAAACAAGATTGAAACCACTCACCGCCCTTCCTTAGCAACCGAAACAATTCCCCTACGAACCCGGATTCGGTCCCAATGCTCCTTCAACGAATCCTCTTGCTTCTATCCAACCAAAATAACCAACAACCAAAATCAATGCTAACATTCAATCAACACATAACCTTTGAGTTCAAATCAACTTCACCCAAATTTTCCAACCAATTAATCCCCAAATATCTCAAATTCGTACTCCTTCAAACCTTAGCTGAAATACCCATTTTCAATCACCTAAAAGACCCCCAAAAGGTCCCAAATCACCCTCATAACATACCTAAACCATCAGCCCTTTATTTTCAACCTAAACCCACCAAAAATGGAATTTTTGACATCTCAAAAATGGCCCTAAGAACCCACTTCGGGTTTTCATCAAAGCTCAACCAAATTAACATATAATGAGCATTTTAACATGAATAAACAAATACCCAACTTCATTTATCAAAACAAGATGAAAATCTCCATAAAAACCCAAACTTTAAATCAAACCCTAATTTTTAAAAGTTCATATTTTTGAAATCTAAAACCATGGGTAGATAGAGAATAGAGAGGAGAGTAAGAAAACATTATTACCTTTGAGAATGGCCTTGGAAGGAAGATTAGATTTAATGGAATAGTAACTTATGGGTTTAGGGAGAGGTTTTTGGTTTATAACGTTGAAGAAGAGATAAAAGGGGGAGGAAGACAACTTTTCTTTAAAAGTGGTCTAACTTTTAAAATCATTTGGGTCAAATTACAACATTGGTCCCTCCCCTTTTTATTTAAGCTCAATTAGATCTTTATTTAGGGTGATTCAATTTTATTTAATTTTATTGACCCGGACTACAAACCCGACTAACTCCTAACCCTAAAACACGGGCGTTACATTTTATTTAGATGTTGCTATGAAAATGGACTTAAAATATATTTGGTAATTAACTAAGGGAAGAATGTTATACACTAAGCTTGATAAATATAATATGTATTAGACCTTGTATGATTACATGATGCTATGACATGTTTAATGCCTTAAATGTCGTGACATGTTTAATGCCTTAAATGTCGTGACATGTTTAATGCCCTGAATGCCATGACATGTTTAATGTCTTGAATGCCTAGATTGACTACTTTATAAATAATGCTTAAAGAGTGATATATTGTGATAATGAACTAAGGTTCACTAGCCTAAAGGGCTCCATGATCTTGTTAAATGTTTGAATGACATCTTGGATAAGCTTGAAATGTACCTTGAACATGCCTTGATTCTTGTCTTGTTTGATCACATGTATCTTGATAAATGGACACTAAACTAAATGATGCCTTAGTAGCTAGTGAGTCATAGGTAGGATGGCATTCCATAGAGTCTTGAGCTCTTTTATGTTGGGTGGTCTACGGACTGGGCTAAGGCCCTTAATTGGCGACAGTAGAATGGATGAGTGTTATGATCTTTGGCGACAGTAGGAGGGTTATGACCAACACTACGGTGCATCTTGTTTTGGTGACAGTTTGGTTGGTGACTCGATTACCTAGACTTGACTACATACCAATGCCTAAACTTAAATTGATTATCTAATTTTGCTATAGCAAAGTCTGGATATCCATGAATATAAAATGAAACTTGACTTGAGCCTAAACTTGAATTTGATTGTATAATCTTGTTATTGTAAATTTGCTACCGTATGTAAATGAAATGAATCTTGAATTAATTGCTTAAACTTGCATATTCCATGACATTTGATATGTGACATGTATTCATGATTTCATTGATAGCATGTAATGTTGGCTTGAAAGTTGATTTATGATACACATATACTAGATCTTGAAATGTCGTGCCTATGTGTGGAATAAGTTACATGAAATGTTACATTGCTTTATATGGCCTAGATCATTTAAGTATCTTATACATGTTTAGGCTTGATTTACTTGAACCTAGCTAGGCCTTCCTTGATTAAAACACAATTGTTAAATGAATAAACTTGCCTAGCTTAGGTTGCTACCTCACTAAGTACTTAACCGTACTTATCACTCTCGTTTTTATTCTTCCCAAAATACAGGTTAATAGTTTGCAAGTTACGCTGAGTTGGAGGCAGGGTAAGACAAGCTAAAGCATCAAGTTTGATTATGAATTTTTGTAAACTCCTAGTTGGTGGACATAGTCTTGTATCTAGATCACATGTTCATGCATTTTGAGCCTAGGAAATTCTATATATATATATATATATGTATATATTTGATATGATATGGCGTGTATAACTTGCTAATGTGACTTGTTTGGTAGCCTAGTTGATCTAGGTATTATGCTATGGTATATGAACATGGATGGTTTATGCTGCGATATATGATGTCTTGAAAGCCTTGATGATTGATAGATGTATTGATTCGTGCTTTGATTGCTTATCGTGATTTAAGAATGATGAATGCTTACTTGCTACAACATAGTATTGTTATGCTCAGATGAAATTGTAAATGCTATAGCATGTTTTGATGATATTGTTTGAATTGATTAGTTGAGTTAAGAATTCAAGGGTCTAATATCTGGTTGCTTTGGCATTTGAAATGGTTAGTTTAATCATGTACATGTTATTCGAATGATATGCTATGGAAAATATGTTTAATGTTCGTATGTTATAGCATTTATTGTTTTATGATTATATGTTGTGGCAAATGTGTCTAAGGGTTGTATGTTATAGCAAATATGTCTAATGATTATATGTTATGGCTTGATTGCATTATGATATGTGATGATTGTTTGATTAGAAGTCTAACTTACCTATTATAGGTAAGTTAGGTGAAATTTTTTGTTGGTTCCTGGTTTTCTTGTTTGAGTAACGCTTCTTAGCCGGTTTACGACTAAACCGGGTGAGGGGTGTTACAAGACTGAACCGCAATATCGCCAAAAATTACTAAAAAAGTTTGGATTGAGGAAACATACTTGAATGAGGTTTGATGGCTCGCTAAAGAAGATTATCGAGCTGTGCTTCCAAAACTTGTATGTCCACCATGTTGGTGGTGCTTGTTTCCCCTGGAGAATACTCTGATTTTAGAAGAGATTGAATTTGGATATGGGCTTCGACAATATTTTTCCTGCATAAATATAACAATATTGGTGGTGCTAAAGAATTTGGATTATTGAAAATTCGCTTCGAGATTAGATAACTATTGATTAGGTCAGAGGTATGTTTATGGAGATTTTAAATTCGGGATGGTATCTTACTTGATTGGTTTGAACAGATTTGTTTGTGTTGTTGGGTTTTGTAAATAAAGCTTCATCTTTATTATCACCAGCGAAAGTTCTTGCTGAATGGCTGAATTTACCTATTAGAGAAATGAAAACCATCAGCTGATGAATCTAAACTCTGAGAGTATAAACATGAATTAAAAATGCGACACACCTCGTTTAAATATAGGTGTGGCTTTTGGATGCAGGAATGATAACGACCGATGGATCTTCCATGCTGGGTTGGTTTTGTGTAAACTTGTCCATCATAGCTTATAAACTGGCATGTCTCGAATCTAGATATTCAAGATCGCTCATTGTATAGTGATGATTTTGAGGTTTGAGGGAGGAAGAAGATGGTTAGATTGAATAAATATAAAAGTTGAGAGATTCAACATGTCATTTACCCGTTTTTATTAAACTGGTTAATTTTTTTGGTCAAAAGAGCCACATGGCGCGATCTAATTGGGCCGAATTTTTTTAAACAAACATTAGGTAAGAGGGACTAACGAAGGTCACAATTTTTAGTTCAGTGGACAAAACGTCCAAAAATAATATTTTAGAGGACAATTCGATATTTTATATATACTTCAAGGGCCAAACGGACCATTAAGCCTTATTTTAAAAGTTAATAAAAAAAACACTCCTTTACATAAAAAAAACGGTTAATGGCAATGCAATCCAACGGTACCTTTTGCTTAATTTTCAGAATAAGAAAAGAAAATATCGATCAAATCATAGATAAATAAAACTTAGGTAAGAAAGGGCCAAAATTGATTACAAAGATGATTTGTCTGAAACAACATAACGTGGATCGGGGATGGGTTGTGGGACACCTAAAGCTCATACCAAATGTTTACATATAATAATAAATAGAGTTTTGATAATAATAAAAAAGAAAACAGAGTTGTTAATACTAAAATGAAAAGACACGGAATAAGAAAATCAGAGACGAATGATTAAAGTCGTTGTAACAAATTTAGAAAATTATATAGTGACCTGTGGGGGCCACGACCCCCAAAATTTTAAAAATTTATCATTTGTCTTTTAATTTTTCTAAAAGTATAATTAGATATTTCAAATATTTGAATATCTCTTCCTAATTTTGAAAATTCATTATTTGACTCTTTGAAAATTTTAAAATTCTAGTTAGCCCTTTAATTTTTTTAATTATTTCTTTAAAATTTTCATTAGCATATATTTATTTACTCGCTTTGTCCCACTTATATTGTCACGTGTTGACTTCTTACATCGTTTTAAGAAAACAAAATTTGTGTGTTATAAAATAATTTAAATGACAACTTTACTTTTAGAAAGATAACTTTTATTTTTGTTGGAAAACTAAAAAAAGGATAGAAAAGTAAATTTATTTTATAATAGTTGGTTGAGTTTTTTAAAATGACAATTTGAGTAGAACAATCTTAAAAGAGAAAAGTGACAGTTTATTGGGACAAATGAAGTATTAAAGATAATAAAATAATTTACCGACAAAGTTTTGTATTATATATATAAGATCTATTTAAAAAAATCTCTAACTGGCCCCCTCAAAATCAAGTATCAAGTTTTGGCATTATATTCACTTTTTGTAGATTTGAGGGTGAAGAATCGTGTACAAAACAGTGGTCGAAGTAAAAAAGATGAGAGGAGGAAAAAAAAAGAGTGCAACCCTTTTAGTTTAGTTTTGTCCAAGCACATTCGGTATGCTCTCATAAATGTACCTCTCATCAAAGATGTGGTGGCCGAAATATACCTAATTTTTCGAGCCTTTTAATATTAGAGACGATAAAATCGAAGGCCTATACAATATTGATGTTATAAATACCTATTCAATCACCAACAATGCAGGTTATACATACCCATTCCCTTAATAAGAGGACATAGTTGCGCCTGAACAATACCAAACTAAGAAAGTTATACTCTCACTTCCTCCTATCATCTTTTTTGTTCGGACCATCGTCTTAAATGTGGCTCCATGTCCCAAACCTGGAACAATGAACCGTTTAAAACCACTATAATCTCAATGGTCCACCATTTATATTTTTCTTATTTAATATTTCCTCATTTTGGCAACAAGAACGATTGAAAATACAAGGGAGTATTTACATACAGTCTAGTCAAATTTACCCCATGCAGTATACTAAAGCAAGTTTACACCTTGGAAAATTAGGCAAATAATACAAATTTTGATCTTAAAATGGATTAGTATTATTAAACTTCAAAGTTTGGTTATAGGTAATGAATAGGAATCCTCTATTACTTTTCGGTACCTCTATTTATATCCCCACACTAAAAATTAAGTTTAGGGTTTAAGGTTAGAGTTTAGAGAATTTATGTTATGGTGTATATTTTAGGGTGTATGGTTTATGATTTAGAATTTAGGGTTAGGGCTTGGAGTTTAGTTTTTTAGTATTGGGGCATAGAAAGAGGCACCAAAAATGGGTAGAAGATTTTTATCCATAGGTAATGAAACACTAGTAATTTTGGCTGAATATTCCCTTTTGAGAATTTATTTAGAAAAATACATCCACTGAAAATTATTTGAAAAAATACCCCCATTCGGTCCACGTAATGACGATTCGCGTTCTGCCAGACACGATTTCTGAACTCGCGCTCAAAGAGACACGAGTACAATCTGATGTGGCGCGTCTTATTCGTTGGCCTGTTTTTTATATTCAATGAAAAAGAGCTCGCGCCTAGCAGGACGCGAGTTCCAATAAAATTGATATGAAACGACGCGAATTTATCGCAAACATTGACCTTGTTTGGTAAAGAGGGGTTTGAGCCAAAATTAGAGGTTTGAGCTAAAATTAGAGGTTTAACCAGTCAAATCCGCTAATTTGGATGTTTGGTAAAGAGCGGATTGAAATAGCGGATTGGGGTGAAACCTCTAATTTTGAAAAAGCTGCTAATATGAGCCTTTTGATATTAGAGATATTGACATAATAGTTATAAAGACCCTTTTACCCTTAAAAATTATTAAAAAAATCTCCAAATAACCTAAATTTAACCATTTCTATTTTAATTCTTCAACCTCACGTATTTACATTGTGACATTTGTAAACTAATACTTTTGTTTTTTTCTTTTTATTCTCACACATTTATATTTGTATTTAAATTTAATAATTAATTAAATTGTATAAAAAATAATTATATAAATAATAAATTAATATATAGATCCTTCAAATATACTTAGTAACGCTATATTAAAAATTATTTTTCATAATCTAATTAATATTAATAGACACAAAATATTGATAACTAATAAACTATTCAGATAAGTATTAAATATAATCATTTCCTTATATGTCATTTTGCTTGTTTAAATAATCAAACAACTATCAACTATCAGTTAATTTTACCAAACAATTTTATACAATCAGCTAATACAATTCACTAGTCAAATCAGCTATCACTAATGTAATCCGCTATCAGCTACCATTAATGTAATCCGCTATCAGCTATCACTAATGTAATCCGCTAATTGCCAAACAAGGCTTATGAAATATTAAAAAAATAACTGAATTCTCATTTCGTGTAGCGCGAGTTTCGAGATAATAATTTGACCAGTTGAAAAATAAATGACCGCGTTAAATTTACATAGAACTCGCGTCTTATAGAGCGCGAATTCCATTCAATACTCGCTCTCCAACCGGTGCGAGTTGCACTATAAATGGACCCCTCCCCCACCCCTTTTCCCCAGACTAGAATTCTCACTCTCAATTTACTCTCTATCAATTTTTTGGGTCCTAGATCTTTAAAATTTCTCAATAAATTTCTCGAGTTTGATATAATGACAGGGTTGATAAGGTTGGATCATAACACATTTTCGATTATTGGCGGAGACATGTAAGTTTTATCTATTTATTTTAATTTTGTATTTTTCATTTTGTTATATTTTGTAATTGAAAATAGTTTTAATATTTTATAAATAAATAGTAGAGTAGTTTTGATTTATGTTTGTTTAATTTTTTTAGGGTGGGATAGAACGTCGTCTGGAAGTTTTTATTACTTGGATGACGAGTAGACCCCACCCGGATCTAGAAGAATATATCGAGAAGGTCGAATTTTTTCATGTATCCAAAATTATTGGAGGTGTGAAATTGGAAATTGATTTGATCAACGCTCTTCTAGAGAGGTGAAGGCCGGAGACAAACACATTTCATATTTCGTGCGGTGAGGCGATGATTACCTTGGAGGACATTTTGCATATTCTCGGTCTGCCGGTTGATGGAGAGGCAATTACCGGTCACAACAATGGTGAATGGCACGACCTGTGTTTGAAGTGGCTGTGGCAAAATTTTACCCATTTACCGGATGACGCAAACGAAGATGTAAAGAAGGTAAAAATAAATTTTTAGTGAATATTAATGAAATAATTAATTTTTCATATGTTAATATATTTTTTCCTATTGTAGGCTTATGCTTGCGCTTATATTTTACAAATAATTGGCGGGATATTGATGCCTAAAAAATTCTGCAAAAAAGTTCATATGTTGTGGTTGTGGTATTTGCGGTATTTTGATGATGCCGAAAAATTAAGCTGGGGATCGACAATATTGGCAGTTCTGTTTAGGGAGATGTATAAAAACATCGATTAAGAGAAGTAAAACATTAGAGGTTGTCTTCTGTTGCTTCAGTCGTGGGTGTGGTTCAAAATGTCGTTTTTATGCCCTCAATTGAGCGAGCCGAGTCCATATATTTTCCACTAATTCAGAGGTAAGAAAAAAGTAAATATTTTTAATATACTTTTTTAACATTAAAGTTATGTTGTTGTTTTGTAGGTGGAGCAGTAATTTAATTCATGTCGTATTGGATTATGCCCAAAGACCAATCATGAGATGATTGTAAAAGACATACTTATTTTATCTTGTTTAAAGCCATTATTATTATTTCATTCTTATTCTGTGCATCTATAAATAAACTGAATTATAATAAAGTTCTTAGAATAATATAGTTATTCTTGAATGTCCTTAGTCGAGAATTATTGTGGGCGTGAGCAACAATAATATATTAAGACTAATATGTAGTTGATTGATAACAAAGTGTTGTTATTGACATAGAGATGTCAAAATCAATACATAAGTATGTGTTAGAGAACGACATACTAGACTCACCCGCTATGAACATGTTTCTTGGATTATTATGTGACAGTCACAACATTGCTCATGGTGATAACTAAGTGTATGATCCTCAGACTTGAGATCACCATTATTTCAATATCGAGAGTGACATATTTTGATGCAGTCAAACGTGTGTTGTAACAGACTACCCTATAAAGACTGATATTGGATATGTCACACTCTATATAGCCACTACAAGAAAATGCATTTTTAGTGACATTGAAAATAGTTACAAAAAGTGTTAAATTTAGTCACTGAAATTTACAGTGACTATTTTTCTGAGTCGTCACCAGTCGTCACTAATAACTCCGTCACTATTGTATTAGTGACAACTTTCATGTATTTCGTCACAATAGTTATATTTTTTTATGACCACATTATTTGACACAAATGATTATTAATAGTGACTAAAATTTAGACACTAATGTTATTCTTACTAGTGACAAACATTCTATCACAAATACATATTTAAATAGTGTCTAAAATATGTCGTCACTGTCAATAATAAAAAATTAATTATATTTTTAGTTGTAACTATTTTATTTAGGGTTTAAACTAATTAGTCTAACTGTCCTTGAAATTTAATGGAGCTTTTGCATTTTAGTCAGCAAACTTTTAAGTTTTCATTAAATCAATGAAATTTAACTATAGATGATGTAGCATAACCAGATATCAATTTTTAGTAAATAAATGTACAATGCATGACTTCAAGAATGATCGAACCTGGAATCTTTAGGGCGAGAGTGCAATACTTATCCACTAGGCTAGGCAAGAAATTTAATACTATTTTGAAAGAAAAATAATATTTAGGTTTAATTGTAATTGAAATTAATTTTATTTATTTTAAAAATATTTATTAATTATAACACTAATTATTATAATAATAATTTAACTAATTTTTCATTGGTTTCTTATACGAAGTACATATGTTGAAAAAACTATTTAGATTTTTTTTGAAGAAAAAACTAATCAAAATGGAATATATTTTTTAAAATTTTCAAAAAAAAATTCTATCATATATTATGCTAAAATCACATAGTAGTCTTTGTACTCTAATTTGGTCACTTTAAATTTTTATACTTTTTAAATTTTAAATTTTCGATCCTGACATGAATGGTAGTATTTAAATATGTTAAGTAAAATTTTCTTTTTAGCTAATTTGTTATACATAAGTTGCTTATTTAATTTTTGTTCTTTAATTTGATCATTTTTAGTCCTTGTAATTTAGTCATATTGCTGGTGTTCCGTTAGGATTAGGATTAAAATTTGAAAATTTGAAAAATTTAGGGACTAAAGTTGATCAAAATAGATTGACTAAAACAACAATTTACACATAGTATAGACTATAGAAATATTTTACCTTTTGACAAACTAGTTTATGATAACTTTAATTTTTTATAATTATAAAAAATAAATTTATCATTGTGACAATGTCTAATTTGTCATTACTTTCATTTTTTTATTGGTGACAAAATTTATCACAACAAAAAGTGAAACTTTAAGTGACAAGTAATTTCATTGTAACAACAAATATCAAATAATAGTGACCACTTCACATATCGTCACTATCATGTGTCAAAGTTTTAGTGACAATGAACTTTGTGTCACAATTGTATACTTATAGTGAGAATTCATTTGTGAAAAATGTAATCGTCACAATTACTACTGTTACAGTGACCAAATAAAATTATGTCACAATTACTTATACTAATAGTGTCGCACAAAAAAATTGTCACAAAAAGTTAATATTTGTGACAAAATTATTCCTAGTCACTATTAATTTGTCACTAAAAACCTATATTATTGTAGTGAGCGAAATATGGTTGATCAAAATAGGATTTATCCCTCCTACATAATAAGAGTAATATCGTAGGCCACTTGATTGAGTGAGACTAAAAAATGCATGGCCATGCTCGATTAAATTGATATGAGATATCATAGTTATTCGTTTATCATTGTCTACTCAAGATATCAAGAAATATTAGATAGACTATACAAGTGTGACTAATCCATGGTTTGTGTTCGATCTAGATATAAGGACAAAAGAATGTAATACATAAAAGAAGTTAATCACGGAAAAAAGGTAAAATCGAACCATGACTTCATGTAACTTAGGTAGCAATGATGTATTGGTAGATGCCACTAATTGTTTGTAATATTAGAATTGTTCTAGATATTACTACTAACGTTACATGAACCTACAAGGGTCACACCCTATGATTGAAACGAACAAATATCGACTAGATAACATGTATACAAACTTGTTGTACACGTAATAATTATTAAAGACGAAATTATTATAATTATAGATAATCTCGTTTATATATTTTTTAATAATTAGATAATTATTGTAATTATCAAACACTATTAAAATATATATATCCTTAAAGAAACCTAATTAAAGTAGAATCAGATTCTACATATTTAATTATATTCAGTTAAATATACTGTATATTTAATGAATTCGAATTAAAGTAAAACTAGATTCTACATATTTAATTATATTTGGTTAAATATATTGTATATTTAATGAATCCGAATGTAATTAGAATTAGGTTTTTGAATGCTATATAAAGGCATAAGGTCTAGCAGCCAAAGTATGCTTTTTTCGGAAAACCTCTCTAACAATTAGAGAAGAGAAAATATTGTTCATTTCGTTCGGGTGGACGTAGAGGTCGAAGCGCTATCGTGACGACTCAGATTCGATTTGGTTTATCCTAACTTCATAAGGATATCAAGATACCAGATTTATTAAGGTAATATTTCATCTCTAATCGCCCCGAATTCGTCCCTTGTACATGGATCACTGGCGGAATTCGCCGAATAATTTTTTCGCTGCGCCATAGGGTGTACCAGCGTTTCCCAACATGTTGGTCTTCCCAAAGGTTTGAAGGCTATCAAAAATGATATTGAGAATGAATCCGAAGAACGTGCGATTGCGGAGTCTTCCAGACATTCAAGTACCCGTGCGTGAACACCTTTTCTGTATGTGCATCCGTTCATTTTGACGACATGACACTTGTTGATCCGGTATACCGGCTTAAAAATGTATTCAAGGTATACCGATATGAATTTCCTCCGATCGAAAATGAACGTGATATAATTGAAGATGAACCTAAGATACTCCCAGATCTTTCCCTGTGACGCAAGAAAAAAGGTCGTCCACGTTCAACTAGGATTCACTGTGTCGAAGATATGGTTCCTCGAGAACGGACCAGACAACCTAAACGGTGCACTAAATGTAGGAACACTGGACACGACAAAAAAAATGTCATATTAGGACCAGCCTTCGAATCGACTAATTGTACTTCTCAGTGTAATGTTTTATTTTTAAATATCATAAACGATCTTTCAAGCTTCATTTTTTTGTTTTTGTACCATTTTAATGCGATTTTTATACCCATTAAAATGTCTTATACGCACTAATTTCAACACCATTGTAAACATATATTTTAGTACTACGACGTGAAAGTTAAATAATAAGAAAAAATATCTCCCAACATACCACAAAATCCACTTAAATATGCCTATCGAGTATCGACCCATGTTTGCTTGTTCTTCATAAAAAAACATGGTTACATAACATTTTAACGCGATTTCTACTCTCTTTAAGATGCCTTATACGTACCAATTTTAGCACCATTGTAAACATATGTTTCGTTACTACGATGTGAAAGTTAAACAACAAGAAAAAATATCCTCAAACATACCACAAAATCCATTTTAACATGCCTATCGACCCATGTTTGCTTGTTCTTTATGCAAAAAATGCTAGATAGCGTTTTAACGCGATTTTTACACTCTTTAGGATGCCTTATACGTGTCGATCTTTACAACATTTGCAAGAGATGTTTCAGTAATATGACATGAAAGTTCAAAAATACAAAATATTATCCCCAATATCCTGTAAATTCACCTAAAACATGCCTATCGAAGCTTGTTTTAACAACATGAATACACAAAACTCACGTTGTAACAAATACGAGTTTCATTCAGATCTTGCGATAAATTCGCGTCGTTTCATATCAATTTCTCGCGGAACTCGTGTCCTGTTAGGCACAAATTCATTTTCATTGAATATAAAAACAGGTCAACAGATAAGACGCGCCACATCATATTGAACTCGCTTCTCTTTGAGTGCGAGTTCAAAAATCACGTTTGACAGAACACGAGTTGTCATTACGTGGACCGAATGAATTTTTAGTAGGGGATGTTTTTCTAAATAATTTCCCAAAAATATATTCAGCCAAAATTACCATGAAATACTCACAATCTGTCTCAAAACCAGGCAGGGACGGTACGTATAAAAGCAAAAAAATCCTTGGGAACGCAGGATTCCCCTAAATTTCACTGCTGAGTAATCAGATCACCCTCAAAAATCCTCCACCGTCCGAACAATTCACATCATCACCCTTCCCACATGACACGCCTAAATCCAACCCCGAAGGAGTTGTAGATACAAATACAATGAATGAGCCTAAAATTAACTTGCCGTGTCTCATCGTTTTTTTTCCTGATCCTTCAATGTGTGACGTCGATGATCGAGACGCAGATACTTTGGTGGTCCCGCGTGTAGGGTAGACTCAACAGGGTTGGATTACAATATCTAATTCGCGAATAACAGTAGGATACGTAGGCTGAGACATTTGTTTGTTTAAACTGGGAATTGGGTAGGTGTGTGCATTTCAGATATTCGATTCGATCTAAAATTTTTAGATTGTTAATTTAGTGATATGTATTCGATCCAAAAAGTTGGATATTTGAATTTTTAGATGTTAAATATCTGAATATCTGAATTTATGACTTGATTTAAGTATTTTTTTTTATAAATTTGACTGTCCTTTCCATGAAAGTTTCAATTTTTCATATATAACAAGTAAATATATCGAATATAACAAGATTCATATCTATAAAAAATTGAATTTTCGGATTTCAGATAAGTTCTGAATTTGAAATAACTATCCGTATCCAATCTAAAATTTTTGGATATGTAATTCAAATTATCGAAAAATAAAAAATAGATCAAATATTCAAAATTTTAAATCGTATCAACAGATAAATAAATCGAATCAGATTTTTTTACACACCCCTACCGGGAAGTCCGATACATATTTGAGTCTTAGGGGATAAGAAAGTTAGACCGGAAACATGAGTTTTGACCCCAAAATGGTCATTTACTTTGGGCCTTGCCATAAGAATCCAAGGTAAATTTCTTGGATGAAAATCATCTGCCCCCAAAGTATGCCCTCATTTGTGCCCCCACTTTAAAATAGTGGGTTTAGGGTTTGAGGTTTAAGATTGTGGCTTAGGGTTAGGGTGTAGGGAATTAGGGGTAGAGTGTATTTTTTAGGGTTTAGAGTTTAGGGTTTAGGATATGAAAATTAGGGTTATAAGGTAAGATTTAATTTTTAAGTATTTTTAGGTAGGGGCATAAAAGGAGGCATGGTTAGGGGCAGAAGATTTTTACTCAAATTTCTTGACACTATTCAAAGTCTTACGGATAAGCTAGCATTCAATTTCAATCAAAGGTGTAAGCAGATTCAGTTTAGGCCGAATAATAAATTTCTGGACACAATTCAATTGTTGCATCTAACATGTCCTATGGCTATGCCGACGCCTTTTTAGTTTTGTAAATTGCAATATGTTAATTGGTACACTATCTCTGGAACTAGTTAAATAAAAACATCAGGAGAATTATTATAATATCATAAGGATAATTCAGAAGGTCCAAAGCCTTAACACCTCCCAGCAAACGAAAAGGAAACAAACAACAACACTGAGGCGAACATGCAGATTTAAACATCAGCATATGATGTTTTGTGAGATTAAGTATTCATAACAGCCAAGCCTACCTTCTTGCATATGGGGCACTGATTCTTCCGCCTAAGCCATTCCTTAATGCAATCGAAGTGAAAATCATGTCCACAGTCCAGCTTACCAAGCTCTTCTCCATTGGCATAATCCTCCTGTAAACATAGAATTCACGGTTACATTCCATTTCTATCATCGTTTCGTTTTGCATTAAAATGGTCTTATATAACCTGACAGATACAGCATTGTTCAGCTTCGGCAGTAGGTTCCATTGAGATGGGCTGAAATCTGCGTCTCCTCAGATTGGCCTTAATAGTTCCCACGTTTAGCTTAAGGCTAAAGTTCATCCTTTGCACTCCCGGGCCCAGCAGTTCCTAAACCCAAGAAATGATATTCAGGATTTACAAAATCTGAAATTACAAAGATTTGAAATGTTACCTCATAAGAGATGTACTCAACATCAACGTGCATGTCAGCATCAACACATTCTAATGCATACATCCCCAGCAAAAACGAACGACCCATTTCCGTAGCATCCTGCCCAACAAAAACAAGAGTAAAAACCTTGATATATGGCACCAAATTTTAGAACTAAGGAACAAGCTTAAACCTTACCTCCATCTGTAAGCCGCCGGTCCGATGAACAACTCGAAGGTAATTGCGAAGCTGTCATGGCAAAGACGTGTTTAGTTCCTAAAGCCGACTAAATTATGAAGAAAAGAGTGTAATGACCAAACCTGATTCATTAGTCTTCTCCTTTGCTCAGCGATTTGAGATGAGAGTAGAAAATCATCGCCACCGAGTCTCTCAGCATCCATGGCTCCAGACCTTGGAGTTGTCCCGTGAAAACGATTCATAATTATCATTTCCAACTCTTCAACAGTAAAACTAGCATTGTCATAGAAGGGGAAGTTATGCGCCATCCTCAAGGCCTCAGCGCGGTCGAGAAAAGATTGAATTCTTTCTGCAGTTTGTTCAGCCATACTTGATTGACGGTACCCCAAGGACGAAAATGGTGAATTATACATGCCCGGACCGGATTGGATTCCCGAAGAGGCCGCTAAGTTTCTGAGAAAGCTTGGATTCCGATTGACCGAGTTCATGTTTGCCGATTGAGTCATCGTAGGTGGATAATCAAAAGTTGGATGACCACGTGCTGGCATGGTCGGCCCATTCCAGTATTGGCAAGGCAGCGGAGCTTGCAACGGATTAGGGACTACTACAATAGGGTGCTCCTGCTGGTGCTGGTGCAACATGGCAGGATGTGCCCGAACCGACATTTGTTGTGAGTTTCGTTGGCTTACACTTGTTCGCAGCCGAGTATTTCTCTGAAAGTTATCGGTTTGTCCGATCTGTATGGCCGGAGCAGCCACATGTCGAGCCAAATGAGTATTATTGTTGGAGGAGCTAGCTGCAGTTGAGATGTTGATGAGGACATGATTTTGGGGCTGTGGCACTTCAGGCGTCCTTCTTTTGCATAAAAGCCTTGACTGACCAGATGCTAGGATTTGTTGATTATCCGACGACCGTTCCGCTCTAGAAAGGTCCACTGTTAACTGTAGTGGCTCGTTCAGGTCTAGCTGGAGCGGGCCAGAACCAGTGCTTTGACCTTGACCCGGTACAACCGATGGAGCAATGGTGCCTTGGTTGTCGCTAGAACCATCATTAGGGTTCATCCCAATGTTCTCTAGGAAAGGCCTTAATGTCGGGGTTTCTCTAGAGTTGCTGCCTTGATCACCTTGACTTTGCATTCTGGCTAACAAATATAAGATCTGAAAACAAAAGACCCCAAATTAACTTCAAAATTTTAACAGCCAAATATCTAAAAGTATAAATTTTAAAATTATAAGTGTATGTTAAATTCAAAATTTGAAAACTCAAGGCATAATTTATAAATATATAAATTTATAAAGATCTAAATTATTATTAAATTAAAAAAAATTTGGAGGCCACGTCTCCGCCTACCCCTTCTTTAATTCCGTCCCTAAAATCAAATACCCTACTAATTTACTTGTTATATGTGTTTCAGTAAAATTAATAAAATTCCTCATTTTTCATTTCCTTAACAGTCCAACAAATAAAGGTATGTAGTTCGGTCCTAAAGACGAGATCTAAATTGACTCGACTCTAAACTTAATCAAAATCATTGTAATTACAGAACACAAAAGGATCTTGAAAAATAAAAATATTGTTGTTCCAACCTAAAAGATCATACATCTATTTAGACCCAAGTTATGGCAAAAAAAAAAAAAAACGGCTATACAAATTCATGGTATTAGGATATAAGCATCTAAATAGCTTTAACATACATATATTAATCACTTATTTTATCCTACAATCATCCGAGTTTTGATGCAATAGCATAAAACTGTGTAAAATTGAACACAAAATGAAAAACATAAGAACTATAACACCAAATAACATGGATTTAAATGAGATTCATTCTTATATAAACTAATCGAACATAAATAATTAGTCACTAGGCTTATTTCCATTGGTATTTTGAGGACAAAAAACATAAATCTAAAAGATAAAAAAAATAAACCAACTATGAGAGAGGGAAAAACATGGTGACTAAAAGACAACACCTTTTTGTTTCTAGAGGTTTTATATCTCAACTTCCAATGACTTCAATCATTTTTGTAGTCAAAAAGGAAGGGGAAAAAATGAGATTTTGTGTGTATGTTACATTAATCCCAAGCAACATAAAAAATAATCAAAATATTAAGAATGGGCCAAGAATCAAAGGATGAGAACAACAACACACCATTCCCCATGTCATACATAAAATTTAGCTGATAAAACATCCATGAAATTAAAGCAAATAAATTTTATTAAAAAATAAATCTGAAGAACTATATATAAAACCAAGCTTCTCAATGAGTCTTATAACAATTAAAAAAAATGGGTTCAATCATAACAACACTAACACACTGAATTTTGACAGTTAAAAGAATAAACTACGAAGAAAAAACCATATGATTCCATGAAAATCAAACCTGGATGTAGAACAAACAACTCAACAAGGAAGAAAGAAAAAAAGAAGAGAATAAACCCTTACACAAAGGAAGAGCAAAGGAAAGAGTTGTATACCAAAAGCAATGAAAACAGCTGAACAGGCAATGAAGTATAGGAAAAGGGACGCTATTTATAACCAGCGAGAGGCTTAGTTTCCACTGATACTTATCTGTGGTGGTTTCAAATTAGGTGCAACGTGACAAAATACACATAGGATGGTTTTATTACACTGCCTTGTTATTATACGTGAAGGGGAAAATGAGAGTATTTTAGAGACCCGAGTTCGAGCAACTTTGCTTATATTGTGAATGTTATTAAAGGATTAAAAAAATTAACAAATACTACCTTATAATTATCTTTAACACTAATAAAAAAAGAGTTATTACTAAGGAAAGAGAAGACAACTATGGTAGTAAGTAGGCTGGCTGTTGACACCGGCGGATGCAAGTGAAAGTTTGGGTGGGCCTGTGCCCACCTTGAATTTTTAAAGTTCATACATTTGGCTTTATTTTTTAAAAATTTTATGAATTAGTTTTTAAATTTTTTAATTTTCATGACTTGTGCTCATCCTCAAATTTTAAAATTTTTATGTTTATGCCCACTCTAAAAAATATTTCTGGATCCACCTGTTGACCAATTGTATTCTCTATGTTCTTTTTACGTATTTGTTAGCAATTTTATATCGTATCACAATTGTATTATGATTTTTAAGGGTCAAGTTTTTGGTTGACATCATCCCCTCTCCATTAGGTTGTGGGTTCAATATACATTATGAGAAAAATTACCCTTCCCTAAGTGGGAACTATTAAAAAATGATTTTTAATGTATTTTTTTGTATATTTTGAAACGTACATGTATTCATATCATGTACAAATTATTTTTAAATAATGTCTAGTATTGTCCAATTTACATAATTTGATATTGTCTTAAAAATCTAGCGGAAGTTGATTGTGTATAGTTCGATTGATATTGTCGATAATACAATATACAAAAAGACGTAAAATTGAATATGATTAAATGTTTAATATCTTTTGATTTATGAGTAGAGATACATTAACATTTTTATCTTGTGTAAATCATATTTAGACATGTCTAAATTTATTTTGGTATAAAAAACATATTTCTTTCAATTCAAAAATTATTTATAATAGTTAATTTTGATGGTACTATATCACCCTTCAAAGCATCCAAAACCAAAATCATTTATAACTATATCAATAATTAGTTGACAATATTCAACTGCCCTATATCATCAACTTTTCTTTAAAACAAATTGAGTCAAAATATTGTAGCATTGACATTTTATTGTTTTAAAATTTTTCATCTTATGAAATAATATTAGATATAAAGGTAAGGTGCATTGTACTCTTTTTAGAGATAACATTGTTAAGAAAAATAACCACAAATCTTTAAAGATTAATTTTCATGAATTATAAAACAAACACGAATACTACCTTGATTGTACCAAAAAAAATTATCTTAACATTTCAACAGTTTTTTGGAAAAAAATCAACGGCCTTTTTTGGTAATTGTAACGCTTTTTTTCCATAGAAACAAAAACCGTGTAACGGTCAATAATCATAAATATATCTTAAAAGCTGCTAATTTCATTGTCATATTGGGCCTCAAGCGTTACGAAAAAACTGTACAAAGAGAAATGTATTTGATATAGTTACATGAGAAAGGAAAATAGTAAATAAAGTGGGAGACGAAAAATTAAATTCACTATACATGTAACGTAACACATGTGTGGTCCGACCCTTTTCTCATTTTAAGCCTCATAATTCTAAGGAAAATCGTTCAGTGCGAATATACAATTTTTTTGTTTTAGAGTTTAGGGATTTAGTTTAAGATTTGAGGTTTATGAGTTTATTTTGTTAGGTTTAGGATTTAAAGTTTATGTTTATAATTTAAGGTTTAAATTTTGGGATTTTAGAGTTAGAGATTTAGATTTTAGTTTTTAAAGGTTAAGGCTTTGTCTGGTTAGGTGAAAAAGTGAAATGAAGAAAGGAGAGAATAGAAAATTGGAAAGAAAATGAATTTAATGGTTGCTTGGTAAAGTCAAAAATTGGAAGGAAAGAAAATAAGAGGGGAAGTAGTTTTCCTTCCCCTATACAAATAGTTTTCTCTCCAAAATCAGGTGGAAAATATGAAAGAAAAGTGAAAGCTATCATATTTGTTTTAATTTTATTTAACATAAAGTTTACCTTTATTTGTTTTAATTTTATTATTAAAGTCAATAATATTAATATAATAATATTTTGTTCACTTTAGTCCCTAAAATATTTATTCAATCCAAAACTGACCTATATTTATTTTTACTTTTATCTAATATTTTTACTATAATTTTATTTTTGTTCAATTTAATCCCTCAAATTTTATTTAATTTGGAATTGACCTCTATTTATTTCTATTTTATAATTTAATCCAATAGCTTATGATTGCAAACTTTACGTTTCAGTCACCAATTTTATAATACCAATTAAGAACTCGTTTTAGCTCGGATTAACATGAAACTCGGTCTATATGTTAATGATGATATTAATTTCATAGAGGAAGATTTACTTTTACTTTTTGAAAAATTGGACCATGCATTTTATGAATATTTTCAAAATGGCCCATAAACTACTTATTTTTACAATTAACACTCTATTTCAAATCCGATTTCAACAAGAATCTAAAATTAAGTATAATTGGAATTAGTGAGTCTAAAAGGGATCTTAAACTGAATTTTTAACTTAAAATCCAACTTATGAATTATTTACATTTTAGTCCCTAAACCTTGATTCAGTTAAATTACTTCGATTTGAAATTCTTTTATTAGCAAAACAGAGGTATAAGATGTTTCTACTTATATTAAACTTGTATTTAATTTTTGAATGTTTTCTAGGTTTAAATCTTATAAAATTACCAAAATGCATTTTTGTTAAATCGTTTATTTTTTTAAACTTTTTAAAGGTTTTATTTTCTCGGGTGACTTTAGTTAATTGTTTTTGTTGAGATTTAGGGGTCTCGATTCCTTCAACCGATGTTGCTCACCAAGTGGTGGAGAGGTGAATTTTTGGGTGGAGGTGGTGTGGAAGCTTAAATGTAAATGTCACAAAGATTTTAGAGTGGTTCAACCTTCTAACCAAGGTCTACATCCACTACCTTATCTTCCCACTAAGGATTTCCAATCAATCCACTATTGATTCGTCCCTTTTTCTAGGCTTAGGAGGAAACCCTTATACACCGATCAAGCTTTCTACCCAAAGCCTTGATCAAACCCTCTTTTACAAAGAGATAATAAAAGCAAACATAAATCCCTCTAATAGGTGTTTGTTTGCACAATTAAAGCACTCACCCAAAACCTAAAACACTTGAGAAAATTTGACAATTTTGGCTCACTAGTGTTTGTCTATACAAGAATTGACAATTTAAGCACTAAGACAATATTTGATCATTTGTTGATTGACAATACGAGCTTTAACCATATCTTGATGCTTGGAGGTCCCTTTTATACTCCTTGGTGAGTTTATAGCCGTTACTAGCTGTTGGGGTTGATTTGGAGCCGTTGGAGACTTAATTTCCCACCATAAAGGCTGTTCTGCAGCTCACCGTTTCGAAACACTCGTGACCGTTTCGAAACACCCTTTAAGTAGAAAGAGCCGTTGCAGTCTGATGCAGTACCAGTATCGAAACGCCCTTGGCCGTTTCGAAACACCCGTATCGAAACGCCTACCTCCGTATCGAAACGATCTGCATTTAAATGTTAGTTGGGAAATAGCCGTTGGGGGTTATGACCGTTGAGGTCGATGCCACGTAGGCGTATCGAAACGGCATAGCCCGTTTCGGAACGCTGGGCAGAAATCTCATCCAGGGAATGCCCGTTTCGATACACGTATCGAAACGATTTTGCTACTGGAATCCCTCGTATCGAAACACCCTAAGGTGTTTCGAAACGCCTGGAAGGTTTTGTGTATTTTGGCTTTTGAAAACAAGCAAAACCCTTTAGAAAATATCCCTAAACATAGTTTCAAGTTATTTGGACTTTTGAAATAGTTTTGAATTCTTTTTAAATAAGTCCAAAACATTTTTTTTTCAATTTTTATATCAAAACATTAGTTCTACAATTTTCCTCTCTATGTTCATCTTGGTTGTTTACTTTCATGTAATCGAATATTCTTGTGTTTTAAAATTTGTTTTTAGGCCACAATGGGTCATTTGAAGCATTCGATATTCGGGTTGAATTCGTTCTTACCTGGTATTAGGTTTTACATTGATAGTAAAACTCTTGAGATTAAATTATAAAAATATTAAACCAAATTATTCAAATTAGAAATAAAAAGAGTTTAATTTCGAATTAGATAAAAATTTTATGTGCTAAACTTGACAAAAATAAAAGCATATTAAAAATATTGGACTCAATCTTAAAAAATAAAAATACATATAGGTCAAATTTGAATTAAAGAAAATTTAAGTATTAAATTGAATAAAAATAAAAATATATTACAAATATTAGATTAAATTATAAAAATTAGAAACAAATATGGGTCAATTTTTGATGCAAAAAACTTTTAAGGACTAAACTGAATAAAAATAATCATATTAAAACATTCGACTAAATTATATGAATTAGGCTTAAGGGTTCAATAAGCTCTTAAACTTTTACAAAAAAATCAATTAAGCCCCTAAATTTTGTTTGCACTAAATTAAGCCCTCAAACTCAAGGAAAAAAAACCAATTTGGCCCTTTGACCAACGTTGGCCGTTAACTTTAACGGTTTATTTTTTTTTGAAAAATTTCTTTTGACACATGCCGTAATAGGATAATTCCACTTTTCATTTCTATGAATTTTTAAATTTCAATTTTTAAAAATATCTAAAAATAGAAAAAAATCTATTTTTTAAAATTTTGGAAAATTATAAAAAGCATTTTAAAAATGTAAAAAAATAAAATTTCGGAATTTATTTTAAAATAAGAATTTTAAAAATATTAAAACATTTTAAAAATAAAAACCAATAATTATCATACAAGTATAAAAAATAATTTGAAAAAAATTGCAACCCCTTCGTCCCGGGCTAGACGACAGACCGGTCCGAGCAGGTTACACTGGGAAAATTGAAGCGAAACTCGTTAAGGTTCCACTTCGATTAGCAACCTTATTTTTTTTGATTATCTTGTCTAAACGTATCATTTAGTCCTATGTGAGAAACGATAGCGGAAAAGATAAAGGAAAAGACACAAACGAGGCGTAAGGTAATATAAAATTACCAAGTGACATATTAGTCCGATTGCATGCTTACGAAACCAAACCACACATAAACGATGCATATAAACTTAACAAGGATGCATACAACAAGCGGGACTAAAACCCGACATCCGAGAACCTTTGAAGATGATAAAAAGCCCAAATACAAGCCTGCGTTTCGAAACAGGCTGGCCCGTTTCGATAACCGGGCTCCAGTTTAAAAGCCAAACCAGGCCGTACCGATACGATTCACTCCGTTCCGGTACAGGGGTCTCCAGTATTGAAACGTTCTGGAACAGGTTCTGAAACGGGCCTTCACAGAGGCAAACTGTATCGAAACGCGTACCGAAACGGGCACTCACAGTGTCAAGTCGTATCGAAACGGCAGCACCCCCGTTCTGATATGAGTATCCCTAGAGCTACACCCGTTCCGAAACAACTACACGCGTTTCGAAATACCTGCACTCTTTGTGACCCTAAAGACAATTTTCTACATCTCCAAGTGTTCCCAAACATCCCTCAATTCATCAAGAATCATGAAACATCAAACATACACACAATCTATAGGCAATCCATCCTACTACAAACACGATCAGCCAATAAGCATACATAACAAGGCCATTCATTTAAAGAAACATGCATCCATATCACAGAACATAAAACAAGATTACATGCCTTCATTACAAACATAAGCATTCATGAAGCAAGATTTACATGCTTTCAAAACAACACATAAACATCTCATAAACATGGTTTACAATCCACAACATAAAAACATTAACAAAATAGGAGTCTACACATGCTCCTACAACATGTAGCATCCCCATTGCTAAACTACTACATTATTTACTAAAACCATACTTGAGCAACCACAAACGCGCTTGGATGCCCTTTCCTTGCTCCTTGCTAACTCCACACTAAGGATCTGCATTGTCAAAAACGAGAGCGTAAGCTAGAAGCTTAGTGAGGGAGCTCTAAAACAAAAACAACGACAATGCAGAGTTCAAAGCATGTTATCCTTAAGACATTCACAAGGCATACATATACACCAACATAGCAACATAGCCGCAGTTACAAGAATGCATGAACATTGCATCTTACCTCATGTTATGCTAAACAAGATATAACAATTATCTTATCACTACCACCACACATGAACAAGTATATTGGCAACTATTAGCTTACTCGGATATGCAGATAACTTTCGTTGGGATTTTCACCCCCAACGTACTCAACAACAATTACCTTTCGGTGAGATTACACTCATCACCGTTTTCACTCATGTATGGGATTACACTCATCATCACATGCTAACATTTTCCAGTGGAATATTACCTTACCGTACTCCTCCTTGATGACTACACGTCACCAAGGCCACGCGCGAATTTGACTCTTACCGTGTGCACACTCATCCTAATGATCGATCATTTATACCCGGTAATTAACTAGTGCCAATCATACTATACAAGTCACACCATGATATCAAAATCATGCAACACAACATATCCTCCATCATTACACAACATCAATATGTATCGACATGCATACGAACACACATTACACAAGTCTACAATTATGCACTTTAAGCAAGAACTCATAAAGGCAAACAAGAGATTAAGCTACCAACTTAATCTCCACCTTGGATTGGCCTACCAAGCACAATCCAACACCTCAACTACACACTTGAACCAATTTAAAACCGTTTTAAATAAACTACTCACCGAAAACCTTTAAGCAAACCGAGAAAGTCAAATCAAGCCTCCAAACTTCCCGGAATCGAGCCCGAAGCTTCTCCAACGATTTCCCTTGATTCTAATCAATAAAAAACAACATATTACTACAAAAATCATCCACAAACCACTGTCACAATTCAGACTACAACCACAAGACCATTTCTCTACATTTCTAAGCCAAAGCTAACACAAAAATCCCCATTTTCGAGCTCACAGAAAACCCAGCAGAAAACTATCAAATCCAACATCCAAATCATCATTAAACACCTTCAAAACAACCATCAAGCTTTACTATATCATCAGCCCCACTCTCCTACACCAAACTACCTCAAAAACCCAAGTTTTCAACCTTTTAGAATACCCACAAAAACCCATTTTGGGATTTTCCTCAAAACCCCACCATTTTCACATATAATGTACTTAAGGGCAAGATTAAAACACCTATTAACTTTACAAATCAAAACCCATCAAAGCTTCAACCTTTTTCTTAGACTTTTGAAAACTTGAAAACTTCAAAAATGGTGTTTATGCGAAGAAAAAGCCACAGAAACGTTCGGAATAAAGAGGAGAAGTAAAAAATGATCTTACCTTGAAGAGAGCTCTTGAAATGGTGAAGAAATTTGATGGAATGGTAACTTGAGGTTTGGGGGGAGGTTTTGTCGTGAAAACTTGAAAGGAAGAAAAAGATGGTGATATTTTTGTTGTTGTCAAAAAGTCACTTTTTTGCTCATTTTTCCCTTATTTTAAAAATTACATTTTTGCCATTAGTGAAATTCAAGCCCTTTATAATTTTAAAGCAAAGCCCATTTTAATTAAAACGTGCCCAACGACTCGAACCCAACTCACACTCTCAACTTTCGACCCCTAAACCCAAGTGTTACAACTCTCCCCCACTTAAGGAAATTTCGTCCTCGAAATTATCTGACTGAAAGAGATACGAAAACTGTCTTTCCATATCCTCCTTTCTCTCCCAAGTGGCCTCGTCCACACCTCGATGTTGCCACCTCACTTTGACCAACTCAATCGATCTACCACGCAACACCTTGCTGTCTAAGGCTAAGATCTCAACTGGTTCCTCATCATACGTCAAATCCGGATTCAACTCAATCTCTTCCACCGCCATCACGTACGACATACCTGATCTATACTTACGAAGCATCGAAACATGAGACACATTGTGAATATTCTCTAACTCGGATGGCAAACGTAACTGATAAGCAACCGGACCGATTCGCTTCACAATCTCATACGACCCAATGTACCTCGGACTCAATTTCCCTTTTCTGCCAAACCTCATAACTTTCTTCCACGTAGAGACTTTCAAGAACACTCTATCTCCCACGGCATACTCAACTTCTTTCCTCTTCAAATCGGCATAGGATTTCTGCCTATCCAAAGCTGCCTTCAAATGATCACAAATCAACTTCACCTTATCGGTAGTCCCCTTAAGCAAATCTGGCATCGGTAACAATTTCTGACCTGCTTCGGCCCAACAAATAGGAGTTCTACACTTTCTACCATACAGTGCCTCATACAGAGCCATTTGAATGCTCGACTGATAACTGTTATTGTACGCGAACTCGACCAACGGTAAGTGTTTTTCCCAAGTACCCTGAAAATCTATGATGCAACAACGCAACATATCCTCTAAAATATGTATAACTCTCTCTAACTGACCATCTTACCGAGGATGATACGACGTGCTGAAGTTTAATCGGGTACCCAAGGCTGTATGCAAACACTCCCAAAATATGGCTGTAAATCTCAGATCTCTGTCAGACACAATCGACTTCGGCACACCATGCAATCTCACAATCTCACCGATGTACAAATCAGCCAACCTATCTAAGGAGTAAGTTGTATTAACAGCTAAAAAGTAGGTACACTTCGTGAAACGGTAAACTATAACCCAAACTGAGTTCTTCTTCAAAGAAGTCAAAGGAAAACCCGAAATGAAGTCCATGGTTATATTTTCCCACTTCCATTCCGGAATTCTCAACGGTTGCAACAAACATGAAGGAACCTGATGTTCTGCCTTCACTCTCTAACATACCATACACTTACTTACGAAGTCAGCTACGTCTTTCTTCAAACCAACCCAATAGTATTTAATCTTCAAATCGCGATACATCTTCGTACTACCGGGATGCATAACAAACGGGCTACTGTGTGCTTCGGTCAAGATCGTACGTCTCAAATCGCTGTCATCCGGCACAACTATTCTATCTCTAAAACACAAGACCCTGTCAACATTGAAACTATAGTCCGATGGTCTACCCTCGGCTATATCTTGCACGTGAGGTGCCAAAGATTTATCTAATAACTGTTTCTCTCTAATCAACTAACCTAAAGTAGGTCTAGCCTGAAGCTTGGCCACTAGACCACCATCACCTGACAAGCTCAAACTAGCAAACATGACCCTCAACTCCACTGCTACCTTCCTACTCAAAGCATCTGCCACTACATTGGCTTTACCCGGATGGTACTCAATCGTGAGATCATAGTCCTTAAGCAACTGTAGCCACCTACGTTGTCTAAGGTTCAACACTCGTTGTGTCATTATGTACTTCTGACTCTTGTGATCCGTATACACTGTGCATTTCTCACTATACAAATAATGTCTCCAAATCTTCAAGGCAAACACAACTGCGGCTAGCTCTATGTCATGGGTCGGATAGTTACGCTCATGAGTCTTCAACTGTCTCGAGGCATAAGCCACCACTCTTCTGTCTTGCATAAGCACACAACCTAAACCTACATATGAAGCATCACTGTAGATCACATAATCCTTCCCTAACTCTGGCTGAATCAAGATCGGTGCTTTGGTCAAAGATTCTTTCAATTTCTCAAAGGATTGCTGTCCCACATCTGACCACTCAAACTGAACATTCTTCTAAAGCAACTTCGTCAAAGGAGCGGTTATCTTCGAGAATCCTTCCACAAACCTCCTATAGTAACCTGCTAAACCTAGGAAACTACGAATTTCTGTCACAGACATCGGTTGCTTTCACTCGGAAATGGCTTCTATCTTCTTCGAATCAACTCTAATCCCCTCGGCTGACACTACATGTCCTAGGAAGACTACCTCTCGGATTCAGAACTCACACTTACTCAACTTAGCGTACAACTGGTTGTCTAGCAAAGTCTGTAAAACTAATCTCAAATGTCGGTCGTGGTCTTCCTCGGTACACGAATACACCAAAATATCATCTATGAAAACAACCACAAACCGATCTAAATACTGATGGAAGATTCGGTTCATCATGTCCATGAAAGTAGCCGGTGCATTAGTCAACCTAAACGACATGACTAAGAACTCGTAGTGACCATATCTAGTCCTAAAAGTCATCTTCGGTACATAAACCTCTTTTACCTTCAATTGGTAATAACCGGATCTCAAATCAATCTTCGAAAAGACTGATGCCCCTCTCAACTGATCAAACAAATCATCTATATGCAGCGAGGGATACTTGTTTTTCACTGTCAACTGATTCAACTATTTATAATCAATGCACATTCTCATACTACCGTCTTTCTTCTTCACAAACAATACCGGAGCGCCCCAAGGCGAAGAACTCGGACGTAAAACCTTTATCTGACAACTCTTGTAACTGAGTCTTCAACTCTTTCAGTTCTTTAGGTGTCATACGGTACGGAGAAATCGAAACAGGAGCAGAATCTGAGTATGTCTCTATAGTAAACTCCACCTCTCTATCAGGCGGTAAACCGGGTAATTCTTTTGAAAACACACTCAGAAAATCACACACTGTTCTGATATCCTGTGGTCTAACTTCATTCATGCTCGGATTCATCACGTAGGCCAAGTACGCCTCACAACCCAACTCAACTAACCTCTGAGCCTCTAAGGCTGAAACAACATTCAATAAGAACTTCACATTCTCACCTACTACTACAATCTCATAGTCACATGCAAGCTTCAAGAAGACTCTCTTCGTTTCGAAATCTATCCTAGCTCTATGTTCTGTAAGCCAGTCCATACCCAAAATCACATCAAAGCCATAGAACGGTAACTCCATCATATCCACTAGAAATATATGCCCCTAAACCATTAACGAACACCTTCTGTACATCTTCCTAACCACTATTGTATCCCCGAAGGAACTAGTAACACTAACACCTACCTCTAGTACCTCACAAGGTAAATTCAACATCTTTGCATGCTCACTCAAAATATATGAATGCGTAGACCAGGAGTCAATCAAGGAAAGCAAAATCAGAGATTGTATCGAGAAATTACCTGTAATCACATCTGTGTCGTTCTGTCCCTCACGCTGAGCATAAACTCTAGCCTGACCTCCGCCCTCTGGCTGAACCGTAACTACATGTGCTACATTACGTTGGCCATCATTTCTCGGCTGAAAGTTACCTCGACCGCACCCACGGCCTCTCGGACAATCAATCGCTCTAGCAGGAGCCTGAACCTGAACTGGTGCATACCCAGCCTGATATGGACAATCACGCCTAAGGTGATCTCTAGCTCCACAATTCCAACACGAGTGAAAATTTCCCCAACACTCTCCGGTGTGATTCCTCCCGCATCGAGCATGTAACACCTGATTTTGGGGGTCGGGTGAATTAAAATAATAAAATATTATTTTGGGCCTTGTGTTTTCAAAAACAATGATTTTATGTTGGACTTGTTTTGATTTAAAGCCCAATTCCATGGATTTTAGGATTTTTGAGATAGCCATCTCATTAATGGAAAAGTGGTAAATATTTTGACTTGTAAAAATAAAAACACTCTTATTTCAAAACACCAAAACTATTCATCATCTTTTACCTTCAAGCCTTTCTAACGTGAAAAACCTCTTCCTCCATTAGAATCACTATTCCATCACCATTCTTCCTCATCTTTGGTGATTTTTAAAAGGTAAACCCATATTTAACTTGTCCTTATTATTCCCTACAAGTCTATAGTTTTATTTTTCATTAAAACCCCTGATTTCTCATTTTGGTGTTTTGAAGTTTTAGATTAAAAATGTCATCTTTATTATCTTTAACTTAAGTTTTTGATTTGTTGAGGTTATATAAGTTGTTTACAATCTAAAAGGTCCAACATACTTGATTTTTACATGGTTTTGTGATGTTTCCCGAAATTGGGTTTTAGAGAGGTTTTAGAGAGTTTAAATGTTGAGTTTTGGGGGTGTTTGGTGTGGAAATTTGTTGGCTGATGGTTAGGCTATGTATAAGGGTTGTTTTGGAAGCTTATGAGAGTAATATAAGTGTTGGAATCATTGGTTTTGGACTGTGCTTCATGGCTGCTCGGGAATGAAGGTTTTGGGGTTGTCTTTAGCTTGAAAAATTGTGTTTTGTGCTTGGTTTGTGTTCCGAGTTGCTACATTAATTTGTGAACTGATTTGAGGTTATTTTGATTGTGTTGGGATGATTAGAAGCAAGGAATTGTGTTGGTGAAGCCTCGGGATCGGCTAGTGTGGTTGAGCTTGGTCTAGTCGGTGAGTGGTTAAACGTTTTTAAATGGTTTTCAAGTGTTGGTTCAAGCATGTGGACTAGGTTGGGCTTGGTAGACCCACCTAGAGTTGGGATTAGATTGGTAGTCTAATCCCAAGCTTTAGTTAGAGACTTTGGTTGATCTTTAAATGTTGAGTTGCCTCATGTTTAATTATGTTTATGGTGGTTATGTATATTGTGTTATACATGTATGTTGAGGCATGGTTTGATGCATTGTTATATGCATGTTGATTGGATTGTGGTTTGTGCAGTGAAGGTGATGAGTGCAATCCCATCGACGGGGCGTGAGGATGAGTGGAATCCCCTCCGCGTGAAACGGTGATGAGTGTAATCCCACCGTAAGGTAATGATTGCGGTTGGATGTGAGTTCCAACGGTTATCCGCGTATTCGGGTCACATCTAGGTGCCGATACGGATTGTGGAATGTGTTTGATATATACATTGATATATGTATTTCCATGTGTTAAGCTTAAGAGTTGTTGAGCATGGCATGATGTTGATAATTATGTTCATGCATCATTGATATTTTGACTCATGTGGTTCGAAGGTAAGATCATGCATTCTACCTTGGTTGTATGCTCGTGCTTGGACCTTGCATTGTCGAGGTTTGTTTTATGAGCTTACCCTCACTAAGCTTTATGCTTACGCTCTCTTTTGTTCGACAATGCAGATCCGTAGTTCGTGGGTTGCTAGTGCAAGAGGAGGGCCTCCAAGTGTGCTAGTTTGGCTTTTGAGTTTATCAAGTATGGATTTTATGTTATGAGAATGTAATAGTCAAGCAATGGGATTTGAGCTTTTGATGTATGTTGATGTTTTGTGTTAGGAGCATGCTAGACTCCTTTATATGTTGATGTTGGGTTGGCTTGTGGATGCCATGTCTTGCTTTGTAAACCATGTTTGTGTTGCTCTCCTTGAATGCTTAAGTGTATGTTTTGTCTAAAGCATGTTATCTTGAATGCTATTTATGAATCTTTGTTGAATTGATGCTTCCTATCAATTTATGACTTTTGTATGTATGAAGTGTGTTAAGCATGCTTGTTTTGTGTGGTTTTGCCTTAGAGTGATGTATGTTTGGTTGTGGGAGGTTTTAGTTGGTGTTTGAGGCAGCCTTGTGCCATAAACCAGCTAAAACCTGTATGTTCGCAGCAGGTGTATCGAAACGGTTGGTCCCGTTTCGATACGGCCTCTTGTTTCAGGCTAGGCGTTTCGATACGCAAAGAGGGCATTTTGATATGTTTTTGCTACTGGAAATCTGAGATTTTGATGAGAAATTCAGAGTATCAAAATGGTCCTAGGTGTTTCGGAACGAGCTTCGTAGCGTTGATCACGAGATGTTGACCGATGAGGGCGTTTCGATATGGTTAACACCCGATTTGATACGGTCTCCTCGGCTTGACTTTGGCCAGTTGACCTAGTCAAGGCGTATCGAAACACCCTCTGGGCGTTTCGATACGGCCTGCAGTTTAAGTTTAAAATGGGTTGTTTTGTTGGGCTGGTTGGTTGTTTGCCTCGCTTGTTTCTTCCACTGTTGCCTTTTCACATAGGACATAATAATGCATCTAGATAAGATAATAAAATATGAAAAGTTTTCTCAGGTTTTTAACCGAAGTGAAGCCTTAACGGGTTTTGCCTCGGTTATCCCCGGTGTGACCTGCTCGAACCGGTCAGTCGCCTGGACCGGGGTGAGGGGGTTACAGAGCACACTCGGGCAAACACCCACCAGCTCTCTGGCCCTGATGGCCTCTACCATCGTTACCACCACCACGTCTATGATCAAAATGATGCCTATTGTCCCTATACCTCTTGGCATCACCTCTATCAAAGTCGCCCGACCTCTTCCCGGAACTAGAACCACCTGAATGTTTGGTCAGACCCAAACTGTGCTCTATGTCCTTGGCCCTAGAGACCAAGACATCAAAGTCCGTGTAGTTCGTAGCCAAAGTATACCTCTTTATCTCTTCACTCAACCCGTAACGGAAACGGTCGCATCGTTCTCTGTCAGTAGGAACTAGCTCGGACGCATACTGACTCAATCTGACAAACCATATCTCATACTCGGTCACTATCAAGTTACCCTGAAGCAAAGCAATGAACTCTCTCTTATTCTCATCAAGATAACGGGGACCCAGATACTTCTTGCGAAAAGCGGACTCGAAGAACTCCCAAGTGATCTTGGCATTTGGCATGCCCATAGTAATGGTGACCCACCAAGTGTAGGCATCACCCTGAAGCAACGAAACAACACACCCAAGTCTACGTGCTCTAGTACAACCCATCTGAGACAAAAATACAGACAATCTTGTCAAACCAAGCCTCGGACCTCTCGGGTGCCAACCCTCAGAACTCTTCACCTCCCAAACTGCAAAGCCTCTCAAGTGGCAAACTGGTGCCCTCACCCTGAGGTTGTGCCACTACCAAACCCTCGGCCACAGCTGCTTGGAAAGCCCCGGCTATCACCTAAACTAATGGAGCCAAATCTATATCGGCTGGACCTTGACCAACCTGAGGTCCTACACCCTCAGCTCTCGCCTCACCTCCCGCTTGACGAGGAGAAGAAGGAGGAGGTGGAGGAGCATGCGCCTCTACAACCGGCTCAACTTTCGGAGCTGCTGCCCGTGGTTCCGGATGAACCATCCTAGGCCTGCCTCTAGGTCTCATCTTACAGCTAGCAAGATAACAACTACAAACAAACAAACAAACACACAAGGATTAAGTTAGCAAAGGCAAGGGTCCAACGTGCTCAAGTATTCCTTTACTCAAAATCTTTTTAAATAAGCAATAGTAGCAATGGGATCTCGACACTACGCCTCAACATAACAACCGTACTAACACATGCTTTCAAACACCATACAAGCAAAAAAACAACAACAACAAGCATACATAGCAAAACATTTACCGTACAACATACACCTCAAACTTACCTCACTTACCAACTCGAGGTCGCGGAAACCTCAGGCTCTAATACCAAAAAATGTAACCCCCTCGTCTCAAGCTAGACGACAGACCGGTCCGAGCATGTTACACGGGGAAAACCGAAGCGAAACCCGTTAAGGCTCTACTTCGATTAGCAACCCTATTTTTTGATTATCTTGTCTAAACGTATCATTTAGTCCTATGTAAGAAACGACAGCGGAAAAGATAAAGGAAAAGACACAAATGAGGCGTAAGGTAATATAAATTTACCAAGTGACATATTAATCCGATTGCATGCTTACGAAACCAAACCACACATAAACGATGCATATAAACTTAACAAGGATGCATACAACCATCGAGACTAAAACCCGACATCCGAGAACCTTTGAAGATGCTAAAAAGCCCAAATACAAGTCTGCGTTTTGAAACAGGTTGGCCCGTTTCGATACGCGAGCTCCAATTTAAAAGCCAGACCAGGTCGTACCGATACGGTCCACTCTATTCTGGTACAGGGGTCTCCAGTATTGAAACGTTTTGGAACAGGTTCCGAAATGAGCATTCACAGAGACAAACCGTATCGAAACGCGTACCGAAACGAGCACTCACAATGTCAAGTCGTATCAAAACGGCACCGCCCCCGTTCTGATACGAGTATCTCTAGAGCTACACCCGTTCTGAAACCACTACACGTGTTTCGAAACACATGCACTCTGTGTGACCCTAAAGACAATTTTCTGCATATCCAAGTGTTCCCAAACATCCCCCAATTCATCAACAATCATGAAACATAAAACATACACACAATCTATAGGCAATCCATCCTACTACAAACATGATCAACCAATAAGCATACATAACAAGGCCATTCATTTAAAGAAACATGCATCCATATCATAGATCATAAAACAAGATTACATGCCTTCATTACAAACATAAGCATTAATGAAGCAAGGTTTACATGCTTTCAAAACAACACATAAACATCTCATAAACATGGTTTACAATCCACAACATAAAAGCATTAACAAAATAGGAGTCTACACATGCTCCTACAACACGTAGCATCCCCATTTATAAACTATTACATTATTTACTAAAATCATACTTGAGCAACCACAAACGCTTGGATGCCCTTCCCTTGCTTCTTGCTAACTCCACACTAAGGATCTGCATTTTCAAAAACGAGAGCGTAAGCTAGAAGCTTAGTGAGGGAGCTCTAAAACAAAAACAATGACAATGCAGGGTTCAAAGCATGTTATCCTTAAGACATTCACAAGGCATACATATACACCAACATAGGAACATAGCCACATTTACAAGAATGCATGAACATGGCATCTTACCTCATGTTATGCTAAACAAGATATAACAATTATCTTATCACTACCACCACACATGAACAAGTATATTGACAACTATTAGCTTACTCGGATATGCAGATAACTTCCGTTGGGATTTTCACCCCCAACGTACTCAACAATAATTAGCTTCCGGTGGGATTACACTCATCACCGTTTTCACTCATGGATGGGATTACACTCATCATCACATGCTAACATTTTCCGGTGGAATATTACCTCACTGTACTCCTCCTTGATGACTACACGTCACCAAGGCCACACGCGAATTTGAGTCTTACCGTGTGCACACTCATCCTAATGATCGATCATTTATACCTGGTAATTAACTAGTGCCAATCATACTATACAAGTCACACCATGATATCAAAATCATGCATTACAACATATCCTCATCATTATACAACATCAATATGTATCGACATGCATACGAACACACACTACACAAGTATACGATTATGCACTTTAAGCAAGCACAATCCAACACCTCAACTACACCCTTGAACCAATTTAAAACCGTTTTAAACAAACCACTCACCGAACACCTATAAGCAAACTGAGAAAGCCGAATCAAGCCTCCAAACTTCCCGGAATAGAGCCCGAAGCTTCTCCAACGATTTCCCTTGATTCTAATCAATAAAAAATAACATATTACTACACAAATCATCCACAAACCACTGTCACAATTTAGACTACAACCACAAGACCATTTCTCTACATTTCCAAGCCAAAGCTAACACAAAAATCCCCATTTTCGAGTTCACACACAACCCAGCAGAAAACTATCGAATCCAACACCCAAATCATCATTAAACACCTTCAAAACAACCCTCAAGCATTACTATATCATCAGCTCCACTCTCCTATACCCAACTACCTCAAAAACCCAAGTTTTCAACCATTTAGAATACCCACAAAAACTCATTTCGGGATTTTCCTCAAAACCCCACCATTTTCATATATAATGTATTTAAGGGCAAGATTAAAACACCTATTAACTTTACAAATCAAAACCCACATGAAAACCCATCAAAGCTTCAACCTTTTTCTTAGACTTTTGAAAACTTGAAAACTTCAAAAAATGGTGTTTATACGAAAATAAAGCCATAGAAACGTTCGGAATAAAGAGGAGAAGTCAAAAATGATCTTACCTTGAAGAGAGCTCTTGAAATGGTGAAGAAATTTGATGGAATAGTAACTTGGGGTTTGGGGGAAGGTTTTGTCGTGAAAACTTGAAAGGAAGAAGAAGATAGTGATATTTTTTTGTTGTAAAAAAGGCACACTTTTACCCATCTTTTTCCCTTATTTTAAAAATTACATTTTTGCCATTAGTGAAATTCAAGCCCTTTATAATTTTAAAGCAAAACCCATTTTAATTAAAACGAGCCCAACGACTCGAACCCGATTCACATTCTCAACTCCCGACCCCTAAACCTGGGTGTTACAAAAATAGAAACCAGAAAATTTATTTTGATTTTTAAAATATATTTAAAACTATATTTTAACAAATATTTAAAAAGTATTTTTAAAAATATAAAACAATAAAAGTTATTTTGATTTTTTTATAATTGTATAATAACATTTTTAACATTTTTTATTTTGTTAAAAATATTTTAATATTTTCAATAATTATTATTTTTTATTTTTAAATAAAATTTGAAATCAAAAAATATATTTTATATAATTTTAAAATAATTTGTAAAAATTTTTTGAATTAATTTTTTCTTCTTCTGTTTTTATAAATTTTTAAAAAATTAAAGTTTAAAATTCCTAGAAACGACAAGTGACATTATCATGTTGCGACATATGTCAAAAAAATTTCAAAAAAAAACTCGTTAAAGTTAACGGTCAAAGAATGGCAAAGGGCCAAATTGTTTTTTTCTTAAGCTTGAGGGCTTAATTGAGTGCAAAATAATTTTAGGGGCTTAATTGATTTCTTTGCGAAAGTTTAGGGCCTTATTGAACCATTAATCCTAAAAATTAAAAATAAATTATAATTTTTAAAGCTTAATTTTTTCATCCCATTTTTCTATTGTACCAAGCAATAGAGAGGAAAGAACCTTATTTTCCTTATAATTTTTAATCGTCTCAACCAAGCATACCGATGGAAAGAAAAAAAATATTTTCCATCTTTCCAATTTTCCATCACTAAAATTTTTCATCTTTCCAATTGCTTTCCTCTCTACCAAGTAAAGCCTAAATGTGCAAGCTTGTGTAAATTTTGTTATACCTAGAATACACCAAGATGTCATCAATAAAGACTAGCACGAACTGATCCAAGTGTAACACCCCAACAATTTTCTCTAATTTTAAAACCCTAATGTTAAAATCCATAATTTACAAACCCTAATATTTGAGAATTCCTAGGTTAAAACCTAATTTGAATTTTAGGGCTCAATTGCGGTTAATATTGGATTTGGTGACCAAATGATAATAAAATAGAACTTTGATGATTATTCTGTAACGCAAGTTAAAATGAAGACCCTTCCCTTGTGATTTAACCATATGAGCATAGTATTTAACCGTGTTTTTAGCCATAGGGATCCTAATCTCCCAGTTTGGTAATTTGCAACCGCACTCCCTTACCCCTCTTTTGAATATTTTTATCCCCTCTCACTTGTGATTTTCGGCGAAGCTCTGATCGAGCCTGCCTCGCCGTCTATTTAGAACACCAACCCCACCGTTGAAATCCTTGAGACCTTGCGAGCATAAGTGTTGATAATCAAAGAGAAGATGAATAGAAAAAAGAATCTGAAAAAATATTAGTTATCTGGTAGCAAGAAGGGAATCGACAAACAAGATGAAGAAACTAGAGAAAAGAAAATGAGGTGTAGGCCTCAACTATTACCAATAAGTTGAGCTAGAGTTAGAATAACTCTTCCTTTTAATAGCCCAAGGCTGGTACAATAGAATTGACATTTCTTGGATCAATCTGTTATAACCATCAGGCATAACAACTAACGGGCTCAACAACATACAAACAATTTAACAGAGTAAATAAATTCTGTTGAGAACTACACTTCAACATTATCCATGTCCTCTCTAGTTTTAATCATGCTGAGAAACCTCCAATTTGAAGAATCATCCTATTTCAGAACAATTAAAAACAAGACTTGGAGAGAGGTTTGGTCAACCCGTCTGCTGCTTGATGTTTGGAGAGAACATAGTTAACTTGAACTATTCCTTGTGCAACTTTTTCTCGAACAAAGTGGACATTCAACTCTACATGTTTTGATCGCGAGTAAAACACTGGGTTTGTCGACATTGCAATGTCACTAGTGTTATCATTCCACACAACTGGAAAAGACCCTTGAGAAATTTTCATGTCAGTTAAAACTACTGTAACCCATGTAAGCTCATAAACTGCATCGGTGATACTACGATACTCAACCTCGGTTGTTAACCGTGAGACTGATTTTTGTCGTTTCAAACTCCACACAACTGGACAGTTATTGACATATACACAATAGCCGGTTGTCGAACGTCTATCATCAAGGTTGCTACCCCAGTCCACATCGGCATATGCCAACTACATTGACAACTCCCTTTTCTAAAGGAAAAAATAGCAACCCATAATCTAAATTGCCACCTAGATAACACAATATCTGTTTTACAGCAGTAAGGTGATTTTCACTGGGTTTGTGCATAAAATGAGCGACTTTGTTCACACTAAATATGATGTCTAGACGCGTGTGACAAACATAAAGTAGAGCTCTGACTATATTTCGATACACATGTTCATTTGTAGGAGAGCTCCCATCATCTTGAATAAGTTTGACTGAGGATAGCATTGGTGTTGGGCATGACTTTGCTTGCTGCATTTTAGTTTTCTAAAGTAACTCAAATATATATTTTTTCTGACTTAGAAGTATCGCACCATCATTAGCTCTTAAGGCTTCAATTCCGAGGAAGAATTGAAGTTCACCATGGTCCTTCAAGGCAAATTTGTTGCTCAAGTTGCCAATGACATTCCCAACATGAGACGCAGATTCCCTGGTAACAATTATGTCGTCAACGTACACTAACAAGTACATGATAACTCCATTTTGATTACTTATAAACAATGATACATTTGCTCTAGACTCTTGAAACCCAATCTCAACAAGATAGTGGTGAAGTTTGGTGTACCAGTTACGTGGTGCCTGTCGAAGCCCTTATAATGCTTTTTGCAGACTACACACAAGAACGCCTCCATTAGGAAAGCTTTGTTCGAACCTCGGTGGTTGTTGCATAAAAACTTCCTCATCAAGCTCGCCATTAAGAAATGCATTGTTTACGTCGATTTGCCGTAAAACCCATGCATTCGTGACAACCAAGAATAACTCAATGTTCAAGGTTGTAAATCAAATGGCAGGACTAAATGTGTCCTTGAAGTCTTGACCCGGAATTTGTGAAAACCCCTTCGCTACTAGACGAGCCTTGTACCTAGCTACAGACCCATCTGGATTTTGCTTAATGCGAAATAGCCATTTGCAGCCGACCACCCTTCGACCTTCAGGTTGTTGCACCAACTTCCAAGTACCCTTGTTTACTAATGCATTGTATTTCGCATGGACTGCTTCTTTCCACACAGTTGAAGCTAAAGCATCTTCAATACTCACAAGTACCTCATCATTCACACGAACAACAGCTGAATACAACTTTGGTTTAAATATTCCCATTTTGCTTCTAGTCATCATAGTATGTGTGTTGGTAAAAAACTGGAACCAAGCCTTCCACAGACTGAGACTCATTAATTCCATCAGAATTGACAGCATCTTCTTGAGTTGTATCGTTTGTTGCATCTTGAACTGAGCTTTCAACAAAATCAGCCAACTCAGGGAAAACTGTGGCACTCGCTTGAACCAACCCACCAGAAGATTCAATCAATGGGACATAAGCATCAAAATCACCATGAACTGGACTTTGAACATGATCATTCCTAGATTTTTCTGGACTCGACTGCTTAGCCTCTTGACCAACAATAAAGGCAACTGTAGGTTCAACAGACTGTGCATGCTCCATTGATACATCAACTTGTGCGCTCATACGAGGGGCCTGATTAGTTGTAGGGACATCGTAGAAGGTTTGTTTATTTGAACCAGCAACAACTCGAAGTGAAGCAGAAATTTGAGGAGCATAGGCATTCACTGTCCCAGCACCAGTTGCTATACTATCTGCACAAGGAAAATGACTTTCATCAAAAGTAACATGGCATGAAATAATCAATTTACCATTTGGAGCGAGACACTAATAGCCTCGATGCTGTGTACTATAACCCCAAAACGTACAAGACTGCAATTGGAACTCGAGCTTGTGATTTTGAAACGGTCGAAGGTGTGGAAAGCACTTGCATCCGAACACACGGATGAAACTATAGTCAGGTAGCCAATGCAAAAATTTCTCAAACGGGGACACATCATTTAGAACCTTCGTGGGTAGACGATTGATCAAGTAGACGTCACTAACAACATCTTGAGACAAGAAACGCAAGGGTAAGGGCGCTTGAGCGAGGAGAGTCAAGGCAAGCTCTATTATGTGCCGATGCTTGCGTTCAACCACACCATTTCGCTCAGACGTGTATGGGCAAGATACACGATGTCTAATGCCAGCTTTAACAAGAACCATCGAGAGACTTCGAAACTCGCCCCCAATCACTTTGAACCTCCTTTATAATTGCCCCAAACTGAGTGTGAACCATTTTTGAGAACTGATTGAATGCAGTCATGTTGAGTTGTGTGGTGCTCGATTCGTTCAACTGATTATGCTCACCAAGTGGTGGAGAGGTGGATATTTGGGTGGAAGGGTTTAGGAAGCTAGAAAGAATAAAGACACAATGATTTTAGAGTGGTTCGGTCTTCTAACAAGCACCTACATCCACTACCTTAGCTCCCCACTAAGGATTTCACAATCAATCCACTAATTGATTCGTCCCCTTTTCTAGGCTTAGGAGGAAACCCTTACAACCAATCAAGCTTTCTACCCAAAGCCTTGATTGAAACCCTCTTTAGAAGAGATAAACAAAGCAAACTTATAATCCTCTAATAGGAGTTTGTTTGCACAAATAAGCACTCACCCAAACCTAAAACACTTGAGCAAATTTGACAATTTTGGCTCACTAGTGTTTGTCTATACAAGAATTGACAATTTAAGTGCTAAGACAATTTCTTGATCATTTGATGTTTGACAATATGAGCATTAGCCTTCTCTTGATGCTTGGAGGTCCCTTTTATACTCCCAAATGAGTTTGTAGCCGTTACTAGCCGTTGGGGATGAATTGGAGCTGTTGAGGACTTAATTTCCCTTCATAAATGCTGTTCTGCAGCTAACGGTATCGATACACGTGGAACGGTATCGATACGGCCTTCATAGGAACTAGCCGTTGGGCTTTTGCCTGCATAGGCGTATCGATACGCTTGAGGGCGTATCGGTACCCTTTGACATTTAAATGGCCGTTGGGAAATAGCCGTTGGGGTAGTTAAAGTGGGATCGGTACGCTGACGTGGCGTATCGAAACGACCCCCTCTATATCGATACACTAAACCCTCATATCGATACGGGTTTTGACAGTGGCCAAACCAGGGCAAAATGGTATCGATACTGGTACAACGGTATCGATACTGGTACTTTGAAATCACGAGTTTGGCTATTAAAAACATGAAAATTCTTTGTCAAAAACCTCTTAAAATACCTCAAACATAATTTCAAGTTGTTTGGACTTAAAAACAAGTTTTAAATTCTTTTCAAATTAGTCCAAAACATTTTTCAATTATTATATCAAAACATTAGTTCTACAATCTCCCCCTTTTTGATATAATAAAACTAACTTGAAAAATTGTTTGGGATTCTCCCCCTTTAACTTTAAAAAAGTGAATAAGAGATTAAAGATATGAAATCAAATTAAGCTCCCCCTTATTCATTTGAAAATTCAATTTTTCAAACCATTTCTCCCCCTTTTTGTTATATCAAAAAGAATTTAAAAGACATTTAAGTTCAAGATAACATAGGAGGCAAAAACATTTTGACACACTTAAAAATTTTTGGTTTAAAATTGGCTCCCCCTTACTCAAAGCATCATAGAAATTGTTAGTCCATCATATATGATCATCTAGTTGAATGAAATAAAAATAAAACAAATAAATGCTAAACAACTAGATTTTACCAACACTTGAGCCCAAGGGAGGATGTGAAGCCTTCCTTCTTCAAGTGTTTCTTTTTGTGTGCATGGAGCTCCCCCTCAATGTTTGACTTGTTGAACATCTCCATCACACCTAACAATAGACAATCAAGTAATTTTTGGTATCCAAATTGCTTTGGATCCATGAACGTTAGTAGCACAAATTTTTGACCCCTTAGGAATCCATTTTTCAATGTCATCCTTTTTAATTGAAGTGGTTAGTCCTTTTAGGACCCAAACACTTCTAAAACATTTACCATTTTTAAATCTAGGGGCACTAGATTGTCTAACATAAAAATTTGATTTTCCAAAATTGTTTTTCTTTTCAAGCTCTTTGGAAATCAAATCTTTTTCTTCTTGAACATTTTGAAGCAATTTTTGTAAATCAAAACATTTTAATTCAAACTCTTCAAGTTTTGCTTCAAGTTCAAGTTTGGTTTTAGAAAGCAAATCATTTTGAATTTTTAACTTTGAAACCAATTTTTTGTTTTTCAAAATGTGGCTTTTAAAATCTAAAACCAAATCATCATAGGCATCTTGTAATTCATCAAATGAATAAGAACATGAAGTAGATGAATTAGAAGTTACCCTTGAATCTTCTTCGATGGCCATAAAGCAAAGGTTGGCTTGTTCATCGTCGGTGGAGTCTTCATCACTCCAAGTAGCCAAATGTGCCTTCTTCTTATGGCTTGAAGTGCTTGCCCTCTACTTTCTCTTAGGTTCTCGTTCAAGCTCTCTCAAGGCTTTCTTCATGAACGGGGCACACTTCTTGAAGAGATGAACTATCTCTTCATCTTCATCCTCCTCTTCACTTGAGTAGACATGATGACAAGTGGAGGATTTGAGAGCCATGGCACTAGCATTGATGCCAAGCCCTTTGATTTTCTTCTCTCTCATCGCTCTAATTTCTTCCCTTTTCTTCTCCTCTTCCTTGTTCTTCTTCATGATTTGGTGAGTGAGAAGAGACCCCATAAGTTCATCAAGCTTCAAAGTCTTCAAATTTTTGGCTTCGATGATGGCGGTCCTCTTTGAGTCCCAAGACTCGGGAAGTGAGTAGATGAGCTTTCGAACAAGCTTCTCTTCCGGAATGGGTTCTCCATACCCTTTGAGACCATTGGTGATGGTGGAGAATCTATCGAACATTTTCTCAATGTTCTCTTCCGGATCCATTTTGAAGTTCTCATACTCCAAGGTTAGGAGCCCAATCTTGGTCTCCTTGACTTCATCGGTCCCCTCGTATGTGACTTCAAGCTTGTCCCATACCTCCTTGGCACTCTCACAAGAAGACATCTTTTCGTAGATGGATGGGCCAAAAGCACAAAACAAGATGTGCAAGGCTTTGCAATTAAGCTCCATCTTCTTGCGATCGTCGGCACTCCACTCCGCTTTGCTTCGTTGAGGCACGAACGAACCATCTTCAACTATGTCCCATAGCTTGTAATCTCTAGACTTGATGAAGAACTTCATCTTTATCTTCCAATGGGCATAGAATGTTCCGTCGAAGAAAGGAGGTTTGTCTATGGATTGCGCCATTTTGAGCCGGTTGATGAACTAGTGATCGAGCTTGCCGGATCTCCTCAATAGGATGTGAATCCCCTTCAATTGAGCCAAGCTCTGATACCAATTGTTGAGTTGTGTGGTGCTCGATTCGTTCAACCGATTATGCTCACCAAGTGGTGGAGAGGTGGATATTTGGGTGGAAGGGTTTAGGAAGCTAGAAAGAATAAAGACACAATGATTTTAGAGTGGTTCGGTCTTCTAACAAGCACCTACATCCACTACCTTAGCTCCCCACTAAGGATTTCACAATCAATCCACTAATTGATTCGTCCCCTTTTCTAGGCTTAGGAGGAAACCCTTACAACCAATCAAGCTTTCTACCCAAAGCCTTGATTGAAACCCTCTTTAGAAGAGATAAACAAAGCAAACTTATAATCCTCTAATAGGAGTTTGTTTGCACAAATAAGCACTCACCCAAACCTAAAACACTTGAGCAAATTTGACAATTTTGGCTCACTAGTGTTTGTCTATACAAGAATTGACAATTTAAGTGCTAAGACAATTTCTTGATCATTTGATGTTTGAAAATATGAGCATTAGCCTTCTCTTGATGCTTGGAGGTCCCTTTTATACTCCCAAATGAGTTTGTAGCCGTTCCTAGCCGTTGGGGATGAATTGGAGCCGTTGAGGACTTAATTTCCCTTCATAAATGTTGTTCTGCAGCTAACGGTATCGATACACGTGGAACGGTATCGATACGGCCTTCATAGGAACTAGCCGTTGGGCTTTTGCCTGCATAGGCGTATCGATACGCTTGAGGGCGTATCGGTACCCTTTGACATTTAAATGGCCGTTGGGAAATAGCCGTTGGGGTAGTTAAACTGGGATCGGTACGCTGACGTGGCGTATCGAAACGACCCCCTCTGTATCGATACACTAAACCCTCGTATCGATACGGGTTTTGACAGTGGCCAAACCAGGGCAAAATGGTATCGATACTGGTACAACGGTATCGATACTGGTACTTTGAAATCACGAGTTTGGCTATTAAAAACATGAAAATTCTTTGTCAAAAACCTCTTAAAATACCTCAAACATAATTTCAAGTTGTTTGGACTTAAAAACAAGTTTTAAATTCTTTTCAAATTAGTCCAAAACATTTTTCAATTATTATATCAAAACATTAGTTCTACAAGTCACAACCTGAAATTTGCCTTTTAACAAGAACAACCAAGTATGACGAGTAAACACATCAACGAAAGAAACATAGTAACGGAAACCTGTAGAGGACACGTGAGCAGGACCCCACAATTCTATAATACAAGTTGAAAAGGATGTGTGTACACTGTATTAGACTCATGAAATGAAAATTTGTGACTCTTCCCAATTTGACACGCAAAGCAAATAGAGAATTCATTTTCTTTTTTAGGTATGGTAATCGTACAAAGCTTAAGAACTTTTGCTAAAGTAGGATGAGCGGGGTGCCCTAACCTATGATGCCAAATTTCGTAATCTGTACACTTTATTTATGAAAAATTCAACTGAGCAATATTATCAGTAGCTACAACATCAACATTATCAGTAGCTACACCATTATTAAAAGTATAAAGACCATTCTCTTCAACACCCTGCAACATTATTCACCAGTCAACTAATCTTGAACAAAGCAATGATTGACATGAAACTGAAAATATACTTGTAAAGCGTAAAGGAGTTCTCTAAATCGAGTGCAAGTGTACACTTCTGTCAAGTTATAGTATTTAAGATATCGTCTCCACAAGTATTGGAAGCTGCTTCAGTGATTAAATTCCTGCACAAGGAAAAGTAAAAACACAATTGAATTGGATTGGTTTGAGAAAGTTGCATAAACTTAAAGAAAACAAATAATGAAAGGATTGAGAAATCAGAATAAAAAGAGTGGATTGAAATAACGGATTGGGTTGAAACCTCTAATTTTGAAAAAAAAACTGCTAATATGAGCTTTTTGATATTAGAAATTTAGGCATAATAGTTATAAAGACCCTTTTACCCTTAAAGATTATAAAAAATCTTCAAATAACCTACATTTAACCATTTCTATTTTTATTCTTCAACCTCACGTATTTACATTATGAGATTTGTAAACTAATACTTTTTGTTTTTTTCTTTTTATTCTCACACATTTATATTTTTATTTAAATTTAATAATTAATTAAATTGTATTAAAAATAATTATATAAATAATAAATTACTATATAGATCCTTCAAATATGCTTAATAATGTTATATTAAAAATTAATTTTTATAATCTAATTAATATTAATAGATGCAAAATGTTGATAACTAATAAACTATTCAAATAAGTATCAAATATAATCATTTCCTTATATATCATTTTGCTTGTTTAAATAATCAAACATCTATAAGCTATCAGTTATTTTACCAAACACTTTTATACAATCAGCTAATACAATTTACTAGTCAAATCAGCTAATGCAATAAGCTATCAACTATCGCTAATGTAATTCGCTAATTACCAAACAAGGCTTATAAAATATTAAAAAATAATTGAACTCGCATTTTGTGTAGCGTGAGTTCCGAGATAATAATTTGATCAGTTAAAAAATAAATTACCGCGTTAAATTTACACAAAAATCACGTCCTACAGGGCGCGAGTTCTATTCAATACTCGCTCTCTAACCGGTGCGTGTTGCACTAGAAATGGACCCTTCCCCCACCCCTTTTCCCCACACTAGAATTCTCACTCTCAATTTACTCTCTATCAATTTTTTGGGTCCTGGATCTTTAAAATTTCTCAGTAAATTTCTCGGGTTTGATATAATGGCGGGGTTGATAAGGTTGGATCATAAACACCTTTTCAATTATTAGCGGAGACATGTAAGTTTTATCTATTTATTTTAATTTTGTATTTTGTATTTTTCATTTTTTATATTTTGTAATTAAAAATAGTTTTAATATTTTATAAATAAATAGTAGTGTAGTTTTAATTTATGTTTGTTTAATTTTTTAGGGTGGGATAGAATGTCGTCTAGAAGTTTTTATTACTTGGATGACAAGTAGACCCCATCCGTATCTAGAAGAATGTATCGAGAAGGCCATATTTCTTCATGTATCCAAAATTATTGGAGGTGCGAAATTGGAAATTGATTTGATCAATGCTCTTCTAGAGAGGTGGAGGCCGGAGACAAACACATTCCATCTTCCGTGCGGTGAGGCGCCGATTACCTTGGAGGACATTTCGCATATTCTCGGTCTGCCGATTGATGGAGAGGCGATTACTGGTCACAACAATGATGAATGGCATGACCTGTGTTTGGAGTTTCTATGGGTTACGCTAGAGATGCTGGATGGTGGCCATATTTTTCTGAAGTGGTTGTGGCAAAATTTTACCCATTTACCGGATGACGCAAACGAGGATGTAAAGAAGGTAAAAATACAATTTTTAGTGAATATTAATGAAATAATTAAATTTTCATATGTTAATATTTTTTCCTATTGTAGGCATATGCGCGCGCTTATATTTTACAAATAATTGACGAGATATTGATGCCTAACAAATCCTGTAATAAAGTTCATATATTGTGGTTGTGGCATTTGCTGGATTTCGATGATGCCGATAAATTGAGTTGGAGATCGACAATACTGACAGTTCTGTTTAGAGAGATGTGTAAGAACATCGATTCAGAGAAGTACAACATTGGAGGTTGTCTTATGTTGCTTCATTCGTGGGTGTGGTTCAGAATGTCGTTTTTATGCCCTCAATTGAGCGAGCCGAGTCCATATTTTTTCCCACTAATTCAGAGGTAAAAAAAGTAAATATTTTTTTAATATACTTTTTTTAACATTAAAGTTATGTTGTTGTTTTGTAGGTGGAGCAATAATTTAATTCATGTTGTGTTGGAGTATGCCCAAAGACCAATCGTGAGATGATTGTAAAAGACATACTTATTTTATCTTGTTTAAAGCCATTATTATTATTTCAGTCTTATTCTGTGCATCTATAAATATACTGAATTATAATAAAGTCCTTAGAATAATATCATTATTCTTAAATGTTCTTAGTCGATAATTATTGTGGGCGTTGACAACAATAATATATTAAGACTAATATGTAGTTGATTGATAAAAAAGTGTTGTTATTGACATAGAGATGTCAAAATTAATACATAAGTATGTGTTAGAGAACGACATACTGGACTGACCCGCTATGAACATGTTTCTTGGATTATTATGTGACAGTCACAACATTGCTCATGGTGATAACTAAGTGTATGATCCTTAGACTTGAGATCATCATTATTTCAATATCGAGAGTGACATATTTTGATGCGGTCAAACGTGTGTTGTAACAGACTACACTATAAAGACTAATATTGGATATGTCACACTCTATATAACAAAATATGGTTGATCAAGATAAGATTTATCCCTCCTACATAATATGAGTAATATCGTAGGCTACTTGATTGAGTGAGACTAGAAAATACATGGCCATGCTCGAATAAATTGATATGAGATATCATAGTTATTCGTTTATCATAGTCTAATTAAGATGTAACACCCCAATTTTGGGGCTAGATGTTGCGGATGTGGATTTTGATATTCGATGAGCTAGTTGATTTTTGGGGTTAGACCAGGGAAATCCTCTTCGGATATTCCTAAAATGTTGGGAATAATTTCTAAAATTACTATTTATTATGTATAGGAGTTTTGCAAAAACAATTTTGGAAAATCAATTCTAGAAGGATGGAGATTTCGGTCTAGTGACCAAATCGCAAGTCTTCAAAAGTTGGTGGTCATTTTGTAAAATCAGCCAAAAATGTGGTTCTAGTTTTTAATTAGACCCTAACCTATTTTAAAAGGGTTTTAACAAAAAGAAAGGCTTTTGAATCAGCCTCACTCTCATTTTCACGTTAGTTTCCTAAAGCCAAGCCACCATTGAAGCATTTTCAATCTAGGGGATTACCCATCAAGGTTTTGGGAGGTAAACTTGATTTCATCTTGCATTTCTTTAATTAAATTTGTTTTTATTAGTCTCATATCAAAATCAAATGGTTACCTCTTTTGATTTAAAAGTTCAAGGTTTGAAATAAAAATGGATTTTTGGAAGATTTTCGTCCAAATGGCATAGACTGGGTTTTAGAATATTTTTAAATAGTGTTTTGGTGTTTAAATGATGTTTATATGAAAGAAGGATCATAAGGAAACTGAAACTTGAAGTTTGATTGGAGTTTGGTATGAAAAATCTTGAGGTTAAGCTTGATTTCGGGTTTTTAATGGCAGAAGTGATTTTGGCATGTTTAAGTTGCTGGTTTTGATGTTAATAGATGAGTTTTTGATGGTTGAAATGATGGGTAATGGCTGGGTGTTTTTGTTTTAGACGTTTTGGAAGTGATTTTGATGCTTTTCGGTATTGGATTATTGGGTATTTGAGAGTAATTGTTAGATTTCAGTGTTTCTGCAAGTTTGGAAGCTTATTTGGGTGTTAATACTCTGTTTTAACTTGTTTAAAAATAGGGGGTTCTAGTTTGGGAGAAAATCTGGGTGATCATTAGCTATTTGTGGGTTTTGTCTTTTTGGATCGAGTTTATCAGTGAGTGGAAACGTTTTAAAGCGTTTGAAAATGTTCAAAGATGATTTTGAGAGTTTAGATTGGGCTTGATAAGCCAATCTAAACTCAAGAGTAAGTGGTTTTACATTTCACCATGTTTTTGATATTGTGTGATGTGCTATGAAATTTCGGTAAGACTCGTGATTGTTTTGCCTATTTTTTTCATACCTTTATTGCATATGTTATGTTGTGAGCATGCTTTTGTTGTTGTCGTAAGATTGTAAGATATATGTGTTGGTAAAGGCATGCTTGATATGGAAATGTTGGTAAGAGTAAGATGTGGTAAGATGGGCTTGATAGCCATGCAAGTTTGGTAATTTTTGACCCTTGTTAGAATATTGGCATAAGTTAAAATCTTTACTGGATATAGTTTATCGATCAACTAGGATTAATGTGCACATGTAAGACTTGTAAGACAAAACTTGCATGAGTGTAAGACAAAATTCGTACGTGTAAGAAAATTTGGTCGTGTTAGACAAATTCGCATGTGTAAGATTAGCTTGGGCGCGGTGATTGAGTTTACTCTCATCGACGTCCTGTAAGATTGTAGAAATTCGTATATCCGGGTATTGTTGTTAATTATGCCAATATTCTACTCTTTTCCTTTGTAAGGCTTTGCTATATTATGGTAAGATGGGTATGGTTTGGTATGGCCTTGTAAGAGTAAGTTGTGCTTTTGTAAGAATGGTTGAATGGTAAGATGATCTTGTTGGTTTTTATGTTGTTGTAAGATGTTTTATGCACATTTTGGTTTGGTAAAGGTTTTTGTTTTCAAAGCTTTAATTGGTTTTAAAACTGCATTGTTGTTGTTTGGTTTTGAGCTCCGCTCACTAAGCTTGAATGCCTACACTCTCTTTTCCAACAATGGAGATCGTTAGAGTTCCGGGCAGCAAGCAAGGGGAGAGAGGCCTTTTTCCACTTTGGCTTAATTATGAGTTTTAAGTTTGTAATAATACTACTAGCAATGGCGATGCTATGTTTTATGTTTGGAGACTTGATGTTTTGAAGATGTATGGTTTGAGACAAGTTTGTTATGATCCTATGATATTGTGTGAAGTATGGTTTCGTTGTTTTATTGCATTGCTTATCTTGTGGTTTGACCTTTTATGCAAATGTGGATCATCATATGTTCCGTTCTTGTTTAATCATGGTTTGGATATGCTTTTGTTTGACGTTGTTAAGCTCATTTGCCTGCGAAATGCATGTTATGTTGATCCTTTGTTGTATGTGTGTTGTTGAGTCGAGTTTAGCAAGCTTGGAGGTGCCTAAAAAGTGTTTTAGAACTAATCTGCAGGCAAGTGTTTCGTAAAGGGCACTAGAGTTTCGGAACGCCCATGCCTTTTTACCTTGGCGTTGCGAAACGGGCTTCCCTATTCCGAAATGTTTGCTCTGTGGAAAATCCTGGCGAAGACCCGTTTCAAAACAGGCTCGTTGGTTTCGAAACGGTGGCCGTTATTTTCGGTTAAAGGCATCTTTTAAGTTTGTTTTTCTTGCGTTTTGGTCCTCGGTTGATTTGTTATCAATCGGAAGTGTTCGGGTTGTTGTATTGAGCTGCGTTTCATCATGTGAGCATGAAATTGACTTAATCTCAAAGTTGTAAACTTAATTTTATATTAGGCCCTTTTTATGCTAGAATCGCATTTTGGTCCCTGCCTGCTCGGTTGATCGTTCGATGCTTGTTGTTCGTGTTTTTATCCGATGTGAGTGATTCACACCTAAGTTATAAATGAGCATATAGAAAAGATAAATAAAATAAAGGAAATGGGTGTTTTCTCTTTTAGGGTTGCTAACCGGAGGAAAACCTTCGGGTTTTTCATCAGGTAGCCCCGTGTGACCACCTTGGGTCGGTCTAGTGGCTAGGTCGGGCCGAGAGGGTTACACAAGATATCAAGAAATATTAGATGGACTATACAAGTGTGACTAATCCATGACTTGTGTACAAAAGGATCTAATACATAAAAGAAGTTAATCACAGAAAGAAGGTAAAATCGAACCATGACTTCATGTAACTTAGGTAGCAATGATGTATTGCTAGATGCCACTCATTGTTTGTAATATTAATTTTTATGACTAGTGCCCATACTAAAATTTTGAATTTTTTATGATTATGCCCACTCTAAAAAATATTTTGACTTGTGCCCACCCTAAAAAATATTTTTTGGATCCACCTTTTGACCGATTGTATTCTTTATGTTCTTTTTACGTATTTGTTTGCATTTTATATCGTATCACAATTGTATTTATTATGATTTTTAAGGGTAACTATCTTTAGAGCATGTTGTTAAAAGTTTTTGGTTGGCATCATCCTCTTTCCATTAGGTTGTGGGTTCAATACACATTATGAGCAAAATTACCCTCCCCTAAGTGGGAACCGTTAAAAAATGATTTTTAATGTATTTTTTTGTATATTTCAAAACGTACATGTATTCATATCATGTACAAGTTATTTTTAAATAATATCTAGTATTGTCTGATTTACATAATTTGATATTGTCTTAAAAATCTAGTGGAGTTATTTTTTTCAACCAACAAATCAATAAACGAGAGATGGCGTTGGCTGGGAAATCCCAAGAGGGATCGCAGAGGAGGAGGGTTTGGACGTTGTTTGTGATGAATCTCCCGTTACAATTGCTTTGGAAGGGCGTTTGACAAGTGTTTGATAGGCACAGTGTTGTGGTGGATGTATTCGTTCCGAAGAAGAAATCCCGTGACAGGAAACGATTTGGGTTCGTGAGGATGGGATTGAAAGAAGACACATATAGGGTAATTGAGACACTTGATGGCTTTAGGTTGTATGGATCGTGGATTAGGGTGACATACGTACAAAGGGATCTACGTGACAAGTATTTGAAGAAGAAATCAGGTGAATCACAACGGAGAGGGAATCAATCAAAACCGGATAGGACACAGTCGCAGTCGAATCGCGCGAGTACAGTGCAAGAGGAAGTGTGGAAGACGACGACCGAAGTGAGAGTGGTGGAGGGCGTGATTGATACTGACAAAGTCGACATATTATAAAATTGCGCTATGGGATTCTGAAGGAAACCATCTCGTATTATAGAACTGGCAATCGAATTCAAAAAAGCAAAATTAGAGGGTTTTTCGATTATGAGAGCCGCGAGATCGATGGTCTTATTGATGTTCGATAACACGAATATTCGGAAGTGATTATTGGAGGAAAATTCGTTTGATTGCTGGTTGGAGAATGTAATGGTTTGGGATTATAAATTGAGGATGCCTAATCACCGAGTTTGGTTATCAGCGAGCGGCATTCCGATTCACGCGTGGTCCGAAGGAACATGTAAGAACATTGCTGAACTATGGGGGGAGTTAGTACAAGTGGATGTTGAAACTATGGCGTCGTCGTCTTTTGAAAGTTGTCGTTTCCAAATTGAAACGGATTGGATAGAAAATATTGATACGATGATTGATTTGCAAGTGGGAGAGCATACATTTCATGTGCGAATTACCGAGATGGAGGAGTCCTTGGGAACGAAATGTGATTGTTGCTGTGGGGTTACAGAGAACGCAAGTGTTACAGAGACGGGGAGTGACAAGGCTAGTGACGAAATAACTCTCGATAGTATGACTAAGGGAGACAAGGAGATGGGATCGGATGGCACAATTGTCCTAGACTCATTCTCGGGGGTGGGGGAAATGTGGTACATTGGAATCGATTGTGGACGGATAATTGTGTTGTTGATGGAAAAGCTTTGGAGGTGACATCAAGGGAGGTGAGCTGGATGGCGGACGAGGATGTTGCCATGGTTGCACGACCCGAGGAGGAACATGTTTATATGGTCGGGAGGGACTATGGATCGAGCATGAGCGATGAGGCACGGTGACAAAAATCTGAGATGATAGTACATAATGGACAAAGTGATAATGAGCCTCGGCCGCTGATGGATGGGCCACGATATGAAATTCAAAGGGCTGGTAAAGCAACAATAGTTGAAGCAAATGGGAAACTACGTCGGGTGAGACAAATTTCTGAAATTCTTTTGAGTTCTCTATCCCCTGAACAACGGCAAGAGGCATAACAACGCTTGAGTAAAAGAGGCCGGGGACGTCCAAAAAAGAATGCTATTCAATCGCAAGGAATTGCCAACGGTTCTTTATCGGATTCAAATTTTGAAAATTGGAAAAGATCGATCCTAAAGAAAGCACGTGAGACATTGATATTAGGGAAATATATTGGCGCGGAAGCGGTAGGGAAAGAGGATGAGATTGTACAAGATATTGCTAGGATGATCGCAGCCCGTGAGGGCTAACAATAGCAACGCGAAATGCGGATGTTGTCGTGGAATGTGAGGGGATTGGGCTCGGCATCGAAGCGAAGAGCGGTGCATACTCTTGTGCGACAACATAGGTGTGAGTTACTAATTATACAAGAAACAAAACTTGAAGAAATTACAGGTGAATTGGTTGGTCGGATTTTGAGTTCCGATGCGTTTGAATTTGCGTTTGCCCTGTCTACAGGAAGGCCAGGGGGAATATTATTTGTGTGGGATATGACTCGATTTGCGGCAAAGTCAATTAAATTGGGAGCGCGTTTTGTAAAGATTACAGGTGAATGGATTCTTGATGAGTGGCGATGTGGAATTATGGGAGGATATGCACTGTGTGTGTTAGGGGAACAAGAGGAGTTGTGGAATTCGCTGAGTAAGGAAATGTCTGATAGTTCTTTGCTGTGGTGTGTTGGGGGGATTTTAACATGATTTTACATCCAAAAGAACGGCGTGGCTGTGCACGCATGTCTCGAGGTATGGTGTTATTTCATGAATTTGTGGAATTAAATGCTTTAATCGATATCCCACTGCAGGCGAAGCAATACACATGGTTCGGACCGGGCAAGCAATGTAGCCGCATTGACCGTTTTCTAGTCTCACCGGAGTTGACTGCGAAGTATGGGGATTTAAGGGTGTTAGTATTGCCGCGAGTTTTGTCGGATCACTTGCCTCTTTTGCTTGCTAGTGATCCAATGGATAGTGTACCGCGTCCGTTTCATTTCCTGAATGCGTGGCTGGCGTCAAAGAAGTCTGTGGGGATGATGCAGAAAAAATGGTTGCGGATGGGTGAGTTGAATGAGGGATGGGGTGCGCTGGGCATGTTGGTGAAATTGCATGGGATGAAGGCGTTCCTCAAGCAATGGAAGGATGGTTCGTTTGGCAATATTGAAGGTAGAATTGGTTATGTTACTCAAAAGTTGGATGGGTTGGATGACAGAGTCGCGGATGGATCGGCAACTTGGGAGGATATGGCGGAGAGGTGGCAGCTGTATGCTGAGCTATGGCAGCTAACAAGGTTTCATGAGTCGGTTTGGTGACAAAAATCGTGCACAGCTTGGTTGAAGGAGGGTGATCAAAATACAAAGTTTTTCCATCAGGCAGCAAGGGTTAGAGCGATGAGGAACACGATTAGGGGGTGATGTCACGAGGTGATTGGGTATCAGAGTGAGAGAAATTAAAGGGATATATTTTCTGCGAATTCTGATATCATTTCTCACGGATACATGTGGCTGGTTCGTTGGATGCAGCCATGAATTTTAATTGTTTAAGCGAATTTGACGCTGCTAGTTTGGAAGTTGGATTTACTGAAGATGAGGTGAGAGAGGTAATTTGGGGCTGCGAAGGTTCTAAAGCACCAGGACCCGCTGGTTTTACCTTTGAATTCTATAAGCGAGTGTGGTCGTTTCTTAAGACGAATGTGCTTCAATTTGTGAATGAATTTTGTGCATCTTGTAAGTTTCCGCGAGGAGTGAATTAGATATTTCTGGTTCTGATTCCTAAGAAGGATGATCCAAAGGTTATGGGAGATTTTCGGCTATTATGTTTATTTAATTCTCTATATAAGATCTTGGCCAAATGTTTGGTGAGGCAGTTGCAATCCGTATTGCCGAAGTTGATTAATGATGTGCAGTCGGCATTCATAAGTGGATGACAAATATTGGATGGTATAATGTTAGCAAATGAGACGATATATTCTCTACAGAAGAGGAAGTTTAGTGAAGGGGTTTTTATTCTGAAACTTGACTTTGCGAAGGCATATAACTGCATTAAATGGGATTGTTTAAACCAAGTCATGATTCGAATGGGGTTTAGCTCGGTGTGGTGTAGTTGGATGTTGGAATGTGTTAGTACAGCACGACTATCTATTTTAGTGAATGGCTCCCCGACTAGGGAGTTTGCGATGTATAGGGGGCTACGACAGGGTGATCCGCTATCACCATTACTGTTTGTGATTGTGGCAGAGATGTTACACCAGTTTCTGCGTAATGCGACAGACTTAGAGGTGGTTAAAGGAGTGTCGGTGGCGGCGGGTTGTGTCGTGTCTCACTTACAGTTCACGGATGATACGATCATGTTCTTTCAAGAAAAGGTATGTTATGCTAGAAATTTGAAGTGAATTTTGACATCTTTTGAATATGCTTCTGGGTTGCAAATTAATTATGCCAAATCAAACTTGTATGGGGTAGGAGTGGAAGAAGAGTTAGTAGCGAATGTTGCATCTATTTTGGGTTGTGAGTGTGCTGATTTGCCGATTAAGTACTTGGGTTTGCCATTGGGTGTTAATCCGCAAAGTTTGAAAATGTGGGATCCTTTACTCCAACGGTTCCGTAAGTGCTTGGTAGGATGGAAGTGTGATGCATTGTCTTTTGTAGGGAGATTGATCTTGGTTAACTTTGTGTTATCGGCGCTGCCACTATATTACATGGGGTTGTTTTTGGTCCCACAGTGTATAATCACCAAAATTGATCGGATAAGGCGTAGGTTTTTATGGGGAGGATCGGATACAAAAATCAAAATGAGCCGCGTAAAATGGTCTATTGCTTGTCGGCCTAGACGATATGAGGGGTTGGGCGTGGTGGATTTACGCGCTCGAAACTTGGCTTTGTTGGCTAAGTGGTGTTGGCGCTATGCGATGAATGAGGATTCTCTTTGGTGCACGATTATTGACGCTAAGTATGGTAGTAATGCCATCCGATGGCAACCTAATGTTGCAGGGGTTAGAAAAATGTCCACGGTTTGGAGACAAATAGTGGAAGTACAAGGTGATGAGGAGGTGAGTCGATTTATGGGGAATTCGCAATTCCGTTGGATGTTGGGCAATGGTGAGAAGATTTTATTTTGGCAGGACAATTGGTGTATAGCAGACTCTTTGCATGTGGCTTTCCTGAGATTATTTCACTTGGCGATTAATAAAAGGGCGCTAGTCAAGGATTACACGAGATAGGGAAGCTTTGAACATGAGGAATGGAGCCATTTTTTGGACGAGCCTTGTGCTCTTTTAAGGCTAAACAAGTGTGCGAACTCAGGGAATGTGTACGGGGTTTTCTGTGGCTGGTTTGTATAATTTGATGCAATCATTTGGTCTTGAGGTGAATGTCGAGATGGTCGCGATTTGGAAGCTGCCAATTTCTCCTAAAATTCAACATTTTTTATGGTTTGCCTTGCTTGATAGGCTACCGACGATGGCCATGTTGCAAGGCCGAGGGATGCGAATTGCGGTAGAAACAACCATGTGTTGTTGGTGTCGTGGGGTGGAGGAAACATTGGACCATATTTTGTTTCGTTGCCCAACTGTGTGGGAGATTTGGCTGTGTTTTTGTCGATGGTGGCGAGTGGTAATTGTACAGCCGAGAGCGTTTATGAGATTAATGGAGTAATGCTTTGGCAGCTTCTTTATTGGTAGGGTGAGGGAGTAGTGGTTGGCAAGCTGCGCGTCGGTTGTATGGTCGTTGTGGTTGGCGAGGAACAATTGTCTATTCAATGGAACACAGGCGAGTGCGGGTGAATTGTTTTTCTTGATTAAATTACGATCGATGTATTGGGTGTGGATTGGTTTACCCCCGGGTGTGGTAATGGAAGCGACGTGGTGGGAATGCCCATGGCTTTGTGATTTTCAGCCACAAAGTGACTCGAGACGGGCGAACATTAATTGGGAGATGCCGCCTACAAGAGTGTTGAAATTCAATGTTGACGGGTCTGCTAGAGGGAAACCGGGGTGTGGTGGAGTTTTGCGCAATGAGTTTGGTCATATCCTAGCCTTGTTCTCGTGGCCGATTGGAATGGCAGATTCGAATGAAGCGGAATTACAAGCTATCTGCTTTGCTTTAGAGATGATGCTTGGATCGAATGGTTTATAGATGGCACTTGTGATTGAATCGGACTCTACAACGGCCATTGCATGGGTCTTACACCATGACAAGCGACCGTGGAAATTTTGGAGATGGTTGTGACGGATTGATGAGGCTTGTGCCACGTTGACTGATGTTTGCTTTCATCATGTATACCAAGAGGCAAATAAATTGACGGATGCCCTTTCTAAGAGTGGTGTCGACCGACCTGAATGGTTTCAGCGTTTTGGATGAGTTTTTGGATTGTATTAGGGGCGAGATCCTTTCGGTTCATGTTCATTTGTTGTATGGGTTGTTATCCGTTCTTTCACACTACCATGAACACTCTTTTCCTCTACATAGGTTCTAGAGAGGTTTTTAACGAGGCTTATGGTAGTGATGGCTATGTATGATATTCTTTTAATAAATCATGCATGTTGTCGAGCTAAAAAAATCTAGTGGAAGTCGATTGTGTATAGTTTGATTGACATTGTCGATGATAAAATATACAAAAAGACGTAAAATTGAACATGTTTAAATGTTTAATATCTTTTAATTTATGAGTAGAGATACATTAACATTTTTATCTTGTGTAAATCATGTTTGGGCATGCCTAAATTTATTTTGATATAAGAAAAAACATATTTCAGATTTCAATTCAAAAATTATTTATAATAGTTAATTTTGATCGTACTATATCACCCTTTAAAGCATCCAAAACCAAAATCATTTATAACTATATCAATAATTAGTTGACAATATTCAACTGCCCTATATCATCAACTTTCTTTAAAACAAATTGACTCAAAATATTGTAGAACTGACATTTTCTTGTTTTAAAAATTTTCATCTTATGAAATAATATTAGATATAAAGGTAAGATGCAATGCACTTTTTTTAGAGATAATATTGTTAAGAAAAACAACCACAAATCCTTAAAGATTAATCTTCATGAATCATAAAACAAACATGAATGCTACCTTGATTGTACGAAAAAATGTTATCTTAACATTTCAACAGTTTTTTGGGAAAAAATCAACGGACTTTTTTGGTAATTGCAACACTTTTTTTCTTCCATAAAAACAAAAACCGTGTAATGGTCAATAATCATAAATATATCTTAAAAGTTGCTAATTTCATTTTCATATTGGGCCTCGAGCGTTAAAAAAACTGTACAAAGAGAAATGTAATTGATATGGTTACATGAGAAAGAAAATAGTAAATAAAGTGGGAGACAAAAAATTAAATTCACTATACATGCAATATAACGTATGCGTGGTCCGACCCTTTTTCCATTTTAAAACCTAATAATTCTAAGGAAAATCGTTCAGTGTGATCATACAATCTTTTTTGTTTTAGGGTTTAGGGATTTAGTTTAGAATTTGAGGTTTATGAGTTTAGTTTGTTAGGTTTAGGATTCAAAGTTTAAGTTTAGAATTTATAAATTAGGGTTTACGTTTTGGGATTTTAGAGTTAGAGATTTAGATTGTAGTTTTTAAAGGTTAAGGCTTTTCTTGGTTAGGTGGAAAAGTGAAAAGGAGGAAGGAGGAAAGAGAAAATTGGAAAGAAAATAAATTTAATGGTTGCTTGGTAAAGTCGAAAATTGGAAGGAAAGAAAATAGGAGGGGAAATAGTTTTCCTTGCTCCTATACTGTAAAACCAGTATTTGATTTTGATATAACAAATAATCTAAGGACTAAATTTCAAAGTAGATAAATTTTTAAGTAATCAAAATACTTAATTTTGACAAATAAAATTTATACTTTAAATGTTTGGAAGTCAAAACTTAAACCCCATAAAATTTTCTAAGTGTTTCAAAGCCAAAATATACAAAATTGCCCAGGCGTTTCGAAGCACCCCCAAAGTGTTTTGATACGTTTTGCCACTGGAAACGTCCGTTTCGAAACGGCTCACAGCCGTTTTGGTACAACCTTCATCTGGGATTTTGATTTTTAAGTATTGTTTCAAAACGGCCCATACCCGTTTCGATACAGGGTTAAGTAATTTAAAATTGAGCTTTAAATGAACTAGACGTTACTTGTTAGAAACAAACTTTTGAAAATGTGGTTAAGTGTTTCAATACACCCTAGGCTGTTTCGAAACACCAATTTACAGTTTCAAAACGTTTCGATACGGCCCTTATCTGTTTCGATACACCCTCTTTTTACATTTTACAGTTTCAAACTGTTTCGATATGGCCTATACGGGTTTCGATACGGGCCCTTTTTACACACAATGGCTCTTTCTTTTTTTGGTGTCTGTTTCGATATAGGGCTTCGTGTTTCGATACGGGTAGTTGCAGAACATAATTTATGGAGGGAAGAGAGAGCCCCAACGGCTCTATTGGTGATCTCAACCACCCAAACGGTTAGAAATCAACGAGAAGGTATAAAAACAAGCCTCCAAAGCTACAACAACAACTATTGAACCTTCAAGCAATATCAAAGCATTCAATCCAAACCCTTGTGCCTTTAGTGTCAAATTCTTGTACCCAACTCATTTGAAAATTTTCATTGTAAATCTTTTTAGAGTTTGGGGAGTGTTTATGTGTAATTTGGTAAACAATTAGCCTTTGAGAGGTATATACAAAGTTTGCACATCTTCCTTTGTAAAAGTGTGATATTGGGTCAATCTTTGGGTAGAGAGATTGATCGATTTGTAACGTTTCCTCCTAAGCCCAGAAAAGGGGACGAATTCAAGTTAATGAATTGTTGAAATCCTTAGTAGGGTGCTAAGGTAGTAGATGTAGAGCTTGTTCGAAGCTTGAACCACTCTAAAATTGCCTTGTCTTCATTTTTAAATTATCCATTTGCACCCTTCAATTTTTATTCCACCAATTCACCCCCTCTTGGTGATTAGCTATCATTTGATCAACTCAACAATTGGTATCAGAGCCACACTCATTGGAAAGATTAACACCCTCTTGAGTAGATCTTGGAAGAGTTTGATCAATTGCACTTCTATTGACATCGTGTTGTGGCATCCACCTCCGGCCAAAACCTCTACGAGTCTCTATGCATCACCAAACCACCATTCTTTAATGAGGATAACTATCCTTACTGGAAGAACCAGATGCGGCTCTTCATCAAATCAAACGAATACATGGTGTGGGACGTGGTAGAAGACGATCCTACAATTTCAATGAAAAAGGACGGTGAAGGAAGGCTTATTCCAAAGACCAAAGCCGAAATGACCAATGAAGATAGAAGACGTTTGCAAGTCAACGACAAAGACTTGTACTTAATTTTTTGTGCTCTCGGTCCCAACATATACTCAAAGGTGTCTTCAATCGAAAGTGATAAAGAAGTGTGGGACACATTAGAGACTACATACAAAGGAACAAGTGACGTCAAGGAGACGAAGATCGGATTGCTCAATTTGAGTATGAAAACTTCAAAATGGAAGCCGAAGAAAGTTTCTCCAAGATGTTTGATCGGTTCTCGGTCATTGTCAATGTCCTAAAGGGATTTGGTGAAGTTATTCTCGAAGAAATGAAACCCCTTCGACCCGGCCTAGCCGCCAGACCGCATCAAACGGGTTACACGGGGAAAACCGAAGCAAAACCCGTTAAGGCTCCACTCCGATTAGCAACCCTAGAAAATTTCTTTTAAAGTTATCTTCTCTAGATGTTTAATTATATCCTGTGTGAGAGGACACGCAACGGAAACACACATGGATACAATCACGCGAAACAGACAATTAAACAAACCCTTTTTAACTTTTACAATAGGTCGTATCGGTACGCTAGAGAACCGTATCGATACGCCTGGACATGGTGAACACCCCAAAGTCAACCTAGGGAGACCGTATCGATATGCTCTTAACGGTCAACTTTCCCATGGTCAAACTACGAATATCGTACCGATACCCTTAGGACCCGTACTGATACGCCAAAATCTCGTCAATTTCTTAGATTTCCAGAGAGCATTTGGCGTATCGATACACCCCTGCGTACCGGTAAGCCTCGCCTAAAACAAGGTCCAAAGCAAAGGACCGTATCGATACAACCCTTGAGCGTATCGATACGCCCTGCACTGCAAAACTTGTTTTGGCTGCTAAAAACACAAGGACTCGACACTAGAGGCATCTAACGACCTTTCAAGCAACACACAAGCACTCATACAATATAAAGCATCCATGGATAAACATACGAAGCAATTGAAACACATAACGATGCCACATTCATCATGATAGGAATTTAAAGGGAAACATGTATACTAAGCATTCACCAACATAGCCAAAAGTTAAACAAAAGCATACTTCAACATGACATAAGGCAATACAAGCCCAAAACGTCAAAGCAAACTTGTCTAAGCAAAAGAAACATGCCATCAACATCGCAAACACAAAGGTCCTATCCCATTTCTCTATACTAGTTATTGAAGTCTAAACCATACTTGAGCAAACCAAACTCCCTTGGAGTCTCCCTTGTTCCCCGAGTTGCTCTGAAGGTCCAAGTGCCTGCATTGTTGGAAAAGAGAGCGTAAGCGTTTAAGCTTAATGAGCAGTGCTAAAAAAGGTAGCTACAACAATGCAGTTTTAAAACGGTAGTTTGCTTGAAACCAAAACTATTTCCAAATCATTTCTACATGCTTGAACACACAATGTCATGCATTTACCTTCGCGTGCATTTACCGAATGCAACCACAAGCCATAGGCTTACCACATGCTCATTCTCATAACGCAGTAAAAGTAAACAACAATGCTATAAGCATAAGCATAATAGATAGAATCAACAACATGCTTAACATGAGAATTAAAGCATTCATGGGTATATTGACATTCAACGTTTTACTCGGATATGCAGATAGTTTTCAAACCCACTAGACACTTCCGGTGGAATCTCACATCACCGTACTCACCCGTCTAATAATAACATAACTTCCGGTGGAATCTCACATCACTGTACTCATCCTTAGTGGAATCTAACATCACTAAGGCCACGCGCAAATTTTACCTCGAGTGCACTCTCATCCTATTGATCGATCAATTATATCCGATAACAACCAAACACATGTCAATATACTCAATTAATACCACAAGCATTACAGATGCTTGAACCACTTACCAAGTCCAAACTTCCATGCAAGGCATGTACTCACAATGCAAGCATAAACACAAGTCTCACATCCCAACATGCATAACAATACAATTCAACACATAACAACATAGCATGTTCAAACTTGTATTCAAGAATCGTAAAACACAATTTAATTGCATAAACCTTTAAAACTTACTCTCGAGCTTGGATTGGCTTTTCAAGCTCAATCCAAACTCCCAAAACACTCCTTAACCACGTTAAGACTTTTAAAATCAATCCACTCACCAGCCAACACACAACCAATGTCTGAGATGTCGAATCAAGCCTCCAAACTACCTGAATTTTCGTCCACAAAGCCCGAATCCAAATCCTCTGTTTTGAGCAACCCAAAATCGAACATTAGAACACAAATACACTCACAAAAACATCGAAGACTTGGAACTCAACAACCTTGCATCTACACACATCGATTGAAGCTCAAACTACACCCGAAACATAGCCAAATTCGAACCCAAACTACTAGCAGCCACAACCAACGAATTTACCATAAAAATCTATCTTTTTACATCCCTAAACATCAATCCAAAGCTACCAAACCTCCAACTGCTATTTAAACTCAAAACCCAACCAAAAACTCAAGATTTCCAACTCCTAAAATCACCCATAATACCCATTTTGGGTTTCCATTAAAAACCCACCATTTTTATGTTATTTTTGTGTTAAAAAAAAGATAAAAACACTCCCAACTCAGCCTTAATCAACCCAAACAAAAACCCAAAGATTCCTTTTCATTTCCAATCCAAACTTTAAAAATCAAGATAAGATAAATCAATGAGTTTTGTAAAAATCACAACATTTAGGACTTAAGGAAGATGAAACTAAGTTAGGGAACCATTTACCTTGAAGAAATCACTTGGTTGAGAGCTTGAAATCTAATGGAATAGTGATTAGGGTTTGGGGAGGGTTTTTGAACGTGAAATGAGAAATTTGAGAAAATGATACTTTTGAAAACCCCCTTTTTATTCTTTTTTTGCTAAAAGTTCCCCTTTTGCCCTTTTTCCTTTAAAACTCTTTTTGGTGTATTGAAAATAGTTTTCTTCTAATTTAATTTTAATCCGACACGGTTGACTAATCTGATAACTCCCGGCTCTAAACTCGGGGAGTTACAAGAAAAGCTAGCTCGGAAGCTACTCTACTCTTTTCCAGAGTCTTGGGATGGCAAGAGGACGAACATCATTGAAGCTCGAGATTTGAAGACTCTCAAGATAGACACCCTTGTTGGATCTCTACTCACCCATGAGATCATGAAGCATGGGAGAGAAGAGGAGAAAAAGAAAGAAGAGAAAAAGGTAGAGAAGAAAGAGGTTGAAAAGAAGAAGCTAGGAATCACACTCAAAGCGTCATACAACAAAAGCGATTCTAGTGAGGAGGAGGACAAAGAGATGGCCATGTTGGCCAAATGATTCACTCGATTCATGAAGTCCAATCGAGGAAGAAAATTCAATAGAAGATGGGACTTCAAGAATAAAGGAAAAGAGGAAGAAAAAGATCAACTCACTTGTTATGAGTGCAAGAAGCTCGACCATATCCGAACCGATTGCCCTCAATTGAGGAAGAAGAGCTTTGGGAAGAAGAACAAGCTCAAGGCTCAAATGGAAACTTGGAGTGACGAGGAGTCATCCGAGGAAGAGGAGGAAGTGACTAATCTTTGCCTCATGGTCTTTGAGGAGGATCACATGGTAAACTCTAACTTATCTCTTACTTATGATTAATTATATGATGAATATGATTAGTTACAAAATGTTTATGATGAATTGGTTAAAAAATATAAAGAGTGTATTTTGAAACTTCCGGACTTAGGATGGTGTTTCAAACCAATCCTAAATCCCCAAACCTTGTTTCCTAGTCCCTCAAGGACTTCTAAAACCATTCACACTCACCGATTACGTTTCGCTTGCTTGCCGAAATGATATCTAGGCTTCCGGCACCTCTGGATCAACACCAAAAGCGTCCAAAGATGTCTCCCCTATTTATTACACATAAGAGCAGAGGATTAATGCATCATCATGCATTGAAATCACCGGCCACTCATTCAAACACGCTGCACTACTCAAAACCACCATTTCGGCTATCCGAAATAACCGAAATCACCTCCAAACTTCCTCAAATCAAAGCCTAGCCAAGATCTATCAATTCCAAACACTTCTAAACCTAAATCAACAACAAAAAACACCACAACCATGTCCTTATATCTCCAGCAACAACAGAACACCAAGAACACTCCAAAAACCACAAATCTAGCATCTAAAACATAGGGATCTAAACCTATTCGGGAATCATTTGGTAAAACCTCATTCATAACATCAATTATCATCTAAAACACATTAGAAATCAGCCTCAAAACAGAGCTTAACAAAGAGTTACGAAAATCATCAAGATCTCATCAAGAATCTTGAATTTTACAACAATTTCATGCTTCTAACATTAAAGCAACTCATAAATCATTAACAAAGGATTGATAACTTGGGAATTTCAGTAAAGAACTGATCATTAGAGGAGAAGGACGAAGCTTACCTCTAATGGCTGATTTCTCCTGAATTTGGGCAAGATTTCTTGAAAATCCAAAGTAAAAACAAGAGGATTTAATGAAGCAAAGGTTGGAAATCCTTAAGAGAATGAAATCTCAGCAAAAGAGATGAAAACCAGAGATTATTTGGTGAGGGAAATGTGTTTGGCTGAGTGAAAGTTGAGAGAAAATGAAAAGAGGGAAAAAATATCGTAAGGTAGTTATGAAAAGTCAAAATGGAATTTCTCTCTTAATTCCCTTAATTAAATCTTTATTAAAACTCCCAAATTAAAGAGAAATCTGATGAAATACATTTTGGTAAAATTAGCTCCTTAAAGATTCAAAGTTCCAATCCTTTACAAAACAATCACTAGTCAACTTTTGCAAAAACTGCAATTTGGTCACTACACCGAAATGTAGTATTTCCAAATCACATTTTGTAAAATTGTTTTCACCATAACCATTTATATAATAAATGAGGATTTTTAGATATTTTTCCATATTTTAAAGCATCCAGAACTAGGTGTTCCCTAAACCTCCCTTAAAGATTCGAACCATTCACAATCGGCCCGATTCAACCTCTAAAACATCTAGGCCCAAAACCCGGGCGTTACAACTCTCCCCCACTTAAGAAATTTCGTCCTCGAAATTTACATAGAGGAAAAAGGTAAGGAAATTGCTTCTTCATGTCATCCTTCCTTTCCCACGTGACTTCCTCAACACCACGATGTCTCCACAAGACTTTGACCAGCTCAATGGTCTTACCTCAAAGAACTTTACTTTCTGAATCCAGAATCTCAACGGGCTCCTTATCATACGTCAAGTCTGGGTTCAGCCCCACTTCCTTCATAGGCATAACATGCGACGGATCCGATCTATATCTCCGAAGCATGGATACATGAAACACATTATGTATCTTTTCCAACTCTTGAGGTAATCTCAGCTTGTAGGCAACAGGACCCACACTTTCTATCACCTCATATGGCACAATGAACCTTTGACTCAATTTGCCCTTCCGGCCAAATCTCATCACCTTCTTCCAAGGTGAAACTTTCAAAAGCACACGCTCGCCCACTGCAAACTCTATCTCCTTACGCTTCAAATCCGCGTAAGACTTTTGCCGGTCCGATGCTGCCTTCAAACACTCACAAATGAGCTTCACCTTCTCAATGGTTCCCTTCAACAAAGCTGGCATCGAGACCAACTTTTGTCCCGTTTCAGCCCAACAAAAAGGAGTTCTGCATTTCCTCCCGTATAAAGCCTCATAAGGTGCCATTTGAATACTTGCCTGGTAACTGTTATTATAAGCAAACTCAACCAAAGGCAAGTGCTTCTCCCAAGAGCCTTGAAACTCAATAACATAGCACCTCAACATATCCTCAAGCACTTGGATAACACGCTCCGACTTTCCATCCATATGCGGATGATAAGAAGTACTAAAATTCAGCCGCGTACCAAAAGCTTGATGTAAACATTCCCAGAACCTTGCGGTGAACCTCGGATCTCTATCCGATACTATAGATTTTGGCACTCCATGCAATCGTACAATCTCAGCAATGTACAACTCCACAAGCTTATCCAAGGTATACGTAGTATGCACAGGCAAGAAATGTGCACACTTCGTAAGGCGATCCACAATCACCCAAACATAATTATTCTTTGATGGCGATAACGGCAAACCAGACACAAAGTCCATAGTGATCCTCTCCCATTTCCATTATGGGATTCTCAATGGCTGCAACAACCCAGAAGGAACTTGATGTTCAGCCTTAACTCGCTGACAAACCATGCATTTGCTAACAAACTCAGCGACATCTTTCTTCAATCCCACCCAATAGTACTCATCCTTAAACTCACGATACATCTTTGTACTACGAGGGTGCATAGCAAAAGGACTACTATGAGCTTCAGTTAGAATAGTGCGCCTTAACTCCACATCATTCGGCACCACTATCCGACTCCCGAAACATAGGACACCATCATCATTGAAACATAAATCTGAAGGCCTACCTTCTGCGATATCCTGAACATGTGGTACCAAAGAATCATCCAACAATTGTTTATCCTTTAACAACTGAACCAAGTATGGCTTCACTTGCAATTCAGCAACAAGACCACCATCTCGCGATATTCTCAAGCTAGCAAACATCGCCCTCAACTCCACCGCCACTTTTCGGCTCAAAGCATCGACCACAACATTGGCCTTCCTCGGATGATACTCGATCGTTAGATCGTAATCCTTAAGCAACTCTACCCAACGTCGTTGCCTAAGATTTAACTCCTTCTGAGACATAAGGTACTTTAAACTCTTATGATCTGTGTACACAATACACTTCTCACCATATAGATAATGTCTCCAAATCTTTAAAGCAAAAACCACCGCTGCCAGCTCAATGTCATGCGTAGGGTAATTATGATCATGCACTTTCAACTGTCGCGATGCATAAGCCACTACCCTTCCCTCTTGCATCAACACACACCCCAAACCAACATAGGTTGTGTCATTATACACCACAAACTCTTTTCCTGACTCAGGTTGAACCAAGATAGGAGATTGCGTCAAAGCTTCCTTTAGCTTCTCAAAAGCCTGTTGTCTCACTTCCGTCCACTCAAACTTAACATCCTTTTGTAACAACTTCATCAAAGGGGCAGCAATTTTAAAAAATCCATCCACGAACCTTCGGTAGTAACCTGCCAACCCAAGGAAACTACGAACCTCATGAACAGACTTAGGAGGCTTCCAATTCACCACCACCTCAATCTTCTGAGGATCAACGCGTATCCCCTCAGCCGAAACCACATGGCCAAGAAAAACAACCTCCTTCAGCCAAAACTCACATTTACTCAGCTTATCATAAAGTTGATTCTCTAACAGCGCTTGCAAAATGATCCTCAAATGTTCCTCATGCTCCTCCTCAGTACGAGAGTACACAAGGATATCATCGATGAACACCACAACGAACTTATCTAAGAATTCATGAAACTCTTTGTTCATCATATCCATGAAAGTAGCAGGAGCATTCGTCAATCCGAACGACATCACCAGAAATTCATAATGCCCATATCTCGTTCGGAAGGTTGTCTTCGGCACATCTACATCCTTTACCTTTAATTGATAATATCATGACCGCATATATATTTTTGAAAACACAACCGCTCCTCGAAACTGATCGAAAAGATCATGAATCCTTGGTAAAGGATACTTATTCTTGATAGTCAACTTGTTCAGCTGACGGTAATCAATACACATTCTCATAGTGTCGTCTTTCTTCTTAACAAACAAGACAGGTGCACCCGAAGGTGACACACTAGGCCGAATAAAGCCTCGGTCAAGCAACTCTTGAAGTTGCGTCTTCAACTCCTTGGGTGCCATGCGATATGGAGCAATGGACACCGGAGTTGTGTTCTCATACAATTCAATTCTGAATTCAACCTCTCGGCTAGGCGGCAAAACTGGAAATTCCTCCGGAAACACACTAGGGAATTCACACATGGTTCTTATATCATGTACATGAACCTCCTTTGTACTAGGATTCATAAAAAAGGCTAGATAAGCTTCGCATCCTTGACGCAACATCCGGCTTGCTTCAAGCGTCGACACCATATTAGACATGAATTTCGCATTTTCTCCCACCACCACAACCTCATAATCATCCAAAAGTTTAAGCGAAACTCGCTTATTTTCAAAATCCACAACAGTCTTATGCTCAACAAGCCAATCCATACCAAGGATTACATCGAATCCATAGAATGGCAATTCCATAAGATCAACTAGAAACATATGTCCTTGCACCTTTAAGGGGCATCTCCTAAACAATCTCCTTGTTACAATCGTCTCACCAAAGGAACTAATCACACGTATACCCACATCCAAAGACTCAATAGGCAAACCAAGCATTTGAGCATGTTCATGCAATATGTACGAGTGTGTAGATCCAGAATCAATCAAAGAAAGTAACGACAAAGACTGCAAAGTAAAGGTACCTGCGATCACGTCCGTGTCATTCCTCCCTTCACAATGGGCATACACTCTATCCTGACCACCACCATTAGGTTGAACAGCCACCACATGTGCCACATTTCTCGCACCTTCGTTCCTACGCTAGAAATTGCCACGGCCGCGCCCACGACCTCTTTGTGGCTCAGCCGCTCTCACCAGAGCCTGACCCTCTCTCATCGGCTACGGACAATTCCTTTTCATGTGCCCACGATTACTGCAATTATAGCACGTACCAAGGTTGCCCCAGCACTCACCAGTGTGTCTCCTACCATACTGATTACACTCAGGTGTCCGTATGAAAGCATTCGGTCCTTGCTGACCTCTTCTAGGGTTACCCCCTCCACGTATAGCATCCGTATGTGACCTTATATCCTTAGGTCTCTTGAACCGATCTCTACCAAGATCACGATCCGCAGCTCGTTTCCCTGAGCTAGACCCTCCTGTCCGACTGGCTGGGCCAAGGTTCAGCTCAATATCCTTGGCTTGAGTGACAAAGACATCAAAATTAGTATAGTCGGCTGCGAGCATATATGTTTTCACATCAGCCACAAACCCATATCAGAACTTTTCACATCTCTCCCATTCACTAAGGATCAACTCGGGTCTATACTGACTAAGGCGTACAAACTGCACCTCATACTCTGCCACTGACATACTACCTTGCACTAGGGACATGAACTCCCTCTTTTTCTCATCCAGGTAGCAGACTCCCAAGTACTTCCGCTTGAACGCATTCAAGAAGAACGCCCAAGTCACCTCATCATCATCCAACCCCGCTATTGTGGTTGTCCACCACGTATACGAATCACCGTGTAGAAGAGAAACAATACATCCCAATTTCTGAGCATTGTTACAGTTCAGCTGCCCGAGAATTCTCTTGGTACTCTCTAAACAAGAATCAGAACCTTCCGGGGTCAACCCTCTGAACTCAGTCCCTCCAAGACTATAAAGTCGCTCCAACGGCAGACTCACACCAGCACAAGCCTGAGGTGCAGCCCCATGAGCTCCAGCTATTTCTGCCTGAAAAGCTCCAACAATAGCTTGTATTAACACTGACATATCAGGGACAACTTGCCCTTGTACTCCCTCGGGTCCAGCAACCCCTACTCCAGCTCCCGCAGCACCATCCCTCGCTCCACCACCATCGGGTGGTCCACCAGGAGGAGGAGGCGGTAGATTCTCAACACGCTCATCATTCTCATTCTTAGCCGCAGCACGCGCATTAATTCTAAGCTCTCTACGTGGCCCCATTTGAAAACAATGCAACTATCAAAATGCAATAAATTTCAATTAGGCAACGTAAGACAAGGAATCTAAGTACTCAAGCTCATATCCCAAAACAATTATTTCCAATAGTATGATATGGCAATGGGATCCCCAACTATACCCCAAACATAGCATAGCATAGCATCACAAATTCATCTCAATCTATCATCTTGCATGCATTATATCTCATTAAAGCTAGAACATCAACAATCACACATCATGCTTTCACCAAAAAGTCATAATCATTCATATTCACACCCATCAACCACTTACCAAGCCCCAAATATTTGCAAACCTGGCTCTGATACCAACAAAGGTAACCCCTTAGCCCGACCTAGATGCTTGACCCGAACTACGAAGATTACACGGGGAAAACCAAAGTCAACCCGAAAGTCAACCTTGATTAACGACCCTTTTTTCCTTTTTATCTTTTCTAAATGCAATATTAATCCTATGTGATCACTCGAGATCATAGGAAGGAAAGGAACATCGATCGGTTTTCATTTAGGGGTTTAATTGTAAGAATTAAACTTTTAGGGACCAAAACGTAAATTTTGCAAAATAGGAGGACCTTGCAGATTTTAAGTTTACCAATATTCAATTAATCCTTTTTCATGCCACACTGTTAAATATTAACTTAACCAGACATTCCAAACTCATCCAATTGCAACCATAACCATCAGAGACTAAAATGTAAGAAACAAGAACTTGAAACAGTTCAAAATCCAAACCAACGGCCGGGTGTTTCGAAACGATGAGCCTTATATCGAAACGACCGTGTCAAAACGGAGTTGACCGTTTTGGTACTCGGCTGCGTTCCGAGACCCGTATCGAAACATGACTCTCTAGTAGCCAAAGCGTTCCGGAACACTTACCCATTCCGAAAAATTATGGCCATTTCAAGCCCTTGTTCCGAAACAGATAAGGGCGTTTCGATACGCCCAGCCCTGCAACTGCAGACTTAGCTGGTTTTTCACAATCAAAAACATCCAAAAATGTCCCAAAGCATACCACAACATACTAGCAATACATTTAAGCATCAAAGATCATCATTATGAAGCATAAACTCAAGAATGGCATTAATCATGCAAGCATCGAAGCTATAGGCATGCTCCCTAGTCATAAAAACCATATGAAAGCCTTAAGCCACAACACAAACCATTATGAACATTTACAAACCACATATGTTGTAATAAACTTGCAACAACCACAGGGAGTTCAAAATACATCTCCCAAAACTAACCATAGATCCCCATTTCCAATTATCATTACTAAAGTATATGTAAACGTCACCATACTTGTGCTTTTCGCTTCCTTGGATATCATTAGCCTCCTTGCTGCCCAAATATGTCTCAATTATATGCATTGTTGGTAAAAGAGAGCGTAAGCACATTTGCTTAGTGAGGCAAGCTCTAAGAAAACCAACACAACAATGCAACTTTAAAACGCTATCTCAAAAACCATTTTCTACAGCATGCTATTTCTATCTCATGCTTGAAAACCATTTCAAAGCAATTCTCCATTTGAAAATCACATGTACCTTCAATCTAGCTCATGCATTTAACCAATGCAAATCTCATGGCAAAGCCATACACATGCTTAATGAAAACAAAAGCATTTCATAAACCACAAATCTCATATGCATTTCTCATAGCATAAAACCACTCAACATTTGGCACATGTGAATCAAATACAATCTCATATATTGGCATTTCATATTACATTTTTACACGGATATGCAGATTAGCTTGACTCAAAGCCAAGTCCTAGCCCGGTGGAATCTCACATCACCGGGCTCTCATGGCGGTATCTCTCTTCGCCACAAAGCTTGGGTATTTCACCAATACCTACCACAATGGTATCTCTCATCATCGGATTCTCACTTTGGATCGGGATGGCACTACCCCCATTTCCCGACTCCAAAGAGCACGTACGAATTTTTAATTTATAATGCATTTTCATCCTAATGGTCGACCAATTATATCTGGTAATTATTTCATCATCTATGCCAATATATTACATAAAAACCATCATCTCACGTACTGTTTTGATGCAACATTTCTCAAATCTTTCTCATATCATTTCAAAACCATAACTCATGCTTTGCAATAAATCAAAATCTCAAAACTCTTTACTACAACATACTATCTCATGGAATCAACACATAGCATCACCTCATGCTACAAATCATGCATAAAACAGTAGTAATTTGTCTATCTCAAAACAAGAGCATGTTAAAAGCATTTAGGGCATCAACCACATATTGAGAGAAATCTAGCCATACTTACTTCCGGACTTAGGATGGTGTTTCAAACCAATCCTAAATCCCCAAACCTTATTTCCTTGTCCCTCGAGGACTTCTAAAACCATTCGCACTCACCAATTACGTTTCGCTTGCTTGCCGAAACGATATCTTGGCTTCCGGCACCTCCGGATCAACACCAAAAGCGTCCAAAGATGTCTCCCCTATTTATTACACATAAGAGCAGAGGATTAATGCATCATCATGCATTGAAATCACCAACCACTCATTCAAACACGCTGCACTACTCAAAACCACCATTTCGGCTATCCGAAATAACCGAAATCACCTCCAAACTTCCTCAAATCAAAGCCTGGCCAAGATCTATCAATTCCAAACAGTTCTAAACCTCAATCAACAACAAAAAACACCACAACCACGTCCTTATATCTCTACCAACAACAAAACACCAAGAACACTCCAAAAACCACAAATCTAGCATCTAAAACATAGGGATCTAAACCTATTCGGGAATCATTTGGTAAAACCTCATTCATAAAATCAATTATCATCCAAAACACATTAGAAATCAACCTCAAAACGGAGCTTAACAAAGAGTTACGAAAATCATCAAGATCTCATAAAGAATCTTGAATTTTACAACAATTTCATGCTTCTAACATTAAAGCAACTAAAAAATCATTAACAAAGGATTGATAACTTGGGATTTTCAGTAAAGAACTGATCATTAGAGGAGAAGGGAGAAGCTTACCTCTAATGGCTGATTTCTCCTCAATTTGGGCAAGATTTCTTGAAACTCCAAAGTAAAAACAAGAGGATTTAATGAAGAAAAGGTTGGAAATCCTTAAGAGAATGAAATCTTAGCAAAAGAGATAAAAACCAGTGATTATTTGGTGAGGGAGATGTGTTTGGCTGAGTGGAAGTTGAAAGAAAATGAAAAGAGAGAAAAAGTATCGTAAGGTAGTTGTGAAAAGTCAAAATGGAATTTCTCTCTTAATTCCCTTAATTAAATCTTTATTAAAACTCCCAAATTAAAGAGAAATATGACGAAAAACATTTTTGGTAAAATTATCTCCTTAAAGATTCAAAGTTCCAATCCTTTACAAAACAGTCACTAGTCAACTTTTGCAAAAACTACAATTTGGTCACTACACCGAAATGTAGTATTTCCAAATCACATTTTGTAAAATTGTTTTCACCATAACCATTTATATAATAAATGAGAATTTTTAGATATTTTTCCATATTTTTAAAGCATCCCGAACTAGGTGTTCCCTAAACCTCCCTTAAAGATTTGAACCATTAACGACCAGCCCGATTCAACCTCTAAAACATCTAGGCCCAAAACCCGGGCGTTACACTTTGATTTATATTTGAATATTATGTTTTAAGTACTAAGGTTTGGATATTATGTTTGGAGATTATGAACTTATTTTGCTTTAGTTTCTTATGATTAATGAAATTATGTTGCTTTAATTTCGCTTTGCCTTATGCTATATTGCCTTATTTTTGCCTTGATTGATTTTGATCTAACAAAAAGGGGGAGAAGGGTTAAAAGCTAAAATTTTTCAAAACCTAACTTCAATTTAGGGGGAGTTTACTTAAAAATTTACTTTTGTTTTGTTATAGCAAAAATGGGGAGATTGTAAAATCAATATTTGATTTTGATATAACAAATAATCTAAGGACTAAATTGCAAAGTAAATAAATTTTTAAGTAATCAAAATACTCGATTTTGACAAGTAAAATTTACACTTAAAATGTTTTGAAGTCAAAACTTAAACCCCAATTTTTTTTTTAAGTTTTTCAAAGCCAAAATATACAAAATTGCCCAGGAATTTCGAAACACCCCAAAGTGTTTCGATGCGTTTTGCCACTAGAAACGTCCGTTTCGAAACGGCTCACACCCGTTTTGATACAACCTTCATCTAGGCTTTTGATTTTTAATTATTATTTCGGAACAACTCATACCTGTTTCGATACAGGGGTTATGTAATTTTAAAATTGAGCATTAAATGAACTAGTCGTTACTTGTCAGAAACAAACTTTTGAAAATTTGGTTAAGTGATTTGATACACCCCTAGGCTGTTTCGAAACACCAATTTATAGTTTCAAAACGTTTCGATACAATCCTTATTCGTTTCGACACGATTTTTTCATTTTACAATTTTAAACTGTTTCGATACAGCCTATAGCAATTTCGATACGAGCCCTTTTTACACAACGACTCTTTCTTTTTTTGGTGTCCGTTTCGATACAGGGCCTCGTGTTCCGATACGAGTAGTTGCAGAACAACATTTATGGAGAGAAGAGAGACCCCCAACGGCTCTATTGATGATCTTAACCACCCAAACGGTTAGAAATCAATGAGAAGGTATAAAAACAAGTCTCCAAAGCTACAACAACAACTATTGAACCTTCAAGCAACATCAAAGCATTCAACCCAAACCCTTGTGCCTTTAGTGTCAAATTCTTGTAGCTAACTCATTTGAAAATTTTCATTTTAAATCATTTTAGAGTTTGAGGAGTGTTTATGTCTAATTGGGTAAACAATTAGTTTTTGAGAGGTACATACAAAGTTTTCCTATCTTCTTTTGTAAAAGAGTGATATTGGATCAATCTTTGGGTAGAGAGATTGATCGATTTGTAAGGTTTCCTCCTAAGCTGAGAAAAGGGGAAGAATTCAAGTTAGTGAATTGTTGAAATCCTCAGCAGGGTGCCGAGGTAATGAATGTAGAGCTTGTTCGAAGCTTGAACCACTCTAAAATTGCCTTGTCTTCATTTTTAAATTATCCATTTGCACCCTTCAATTTTGAATTAAAGAAAATTTTGGGGTAATTTCGAAATAGATAAAAGTATTAGACCAAATTATTCAAATTAGAAATAAGAAGAGGTGAATTTCGAATTAGATAAAAATTTTATGTGTAGCATATTAAAAATATTGGACTCAATCTTAAAAAAACAAAAACAAAAAACATATAGGTCAAATTTGAATTAAAGAAAATTTTGGGATTAAATTGAACAAATAAATATATTATTACAATTATTTAATTAAATTATAAAAATCAAAAACAAATATGGGTCAATTTTAGATGCAATAAACTTTCAGGGACTAAACTAAATAAAAACAATCATTTTAAAACATTCGACTAAATTATACTAAAAATTATGGTTAAGGGTTCAAGAAGCCCTTAAACTTTTACAAAAAATCAATTAAGTCCCTAAACTTTGTTTGCACTCAATTAAGCCCTCAAACTCAAGAAAAAAACCAATTTGACCCTTTGGCCAACGTTGGCTGTTAACTTTAACAATTTATTTTTTTCAAAAATTTCTTTTGACACGTTTCGCAATAGGATAATTCCACTTTTCATTTCAATGAATTTTTAAATTTTAATTTGTTAAAAATATCTAAAAAATAGAAAAAAAATTATATTTTTTAAATTCTGGAAAATTATAAAAAGCATTTTAAAAATATAAAGTTTAAATTACAAAATTTATTTAAAAATAATAATTTTCAAAATATTTTAAAAATAAAGAAACAAATATTATTATACAAGTATAAAAAAATAATTTGAAATAAATAAAAACATCAAATTTATTTTGATTTTTAAAAAATATTTAAAACTGAAATTTAACAAATATTAAAAAATATTTTTAAAAATATAAAACAATAAATTTTATTTTGATTTTTTTATAATTGTATAATACCAATTTTTAATAATTTTAGTTTTTTTATTTTATTAAAAATATTTTAATATTTTGAAAAATTATTATTTTATTTTTAAATAAATTTCGAAATTAAAAAATATTTTTTATATAATTTGTAAAAATTTTAAGAATTTTAAGTTTTTTTGACTTTTTCCTGTTTTCTATAAATTTTTAAAAAATTAAAATTAAAAAATTCCTAGAAACGACAAGTGGCATTATCAATTTGCGATATATATCAAAAAAATTTAAAAAAAACGTTAAAGTTAACGGTCAAGGTTGGTCAAAGGGCCAGATTAGTTTTTTCTTGGGTTTGAGGGCTTAATTGAGTGCAAAATAAGTTTAGGGGCTTAATTGATTTTTTTTGCAAAAGTTTAGGAGCTTGTTGAACCATTAAGCCTACAAATTAAAAATAAATTATAATTTTCAAAGCTTAATTTTCTTTTATCCCATTTTTCTATTGTACCAAGAAATAGAGAGGAAAGAAACTTATTTTCCTTCTAGTTTTCCATCCTCTCAACCAAGCATACCAATGGAAAGAAAAAAAATATTTTCCATCTTTCCAATTTTTCATCACTTAAATTTTTCATCTTTCAAATTTTTTTTCCTCTCTACCAAGTAAAGACTAAATGTGCAAGCTTGTGTAAATTTTGTTATACTTAGAATAGACCAAGATGTCATCAATAAAAACTAGCGCGAATTGGTCCAAGTGTAACACCCCAAAAAATTTCCCCTAATTTTAAATCCTAATTTTGAAATCCATAATTCACAAACCCTAATATTTGGGAATTCCTAAGTTAAAACCTAATTTGAATTTTGGGGCTCAATTGTGATTAATATTGAATTTGGTGACCAAATGGTGAGAAAATAAAACTTTGGGGATTATTCTATAACGCAGGTTAAAATGGAGACCCTTTCCTTGTGATTTAACTAATTGAGCATATTATTTAACCATGTTTTTAGCCATAGGGCTCCTAATCTCCCAGTCTGGTAGTTTGCAGCAGCACTCCCTTACCCCTCTTTCAAATATTTTTATCCCCTCTCACTTGTGATTTTCGGCGAAGCTCTGATCGAGCCTGCCTCGCCGTCTGTTCAGAACACCAACCCCACCGTTGGAATCCTTGAGACCTTGCGAGCATAAGCCCCCCTTTCAAAACTCCCTCGTCGTGTGTTGTTTCGAAAATTTGAGGAAACCATTCGGTTTCTTCTCTCGTACCATTGCCTCACCGTTCTCTGTCGTGCCCTGCCTTTCATCTCTATCAAATCCGCTGTTGGGCAAGTCTTAGTTGAGCCTTGTGTTTCGTTTTGGGCATCGTGTGTTGTACCCTCTTTCTTTACCGTTTGGGTTCTTGGTTGGAATGACCATTTTGGTATTTCATTTTGCTTAACGCCGAAGAGTCTTGTTCTCATCCGTCTCCGCACTGCCGCCTTGCTTTGCTGTCGCCGACACTGCTGTCAATTTGGGGATTCTAGAAACCCTGATGAACAAGGGATAAAACCATTGTGTTTTTTGGGTCATCAATTTTAGCTAAGAGTTTAGAGACCAAATCAGAAGTGGGGTGTGTGTGTGTTGTAAGCCTAATGGAGAGAAAGAACCCAAATTCGGTTGACTCGAATTTGTAAGACGAACCGGTTGAGTTAAACCAAACCGATTTTAGTGAACCAGACCAGTGAGCTAAACTGAATCGTGACCCGAACCAGATCAGTGAACTGGCCGATCCATTGACCGGACCGACCCGTTGACCGTGTGACATCAACCGTTAGCTTTGACAATGGTTGATTTTGACCGTTGACCAGAGTTGATTTTTTCGGACAATTTTCGTTTTGACTTTTTTCGACGCCTTTGTCTGAATCCGTTTCCTGTTTTGTCTAATTTGAACTCAAAAACTTTGTTTTACTATTTACAATTTATTGTACTTAGTAATTTTAAAAGAATTGGATATTGGTTTGATTCGAGTTATTCTCGTATTCAAGTATCGACTTTAAGGCTGACGAGCTATCACCTTATCTTGTTTAGATTGACTATGCATGTTTTTCGAGGTCTTCACGTGAGCATACCTTTAGTTAGTTATATGTTCTTAATGGTGGCTTAGTGATAGAAATAAGGGTAAACTATCCAGTGAAGGGTAAACTACCTAATGTCAACTAAACTATTGATCGCGACATGTTTTGACTACTCAACTAAAAAAATTTAAAATTTGACCATCCAACTATTTAAATAGACCTATTTGACCACTGGTCGTTAAAATTTAACGGAAAAATAATGTAGTAGTTAAAGTAAAATTTCTATAATTACACTTTTAGTCATGTAAATTACCTATTATATTAATTTTGTCCTAATTTTAATTTAATTAAATAAAATCAGATAACGACATGTGTCATCGCCCGATTGAATAAATTTATTTTAATTTTTAATTTAATTTATTTAATATTATATGTCACCACTTGGTTAGAGGAAAATTCAAGAAAAATGAATATGTGCATTTTGTGGCCTCTTGATTGAAAGAGTCAAGGCTTAACCACTAGGCCAACTACTCTTTAGTGATGTAAACTGCACCATTCTATATTGTATATTTTATAATGAAGTTAGTGCTTGGGAAAAAAAGAAGAAAAATGTTTGAGTGGAGACTCGAACATGGACCACATGAGATATATAAAAACACGCATATCACTAAATTAAATATATTTGATTTAATTAAAATATGAAATTATTAAATTTGCGATTTAAAAATATTCAATGTAAAAGAAAAGAAATTTGATTAAAATATTCGAATATTTTTTTTCTTTTTCATATTTAAATTAAATTGAATATTTATTAAAATATTAAATATTTGATTTAAAAAATATTTGATTTAAAGGAAAATAAATTTAATTTTAAAAAGTATTCAAATAATTTAAAATTTCGATTTAATATTTTTAAATCAAATATTTGAATATTTTTTAAAATCAAATTTCTTTTCATTTAAGTCGAATATTTGATATGCGTGTTTTTATATATATCATGTGACCCATGCTCGAGTCTCCTCTGAAATATTTTTCTTCTTTTTTCCCTAGCACTGGCTTTATTATAAGAGATATATATAATGGTGCATTTTAAATCACTAAGGAGTAGTTAGTCTAGTGTTTAAGCCTTGGCTCTTTCAACCAAGAGGTCATGAGTTTAAACGACACCATGCACATATTCATTTCTCTTGAATTTTCCTTTAATTGGGTGGTGACACGTGTCACCATCTGATTGGGGGAATATATATAATATTAAATAAATTAAATTTAAAACTATAATAAATTCATCCAATCGGGTGATGACACGTGCCATCACCAGATTGGTTGATTAATTTTATTTATTTAAATTAAAATCAGGACTAAATTGATATAATAAGTAACTAACAAGGACCAAATGTATAATTATACACATTTGACTTTAACGACCATGTCACCTTTCCGTTAGCTTTTAACAGTCGGTGGTCAAAATAGATCCATTTAAATAGTTGGGTGGTCAAATCAGGTCGCGACCAATAATTGGGTGGTCACTGGGTAGTTTACCATAGAAATAATTATTAATGTAGTGGTCTAACCTTATAGGTTCCGATTCAGTTAGACCAAGTGATAGGTCTGGGCGTGGGAGTCACCCACGACGATAGAGCTACTGTTGCTTGAGGTGTGCTTCTTCTGGTGCTATAAAAAAATGATGTTTTTATACATTTTGTGTGCACTATTCTGTTGTGATTGATAAAAGTTTTCAAATATCATGCATAACATATCGAACTGTGTTTTAACGAAAAATCAGATTTATCGAATTGTGAAATATCAAACTTATTAAATTGTGAAAGGTCGAATTTTCAGAATTGTGCAACTTGAATTTTAATAATTTGAGTTTCGGTTGAAATTCAGATTTTAAAAATTAGCATCATATCACTGTGTTTGCATGGATTGTGATTGTACAAGGAAGTTTAGTGGTTTCACCCTTTGGGCTGAATCCTGCTTTGGATTAATGGTTATACCATTCAGGCTGAGTTCCACTTCGGATGGTGTAAGTAGAGAGTGGTTCTAGGAAACCTTACTCTTCAGACGATACAACGGAGATTGGGTATTGTGTATTCATGTGCACCGGACATCATATCATTTCAATTTAGATTTAATGTATTTTCAAAATAATTTATCAAAAAACAAAAATATTGTTTTGTTTTTTGGTTGCTTGCATTTTAGCGACACACTAAACTCTTTAGCCTACACCCCTATAATTTCTCTTCCAGTATACTCAAACTCTTAGGCAAATCGGTAATTGGAAGATTTCACTCTTTTCAGACTTTACTATAAACTATCAATGAAATTCTTCATTTATATTTCAGATTAATTATGTAATTTTGGACATTGGAACTGTTATTATTTTTTGGACTATTTTTGCATCTATTTCATACTTTATTCGGATATTTTATAAATTTCGGAACATTTATTTAAAAGCGATGTTTTAAATAAATTTCGGAACATTTATTGAGTACTAATTATTTCTAATAATCATTTTGAATTTAAAAAATACTTAAATTTAAAATCGGTTTATTGAGGGATAAGTTTTTAACTTTAATTCCTAAATTCGATCCATTTCTTTTGGGTTGGATTTAGGGGGTTGTAATGCTCTGATTTTGGGTCTAGAAGTTAACCAGAAAGATTAGATGGTTCGAGAGAACCAAGTTAGTGATTCGAGTTAGTTTCGAGATTTAAATTGGAGTAAATATTTTTGAGAATGATAAAAATAGGAAAAATATTCTAAAATCTTATTTTAATATATTAATTATTTTGGTGAAATAAATTTTGGAAAATGAGTTTTGGAGATTTGACATTTTGGGACTAGTGGCCAAAATGTAAAATTGTAAAACTGTTTTTAGTGACTATTTTGTAAAAGGGTCAAAACTTTGAATCTTTAAGGAGCTAATATACCTAAATGTTTTTATCAGATTTTTCTCTCAATTGGATTAGTTCTAAAGTGTTTTAATTAAAGGATTCAAAGGGGTTTTAATAAAAATAATATAGTTATTCATAAAAAGCAAATTTGACGTAACTTCTCTCCTAAGTTTTCTTTCAAAATCTCTTCAGCCAAACACTTATTTTCCAACAAAGATTCGAGTTAACGGTCATGTTTTCTTAAACTAATGATTTCTAATAGATTTCTTAATTTGTTTTTACAAAATCTCATTGATTTCCTTTGTTTTTCAAGAGTAAAATCATTCAATTGATAGGGATTTCAATCATTGGAGTTGAGGTTTGATCTTCTCCTTTAATTAATGGTTCTTTACTGAAATTCCCAAGTTCTTGATCCTTTACACATGTTTTCTAATGAGTTTTGGTGATTTAATTGTGAAATTTTGGTTTAATTTAGATTTAACTGGTGAAATTGAATTAGAGTCATTTTGGATCTGTTTTGTTGGGTTCTTGCTTAGATTAGAACATGATATTGATGTTTTATAATGTTAATAAGTTGGTTTTAACATTGAAATCCTGAAACTAGGTGTTGTCACTAGATTTTCACCTATTATTTAAAAAAAATAATAATAAAAATAAAAACTAATTTTAAACCCATTTCAAATAAAAGCCAATTCCAAAATAAAAAACCTTTTTTAAACCCAAAAGCCCATTTCAATAAAACCCATTTTTAAACCCATTTCAAAAATCAAATAAAGGCAAAAAAACAACAAAAAACAGTAAAAAATAAATAAAAAGGGGAAAAGACGCGCGCGGCCATGCGCCTAACACATGTGCCGCACATGGTTAATCTAGTTGCCCAAATCGACAGCATGGCCGGCTGTCGACGCTGTTGGTACCGGTCGACGCGTACAATGTTGTTGCCGAAACGTGAAAAAAACAGAAGAAAAGGGTTAAAGCTAGGGCTCGAATCAAGGGAGAAATTCGACTTCGAATCTTAACCAAATTTGGAATTTCTTGAGGGGTTTTTCCGAGGATCATGCCCTCTATAAGATTTTAGCTTCAATTTAGGGATTAATTCCCGATTTTTCAATGAATTGCAAGGCCTAGGTTCAAGTATAAATACCCCCAAAATCCCTTTGTTCTACACAACTAAGAAAAGCAAAAAGATCATTAAAAAATTCTAAAAATTTCTTGAAATTTTCTCTGAATTTGTTGGAAAATTCTTGAAGTGAGTTCGAGCTTTGGGCCATTTTCCAGAGACGTTTGGAAGCAATTCAAGAAGTCATACTCGTGCTCTTTGTAACCCCCTCGTCTCGGCTTAGCCGACAGACCGAACCGAACGGGTTACACGGGGAAAACCGAAGCGAAATCCGCTAAGGCCTCACTCCGATTAGCAACCCTATTTTTTCATTTTATTAATCTTGTCTAGATGTCGCATTTAACCCTATGGGTAAAGGCAACCAATAGAAGAACGAACACAAATACGAACCGAGTAGAGGGCATACGACAATTTAAACTTACCAAGTAGTTTATTAGTCAAGTTTCATGCACACGAGGCAAAACCATCACAGAGGACACATATAAACTCAACCAGGAAGCATACAAGCATTAGGGACTAAACTATAACATTTGGAAACCCTCGAAGATGCCTTTTAACTACTTGCGTTTCGAAACAGGCCTGCCCATTCCGAAATGTGGGCTTCATTTAAAAAGTAACACCAAGCCGTTCCAGAACGGTCCCACATGGTTCAAGAACAGGAGCCTCTAGTGGCCAAACGTACCGGAATGGACCTACAGGGTTCCGAAACAGGAGCATCCAGTGGCAAATCGTACCGAAACGACACCACCCCCGTTCCGATACGGGTACCCCTGGAGCTTGGCCGTTCCAAAACCATATCAGGCGTTCCGAAACGCCTGGACACAGTTTGGCCCGAAAATGCATTTTTGGCATCCCCAAACGTTCCCAACTTACCCCAAAACATCACAAACCACATGGCAACTTATTATACAAACAATCTAGAGGCAAAACACCCTAAACATAACTTCAACCATGCATACACGCAACAAAATGGATCTCAAACCCAAAGCTCATAAGAACATTTAGTTTCGAAAACACTAACAAGTCAAAATGCATAGCAATTTATCCAAGGCCATAACAAACCTCAACATAACATGATATCATCATTTAAAACATGCGAGCAACGTTAACAAAAGCCAAACATAGGAGTTTGAACACCAACTCCCTAACATGAAAGTCTAGCATTCCTATTTCCTAAGAGTTATTATAACTAGTAAAACCATACTTTGAGCTAGCCAAGAACTCCGAGAACTCCTCCCTTGCCCACTTGCCTCCCGGAGCCTCTAACAATCTTCAATGTTGGAAAAAGAGAGCGTAAGCTTAAAAGCTTAGTGAGCGGAGCTCTAAAACACAACAACAATGTAGTTTAAAACATATATCTTAGTTTTAAAAACGAAACCACTTAAGAAGAGATACAATGAAATGGAAACATAGACGAAACATGGTTTGCACAAACACAACCATCCCCGGTGGGACTACACATCACCGTACACAACAACTAGCATTTTTCTGATGGGACTACACATCACCGTACTCATCTACTAGTCACTACCGATGGGACTACACATCACCGTACACAACGACTAACCATCACGTGAGGCTTGACATCAACTACGACTACACAACAACATTAGAACAGAGAGTAAAAGCAATCCACATTTCACACAACAACACGAATATCCGCACACACCAACAATTAACGAAACAAGGTAAATTAGGAAAACTTACACTTGAGTTTAGGTTAACCCTTAAGGCTCCACCCAAACCCCTAAGAAAACCTCTTTGAATCATTTTAAACTTCAAAACATTACCACTCACCAGCTCAAAACCCAAACACGCTAACGATCCTCCTTCAAGCTTCCACAACTTCACAGATTCTCGTCCGAAACTCCCAAATTGATTCCCCTGTTTCTAAACAACCAAAGACAATGTATTACTCCACTATTCTTCCATAAATTCACTGAAAAGCAACAGTCCATAAATTGACACATTTGCTCAGTCAAAACAAAGCTGAAATCAACCGAAATGTTGCCAAAACATCCTCCAAATACAATCTGACCTTACCCATCATTTTTAACCTTCAAAATCCACCAATTAACATCTAAAAACACCCATCCTAGGTCCGTATACCTCCAGCCCTCGTTTTACCACAAAACTAAGCCAAAACACCACTTTTCACCTTCAAAAATTACCCACTGCCCTAGTTTCGAGTTTATTGATTTAAAGCCTCATTTCAACACTTTATTAACACCAAAATGTGATTTTAACCACCCAAAAACACAGATATCAAAGCCCACTCGAAAATCATCAAGAACTCACCATTTTCGAAATAATGGGTTTTAGGGTAAACTTATAAATCATTGGGTAAATGGAAAACTAAGTTGAAATCTATCTTAATCTAGTAAAGGTCAATAGATTAAGACGTTTACCTTGAAGAAATCACCACAACTGAAGATTTGATGAAGAAATGCTTGCTCTTGAAAAAGTTATGAGTTTTTGCCTTTCAAAAAGATGATAGCTTTTCTTTTTGATTTTGAGAAGAAATAAGATAAAAACCCTTTTGTTTTAAAATCCCAAATTCCCCTTTTTGACCTTATTTAATAAAAACCCTTTTTTAGTGTTAATTAAAAATGTTTTTTTTTCAATTGAATTAACCCGAACCGGTTTAACCAAACCCGGTTATCTCCCGGGCCCCAAACCCGAGTGTTACAACTCTCCCCCACTTAAGGAATTTCGTCCTCGAAATTACCTGACAGAAAGAGATACAAAAACTGTTTCTCTATGTCTTCCTTCCTCTCTCAAGTAGCCTCTTTCACACCTCGGTGTCTCCACAAAACCTTGACTAACTCGATAGATCTCCCACGCAACACTTTTCTATCTGTTGCAAGAATTTTAATCGGCTCTTCATAATACGATAGGTCAGGGTTTAACTCGATATCTTCCACTGAAATTACATGAGACGGATCTGACCTATACTTCTGAAGCATCGAAACGTGGACCACATCATGAATCTTCTCTAACTGTGTCGGCAGCCTCAATCTATAAGCAACAGGACCAATCCTCTCAACTACATCGTAAGGACCAATGAATCTCGGGCTCAACTTACCCTTCCTACCAAACCTCATCACCTTCTTCCAAGGTGAGACTTTCAAGAACACTTTGTCGCCCACGGCATACTCTATCTCCTTTCTTTTCAAAACGACATATGATTTCTGTCGGTCTGAAGCTACCTTCAAGCGATCACCGATCAGTTTTACCTTCTCGGTAGTGCCCTTGAGCAAGTCTGGCATCAGTACAAGCTTCTGGCCGACCTCGGCCCAACAAATAGGTGTTCTACACCTCCTACCATACAGAGCCTCATACGTTGCCATCTGAATACCAGCCTGATAACCGTTGTTGTATGCAAACTCTACTAACGATAGGTGTTTCTCTCAAGAACCATGAAAGTCGATGATGCAACACCTCAACATGTCCTCTAATACCTGAATAACTCTCTCTGACTGACTATCTGGCTGCGGGTGATACGAAGTGATGAAGTTCAACCAAGTACCCAAAGCACGATGCAAACACTCCCAAAATCTGGTTGTAAACCTCGGATCTTGGTCTGATACGATTGACTTCGGTACCCCATGCAACCTCACTATCTCACTGATGTACAGATCGGCCAACTTATCTAAGGTGTAGGTGGTATGAACAGGTATGAAATGGGCACACATAGTGAATCTATCGACTATCACCCACACCAATTTCTTCTTCGAAGGAGTCAACGGTAAACCCGACACGAAATCTATGGTAATATGTTCCCACTTCCATTCCGGAATCTTCAACGACTGTAACAAACCTGAAGGAAACCGATGCTTGGCCTTAACTCGATGACATACCATACACTTACTCACAAACTCGGCCACATCTTTCTTCAACCCAATCCAATAGTACTCTTCTTTTAACCCACGGTACATCTTTGTACTGCCCGAATGCATAGCAAAAGGACTGTTATGTGCTTCATTCAAGATAGTACGCCTTAACTCGACATCTTCTGGGACTACTATCCTATCCTTGAAACATAGGATCCCATTCGCACCAAAGCAGAAATCTATAGGCCTACCCTCGGCTATATCTTGCACGTGAGGTGCCAAAGACTCATCTTGCAACTGTTTCTCTCGAATCAACTGAACCAATAAAGGTTTAACCTGTAGCTCGGCTATCAAACCGCCCTCCCGCAACACACTCAATCTCGCAAACATAGCTCGCAACTCAACTGCCACTTTTCTACTTAAAGCATCGGCCACTACGTTTGCCTTACCCGGGTGGTACTCTATCGTAAGGTCATAGTCCTTAAGAAGCTCTATCCACCTACGTTGTCTAAGATTCAACTCTCTATGAGTCATCAAGTATTTCAAGCTCTTGTGATCGGTATAAACGGCGCACTTCTTACCATAAAGATGGTGTCTCCAAATCTTCAAGGCAAACACTACTACATCTAGCTCTATGTCATGAGTGGGGTAGTTCTTTTCGTGAACCTTCAACTGTCTCGAAGCATAAGCTACAACCTTACCCTCTTGCATAAGCACATAACCTAAACCTACATACGATGCATCACTGTAAATCACAAACTCTTTCCCCGGTTCAGGCTGAATCAAAATAGGAGCTTCGGGCAAAGCTTTCTTCAACTTCTCAAATGCTTGTTGTCTTGCATCTGATCACTCATACGAAACATTCTTCTGAAGAAACTTAGTCAAGGGTGCCGCAATTTTCGAAAATCCCTCGACAAATCTTCGATAATACCCCGCCAAGCCTAGGAAACTACGAATTTCGGTCACTGACTTCGGTTGCTTCCAATTCACCATGGCTTCTATTTTCTTGTGGTCCACACTAATTTCATTGGCTTAGATCACATGACGTAAGAAGACTACCTCCTTAATCCAAAACTCGCACTTACTCAACTTGGCATACAATTGATTTTCAAGCAAAGTCTGAAGCACTAGCCGCAAATGCTCATCATGCTCTTCCTCGGTCCTGGAGTACACTAAGATATCATCTATGAACACTACCACAAACCTATCCAAAAACTCGTGGAACACTCGATTCATCATATCCATAAATGCAGCTGGAGTATTAGTCAAACCAAAAGGCATTACCAAGAACTCATAGTGCCCATAATGTGTACGGAAAACGGTATTCGGTATGTCCACATCTTTCACCTTCAACTGATAGTAACCCGATCTCGAATCAATCTTCAAAAACACTGAAGCACCTCTCAACTGATCAAGCAAGTCATCTATCCGCGGCAAAGGGTACTTGTTTTTCACTGTTACCATGTTCAACTGCCTATAGTCTATACACATCCTCATATTGTCGTCCTTTTTCTTCACAAACAAGACCGGAGCACCCCACGAAGAAATGCTAGGCCTAATGGAACCTCTATTTGACAGTTTCTAAAGTTGTGTCTTCAACTCTTTCGGTGCCATTCTATATGGAGCAATAGACACGGGTGCAGAATCTAAATACGTCTCAATAGCAAACTTAACTTCCCTATCTGGAGGCAAACCTGACAACTCTTCCGGAAAAACACTCAAAAAATCACAAACTGTTCTGATGTCTTACGGTCTAACCTCACTCATATTCGGATTCATCACACAGGCCAAATACGCCTGACAACCCGAATCCATCAATCTCTGAGCTTCTAAAGCAGAAACAACATTGGACAAGAACTTGATGTTCTCGCCAACTACTACAACTTCAAAATCATCCGTAAGCCTTAAGGAGACTCTCTTGGTCTCAAAGTCTACCCTAGCTCTATGCTCTACGAGCCAATCCATGCCCAAAATCACATCAAAACCATAGAACGACAATTCCATCATGTCAACTGGAAACACATGGCCCTGAATCATCAAAGGACACCTCCTATACATCTTCCTAACTACCATGGTCTCACCGAAAGAACTAGTAACATTTACACCGACTTCTAACCACTCATACGGTAAACCTAGAGATCTTGCATGTTCACCAAAAATATACGAATGTGTCAAACCCGAGTCTATAAAAGAAATCAAATTCAAAGACTATAACAAGAAATTACCTGCGATGGCATCCGTGTCATTCCCATCCTCTCGCTGTGCATACACTCTAGCCGGTCCTCCACCCTCGGGCTGAACTGCCACCACATGAGCTAAGTTCCTCTGACCATCGTTCCTTGGCTAAAAATTACCTCGACCGCGCCCACGACCTCTCTGATGCTCAAACCCCCTAGCTGGAGCCGGTCCGCCCCTAGCCGGGTGTGGACAGTTACGCCTCAAATAATCTCGGGAACCATAGTTCCAACATATCCCAAAGGTACCCATACACTCGCCTGGATGGCGTCTCCCGCATCTAGAGCACTCAGGAGTTTGAACAACCGCTCCTTGGCCCTGATGGCCCCGTCCATGGTTACCACCCATATGTCTCAAATCGAGCTGATACCTCCTATCTTTGTGCCTCTTGGCATGATCTTTGTCCCAATCCACATGTCTCTTCCCGGAATCAGACCCGCTAGCACGAGTACTCGAGCCTAAGTTCTGCTCAATATCTTTGGCCATTGAAGAATAAGGAAAAGAATGCGAAAGTACGTCACTGGTCTGAGGTTAACCAAAGAGCGTATGGAGACAGTTTGGTTGCGGGTCATGAGACGAAAACTTCAGAATATGCCCATATTAGTGTCAAGCAAAACAACATACACGAGCTACGAGAGATTTGGGACCGTTTTGATTATAAGACCAAACATTTGTTCCCTGAGTCCTATGGTGACATAGCATATCTTCTGAATGTAAAGGTAGATGATTCGTTTCTGAAGGCGTTGATCCAGTTTTGGAACCTCGAGTATTGCTGCTTTACATTCAATGGAGAGGAAATGATGCCTACTTTCGAGGAATACTTGGCCCTGTTCAATATGCCTGAGGTGAAGGAGAATTAGGTGTATGAAAATCCTCATAAAAACAAGAACTCACACTCGAGACTTGCCACATTTGCTGGAATGAGCGATGAATGGGTTGAAGGGTTGATACGAAAGAGAGTGGGAGTTTTAATTTTCCCTGGTCATGCATTCGAAACATCATTTCTGTTCATCCAGACATAGCGAAAAGGGTGGATCTCCTGGCTATTGCAATCTATGGCCTAGTGATTTTTCCAAAAGTGTTAGGAAATATTGACGTGGCTTTGTTAGATTTCTTTGAGAAATTGAGGAAAAACGTCAATACAATGCCTGCAGTGTTAGCTAAAACTTTCATTTCTTTGAATGCCTACCGGAAAATTGAAGGTGTGCGTTTTGGGGGATGTGCTCCTTTACTTCAGGTTTGGGACCTTAGCCATTTTTGGGAGTGTCCAACTTTGGCCGAGTGTCAAGAGAAGCAAGTGGGTAGATATCTTCAGGGATCGCCGTGAGGAAGACATCAAATGGAGGGTTCAATGCATGGGTCATGCTAAAGTAAGGTATATATGCGAAGATTATAACTTCTTGATGCTATTGGGATTATGGGGAGGAATTGGTTGTGTTCCCTTGATAGTTTCACGTCAGTATGGATCACGACAGTTTGTTCCTTTCACTACTGAGCTTGGCACATCGAAGTTCGAGTTTCAAGGAGAATTCAGACGGAAGGTACAAAAAATTAGTGATTATTGGAAAGATTGTTACTATTTGAAGTTGGAGTCTGACAAGCATTGCATGTATACCCCTGATTATGATATTTTGAGGCATACGAGGATGAATGAAAAGATCATGCTACCTATCCATGGGCCTGCCAAATCTTTAGAAGAACATTTGAAGGTGATTCCTTTTGAGGTCGACATTCTAAGAGAAGAGCTAAGACTAGATAAGTTGGAAATCGAAGCTCTCAAAGAACAGAATCAGCGAGACAAGTTTGAAGCCAGCCTTAATGTAGAAAAGTACAAGGGAGAAGCCAACCGAGTGAGAAAGATGTACGTGAATTTAGTGGAAAAATATGAGATTCAAAGGGTTGAATTCCTCAAGTTTCAAGCTACCGTACGATATGCTGACCTCCGAAAAAGCCCAGAACAATAGAGGCAGGAGATAAAGCAAGCTGTAGGGAAAGAGAAGGAACACAATAAGAAGGAAATTGAGAATTTCAGGCGAGCTTTGGCCGAAGAAAGAAAGAAAGGGAAACAAGCAGTGGAAAATGAGAAGGGCAATCGACTTCGAGAGAAAGAGAAGGAAAATTTGGCTGCAAGGAAGAGAAAGGCTCACGACAACAAGATACGTTTGCTAGAGTTACAGTCAGCCTATGACGAAGCCTGTAAGAAGTTGAAGCAAAGTAAGACCTTTATCATTGAGTTAAAGGCCAAAATAGAGAACTTGAACTAGACAATTCAGAAGATGCAAGATGACCATACCTATGAGGAGCTCCAAGCTAGTTTGAGCAAGAATGACTTCTTGAAAGAGCAATTTGTAGAAATGGATAACCTTCTCCAAGAGTACAGAACAAAGATATTAGTTCTTGATGATGTCACCGAAGGAGGAAATGATTATTGGTTCACTTGCCTCAGAGATAATGCCCGGAGGTTCCGAGAACGAGATAAGTTCGATAGGATGGTGACGACACAAGCCCAAGATGTGGCCAAGCATATGACAATGTTGGCAACTGAAGCTGCAACTCTTCGTCAGTACATCAAGCCAATTGGAGAAGTTGGACCGAGGCTTATGTGGCTTATAGAAGAAGTTAAGAAGTTAGGAGTTCGTGCTGAAAAATATTTGTAATTTGAAAATGATTTGATGTAATAAATAGCTTTCGTATTCAATAAAAAAGTTTTCTTTTATGAGCAAATTCTCAATGGAATTAATGGCCCTTCGACTGCATTCATGCATTTGCATTGCTTTGTTTGCTTTGTTGTATTTTTTTTGTGAATTCATTTGTGCATACATTCATTCATGACAAAAACTAACTTAATATAAAAACGACAGAATATTCAAAATAGCTAAGACAACTCATAAGTACGGTACACATGCCCAAACCCGAGCCATGAAAATTGAAGAAAGGTTGACAGCTTTGAAGGCAAACCAAAAGAGCACTCAAGACAAGTTGGAGAAGATGGAAACTGACCTGAAACAACAAATTGACAGCTTTGGAGGCAAACCAAAAGAGCACTCAAGACAGTCAGTTCAATAGCTGTCCTGCTAGGATTCAAGGATCCAGATGCAGTTGAAGAAGGAGGAAACACAATATAGTCCCACGATTTCCTGGAATGGCCTTTGGGAAGGAGACTGCTGCCAAAGCCAAAACCCCAATCCATGTTGCTGAATCCTCTGCTCATGTTCCAAACGAAGAAGCTAATAATTATGAGGTACCTGACCTCGATGAAATTGTCGATAAGGTTAAGACTGAGAAGAAGTGGGAAGATAGGTATGAGAAGTTAGAAGGCATGATCAAATCCTTCCAGGATGGAGTTGCTCATGGTGGAATGGATGTCAAGGACCTAAGCTTGGTAATTGACTTGGTTGTACCGCCATAAAGTTTAAGGTCCCAGAATTTGAAAAATACAATAGAACAACATACCCATCGGCACATTTAACCATGTATTGAAAAAAGATGTCAATCTACCTTGACAATGAGAAGCTGCTCATTCATTGCTTCTAAGACAGCTTAGTGGGATCAGCTGCACGCTGGTATTCGCAACTGAGTCGGGTAAATATCAAATTATGGAATGATCTGTTCAGAGGCTTCAGTGAACAATACAAACATATATCGGACATGGTTCCGACCCGTTTGGTCTTGCAATGGATGGAGCAAAAGCATCATGAGAGTTTTCGACAGTACGCACAAAGATGGAGGGACATAGCAGCACAAGTACAACCACCGCTGCTAGAAAATGAAATCACCCCAATGTTCGTGGAAACTCTAAAGGGTCCTTTCTATGATCGTATGCTCAATCATGCCACAAAGAACTTTGCGGATATGCTAATGAATGGTGAACTAATCCTAGCAGCTATGAAGAGTGAAAAGTTGGATAGTAGAGAAACAAAGAAGACATATAAGAAGAGAGATAATGAAGTCAATGCTACAAATGTCTACAACCCTAACTATTCAACATGTGTAGTGTTCAACAAGCCCAACACCTCAGTTGCTGCTCCGACAGTCGCAAACACCCCAAAAGGAGAGCGAAGATATCAAGGGAACTCAAGACCTTACTTTCCTCCCATCCCAATGACGTATGTGGAGCTATTTGCTTAGTTGGTCAAAACATAGATGGTGCTGCCAAGACATGTTCTTTCGTTCTCACCTCCGTACCCGCCATGGTACGATGAGAAGGCCCAATGCGAATACCATGCAGGAGTAAAGGGGCATACCATTGAGAACTGCACTGCATTCAAAAGGGTGGTGGATAATTTAAGAAAATTGGGTATGATGTCGTTTGAAACATCTGAAGAGAAAGGTAACCCTTTGCCAAACCACCAGAAGATAGAGGTGAACGTTGTGATTGAAGAGGAAGAAAGAATGGTTAAGGAATATGTGGGGAAATCAAGGCACCCATGAAGTGGGTATGGACCCAGATGGTTGTGGCCGAGATGTTGAAGGAAGAAATCCAGAAGATGAAGATTGATGATAGATTGCATTGTGAGTACCACAAAGTTGAAGGACATGAGATCCAATACTGCTCAGAGTTCAAACAGGTGGTCCAAGCCAAGATGGACCGTTGAAGTAGTCCCTGAAGTTTTTAAGACTGCCTCAGAGTATTTCTCAAAACCAACTCTTTTACCCTTAGGCCCAGGGGTAATCAAAGATATTATGTAAAAGGGTCTATGTCAAAACTATAGTTCTTATTTCAATAAAAGATGCATATTTTCCAATAATTTTGTGTGGCAAACTTTCCTTCGCAAAGCAAAACAAAAAGCAAAAGATCGTAAAATGAAAATAAAAAAGCTAACCTTAAAACAAATCTTACCATTTCATCCATTCTTTCTTTCTTGGTATATATTCTTTTTTTTATTTGCAGGTTTTTAGATATCAACGGTACAAATGGCTATGAGTCATATTCTGAGGTTAATTTTGAGTTACCACTATGTTTGGGGAAATTTGGGAATATTGTTGACGAAGAAGAATATGACTTGCCCAATGATTTGCTCAGAATGGTAGAGGGTGAGGAAAAGCAAATTCTGCCCCACAAAGAAGAGTTAGAAGTTTTGAATCTTGGAACCGAAGAAGAGAAGCGTGGAGTGAAGATTGGTACCACCATCTCAGTTAAGATGTGACAATGTTTGATTGAGCTTCTGCAGGAGTATAAATACATTTTTCCCTGGTCGTATCAGGATATGCCTGACCTTGATACATATATTGTTATGCACCGGCTTCCTATAAAGGAGGGATGTGAGCCTGTAAAGCAAAAGCTTAGAAGGATGAAGGCTTATACACTTATGAAAATCAGAGATGAAGTAAAAAAGCAATACAACGCAGGATTCCTCAAGGTGGCTAAATATCCAAAATGGGTGGCAAACATTGTTCCAGTACCAAAGAAAGATGGAAAAGTAAGGACGTGTGTCGACTATAGGGATCTTAATAGGGAAGTCCCAAAGATAACTTTTTGCTCCCACATATCGACACTTTGGTAGGCAATACAGCTGGTCATTCTCTTTTCTCTTTCATAGATGGATTTTCTGGATATAATCAAATAAAGATGTGTCTAGAAGACATGGAAAAGACTACTTTTGTAACACTTTGGGGAACTTTTTATTATAAAGTAATGCCTTTTGGATTGAAAAACGCGGGGCAACTTATCAGAGAGCTATGGTTACCCTTTTCCATGATATGATGCACAGGGAAATCGAAGTTTATGTTGATGATATGATTTCCAAGTCCAGAACTGAGGAGGAGCATGTAGTAAACCTGAGTAAGCTTTTTCAAAGGTTGAGAAAATTTCAGCTAAAGCTTAATCCTACCAAGTGCACATTTGGGGTTACTTTTGGAAAGTTGTTAGGCTTTGTAGTAAGAATAAGAGGATTTGAGATTGACCCTGATAAGATAAAGGCCATACAAGAGCTTTCACCACCCCAAACACAGAAGCAATTTCGGGGATTCTTGGGAAGGTTGAATTACATAACCCGTTTCACCTCCCAATTAATGAATAAATGTGATCCAATATTCAGGTTATTTAGAAAGAATAATCCGGGGACATGGAATGAGGAATGTCAAGTGGCCTTAGAAAAGATCAAGGAACTGTAACCCCCTTAACCCGGCCTAGACGGTTGACCCGAATTAAGAAAGTCACACGGGGAAAACCAAAGTCAACCCGAAAGTCAACCTTGATTAACGACCCTTTTTTTTCTTTTTAAAACTTGTCTAGATGCATATTAAGCCTAATTGTGATCACACAAACATCATACCAAAAGATCACAAACATCAGAGATCAAACAGGGACCCAATTGAACAAGATACAACTTTAGGGACCAAATTGTAAATTCTGATAATTATAAGGACTTAACCCAAATTGAAGTTACCAACTTGAAATTAATCATGTTTCATGCTTCTCTGCAAAATTTCAGCTCAAAAGGACTTCCCAAACTCATACAATTGCACAAACAAGTTTCAGGACCAAAACGCAAACATTCCAAAACATATAACTGCCAATGTCAGCCCCCAACGGTCACCCGTTCCGAAACAGGCATAGCCCGTTTCGAAACTCGGGGCCGTTCCGCAACGCGTACCGAAACGGGGGTCTGGCAGTGGCCTTTCCGTTTCGGAACGGCCCCTCCCGTTTCGGACGCCTGGGCACGATTAAGGCACCCGTTCCGAAACGGTAGGTGCTGTTCCGAAACACCCTGCCCAGATTGCTCCAAAACTCAACTTTAAACATGCAATTACACAACCAAACATGCTCCAAATGTCACCAAACTTTACCAGCATGCAATTCAACATATAAGGGACATATTAGCATCATCAATTCAACCAAACATCATCATATGCAAAAAGCCCCAATTCTATAGGCATGCTTCCTACACAAGCTAGATATTCAAGTACCAAACTTACAAAACAAGCATATAAAGATCCAATCCAAAGACCAACAATCTTAACATCAAGAAACATACTTAGGGAGTACAAAACACCTCCCAAAACATACACATTGTTTCCCCATTGCCAAATCACCCAAAAGCTAAAATGTTTAACAAAAACCTTCCATACATTGAGCTTTACTTGCACTTGAATTCTTGCCCTTCTTGCTGCCCTCAAAAGGTCTCTAATGCTCTGCATTATTGAATTAAGGAAAACGAAGAGAGCGTAAGCAAAAGCTTAGTGAGGAATGCTCTTAAAAACCATCCAATAATGCAACTTAAAACATTTACAAAACATGCTTCAAATCCACATTTGCTCATGCTCAAAACCTTACTTAAAACAAGCAATTTCATGCTTCAACATAAACATTAAAAACAAGCACCTCATGCTTCATAATATACTTAACATGTCATATTGGCTCAAGTGATACATTTCATTTCTTAAAACAAGTTCATCAACTTCCCAAGGACTTTTAAACACTTGGTCCCAAGGACTTTTAAACACCTTGGCCATGGACTTTTAAACACCATGAATAAGGACCACACAAGGACTTTTAACCACCTTTGTGTCCATAGCTTGAATCACCCTAAGGACTTTTAAACACCTTGGCCCAAGGACTTTTAAACACCTTGGCCCCATGGACTTTTAACCACCATGGAAAAGGATCACCTAAGGACTTTTAACCACCTTAGTGTCCACAACATGAACCATCCAAGGACTTTTAACCACCTTGATGTTCATAAGTAACAAGGCTCACTCAAGGACTTTTAACCACCTTAGTGACCTTAACATTTTAAAACCTCACTTGCCAATATACATCATTTTCATCACTTACATCACTGTTTTAAAGCATAAAACCAAGCCATATTCATCATGCATTTAAAAGCATTAAACCACATCATTTCAATGTACAAAAGCAAGGAACTCCTACATAGAGTTACCTTCAACATATGGCTTACATCATCAGCAAAAACCATGCTAAAACATGCTTCCAAAACAGTATGTAAAACATGCAATTAATCATTTTGCATCACAACAAAATCATGGCCACCACTAGAGAGAAATTCCGAAAACTTACGCTCGAGCTTAGCAAAGTTGTTTAGACTTAAACTAAGCTCCCAAGACATTGGTTTCAAAGCCGAAAACCCAATTTCACTCACCGATTCCACTTCGCCACTTGCCGAAGCACAAAATCAAGCTTCCGAATCAACAACTCTTGGATCCAAAGATGCCTCCCCTGATTAAACACATTAAAGCAGAGGTTTAATGCATCATCAAGCATCAAAAGCTTCAATGAAAGCACTCAAACTCGCTACTCTCATTCCCACTCCAATTTCGGCCACCAAACACAACCGAAATTGCACCAAAACCACCTCCCAACAAAGCCCAGCCATAAACCAGTAAAACCCTACATCCATCAACACCATAAAACATCTAAAAACAACCTACAAACATCCTTATACCTCCAGCAACAACAGATCCACAAGATCACCACAAAAACATCCAAGAAACATAAGCTAAACTTAGGAAACTCAACCTATCCGGGATTGCATTAATCAAAACTCATTTCCTTATCAATTTAGAGTTCATTTAACATCAAAAACACATCTCAAAACACAGATCAATCAGATCTAACGAAAAATCATGAAAACCATCAAATCTTGCATTATAAGCCAAGATACAATTCCAAACTCAAAAGCCTTTAATTAAACTTCAATTAAGAGTTGATAACTTGGGAATTTCAGTAAAGAACTGATAGTTTAGAGGAGAAGGACGTTCTTACCTCCAAACTTGTGTTTCTCCACTTTTTGGAATGAAAATCCTTGTTGAAACACTTAGCAATTGAAGAGATTTGAAGATACAATGATTTGGAATCAAATGAGAGTTGAATGGAGGGATTTAGGTGAAGAAATCAGATCCAATTCTCTGGAAAAGTAGTGTTTGGTTTGAGAGAAAATGAGAGAAAGAAAGTTTAGCAAAGTTGGTTACAAAATCTAAAAATAGCCAAAATGGCTTACCTCCAATTTTAATGACCTTTAAAATCAGATTTTAGACTTAAAATATCTTAGAAAAATCTGGAGAAATCATCTTTGGATTAATAGCTCCTTAAGGATTCAAAGTTTCAACTCTTTATAAAACAGTCACCAAACTTTCAAAATTTACATTTTGGTCACTAGCCAAAATGTCATACTTCCAAAACCCATTTTTCAAAATTGATTTCACAGTTCACTTAATTATATTAAAAGATGATTTTAGAACATTTTTCCATATTTTTAATGCAACCCGAACTAGGCTTTCCTAATTTCACCTCTTTAGATTCGAACAACACTTTGACCAAACCGGTCAACGCCCAGAACTTCTAAGCCCAAAACCGGGGCGTTACAACTCTCCCCCCCTTAAGAAATTTCGTCCTCGAAATTACCTGAAGGAAAGAGATAAGGAAACTGCTTCAGCATGTCTTCCTTCCGCTCCCACGTGGCTTCCTCAACACCGCGATGCTTCCACAGCACCTTCACCAACTCAATGGTCTTGCCACGAAGAACCTTGCTATCCGAATCCAGAACCTTCACCGGTTCCTCATCATAGGTCAAATCCGGATTCAATTCCACTTCCTCCACAGGCATCACATGCGAAGGATCAGATCTATACTTCCGGAGCATAGAAACATGAAACACATCATGAATCTTCTCCAACTCCTGAGGTAACCTCAACCGATACGCAACAGGACCCACACGCTCAACCACCTCATATGGTCCAATGTATCTAGGGCTCAACTTGCCCTTCCGGCCAAACCGCATCACCTTCTTCCAAGGCGAAACCTTCAAGAACACACGGTCACCCACTGCATACTCTATCTCCTTACGCTTCAAATCCGTGTAAGATTTCTGCCGATCAGAAGCAGCCCTTAACCGTTCACAAATGAGCTTTACCTTCTCTGTGGTCCCTTTCAACAAAGCCGGCATCGAAACCAACTTTTGACCAGTTTCAGCCCAACAAAGAGGAGTCCTACACTTCCTCCCGTACAAAGCCTCATAAGGTGCCATCTGTATGCTCGCCTGATAACTATTGTTATAAGCAAACTCAACCAAAGGCAGATGCTTCTCCCAAGAACCTTGGAACTCAATCACGCAGCACCTCAACATATCCTCCAAAATCTGGATAACTCGCTCAGACTGACCATCCGACTGAGGATGATAGGATGTACTGAAATGCAACCTTGTACCCAGAGCTTGATGCAAACACAGCCAGAAACGCGATGTGAACCTCGGATCCCTATCCGACACAATCGACTTAGGCACACCATGCAGCCGCACAATCTCAGCAATGTACAGCTCTGCCAACCTATCCAAAGAAAACGTGGTATGCACAGGCAAGAAATGTGCACACTTCGTCAGGCGATCCACAATCACCCAGACCGAATTCTTCTTCGACGGAGACAAAGGTAAACCAGATACAAAATCCATGGTAACCCTCTCCCACTTCCATTCAGGGATTTTCAATGGTTGCAACCAACCAAAAGGAACCTGATGTTCAGCCTTAACTCGCTGACACACCAAACACTTGCTCACGAACTCCGCAACGTCCTTCTTCAAACCCACCCAATAGTACTCATCACGAAGATCACGATACATCTTAGTACTACCAGGGTGCATAGCAAAAGGACTACTATGACCTTCAGTCAGAATAGCACGCCTCAACTCAGCATCATTGGGCACTACTATCCGACTCCCAAAACACAGCACACCATCATCATTGAAACAGAAATCCGAAGGTCTACCCTCCGCGATATCCTGAACATGAGACACCAAGGAATCATCCAACAACTGCTTATCCTTGATCAACTAAACCATAGACGGCTTCACATGCAACTCAGCCACAAGACCACCATCACGCGATATGCTCAAGCTAGCAAACATAGCCCTCAACTCAACAGCTACCTTCCTACTCAAGGCATCCGCAACAACATTAGCTTTTCCAGGATGATACTCAATCGTCAGATCATAATCCTTGAGCAACTCCAACCAACGCCGCTGCCTAAGATTCAACTCCTTCTGAGACATCAGATACCTCAAACTCTTGTGATCTGTGTACACAGTACACTTCTCTCCATACAGATAATGCCTCCAGATCTTCAGAGCAAAAACCACTGCAGCCAGCTCAATATCGTGCGTAGGGTAATTGCGCTCATGCACTTTCAACTGCCGCGATGCATAAGCCACCACCTTACCCCCCTGCATCAGCACACACCCCAAACCAACATAGGATGCATCACTGTAAACCACAAACTCTTTCCCTGATTCAGACTGAATCAAGATAGGAGCTTGCGTCAAAGCCGCCTTAAGCTTCTCAAAAGCCTGCTGTCTCGCTTCTGTCCACTCATACTTAACATCCTTCTGCAACAGCTTTGTCAAAGGAGCAGCAATCTTGGAAAAACCATCCACAAACCTTCTGTAGTATCCCGCCAAACCAAGGAAACTACGGACCTCATGAACAGACTTAGGAACCTTCCAGCTCATCACCGCCTCAATCTTCTGAGGATCAACACGAATCCCCTCAGCTGAGACCACATGCCCAAGAAAAACCACCTCTCTTAACCAGAACTCACACTTGCTCAGCTTAGCATAAAGCTGATTCTCCAACAAAGCTTGCAAAACAATCCTCAAATGCTCTTCATGCTCCTCCTCAGTACGCGAGTACACGAGGATATCATCAATGAACACCACGACAAACTTGTCCAGGTATTCATGAAACACACGATTCATCATGTCCATGAAAGCAGCAGGAGCATTTGTCAACCCAAACGGCATCACAAGGAACTCATAATGCCCATACCTTGTCCTGAAAGCTGTCTTAGGCACATCCACATTTTTCACCTTCAACTGATAATACCCTGACCTCAAGTCAATCTTAGAGAACACAGCAGCTCCCCGAAATTGATCAAAGAGATCATCAATCCTCGGCAAAGGATACCGATTCTTGATAGTCAACTTGTTCAGCTGACGATAATCAATGCACATTCTCATAGTGCCATCCTTCTTCTTCACAAACAAGACCGGTGCTCCCCAAGGTGACACACTCGGCCGAATGAAACCACGATCAAGCAACTCTTGCAACTGCGTCTTCAGCTCCTTCAGCTCCTTAGGTGCCATTCTATAGGGAGTAATGGACACAGGAGTTGTATTCTCATACAACTCAATTCCAAACTCCACCTCGTGGTTAGGAGGTAAACCAGGCAACTCCTCAGGAAAAACACCAGGAAACTCCTTTACAACCCTGATATCTTGCACCCTCAACTCCTTAGAGCTAGGATTCATCACAAAAGCTAGATAGGCTTCGCAACCTTGCCTCATCATCCTGCTCGCCTCCAAAGAAGATACCACATTGGCAAGAAACTTCACATTCTCACCAACCACCACAACTTCATAATCATCCGCAAGCTTAAGCGAAACACGCTTATTCTCACAATCCACAACAGCACGATGCTCAGCAAGCCAATCCATACCAAGGATCACATCAAAACCATAGAAGGGTAACTCCATAAGATCAACATGAAAGACATGCTCTTGAACAACCAAAGGGCACCTTCTATACAACTTTCGAGTCACAACAGTCTCACCAAAAGAACTAGTGACCCGAACACCAACATCCAAAGACTCAACAGGCAAACCAAGCAATTCAGCATGCTCACGAAGAATATATGAATGCGTAGATCCAGAATCAATCAAAGAAAGCAATGACAAGGACTGCAAAGTAAAGGTACCTGCAATCACATCTGCATCATTCATGCCCTCTCTCTGAGCATACACCCTCGCTTGGCCTCCACCTTCAGGCTGAATAGCTACAACATGAGCTACCCCTCGGCCACCTTCCTCTCTCCTCTGGAAATTACCACGGCCGCGCCCACGACCTCTCTGTGGTGCAGCAACAGCAGGAGCACGCACCTGCTCACCAGCCATCCTCGGACAATCTCGCCTCAAGTGGTCCGCAGAACCACAATTCCAGCACCCATTCCCAGCATTACCAGCTGTTGCAACAGGAGCTTGTGCCACTCTCTCAGCACGAGGACAGTCACGCTTCAAGTGACCACGGGAACCACAGATCCAACAAGCACTAGGATCAGCTCTAGCACCGCCACCCCTAGCAGGCACACCACCACCTCTCCTGGCTGAGGACTGATACTTCTGATCTCGTCCCCTCTTGTTCCGTCCACCACCGGAACTAAACTCAGCTGACCTCTTCCCAGCACTTGCTCCAGCACCTCTAGCGGACAAACCCAGATTCATCTCAATGTCTTTGGCTCGGCCCACCAAAACATCAAAATCATCATATTCAGTGGCCAGCACATACATCTTAACATCCGTCACAAGACCGTAACGAAACCTCTCGCACCTAGCCCTCTCATCAGGTATCAGCTCCGGTGCATACTTACTGAGCCGTACAAACTGTACCTCGTACTCAGCTACACTCATGCTCCCTTGGGTAAGAGACATGAATTCCCGCTTTTTCTTATCAAGATATCTCACTCCCAGATATCTTCTTTTAAACACATTCTGAAAGAATGTCCAGGTAACATCAGCTTCAGCCATTCCAGAAATGGTAGTCGTCCACCATGTATAAGCATCGTCCTGCAGCAAGGACACAACACAGCCCAGCTTTTGCACATCCGTGCAACTCATCTGACCCAAGATACGCTTGGTACTTTCCAGCCAAGCCTCAGAACTCTCAGCTGACAAACCTCTAAACTCAGTCCCTCCAAGACTGCGCAGACGCTCCAAAGGCAATCTGACTCCAGCATCTCTCTGATGCCCAGCTCCCTGAGCTCCAGCTACTGCTGCTCGAAAAGCACCCGCAATAGCTTGTACCAAAACAGACATATCAGGCATAGCTTGCCCCTGACCAACCTCTGGTCCAGCAGCTCCAGCACCAGCACCAGCTGCAGCTTCAGCTCTCGCACCTCCAGCACCACCACCAGGCGGAGGAGGGGGTAACACAGCACTACCAGTGTGCTCTTCATTCTCATTCTCGTTAGGAGCCGTAGCTCTCGCATTACCTCTTAACTCTCTACGTGGTGCCATACTTTTACCATGCAATCACAATGTAAATTAAACAAGTCAGGCCCAGCAAGGTAAGCAATTCAAGTATTCAAGCTCAATTTCATTTCAAAACAACATCTTTCCTTTAGCTTTTGTTTGGCAATGGGTACCCTCAACATGCAATATCAGAGCATACAACTCAACTGCATCAACATTTCAAACCACTGAACATGCTTTCAAACAACAAGCATTCATAGCATACATACTTCAATCATGCATACAAACATTCCCAATTACTCGAGAACTCAGCTCTGATACCACCAAATGTAACCCCCTTAACCCGGCCTAGACGGTTGACCCGAATTAAGAAAGTCACACGGGGAAAACCAAAGTCAACCCGAAAGTCAACCTTGATTAACGACCCTTTTTTTTTCTTTTTAAAACTTGTCTAGATGCATATTAAGCCTAATTGTGATCACACAAACATCATACCAAAAGATCACAAACATCAGAGATCAAACAGGGACCCAATTGAACAAGATACAACTTTAGGGACCAAATTGTAAATTCTGATAATTATAAGGACTTAACCCAAATTGAAGTTACCAACTTGAAATTAATCATGTTTCATGCTTTTCTGCAAAATTTCAGCTCAAAAGGACTTCCCAAACTCATACAATTGCACAAACAAGTTTCAGGACCAAAACGCAAACATTCCAAAACATATAACTGCCAATGTCAGCCCCCAACGGTCACCCGTTCCGAAACAGGCATAGCCCGTTTCGAAACTCGGGGCCGTTCCGCAACGCGTACCGAAACGGGGGTCTGGCAGTGGCCTTTCCGTTTCGGAACGGCCCCTCCCGTTTCGGACGCCTGGGCACGATTAAGGCACCCGTTCCGAAACGGTAGGTGCTGTTCCGAAACACCCTGCCCAGATTGCTCCAAAACTCAACTTTAAACATGCAATTACACAACCAAACATGCTCCAAATGTCACCAAACTTTACCAGCATGCAATTCAACATATAAGGGACATATTAGCATCATCAATTCAACCAAACATCATCATATGCAAAAAGCCCCAATTCTATAGGCATGCTTCCTACACAAGCTAGATATTCAAGTACCAAACTTACAAAACAAGCATATAAAGATCCAATCCAAAGACCAACAATCTTAACATCAAGAAACATACTTAGGGAGTACAAAACACCTCCCAAAACATACACATTGTTTCCCCATTGCCAAATCACCCAAAAGCTAAAATGTTTAACAAAAACCTTCCATACATTGAGCTTTACTTGCACTTGAATTCTTGCCCTTCTTGCTGCCCTCAAAAGGTCTCTAATGCTCTGCATTATTGAATTAAGGAAAACGAAGAGAGCGTAAGCAAAAGCTTAGTGAGGAATGCTCTTAAAAACCATCCAATAATGCAACTTAAAACATTTACAAAACATGCTTCAAATCCACATTTGCTCATGCTCAAAACCTTACTTAAAACAAGCAATTTCATGCTTCAACATAAACATTAAAAACAAGCACCTCATGCTTCATAATATACTTAACATGTCATATTGGCTCAAGTGATACATTTCATTTCTTAAAACAAGTTCATCAACTTCCCAAGGACTTTTAAACACCTTGGTCCCAAGGACTTTTAAACACCTTGGCCATGGACTTTTAAACACCATGAATAAGGACCACACAAGGACTTTTAACCACCTTTGTGTCCATAGCTTGAATCACCCCAAGGACTTTTAAACACCTTGTCCCCAAGGACTTTTAAACACCTTGGCCCCATGGACTTTTAACCACCATGGAAAAGGATCACCTAAGGACTTTTAACCACCTTAGTGTCCACAACATGAACCATCCAAGGACTTTTAACCACCTTGATGTTCATAAGTAACAAGGCTCACTCAAGGACTTTTAACCACCTTAGTGACCTTAACATTTTAAAACCTCACTTGCCAATATACATCATTTTCATCACTTACATCACTGTTTTAAAGCATAAAACCAAGCCATATTCATCATGCATTTAAAAGCATTAAACCACATCATTTCAATGTACAAAAGCAAGGAACTCCTACCTAGAGTTACCTTCAACATATGGCTTACATCATCAGCAAAAACCATGCTAAAACATGCTTCCAAAACAGTATGTAAAACATGCAATTAATCATTTTGCATCACAACAAAATCATGGCCACCACTAGAGAGAAATTCCGAAAACTTACGCTCGAGCTTAGCAAAGTTGTTTAGACTTAAACTAAGCTCCCAAGACATTGGTTTCAAAGCCGAAAACCCAATTTCACTCACCGATTCCACTTCGCCACTTGCCGAAGCACAAAATCAAGCTTCCGAATCAACAACTCTTGGATCCAAAGATGCCTCCCCTGATTAAACACATTAAAGCAGAGGTTTATTGCATCATCAAGCATCAAAAGCTTCAATGAAAGCACTCAAACTCGCTGCTCTCATTCCCACTCCAATTTCGGCCACCAAACACAACCGAAATTGCACCAAAACCACCTCCCAACAAAGCCCAGCCATAAACCAGCAAAACCCTACATCCATCAACACCATAAAACATCTAAAAACAACCTACAAACATCCTTATACCTCCAGCAACAACAGATCCACAAGATCACCACAAAAACATCCAAGAAACATAAGCTAAACTTAGGAAACTCAACCTATCCGGGATTGCATTAATCAAAACTCATTTCCTTATCAATTTAGAGTTCATTTAACATCAAAAACACATCTCAAAACACAGATCAATCAGATCTAACGAAAAATCATGAAAACCATCAAATCTTGCATTATAAGCCAAGATACAATTCCAAACTCAAAAGCCTTTAATTAAACATCAATTAAGAGTTGATAACTTGGGAATTTCAGTAAAGAACTGATAGTTTAGAGGAGAAGGACGTTCTTACCTCCAAACTTGTGTTTCTCCACTTTTTGGAATGAAAATCCTTGTTGAAACACTTAGCAATTGAAGAGATTTGAAGATACAATGATTTGGAATCAAATGAGAGTTGAATGGAGGGATTTAGGTGAAGAAATCAGATCCAATTCTCTGGAAAAGTAGTGTTTGGTTTGAGAGAAAATGAGAGAAAGAAAGTTTAGCAAAGTTGGTTACAAAATCCAAAAATAGCCAAAATGGCTTCCCTCCAATTTTAATGACCTTTAAAATCAGATTTTAGACTTAAAATATCTTAGAAAAATCTGGAGAAATCATCTTTGGATTAATAGCTCCTTAAGGATTCAAAGTTTCAACTCTTTATAAAACAATCACCAAACTTTCAAAATTTACATTTTGGTCACTAGCCAAAATGTCATACTTCCAAAACCCATTTTTCAAAATTGATTTCACAGTTCACTTAATTATATTAAAAGATGATTTTAGAACATTTTTCCATATTTTTAATGCAACCCGAACTAGGCTTTCCTAATTTCACCTCTTTAGATTCGAACAGCACTTTGACCAAACCGGTCAACGCCCAGAACTTCTAAGCCCAAAACCGGGGCGTTACAGGAACAGTTAACTAACCCACTAGTGTTAGTACCACCTGTCTCAGGAAAACCGTTAATACTCTATCTAACGGTGTATGAAAATTCAATGGGCTGCGTATTGGGGTAGCATGATGAAACTGGAAGGGAGGAAATGGCAATATATTACGTGAGCAAAAAGTTCACTGACTGTGAAACAAGGTATACCCCGATTGAAAAAGTATGTTGCGCTCTGGTATGGGCTACTAAAAGGCTTAGACAGTATATGTTGTATCATACCACATGGTTAATTTCAAAGCTAGATCCGTTAAAGTTTATGATGGAAGCTCCAGCCCTATCAGGAAGAATATCATGATGGCATATGTTGCTCTTAGAATATGATATTCAATATGTGATTCAGAAAGCGGTAAAAGGAAGTGTCATAGCTGATTTTCTGGCAAGTCTTGCTCAAGATGATAATGAGGCATTAGATTTCAGTTTCCCCGATAAGGATTTAATGTGTATTACAGAAAATGATAAGCCACTACCAGAATCCTGGGTCATGCACTTTGACGGTGTTGTAAATGTGTAAAGTGTCCATAAGTTCTAAATTAGGATCATGCATTGCATTTTACAGTATTCTTTACTCTACCATGCTTTTATTGATTATCTTTTATTTTGTAAGAAAAATGTATTGTTTTAGTTTAGTTTTAGTTTCAGGTATTAGAGGTTGATAGAAGGAAAGAGGAGCCAAGGACATGATGCTGAGGTAGGAGACCAAGGAGCTGTACTGATGCAGTTCCAGACAGAGACAATAGCTGCCGAGTAGCTATCGAGGTCATACTTGCCGCCCAGGGCAGCAAGCTGAGGAATTGGAGAACTGGATTGCGATCTGTAGAGTAGAAAATCCTGATTCTAACGAGGCTATCCACTCTATTTTCTGATGCATGTAGTAGCAGACAGAGCCGCCGAAGGAGGAGTTCGAGATTACTTACGGAGCAAGGCAATGTGAAGAACTCCACATTCAACTCAAAGAATCCATAATTTAAGGTTGCATTTAATGCAAACGCTACTTTGAAGACTTCTACTCCAAGAAGGCTTGACGTAGCTAATGCCTATATATACCCATTGTATTTTTACTTCAAAACAACTTAGGTTTTCCCTTAGGCATAGTTTAGGTTTCCTTGCCGCCATTATGTTCTAAATTCTCTTTGGGTTTGAGTTATGTTTTAAACTAGTGTGAGAACAATTGTTTAGGATTTTAAGTTTTTTTTTTTGCAATAAAACTCCAAGGTTTGCTTATTCCATGTTCTTCATAGTTTTCAATTAAGGCGAAAGATTAGTTGATTACTATCCATTTGTTTGGTATCGAGAGAGTTGAACTCATGAAATGAGTAAGTACGGTCTTCACCTTAATCAAGTGTTGATCAATCCAGCCTAGACATAGGTTAGGGTTTAAGGCGGCTAAAAGAGAACGAACCAAACATTGTTGTCTTTGCACGATTCACGTTGCGACTAGTATTATATGCAGTGGGCATCAACTGCATTTTGACTTAGACATAAGCGAGATCACTTTCGAAGCGTTTTGCCGAGCCTTGAAGTTCTGCTGAGTTTGCTGCCGAGACACACATCCATTCCACTACCGTGGCAGCGATAGCGTCACAACAACCAATCTGCCATCTCCTGCCGATGTAGTGAAGTCTGGCAGCGCAAAGCAACTTATCATATTCAACGCAGTTTCACACTACTTAGCAGTATAACCCGGCCCATTCCATCGATATGATCTCTTCTCTTTTATTTACTTGTGTTTTATTTTATTTTCCTCTAAAACAATTCAAACTTATTTGTGCATTTAATTTTTCTTTGTGCAGGAGTTACGATTCGAGTCAAACTGTCAAATCCCTTTGGGAGATGATATCTTTTATACTATAACTTGACATGAGTGTGCACTTGCGCTCATATTTAGAGAACACCTAAACGCTCTACAAGTTTTTGGCGCCGTTGCCGGGGATTGGTAACATCAAAATTCGTATTTAAATTTATGCACTTTTATTTTTATTTAATTTTTAGTTTTATTATTTTTATTTTTAATCGAAAAAAGAATTTTACAGTTTTCTTTGCTAGTGCATGACCAAGGCAAATCCAAAAGGCGAAATTGTTTACTGTGACGATATCGAACGAAGAGCAAGAGAACTCAAAAAGGAAATCAGAACAGCCTTAGTGAAAGCTAAAGAAGAGGGAAAAATAGAGGCAAACATGAACGAAATAGATGACAACCCTGCCAACGATGCTTGGAACGGCAGGGATGGGCAGCAAGACCCGCCGCCCAGAGAACAGTAGCAAGTTCCACCTAGGCAGCCGCCCCCTATTCCGCCCAAGCAACCACAATATGTTTGAACCACCAGGGATTACTTGGAGCATGACTTCAGAGGGTTCGATCCTACAGTGACAGAACATGAGATTTAGGCGGATCATTTTGAGCCGAAGCCAGTGATGTTCAACATGATTAACACTTTGGGGCAATTTGGAGGGACTGCTACATAAGATGCTCGATAGCACTTAAAAGGATTCTTGGACATATGCAGAGCATTCAAAATACTTGGAGTCCATCAAGATGTGCTAAGGCTGAGGTTATTCCCCTATTCACTGAGGGATAGGGCAAAGCAGTGGTTGAACAACCAGCCATCAGGGTCATTCAACACATAGACAGAGCTGTGCAAAGATTTTTTGGATTGTTTCAGCCCATCTAATGTCACAAACAGATTGAGAAACGAGATCACAGCTTTCTGATAAGGGGATGACGAGTCAATTTATGAAGCCTGGGAGAGGTACCGACAGATGCTTAATAACTGCCCGCTTTATGGTTTTCCGGCATGGACACATGTGTCAATGTTCTACAGCGGGGTAAACTACCCAACTCAAATGATGATCGACACCTCAGCCAACGAAATCATCCTCGACAAACAACCAGAGGAGGCAATGTGGATCCTGAACCAAGCTGCCAAGAACGACTATAAGTACCCAACAGCCCGCCGAGGCGGCATTAGGCGGCCAACAACTGTGAACGAAGTGGAAGCCTCAGAATCTATCAATGCTCGCCTCGACAAACTAACAGAGCTGGTTATGAACATGGGGAAACCCACTGGAAAAGTCTATGAGGCCACGGCTGTAGAACCATTCTATGATGAGTGTGGGGGCAACCATGATTCCTCCGAATGTACTGCATCTGCCAATTTCATGGGAGGATACGAGAGGAATAGCAGGCCCGCTACGAACACGTACAACCCTAGATGGAAGAATCATCCAAACTTCTCCTGGAGCAATTCAAAAACTACTGCCAATCCACAACAGCAACAGGGAGGCTAACAACAAAACTAGTCTAGACAACAAGCTCAGCAACCAGAGAACAATAATTCACTAGAAGAAACTCTTCATACTTTTATGTCTAGAACTAGTGATTTTATTGTTCGTACTAATAAATTTATTGATAAAACTGAGTCGTTCATGGACAGGACGAAGATGAAGATGAACAACCAGGAAGCTACAATAAAGAACCTGGAGACCCAGTTTCGGTAGTTCACGGAGATCTTTAGATGCAGGACAATGGGTGCAACATCCAGCAGTACAGAGGTAGTAGCTAAACCCACATGTGAACAATGAAAAGCCATATCAACCAGAAGTGGTAAACAATTGGATGAGCCTAGAGTGGAAAAGTCAGTAGAGAAACAACCAGCACAACAAGAACTACCTGCCGCGACAGTATCAACACCAGCCGCCCCGACAGATGAGCCTGACAGCAGCCCTAAGGTAGATGATCCTCCACAGATAAAGTTCCCATGCAAGGAGTGTATAGAGGACATCCGCCTGCCAGCACCTTTCTCCCAGAGGCTTAAGCAACAGAAGTAGGAGCACCAATTCAGGAAATTCTTGGATATTCTGAAACATGTGCACATAAATATCCCTCTCATAGAAGCCATTCAGAATATGCCCAACTACGCAAAATACCTAAGAGACATGATTTCCAAGAGGACGAGAATTAGGGAGTTCAGAACGGTTGTTGTGATAGAGGAGTGCATGGCCATGCTACATAACAAGTTGCCGCCCAAGCAAACAGATCAAGGCAACTTTGTTATACCGTGCAAAATTGGCAGCAACCATGCAACAAAAGCCCTGTGCGACGTAGGAGCCAACATCAACTTAATGTCTAAGGCAGTCTTTGATATGCTATGAATTGGGCAAGCCAAACCCACCTCCATTATGCTGAAACTTGCTGACAATTCGTTTGTACAACCGGAGAGCAAGATTGAAGACATCATAGTTCGAGTGGGAAACCTTATTTTTTCAGTAGGCTTCCATATCTTAGACTGTGAGGCTGATGAAAATACCCCTATCATCCTTGGGCGACCATTCTTGGCCACGGGCAGAACGTTAATAGATGTAGATCATGGGGAGCTGATCACGAGGGTAGACAATCAGAGCATCAAATTGAATGTGTTACAACCCTTAGAAAAGGAAAAGGAAGGAAGTTTATATGCTCATGCCGCCAAAATCAGCACTGAGACAGGCCCAAATAGCAGCTGTCATGACAGACCCAAGGGCAGGCAGAAGGACCCAACAACATACGACCTTAAAGAATAGGAGGACCCCCAGGAGGGAAAGATAAGAAACACTACCTCAGGAAGTGGTTATGTCTGGGAGATGCACCCAAATGCACTCCCAACATAACTTAAATAATTTTATTTTTATTCTCTTTATTTTTTTGTTTTGGATTAGAGTTTAATTTACTGCAACTTATTTTCTGTTAGGATTAGATTTTAAATTGGTTAAATTTATTTTTCATATATTTTTTTTTCAGAATTTATTTAATTAGCTTTATTTTTTATTTCAGGCTTTAGGAATAAAAGAGTCGGATCAAGAAGAAGGCCCAACAAGAAGCTCGCCCAACATCCCGCCTAGACAACTTGCCCGTAACAGCTAGTTGCCCGCTAAAGGCTAGCTGCCAACGGCTACAGAAGTAACGGGCATAAATCCCGTAACGTGCGCGAGACAACTTGCCCGTTGGACATTTAATGCCTCCACGGAACCTCTCGGCAACCTCTATTTAAACCTCACTCACCTCATTCATTCACTTTACTTTCACCTCCTTGCTATCTTATTCTTGAATCCACTGCTCTCTTGCTAATTACCTTCTTTTAAAAGTTTCAGTTATATTTAAACTGTCTCACACATGGCATCAACATCAGCACCCAAACCCACCTTCCAACGTTTCTACTTCAAGGCAAATGAAAAGAGATTTAGAAAGCAGTTCGCCAAGCATGCCATTTAGGAGGAACAAGGGTTCCATTACACAAAGCAAACATGGGACCTAGGCTTAGTGCCCGCCTTATTTGAAACCATCCATAGCAAGGGATGGGAAATATTTTCACCGCAATAGGAGATGGCCAACATCACATTGGTCAGAGAGTTCTATGCCCATCACCTTGCCCAGAGCTACCGTTTGTCTATGTCCAAAGGGAGCCTGTCAAGTTGAACACCGCTGTGATCAACAACTTCTACGACGTAGAGATGGAAGACACGCCTCACGAGGAATGGAGGCAGTCACTAACGGCTGCCGACTACGACAGACTCAAGGCCAAGCTGTGCGAGCCCAACACACCGTGGTTGGCAGGAAAGCATGACGGCTTAGTCCAACGCCACCGACTGCTACCCGAGCCCATGCTTTGGAATACCTTCGTCAAACGACGTATGCTACCCACCTCCCACAACTCCACCATAGACCGACCGCGCCTCGCACTCATCCACAACATCTTGGTTAACAGGCCGATCAACGTTGGGGAGATCATATGCAAGGAGATCCACAATTGTTTCTGAAAGACCAAGGGCAAGCTATACTTCTCGTCTCTCATCACCGGCCTATATGCCAACTTCATCATCCCCTCCGACCTAAAAGATGAGATGACGGTTTCTAAGGAGGGGTGGACCAGAAAAGTCTGCCGGCAGAAGATACAGGCCCAAGAGGCAGAGCCCATCATCCCCACCCAGCTCTCATCCGCCCAGCCAACCACACCAGCCGTCCCCGATAGTACTGAAGCTGCCCCGAACAACGAAGTCATCGCTCTGCTGCGCATTTTTATCGATAGCAACAAACTGGGCGAGCAATAGCAGTTGACGCTCATGAAGTATGTGGGGGAGGTCCAAGAGGCTTTTGTGGCCTATCTCCTCCAGAATATTCCAGACGAAGTCCCTATCCTGCCAACTTTCCCCGCCAACCTAGCCGCCGCAGCTGCACCAGGACAAGGAACACCATCAGCAGCAGCTGCCCGCCATGTTGCCTTCCACTGCCAGATGTCGTACTCCACCACCTTTGCTTCCAACACGGTGGCAGATTCCCCAAAGAGGCATCAACAACATCTCTCCCCCGCCAGCACAGCGCCAACGATGGCCAACACCTCCTCATCTAATGAGGTCGAGAAGCAGCCGCCAGAAACAACAGCAGCAACCCTAATGGTGATAGACCCTCCGGAAGCACCAACGAAAAATGAAACGAGGAAGAGGAAGAGGCACATCATTGCCGCTGAGCCAAAGGACGAGGAGACAGAATCCAAGATAGAAGAAAAGGAAGCGCCTCCTGAAGAGCCTCGTGAAGAACCTCGCCCAACTCCCAAGAGATTCCAGCCGCCGCGGACAACAAAGGTATCCCCTGCCAAGTCTGCTACCGGGACATCTGCCAGCCACCGCCTTGTCATCCAATCCTCCTCTTCCTCCTCTACCACCAAGACCAAAGGCTCCTCTCAGTCCTCAACCAACTTCTATAGGTTTTTTTTCTTTTCTTTTCTTCTCTTTATTTTATTTTTTTGTTTATCTTAATTGTATTTATTTTTCTATTTTTATTTTGTATTTTATTTTGTGCATTGAGGGCAATGCCCATCTCGAGTTTGGGGGGGTTAGCACTCATCATGTATAACTAGTGCATATTAGGATGCATTATGTACTTGCCTTAGAAAATTAATTGAAAAGAAATTTTTTTGTTAGAACTTGTGCCTATGATAGGATAACCGACTTTGATTTTTTGCACCAAGTTAAAACGAACTTAATATTTAGGGAAAAGCATGAAGTAAAATTAGAATTTTTCTATAATTGCCAAAAATAAAAACACTACTGTTACTTGCTGAATTTGTTCGAGTTTTTGATAAACATTTCCTGCTTGAATTATTTTTAAATTTCTAACATGGTTGTAGGAAGCTGCCGCGGCAGGCAACAAACAGGAAAAACAAAAGCACTGCCAAGGCAGGAAATTTTTTCATGATGTCTATCCCTAGAGGTGCTCGAAACAGACTCTAAGAAGATTCTTGTGCAATGACACTCCGCTGCTATCAAATTCCACAAATATGAAAATCTTGAAGTTACAGACAAATTAGCATGAGTGAATGAAAGTCTTCACGGGATGACTCTACTCAATGGGTTCGAGGTTTTGTAGTTAGCTCCTATCTTAATTTCAGACCTAGAAGAGTAGTTGTGATAAGTTGAAGCCCTTATAGCCATGATTATTTAATTGTGCTTAATTATGCTGCCTAGGCAGCAACCTTATATATCATGACAACATCTTTGTTTATTTAGAATATTCTTTAAATTCAGCTTGTAAACAGTTCTGCACACACTTCACTGGCATTATAGTTTAATTCTAAGGTAATTCATGTTATTCCCCTCTCACTAATCTAATGATAGGTGCCACGGCCTTGAGGTGATAAATCAAGTTTAAAACAGAAATTTTCTTTTTGGTTAATTTAATAGGCAAGTATGTTTAGGTTGCATTGCTTGAGAACAAGAAATAGTTCGAGTTTGGGGTGTGTAAAGTGTCCATAAGTTCTATATTTCATGCACATTCTATTGGGTTTTTCGTGCTCGATTTCCTTCAACCGTTCTAGCTCGCCAAGTGTGGAGAAGTTGGGTATTTGGGTGTTTTAGTGGGAGGTGAAAAATGGACAATAAGACACACGGATTTATAGTGGTTCGGCCTTCTAACAAGCACCTACATCCACTACCTTAGCTTCCCACTAAGGATTTCAACAAATTCACTCTTGAATTTTGTCCCCTTTTCTCGGCTTAGGAGGAAACCGTTAAAACAAACAAGTTTTCTCCCCAAAGCTTAATCAAACACTCTCTCACAAGAGAAATTCTAAAGAAAACTTGAAATCCCTCTAATAGGTAATTGTTTCAACTATTTAGCTCTCGCCCAAAACCTAAACACTTGAGCAAATTTGACAATGTTTAGCTCACTAGTGTTGTCTATACAAGAAAATGGACAATTAAGTTCTAAGACAATTTATTGATCATTATGTTGTTGACAATTGAAGCATTAACATATTCTTGATGCTTGGAGGTCCCTTTTTATACTCATAATTCAGTTTGTAGCCGTTAAGAACCGTTGGGGATGTTTTGAAGCCGTTGGAGACTTTATTTCCCACCATAAATGGAGTTCTGGTGATGTTTGTTTCAGAACAGGCGACCCCGTTTCAGAACGACCTTCTTCAGAACTAGCAGTTGGAGTCTGATGTAGCAAGCCGTATCGAAATGCCTCTGGCCGTTTCGAAACCCTTCTAGCCATATCGAAACGATTACAACCTGTTTCGGTACGAGTGACAGTTAATCTGCAATTTAAATTACTGTTGGGAAAATAGCCGTTGGGGAGATTTTGACCGTTGGGCGTATTGAAACACTAAAGGGGTGTTTCGAAATGAAACTCTCTCTGTATTGAAACGGACAAGCCCTATTTGGCGGTTTCAAAATGTTTCGATACAAGTCCCCCTGTTTCGAAACGGTTGCTTTGAAAACCCTAGTTTGGCTACTTAAAACGTTTTAAACTTTGCCACAACCATTTAAAACATCCACAAACTTAATTTCAAGTTGTTTGGACTTAAAGACACTTTTGAAATCTTTTCAATTTAGTCAACAACTAATTTTCAATTATTATATCAAAACATTAGTTCTTCAATCTCCCCTTTTTTGATATAATAAAACCAACTTGAAAAATTAGTTGGGATTCTCCCCCTTTTTGAAATAAATTTTGAATAAGAGAATTATGATTCAAAATCAATTAAAGCTCCCACTTATTCATTTGAAAATATAATTTTTCAAACCAAACTCTCCCCTTTTTTGTTATATCAAAAAGAATTTAGATAACTTTAAGTTCAAAATAACTTGAGAAGTTAAAAAAATTGACACAAAAAGAATTTTGGTTTTAAAATGGCTCCCCCTTACTCAAAGCATCATCAAAGAATGTTAGTCCAACATATATGATAATTCTAGTTGAAATTAAAAAAATATTAAATTAAATTAAACAACTAAAACAACTAGATTTTACCACACTTGAACTCAAGGGAGAATGAGAAGCCTTCATTCTTCAAGTGTTCTTCCTTGTGTGCATGGAGCTCTCCCTCAATATTTGACTTATTGATCAATCTCCATCACACCTATCATAAGAAAATCAAGTAATTTTTGGTATCCAAATAGCTTTGGATCCATAGACGTTAGTATCACAAAATTTAGCCCCCTTACGAATTTAGTTTTCAATTTCATCCTTTTTAGTTGAATTACTTAGTCTTTTTTGGACCCAAATACTTTTAAAAACTTTACCATTTACAAATCTACGGGTACTAGATTGTCTTACATAAAAATTTGATTTTCCAAAATTATTTTTCTTTTTAAGCTCTTTGGAAATCAAATCTTTTTCTTCTTGAACTTTTTGAAGAAAATTTTGTAAATCAAAATATTTTTGTTCAAACTCATTGAGTTTTGCTTCAAGTTCAATTTTGGTTTTAGAAATCAAATCATTTTGAATTTTCAAATTTGAAACAATTTTCTTATTTTTCAAAACGTGATTTTTAAATTCTAAACCAAATCATCGTAGGCATTTTGTAATTCATCAAAAGAATATGAACATGAAGTAGATGAATTAGAAGTTAGCCTTGAATCTTCTTTGATGGCCATAAGGAAAAGGTTGGCTTGTTCATCATCAGTGGAGTCTTCATCACTCAATGTAGCCACATAAGCCTTCTTTTTATGGCTTGAAGTGCTTGCCCTCTTCTTTTTCATAGAGTCTCGTTCTAATTATTTCATTGCTTTCTTCATGAAAAAGGAACACTTCTTGATGAGATGAACTATCTTTTATTCTTCATCCTCCTCCTCACTAGTATCAACATAATTGCACTTGGAGGACTTGAGAGCAATGACATTCGCGTGGATGCCTAGCTCCATGATCTTCTTGTTCCCCATCCTTCTTATCTCTTCCTTCTTCTTCTCATCTTCTTTGTCTTTCTTCATGATTTGGTGAGTGAGAAGTGACCCCATGAGTTCATCAAGCTTCAAAGTCTTCAAATTCTTACCTTCAATGATGGCGGTCCTCTTTGAGTCCCATGACTCGGGAAGAGAATAGATAAGCTTTCGGACAAGATTTTCTTCTGGAATGACTTCTCTTTAACCCTTGAGTCCATTTGTGATGGTTGAGAATCTATGAAACATCTTCTCAATGTCCTCTTCCGGATCCATTTTGAAGTTTTCATACTCTAGGTTGAGGAGCCCGATCTTGGTCTCCTTTACTTCGTTTGTCCCCTTGTATGTAACTTCGAGCTTGTCCCAAACTTCTTTAGCACTCTTGCAAGAAGACATATTCTCGTAGATGTTGAGGCTAAGTGCACAAAAGATGAAGTGCAAAGCCTTGCAATTTAGCTTCATGTTCTTATGATCGTCGACACTCCACTCCGTCTTGCTTCTTTTTGGTACGAACGAGCCATCTTCAATGATATCTAAAGCTTGTAGTCTTTGGATTTGACAAAGAACATCATCCTCGTCTTCCAATAAGCATAATTGGTCCCGTCGAAGAAGGGTGGCTTGTCGATGGATTGCGCCATTGAACCGATTGTTTGAAATGTTGATCGAGCTTGCCAGATCACATCAATAGAATGTTCATCATCTTCAATTGAGCCAAGCTCTGATACCAATTGTTGTGTTTTTTGTGCTCGATTTCCTTCAACCATTCTATCTCTTCAAGTGTGGAGAAGTTGGATATTTGGGTGTTTTAGTGGGAGGTGAAAATGGACAATAAGACACAAGGATTTATAGTGGTTTGGCCTTCTAACAAGCACCTACATCCACTACCTTAGCTTCCCACTAAGGATTTCAACAAATTAACTCTTGAATTTCGTCCCCTTTTCTCGGCTAAGGAGGAAACCGTTACAACGATCAAGCTTTCTACCCAAAGCTTGATCAAGCACTCTCTCACAAGAGAAATTCTAAAGAAAACTTGAAATCCCTCTAATAGGTAATTGTTTGCACTATTTAGCTCTCACCCAAATCCTAAACACTTGAGCAAATTTGACAATGTTTAGCTCACTAGTGTTGTCTATACAAGAAAATGAACAATTAAGCTCTAAGACAATTTATTGATCATTATGTTGTTGACAATTGAAGCATTAACCTATTCTTGATGCTTGGAGGTCCCTTTTATACTCCTATTTGAGTTTGTAGCCGTTAAGGACCGTTGGGGATGTTTTGGAGCCGTTGGAGACTTTATTTCTCACCAATAATGGAGTTCTGGTGATGTCCGTTTTGGAATAGGTGACCTCGTTTCAGAACGACCTTCTTCAGAACTAGTCGTTGGAGTTTGATGCAGCAAGCCGTATTGGAACACCTCTGGCCATTTCAAAACCCTTCTAGCCTTATCGAAACAGTTACAACCCGTTTCGGTACGAGTGATAGTTAAGCTGCAATTTAAATTACCGTTGGGAAAATAGCCATTGTGTAGATTTTGACTGTTGGGCGTATCGAAACATTAAAGGGGTGTTTCGAAACGAAACCCTCTCCGTATCGAAATGGGCAAGCCCTATTTTGGTACGAGTTTTCGCATTTTCAAAATGTTTCAATACAAGTCCTCATGTTTCGAAACGGTTGCTTTGAAAACCCTAGTTTGGCTACTTAAAAACGTTTTAAACATTGCCAAAACTATTTAAAACATCCACAAACTTAATTTCAAGTTGTTTGGAGTTAAAGACACTTTTGAAATCTTTTCAATTTAGTCCAAAACTATATTTCAATTATTATATCAAAATATTAGTTCTTCACATTCCATCTCATATTATTGCTGTTTTTGAGTAACTTTTAGGTATAATTAGGATCATGCATTGCATTTTACAATATTCTTTACTCTGCCATGCTTTTTATTGATTATCTTTTATTTGGTAAGAAAAATGTATTGTTTTAGTTTAGTTTTAGTTTCAGGTATTAGAGGCTGATAGAAGGAGAGAGGACCTAAAGACATGATGTTGAGCCAATAGACCAAGGAGTTGTACTAATGCAATTCCAGACAGAGACAGCAGCTATCGCCGCCATACTTGTCGCCCAGGGCAGCACGTTGAGGAATTGGAGAACTGGAGTGCGATTTGTAGAGCAGAAAATCCTAATTCTAACGAGGCCATCCACTCTATTTTTTGATGCCTGTTGTAACATCCGTGTTTTGTGGTTGGGAGTTAGACGTGTGTGTTGGGTTCGAGTCGTCAAAACCGATTTAATTTAATTAGACCTTAGTTTTGTTTCAAATGAGATTAAAATTTAAAGAGTGTCATTTTTGTAAATAGGTTGAAATAAAGGAAGACCACTTTTGAATCAAAAAGAAAAAAAAAAGAGAGATCATCTTCACCCACCTTTTGCCTCTAACGTTAGAAGACCCCAAACCCCTCCCAAACCCCTAAAACACTATTCCATCCATTTTCTCCCTCAATTCAAGAGCTTTTTCGAAGGTAATTTCATTTATCAACTCTCCTCATCATCCCAAGCATTTCCATGGTTTTAAATTTCAAAACCATCATCTTTTTAAAATTCCAAGTTTTTCAAGTTGATGAAAGTTTGGATTTTTAATGGGTTTTTCATTTGTTTTTGATTTGTTGAGTTGGGTTTTGAATTAATCTCACTTAGATACACCTAATATCTTAAATGGAAGGATTTTGGGAAAAATCCCGAAGTGGGACTTTGGGGCATTTTTCAAAGGGTCAAAACTTGAATTTTTAGTGTGTTTTAGTGTTAGGTTGAAGGACTGATGGTATAGGGTTGTTAGGGAAGTGTTTTGGAAGCCTTGAGATGTCATTTGGGTGTTGGAAATTGTGATTTTCAGCTGGGTATTTGGGGAGCACGAAAATGAGAATTTTGTGGTTAGTTTGGGTTTGAAAATGGTGAAGTTTGGCTTGTGTTTGTGAGTTGGATTTGTGACTGAGTTTAACATTGAATTGGTTGAGTAATACTTGTGTTTTGATTGGTTAGAAGCTAGAGGAAATCTCGTAGAAGGATCGGGATTGAATTCGGGAATTGAGGAGGCTTGACTCTCTTTGCTTGGTTTTCTAGGGAAGGGTGGTGAGTAAAACTTTAAATTGTTTTAAAGTTGGTTCAAGTGTTTGTAGTGGAGGTGTTGGAATGAGCTTGGTAGGCCATTCCGAGGTAGAAGTTAAATTGGTAGTTTAACTTCTTGGTTGTTAATGATGCTTTAGATGCCTATGCCTATATTAATCTTGTGAGGTATGAATTGATTTTGTATGTGTATACATTGATATGTGTGATGATGAATACGTGTTATAAATGATGGATGTGTGAAGTGGTTCAAAAGTAATTGGCACTAGTTAACTTACCGGGTGTAAATGATCGATCATTAGGATTAGTGTGCACACGTTTGAGTCAAATTCGCGTGTGGCCTTGGTGGCGTTAAGTCATCAAGGAGGAGTACGGTGATGTAATATTCCACCGGAAATTGTTTATATTATATGTGATGATGAGTGGAATCTCATCCATAGGGCATGTGGTGATGAGTGGAATCCCACCCATGCAAGGTCTGGTGATGAGTGTAATCCCACCGAGGTAATGTTGTTGTTGAGAGTAAATCCGCAAATCCGAGTAAACTAATAGTGGCCAATGTACTTGTTCATATGGTTATGATGTTGAGATATTTGATTTATATTGTTGAGCCTAATATGAAGTAAGATGCCATATTTATGACTCTTGTAATGGTAGCTAGTTTGCTATGTTGACGCCTATGTATGTTGTGTGTGATGTTAAGGATTGCATGCTTGAACCCTGCATTGTCGTTGTTTTTGGTTTTAGAGCATCCTCACTAAGCTTCTAGCTTACGCTCTCATTTTCGATAATGCAGATCAGTAGCGTGGAGTTAGCAAGGAGCAAGGCGAAGGGGCATTCCAAGCTTAGTAGTTGCTCAAGTATGACTTAGTAAATAAAGTAGTAGTTAAGCAATGGGGCTGCTATGTATTTTGTATGAGCATTGTATGACTCATAGATGTTGATGATGTTTATGCTTTGCTTGGATATGTAAACCATGATAAGCCTTGTTGAATGCTTGTTTGAGATGCTATGATTTTGGATGAGTACATGCGTTAGTGATGCATGTGAACCTTTATGTGAAGGCATGTGCCTTGGCCTTTTAAGTCTTTGAGTATGCCTTATAATGCTTTATCTACCCTTTATGTGAATGCCATGTGTAGATACCTTGTTATTCATCTAGATTGCTCTATATGCTAGTTCTTGGTCGTGAAATGTTGTATGAATGCTTAAATGTGGTTATGGGAGTCTTAAATTGCATATAGAATCGAGTCTTGTGTTGTTTTGCTGAATTTTGAGGTCTTGCAGTGCAGGGCGTATCGATACGCCTAAGGGCCGTATCGATACGGTTTGCCCTCCAGGACTCAGTTTTGGCTTGGTGTATCGATACACGGGGGCGTATCGGTACGCTCAAAGCTCACTAGAAATCCGAGAAATTGGTGAGGCTTTTACATATCGATACGGGCTCTAAGCGTATCGGTACGGGTTTATCTCGTTGACCACGAGATGTTGACCGAGAAGGGCGTATCGATACGCTCAAGGGCCGTATCGATACGGTCTTCCTGTGTTGACTGAAGGATGTTGACCTTGGTCAAGGCGTATCGATACCCTTGATTGGTGTATCGATACGGCCTGCTTTGTAAGTATAAAATGGACTATTAACATGTTGTTTGGGGTCCGGTTGTGTATCTTCCTTGATGTTTTCCGCTGTCGTGATCACTTAGGAAATAATATGCCTTTAGACAAGATTTAATTAAAAGAAACTTTCTAGGGTTGCTAACCAAGGGAACCTTAACGGGTTTCGCTTCGGTTTTCCCCGTGTAGCCTACTCGGACCGGTCATCCGGCCAGACCGGGACGAGGGGGTTACACCTGTAGCTGCAGACAGAGCCGCCGGAGGAGGAGTTCGAGATTACTTACGGAGCAAGGCAACATGAAGAAGTCAACATTCAACTCGAAGAAGTCAGAATTTAAGGTTGCATTTAATGCAAAAGCTACTTTGAAGACTTCTACTCTAAGAATGACTTGACCTAGCTAATGCCTATATACGCCCAATGTATTTTTACTTCAAAACAATTTAGGTTTTCCCTTAGGCATTGTTTAGGTTTCCTTGCCGCCATTATGTTCTAAATTCTCTTTGGGTTTGGGTTATGTTGTAAACTAGTGTGAGAACGGTTGTTTAGGATTTTAAGTTTGTTTTTGCAATAAAACTCCAAGGTTTTCTTATTCCATGTTCTTCATAGTTTTCAATTAAGGCGAAAGATTAGTTGATTACTCTCCATTTGTTCGGTATCGAAAGAGTTGAACTCAAGAAAGGAGTAAGTACGGTCTTCACCTTAATCAAGTGTTGCTCAATCTAGCCTAGACATAGGTTAGGGTTTAAGGCTGCTAAAAGAGAACGAACCAAACATTAATGTCTTTGTACGATTCATGCCGTGACTGGTATTATCTACAGTGGGCATCAACAACATTTTGACTTAGACATAAGCGGGATCACTTTTGAAGCGTTCTGCCGAGCCTTGAAGTTCTGCCGAGTTTGCCGCCGAGACACACATCCATTCCACTGTCGGGGCAGCGAGAGCGTCACAACAACCAATCTGCCATCTCCCGCAGAGGTAGCGAAGTCTGGCAGCGCAAAGCAACTTATCCTATTCAACGTAGTTTCACACTACTCAGCAGCATAACTTGGCCCATTCCATCAATCTGATCTCTTCTCTTTTATTTACTTGTGTTTTATTTTATTTTCCTCTTAAACAATTCAAACTTATTTGTGCATTTAATTTCCTTTGTGCAGGAGTTACGATTCGAATCAAAATGTCAAATCCCTGTGGGAGACGATATATTTTATACTATAACTTGATAGGAGTGTTCACTTGCGCTCATATTTAAGAACACCTAAACGCTCTACAAAATGCTTCAGGACGAGGTATTGGGGCAGTTTTGGCCTCACCGGAAGGAGATCATTACCCTTTCACTTGCCGTTTGAAATTCTTTTGTAGTAATAATATGGCAGAATATGAGGCATACATATTAGGTCTAAGGGAGGCCATTGATAGAAAGATCCTAAATTTGAAGGTCTATGGGGACTCAGCGTTGATCATCTATCAAATACGTGGCGAATGGGAAACAAAGGATGCGAAATTAATAGAATATTACAAGTTGGTCCTTGAATTAACTAAAGAATTCGATGTGATCACCTTTAAGCATCTCCCAAGGGAAGACAATCAGATGGCTGATGCTTAGCTACTTTAGCTGTCATGTTTAAAGCAAGTGATGGTTCCAAGACGATGCCCATTAAGTTGCAAATTTTAGAGACCCTAACTCATTGTTACAACGTAGAGGAAGAGGCAGATGGCTTGTCATGGTACCATGATATCTTGCACTACATAAAGTTTCAGCAATACCCAATACATGCTTCAGAAAACGAAAAGAAGATGATTAGAAAAATGGCATCAGGATACATTCTTGATGGAGAAATCCTTTATAAACGAAGTTGATATTAGGTGCTTTTATGATGTGTGGATGCAAAAGAAGCTCAGCTGATTCTAGAAGAGGTTCATGAGGGAGTTTGCGGAACTCACCCTAGTGGTTTCACTATGGCAAGAAGTATTATGCATTTCAGATATTACTGGTTAACGATGGAAGGAGATTGCATTAACTACTCTCGCAAATGTCATAAGTGCCATGTTTATAATGACAAGGTTCACGCGCCTCCTCAGTCTCTCCATGTCATGTCATCTCACTAGCTATTCTCTATGTGGGGCATAGACGTCATTGGGCAGATTCATCCGAATGCGTCAAATGGGCATCACTTTATTCTGGTAGCTATCGATTACTTCACAAAATGGGTGGAAGCGGCCTCGTACGCAAGTGTAACTAGGTCCACTGTTTGCAATTTCTTAAAGAAGGAGATCATTTGTCGATATGGTTTACCGGAGAGCATAATCACCGATAATGCCTCCAGCCTAAATAACAAAATGATTGGTGGGTCTGTGAGCAGTTTAGTATTAAGCACCACAACTCAGTAGTATATCGCCCAAAGATGAATGGAGTAGTAGAGGCAGCCAATAAAAATATCAAGAAAATAATTGCAAAAATGACTGACAGTTATAAAGATTGGCATTAAAAGTTACCATTCGCCTTATATGCATATCGAATAGCGATATGAACATCTACTGGGGAAACTTCGTTCTCATTAGTGTACGAAGTAGAAACTATACTACCAATTAAGGTTGAGATGCCATCGTTGTGTGTCTTGATGGAGGCCACGTTAGACGAAGCTGAATGGGTTCATGAAAGGTATGACCAATTGAATTTAATTGAGGAAAAGAGGTTGAAAGCCTTATGCCATGGTCAAATGTACCAAAGGAGAATGATAAGGGCTTATGAAAAGAAGGTTCGCCCTAGAGAATTCCAAGAAGGTGATTTGGTATTAAGGAAGAAGATACTAATCCAAAGCGATTCCCGAGGAAAGTGGGCGCCCAATTGGGAAGGACCTTACATTATGACAGGTTTTTTCAGGCGAAGCATTTATCTTGGCTAAGATGGATAGATATGAGCTTCAAAACCCGGTGAACTCGGATTCCGTTAAGAGGTATTATGCTTGAAGAAAAAGAAAAAAGAAAAAGAAAAGAAATAAAAAAGCAAAAAAGAGAGAAAAGCAAAAAAAAGAAAAAGAAAAGAAAAGAAAAGAAAAGAAAAGAGAGGGTTTAAAATGAAAACTCGCAAAGGGCGTTTTGAAACCAAAGGAGGATCTGAGTTGAAAACCTGTAAAGGACAGCTCAGGTAATTCGCGAGATAGTTTTCGGGGCTTCACAGCTTATGCATTGTACTCAAAGACTCCTCAACAAGGGTGGCATTTAAGATTTCTTCTGGCGTTTGATGGGAGGAGTTTGGACTGTTGATATCTGAATACTTGTTTACCTTTCTTTTTTATATAAACTTTCTTGTGTATGCCACAACATTAATAAATTTTGTTTCATGGACTTTTTTTCTTTCTTCCTTGTTTTCTTCCCTATTTTTATCGGCATCTTGCTTTGAAATGAGAATTAATAGATTTGACAATCATTTTGATATACAAAACATTTTTTAGCATTACTTTGAGAAATTTAGAAAGTACAGGGTCTATGAGGCGTTTCATGATTAAGATCATCGCTTGGGGCATGTGACATCAAAATGAAAACATTTGAAGTGGAAACAAGCCTTGCTATAAAAATTTTCAAATGAACCCAAACGGGAAAAAAGTGAGGATTCTTGAAAAGCCTTAAAAGTGTCTTGGTGCCTAAATAACGTAGTGTTGTTTCCTGATTGCCAGTCCTGCATCAGAACACATCCCAATCATGTGTGGGAGGCATCACTGTATACCGTATAAGCCTTCCCAGGCTCAGGCTGAATCAGAACCGGTGCTTCAGTCAACACAGTCTTAAGCTTCTCGAAACTGGTCTGCTGAGCCTCAGTCCAGACAAAAGGAATATCCTTCGTCAGAAGTTTAGTCAGAGGAGCTGCAATAATCGAGAAGCCTTCCACAAACCTCCGATAATAGCCAGCTAAACCCAAGAAGCTTCGAATCTCAGGAATATTCTGGGGCTACTTCCAACCCAAAATAGCCTCAATCTTCTTTGGATCAACCTGAATACCATTAGAAGAAACCACGTGTCCCAAGAAGGTAACCTCGGTCAACCAGAATTCACATTTACTGAACTTTGCATACAAATGCTTCTCACGCAAAGTTTGTAGGACAACCCAGAGATGTTCCTCATGTTCTGCCTCCGATTTAGAATAAACCAGTATGTCGTCAATGAAAACCACCACGAACTGATCCAGGTATGGTTGAAACACCCTGTTCATCATATCCATAAATGTCGCATGGGCATTAGTCAATCCAAACGGCATCACCAGAAACTCGTAATGACCATAACGAGTCCGTAAAGCGGTCTTGAACACATCAGAATCCTTAACCTTAAGTTTGTAATAACCCGATCTCAGGTCTATCTTAGAAAATACTGTAGCTCCCCAGAATTGATCGAACAAGTCATCAATACGAGGGAGTGGATACTTGTTCTTGATCGTCAGCTTGTTCAGCTTCCGATAATCAATACAAAGCCGAAGTGACCCATCCTACTTCTTCACAAACAAAACAGGGGCTCCCCAGGGAGAAACACTAGGTCGGATGAAACCCCTATCCATGAATTCCTGCAACTGAATCTTCAATTCTTTAAGCTCTTTCGGAGCCATCCTGTAAGAAGCCATAGAGACAGGGGCTGTACCCAGATATACATCTATACCAAACTCAACCTCGTCACGCTTTGGCGGTACCCCCGGCAATTCCTCCAGAAAAACATCTGGAAAATCCCTAACCACCAGGATCTTATCCAAACCAGAATCTGACTGCCTCGAGTCAAGAATATAAGCAAGATAGGCAGTAGCCCCTTGTCAAATCATCTTTTCTGCTTTGAGAGCCGAAACAACATTAGACATGTAACATCTACGCTCTCCCACCATAATCACCTCGTACCCATCTGAGGTTTTCAGAGTCGCCCTTTTCTTTTCACAATCCAAACGGACTCGATGAGCGGATAACCAGTCCATTCTGAGAATAAGGTCAAACTCTCTGAAAGGTAAATCCATCAAATCAGCAGAGAATATTTTCCCTTGAATTTCCAAAAGGCAATTCTTGTAAACTTTAATAACCTTGACATGGTCACCAACTGGACTATAAACTGAAACCGCATTCACAGTATTCTCAACCGGAATTTCAAGTCCCCCAGATACCAAACTCGCGACATACGAATAGGTAGAACCAATATCCAATAATGCAAAATACGGAATAGAGTGAATAGAAAAGGTACCAGCAATAACATTTGGCTCGTCACGGTCCTCATGTCTCCTGGTAGCATAAACCGAACCTGCCTATCTCACCCCGGATCCAGCTGATCCTCCACTCTGAGCTGGCCTACCTCTACTAGCAGAAACTGTAGAATCAGGTCTACCTCGACCTTTACCCCTAGCAGGAGTCTGTACTGATGCTTGTGACGGACAGGTCATATGAGCTGACGGAGGTGCAAGCGGACAATCTCTGAAAAGATGGTCGAACGATCCACAACGAAAACAAGCCCCAGACTGTCTCCTACACTCTCATGAATGCCATTTCTTGCAGAAAGAACATTGTGGTACTCCTCGTGTGCGAGTAGAACCTCCAACAATAGAAGTCGGAACAGCAGTGGTCACCGGTCTGGCTCTGGAATAACTCTGATAATCACTCTAATCTCTTGCCCTCTTCCTGGTATGGTTACCCTGACTATACTGAACTGACGTAGTCGACTACCTCTTACCCCGATTCATACCATGAGACTCAGCTTGCCTCAACTCTGCCTCATTGCGTTCAGCAGTCCTAGCTCGCAAGGTAATATCCTTGTACTCTTTGTCCAAATGCAAAGCAGCACCAGTCTTGATCGAAGGTCGCAGACCCTTCAGAAACCAGTCGCACTTCTCTTTCTCTGTAGTAACTAACCCAGGGATGTACTGTACCATCCTCAAAAACTCGATCTCATACTTATTCACGGTCATGTCATTTTGCTTCAGATTTATAAAGTCCTCTCGACACTTGGCTAGATATTCTGCCCCAACATATCTGTCTCGGAAAGCCTGACGAAAATGATCCCATGTGATCCGACTAGTAGAAATAACGGTCTTCTCAGCCTCCCACCAGTTCAGGGCTTCACCCTTCAATAAAGATACGGCCGCTCTTAATTTTCTGTCAGTAGGGTAGTCCATCTCATCAAATAACTGCTGTAATTTCTTCAACCAATACTCTGCGTCAGCTGGATCTGCAGCCGTCTTACCATCAAACATCGACATTCCAGCAGACAAAAACTCAGTAGATATGGGTCTCCTAGAACCCTGTCGAAGATACTCAAGTAGCTCCAAATGCACTGCAGCAACATCAACTCCAGTAGTCTCACTGTTACCGGCTGCACGGGGACCTTCACTCTGAGTCTGCTGATCAGGGTGATCGGTCTGTTGACCACTCGTATGAACCTCATGTTGCTCCTCAGCCTGCTCATGTTGTGGGTCCTCCTGATGCGGTGGCGAATGCTCAGGAGGATTAACGTCACTCGTATTCACAGCGGTACGACCTTGACCTCGGCCAACCGTAACTCTAGTACTCCTACGGGGTGGCATAGTAGTCTATCTACAAAAAGAAGAATCCTAAAGTCAAAATTGGTACTTGGAGACTTATTTGAAAATCTGAAAATTTTCGAAAAATTAAAGCATATATTACTTCTTTAAAATTCGGACATTTATCTGAAAATCTCGTAGTTTCCGAAAACATTTATTATGCATGCAAAATTTTGAAAACTTTAAAATCAAATTTTTATCGAGCCTCACAGGCTGAGGGGTGTAACCTTGCTCTGATACCACTAAATGTAACCCCCTATTTTGACCTAAAGGTTTGTAACAAATTGAAATTGACGATTTGGAAACTTTCCCCTCAAGTAAGATTATTTATGAAAAACCTTGCCGAAATTATTATTCAATATAAGTGATAATCTTTAATGTTTCATCTTAAAACAAGCATGCTAAAAATAGTTTATCGAATCCCAAAAATAATAAATGTCCAAAGTCCACGTTTACAACCAAATCTGAAAAAAACTTAAATAAATAAATATAAGTCTAGAACAAAACATACTGATAAATCGAAATAAATCATGTTCGTACGAGGTCTTCCAAGTACCGAAACCTAAGTCTGGAAATCTGAAACAGATACTAAGGGGGAGTCAGCTATAAAGCTCAGTGTGTCTCTAAAGTGCATAACAGAAGTCAATCCAACAGTCGAACAATAAATCAAGAATTAACAAATATTCCGAAGTATTACAAGCAATACATACAGATATCATAACATGACATGCACCCAACTACATCACCGTCCGAAGAGTGAGGTTCCCCTGAACCACTCTACACCACAACACCATGTCCGAAGCATAACTCATCCCGAAAGATGGAACTACTAATCCGAAGCGAAGTTCAACCCGAAGGATGAAGTCGTTGAGCTTCCTCCGTACAATATCCCAACCCTATGATATGACATGTAATCTGATTTTAGAGTCCGAATGCAATCTTGTTAAATAACTAAGATGCATGTACATAATAATATGATTCTGATATGTGTTACATAACATAATCACAGCATTCGAGTCATACATTATTGTCAGATAACAAAGCAAAATAGCATACAGCCGAGTCATACAATATTTATCAGATAACAGAGCAAAATAACACACAGATATATAAATCATTCATATCAAGCAATCAAACGTCAAAGACATGTAGCACAGACAGAGAACACACCTTAGGCAGCTAAATAGTCAACGTCGATAGTGACGTCTCCCACGCTCAGCCCTAGTGGAAGGTCGGACAGAATCAGCTTCTAAAAATAAAGAACACTATATGAGATTTCCTATTATGCCACATTCGAATAAACTACACTTAACAGAAATCTTACAAGTAAATCTCGAAGACTGTGCCACCGGAGGTCTGCCTGGCGGAGGAGGAGGTAAAGTCTCGGGGTCAGAGTCTACGTCACCTGAACACATAAACAACCGAGTCAAATTCTGATGCAACACTTTACAAAAATCTAAGCTCAACAAATAAATTTGATCCAAAAAGGTATTTCAGGTTCGAATTTGAAGAAACGGACAGCGGCAACGGAACCAGAACGTCGAAAATCATAAAGGTGGACTCAGCCGAAAAAGTCAACGCAAATAGTCAATGTTGACGTCATCGCTGACTAGGATGACGTCAGCCTGTATCAGCAACAACGTCAGATGACGTCAGCCTGCATCAGCCCACTGGTCCGGTTCAACTCAGCCACCCAGTCCAGTCCAACACACCCAACCGGTTTATTTTCATCACCCACCCGAACCAAAGCAAAACCCTAGATCTAACCCCGGCGTCGCCCGAACACCACGATACGACCAATAAACCCAACGGCGGCCACAGTTATACTAGCGACGACCATCACGGCGCTTACCCTGCGGTTCCAGACGTGGCTAGACGGAGGAGGTGATGCCGGCGCGAGAGTTTCCGAAGGAACTCGATCGTTCTGGTGACAGCGACGGCGGAAGGCAAAGAGTCAAAGCCTTCGACTCACTTTTCCGACGAAGGAAAACGGCGAACAGGAAACTCTATCTTGGGTTTTGATCGGACGGCTACAGAGAAGCCACTGATGGTCGCGAAATGACGAACGGCCGGCACAACCACCTTGGACGGAGCTTCAACGGAAAACGGGGAAGGGTTCGTCTGATTATTTTAATATTTTCTTTGAGAGAAAAAGGGGAAGGGTGCGGCGCATATAACAGAGATATGACCAAATGAGTGCTTACCCTAGACAAATGGGTAAATTACAGAAGAAGGGTCCCTATTCTGTCCTGCCTAACAAATAAACCACCAAACTTTAATTTTTATCCAATTAGGTCCCAAATTAGATTAGGTTAAATTCCGAATTTTCCCCCAAATTCTAGGGTTTCCAATTGGGAATTCTCATAATTAGGGTTTTCAAATTAGGGCTAAAATGGGGTGTTACAGTTGACGTTCATGAAGTATGTGGGGGAGGTCCAAGAGGCTTTTGTGGCCTATCTCCTCCAGAAATTTCCAGACGACGTCCCTACCCTGCCAACTTTCCTCGCCAACCTAGCCGCCGCATCTGCACCAGGACAAGGAACACAATTAGCAACAGCTGTCCGCCATGTTGCCTTCCACTGCCAGATGTCGTACTCCACCACCTTTGCTTCCAACACGGTGGCAGATTCCCCAGAGAGGCATCAGCAACATCTCCCCCCACCAGCACAGCGCCAACGATGGCCAACACCTCCTCATCTAATGAGGTCCAGAAGCAGCCGCCAGAAACAGCAGCAACAACCCTAATGGTGATAGACCCTCCGGCAGCACCAACGAAAAAAGAAACGAGGAAGAAGAAGAGGCACATCATTTCCGCTGAGCCAAAGGACGAGGAGACAGAATCCGAGATAGAAGAAAAGGAAGCGCCTTCTAAAGAGCCTCGTGAAGAACCTTGCCCAACTCCCAAGAGAGTCCAGCCGCCGCGGACAACAAAGGTATCCCCTGCCAAGTCTGCTACCGGGACATCTGCCAGCCACCGCCTTGTCATCCAATCCTCCTCTTCCTCCTCTACCGCCAAGACTAAAGGCTCCTCTCAGTCCTCAACCAACTTCTATAGTTTTTTTTCTTTTCTTTTCATCTCTTTATTTTTTTGTTTATCTTAATTGTATTTATTTTTCTGTTTTTATTTTGTATTTTATTTTGTGCATTGAGGGCAATGCCCATCTCGAGTTTGGGGGGGTTAGCACTCATCATGTATAACTAGTGCATATTAGGATGCATTATGTACTTGCCTTAGAAAATTAATCGAAAAGAAATTTTTTTGTTAGAACATGTGCCTATGATAGGATAGCCGACTTTGATTTTTCGCACCAAGTAAAAACGAACTTAATATTTGGGGAAAAGCATGAAGTAAACTTAGAGTTTTTCTATAATTGCCAAAAATTAAAACACTACTGTTACTTGCAGAATTTGTTCGAGTTTTTGATAAACATTGCCTGCTTGAATTATTTTTAAATTTCTAACATGGTTGTAGGAAGCTGCCGCGGCAGGAAACAAACAGGAAAAACAAAAGCACTGCCAAGGCAGGAAATTTTTTATGATGTCTATCCCTAGAGGTGCTCGAAACAGACACTAAGAAGAATCTTGTGCAAGGACACTCTGCTGCTATCAAATTCCACAAATATGAAAATCTTGAAATGACGGACAAATTAGCATGAGTTAATGAAAGTCTTCACGGGATGACTCTACTCAATGGGTTTGGGGTTTTGTAGTTTGCTCCTATCTTAATTTCAGACCTAGAAGAGTAGTTGTGATAAGTTGAAGCCCTTATTGCCATGATTATTTAATTGTGCTTAATTATGCTGCCTCGGCAGCAACCTTATATATCATGACAACATCTTTGTTTATTTAGAATATTCTTCAGATTCAGCTTGTAAACAGTTCTGCACACACTTCACTGGCATTATAGTTTAATTCTAAGGTAATTCATGTTATTCCCCTCTCACTAATCTAATGATAGGTGCCACGGCCTTGAGGTGATAAATCAAGTTTAAAACAGAAATTTTCTTTATGGTTAATTTAATAGGCAAGTATGTTTAGGTTGCATTGCTTGAGAACAAGAAATAGTTCGAGTTTAGGGTGTGTAAAGTGTCCATAAGTTCTATATTTCATGCACATTCTGTTGGGTTTTTTGTGCTCGATTTCCTTCAACCGTTCTAGCTCGCCAGGTGTGGAGAAGTTGGGTATTTGGGTGTTTTAGTGGGAGGTGAAAAATGGACAATAAGACACACGGATTTATAGTGGTTCGGCCTTCTAACAAGCACCTACATCCACTACCTTAGCTTCCCACTAAGGATTTCAACAAATTCACTCTTGAATTTTGTCCCCTTGTCTCGGCTTAGGAGGAAACCGTTAAAACGATCAAGTTTTCTCCCCAAAGCTTAATCAAACACTCTCTCACAAGAGAAATTCTAAAGCAAACTTGAAATCCCTCTAATAGGTAATTGTTTCAACTATTTAGCTCTCACCCAAAACCTAAACACTTGAGCAAATTTGACAATGTTTAGCTCACTAGTGTTGTCTATACAAGAAAATGAACAATTAAGTTCTAAGACAATTTCTTGATCATTATGTTGTTGACAATTGAAGCATTAACATATTTTTGATGCTTGGAGGTCCCTTTTTATACTCATAATTCAGTTTGTAGCCGTTAAGAACCGTTGGGGATGTTTTGAAGCCGTTGGAGACTTTATTTCCCACCATAAATGCAGTTCTGGTGATGTCTGTTTCTGAACAGGCGACCCCGTTTCAGAACGACCTTCTTCAGAACTAGCAGTTGGAGTCTGATGTAGCAAGCCATATCGAAATGCCTCTGGCCGTTTCGAAACCCTTCTAGCTATATCGAAACGATTACAACCTGTTTCGGTACGAGTGACAGTTAATCTGCAATTTAAATTACTATTGGAAAAATAGCCGTTGAGGAGATTTTGACCGTTGGGCATATCGAAACACTAGAAGGGTGTTTCGAAACGAAACCCTCTCCGTATTGAAACGGACAAGCCCTATTTCGGTACGGGTTTTTGCAGTTTTAAAATGTTTCGATACAAGTCCCCCTGTTTCGAAACGGTTGCTTTGAAAACCCTAGTTTGGCTACTTAAAAACGTTTTAAACTTTGCCACAACCATTTAAAACATCCACAAACTTAATTTCAAGTTGTTTGGACTTAAAGACACTTTTGAAATCTTTTCAATTTATTCCAAAACTAATTTTCAATTATTATATCAAAACATTAGTTCTTCAATCTCCCCTTTTTTGATATAATAAAACAAACTTGAAAAATTGTTTGAGATTCTCCCCCTTTTTGAAATAAATTTTGAATAAGAGAATTATGATTCAAAATCAATTAAAGCTCCCACTTATTCATTTGAAAATACAAATTTTCAAACCAAACTCTCACCGTTTTTGTTATATCAAAAAGAATTTAGATAACTTTAAGTTCAAAATAACTTGAGAAGTTAAAAAAATTTGACACAAAAAGAATTTTGGTTTTAAAATGGATCCCCCTTACTCAAAGCATCATCAAAGAATGTTAGTCCAACATATATGATAATTCTAGTTGAAATTAAAAAAATATTAAATCAAATTAAACAACTAAAACAACTAGATTTTACCACACTTGAACTCAAGGGAGGATGAGAAACCTTCATTCTTCAAGTGTTCTTCCTTGTGTGCATGGAGCTCTCCCTCAATATTTAACTTATTGATCAATCTCCATCACACCTATCATAAGAAAATCAAGTAATTTTTGGTATCCAAATAGCTTTGGATCCATAGACGTTAGTAGCACAAAATATAGTCCCCTTAGGAATTTATTTTTCAATTTCATCCTTTTTAGTTGAAGTACTTAGTCTTTTTGGGACCCAAATACTTTTAAAAACTTTACCATTTACAAATCTAGGGGTACTAGATTGTCTTACATAAAAATTTGATTTTCCAAAATTATTTTTCTTTTTAAGCTCTTTGGAAATCAAATCTTTTTTCTTCTTGAACTTTTTGAAGAAAATTTTGTAAATCAAAATATTTTTGTTCAAACTCATTGAGTTTTGCTTCAAGTTCAATTTTGGTTTTAGAAATCAAATCATTTTGAATTTTCAAATTTGAAACAATTTTCTTATTTTTCAAAACGTGATTTTTAAATTCTAAAACCAAATCATCGTAGGCATTTTGTAATTCATCAAAAGAATATGAACATGAAGTAGATGAATAAGAAGTTGCCCTTGAATCTTCTTCGATGACCATAAGGAAAAGGTTGGCTTGTTCATCATCAGTGGAGTCTTCATCACTCCATGTAGCCACATAAGCCTTCTTTTTATGGCTTGAAGTGCTTGCCCTCTTCTTTTTCATAGAGTCTCGTTCTAATTCTTTCATTGCTTTCTTCATGAAAAGGGAACACTTCTTGAAGAGATGAACTATCTCTTCTTCTTCATCCTCCTCCTCACTAGTATCAACATAATTGCACTTGGAGGACTTGAGAGCAATGGCATTCACGTGGATGCCTAGCTCCATGATCTTCTTCTTTCCCATCCTTCTTATCTCTTCCTTCTTCTTCTCATCTTCTTTGTCTTTCTTCATGATTTGGTGAGTGAGAAGTGACCCCATGAGTTCATCAAGCTTCAAAGTCTTTAAATTCTTACCTTCAATGATGGCGGTCCTCTTTGAGTCCCATGACTCGAGAAGAGAATAGATAAGCTTTCGGAAAAGATTTTCTTCCGGAATGACTTCTCTTTAACCCTTGAGTCCATTTGTGATGGTTGAGAATCTATGGAACATCTTCTCAATGTCCTCTTCCGGATCCATTTTGAAGTTTTCATACTCTAGGCTGAGGAGCCCGATCTTGGTCTCCTTTACTTCGTTTGTCCCCTCGTATGTAACTTCGAGCTTGTCCCAAACTTCTTTAGCACTCTTGCAAGAAGACATCTTCTCGTAGATGTTGAGGCTAAGGGCACAAAAGATGAAGTGCAAAGCCTTGCAATTTAGCTTCATGTTCTTATGATCGTCGACACTCCACTCCGTCTTGCTTCCTTTTGGTACGAATGTGCCATCTTCAATGATATCCAAATCTTGTAGTCTTTGGATGTGACAAAGAACATCATCCTCGTCTTCCAATAAGCATATTTGGTCCCGTCGAATAAGGGTGGCTTGTCAATGGATTGCGCCATTGAACCGATTGTTTGAAATGTTGATCGAGCTTGCCAGATCAGCTCAATAGAATGTTCATCCTCTTCAATTGAGCCAAGCTCTGATACCAATTGTTGTGTTTTTTGTGCTCGATTTCCTTCAACCGTTCTAGCTCGCCAAGTGTGGAGAAGTTGGATATTTGGGTGTTTTAGTGGGAGGTGAAAATGGACAATAAGACACAAGGATTTATAGTGGTTCGGCCTTCTAACAAGCACCTACACCCACTATCTTAGCTTCCCACTAAGGATTTCAACAAATTCACTCTTGAATTTTGTCCCCTTTTCTCGGCTAAGGAGGAAACAGTTACAATTGGTCAAGCTTTCTACCCAAAGCTTGATCAAGCACTCTCTCACAAGAGAAATTATAAAGAAAACTTGAAATCCCTCTAATAGGTAATTGTTTGCACTATTTAGCTCTCACCCAAATCCTAAACACTTGAGCAAATTTGACAATGTTTAGCTCACTAGTGTTGTCTATACAAGAAAATGAACAATTAAGCTCTAAGACAATTTCTTGATCATTATGTTGTTGACAATTGAAGCATTAACCTATTCTTGATGCTTGGAGGTCCCTTTTATACTCTTATTTGAGTTTGTAGCCGTTAAGGACCGTTGGGGATGTTTTGGAGCCGTTGGAGACTTTATTTCTCACCAATAATGGAGTTCTGGTGATGTCCGTTTTGGAATAGGTGACCTCGTTTCAGAACGACCTTCTTCAGAACTAGTCGTTGGAGTTTGATGAAACAAGCCGTATCGAAACGCCTCTGGCCGTTTCAAAACCCTTCTAGCCTTATCGAAACAATTACAACCTGTTTCGGTACGAGTGATAGTTAAGCTGCAATTTAAATTACCGTTGGGAAAATAGTCGTTGGGAAGATTTTGACCGTTGGGCGTATCGAAACATTAAAGGAGTGTTTCGAAACGAAACCCTCTCCGTATCAAAACGGGCAAGCCCTATTTTGGTACGAGTTTTGGTATTTTCAAAATGTTTCAATACAAGTCCTTCTGTTTCGAAACGGTTGCTTTGAAAACCCTAGTTTGGCTACTTAAAAACGTTTTAAACATTGACAAAACTATTTAAAACATCCATAAACTTAAATTCAAGTTGTTTGGAGTTAAAGACACTTTTGAAATCTTTTCAATTTAGTCCAAAACTATATTTCAATTATTATATCAAAACATTAGTTCTTCACATTCCATCTCATATTATTGTTGTTTTTGAGTAAATTTTAGGTATAATTAGGACCATGCATTGCATTTTACAATATTCTTTACTCTGCCATGCTTTTTATTGATTATCTTTTATTTGGTAAGAAAAATGTACTGCTTTAGTTTAGTTTTAGTTTCAGGTATTAGAGGCTGATAGAAGGAGAGAGGACCTGAAGACATGATGTTGAGCCAACAGACCAAGGAGTTGTACTGATGCAATTCCAGACAGAGACAACAGCTATCGTCGCCATACTTGTCGCCCAGGGCAGCAAGTTGAGGAATTGGAGAACTGGAGTGCGATTTGTAGAGCAGAAAATCCTAATTCTAACGAGGCCATCCACTCTATTTTCTGATGCCTGTAGCAGCAGACAGAGCTGCCGGAGGAGGAGTTCGAGATTACTTGCGGAGCAAGGCAACATGAAGAAGTCAACATTCAACTCGAAGAAGTCAGAATTTAAGGTTGCATTTAATGCAAAAGCTACTTTGAAGACTTCTACTCTAAGAAGGACTTGACCTAGCTAATGCCTATATATGCCCAATGTATTTTTACTTCAAAACAATTTAGGTTTTCCCTTAGGCATTGTTTAGGTTTCCTTGCCGCCATTATGTTCTAAATTCTCTTTGGGTTTGGGTTATGTTGTAAACTAGTGTGAGAACGGTTGTTTAGGATTTTAAGTTTGTTTTTGCAATAAAACTCCAAGGTTTTCTTATTCCATGTTCTTCATAGTTTTCAATTAAGGCGAAAGATTAGTTGATTACTCTCCATTTTTTCGGTATCGAGAGAGTCGAACTCAAGAAAGGAGTAAGTACGATCTTCACCTTAATCAAGTGTTGATCAATCTAGCCTAGACATAGGTTATGGTATAAGGCTGCTAAAAGAGAATGAACCAAACATTAATGTCTTTGCACGATTCATACCGTGACTGGTATTATCTACAGTGGGCATCAACATCATTCTGACTTAGACATAAGAGGGATCACTTTTGAAGCGTTCTGTCGAGCCTTAAAGTTCTGCCGAGTTTGCCGCTAGACACACATCCATTCCACTGTCGGGGCAACGAGAGCGTCACAGCAACAAATCTGCCATCTCCCGCCGAGGTAGCGAAGTCTGGCAGCGCAAAGCAACTTATCATATTCAACGTAGTTTCACACTACTCAGCAGCATAACTTGGCCCATTCCATCAATCTAATCTCTTCTCTTTTATTTACTTGTGTTTTATTTTATTTTCCTCTTAAACAATTCAAACTTATTTGTCCATTTAATTTTCCTTTGTGCATGAGTTACGATTCGAATCAAAATGTCCAATCCCTGTGGGAGGCGATATCTTTTATACTATAACTTGATAGGAGTGTGCACTTGCGCTCATATTTAAGAACACCTAAACGCTCTACAAAATGCTTTAGGACGAGGTATTGGGGTAGCTTTGGCCACACCGAAAGGAGATCATTACCCTTTCACTTGCCGTTTGAAATTCTTTTGTAGTAATAATATGGAAGAATATGAGGCATACATATTAGGTCTAAGAGAGGCCATTGATGGAAAGATCCTAAATTTGAAGGTCTATGGGGATTCAGCGTTGATCATCTATCAAATACGTGGCGAATGGGAAACAAAGGATGCGAAATTAATAGAATATTACAAGTTGGTCCTTGAATTAACTAAAGAATTCGATGTGATCACCTTTAAGCATCTCCCAAGGGAAGACAATCAGATGGCTGATGCTTAGCTACTTTAGCTGTCATGTTTAAAGCAAGTGATGGTTCCAAGACGATGCCCATTAAGTTGCAAATTTTAGAGTCCCTAACTCATTGTTACAACGTAGAGGAAGAGGCAGATGGCTTGTCATGGTACCATGATATCTTGCACTACATAAAGTTCCAGCAATACCCAATACATGCTTCAGAAAATGAAAAGAAGATGATTAGAAAAATGGCATCAGGATACATTCTTGATGGAGAAATCCTTTATAAAAGAAGTTGATATTAGGTGCTTTTATGATGTGTGGATGCAGAAGAAGCTCAGCTGATTTTGGAAGAGGTTCATGAGGGAGTTTGCGGAACTCACCCTAGTGGTTTCACTATGGCAAGAAGTATTATGCATTTCAGATATTACTTGTTAACGATGGAAGGAGATTGCATTAACTACTCTCGCAAATGTCATAAGTGCCAGGTTTATAATGACAAGGTTCACGCGCCTCCTCGGTCTCTCCATGTCATGTCATCTCCCTAACCATTCTTTATGTGGGGCATAGACGTCATTGGGCAGATTCATCCGAAGGCGTCAAATGGGCATCGTTTTATTCTGGTAGCTATCGATTACTTCACAAAATGGGTGGAAGCGGCCTCGTACGCAAGTGTAACTAGGTCAACTGTTTGCAATTTCTTAAAGAAGGAGATCATTTGTCGATATGGTTTACCGGAGAGCATAATCACCGATAATGCCTCCAGCCTAAATAACAGAATGATTGCTGGGTCTGTGAACAGTTTAGCATTAAGCACTGCAACTCAGTAGTATATCGCCAAAAGATGAATGGAGTAGTAGAGGCGGCCAATAAAAATATCAAGAAAATAATTGCAAAAATGACTGACACTTATAAAGATTGGCATGAAAAGTTACCATTCGCCTTATATGCATATCGAATAGCGATACGAACATTTACTGGGGCAACTTCGTTCTCATTAGTGTACGAAGTAGAAACTATACTACCAATTAAGGTTGAGATACCATCGTTGTGTGTCTTAATGGAGGCCACGTTAGACGAAGCTGAATGGGTTCAGGAAAGGTATGACCAATTGAATTTAATTGAGGAAAAGTGGTTGAAAGCCTTATGCCATGGTCAAATGTACCAAAGGAGAATGATAAGGGCTTATGAAAAGAAGGTTCGCCCTAGAGAATTCCAAGAAGGTGAATTTGTATTAAAGAAGAAGATACTAATCCAAAGCAATTCCCGAGGAAAGTGGGCGCCCAATTGGGAAGGACCTTACATTCTGACAAAGGTTTTTTCAGGCGAAGCATTGATCTTGGCTGAGATGGATGGATATGAGTTTCAAAACCCGGTGAACATGGATTCTGTTAAGAGGTATTATGCTTGAAGAAAAAGAAAAAAGAAAAAGAAAAGAAATAAAAAAGCAAAAAAGAGAGAAAAGAAAAAAAAAGAAAAAGAAAAGAAAACGGAAGGTTCAAAATGAAAACTCGCAAAGGGAGTTTTGAAACCAAAGGAGGATCTTAGTTGAAAACCTATAAAGGACAGCTCAGGTAATTCGCGAGATAGTTTTCGGGGCTTCACAGCTTATGCATTGTACTCAAAGACTCCTCAACAATGGTGGCATTTAAGATTTCTTCTGGCGTTTGATGGGAGAAGTTTGGACTGTTGATATCTGAATACTTGTTTACCTTTCTTTTTTATATAAACTTTCTTGTGTATGCCACAACATTAATAAATTTTGTTTCATGGACTTTTTTTCTTTCTTCCTTGTTTTCTTCCCTATTTTTATCGGCATCGTGCTTTGAAATGAGAATTAATAGATTTGACATTCATTTTGATATACAAAACATTTTTTAGCATTACTTTGAGAAATTTAGAAAGTACAGGGACTATGAGGCGTTTCATGATTAAGATCATCGCTTGGGGCATGTGACATCAAAATGAAAACATTTGAAGTGTAAATAAGTCTTGCTGTAAAAAATTTCAAATGAACCCAAACGAGAAAAAAGTGAGGATTCTTGAAAAGCCTTAAAAGTGTCTTGGTGCCTAAATAACGTAGTGGTGTTTCCTGATTGCCAGTCTTTCTTACATGATAATGAGAACAATTTTATAGACATTGGAATTGTCAAAACTTGACTTAAGGATTTTCAATCACGCTCTAGAAAAAGCTTGTCTCTGAATAGGAATATATTGACTAATGAAAGGGGACGTGGATCAAATGTTTCCAATGAAGTAAAGGATGAGACGTGAGGATAAAGTTAGTCCTTTCAGTTAAGGGTGCAAGATTAAGTAAGCATAAGATCATAAATGTTTTCAAATGAAGTATAAAACCAGAAGTGTTTATGGTACTAGACTCAAGTTGTGGCCTCATGGTGTTTTGGGTGAACTCCAAGTTCTACCTAATGAAAGTAGGCAATAGTGGAGGTTTTCTTCCAAGGAATGGTGGAAGAAATTGGTAAAGCCATTTAGAATTGAAAGACAAGGTGAAGCTAGCTTTCTTATTTGCGCAAGGTCTGAAGGAAACCCATGTTAGTTGGGCTGGAATCGATGACCAGCATTTAACAGAATTAAGAAAATAGTCCAAGCAAAAGAAGTTTTAAAAAGAGAGAAGAAAAAGTGTGAAATGCACTCATGTTTCAGGCATCCCTAGGGGCATGCACATTATAATTGCATTGCATATTGCATTTTGTTTTTCAGGTACATGAAAATTTTTAGAAGAATCTGTCTATCCGTTCGGGCGTACGGAGAATGGAATCTTGCTCATCTATTCAGGCATTTGGAGAAAAGAACCTAGCTCATATATTCGGGCATTTGGAGAATAGAACCCAGCTCATCTATTTTGGCATTTGGAGAATAGAAGCTCATCTATTTGGGAATTTGGAGAATAGAACCCAACTCATCTATTTGGCATTTGGAGAATAGAACTCAGCTCATCTATTCGGGCATTTCGAGAATAGAACCCAGCTCATCTATTCGGGCATTTGGAGAATAGAACCCAGCTCAGCTATTCAGGCGTTTGAATAATAGAATCCGCTCATCTATTCGAGTATAAGGAGAATAGAACTCGCCTATCTATTTGGGCATTCAGAGAATAGAACCGGCCTAAACGTTCGAGCATTTAGAGAATGAAACCAGTCAGAAAATTTTGTGAAAATCCAATGCTTTTTGGTCTTTGCTATATCCCCGTTTTACAAAGATAAGCAAAGAGGGGCAGTTGTTGTCACTAGATTTTCACCCATTATTTTATAAAAATAAATAATAAAAAGAATTTTTAAACCCATTTCAAATAAAAGCCCATTCCAAATTAAAAAACCTTTTTTAAACCCAAAACCTCATTTTAATAAAAACCTATTTTTAAACCCATTTTGAAAATCAAATAAAGGCCAATAAAAACAGAAAAAAAACAATAAAATATAAATAAAAAGGAAAAGACACGCGCGGCCACACACCTAGCGCGTGTGCCGCACGCGCTCAATCTGGTTGCCCAAATCGACAGCCTGGCCGGCTGTGGGGCGTCCGTCCACCACCCTCAAGCCACAGCTGTCGACGTTGTTGGTGCTGCCGCTCGCCACCGTCCACTGTAGTCGCCAGAATTTGAAAAAAAATAGAAGAAAAGGGTTAAAGGTAGGGCTCGAATCAAGGGAGAAATTCGACTCCGAATCTGAACCGAATCAAGAATTTCTTGAGGGGTTTTTCCGAGGACCATGCCCCCTGTCAGATTTTAGCTTCAATTTGGGGATTAAATCCCAATTTTTCAATGAATTGCAAGGCCTAGGCTCAAGTATAAATACCCCAAAATCCCTTTGTTCTACACAACTAAGAAAAGCAAAAAGAGCTTTAAAAAATTCTGATAATTTCTTGAAATTTTCTCTGAATTTGTTGGAGAAATTCTTGGAGTGAGTTCGAGCTTTGGGTCATTTTCTGGACACTTTTGGAAGCAATTCAAGAAGAAGTCATACTCATGTTCTTCATTTTCGGTAAACCTCTTTTCTTCCTTTTATTTTCATTTTTTGATTCTTTCTTGTCCTTGGTTGAATTTTTGTTTTGTTTTTGTGCATGTTTGTAGGTTGCTTTTGATTGTGGATGATCAATTCTTGAATTTGGGTAACAATTCCGTTCTTTATTTTGCTTTAGTTTCCCCTTTATTCTTTTAGATTCTTAAATAAAATAAAAATGTTGTTTTTGAGAATTTGAATCTTGAAAACGAAATGAATGTTGCTAAAAGATGTTTGAATCGTTTTGAATTTTGAGAATAAAAGTGAATTAATGTTTCTTTAAAGAAAAATTTAAATTAGTGGTTAATTTGAAAGAAACTAAAATCAAGGAAAATTGGGTGTTAATAAAGTTTTTAAGATGGGAAATTAAAAAAATAGGAATCTCAATAAACCTTAGATCTTTAGAAAATGTGGGTTTTAAAAAAATAATAAAAGAATTTTATAATAAAGGGGGCTTAAAAAGAAAACTTTGACTTCTAAAATAAATGTTTTAATAATAAAAAGTTCTTAGGTAATTTAAAGAAGGTTTTTAGAAAATAAATAAATAAAGGTGTTTGAAATAATAAGTTTTAAAAGAAAAGAACAAAAAAAATAAAATTTGAAAAGGGTTTTAATAAAAATAACCATAGGTTAAAAGTTTAGAATTTTAGAGAATAAAAGTTTGAAAACATGAAAAAATCTTTAAATAAAAGGTTTAAATTTTTTTTAAAAAAATCTCAAAACCATGCCTTTAAAAAGAAACTTTAAAAATGTAAAAAAAAAAATCTTCAATGTAATAAAGAAGTAATAAAATCTTAAATTTTTAAAAGAAAAAAACATTTTAGGAAAATAAAAATTATGTAGAAAATTAATAAGACTAAAAAGCGAAAATGTCAAAAAGAAGGGTTTAAGTTTTAAAGCTAAAAGGAACATAATAAAGGTTTTTTTAAAAAAACAATACAAAATAAAACACAAAGAAAAATTCAAGTTTCTTGTTTGTTTTTTAGAAATAGGCCAAAACCTAGGACTAGGTTCTTAAAGCTTAGATATAGATGTGTTTGTAGAAAAAAATTCTTCACAAAAAACATAAAACACACTTAAACAAACTCAAACCCTCAATTAGGAATAAAAGACTTCGACCTTTTTAGGATTTAAAATAATCAAACCTAGAATGAATAAAAATGCTCAACACATTGAATTTCCATGTTGTTTGAAAAGTGAAATTAATTTAATGTGGTGTCTTATCAAACGGGAATGACGGGTTAGCGCCAGAAATGTTGGCGGTGATTAAAGTTCATCTCCCGGGCGGTAAGGCCGTTAAAATAGATTGATATTCATTAAACGGACAAATAAAATCGAACCTTCGTGAACGTGCAAATTCTAGTTTTGAAAACGATTTTGAAATCAATTAGGTACCAATTTTGGGTGTTGTGGGATGCTAACCCTTCCCCACGAGTAACCAACCCCCGAACCTATTTTCTGGTTTTCACAGACCAAAATCGTTGTTTTAATAAAATAAAACGTTTTATTAAAATAACCCCGCGTTAAAGTGATCCAATCACACTTTTTATCAAAAATATTGGTGGCGACTCCATTGATTTTAAAAGTTTTCCAAATTGCCGAAGCTCCTAAAAAGGGTTGCGACCTAGGCGAATCTCTAGTTTTCTAGGTTGCTAGAGTTGGGGTTTTGATAAGTTGTGGGTGATTAATGAATGATGGAGGTATAAGGATGATATTACGGTATTTTTAAATGTTAATTGACATTGATGTGTTGTTCGAATCGTTTGGTTATGGCTGGGTTTGATTAGAGTGGTGTTTGTTGATGTTTCGGAAGGAGTTTGATGTGGTTTAGTGAAGCGAAGTTGAGGATTGTTGTTGCTGGGATTTTTGGATGCTAAGTGAGGCATTAATCCTCTTGTTTTATGTGGATAAAATAGGGGAAGATAATCTGGAAGCATGAGGTGAAGTTTTGGAAGAATCGAACATTTGATTTTCGCATCGGCGTGGACGGTTTGTAACCCCCTAAACCCGGCCTAGAAGAAATAGCTGAATTTAGGAAGTTACGTTTGAAAACTTGCCCCTCAAGTTATAAGTCTTAAATTTCAATACTTTAAAATACAAAATTATTATAAAAAATAAATAGCTCAATAACGTTTCATTTATTATAAAACGTAGTCGTATAACATTGTTCCGACAATTTAATTAAATATCCGAAAATAAATTAATAAATGCATTTAATAAAACCCAAATCATAAACAGTCACAAAATCTATATCACATAAATATCCCAAATAATGTTAAAATAATAATCCGAAGTAACAAAAGAGTTCATACTGAATAAATAAAAGATGCTTCAAGTACCGAGTCGCCTAAAGAGTCTGAGTATCTGAAAGAAAACTATGGGGTGTAAGCTAAAGAGCTTAGTGTCCTTAAGTGCAAGCAAAACTCAAAACAAAAACAAAATTTTATTTTTCGATAAATTCATTTTTGAAACACAGTGTACCCGATAAATCAAATTCGTAAATGTTATGATGTTTGATGCGTGACTCAATACCCGACTGTCCGATATCATATAGAGTGGAGGTTGCCCTCGCCAGAGTGGAGGTTGCCCTCACGTTTTCGGAACACTATTCTGATCCCATAACTCATGATATAAATTTTAAAACTATAAATCCGAACACTTATGAGTGTCACATTTTCTGCAAATCAGACGTTTGATTTAAAAACACTGTTTATATATGATGCATGATGCTTCAAACAGTCTCAAACCACAGTTAATCATATAATAAATCAAGCGCATCTAATGTCGAGAAATACATATAAAATTCTTTTATTTAAAACACCCCAAAGAAACACACCTTTAGCAACAATAGCTCTAACGCCGAGAAAAGCGCGCCTCACGCTCATATCTAACTAAATCAGAACCCACGAGGTAAAACTCTATAATAATATTTATCACTATCACTAAGCCACCTACTATAAAACATAAGACTAATTCGAAGGTATACTCGCAGAAAGATATCAAAAAACATGTACGGTCGGTCTGTACAACTGGAGGAGCACGTAACTCGTCAGTCTCAAGGTCAGCACTTAAACACGAGAATAACTCAGATCAAACTTATATTCCATTCTTTTGAAATTACTAAGTACAAATAAATTGTAAATAGTAAAACAAAGTTTTAGATTCGAATTTGACAAAACGTGCAGCGGATTCGAACTCAAAATGTCGAAAAAGGTCAAGGTGAACGTTTTCCGAAAAAGTCAACTCTGGTCAAAGTCAATTGGTCCACGGTCCAAGGTCCAAGGTCAATGGTCAACACTGATGTAATGGTCAACAGTCAAAGGATCAAGTCTGATCAAACGATCAAAGGGTCAAGTCAACAGTCTTGTCCAATTCATAAATTCAAATCCGGTTCAGCTCATTAATTCAGTTTATTCATGTTGGTTCAGATTACAAGGCTAGTTCGGGTTCAAAGGTTAGAACCAATTCAACCAGTTCAGCTTAAAAGTCCAGTCCACAAACTGGTTTGGTTCATTAGATTTGGATCACAAAGTTTGGTCTCACTTGGATAACAGTCCGACCCAACAAGATTAAGAAAAGGGCATGGTTTCTATTATGTTCTGGACCTACACATTAAGACTCACATTTGAGTTCATTAAACCCACATACGTGGCCCAACATTCAAAAGGTAAGAATTTTGAAATGTAGAGATCTATTCAAGCTTATATTTTAGTGTAAAAGCATATATTTTAGTGCATGTCCCCAAAAAGAAATTGGAAGATCGGCGTTACTCATCATTGATCGAACCATGTCTAACATTGTTTAATTTCTTCTTTTCGGAAACATCATTCCATTGTGGAGTACCAGGAGGTGTGAGACTGTAACCCCCTCGTCCCAGTCCGGGCGACTGACCGGTCTGAGTGCGTTACACGGGGATAACCGAGGCGAAACCCGTTAAGACTCCACTTCGGTTAACAACCCGAGAAAAGTTTTCATTTATTATTATCTTGTCTAGATGCATTAGTATGTCCTATGTGAAAACGCAACAGCGGAAGCAACAAGCGAGGCGAACAACCAAACAGCCAAACAAAACAGCCCATTTTAAACTTAAACTGCAGGCCGTATCGGAACGCCCAGAGGGTGTATCGATACGCCTTAACTAGGTCAACTGGCCAAAGTCAACCTGAGGAGACCGTATGGAAACGGTTGTTGACCGTATCGATACGCCCTCATCGGTCAACTTCTCGTGGTCAACGCTACGAAGACCGTTCTGAAACGCCTAGGACCGTTTCGATACTCTCAATTTCTCGTCAAAATCTCAGATTTCCAGTAGCAAAATCGTATCGAAACGCCCCCTTTGCGTATCGAAACGCCTGGCCTGAAACAAGGGAACCGTATCGAAACGAGACCAACCATTTCGATACACCTGCTACGAACATACAAGTTTTAGCTGGTTTAAGGCACAAGGCTGCCTCAAACACCAACTAAAACCTCCCACAACCAAACATAGATTAACCCTAGATGCAAGGCACCCTATACAAACATACTTAACACCCATCATACATATAAAAGCCATACATTGATAGGAAGCATCAATTCAACAAAAGATTCATAAATATCATTTAATGGATTTCATGCCTTAGAGCCAACATTCACAAACATTCAAGGTAAGCAATAAAGCATGGTTTACAAAACAAGACATGACATCCACAAGCCATACCAACATCAACATACTAAGGAGTCTAAACATGCTCCTAACACATAACATCAACATACATCAAAAGCTCAAATCCCATTGCTTGTCTATTACATCTCATAACATAGAAATCCATACTTGATAAACTCAAAAGCCCAACTAGCACACTTGGATGCCCTCTCCTTGCACAAGCAACCCACGAACTACGGATCTGCATTGTCGAACAAAAGAGAGCGTAAGCATAAAGCTTAGTGAGGGTAGGCTCATAAAACAAACCTCGACAATGCAGGGTCCAAGCACGAGCATACAACCAAGGTAGAATGCATGATCTTACCTTCGAACCACATGAGTCAAAATATCAATGATGCATGAACACAATATCAATATCATGCCATGCTCAACAAGTCATAAGCTCAACACATAGGGAAATACATAAATCAATGTATTATCAAACACATTCCACAATCCGTATTGGCACCTAGCTATGACCCGAATACGCGGGTAACCGTTGGAACTCACATCCAACCACAACCATTACCTTACGGTGGGATTACACTCATCACCGTTTCACGCGGAGGGGATTTCACTCATCCTCACGCCCCGTCGATGGGATTCCATTCATCACCGACTAACATATACATAAGAAGATTACCGGGCGAACCCGTACTCCATCTTGATGACTACCATCACCAAGACCACGTGCGCATTTTGACTCTCGTGTGTACACTAAACATCCTAATGATTGATCATTGTACCCAAGCATACTAGTGTCAATACTAACACAATTCATAACCTTTCACAACACCATTTCATATCAACTTCCGTGCTTAGCACGTACTCACCATGACTTACCGTCATGCACAAACCACATGCATATAACAATGCATCAATATCATGCCTCAACACACATGTATAACACAATATACATAACCACCATAATCACAATTAAACATGAGGCATACTCAACATTTAAAGTTCAACCAAAGTCTCTAACTAAAGCTTGGGATTAGACTACCAATCTAATCCCAACTCTATGTGGGTCTACCAAGCCCAACCTAGTCCACATGTTTGAACCAACACATGAAAACCATTTAAACCGAGTTGAAAACATTAACCACTCACCGACTATTCCAAGCTCAACCACACTAGCCGATCAAGCTCCCAACGGTTCCGGATTCATTCCTGAGGATTCACCAACACAAATCCTTGCTTCTAAACATCCCAACACAATCAAAACAACTACAAATCAGTCCACAAATCAATGTAGCAAACCCGGATGATGGAATAGTAACTCCAATGGTGAAAAGGTTTTTGTCGTGGAAATGTTTTGAAGAGGGGGAAGAAGATGAGTTAAAAAGAGTCTTTTAAATAAAATGATTTTTATTTTTTAAAGGCCTTGAAATTACAAGAATGCCATTAATGAGATGGCCATCTTCCACTAATCCAAAATCCATGGAATTTTGGGTTTCAAATTAAAAATTGGATCCAACATATTAAATGAATTTTTAAAACGAAAAGGGAAAACCCGAAACATTATTTTAATATTATTTTCACCCGACCCCCAAACCCGGGTGTTTCAACTCTCCCCCACTTAAGGAATTTCGTCCCTGAAATTACTTGACGGAAACAAGTACAGAAACTGCTCAAGCATATCAGCTTTCCTCTCCCATGTGGCCTCTTCCACACCTCTATGTCTCCACAACACCTTGACCAACTCAATGGTCTTGCCACGCAACACCTTGCTATCAGAAGAAAGTATCTCAACTTGTTCTTCATTGTAAGACAAATCCGGATTCAGTTCTATCTACTCAACATGCATAACATGAGACGGATCTGATCTATATCTCCTAAGCATCGACACATGAAAAACATCATGGATCTTCTCTAACTTTGAAGGTAATCTCAAACGGTAAGCTACTGGCCCAATCCGCTCAACTATCTCATACAGACCAATAAACCTCGGACTCAACTTGCCTATTCGGCCAAAACACATTACCTTCTTCCACGAAGATACTTTCAGAAACACTTTCTCACCCACTGAAAACTCAATCTCTTTTCTCTTCAAATCTGCGTAAGATTTCTGACTATCGGAAGCTGCTTTCAAACGGTCACAAATCAACTTCACTTTTTCAGTAGTCCCCTTAAGCAAATCCAGCATATGTAACAATTTCTGACTCGTTTCAGCCCAACAGATCGGAGTCCTACATCGTCTACCATACAAAGCCTCATAAGGAGCCATTTGTATACTAGCCTGGTAACTATTGTTGTAAGCAAACTCAACTAAGGGTAAATGCTTCTCCTAAGAACCTTGGAAGTCAATCACACAACAACGAAGCATATCCTCTAAAATTTGTATCACTCGCTCTGACTGTCCATCTGACTGCGGATGATAAGAAGTACTGAAATGCAAACGGCTACCTAGGACACTATGCAAACAACTCCAGAACCTTGTTGTGAATCTCGGATCTCTGTCTGACACAATAGACTTCGGAACTCCATGAAGTCTCACAATCTCACGGATATACAAATTCGCCAACTTGTCTAAAGAATCTATAGTGTTCACTGTTCACTGCTAAGAAATGGGCACACTTAGTAAATCTATCAACTATCACCCAAACAGAATTCTTCTTCGAAGGAGACAACGGTAACCCTGACATAAAGTCCATATTGATCCTTTCCCATTTCCATTCCGGAATCTTCAAAGGTTGTAACAAACCTGAAGGAACCTGATGTTCTGCATTTACTCTCTGACAAACCATGCAGCGGCTCACATACTCGGCTACATCCTTCTTCAAACTAACCCAGAAATAATCATTCTTCAAATCTCGGTACATCTTAGTACTACCCTGATGCATCGAAAAAGGACTCGAATGTGCTTCGCTCAAAATCAGACGTCTCAACTCAACATCTTCAGGTACAACAACTCTATCTCTAAAACAAAACACATTCTCATCACTGAAACTATACCCGGTCGGTCTACCTTCTGCAATGTCCTGAACATGAGAAACTAAAGGCACATCTTGCAACTGTTTCTCTCTGATCATCTGAATCAACGAAGGCTTCACTTGCAACTCTATAATCAAACCACCATCATCTGATACACTCAACCTAGCAAACATAGCTCGCAACTCAACTGCAACTTTTCTGCTCAACGCATCGGCCACTACATTTGCCTTACCCGGATGGTACTCAATAGTCAAATCATAGTCTTTCAACAGTTCAAGCCATCTTCTCTGTCTCAAGTTCAACTCTCTCTGTGTCATCAAATACTTCAAGCTCTTATGATCAGTGTAAACCGTGCACTTCTCACCATACAAGTAGTGACGCCAAATCTTCAACGCAAACACAACTGCGGCTAACTCAATGTCGTGCGTAGGGTAGTTCTTCTCATGCACCTTCAACTGTCTCGAAGCATAAGCAACAAGTCTCCTCTCTTGCATCAGAACACAACCTAAACCTACGTATGAAGCATCACTATAGATCACAAACTCTTTCCCTGAAACTGGTTGTACTAACACTAGAGCATTCGTCAAAGCTTCTTTCAATTTCTCAAAAGCCTTATGTCTTGCATCTGACCACTCAAACTTCACTCCTTTTTGCAACAATTTAGTCAACAGAGCAGCTACCCTAGAGAAACCATCAACGAACCTCCTATAGTAACCGGCTAGTCCTAGGAAACTCCTAATCTCAGTCACTGACTTAGGTTGTTTCCACTCAACAATAGCCTCAATCTTTGTCGGATCAACGTGGATACCTTCAGCTGATACTACATGGCCAAGAAACACAACTTCTCGGATCCAGAACTCACATTTACTAAGCTTAGCATACAACTGATTACTCATCAATCTCTGTAAAACAAGTCTCAAGTGCTCATCATGTTCTTCTTCTAATCTCGAGTACACAAGGATGTCATCTATGAAAGCAATTACAAACCGGTCTAGGTAGTCTCTGAAAACTCTGTTCATCATATCCATGAAAGCTACTGGTGCATTCGTGAGCCCAAACGGCATCACAAGGAACTCATAATGACCATATCTAGTCCTAAAAGCTGCTGTCTTCGGAACATCACATTCTTTTACCTTCAACTGATAGTACCCTGATCTCAAGTCTATCTTCAAGAACACTGAAGCACCCTTCAACTGATCAAACAAGTCATCTATACGAGGCAACGAATACTTGTTCTTCACTGTCAATTGGTTCAACTGCATGTAGTCGATACACATTCTCATACTGTCATATTTCTTCTTCACAAACAACACGGGAGCACCCCAAGGCGAACTACTAGGCCTAATAAAACCACGGTCTAACAACTCCTGAAGCTGACTTTTCAACTCTTTCAACTCTTTCGGAGCCATACGGTACGGAGCAATAGAAACTGGAGTAGACCCTGAAACAGTCTCAATCACAAACTTTACATCTCTTCCAGGAGGCAAACCCGGTAACTCTTCTGGAAACACATCCGGAAAATCGCAAAATGTTCTGATATATTTCGGTCTAACCTCGTTCATATTCGGATTCATCACATACGTTAAGTAAGCCCCACAACCAGAATCCATCAACCTATGAGCCTCTAAATATGACACAACATTCGACAAGAACTTAACTTTCTCGCCTACTACCACTACCTCGTAGTCATCGGAAAGCTTCAACGAAATTCTCTTTGTCTCAAAATCTACACTAGCTCTGTGCTCGACCAACCAATCCATACCCAAAATAATATCAAAACCGTAGAACGGAAGCTCCATCATATCAACCGGAAACACATGACCCTGAATCTTCAACAGACACCTCCTATACACCCGTCTAACTACAACTGTCTCACCGAAAGAACTAGTCACATGCATCCCTACATCTAAGATCTCAACCGGTATGTCTAACTTCTTTACATGCTCACTCAAAATGTAAGAAAACATAGAACTCGAATCAACTAAGGGAAGCAAAGACATGGACTGTAACTCAAAATTACCTGCTATCACATCTGTGTCATTCCCTGCCTCTCTGTGTGTGTAGACTCTAGTTGGTCCACCGGCCTCTGGCTGTACTGCCACAACATGAGTAAGATTCCTCGGTGCCTCTATCCTAGATGCATCAGCCCTCGGCTGGAAGTAACCACGACCGCGCCCACGGCCTCTCTGATAGTCAATCGCCCTCGCAGGAGCCTGCGCTAGGTTCGGTGCCTGTGCCGCCCAATGCGGACACTCTCTCCTGAAGTGGTCTCTCGATCCACAGTTCCAGCAAGCATGAAAATTACCCCAACACTCTCCTGAATGTTGTCTCCCACAACGAGTGCACTCGGGTAAACGCCCTCCAGCTCTATGGCTATGGTGGCCTCTACCATGGTGGCCACCGCCACGCCTATGATCAAACTGATGTCCACCGCCCCGATGCCTCTTGGTATCACCACGATCAAAGTTGTTGTGCCTCTTTCCTTAACTGGATCCTCCTGAACGCTTGGTCAGCCCCAAGCTATGCTCGATGTCCTTGGCCCTAACGACCAAGACATCAAAATCAGAATAATCTGAAGCCAAGTTGTACCTCTTGACTTCCTCATGAAGTCCATATCTGAACCGATTACAACGGTCTCTCTCAGTAGGAACCAACTCCGGAGCATACTGACTCAAACGGACAAAACGGATCTCATAATCTGTAACTGAAGTGTCTCCCTGAACAAGAGCCATGAACTCCCGCTTCTTCTCATCCAGATATCTCGGGCCCAAATACCTCTTCCTGAAAGCAGTCTCAAAGAAATCCCAACCAATCTCGGCCTCAGGCACGCCGGTAGTAACGGTGACCCACCAGGTGTAGGCATCACCCTGAAGCAACGAAACTACACAGCCCAACTTACGAGTTCCAACACATCCCATCTGAGTTAAGATACAGACTGTCTTCTCCAACCACAACTCTGATCTCTCAAGCATAGATCCTCTGAACTCATCAGCCCCTAGGCTACGAAGCCTCTCTAACGGTAAGCTAGCATCATCACCTCTCGGCTAAGCTGCAGCCTGAGCTCTGGCAACTGCAGCCTGAAACGCTCACGCTATAGCTTGAACTAGCGGAGCCATATCTATCCCAGCAGGACCTTGGCAACCCTGACCAACCTGAGGTCCCGCTCCCTCAGCTCCAGCCTCGCCTCCCACTTCAGGCTGAGGAGGTGGTGGTGGCGGAGGAGCTCCGACTCCAACAGCAGGCTCTCCCACAGGAGCCTCTACTCCAACCACCGGCTCATTAACAGGAGCCATAACCCGAGGTTCCTGACGAACCATCCTCGGTCTACCTCTAGGCCTCGACATACGCGCTCACAGATAACAACTACAACACAACAACAACAACAACAACATACAAACAGGGTTAGCAAGGGCAAGGGTCCAAGTGGCTCAAGTATGTTCCCTCAGTTAAAAATCCTTTTTCCGATGTAATAGTAGCAATGGGACTCTACTCAACATGCTTCAAACAATATACATACACGATCAAACAAGCATACATCAAAGCATACTTGATAAGCAAGCAAATATACTTACATGGCAAGCAAACATCGTGCAATTGCAATACAAGAACTTAACTTACCTCACTTACCTACCCAAGGTCTCGGAAACCTTAGGCTCTGATACCAACAAGTGTAACCCCCTCGTCCCGGTCCGGGCGACTGACCGGTCTGAATGGGTTACACGGGGATAACCGAGGCGAAACCCGTTAAGGCTCCACTTCGGTTAACAACCCGAGAAAACTTTTCATTTATTATTATCTTGTCTAGATGCATTAGTATGTCCTATGTGAAAAGGCAACATCGAAAGCAACAAGCGAGGCGAACAATCAAATAGCCAAATAAAATAGCCCATTTTAAACTTAAACTGCAGGCCGTATCGGAATGCCCAGAGGGTGTATCGATACGCCTTGACTAGGTCAACTGGCCAAAGTCAACCCGAGGAGACCGTATCGAAACGGTTGTTGACCGTATCGATACGCCCTCATCGGTACACTTCTCGTGGTCAAAGCTATGAAGACCGTTCTGAAACGCATAGGACCGTTTCGATACTCTCAATTTCTCGTCAAAATCTCATATTTTTAGTAGCAAAATCGTATCGAAACGCCCCCTTTGATTATCGAAACGCCTGGCCTGAAACAAGGGAACCATATCGAAACGGGACCAACTGTTTCAATACACCTGCTGCGAACATACAGGTTTTAGCTGGTTTAAGGCACAAGGCTGCCTCAAACACCAACTAAAACCTCCCACAAACAAACATAGATTAACCTTAGATGCAAGGCACCCTATACAAACATACTTAACACCCAACATACATATAAAAGCCATACATTGATAGGAAGCATCAATTCAACAAAAGATTCATACATAGCATTTAATGGATTTCATGCCTTAGAGCCAATATTCACAAACATTCAAGGTAAGCAATAAAGCATGGTTTACAAAACAAGACATGACATCCACAAGCCATACCAACATCAACATACTAAGGAGTCTAAACATGCTCCTAACACATAACATCAACATACATCAAAAGCTCAAATCCCATTGCTTGTCTATTACATCTCATAACATAGAAATCCATACTTGATAAACTCAAAAGCCCAACTAGCACACTTGGAGGCCCTCTTCTTGCACAAGCAACCCACGAACTACGGGTCTGCATTGTCGAACAAAAGAGAGCGTAAGCATAAAGCTTAGTGATGGTAGGCTCATAAAACAAACCTCGACAATGCAGGGTCCAAGCACGAGCATAAAACCAAGGTAGAATGTATGATCTTACCTTCGAACCACATGAGTCAAAATATCAATGATGCATGAACACAATATCAATATCATGCCATGCTCAACAAGTCATAAGCTCAACACATGGAAATACATAAATCAATGTATTATCAAACACATTCCACAATCCGTATTGGCACCTAGCTATGACCCGAATACGCGGAAAACCGTTGGAACTCACATCCAACCACAACCATTACCTTACAGTGGGATTACACTCATCACCGTTTCATGCGGAGGGGATTCCACTCATCCTCACGCCCCGTCAATGGGATTCCACTCATAACTGACTAACATATATATAAAAAGATTTCTGTGCGAACCCGTACTCCATCTTGATGACTACCATCACCAAGACCACGCGCGCATTTTGACTCTCGTGTGCACACTAAACATCCTAATGATTGAACATTGTACCCAAGCATACTAGTGCCAATACTAACACAATTCATAACCTTTCACAACACCATTTCATATCAACTTCCGTGCTTAGCACGTACTCACCATGACTTACAGTCATGCACAAACCACATGCATATAATAATGCATCAATACCATGCCTCAACACACATGTATAACACAATATACATAACCACCATAATCACAATTAAACATGAGGCATACTCAACATTTAAAGTTCAACCAAAGTCTCTAACTAAAGCTTGAGATTAGACTACCAATCTAATCCCAACTCTAGGTGGGTCTACCAATCCCAACCTAGTCCACATGCTTGAACCAACACTTGAAAACCATTTAAACCGAGTTGAGAACATTAACCACTCACTGACTATTCCAAGCTCAACCACACTAGCCGATCAAGCTCCCAACGGTTCCGCATTCGTTTCCGAGGCTTCAGCAACACAAATCCTTGCTTCTAAACATCCCAACACAATCAAAACAACTACAAATCAGTCCACAAATCAATGCAACAAATTCGGAACACAAACCAAGCACAAAACATATGATTTCAAGCTAAAGACAACACCAAAATCCTCATTCCCGAGCAGCCCTAAAGCACAGCCTATAACCATTGATTTCAACACTTATATTACTCCCAAAAACTTCCAAAACAACCCTTATATATTAACCAACCATCAGCCAACAAATTCTCACATCAAACACCCCCAAAACTCAACCTAAAACCCTTCTAAAACCTCCCTAAAACCCAATTTCGGGAATCAACATAAAACCATGTAAAAAATCGAGTATGTTGGACCTTATAAGATGCTTTTAACTTATCTAACAACATTAAATCAAAAACTCATCTAAAGGTTATCAAAGTTTGGATTTTTATCTTCAAAACTTAAAAACTCAAAATGTAAAAACCATGAGCTTTCATGAAAATAAAGGTACGAACTTGTAGAGAATAGTAAGGACAAGTCAAAAATGGGTTTACCTTTGAAAAATCTCCAACAACAAGCAAGAAGGATGATGGAATAGTAACTCCAATGGTGAAGAGGTTTTTGTCGTGGAAATGTTTTGAAGAGGGGGAATAAGATGAGTTAAAAAGGGTCTTTTAAATAAAATGAGCTTTATTTTTAAAAGGCCTTGAAATTACAAGAATGCCATTAATGATATGGCCATCTTCCACTATTCCAAAATCCATGGAATTTTGTGTTTCAAATTAAAAATTGGATCCAACATATTAAATGAATTTTTAAAACGAAAAGAGAAAACCTGAAACATTATTTTAATATTATTTTCACCCGACCCCCAAACCCGGGTGTTACAGAGACAATCTCACATTCCTTAAGAAGATCACCAGACTCTAAGCTTAAGTACTCTCCTCCTCGATTTGATCGAAGAGCCTTAATACTTTTTCCTAGTTGATTGTGTACTTCATTTTTATAATTCCTTTAACTTTTCAAGGGCTTTAGATTTATGATGTATTAGGTCAATGTACCCATATCTACTGAAGTCATCTGTGAAAGTAATGAAGTATTAAAACCCCCATCTGGCTTATGTATTCATTGGTCCACATACATTGTAACCCCCTTAACCCGGCCTAGACGGTTGACCCGAATTAAGAAAGTCACACGGGGAAAACCAAAGTCAACCCGAAAGTCAACCTTGATTAACGACCCTTTTTTTTCTTTTTAAACTTGTCTAGATGCACTTTAGACCTAATTGTGATCACACAAACGTCATACCAAAAGATCACAAACATCAGAGATCAAACAGGGACTCAATTGAACAAGATACAACTTTAGGGACCAAATTGTAAATTCTGATAATTATAAGGACTTAATCCAAATTGAAGTTACCAACTTGAAATTAATCAGGTTTCGTGCTTCTCTGTGAAATTTCAGCTCAAAAGGACTTCCCAAACTCATACAATTGCACAAACAAGTTTCAGGACCAAAACGCAAACAATTCAAAACACATAACTGCCAATGTCAGCCCCCAACGGTCAACCGTTCCGAAACGGGAGACAGCCCGTTCCGAAACGCGGGGCCGTTCCGAAACAGGCATAGCCCGTTTCGAAACAGGGGTCTGGCAGTGGCCTTTCCGTTTCGGAACGGCCCCTCCCGTTTCGGACGCCTGGGCACGATTAAGGCACCCGTTCCGAAACGGTAGGTGCTGTTCCGAAACACCCTGCCCAGATTGCTCCAAAACTCCACTTTAAACATGCAATTACACAACCAAACATGCTCCAAATGTCACCAAACTTTGCCAACATGCAATTCAACATATATATAACATATTAGCATCATCAATTCAACCAAACATCATCATATGCAAAAAGCCCCAATTCTATAGGCATGCTTCCTACACAAGCTAGATATTCAAGCACCAAACTTACAAAACAAGCATATAAAGATCCAATCCAAAGACCAACAATCTTAACATCAAGTAACATACTTAGGGAGTACAAAACACCTCCCAAAACATACACATGGTTTCCCCATTGCCAAATCACCCAAAAGCTAAAATGTTTAACAAAAACCTTCCATACATTGAGCTTTACTTGCACTTGAATTCTTGCCCTTCTTGCTGCCCTCAAAAGGTCTCTAATGCTCTGCATTATTGAATTAAGGAAAACGAAGAGAGCGTAAGCAGAGGCTTAGTGAGGAATGCTCAATAAAACCATCCAATAATGCATTTGTAAAACACTTTATAAAACATGCTTCAAACCATCATTTACACATGCTTAAAAGCATACTTAAACATGCATCTCATGCATCAAATCATAACATGTCATATTGGCTACAAGTGATAAATTCCATTTCTTTAAACACAAGTTCATCAACTTTCACCCCAAGGACTTTTAAACACCTTGGCCCCAAGGACTTTTAAACACCTTGGCCCCAAGGACTTTTAAACACCTTGGCCTATGGACTTTTAAACACCATAGAATGTAACACATCAAGGACTTTTAAACACCTTGATCCCAAGGACTTTTAAACACCTTGGCCATGGACTTTTAAACACCATGAAACGTAACTCATCAAGGACTTTTAAACACCTTGATCCCAAGGACTTTTAAACACCTTGGCCTATGGACTTTTAAACACCATAGAAAAGGATCACCTAAGGACTTTTAACCACCTTAGTGTCCACAACATGAACCATCCAAGGACTTTTAACCACCTTGATGTTCATAAGTAACAAGGCTCACTCAAGGACTTTTAACCACCTTAGTGACCTTAACATTTTAAAAACATCACTTGCCAATATGCATCATTTTCATCACTTACATCACTGTTTTAAAGCATAAAACCAAGCCATATTCATCATGCATTTAAAAGCATTAAACCACATCATTTCAATGTACAAAAGCAAGGGACTCCTACCTAGAGTTACCTTCAACATATGGCTTACATCATCAGCAAAAACCATGCTAAAACATGCTTCCAAAACAGTATGTAAAACATGCAAATTATCATTTCGCATCACAACAAAATCATGGCCACCACTAGAGAGAAATTCCGAAAACTTACGCTCGAGCTTAGCAAAGTTGTTTAGACTTAGACTAAGCTCCCAAGACATTGGTTTCAAAGCCGAAAACCCAATTTCACTCACCGATTCCACTTCGCCACTTGCCAAAGCACGAAATCAAGCTTCCGAATCAACAACTCTTGGATCCAAAGATGCCTCCCCTGATTAAACACATTAAAGCAGAGGTTTAATGCATCATCAAGCATCAAAAGCTTCAATGAAAGCACTCAAACTCGCTGCTCTCATTCCCACTCCAATTTCGGCCACCAAACACAACCGAAATTGCATCAAAACCACTTCTCAACAAAGCCCAGCCATAAACCAGCAAAACCTAACATCCATTAACACCATAAAACATCTAAAAACAACCTACAAACATCCTTATACCTCCAGCAACAACAGATCCACAAGATCACCACAAAAACATCCAAAAAACATAAGCTAAACTTAGGAAACTCAACCTATCCGGGATTGCATTAATCAAAACTCATTTCCTTATCAATTTAGAGTTCATTTAACATCAAAAACACATCTCAAATCACAGATCAATCAGATCTAACGAAAAATCATGAAAAACCATCAAATCTTGCATTATAAGCCAAGATACAATTCCAAACTCAAAAGCCTTTAATTAAACATCAATCAAGAGTTGAGAACTTGGGAATTTCAGTAAAGAACTGATAGTTTAGAGGAGAAGGACGTTCTTACCTCCAAACTTGTGTTTCTCCACTTTTTGGAATGAAAATCCTTGTAGAATCAAGAAGCAATTGAAGAGGTTTTGAAGATATGTTGATTAGGAATCAAATGAGAGTTAAAAGGACAGATTTAAGTGAGAAAAACAGAATCAAATCTCTGGAAATGGTGTGTTTGGTTTGAGAGAAAAAGAGAGAAGAAAATTGGAAGTTAGTTGAGAAAATTGTCAAATGAGTTTTTCCCTCCTTTTGATTCACTTTAAAATCAGAATTAAAACTCTAAATATCTTAGAAAAATCTGGAGAAATCACCTTTGGATTAATAGCCCCTTAAAGATTCAAAGTTTCAACTCTTTATAAAATAGTCACAAAACTTTCAAAAATTACATTTTGGTCACTAGTCAAAATGTCATACTTCCAAAACCCATTTTTCAAAATTGATTTCACAGTTCACTTAATTATATTAAAAGATGATTTTAGAACATTTTTCCATATTTTTAATGCAACCCGAACTAGGCTTTCCTAACTTCACCTCTTTAGATTCGAACAGCACTTTGACCAAACCGGTCAACGCCCAGAACTTCTAAGCCCAAAACCGGGGCGTTACATACATCCCTATATATTAATCCAAATAAATCACTTGATTGCTCAAATTTACCATTAAAAGGAGTTTTGGTCACCTTTCCCAATAAGCAAGGCTCGCATACATCAAGTTGTATGAAAACAAATGAATCAAAAAATCCATCTTTATGACGTTTTGAAATGCATTTTGTAACACCCCTCGGCCGGGTTAGGAGCGAAGGGCGTTACGGTTTTGCGGAACTGATTCAGAACTAATAAACTTATAACATTCACAACTAAACATAGAATTCTAAACTTAAATCATACAAATATGTGGGCTAAAAAAACTTTTAACTTAACATTCATAACACTCATACTACTAATACAATTAAATATATATACACTCATACATTCATGTTACCATTCATTTAAACAAGCTTTCAAAACAATCAACCATACAACATTCAAACGACAATTTAAACATGCTATCAAACAAATTATCCTAGCACATCATACTAAACCATTCGAATTAGACTATATTCTTCTAGGGTCATTCGAACCATACAACCATCATTTAAGATCATTTCTAACTTCATTCAATATCAAACAACTAGATGCATAGTGCAATCCTATATCATTGGAATCAAACTTGTAATCCAAGAAAAATTCTAGATACAAATATCACCTAATCAAACAAGCATTCCAATCCTATTTAACATCAATCACTTGAATGGCAAAACACATAGCAATCCAAAGCATTTGCAATATTAATATCAAGCCTTAACCAACATTAACCACTTTTGTATACATCTCAACACATAGTCATAATCGGTTCAACATTACATACCATAGATACTTAGGTCTTAATGTAATCCAACTAAACATATTTACAATGTTCAAAATGCATGTGACACAACTATATATACATATCTATGCCACCTTCTAGGATTCTAAACAAAAGTACCCTATCATACTTGGTTCTTTGGCTTGTGATATGCTCCCGGATCAAAATAGGATAACTTCAGAATCAGAGTAACTTATAGGTTTAGGAAGAAGGAAACAGAAGAGTGGTAAGTACATTAAGTACTTAGTGAGGCGGTTCTTATAATTATTAATTCAATCTTTTAAATATTTTATCTCATTTAGCCAAGTTTACCTAGTTAGGCTTACTACTGTTTAAGTATCTCCTAGCTACTCTCAAGCATGATCAAGCATCACTTAGCTAGTCTTATTAACATCTTAACACCAAATAAACATGAGGATACAAACATATCTAATATCAACCAAAGCATGTCATCATATAATACATTCAAATAGACAAGTTTCAATTCTGCAAGTACATTGATCAAACATGGATCAAACATTCTAAACATAGTTCATATTCATTTTTCTTCATTCAATCAGAATCATTAACCATATTTATCATACACAATACAAACAAATCAGATTGGCACATAACCACATTTCATTGATCTTATCACATGTCATTTTCAAAACTGGAATTTGCAAGTTCAAAAAGGTTCGACTTTACTTGTCCGTTTAATGAATATTAGTCTATTTTAATGACCTTATCGCTCGGGAGATGAACTTTAATCATTGCCAACATTTCTGGCGTTTACCCGTCATTCCCGTTTGATAAGACACTGCATTAAATTAATTTCACTTTTGCAAACAACAAAGAGATTTAGATACGTTGAGCATTTTATTTTTTATTCTAAGTTTGATTATTTAAAAACCCTAAAAATGTCCAAGTCTTTTATTCCTAATTTAAAGTTTAAGTATGCTTAAGTGTATTTTATTTTTTTGTGAAGAACATTTTCAACAAAACATGTCCATATCTAAGCTTTAGTCCCTAATCCTAAATTTTCACCCATTTCTAAAACAAGCAAGCAACTTTTTATTCTTTTGAGTTTTTACCCTTTTATTATTCCTTTAGAAAACCTATTTCTTTTTTTACTTATTTTATTTTTTAAGTTAAGACTCTTTTTCATATTTTTACCTTTTTTCATTTTTATTTTTTTTACCATTTTATTTTTTCCTTTTTCAAAACAAAAAATTTTCTCTCTTTTTAAACTCATTTTCATATTTTCCAATTTTTAAAGTTTTTTTTAAAACGACCCCTCTTAAAAAATTATTTTTCCCTAAAGAACTTCTTTTGAAGTTTTTTTCCTTTTCAAAAAATACTTTTATCCTAGACCATAATCTTTTATTTAAAACCTTTTTATTTTCTTTTTTTTCAAAAAAAAAGCTTTATTTCCTATTTATTTCTCTTTTAAAAAAAATATCTTTAGTATTCTCCATTTATTTCTCTTTTAAAAAACATCTTTATTATACTCCTTATTTTTTTAAAAAAATCACCTAACCATTTATTATAAAAAAACTAAATTTCATTAAAAATCTTTTTATATTTTTTTTTAAAAATCAAGCCCCTTTATTATTTCACAACTCACATTATTATTTTTCCTAATTAAATCCCTAATTTCATGTTTTTCAATTTAACCATACTTATTAAATTTATTCATGCAATTTAAATCTAACACCTTTTAAAACTTATTTATTCATTCCTAAAGATCAAAATAATCCTAACAACATGTTTTAAGCATGCAAAAAATTTTAAGATCAAATTAAAATTAAAACATAATTTTAAAACGAAAATGTTATCGGAATCGTGAACGATTTTCCGACTTCGAGAAAGCAACCTAAAAATTCACAAACAACACAAATACAAACACCAAAAATTCATCCAAGAACAAACATAAAAATCAGCATAAAAATAAACAAAAAAATAGAAATTTTACCGAGGAATCGACGAACGAAGAACTCTAATCTGGGCTTCTCGAAATGCTCCAAACCGCCTCCGTAAAATTGCTCCCAAACTCGAACTTTTACTCCAAAAATTTCCAGCGAACTCTTGAAAATTCAGAGAAATTTTTGGATTTTTCCTAAACTTTTTTCTTCAATTTGTGTGTGTTGAACAAGTGAAAAAGAGGGGTATTTATACTTGAATTTGAGCTTCAAATTCAAGCCAAATCGGGATTTAATCCCCAAATTTGAGCCTATATCCGACCAATGGCTTGATTCTCGGTAAAACCCCTCAATCCTCATCCGATTTGGTCCAATATTCGAGTTGAATTTTCCCCTTGATTCGAGCCTAGGGTTTGATCTCTTGTCTTAGTTTTTTGCAAATTCCGGCAAGCACAGGCGGCGGCGGCGAGCGGGGTTGGTGGCCACATGACGGCGACGGCGAAGCGGACCGACCGATATTGGCAATGTCACTGGCCGTGACCGGTAGACGGCGGATGGACTCCCTCAGTGTCTTGCCTAGGGTTATCGAGGCTGGGTTTTTTGGGCCTAGATCGAGCGCGTGCGGCACACGTGCTAGGCGCTTAACCGCGCGCGTGATCCTTTTTTTTTTGCTTTTCTTTTTCCTTTTTTGCTGCTTTTGGTTGTTTTTCTTTGTTGTTTTTTATTACATTTGTTTTTTTGGTCTTTATTTTATTTCCCCTTTTTTCTACATTTATTACTACCATTACTATTTATTATTATTATTTATTTTTATCACATTTTCTTTCTTTTTTTAAAAGATGGGCTTTTTCCATTTTTCTAAAAAGGGCTTTGTTTATTTTCTTTTCTTTTGAAATGGGCTTCAAGAATGGGTTTTAAAGATGGGTTTTTGTTGTTTTTTTATTTAACTTAGAAAAGGGTGGGCCTTTATTATTTTAAGGGAAAAGGAATTTTTTTATTTTTTTCCAGATTTTTAAAATGAGGTGAAAATTTAGTGACAACAGCTGCCCCTCTTTGCTTATCTCTGTGCAACAGAGACAAAGCAAAGACCAAAAAGCACTAATTTTCACCGACTTTCTAAAGTGGATCCATTCTCCAAATGTCCGAACGGATAGGCTTGTTTTATTCTCCTTTTGCCTGAATAGATGAGCGGATTCCATTCTTCAAACGCCCGAACGGATAGGCTAGTTCTATTCTCCTTATGCTTGAATAGTTGAGCTGAGTTCTATTCTCCCAAATGCCTGAATAGCTTAGCTGGGTTCCACGCTCAAACAGATAGGCTATTTCTATTCTCCTTGCGCTCGAATAGCTGAGATGGGTTCTATTCTCCCAAGTTCCCAAATTGTTGAGTTGAGTTCTATTCTCCCAGATACTCAAACATGCAAATTCTTCTAAAAAACTTCATCCTCCTTATGCTTGGATGAATAAGCAAACAAACATAAAAAATTTCATCCTTCTTAAGCTTGGATGAATAAGAAAACATTCTCTTTCCTCCCGGACGAATATGTGAATCTTCTGAAAAATTTCATCCTTCTTATGCTTGGATGAATAAGCAAACATACTTCAAAAGCTTTCATCCTCCTTATGTTTGGATGAATAAGCAAAACTATAAAGTGTCCAAAAGTCCTATATTTCATACACTTTCCAACTCTTATTATGACTGTTTTTAAGCACATATTAGGCATAATTAGGTTCATGCATAGCATTTTACAATATTTCATTGTTCTGCCTTACTTTTATAGCTTATCATTCATTTGGTGAATATGAGATATTGTTTTTGTGTATTCTTGCTTGTAGGTACTAACAGTTGAGCAAGGGAACCGAGGAGCGGAGGACATTACGCTGAGGAACAAACCCAGGGGATGTACTGAAGAATTTCTAAAAAAAGTAAGTTGTTGCCGAGCACCTACCGAGCAAAAGCCGATGCCGACCTTGCTGCCGCGGCAGCTGACTATGGAAGTTTGGAGAACCGGAGCGCGATTTGTAGAGCTAAAACTCCTGATTCTATCGCCAGCGTTCACATGATTTTCCGACGTCTGTAGCAGCAGCTAGGGTTGCCGAAGCAAAATTCTCAAGCTTGCTTGCGGAAGAAGGCAAACGGGAAAAAGTCCAAATTCCATGCAAAGAAGTCAGCATTTAAAGCCATATTAAAGAGGGAAAGCTACTTTAGAGGACTTCTACTTTAAGGAGGACTTAACCTAGTCTTATAGTCTATAAATACCCATTGTAACTCCTAGTTCAAATCATCTTAGGTATTCTATAGATTTCTCTTGTGCTCTCCACCGCCGCCATGTTCTAATTCCCCAATTGGGTCAGGGTTATGTTGTAACTAGAGTGAAACGGTTGTTTTAGGTTTTTGAGTTATTTCTTCAATAAAATATTTCAAGTTTACTTAATCCATTGTTCTTCATTCTTTCAATCTTTCCACACCAGTCATTTGAGAGAATCCATTTGTCAGGCACGAAAGTGCGAGGCTCACGAAAGGGTTAAGTACGGTCACAACGGGAGGCGTAACTAACTTGGTTTCACATTAGTCCACAAGTTTCAGTGGCTAAAAGGGATCTCTAACCGAGTTGATTGCCTTCGTTCCACACTAGTCCTTAAGTCATCAATCTCGAGCATCTTTACCTATAAATAGGAGAGATCACTATCGACTATCCTGCCGAACTTGAAGTATCTTCCAGACTTGCCGCCAGGACTTCCTTCCAATCCACCTGTCGAGACAGTACACACCCCTGCAGTGGCAGTGACCTGTTGCGGCCACGTGATAGGGTTGTAGTTTTCCGCCCATCTACCCGTCGAGGCAGCATATCATGGCAGCAAAAGATAAACCATACCTAATTCAACGCAGTTTTCACACTAAGTGGCAGCATAACCCTGCATGCCCTATCATTCTGATTATTTTCTCCTTTACTTGTGTTTTTATTTACTTTTCGATCTCAACTAAACTATTCACTTGTGCTTTACTTTACCTTGTGCAGGAACTACAAAAACGAGACAAGTTGTTCAATCCTCGTGGGATTCGACATCTTTTATACTATAACTTGACAGGAGTCTGCACTTGCACTCTTCCAAAAAGGGAACACCTACACGCCCTACAAGTTTTTGGCGTCGTTGTTGGGGATTGGTAACAACGAATTTCGTTTTTCCATTTTCTGCCCTTTTATATTTATTTTTTATTTTAATAAAAAGGATAATTTTACCGTGTCCTTTGCAAGTGTATGACCAGGGCTAACCCTAAAGGAAACCTTATCATTTACGACGATCTAGAGCGTGAAAAGAGAAGGCTTAAGAGGGAGCTCAGAGAAATCCTATAGAACAAGGAAAAAGGTAAAGCAAAGGAAGAGAACATGGTAAACGAGGACCCCCCCCCCCAATTGATGCCATGAATGGCAAGGGCGAACAGCCAGATTTGCCGCCCAGAGGGCCAGAAGTACAACAGAGGCAGGATCCCCCTGATCCACCCCAAGTGCAGACAACAAGAGACTACCTTGAACATGACTTTCAAAGGTTCGAGCCAATAGTGACTGAACCAGAGATAGGGGCAGATCATTTTGAATTGAAGTCCATCATGTTCAACATGATAAATACACTACGGCACTTCGGAGGGACTGCTACAGAAGATGCTCGGCAGCATTTACGAGGGTTCCTGGACATTTGCCGAGCCTTCAAAATTCATGGGGTGCACCAGGACGTACTGCGGCTGAGACTATTTCCCTATTCACTAAGGGATAGGGCGAAACAATGGTTAGACAACCAGCCAGCAGGATCCTTCAGTTCATGGGCAGAGCTTTGCAAAGACTTCCTAGATCGCTTCTATCCATCCAACGTCACTTATAGGCTGCGGAATGAGATTACATCCTTTAGACAGGGAGATGATGAGCCAATGTATGAGGCATGGGAGCGGTACCAACAAATGTTGAATAACTGCCCGCTGCATGGCCTACCGGCTTGGACTCAGGTATCTATATTCTACAATAGGGTGAATTACCTGACGCGGATGATGATAGATGTCTCGGTCAACGGTATCATCTTAGACATGCCTCCAGAGGAAGCACTGCGGTTGTTGAACATAGCAGCCAAAAACGACTATAAATATCTGACAGCCCGCCGAGTCTGTAAATGCCCGCCTCGATCAACTTACCGAGCTGGTGATGAAAATCGTACAAACCCCTAGAGGACTCTATGAAGCAAAAATTGTGGAGCCATTATGCGAAGAATGTGGAGGCAACCATGATTCCTCTGACTGTGCCAAATCTGCTAATTATATGGGAAAATATGAGAAGAATAGCAGACCTACGCAGAATAGTTACAACCCCGGAATGAAGAACCAGCCTAACCACTCGTGGAACAACCTCAGATCGGCTACGAATCCATCACAACAACGAGGGGATTTTCAACAGCTGCCACCACAACAGGACACAAATACTTCATCTGTAAATTCTACTTTGCATGAATACATGTCCTATACTAAAGATTATATTTTCAACACAAATAAATTCATTGATAAAACTGAATCTTTCATGTATAGGACTGAAAAAAGGATGAACAACCAAGAGGCAGCTTTAAAAAACATAGAAACACAATTCGAGAAATTTGCCCAGATCATCAGCGCTAGGCCAATGGGTGGATTACCTAGTGACACCGAAACAACAAAAGGAAAAGCCCTTGAACAATGTAAGGCTGTAACAACCCGAAGTGGGATAACACTACATGACCCACTTATGCCTGCTGCAAGAGAAACAACAACTGCTGAACCAACCCAACCCGCCGAACATTCTACCGCAGCAGCGCCAGAGCATGAATCAGCAAATGACCCCATTAATGAACAAACAGAATCTGAGCCCGCTGCTTAGAATAAGATGGCCAGGAAGAAAAAAACTACCACCCCTGCACCTCCACCTCCATTTCCCCAGAGACTAAAGAAGCAAAAGCAGGATATACAGTATAAAAGGTTCTTGGATGTGTTAAAACAAGTCAAAATCAACCTTCCACTAATAGAGTTGATTGAGCAAATGCCAAGTTATGCAAAGTTTTTGAAAGATATGGTATCCAAAAGAACGAGGATCGGGGAATTTGAAACGGTGGCAGTAACGGAAGGATGCATGGCTATGTTGCATAATAAAGCTCCGCCCAAATAGAAAGATCCTGACAGATTTATAATCCCTTGCAAAATCGGCAGCAAACACTCTGTCCGAGTATTATGTGACTTAGGGGCAAGCATAAATTTGATGTCAAGTCTGTTTTTCAGAAACTAGGGATAGGAGATGCCCGCCCAATAATGGTGATGCTACAGTTGGATGACAAAACCTATGTGCAACCGGAAGGAAAAATTGAGGATATTCAAGTACAAATGGATGAGTTTATTTTTCCCGCCGATTTCTTAGTACTGGATTGTGAAGTAGATGAAAAGGCACCGATAATACTGGGGAGACCTTTCCTTGCTACGGGTAGAACCCTGATTGATGTAGAAAATGGTGAACTCACGATGCGAATAGACGACCAACAAATAAAACTGAACATCTATCAAGCTATGAGACATGCTGAAGATCTGGAAGAATGCCAGCTACTGGATGCTGTCACAGAGTTCAATCTGGAAGAAAATATATCCTGCCTACAGCAAGACTACCCCGGAGACAAACTTGGCAGCTGCCAAGGCAGCCATCTAGAAAGCTGCCCGGAAGACAATGAGTGGACGGAACAAGAAACGGAGGAGCAGGAAGAAGCTAACTAGATAACAAATAGACTAGGTAAGTACTTTGAACCTCTGAATTACTCAGAAAAAGGGGGCAAGATGTTCAAACCATCCATTGAACAGCCTCCTACCTTAGAATTAAAAACCTTACCTGCACAGCTTAAATATGTTTTCCTAGGACCTAACGATACCCTGCCAGTTATAATTTCTTCCAAGTTGCAGCCTAAGCAGGAACATCAGCTAACTGAACTGCTGCGGAAGCACAAGAAGGTGATAGGATGGACCATTGCAGACATAAAGGGAATCAGCCCTGCCATTTGCATGCACAAAATTCAGCTGGATCAAGACCAAAAACCAACTGTGGACGCCCAAAGAAGACTGAACGAAGCCATGAGAGAAGTGGTCAAAAAGGAGATTATCAAATGGCTAGATGTTGGTAGCATATATCCAATTGCAGACAGTGAATGAGTAAGCCCGGTACAATGTGTACCAAAGAAAGGTGGAATAAATGTGGTAAGCAATGACAATAATGAATTGATCCCAGCTTGAACAGTAACAGGTTGGCGAATATGCATGGATTACCACAAGTTAAATAAAGCAACAAAAAAGGTCACTTTCCATTACCTTTTATTGATCAAATGCTTGACTGCCTTGCTGGAAAACATTTCTATTGCATTTTGGATGGGTATTCAAGATATAACAAATTGCCATCGCACTGGATGACCAGGCCAAAAAAACCTTCATATGCCCATATGGCATCTATGCCTTCCGAAGAATGCCATTCGGGTTGTGCAATGCCCCAGCCACCTTCCAATGATGCATGATGGCCATCTTCTCTGACATGCTCGAAGACTTCATGGATGACTTCTCTGTCTTTGGCAGCAGCTTCAACAGCTGCCTCGGCAACCTTGAAAAAGTGTTGACCAGATGTGAGGAAACAGACCTAGTGCTTAACTGGGAGAAATGCCATTTTATTGTCGACGAAGGCATAGTCTTGGGACATAAAATCTTCGCACAAGGAATAGAGGTGGACAAAGAAAAGATCAAAGTCATAGCCAATTTGTCGTCGCCGACCATTGTCAAGGGCATACGTAGTTTCCTGGGACACGTAAGTTTTTATCGTAGAATCATTAAAAAATTTCTAAGATTTCTAAACCGTTGTGTACTTTGCTGGAACAGGACAAGCCATTCATTTTCAACGAAGCATGCCAGGCGGCTTTCAAAACATTAAAAGAGAATCTCGTCACAGCCACTGTTGTAATTCTCCCAGATTGGAGCCAACCCTTTGAACTCATGTGTGATGCTAGTGAAACTGCCGTTGGCGCGGCCCTAGAGCAGCGCAGAGATAAGCTCTTTCATGTCATATACTACGCTAGCAAAACACTAAACACGGCCCAGACCAACTACACCACCATGGAGAAAGAATTGCTGGCAGTAGTATTCGCTTTCGATAACTTTCGACCCTACCTGATTGGCACGAAGGTGATAGTTCATACTGACCATTCTGCCCTAAGATACATGTTTGCGCAGAAGGACGCAAAGCCACGCCTAATTCGGTGGATCCTACTGCTACAAGAATTTGATATAGAAATTCGAGATAGAAAGGGTACAGAAAACCAAGTGGCAGATCATCTATCTCGACTTGAGAATAGAGAAGAAAACACCTCACACAACGAAATTCAGGATGAATTCCTTGATGAACAGTTGTTGCTCGTCTCCTTCCTGGTAGCCGCCCTAGAAGCTGAAAGACTAATACCTGCCGCCCATGCAGAAGTAGCGGCAGCAACCACAATAGACACACCCTGGTATGCTGATATTGTTAATTATTTAGTATCAGGTGTTTTGCCTTATGGACTAAACTATCAAGGAAAGAAACGTTTCCAACATGATGCCAAGCATTATTTTTGGGACGAGCCTTTCTTGTTTAAAAGTTGTGCAGATCAAGTTATCAGACGATGTGTACTAGAGGATGAACAGCAGGCCAACTCTCACAATGCCATTCGGCACCATATGGAGGCCATTTCGGGGGGCAGCACACAACAGTAAAGGTGCATAGAGACTGCATAGAGACGCCCAGACATTCCACAAACATTGTGACAGTTGCCAAAGAACATGAAATATATCGAGAAGAAATGAAATGCCCATGCAGACAATTCTAGAAGTCGAACTATTCGATGTCTGGGGGATAGACTTCATGGGACCATTCCCATCTTCGTGTGGAAACCTATACATCCTCCTAGCAGTTGATTACATTTCTAAGTGGGTAGAAGCCATTGCCACCCCTCACAACGATGCAAAAACGGTTCATCGGTTCTTACGAAAGAATATTTTCACGAGGTTCGGAGTACCAAAGGCAATCATAAGCGACGAAGGCACCCATTTTGACAACAGATTAATTGCAAAGGTACTCTAGAAAGTAGGGATTAAGCACAAGATTGCTGCAGCCTACCATCCACAAACGAATGGGCAGGCAGAAATTTCGAACAGGGAAGTTAAGACTATTCTGGAGAAGGTTGTCAATCCTAATAAAAAAGACTGGTCATTAAAACTAGAAGATGCTCTTTGGGCATATCGAACATCATACAAAACACCATTAGGAATGTCTCCTTATCATCTAGTATACGGAAAAGCCTGCCACCTCCCTGTCGAAATAGAACACAAGGCATACTAGGCAGTCAAGGCAGTCAACATGGATTGGAAACAAGCTGGGGAAAAGAGACTGCTTAACCTGACGGAAATGGAAGAATTTCGGCGAGAGGCATACGAGAACGCTAAGCTATAAAAGGAAAAAAATCAAAAAATGGCATGACAACAAGATCCAGCAGCGGCAATTCCTGTCAGGGCAGCAAGTACTGTTATTCAATTCTCGCCTCAAACTGTTTCTTGGAAAATTAAAATCCAGATGGTCTAAACCTTATGAAGTAGTTGAAGCCTTTTCATATGGTGTTGTAGTAATAAAATCGAAAAAATGAGGGACTGAGTTTAGGGTTAATGGGAAGCGACTGAAGCACTACACAGGGGACCCAGTCATCAAAGAACAGAAAGTATTCACATTGGGGATGCCCCCCCCCCATTGTGACATAACCTTATACAAACCCATATTTACTGTTTTAGTAAGAGTAGTTTTAGGAGTAGGTTTTATTTGTTTTATGTTTTCTTTATTCCCGTCTCACAACCAGTTTTTGCAGAATCCAAACCCAAGAAAATCGGAACACAAGGCAACAATATCAAGCCCTGCTGCCAGCATCGGCCACTAGCAGCAACCTCAGGTGTTATTCCTCCTACTTACTCTAATTTTTTTGTTTTGTGCATTAAGGGCAATGCCCATCTCAAGTTTGGGGGGGTAGCTCTCGCATCATTTGTAGGCATTTTTAGTTGCATTTAGATTGCATTGTTCTTGCCTTAGTAATAATCGGAAAGGAAAAATTTGTTACGACTTGTGCGTATGATAGGGTAGCCGATTAATTTATTTTCGCACCTAACTAATATTAAATTTAACCTTGGGAAAAAGCATGAAATATGACTTAGATTTTTTTTTCTTTTTTCCTGAAAATGTTGAATATTTATGTTACTTGCTGAATGTGTAGAATATTTGATGAACACTGCTTATCTGATTTTTAGAATTATTTGCAAAATTCTAACAATAATTGCAGGTAGCCGCCGAGGCAAGCAAAAGAAACAAGAAAATGCAGAACTGTCAAGGCAGAAAAATCAAAAACAAAGAAAAATGTTGTATTACCCTAGAGGTGCCCGCAACAGGCTCTAGGGAGAATCATGTGCGAGGACACTCTGATGCTATCAAAGTCCATGAATCTGAAAGCCTAAAAGTGACGAACAAATTAGCATGAGTGAATGAAAGCCTTCACGTGATGACTTTATTCCAAGGGTTCGGGGTTCTGTAGTTTGCTCCTATCTAAACGTCAGACCTGGAAGAGTAGTTGTGATAAGCTGAAGCCATCACTGCCTTGATTAAAAAACATATGCTTAACTGTGCTGCCTCGGCAGCAACCTCTTAAATTACAACAGTATCTTTGTTTAATCTTTTATTCTGCATATTCAGCTTGCTTATAGATTTGCAACCATCACACGGGCACTAGGAATTTAATTATGAGTTGTGTTCTTGCTTATTTCGCTTCATTAAGTTTTATATATAGGTGTCACGGCCTTGAGGCGGAAAATTAGGTTAAAAACATATTTTTTTCTTTCTGGTTATTATTAGAGCAAGTACTTTAGGTTGCATTGCTTGAGGACAAGCAATAGTTCGAGTTTGGGGGTGTGTAAAATGTCCAAAAGTCCTATATTTCATACACTTTCCAACTCTTATTATGACTGTTTTTAAGCACATATTAGGCATAATTATGTTCATGCATAGCATTTTACAATATTTCATTGTTTTGTCTTACTTTTATAGCTTATCATTCATTTGGTGAATATGAGATACTGTTTTAGTGTATTCTTGCTTGTATGTACTAACAGCTGAGAGAGGGAACTGAGGAGAGGAGGACATTACGTTGAGGAACAAACCCAGGAGCTATACTGAAACAGTTCCAACAAAAGTAAGTTGATGTCGAGCACCTTCCGAGCACCTACCGAGCAAAAGCTGCTGCTGCGGCAGCTGCCTATAGAAGTTTGGAGAACCGGAGCGCAATTTGTAGAGCCAAAACTCCTTATTCTATCTCCAGCATTCACGTGATTTTTCGACGTCTGTAGCAACAGCTAGGGCTACCGAAGCAAAATTTTCAAGCTTGCTTGCGGAAGAAGGAAAACGGGAAAGAGTCCATATTCCATGCAAAAAAATCAGCATTCAAAGCCATATTAAAGACGGAAAGCTACTTTAGAGGACTTCTACTTTAAGGAGGACTTAACCTAGTCATATAGTCTATAAATACCCATTGTAACTCCTAGTTCAAATCATCTTAGGTATTCTATATTTCTCTTGTGCTCTTCGCCACCACCATGTTCTAATTCCCCAATTGGGTTAGGGTTATGTTGTAACTAGAGTGAAACAGTTGTTTTAGGTTTTTGAGTTATTTCTTCAATAAAATATTTTAAGTTTACTTAATCCATTGTTCTTCATTCTTTCAATCTTTCCACACCAGTCGTTTGAGAGAATCCATTTGTCGGGTACGAAAGTGCAAGGCTCACGAAAGGGTTAAGTACGGTCACAACGGGAGGCGTGACTAACTTGGTTCCACAGTAGTCCACAAGTTTCAGCGGCTAAAAGAGATCGCTAACCGAGTTGATTTCCTTGGTTCCACACTAGTCCTCAAGTCATCAATCTCGAACATATTTACCTAGAAATAGGAGAGATCACTATCGACAATCCTGCCGAACTTGAAGTATCTGCTAGACTTGCCGCCAGGACTTCCTTCCATTCCACCTGCCGAGACAGTACACACCCCTGCAGTGGCAGTGACCTGCTGCGGCCGCATTACAGGGTCGTAGTTTGTCGCCCATCTACCCGCCGAGGCAGCATATCGTGGCAGCAAAGGATAACTCATACCTAATTTAACGCAGTTTTCACACTAAGTGGCAGCATAACCCTGCCTGCCCCATCATCCTGATTCTTTTCTCCTTTACTTGTGTTTTTATTTACTTTTCGATCTCAACTAAACTATTCACTTGTGCTTTACTTTACCTTGTGCAAGAACTACAAAAACAAGACAAGTTGTCCAATCCTCATGGGATTCGACATCTTTTATACTATAACTTGAAAGGAGTGTGCACTTGCGCTCTTCCAAAAAGGGAACACCTACACGCCCTACAAAAACCTTAAAAGATTTCATCCTCCTCACGCTTGGATGAATAAGCAAACATTCTATTTCCTCCCGAATAGATAGATGAATCTTTCGAAAAATTTCACCCTCTTTATGTTTGGATGAATAAGCGAACTCTATTCTTCTTATGCCTGAACGAATAAGCGAATCTTCTGAAGAATTTTCATCCTTCCTATGCTTGGATGAATAAGCAAACCTCTATAAAATTTCATCCTCCTTATGCTTGGATGAATAAGCGAGTTCTATTCTCCATGTGCTCGAATAAATAAGCAGATCTTCTAGAAAACTTCATCCTCATTATGCTTGGATGAATAAGCAAACTCTATTTTCCTTGCGCCCAAACGGATAGGCGAATCTTCTAAAAAAACTTTATCCTCCTTATGCTTGGATGAATAAGCAACCTCCATTTTCCTTACGCATGGCTAGGCGAATCTTCTGGAAAAAAAACTTTATCCTCTTATGCTTGGATGAATAAGCGGGTTCAAAAAGTGTTTCATCCACCTTACACTTGGATGAATAAGCAGGCTTTAAAAAGGGGTTCCATCCTTCTCATGCTCGGATGAATAAGCAGATTCTAAAAAGTGGTTCCATCTACCTTACGCTTGGATGAATAAGCGGGTTCCATTCTCCAAATGCCCGAACGGATAGGCGGGTTCTTTTGTTGAAAGGTCTTTCGTGTACCTGTAAAATGCAATTATGATGTGCATGCCTCTAAGGAAGCCTAAAACATGAATGCATGTCTCATTTCTTTTTCTTTTTGAATTTTTTTCTCAAAATTAATTTTTCCACATTTTTACTCACTTACTCTAGATAAGCAGCTATACTTTTTCACAGTTTTTTCGACTTATGAAAACATTCAATCTTTGAAAGCTTGCTCACTTAACCCAATGATCTTGTACTCCTAGTTGGAAGGACAGGCTCCTTCAATTGTCATTGCTTCGCCATTCTCATTCTTCGTATCTCTTTGCTTCATCGAGAACATTCGACCTTCATAGGCGAACATCTCAAGATCTACTATCATTGTAGTTGATACATCAAGGTTGAGTGAAAGGCTTCCTTGTGTGGTTTTGAAGGCTTCAAGTCTTCATATGCCCCTTATCTAGCATCTTCAATGCTTCTTGTGAATTCTCATATTCTTGCCCCTGCAGGATATCTTGAATTTCTTGTATGTGAAAGCTTATTTCCACCTTGAATACCTTCGAATGATATTGGCGCTTTAATATCTTCTTCTCGCGCCTATTAATATTGAGGGTCTGAAATCATTAGCCAATGTAGACTGCCCCAATCTGATGGCATCGTTTGCTTATCAAGTGCAATTCTTTATCTTTTCATGCTTTTGAGCTTCTGCATCTTAAATGTGGATCTTTATTGATGACACAGCCCACTTCAAACTCTTCAACGCATGTGCTTCTTCTTTTTTCTTTTTACCTTCTCATGCAAGGTGATGCCCCCATTCATACTGATGTTCAATTGTTTTCTAAAGTGATGAAAACATTCGTTCATGGTCTCCTACAGTCGAGATCAATACCAAGAAATCCTTTTCTTTTCATGAATCTATGTCAGCCTACTCGCAAGAAAAGGCTAAAAAGGATCTTAAGAAAATAGTCATGGAAAACACAAGAATAGGGCTAAGTCAGATCCCCAAAATTCAAAGCATGAATGATTCAAGAGTCAATCAACCGGATAGTGCCCCCACTTTTGGTGGCTCTCTTTTGCTCACACACTCCCCAAAATTAAAATTTCCCACATTTCTAATCTCAATTAGACATTAGAAGCTCGATGTCCCTGAAGAAAGGTTAACTCAATTAGGTGGAATGTATTCTGAAAACGGACTCCTTTTCTCAAATATTCATGTGTGATCCAAATGGTCTTTTAAGGCTTGTAATGTAGGCTAGGCTTGGGTTGCCAAGGAAAGGATATAAAGGCTCAAAATTCATATTTTAAGGGTGATTAAACCAAGGATCAACTTTCCTGATGAAATCTCTATTCTTCTTCTTTTATTCTTTGGATCTTTCTAGACTGCCCATTTTGGGTTTTCACCCTAGAGCTCATTTCCTTTTCTGGTACACATCTCATTTGAAGGATTTCAAATTTTCCTTCGCATTTCTTCTTTTTTCTATATTTTTCTTCCTTTTTCTCTCTTTTTCTTCTTCTTCTTCTTTTTCTTTCTTATTTTTCCTTCTTTCTCTTCTTTTTCTTTTTCTTCTTCTTCTTCTTATGTTACTTTTTCTTTCTTCTTTTTTCTTTTCTTTTCCTTTTCTAACTTCTCTTTTCCTTTTTTTTCTTTTTGTGTCCTTAATTCGTCGTGTTTTCCTTTGCAATTTTCATCATCTTTCCCCCAGTGTGGGGAGTAATCCTTGGTTAGGGTTAAATCACAAGAAAAATAATATCAGACTCAAAGGGGAACTGCAAATGGATTTTTCTTATTCGTGAAGGGAAATGAAGGAATGCCAAATGTCATTTCACACATAAATACCGTCGAAGAAAAGCGGTATTCAGTTGGTAGATGTTTTAGAGTTATCACTTCATTCAAGGACCCTAACAGAAATGTCTGAGAGGTAAATTCACTCAAAATCTATATATTAAACCTGAACACACATTTTTCCCTTCTATCTCGGGATTAGATTCAAAAATCATTCATAAAATCAATAATAGGGACTCTGCAAAGAAAATGTATGCTTGAAAAGAAATGGATGAAGAATGAAAAGAAGGGAAAAGGATTAAAAAAATGAGAAATGTTTGCCACTTGAAAAAAATGCATCTTTAAACAAATAAACTTACATAGATGCCCTTACAAAAGATCCCTAATGCTCGCGGGCAAAAGCAAGAGGGTTGGTTTTAAGCATGATCCCAACTGTCTAGAGAAAATTAAGTTTTATTCTATGAAAGCACGAATCCCGGCCAATCTTGCCTCCAACGACTTTGTGACAAAACTCTTAACACGCTCATCCTCGTCATCTTCTTCTCTCTCAAGTCTTCCATTTCTGATGGCTGCCAATATCAACTCCTCGTTCATGACCATGTCTGCGAAACCTTCGATGGCGTGATTTAACATGTAGTCATAGAAAGGTCCATTTAGAGTCTCCACAAACATTGGAGTAACCTCATTTTTCGACAGTGGAGGTTGAACTTGGGCTGCCACATCTCACCATCTCTAGGCATACTGGCGAAAGCTCTCATTTGGCTTTTATTCCATATTCTGTAGCACAATCCTGCTTGGGGCCATATCTGTTACATACTCGTTTTGCTTGAGGAAGACTTTCGACAGATCTCTCCAAGTGCGTATGTTGACCTGACTATATTGAGCATACCATCAGATAGCAGACCCAGATAAACTGTCTTGGAAACAGTGGATCGGTAACTTCTCGTTTCTAAATGCGATGACATTTTCCGACAGTACATAGTCAAGTGTGCCAATGGACATGTAGTCCCATTATACTTTTCAAAGTCATGGGCCTTGAACTTTGGAGGAGCCACCAAGTCAGATACTAGACTCAAGTCTCTAGCATCCATGCCACCATAAATGCTTCCTTCTTGATAAGATTTAATCATTCTCCAGCTTCTTGTAGCGGTCTTCCAATTTCTTCTCGACCTTTTCCACGTCAGTTTCTTCATTGAGTTCAGGCATCTCGGGGCTGCGAACCTCATCGGTGTTGTCTTCAGTACGGGCAAAAGATTCTACAAAATGGGGCAAGATCTTGACTTTAGGTGAAACCACTTCCTCTTGCATCCGTGAATGTACAAAAGCCATCCCCAGGAAAGTGTTGGTGTCTTCTTCTGAGTCTTTGAACCCAAACATGGCTGCGATTTGGCTGACTATTTTCTAGTGTGATAACTCAATCTCATCCTTCAGATCATTTACTATTTTCTCAAGCTTATCATGGATGCTCTTCTGATTTGCTTCCAGAGTTGTCAACATTCCCTCAGTGTTCATGGTTCGAGTCGTGTTTGTGCGGGATATTTACTACTTAAATGGAATGTTTCAAAATTAATCTTTTTATTTTACATGTATGAATGCAATGATCAAAAAATTATTTAATGAAAATAAACAAAAAACAAATGCATGGAAGCAAATATACGTATGCAAAAGCATGAATGCAGGCGAAGGGTCATCAATTCTATTAAGGTGTTGCTCTTAGACATAGCTCCCATTGGATGACGAAGGTCCTACAAATACTTCTCGGTCTGAGCACTCATTTCTTTAATCAACCTTTGAAGCCTTGGTCCCACCTTGTCGATCTGACGCGGGGCGAAGAAATGTAGCTTCTTGACGTCACATGCTTAGCTACATCTTCACTTTAGGATGTCATGCTCTTATCGAACTCGTCTCGCTTCTGGGTCCTTTTGACGTTGCCCCTAAGTCGAGTAGACCAAAGAACATTTTCAACTTCTACTTGGTTGGACCATCGAAGTGGTCCTATTGTACTTGTGACTCATGGTATTCTTCTTGGCGCTGGTGTGAGCATACTTCAATGTTTCCTCCACCTGATCAGTCGACAAATTCTCATTGTTTGCGTGTTTGTCTTCCTCCTTTAGGTACCTTCCATCCATGGCGGAAGCTTTTTCTGATCGAGCAACATGCTTTAAAATCGATCCCCTCAGATATGGGATGCATGCAATAAATAAATATGTTACAGAAACAAAACAAACCTCACACACAAAAGGTTTGTAATAAATATGCTACAAGAACAAAACAAGATTCACACACAAAACAGTTAGTAATCTAAAACAGAAACAAAACCTGGAAGATCCAAAATAATTTAATTACATAATAATTATGGGCTGACATTCCAACATTTCAGGACATGTCTCCACGGATTATTCCTGTGACTCAACACCCTAGGCTTTCCGCATTGCTCTATTAGGGGTTAGCTCTAGATTCTCAAACTTGGCTTGGTTCTAAAAGGGTACCCGAGCTGTCCTTGTTGTCCCCTACTGAGGGTAGCAAGGCCCTCAATTCTCACCCATTATAGGCTTCAAACGAATCGAGATCAACTCAGGAGAACTCACCACCGATGCCTTCTCGAAGAATCAATATCCTTACGAAGACAAGGGAATGAGTCCCGAAGGTACTTGCTAGGCTCATACGAAGAATCAATATTCTTACATGAGCAAAGCGTATTTCCCCCGATTTAAACGAACGGGACAAAGCTCGGGAATAGAGCTTGGAATTAAGTCTTATATGCGTAAAATAGAGTTATATTCATTTAAACGGAAAAATAAATAGAACCTATCGTGAACTTGCAAATTCCATATTTTTTATAAAAAAACATTTTTTTGAAAACCATTTAAAACCAATTTGTGGTCTGACCCTCTTTTGTTTTTATTTTAAAAACAAAAACAATTCCCCAGCGGAGTCGTCAAGCTGTCGCAACCCTTTTTAGGAGGCTTCAACTTTTTGGAAAACATTTTTTTAAAATCAACGGAGTCGCCACCAATCTTTTTTGAAAGGAAAAGTGTGATTGGATCACTTTTAAAAACAGTGTTATTTTAATAAAATGTTTTTTGGTTTTAATAAAACAACAATTTTGGTCTGCGAAAATTAGAAAACATGTTCGGGGTCAGTTACGCGTGAGGAAGGGTTAGCACCCCACGACGCCCAAAATTGGTACCTAATTGGTTTTAAAATCGTTTTCAAAACTAGAATTTGCAAGTTCAAAAAGGTTCGACTTTACTTGTTCGTTTAATGAATATTAGTCTATTTTAATGGCCTTATCGCCCGGGAGATGAACTTTAATCACTGCCAACATTTCTGGCGCTAACCAGTCATTCTCATTTGATAAGACACCGCATTAAATTAATTTTACTTTTGCAAACAACAAGGATATTTAGATGCGTTGAACATTTTATTTTTTATTCTAAGTTTGATTATTTAAAACCCTAAAATTGTCTAAGTCTTTTATTCCTAATTTAAAGTTTAAGTATGCTTAAGTGTATTTTATTTTTTTTGTGAAGAACATTTTCAACAAAACATGTCCATATCTAAGCTTTAGTCCCTAATCCTAAGTTTTCACCCATTTCTAAAACAAGCAAGCAACTTTTTATTCTTTTGAGTTTTTACCCCTTTATTATTCCTTAAAAAACCTATTTCTTTTTTACTTCTTTTATTTTTTCAGCTAAGACTCTTTTTCATATTTTTACATTTTTTTCATTTTTATGTTTTTTACCATTTTATATTTTCCTTTTTCAAAACAAATAATTTTCTCTCTTTTTAAACTCATTTTCATTTTTTCTAATTTTTTAAGTTTTCTTTTAAAACGACCTTTTTAAAAAAACTTTATTTTTCCCTAAAGAAATTCTTTTTAAGTTTTTTTCCTTTTTAAAAAAATACTTTTATCTTAGACCCTAAACTTTTATTTAAATTCTTTTTATTTTCTTTTTTTTTAAAAAATCTTTAATTCCTATTTATTTCTCTTTTAAAAAAACATCTTTATTATTCTCTATTTATTTCTCTTTTAAAAACATCTTTATTATTCTCCTTATTTAAAAAAAAATCACATAGCCCATTTATTATAAAAAAACTAAAATTCATTAAAAAAATCTTTTAATATTTTTTTAAAAATCAAGCCCATTTATTATTTCTTTTTTTGATCGGTAATGTATGATTTTATTTAGTGTAAAGAAATCATACAACCTCCCATATGCCTCCTTAAAAAACCTCCCTATCCTAAATCGGAGGGAAAAGAGTGCATCATGGAAGGTAAAGGCCAAAACGCCCCGAGACGGACTAAAAACCCCATTACAAATTCATCCCATTATCTGCAGAAGCATGAAACCAAGATACTCTATCCACACCCCCTTTAGCGAGTGCATCGGCGAATGAATTTGCCTCACGAAAAGCGTGGTGAAAACAGACACAACGAAGCTGCACACAAGCACCATCGATCTCGCGAAGCAGCCCTCTATACCTCCATGGTCGTTTGTCCTTGTGTAGCACCCAGGATAACGCAATCCGCGAGTCAGATTCAATAATAAACGACCAATCCTCCTTCCACCTTGAGTCGGCTAGCAATCGAACCGCATGATAAATGGCCCAAACCTCAGCTTCATTTGATTCCATACACCCCAACGGTCCCGAAAAAACAGCCAGCACTACACCCCTCGCATCTCGCAGCACACCCCCACATCCCGCCAAACCTGGTTTCCCTCTCGCCGCACCATCCACGTTAAACTTTAGAACGCCTTCTATCGGTGGGCACCAACGGATTCCAGCTCTATGTTTTACTATACCTAACGGCACACACAGCACTGGCCACTCCCACCAAGCAGCCTCCGATATGTCGTTGTCGTGTACGGAGTATTTAATCCAATAAAATGAGCGAAGCTTGATAAGGAACAGCAGCTCTTCGACACCCATCTGTTTCTGATTGAAAATTACCTCATTCCGCGCAAGCCATAAAGACCACAATACCGCTGCACAACCAACAATCCACCAAGCTCTCCCAACACCCGACAACACCCCATTACAACACTATACAAAAAAATCCGCAAGCGTTCTCAGATTCACCCATGATATCCCCCACCAGCGGAAAAACGCCTCCCACAATCTGCTTGCAAATATGCATAGAAAAAATATATGCTCTTCCTTGTCAACCCCCCCTACACCACACACATTGAATTCCCGCTAAAGGCACACCCCGAGCGCTTAGCATAGACAACGTTGGCAGTCGGCATAATTGCACAAACCATAGGAAGCATTGTACCTTCGGAGGCACTTCAATTTTCCACACATTAAAACCATCAATACCATAGTCGGATAGACCCAACGAAGACATCAATTTCATTAAGCACCCCACGGAAAACTGTCCCACCGCATTCGGCTTCCAGACCAGCACATCCCTCTCGCTCGCACACAAAGTAAACCCCCTCACAATCGCTCGCATTTGTCTCAGCTGGTGCTGTTCAAAGGATCGCAAGTCACGGGTAAAAAACAGCACCCATTCCTCATGGTTCAATGTGCCTTGCAGCGCATAATCACACACCACGGCAGCCTTGTTTCTAGCACATCTAAAAATGTGCGGGAATACCTCACATAGAGGCTCCTCTAAACATCATCGATCGTACCAAAACAGCACCCTTTTCCCGTTCCCTATGTGCCACAAGAAGCAGTCTTCACGCATAAACTTAACGGCGTCATCCCCTTCTTGTAACTCGACAATTCTCCTCCAAACGAAAGACATGTGCTGCTTACCCACCACATTCGGCAGTCTCCCCCTCACTGCAATGCCATACTTAGCTTCCACAATCGATTTCCACAAAGCCTTGGGGGAATCGGCATATCGCCACAGCCATTTAGCAAGCAACGCTGAATTTCGAAGTTCAATATTTGCAACTCCAAGACCCCCTAGCACCTTCGGCTGACAAACTTTCGCCCAAGCTACCTGGTTCATTTTCCTTTTTAAATCCGTATCGCCCCACAGGAATGCACGCCTAATCTTCTCAATTTTATTCAATACCATTTTCGGCACCCTAAATATACTCATATAATATAGTGGCAGCGTAGAGAGCACCGAATTCACCAATGTCACCCTTGCGGCAAAAGATAAGGAATTTTTTTTCCATCCCGCTAACACACAAGCGCATCCGATTAATCACCGGCTCCCAAACCTTACCATTTCATGGGTTAATTCCTATCGGAATTCCCAAGTATTTAAAGAGTAGATCAGCTCGCACACATCCCAGTTCCTTAGCCATCTCCAAGGCCACTGCCTCCTCTATTCCCACATCATACATTGCCGATTTGGCATAGTTAATCTGCAGCCCCGATCCATACTCAAAGCACGTCATCACGCGCTTCAAGTTTCTAGCAAATTCAACCTTCCCTTGAATGAAGATAACCGTGTCATCGGCAAATTGCAAATGCGAGAGCCGACAATCCGTAGCTACACTCACTCTTCTAATCAGCCCCAAGCTTTTCGCATTCACCAAAAATTGGTGTAGCGCTTCCGCAACAATCACAAAAAGTAACGGCGACAAGGGGTCACCTTGTCGCAACCCCCTTTCCATGGCAAACTCCGGCGTTGCACTCCCATTCACAAGGACCGAGAGCCGTGCTGTACCCACACATTTCAGAATCCAATTCCTCCATATCACCCCAAAATTCATCCGGCACATTACTTCCACAAGAAACTCCCATTTTATGCAATCATACGCCTTCGCGAAGTCAATCTTCAGCACCACACCTCCTTCGCTAAACCGTCGCATCCGAAGTGAATGAACAACTTCGTTAGTTAATAATATTCCATCAACAATTTGCCGACCTTTAATAAATGCAGATTGCTCTTCACTAATCACCGAATGAAGTACCTTTTGTAACCTTCCTGCCAATACTTTCGCCACTATTTTGTACACAGAATTCAATAAGCATATCGGCCGAAAATCACTAATTACCTGCGGGTTTTCTTTTTTCGGAATCAATACCACAAAAGTCGAGTTGGCCCCTTTCGGCAAAGAGCCATTCGCATGGAAATTCTTAAACACGTGCCCCAAATCATCCTGCAAGAACTCCCATCCCCGCTTGAAAAAAGCAAAACTAAATCCGTCAGGCCCCGGAGCTTTCGCGCCTTCACAACTCATAATTGCCTCTCTAATTTCGGAAAACAAAAAATCAGATTCAAGCATATCAGCAGCCGCCCTATCCAGCCTACAAAACCGCACATCTACCTCCATCTTTCCAAGGCATGGTCGACGAGCAAAATGTTTGCGAAATTCCCCCTGAATATGGCGTTTAAACCTCTCCTGATCCTCCACCCATGTACCATTGATCCGCAAGCCAATAATCTCATTTTTTCCCGTTCTAATTTTAGCACTTCGATGAAAAAATGAGGTGTTGCGATCCCCCGCTTTTAGCCAAAGAGCTCTTGACTTCTGTCGCCAAATTGATTCCCTGTAATTGTGAAGGCGCCACAGCTCAATTTTCAGCCGACAACTCTCTTCATCCCGATGGCCTCTATCCCCCGACACATCTACCACCTCATCTAACTTGTCTAACTGTTCCGTCACCTCCCCAATTCTAGTGTCGACATGTCCAAAACATTCTTTATTCCATGTGCGCAAAAAAAATTTCAGCTCTCTTAATTTACATTGTATCGAATACCCCTCCAATTCCACTGAAATTTGCTCCCATTCCTTTGCCATTAAATCAACATGCTCCTTTTTCTCAAGCCAAACATTTAGAAACCGAAACGGACGAGGTCCCCAATCACTATCCTCACTTGTCAGACGTATCGGCGTATGATCCGAAATTCCCCTCGGCAAAATCAATTGATACAATGAAGAAAAGCGATCAATCCACTCTCTCGACACCAAGAATCTATCAAGGCGGCAAGCTTTGTTCCCCGATCCGAACCAAGTGAACTTCTTTCCCACCACTTTGATATCCATAAGACCCATCTCCTCCACAAACTCATTGAAATCCTCCATTCCCCTCGATGCATCAACACAGCCACATCTCTCCCCCACCTCCCACACCGTATTAAAGTCCCCTCCCATACAACACGGCCCCTCAAATTCCCCGAACAGCTCCCGCAATTCCCCCCATACCCGTCCTTGATTCTCCACCTCGCAAGGAGCATAGACATTAACCATCCAGCATGGCCATTTCTCAAACACCCACTCCCCTTTAATCAAAATGAAATGGCGAGATATACGTGTTTCTAACTTCCGAAATTTGTCACTGTCCCAAATGAACATTAACCCCCCTGATCGCCCAATAGAAGGTGCTAAAACAAAATCGAAATTATCCGAAAGCCACAATTTACTTACCCCATTTGCTGATAGCTGCTCCAATTTCGTTTCCTGGAGCATCACCATCGCACACTGGTGTTGACGTACTCGATCACGTACTGCACGTCGTTTCGCGGCTGCACCCAACCCGCGAACGTTCCACGACAACACCCGCATCGCCAGCTGCTATTTGTTTTCAATGCGCGACTCAATGATGCGCGCAATGTCTTGAACAACCGCCTCCTCGTTACCTACTGTCGAAGCCCCTATCAATCTGCCCAAATCAAGAGTTTGTTTTGCCTCTTTCAAAATCACCCTCTTCCTATTTACAAAATCTGAGTCCGATAAGGAACCATTCGCACTCCCCGTATCCTCCTGTATTTTCTTCTTCGACCTTCCACGATACTTTTTTGTTAATTTAGTCACAACCTCAGACCTTTCCTTCGGTTTCAAAACACTTATCAAAACATTATATAAGCTTCTCACCTTGCGAAGGACTCCATTGTGTTCAATATACCTAGTATCCGAGGCCTTCATTTGTTCAGGCCCATCCTCAAGTAATTCCCCTGTGTTCGCCCCCATCGTTGCATCGGCAATATTCACTGCCACCTCCCGCTCGTCACTGTCATTAACCCTATGGACACCGTCCCCTACACAACAGACAAAGCGCTCCATATCGAGGCTTGTGCATTCTCCAATTCTCTCCCTAATTAACATATCCACCTCCTCATCCGCAGCCATCGTATTCCCCTGGGCAATGTCCGCTCTATAAGCTTCAAACTGAGCCACATCTAAGCTCTTGTGATCGCCTGTCCCCTCCCTATCTATCAAAGCGACCACCTCATCCGAAACCCACGAATTTCCTCCACTTGTTGATTCCACCCGCAAATCAATCTGTTTTTCATATGTGTACCCTTTGTTTGTGACATTAGCATCCCGTTTCGAATTAATTTCATGATCATCTCTTGAAATTAGATTTGGATCCTCACCCATAAGACTGTCTTGAACAAACGATTGGAACGTCGGATCCTCGCCTTCACTCGATTTATTGGTCCCGTTAGGTACATCAGCTCGTTGGGAATTAGTTTCTGAGGATGTCTCCATGTCCTCTTCCTCGTCCCTATCTTCTTGAACCAACTCTCTTTCCCACTCTTGCACCCGAATGTTATATGTATTACCCTCTACCTCCAATTCCAACAGCTCATCAATCCTGTCGATCCAATTAGTTTCGATCAGGATCCTACTTCGCTCGAACGAAGAAGGTGAGATCGTCGATAAGTCTACCTTTATCAATGATCCCCATAATTTGGCTATATTTAAATCACTGTCGACCACGGACGTACCTCTACAAACCACCTCTCTAAATCTGTCCGTGACATAATATCCAACCTTTCCCCCGATTCGTTGGGCATTAATAGCACCATTCGCCCTGCCATGTGCATAATAGAGAATCCCTTCATATTGTTCTCATGTAGCTCCTTCGCCATTTGAGCGATCGATATCGAATTGCATCGCCATCCAACCACACATGTTTTCAAGATTTCCCATTTGTCTCCATCAATCTTTCCCACAATTCCTCTCAACGGAACAGGTTTTGTTGTTGCAATTGGATCTTGATCACCCTTTAAATTCTCTTTTCCCACGGAATTCTTGCTTAACTGCGAGGGATTAGGCTTATGATCCATCAGGCCCTTCTTTCGCCTAGACGAATCCCTCACCCCATCTCTAGCAAATAGGACCGTGATTACCGATCCATAGAGGCGGAATCCATTCAATCACTCGATTACCCGGTTTGCATCTTGAATAGTCGCCATCCGAACGAACCCAAATCTCGCACCATCTTTCCCCTTCTTCTTTGGTACGAATACATCCACCACAACCCCATGCCTATCGAAAACTTGCCAAACCCCCTGCCAATGCAGTTGTGACGGCAGATTCGATACGAACAGGGTCCATACTCGGCCTCCGCCCTGTCTCGTTCGTTCTCGCCCACCTTGAGTCCGCCTATCGCTTATTTCACAACTCACATTATTATTTTTCCTAATTAAATCCCTAATTTCAAGTTTTTCAATTTAACCACACTTATTCAAATGATGCATGCATTTTAAATCTAAACACCTTTTAAAACTTATTTATTCATTCATAAAGATCAAAATAATCCTAACAACTTTTTTTAAGCATGCAAAAATTTATAAGATCAAACTAAAATTAAAATGGAATTTTAAAACGAAAATGTTATCGGAATCGTGAACGATTTTCTGACTTCGAGAAAGCAACCTAAAAATTCACAAACAACACAAACACAAACACCAAAAATTCATCCAAGAACAAACATAAAAATAAACAAAAAAATAGAAATTTTACCGAGAAATTGACGAATGAAAAACTCGAATCTGGGCTTCTCAAAATGCTCCAAACCGCCTCCAAAAAATTGCTCTCAAACACGAACTTTTACTCCAAAAATTTCCAGCAAACTCTTGAAAAATTCAGAGAAATTTCTGAATTTTTCCTAAGCTTTTTCTAGTGGTTTTTTCTTCAATTTGTGTGTGTTGAACAAGTGAAAAGGGGGGGTATTTATACTTGAATTTGAGCTTCAAATTCAAGTCAAATCGGGATTTAATCCCCAAATTGGAGCCTAAATTCGACAAATAGCATGATTCTCGATAAAACCCCTCAATCCTCACCTGATTTGGTCTAATATTCGAGCTGAATTTCCCCTTGATTCGAGCCTAGGGTTTGACCTCTTGTCTCGGTTTTTTGCAGATTCCGGCGAGCACAGGCGGCGGGGTGAGCGGGGTTGGTGGCCACGTGACGGTGACGGCGAGGCGGACCGACCGGTACCGGCAACATCACTAGCCGTGACCGGTAGAAAGCGGACGGACTCCCTTAGTGTCGTGCTTAGGGTTATCGGGGCTTGGTTTTTTTGGGCTGGATCAAGCGCGTGGCCGCGCGCTAGATCCCTTTTTTTCTTTTATTTTTCCTTTTTTGCTGTTTTTGGCTGTTTTTCTTTGTTGTTTTTTATTACATTTATTTTTATCACATTTTCTTTCTTTTTTTTAAAGATGGGCTTTTTCCTTTTTCCAAAATGGGCTTTGTTTATGTTTTTTTTTTGAAATGGGCTTCAAGAATGGGTTTTAAAGATGGGTTTTTGTTGCTTTTTTTATTTAACTTAGAAAAGGGTGGGCCTTTTATTATTTTAAGGGGAAATTGATTTTTTTTCAGGATTTTTAAAACTGAGGTGAAAATTTAGTGACAACACTATCAAATGCTTGTTTCAATCGAGAGTGGATGATTTGGACTTGTTCTTCGGTTTCACGAAGCAATTGGGGTCCTAACACCTTATTATCACTAAGTTCAGACCAACATAGAGGTGTTCGACATTTTCTTCCATACAACGCTTCAAAAGGAGCCATTTTAATAGAAGATTGATAACTGTTGTTGTATGCAAATTCTACGACTGGTAGAGATTTTTCCCAATTCTTCCTGAAATTGATGATACAAGCTCTGAGCATGTCTTCGAGAACTTGAATCACCCGTTCAGATTGTCTGTCACTTTGTGGATGAAAGGTTGTACTCAGATTTAACTTAGTTCCGAGGGCTTTTTGTAATGTTCTCCAGAATCGAGTTGTAAATCGAGGATCTCGATCGGAGACAATTGAAGTCGGGACTCCGTGCAAACGAATAACTTCTTGAATGTATAATTCAGCCAAGGTTTCCAAACTATAATTCTTACGCACCGGGATGAAATGTGTGGATTTGGTGAAGTGATCAACAATCACCCAGATAGCGTCGCACTTTCTTGGTGTGCAAGGAAGACCATATACGAAATCCATTGTGATTTGTTCCCATTTCCATTGTGGAAATTCAAGAGGTTGGAGCAATATGCTAGGAACTCGGTGCTCGGCTTTTACCCACTGAAAATTCAGACACTTTGATACAAAGTCATTTATAGCCGCCTTCATTCCAGGCCACCAATACAAAGGCTTGAGATCCTTGTACATCTTAACCAATCTAGGGTGGATCGAGAAAGAACTTTGATGTGCTTCTTGTAGTATTTCTTCTTGTAATTCCTTGTTGTTAGGGACACAAATTCTATCTTTGAAATAAAGGAGACCGTTCGGTTTAACGGAGAAGTCGGGATTAGACTCAAGCTTAGAAACAATTTTCTGTAGTTCTGGATCAACTTGTTGAAGCTCTTTGATCCTTGTGATTAAAGTAAATTGGACTTGGAGTTCACATAGATAATATGAGCCTTGTATAGTCGGAAATGAGCGTTGATAGCCAAGGAAGCTACAAACAAACAATTCGAATAGATTACTTAGGATACAAGAAAAATTTCGACTGCTTCCATGCTTGATAAGGAAGTGTTTGAATCCTTTCTTAATTAGTAAGAAAGAGTTTCAAACAATTTCTTTGGGCACAAGAATGGATGTTTTCAAATTTTTAAGAATTTATAGTGGCTTACCAAGATTCGGTTTTCGACTAAGGGCGTCGGCAACTACGTTAGCTTTTCCTAGATGATAATCTATGGTTATGCTTTAAATTTATAATATCTACGTTGTTTCTTGTATGCTTGAAGTTTTTTTATATCTTGCTTTATTTATCCCATTGATTTTGATCTAACAAAAAAGGGAGAAGTAAATGAGATTAATTTTTTTAAGAAATTTTCAAATTTTAACCTTAAAGAAAGAGGGAGTAATTTCAAAAGTCTTAAAAAAATTATTTTTGGGTTTGTTATATCAAAAAGTGGGAGATTGTAAAACCAATATTTGATTTTGATATAACAATGATTTTAAAGGACTAAATTGTAATTTTGAATAAAATTTTAAGTACTCAAAATGCTCACAAAATGACAAGGATTCGAATTAAAATTCTTTCTAAGTCAAAAACTAAAACCCCAAATATTTTCTAAATAATTTTTTACTCAAATAGCCATTTTTGGTACAGGTGTACCGATACGCCCTTGGCCGTATCAATATATGTATTAGCTATTGGAAACATTTTTATACATAATGGCTATTGGGTACTGATACGGGTATAGTCGTATCGGTACGCCATTCAATCCTAGAAATCAAATAAGCTTTTAGTATCGGTACGGCTTTACTGGTATCGACACGGGGTGTTAAGAATTTAGAAAATCTTTGCAATTAATTTTTTACCATTACCTTGTTAGTTTATTGGAATCATAAGCTTTAAAATTTAGTTATATCGTACCGATACGCCCTTAGGTGTACCGATACGCTTTTGTGTTATCAAATTTCTCAGATTCCATTGAGTAAAACCAGTACCGATACGCCTTTGTAAAAAGGACTTCTCGTACCAATACGCCCTCTCGCGTATTTATACCCCTTTGTAGAACGACTATTTCTTCTTTTTACAGGTACTGATACGACAGCTTGTGTACTGATACTGAGGATTGGTAGACAGCATTTATTGCGAAAAAATTGCAGCCCAACGGCTATATTCAATATTACAACCACCCAAACGGCTAGAAATCAATGAGGGAGTATGTAAACAAGTCTCCAAAGCTACAGCAACAACTATTGAACAAGTCTTAAGTATTCAAGCACAAATTTAACAATCTTTGAGCTTTTAGAGTCATATCTTGTAACTCACTTGAGTGATCATTCATTGTAATCTTTTTATTCAAGTTTTGGGTTTTGAGTGAACTTGTAATTGGGAAAACACTTCACCTTTGAGAGGATTTTTAGTTTGTTATTCAATTTCTTGTAAAAGAGAGAGCTTGATCAAAGCTTTGGGCAGAAAGCTTTGATTGTGTAAAGGGTTTCCTCCTTAGCCTAGAAAAGGGAAAGAAAATCATAATAAATTTTTGAAAATCCTTAGTGGGAAGCTAAGGTAGTGGATGTAAACCTTGTTAGAAGGTTGAACCACTGTAAATACCTTGTGTCTCAATTCTTACCTTTCCAGTCGTTTCCTTTTTTTTAAAATTGCCAATTCACCCTCCTCCTAGCCAAATAACTTTGATTGATCATCCTAACAAGATCCTTATAAGTTTACTGCCTACAACACCACATCTTTAAGACCCGCTGAGTGTAACACCCCCTTCCCGGTCTGGTCGCGAACCGGGTCGAAAGGTGAAACCGATGATCAATAAAAAAATTGGTGCAATAAAATTTCAATCTAATCTTAACATTTATATCCACAATATTCAATAACATATTGCCTATATATATATATATAATTGGTGCAATAAAATTTCAATCTAATCTGAACATTTATATCCACATCATTCAATAACATATTGCCTATATATATGTCCAATTAATCAATACAAATCAATAATTAATCGATTAGGATTAGATATGAACCATTACAAATTTTAGGGACAAATTGTAAATTCAATAAATTAGGGGTCCTATGATGCAACTGATCATGCCATCATGAAATTCACTACAATAACAACTTACCTGTAAAATTTCATACAATTTGGAGTCTATTAGCCCATTCAATTTAATCTTTCAATAATCGGTTACTAAACTGTGAACTTTGCAATCTATTTAATATGCCTTTAACTAACTTAACTAACCCCGTATCGAAACACATTAGGGTTTTTTCAAAACAGGTGAACAATGGTCAACTCCTGTTGACTTTACCCTTTAGGTCGTATCGATACGGGCATGCCCTGTATCGAAACGGGTTGACCTCCTTTGACTTTGACCCGTTTCGATAGGCTATAAACCCATATCGAAACGGGGAATTCCAGTGACAAAATGTTCCGAAACAGCCATGAACCGTTCCGATACACCCTATTCCTCAAGCTAAATTTTGCTTACCCGTATCGAAACGCCATCACCCATTTCGATACGACCTAACTTGTAATGAGAGATTTCTGCTGATATTTATTCAATTTGACCTATCGAACAATGTCTAAATGCAGCGAAACTTTACACACATATTTCAATGATATAAACTACTAGCAAGCCAAATTTCAAGACTGTATGAATAAGTTTACTATTATTTTACCTTTTTCAGCTAAGTATGCATTATTCAACCATTTTAAGCTAACCAAAAAGGTCATTTAGGGCCATTAACCATATTACAACTTATGCATATTACCAACACAACAAAATGGGCATATATGACTAGTTCAACTACTTTGACACCTTCCTAGGAGTTCTTAAGACAAAATACATTACTTTATGGCTTGTAGTGACTTGTCTGGCCTTGTCAAATCCGATCTTCCGACACTCGATCTTTCAACCTGAAATGCATGAGATGAGACACATTATGTACACATTGCCTAGTGAGGTAGTCACAATCATTATGAATAACAAAATATATGATCTCATGTTCATCAATGTAAATTCTATGCATCAATATACAATGCTCAACATATTCATTTCATCATTAGTCCTTGGATTGAATCAAGATAGTGGATACGCGTATTCCTATGCCTTGCCAAGTCAATGAATGGTCTAGTCCCTCTGCCTCGCCAATATAACCAATATCAATACACATTCCTCCGCCTCGCCAAATCAACATAGGTCGTAGCCTTAGGACCGTAGTCCACCCGTACAGTGAGCTCGTGAATTCTATGGCATACCAATTATATCAAATGTCCATTCCAATCCAAGGTTCCAGTGTTCATATCCATTTCTATAATCAATGAGTATTCCTATGACCAATGGTCTCAACTTTATCGATAGCCAATGTGTCTTATGATCAATGTTTCATGTTTCAATACCGATTACAATAATCGGTGATTTCTTAGCAATGTTTTAATAACAATATCTATACAATAACAATGCTCAATGACGATGCCAATAACTATGACCGATGTTCAATGACAAACATACCGACACTTACCAAGGTGTCCGATTAACCATCCAATGCAATTTCTTCAATAACAATGTTAGCGATGAAATCTAAATTATCAAATAAAGATTCGGGAAGGCCTTTCTCCTGAACCCGAGACTCCGACTACACTCACCTTAAAATTCGATGCTCTTACGGCTCTCTGATGACAATACCCTTGCTTATAGCTTTCGATGGAGATGGTGAAACCTCTCTCTCAACTTCTTGAGCTAGAAAATCAACAAGGAGATGATTAGGGTCGATATTACGATATCAAAATCAATATCCGATTCCAATAACAACAACAACGATGGAATATCCATGGATGGTTAAAACCCTAACTTGAAATTAAGCTCGATATATCAATGGAATCCAATAACCGATTGAATAGTATAGCTTACCCGATCGATAGCAACTATTCGATATCGATAAAATGATGAAAAGTGAAGCTCAAAACTTCCTCCAATAGAGGTGTGTGCTTGAAGAAGGAAGATGATAAAGATAAAGGTGTTTGCTTAGAAAATTCTCGGGTAAGCTTTCAAATTTCCTCTCTCTTTTGTTTTGTATATCATAATTTAAGCTATTTAGCTTTCCTTCAGACAATCCCACGTAGGCCAATTTTAATTGTAGAGGGGCTAATCGTAAGATTAGTCCCTCAACTCCCACCATGCTATGATTTCGTTTCCCAAACTTGCATTTCCCTCAATTTAGTCACTAAATAGATTTCAATACTATTCGATAGAATCTGATGACAAGATTTTAACTCAATTAGAGTCTGATATCAATAATTAACTACTCGATATTATATTTAGGCTTCATCAATGTTAAATTTTCGATCACCAGAACTCAATTCTGACTAGACTGGATTTTAGGGTGTTACAACTCTCCCTCCTTAAGAAAAATTCGTCCTCGAATTTTTACCTGAACTGAAGAGATGGGGATATTGTTGTTTCATAGTCTCTTCCGGTTCCCAGGTGGCATTTTCAACGGTGTGGCTCCTCCAGAGCACTTTAACTAACGGTACAATTTTGTTGTGAAGCCTCTTGACTTCTCTAGCAAGAATTTGAACCGGTTCCTCCTCGTAGGATAGATTTGGTCGAAGTTCTACAGATTCAGGTTGCACAATGTGTGAAGGATCAGAACGATACTTCCGAAGCATCGATACGTGAAAAACATCATGGATCTTACTCAATTCTGAAGGTAACAATAGTCGATATGCCACGGGACCAACTTTTTCAATAACTTCAAAGGGTCCAATGAATCGGGGACTCAATTTTCCCCTTTTGCCAAATCTTAAAACTTTCTTCCGCGTTGATACCTTGAGGGAGGCTTTCTCACCAACTTCGTACTCAATGTCTCTTCTTTTGAGGTCAGCATAAGCCTTTTGTCAATCAAAGGCAGCCCTTAAACGATCATCAATAATTTTGACACGCTCTTCAGTCTCTCGAAGCAAGTTAGGGCCTAGCATTTTTCCCTCACCAAGCTCTGACCAACATAATGGACTTCTGCATCGCCTACCATACAATGCTTCTTACGGGGCCATTTGGATTGATGCTTGGTAACTATTATTGTAGGCAAATTCAACGAGGGTTAGAGATTTCTCCCAAGTTCCACCAAAGTCAATAATGCATGCCTGAAGCATGTCTTCTAAGATTTGTATAGAAGGGTTCAATTACAATGCAAGTTTCTAAGCTTTCAATGGACAAATTTTTCGATGATTTACCTGAATTACCCTTTCTGACTGGCCGTCAGATTAAGGGTGAAAGGTTGTGCTAAGATTAACTCTAGTTCCTAGAGCTCCTTGTAAGGTTCTCCAAAATCGAGATGCAAATCGAGGATCTCGATCGGAGATAATAGACTTAGGTACTCCGTAGAGTAGGATTACTTCTTTGATATACAAGTCAGCCAACTTTGGGAGACCGTAGTCCATTCTAACCGGTATAAAATGAGTTGACTTTGTGAATCGATCTACAATGACCCATATGGCATCATGCTTCGCGGGAGTTAACGGTAGACCACTAACAAAATCCATAGTGATCTTTTCTTACTTCCATTTCGGTGGATCATTAGGCTGCAATAATCCAGTAGGAGCACAATGTTCTACCTTAACACGTTGGCACGTTAGGCATTTGGAAATGAAATCAACTATGGCCTGCTTCATGCCCGACCACTAGTAGAGTTCGTGTAGGTCTTTATACATCTTCACAGACCTAGGGTGAACAGAAAAATAACTTGAATGAGCTTCAGAAAGGATATCGGTGCAAAAAGATTCATCATTGGGTACACAAACTCGATCATGAAAACATAAGAGTCCTTCAGAGTTAATTCTGAAGTCGAGTTGTTCGATAGCTTAGAGACAATGGATTTAAGTTCAGGATCTTGCTCTTGCAAATTCTTAATTCATAGAACAATGGTAGACTGAACTTGAAGTTTATCTACAAGACAATGATGCTTCCAAAGTCGGAAGTGAGCGTTAATTGCTTGAGGGGCTACAATATAGCAATATTATGATGAGTTAATGTACTACATAATACATATAACTCCAAATTCATTGTCAATGCTTACCAGGAAAAGGTTTGCAGCCGAGTGCATCAGCTATGTAACCCCATTAGCCCGACCTAAACGCTTGATCGAACTACGAAGATTACACGGGGAAAACCAAAGTCAACCCGAAAGTCGACCTTGATTAACGACCCTTTTTTATTTTAATCTTGTCTAAATGCATATTAAGCCTATGTGAATACATCACGAATCAAGGAAGAGAAAGGCATAGCGATCAGAAAACATTTAGGGACTCAATTGCACAAATTACGTGTTTAGGGACTAAAATGTAATTTTTAGAAATTATAAGGACTTTGCAGATTTTAGGTTTACTAATATGTAATTAATCATGTTACATGCTCCTCTGTCAAATTTCAACTTAAAAAGGCATTCCAAGCTCAAGCAATTGCATCCACAACGTTTAGGACTAAAATGTAAAGCATGAAAACATCAACAGTTCAAATCAACATCCAACGGTCAACTGTATCGGAACACCCACCCTTTGTACCGAAATGCTCGTATTGAAACGATGTTGACCGTTTCGGTACTCGAGTGTGTTCCAAGACCGGTATCGAAACATGTCTCACTAGTAGCCAAACTGTTCTGAAACACCTTCAGCCGTTCTGAAACACCATGGCCATTACAGGCCCCCGTTTCGAAACAGTGGATGGTGTTTCGATACACTTTGCCCAGTGACAGCAGAAAATGCTGGTTTTTCACCTTTTAAACCAATCAAACATGCCTCAAAGAGTATCAAATCATACTAGCAACTCATTTTGACACTAAGGAACATATTTAAGACCCTTAAACTAAAGCATGGCATCAAACACCAAAACACACAATCTAAAGGCATGCTTCCTAGTCACAACTCCAAATATGAGCTCTCAAACCAACCAAAAGGATCATTTACAACTCATAAATGCCAACACAAACATGCCCCAAGCTTAGGGAGTTCAAACACATCTCCCAAATACAACCTTAAAGTCCCATTGCCAAATTTCAAAACTAAAGTGTATAAAAAACATCACCATACATGAGCTTTGCACTTCCTTGGATGTTCTTAACCTTCTCGCTGCCCAAAAACACTTCAATTATCTGTGTTATTGGTAAAAGAGAGCGTAAGCACAATTTCTTAGTGAGGCAAGCTCTAAAGAAAACCAACACAATAATGCATTCTTTAAAACACTTTCTCAAAAGCTTTTTCTACAACATGCTCATTCTATCTCATGCTTGAAAACCATTTCAAAGCAACTTCTCATTGAAAACACATGTACCTCAATTCTATCTCATGCATTTAAACCAATGCAAATCTCATGGCAAGGCCATACACATGCTTGTAAAACCAAAGCACTTCCTGTACAAATCTCATATGCATTTCTCATAGCATAACTCATCTCATCAATAGGTGCATGTGATTCTAAAGCATTTTCATATATTATACTAGCATTTCACATCTCATTATTACTCGGATATGCGGACAACATTCTCTAACCACTAGACGCTTCCGGTGGAATCTCACATCACCGTACTCACTTGTCTAGTAACATAATTTCCAGTGGAATCTCACATCATCGTACTCACATGGCGGAATCTCTCATCGCCACAAAGCTTGGGTATTTCACCAAGTCCTACCCGATGGAATGCCCATCATCGGTTCTCTCTCTTCGGATTAAACCAAAGAGCACGTACAAATTTTTAGTTTATAGTGCACTCTCATCCTATTGATCGATCAATTATATCCGGTAAGCATCTCAACATCTATGCCAATATATTATGTCAAAACATCATCTCACCTACTGTTTTTCATGCAACATTTCTCAAATAATTCTCATCTCATTTCAAAACCATAACATTTTCCATGCTTTAAAACAAGAGCTCCAAACTCATTAATGCAACATGTTATTTAATGAAATCATCTCAAGCATCATCTCATGCTATAAATCATGCATAAAAACAGTAGGAATTTATCTATCTCAATCCATGAGCATGTAAAAGCATTTTAGGGGCAACCACCACATTTAAGAGAGCAATCTAGCCAATACTTACTTCCGGACTTAGGAAGGTGTTTCAAACCTTTCCTAAATCCCCAAACCTTGTTTCTTTGTCCCTCAAGGACTTCTAAACCATTCGCACTCACCGAATACGTTTCCCTTGCTCGCCGAAATGCTATCTAGGCTCCCGGATCAACACCAAAGGCGTCCGAAGATGTCTCCCCTGTTTATAACACATAAGAGCAGAGGATTAATGCATCATCATGCATTGAAATCATCAGCCACACACCTAAACTCGCTGCTCTACTCAAGAACCTCATTTCGACTACCAAACACAACCGAAATCATCTCCAAACTCTTCCAAAACAAAGCCCAGCCAAGATCTACCACTTCTAATCATTTCTAAACATCAATCAACATCAAAAATCACCACAAACTCGTCCTTATACCTTCAGCTATAACAGAACACCAAAACCACCCCAAAAACCATCATTCTAGCATGCAAAACTTAGGAATCCAAGCCTATTCGGGATTTGTTTGATAAAACCTCATTTATAACATCAATTAACACCCAAAATACATTAGAAAACAACATCAAAATAGAGAATAACCATCAACCACGAAAATCATCAAGATCTCTCCAAAAACCTTGAGTTTTAAGACAATTTCTTGTTTCTAACATTAAAGCAACTCAAAATCATTAAAAAAAGGATTGATAACTTGAGAATTTCAGTAACGAAATGATCATTAGAGGAGAAGGACGAAGCTTACCTCTAATGGCTGATTTCTCCTTGAATTGGGCAAGTTTTCTTTGAAAATCCAATGTAAAAACAAGAGGATTTGATGAGGAAAAGATTAGGAATCAAAAGGAGATTAAAGTATCATCAAAAGGAGTGAAAATCAAAGGATAATTGCTGGAGGAAATGTGATTGGCTGAAAAGAAATTGAGAGAAAATGAAATGAGAGAATATTGATGAAAGGTAGTTATGAAAAGTCAAAGATAGTTTTCCTTTTAATTAATCTTTATTTCCTTTGATTAAAAAATTAATAAAATCACCCAAATTAAGAAGAAATATGATTAAAAACATTTTGGTAAAATTAGCTCCTTAAAGATTCAAAGTTTCAATCTTTTACAAAACACTATTTAACTTTTGCAAAAACTACGATTTGGTCACTACACCGAAATGTAGTATTTCCAAACCTTATTTTGTAAAATTGATTTCACCATAATCATTCATATAATAAATGAGGATTTTTAGATATTTTTCCATATTTTTAAAGCATTCCAAACTAGGTGTTCCCTAAACTTCCCTTTAGTATTCGAACTGTTCTCGACCGGTCCGATTCGAACTCTAAAACATCTAAGCCCAAATTTGGGGTGTTACAAGCTACAACATTGGCCTTGCCCAGATGGTAATCAATGACAAGATCATAATCTTTAAGAAGTTTCATCCACCTCCGTTAGCGAAGATTTAACTCCTTTTGAGTCAATAGGTACTTAAGGCTTTTATGATCGGTGAAGAGATAACATTTTTCTCCGTAGAGATAATGTCTCCAGATTTTCAAGGCAAAGAAAACTGTAGCCAATTCAAGGTCATGAGTGGGATAATTCATTTCGTGGGGCTTAAGTTGTCTCGAAGCATAAGCAATAACCTTGCCTTATTGCATCAATACACATCCTAACCCTAGATACGATGTATCACTGTAAATCGTGTAGTCCTTTCCGGACTCGGGTTGGGTTAAGACGGGTGCATGAGTCAACACTTGTTTCAACTGATCAAAAATTTGTTGTTGAACTTCGGTTCAAACAAAAGGGGCTTCTTTCCTCAATAACTTAGTTAAAGGAGCGGCTATCATAGAAAATCCTTTCACAAACCTACGGCAGTAGCCAGCAAGCCCAAGGAATCTTCTGACTTCGCCAATGTTCTTCGGTGAATGCCAATCTACAATAGCTTGGATATTCTTCGGGTCCACCTGAAAACCCAAAGTCGACACGATATGTCACAAAAAGGCAACTTCGGTGAGCCAAAACTCACACTTAGAAAATTTCGCATACAATTGTTTCTTTTTTAGAATCTGGAGCACAATACGAAGATGGTATCGGTGCTCAGCTTCATTCTTGGAGTAGATCAATATGTCATCTATGAACACCACTACGAATTTATCAAGGTAGGGTCTAAATACCCGATTCATCAAATCCATAAAGGTCGTCGGTGCATTGATTAACCCAAAGGGCATCACCAAGAATTCGTAGTGTCCATATCTTGTACGGAAGGAAATCTTTGGCACATCACACTCCTTAATTCTCATCTGATAGTAGCCCGACCTTAAGTCGATCTTGAAAACACAGAGGCATCCATTAATTGATCGAACAGATCGTCTATTCTAGGCAATGGGTATTTATTCTTAATGGTGACTTTATTCAATTATCTATAGTCAATACACAACTGCATAGAACCATCCTTCTTCTTAACAAAGAGAATTGGAGCTCCCCAAGGCAAAGAGCTTGGTTGGATGAAACCTTTGTTCAATAGGTCTTAAATCTGAGCCTTTCATTCCTTTAATTTCATGGCTGCCATACGATATAGTGCAATGGAAACGGGAGCGGTCTCAGGTTGCACCTCGATGCCAAACTCCACTTTATGGGTTGAGAGCAGCCCCAGAAGTTCACCAGGGAAGACATCAGGAAATTCACATACATTGTTAATGTCTTGCAGTTGTGGTTCGCCTTTGGTTTCCAATTTCAAAGCATATAATGATGGATTCCTCGCATTCATCAGTACGACACTTTCTTTACCCAAACCCCAAAGGTACAATTTTCTTTTACAATAATCTACCTAGGCTTGGTGCTCACTAAGCCAATTTAAGCCTAGGATGACATCAAATTCATGAATCGGTAAAGCCAACAAATTGGCCGGAAATGGAATTCCTTGAATCATTAAGGGGCAGTTCTTTCACACTACCCTTACGATGACACAATCTCCTAAGGGATTGGCTACAGAAATTCTCAATGCTATTGGTTCAGAAGACATATTATACTTCTTAACTACAATGGTTCTTATAAAAGAATGAGTAGAACCATGGTCAATCAATGCATATAAAGGATGCAAATATAACTCAATGGTACCTACAATAACATCAGGTTCATCCTCTTCTTCCCTGCTCCTCACATGATACATTTGGGCAGGAGTCTTTGAATCTTGTTATTAAAGGGTTTTCTCGGACCGCCTGGTCACCTAAAAGTTTCTGATGATCCTTACTTCGATCCTTTACCTCGAAAGGATTGAGCAGGAGAAGCAGCAGTAGTCGGAGTGACAACAGATTTGGTTTCATTCAAAGGGAAATCACGAATAAAGTAACCTTGCTCGCCACAGTAGTAATAGGCTCCAGTCTGCTTACAGCATTGACCCGTTGGATGCCTATTCTGACAATAATTTCAGAGTAGATACTGGTTGCTTCGATTCGAACCTTCAGTGTTGTCAACGGACGCGACTTTAGAAAAAGATTGTGTCACAAACTGAGGTCTCTCAATGTTCCCAGAACGAGAGGGCTGTGGATAGAAATTTTGTTTGGGGCCTTGATATCTCCCATTCTTGTTCCATCTCGGAGGTCGAGAATCATCTCTGAAACTCTTCTCGGACTTCCCAGACCCACCATCTCGTTGGGCTCTCTGTGCAGCTTCAATGGCCTTAACTCGATTTACCAAATCCTGGAAATAAAAAATGCCTAACGAAGTGAACATTGGGCGTAGCTCATCATTAAGCCCTGCTATGAACATTCGACACTTTTCTTCCTCTTTCTTTATATATTTTGTACCATATCGATAATACTTGCAGAAATCATGTATGTATTGTTCGATCGGTCGTCCACCTTGTTTGAGGAGAAGGAAGATGTTTCATCTTTCAGCAAGATAAAATTCGCTGACATACTTCTTCCGAAATTCTTTAAGGAAGAACTCCCAAGTCACCGTATCTTCGGGAACCGTTAAAATGGTAGTCTCCCACAGATGAAGTGCCTCATCGGCTAGCAATGCGATGGCACACTCAAGCTTATGCTCATCTGAGCATTGAAGTTGTTTATTCAGAATTCGCAAGGTGTTGTCCATCCAGTCCTCAGCAATTTCAGGGTTGTCATCATCTTGTCCAGTGAATGTATAAGCTCGATACTGTGAGAGCTTATCAATAGGTGCCCGAGTATATTGAACAACAAGAGCGATAGGTTGTGCGATTTGCTCGGCCCTCATGAGAGTCATAAATTGCCTGAACATGTCAGCCATGTTCTTGTAATACTCAGCCTGAGCGGTAGGTGTTGCAGGCTCAGTACCCTGAACATGAGGGTTCTCTGGTTGCAGTAAATTCTAAGGATTTCCTCCTCTAATCTCCTCGCCATGTGTCGAGGAGCCAGTAGCGAGCTCGTCTATATGAGCTTCGTTCATAACAGACATATCTATATGAAATATCAGATTAGTTGACAAGTCACAATATACGCAATATAAAACTCCTAGGATGAAAAGTAACACAATAACAATGCAACAAGCTTCGGTTTAGTCCTAGATTTGACTAAACTATACCTCTGATACCACAAATGCAACACCCCCTTCTCGGTCTGTTCGCGAACTGGGTCGGAAGGTGAAACCGATGATCAATACAAAAATCGGTGCAATAAAATTTCAATATAATCTTAATATTTATAACCAAAGCATTCAATAACATATATATATATATATATATATATATATATATATCCGTCCAAATAATCCATATGAATCAATAATTAATCGATTAGGACTAGATATGAACCATTACAAATTTTAGGGACCAAATTGTAAATTCAATAAATTAGGGGTCCTATGACGCAACTGATCATGTCATCATGAATTTCACTACAATAACAACGTACCTGTAAAATTTCATACAATTTGGAGTCCATTAGCCCATTCAATTTAATCTTTCAATAATCAGTGATTAAACTGTGAAAGTTGCAATCTGTTTAATAAGCCTTTAACTAACTTAACTAACCCCGTATCGAAACACCCTAGGATTGTTTTGAAACGGGTGAACGATGGTCAACTCCTGTTGACTTTACCCTTTAGGCCATATCGATCCGGGCATGCCCTGTATCGAAACGGGTGGTCCCTTTGTCTTTGACCCATTTCGATACGCAATAAACCCATACCGAAACGAGGGATTCCTGTGAAAGAATGTTTCGAAACAACCATGAACCGTTTCGATACACCCTATTCCTCAGGCTAAATTATGCTTACCCATATCGAAACGTCATCACCCGTTTCGATACGGCCTGACCTGTAATAACAGATTTCTGCTGATATTTATTCAATCTGACCTATCTAACAATGTCTGAATGCAACGAAACTTTACACACAATATTTCAATCATATAAACTACTAGAATGCCAAATTTCATGACCTTATGAATAAGTGTACTATGATTTTACCTTTTTGAGCTAAGTATGCACTTTTCAACCATTTTTAGCTAACCAAAAAGGTCATTTAGGGCCATTAACCATATTACAACTTATGCATATTACCAACACAACAAAATGGCCATATATGACTAGTTCAACTACTTTGCCACCTTCCTAGGAGTTCTTAAGACAAAATACATTACTTTATGGCTAATAGTGACTTGTCTGGCCTTGTCAAATCCGATCTTCCGACACTCGATCTTTCAACCTGAAATGCATGAGATGAGACACATTAGGCACACATTGTCTAGTGAGGTAGTCACAATCAATATGAATAACAAAATATAAGATCTCATGCTCATCAATGTCAATGTTATGCATCAATATATAATGCTCAACATATTCATTTCATCATTAGTCCTTGGATTGAATCAAGATAGTGGATACACGAATTCCTACGCCTCGCCAAGTCAATGAATGGTCTACTCCCTCCGCCTCGCCAATATGACCAATATCAATACACATCCATCCGCCTCGCCAAATCAATATAGGTCGTAGCCTTAGGACCGTAGTCCACCCGTACATTGAGCTCATGAATTCTATGGCATGCCAATTGTATCCAATGTCCATTCCAATCCAAGGTTCAAATGTTCATATTCATTTCGGTAATCAATGAGTATTCCGATGACCAATGATCTCAATTTTATCGATGGCTAATGTGTCTTATAATCATTGTTTCATGTTTCAATGCCAATGACAATAATCGATGATTTCTGAGCAATGTTTTAATAACAATATCTATACAATAACAATGCTCAATGACGATACCAATAACTATGACCGATGTTCAATGACAAACTTACTGACACTTACCAAGGTGTCCGATTAACCATCCAATGCAATTTCTTCATTAACAATGTTAGCGGCGAAATCTAAATTATCAAATAATGATTCAGGAAGGCGTTTCGCCTGAACCCGAGACTCCGACTACACTCACCTTAAAATCTGATGCTCTTACGGCTCTCGGATGACAATACCCTTGCTTCTAACTTTCGATGGAGATGGTGAAACCTCTCTCTCCACTTCTTGAGCTAGAAAATCAACAAGGAGATGATTAGGGTCGATATTATGATATCAAAATCAATACAACGATATCAAAATCAATATACGATTCCAATAACAATAACAACGATGGAATATCCATAGATGGTCAAAACCCTAACATGAAATTAAGCTCAATATATCCATGGAATCCAATAATCGATTGAAGAATATAGCTTACCCGATTGATAGCAACTATTCGATATCGATAAAACGAAGAAAAAGAGAAGCTCAAAACTTCCTCCAATGGAGGTGTGTGCTTAAAGAAGGGAGATGATAAAGATAAAGGTGTTTGCTTGGAAAATTTTCGGGTAAGTTTTCAAATTTCCTCTCTTTTTTGTTTTGTATATCATAATTTAATATATTTAGCTTTCCTTCAATCGAAGGAAATCTCTCAAACAATCCCACGTAGGCCAATTTTAATTGTGGAAGGGCTAATCGCAAGATTAATCCCTCAACTCCCACCATGCTATGATTTCAACTCCCCAACTTGCATTTCCCTCAATTTAGTCATTAAATAGATTTCAATACTATTCGATAGAATCCGATGACAAGATTTTAACTCAATTAGAGTCTAATATCAATAATTAACTACTCGATACTATATTTAGGCTTCATCAATGTTAAATTTTTTATCACCGGAACCCAATTCCGACTAGACCGAATTTTGGGGTATTACACTAAGGAACCAACGCTAATAGGAGAGACCAACCCCACCGCATTCGCTATAATAGTATGAAAAGTAGGGGTGGGAATTGTCGGGTACCCGGGTTTCGGGTACCCGGTTTTTCGGGTACCCGGTTCATCCGGGTACCTCAAATAAAGGCCTGTGTCCCGGCCCGCCTTTTCCGGGTACCCGAGATTCGGGTACCCGCCAGTTTTTTTTTTTTTTTTAATTCGAATGATTTAAATATACCTAAAAAAAAGAAAAATTCGAATTATATAATCCAACATAAAGTTTAATATTCGAAATATCAAACCCAAATAACATTAGAGTCAATAATTACAATTTATATTCCAACATAAAATTAAATATATTGTATATACATATACTGTAATATATATAATATTCAAATTATATATATATGGAGTGCGGTGAAATTGAGAGAGAATACTAGTACGAATTGTGAAGGGAGAACATTTGAGGGATCGAGATTTAAAAATTAGGTTGTTTGATTTGAAAATATAGTGAATATAAGGATATTTTGTTTAAAAAATATAATTATATTTAAAATAAAAAATAAAAAAAAATTAGGAACCGGGTACCCGAAATTTTCTACTTTTGTGACCCAGGCCCGACCCGGGAAATGGCGGGCCGGGTACCCGACCCGGGTAAAAAAAATTTTCCGGGTAATTACCCGGTTATTTGTATTCGGGTAGTCGGGTCGGGTAGTTCAGGTCGGGTATTTTCTCCCACCCCTAATGAAAAGCTAGCTCGACAGCCTTCGACAAGTCATCAGGTTCAGCAGTAGACGTTGGTTGCGCTTCCACTTCAGAAGAGAGTGACAAGTCCGGATGCCAGAGACAGAAGGGAACTTCTTCCAAAGAAACCCAACATTTTCTGGAGAAACCAAAAGAATTTCTATCAAACCTCTCAACTGAATCGAACCATTCAACCATGAGACTCTCTTTATGGTTCCATAAGGAAAACAAATGATCACTGGATAGGAAACGAAGCACACAAGATAACCCAAACAAGGGACAAACCAATACATTGAAATCGTCTGAGGACAAGGCTTGTTGAACAAGATCAACATAAACATATTTTTTTATTTTAACCACCGTGCAGTTATCCAGCCATTATGTAGCCGACTTTGGGATAGAAATATCTGATATAACCAACTCCCCACCCTTGTTGTCTAGACTAGAGGGAGGAGAGCTTTCGACAACGACGGGAGGAGCTTCAGCCTGCTCAAGCAAAGGCGGACCTTTGAACTACTCGAGCCAAGATTTTGCTCCCCTGACTGAGAAGCTACAAGTTTTATCCCTAACAGAACATCTTTAAAGGTTATGCTACCTCTAAGCGTGAAACTACCCCTTTCGAGGATGTCGTTTGGTGCGAACTTATCGCTCATTGAGGAAACCCAAACAGAACTTGAGCTTCTAGCCTCAAAAACCCTAATATTGACCCCGTCCATGATACTATTGTTACCATTCTCTATATCCAACTTAGCACCATTAAGATCTGAGAATCTGATAAAAGCAAACATAGTTCTCTTCTATAGCCTCTTCGGATTCTAATAAGAAATATAAGAATCAACTACTTTCCCATAAACACCGAACAATTCTCCTAGAGTCTTCAGGTGAATTCTTTTGATTACATTGGTGACGAACACAGTGTACACTATCCTTCTATAACGCCCTAAACTGCCTGAAACTTGATCGTTAACTCTGTTAGAGAAACTCCATCGCCTGTTACCACCTCCGGTGCGAAAACGGCTTCGTGACGCTTCAGCTACTCGCCAAGCTTGCTCCATTATAATGTTGTCTTTATAAGATAAAAAGACATAATAAATCAGAAAATATAAAGAGAAATAAAAAGAATTTGAAAAAAAAAATCATTTTTTAGAATCTCTTCTCAAATTAACTACACGCTCATTTTTTATAATATTAAGTTCAAAAATAATGGCCAAGATATAATGGAAATAAAAAAACATTATGTTATGTTTAATGTGAAGATTTAATCAGAGAAAGATATATTTCGTGGCTTAAATTTAAATAAAAATAGAGGAAAGAAAATAAAAAGATGAAAAGGGGACAAGAGAAAGAGAATGCTACATATCATCTGAATTTTTAGCCAATCTTTTTCCCAAAACCTGCGAAATAAAAAAGAAGACTATTTTGGCTGGGAAAATAGTTGAATTTGTCACCTATCCTTCAAAGTGATATGTCTTCAAAAGAATTTTATTACCAACAATTGAAAAAAATACCAAGCCAAACATGAGCCCAAAATCTCTAACCCAATAAGTTTAAAGGCCAACGCTTGAGTTAACCAAAATTTAGATTCGATACTCGAACCACCAACCTAAAACTCAGACGTTACATGTAAGAGAATTGATTCTTTAAAATTTTATACCTTTTAATCCCATATATGTTTGGCCAAATCTTGTGAGCTAAACAATTGAACGACCAATGTAAAAGTATTTTTTGTTACGTATGATATTTTTTATTTTCTACATTTTGTTGTTAGGATTTTTATTTTTATTTTCTCATTTATGTTGTGATAATTTTTAAAACTAATTTCTTTTTCTTTTTTTGAAATAGCCACTGGATTTTCATTAAATCATAGAAAAATTCAATTACAACGCAATCAAGCAGAAAAAAATTTAGGTTAAAATAACCCAAAAAAATTTACAACTCAAAAACAATGAAAACGAAAATTTCTATGGAAATACGCATACCAACGAAAATTCAAAAGCTTCCTGGATCTCCTTGTCTCTGTCCAAACGATACGCATAAAGAAGGAAGGAGTGGTGCGCGATCCATTCTGTCAGGCAAAAGGTACCGCTACCTAGGACTGATTTTATCGGCAAACAACCATCAACGAGTGGGGATAAAACATTCCAAGTGACCACCGACAACACCATGAATCAGAAACTAGCGCCGAGTGAATCTCTGTGCGAACAACAATCGAACGCTAGGGTATGCTGAAACCTGCCACGAAGACAGATGAACCAAACCAAAAAAACAAAATAAAATCATGTCATAAAGACAGAAGAAGAAGCGTGTCACTAGGACAGAGAAAGAGCGTGTTACAGAAGCATAGATTCTTATTGAAATAAAAACAAGAAAACTGATAAAATCGGTGGTCGACAACCAATACGAAGATTGATTGCCGACCACCGATTAAAGAGATTGAACAAAAAGGAAAGCGGCTAGAATTGAAACAATTTTGAGAGAGGAACGGCTAGAGTTTTTTTTAGTAAGACCTAGAATGGAGTATTGTAATGACCGTAAATAAGGTCGCTAAAACTAATTTCTTTTAAAATATCAGAGCCAATACAATATACATTAAACAAATAAGAAATTTAATGAAAAAATTAATAGTTTGATTTTGTAAATGGGGATATCATGAAGATGATATCTCAAAAATAGATATTATGAATACATATGAACAAAGGAAAATACTTTGATGCACAAGCTTGTGTAAACTTTAGTTTACACAGGCCCTTTAATTTTAGGGTTTAGGGTTTAGGGTTTTATGTTAGGGTTTAGGGGTTTAGTATGTAGGGTATATAATTTAAGGTTTATGGTTAGAATTTAGAGTTTAAGGTTTAGGGCTTAGGGTTTAGGGTTTACGTTGCTAGGGTTTGTGATTTAGATTTTAAATTTTATAAAAGGATTGTGTAAAAAAAAATTATACAGCTTGTAATTACCTTTAGACCATTAAAAAAGTGTAATCATGAAGGGCTTAATCAAACACTTATTTCGGTAATTATAAAAGAAATACTCCAATTGAGTCTACTGAGCCATTTTAAAAAAGTATCCTTATAATAGTGATTTTTAAATCCTTTCTCAACTAAGTTGTTAACTAATTAACACATCAAATCAGTTTAATCAAGATTTTTATAATAAATAGAGATCGTTATGAATATTTATTTTTGTGATTTATGGGTTGAGTTTGATTAGGCCGATTCAAGAAATAAAATATTCAAATTAGGGTGTTCCAATATTTAAATTGGTCAAATTCTACTCATTCTCATTGTATTATGCGTAAAGTGTAAGCTTAACACATGTATTATAATTTAATATTTTAGATTTTTTACTTCTCAAATTTTAAATCCTAATGTAAACAATAACCATTAATTTTACTAAGTCAAATTTTGTTAGTAGTCCATTTATTATGTATTAGTTGTAGATTCGTTATATATTCTTTGATTCGGTCGTTTTTACTCTTTGTATTTTTATTTTATTTTTTGAAAAGTGAAATTCTAAGTTTTATTTCATAAGAACTTGGTGGGATAAGGCCTCATTAAAAACCTCCTTAATCCTAAACGAAAGAAAAAGAGTATACTTACCCCAACTATGATACACTTACATTACAATTTCACCACATTTTTACACTAGATAAAAACCAAATCATTGTAATCGAATTGAGTACCCCTACCCACCTGGGACACCATCTTCACTCCCCCTTTTTCTCACCTGGCTGCATATCAACATGAATTCACCACCGCAATTCCTTCCTTTGCTCTTGTATCTGCTTTTAGGACTATGTCCCTGCTTACCAACGAAACCTCCCATCTACACTTTGCTGCAGCTTTTACCACTTCTGAAACTAACTTCCTAAACACCAAAAGACAGTGACTCTTATTTTTAATCCACTTAACAGTATTTTGGCAATCCGACTCGACCACCAGTACATGATTTTCAGCCCATTCAGAACCAGCAAACATCCTTATTGCTTCTTTAATGGCCAACAACTATGCTAAAGGTGGATCTGCGACCCCAACCGATTTTGAGAATTTCAAAATCAGATTTCCCTTGTGATCTCTCATCGCTCCACCAATCCCAACTTGACCAAGCTCCCTGATGCTACCCCATCTACTTTAAATACCAAAGCATTTGATGCCTTGGAAGATCGACTATTGGTCTGTGCTTTTTTAGCTCTTACAACTTTCTTCCATACTGAGGGGTTTCTCACAAAGTCCGCAATGGTCATAGAAATCTTTGGCCATCTAGCTTTTGACCACCATCCCACTTGGAATAGCATAAGTTTAAAACAATGATTTGGTTGTGTTTCTTTTTCCTGAAACACTACTTCGTTTCTTTTTATCCACAACACCCAAATAATAGCCTTGAAAGCCAGCTCCCAAATTGGTCTTGCACTTGCCAAAGAGCACAGTTCTCTCTAACATTTAAAGAACAACGCACAACTCACACCCCACAACAAGCACCAAAAGCACCATATGTATCAAGAAAATTTGCAAGTAAAAAATAGATGATTAATCGTTTCTAGTTCAATGTAACAAAGTACGCACCTATCACTATTGTTGCAGTTTATATTTCTCATGCTGAGTTCGTCTTTTGTAGGAAGACCCCCATTAAGTAGCCTCCATATAAAACACTCCACATTAAATGGTGCGTCTCTATTCCATACAGGCTTCCAATCGAAAGAAAGTTGAGGATAATTAGATAGAATTTCATACATTTCTTTTATAAAAAAACATCCCGATTAAGAACTTCCCCATCTCATACAGTCACTAGAGAACGAACATGGTTTATTTCTATCGAGAACATCCAAGAAAAGCTTCCATACCTCAACTTCCCAATTGAATAGCTCCCTCCTAAGAGAAATTCTCCACCGCCAATCTTGATTCTCCCAAACACCAAATTATATAACCTTCCCTTCTTTTTAATTACTAGCGCAAAGATTCACGGAAATTGATCCTAATCTTCCCTCATTAACCCAAACGTCCGTCTAAAAATTCAACATCGAACCATCGCCTAACTTCAAACGAACATTTGACAAAAAAAAGATCTTCCCCTTCATTGTTTAACCTCAATGGCTTAGAGATACCATTCCATATTCACGAATCAGTTCTATTCCATTTGTTACTTGGAATCAGTTTCAACATACCGTTTTCATACTTATTTGATATTACTAATTTTCAGTAGCTCTCCTTTTTCGTCCTGAACCTCCAGAGCCATTTATACAGTAAAGCTCTATTCTTCCTTCCGAATTCTGCCACTTCGAGGCCACCATACTTCTTTGGTAAGCACACCACTTCCCGACGAATCCAGTGTACCTTGCGGTTATCTATTGACGCCTAAATAAATTTCGAAATTATTCTATTCAATTTCGAAACAACCGAAGATGGAACTCTGAAACAGGAGAAGTAATATGTAGGCATATTCGATAAAACCGATTTCGTCAGCGTCACTCTTCCACCAAAAGATAAAAATCTGGCCTTCCAAGAACTCAACCTTCCTTTTATTGTACTCAACCTTCCAAGGACTCGAATCAATAAAACCGATGGTTTTAATCTCGGGTTTTTCAGGAAGTTTTGGAAGCATTTAAAGGGTGATATTATGGCGTTCTTAGAGGATTTTTGGAATGGAAGAGTTTGAGACTTGAATTTGAATCATTCATTCAAATATGTAGTGACATATGTACAAAAATACAGATGTCACATAATGACACATCTCACATCAATAAAAAATTGAATTAATTAAAACCAATTATACGAGAATATACATCAAAGACCTAACATCATCACTTTCAACACTGTCCTCTTCATTGTTATGTCCAATTTCTTCTTCACCCATTACCCGAAATTGTCACCTTTCTTTTTTGATTGTTTGCTTAATCCTCTTCAGACATCAATTGTCAACGTGCTCCATCAACGAAGACTCTTGTTCAATGCCTCGTCGAATTTCTAGAAAACACAATATGATAATTCACTTTAATTTTTTTTTTTTGAAATTTTTGGGTGAATTTGTACATGTATTCCCAACTCAACAAACCAAAACAAAGTTAGTATATTCAAAACAGCAAAAAAACGACCTATACAAAGCCTAGAGACTATACACTCATTAAAGAATAAATTATTAGCAATCAATCAATATTATTACCCCCAAGCTATACAAAGTGATCTATTGTCGAATATTCTATACCTTCCAAACCAAAGGAATATGACAATTACATACCGATTGCCGCAAAGCAGATCGTAAGGACTTCTCCTTCAAATGGTGATATGCCCAAAAAATTCTTGATGTCATTTGAGCACGGGCCTCTGCAGTTGATACAGTTGCAGCAATCTATTCCAAACAGATATGGAAATCTTACACTAAATGATCTTTAATTTTCTATACAGGTGCAAAATTCATCCTAAAATACTTGGGTTCAAATTGCTTTGGGTGCAAGGTGTGTACATTATCAAATGGTTATTCTTAAAAATATGTATAATTTTTTTTGAAATAATTTTAGGATAAAGTATCAAAATGGTCATTGAACTTTGTTAAAAAAACAAAACAATAACCAAACTTTCAAATGTTACGGATAATTAACTTTGTAACAAAATAATAACTCAGCCATTAACAGGGACAGATTTACATGGAGTAGGGAGGGGCATTCCCCCCACCCCGAAGAAAAAAAAATTCACCTTTGTCCCCTTATTTAAATTTCTTTAAAATTTAGTATATTTATGAATTCTCCCCTACTTTCAAACATTTATAGTTTGCCGCCCAACCTCAAATCATAGCTCCGTATCTGGTCATTAAAAAACGTTATGTGTAACGTTGTAATTATAAAAAAATAAATAATAACACGTTTAGTCCCTATATTTATAAATTCAATTAATTTTGTCGTATTTCAAATAAAACTCATAAACTTTCACATCATTCTCTATACTCCATTTCTACGATTTTTCCAAGCTTTGAACTTAATTTCCATGTTAGGTTGTGGCGCCGATGATGATATGATCCTCGCCTGATTCCTCGATGGCCTGCCCCGCCCCCGTTTCCCGTGCTCACGGCTATAAATATCATTTAATCACACCTCAAAAATTCGCCTACTTCAGTGATTATTTCTCTACTTTTGGTTTTATTTGTTTTGAGAATCAGGAAGATGGAACTAGATGTTTCTCCTAAGTTGGCTAAGAAAGTGTACAGCGGCAAAGGCGGAAGCTACTATGCTTGGTGCCCCCACTGAACTCTCCATGCTCCGTGAAGGTAACATTGGAGTTAGGGATGTAAAAAGTTGACCCGATCTAAAAATTCGACTAAAATCTGCTCGAGTTAAAATTTGATTTGATCTGAAGATTCGATGATTCGAACATTATCTATAACTGACTGTTGTTGACCTAAGCCCGAGTTGGACATGTTACTGTAGTAACCGAACCCGACCTGCATCCGACCGAAAATGACCCGAACCCGAATTGAACCGAGAATCACCGAAATTTATCCTTATTAATTTTTAATTTTTGTAATTTACTTCAATACTTTAGATATAAATCATTTGATGATATTTGTGTTCGTTCTAGTGCCTAATATTTATTTTTAGTGTGTTTCTGTGTTCGTGATTCGTGAAAGGCGTTAAATAGTTAACTTGAAATGAATGACCAACCCAAAGTCTATCAACTATTTGTACCAAAACTCAAACTTAATACGAATTCGAAACCGAAACTAACCCGAACTGAAATGAAACCAACATGAAATGAACCCAACCTGAAGCCTACATGAGCCGAATTAACCCGCCAATTATCTGATTCGGACCCAAACCGTTTTGACCCCACTTGAAATGAAACTGACCCGCACCCGACTCAAATCGAGTCAAAACATCAAATCGACTGAAAATAACATGTATTCAATTTGACTCGACCTGACAAGACACGGCCTAAAACCCATCTGATTACCTATTTTTACCTCCCTAAATTTGGAGATGCCAAGTTGGCCCTTCAAAAGAATGGCTTTGCCCTTCCTCGTTACTCTGATTCTTCAAAGGTATTATCTTTACAGTTTCTTCTCTTCTCCCTTTTCTGGATTTATGTTGTTCACTGTAATATGATCTGAATTTTGCTCAAATGACTTCTGGTTTTCTTTAATCTTCATGTGTTTATTCTTTTTTTTTTTCATTTCTGTGCTGCTTTTTGATCTCATAGAAGAAATACCCAACTTTTCTTTTTCTAATTATTCCTCTGCATCAAATCAATCCTTGCTTTTGAAGTTCCAATGGTGAATTATTGTAGATTAATTCGTGATATATCTTAGATTTGATTGTTTTGGTTAACATATCAAATTGCAATATAAGTTAAATTGCTTTTATAGGTTTTGGTTTCTTCAGTGACATAGCTTATTGATATAAGAGCTAGTGTTTCTGGGATTATTCTCCCTGAATCAGAGGAGAAAGTGATTGCAATCAAGAAGGGTGATGCCAATGCCATTGCTCTTCCTTTTGGTGGTACAACAAGGACGACACTGAATTGGAGGTCCTCTTTTTGGATGATGACACTGCTAAGGCCCTCATTGTCAAGCTTGATGCCAATGTTAAGATGCCTGCTCACCCAAAAGGAATGGCCATGGACAAGTCTTACACAGAGAGTTGTGTTAGATTCAATCAGTAAAAATGAAGAATAGTCATCAATCAGAAACTATAAAATAGCAAATGATTTTCCACCAACAAGTTTTTCTATGAGGTCAACAAAGAAAAAACGTCAACCGTAGAGATGGAATTTGGGGATTGGGATTTTGAACTCTGCGAACGTGCGGTGAAGAGTATAGAGAATGATCTGAAAGTTTATGGATTTTTATTTGAAATGCGATTAAATTAATTGAATTTATAAATATAAAAGACTAAACGTGTTATTATTTAAATTTTATAATTATACATTATCGTTAATGATTTTAACGGCTGAGTTACTGTTTTTGTTACAAAACATAAAGTTTAATAACCATTTTGTAATATTTAAAAATTTGGTTACTGTTTTTTTTACAAAGTTCAATGATCGTTTGGTACTTTACCCATTGTTTTATTATCGATTTTGATTTATCATGTTTGGAATTTTAATATATAAATAGAAGCTAAACAGAAGAAGAAGAAACGTAACAATATAATAAAAAAAAGATTTATTTCATTGGTCACTCAAGTATTAGCACATTTCTATTTTGACGGTAAATTAAAAATAATAATTTAATGACCCAAATTATAAACTTTGATTATTTTGATCACCCATTGTTAAATAGTTTGTTGTATAAATTGATATATGAACACCTTTAGTCCCCAATATTGATACACTCTATAAATTTAATCTTACTTTTAAATAATCCAAAAAATTAATTATTTATATTTTTAATTCTACCAATTTAATCCTCAAGCATATAATCAACATCTCGTCCATCATCTTACCACTTTATTTGTATATGGCTACGTAAGTTGTGAAATTTGATGTGTTTACAGAAACTAAAATTTTATCAATTTAATCCTCAAACATATAATCATCATATCGTCCATCTATCTTTCAACTTTTTTTTTAGTTTTTGGGTCTCGTTTAGATTCTTGATTCCCATGTGTCGACGGGAATTAGAATTCTAGGTTTTTCTTATTTGTTTTTTTATTCTATGTGTGTGTGAATATTAAGAAAGTTGGGTTTTTTTTGTAATTAGAGTTTAAGGTTCTTCTCAGACTCTTTCTTTTTTAGATACTCAGAAATTTTGAAAGAACTTTGGAGCTGAATGAAGTTAACTATTACTTTTATCCCTTTACTACGTCATACTATGTTCAAATAGAATTGCATTTATTTTGTTGATTTTTATTTTATATTCGAATAAAAAATCTTTTTTTGTTTAATATTATATTCTTTCTTCTTACCCTTTTAGAAAATTTATTGTCTATTGACCATTTATACTTACCTCGGATCAACGTTCTCTATTTCCTTATTTGTTATATCATCGATCATATAGATTTGAGTAAGATGATAATCGATATGTTTAAGGATTAAATTGATAGAATTTAAAGAAAATAAATGATAAATTTATGAAATTATTTAGAATTAGAATAAATTTATAGAATTATTAAGGATTAAAGATGTTATTATACCAATTTGAAAACTATCACATCATAATATCATTAACTATTTAACAGAGGCCTTGGGTGACCAAAATATCAAAATTTGCAACTTCGTTGACTAAATCAATTTTTTTAGCTTGAAAAAATTAGAAAACACTAATAATTGAGTGATCATCGATGATTTTAGCCAATAAAAAAAGAATCCGCTTAGACAAGAAAAGGATGTAGCGGGCCCAGGCCTCTTGGGAGTTACAAAGACATACGACGCACGAAAAGTACACTTATGACAGCTAATGTAAGAACGTAGCCAAGCGAAGGCCACCGTTCAGACAAGGTATAATTTTGCTATTGTCTCTCTATTATGTGTAAATTTATAATTTAATCCCAACACCAATTTGGTTTTTTAAAATACAATTACAATAATACTCGATAAACACCAATATATAAATCAAATTACAATTATTATATTTGCATAATTACGACCGTAATCTATCGCTACAAAGCACATATAAATGAATTGATAATAAAAATATATTCGAATCAATATATTTATATAATTACAATTAAAATCATTCACTATAAAGCGCAAATAAATAATCAAAATATATTTGAACATAATACATGGTTGGGCTTAAACAAAAATAAAATATGAACTAGAACTCACACATACATCAATTTACTTAGGTGAGAATCAAACCTAAGCACTCAAGGTTCTAGAACCTCAACCTTTACTACAACACAAAAAAAGGTTTCATTGGTCTAATCTGATCATTTATAGTTTTTAAACTTTTTCAAATTTTAAAATTTTAATTTTTGAAATTAAAATAATCATATTGGAGAACATGTACTAAACCTATAAGTTAAAAGTATAATATAAGAACTAATAATAGAATCTAACCTATCAACTATTTGGGCCAAGATTTCGTAAAAGAAAAAAATTAAATTTACAATTTAGACATGATGCAAGGACCAACAACAAAACTTGAACATCAAATAATAGTAGCTTTAAAAGTGGCTAACATTGAATCCAAAGCTGTGGATTCGGAATCAAATTACTAAAATATCTTTAGCCCCACCATAGATCCATTATTTTTTAAGGTCTATTCATGAAATTATGACAAAACAATGACCACACTTTTTTGGGTTATGAACTTATGGTGGTTGTATAAAACTATGCAACTTTCTCAGCTCCACCTTAACGTGAACGAAACTGAAAAACCTCAAAAAGAAAAGGGAAACGAAAATCAAAAGATCTCTGTTGTTGAAAGGGAAATGGAGGAAGAGGCAGAGATGGAGCGGTTGCCTATAGACTTGTTGGCTCATATACTGGTCATGATCACTTCTTTCACCGATTTAGCCCAGTAACTTCTTCTTCTTCTTCTTTATTTATTAATTATGTTCCTATTTTAAGCTTCGTTTGAATGGTGATTGAATTGTTATGCGTGGTAGGGCAAGTGGGGTTTGTAGGAAATGGAAACAGGCCGTGAAACAGGCTCTGGCTAGAAGGCAGACCCTGAGTTTTGCTGGCTGCAAAATGGACGATGATTCCACCGCTCGTCTCGTTCGTCATGCTTATAGCCTCAAAGAACTCGACATGTAAATCTTTTTCTGGGTTCCTTGTTTCATGATTTTTACTCGAACGTAATTCGATTAGCATAGTTTTATACATGGTACTCGTTTTCTTGTACTAATTCGTATTATAATCACAGTTCGAGGAGTCGTTGGGGTTGTCAAATTACTGACAATGGACTATACCAGATCTCATTAGCAAAGTGTGTTAGCAACTTGACATCAATTTCACTTTGGGGTATGACAGGGATCACTGACAAAGGTGTTGTTCAATTGGTATGTAAAAAGCTGTTTTCTCTCTTTCATTATTCAATCTCCCTAGCTTGAATTTGATGAACTTCATTTTCTCAACAGGTAATGAGAACCAATTCCTTGAAACACCTCAATGTCGGTGGTACGTTTATCACCGATGAATCCTTATCCGCCATTGCCGATAACTGTCCACATTTAAAGGTACCTTTCCTTTCACAAAGTTTGTTTGTTCTTTAGAGCTGATTGGGATTCTGAGCTTTGGTCCATTCTCATCTAATCTCAGAGCATTGTCCTATGGAGTTGCCGTCATGTTACAGAAAGTGGACTCTTTGTTCTTGTAAGTAAATGTCGAAAACTAGAGTCGATCAATGTGTGGGGAACTAGAGTTCCCTTGGACTGTTTCATTGGTTTGCTTACTATCCGACCAGCTCTTCAAATCAAACCACAAGGTTTCCCATTACACGTTGGCGCTGTGGCAATGTTACCTGTTGTAATATAAGGTGTTCGTTCTTCTGGTTATTTCAATTGTAATTTTATGAATTTGTCGATTCAATAAATTGAAACTTTACCTTCAAGAAACCGAGTTCTCATTGGTTTGTTCCATCTCCTTTAAAAACAGACAATCAACAAATTCGAAGCTTGATTACCTTAGGGAAATGTAGTCTATTAGAATCTGCAAGCTAAAACTGCTGTATAAGTGCTATTGGTAAACACTTTATTGTTAAGTACAATACTGCTCATATCTAATGGCTACAAATTTAGCAGACAAATAATAGAAACTTAACCATGCAGCTAACTTGATAAATCACACAGTAAGGATTAAGGAAGCAGACTGCATACCTGATCTTCAACCAGGAATACTTTGCTTTTGCCTCAACAGAGGAATCTCAAGAAATCATTCGATTGTAATCGAATTCTATGACATGCATTCCTTGATATTTGACCCAGTAAGACAGGGATGCAGTACAAGCCTGGACTCCGGAGTTTACATTCAGATGCATATTATAATCATGGCCCGCCCAGGGCCCATTACTCAGTAAAATTAAATATTGTATATTTTTAAATTATATTTAAAGATTTAGTTTGTTTAAATATTTGTTATTAGGGCCTATTTTTTAAATATTTATTAATAGGAGTTAAAATTTTTCCAACATTTATTATTAAGATCTACTTTTAATATTTTGTTTTTCTAATACTTGTTATTAGAGGCCTATTTTTTATATTTATTATTAGAGACGGAGTATTTTTCAATATTTATTAGTAGGGGTATACTCTTAATATTCAAATTTTTTTCTAATACTTGTTATTAAGAGCCAATTTTTTAATACTTGTTATTAGGAGCTGAGTTTTTTCCGATATTTATTATTAGGGATCTACTTTTAATATTCAATTTTTTTTTCTAGTACTTGTTACTAGGGCTTCAGTTTTTTACAATATTTGTTATTATGGGCATAGTTTTAAGGTAAAATTTTGATATACATACTGGTAAAACTAATTTTACACAAGCCTACATATTTACATTATAAAACTCAAATCCTAAATTCTAACCCTAACCCTAAAAACTAAACCATAACCCTTACTCCCTATACCCTAAATTCTCAACACTAATCTTAAATTCTAAACCCTACAACATAAACCCATACACTTTAAACCCTAAACTAAAACCCTAACCCCTAAAACTAAAAGGCACGTGTAAACTAAAGTTTACACGGCATGTGTATCAAAGTTTTTTTAATAGTTTTAAAATTTAATTTTTTCAATGCTTGTTATTAGGGGACCAATTTTTTCAATACTTGTTACAATGGACCAACTCTTAAAATTTAATTTCTTTCATTACTTGCTATTAGGGACAAAGATTTAAATAGCGGCATGCAACCACAAAAACGATCGTTATATGACGGTAGTGGCATCATCTAAAACCGCGATATATGGAACCATTATGTCCACAATAGCATACGTTACTAAAAAAAATTCATAACTGCGATACTCACAATAAACAAAATAACATATATTATATCCACAACCATGATAAACACAACACAACCGAAAATACGACTGTAACTATAACTACAATTTAAATCCTCAATTTAAGGCCTATTTTTTAAGTTCGTCCCGGGCCTCCAAAAACTCAGGACCGGCCCTGATTATAATCCCCCGAGAAGTGTAGATGCTATCATGAAAGAACTTCCTATTCTAGAGAAATAATGAGACGATCCATGGAAATGAAAACAAGGCAACAATCAAGTGGTTAGTATGATAGATTGTTGAAGTGGATCCTGAGAAGTGAACGGATCCAGAAAAGCTTCCGAGGGTATTTGTCACCGGACTTGGAGTATGTATTAAAATGTTCTTGCAAGATCCAAAGGGTGCCCCGGGTTGCATAAGAACAAAACAGAGATTTCAACAAAATTCATCTTTAAAATAAACAAAAATCAACAACCATGCATGGGGAAAAGTTACACAGATATGTGTCACAGTCTCTCAGATTCTGATAAGTAATATCTAATGGCCATTTGTGAAAATTTGGATTAGAAAAGAAGTTGTTCAAATTTGTAGATTCTTGTGGCTGTACAATGCCAGCTATATAAAATGTTAGTATCAGTGGAACAAAGGCTTGTTTCAAATTGAAAGATAATGATATGAACTTATAATCTCAGTTACTTTTAGCTACACTTAATCATGTGCAGAAACAAGAAAAAAATCAGGTTAGTTAGATTCTTTTTCCCCTCAAAGGCTTGATTTAAACTAATTTATCAATTTCATTTTCTTTGTTGAATAATATGTGTTCTAGCAGTTAACCCTAGTGAGCACATGCAAATCCCTCATGTGTGAAACAATTGGAATGTAGAAATAAATAATGATCAGTTCCTATTTGGTGTGATATGCCTTATTATACAGTAAATCAGAAATTTGATAATTCTCTTTACTTAGATGATATTTCACAAATTATATTGCTCGCTTCGATGGTTGGATGATCTATGACATGTTCCTCGTTTTCTCCCATTCATCTACCATCTTTTCTTCTTATTGAAGAATCTAACTTGTAGGCAATCCTCACTTCTATCTGATATTAACAAACTGTGAAATGTTTGAACCCGTTATTGAGGATGATGTACCATTTGATGAATACTGTCAGTCCATGGAAAAGGATGGCACATAGGCTTGACATATGGAACTGCAGGCAGCTTCTCTTGTTACTCGCAGAAATATATGCATACACCGGGTAAAATCCTACCTTTTCCTCTCCCTACAGTTAGCTTTGGACATCATGGAAGTCGTCCCTCACACTTGGCATGGTATACAGAACATGTCCCCACGCTGGTGCATAAAGAATTTTGATGACAGGGCAACTCTCATGGTCCATTTGTAAGTGTTATAGACAGTACTCCTTTAATGGAAGCAGTGCTCATTTTGCTATCACATTCTTTGATTGTAGTCTATAGTATCTAATTCCACTGTACGAAATACAAATGTTTTTCAGAACATATCATGACGATAGTGTAGGATCAAACAAAGACCCCTGTAATGAGCTAGCAATTCCAATTACAATTAAGGTTTGATTTTCTTTTATATTTTTTTCACTGTGATGGTTCTCGTAATTATTCTGATTTTTAGTTTGAACATCTTTGTTGGTCTACTAACTTCTAGTTTGTCAAATGGTGGATGCTGATATCTCAGAGTGAGTTAGAAAGCCAAAGGGGGCAGCTGGTAAGGACAGTATCAATACGGGATCAACCAAACTCATTTAGGTAATTTTAGTTAGTAAGACAGTTGCTGATGAGATTAGGAAGATCATTACAAGATGAAATATGAAAATCCTATTCATATAATATAAGGGTCCTAATTTTTGAAAATGCAGGGCCACAATTTTCTCCGTTGTGTCAATTCAAGACCATCCTAGCTTTATTGGATTTATGAATCTGTCTCGTTAAGATTTTCGGGGATGATTAGGAAATATATGTTTTTACTTCAAAATGAACTGCACTAACTGGTAGAAATTCATGTTGAAGTCCTTTGTGTTTAGTTTCTTAGCGATTAAGAACACTAGATAGATTTAAATCCGATTCATTTTCATTTTTACTTTATGCCTGCTTGACATTTGGGGAGGCTTCACTTTGCTTTTGCTTTTTATGATGTTTAAATAGATTATGTGTTGGCATATGTGGTGTACTAATCTATTCTTAAATATGGCGTCCTGGTAATGCTGAAAATGGAAACAATGAACAACACAAGAAAGAAGCTGTAGAGAAGACCACAGAACATGATCCATCTAGTGAAACCCTTGATGGTAGCACTTCTCGGCCGGATGAAAATAATAAATCTTTTCCCTTAAATTTTTTTATGTATATGGTTTAAAGGTAAGATTTTTACTCTTTAACTTTCCGAACTGCAGATGATTCCATGAAACAAGTTAGGCCCTTGTGGATCAAAGAAAAAGTACATGGCTTGTTCTGGATCTGTCTCAGGGAGGTCCTCGAATAAGCTTATACTTTTGGGTCTATTTATGCTAAATGCAATATATATTAGTTCTATTACTCAAGTTCAACTAAACACTGGCACGTACCGGACATTCTTTTGTAGCACATGATGTCGGAGCTTGAGTGATTCCCTCTGTGTATGTGTAGTTTAGATGCTTTTCTTGCATGTCAAGTTTCTTACCGTTTGACTCGTTACAAAACGCGCTCATTTTTTCCGAACCTTTTTCTGTATAGTAACAAAACAATGGAGGTCAGAAAGGGTAAAAAGGAGTGGAAACAAGGCAAGAAAGGAGTAACTGCTAAACATGCAGCATCTCCTTGATCTGATGGAGGCCACCTGACATGGGAGCACTTTTGCATATGAGCTTTTTTACCATGTGAGTGCTTTTGCCACAATTATCATCCTCAATGATTTTGACGCATGATTTCATATATTTCTTCATTCAGATCTTTCAATGAGAATTTATTCTCATTTTACTTGAGGAACAAACAACACATTTGGTAAAAGAATTTAACCCATTTTGTCATTTGCTTTGTAGGTCTAACACATGCCATAGGTAGGATCTTATCCTTACATGATTCCAATTTGCTTCCAGCTGTTCTACGACGATGACTTATGCCGGCAGTCTCTGGAAAATGAATCTGAGTGCTCCATGCCCTCTTTCGGATGTTCGTTCTTTATTCTCGGGATTCCTTATCCATCCAAATGTTAAGCAGAAGGGACTAACAGTTTTCTTGAGATTCCCTATAAATAGAAATGGTATAGATTCTTGTTTTAAAGATGCTACTCTACACTGTTTAACATTCGGCCCAACTTTTCGGTGTACGAGGCTTTGGCGATTCCGAGAGCTAACGGGAGAATGTCGATAACATTTGCTTCTTTTAGAAGGCATAGAATATATACTGTAGGGTTCACAACTGGTGTTGTGTGTATGCATATGGAACAAGTGGTTGAATGTTTTATTCCCTTGTACTGGTGTCAACTTGGTTTATCATCAAGGAAACTGGTTCATGGAGCTTGCTTGCTTCAAAGGCTAAAAGCTAATTTAAAGTCAAGATGCTTAGTTTGGCTTTTTGATAAATAAATTCTATAATCGGAAAGTTGGTACGGACACAAACTTTGGTTTGATCATAAAGATTGATTTCATGATAAGCAAGTGATGCTTCAAAGTTTAAGCGTGTTTAACGGTATCAACTGAGTTAAAAATATCATATTTAAAACAGGGGTAATTATATTATGCACTTGCTGCAGAAATATTTTATTCTTACAAGCGCCCTAATTTTAGGGGTTACGGGGTAGTTTAGGGGTTTTGGTTTATGTGTTTAGAATTTAGAGAGTGGTTTGAATTTAAAGTTTAGGGTTAAAATTTAAGGGTATAGTTAAAAACCTAAATCTCTTACATATTATCTTAAAAATAAATTCTAATCTCTGAACTCTAAATGATAACACTAAACTATAAATTCGAACCACATACCTTAAACTATGAACCCTAATAAAATATTTCCACCGCGAACCTTTAAAACAGACCAATGTGATTAGATTAAGACTTGCAAAGTTTCTATATTTCTCGGTGAGCTGCTCTTAGTCATTGTTATTATTTTATTTGCCACCCTTTTTATAGTGAAAAGTGAAAGCCACCCATTTGGAAATAAAAAAAGAAAAGAAAAGCAAAGTCTTATCTTTCTTAAATCGGAAACTCGTATAAACCTTTCTTTGTCCCTCAAATCGGAAATTATTGTTTTCCGCATGCACATATACATATATAATTTTAATAAATTTTAAATTTAAACTTAAGAAAATACAAAAAAAAATTAGGGTAAAGTACACAGACGGTCATTGAACTTTGGTAAAAAAAATAAAACGGTAATCAAACTTTCAAAAATCACAAAATGACAATTAAACTTTATGTTTTATAACAAAATGGTAACTAGACGTTAAATGTCGTTAAGTGACTGTTATAAAATTTGGTATAATAACACATTTAATCCTTCATATTTATATATTCAATCAATTTAGTCCTAATTCGAAACAATTCACTAAATTTAGCCCTCGTTATTTATGCATTCTTTCAATTTGGTCCTTAAAGCAAAATTCCAAAGTATGGTAACATGATAAATAATTACAATTAAACTTTTATAGGAACTCGAAAACTCGAATCGAAAAAATTTCAAATAAAGTTTGAGTTGTAAAATATAACACGTCAACTCGAATAACTCAAAATTTTTTGACTCGACTCGATCGAACGCTCATCTCTATCTTAAGATATGACGCGTCAACTAGAATAACTCAAAATATTCGAATATTTTAAATCATTTTTCCTTTAAAATCAAATATTTAATATTTTTCATATTTAAATCACATCGAATATTTAATAACTACTTTAAATATTTAATTTAAAAATATTCGATTTAAAAGAAAAAATGATTTAAAATATTCGAATATTTAATAACAATTTTAAAATATTTTTCTTTTAAATATTTCAATATTTAATAACTACTTTAAATATTCGAATATTTTAAATCAATTTTTTCTTGTAAATCGAATATTTAAAGTAGTTATTAAATATTCGATGGGATTTAAAAGAAAAATGATTTAAAATATTTGAATATTTCGAGTTATTCGAGTTGACGCGTCATATCTTAAGATAGAGGTGAGCGTTCGATCGAGTCGAGTCAAAAAATTTCGAATTATTCAAGTTGACACGTCATATTTTACAACTCAAACTTTATTTGAATTTTTTCCGATTCGAGTCAAGTTTTCGAGTTTATATAAAAATTTAGTTAAATATTCGAATATTTTAAATCAATTTTTTTTTCTTTTAAATCGAATATTTTTAAATTAAATCAAATATTTAAAGTAGTTATTAAATATTCGATGTGATTTAAATATGAAAATATTAAATATTCTATTTTAAAAAATATTCGAATTAAAAGAAAAAAATAATTTAAAATATTCGAATATTTCGTGTTATTCGAGTTGACGCGTCATATCTTAAGATAGAGGTGAGCGTTCGATCGAGTCGAGTCAAAAAATTTTGAGTTACTCGAGTTTACGCGTCATATTTTACAACTCAAACTTTATTTGAAATTTTTTCGATTCGAGTCGAGTTTTCGAGTTCCTATAAAAATTTAATTAAATATTCTAATATTTTAAATCAAATTTTTTCTTTTAAATCGAATATTTAAAGTTGTTATTAAATAATTGATGTGATTTAAATATGAAAATATTAAATATTATATTTTAAAAATATTCGATTTAAAAGAAAAATGATTTAAAATATTTGAATATTTTGAGTTATTCGAGTTGACGCGTCATATCTTAAGATAGAGATGAGCGTTCGATCGAGTCGAGTCAAAAAAATTCGAGTTATTCGAGTTGACGCGTCATATTTTACAACTCAAACTTTATTTGAAATTTTTTCGATTCAAGTCGAGTTTTCGAGTTCCTATAAAAATTTAATTGTAATTATTTATCATGTTACCATATTTTGGAATTTTGCTTTAAGGACCAAATTGAAAGAATGCATAAATAATGAGGGCTAAATTTAGTGAATTGTTTCGAATTAGGACTAAATTGATTGAATGTATAAATATGAAGGACTAAATGTGTTATTATACCAAATTTTATAACAGCCACTTAACGGCATTTAACGTCTAGTTACCATTTTGTTATAAAACAAAAAGTTTAATTGCCATTTTGTGATTTTTGAAAGTTTGGTTACCATTTTGTTATTTTTACCTAAGTTTAGTGACCGTTTGTGTACTTTACCCAAAAAATTAAGTTAAGCGACATGGCCAATCGGCCAAATGTGTTTGTTCATGTACAAATGTTATATATATATATAGGGTTAGGATCCACTTACATTGTATAAAACTCAATTTGTTTTACACTGTTTTTGGATCGTCAGATGATGATAATAAATGACTAAGGCCCCATTTGTGGTTGCGTTTTGACAACCCAAACGGGCTTTTTTAAGTGTTTTCACTTGTTTTTTTTTTTTGGTATTTTTGGTTGCTTTTAAAACGAGCTTTTCCATCCAAACCAAAAAGCTAGATTTTATAGCTTCTTGAGAGGAAAAGCTAGTTTAAAAATAAAATTACTTTTTTACCCTTATTATTTAATTATAATTTATTGTACATTATGCATACATAATTGTAAAATAATATATATTTTATAATATTTATATTGAGAATAAAATTATTTTATTTGTAATTTATTTTATATTTATTATTAATTTGTAAGTGATATGTATGTATATAATTTAGAATGTAGTTTACATTTTCAAATTAAATTTTATAATATAATAAATTTTTTATTATAATTAAAATTAACTTATTTCATATATCATAACATTAACTATTTGAACATCATCCAAGTTTACTTTTAATTTTCAATATCATGTGTAAAATAGACATTTTATCTCCTCAAAATCACTTTTGACATCAATAACAAATACTAACCAGCTTTTCAAAACTACTTTTCAACAGCTAGTTTGAAAATCACCGCACTTTTTAAAAGCAACCGCAAACTAAGCCTAAGATTATTTTCTTATTTTTTTTCCAAGTGATAATCTTTACATGTTCTATGGTTAATCTCATTCGTCAACTTCACTCATTTAATGACCACGAATTAATGTAAAACTAATTTTAATTTCTTCATATTTTCTTAAAATTAAATTTAAGATCTATCAAAAATATATATGTATATGTCCATGCGGAAAACAATAATTTCCGATTTGAGGGACAAAGAAAGGTTTTTACGAGTTTCCGATTTAAGAAAGATAAGACTTTGCTTTTTTTATTTCCAAATGGGTGGCTTTCAATTTTCACTATAAAAATGGTGGCAAATTAGTGTCAAAATTTTATAAAACATGAATTATTAATGTGTTAAAAATTATATAAATATATAATTTGAATATAGCTATAATATATAATAAGTGTTATGAATATTTATCTATATGGATGTCTATTATGATAAGAACTTTATCAAGGAGATTTGACTTACTTTATCATTAGGAATATTATCTACATTAATTAGAGTTTAATGTATTATGTACTTCTTATGCTTATAAATAGATGATTTATTGAATGCATTATACACAAGTCTGTATTGAGAATAATATGAATCTCCTTTTTTTCTCATCTCTTTATTATTTTACTCTTGTTCGTTGTTCTACGTTATTTTATTCACAACACGTTATCAGCACGACTTGCTCCGAAGCAACAATTTATTTACATCGAAGATCAGATTCATCTACTATACTACATCAATCACTCAATTCAGTCTTTTAAAAATATAAGAGATCAAAAATCAGTTAAGGTTACACGCATGTAAATTGAGACGAAGATTATCGCCCATGGTCATTGTTATATTTACATTATATTATAATTAAAAACCAATATATATTTATGTTATTATTTTTATGAGAGTTGATTTTTTTAACCGTGTTTTGAGTTTTACATGATATGGCACTTCGAAAGAGACGTGACGTAAAAGAATTATGAGAAGTTGTCTCGGTCATTTGCTATGTCTCCATCGTCCTCGAGAGAAAAATCATTATCGGTAAAATCTATTTTACCCCTTAAACTATGATTTTAAAATGTGATAAATCATGGTGATTTTGAATATACAAGAAGATTGTTATAAAGTCTATATTTGCTCGAAAGCAATATTTTTTCCGCGTTCGAAAAACTCGACTATAGACTTCTCCCAAGTTCAAGTTACGGAAATTCATCTTGATCCAAAAAGGTTTTATGGGAGACATTCCATGAAGTGAATGCAAGCATGATGTTTATTCCATGCGATTATTGGATATGTTTAATTCCCTAAAGTGAATGCAAACATGGTAAATCACTATTCAATTAGTGATATAACTTCGATATAATCCAAATATATTGGCTGAACATCCTGTTCTGCGAGGCTATTGGTCTCAAAGGAGGTTTTTAAAGGACCTTGTGAACAGGTTTAACAATGTTGCGTACGAAGATTAAATCTTTGTTCTATGTGACGCGGATATGTTAATAAAAACATACTCTACTTTTCACGGCAAATAATGTTGTCCTCAGACACAATATCGTGAAAAAGATTTTAAAGCCCGCTGACTCTACTCCATTCCCTGATGTGAATGTGAGATTATATTATGAAAAGAATAAAAGCCACATTAGAAGTTGTGGTCGTGGTTGAGGCCATGAATATAGACATGAACAATATAGTCGTTTTAAGAATATTTATACCCATCAAAAATGGGGTTAGAAGAATAATAAGAGTGATAAAGATCTTTCTAAGGAAGAAAAGTCTTTTTATTACCAATGTGATGTTTATAAACTATTGGTCTCGTACTTGTCGTACGCTGAAAAATCAACAGTCATTGAATGATAAAGGAAAAAAATATAAGCAAATTTTATTTGTAAAAAATGACGAAAATGATGTTAGTCCAACTTATTTTGGACATTGTTGATCCAACTCATTTGAACTTTGTTGATTTCCTTATAACACTCGGAGGGACTAAATTATTTTCTAATTATTCTCATAACTTTGAAGAGAATTATTTATCTTTTTATTTATTTTGCTTTATGTTTTTTACTTTACACATTAATTATTTACGTTTTATATTCATATTTATATTTATATATTATGATATTTATTTATTTTTTTAACATGATTACTTATCAAATACAATTTGCGGTGACGATTTATGCTTAGCAGAAGCATAAGATATATTTTCTTATCTAAATGTAAGGGGAAAATGTGAGTATTATATCTTAAAATACTGAAAATATTGATTCTCTAAAAGAGCAATAAGTTATTAAAAGAAAGTACATTATGAAAAGTACAGAATTACGAATATTGCAATAATTACCGCTAATGGTAATAATATTGTCACCGCTAGAAGTGAAAATTTTAAGAGAGTAATATGAGTTCACAAAAGTGAAAATTTTAAGAGAGCAATATGAGTTCGCAAAATATTTCTTTGAAAATTATACATAACATATGTTATCAATTGGCATTTGAAATAAGCCAATGTGAATATAAGTTCTGGACCTTTTGGAAGCCAAAAAAAGTCAGTTGAAAGCTCTAGAATAGCTATATATTGCTACCAAAAGACAATTTCTATTGAAAAATTCGAAAGAGCTAAATATATTCCTATTCAAAGAAACAATTTTGATGGTCGTACTAGACATGTACGGTTGAGATTGAATCACATGTTATGGTAAAGTAGAAGTTAACAAATTCAAAAATATATATACATATATGTATATATAGTTGGCATGATCGGTTAGACCATCCTAATTAATAATGATGCGAAAATTATGAAGATTTATATGCACATTTGTTAAAAGAACTTGATGTTCTTGTGGTGCTTATTCTCAAAGGAATTGATTAAATTCCACTTATTAAAGAATAAGAAGTTCTTGTGTTGCTTAAAGGAATTGATTAAATTCGACTTACTAAAATAATTCGAAATTCTTGTGTTGTTTGTTCTCAAAGGATTTAGTTGATCCCACTTACCAAAATAATTAGAACTTGAAGTTCTTGTACTAAAGTAAAGACTGCGTGTCTTTCATATCTGAATGAAATATGGGCTCATTTATTTACAAATGTGGAAAGTTTTATATGATTTTAGTAGATGCATCTACATTATTTTATCAACTTACAACCAGAAATTTGTGAGATTGATTATAAAAAGATTCAGATTATGCAGTTAACGTATTCGTCTTGCAAAAGCTAGTGGGTTTTATATTTTAGGCTATATCAGTTTTTACAAAGCCTATTGATTATGAAAAATACAGTTTAGCAAACTTTTAATTGGATGTCCCCTCTTTAATAGCTAAACTATGCGAACAAAACAATTATTATTTATATGGTATTTTTATATAGCATTACTTATACACATCAAGTCAATGAGTTATAATAAACTCTCCGTCATGATTAGTTTTTGGTCAGAAGTCATACATTTCCCATTTTATAATTTTTGAATGTGCGATATATTGTTGAATTGCTCCACCATAACGCACAAAATAGGTAAATAAAAATGGTTGAGAATATATATTGAGCATGAGTCTCCTTTTATGTTTAAATTCTTAAACATTAATTGGAGAATCATTTATGACATGTTTTTTCTCAACATTAAGGGGAGATGGTAATCAGCTGGATAAAGGAAAATGAATTATCGTTATCTAGATCATCGTATATGAACTAGAAGTTCATAAGATAATTCATGTTATTACATGTCAACTGCCAAACATATTTATTGACCCAATGAGAATAACTAAGTCTCATATACCAGCTGAAATGCTCTAAATTTAAATTACATGTTAAAGCGAATAGATGTAAATCATGTATGATGCATGAAAATTGATTCCAATGATCAAAAATCAATGAGATTGTCATATATTGGAGGTGAGTGCTCCTGAAGAGACCCAATACATAACTCTTGAAAAGTTTCAGGTACCTGAAATAAAGATTGAAATCTTGAAGAGATCTCGATGAGTTATGTCACTACGAGAATGGAACCAAAATAGAATAGTTGTTGACAACGATTTGCAAACAATTTTAAATAGACTTCTATAGAAGTAAAGAAAGGAAATGAGGATCTTGTATAGAAATCTATCCAAAAGTATAGATATTGAATTGGTCAATGTAGAAAGACGTTTTAGACTTCTAAAAGAGAAGTACTTGGACCAACAATCCAAACTCCTAAAGGTGTAATGCAAGTGAGGCACAAATAAGTAGTCGTAAATACGACTTGAATTATGATTTAAGAATAGTTTTAATTACTTTATAGTGGATGCAATTACTTTGGCAGTTATGAAATATTTTATATGCGTCTAATTATTTTGTGGATCCCTATTTATCCTTGAAAGATTTAAAATGCTAGAAGCATTTGGAAATTTCTGAGGAAATTTATTTAGACATGTCGCATTGAATATTCTGACGCATTTGGTATAATCGCCTTAGTGAGTACTAATTGAAGAAATATTGTAAGAATGATCAGATTTCCTTATGTATTTTATGAAGGAGTTTTGGATCAAGATTCATTGTGATAATTTGAATTTCATTAGAACTCCTGAAAAGCTTCAAATTGGAAACTCGTGAAGTGCTTTCAATGCATTTAATGAAAGTATTTGAGAAAAACAATCTTGAGATGTGGTTTTATCTCGACCTAAAGATCGAGCACTTAAAATATGCGTTTTTGTCTATGAATGGACATAAGCTAAAACAATCTTAAAGAAGATTCAATATGGATAGAGCATATCTATTGAGTATCCCAATAATTATAAGATTGTTGGATGTGAATAAAGATAATTATATCTTTTCTTGATCTTGAAGCACCACATGTTAGTTGGTCAAGAAATATACATGGATATACAAAGATCCTTACCTTTAGATCTTCAAACATTCGTCGATGCCTCCTCAAATTTTGTAGAAATAATTGTTATGCACGATGCAAGCCAAAAATGTATTTGGCTAAGACCATTGGCCTAACATATCCAGAAGATATGTGATTTACTTTCACGAGATATGATACTGTTGAGTGGATCGAATGATCGAAATAAACCAAGAGGGGGGTGAATTGGATTTTTAAAGTTCTTGGTGGTGGAAATTGAAAATTAAAAAGGTAGACAAGGAATTTTAGAGTGGTTCAAGTTCCAAATGAACTCTACATCCACTACCTTAGCTTCACTAAGGATTTGCAACAATTCCACTAATTGCTCTTCCCCTTTTCTAGGCTAAAGAGGTAACCCTTACAATTTTCGGTCAAATTTTCTACCCAAAATTTGACCCAATCCTCACACAATTAAAACAAAGAAGTTGATGGCTAAAACAAGTATCTCTCAATACACAATATAGCCCAATTACAAGCACTCAACCCAATTAAAATGATAAGAATGAAAAATACAATTGGGGTTTCTAGACAATAATGGGATTTAGGCACAAATGCTTGGATTTGATGTTTGGATGTTTACTTTTGGATCAATAGTTGTTGCTGGAGCTTTTAGAGGTCCCTTTTATACCTTCTCATTGAATTCTAGCCGTTGTGGTTGATGCATTCATCAATAGAGCCGTTGGGAGTGTTCTTGTAACATCCGTGTTTTGGGGTTAGGAATTAGTCGTGTGAGTGGGTTCGAGTCGGTAAAATCAATTTAATTTAATTTGACCTTGGCTTTGATTTAATTGGGATTTAAAATAAAAAGAGTGGCCTTTTTGTAATTAATAGGAAAAAGTGGAAGACCACCTTTCTGATTCAAAAAGGAACAAAAAAATTGTCTTCCTCCCCTTTCTCTCCTCTTCAACGTGGAAACCACCCTAAACCCTCCCAAACCCCCTAAATCACTATTCCATTTGATTTCTTCCTCTACTCAAGGGCATTTTTAAAGGTAATCACATATTCACACTCTCCTCTTCATCCTCTACATTTACATGGCTTTATATTTCAAAACTACCCATTTTTGTGATTTTCAAGTTTAGGGAAAAGGTTGGATTTTTAAGGGGTTCTTCAATTGTTTTCAAATTGTTAAGTTGGGGTTTGGTTTAGTCTCCTTAAAATACACATAATATGTTAAAATGGGTGATTTTGAGTGAAAACCCGAAATGGGTCCTTGTGACCATTTTTGAGGTGTCTAAAACTTGGATTTTGGTGTGTTTTAGGGTTAGGTTGAAGGGCTGATGGTTTAGGGGTATTAGGAAAGTTTTTTGGGACCCTTTGGTTGTCATTTGGGTGTTTGAAAACATGGTTTTCAGCTGGGTTTTAAGGGAGCTCGAAAATGGAAATTTTGGGTGATTGTTGGGTTTGAAATTGTTGAAGTGTGGCTTGCGTTTGTGGGTTGGAGTGGTGACTGAATTTTAGCATTGATTTGTGAGTAATGGATGTGTTTTGATTGGCTAGAAACAAGATGAGACGTTGGAGAAGCATCGGGACCGAATCCGGGCATTTAGGAGGCTTGCTTGCTTGCTTGCTTGCTTGCTTGGGTTGCTAAGGAAGGGTGGTGAGTAAACTTTAAATTGGTTTTAAAGTTGGTTCAAGTGTGTGTAGTGGATGTGTGGGAATGAACTTGGTAGGCCATTCCTAGGTGGGAGTTAAATTGGTAGTTTAACCCCTTTATTTCCTATTGATAAATGATATGCCATTGCCTATTTGTTCTTGTGAAATGTGGATTGACTTGTACGTGTGTATCTTGATATGTATATGTGATGAGTATGTGATATAAATGGTGGATATATGATGTGGTTAAAGAGATTGGCACTAATTAACTTACCGGGTGTAAATGATCGATCATTAGGATTAGTGTGCACACAATTGAGTCAAAACGTACGTGGCCTTGATGGCGTTGAGTCGTCAAGGAGGAGTACGGTGATGTAATATTCCACCAGAAATTTATTTATATTCTACGTGATGATGAGTGGAATCTCATCCGTAGGTCATGTGGTGATGAGTGGAATCCCGCCCATGCAAGGTCCGGTGATGAGTGTAATCCCACCGAGGTAATGTTGTTATTGAGAGTAAATCTGCACATCCAGGTAAACTAATAGTGGCCAATGATATTGTTCTCATGATTATGATGTTATGACATTTGAGATATTTGTTGTTGAGCTTAGTATGATGTGAGATGCCATATTATGACTCTTGAAAGACTAGCTAGGTTGACTTGTTGACACCTATGTATGTTGTATGTGAGATAAAGGATTTACATGCTTGGACCCTGCATTGTTGATGTTTTTGATTTTAGAGCATCCTCACTAAGCTTCTAGCTTACACTCTCATTTTCAACAATGCAGATCATTAGCGTGGTGTTAGCAAGAAGCAAGACGAAGGGGCTTTCCAAGTTTTTGTTGCTCAAGTACGGTTTAGCAATTAATGTGGTAGATTAGCAATGTGGCAAGAGTGTGTTTTGTATGAGCGATGTATGACTCATATGTGATTGATGTTCATGAATTGACTTTGATTTTAAAACATGTTATGTCTTGTCGAATGCTTGTGTGATGACATGCCTTTGAATGTTTAAGTTGCTTTTGGTCGGCATGTAAACCTTTATGTGATGAATGGTGCCATTTGGCTTTTGAGTTCTTAAGCATGCCCTTATATACAATGTTGCCTTTTGTGTAAATGCCATGAATGGATGCTTCATCTTATGCCTTGTGTGTTTGAGCATGTTTTGACATAGGTTCCATGCCTCTAGTTCATGCTTGTAAGTGTTGAGTGCTTCTTGGAGTCGTTTAGGGCCTTTGGAGTCGTTGAGAAATGCTTAAAGTTGGTTTTCGAAGGTTGCAGACAGCCAGTGTTTCGAAACGGGCTGAGCCGTTTCGGAACGGGTAAGGCTTCAGGGACCCCGTATCGGAACTCGTTTCGATACGGTTTGGCCACTGTGAACCCCTGTTCCGAAACGAGTATCGAAACACTTTGGCTACTGGAAATCTGAGAAATTGCCGATATGAAGGGGTTTCGAAATGGGTCTATGGGTTTCAGAATGGTCAATATCTCGTTGACCACGAGAAGTTGACCGTTGAGGGTGTTTCGGAACGGTTGACCTCCGTTCCGATACGGTCTCCTCGTGAGGACTCGGGGCAGTTGACCAAGTCAAGGCGTTTCGATATGCCTCAAGGGTGTTTCGAAACGGCCTGCCTAATGGATTAAAATTGGACTGTTTAATTGTCGGTTTGTGTCTTGTTGCTTGTCTTCCTCAATTTATTCCGCTGTTGTGATCACATAGGTTTTAAATGTGCCTTTAGAGAAGATTTAGTTAAAAGAAATTTTTAGGATCGCTAACCGAGGGGGAACCTTAATGGGTTTCGCTTCGGTTTTCCCCGTGTGGCCTACTCGGATCGGTCATCCGGCCAGACCGAGACGAGGGGGTTACAGTTCTCTTGCCTCCATAAATGCAGTCTGCAACCAACCGTTTCGAAACGCCCGACCCTGTTTCGAAACAGACCAAAATAGAAAGAGCCGTTGGGGTGCATTAAAGAGCTTGTATCGAAACGGGGTAAGCTTGTTTCGATACGCTAAGAAGCCGTTTCGAAAAATTTTGCCACTGTCAAGTACCGTATCGAAACGGGATGAGATCATTTCGATACGCTTGAAAAACTTATTTAAAATCAGTTAAAAACATTCAACGGTCATAATTTTCAAATCAGATTGACTATCGTTTTGAAGCATCTGTTATCGTTTCGATACGGTGCCTCAATGTTCTTGAGCCGTTTCGAGACTCGTTTCGAAACACGGGTTGGCAGTGTTGAAATCGTTTCGATACCCGTTCCGAAACAAGGACTCACAGTTTCAAAACTGTTTCGAAACGCCTTAGGCTGTTTCGAAACACTGACTCGAAAAACACAGGTTTAGCTTCAAGAAAACTTTTGATAAACTCAGTTTTTAACTTAGGCATATTGTTTAAAACATATAGGGAGGTTTGAGGACTTAAAAATTCGTTTTCACATTTGCAATTTAGTCCTTAGGTTCTTTAGTTATATCAAAATTAAAATATCGGTTTCACAATCTCCCCCTTTTTGATATAACAAAACCAAAGTTAGAATTTTTAAGAGTTTTGAAAATTTTGAATACATTCTAACTCCCCCTCAATTTAAGATAGGTTTTTAAATTTTTAAGAAGATTTAAATCTAATTTTTAAAATTAAAACCACTTAAACATTTAAAACGAATTTTGGCTCTTAGAATACTTCGCCCCCTTTTTGTTAGATCAAAATTAATAAAAAAGGCTCAAAGAGAAGAAATAGGGTTAAAAGCAATAATCAATAAGCAATAAGCAACATAGTATTAAACTCATAAACTTCAAATATCCAAAACATAAATCATAAACAATAAGTTCAAAGCATAATCCCAAAGAAAATCAAAGCATATGTTCATAAAACATAATGGAAACAAAGATGCAAACTTAATCCTAATATGCATAGCTAATATGAGATGACATGAGAAACCTAAGCCTCGTCCTCGTCACCATCATCATCATCCACGGAATCATCATCATCCTTAGCTTGATCGCGACGAAACTTCATCCATTGGCCATAAAAGGTGGAGAAGGACATGTCTATGGCTGCTTGTTGATTCTCAAGAGAGGTGAGGCGATTCTCATTCGCAAGGAGACGATCCTCCATGGATTGCAAGCGGGTATTGGTAGCACCAAACCCTCTAGACATGTTAGTGTCCAAAGAGTTGAATCGCTCGGTAAGGAAAGCCGTGAGAGCTTCATTGTTTGCGACCGGAGCTTGTGGTTGAGGTTCAACTTGAGGTGGAGGTGCTTCCCTATCAACACGTTCCCATTGCCCATTGATGTAGTGAAAACCTGACCTTCGAAGAGAAGATTCACCAAGTTTTTGCTTGCGGGGTTCCGGTGAGTCATAGGTGCAATCAATACTAAGCTTCCCAAAAATGTAACTTAAAACAGTCCCATAAGTAAAAGATTTGAGTGCATCGGTGTCACGAAGCTTAACATTATTGACTATCTCGGCAAACATGATCTTAACAAGATTAGGGCGTTCACCACGACGAAAGCATTAAAGCCAAAAATAGTCTACTTGACGAACGTGAGAAAATTTACCTCCGGAGGGGCGAAGAAACCACGAAACCATCAAGTGGAGGAACCTATCGTGAGCATCCAAGGTAAGCACCGGACCGGTGTGAGAACCAAAGTGATTCTCATTCTTGATTCCTTCGTCCTTAAGACCAAAAGTAGTCTCTAAGTAAGGGATGTCAATGACAATCCTCTTTCCCAAGATATAAGACTCAAGCCCAACAACCTCGGAGTTGTCTTCATTATTGATAAATTGGGCATTTGAGTAAAAGAGAAGTACCATGTGCTTGTAGCAAATATTCGGGATGCTCAATAGACCAAGGAATCCCCATTCTCTCAAACGAGGGAAGTAGCGAAAGAGAAATCGCTCGGAGTCAAGAAAGGAGATATCAACAACACGCTCACGACGAACGTCATACTCCTTGACATACTTGAAACGCTCCCTCATCTCCAGAGTCCGAAGACTTTTGTTGAACAGCTGGCTGAGATTTGGACGAATACTCGATTCACTTGATTGAACGGACTTACGCTTTTTGTTAACGTTTTCCGTAGACATCCTAAAAGCATATAGCAAGCAATTTAAAAACAAGTTTAAGTGTATGCATGAGATTTCTTAATTCAATCCAATGGTAAATCCCAGTTAGGTTTAAAAACAAGTTTTAAAAGCAAAGAAACAAACCAAAAAAAAATTTAAGAGAAAAACAATTTAAGAAAAACAGTAAAGAAAATACAAATTAAAATTTTTATATTCGAATCAAAAAAATTGAAGATTTTGAAAAAGTTTTACAAGTTTTGAAAAACTCATGTATCAAAACACATAAACTATACAAAATTAAGATTTTCTAACCTAGGATTCGAATACAAATTGAAGAAAAAAGAAAAAGATGAAAATATACCTTAAATTGGGATTTTGAATGAATGGATGAAAATCCTTGCACAAGATTGTTGATGCTTGCTTAGACTTGTGTTTAAGAGTAAAAGCCCTCAAGATTTGATGAAAAACAATGAGGTTTAGAGGGTTTTTTATAGGGAAAAAATCGATTCTGGGGTTTTTAGGGTTTGGGAGAGTTTTAATTAAAGCATAACTTTATCATGAAAAGCCCTCTATAAAGCTATCCGCTAACCCGTTTCGAAACAGATTTCAGCCATTTCGAAACGCGGGCACCGAGGGTTGACCGACTTTTCAACTCCAGCTGACCGTTTCGATACAGGTTTGACCGTATCGAATCCTCGTTGACTCGTATCGAAACTCGTTTCGATACACCCCTTGGCAGTAGCAAAAATGTTTCGAAAACCTTGGAAGGCGTTTCGAAACACCCTTCTCTCAGATAGAAATTTAAAGCATCTGTATCGAAACAGGTTGACCCGTTTCGATACACATGGGCCTGGAAGTGCAGATGAGGCTCTAAAAGTGCAGAAAAATGAAATTTTCTAAGCCCTATCTTACATGAATGACATGAATGAGCATGAAAAACATATGCAAGCATAAACATACTCCCCATAGCTATAGGCATGGATGAAATTAGGAGTAAAAATACATAAACATGGCATTTCACAAGATCAAGCAATTTTAAGCATAAAATAGGTCTTAAAAGGTCAAGATAGGCTAGTGAGACCTAACTCTCTCCTAAGGGACCAAAAACACTCTTTGTCTAAAGGTTTTGTAAATATGTCTGCTAATTGATTTAAGGTGTCAACATACTCTATAACAACATCTTCTTTAAGGACATGATCTCTAATGAAATGATGCCTTATTTCTATATGTTTGGTTCTAGAGTGTTGGATGAATTTTTTTGTCAAACATATTGCACTAGTGTTATCACACTTAAGGGGTATGGTTTCAACTTTAATACCATAATCTAAGAGTTGTTGTTTCATCCAAAGGACTTGAGCACAACAACTCCCTAAGGATATGTACTCGGCTTCGGTGGTAGATAAGGCTACACTATTTTGTTTCTTAGAGAACCAAGATATGAGCATACTACCTAGGAATTGACAAGTTTCCAAAGTACTTTTCCTATCAATTTTACATCCCCCATAATCTTCATCCGAATAGGCATGAAGGTTGAAGGTGGAGTCTCTAGGGTACCAAAGACCTAAACAAGGAGTATCTCTAAGGTACCTAAAGATTCTCTTAACGGCTATAAGGTGAGACTCTCTAGGACTAGCTTGAAACCTAGCACACAAGCAAACACTAAACAAGATATCCGGTCTACTTGCGGTAAGGTAAAGCAATGATCCAATCATAGAACGGTAAAGCTTAGAGTCAACACACTTACCTCCTTCATCTTTGTCAAGCTTTGTAGATGAGCTCATAGGTGTGGCTTGAGGCTTTGCATTCTCCAAGCCAAACTTCTTGAGCATATCCTTTATGTACTTTGCTTGATTGATGAAGGTGCCATCCTTCCTTTGCTTGATTTGGAGTCCCAAAAAGAATGAGAGCTCCCCCATCACGCTCATCTCGAATTCACCTTGCATTAGCTTAGCAAACTCTTTGCAATGACATTCGTTAGTAGAACCAAAAATTATATCATCAACATAAATTTGTACTACTAAGATGCCATTTTTATACATTTTTATAAAGAGTGTAGTGTCCACCTTACCTTTTTCAAAACCTTTTTCAATTAAAAAGTTTGAAAGTCTTTCATACCAAGCTCTAGGAGCTTGTTTTAAACCATAAAGAGCTTTAGTAAGTTTGAAAACATGATTTGGAAATTTTGAGTCTTCAAAACCTGGTGGTTGTTCCACATACACTTTCTCATTTATAAAACCATTTAAAAACGCGCTTTTAACATCCATTTGAAAAAGCTTGAAATCATGATAACATGCATATGCAAGCAACATCCTAATGGCTTCCATTCTAGCTACGGGTGCATAGGTTTCATCAAAATCTATTTCCTCTTCTTGAGTGTAACCTTGTGCTACTAGTCTAGCTTTATTTCTCACAATGTTACCACTCTCATCTAGTTTGTTCCTAAAGACCCATTTAGTTCCTATGGTAGATTGATTACTAGGCCTATCAACTAATGTCCAAACGTTACTTCTCTCAAATTGATTTAACTCTTCTTGCATAGCCATAATCCAAAAATCATCTTTCAATGCTTCTTTTATATTCTTAGGCTCTATGCATGAGATAAATGCAACATGATTCATTAATATAAGAGAAGATCGAGTGGTTACCCCCTTGGATGGATCACCCAAGATTTCACCATCTTTGACATAGTTGAACTCCCTTGGGTAGGTCACTTCCTTTTCCTCAAGAGCCAAGTCCTTCAAGGCTTTATGAGGTGGATCTTGTGTGTCCTCTTCTTTGGTTGGAATCTCATCCTCCTTTGAAGTTTGTCCTCCATCAAAGGCATTTATGATTCCTACATCATCATCATCACAAGAATCCTTCCTTGGAAGGAGGTTATCATCGAATACAACATGTATAGATTCTTCTACTACTAAAGTTCTCTTGTTAAATACACGATAGGCTTTAGAGGTTAAAGAATATCCTATGAAAATAGCTTCATCACTTTTTGCATCAAATTTACCTAAGTTGTCTTTTCCATTATTCAAAACAAAACACTTGCAACCAAAAGGATGAAAATAGCTAATGTTAGGCTTTTTAGATTTTAAAATCTCATAAGGTGTTTTCTTTAAAATTAGCCTAATCATTACTCGGTTTACAATGTAGCAAGCGGTGTTTGTGGCTTCCGCCGAAAAAAAATTAGGTAAATTGTTTTCACAAAGCATGGTTCTAGCCATTTCTTGTAAAGTTTTATTTTTCCTCTCAACTACCCCATTTTGTTGAGGAGTTCGAGGAGCCGAAAAATTGTGGCTAATACCATTTTCATTTAGAAAATCTTCAAACCTTAAATTTTGAAATTCGGTTCCATGATCACTTCTAATATGAGAAATTCTAAGTTCAAGATCATTTTGGGTTAGTTTTGAAAATGTGATGAATTTTTCTAAAGCCTCATCTTTAGTACTTAAAAATAGAACCCAAGTAAATCTAGAAAAATCATCCACAAGAACAAATGCATAAGATTTACCACCCAAGCTCATAGTCCTAATTGGCCCAAATAAATCCATATGAATAAGTTATAAACATCTACTTGTAGAAACATCATTAATGGATTTAAAGGATGACTTATGTTGTTTACCCTTAGAGCATGCATCACAAATTTTATCGTTTGAGAACTTAATCTTGGGTAAACCTCTAACTAGATTAAGGGAAACTAGTTTTTCTAAAACACTAATGCTAGCATGTACTAGTTTCCTATGCCACAACCATGCATCATTTTCATTTTGAGCTACTAAACATGCATGAGATGTATGTATGTCATCTAGATGCACCATGTAAATATTACCTATGCGATGAACTATGAGCATAATATTATTAGATTTAATGTCAAAAATTTTGCACCCATTTTTATCAAATAAAACATTAATCGTTTATCACACAATTGACTTATGCTCAACAAGTTATGTTTAAGACCATCGACATACAAGACATTTTCAATAAAAATAGTAGAGTGATTACCTATGGAGCCAATACCTTTAATGTGGCCTTTGGAGTTGTCACCAAATGTCACCACTCCTCCATATTTTGGCTTTAGATCCATGAATCTACTCTTGTCTCCGGTCATATGCCTCGAGCATCCACTATCAAGGTACCATGAGTTTTGACTTTGTGCTTTGGCCTTGTAGCAATGCTCCCCCTACAAACAAAGATATTAAGCTTTTGTTTTTGGTACCCAAATCATTTTAGGTCCACGAGTGTTAGCTCCCATTAACTTGGTTCCCTTAGGAATCCAAGGTGACATAGCAACAATATTATTAGATTTTACAAGTTCCTTAGGAACCCATACACTTCTAATCCTTTTTGTTCTACTATGTCTAGGAAGGCTACCTTGTTTGTAGTTATTGGTCCTTTTCTTAGGTTGGTTTATTTTAGAAGATTCACCTATTTCATGCTTCACACTACCAACATTTTTAAAGGACTCTTTGAGCTTGTTAAGCTCATCTAACACCTTTTGGTGTTCACTATTACATTGAGATAAAAGATTATTAAGGTCAACATTTTCATCTTGAAAGAATTTTAGCTCATCTTTCAACCCTAAAATCTTTTTCTCAAATTTTAAATTAGCTTGAGAAAGTGAGTCATTTTTATCATTTAATTCCGAAATAATTTTCTTATTCCTAGTGACCGACTCCTTGTATTTCTCAACTAATTCATCATAGACCTCTTGTAACTCATCATATGCATTATTTAATTCATCATATGTAAAATCAAAAGATGATGAGTTAGAGGTTACCATGGAGGAATCTTCCTCAAGTGCCATGAGGCAAAGGTTGGCCACTTCTTGTTCGTCATCCTCCGATGACTCCTCATCACTCCAAGTAGCGAGCTTGGCTTTGAGCTTCTTCTTCTTCTCAAAGCCCTTCTTCTTGAGTTGAGGGCACTCCGAACGTATGTGGTCGGGTTTATTGCACTCAAAGCAAATGATTTGATCCATTGCTTCTTCTTTGTTTTTACCTTTGAAGTCTATCTTTCTTTGAATTTTTCTTCCCCGGTTGGACCTCATGAAACGTGAGAATCGTTTGGCTATCATAGCCAATTCTTCTAGCTCATCCTCCTCACTAGAAGAGCTCTCCTCAAGTAATGAAGCTTTGAGAGCTATTCCCATCTTCTTCTTCTTTTCCACCTCTAGCTTCTCTACTCTTTTCTCTTCTTTCTTCTTTTCTTCTTCCCTTCCTTGCTTCTTAATCTCATGAGTAAGGAGAGAACCCACTAGCTCATCAAGCTTTAGAGTCTTCAAATTTTTGGCCTCTATGATGACAGTTCTCTTCCCATCCCAAGATTCAGGAAGTGAGTAAAGTAGCTTCCGGACAAGCTTGTCTTCCAGTATAGTCTCTCCAAATCCCTTAAGCCCATTGACTATGGTTGAGAAGCGATCAAACATCTTGGACACCGTCTCATCGGGCTCCATCTTGAAATTTTCATAACTAAGATTGAGAATTCCAATCTTGGTTTCCTTGACATCGTTGGTTCCCTCATAGGTGGTCTCAAGAGTATCCAATACTTCTTTGGCACTCTCAATGGATGAAACTTTGGAGTAGATGTCTGGACCGAAGCAAAAGAGCACGTGAAGAGCTTTGTCATTGATTCGGATCTTCTTCCTCTCTTCTTCACTCATCTCCATCTTTTTCTTCAAAATCATCTTCCTTTCACTATCTTGATTCAATGGAATGTAGGGGCCATCTTCAATGACATCCCAAACCAAGTAATCATTGGACTTGATGAAGAGGCGCATTCGATTCTTCCAAAATGGATAGTTGTCACTATTGAAGAAGGGTGGTTTTGTAGTGGATTGAGACTCATACATGCTCGAACCGGAGGTAGATGCCATCTCTTGATTTTTGGATGATCACACTCTTCCTAGGAACTCCTCTTGTGGTTGTTAATCCTCAAAGAGGTAGGCTCTGATACCAATTGTTGAGTGGATCGAATGATCGAAATAAACCAAGAGGGGGTGAATTGGATTTTTAAAGTTCTTGGTGGTGGAAATTGAAAATTAAAAAGGTAGACAAGGAATTTTAGAGTGGTTCAAGTTCCAAATGAACTCTACATCCACTATCTTAGCTTCACTAAGGATTTGCAACAATTCCACTAATTGCTCTTCCCCTTTTCTAGGCTAAAGAGGTAACCCTTACAATTTTCGGTCAAATTTTTTACCCAAAATTTGACCCAATCCTCACACAATTAAAACAAAGAAGTTGATGGCTAAAACAAGTATCTATCAATACACAATATTGCCCAATTACAAGCACTCAACCCAATTGAAATGATAAGAATGAAAAATACAATTGGGGTTTCTAGACAATAATGAGATTTAGGCACAAATGCTTGGATTTGATGTTTGGATGTTTGCTTTTGGATCAATAGTTGTTGCTGGAGCTTTTAGAGGTCCCTTTTATACCTTCTCATTGAATTCTAGCCGTTGTGGTTGATGTATTCATCAATAGAGCCGTTGGAGGTGTTCTCTTGCCTCCATAAATGTAGTATGCAACCAACCGTTTCGAAACGCCCGACCCTGTTTCAAAATAGACCAAAATAGAAAGAGCCGTTGGGGTGCATTAAAGAGCCCGTATTGAAACGGGGTAAGCTTGTTTCGATACGCTAAGAAGCCATTTCGAAACCCGTTTCGAAACATTTTGCCACTGTCAAGTACCGTATCGAAATGGGATGAGATCGTTTCGATACGCTTTAAAAACTTATTTAAAATCAGTTAAAAACATTCAACGGTCATAATTTTCAAATCAGATTGACTACCGTTTCGAAACATCTGTTATCGTTTCGATACGGTGCCTCAATGTTCTTGAGCCGTTTCGAGACTCGTTTCGAAACACGGGTTGGCAGTGTTGAAATCGTTTCGATACCCGTTCCGAAACAAGGACTCACAGTTTCAAAACTGTTTCGAAACGCCTTAGGCCGTTTCGAAATACTGACTCGAAAAACACAGGTTTGGCTTCAAGAACACTTAGAAAACTTTTGATAAACTCAATTTTTAACTTAGGCATATTGTTTAAAACATATAGAGAGGTTTGAGGACTTAAAAATTCGTTTTCACATTTGCAATTTAGTCCTTAGGTTCTTTAGTTATATCAAAATTAAAATATCGGTTTCACATATACAAATGATATCTTGTGTAGAGATAATGAAAGGTAGATACATCATGGAAAATATTACTCCAAAGTTTCATCCCTCGCGATCTTTAGAAAAAGTATTCAAGATTGAATTATGAAGATTCAAAGATCTTTTGTGGTGTTTTCATGAGGGGAGTAAATACGCGTTGCACTTTTTTTCCCTTAACCGAGGTTTTTTCCCAATGAGTTTTACTGGTAAGGTTTTTAATGAGGCAACATGTTATGCGTATTAAAGATGTGTGTACTCTTTTTCCTTCACAAAAGCAATTTTTTCTCACTAGTTTTTATCTTAGTAAGGTTTTAACGAGGCACAATTATCTTCGTAGACATCCAATGGGGTGTTATGAATATTTATCTATGTGGATGTCTATCATGATAAGAATTTTATCAAGGAGATTTGACTTACTTTATCATTAGGAATATTATCTACATTAATTAGAGTTTAATGTATTATGTACTTTTTATGCCTATAAATAGATGATTTATTGAAGGAATTGTACACAAGTCAATATTTGTGAATAATAAAAATTTCTCTCTTTCTCTTATCTTTTTATTCTTTTATTCTTGTTATTTATTATTTTATTCACAACAAAAAGACGATTTTTTAATATAAAAAACTTCCAAAATGCTTTTCCATCGTAGAAAAGGAAATTAAACCTAATTTCGCCATTAAAACAACCAAATGCAAAACGAATGGATAGATATGATTAGTGAGTCGTGGCCACTATCAAGCCTCACCGCACAGAAATCAAAGCACAAATAAATGGTTTATCATCTAAATAATAAGATTAAATCTTATGATTAATAATTGTATTTTTTTGCTCAATAAGTATGATTTTATTAAATCGAAAATCATACACATCATCCAATATCCGGCCTCATTAAAAACCTCCCTACACATAATTGGAGGAAAAGAGTACACGATAAGGACAAAACGAGAATCAAACACCAACCCATACAACTCACAAACTCCCCCCCCCCCCCCCGGTCGCAGCCAACCAAAGCAGCCCGCCCCCAAAGCAACCGACCGAACCACCCCCATCACTGCCTGCCCGCACATCCCCAACACAGGCTGCGAGGCTAGAAACCCACACGCAACCATCCCCGACGGTCCACTCCCCCTTTAGCCAATGTATCGGTTATTCCATTTGCCTCACGGTGAACATGATGAAATGTGCAATTCACCGCTAACCGTGCTTCATAGATACGCCTAAACAAAAAGAAGTACTTCCAAGGCCGACCCTCAACATTAAGAATCCATGATATAGCAACCAAGGAATCCGATTCAACAATACAAGGCCAAGCACCCCATTGCAATACCCGAAACGACTCAATCGCATAACAAATCGCATGTAATTCTGCCTCGTTTGAGTCCAGCACACCCAACGGCCCTGAAAATAACGCCAACACCTGGCCCTGAGCATTTCGTAGTACTCTACCACAACCTGCGGGCCCAGATTTCTCCCTAGCCGAGCCATCAACATTAAACTTCACCATGTCAGATAGTGGTGGCGCCCATTAACACCCGCACGAGGTACACTTAGTCGCATGTCCCCCTCACATCACCGAGGGCAATCCCACCACACTGATTCAACTAGGAGGGAATTTGAATCCAATGCTCGCACCCAAGAAAACGTGCGCAACTTGATCAGTAAAAATAATTCGGCAGCGGACAGCCTCTTAGCATTAAAAATCATGTCATTACGCGCTAACCACATAGACCAAAGTACCGCAGCACACCCCGCTAACCACCACTGTCGTACAGTCCCCCGGAAGAAGCCATCCAACACCATGTGCACGAACTCAACCAACGATGCTGGGCGCACCACCTCGACACGCCACCATGCAAAGAACATCGACCAAATCACCCACATACACGGGCAGCGAAAAAGAATATGGTCTGCGTCATCCTCCCCTTCCCCACACCAACGGCAAGAAAAGTCTTGAACATCCAACCTCATCCCTCGATCCCGCAGAAAACATAACGTGGGCAAACATTGTAATAACACAAACCACACAAAGCATTGCATCTTCGGCGGGATTTGTATTATGTATAAATTCATTAAGTCGTAGATTTATTTCATGTATTTTAATTTATTCATTTTTAGTTTTATACTTTTTATATTTAAAATTTTAATCTTGATCCAAACAATAACCGGTAGTTGTAAAATATGTCAAATTAAATTTTATCATCGGTCTCAAAATTTTATGTTAAATTTTATAATTTTTTTAATTATATTCTACATGTGTTATTTGAGTCAAGATTAAAATTTTATGTTTTAATAAAATATATGAACTAAAATTGATTCAATTAGAACATATATACTAAATTCAGAACTTATACTTCTACATATGTTGATTTAGAATTTGACCGAATAATAAATGAAATTTTACTTGCAAACAAATACAAAGTCCCCCAATTGGAATTACTTTCATTTTTGAAAGAAAAGAATCATTTATATAATTTCATTAATATCTCAGCTGTCTGGTCCATTTGACAATAATGCCACGAGGCATACAAAGCCTGTGACATTCGATGAGTTAGTACCCCAACCCCACCATTAATATTTACTGTGAAACCTAAGAGATTTATAATATTTCATATGATTCAAATTGTATAAAGAGTTGTACATATATGGTTTCGGCAGATTTCACATGATGAATCCAATTGTTGTTTGTTTGATTTGGCAAAGGTTTTGTTTTTCACTGAAAAACATGAAAACAACACCCATCTTTAACCTTTGTTTTGGTGGACCAAACCTCACAAACTTCCTTATTCGGCAACTTGACACAAACTAAACATGAATTTCATCAAATGAATGGCCTAACTACCCCTCTCAGCTTTTTCATTTTTTATATTCAAACCCCAATTCAAAATAAATAATCAATTATTAGAAAATTACACATTGCTTAATAATATCGGTTGTAATAAAACTAACTGTGCGATTGTAAACATCGATGGAATGCGGTGAGGCACTAAATCTCTTAAGTAATATTAGGGGTTTGAATTCTGACGTTGTGAATGAAAAAAAACTGGGTTGTGACTTGTAAGTGTCATCTCATAATGGGCTTTTACAAAATCGATATAAATTAGTCGGCCAATAAATCAGAAACTAACGGTTAAACCAAAAAATATATTAATTTACCAGTTTAACCACAATAGCAAGCTTACCTACTTTGCCTTCTATTTCTAATTTCTGCTTTCACCTTCTTTATAAATGGTCGAACCGGTTAACGTAAGTCCAACTATTAAAAAAAATGTACTTTTTTATATTTCATCAAGGCATAATCTTAAAAATAACTCCAACATTTGATTGAATAGTTATTTTGACCCATATTTTTTTTGAATCAATTTAATCCCTAACATTTCATTCTTTTTATCAAAATGGCCCATCTGCGGATAAAAACTATTAGTCAACTGACGATAAACAACTTGAAATGACGTGACAAACCTACATGGTAGTGCACGTCGCGATAGCAGTGTCATATTTTTTCTTCTAACATGTCGTTTTGTCAAGTAATTTCTAGTTGTTTATCGTAAGTTGACTAACAGTTTCATTTGCAGAGGGGTCATTTTGACCCAAAATAAAAAATAAAGGTTAAATTAGTTTAAAAAAAGAATAAGGGCCAAAACGACTATTCAGTCAAACGTTAGGGGCATATTTTAGCTTTATGCCTTTCATTGAAGGGAAATGCTATTTTGTATCCAATAAATATAATTAATAAATATTATTTGTAAATTAATAAATTAATATCATGAATACAAAAGTTTTTCTTTAAATGTATCAAAGAGTCTTTTACCGACAAGGATTGATTCAAGCGGTAAGCATTTTGGTATCGCTTAAGTATGTCTTGAGTTCGAGGCCTTATATATGCAGAAAATCTCCATTGGGAGACTTATCCGCCAAAATCAGGTGTGAGACACGAATCGGGTCTGATTAAAATTATTTAAAATAAATATAATTATTTTTAAATTTACTCACTACATTATATATTGATACAGTATCAATGTTAAACACTAACTTTAACCAAAAACTTTATACAATTAAAATCAATATTTTACAATTGAACCATATCTTAATTAAAATGAATGACCCAACTGAAAAAAGGGGTCTATTTAATGACCTAAAAATTGTTTGGTTGAGAAAGGAACATGACATTAATGTACTTATACATAGCCCTGTTGTCTGAAAAGGGGCACATCCCTAATAATTAGGGGCAAATAAAACTCGACTTGAAAAAAATTGAATAACTCGACTCGAGGCAAAAATATTCGACTCATCTTGACTCGACTATGCTCGAAAAATTTCAAATAAAATTTAAGTTATAAAATGGAAATCGAATAACTCGAAATTTTTAGTAATTAATGAATTTATTTTTAAGTTCTAGACGAATCCTTCAATTTTTTATGATATATATATATATATATATATATATATATATATATATATACCGATATATAAAAATATGAAGAAATATTGTCACATATGAAAAAATATGAAGAAATATATATATATGTCCATATCTTATATGATTAGAGAAAGTTGTTTAAATTGGAATCAAACAATATTATAACATGATAAATAATTACAATTAATTTTTTATAAAAACTCGACTCGATTCGATTTTCTTAAACTCGGCTCGAATCGAAAATTTTTTAAATAAAGTTTGAGTTGTAAAATATGACGCGTCAACTCTAATGACTCAAAATTTTTTGACTCAACTCAACTCGATCGAACGATAACCCCTATTAATAATATTAAACCTAGACCAAGCTAAAGAGACTGTTACTAGTAAACTTTTTTCTTTCTCACAACGTCAGTGTTTGTATTATTGGTGGGAGAAAAAAAGATAGTTCATTCATTGGTGACAATAAAAAGCTGCCCGTCCATGATTACTTTTTATAATCATGTATATGAGCAGTTATTTAAAAAGGGTAAAATACAAATGGTCACTAAATTATCCTAAAATATATATAATGATTGCTAAATTTTAAAAGTTATATAATGAACAATAAATTTTAGTTTTTGTTATAAAACGTCACTGAACCATTAACTGTTGTTAATTGGGTGACATGACATGTATAAAAATTTGTATAACAACACATTTTAAACATCAATAATGAGAGTTAATTTAGGACTAGATTGATTGAGTGTGTAAATATAGAGGATTAAATGTGTTTATTTAAATTTTTGTAACTGTCACGTCATTCACTTAATGACCGTTAACAGCTCAGTGATCATTTTGTAACAAAAATTAAAGTTTAATGCTCATTAAGTAACTTTTAAAAGTTTGGTAACCATTTTATATTTTTTAGCTAGTTTAGTGACCATTTGTGTACTTTACCCTATATAAAATATTAGTTGAAGAAATTTTTTAATTCACAGTAAAGTTTATGGTTGTTTTTATAATATTATTTTTTTGAAAGGTTTATAATATTATTTTTTATCATTACACAAAAGATAATTTTGTATTAGGAAAATCTGACAACGAGCGTCGAACACCGTTGAATATCACTAATATTAAACACTGTTGAACATCATTAAATTGATTAATAAAAATTAAAAATCTCAAGGACTAAACATACAATTAATAATTATTTAAAATAAATTTTCAATTAAATTATTTTTCATATATATTCTATTTTTTAATCTTTAATTTTAAATAATTGGATTAAATATCAAGCCCTAAATTAAAAAAAAACTTAAATTTCTTTTTTCTCATTGTCATTCCAGCCGCGCTGCCGTTAGTCACCATCCGCCGATTAAATTATCGTCTTCGCGCCTCCGTCCCAGCTTGTTCTCATGTCTCACGATGTCTTTATCTTCCATATTCACTGTTTTTTTTTCGCCCAATATTTGAATCTACTCAGCTCTTAAATTCATCAACGGATTTGGTCGCGCAACTGTTTGAACTTGTGCCCTTGTGTTATCAACCGAGCTAGTGGGAAAACATGCTCAATCACTTTGTCTGCTATCTTAATCTCATCGGGGTTGCAATAGAGACAAATTTAGGGTTTTTTAATTTAAGAGTTTATATTTGATCCAATTATTTGAAAATAATGATTAGAAAATAGAGTATATATGAAAAATAATTTAATTAAAAAATATTTTAAATAATTAGTAATTGTATGTTGAGTCCTTAAAAATTTAAATCTTTATTAATTAATTTTATTGTGTTCAGCAGTGTTCGACGCACGTGGTAAACGCATCCTTTATATTATTATCACAAAAATGAATTTAATACACATCTAATATTTTACAACAAATTAAGGGTTTGATAACGTCAAATTATTTTGGGATTGAGCTAGAGGGATTAAATCAACAATTTTATTTTAAGGAAACAATGACTGATAGTAAAATTTAACCCTATTTATCAGAGCTTTACTTGAATACTGGCAAACGAGATAAACCAATCACAGCCGTTCACCTGTGCAAAACATCCACTAGGGGATGTAAAAGAAATGTTAGATTAGAAGATAATGATATAAATAAAAACAAACCCCAAGAAAGGTAATAAAACAGTAGACAAAGTGGCAAAAAATAGGTGTGCATTTGCATATAACAAACCCAAAAATAGAATTTCAGAAATAGAAAGTGTCCGGAAGGATGGGAAAAAAATATGAGTGGTGGCAGTGTGGAGAGAGAGGGAGGGGAAATGGTTAAAACCAAACCAAGTGTATAAAGGTAAATTTGGAGTCTTTGTCTCGGTGAATGATGAAAGCGATCTAACGGAGAATTCTAAATATCGGCATCCTAATTACCGTCTAAATACGACTATCTTTTTGATGCCGTTAAATCAAGGGGATTAATTTAAATTGTTAGATTGAACATAAAAAAAAGATAATTCGATTAACTGGTTACCCCATGCTTTTACCTCATTTAGGCGGAAGTCGAACGACTCAAATTCATAGAGCGAGAAAAAAATTTTAAAATCTTAGAGTTTCGATATTCTTCAGCGCAGAAAAATCACAGGTGAAAATTTCGTCTCAAGTAGAAAGCAAAGAGATTTAAGAAAAAGCCGACTTTAGGACGCTTATTGTTTGAACAAGCTTCGTCTCAAGTAAGTGATGGTGTTTTTGTGTATTTTTGTTAGTTATTTTTTGTGTATTTAGGAAGAAGCCGACTTATGTTTGTTGTGTTGCTAACATTAGAATGTTTGGAGTTTTTTTACTTGATCATGTGGGTTTAAATTCCAATATTTACATTAAGAATTAAAATAATATTTAGAATATTAGATTACGGTAAAAATTCATCGATTACTATCTTATGCACTTGCAATGAAAAATGATTCCAGAAACGCTTAATTTTTTGGGTTTAAGTTAATATTTTTTGCTATGTTTTAAAATTTGAGAATATATATTGCTTAAATGATAGAAGGATACGTGACAACTTTAGAACGTCTACTTGTGAAAAAAAATTCTATTGATATTAGTTAAGTTGTGAATTTAATCGCTATAATCTAATTTATAGTCCCTAAAAAGGATACGCAGTAGCTTTATAATGATTAGTTAAATTCCTCAAAATTGATATCTCACTAGAATAAAATCATACAAGAATAACACTGATACATGCTTTCGGAATACAAAGACTCTTGATAGGTGGTTCTAAATATGTAAATATTGATTCTTGACTCACTTTTTCTATATGTTCTCTTAATTTTCTATCATTTTCCACTTTCTGTTTCTCTTCCAATCTTATGTTTTTATTTTGTGTGGTCTTAATTTAGAAAGGCCAATTAAAGAACATAGCAAGGAAAGTTGAACATATACATGATACTTGGTTAATAGGCTCTATCTATTGAACATGCTTTGTCCCATGCAACCCTTGAGGCATTAGATTATTTAGTTCATGTAAAATATTTGAATCTAGAAACATTAATCCTTTATCATAGAATTATCTAGTACTTGTCTTGAACTTGAATTGTCTGTACACAATATTTCTGCACTACTATTATTCTTATTCATGTAATTTCTTTGAAAATCTTATGGTGGTAGTTAACTTTAGAATTGTTTGCACTTTTTATTTCATCGAAAAATAATAAGCTATTGTTTGACGACCTTGTTTGTTATGTTTGAAACACATCTTGTTTCAGTGTTTTACTTTCATATTAGTTTGCTTTCATATTAATTGTGAGGTGCTCGTAGAAGTAAAGAATGTATTGATTAATATAATGGGAACATGTATGCATGGATGCAAAACTTATGTATAAGTTAGGTAGGTTTTAATTAGAAAAGAGATAGCCTAAACTTGTAGTGGATGCATATACAGAACCAATAAGGGTTTATAGGTTTCTTTATAATATCGCATGTCATGGTACTTAATGAATAATCTTGCTCAATCAAGAATTAATAGAATAAATTTATATAGATGATAAGATGGTGGTTCATTATTATCGAAGAGAGTTCTTGATCTTTAAGAATTTTTAGATAGTAGTCTTTAGTAATAGATAATTGTAAGTCATGAATATTGAAATCCTTTTTGTTGTCATAAGAAAATCAGTGGAAGTGGTTAGAATTTCAGCATGGTATACTATAAGATCATCTTTGTAATTAGATTGGTTGAACGTATGTTTCTCTAATATGAATTTCAACTATGATATTTGTGTATCTTTCTCGATGATACCACAGTGTTAGTAATGATTAGTAATGGTTAGTGTTAAATTCAGTGGTTTAGTTTAAGGCTTAAATATAAAGAATAAGAAACCAACGTGTTAGTAATGGTTAGTGTTATATTAAAATGGAAATGCATAACAAAAAGGGCTCTTATTTGATTATAATAAAGTATTGAATAAAGAAGAGAATGATCTTTTGAGACTCTTTACTGTGGCCAGTGTTTATATGATGTGTATTGACTATATACAATGTGATAGTGTTTTAAATAGGCCTTAGTAATGGAATGAATGATGTAATGATTATGTTATATTTTTGTTTCACGTATAGGCAAATTTTTGTTCAAATGAGCCATGTTAAGAATGTAAATTATATTTATGTAGTAATTATCATTTGTCATCATTTATTCCTTTCATCGTTTCGTCATTTATCATTCAGATAGACGTTGTTTAGAATGGAGCATTGTAAAGAGTTGGATGTAGAAGCGGTGCGTAAAGCACCTAAAAAATTGACACCATATTTACACTTCTAGTAAGTTAAATTTGAATGTATATAACATTGTTGAAATTGTTACTTGGTTAGCGATTTTTATTGCGTAATCTAACTCTGGAATGTTGTTTTACAGTATAAGCGAATGTAAAAGATTGAAGGGTGGTAAAAAGAAAATCAACAATAGTGTAAGGGTGCAAAAGAAAAACCGAGTGTGTTGTGTAATAGTTTGTTAAGTGTACATATTATTTGCATTTTAATAATTGCGGGACTGATGCAGGTAAGAAAAGTACTAGGTGTGAGATGGGCTGAGATGACTGATGATGAAAAGAAGCCTTATATTGAAATGTACGAGGAGAAGAAGCAGGCTCAATCCAAATAGATAGCAGAAGGCAATGTGAAGGAAATAGTTATGAAGTAAGAAGATAAAAAGGTAAGTAAATGTTTATATTTCTTGTTAGAGAAAGAGGCAAGGGTTCAAACATTCGTAACAAAATATATTTAAGCGTAACAGTAAAGTAATTATTGTTCTATGAAATGTTGTAGGAGATATGTTGAGTTGATCGAACACTTGCAAATGGCCAAGAGGGGGGTGAATTGGCAATTAAAAATTTTGGTGAAGAGAAAGATTGAAAATAAAAATGACACAAGGGGTTATAGTGGTTCAAGTTCTCCAAATGAACTTTACATCCACTACCTTAGTTCCCACTAAGGATTTTCAAACAATTCACTACTTGAATTCGTCCCCTTTTCTTGGATGAGGAGGAAACCTTACAATTTCGATTAAGCTTTCTACCCAAAGCTTAATCCACTCAAATACAAAGAAAGATTTTGGTAAACTCAAATGTTTCCTCTCAAAGGATAATTGTCTACCCAATTACAATTTCAACAACCCCAAACTCACAATACAAATTGACAATTTGAAACACACTAGAGTTGGGTACAAAAATTTGACTTTGAATAGCTCAAGGGTTTGGATTTTTGCTTTGATGATGCTTGAATGTTCAATAGTTGTTGCTTGGTCAAATGAAGCTTGTTTTTATATACTTGCATTGATTTCTAGCCGTTTGGGTAGTTGGGATCATCAATAGAGCCGTTGGGAGCAATTTTCCAGCATTAAATGCAGCTCTGCAGCCTACCGTATCGGTACTCGTCGATACCTGCATCAAAGAGGAAAGAGCCGTTGTGCCTGAAAACAGGGCGTATCGATACGCATAGAAGGCGTACCGGTACGGTTTTAAGGAGCGTATCGATACGGAAGGCCGTATCGATACGGTTTTTGCTCACTGGAATCCCAAGCCAAGTTTACATAAAAAGTGTATCGATACGCATACCAAGCGTATCGGTACGGTATAACGACCTTTTGAAAATTGGGAAACCAACCAACTGACAAGTAACGGTCAAATAATTAAATGCTCAGATTTTTCAAAGATATGCTTATCGTATCGATACGGTTGCAAGGCGTATCGGTACGGTTTCATGAAAACAGTTGCCCAGATGAATATCGTATCGATACGGTTGCAAGGCGTATCGGTACGGTTTCATGAAAACAGTTGCCCAAATGAATATCGTATCGATACGGTTGCAAGGCGTATCGGTACGGTATGTCCATTAAAATTCCAGTGGCAAAATAGGGTATCGATACGCATAAGGGTATCGATACGCCTGGGCGTTTTTGCATACTTAGGCTTGAAAAACATAGGAAAAGACTTAGGAAATTTTATATGTTTAAGAGCCAGTCTTCAAATATTATTTTGTTCAAAAATACTTGTCGATTTGTGAGACTTTAAAGAGTACTTAAAAATTTATCGTTTTGCAAATTGGTCCTTAGGTTTATGTGGTATATCAAAATCAATTTTAGTTTTACAATCTCCCCCTTTTTGATATAACAAACCCATAAATAAAATTTTAAGTTTTTGAAACTTTGAAAAGCTTTCTCCCCCTTACTTTAAGATAGATTTTCAAAAATAAAATATTTGACTCTATGATCCTTCTCCCCCTTTTTGTTAGATCAAAATAGAATACAAGGATAATAGCAATATAAAGCAACAATAATTCATTAAACTTAAAGCAAGCATAAGAGTTCAAATGCATAAACTTCAAAATAAACATAAAGGTTCAAAGGCATAAATTTCAAAGCAACCATCATAATCCAAACTTTTAAAATCCTAAAAACATAGATAATAGGCATAAACTTCAAATCCTAAAAAAACGAAAGTGCAATAACAATAATAAAAGACTAAATGTCCTAAGATGAGATGCATGATCTACTCGTCCCCTTCGTCATCATTATCGTCCTCGTCATCTTCTTCTTCATCTTCTTGAGAGGGTTGATTCCTTCGGGTTTGATTGATCCAAACACCATGGAAGGCGGTAAGAGAAATATTCATGAAGTTTTGGCGAGCGGCCATGGTGTCTATCTTCTTTTCCATGCCTTGGACGCGATCCTCTAAGGATGTGAAACGATTATCCATCGCGGTGAACTTCTCATTTAGGAAGGTCATGAGAGTATCCATGGAGGAGGAATCAAGAGGAGCACGGTGAGAGCTCGAAGAAGCACGAGAGGTATCGACAGGAGCAACGGGCGGGGGATCTTGAGCATTGCGAACCCAATCATTATCAACATAAGTGAAACCGGAACGAGCTAGGGAACGCTCATCGATAGGTAGGCCAAGGGTTTCGGGAAAATCATGTGAACAATCAATGCCAAGGGAATGAAATAGAAAACTCAAAGCCGTGGAGTAGTAAAAGGATGAGACTTGTTTGGTGTGAGCGTGTTGAACTAAAAAGACAAGGTCGGCAAACATGATTTGACACAAATTTGGACGTTTACCTTCTCTAAAACACTTAAGCCAAAAATCATCCGTTTGACGAATAGTTGAATATTTCCCACCCGATGGACGGATAAACCAAGAAATAAGAAGGTGAAGGATACGGTCATGAGCATTTAAAAACTTTGCGGAGCCTAAAAAACCCGTACCCAAAGATTGTTCATCATCAATACCAATATCTTCAAAACCAAAGACATTACATAAAACCTTTTGATCAATTTGAAAAGTTTTGCCCATAATAGAAGATTCAATGGCAATGACATGCTCCCTAGGTTCATCATGTATGCATACGACATTAGAAAAGAATACAATGACTAGGTTCTTATATAGGATAGGAGGAATACTCAAAAAGGTTAAGAATTTCCATTGCTTAATCAAAGATAGGTATTGAAACTTGAAACGGGCAGAATTTAAAAAAGGGATAGACACGACTCGCTCTTCCCTAAGGTTCATTCCTTGAAAAAGTTTATATCGTTCCCTATCACCATCCTCGGGAAAACTTAATTGGATAATATAAGGAAGATTAGGTGTAGGATTACCCTCGACATCCTCAATAGGATTGGAAGTAGAACGATGACGCTTAGTTCCCTTTTTCGGTGCCATAATCCTGAAAATACATCAAAAAGGATTCGAATATGTATGCAATTAACATCATATTTAATCCAATAAATTCTAATAATTCAAGGTAATTTGTTAAAAAGAATTTTAATTTTTAAAGAGATATTCATAATTAAATTAAAAAAAACAGTTTAAAAAATATCGAATATAAAATATATTCGAATGAAAAATTTAATTTTAAAAAAAATTATGAAAAAGTTGAAACCCATAACAATCAAACAAGGTTTGTACAAAAATCAGTTGAAACAACAATTAAAAACAAACGAAAATTAAAGAAAATAGAAAAGAGAAGATTTATACCTTGAATCTTAGAATGGATGAAAGAGGGGATGTGAATGCACAAGATTTAATGCCAAAGCTTTGCCTTGATGTGTGGAGTAAAAACCCTCAAGGAATTTTGAAGATTGATGTTAAAATTTGAAGGATTGAGGGGGATTATATAGGGTTTCGTGGCTAGGGTTTTTGAGAGAAAAGGGGTTTTGAGTTTTAAAGAGTTTTAACAATAGCAGCCCTAAATAGCCTCTCCGTCAAGGCCGTATCGATACGCTATACACGCGTATCGATACTCGTTAACCCTAATTTTATATTCGTCGATACTACTGTATCGATACGCGGGGCCGTATCGGTACGCTTGGCTTTGACTATTTCCCTTGACTTGTACCGTATCGATACGAGTGGTCGTATCGATACTCGTTCATCCTCAAAAATTCCCAGTTATCAACCTGTATCGATACGCTTTGCAGCCGTATCGATACACCTTTACCAGATTGTGCAGATTTGACAGATTTTAAGTGCAAAAATCTAATTTGAAACGTCCCTAAATGCATGTACATGTCATATGAACAAGTTTTAATGGCTAAACTTAATACATACTCTCCCTAGCAACATGCATAGAAGCAAAAGGAACAAAATTAACACAAGCATGAATCATAAGCAATTTCAAGCAAATTTGGACATTTTGGGACCTAAAAGGGTCAAGAAAGGCTAGTTAAACCTAACTCTCTCCTAAGGGTCCAAAAACGCTCTTTATCTAAAGGTTTTGTAAATATATCCGCTAATTGGTTCAAGGTGTCAACAAACTCTATAACAACATCATTTTTCAAAACATGATCTCTAATGAAATGATGTCTAATTTCTATGTGTTTAGTTCTAGAGTGTTGGATGGGATTCTTAGTGAGACAAATGGCACTAGTGTTGTCACACCTAAGAGGTATGGTTTCTATTTTAACACCATAATCTAAGAGTTGTTGCTTCATCCAAAGTACTTGAGCACAACAACTCCCTAAGGATATGTACTCCGCTTCGGTGGTAGATAAGGCTACGCTATTTTGTTTCTTAGAGAACCAAGATACGAGCATACTACCTAAGAATTGGCATGTCCCAGAAGTACTTTTCCTATCTATCTTACATCCCCCATAATCCGCATCCGAATAAGCATGAAGGCTAAAGGAAGAATCTTTAGGATACCAAAGGCCTAAAGTAGGTGTGTCTCTAAGGTATCTAAAACTTCTCTTAATGGCAACTAGGTGTGATTCTCTAGGACTAGCTTGAAACCTAGCACACAAGCAAACACTAAACATGATATCCGGTCTACTTGTGGTAAGGTAAAGCAAAGAACCTATCATGGATCTATAAAGCTTAGAATCAACACACTTACCTCCTTCATCTTTGTCAAGCTTTATGGAAGAACTCATAGGAGTGGCTTGAGGCTTTGCATTCTCCAAGCCAAACTTTTTGAGCATATCATTCACGTACTTAGCTTGATTTATGAAGGTGTCATATTTCCTTTGTTTGATTTGAAGTCCCAAAAAGATTGAGAGCTCCCCCATCATGCTCATCTCAAACTCACCTTGCATTAGCTTAGAAAATTCTTTACAATAACACTCATTAGTAGAACCAAAAAATGATATCATCAACATAAATTTGAACTACTAAGATGTTATTGTTATATCTTTTTATGAAGAGTGTTGTATCCACCTTTCCTTTTTCAAAACCCTTTTCAATTAAGAAATTTGAAAGTCTCTCATACCAAGCTCTAGAAGCTTGTTTTAAACCATAGAGAGCTTTTGTTAGTTTAAACACATGGTTTGGAAATTTTGAATCCTCAAAACCCGGTGGTTGTTCAACATACACCTCTTCATTTATAAAACCATTTAAAAAGGCACTTTTTACATCCATTTGAAAAAGCTTGAAATTATGATAACATGCAAATGCAAGCAACATCCTAATGGCTTCCATCCTAGCTACGGGTGCATAAGTCTCATCAAAATCAATTCCCTCTTCTTGTGTATAGCCTTGAGCAACAAGCCTAGCCTTGTTTCTCACTATATTACAACTTTCATCTAATTTATTCCTAAAAACCCATTTTGTTCCTATAGTAGATTGATCATTAGGCCTTTCAACTAATGTCCAAACTTTACTCCTCTCAAATTGATTTAATTCCTCTTGCATGGCCAAAATCCAAAAATCATCTTTTAAAGCTTCTTTAATATTTTTAGGCTCAATGCATGAAAGAAATGCAACATGATTCATTAATTTGAGAGAGGATCTAGTAGTTACCCCCTTGGATGGATCACCCAAGATTTCACCACCTTTGACATAGTTTAACTCCCTTGGGTAAGACACCTCCTTTTCCTCAAGAGCCAAGTCATTCAAGGCTTCAAGAGCTGGATCTTGTGTATCCTCATCTTTAGTTGGAACCTTATCCACCTTTGACGTTTGTCCTCCATCAATGGCATCAAGAGTTCCTACATCATCATCATCACAAGATTCCTTCCTCGAAAGGAGGTTATCATCGAAAACAACATGTATTGACTCTTCAACAACTAGAGTTCTTTTATTAAATACACGATAGGCTTTAGAGTTTAAAGAATACCCTAAGAAAATAGCTTAATCACTTTTAGCATCAAATTTACCTAAGTTTTCTTTACCATTATTCAAAACAAAACACTTGCAACCAAAAGGATGAAAATAGCTAATGTTAGGCTTCTTAGATTTTAAAATCTCATAAGGTGTTTTCTTCAAAATTGGCCTAATCATTACTCGATTTATAATATAGCAAGCGATATTTGTGGCTTCCGCCCAAAAATATTTAGGTAAATTATTTTCGCAAAGCATGGTTCTAGCCATTTCTTCTAAAGTTCAATTTTTCCTCTCAACTACCCCATTTTGTTGAGGAGTGCGAGGTGCGGAAAAATTGTGGCTAATCCCATTTTCATTTAAAAACTCATCGAAACCTAGATTTTGAAATTCGGTTCCATGATCACTTCTAATGTGAGAAATCTTAAGTTCAAGATCATTTTGAGTTATCTTAGAAAATGTGATGAATTTTTCTAAAGCCTCATCCTTTGTACTTAAGAATAGAACCCAAGTATACCTAGAGTAGTCATCTACAAGCACAAAAGCATATGATTTTCCACCCAAGCTCATTGTTCTAATAGGCCCAAAAAGATCCATATGAATCAATTGTAAACATCTACTAGTGGAGACATCATTAATGGATTTAAAAGAACTTCTATGTTGTTTACCCTTTGAACATGCATCACAAATTTTATCATTAGAAAATTTAAGTTTGGGTAAACCTCTAACTAGATTAAGGGAAATTAATTTCTCTAAGACACTCATGCTATCATGTCCTAATTTTCTATGCCAAAGCCATGAGTCATGTTCATCATGTGCAACTAAGCATGTATGAGATGCATTGATGTCATCTAAATGCACCATGTAAATGTTGCCTATTCTATGTCCTATGAGCATTAGTTGATTTGTTTTAATGTTTACAATTTTGCAACCACTTTTATCAAATAGAACATTAAAACCCTTGTCACACAATTGACTAATACTCAACAAATTATGCTTAAGACCGTTGACATACAAAACATTTTCAATGAAAATAGAAGAGTGATTACCAATGGAGCCTATTCCTTCAATGTGGCCTTTGGAGTTGTCACCAAACGTTACCACTCCACCACCTTTAGGCTTTAGTTCCACAAATCGACTCTTGTCACCGGTCATGTGTCTTGAGCATCCACTATCAAGGTACCAAGAATTTTTGCTTGAAGCTTTAGCCTTGTAGCAATGCTCCCCCTACAAACAAAGAAATTAGACCTTGATTTTTGGTACCCAAATCATTTTGGGTCCATGAGTGTTAGCCTTCAACATTTTGGTTCCCTTAGGAATCCAAGAAGCAATAGCATTCATATCATTAGAAATAATGAGTTCCTTAGGAACCCAAACACTCCTAACTCTTTGACCTCTAGATTGCTTATTAAAATTTCTTTGTTTAGGTATAAAAGGTTTTCTTTTTACATATTGGGATTTAGAATGATTTCCTTTTTCAAAATTATTTTTCCCAATAGCAATAGATGTTTTAAGATTATCCACTTCCTTTGTGTGATAATCTTGAAAATCGGAAAGAAGTTTTTCAAGTTCAAGATTTTTTGTTTTAAGATCATTTGAAAGATTTACTAAAAACAAAACCTTCTTTTCCAATTCGGAGTTAGCTTTAGAAAATGTCTCATTTTGATTTTTCAAATCGAAAATGATTTTCTTGTTTTTCAAAATGGATTCTTTTTATTTTCCTACTAACTCATCATACACTTTTTGCAATTCATCATAAGCATCTTGAAGTTCATCAATAGTAAAATCGAAATTGGATAAGTTAGAGTTTACCTTAGGTTCGTCATCAATGGCCATGAGACATAGATTGGCCACTTTCTCCTCTTCCTCGGATGACTCATCGTCACTCAAAGTGGCTATTTGTGCTTTGAGCTTGTTCTTCTTCCCAAAGCTTTTCTTTTTCAATTGAGGACACTCGGAACGGATGTGACCCGATTTCTTGCATTCATAACAAGTAATTTGGTCCTTCTCCTCTTCCTTGCTTTTACTCTTGAAGTCTCTCTTTCTAATGAATTTTCTTCCACGATTTGACTTCATGAACCGAGTAAAACGTTTGGCCAACATAGCCATCTCCTCATCTTCATCCTCACTAGAATCGATTTCTTGATGTGAAGCTTTTAGTGCGATTCCCACTTTCTTCTTCTCAACTTCCTTCTTCTCCACTATCTTCTTCTCTTGTTTTCTTTCCTTCCTCATAATCTCATGTGTGAGTAGAGATCCAACAAGAGCATCAAGCTTGAGAGTCTTCAAATCTTTAGCTTCAATAATGGCCGTTCTCTTGCCATCCCATGACTCCGGAAGAGAGTACAACAACTTTCTCACTAGCTTGTCTTTGGGAATGATCTCGCCGAAACCCTTCAAACCGTTAACAATGACCGAGAACCGATCAAACATCTTGGAGACACTTTCTTCGGGATCCATCTTGAAGTTCTCATAGCTTAGATTGAGTAGCCCAATCTTTGTCTCCTTGACATCACTAGTTCCCTCATATGCTGTCTCGAGGGTGTCCCAAACCTCCTTGGCACTTTCGATTGAAGACACCTTGGAGTAGATATCCGGACCAAGTGCACAAAAATATTACATGAAGAGCTTTGTCATTCACTTGCATCCTTCTTCTTTCATCATCTGTCATTTCGGCTTTGACTTTTGGGACAAGCCTTTCTCCATCTCTCTTCATGGGAATGTATGGACCTTCTTCAACTACATCCCACACCATATAGTCGGTAGACTTGATGAAGAGCCTCCTCCTATTCTTCCAATAAGGATAGTTATCCCCATTGAAGAATGGTGGCTTGGTGGTGGATTGGGACTCATAGTTGGATGTGGATGCCATTGCTTGACTTGTTGTTGATCAAACTCTCCTAGAATCGACTCAAGAGGGTTGTAATCCTTCCAATGAGTGTAGCTCTGATACCAATTGTTGAGTTGATCGAACACTTGCAAATGGCCAAGAGGGGGGTGAATTGGCAATTAAAAATTTTGGTGAAGAGAAAGATTGAAAATAAAAATGACACAAGGGGTTATAGTGGTTCAAGTTCTCCAAATGAACTTTACATCCACTACCTTAGTTCCCACTAAGGATTTTCAAACAATTCACTACTTGAATTCGTCCCCTTTTCTTGGATGAGGAGGAAACCTTACAATTTCGATTAAGCTTTCTACCCAAAGCTTAATCCACTCAAATACAAAGAAAGATTTTGGTAAACTCAAATGTTTCCTCTCAAAGGATAATTGTCTACCCAATTACAATTTCAACAACCCCAAACTCACAATACAAATTGACAATTTGAAACACACTAGAGTTGGGTACAAAAATTTGACTTTGAATAGCTCAAGGGTTTGGATTTTTGCTTTGATGATGCTTGAATGTTCAATAGTTGTTTCTTGGTCAAATGAAGCTTGTTTTTATATCCTTGCATTGATTTCTAGCCGTTTGGGTAGTTGGGATCATCAATAGAGCCGTTGGGAGCAATTTTCCAGCATTAAATGCAGCTCTGCAGCCTACCGTATCGGTACTCGGGAAGGGCGTATCGATACCTGCATCAAAGAGGAAAGAGCCGTTGTGCCTGAAAACAGGGCGTATCAATACGCATAGAAGGCGTACCGGTACAGTTTTAAGGGGCGTATCGATACGGAAGGCCGTATCGATACGGTTTTTGCTCACTGGAATCCCAAGCCAAGTTTACATAAAAAGTGTATCGATACGCATACCAAGCGTATCGGTACGGTAGAACGACCTTTTGAAAATTGGGAAACCAACCAACTGACAAGTAATGGTCAAATAATTAAATGCTCAGATTTTTCAAAGATATGCTTATCGTATCGATACGGTTGCAAGGCGTATCGGTACGGTTTCATGAAAACAGTTGCCTAGATGAATATCGTATCGATACGGTTGCAAGGCGTATCGGTACTGTTTCATGAAAACAGTTGCCCAGATGAATATCGTATCGATACGGTTGCAAGGCGTATCAGTACGGTATGTCTATTAAAATTCCAGTGGCAAAATAGGGTATCGATACGCATAAGGGTATCGATACGCCTGGGCATTTTTGCATACTTAGGCTTGAAAAACATAGGAAAAGACTTAGGAAATTTTATATGTTTAAGAGTCAGTCTTCAAATATTATTTTGTTCAAAAATACTTGTCGATTTGTGAGACTTTAAAGAGTACTTAAAAATTTATCGTTTTGCAAATTGGTCCTTAGGTTTATGTGTTATATCAAAATCAATTTTAGTTTTACAAGATATCTTCAAGATGTAGCCTGAAGAAGCTGTCAGATATGTTTAAAGAGATGCGAAAGCTGAAGATTGATAGTTTGGTTAATGAGTTAGGTTTTAGCCCTTTTATTCGAAATGATATCGCGAGCAATTCATCGCGACCTATGTCGCGAGTTAGTGGATAAGTTTGATGTCCAAATCTCGGTGATGAAATTTGGTGGACACAAAATTCCAGTAATGGTTGAAGATGTGGAAGTAGATATGGGTTTGAAGAACCAAGGTTTGGATGTTGAAAAGACCACGAGAAAATTTGATGCAAAAGAACTAGTGTTGAAGCACATAATAAGTACGAAGACCACAATTAAAGAACTTTAGGGGGAGATAGTTAGTGGTGCTTTTGAGGGTGATGAGTTGAAAGCTCGTGCACTTTTGTACATTGTTGGTGTGTTTGTAAGTCCAAATACAAACTTGGTGCCTTCCTTAGAACATTTAAGGTTGTTGTGCCCAGCTGGGTTGATTGGAAAGCTAAATTGGTGTAAATATGTGTACGAGAGGTTACTTGATGGAGTAGCCAACTGGAAAGCTCATGGTGGGTTGGCATACGTGACAGGATGCATCGCGATCTTAGAGGTAATGTATTTTTAAAAGAATGTTTCATTCCAATGTAGTAGTTGATTCATCTAAGTTTGAATTTTATTATAATGGTTTGATTAATATTAAATGCAAGTGAGATTATTTGATTTTTGGAATGAAATTTCGAGCAAAGGCTATGCTTCCGTTGATGGTCGTGGTCACATACATGCTTGGGGCAAGAAGGATGTAAGCAAGATTATAACTCGCCTAAAGGAAGAACGACCTACGAAAAAACTTAACGTAAGTAGATTAAACGAATTCCAGCCGCGTCAAATTTATGAAGTGAGTTGTAGAGGTCTTTGCGTATGAAACCAACATTATGGAAACCACTGGACTGTTGCGTGAAATAATTCATTATTTGTGATGTTCTGACACCAACATTTTTCAATGCACATGCCTCAACTACATCTGTATCATTAACTTGTCTACTCGACTGAAAAAACGGTCGCATAATAGGTGGGCACAACGGGTGATTATGTTCAGTATGAGAAAATGATATATGCCATTTAACGCAACATGTACATTTCACAAGAACTTTGGCCTTGCATCCGATTCGTGTGATAGCACGGGGCGCACGTTTCTGTTCCATATGAATAACAGTTGATCTCTGAAAGCCTCCTCGTGTACAACAAAATTCTTGTTTTTGCACGTTTCCCATCGAATCATGACTAATTGTACCGCGACACACACTAAACCCACTATTTTTTACATAATCCCTATAAAAGTTCCACGCCTCATCACGAGAGTTAAACACCATACCAACAAAATTTTCGGGCTCACTACATTCCTTTGTTGTGCAGGCAGCAGGTACATACTTTTCATCATCCTTCCCATTTATGTCAGCCATGTTTTGACACCGATGTTCAATGGATCCTAGGAAAGTAGAAATGATGGACTCAACCAACGGTTACTATAAAAATAAAGAAATCAACATATTGAAGTTAATAAATTTTTTAACATTGAACGTACCTTCTATTCACTTGTGCTAAGGTTGAAAGTTGGTGAAGATGTTCTGGAAATGGATTATGGTTGTGCATATTATAGTTACCTGAAATTTACCCCCTACTCTAAGCACCACCGTAAACTTTTCTCAAGGGATGAAGAGAATTTGGTCTGAGAAAGCCAATTGTGGTGTTTGTATAACCACAATCAGGGTTGGTGTGTGCATCCATTACAGGAATAAAGAGTTTCGTTGAACAATAAATGCAGTCTTGTTTTTTGGAGGTTTCGATACTAGGTTCAAATGGTTTCGAAACCCCCTTAACGTATTTCAATTTCGGGCCTTTCTGCCAAAGCAGTACCGAAACCTGTATAAGGGGATTCGAAACCCCAACTAAAAACTTTAATTTGAGAGTAATCTGGCATACCAGTTTCAAAATCCCATACTTAGTTTCGAAACTTGTAGGCCAATTTCTAGGGGTTAAACATGTTTTTTCGTGAAAAATTCCAATATTTAAAACACCCACAACCATTGTTCTTACTCTACTATACGGATCCTCATCTTTTCTTGAAAAAATCTGAAACTGTTAAAGTGTTTAACTCGTTTATTTTCAAGATTGAAGAAGGACTCCTCATCTTTTCTTCATCAACCGGTAGCTTCCTCTTTATTTTCTACATTGGGTGCTTCGAATCCATACTTTTTGGGTAAGGTTTCAAAACCCTAATCTTTTTAGCACTTTTTTTTATATAATGTTCGTCCTTTCTAGCATGATATCAACATAACTCATACTCGTTCAACCAAATGTTCATTTATTTTGGGATTACATCAAAAATCCTTCAACTTTCGAGAATTTAGTGCACCCAATATTGAATTGGCTTGATAATGTACATGTTCTATCTTGATTAATTTGCAGGAAGGTATACCGAAACCATTTGAATCCTATTTAAAAAAAATTCCTCAATCACTTGCCCACCAAGTGTTTGTTAAAATTCCCCAACTAAATTTTTTTAAAGCCAATACTCCTCATTGCCACTAACATGCCTCTTAAAAACAATCCCCCTAGAGCAAAACAACCTCAACTTGAAAGAGGTCAATCTTCCCGTTCGAATGAACCTCCTCAACCTCAAGCAAAACCTCAACCACAACCTCATCTTCAAAATCCAAATTTTTTTTAATTTGTGTTTTCAAGATCCCGTTTATCTTAATCATTTTCATCAAGTTTACGAGGCAAAAAGATTAGAACCGAGCAAACTATAGACATAGATTTTTTTACCTCTGAGCTGTATAATTTCGAATTCTGACTTTTATTTGTCGAATGGGGTTGGATGAAATTTCTTGATATTAAACCTCGTGTCTTTCATAACCTTGTCAAAGCCTTTTATGCCAATGCTACACTTGTTCATGCTTCAAACAATAAATCTGAGGTTTTTAGGATTGAATCATATCTTATGGGAACCGAATTTAGTCTCACTCCGAAAAGTATTGCCCAGCATCTAGGTGTAGAAAATACTGGTGCTTCTGTTGAGTTGTTTGGGGCTCGATTCGTTCAACCGATTATGCTCACCAAGTGGTAGAGAGGTGGAATTTTGGGTGGAAGGGTTTAGGAAGCTAGAAAGGAAATAGACACAATGATTTTAGAGTGGTTCGGTCTTCTAACAAGCACCTACATCCACTACCTTAGCTCCCCACTAAGGATTTCACAATCAATCCACTAATTGATTCGTCCCCTTTTCTAGGCTTAGGAGGAAACCCTTACAACCAATCAAGCTTTCTACCCAAACCCTTGATTGAAACCCTCTTTACAAGAGATAAACAAAGCAAACTTGTAATCCTCTAATAGGAGTTTGTTTGCACAATTTTGCACTCACCCAATCCTAAAACACTTGAGCAAATTTGACAATTTTGGCTCACTAGTGTTTGTCTATACAAGAATTGACAATTTAAGTGCTAAGACAATTTCTTGATCATTTGATGTTTGACAATCTGAGCATTAGCCTTCTCTTGATGCTTGGAGGTCCCTTTTATACTCCCAAATGAGTTTGTAGCCGTTACTAGCCGTTAGGATCAAATTGGAGCCGTTGAGGACTTTATTCCCACCATAAATGCAGTTCTGCTGCTCCCCGTTTCGAAACGCTCGAGGCCGTTTCGAAACACGCTCAATGTAGAAAGAGCCGTTGCAGTCTATCAGGGTACCCGTTTCGGAACACCCTCTTGCCGTTTCGGAACGCGTATCGAAACGCTATAAGCCCGTATCAAAACGCCTGCATTTAAAAGTTAGTTGGGAAGATAGCCGTTGGGGTTTATGACCGTTGTGGTCATTGCCACGTGGGCGTATCGAAACGGCCTAGCCCGTTTCGAAACGCTGGGCAAAAATCAAGTCCAGGGAAAGCCCGTTTCGAAACACGTTTCGAAACGAATATGCTACTGGAATCCCCTGTTTCGAAACGCCCTAAGGTGTTTCGAAACACCTGGACTGGTTTGTATAAATTTGAGCCGTTGAGGACTTTATTCCCACCATAAATGCAGTTCTGCTGCTCCCCGTTTCGAAACGCTCGAGGCCGTTTCGAAACACGCTCAATGTAGAAAGAGCCGTTGCAGTCTGTCAGGGTACCCGTTTCGGAACACCCCCTTGCCGTTTCGGAACGCGTATCGAAACGCTATAAGCCCGTATCGAAACGCCTGCATTTAAAAGTTAGTTGGGAAGATAGCTGTTGGGGTTTATGACCGTTGTGGTCATTGCCACGTGGGCGTATCGAAACGGCCTAGCCCGTTTCGAAACGCTGGGCAAAAATCAAGTCCAGGGAAAGCCCGTTTCGAAACACGTTTCGAAACGAATATGCTACTGGAATCCCCTGTTTCGAAACGCCCTAAGGTGTTTCGAAACATCTGGACTGGTTTGTATAAATTGGCCTTTGAAACACATTAAAAACCCTTTTGAAAACTTCCTAAACACAATTTCAAGTTGTTTGGACTTTGTAAATGTTTTAAATACTTTTTAAATCAGTCCAAAACATTTTTCAATTATTATATCAAAACATTAGTTCTACAATCTCCCCCTTTTTGATATAATAAAACTCACTTGAAAATTTGTTTGGGATTCTCCCCCTTTAACTTTAAAAATGTGAATAAGAGTTGAAAAATTTTAATTCAAATAAAGCTCCCTTATTCATTTGAAAATTCAATTTTTCAAACCATTTCTCCCCCTTTTTGTTATATCAAAAAGAATTTAAAACATTAAGTTCAAAAATAACAATAGAGGTAAAAGTTTGACAAAAGTAAGAATTTGGTTTTAAAATGGTTCTCCCTTACTCAAAGCATCATCCAAATGTTAGTCACAACATATATGATCATCTAGTTGAATTTAAAATAAAGATAAACAAATAAAATCAAAACAACTAGAATTTTACCACACTTGAACTCAAGGTAGGATGTGAAGCCTTCCTTCTTCAAGTGTTCTTCCTTGTGTGCATGGAGCTCCCCCTCAATGTTTGACTTGTTGAACATCTCCATCACACCTATCAAAAGACAATCAAGTAACTTTTGGTATCCAAATTGCTTTGGATCCATGAACGTTAGTAGCACAAATTTTTGACCCCTTTGGAATCCATTTTTCAATGTCATCCTTTTTAATTGAAGTGGTTAGTCCTTTTGGGACCCAAACACTTCTAAAACATTTACCATTTTTAAATCTAGGGGCACTAGATTGTCTAACATAAAAATTTGATTTTCCAAGATCATTTTTCTTTTGAAGTTCATTTGAAATCAAATCTTTTTTCCTTTTTGAGATCATCAACTTCCTTTTGATGATCTCTTTCCATCATTTGAAGCAAGTTTTGTAAGTTTAAAACTTTAAGCTCAAAATCTTTAATTTTTGCTTCAAACTCTAAATTGGTTTTAGAAAGAAAATCATTTTCGGTTTTCAACTTTGAAATCAATTTCTTATTTTTCGAAAATGAAGCCTTGAACTCAAAAACCAATTCATCGTAGGCTTCTTGTAACTCATCAAAAGAATATGAATTTGAACAAGATAAGTTAGAAGTTACCTCCCCCTCATTGAGGGCCATCAAGCATAGGTGGGCTACTTCATCATCGGTGGAGTCTTCATCACTCCAAGTGGCCACATATGCTTGCTTTGAAGATGATCCCTTCTTGTTGTACTTGTGGGATTCCTTCATCTTCTTCCTCGATTCATGCTTGGATTTTTCCATTTCGCTCTTCATGAACCGGGTAAATTTGTTAAAGAGATGGGCCATCTCTTCATCTTCACTCTCCTCCTCACTAGAATCTACATGATGGCAAGTGGAGGACTTGAGGGCCATGGCACTTGCATTGATGCCAAGCCTTTTGATCTTCTTCTCTCCCATAGCTCTAATTTCTTCCCTCTTCTTCTCATCTTCTTTGTTCTTCTTCATGATTTGATGAGTAAGAAGTGACCCCATGAGTTCATCAAGCTTCAAGGTCTTCAAATTTTTGGCTTCGATGATGGCGGTCCTCTTTGAGTCCCAAGACTCGGGAAGTGAGTAGATGAGCTTTCGAACAAGCTTCTCCTCCAGGATGGCTTCTCCATATCCTTTAAGACCATTGGTGATTGTGGAGAATCTATCAAACATCTTCTCGATGTTCTCTTCCGGATCCATTTTGAAGTTCTCATACTCTAAGGTTAGGAGCCCAATCTTGGTCTCCTTGACTTCATTTGTCCCCTCGTATGTGACTTCAAGCTTGTCCCATACCTCCTTGGCACTCTCACAAGAAGACATCTTCTCATAGATGGATGGACCAAATGCATAAAATAGAATGTGCAAGGCTTTGCAATTTAGCTCCATCTTCTTGCGATCGTCGGCACTCCACTCCGCTTTACTTCTTTGAGGCACGAACGGACCATCTTCAACTATGTCCCATAGCTTGTAATCTCTTGACTTCAAGAAGAATTTCATCTTTGTCTTCCAATGGGCATAGTGGTCTCCGTCAAAGAAAGGCGGTTTGTCTATGGATTGCGCCATTTGAGCCGGTTGATGAACTAGTGATCGAGCTTGCCGGATCTTCTCAATAGGATGTTAATCCTCTTCGATTGAGCCAAGCTCTGATACCAATTGTTGAGTTGTTTGGGGCTCGATTCGTTCAACCGATTATGCTCACCAAGTGGTGGAGAGGTGGAATTTTGGGTGGAAGGGTTTAGGAAGCTAGAAAGGAAATAGACACAATGATTTTAGAGTGGTTCGGTCTTCTAACAAGCACCTACATCCACTACCTTAGCTCCCCACTAAGGATTTCACAATCAATCCATTAATCGATTCGTCCCCTTTTCTAGGCTTAGGAGGAAACCCTTACAACCAATCAAGCTTTCTACCCAAAGCCTTGATTGAAACCCTCTTTACAAGAGATAAACAAAGCAAACTTGTAATCCTCTAATAGGAGTTTGTTTGCACAATTTTGCACTCACCCAATCCTAAAACACTTGAGCAAATTTGACAATTTTGGCTCACTAGTGTTTGTCTATACAAGAATTGACAATTTAAGTGCTAAGACAATTTCTTGATCATTTGATGTTTGACAATCTGAGCATTAGCCTTCTCTTGATGCTTGGAGGTCCCTTTTATACTCCCAAATGAGTTTGTAGCCGTTACTAGCCGTTAGGATCAAATTGGAGCCGTTGAGGACTTTATTCCCACCATAAATGCAGTTCTGCTGCTCCCCGTTTCGAAATGCTCGAGGCCGTTTCGAAACACGCTCAATGTAGAAAGAGCCGTTGCAGTCTGTCAGGGTACCCGTTTCGGAACACCCCCTTGCCGTTTCGGAACGCGTATCGAAACACTATAAGCCCGTATCGAAACGCCTGCATTTAAAAGTTAGTTGGGAAGATAGCCGTTGGGGTTTATGACCGTTGTGGTCATTGCCACGTGGGCGTATCGAAACGGCCTAGCCCGTTTCGAAACGCTGGGCAAAAATCAAGTCCAGGGAAAGCCCGTTTCGAAACGAATATGCTACTGGAATCCCCTGTTTCGAAACGCCCTAAGGTGTTTCGAAACACCTAGACTGGTTTGTATAAATTGGCCTTTGAAACACATTAAAAACCCTTTTGAAAACTTCCTAAACACAATTTCAAGTTGTTTGGACTTTGTAAATGTTTTAAATACTTTTTAAATCAGTCCAAAACATTTTTCAATTATTATATCAAAACATTAGTTCTACAGCTTCATATGAATCAGAGAGGGTCCCTATTAAGTTTGATGATGATAGTCCTACTCATCTTCATATCTATGATAGGCTTCTCCATCTTTAACCACTTGGTTCTTTCGTCCCTCCGGTAGGAGATGCACTCGCATGTGTCATATCGATTATTGGTGGTTACACCAACTTCACACTGGTGACCGTCCCAATATCGCCAAAATTATCTTCGCATCTCTTGTAAAAATTATTAGCAACCCTTCTAGATCTCTCAATTATGGATGTGTTCTAAGCCACATCTTTGAGAGTTTAAACATTAACACCTCTCTTGACCCCGAAATCCCTCTCAAGAGTAAAATTAATGAAACAACAACTATGACGACCGGTTGGAGGTTCATTGATAGTGAATGGGTTCATAAAAAGAATGAAGATGAAGCCTGAATAGGCCGAACACATGTTCTTGCACAGGATGTTCCACCTCCCATGACAATTGATTCTATGTATGCGGCTATGATTACTCGCTTTGACAACATGGATGCTTTTCTCCGCAGTTCTCATAAAGAGACTATAGGCCTTTTTCATAGCATAGATGCTCGTGTGACATCTTTGGAGCAGGACATGCATGATGTTCGTGGTCATCTCTTTCCACCTACATCGCCTCATGCTGCGTCGAATGCTTAGGCTTTTATGTATTGTATTATGACATTATGCTATTGTATTTTGGACTTATCTTGATTTAGTTCTTTGCTTTATGAACGTAGTTGGATAATTGGTTTATGCCTTTGTTTTCTTGATGGATTCGTGCATAATTATATTTCTCATTTTCACTATAACAAAAAACAACTGAACAACTTGCGATAATTGAAGAAATATTTTGTCGCCAAAATATTTAACAACAATATTAAATGTCTTTCACAATTAAATTACAAAACATATATTTTCCTAACCATAATGCAGAATGCCTCAAAAGCATAGATATGAAGTTTTGAAACCCCACTTATGGCAGAATACCTCAAAATCATATTTGGGCATGTGGTTTCGAAACCCCATTAGAGGTTTCAGAACAAGTATGAAAGAATGCATCAAAATCATATTTAAGCATGAGGTTTCGAAACCCCTTTTCTGGTTTCGGAACCAGTATGGCAGAATGCCTCAAAAATCAGATTAAGGCATGAGGTTTCGAAACCCCCTTGGTGGTTTCGGTACCCCCGTGGTGGTTTTGGAACCAGTATGGCAGAAACCACCCATTATGGAAAAATGCCTCAAAATCATATTTAGGCATTTGGTTTCAAAACCCCACTTATGGTTTCGGAACCAGTGTGACAGAATGCCTCAAAATCATATTTAGGCATTTTGTTTCGAAATCCCTTTGGGGTTTCAGAACATGTGTTACCCAATTTTCATCCGGGTTTGAATATATAAAAATAATAACAATAAATAAAACCTAATATAAAACAAATAATTCTATTCATGTCCTAATTCCATTTACATATCCAAAATACCCATTTATATTATATTAGGCCCAAAAAAAGATATAATGAAACCCAAGAGACATTCTGTTTCCCACCCAAATTACATCAGAGCAGCCCAAAACAAACACAAAATTTAATTTATGTTTTCTCAGCCCCCCAAAACCGAGAGCTCACTGACACATGGCTTACTCCCATTCGTCCGTTTGATGGTCACATGAATTGACCCTAGCTGGAGCCAGCTGGTCTTTGCCAGCAAAGCATGTTGACGTCATCCACCTGTCACCTATAAAAGATGAGAGAGAGTTAGTGGCAGACAAGGAATAAAATGCGCAATAATTACGGAATTAAAAAAGAAAGAGATAGGAAGTCGAGAAGTTTTACAAGAGAAGGGGAAACATCACCGGGATACTGATCGGACACCGTTGACCGTCACCGGAGTTTGCCGAGCCGAAGTTACGCAACAAAGGTATAACTCGACCTTGTTTTTTTGCGTTCCTGCACACAAAATGCAAACAAAATTAGTATGTGCTTAGATCTAAAAATCCAGTAAAGGAAATCAGAAACAAAAACAATGAAAACACTAGATCTGACTTTGCATGTCTCAAGAATCGAAATAGAAAGATAAATCTACAAGTGAAACAAGCCGAAACGTAAAAAAAAAAAAAAAAGAGAAAGTGAGAGACTCATATTTTCCGAATGTTGTCAAGACCAGATGGAGCGTTGTCAAACTGGTAACGGAGATTTTTCGCGGTGACGGAGTCGAAAATAAGTGGGAGAGTGTCTGAGAGAGGGTAGTTAGGTTTAGGAAAAGGTGAAGAAGGGTGAAATAAGTCGAATCTTGGTAGATTTAGGCAGGTAAGGGTAGATTTAGGGTTTTTTGGTGAAAATTGGGAATTTTTGGGAGTTGGGGTTTCGAAATACAGCGAAAATGGAGATCGGAAATCGCCCTGTAGTGGCTGGAAATCGCACCACGGTGCCCAAAAATCGTTCTGTGGTGTTCGAAACCCAAACCGTGGCGGCCGAAAATCGTATTTGGGGAGAGATTTTTGGGTGATTGAGTTGGGATCGAGTTAAAATTGGAAAAATGGGCGAGTGGAACCGGGATTAGGGTTTTATAGGCCTTGGCATGCGACGTCGTTTGGGGGAGCGGGTCAAAATGACCCGCGCCTTTTGAAAATGGGTCTGGATACGGGGTCGCAACCCGTCTCATGAATTGGTTGTTGGTTTGGGCCATTTTGGATCGAATTGTGTGGGCTAAACAACCCATCTAGACCAGTTTGTGAGTTAAATGGGCCGAATTAATGGGTTTGGGTCTAAAGTATTGTTAGAATTAAATTTGGGCTCTCTAGTTTACCCTTTTTTACATTTTAGTCACCAAAATTTGTAATCCAGCTCTTGAAATATGAATTTAATGAAATTTAGTCTTGTATTTGTTTATCTATTATATTTGCAATATTTTTGTTTGATTAATTAATTAAATTATGATTGTTTGCATGATTTTAAATATCATGTAGTATATTGCTTTAAGGATTTAAATCACATAACTAATGGGATCGAGTTAAAATTGGAAAAATGGGCGAGTGGAATCGGGCTTAGGGTTTTATAGGCCTTGGCATGCGACGTCGTTTGGGGGAGCGGGTCAAAACGACCCGCGCCTTTTGAAAATGGGTCTGGATACGGGGTCGCAACCCGTCTCATGAATTGGTTGTTGTTTTGGGCCATTTTGGATCGAATTGTGTGGGCTAAACAACCCATCTAGACCAGTTTGTGAGTTAAATGGGCCGAATTAATGGGTTTGGGTCTAAAGTATTGTTAGAATTAAATTTGGGCTCTCTAGTTTACCCTTTTTTACATTTTAGTCACCAAAATTTGTAATCCAGCTCTTGAAATATGAATTTAATGAAATTTAGTCTTGTATTTGTTTATCTCTTATATTTGCAATATTTTTGTTTGATTAATTAATTAAATTATGATTGTTTGCATGATTTTAAATATCATGTAGTATATTGCTTTAAGGATTTAAATCACATGACTAATGGGATCGAGTTAAAATTGGAAAAATGGGCGAGTGGAACCGGGCTTAGGGTTTTATAGGCCTTGGCATGCGACGTCGTTTGGGGGAGCGGGTCAAAACGACCCGCGCCTTTTGAAAATGGGTCTGGATACGGGGTTGCAACCCGTCTCATGAATTGGTTGTTGGTTTGGGCTATTTTGGATCGAATTGTGTGGGCTAAACAACCCATCTAGACCAGTTTGTGAGTTAAATGGGTCGAATTAATGGGTTTGGGTCTAAAGTATTGTTAGAATTAAATTTGGGCTCTCTAGTTTACCCTTTTTTACATTTTAGTCACCAAAATTTTTAATCCAGCTCTTGAAATATGAATTTAATGAAATTTAGTCTTGTATTTGTTTATCTCTTATATTTGCAATATTTTTGTTTGATTAATTAATTAAATTATGATTGTTTGCATGATTTTAAATATCATGTAGTATATTGCTTTAAGGATTTAAATCACATGACTAAAATAGAATTAGATACCTTAGTATAGGCCATCTAATTACATAATTAAATAGGAGAGGTCATTGTAGCAAATAAGTGGATATTTGAAATAAAGTTTGAATATTCAAGATTGATTAGTATCACATTGTAGAGTGATGTTAATCAATGAATACTCAAATTAAAATTTCAATGTTCCATTTTAACTTAGAAAATGGAAATTGCACTTAACTAGTTTAATTAAAATCAAAATAGGATAAATAATTAGTAACACCTTAATTAGGAATATTATTACTTTTGGATCCATTAAAGGTGGTGTCCATATTATTTGGATGTTACCGTTTATGTCCAAAAATTAATAATATTCTTAGATGTCTTAATTAAATGAATTAATGGTGCTTAATTAGGGTTTACTTAAAAATGGCAAGACAATGATTTGACATGCATTAAACATCTTGTGTTGAGATAAATTTTGAATATAAATTGAAGTGTCCTAATCTAACTGGACGTTTCATAATTATATTCGTCCAAAATGTATTTTCTTACAAAAGGATACCTCATTCGAAATAAAATACATTTTATAGTTGAAAGAATTAATTATGTTCATATTAACGTTTCAAATGCCAAAATGCCACGTGTAATTAATGAGGTACCGATAACGGGCGTTTGAAGGGGTGCTAACCCTTCCAAACACGTAACAGACTCTCGAACCTGAATTTTAAAAGAATCTCTGGTACGTTTTTTTATTGTGTCTGGTCTACCAAAGTGACCGGTGGCGACTCCAAAATGATTTTAAAGAAAATAAAGGAAATTTTTAAAATGGAAAATTCATTAATTTCAAGATCTAATTAAATGAGAAACCACGATTTCCAAAACCCTAATTGCCAGGCTATTTTTTCCATAAACGAGTCTTTCGAAAAACGGTCGCGACAGAACCAATATGGCAGAATGCCTCAAAACCATATTTAGGCATGAGGTTTGGGCCTTGGTGAGTAGGTGTAAGAAATTTGGTACATACTGTTTTTCTTACAACTTTTGTAAGGATATATGTATATTTTGTAGTAATTTGTGTACATACACAAATCTTTACATTTCTTATACCATATTATATTTTCTCGTAGGAAATTATGTATGTACACAAATCCTCACACTAAGTTGAGCCCCTTTGGGCCTTGGTGTAAGAAATTCGGAACATACCGTTTTTCTTACAACTTTTGTAAGGATTTGTGTATACTTTTTAGTAATTTGTGTACATACAAAAATCCTTACATTTCTTGTACCATATTATGTTTTCTCGTAGAAAATTATGTATGTACACAAATCCTTACACTAAGTTCGGCCTCTTTGGTCCATGGTGAGTAGGTGTGAGAAATTCAGTATATACCAATTTTCTTACAACTTCCGTAAGGATTTGTGTATACTTTGTAGTAATTTGTGTACATACACAAATCGTTACACTTCTAGTACCATATTATGTTTTCTCGTAGGAAATTATGTATGTACACAAATCTTTACACTAAGTTGAGCTCTTTTGGTCCATGTTGAGTAGGTGTAAGAAATTCAGTATATACCGTTTTTCTTACAACCTTTGTAAGGATTTATGTATACTTTTTAGTAATTTGTGTACATACACAAATACTTACACTTCTTGTATCATATTATGTTTTCTCGTAGGAAATTATGTATGTACACAAATCATTACACTAAGTTGAGCCCCTTTGGGCCTTGGTGTAAGAAATTCGATACATACCATTTTTCTTACAACTTTTGTAAGGATTTGTGTATACTTTGTAGTAATTTGTGTACATATACAAATCCTTACACTTCTTGTACCATATCAGGTTTTCTCGTAGGAAATTATGTATGTACACAAATCTTTACACTAAGTTGAGCTCCTTTTGTCAATGGTGAGTAGGTGTGAGAAATTCGGTATATATCGTTTTTCTTACAACATTTGTAAGGGTTTGTGTATACTTTGTATTAATTTGTGTACATACACAAATCCTTACATTTCTTGTACCATATTATGTTTTCTCGTAGAAAATTATGTATGTACACAAATCCTTACACTAAGTTGAGCCTTTTTGGTCCATGGTGAGTAGGTGTAAGAAATTCGGTTATATACTGTTTTTCTTACAACTTTTGTCCGGATTTGTGTATACTTTGTAGTAATTTGTGTACATACACAAATCCTTACATTTCTTGTACCATGTTATATTTTCCCGTAGGAAATTATGTATTTACACAAATCCTTACACTAAGTTGAGCCCCTTTGAGCCTTGGTGTAAGAAATTTGGTACAAACCGTTTTTGTTAAAACTTTTGTTAGGATTTGTGTATACTTTGTAGTAATTTGTGTACATACACAAATCCTTACATTTCTTGTACCATATTATGTTTTCTCTTAGAAAATTATGTACGTACACAAATCCTTACACTAAGTTGAGCCCCTTTGGTCCATCGTGAGTAGGTTGTACAACGTTTTAGTGTTCTCTAAATATGAGCGCAAGTGCACACTCCTGTCAAGTAATATTATAAAAGATATCATCTCCCACCGGGATTGGACAGCGTAACTCGATACGTAGTTCCTGCACAAGAAAAGAAAATGCACAAATAAGTTGGTTTGTATAAGATTAAAATAAAATAAAACACAAGTAAATAAAAGGGAAAAATCAGATTGATGGAATGGGCTGGGTTATCCTGCTGTTTAGTGTGAAACTGCATTGGATACGATAAGTTGCTTTGCATTGCCAGACCTCGCTTTCTCGGCGGGAGATGGTAGATTTGCTGTTGTGACGCTCTCGCTGCCCCGGTAGTGGAATGGATGTGTGTCTCGGCGGCGAACTCGACAGAACTACAAGGCTCGGCAAAACGCTTCGAAAGTGATCATGCTTATGTCTAAGTCAGAATGCTGTTGATGCCCACTACAGATAATACCAGTCGCGGCATGAATCATGCAAAGACAGCAAAGTTAATTCGTCCTCTTTTAGCCGCCTTAAACCCTAACCTATGTATAGGCTGGATTGATCAACACCGTCTATAGATGAGATCGTACTTACTCCTTTCGTGAGTTCGACTCTCTCGATATCGAACAAATGGGTAGTAATCAACTAATCTTTCGCCTTAATTGAAAACTATGAAGAAAATGGAGTAAGCAAACCTTGAAGCTTTATTGCAAAAACAAACTTAAAATCCTAAACAACCGTTCTCACACTAATTACAACATAACCCAAACTGAAAGAGAATTTTAGAACATAATGGCGGCAAGAAAACCTAAATTATGCCTAAGGGAAAACCTAAGTTGTTTTGAAGTACAATTACAATGAGTATATATAGGCATTAGCTAAGTCTAGTCCTTCTTGGAGTAGAAGTCTTCAAAGTGGCTTTTGCATTAAATGCAACTCTAAATGTTGACTTCTTTGAGTGGAATGTGGACTTAATCACGTTGCCTTGCTCCGAAAGTAAGCTCGAGTTCCTCCTTCGGTGGCTCTGCCTGCTGCTACAGTCATCGAAAAATTAAGTGGACAACATCATTAAGATCAGGATTTCTGATCTACAGATTGCACTCCAGTTCTCCAATTTCTCATCTTGTTGTCTTGGGCGACAAGTAGGGCGGCGGCAGTTACTCGGCAGCTGTTGTCTCTGTCTGGAACTGCATCAGTACAACTCCTTAGTCTGTTGCCTCAGCATCATGTCCTTAGCTCCTCTCTCCTTCTGTCAGCCTCTAGTACCTGAAACTAAAACTAAACTAAAACAATACATTTTCCTTACCAAATAAAAGACAATCAATAAAAAGTATGGCAAAGTAAAGAATACTGTAAAATGCAATGCATGAACCTAATTATGCCTAAAATGTACTAAAAAAATAGCAATAATATGAGATGGAATGTGCATGAAATATAGAACTTATGGACACTTTACACACCCCCAAACTCGAACTATTGCTTGTCATCAAGCAATGCAACCTAAACATACTTGCCTTTTAAACTAATCAAAAAGAAAATTTTTTGTTTTAAACTTGATTTAACACCTCAAGGCCGTGGCACCTGTCATTAAATTAGTGAGAGGGGAATAACATGAATTACCTCAGAATTAAACTATAATATGCTAGTGAAGTGTGTGCAGAACTGTGTACAGGCTGAATCTGATGAATATTCTAAGTAAACAGAGATGCTGTCATGATATACAAGGTTGTTGCCGAGACAACATTAAGCACAATTTAAATAATCATGGCAATGATGGCTTCAGCTCATCACAACTACTCTTCTAAGTTTGAAATTAAGATAGGAGCAAACTACATAACCCCGAACCCATAGAGTAGAGTCATCCCGTGAAGACTTTCATTCACTCATGCTAATTTGTCTGTCACTTCAAAAAATTTCAGATTCATGGACTTTGATAGCAACGAAGTGTCCTCTCACATGATTCTTCCTAGAGCCTGTTTCGGGCACCTCTAGGGATAGACAACATAAAATTTTTCTTTTGCCTGTCTTGGCAGTGCTTTTGTTTTTTTTCTTCTGTTTGTTGCCTACCGCGGCAGCTTCCTGCAACCACGTTATAATTTTATAAATAATTCAACAGGCAATGTTTATCAGAAACTCAAACAAATTCAGCAAGTAACAATGGTGTTTTAATATTTGGCAACTATAAAAAAAATCCTAAGTTTACTTTATGCTTTTCCCCAAAGTTAAGTTCATTTTAACTTGGTGCGAAAATTTAAAGTCGGCTATCCTATTATAGGCACAAGTTCTAACAAAAAAAATCGATTAATTTTCTAAGGCAAGTACATTATGCAACCTAAAATGTGTTGGAATATGCCTACAAAATAATGAGTGCTAACCCCCCAAACTTGAGATGGGCATTGCCCTCAATGCACAAAATAAAAATAGAAAATTAAACAAAAAAATTAAACAAAAAATACAATTGATCTAAAAACAGAAAAATAAAATAAAGAGAAGAAAAGAAAAAAAACGTAGAAGTTGGCAGATAGTTGAGAAGAGGCTTGGGTCTTTGCTGCTGAGTAGGAGGAGGATGATTGGATGATAAGGCGGCGGCCGGCATATGCCCAGGCGGCAGACTTAGCAGGTGAGACTTTTTCCGTCCGCGGCGGCTGGACTCTATTGAGAGTGGGGCGAGGCTCTTCTTGAGGTTCTGCAGGAGGAGCGGCATGAGGGCCTTCGCTCTCTTCTGAATCTGTCTCCTCGTTCTCTGGCTCGGCGACTATGAGGTGTCGCTTCCTCTTCCTTGTTCCTTCCCCTGTTGGTGCTGCCAAAGGGTCAATCGCCATTGGGGCTGCTACTTCTACTGCTACTGCTTCCGTTGTTGGCGGCTGCTGCTCAGCCTCTTCTGATGAGGAGTTGTTGGCCATCGTTGCCGCTGTGCATATGAGGGAATGATGTTGTTGATGCCGCTCTGGGGAGTCTGCCAACGTGTTGGAAGTGGAGGTGGTGGAATATGATAGGTAGTACGTTGGAGACGACATCTGGCGGCATGGCGGGCAGCTACGGCTGAGGGTGTTCCTTGTGCGGGGGCAGCTGCGGTGGAGAGATCAACGGGGTAGGTTAGCAGGGTGGGGTCGTCGTCTGGAAATTTCTGAAGGAGATATGCCACAAAGGCATCTTGTACCTCCCCCACGTACTTCATGAAGGTTAACTGCTACTGCTCGATCCTTTTGTTGTTGTCGATGAAGGTGTGTAGCAGCGTGATGACTTCATTAGTTGGGGCAGCTTCAGTACTGCCGGGGGCGGCTAGAGTCTCTGGCTGGGCGGCATAGGGCTGGCTGGGGGTGATGGGTTCTATCTCCGGGGCCTGCATCATTTGCAGACCGACTTTCCTGGTCTACCATTCCTTGGCAGCTGTCAACTCATCTTCTGGGTCGTTGAAGTTGGCACAAAGGCCGATGATGAGTGACGGGAAGTATAGCATGCCCTTCGTCTTGCGGAAGCAATTGTGGATCTCCTTATATATAATCTCCCCAACGTTGATGGGCCGGTTCATCATAATGTTGTGAATGAGTGCGAGGCGCGGCCGGTCTACGTTAGAGTTGTGGGAGGTGGGAAACAGACGCCTTTTGATGAAGGTAATCCACATCATAGGCTCGGGCAATAGGTGATGGCGTTGGACAGAGCCGTCATGCTTTCCTGCCAATCACAGTGTGTTGGGCTTGCGCAGCATGGCCTTGATTTTATCGTAGTCGACAGCCGTCAGTGACTGCTTCCATTCCTCGTGAGGGTTTTCATCCATCTCTAGGCCGTAGAAGTTGTTGATGACAGCGACGTTCAGCTTGACAGGCTCCCCTCGTACAAACACGAATGACAGCTCAGGGCAAGGGTTGTGAGCATAGAACTCCCTGACCATTGTGATGTTTGCTGCCTCTGGCTTTCGTGTGAACATCTCCCAACCCTTGTTGTGTACTTTCTCGAACAGGGCGGGCTCTAGGCCTTGATCTCCTGTCTTCTTGGAGTAATGGAACCCTTGTTCCTCCTAAATGGCATGCTTTACGAACTGGGTTCTGTACCTTTTTTCATCATTACGGGAAAAGAAGCGTTGGAATGTGGGTTTGGATTAGGATGTTGATGCCATGTGTGAGATGGTTGAAATTTAACTAAAACTTGAAAAAGGGGGTAATTAGCTAGAGAGCAGTAGATGGAAGAATAAGATATCAATGAGGTGAAAGTAAAGTGAATGAATGAGGTGAGAAAGGTTTAAATGGAGGCTGTCAAGAGGTGACGGGGCGGCATTAAATGTCCAACGGGCAAGTTGTCTCGCGCACGTTATGGGATTTCTGCCCGTTATTTCTATAGCTGTTGGCAGCTAGCTGTTAGCGGGAAACTAGCTGTTACGCGTTTTTTGCGTTGGGCTGCCTTTGGCTGTCTTGGCGGGATGGTGGGCGGGCTTCTTGTTAGGCCTTCTTCTTAATCCAGCTCTTTTATTCCTAAATCCTGAAAAATAAAAATAATTAAATACTAAAAATAAATTCTAAAAAATAAAAATGTGAAAAATAAATTCAAAATTTAATCCTAAGGAAAATAAATTGCAATAAATTAAATTCTATTCCTAAAACATAAAAATAATAAAAACTAAATTAAGTTATGTTGGGAGTACATTTGGGTGCATCTCCCAAACATAACCACTTCTTGAGGTGGTGTTTCTTGTCTTTCCCTCTTGGGGGGTCCTCTTGTTCTGAAAGGTGGTGTGCTGTTGGGTCCTTCAGCCTGCCCTTTGGTCTGCCGCAACAGCTGCTGCCTTGGCCTGTCTTTGTGCTGATTTTGGAGGCTTGAGCATCAGGGCATCCTTTCTTTTCCTTTTCTGGGGGTTGTAGCACATTTAATTTGATGCTTTGATTGTCTACCCTCATGGTCAGCTCCATGTGTTCCACATCTATTAGAGTTCTTCTCGTGGCCAAAAATGGTCGTCCTAGGGTGATGGGGGCGTTTTCATCGGCCTCACAGTCTAAGATGAGGAAATCAGTTGGAAGAATAAGGTTGCCCACTCGAACTAAGATGTCTTCGATCTTGCCCTCCGGTTGTAAAAATGAATGATCAGCAAGTTTCAGCATAATGGAGGTAGGTTTGGCTTGCCCAATTCCTAGTTTTTCGAAGAATGCCTTAGGCATCAAGTTTATGTTGGCTCCTAAATCTCACATGGCTTTTGTTTCGTGCCTACTGTCTATTTTGCATGGTATAAGAAAAACTGGCCGGATCTATTTGCTTGGGCAGCAACTTGTTGTGCAGCATAGCCATGCATTCCTCCGTTACAACAACTGTTTCGAACTCCCCGATTCTATTCCTCTTAGAAACCATGTCCCTGAGGTATTTGGCATAGTTGGGCATGTTCTGAATGGCTTCTATGATAGGTATGTTTATGTGCACCTGCTTCAGAATATCCAAGAATTTTTTGAACCGGTGCTCCTATTTCTATTGCTTAAGCCTCTGGGGGAAAGGTGCTGGCAGGCGGATGTCCTTTATACGTTATTTGCATGGAAACTTTATCTGTGGAGGATCATCTGCTTCAGGACTGCCGTCAGGCTTAGCTGCTGGGGCGGCTGGTGTTGATGTTGTCGTGGCAGATAGTTCTTTCTGTGCTGGCTGTTTCTCTTCTAGCTTTTCCACTCTGGGCTCATTCAACTGTTTCCCACTCCTGGTTGATATGGCTTTGCACTGCTCATATGTGGGCTTAGTTTCTACCTCTGTACTGCTGGATGCTGCGCCCATTGTCGTGCTGCTATAGATCACAGTGAACTGCCCAAACTTGGTTTCCAGGTTCTTTATCGCAGCCTCCTGGTTGTTCATCCTCATCTTTGTTCTGTTCATGAATGAATCGGTTTTATCAATAAACTTATTTGTACGAACAATAAATTCACTAGTGTTAAACATAAAAGTTTGAAGGGTTACTTCTAGTGAATTATTGTTTTGTGGCTGCTGAGCTTGCTGTTTGGGCTGGTTTTGCTGGTAGCCTTCATGTTGCTGTTGTAGATTGGTAGCTATTTTAGAATTGCTCAAGGAGAAGTTTGGATGATTCTTCCAACTAGGGTTATACGTATTCGTGTTGGGCCTGGTGTTCCTCTCGTATCCTCCCATGAAATTGGCAGATATAGTGCATTCTGAGGAGTCGTGGTTGCCCCCATAATCATCACATAATGGCTCTACAACCTTGGCCTCATAGACTTTCCCAGTGGGTTTCACCATGTTCATGACCAGCTCTGTCAGTTTGTCAAGGCGAGCATTGACAAATTCTGAGGCTTCCACTTCGTTCACAGTATTTGGCCGCCTAATACCGCCTCGGCAGGCTATAGGGTACTTATAATCATTCTTGGTGGCTTGGTTCAGGATTCGCAGTGCCTCCTCTGATGGTCTGTCGAGGATGATTTCGTTGGCTGAGGCATCAATCATCATTCGAGTTGGGTAGTTCACCCCGTTGTAGAACATTGACACCTATGTCCAAGCCGAGAAACCATGGAGCGGGCAGTTGTTAAGCATCTATTGGTACCGCTCCCATTCTTCATACATTGGCTCATCATCCCCTTGTCGGAAGGTTGTGATCTCGTTTCTCAATCTGTCTGTGACATTGGATGGGCTGAAACGATCCAGGAAATCCTTACACAGCTCTGTCCATGTGTTGAATAACCCTACTAGCTGGTTGTTCAACCACTACTTTGCCCTATCCCTCAGTGGATAGAGGAATAATCTCAGCCTTAGCACATCTTGGTGGGGTCCGTGTATTTTGAATGCTCTGCATATGTCCAGGAATCCTCTTAAGTGCTGCCGAGCATCTTTTGTGGCAGTCCCATCAAATTACCCCAATGTGTTGATTATGTTGAACATTACGGGCTTCAGCTTAAAGTGATCCGCCTCAATCTCAGGCTCTATCACTGTCGGACCGAACCCTCTAAAGTCATGTTCCAAGTAATCCCTGGTGGTTCGAACGTACTGCGGCTACCTGGGTGGATTTTGAGGGTACTGCCTAGGTGGAACTTGTTGCTGTTCTTTGGGAGGCGAGTCTTGCTGCCCATCCCTGCCATTCTGAGCATTGTTGGCAGGGTTGTCGTTTATTACTTCAATTCTTTCCTCTGCTTTTCTCTCTTCTATAGTTTTCCCAAAGGTTGTTCTGATCTCCTTTTTGAGTTCTCTTGCTTTTTGTTCGATATCATCAACGTAACGATTTCACCTTTTGGGTTTTCCCTGGTCATGCACTTAGCAAAGGAACTGTAAAATTCCTTTTTCGATTAAAAATAAAATTAATAAAAGCTGAAAATTAAATACAAGTAAATAAGGGTGCAGAAATTTAAAAACAAATTTCGCCGTTACCAATCCCCGGCAATGGCGCCAAAAACTTGTAGAACATTTTAGTGTTCTCTAAATATGAGCACAAGTGCACACTCCTGTCACGAAATAGTATAAAATATATTGTCTCCCACAGGGATTGAACAGCGTAACTCGATTCGTTGTTCCTGCACAAGAAAACTAAATACACAAATAAGTTGGTTTGTTTAAGAAGAAAATAAAATAAAACACAAGTAAATAAAAGGGAAGAAATCAGATTGATGGAATGGGTTGGGTTATGCTGCTATTTAGTGTGAAACTGCGTTGAATAGTAAGTTGCTTTGCGCTGCCAGACTTCGCTGCCTCGGCGGGAGATGGCAGATTGGCTGTTGTGACGCTCTCACTGCCCCGGCAATGGAATGGATGTGTGCCTCGGTGGCGAACTCGGCATAACTACAAGGCTCGACAGAACGCTTCGAAAGTGATCATGCTTATGTCTAAGTTATAATGCTATAGATGCACACTGCAGATAATACCAATCGCGGCGTGAATCATGCAAAGACAACAAAGTTAATTCGTCCTCTTTTAGCCGCCTTAAACCCTAACCTATGTCTAGGATGGATTGATCAACACCGTCTATAGATGAGATCGTACTTACTCCTTTCGTGAGTTCGACTCTCTCGATACCGAACAAATGGGTAGTAATCAACTAATCTTTCGCTTTAATTGAAAACTATGAAGAACATGGATTAAGCAAACCTTGAAGCTTTATTGCAAAAACAAACTTAAAATCCTAAACAACCGTTCTCACACTAATTACAACATAACCCAAACTGAAAGAGAATTTTAGAACATAATGGCGGCAAGAAAACCTAAAATATGCCTAAGGGAAAACCTAAGTTGTTTTGAAGTACAATTACAATGAGTATATATAGGCATTAGCTAGGTCTAGTCCTCCTTGGAGTAGAAGTCTTCAAAGTGGCTTCTACATTAAATGCAACTCTAAATGTTGACTTCTTTGTGTTGAATGTGGACTCAATCATGTTGCCTTGCTTCGCAAGTAAGCTCGAGTTCCTCCTTTGGCGACTCTGCCTGCTGCTACAGTCATCGGAAAATTGAGTGAAAAGCATCATTAAGATCAGGATTTTCTGCTCTACAGATCGCACTCCAATTCTCTAATTTCTCATCTTGCCGTCTTGGGCGGCAGGTAGGGCGGCGGCAGCTACTCGGCAGCTGTTGTCTCTGTCTGGAACTGCATCAGTACAGCTCCTTAGTATGATGTCTCAGTATCATGTCCTTAGCTCCTCTCTCCTTCTGTCAGCCTTTAGTACCTGAAACTAAAACTAAACTAAAACAGTATCTTTTCCTTACCAAATAAAAGATAATCAATAAAAAGCATGGCAAAGTAAAGAATACTGTAAAATGCAATGCATGAACCTAATTATGCCTAAAATGTACTCAAAATAGTAATAATATGAGATGGAATGTGCATGAAATATAAAACTTATGGACACTTTACATAGGTGTAAGAAATTCGGTACATACCGTTTTTCTTACAACTTCTGTAAAGATTTGTATATACTTTGTAGTAATTTGTGTACACACACAAATCCTTACACTTCTTGTACCATATTATGTTTTCTCGCAGGAAATTATGTATGTACACAAATCCTTACACTAAGTTGAGCTCCTTTGGTCCATGGTGAGTAGGTGTAAGAAATTCGGTATATATCATTTTTCTTACAACTTTTGTAAGGATTTGTGTATACTTTGTAGTAATTTGTGTACATACACAAATCGTTACACTTCTTGTACCATATTATGTTTTCTCGTAGAAATTATATATGTACACAAATCCTTACACTAAGTTGAGCCCTTTTGGTCCATGGTGAGTAGGTGTAAGAAATTCGGTATATATCATTTTTCTTACAACTTTTGTCAAGATTTGTGTATACTTTGTTGTAATTTGTGTACATACGCAAATCCTTACATTTCTTGTACCATATTATGTTTTCCCGTAGGAAATTATATATGTACACAAATCCTTACACTAAGTTGAGCCCCTTTGAGCCTTGGTGTAAGAAATTCGGTACATACCGTTTTTCTTACAACTTTTGTCAGGATTTGTGTATACTTTGTAGTAATTTGTGTACATACACAAATCCTTACATTTCTTGTACCATATTATGTTTTCTCGTAGAAAATTATGTATGTACACAAATCCTTACACTAAATTGAGCCCCTTTGGTCTATGGTGAGTAGGTGTAAAAAATTCGGTATATACTGTTTTTCTTACAACTTCTGTAAGGATTTGTGTATACTTTGTAGTAATTTCTGTACATACACAAATCCTTACACTTCTTGTACCATATTATGTTTTCTCGTAGGAAATTATGTATGTACACAAATCCTTACACTAAGTTGAGCTCCTTTGGTCAATGGTGCGTAGGTATAAGAAATTCGGTATATACTGTTTTTCTTACAACTTTTGTAAGGATTTGTGTATGCTTTGTAGTAATTTGTGTACATACACAAATCCTTACACTTCTTGTATCATATTATGTTTTCTCGTAGGAAATTATGTATGTACACAAATCCTTACACTAAGTTGAGCTCTTTTGGTCCATGGTAAGTAGGTATAAGAAATTCGGTATATACCGTTTTTCTTACAACTTTTGTAAGGATTTGTGTATATTTTGTAGTAATTTGTGTGCATACACAAATCCTTACACTTCTTGTACTATATTATATTTTCTCGTAGGAAATTATGTTTGTACACAAATCCTTACACTAAATTGAGCTTCTTTGGCCCATGGTGAGTAGGTGTATGAAATCCGATATATACAGTTTTTCTTACAACTTTTGTAAGGATTTGTGTATATTTTGTAGTAATTTGTGTACATATACAAATCCTTACATTTCTTGTACCATATTATGCTTTCTCGTAGGAAATTATGTATGTACACAAATCCTTACACTAAGTTGAGCCCTTTGGGCCTTGGTGTAAGAAATTCGGTACATACCATTTTTCTTACAACTTTTGTAAGGATTTGTTTATACCTTGTAGTAATTTGTGTACATACACAAATCCTTACATTTCTTGTACCATATTATGTTTGCTCGTAGCAAATTGTGTATGTGAACAATTCATTTCGTTGTAACATTCTATGTATATACCGTTTGTCTTACAATTTTTGTAGGAAATTATGTATGTACTCAAATCCTTACGTTGTAACATTTTATGTATATACCGTTTTTCTTACAGTTTTTGTAAGGAAATATGTATAGGCTTCGTAATAATTTATGTACATTTATTTTACCCGGTTAACCAGTTGGCCTTCATTTAGCCTTTAATTAAGGGTCGTTTTCTAGAACTACCCGCGATCTAACACTTATCACCACCCAAATTAATTATTTTTTCTTTCCTTTTCTTTTCTATTTCCTAAGTCTTTTTAAAAGGGTTAACTACTGGAATAGTCACTTATGTTTCTCCTAGTACAATTTTGGTCATCGATTTTTAAATTCAACCGATAAAGTCACTTACGTTTTAAAGTTTTAAACTTTTGGTCACTCGAAGTTAAGTTTCGTTAAATGTGTGATGTGGCTGTTAAAGGGAAATTCATATAATTACACATTTGGCCCCTATTAGTTACCTATTACATCTTTTTGATCCTAATTTTAATTTAATTAAATAAATAAATCACTCAATTAGGTTCCGACATGTGTCGTCACCTTATTGGATGAGGAAAATAAAATAAAAAATTATTTTGCCTTGGCTAGGAATCAAACCCAGGTTCCCTTGTGTGTAAGTGGTGTTAGTTTACCACTGAACCAAGTGGCCATTTGTGTCATAAAGTACAAAATAGAATATATGTTTTAGTTTGTTGTTAATGCAAGGAAAATGAAATAAATATGGATTAAGGGGACTCGAATATAATTTATTTCCTTTTCCTTGCATTAATAACAAACTAAAACATATATTGTATTTTGTACTCTATATCACAAATGGCCACTTGATTCAGTGGCAAACTCACGCCAATTACACCCAAGGGAACCTAGGTTTGATCCCAACTAAGGCAAAACAGTTCTTTGTTTTATTTTCCTCATCCAATCAGGTGACACGTGTCACCACCTGATTGGAGGAGGAAAATATCACCTAATTGAGTGATTAATTTATTTAATTAAATTAAAATTAGGATTAAATTGATGTAATAGGTAACTAATATGGACCAAATGTGTAATTATATAAATTTTCTTTTAACAGTCACGTCACCCATTTAACGGCAATTAACAGAAACTAGCGTTCAAGTGACCAAAAGTTTATAGCTCAAAAACGTAAGTGACCTTATCAGACGAATTTAAAAATTGGTGACCAAAATTGTACTGGAGAAAAATATAAGTGACCATTCTAGTAGTTAACCCTTATTTAAAAAAATAGTAGTAGTAATACATAAGGAATTTTTATCTTAAAAACCCATTTTTAAATAGTTATTTAGAAAAATAACCCTAAGCTAAAGTTATTTTTAAAAATATCTCTAAATCGTCCACGTAAGGCGAACTCGCGTTCTACAAAAAGTAAATTTCGAACCTCGCTTTTTACAGAAAGCGAGTTCTATGTTAAAAAACGAGATAAATTAATTTTTTTTCTTTTTTACCAACTTATTTAACACAGAACTCGCGTTTTGTAGAAAGCGAGGTTCGAAATTTGCTTTCTGTAGAACGCCAGTTCTCCCTACGTTGACGATTTAAGGGTTATTTTTCTAAATAACTTTAGCTGTCGTCATTTTTCTAAATAACTACTAAAATGGGTTTTTAAATAAAAATTCCAATACATAACATAGTGACAAATGCCTGCATCGTCAAGTCCCAATCACACTCACAATCTAACATTTCTATGCCACTTTCTAATATTGGACTTTTTCATTTATATATACCGATTTTTAAAATTATTTATAAAAATAATATATATTTTAAAAATTTTATTAAAATAATACCTGTAAAGTTCTATTTTTTTAAGTAAAGACGAAACACCCGTTTAGAGAGAAAAAAATCATTGTACAAGATGCGCTCGCCAAGTTTAGGAGCAATTTTGTTTACCCTATTGTTTTTGCGTAATTATTCGATACACATGTTTGAACAAAAAAAAAATTATTCGATACACATGCGGTGAAAAATATATTCCTGGAATGCTTTAGTTTTAGGGTTAAAGATAAAATTCTAGGGTTTATAGGTTAGGAGTTTATGTTTAGTGAGTTATAATTTATGGGTTGTGGTTAAAATTTACAAGTTGAGGTTATAATTTAGGGCTTATAAGTTAAAACCAAACACTCTAATCATATTACACTAAACTCTAAACCCTAACCAATAAACCTTAAATTATAGATCTAAACTCTAAATTCTAATCATAAACCATAAATTCTAAACTTCTAAACTTAAACACATAACCATTAAATCCTAAAATCTAACCCTAACCTCTAAAACCAACACGCTCATAAAAACTTTTTATTTTCACCACCCACTTGTATATTGAATATAAATTCATTGTTTTTTACTAGTGTATTTTTTTTCTTTGTTTACAACTGTCGGACTTTTTATTGCACCTATTATGCGTGCTGAGGCTGGTGGATGCTTATGTATCGACATTTTTTAATTATTAATATATATTTTAGTATAATCATTGATATTTGATTTTTTTTAATTGAAATCAAGTATTATAAAGTTTTATTATGCATATGATTTTTTTATTGCATTATTGATTTCTTGAGAATGTATTTTATTATTATTATTTTGTTGTTTTGGCAAAGAAAGTAGGCAAAGAAAATTTGTAGTGGTCTAAGAAATCCTATAAATGGGAATGCCACAACTAACATCAAATCCCCACTACACCAACTAGGCTTTAAATAAAAAATAATAATTTATAAACATTATAATTGAAATAAGAAATTAATTAACTAATCTGAATACCAAGTTATACCTGTTTTATATTTAGTATTTATTTTTGATAAAGAATACTTACTTCTACCTAGAGGGGAAAGGGAGAAACTTTAGGGGAAGAAAATGCTTCTGATAGGTCTTGAACTCGAAATCTAAAGAAAAAAAAATAGAACGGTGAACAGCTCTGACCAACCAGCCATCAATAATTTTTTTTATATTTAGCATTTTTAAAATTAAGGGTAAAAAGAGAAAAATTACAATTCGAGGTAGAAGAGTGATGAGGATTGGGCAGTGTTGCGTAGATCCTATGCAATTGCAAAGGGAAAGAGGATCTAATCAAGAGTAAGATGCTACAGTGTCAGTATTCTCATACTTCCTTTGTGCATTCTTTATCTATTTTAATAATTGATATTTAATTTATTAGTTGATTAATTCTGATAGAATTTTATAAAAATTCAATATGGAAATAACTTTTCTAATCTAATTTTCTTCATTTATAACGTAAGAATTGAAACTCTTCACATTATTTAAAAGACCTAACGCCTCATCCCACAAGAGCAAGATGATTGTTAATTTATCCGATCTTTACTTTGGCGCCTTGATACTTTACTGTTTCCCTACATTTTCATTATTTACACATTCATTTCTTGTTTCCCTACATTTTCATTATTTACACATTTATTTCTATCTTTTACTTATAAATCATTTTGAATTATATATGAAGTTCAAATCTTATCATTTATTAAACATAAACAAATACCTATGTAACTGAATTAGGGATTATCTCTATCATAGCACCCTAATGGTCTAAAATTTCTAAAATAATACCCAACCTCCATTATTTATCATGGGTTATCTCTATAGTAGCATCCTACAGAGATGGACCTAGAGGAGGGTTGATCCTCTAAAAATTTAAAATTTTTATATGATTAATTTAGAAATTTTATATGTATTTCTTATTGAAAATCTATTTTTGCACCCGCTAAAATTTTATAAGTTCACTCATGCTAGAATTTTATAGGTTCGCCCCCTAACATAAAGTTCTACGTCCGTCTCTGGCACCTTAATGATTTAAAATTTCTAAAATAACACCTGAACTCCATTATTATTTAGGATAGCGCCCTTGACGAGTTAAAAAATAAAAAAAATATTTTTTATGTTTTAGTTTAATTAATTAATTAACAGATAATTAATAATAAAAAATAAAAAAAAATTGAACTAGAACCAGCTTTGAGATTTAGCTCCATGTATTACAAAATAGAATGTTGGCATTATCTTATATAGACATGGTTAGAGTGTTAGCCTTTGTTTGTTATCACCGTGGGATTCTTGGAGCTAAAATCTAGTGGCAACATCCTACATTGATGATAAACAAAGGCTAAAACTCTAACCATGCTTACATAAGCTAATGCCAACATCTTTTTTTGCCATTCATGAAGCTAAATCTCAAAGTCGGTTCCTATAGTTTAAATTTTTTATTTTCGTTCTTCAATACATTAAAGATGCGAAGTGAGTTCTTAATAGTTGGGTTTCTAATAGTTTAATTTTTTTTTCATTTCCATCCTTTAGTAAAATATATATATATATTTAAAAATTAATTGGAACTCGTCGTGCATGCTAGGCGAGTTCCAATTAAAATTTGTTTAATCATTTGTTCATTAATTAATTAAATTAAAACACGAAGAAATTATATATATATATATATATATATATATATATATATATTGAACTTGTCGCGCATGCTCGGAGAGTTTAAAAATAAACTTTGAATTTTTTTTTGGAAAGTTCACTATATGAGTGCTATCGTGGGTGTTGAAGAATATACAGCTGGTAACAGCAAAAGCTGTTAAACCAGCCCAACAAACCAGGGACGCGGGAAAGTCTGTTGCACCAGACTTCATTCCGTCAGCATCCATTTCCTGTGAACAACCCTTTCAACAACCTCCCTCTCTTGTATCTATAAATAGGAACCCTCTTCTTCATTTGTAATTCAACTTGAATGGAAATATTTGTTCTGAGTTTTTGCTTTCTATCATTCTTGTATTTCCTTCATTTTTCATCACCTTTGTAGTATATTTAACATGGTATCAGTTGTCCCAATCTGAGCCTGGGTCGTCTCTTCTCCTTCCTCTGTGCATCTCTTCTACCTTGCGTTATGGCTGATCCTGCCGGTGGCCTTGCTGATGACATAGCATCTCTCACAGTAGGCGATGAGCAGATCTTCTCCAACAAATGCATCAGCGTTCGACTTGATGACACAAACTTCCTGTTGTGGAAACAACAGGTCATGCTCATGATCCGTGGCCAAGGTCTCGAGGATTACATCGACAGCTCTCGTGCACCACCATCGAAGACTGTTGCTGGCACCGATGGTTCCTCTGCACCCAATCCTGCATATCAACGCTTTATCAAGCAGGATAGCTCCTTAGCTTCCTGGCTCCTCTCCACTATCAGTCCCGATCTTCTTCCTCAACTGGTTGGTGCTGACTCTTCTGCCGCCATCTGGTCCACGATCTCCAAACTCTTCTCCCAGCTCTCCACCACTAAGGTCATGCATCTACATTGCAGACTCAGATCGTTGAAGAAATCCTCCCTCTCGATGCGTGCTTACACCATGCAGATTAAGGAAATCTGCGATCTCCTTGCTTCCTATGGTAACCCAGTGTCCACAGTGGAGCAAATTGCAACAATCCTCAATGGCTTGCCCCCAGAATACGATCCATTTGTTGCTGTTATCTCCACCAGCCAAACACCGTTCACAGTTGAAGGTGCTGTGTCCATCCTCATTGATGCAGAATCACGTATCTCTGATCCTCTTCGCATGCATGTTGGTATACATGCTACACGCTACTCACCCGATCCATCACCTGCTCGATCTTATGACTCTCAGCCTCGTACCACTCCATCACCTGGCTGTTTCAAGGGTCGACCACGACCACAATGTCAACTTTGTGGCAAGCTGGGCCACCTTGTTGATCGATGTTGGCACCGCTTCGATCAGTCGTTCAAAGGTGTTACATCTCCAGCTCCTCCACGTCAGGCCTCACCTACACATGCCAATGCTTGTTGTTTTTCCTCTGAGCCAGTGGAGACGATGTATGATCCCTACATTCCTGCATCTCCCACCTCTGATCAACCCTCCTCTCCACCTGAAGTTGAGTCTGCGCAAGTCAACAATCTTGTGGTTTACCCAGGAGCTTCTTCTGTTTGGCACCCTGACTCAGGTGCAACCCACCACGTGACAAACACATCTACCTGCTTCCAGGATGGCTCTCCCTACTTAGGTAAGGGTTCAGTGCACATTGGAGATGGTTCATCATTGCAAATTGCCCACATAGGTCACATGTCTCTCCCCACTCCTTCTAAGTCTCTTTTACTCAATGAGCTTCTGCATGTGCCATCTATTACTAGGAATTTACTTTCAGTATCCAAGTTTACAAGGGATAATCGTGTTTATTTTTAGTTTCATGCTGATTCATGCTGTGTGAAGGATGAGGTCACGGGTCAGGTGTTGTTGCAAGGATCTCAATCTGGTGGCTTATACAATCTCAGTTCCCCTCCCTCTGTTGCTGCCTCCATTCACCACACCACAGTGTCTGATTTGTTTTGGCTATGGCATCGCCGTCTTGGACATGCATCTTCTCCAGTTGTTCGTTTAGTTACTACTACAGTTTTAAATAAGCCTGTAACCCTACAACGACACACACTTTGTCAAGCTTGTTGTATGGGCAAGAGCCATGATTTACCATTTGAATCTTCATCTACATCGTATTGTAATCCTTTTGAACTTGTTGAAATTGACCTCTAGGGTCCAGCTTCTATTGCATCGAATGGCTATAACTATTACATCTCCTTTGTTGATGTGTTTACGCGAAATTGCTGGGTTTACTTGTTGAAGAAGAAATTCGATGCCTCTAATGCTTTCACCCTATTCTATGCCTTGGTAAAGAATCAGTTCAATGCTTCTCTTAAGGCAGTTCAATGTGATGGTGGGGGTGAATTTCAGTTCCTTCACACTACTCTTGCTCACCTTGGTGTTTCGCATCGAATCACCTGTCCACATACCTCCCAACAAAATGGGATCGTGGAACGCAAGCACCGACATATAATGGACACTGCCTTAACCCTACTTGCTCAAGCTCAAATGCCACTGAGATTCTGGTCATTTGTTGTGCTCAGTGCTGTCTACCTGATCAACCGCCTCCCTACACCGAGCCTTGGCAACATCTCTCCATTTGAGAAGCTCACTGGCCAGAAACCCAATTACACGTTTCTTAAGGTTTTTGGCTGTGAATGCTACCCTCACCTGCGATCCTTCAACCAACACAAGCTCGACTTTCGTTCCAAGCCGTGTTTGTTCCTTGGCTACTCTCCCAAGCACCATGGCTACCAATGTCTTGATGATACAGGCAGACTATACATCTCTCGGAATGTATTGTTCAATGAAAATGTCTTCCCTTTTGCCTCCACAGTTACTCAACCTTCAGTATCCAACCCTTATCAATCTTCCTCAGTGCCCATTGTGCCACCCTTATCCACATCTGAGCATCACACTACCGATCCCTCACCCACACAGGATCCTCCTACATCTACTCCCACAACCTCACCATCTTCACCCTCTTCCACTCATTCCCCTCCACATCACTGTGATACACCTTCCACTACACAACAATCCGAGCCACTTCCCACTTCCACTTATCCCACATCTCCTACAAACATAAACACTCATCCCACATCCTCTACAACCACAAACACTCATCCCACATCTTCCACAAACACAAACACTCATCCCATGCTTACCCGAGGAAAAACAGGTATATTCAAGCCAAAAATATACCACCTTCACAGCACACCTATTCCCTCTTCAGTACATGAAGCTCTTGAGCACCCTGACTGGAAAACCGCAGTGTTAACTGAATTCACTGCACTACAGGAGAATCAAACCTGGGACTTGGTTGAACTTCCCCCTGCCAAGAAGGCAATCGGATGCAAGTGGCTCTTCCGTGTCAAATACAATTCTGATGGCTCTGTACACAGGCTGAAGGCCCGACTCGTAGCCAAAGGCTTCACTCAAGTACCTGGACTCGATTTCATGGACACCTTCAGTCCAGTTGTACGTTTCTTCACCGTGAACATTCTCCTCTCTATTGCTGTCACAAACTGTTGGACCATCAGGCAAGTTGATGTCAACAATGCCTTCCTCAAGGGAGATCTCCTCGAGGATGTCTACATGCTGCAACCAAGTGGCTTCGAGCAATTCAAACCTGATGGCACACCTCTTGTTTGCAAGTTAAAAAAGGCTCTGTATGGACTTCGTCAAGCACCAAGGAACTGGTTTCTCAAGCTTAAATCATTTCTATGTGATCTTGGTTTTATATCCTCAAGAGCAGATTCCTTTCTGTTTGTTTATGCAGCAAACAACATCACCACGTACATTGTTGTTTATGTCGATGACATACTCCTCACTGGCAACTCAGACATGCATGTCAATCAGATAATCACTGAACTTCATGATAAATTCTCCTTGAAGGATCTTGGTCTTCTTCATTTCTTCCTGGGTATTGAAGTCACCTCACATGCTAATGGCCTCTTCCTCAGTCAGCGTACCTACATTGAAGACCTCCTACGTCGCACCAATCTTCTCTCACACAAGTCAGCTTCGACTCCAATGGTTGCATATCCCAAGCTTAGTCGTCATGCTGGAGAACCACTATCTGATGTTCAGCAGTATCGTAGCATTGTTGGTGCACTACAATACATCTGTCACACACGCCCTGACCTTCACTACAACAAATTTGTTCATTATTGACGTTGAAAATAATGTCATTGAAACTTACATTTACGTCACTATTTATATTTTGTAACATAAATTTTGACGTCACGATGATCGTCACGATAGGTGTGTCGCTAAATGTCTAGCCTGACGATGTATCTTTTTTCGTCACATATTATTAAAGATGTAGTGACATTTATGTATAACGTCACCTTAAAATTTAATTCAATGACAATTAATTGTGTCACTAGATGGTATAAAAATTTGTCATTAATCAATTCTATCGTCACTATAAAAATAAAAAAATATTATATAAATGACAAAAAGATCGTCATAATTTTTATTAAATATTTTATAATATTTTATTAAAAATAATAAAATTACAATAAAAGTTTAAATTTTTATATAAATTGCAATAAAATCCAAATGTTTCATAAATTATATTATAAAGGGCAAAATTTTTTATGAATTATAATAAAGGACTAAATGCTTTATAAATTATAATAAAGGACACATTTTTTATAAATTATAATAAAGGTCAACACAATTTTTAAATTACAATAAATGTCATCACTTTTTGTAAAAATTTACAATAGAATCTCACATTTTTACAAATAACAATAAAACCTCATACTTCCTTCAATTTTTTTATGAAGGCCCAAGATTTTACAAATATTAGAATTTGACCCCTTCTTCTAAAATGCCAAAAACTAGCAGCTAGATCTAGTCCATAGATCTTAAGCCTGTTTCTCCTAGTCTTCTCGGTCACCATCACGTCTTGGTCACCCTTGTCGCCGGCCACCATGAGAAGAGGGTTAAAAATTCATCAAAAATAATTTCACAAAAGAAAATGTCATCGCCCATCAAAATCCAACCTCCTCACCCACAACCATCGCCCTCTTTCACTGTAGTATTGTTCCCCTTTGTTGAACTGTTGACAACCATATACCTTCAACCATCAACCTCAACACTGCCCCTCACTCATCCGAACCAATACCAAACAACATTGTAGCAAACAAAACCTCGCCAGTCCCTCTCCCACACCAAACCAGTTCGTATAACAATCACCTTAGTAAGCAGCATATTAAAACAAAAGGTACAAATAATCAAAGTAAAAAATCAAAATCAGAAAAGGAAAAAAAGTGAACAAGGTTACCTTCACCACGTACATTGTTGTTTATGTCGATGACATACTCCTCACTGGCAACTCAGACATGCATGTCAATCAGATAATCACTGAACTTCATGATAAATTCTCCTTGAAGGATCTTGGTCTTCTTCATTTCTTCCTGGGTATTGAAGTCACCTCACATGCTAATGGCCTCTTCCTCAGTCAGCGTACCTACATTGAAGACCTCCTACGTCGCACCAATCTTCTCTTACACAAGTCAGCTTCGACTCCAATGGTTGCATATCCCAAGCTTAGTCGTCATGCTGGAGAACCACTATCTGATGTTCAGCAGTATCGTAGCATTGTTGGTGCACTACAATACATCTGTCACACACGCCCTGACCTTCACTACAACAAATTTGTTCATTATTGACGTTGAAAATAATGTCATTGAAACTTACATTTACGTCACTATTTATATTTTGTAACATAAATTTTGACGTCACGATGATCGTCACGATAGGTGTGTCGCTAAATGTCTAGCCTGACGATGTATCTTTTTTCGTCACATATTATTAAAGATGTAGTGACATTTATGTATAACGTCACCTTAAAATTTAATTCAATGACAATTAATTGTGTCACTAGATGGTATAAAAATTTGTCATTAATCAATTCTATCGTCACTATAAAAATAAAAAAATATTATATAAATGACAAAAAGATCGTCATAATTTTTATTAAATATTTTATAATATTTTATTAAAAATAATAAAATTACAATAAAAGTTTAAATTTTTATATAAATTGCAATAAAATCCAAATGTTTCATAAATTATATTATAAAGGGCAAAATTTTTTATGAATTATAATAAAGGACTAAATGCTTTATAAATTATAATAAAGGACACATTTTTTATAAATTATAATAAAGGTCAACACAATTTTTAAATTACAATAAATGTCATCACTTTTTGTAAAAATTTACAATAGAAGCTCACATTTTTACAAATAACAATAAAACCTCATACTTCCTTCAATTTTTTTATGAAGGCCCAAGATTTTACAAATATTAGAATTTGACCCCTTCTTCTAAAATGCCAAAAACTAGCAGCTAGATCTAGTCCATAGATCTTAAGCCTGTTTCTCCTAGTCTTCTCGGTCACCATCACGTCTTGGTCACCCTTGTCGCCGGCCACCATGAGAAGAGGGTTAAAAATTCATCAAAAATAATTTCACAAAAGAAAATGTCATCGCCCATCAAAATCCAACCTCCTCACCCACAACCATCGCCCTCTTTCACTGTAGTATTGTTCCCCTTTGTTGAACTGTTGACAACCATATACCTTCAACCATCAACCTCAACACTGCCCCTCACTCATCCGAACCAATACCAAACAACATTGTAGCAAACAAAACCTCGCCAGTCCCTCCCCCACACCAAACCAGTTCGTATAACAATCACCTTAGTAAGCAGCATATTAAAACAAAAGGTACAAATAATCAGAGTAAAAAATCAAAATCAGAAAAGGAAAAAAAGTGAACAAGGTTACCTTCGACCAAGACTTGTCACCGGCGACCACAGCCTTCTTTAGACAATCTCAACGCTGGAAAATAATAGGACGACCAAAGCCTCAACATAGTTCGGTTACAGGTCCGAGGAGACGCCGACAATGGTGGAAATATGGGGTTGCTGCTAGGGTTTCACTTTAGATAATAAACTTATTTTTCAAGTGGAATGAAAAAAAAAAGATAAAAAAAGTTATAAAAAAGATTAAAAAGGAAAAGGAGAGGATAAAAAGAAAGGCTGGAATGAAAACAAGAAAGAGGGTGGCGTATTTAATTAGGGTTTAAAATAATAAAATTGTAAATATATTTTTTAGAAAAAGATAAAAGAAATACTAAAAATGTATTTTTTTATTTTAAGTTACTGCATGACTTTTATCGAGACTTGTACAAATTATTTATTATATTAAAATTTTCATATATTCTAAAGGTTTAAAGGTCAAATTCGCACTCAACAAAAAATCAAAAAATCAATTAAGCTCTTATAAAAAATTTGCACCCAATTTATTCCTCATAATTCAAATTACACCTAATTTGTTTCCAAATAACTTAGTTTGACCGTCACTGTAATAATTTTAATTTTTAAGTAAATTTTAAAAAATTTCCTACTAATTTTTTATATTAATTCTTGACGTCAAACATTAAGTGATACAGTCACATTTGCATTGCAAAATCGTCATATAGAAAGACAAGAGATATAATAATGAGTGACAAATAATTATTTTTTCATATTAAACTTATTTTATGTGACACGAATAAAATGTCACATTTTTATATGTTAAAATATAGCAAATCAAATTGTCATAAATAAAATTTATTGGTGACAAAATCTTAATGTCACTATTTGAAATCGAATGGTCATAATAATAAATCGTTACTAATACTTCAATTTTATTAGAGACGATTTTACAACGTCACTATTTTATCAAAACGTCATAAAAAAGTTTCCCGCCAAATTTTTTGGTGGTAAAATTTGGCTCCAAACATATAGTGACGAAAATCAATGACGTTTTTTAAATTTGTCATAAAAGATATACCATTAATCAGTATATGTGACGAAAATAAAAAATCGTCACGTTTATGGTGTATTTTGTGACGTTATACGCGTCGTCATATACAAATTTCGTCATAAATTGATAAATTTGTTGTAGTGCTTGCTCACTCAGTCAACAAGGTTGCACAGTTCATGCAAAATCCTTCAGATGTTCACTGGGCTGCAGTTCAACGTATTCTTCGATACCTTAAGGGCACCTTACACTTTGGGCTTTGGTTCTCTCCTCAACAACCTGACTCCCTCCTCATTTCAGCTTTCTCCGACGCTGACTGGGGCAGTGACATTGATGATCGACGCTCGACCACAGGCTTCTGCATCTTCCTTGGTTCACATCTTATTTCATGGAGCTCCAAAAAGCAACGAGCCGTCTCCCGCTCCACTGCAAAAGCAGAATACCGCAGTCTAGCAGATGCCACTTCCGATGTTATCTGGATACAATCCGTTCTAGCTGATATGCAAATCACAGTTCTTGACTCACCAAAGATCTGGTGTGACAACACTAGCACAGTGTCCATGGCCGCGAACCCTGTCCTTCACTCGAAGACTAAACACGTTGACCTCGATCTCCATTTTGTTCGTGAACGAGTTATCTCCGGCCAACTCCAAGTCAACTATGTTCCAGCACGCTCTCAGATTGCTGACATACTCACCAAACCGTTAAGTGTTCTACAGTTTGATACACTCCGTCACCTTCTCTGCATTGGTCCTATTCAAGGTGCAAAAGAAGAAGAAAACGGGGACAATGTCGAAGAATATACAGCTGGTAACAACAAAAGCTGTTAAACCAGCCCAACAAACCAGGGACGCGGGAAAGTCTGTTGCACCAGACTTCATTCCGTCAGCATCCATTTCCTGTGAACAACCCTTTCAACAACCTCCCTCTCTTGTATCTATAAATAGGAACCCTCTTCTTCATTTGTAATTCAACTTGAATGGAAATATTTGTTCTGAGTTTTTGCTTTCTATCATTCTTGTATTTCCTTCATTTTTCATCACCTTTGTAGTATATTTAACGGTGGGAAATAACGGAAGCGGGTTTTATTTTGGAAATTTTAAACCATTAAGGTACTATTATAGGGATAACCCGATTGAACTAACATTCATATATACTTTAATTTATTCATCTAAACGATTTTAAATAAACCCATATTGAAAAGAATGCAGAAACCGGAAAAAAAAAGGAGGAAAAAAATAACAGTAATTGGATCTATCTAAAAAAGAAATGGAGAGTAGCAAGGATTAAAGAGCTCGAAGGGGATGATTCTTTGCTTGAGAGCTAGCTTATCAATTGACCCATTTGAGATGATTCAGATTCTGACATGAAACCTAAAATGATGCTTTAATATTCCTTCATCTTCTTCTATCAATATTACTTTGAAGTTAAAAGTTAAAACAAATGTCTTCATTTTTACTAATGTACAAAGTATAGACTCTATGATCATAAACATGAATGAACACAATATTTTGCGTAAGAGTGCGAACTATTAAGAATTTATATATTATAAATGTAAGGGGTGCAGAATTACAAAATTTTAGGGTGTATGAAATTATATTATCAATAAAAATATATAAATTATAGGGGAATTTAAATTTTTTTCTAAAAATATGACCGTTCCTTCAGCACCCTTAGTCCATCCCTCTGACCACAAAGTATCTTAAGTTAATTTAACAGAATATTAAGTAATTGATTTTAGGGTTAGCATGCTCTTCCACCCAATGCGATGAATCTATATAAATATAGATTCCCTGATTTATTCCAGCTCTGCTGTTCTTACACCAAGAATATATTTCTTGATATTGAATGAAATGTTCATGAACTGAGTTGAGATATTTTGGTGTATCTCCTTTTTTTATTGATTTCAAGACATTGATGATGATGAGAGAGGAAGGTGGCCTTGACCTTTCTCCATATAGAAAATTTCCTTTGTTTTTTAAAAAAGAAACCCTATGTTCTCCGTATGCAAACTGATAATAAAAATATTGAAGAATGACGACCCAGATGACGGAATGGGAAATTCCTTTTCTATTCAATTTACTGCCTTTATCTTATTCCAATGGACATCAAAATCATTAACAATTAGACTGATGCAAATGTCACATATAAATAAAACATCCAAAATAAATTAATATTTTATGGCAAGGAGTTTAACCCCAAAGACTCAAATACCCTTCACTTCCGCGTACAGTCCTCGCATGTTTTATCATACATTAGGTTTTGAAAATGAGATTTGAGAACTATGAGGAAGATTTTAGGTTAGAGGTGCGAGCTGTTAAAAATTTTGGATCATTAATAAAAAATATATAAACTATATAAAAAATGAAATTTTCCTAACATCTCCTCGGTCCATCTACATTTTACCCATAGACACATTTGGTCCCTGGTCTTCACTTGTTTCCCTTACAAGATTTTCCTTTTAAAGCAAAATGGGGATGGGGTAGAGTGGGGAGGAAGGGTTAAGATGACAAAAGTCCATCTTGTCATTATAACCACACATGTCTGACTGCTTTTGGTTTGAGAGAACTGATTCAAAGGACATAAATGATGGTGACTACTCATCACCATCCCATTCATAATTTACATGCATTCTCTCATAAAATGGGATATTATTACTATTATTATTATTAAATCAATAATACCAATATATACACAACTGTATAAGGCTGCAAAGCAATGCCATTAAAGACAACACAGGAAAAAGTCAGAACTTGATGTAAGAAGGAAAAAAAAACATTCAATAAGTTTGTTAGTGAGGGTAGGTTTTTTTAGATGAGTGAATGGTAGCCATTTTGGTGAAGCCAAGTTTGGGAAGAAGGTCTAATCTGCGGTGGGAATCCTGATGATGCTGCAGAATTTCCAAACAACTGTTGATGATCACCGCTTGATAGTGAAAGATCACTCCCAATTCGGCCTCCGTTGCTGCTTCTTGGAAAATGAATCTAATAATTCACAAGCAAAAAATGTCATAATTTTGGTTGATTTCAATGTCCAAATCAATCAAAAGTTGCACAAACCTGATAAGTTGATGGATTAATGTGTGGAGGAGTAATTTGAAACATGTGTCCATTGTTGTACTTGGTTGTGGCTGGAGATTGAATGTGTGTTGCACTCAACAGCTGCATTGTTTGATTTGTTTCTTCCTCTCTATATCCATCTGATCTTCCCTGCTGCAGATTTGCACCGTGTGATCAACGGAAAAACGAAATCAATCACCGTTTAAAAAATGTATATACCGACCTTAGACCTAAATCCCTGGTTCTGCCAATCGGTTGCTTCAAGTGGTAGGCTATGCTGACTTTGCCCATTCACCATAGGTTTTACGTTGCTCGAGTTCGGATTCCCTAAGCTTAAGTCGAGGTTGTGATCTCCGGCATGACCGGAAGTTTCTAAACAATAGGCACGAGGAACGAATTCAGCAAATAATTCTTTCAAAGGGAATAAAAGGATGAAATTTAATTTACTTACCACCAGCATTATTAAGCTCGTTCTCGTAAATGCTGAGATCAAAGTTTGTAACAGCGTCTTTGCCATTGCATTTAATTGCAGCTCTGTCATAAGCCCTACAATAATGGACCAGAAGCCTTAACTTAAAACTATACAGTTTTGTTTTTAATTCAGACCATAAAACGGAAAAATACACGAACCTAGCTGCTTCAATCTCGGTGTCAAACAAGCCTAAATAAACATACCTGTAAGAAGACAATTGAACAGCTAAATCCAGAAACAAACGATGATATTATTTGGTAAGATACAAAGATTAAGAAAAAGGGGTTACTTTTTGCCTAAAAATTGGCCCATTCTCGCTTCCCATCTCCCACATTTGTGTAAAGTAACTCCTCTATATTTGGAGCTTCCTCTGGGAAAACCGGTGCTTTGTCGGCGAAGAACATGCACGAATTCTTCCTTGGTTAGGTTACTCATCTGTTATGCAACAAAGAAGACAAACAATCTTTACCCTTTTGTAAGACAAGATAAGATCAAGTGTGCAGCTTGTGTTGTGTCTTAAGATCACCTGTTTCAAGTCTTCCTTGTAATCTTCGATGCTGAAGTTTATATCGGCCTCTAATCCCCGGAACTTGATTGCTGCCCTATCGTATGCACTGCCAAAATTATTAAGTTTTTGTTCAGATTTTCTTTCTTTGTGTAATGAAAGAAAGAAGGGAGTTAGGGAGGTTGAGACTGGAGAGCTCACCGAGCAGCCGCATGTGCCGTGTCAAATCCACCTAACTCGGCCGAGAAAACAAAGAAATCAGACACGAAACTTGTCTGAAAACTAGTAAAACTGATGGGAAGAAAGGACAGTACTCATACCTAAATAAACTTGTTTTCCACAATCCCTGTACGTGAAATGAGAAACCCAAATACACCTTAAATTCTGATTGGCTTAAATATAGTAAAAAAGAAAAAAGAAATTCCAAATCCTGGTGTTGCGATTTAAATGAGAAAGATAAATAAATAAATAAAACGAACCAAATATGAGACTCCCATCGGCCAGTTCTTCTATAAAAGGTAACTCCTCTATACTGTGAGCTTCTCGACCTAGGTCCTCTCCTGCTTTTCTTCATCGGGTGGGAAGCTTCACCGGATCTTTCCGGAGCGAGAGGCTCCGATTGGCAGAATCTGACACCGACCCAGTGAGCCTGGGGGAACCCTGAAGGGGAACCCGTTTCCTGGTCTTGATCGAGAGGGAAGAACTGGCGGGTCACGGGAGCCGGGTCACTCTCCATGGAGCACTCTTCTTCTTCGTGAGGAACCGAGAAACCGAAAATCCTGCTACTTCTCTTCTTTAAACCCTCTTTAACTCGTTCACCATCTTCTTCTTCCGATCCATCCTCGTACACCAAAGCCGAGGAGCTTGAATTCGACACGGATCCGACCCGTTTTCCCTTGTCTTCATCACCTTCCACGGAAGTCTTCGGCGAGGAACAACAGCCCTCGGATTCATCGTCTCTCGGTTGTTGATACGGCGAGTCATTAAGATCCCACATTTTCCCCTTTCTCAGCTTATAATCTCCACCAAAACAAAACAACAAACTCAAGAAAATATCATCACCAAACAAAAGAAAGGCCAGAAAATTCAGAGAGAAAACTAAAAAAAAAAAAACTCTCCCTTCACTCTGTAGACAAACAAATGAGTGAAGGGGTGAAGGAAAGAGGATTTGAAAAAGGGAAAAAAAAAAAGGAAAGCTAAGAGAATTGTGAGTTAGCTAAAAGATAGTAATAGCTAAGAAGGAAGGGAAGAAAGGGTTAGTGAAGAGGGAAAAATGTAAAAAAAACTGAGCTGCTGAATGCAAGAATAGACGAGGCAATTTTGAGTTAAAACTTATAGCCAAAACCACCCACAATCTCTTCCTTTATTAGTAAATTATCTATTTATTATTTTCTCTTTCTTACCACTTGCTTATAAATAAATATATGTCATTTTTTTTAAACCCAAAGGGGTAGGGTTTTATTTATAATATATCAAAGGAAATTGATTTGAGAATTTATGGTACATTTTTTTTCAGTATCCAGTTTTTAGGTTTTTTCATAGTTAATTTAGATCGATTTGTATCGCACACTTTAATTTTAGTGAGTGAGTCTTTCATCGAGAATTTTCTACATATATAAGGTTTTAAACTCGAGATTACTTACACGATACCACGTTACTTACCACTAGGGGTGAGAATGGAGTGGGGCGGGGACGATTTTACATTCCCCACTCCGTCCCCAACACTTACGGTTACGATTTTGGGGAATCCCCATTAAATACCTCGAGGATTTTTTCCGTCCCCATACACTCCCGTGCGAATCCCTGCAGTTTTCGAGGAATCTCATCCCAAAAAAAAATAAACAAAATTACTATTTAACCAAATTAAATATCCAATTAAAATATAAAGTTTGGATACTTCCATTGGAAACAGTTACAGATATTGAAGATTAAAAGAGTGTTTTGTTGGGAAAGACTTAAACGAGAGTTTTAGCTTATATCTAAAAATTAAGATGGAAACATGTTGAGAAACTTGACTGTGACTAGGGTCGAGAGAAAGTTAAAGTGATAATAATATAGTTAGGATTTTTTTATTAAGATATATATTAGGGGTATATAGATAAATAAGTATATTTTTTAAAAATCTTGTAAAATATCAGGATCTTTGTGGATATTTTTTGGGATCTCTACGGTTATTTATACGGTTACAGTTAGAAGTCTTCAAATTCGGGTACCCGAAAATTCGTGTACCTGCAATTCCGGGTACCCGAAATTTTCGGGTAGTGAATCCTCGGCCCGTTACCCGGCCCATACAAATCGGGTACTCGGAAAATTCAGGTACCCGAAAAATCAGGTACCAGGTACCCGATTCACTTTTTTATATATTTTTAAATTTTATTTTTTTTGAAAAAAAAACATAAAAAACACATAAAATTTCATGATATATATTTCTAAGACAAAAATTATTGATTTGGGCTTAGTTTTAAGAGATAAATATTTGGATATATATATATATATATATATATTAAAGTTTATCGACAAAAGTAAATATTAAAAATGTTAATCTCGAACATGATTTTTCTTTCGAATCTCATATTGACAAATTAATATAATTATTTTTAAAAAATTTAAAACTTAAAAGTATATAATACAAGTATAAAAAGGAGTTAGGGATTTAAAATTAATTTTAGGGAAAATAGTAAGAAACATAAAATAACAATAGAATTTAAAATTTAAAATATATAAGTATTAAAATTACTGGGCCGGGCCGGGCCGGGTCGGGTAACCGGTTATAAAAAAATTTCGGCCTTGACCCGGCCCGACTACCCGGGAAAAATTACGGGTCGAGTACCCGACCCGAAAAATTCATGTATTTTCAAATAAATACCCGGTAATTTTCAATCGGGTAGGCGGGTTGACGGGTCGGGTATTTTTGAACACCCCTAGTTACAGTTCAGTTATCCTCACGGTTCGAATATAACAATCCTCGTCCCCATCTCCATTTGAGCTTCGGTGATAAAATTTTTCGTCCCCATCCCCGTGGGTGAAGATTTCGGTTATTTTTCATCTCGTCAGTTCAGATCTTACGATTTTCGGATATTCCCTACCTAATTCCCATCCCTACTTACCACTTTGACCAACCCGTTGGTAATTTACTTTAGATCTTTGGTTCATCTATTGTTTAAATATATAAATTTATTAAAATTTTATGATGTAAAAAAGTTGATGTTATTAACACATAAAATACTGATTTTTATTCTAATTGTATATATAAAATTAAATGGAAATGTATCGTTAAAGGATTGTTTATATCTCAATTTTCTTTTTATTTCTTTAATATTGTAATTGAGTTTAATTCGGTTGAAATGTCATTAATATAATATACAGAGGACATAAAATCAAATATATTTATGTGTTCGTTTTCCTATTTATAAATAAGAAAAAGTTTAGATATTATAAAAATTATATCAAATTGTATGTTAAAAAATATTTATTATTGAGTAATCATCATGTAGAAAAAGTGATGCTATAAAATTTTGACCATCGCTAAATGAGATGTTTAAAAAAACGTCCCTTAATGTATTTAAGATTATAAAATTGTGTCCCTCAAAATTTATAGACTTTGATACTCTAAAAAATACAAAATTTGATATTTGTCCCTTAATATGTATTTTAAAAAGTATCTCTTAATATTGTATTTAAAATTTTGATGTGCAATGCCCTAAAAATACATGTTATAGTGTAAAGTACTCTAAAAAAGCAATTTGAGATATTTGCATAGTTAATTTTTTTTAACTAATTTTAGTTCAATTAGAACAATTATTTAAAATTGACTAATTTTAATTTAAGTAAGATAATTATTAATATAATTGTACTAAAATTAGTTTACATTTATAAATTCATTATCCTAATTAAATTATTCTAATTACAAAATAAAAATTATCATATTTTACACATAAATATTAGGTTTTAGGATTACACATTTAAAAGTTTTAATTCATCGTATAATATAATTTAAATAATATCAAATTTTAATTATATTTATCACATGTATTAATACGTAACAATAAATTAATATGTTTTTGGTATAATTATCGATATCTAATATATTGACTCGCTAATTCGGATAGGGTACTACATAGGCTCATTATAGGGGCGACCCTCCCAATCCAATTTCTCTATTCACAATGTCAAAATTTGAAATCTGACCTTGTTAAGGAATTAAATGTCTCATCCCACTAGACCAATCGTTTATTGGTAATAAATTAATATATTAATATCATACACATAAATTATTTTTTCATGCATAGTTTACATATATACTCGTGCACGGAATGGCGGTATTAGGGAAAAAGTTATATGAATTTATGATTATTCATAAAAAGCAATTATTGTATATTTTTAATTGTATGGATGAAAAATAATTATTATACATTTTAACTATATAAACAATTACTAATTATTATACATTTCTCCTTTAAAAAAATTATTATACATTTCTAAATTATATGAATAATTTATACACTAGTATACGTCTTTGTAAAATTTGTCACTAATGTTGGCTATCATAACTTTTAATATATGATAAAATATTAATAAAGAATCATAATATATCATGTATGTCGTGCACTTTATTTTATCAGTGGATAAATATAAATAAAAATATTCATTTAAGAGGCTGGTTTTGAGCTTTTGGAAGTCTTAGACGAACATAAAAATTAGGTCATAAATCAGGGGTTTAAATTACAATTGCAGTTGCAGTCGTATTATTAGTTGTGTTGTGTTTATCGCAATTGCGGATATAACTGATGTTATTTCGGTCACTGCCATTATCGTGGTTGTGAAAATTTTTAATAACATACGTTATTGTGGACATAACGGTTGCAAGTATCTTGTTTTCAGATGGTGCCACTACCATCATATAACGGTCGTTGTTGTGGTTGTGTACCGCTATTCAAATCTCTGTCTCCAACAACAAGTAATGAAAAAAAATTAAAAAAATTTTAAAAGTATGTCCATAGTAACAAGTATTGAAAAAATTGGGCCCTAATAACAAGTATTCACAAATTAAATTTTAAGACTATATCTATAATAACTAATATTGAAAAAATTAGGGACCTAATAACAGGTATTAGAAAAAATTGAATATTAAAAGTAGACTCCTAATAATAAATATTGAAAAAAAACTTATCCCCTATAACAAGTACTAAAAAATGGGCATCTACCGTCATATAACAGTCGTTGTTGTGGTCGCATGCCGCTATTTAAATCTATGTCTCTAATAACAAGTAATGAAAAAAATTAAGAGTAGGTTCATAGTAACAAATATTGAAAAAATTAGGTCCTAATAACAAGTATTGATTTTTTTCAAACTTTTTTAAGACTATAACCATAATAATAAATATTGAAAAAAATCAGGACCTGATAACAAGTATTAGAAAAATTGAATATTAAGAGTAGACCCTTAATAATAAATATTGAAAAAAACTTATACCCTATTAACAAGTATTAAAAAACGAGTCACTAATAACAAGTATTAAAAAATTAAATCTTTAATAATAAATATAATTCGAAAAAATACAATATTTAATTTCCCCGAATGATGGGCCCTGGGCGAGAGCCCTTGTTGCCACTACCAAGGGCTGGACCTGTTTAGGAGTTTAAGTTTTAGCATGTGTGACATATTTTAAGCTAATTATCTTATTAGATATTGCGATTTAGTTTATCTAAGATTATATAGTTGCTAGAGCAACACACAAGAGAATGTAAGATCGAACACTAAAACACTTAATATCTTCTCATTTAAGGTTAGAGGGTTTGAATAATGTAAACATTATATCCAAAAAAATATATTCATTTACATATATAGGTTTGAATAAAGCATGGTTTTGTTCTTTGTAGGTGATCCGAGTTCGAGCAACCTAGTAAGTAATTGTGTATGAGTTTATGTAGATAAAAAATTAAATTAAGATATTATCTTATAATTGAATTAAAATACTAAAAAATTGTAGGAAACGAACCAACCACAAATCATGATGAAATTTGAATTTACTTATCTGAATTGAATTGCATTTTTTAGAATATTAAAGCATCACACTGATAACTTTAACACCTTTATTTTCTTTGATTAAGAAGAGGGTTAATTAAATTTTTAAAGTAAATAACGAGATTCGAATTTATACAATATGAACTTTTTTAACCATCCAATTAATTATTGTATCTAAATGACTTCAGTTGAGATTTATGTTTGTATTTAAAGGTTATCGTACATATTATTTACATTTTTAATTGACCAAATGAGGTCATTGGTAAGACTCAAACTTTAATACTCATCAAATCAATTTACAGATGAAATTGGAGTTGTTTAAGATTTAAAAAATGAATATAGTATTACATAACAATACAAATAACAATTGTTCTGTATACGCTAAAAACATATTAAATAATAGAAAAATTTTACGACGGGCGTCGAATATTGCTGAACACTGCTAAACACTATTAAACTGATTAATAACATTAAACATCTCAATGACTCAACATACAATTAATAATTATTAAGAATAAAATTTCAATTAAATTATTTTCCATATAAATTCTATTTTTTAATATTTATTTTTAAATAATTGAATTAAATACTAACCCCTAAATATTTTTCTTTGCCATTTCAGTCGTCACCGTCGTTAGTTATTATTCGCCGATAAAATTATTGTCGCCGCGCCTCTGTCTCAGCTACAGCCTGACCGTCGTTTAAGCCTGGCCGCCGTTCGCGCGGCAAATCCAGTACTGAAGTTGCATTTCTTATACATCACCTAATAAAACTGCGATTTTGTTACTGTTTGTGGGATGTTAGAAGCCAATTGATATGAGCCAACGGATTTGATATATTCTCCGCCGATCGGTGAGATTATGTTCATTTTCTATTAAATCATTTAAAGATTTAGGGTTTTTTAATTTAAGGTTGGTATTTGATTCAATTATTTGAAAATACATATTAAAAAATAAAAAATATATAAATAGTTTAATTGAAATTTTATTTTAAATGATTATTAATTGTATGTTGATTGTTGAGCGCTTGAGAGTTTTAATCTTTATTAATTAATTTATTTGTGTTCAACGGTGTTTAATTTTAGTGGTGCTCAACGTTGCTCGACGCACGTGGTAGACTCCTCCTAAATAATATCACAAAAAACATTATTTTTATTGTTGTCTTCCTAGTTTTTTAGGATTTTGTCCTAACTAATCTGGGCCGACCCACATCGCACACTTGATTTTGGTGGATAAATTTCATACCGAAAATTTTCTACATACACAATACCTCAAACTTAATATCTACTTAAACAATATTAAATTGTTTACTACTTGGACCAACCCAAGAATGAATTGAAAAAAAGTAAATGGCATAACAAACGGTGAAAACGTTGCTATTTGTTGATGCTAATATGTGTATACACTTTATTTGTGCCTATATAAAATTTAAGATCATAAACAGGTTTTAAATATACATATAATTATCTCAAGCGTCACATAAGAATGCAAACTAATTAATATATTATAAATTAGGAAAATTTTATAATGCTCGACTTATATCGTTGAACAGTACTAACGCTAAACACCGCTGAATACTATTAAATTATTTAATAAATATTAAAAATTTCAAAGACTCAACATATAATTATAAATTATATTTTAAATAAAATTTTAATTAAATTATTTTCTATATTTTTAAAAAATAATTGGATCAAATACCTACCTTAGTCAATTAAAAAATAAAAACCCTAACCCTTAACCCCTAAATCATAAACCTAAAATCGTAAACACTAATTTTAATTTAATTAAACTTAGCATACATGGTCATGAAATAAACATGAAAATGACTGCCAAACTGTGAAAATATATTAGTCGTATAATTTTATAGATCATTTGAATTTTATATTAGTTTACGTGGATTTTCTCCTAATTAAATCTGCAACAAATAAAGACATAACAATGTCAATTACATGTGGAAATTATATCATATTGAAACTTATCCAAAGATATAAATTAAATCAAAATCCATAAGTTTTTCCTTTATTTCTTTGCCAAAACCAACTTTAGTTATTTACTCGACTTTTCCCACGTTAACCAAATCGAAAAGCAATTTTACTATGTTTCTCTATCTCTCTATAAATAATGAAGTGCCCACCAGTGGAAATAGACAGCGGAAAGAAGGCTAATTACTCAACCCCATTAATTAGCTTGTCTTTCTTTGGATCACATGAATAATTTAAAACACTAATTGGCTATACCTTATTTATTAATATATATATATATAATTATTTCACTCCAATAGAAATAAAATCAAACTTATCTTTTCAAAATGAATGATTAAATATTCTTTATAATGTGGGGAACTGGGGAGGGTGAGATTGGGAAATGGGAGTGTTTGGGTAGTCAGAAAAGGAAATGAGAATAATTAAGGGGAAAGGAAAAGCTTTCCAGAAAAGTTCAATCCAAGTGTACAGGATGAGGGCCCACCGTTTCTTATCATCCACCAATGGCCCCTCTTCTTTATCTCTTCCTCGTAAAAAAAAAATATTAGATGGTTCTCGCTCATCACTTCATTCATGGTCTCATTCAATAAGTTTCATCTATCTCATTTGTTTTTTTAAAGGCGAATCTTTACTTTTTTTTCCAACATGTCAATAAAAATCGGGTGATTATTTGAAAGTTAAAATGAGATGGATGAACCTTATTGACCGAGACCAAAGATGACGTGGTGAGTTGGGTCCACCTAATAATCTCTTTCCTCGTATTCATTATGAAAAAAATAATAATACAATTAAAAATAGGTCAAGTTATTTGCCTAGTACTTGTATTATGTATAAGTTGTGAACTTATTTTTTAATATTTTAGTTTAGTCAATTTTAGGCCATGTACTCTACAAAATTTAAAACATTAGTCATTATTAGATATTAACATAAATTCAAATCGATAATTAAGTTGAATTCTATTATAATTCTAGAGGTGGAATGTACTTGGTAATTAGGTTTATTTAATACCTAAATAATTATATTTGACAATAAGTCTTATGGGTTAAAGTTTTTTGGTGGTAAAGTATTTAGTTCTATAAATATAAAGTTAGTATTAGCCTTTAGAGTTATGAGAGAGAATTACTTTGGACCGATGTAATTACTTTTAGGGTCTTTGCAACTATAACGACTATGTTGTAGAGATAGATATTGTAAGGACATTGAGAAGAGTGTTTTGGATACACCGGGTTCTGAGATATATATAACGGGTTATTTGATTACATGAGATATCATGTATTTGTACTCTTCATGTTGTACGTTGATAGTAGATTATTCATTTTTCTCATCCGTGGAGGTAGGCAAAGCCAAACCACTTTAAATATCGTCGTTGAGGGTGGTAAGGTCGTAGGGGTGGTAAGCCAAACCACTTTACATCTTGTGCATGACATTTTATTAATATTTGTTTGCGAACATGTTCGTTTAACATTCACAAACATATTTGTTTGTAGCCAAATGATGAAAGTACACCACTAGTTTAGGCTCTTTAGGCTTCACAGTTTGAACTCCAAAGTTAACCTTATGTTCAATTTAATCCCTATATTCACCAATATTTAAAATGTAAAAAATAAAAGGAAAATGAGAAGTGGGTAAACGATCTTGTTCTTGAACATAAAAGAACCAAACATACCTTTGTTCGTTTTTGTTGTTTATTAACCGAACATAAAATTTTTGTTCATACTCGTTTATTTAGCATAATAAACGAACGTTATACGAATATTTCACGAATAGACCGTCGAACGCTCTGTTCATTTACACCCTTTGTAACCCTCTCGACCCGGCCTAGCCACCAGACCGCATCGAACGGGTCACATGGGGAAAACCAAAGAGAAACTCGTTAAGGTTTCACTCCTATTAGCAACCCTAGAAAAATTTTCTTTTAAGATTATCTTGTCTAAACGCCTTTACACATCTTATGTGAGGAGACACGCAGCAGAAAAGCAAACACAGACATGAACCGAACCAAACCAAACGGACATTCAAGGTTGATTTTTAATGATTTACTACAGGCCGTATCGATACTTTATCAACGGTCAACTCCCCAAGGTCAACTTCAAGAGACCGTGTAGATACCCTTCAAGGTTGGTATCGATACACCCTTAATGGTCAAACTCCTAAAGTCAACACCAAGGACCGTATCGATACACTTAAGGCCTGTACCGATACTCTAATTTCTCGTCAAAATCTCAGATTTCCAGAGAGCAAATTGAGTATTAGTACGCCCCCGGGTATCGATACACTTCTCCTAAAAACAGGGGACCGTATCGATACAACCCTTGAGCATATCGATACGCCCTGCCCAGAAAGACTGGTTTTTGAAGATAAAAGCATAAGGGAACCAACACAAGACGCACTAAACAAGCATTTCTGCAACTTACAACCACACATGTAACCCAAGGCATCCATGAATACACATATAAAGCAATATAAACATTTAACAAGGCAATAATCAACATGATAAGGTTTACAAGGGAAACATTCATACTTAACATTCTCCAACAAGGTCAAAGGCTAAACCAAAACATGTTTCAATAAAATATGAGGCATCACAAGCCAAACACCACCAACCGAACTTTTCTAAGCAAAAATACATGCCAATAACCCATTAAAACAAAAGGTCATATCCCATTGCTTAATACTAATTATTAAATTCTAAAAACATACTTGAGCAAACCAAACTTCCCTGGATTCTCCTTTGTTCCATGAGCTGCTCCGTAGGTCTAAGGGCCTGCATTGTTGGAAAAAGAAGCGTAAGCATTTAAGCTTAGTGAGCGGTGCTCAAAACGATAGCTACAACAATGCAGTTTTAAAACATAATTTGCTTGAAACCAAACCCATTTCCAAATCATTTCCCATACTTGAACACATAACAACATGCATATATCATCACGTGCATTTACCGAATGCAACCACAAGCATTAAGCTTACTTCATGCTTGTTCTCATAACACAAGCAAAGTAACCAACTACATGAATAAGCATAAATACAAAGAATAATACAACATGCTTAACATGAGAATGTAGAGTACCATGGGTATATTGACATTCATCACTTTTACTCGAATATGCGGATAGTTCTCAAACACACTAGACACTTCCGGTGGAATCTCACATCACCGTACTCACTCGTCTAGTAAAACATAGCTTCCGGTGAAATCTCACATCATTGTACTCCCCCTTAGTGGAATCTAGCATCACTAAGGCCACACGCGGCTTTAATCCTGAGTGCACTCACATCCTATTGGTCAACCAACTATATCCGATAACAAGACTTCTCATGTCAATACCCCCCAAACCAACACTTACCTTGTGTTCTCAAGGTCACCACCATAACCAAAATGGAAACCAAATAAGGCAATCACAAGCATAACACATGGATATACAAGGCAACATGAACTATGAAAATCATTCAAATGCAATGATGATAATATCGAAAATAAGGATTAAAACACTTAAAACTTACTCTTGAGCTTAGATTGGCTTATCAAGCTCAATCTAAACTCCGGAATCACATCCTTAACCAAGTTAAGGCTTAGAAAATAGTTCCACTCACCGGTACAACCCAAACGGTAGTCGAAACACCAATTTCAGGCCTCTGAACTACCCGGTCTCGCGTCCGAAGTGCCCAATCCAACTTCCTCTGTTTTTATGCAACCCAAAACAGTACATTAGGGTGCTATTAAACATGTAAACCATCAACAACCTGGAATCCCACTTCTTGCAACCAAAAACACATTGATCCAAACCCAAATCTCACCAAATTCGTTCTAACAAAACCTCAAGTTGAATTCATTGATTTCAAACATTTAAACACATCAAATGTCGTCTAAAAACATCCCCCAAAAGCTAAGGAACCATCAGCCCCGAAATCAACCCAAAGCTGAGCCAAAACTCTACCTTTTAAACCCAAAAATCCCATTTTTCGACCCATTTCGGGTTTCCCCTTATTTAGCCAATATCCTAATATGTTTAAGCACTCAAAACTTAGATTAAAGCACATGTATAACCATGGATAACCAAACCCACGAAAATCAAATGAAAATACCCATTTTCTAACCCAAAATGAATTTTAATGGGTTTAGAAGAAAGATTTCAATGAGAACAAGTCAAATAAGTTAAAATTAAAGTAAAGAAGAAGTTACCTTGAAAGCTTGCTTGAAGAAGAGTTGGAACCAATGGAATAGTGAAAATGAGTTTTTTGAAGTAGATAACGTGAAATGAACTTTTGGGAAGATGATGATATTTTCAAAATCTGTTTCTTTAATTTCAAAATCCCCTTTTTATCCTTTCTTCTTTAAAAGCCTCAAAATTTGTTTGTTAAAGATGTTTTTCCAAGAATTAGCCTAGCCCGAACCGGTTTAACCAAACCCGGTTATCTCCAGGGCCCTAAACTCGGGCGTTACACCCTTAGGTAAGAGTGAGGGTGAAGTATTTTAGATTTCTTTTTTTTAACTCTAAATTCTTAGTTGTTGGTGTCATGGAAATTTTTTTAATAAAATAAGTCACATCATCACATCTTTTATGATTTAACAGTTCAATGATTAAATTGAAAATTGTTAAATTTCAGTTACCAAAATAGGAGTGAGAAGAAAGTTTAGTGATAAAAGTGTAATTTACCCATACAAGATACAACACACCCAAATAATAAAATGAACCTCGGGACCAAATCCACTACGAAAAGTCTAGGAGAAAAAAACTAAAAATTAAATGCAAAGAGCGTGAAGAAAAAGAAGAAGATTAAATATACTCTTGAATACGCCATTCATCTTTTATAATAAACCCAACAATAATTATGAATTTTTTTGTCTCTTCCAACTATACGATACATTGATGTATGGGTGAAGATCGAAAAATCAATCTTTCATATTGTTCTGCTAACAGTTTTGATTACATCGAATAACTACCATGTATGCACCAATTTTAAGCCATAACTACATATCAATCTTAGGCTCAAGTAAATAAAATAATAATAAATATTAAAACAAAAAACCCAAAAAAGTAACAAAACAAAAAAGGCCCCCAAAAAATAAAAAAACCCTTATAGCTTCTCTACAAATCCTAGCCGCCGCCTTCAACAATGAACATTCGGGAATGTTCTCTAACTTGCAAGCCACTCCCTAACCGTCCGGGATTTCCGGTGCACGTTACTTCCGTGATAACCGGTATTCTAAGCGACTTAGGAGACTCTTCATGTCCCCTATAAATAACGGGAGGGAGAAGCGGGGAAAGGGGATTGAGAAATGGAAGGTGATTAGAATCTACGAGCAAGGAAAAAAGGGCAGTGAATTCGAATGAGATCGAAAAAAGAGAAGTTGAACCGTCTACCTTTGATTTCTGACGAACGGAGACACGATTGAGAAATCTGTGCGATGAGAGGATTCACGGCTACTAGTAGACCAGCATACTCGAAAATCGACGTGATCCAACGGTGGGATTTCGAAATCAAGAGGTAAAATCATTCAAAGTTTTGAAACTTTTTTTTCCAGATCTACTTGAATATACTCGTTTTTTAAGAAAACTAATGTTGGGGTTGAGTTCAGGAGAGAAAAACGAAGAGAAAATGTAACTTCTTTTGATTTTTCACCGTCGTGGGAGCTAGACCGACGGCGGCGACGGTGTGTTCATCGGGAAAATAGAAGAAGATGAGTGAAAAGTTTCTGGGTTCTTAACATGATAACACATAAATAAGAAATGAATAAAAACATAAAACCCATATTTAATAAACGTTGAAGGAGCATAACAAAATTTTTAAATTTCCCTATGCCAATCGAACGGTTGTGAATGAAAAGGAATTAAAAGGCTTTTAATACACATTGGAAATTGGTGCAACCTTGGGAATCATTCACGCAGACATTTCAGGCCAACTCACCCGCACTCTTCATTAGATTAGGGGGAATTTGCATGTTAGATCCTTGTTTCTTTAGATGTGTAATATTTTGGTCCTTTTCTTTTGAGTTTTAGTTTAGGTTAATTTAGTTACAATTTAGGATTATGTTCTTTTAATTTGTTCTTAGTTAATTAGTTAGTTAATAAGTTTATTAAGTGCACACATTTAATTTAACCGTGGTTAATTTAGGTTTTTTAAAATTAATTGTTTCCAATGGAATTTTAATTTGTTTAAATTGATCATTAAAGTTGGAGCTTAATTGTAAATTGATCTTAAATATTTGCGGATATTTTTGAATTTGACCTTAAAATCGAATTTCATTAATAATTTGCATGATTTATGATATTTTACAAATTAACTTAAAGTTTGTGATCTTTTATTACCATTTTAATCTTCTATGTTTTTATTTGTATGATTTAATGTTCAAGCATGTAATTTAATTTTTGTATCATTTACATCATTTTTTAATAGTGTTATTAACTGTGCCGTGTATCTTTGAAGCCTTTTAGACAACACAACCCCTTTAGGTACCAATTTTGGGCATTGTGGGGGTGCTATAACCTTCCCCACACGTAACCTACTCCTGAGCCCAACCTCACTCCGGTTCAGATGCAGACCAGTTCTACAGGTTTTCGATCATACCCAATCCAAAATGACCGATGGCGACTCCAAACAATGACGAGCCTATGAAGGCCCAACCAATTTCAGCCCGGACCAAAAATGGTGTCTACAGCTTGGCGACTCCGCTGGGTAGCCATTCAAAAGAGTCAGGCCACACAAAAAGGGGTACATTTTGTGTTGCATCATTCCATGAGCTTTCTACCCGAGCTCGATCCCGTTTAAGTGGGGGCAAAACGTTGCTCCTTCGTGAGGTTAACCTCCGTATAGGATAGTAGTCGCCTCCGGGATGCACATGATCTATGGCTTCGTGAGGGTAACCTTTGTATGGTCATAGGGAAGTACATCCCCTCGAGTTGAACTTGGTCCTAAGAACCTATAATGGGGATTTATGGATTGATCATTTTTCCTAAAGTAGCCGGACACATTGAAGCATCAATGATAGATTTATTTGGGGAGCTTGAGTCAGGCCTTAATCCAGTTCCGGCTATCTTGGCGGAGACCTTTCGATCCCTTAATTTCCTCAAAAGGCATGAAGGCGTATATTTTATAGGGTGTGCACAACTCCTCACCGTATGGATGGACAGTCACTTGGGGGCCAAGAGGAAGTTGTCCAAACGCGTACATACTCAAAAATATCCACCATTACGGGTGTTCTTAATAGAGGAGACAAAAAAGGAAAAAAAAAACATCGGGAGAATGGGAATCAATCTTGCGAGACCTGAGGTTGGAGGACATTACTTGGCGGGTTTATTGGTTGGAATACAATTATATCTTGTAAAAGTGTGGTGCCTTTGATTGGGTCCCTCTTCTTGGTATCTGGGGTGCAACTGGATATGCTCCTCTATTGTTATCGAGGCAATATGGGTCATTATAGTTTGTCCCGACCACGAGGGGATTAGGGTTTTGTGAATTCGTCTTCGAGGGTGAGAAGTCTAAAAAGCAAATTCTTGAGATAGCCAGAGCTTGGGCTCACCCATATCAAGCCAGGTTTGGACCTCTAAGGCTTACATCGGATTACCAAATTTGGAGGACAAGGAGGAAAAATTGCAACATCCCACCACCTAGCCAAGGTAATGCTCCGACTTTAGAGGAACGGTTCAGAAAAATGTCGACTGAAGCTGATATTGTTAGACAAGAGTGTGAGGAGGAGAATAAGGCGCTGAATAAAAGGATCGCTGAGCTAGAAGCCAAAAACGAAGAGCTAGACTACAATGCTACGTATTTTAAAAATCAATCAAAGGGGTTTGAGAAGCAACTGAACATTGTGAGTGCAGATTTAAAAGACCAACAAGGGGACTATAGGGGACTTCAAGAGAAGATAAGGAATGCCAACTTGCACAAAACTCCACAAGAATGGGAGCAAGAGATTCATGATCGGGAGAATGATACGAAGCGTTGTATGAAGTTATTGAAAGCTAAAGAAAATCGAGTGGAAGAACTTACAGCTAATTTGCAAGCAACCCAACAGACAAATACGACAACCCTTAATGATCTCATGGCTAGTCACGCTCAGAACCAAGAATTGCAGGAACATGTAGCATCTCTGCAAGGTATTCTTCAAATCTACGAACAACAAGACTAGTGATTGAGCTTGAAAAGGCGCGAGATGAAAATGAGAATTTAAAGGAGTTGGTAACAGCATTAGAGAGTTCACTGCAACAACATAAAGACTTGATAGATGATATTCAAAGGGATTCTAAACTTAGCGAGGAACAGTGGGACCTACGACTTCAGTTTGCAAGGGGTGATATCAAGGTGAGAGAAGACTTGATGAGGGAAGCACTCACTCAGATCCAGAAGATAACTGAGCACATTACTGATTTGGCCAAGGAAGCAGGGTGGTTGAAGTTTTGGATCAATCCCTCGACACACTTTGCAAATGAATGGAAGGAGTTTTTGGGAAAAGTTGAGAAGTTGGGAGATCGAGCTAAGCCATACCGTCGAGTTTGGTGTTAATTATTTTTTTCTTGTCATTAAAAACGTTGATTGGAGATTTTTTTTTTGTTTTTTTAATTTTTTTCTTTTTGTTTTTTGGGATATTATATTTTGTCTTTGGATGTTAGTGGATGATTTTTTTTCTTATTTTGGTGGATGGATTAGATTTTCCTTTTCAGTTATTTAATAAAAGTTTTTTTCGGTTTGTGCAAATATTCTTCTATCCTATTAATTTTCTAACCAACACCTAATTGCATTCATTCTTGCATTCATCATTACACATTACATTTATACAATGTGTTTCATATGCATTAACATTAAATAAAAAACTAATCCATGGGAGTTCAATATTAGTGATACTGGAAACGAAGGACGATCAAAGCAACCATCCTCACTACACGCGATTCAAGGCTAGAAAAATAGAAGAGAGACTCTAGAAGCTAGAAAAATTTCAAGAACAAGTCATTCAGGATGTAAAGGGCTTGAAGGATGACATAGGAAAACGTCAAGAGACTCTTCTAAGTAAATTAGAGGATAAGTTGTAACAGTTGTTATCTAAAGCAACAAGTGTTGAAAAAGGAAAAACTCACGAAGTTCACGAGGAAGATTCATCATTTTTACTTTTTGGATCAAAAGAAATACATCCTCGGTTTTTGTTCTCTGCTGGCGGACTAAAATCAAATGTCCATAACCAAGCAAATATTCATGGTGCTTCTGGTTCAAACATGTGGACAAGCCCAATCAAACCAGAAATCCCAAATTTTGACGACCCTGGTGAGTTGGAAAAATTGAAGAAAGCGCAACCCAAACTATTTGGTATAAATGATGACAAGTTCAAGTGCTTGGAGGAAAGAATCAAAGCTATAAAAGGTACTGATGACTTCATTGGGACAGATGTAATGGAGCTGAGCTTGGTCCCTGATCTGATTTTACCCACAAAATTCAAAGTGCCAGAATTCGAGAAATATGATGGCACGAGCTGTCCTAATGCCCACCTTACCATGTTTTGCCATAAAATGACGAGGTACGGGAATGATGATAAGTTGTTAATTCATTGCTTGCAGGACAGTTTAGCTGGGTCTGCCATGCGATGATATAATCAACTGAATAGGGCCCAAATAAGCATATGAAGGGACTTAGCACGTGCTTTCAAAGAACAATACAAGCATGTCCTGGACATGGTACCTGATCGTTTGACACTCCAAAACATGGAAAAAAAGCACAATGAAACGTTCCGACAATATGCCCAACGGTGGAGGGACATGGCTGCACAAGTCCAACCACCATTACTTGAGAAATAGACGACAACCCTCTTCATTAATTCCTTGGAGTCAACGTATTATGAGAAGTGTGAAACCGATAAATTGATTTTGATATAACTAAAGAATTTAAGAACTAAATTGAAAAAAGAGAAAACGAATTTTTAAGTCCTCAAACCTCTCTATATATTTAAAGAAAAATGGTTAAGTCAAAAACTCAACTTGTCAAAAGTTTTCTAAGTGTTTTTCAAGCCAAAAGAGTGATTTTCGAGTCACCGTTTCGGACAGGCCATTGGGCATTCCGGAACACTTTTGAAACTGTTAACCTTTGTTTCGAAACGAGTTTCAAAACAGATGAAGAACATCGGATCGGTTTGACCCGTTTCGATACGGTAGTATCGAAACGACCTCAAATGTTTCGAAACGACATTCAAACTTGTTTTTAAAAATATGACCGTTGAAGTTTTTTAACTGATTTTAAACTTGTCGTTAAGGCGTATCGAAACGCTTCCAAGACGTTTCGATACAGGCTTTGACAATGGCAAAGTGTTTCGAAACGAGTTTCAAAACGGCTCTTAGCGTATCGAAACGATCGTGCCCGTTTCGGTACGGTCTATTTATTACACCCAACGACTCTTTCTTTTTTGGTTTGTTTCGAAACAGGGTCGGGCGTTTCAGAACGGGTAGTTGCAGACTGTATTTATGGAGGGAAGATAACATCCCAACGGCTCTATTGATGAATGTAACAACCCAACTGCTAGAATTCAATGAGAAGGTATAAAAGGGACCTCTAAAAGCTTCAGCAACAACTATTGATCTCAAAAGTCTTATCCAAACATCAAAGCCAAGCATTTGTGCAAAAATCCCAATATTTCTTGTAAACCCCAATTGTGAAATTGTAATTTCCATTCTTATCTATTCAATTGGGTTGAGTGCTTGTAAGATGGCTATATTTTGTATTGAGAGATACTAGTTTTGGGGGTCAAATTTTGGGTAGAAAATTTGACCGGTATTGTAATGGTCATCTCCTTAGCCTTGAAAAGGGGAAGAACAATTAGTGGAATTGTTGGAAAATCCTTAGTGAAGCTAAGGTAGTGGATGTAGAGTTCGATTGGAACTTGAACCACTCTAAATCCTCTTGTCTATCATTTTTATTTTTCCATTCCACCACCAAAGTTCTAAAAATCCAATTCACCCCTCTTGGCTTATATTGTGTCATTGATCCACTCAACAATTGGTATCAGAGCCTACCTCTTTGAAGGATTAACAACCACAAGAGGAGTTCCTAGGAAGAGTGTGATCATCCAAAAATCAAGCCATGGCATCTACCTCCGAGTCAAGCATGTATGAATCTCAATCAACCACCAAATCGCCTTTCTTCAACGGTGATAACTACCCCTTTTGGAAGAACCAGACGCGCCTCTTCATCAAATCCAACGATTATCTAGTGTGGGATGTTATTGAAGATGGTCCATATATTCCGATGAAGAGAGACGACGAAGGAAGATTGGTGTTAAAGAAGAAACATGAGATGAGTGAAGAGGAGAGAAAGAAGATTCAAATCAATGATAAAGCTCTTCACATGTTATTTTGCTCTTTCGGTCCCGACATCTACTCCAAAGTCTTCTCCATTGAAAGTGCCAATGAAGTGTGGGATACACTAGAGACTACTTATGAAGGAACAAGTGATGTGAAGGAGACAAAGATTGGAATTCTCAATCTTAGCTTTGAGAATTTCAAAATAGAGCCCGATGAAACCGTGTCAAAGATGTTCGATCATTTCTCAACAATCATCAACGGGCTTAAGGGTTTTGGAGAGATAATCCCAGAAGACAAACTAGTCCGGAAGCTACTCTACTCACTTCCAGAATCTTGGGATGGGAAGAGAACTGCCATCATTGAGGCCAAAAACTTGAAGACACTCAAGCTCGATAAACTAGTGGGTTCTCTCCTAACTCACGAGATAATGAAGCAAGGAAGGGAAGATGAAAGAAAGAAGGAAGAGAGAAGAGAGAAGAGTGGAGAAGTTAGAGGTAGATAAGAAGAAGAAGATATAAGTGGCTCTCAAAGCTTCACTACATGAGGAGAGCATTTCTAGCGAGGAGGAAGACCTAGAAGAATTGGCTATGATAGCCAAAAGGTTCTCACAGTTTATGAGGTCCAACCGAGGAAGGTAGATTCAAAGAAATATGGACTTCAAAACCAAAAACAAAGAAGAAGAGAGGGATCAAATCATTTACTTTGAGTGCAAAAAATTGGGTCACATTCGTTCGGAGTGCCCTCAACTCAAGAAGAAGGGCTTTGAGAAGAAGAAGCTCAAAGCCAAGCTTGCTACTTGGAGTGACGAGGAGTCATCCGAGGGTGATGAACACGAAGTGGCCAACTTTTGCCACATGGCACTTGAGGAGGATTCCTCCATGGTAACCTCTAACTCATCATCTTTTGATTTTACATTTGATGAATTGCATGTTGCTTATGATGAGTTACAATAGGTATATGATGAGTTAGTTGAGAAGTATAAATAGTCGGTTATTAGAAATAAAAAGATTATTTCGGAATTAAATGCTAAAAATGACTTACTTTCTCAAGCCAACTTAAAATTTGAGAAAAAGATCTTAGGTTTACAAGATGAACTTAAATTCTTTCAACATGAAAACGTAGACCTAAATAATCTTATTTCTCAATGCAATAGTGAACACCAAAAGGTGTTAGATGAGCTTAACAAGCTCAAGAAGTCTTTCAAAAATGTTGGTAATGTGAAACATGAAAAAGGTGAATCATCTAAAACAAACCAACCTAGGAGAAAGACATATAACTACAAACAAAGTGGTTTCTATAGACATAATAGAACTAAGAAGATTAGGAGTGTATGAGTTCCTAAGGAACTCGTCAAGTCTAATAATGTTGTTCCTATGTCACCTTGGATTGCTAAGGGAACCAAGCTTTTGGGAGCTAACACTCATGGACCCAAAATGATTTGGGTACCAAAAACCAAAGTTTTTGGGCGGAAGCCACAAACACCACTTGCTACATTGTAAACCGAGTAATGATTAGGCCACTTTTAAAGAAAACACCATATGAGATTTTAAAATCCAAAAAGCCTAACATTAGCTATTTTCATCCATTTGGTTGCAAGTGTCTTGTTTTAAACAATGAAAAAGACAACTTAGTTAAATTTGATGCTAAAAGTGATGAAGCTATTTTCTTAGGTTATTCCTTAAACTCTAAAGCTTGTCGTGTATTTAATAAGAGAACTTTAGTAGTAGAAGAGTCTATTCATGTTGTATTCGATGATAACCTCCTTCCGAGGAAGGATTCTTGTGATGATGATGTGTAGGAATCCTAGATGCTTTTGATGGAGGACAAACTTTAAAGGAGGATGAGATTCCAATGAAAGAAGAGGATACACAAGATCCACCTCTTGAAGCCTTGAAGGACTTGGCTCTTGAGGAAAAGGAAGTGAGCTACCCGAGGGAGTACAACTATGTCAAAGGTGGTGAAATCTTGGGTGATCCATCCTAGGGGGTAGCTACTAGATCTTCTCTTAAACTCATGAATCACGTTGCTTTTATCTCATGCATAGAGCCTAAGAACATTAAAAAAGCATTAAAAGATGACTTTTGGATTATGGCTATGCAAGAAGAGTTAAATCAATTTGAGAGAAGTAATGTTTGGACATTAGTTGAAAGACCTAGTAATCAATCTACTATAGGAACTAAATGGGTATTTAGGAACAAACTAGATGAGAGTGGTAACATTGTGAGAAATAAAGCTAGATTAGTCGCTCAAGGTTACACTCAAGAAGAGGGAATAGATTTTGATGAAACCTATGCACCCGTAGCTAGAATGGAGGCCATTAGAATGTTGCTTGCATATGCATGTTATCATGATTTCAAGTTCTTTCAAATGGATGTTAAAAGCGCATTTTAAATGGTTTTTTAGATGAGGAAGTGTATGTGGAACAACCACCGGGGTTTGAAGACTCAAAATTTCCAAATCATGTTTTCAAACTAACTAAAGCACTTTATGGTTTAAAACAAACTCCTAGAGCTTGGTATGAAAGACTTTCAAACTTTTTGATTGAAAAAAGGTTTTGAAAAATGTAAGGTGGACACTACACTTTTCATAAAAAGGTATAAAAATGACATCTTAGTAGTACAAATATATGTTGCTGATATTATTTTTAGATCTACTAATGAATGTCATTGCAAAGAGTTTGCTAAGTTAATGCAAGGTGAATTCGAGATGAGCATGATGGGGGAGCTCTCATTCTTTTTGGGACTCCAAATCAAGCAAAGGAAGGATGACACCTTCATCAATCAAGCAAAGTACATCAAGGATATGCTCAAGAAGTTTTGCTTGGAGAATGCAAAGCCTCAAGCCACACCAATGAGCTCATCTACAAAGCTTGACAAAGATGAAGGAGGTAAGTGTGTTGACTCTAAGCTTTATCGCTCTATGATTGGATCTTTGCTTTACCTTATCGCAAGTAGACCGGATATTTTGTTTAGTGTTTGCTTGTGTGCTAGGTTTCAAGCTAGTCCTAGAGAGTCTCATCTTATAGCCGTTAAGAGAATCTTTAGGTACCTTAGAGATACTTATTGCTTAGATCTTTGGCACCCTAGAGACTCAACCTTCAACCTTCATGCTTATTCGGATGCGGATTATGGGGGGTGCAAAATCGATAGGAAGAGTACTTCGGGAACATGTCAATTTTTAGGTAGTATGCTCATATCTTGGTTCTCTAAGAAACAAAATAGTGTAGCTCTATCTACCACCGAAGCCGAGTACATATCCTTAGGAAGTTGTGCTCAAGCCTTTTGGATGAAGCAACAACTCTTAGATTATGATATTAAAGTAGAAACCATACCCCTTAAGTGTGACAACACTAGTGCCATATGCTTAACTAAAAATCCCATCCAACACTCTAAAACCAAACATATCTCTAAGGCATCATTTCATTAGAGATCATGTCCTTAAGGAAGATGTTGTTATAGAGTACGTTGACACCTTAAACCAACTAGCGGACATTTTTACAAAGCCTTTGGATAAGGAGCGTTTTTGGTCCCTTAGGAGAGAGTTAGGTCTAACTAGCCTTTCTTGACCTTTTAAGACCATTTTTGTGCTTAAAATTGCTTGATTTCTTGAAAATGCCATGCTTATGTGTTTTTACTCCTAATTTCATCCATGCTAATAGTTACGGGGAGTATGTTTTTGTTCATACATGTCTTTCCTCCTCATTCATGTCATTTATGCATATAGGACTTCATGAAATCCATTTTTCTGTAATATTAGAGCCTCGTCTTCACTTCCAGGCCTATGTGTATCGAAATGGGTCCAACTGTTTCGATACGAGTGCTTAAAAGAGTGATCTATGAGTAGGGTGTTTCAAAACGCCTCAAAAGGGTTTCGAAACGATTTTGCCATTGCCAAGGAGTGTATCGAAACGATTTTCGATACGGGTCAACACGTGGGATTCGATACAGTCAATGCAGTATCGGAACAGTCAACTAGACTCAAAACGTCAGTCAACGTTTCGGTACCCACGTTTCGGAACGATCGTGCCTGTTCCAAAACGGGTATGCAGACAACTTTAAATGGATTCTTTAATGACAAAACCACTTTTAATTAAAACTCTACAAAAACCCTAAAAACCCTAAACCAATTTTCCCTATAAAAACCCTCCAAACATCATTGTTTTTCATAAAATCTTGAGAGTTTTTACACACAAACTCAAGTCTAAACAAGCCTTATCAATCTTGTGCAAGATTTTCCATTCATTCATCCAAAATCCCCATCCAAGGTATATTTTCTTCTTTTTTTCTTTTCCTTTGATTTTATTCGATTTTTATTATAGAAAATCTCAATTTTGTATAGTTTATATGTTTTGCCTCTTTGGTTTTTCAAAACATGTAAAAAAATTTCAAAATCTTAAATTTTTTGGTTCGAATATATTATTTTTTACTCGTATTTTTTTTGTTTTTCAAAAGTTGTTTTTCTCTTAAATCTTTCAAAATCTTTTTAAACCTAAATGAGATTTGTTATTTGATTGAATTGAGGATATTCATGCATACACTTTAATTTTAAAATTGCTTGCTTTATGTTTTTAGGATTTTATCAATGGAAAACGCTAACAAGAAACACAAGACGGTCAATCGAGTGAAGCTGCTAGTCAAGCCAATATCCGTCCTAATCTCACCCAACTTTTTCTCAAAAGTCTTCAGACTCTAGAGATGAAGGAGCGTTTCACTTATGTCAAGGATATTGCCGTTCGTCGCGAGCGTGTTGTTGATGTCTCATTCCTTGATTCTGATTCACCCCCTCTTGGCTTATATTGTGTCATTGATCCACTCAACTAGAAGCTTGTTGGTAGTACCACTAGAGACTTTGCTGATCTAGTGACAGCAGGTGAAGCAATTGAGCGCGCTATTAAAATGGGGAAACTTAGCAGACTTGAGGCTTCAAAAAAATCGTATAATAAAAAGAAAGAAAATGAAATTAATGTTGTGGGAGATAATGGGCATCCATATCCCAGATATCAATCATCACCACAATTTGTGTATCATACGGGATATTCGAAATCCACTACAACCTCTCCAAGTCAAGAGAAACAACCGCAAGGAGGGCCCAAGCCATCAAAGACTAATACGGAAAGACAATCTTTCACGCCTATTCCAATTTCTTACAAAGAGTTTTATGCTAAATTATTAGAAGAACGATTGATATCCCCCGTCTTTCTCACACCGTTGCAACCACCATACCCAAAATGGTACGATCCTTCTGCACATTGTGAGTTTCATGCTGGAATCCTTGGTCATACAATAAAAAATTGCCCAGCTCTCAAAAGAAGGATTCAAAGCTTGATTAATCAAAATATCCTTCAATTCAACACACCAGAGGGGCCTAATGTCGCTAATAACCCTCTGCCAACACATGAGGAACCGAAGGTTAACGCTGTGATGAGAGATGGTGAGTTTAAGATTAAGACACGCTTATCTGAAGTGCAATCACCGTTAAAGTGGGTTTGGAAGAAAATGGCGGAAAGAGGATTGGTGAGTTCTAACCATGGAGTTGTTGTGACTAGTAAGGGTGATTTCTGTGAATTTCACAGTGATGTGGATCATGAGATTCAACATTGTGATGAGTTCAGAAAGATTTTCCAGAAACTGATGGACAAAAAAGAAATAGAGTTCTTCGAAAAGAGTCAAGAAGTTAGGGATGTTTTTACAGTGGATGGACAATCGTCCAAAAAGGGTGGTGAGGCTAGACGACCTTTTGTGATTAATTGTCCTAGAACGAACGAAGAAGAATCAGAGAAACCTCTGCCTCGATTGGTGATCGAGACTCCTTCTCCTTTCCCATACAAGAGTAATCAACAGGTGCCATGGATTTATGGTTGCAACATGACTGTTACGGGGAAAGAGGATTATGAAAATGCGGCTGCAGGAATTAGTGGAGTTGGGAACTTCACTCGAAGTGGAAGATGTTACTCCCCTGAAATTGCAAAATCGGTGGAGATAAGAGATGTTGAGCAAAAGGACAAGTTCCCATTGATTGGAGAAAAACCAGAAATTAATGAACCTGTAAAAGAGGAAGAAGCACGTGAATTCCTGAAGTTCATCAAACATAGTGAATACAGTTTGGTTGAACAATTACACAAAGAACCATGTCGTATATCTGTGTTATCTTTGTTGCTGAGTTTGGAGCCCCATAGAAATGCTTTGCTAAAAGTGTTGAACCAAACATTTGTCCCAAATGATGTTTCAGTGGATAAGTTGGATAGATTGGTGAATAATCTACATGCTGACAGTTTCATCTCTTTTAGCGAGGATGAAATTCGTCTTGAAGGTACGGGGTCCGTCAAAGCATTGCACATAACTACCTATTGCAATGAACATATACTACCTCATGTCCTGGTCGACAATGGATCTACTTTGAATGTCATGCCCATGACCACATTAAATAGGCTTCCAGTGGATAAGGCTCACATGAGACCTTGTCATACAACCGTAAGGGCATTTGACGGAACTAGGAGAGAAGTCGTGGGAAAGATTGACATCCCACTTCTGATTGGTCCAGCTACGTATAACGTAGAATTTACTGTTATGGACATCACACCTGCTTATAATTGTCTGTTGGGACAACCCTGGATTCACGCAACTAGAGCAGTACCTTCAACGCTTTATCAGAAAGTTAAGTTTGCAATTAACGGGCGCCTTGTAAGTGTTAGCGCTGAGGATGATATCATTGCATCTGCATCAACGGAAGCTCCATACATTGATGTGGATAAAAACACAGTCGAGTGTACATTTCAATCACTTGAATTCGTGAATGCTACTTTTGTTGCTGAAGGAAATAAGATCCCAAAACCCAAACTCTCAAAAAATACTATGATGGGAATAAGGCTCACTGTTGGGAAAGGAGCCAAATCAGGAAAAGGACTCAGGAAATATTTGCAAGGAATGCTTACAGCAATACAACCATTTTTGAAATATGATCGAAGCGGTGTTGGATTCCAGCCAAATCCACGTCAAAGGATGAAGCAAATTTTGAAAATGAGAGCAAAGAGAAGGGCCAGACTGATTGGCTAGAGTATCGAAGGGGAATTGATGGTATTTCCCCATATTTCTGAAACCTTCGTGTCCGGGGGACACATTAATTCTGAAAAGGAAAAATAAATCCTACTAGTACCTCCAGAGAGGTTCAAAGAACTGAGCATAAATGCTATAGGGGAAGAGGAAGAAATTGTAGAGAATCAGTTAAAGATTCGCCTATGTCTTCCGGGTTGTGTCTTAATTAACTGGACCGCTGTTGAACTCCCCATTGTTTTTAAATTTTTATCAGAGTAATGCTCGAAACTTGCCCCCACTACTTAAGCCCGAAAGTGGTGGAGATTTATTGTAAGGGCCCCCATTTAGGCATCAGTTTATCAATTCAATAAATGAATGCATTTTCCCTTTCAATCCGGTCTCATTGTTTGTCCATTCTTCCATTCTACACTTCCCTTTTCTTGTGCCTTGTATATATATATTTCCTCTTACACATTTGCAGGCTTTTAAATATCAATTACACGAATGATATTGCTTCGAGCTCAAAAGTCGACTTTGAATAGACTATATGCTTAGGAGAGTATGAGTCCGATGAAAACTATGAGGAACATGAATTGTCTCCTGATCTACTTAGACTAATTGAACATGAGAATAAACAAATTCTTCCTCACCAAGAACCAATAGACACAGTGAACTTGGGAACTCAAGACGGCAAGAGAGAGATAAAGATCGGTACTTTTATATCTTCAGATATAAGACACAAACTCATCTCCCTACTTCAAGAATTCAAGGATGTGTTCGCGTGGACCTACAAAGATATGCCCGGATTAAACACAGATATTGTAATGCACGAACTTCCGTTGAAGCCAGAATGCAAGCCTGTACAACAGAAGCTCAGAAGAATGAAGCCAGAAATGTTACTTCAGATACGAGAGGAAGTAAAGAAACAATATGATGCTCGATTTTTGCAAGTGGCCAAATATCTAGAATGGGTAGTTAACGTTGTTCCGGTACCAAAGAAAAATAGAAAGATGCGAATGTGTGTTGACTACCGTGATCTTAATCGTGCTAGTCCTAAGGATAATTTTCCTCTACCACATATAGACACATTAGTAGACAATACAACAAGACTTCACTTGTTCTCATTCATGGATGGTTTCTCGGGCTATAATAAAATCAAAATGTATCCCGACGACATGGAGAAAACTACATTTGTAACATAATGGGGCACATTTTGCTACAAAGTGATGTCTTTCGGTTTGAAAAATGCAGGGGCAACATATCAGAGGGCCATGGTGACATTGTTCCATGACATGATGCATAAAGAAATAGAAGTTTATGTGGATGATATGATCGCCAAGTCTCAAACAGAAGAAGAACACATCACAAATCTCAGAAAACTCTTTGAACGTTTGAGGAAATTTCAATTGAAGCTAAATCCTGCAAAATGAACCTTTGGAGTTGCTTCAGGCAAATTGTTAGGTTTTATCGTTAGCAAGCGAGGTATTGAGGTAGATCCTGATAAAATCAAGGCTTTCCAAGAGCTTCCGCCTCCTCGTACTCAAAAGGAAATTCGAGGCTTCTTAGGACGTTTAAATTATATTTCTCGGTTCATCTCTCAATTAACCGATAAATGTGATCCCATCTTCCGACTCTTAAGGAAACATAATATAGGCGTATGGGACTCAGCATGTCGGGAGACCTTTGATAAAATTAAGAAATATTTGTCAAATCCTCATGTATTAGTTCCTCCTGTATCAAGCAAGCCTTTGATTTTGTATCTAGCTGTATTTGAGAACTCTAAGGGTTGTGTATTGGGCCAACACGATGAAACTGGGAGAAAAGAGCGAGCTATCTACTACCTCAGCAAAAAATTTACTGATTGTGAACCGAGATACTCTTTTATCGAGAAATTATGTTGCATATTAGTCTGGACGGCTCGCAGGCTTCGTCAATACATGCTATACCACACAACATGGTTGATTGCAAAACTAGATCCAATAAAATACATGATGGAGTCGCCAGGCTTATCATGAAGAATGGCTCGATGGTAAATTTTACTTTCTAAATACGATATTGATTACGTAAATCGGAAAACCAATAAAGGTAGCGCTATTGCAGACTTTTTAGCTAGTCGTGCTTCTTCTAAGTATGAACCTTTGAGTTTTGAGTTTACTGACAAAGACCTAATGTGCTTAATTGCTAGTGAAGAGGAACCAACTGGTAGGAAACCTTGGAAAATGAATTTTGACGGAGCTTCAAATGCATTTGGGCATGGAATTGGGGCAGTTTTAGTGTCTCCCAAAAGGAATCATTATCCATTTACGGGTCGACTGAATTTTGAGTGTACCAATAATATGGCGAAATATGAAGCGTGTATAATGGGACTTCGTGCGGCAATCCAGCGAAAAATAAAAGGTCCTAAAAGCATACGACGATTCGTCGTTAGTGGTTTATCAACTTCGCGGAGACTGGGAAACTAAAGATGCAAAATTGATTGGGTACCGAAAACTCGTCCTTGAATTAATAAAAGAGTTCGAGGATATATCTTTCCATTACCTTCCCCGAGAAGATAACCAAATGGCTGATGCATTGGCAACTTTGGCTTCTATGTTTAAAGCAAATAAAGAAGATGATATAATGCCCATACAAATGAGTATTTATGATTCACCCGCCAGTTGTTATACCATCGAAGATGAGGTAGATGATCACCCTTGATATTACGATATTCTACAATATATCAAGTATCAAAAATATCCTGAGGGGGCAAATGATGTGAATAAAAGAACAATTCGAAGAATGGCTGCAGGGTACGTCCTTGACAGAGAAATTCTATACAAAAAAGGGAGCGACCAAACGCTGCTCAGATGTGTAGAAAATCATGAGACAAAAAAGATAATTGAGGAAGTTCATGAGGGAATTTGCGGAATACATGCAAATGGCCTTAGTATGTCTAGGCAGATTATGAGGTTGGGTTTTTACTGGGTATCTATGGTAGAAGATTGCGTCAACTTCGCTCAAAGATGCCATAAATGTCATATTTATGGGGATAAAATTCATGGGGCATCTTCACCTCTTCATGTTATAAAGGCTCCATGGCCATTTGCAGCGTGGGGCATGGATGTGATCGGATCGATTACGCCAAAAGCATCAAATGAACATCGTTTCATTTTTGTGATGATTGATTATTTTACCAAGTGGGTGGAAGCTACTTCGTATACCAATGTAACTAGATCGACAATATGCAAGTTCCTAAAAAAAGAAATCATTTGTCGATATGGTCTACCAGACAGAATTATCTCTGACAATGCTTTAAATCTGAATAACCAAATGATGAAGGAAGTGTATGAGCAATTCAAGATAAAGCATCATAAATCAGCACCCTATCGCCCAAAAATAAATGGGGCCGTCGAAGCAGCCAATAAAAATATAAAACAAATTGTGGAGAAAATGGAAATAACATATAAGGATTGGCATGAGAAATTGCCTTTTGCCTTGCTAGCGTATCGTACATCCGTGCGAACGTCTACGGGGGCAACTCCATATTCTTTAGTTTACGGAATAGAGGCAGTATTACCGATTGAGGTTGAGATTCCATCTCCTCGGGTCTTAATGAAACTTAAGTTGGACGAAGCTGAATGGATTCGAGTTAGATATGCCCACTTGAATATGATAGAAGAAAAAAGATTGAAAGCAATTTGTCATGGGCAAATGTACCAAAAGCGAATGATTTGAGCTCACGATAAGAAAGTCCAACCAAGAACGTTTTGGAAAGGGTATTTGGTTCTAAAAAAGAGGTTGCCTACGCAGAGGAATTTTCAAGGAAAATGGATGCCAAATTGGGAAGGGCTGTTTGTTGTGAAAAAAGCTTTTTCTGGTGGGGCATTAATCCTAACCGAGATGGATGAGAACGAGTTATCCAATCCTGTGAATTCTGACTCGGTGAAGAAATATTATGCTTGAATTCATCACATACCAAGAGGTGAAAACCCGAAAGGGCCCTGTTGGTAAAAAAAAGCCAAGGGGTGAAAACCCGAAAGGGCCTTATTGGTATTAAAGTGGAAAAAAGCCAAGAGGTGAAAACCCGAAAGGGCCCTGTTGGTAAAAAAAATGAAAAAGAAAAACCAAGAGGTGAAAACCCGAAAAGGGCCCTGTTGGTAAAAAAAGGAAAAAAGAAAAGCCAAGAGGTGAAAACTGGAAATGGCACTGTTGGTAAAAAAGAGAAAAATGCCAAGAGGTGAAAACCCGAAAGGGCTTCTGGGAATCAATAGAAGATTCAAAGTCAGAAGCTCAAGAATGGTCCAAGTATGATCAAGGGAAAATCTACATGCCTTCAGATGTTGTCCAATAACTCAAACTTTACTGGGCATATGTCATATTCAAAAAAGATCCTTGAGCGAAGTAGCAATGGAGTCCTCGCAATTGATATTTAGGGGCATTTTCTTCATTTTTTTTCTTTTATTTTTGTTTCCCTTTGACCTTTGTTGTCTTAGACATTTGATTATCACCTGTCAAGGCTCAGACCATTTTCGTTCAATAAAAAGAAATGTTCAATTTTCTTGCTACCTTGCATTTCCTTGTACTTTCCATTTGGACATTTGTGCATTCTTTTGTTAATTGGTAATTTCGTTGCTCTACCTAAGGGGGTTTACAATATATTTTGATGTTCGATGCATTACTCAAAAAGAGATTTTAGAACACAATAAGGCTAGAAAATGCTCACGAACACCATTCTTTGATAAATGGAAAGGAATGAATTCAAGAGGCACGATAAGAGGTAGAAAGAAAAAAGTTCAAGGACTTTGATCTCAACAAAACAAAATCCAGAACTTAAAATACATTCAATTTTCATGCATTTAGAATAGTAGAGCACTTTGCATGTAAGATTATTACATTAGAAACATGTGCATTTTTTGTCAGGACAGATTGATAGGAACCGCCTTCAAGAAGAAGTGCCCAATCGCCTTCAAGATGAAGTGCCACTAATCGCCTTCAAGATGAAGTGCCACCAATCACCTTCAAGATGAAGTGCTGCCACATTGCCTTCAAGAGGAAGTGCCACCATGTCCTTTCAAGAAGGAATACTGTTAATCGCCTCGAAAAGGGAGTGCCACGATTTGCTTCCAAGATGGAATGCCACGATTCGCCTCCAAGATGGAGTGCCACCAAACCTCAAAGACTGAGTGTCATTATCATAAGTTCAAAATTCATTAGACAAAATTGTTGCTTCTAGTCTTTTCTCTATTCCTCTCATTCGAGCAATGAGCAAAGAGGGGCAGCTGTATGCACCAATTTTGAGCCATAACTACATATCAATCTCAGGCCCAAGTAAATAAAATAATAATAAATATTAAAACAAAAAAAACCAAAAAAGTAACAAAACAAAAAAGGCCCAAAAAACTAAAAAAAACCCTTATAGCTTCTCTGCAAACCCTAGCCGCCGCCTTCAACAATGAACATTTGGGAATGTTCTATAACTTGCAAGCCACTCCCTAAACGTCCGGGATTTTCGGTGCACGCAACTACTTCCGTGATATCCGGTATTCTAAGAGACTTAGGAGACTCCTCATGTCCCCTATAAATAACGGAAGGGAGCAGAGGGGGAAGGGGATTGAGAAACGGAAGGTGATTAGAATCTACGAGCAAGGAAAAAAGGGCAGTGAGTTCGACTGAGATTGAAAAAAGAGAAGTTGAACCGTCTAACTTTGATTTCCGGCAAACAGAGACACAACTGAGAAATCCGTGCGGTGAGAGGATTTGCAGCTACTAGTAGACCAGCATACTCGAAAATCGACGTGATCCAACGGTGGGATTTCGAAATCAAGAGGTAAAAGCATTCAAAGTTTTGAAACTCTTTTTCCAGATCTACTTGAATATACTCGTTTTTTGAGAAAACTAACGTTGGGGTTGAGTTCAGGGGAGAAAACGAAGAGAAAATGTAACTTCTTTTGATTTTTCACCGTCGTCGGAGCTAGACCGACGGTGGCAACGTTGTGTTCATCGGGAAAATAGAAGAAGATGAATGAAAAGTTTCTGGGTTCTTAACATGATAACACATAAATAAGAAATAAATAAAAACATAAAGCCCATATTTAATAAACATTGAAGGAGCATAATAAAAATTTTAAATTTCCATATGCTAATCGAACGGTTGTGAATGAAAAGGAATTAAAAGGCTTTTAATACACATTGGAAATTGGCGCAGCCTTGGGAATCATTCACGCAGACATTTCAGGCCAACTCACCCGCACTCTTCATTAGATTAGGGGGAATTTGCATGTTAGATCCTGTTTCTTTAGATGTGTAATATTTTGGTCATTTTCTTTTGAGTTTTAGTTTAGGTCAATTGAGTTACAATTTAGGATTAGGTTCTTTTAATTTGTTCTTAGTTAATTAGTTAGTTAATAAGTTTATTAATTGCACACATTTAATTTAATTGTGGTTAATTTAGGTTTTTTTAAAATTAATTGTTTCTAATGGAATTTTAATTTGTTTAAATTGATCATTAAAGTTGGAGCTTAATTGTAAATTGATCTTAAATATTTGCGGATATTTTTGAATTCGACCTTAAAATCGAATTTGATTAATAATTTGCATGATTTATGATATTTTATAAATTAACTTAAAGTTTGTGATCTTTTATTACCATTTTAATCTTCTATGTTTTTATTTGTATGATTTAATGTTCAAGCATGTAATTTAATTTTTGTATCATTTTACATCATTTTTAATAGTGTTATTAACCGTGCCGTGTATCTTTGAAGCCTTTTAGACAACGCAACCTCTTTAGGTACCAATTTTGGGCGTTGTGGGGGTGCTATAACCTTCCCCACACGTAACCGACTCCCGAGCCCAACCTGACTCCGATTCAGACGCATATCAGTTCTACAGGTTTTCGGTCATACCCAATCCAAAATGACCGATGACGACTCCAAACAATGACGAGCCTATGAAGGCCCAACCAATTTCGGCCCGGACCAAAAACGGTGTCTACATACCACTAAAGGGATCTAACCATATTAGATCGTCGACCTTTCATGATCAAAAGGTGCACCGTGATGATCGCTACATGAACACAAAGTATCATAAAGATAGACAAAAATCATGCTAAGGCAAAAAAATCATAGCACGTGGTCAGATAAACAAATGTAACAAGATGTGCGAAAAGAACGAATTCAAAACATTGAGATTTTTATTTGAGGCTAAAAACAAAAGAAAATAAACAAATAAAAAAAAGTTAGACGTCGACAATAATCCAAAAAAACTTTGGAGAAAATTATGTTTTATAATAGTTAAGTATAATCACAATTATACGGATATATTAATTATAAATTTTAATTATAACCCTCCAAATGTCTTGACTTGAAAATAATGTAATTATCTAACTATAGTTACGTGCTATATTCCTAATATTCATGATAAACGCTTGACATACATCAATATTTCACTCGATTTATATGAGACACAAGTGTCTTTCAAGATATTTGAATTCATTTCATAATTACAGTGGCAATTGCTATGATTACATGTAGCACCTAAATCGGAAAATTTTGAATAATATTGTGCTTAGACTTTTTTTTTCTTCTAAAAATGTTGTACTTTCTTAATTATTTGCGTATCTATTGACTACGGTAAATTTAAACTTGGGTTACTTACTATTCGAGTATGAACAATGTTTTATTTTTTAAAATTAAAATTGTGGTGAGAGGAAATCGAATATTAACAGTACTTTGACTATTCAAGCTGATTTCAACTAGGGTACTGTTTATATTCAGGGTGTTTTCATGGGGTTTTAATTTTTTAATTCAAAATATTAAAGCACTGTACATATTGGGTTGTAAGTAATCCGAGTTTAAAATCATTGTTGAATGTGCAATAGATCTGCAAATAATTAAGGATGTATAACATTTTTGAAAAAAAAAATCTAAGTACAATATTGTCCAAAATTTTTCCAATTTCTCCCACCTAAATATGTTTGTGGATATTATTATTATTATTATTATTATTATTATTATTATTATTATTATTATTATTATTAAGCAAATAATAGAAATGGGGACCATTTTTTGAAGTTATTGCTGCTTTAATACTTATATGCATAATTAGATATGCAACCAAATCATTAAATGCTATAAGAAGCAAGCTTGAGAAGGAACCCCTGATTTAGTTCGAATTGTTCATATGGAAATGGAATAGATATTCCTAAATTTTACTTTTAAGTTACTCTTTTGGTTTATTATAAAATTATGAACTCTCAATTCATAATTAGGTAAATACAAATGTTAGTATACAACAAAGGGGGGAGAATGTGTTTAAATGCATAGGACATCACTCCAAATTTAAGTTGTGTTGTAAAGCAGTTTCCTAATATTTAAGAAAAGTAAAGGTGTGATTAGGAAGTTGTATTTTGAATTCCGGGGAAATGGTGATTTAAATAAAAAAAATTATTAAATTAAGATAAAATTACTTTTTTGGTCGCTGAGCTTTGTTTGTGTTTGTGTTTTAGGGTTTAGTGTACACTCAACCGTAAAATGTCTAACACCAACATTAAAATATTGTATTTTGGGGATTGTTATTTCTAAATTTCAATATTGTTTTTCCTCGTGGCCGCAATTTTTCTCCTTCGTTATTCAACCGTGGTTGACCATCATTTGCGTAATTGGTACTAAAACATTCACCCTTTTCTCCTCTTTCTTGTTCTCAATTTAGTTTAAAAAAAATTCAAATCAAAGTTTTGATTTTATCTTAACATGATCTACAATTTCTATTGTCTTATCAACGTGATATCAAAATATATTGATTTTCTCTTCGTTTTCTTGATAAAAAAATGAAGGGATCTATGTAAAAGTTTTACATGACCGAAGGGGTCTACCTGAACAAAAAAAATGTTATTACGTCGATGGTGTTGACAGGTTTTAAAAAAACAAAGGTTTCATGTGTATGCAATAAACACAAGTGTCCCCATTAGTGAGAAAACAATAAAGAGAGCATGGTTGAAACATGGAATCATAAGCAAGAGAGGTGGTGGTGGGATGATAAAAATATAATTATTGGACTTGATTTAGAAAGTTTCTTAAAAAGGAAATTCGTGGTTGGCATGTATAATAAGAAGAAAAAGTAGTTAACGTAGACAAATATATGTATGGCTGGACCACCACCCCACTCGCACATTAAGGAAATCACTCCATAAATTAACCATACACTGCATCAATCACTCCCAACAACCATTCAATGCTATTCCTACCCTTTTCTTTCTTTCTTTTGCTTCCCCCTCTCTAAAGACTACCACCTCTACGCCCGGTTTATACCAATAACATATTTTCTTAATTAGAATTCCAGTCGAGATGAATTGTTATTTGGTGATAAAGAAATTTATTTTATTTCCATTGTTGAGTGTATTAGTATCAGGGTAAATGTATTTTTAATAACTACAGCGAATATTGGATCGGTCTACTTTATATTCAGATTAGGAATTTAATTTTTTAAAAAAAGTAATCAAACTGTGTTCGAATTAATTTATTAAACAAATTTCAGTTTCTCACTTTGTATGTTTCGATGTAAAATAAAATTTGTGTTATATAACACTTGTATATACACACGCGTCGTATAAAATCCTTAAATCTAATGATACTTATTATTAAGGGTAATTATACAATAAACTAGCGACGAAATTTTTAGTTTCTACAAGTGTTTTAGATTAGGATTTAACGAATTAATTTAGAGGTTAGAGTTTAGTGATTTAAGTTTATGTTTTTAGAATTTAGGGGTTTAGGGTTAGAATTTAAGATTTATAGGTTAAAACATAAATCCCTGACATATTACCCTAACACATAAACCTTAAATTCTAATCACAACCCCTAAATTTAGAATACATAGACATAAACCCTTAAACTTTAAATCATAAACTAAACCCCTAAATCTTAAATATAAGACGCTTGTGTAAACTAAAAGTTTATGTTGTTGATGCATATATTATTTTTCCTATTACTAATAGGTTAAACTTTTTATATATAATTATGATCGTAACTTATGTAAGTATACAAATGACTGTATCTATCCGATGGAAAACTATGCTCCTTTACTGTCTTACTTTAAAAAAAAGTAGGTTTAAGGTTTAAAGTTTAGGGTTTAAAATTAGTGTTTATGATTAAGGTTTAGGAAATTATGGTAGGGTGTATTTTTAAGAGGTAGAGTTTAGAGTTTAGGATGTGAATTTTAGGATCAGAATTTAAAATTTAATTTTTTAATATTTTTTTAATGTGAGGCATAAAAAAGAGCATAATTTAAAGGAGAAGAATTTTGTTTGTATCTATCTGATCACCTGAACAAATAATTAGATCAAATCAAAGTTGTATATGTCCTAGGAATAAATTTGATTTCTGTAATTTCAATCATACCGAACACATGATTTCTGTAATTTGTTTTTCTATTTATTTGAACAAAATTCTTTTAATTTTTTAATCGAAAAAGGTCATAAATGATAGCCATGGAAGTATTTAATAATTAAAACAGTACAAAACAATAATTTATGAGCTGCGAGAAATTAGAAGATGACAAAATCCAAATTCAGTCATTGAAAAGAAAATAAGAAAGATAATGTTGTCGGCAGCAGCATGCTATAAAGGTTACAATTTTAGGAGACGCAAAAATTGAAGTTCAAAATTTGGAATTGAACTTTAGCATCCACCTCAGTTTTAACTTTTATCTAGAAAAATAGAATTACCATTTTCATAATCTAACTCATTTATGACATGTAAATTTGGAGGAATTCAAACATTAGCTTGCGATAGGTATTTTAAAATGTAGGCTAATCTTTGGTCGTAGACTTGAGTTAGATATAGGCGTAGCCCCGCCCTAGCTTGAGATGGAGTCCAAATGTCCAATTGATATAATATAAGTAAATTCAAATATATACTAATAGTTGTAAATAATATGATAATGGCATCCTTGTAATAGTAGGCCACTAGGGTCTTGCCTCATATAATGAATCTTTGACAGCAAACAAAAGAGCTCATCGGCTGCATTATAAAAGGTGGGGTGATTTAGCTAGAAAGGGAAGTAATAATTGGATGGCGAAAATCATAACATATTCTGAATGTAGGACACGTCATCCCAGTGCTGATACAACTGGATAAGGGTAAGATACTAACTGTTGATTGTTGAAAGGCACTTGGGTCTAATCTTCCCTCCCCCAAAGCCCAAGCCCAATATGAATTCCAAGCATAATAGTTAATACACACGAGAGCAAAAACAAAACAGGTTTACATTTCATTATTATGAGATGTAACAAATTCAAACATGTTTGTTTCTTGCATGTATACTTGTAGTATATTGTCCAAAACAAACATATATAGTTGTAAATCCCTGCACTTGTTCAAGTGAGTAGATATCATTTGATTTTTTTGGTGTCTCTATCTATGTTCCACAATAAAAATTAGGGTTGGACTTAGTTTTTAGAATTTCGGATTTAGAGATTAAGGTTTATTTTTTTTAGTGTTAGATCATAGAAAAGGACACCAATAAGAGACAAGATTTTTGTTCTGTTTAAGTACCCTCGTAAGAAGGGTCTCAGCAATGAAATGAAATCAACATAGTTGTACTCGAAGCTCGGAGCCAAGCGGCTTCTCTCCGAGTTGCATCGATGAACAAAGGGTCTTCCTGGGACTCAAACTTGGCATCAACATCATCCTATAAAGCATCAGCTGCAAACTTGAAAAATTTGTAATAGATAGCAAGTGAGACAATTGAAGTAGAGCTGAGGGTACAAAATTTTGGTGAGGGCAAGCATAAGTAGGGAATGAATTGATGAAGAGGATTGGTGGGTTGCCCAATGGTTTGTAGAGAATCCATGGGCCGACTTTCTTTTCCAAATCGTATGAAAGCTACTTTCATTAATACTAAAATTCTTAGAGACCTCGTATAAGGGATTTTAGAGATGAATAAATAGTCGGTTAAATCTATTTAATTAAATACATATAATTGGTTTAGTTTAATCAATATTCTGTTTATTCGATTAATTTAATTAGTATAAACAAACATATTCCAAAAACTAATATAAACACAACATAAATATTTTTTTTTCAAAGGAGAAACTTTCATTACTAAAACGATAAAATAACATACTCGATCAACTCACAAACATACACACCTGAACTGAGCATACAAGGCCTACGGGCAGGGATTACACACAACATGCAGGAAAACATAAAAGACAAAACAAGAGCACAAGTGTTGCCAACAGACTGCCCTTCAAGGCAAGGGAAATAACGGTCGTCTCCTCCTACAGCAGTGAGGAACCAACGGCAATACGAGACGTGCTTGAGAGACTTACTCTGATGCCAAAACATGTCTTCCACGGAGCGTAGACAAACAACACCACCATTCCTTCGCCTGAGAGCTCTATCCAGAGGCAGGCTCCCGTTCCATTGGTAACGGTCCTTATCAAGGCAAGCGGCACGGTGATTATTACCCAAAATCCGATCAGAAAACTAGGACAATAGTTGCTCCCAAAGAGCATCTTCCGCTATCACAAACCAAAATAAAAAACCAAGCTCAGCAAACCTAATAGAAGAACTTAAACGAAACTTAAAAAAGACCATAACGGGTGGAGGTGAGCCAAGCTTAAGGCACCAATGCACCTCCCATTCCATGGTGCCGTAGCCTAAGAGAATCATGGTGCGATCGGATAACCCTTGCGAGGGTTATCCGAGACTTTAAACCAGGCTTTAGAAGTACTTGAAGCACAGATGGAGCCTAATCTCAAAGCAAAGACACGACAAAAAGTGGAGCCTAGCAGAAATTTGATTTCCAAATAGGGGAAGATAGGTGGGTCCTAGAGATCCTTTGAAAGCCAAAAAAAAAAGATGACTTTGAGAGCAGACTCAATCCTCTCATCCATCCTGTAAAACCCAGTAAAAGATAAACGTGAACAGCTGGTATTCATTTTGGTTTGCCCAAAAAAGGAAATTGCACCAACCGACAAAGTCAAAAAAACCCCTTCCCCTCCGACAGCAATGAAGCCAGTTTCCGAGCAGTTTCCGTCAATGGAGGTGAAGCTTGGTTCCAAGGGTGCGTCGGCTACCGCGAAGTAGAAAACTTCAACACTTTAACTCTGACATCTCCAGAAGGGGGAAGCGATACGCCCATAGAGAAGGAACCGAAGCAGTGCCGCGGGAGAGCTGATGGCCTGGCTCCGACGTTGTGAGAACCAACGCTGATAACAGATCGGACGGCGGCACTGGTGGAGAGACAGAACTTTACTGGGCCAAATCCGAAAAGGAGACGGTTGAGACAACCTGGTATAGGTTTCCGGCAGGATCAATTTACTAAACCGGGACCACCAACGACCGACCACTCCTTTGCTCTTGCTGGTGCTCCGGCAAGAAGCATAGTGCGGCGGCGTTGAGGGACTCAAATCGCGCCTGGAGACGACAAACCGAGACGTTCCCCCGCCCATCCTCGCTCCATTCCACTGGTCCAAACCACCAGTCGGAGTCGCTCCCCGCTGCACCAGCGACCTAGGCCCTTGTAGGGTGAGATCCACCCTCGCTCGGCGCCGAGCGCGAAGGCCGGGACGGGCAAGTCAAAACACCGTCTGGAGGACGAGGGAAATGAAAAAAGAGAAGGTTTGGGAGGCGCGTGGAGCGCGTTTCATGCAGACATTTAAAAAAAAACACACAACATAAATATTAAACAGGTTAGAATCAATATATAACTTATCAACCCATTATTGCTCCCACCTTCTAATGTCATGATGTTGGATTATAGGGACTGAGTTAAGATTAAATATTGGAAGAAATTAAAATATTAAATTTAAAAAAAAAGAAGAGGCAGGAGAAGAAATCACACATGGTGTTATTGCATTGTGAAGGAGCGAGATCTGACAACAATGTTACATGGTGCATAAAAACAAACCAAGTTGGACCAACCATTCATTTGCAGGAGGACGGCAATCCCCCTTTTCTTTCACGTGTCCCACATCCAGAGGGTATAACCAAAAAATACCTAACTCAACAATCTTATCATTATAAATTATGTAACGTTAGTGGTTAGTATGGCCAATCTCCACCCCGACTTCCCATTATTGAATTTATCAATATTATTATATTTATTATACATATAAATTTTTTAGTTATCTATATTCTGACTTTATTGCTTGAAGTAATGTTTGTATTAATATATATAACAACTAATTTTATTGGGCTTGATAGATTCGATTTACTTCAACCGATTTAGATAGTTAAGTAGTTGAGAAGTTGGAGTTTTGGTGATTTTGTGGGAGGTAAAAATTGGACAATGGACATAAAGATTTATAATGGTTCAACCTTCTAACAAGCACCTACATCTAATACCTTAGCTTCCCACTAAAGATTTCACCAAATTCACTCTTGAATTTCTTCCCCTTTTCTAGGCTAAGGAGGCAGCCTTTACACAATCAAAGCTTTCTAATCCAAAGCTTGAATAAACTCTCTTTACAAGAGAAATTTGAGCAAACTTGAAATCTCTCGGTAGATAATTTGCACTCTTAAGCTCACTCAACCAATCCTAAACACTTGAGCAAATTTGACAATTTTGGCTCACAAGTGTTGTTTATACTAGAAATGTACAATTTAAGCTCTAAAGACAATTTGACATCATAATGTTGCTAAAATTGTCAAATGGTTGAGAGTATATTTAGAACATATACTACTTGTAATTACCTTAACTTTCAAAAAAATGTGAAATTGTTAATATATTAATCGTAAAAATTTAATAAAACGTACAAAATTAATTTAATTTTACACTTATATAGGTGGATAAAATCAATTTAAATTTTGTTATTTAATTTTTTTTCAAATTCGAATCATATTATTAAAGTTTGATAAGTCCAATGTAAGTCATTTAAGATTGAAATTATTTTACCTTCAAAAAATTTGAAATTATTTTATGTTCAAAAAAGTTTGAAACAATCTTTTTATTATTTTAATTTGGTCTTTAATTTTTTATTATTATTTTAACAATATTATACACTAAAATCATATTGTATGCACCAATTTTGAGTCATAACTACATATCAATCTCAAGCCCAAGTAAAGGAATTAATAATAAAGTAACAAAATAAAAAAAGCCCAAAAAACCCCTTATAGCTTCTCTGCAAACCCTAGCCGCCGCCTTCAACAATGAGCATTCGAGAATATTCTCTAACTTGCAAGCCACTCCCTAACCGTCCGGGATTTCCGGTGCACGTAACTACCTCCGTGATATCCGGTATTCTAAGCGACTTAGGAGAATCCTCATGTCCCCTATAAATAACGAAGGAAAGGATTCAAAAAGGGGAGGAGGAAACGATTAGAAACCGAAGGTGATTAGAGTGAGTTTGACTGAGATCGAAAAAAAAGAAGTTGAATCGTTTACCTTTGATTTCCGGCGAACGTAGACACGACTGAGAAATTCGAGCGGAGAGAAGAATCGCAGCTACTGGTAGACTAACATACTCAAAGATCGACGCCATCTAACGATGAATTTTTAAAAAAATGTCAGGTAAAACTCTTTGAAATTTTGAAGCTTTCTCTATAGATTTGCTCCGATTGGTTACATTTGTGTTAAATCTAACCTAAGTTTTGAGTTCAGAGAAGAAAAAAGAACAAGAAAAGTGATATCTTTGACGTGTTTGCCGTTGCCGGAGCTAAACCGGTGGCGGCGTCCATTAGAAAATGCAAAAAGCGTAAAGTAAAAAAAAAGTCTGATCCTTACATTTTTAAAAGCAAAATTTAAAATGAATAAAAAACCCTCCCTGTAATGAAAGGCCGAACGGCATGACTTGTTTTTTAAATTAACAATGAATAAAAGTGAAATAGGAAACAGTTAAGGTGCAAGTAGCCACTGACATCGTTTCATTTCCTTTAATAAAAGTTTGAATGGCATTAAATGGTGGAGATAATTAAGCCTACTCATTTTTAGGGGGTAAATTCATTTTTAGTCCTTTCCTTTTTAGTATCATTCGACTTTTAGGACTTATGTTTAGTTAATTTGACCTTTAGGAATAGGTTCTTTCAATTAGATCATTAAATTTTTTAATGGTTTTTTTTATTGTTTAAATTGATCATTAAATTTGGAGTTTAATTATAAATAGATCTTAAAATTTTGCGGGTATTTTTTAGATTCAACCCTAAAATTGAATTTGACTAATAATTTGCATAATTTACGATTTATTACAAATTGACTTAAAGTGTATGGTCTTTGATTTTCATTTTGATCTTCCATGTTTTTATTTGCATGATTTAATATTCAAGCATGTAATTTAGTTTTTGTATCATTATACATCATCTTTTTTTAATAGTGTTATTAACTGAGCCGTGCATTTTTGTAGCATTTTAGACAACATAACCCCTTTAGGTACCAATTTTGGGCGTTTTGGGGTTGCTATAACCTTCCCCACACGTAACCGACTCCCGAGCCCGACCATGACTCCGGTTCAAACGCAGATCAGTTTTACAGGTTTTCGATCGTACCCAACCCAAAACGACCGATGGCAACTCCAATCCACGACGAGCCTTTGAAGGCCCAATCAATTTCGGCCCGGACAAAAATAGTGTCTACAGCTTGGCGACTCCGCTGGGGACTATTCAAGAGAGTCAGGCCACACAAAAAGGGGTACATGTTGTGTTGCATCATTCCATGAGCTTTCTACCGGAGCTCGATCCCGTTTAAGTGGGGGCAAAACGCTGCTCCTTCGTGAGGTTAACCTCCGTATGGGATAGTAGTCACCTTCGGGATGCATATGATCTATGGCTTCGTGAGGGTAACCTCCGTTTGGTCATAGGGAAGTGCATCCTCTCGAGTTGAACTTGGTCTTGAGAACCTATAATGGGGGAGGACCAGGGACCTTACTAGCCTTAGCAGGCGCCAATGAGGACAATTCGGGTACCCTGTCTAGAACCGTAACCTCATATAATAAACCGTAGAAACCCACCCATGTTAGAGCCATGCTGAACTCAAACCTTTGTGTGTCACCCATTGATATATGAGCATGTGTTTTGTTTCGTTTTGTTTTTTTACTCTTCATATTATGCCTTTTTTTCTTTTTTTTGTATCTGATTATTTGTTATATTTGTGCGACACTAACCAAATTTCTTTGGGTTGTTTATTGTTTATGTACACATGCATCATCATCATCATAGAGAGGTGTTGGTTATTTAATTAATTTGATAGAAAAACCTTCGTCATGGCCAAAAGAGTTCAATGCTTATCAGAGAAAAATGATGATGTTCAAAAATGGTCAGAAAACACCTAGAGAAGGAGAGGCGATAGTATACTAGCAAGTCCAGATGAACAATTCTCAGGATACATTCACCTTCAGCTTAAGCAGAATGACACTCGAGAATTAGCGGAGATTTGGGGCCAGTGGAGAACTGACCAGAGACAAATGTTGTATGATGCATATGGAGACATAACCTATTTGCTGCAAGTACACGCATATAAAAGGCTGATACGGGCTATGGCGCAATTTTGGAACCCTTTATACAACTGCTTCACATTCAATGGGGAAGACATGACCCCGACGATAGAAGAGTATGTGGCGCTGCTCCATCTAAGGAAAGTGCATGAGTTTGAAATTTATGTGAAAGGGGCTCAACCTAAGACATACAAAGAGAAGCTTATGACTTTGACTGGGACTAGCATGTCATGGGTGGAAGCCCAGTTTCAAGGTAAAGGGGGAAGCGAAGCCATCGCCTAGGATAGACTTCGGGGATTGATCCATTCTCATTCTGATCCGAGAAAGCAGGTTGATATCTTTGCCTTAGGGATTTATGGCTTGATCATTTTTCCTAAAGTAGCCGGACACATTAAAGCATAAATGATAGATTTATTTGGGGAGCTTGAGTCAGGCCTTAATCCAGCTCCGGCTATCTTGGCGGAGACCTTTCGATCCCTTAATTTCCTAAAAAGGCATGAAGGCGTATATTTTATAGGGTGTGCACAACTCCTCACCGTATGGATGCACAGTCACTTGGGGGCCAAGAGGAAGTTGTTCAGACGCGTACATACTCCACCATATTCACCATTATGGGAGTTTTTAACAGAGGAGACAAAAAAAGAAAAAACGTCGGGAGAATGGGAATCAATCTTGCGAGACCTGAGGTTGGAGGAGATTACTTGGCGGGTTTATTGGTTGGACTATAATTATATCTTGTACAAGTGTGGTACCTTTGATTGGGTCCCTCTTCTTGGTATTTGGGGTGCAACTGGATATGCTTCTCTATTGGTATCGAGGCAATATGGGTCGTTACAGTTTGTCCCAGCCACGAGGGGATTAGGGTCGTGTGAGTTCATCTTCAAGGGTGAAAAGTCTAAAAAGCAAATTCTTGAGATAGCCAGAGCTTGGGCTCACCCATATCAAGCCAAGTTTGGACCTCTAAGGCTTACTTCGGATTACCAAATTTGGAGGACAAGGAGGAAAAATTGCAACATCCCACCACCTAGCCAAGGGAATGCTCCAACTTTAGAGGAACGGTTCAGAGAAATATCGACTGAAGCTGATATTGTTAGACATAGTGTGAGGAGGAGAAGAAGGCGCTGAACAAAAGGATCGCTGAGCTAGAAGCCAAAAACGAAGAGCTAGACTACAATGCTACATATTTTAAAAATCAATCAAAGGGGTTTGAGAAGCAGCTGAACATTGTGAGTGCAGATTTAAAAGACCTACAAGGGGACTATAGGGGACTTCAAGAGAAGATAAGGAATGCCAACTTTCACAAAACTCCACAAGAATAGGATCAGGAGATTTGTGATCGAGAGAATGATATGAAGCGTTGTATGAAGTTATTGAAAGCCAAAGAAAATCGAGTGGAAGAACTTACAACTAATTTGCAAGCAGCCCAACGGGCAAATACGACAACCCTTAATGATCTTATGGCTAGTCGCGCTCAGAACCAAGAATTGCAAGAACTTCTAGCATCTCTGCAAGGGATTCTTCAAATCTACCAACAACAAGACTCAGTGATTGAGCTTGAAAAGGCGCGAGTTGAAAATGATAATTTGAAGGAGTTGGTAACAACATTAGAGAGTTCACTGCAACAACATAGAGACTTGATAGATGATATTCAAAGGGATTCTAAACTAAGCGAGGAACAGTGGGACCTACGACTTCGGTTTGCAAGGGGTGATATCAAGGTGAGAGAAGACTTGATGAGGGAAGCACTCACTCAGATTCGGAAGATAGCTGAGCACATTACCGATTTGGCCAAGGAAGCAGGGTGGTTGAAGTTTTGGATCAATCCCTCAACACACTTTGCAAATGAATGGAAGGAGTTTTTGGGAAAAGTTGAGAAATTGGGAGATCAAGCTAAGCCATATCGTCGAGTTTGGTGTTAATTTATTTTTTTCTTGTCATTAAAAACGTTGATTGGAGATTTTTTTTTCTTTCTGTTTTTTGGGATATTATATTTTATCTTTGGATGTTAGTGGATGATTTTTTTTCTTATTTTGGTGGATGGATTAGATTTTCCTTTTTAGTTATTTAATAAAAGTTTTTTTTCCTTTCGGTTTGTGTGAATATTCTTCTATCTTATTAATTTTCTAACCAACACCTAGTTGCATTCATTCTCGCATTCATCATTACACATTACATTTATACAATGTGTTTCATATGCATTAACATTAAATAAAACATTAATCCATGGGAGTTCAATATTAGTGATACTGGAAACGAAGGACGATCAAAGCAACCATCCTCACTACACGCGATTCAAGGCTAGAAAAATGGAAGAGAGACTCCAGAAGCTAGAAGATTTTCAAGAACAAGTCATTCATGATGTAAAGGGCTTGAGGGATGACATAGGTAAAAGTCAAGAGACTCTTCTAAGTAAATTAGAGGATAAGTTGTCATAGTTGTTATCCAAAGCAACAAGTGCGGAAAAAGGAAAAACTCGCGAAGTTCACGAGGAAGATTCATCATCTTTACCTTTTGGATCAAAAGAAGCACATCCTCCGTTTGTGTTCTCTACTGGCGGACTAGGATCAAATGTCCATAACCAAGCAAATATTCATGATGCTTCTGGTTCAAACATGTGGGCAAGCCCAATCAAACCAGAAATCCCAAATTTTGATGACCCTGGTGAGTTGGAAAAATTGAAGAAAGTGCAACCCAAACTTTTTGGTATAAATGATGACAAGTTCAAGTGCTTGGAGGAAAGAATCAAAGCTATGGAAGGTACTGATGCCTTCATTGGGACAGATATAATGGAGCTGAGCTTGGTCCATGATTTGATTTTACCCCTAAAATTCAAAGTGCCAGAATTCGAGAAATTTGATGGCACGAGCTGTCCTAATGTCCACCTTACCATGTTTTGCCGTAAAATGACGGGGTACATGAATGATGATAAGTTGTTAATTTATTGCTTTCAGGACAGTTTAGTTGGGTCTGCCATGTGATGGTATAATTAGTTGAATAGGGCCCAAATAAGCACATGGAGAGACTTAGCACGTGCTTTCAAAAAACAATACAAGCATGTCCTGGACATGGTACTTGATTGTTTGACACTCCAAAACATGGAAAAAAGGCACAATGAAACGTTCCGACAATATGCCTAACGGTGGAGGGACATGGCTGCACAAGTCCACCCACCATTACTTGAGAAAGAGACGACAACCCTCTTCATTAATTCCTTGGAGTCAACATACTATGAGAAGCTTGTTGGTAGTACCACTAGAGACTTTGCTGATCTAGTGACAGCAGGTGAAGCAATTGAGTGTGCTATTAAAAGCGGGAAACTTAGCAGTTTTGAGGCTTCAAAAAAATTGTATACCAAAAAGAAAGAGAATGAAATTAATGTTGTGGGAGATAATGGGCATCCATATCCCAGATATCAATCATCACCACAATTTGTGTATCATACAGGATATTCGAAACCCACTACAACCTCTCCAAGTCAAGAAAAACAATCGCAAGGAGAACCCAAGCCATCAAGGACTAATACGGAAAGTCAATCTTTCACGCCTATTCCAATTTCTTACAAAGAGTTATATGCTAAATTATTAGAAGAACCATTGATATCCCATGTCTTTCTCACACCGTTGCAACCACCATACCCAAAATGGTACGATCCTTCTGCACATTGTGAGTTCTATGCTGGAATCCCTGGTCATACAATCGAAAATTGTCCAGCTCTCAAAAGAAGGGTTTAGAGCTTTTTTAATCAAAATATCCTGCAATTCAACACACTAAAGGGGCCTAATGTCGCTAATAACCCTTTGCCAACACATGAGGAACCAAAGGTTAACGATGTGATGAGAGGTGGTGAGTTTAAGATTAAGACACGCTTATCTGAAGTGCAATCACCGTTAAAGTGGGTTTGGAAGAAAATGGTGGAAAGAGGTTTGGTGAGTTCTAACCATGGAGCTATTGTGACTAGTAAGAGTGATTTCTATGAATTTCACGGTGATGTGTATCATGGGATTCAACATTGTGATGAGTTCAGAAAGATTGTCCAGAATCTGATGGACAATAAAGAAATAGAGTTCTTCGAAAAGAGTCAGGAAGTTAGGGATGTTTTTATAGTGGATGGACAATCGTCTAAAAAGGGTGGTGAGGCTAGACGACCTTTTGTGATTAATTGGCCTAGAATGCATGAAGAAGAATCAGAGAAACCTCTGCCTCGATTGGTGATCGAGACTCCTTCTCCTTTCCCATACAAGAGTAATCAAAAGGTGCCTTGGATTTATGGTTGTAACATGACTATTACGGGGAAAGAGGATTCTGAAATTGCGACTGCAGGAATTAGTGGAGTTGGGAACTTCACTCGAAGTGGAAGATGTTACTCCCCTGAAATTGCAAAATCGGTGGAGATAAGAGATGTTGAGCAAAAGGACAAGTTCCCACTGATTGAAGAAAAACCAGAAATTAATGAACCTGTAAAAGAGGAAGAAGCACGTGAATTCATGAAGTTCATCAAACATAGTGAATACAATGTGGTTGAACAATTACACAAAGAACCAGGTCGTATATCTGTGTTATCTTTGTTGTTGAGTTCAGAGCCCCACAGAAATGCTTTGCTAAAAGTGTTGAACCAAACATTTGTCCCAAATGATGTTTCAGTGGATAAGTTTGATAGATTGGTAAATAATCTACATGCCGACAATTTCATCTCTTTTAGTGAGGATGAAATTCCTCTTGAAGGCACGGGGTCCGTCAAAGCATTGCACATAACTACCTATTGTAATGGACATTAGGGGTGTTCATATCCGGGTACCCGGATTTTCGGGTACCCTAAATTTCGGGTACCCGGAATTTTCGGGTACCTAAAAGTCGGCCCGTGACCCGGCCCATAAGAACCGGGTACCCGCAAATCGGGTACCCGCAATATTCGGGTACCCGTAAAATCGGGTACCGGGTACCCGATTTATTTTTTTTTTATATTTTTTAAATCTATTTTTTTTTAAAAAAAATACATAAGAAACACATAAAATTCCATGATATATATTTCAAACACTAAAATTATTGATTTGTGATTAGTTTTAAGAGAGAAATATTTAGATATATGTATATATATATATTAAAGTTTATCGACAAAAGAAGGTATTAAAAATATTAATCTCGATCATGATTTTTTTCGACTCTCATATTGACAAATTAATATAAATATTTTTGAAAAGTTATAAACTTAAAAGTATATAATACAAGTATAAAAAGAAGTTAGGGGTTTAAAATTCATTTTTAAGGAAAAATAATAAGAAACATAAAATGAAAATAGAATTTAAAATATAAAATATATAAATATTAAAATTAGCGAGTCGGGTCGGGTACCCGGTTATAAAAAAATTGTGGCCCTGACCCGGCCCAACTACCCGGAAAAAATTACGGGTCGGATACCCGGCCCGAAAAAATCGGGTAATTTAATATAAATACCCGGTAAAATTAAATCGGGTCGGCGGGTCGGCGGGTCGGGTAGTTCGGGCCGGGTATTTTTGAACACCCCTAATGGACATATACTACCTCATGTTCTGGTCGACAATGGATCTGCTTTGAATGTCATGCCCATGACCACATTAAATAGGCTTCCAGTGGATAAGGCTCACATGAGACCTTGTCATACGACTGTAAGGGCATTTGACGAACCCAAGAGAGAAGTCGTGGGGAAGATTGACATCCTATTTCTGATTGGTCCAGCTACGTATAACGTAGAATTTATTGTTATGGACATCACATCTACTTATAATTGTCTATTGGGACGACCCTGGATTCACGCAGCTGGAGCAGTACCTTTAACACTTCACCAGAAAGTTAAGTTTGCAATTGACGGGCGCATTGTAAGCGTTAGCGCTGAGGACGGTATCATTGCATCTGCATCAACGGAAGCTCCATACATTGATGTGGATGAAAATGTAGTCGAGTGTACATTTCAATCACTTGAATTCGTGAATGCTACTTTTGTTGCTGAAGGAAATAAGATCCCAAAACCTAAACTCTCAAAGAATACTATGATGGGAATACGCTCACTGTTGGGAAAGGAGCCAAATTAGGAAAATGACTTGGGAAATATTTGCAAGGGATGCATACAGCGATACAACCATTTCTGAAATATGATCGAAGTGGTGTTGGATTCCAGCCAAATCCACGTCAAAAGATGAAGCAAATTTTGAAAATGAGAGCAAAGAGAAGGGCCAGACTGATTGGCCAGAGTATCGAAGGGGAATTGATGGTATTTCCCCATATTTTTGAAACCTTCGTGTCCGGGGGACACATTTATTCTGAAAAGGAAAAAGAAATCCTACTAGCACCTCCGGAAAGGTTTAAAGAACCGAGCATAAATGCTATACGAGAAGAGGAAGAAATCGCAGAAAATTGGTCAAAGATTCGCCCGTGTCTTCCGGGTTGTGTCTTGAATAACTGGACCGCTATTGAACTCCCCATTGTTTTTAAATCTTTATCAGAGTAATGCTCGAAACTTGCCCCACTACTTAAGCCCGAAAGTAGTGGAGATTTATTGTAAGGGCCCCCATTTAGGCATCAGTTTATCAATTCAATAAATGAATGCATTTTTCCTTTCAATTCGGTCTTATTGTTTGTCCATTCTTCCATTCTACCCTTCCCTTTCTTGTGCCTTGTATATATATATTTCCTCTTACACATTTACATGTCTTTAGATATCAATTGCACAAATGATATTGTTTCGAGCTCAAAAGTCGACTTTGAATAGACTATATGCTTAGGAGAGTATTAGTTCAACGACAACTATGAGAAACGTGAATTATCTCCTGATCTACTTAGACTAATTGAGCATGAGAATAAACAAATTCTTCCTCACCAAGAACCAATGGACACAGTGAACTTGGGAACTTATGACGACAAGAGAGAGATAAAGATCGGTACTTTCATATCTTCAGATACAAGAGACAAACTCATCTCCCTACTTCAAGAATTCAAGGATGTGTTTGTCTAGACCTACCAAGATATGCCCGAATTAAACACAGATATTGTAACGCACGAACTTCCATTGAAGCCAGAATGCAAGCCTGTACAACAAAAGCTCAGAAGAATGAAGACATAAATGTTACTTCAGATACGAGAGGAAGTAAAGAAACAATATGATGCTGGATTTTTGCAAGTGGCCAAATATCTAGAATGGGTAGCTAACGTTGTTCCGGTACCAAAGAAAAATAGAAAGGTGCGGATGTGTGTTGACTACCGTGATCTCAATCGTGCTAGTCCAAAGGATAATTTTCCTCTACCACATATAGACACGTTGGTAGACAATACAGCAAGACATCACTTGTTCTCATTCATGGATGGTTTCTCGGGCTATAATCAAATCAAAATGTATCCCGACGACATGGAGAAAACTACATTTGTAACAGAATGAGGCACATTTTGCTACAAATTGATGCCTTTCGGTCTGAAAAATGCAGGGGCAACATATCAGAGGGCCATGGTGACATTGTTCCATGACATGATGCATAAAGAAATAGAAGTTTATATGGATGATATGATCGCCAAGTCTCGAACAGAAGAAGAACACATCACAAATCTCAGAAAACTCTTTGAACGTTTGAGGAAATTTCAATTGAAGCTAAATCCTGCAAAATGCACCTTTGGGGTTGCTTCAGGCAAATTGTTGGGTTTTATCGTTAGCAAGCGAGGTATTGAGGTAAATCCTGATAAAATCAAGGTTATCCAAGAGCTTCCGCCTCCTTGTACTCAAAAGGAAATTCGAGGGTTCTTAGGATGTTTAAATTATATTTCTCGGTTCATCTTTCAATTAACCGATAAATGTGATCCCTTCTTCCGACTCTTAAGGAAACATAATACAGGCGTATGGGACTCAGCATGTCAGGAGACCTTTGATAAAATTAAGCAATATTTGTCAAATCCTCTTGTATTAGTTCCTCATGTATCAAGCAAACCTTTGATTTTGTATCTAGCTGTATTTGAGAACTCTATGGGTTGTGTATTGGGCCAACACGATGAAACTGGGAGAAAAGAGCGAGCTGTCTACTACCTCAGCAAAAAATTTAGCGATTGTGAATCGAGACACTCTTCTATCGAGAAATTATGTTGCGCATTAGTCTGGACGGCTCGCAGGCTTCGTCAATACATGCTATACCACACAACATGGTTGATTGCAAAACTAGATCCAATAAAATACATGATGGAATCGCCAGGCTTATCAGGAAGAATGGCTCGATGGCAAATTTTACTTTCTGAATACGATATTGAGTACGTAAATCGGAGAGCCATCAATGGTAGTGCTATTGCGAACTTTTTAGCTAGTCGTGCTTCTTCTAAGTATGAACCTTTAAGTTTCCTGACGAAGACCTAATGTGCTTAACTGCTAGTGAAGAGGAACCAACTGGTAGGGAACCTTGGAAAATGAATTTTGACGGAGCTTCAAATGCATTTGGGGATGGAATTGGGGCAGTTTTAGTGTCTCCCAAAGGGAATAATTATCCATTTACGGGTCGACTGAATTTTGAGTGTACCAATAATATGGCAGAATATGAAGCGTGTATAATGGGACTTCGTGCGGCAATCCAGCGAAAAATAAAGGTCCTAAAAGCATACGGTGATTCGTCGTTAGTGGTTAATCAACTTCGCGAAGACTGGGAAACTAAAGATGCAAAATTGATTGGGTACCGAAAACTCGTCCTTGAATTAATAAAAGAGTTCGAGGAGATATCTTTCCATTACCTTCCCCGAGAGGATAACCAAATGGCTGATGCATTGGCAACTTTGGCTTCTATGTTTAAAGCAAATAAAGAAGATGATATAATGCCCATACAAATGAGTATTTATAATTCACCCACCAGTTGTTATACCATCGAAGATGAGGTAGATGATCACCCTTGGTATTACGATATTCTACAATATCTCAAGTATCAAAAATATCCTGAGGGGGCAAATGATGTGAATAAAAGAACAATTCAAAGAATGGTTGCAGGGTACGTCCTTGACGGAGAAATTCTATATAAAAAATGGAGCGACCAAACGCTGCTCAGATGTGTAGAAAATCACAAGATAAAAAAGATAATTGAGGAAGTTCACGAGGGAATTTGCGGAATTCATGCAAATGGCCTTAGTATGTCTAGGCAGATTATGAGGTTGGGTTATTACTAGGTATCTATGGTAGAAGATTATGTCAACTTCGCTCAGAGATGCCATAAATGTCAGATTTATGGAGATAAAATTCATGCGGCATCTTCACCTCTTCATGTTATAATGGCTCCGTGGCCATTTGCAGCGTGGGGCATGGATGTGATCAGACCGATTACGCCAAAAGCATCAAATGTACATCGTTTCATTTTTATGATGATTGATTATTTTACCAAGTGGGTGGAAGCTGCTTCATATGCCAATGTAACCAGATCAATAGTATGCAAGTTCCTAAGAAAAAGAAATCATTTGTCGATATGGTCTACCAAACATAATTATCTCTGACAATGCTTTAAATATGAATAACCAAATGATGAAGGAAGTGTGTGAGCAGTTCAAGATAAAGCATCATAAATCAGCACCCTATCGCCCAAAAATGAATAGGGCCGTCGAAGCAGCCAATAAAAATATCAAACGAATTGTGGAGAAAATGACAATAACATATAAGGATTGGAATGAGAAAGTGCCTTTTGCCTTGCTAGCGTATCGTACATCCATGCGAACGTCTACTGGGGCAACTCCATATTCTTTAGTTTACGGAACGGAGACAGTATTACCGATTGAGGTTGAGATTCCATCTCTTCGGGTCTTAATGGAACTTAATTTGGACGAAGCTGAATGGATTCGAGTTAGTTATGACTAGTTGAATATGATAGAAGAAAAAAGATTGAAAGCAATTTGTCATGGGCAGATGTACCAAAAGCGAATGATTCGAGCTCATGATAAGAAAGTCCGACCAAGAACGTTTCGGAAAGGAGATTTGGTTCTAAAAAAGAGGTTGCCTACGCAGAGGAATTTTCGAGGAAAATAGATGCCAAATTGGGAAGGGCCGTTTGTTGTGAAAAAAACTTTTTCTGGTGGGGCATTAATCCTAACCGAGATGGATGGGAACGAGTTATCCAGTCCTGTGAATTCCGACTCGGTGAAGAAATGTTATGCTTGAATTCATCACATACCAAGAGGTGAAAACCCGAAAGGGCCCTGTTGGTAAAAAAGATGAAGCCAAGAGGTGAAAACCCGAAAGGTCCCTGCTGGTAAAAGAGAAAAAAAGTTGAGAGGTGAAAACCCGAAAATGGCCCTTTTGGTAAAAAAAGAGGAAAAAAAGAAAAGTCAAGAGGTGAAAACCCGAAAGAGCCCTATTGGTAAAAAAGAAAAAAAACCAAGAGGTGAAAACCCGAAAGGGCGTCTGGGAATCAATAGAAGATTCAAAGTCAGAAGCTCAAGAATGGTCCAAGTATGATCAAGAGAAAATCTACATGCCTTCTGATGTTGTCCAAGAACTCAAACTTTACTGGGCAGAGGTCATATTCAAAAAAGATCCTTGAGCGAAGTAGCAATGGAGTCCTTGCAATTGATATTTAGGGGCATTTTCTTCCTTTTTTCTTTTATTTTTGTTTCCCTTTGAACTTTGTTGTCTTAAACATTTGATTATCATCTGTCAAGGCTCATACCATTTTCGTTCAATAAAAAGAAATGTTCAATTTTCTTGCTACCTTGCATTTCCTTGTACTTGCCATTTGGACATTTGTGCATTCTTTTGTTAATTGGTAATCTCATTGCTCTACCTAAGGGGTTTACAATATATTTTGATGTTCGATGCATTACTCAAAAAGAGATTTTAGAACACAATAAGGCTAGAAAATGCTCACAAACACCATTCTTTGATAAATGAAAATGAATGAATTCAAGAGGCACGATACAAGGCAGAAAGAAAAAGTACAAGGACTTTGATCTCAACAAAACAAAATCCATAACTTAAAATACATTCAATTTTCATGCATTTATAACAGTAGAGCATTTTCCATGTAAGATAATTACATTAGAAACATGTGCATTTTTTGTCAGGACAAATTGACAGGAATCGCCTTCAAGATGAAGTGCCACCAATCGCCTTCAAGATGAAGTGCCATCAATCACCTTCAAGATGAAGTGCCACCAATTGCCTTCAAGATGAAGTGCCACCAATCGCCTTCAAGATGAAGTGCCACCAATCGCCTTCAAGATGAAGTGCCACGGTTTACTTCCAAGATGGAATGCCACATCTTGCCTTCAAGATGAAGTGCCACTATTTGCCTCCAAAATGGAGTGCCACGACGTGCTTCCAAGATGGAATGCCACGATTCGCCTCCAAGATGGAGTGCCACCAAACCTCAAGGACGGAGCGTCGCTATCATAAGTTCAAAATTCATTAGACAAAAATGTTGCTTCTGGTCTTTGCTCTATTCCTCTCATTCGAGCAATGAGCAAAGAGAGGCAGCTGTATGCACCAATTTTGAGCCATAACTACATATCAATCTCAGGCCCAAGTAAATAAAATAATAATAAAGTAACAAAACAAAAAAGCCCAAAAAATAAAAAAACCCTTATAGCTTATCCGCAAACCCTAGCCGTCGCCTTCAACAATGAACATTCGGGAATGTTCTCTAACTTGCAAGCCACTCCCTAACCGTCCGAGATTTCTGGTGCACGCAACTACCTCTGTGATATCCGGTATTCTAAGCGACTTAGGAGACTCCTCATGTCCCCTATAAATAACGAAGGAAAGGATTCAAAAATGGGAGGAGGAAACGATTAGAAACCGAAGGTGATTAGAGTGAGTTTGACTGAGATCGGAAAAAAGAAGTTGAACCGTTTACCTTTGATTTCTGGCGAACGGAAACACGACTGAAAAATTCGAGCGGAGAGAAGAATCGCGGCTACTAGTAGACTAACATACTCAAAGATCGACGCCATCTAACGGTGAATTTTTGAAAAAAAACGGCAGGTAAAACTCTTTGAAATTTTGAAGCTTTCTCTATATATTTGCTCTGATTGGTTACATTTGTGTTAAATCTAGCCTAAGTTTTGAGTTCAGAGAAGAAAAAAGAACAAGAAAAGTGATATCTTTGACGTGTTCGCCGTTGCCGGAGCTAAACCGGTGACGGCGGCGGCGACCATTAGAGAATGCAAAAAAGAGTAAAGTAAAAAAAAGAGTCTGATCCTTACATTTTTTAAAGTAAAATTTAAAATGAATAAAAAAACTCTCCCTGCAATGAAAGGTCGAACGGCATGACTTGTTTTTGAAATTAACAATGAATAAAAGTGAAATAGGAAATAGTGAATGTGCAGGTAGCCACTGACATCGTTTCATTTCCTTTAATAAAAGTTTGAATGACATTAAATGGTGGAGATAATTAAGCCTTCTCATTTTTAGGGGGTAAATTCATTTTTAGTCCTTTCCTTTTCAGTATTATTCGACTTTTAGGACTTATGTTTAGTTAATTTGACCTTTAGGAATAGGTTCTTTCAATTAGATCATTAATTTTTTTATGATTTTTTTATTGTTTAAGTTGATCATTAAATTTGGAGTTTAATTATAAATAGATCTTAAAATTTTGCGGATATTTTTTGGATTCAACCCTAAAATTGAATTTGACTAATAATTTACGATTTATTACAAATTGACTTAAAGTGTGTGGTCTTTGATTTTCATTTTGATCTTCCATGTTTTTATTTGCATTATTTAATATTCAAGCATGTAATTTAGTTTTTGTATCATCGTACATCTTTTTTTTTTATAGTGTTATTGACTGAGCCGTGCATTTTTGTAGCATTTTAGACAACATAACCCCTTTAGGTGCCAATTTTGGGCATTGTGGGGGTGCTATAACCTTCCCCACACGTAACCGACTCCCGAGCCTGACCATGACTCCGGTTCAGACGCAGACCAGTTTTACAGGTTTTCGGTCATACCCAACCCAAAACGACCGATGGCGACTCCAATCCACGACGAGCCTTTGAAGGCCCAATCAATTTCGGCCCGGACAAAAACGATGTCTACACATATCATTTGTCCCCTAAAAGAAAAGGGTGGAGAAGTATAGAAATTGGATAGCACAAAAAAGAATCGGGTTCAATTGTTTTGTCTACAAGATATATGTAGATTGTCAAAAAATTAAAAATTAAAAAATTTATGAACATATATTATTTTCTAATCACCTTCAGATTATGGGTAAAGTTCACAAACGGTTACTAAACTTTGATCAATTATTCAATTTGGTAATTGAACTTTCAATTGCTTCAATGTTACCATTAAACTTTTAGTTTTACTTCAATTTGGCTACTGACCCGTTAACAGACGTTAAAAAGGTGACGTGACCGTTAAAATATTTTGTATAATAACGCATTTATTCCTCTATACTTGTTGCACATTCAAACAATTTAGTCCTAATTTAAAAAAATAATAAATTTAACCCTGAAAATAAAACTTTAAACTCTTAAACTATAAATTTTAGCTACCACCTAAATCTAAAATCCTAAACACTAAATTCGACGGAGATTTTGGTCGCGATGCCACCTTGCTAACTTGCTCCTTCGCCTCCCACTTTGTCATTTGCAAAACTAAGCCAAACGGCCATTGGTTTCTGCTCCTTTTCACACCCTTGGTTTGACTTCGACCTATGTGATATACAAGTCACTTGAAAACTCTACTTAATATGTTCTTGCTCAAAATTCAGCTGATTCTACTTTATTTGTATTGATTTTGTTTCAACTGTCAAATTCTCTATACCTCTCATTTTGCAAATTCAAGCCTTGAATTGTCCAAAGTTAATCATCTTTTTGAGTTTTTTTTTCTCTTCATTTTTTATTTTTTATTGTTTGTGCAAGAAAAAAGATAATATGGGCGATGGTGAAGAAGGTATCACTGATGTGATGCAAAGTATTTAATCTTCATTGGGGACATCACCATCTTCAATCCTTGTAACGATAAGAAGTAAGAACACTAATGATAACTAGAAATAGGTTAATTTGTATTACTCTTGTCCCCGTCAAAAAGTTTTTACGGCAAGGAATAACCTATCTTCTTGGAAGATCACAACCACTTTTTAGGCGATATTCATCAAAGGATTCAAGATTTTCATTTATCGATTAATTCAAGTACGCTTCTGCATTCAGTTTATTGTTCTTGGTGATTTGACATGATAGATATTAATTTATAATTTGGTTCTAACAAGTGGCATCAGCGCCTCGTCGTGTTAAATCATTGAGAACCAATTAATTTATTTATTTTTGATTGAATTGTTTTGAAATATTTTTAAGGGTTTCAATTTTGATTTGGTATTCGAATTAATACTTGATGTTGAATTCATGTTTTAATTATTCAATGAAATCGCTGTTGTATGAATTTATGGTTATAGATCGAACAGATATTTATATTTGTTTGATATATAGAGATCAATTATTTGACATTCAACTCTTATAATTAGTGGATTCTTGATTAGTTTTAAAGCTTTATTATGATATGGTTCAGTATTAGAAACTGGAATTCACGAAGGAAATAGGGTCTGCACATATGCGAATCTGAGATGTATAAAAGTTTTATTTTGTTTTTATGAAATATGTTTTAGGGCTTTATGGGATCGGTATTACTAAAGTATCGTATATTTTTTAATGTTATTTTTTTTTATTCAGAAATCAGGTAAATTGTTTTGTGTTTTATTAGGGATAAAATTTGAGGGATGCCGCAAGTTTGGACGGCATGTTATCAGACAAAGGATAATTATGCTATTGTTATATTTTTAATAAAGTTATTTTTAATGTTATTTTCAGAATATATATATATATATATATATATATATATATATTAATCTTTAATTTATATATATATTTGTTTCGGCTTGATCAAAAGTTTTAGTTTTGGTCGTTAGTAATATAGATAGAAAATACAAAGTTTGATTTGAGTTTTATTGTGGTAAATTTACCGTGACTTAAAAACTTTATAATCATGTTAGTTCTCGAAACTTTATTCAGGTTATCTCTAATAATTCTTTCTTGATTTGTTGAATCACATCTAGTTTTGATCTTTGGAAAAACATATACTAATATTAAAGTTTCCAGTGATCCATATTGAATTCATTAATATGTTTTTTTTTTACTTTCGGTTAAGTTTGATTATTTTGAATTCAATGTGATGGTGATTTATGAAATTACGGGTCAAATGTATTTATTTTAGTGGTTTATTAATCTTGTCTTTAAGTTCATAATGAATATTTTGGTAAATGCATAATTAAGAAATTTTTGGAGAAACAATCAAAGATTTAGGTTTTTCGATTTTTGATAGCCTCCTTCAGACAACCTTATTTTGGGTTATTTCAGAAACTTAAGTGTTATCAGAAATTTCAGTTTTGACTGTTACAAAATTTTAAATTTGAATATCGGTATAATTATGTTATATATTTCGAGATAAATTAATTGAAACATTAAGTCACCGAAGTGACATCTATTGTGAAAATTATTTTATTTTAAAATATAGATGATTTTGTGCATGTAAGTCGAATTATGTTAGTGTTAGGCTAGTTCCTAACAGCAGCAGTGCACAAGAAAATAAGAAGAAGGAGAATAGATTCAGATTCAGGGGAAAAAGGTTTTTCACAGAATGTTCATGTCCTTTACATAATAAAAACCCTCTTATTTATACTAGTCTCTCCTTAGTATACGACAAAGTAAGTTAACGCCTGGGGGGTCTTTCTCTCTCTGACACTTCTGCGATTACCCTGCAATACCGTTGGTGCCAGCTCCTCATCATTCTTGCCTTCCTGCCCCTTGGTCATTGCCTCAACTTCACTGCTCGTGACATTGCCTTCCCCTTTTAGAAGAACCTTGTCCTCAAGGTTTGTCTTAAGGTGTTCACCACCAGAATCAGTAGCTTCCTGCAGCAATGGAAGTGGTGTGATTTGCCGTGTTGGGTTTCCGCGACATGGTTTGAGCTTGGAGATATGAAAGACCGGGTGAATTCGGGTCGATTCTGGTAAGTCCAGCTTGTATGCTACTGCACCAACTCGCTTCAGCACACGATATGGTCCAAAAAATCGAGGGCTCAGTTTCTGATGTTTTTGTAACCGAAGGGAGATTTGGCGATAGGGTTGCAGCTTCACAAAGGCCCAGGAACCTTCCTCTAGCTCTAATTCTCGTCGATGCTTGTCGCACTGATTTTTCATCCTTGCCTGCGCCTTAGCCAAGTTTCCTTTTAATTCTCGCAGCAGGGCATCTCGGTCCAGCAACTCTCTGTTAAGTTGTTCACTAGCTGCGCTACCTTCCAAGTAGTTTACCACAGTTGGGGGATCGCGCCCGTAAAGAGCTTTGAACGGCGTCATGCCTGCCGAGGCTTGATAGGCTGTGTTGTACCAGAATTCGGCCCAGGCTAAATACTGTTCCCATCGATGTGGTTCATCTCCCGCCAAACAACGCAAATACATCTCAAGGCATCTATTCAAGGCCTCGGTTTGCCCGTCGGTTTGGGGATGGTATGCCGAGCTCATACACAGTTCTGTCCCCTGCAATCTAGCCATTTCAGTCCACAACTCACTCACGAATATCCTATCTCGATCGCTAACCATGGACTTGGGAATGCCATGGAGCTTAATCACCCCTTGCACCATTATCTTGGCCACCAATTCTGCATTGAAGTGTCGCGGAAGAGCGAAGAAGTGGCCATACTTGGTTAATCGGTCCACAACGACTAAAATCACTTCTTTCCCATTGGATTTAGGTAGACCCGTGATAAAATCTAAGGCAATGTCTTCGAAAACCTGATTCGGAATGTTAAGAGGTTGGAGCAGCCCTGCCGGGGACAGGCTATCGCTCTTCATTCGCTGACAAATTTGGCATTCTTGAACAAAACGTCGAACATCTTTTCTCATCGTCTTCCAGTAGAAGTTGGCTGCTACACGATGAAAGGTTCGCAGCGTACCGGCGTGGCCCCCAATTGGTGAAGCATGGAATTCCCTAAGGATACGTGAACGCAAGGCAATTTCATTTGGTACCACAAGCCTTCCTCGAAATAACAGTATCCCATCTTGACTAGAGAAACCTGAATGAGCAGTGGTACCTGTTGCTAGTTGATCTCGAATTTCTTGCAACTCACTATCTTCCTTGGTTGCGACCCGTATGTCCTCGATTAAACCAATTGTTAAACTCGAAATGGCCATCAAACTCGCATCACCTTCCCTAGATAAAGCATCAGCCACTAAGTTCATTTTCCCTGGGCGGTAGCGAATTTCGAAATCGTAGCCAATCAATTTTGAGAGCCAACGTTGTTGCTCCGGAGTTTGAATCGTTTGCTGAGTGAGTTCGCGAAGTGCCATTTGATCTGTGATAATGATAAACTTTCTGCCGAGCAAATACTGCCTCCATTTCCCAACTGCCTGGGTGATAGCAAACATCTCACGATGGTAAGCCGATGCGTCCTGCATCCTCGGACTTAATTTCTGACTAAAATAGGCCAATGGTCTGCTGTCTTGTGTAAGAACCGCCCCGATTCCAACCCCAGATGCATCTGTTTCTACCCAGAATTCTTTATCAAAGCGAGGCAAACTCAAAATTGGTGCAGTGGTGAGGAGCATTTTCAGTCGATCAAAGGCTTCTTGCGCTGCTACTGTCCATTCGAAGTGATCTCCCTTGCGTAACAAATCAGAAATTGGTGCAGCAATGGTAGCAAATCCCTTGATGAAACGGCGGTAATACCCTGCAATTCCCAGAAATCCACGTACATCTTTGACATCTTTTGGAACTGACCAGTCGCGAATGGCTCTAATTTTCTCCGGATCCATGGCCAATCCCTCCCTTGAGACGATATGCCCCAAATATTCTACTGAAGTTTGCCCAAACGTTCACTTGGATTTCTTTGCCACAAATCCATTAGTCAGCAATACTTGCAACACCAACCGGAGATGATTCAAATGATCCTGCCATGTCTGACTAAACACCAAAATATCGTCCAAAAAAACAAGGACAAATTTCCGCAGATAGGACTTGAAGATATCGTTCATGGTCGCTTGGAAGGTTGAAGGTGCGTTTGTGAGCCCAAATGGCATGACGAGAAATTTGTAGTGCCCCTCATGGGTGCGGAAAGCCGTTTTTGGTACGTCGTCAGCCTTCACCCTGATTTGGTGGTATCCTGCCAACAAGTCTAATTTAGAGAAAAATTGTGAACCAGCTAATTCATCAAATAACTCGTCCGCAGTGGGTATCAGGAACTTATCTTTAACCGTAATAGCATTTAGAGCCCGGTAATCCACGCAAAAGCGCCACGTTCCATCTTTCTTCTTTACAAGAAGCACGGGTGAAGAAAATGGACTGTTACTTCTCTGTATCGACTGATTTTCTATCATTTGTTGCACTTGGCGTTCAATCTCGCCTTTTTGAAAATGAGGATAGCGATACGGTCGTACATTGACCGGTGGTTTCCCCGAATCCAAATGGATTGCGTGATCTGTATTGTGTCTAGGAGGCAGACTTTGGGGTGTATCAAACACACGAGCAAATTCCTCCAACAACTGCAGCAAATCCTCACAGTTCTCAAAGACCATCTCATATGTTTCCTGTAGTTGCAATCGAAAGAACCCAGCAATTCCTTGGGTGTCAGCAAATCGACACAATGCTTGGAGTTGTACTGGCTGAGGTGCCATCATCGATTCACCCTGCCAGCGATGTGCTACTCCTCCATGCTGAAACTCAAATGTGAGCCTCGAGAAATCCATAGTAACCAGACCCAACGTGGCCATCCACGCGACCCCAAGGACCATATTCGTTCCCTCTAATGGCAGGACATAGAAATCCGTAACCAACTCCATTCCTTGAACTCCCACTTTCAACTGTTGCACTAATCTGTCGCTACTCAGCTTTGCCCCATTCCCGACTAGTACGCGAAAGTTTGACGCCGGCGAAACGGGTAATCCCAGATGTTTTGCCACTCTCGTCTGAATAAAATTATGGGTACTGCCCCCATCCAGCAAGATGCAGATCTCCCGACCCCGCACTTTGCCTTTGACACGGATTGTGTTCGGCATGTAACATCCCGCGAGAGCATTAAACGAGACCCATGGCTGCTCCTTGATTTCCTCTGTGTCGAGTGCGACATCTTCGGCTTCTTCCTTTCGTTCGCTTTCATTCTCATCGTCGAAAAATTAAAAAAGCTGTGGGTTTCGGCACTTGTGCCCTGGTGTAAACTTGGCGTCGCAATGGTAACAGAGGCCTTTCTCACGACGAGCTTGCGCCTCCGCGGCGGTCAATTTACGGAGGTGTGGTTGTTGGGGACTTAGGGCGTTATCACTTGGTGGGGGCAAGCCGGGTAAGGTCTTCATACCCGATGGATTGTGACTCGGGGTGGGTAAAAGTGGTGGTTTGGGCCCTCCACTACGACCCATGTAACGTTTGGCCTCAAGTAACTTGGCCTCCTGAAAACGGGCTACTGCGACCACTTCCTGCATAGTATGGACGCGGCTGGCCAACACCTCGTTTTTTATATCGACCCGCAACCCTGAAATAAAACATTAAACCAAGAAAACCTCTGGTAAATCGTTGGTTCTCAACACCATCTCTTCGAAACGGTTTTGATAATCCTCCACTGTTGTTAACTGAGTCAGTTTTGTAAGTTGCCCCTCGGGTGATTCGATCTCGGTGATAGCAAATCGCTTACGGATGGCTTCGATTAAGTGATCCCAGTCCGCTAATTGACGGCGGCGTTGCATCCACCGGAACCATCGCTTGGCAATTCCGTCCATCCGAAAAGATGCCATTGTTACACGATGGTGGTCTTCTGTCCCATAGAAGTCAAAAAATCTTGAGCCGACGCAATCCACTCCTCGGGATCTTTTCCGGTAAACAGAGGGAGTTCGACAAAGGCTGGTTTCGGTGGAAAAGGAAATCCTTCCTCACCGTCTGCCTGGAGCTTCTCTTTCCCTCGCGATGCTTTCATGCCACTGGTCGTTTCGTGAGCTACCGTCGCATGTGAAGACTGTCCCAGTTGCTCCGAAATGGAAGTGAGCTGTCGCAACACATCTTGCAGTGCCTTCGCGTTCTCCGTGGTGGTTGATTGAAGAACTTCCAACGACTGATCATGACGCACCGATGCGTCCTGGAGGATACGAATAGCTTCGGAGTTATTGACCATCGTTCAGACTCGATGAAAGCACCAATGTTAGGCTGGTTCCTAACAGCAGCAGTGCACAAGAAAATAAAAAGAAGGAGAATAGATTCAGATTCAGGGGAAAAAGGTTTTTCACATAATGTTCATGTCCTTTACATAATAAAAAGCCTCTTATTTATACTAGTCTCTCCTTAGTATATGACAAAGTCAGTTAACGCTTGGGGGGTCTTTCTCTCTCTGACACTCCTGCGATTACCCTGCAATACCGTTGGTGCCAGCTCCTCATCATTCTTGCCTTCCTGCCCCTTGGTCATTGCCTCAACTTCACTGCCCGTGACAGTTAGTATTAATCGGCCCAAAGGAAGGTTAATAATTAACATTATTACATGTGCAATTGTGGTAATAAACATGTGATAATTATTTAGTTTTATATGTGAGTAATAAATAGGCCCAAAGGAAGATTTATGCTTGACATGTTCTTATTATCAATGTTTGATTATTATACCAAATATCACTTGCAAGTTAATGTTTTGTCCAAAGATGAAATATTAATGGAGTGTTCGGTATCTTGGTATGAGGTTTACCTTTATTCAAATTTATTATTATTTTGGTTATCTTTTAATTTAATTGAAAGGTAAAATTAAGAAAAATATTTTGAAACAATTAAATTCATATTTTGGCTTCGGATGTCTAATCTTTTAATGGATTAGTTGAAGCATAATGTCACCAAAGTGACCGCTTTTGTGTAAATTAATTTATTTAAAATATCAAGATGTTTATGTAATTCATGCGTTTATTAATTGGCCCAAAGAAAAGTTAATATCTGGTAAAATTACAACGACAACTGTGGCGAAAAATGTGCGACAATTATAAGGTATTTTATGTGAGCAGTACGTTAGTCCAAAGATTAGCATATTGTTTTACATAGTTTATTGTCAATGTTTGATTGCTACAACAAGAGTACCACTTACAATTAGTATTACTGGATAAAGACTTGATATTAATGTTATGCTTAGTATCTTGAGGGGAACTAACCATTATTTTTAAATTTATTTGTTTACCTATGAATATTTATGTGAGCTTGTTTTTTATTATTTATTTTTGTTCTATATTTAGTTAATTTATCTTTTCCCGTCACAATATTTGTTAATATACATTCTACACTCATGTTTAGTGAATTTAATTTCAAAGAATAGAAAAGACACTTACATATTGTATTTGGTGATTGTATGAACATAGACTTTGTACTAAAGAAAGAACAACTTGCACCTTTCACTGCGATGAGCACCCATAAAATGTATTTTGGAGAGATGAGATCGTTTGAATTGTATGAGTCTAATGATCATAAAACACTACATTCTAAATGTCTTTAGGAGCACAAATCTAAAGAGATTACTCATAATACGAGTTTCCTTGACGAAATTAATAAATGTTTGACCCAAAACATTATGGTTAAAATGACATCACTTATACCTTTTTTTTATGTCTATCAAGTATAATGGTCAAGGAAATGGGAGGGAGTACATTATGAAAATGTTTAATATTACTTCAAAATTTAAGGCACATAAGATCAAACTTTCTAACGATTGTTTGTTCTTATACTTTTGGTACCACTTCCTATATAGTTTAACGAAATAAAAAATAGTTACAATTGTTAAATTAGAAATATGCTCTAACTGAGCTCATTTCTTATGTGTTAAAGAGGGAGAAAAATTGAAGCATTATAAGTATAAAAGTACTCATTTAGTTAGTGCTCATTCAGTCAGTGTCTCTAAGAATAAGGGCAACAAAAAAATATTAAAATAAAGTTGCCAAGGGTCCAACTCAAAAGAAACAACAATAAGTTACAAAGGGTTGATTTCTTTTGTAACAAGTTAGGACACATGTGAAGTAGTTAAAGTTTAAAAGGGAAGAACTACTTCGGTTATTTTGAGTGATCCATGGGTTGTAAGTTTTATGATCCCACAATTAAAAAGTATTTAAAGAGAGATCTATAACTTTTTTAGGATATTGAGTTTGAGGGACAAATAATGTTAGATACATTGCTATTGAGGAGGAATTCGATTATAATTTAATTCTTGCCATCACTTTTGACGATGTTTAGGTTTTCACCCCTATTATTAATCAAGAAGTGAATCAAGTACCTCAACAAAACAATGTTGAACAACTTCCATTCAAGATAAGATAATTGTTTCAGAAGAACAAACTCAACAACTTAAAAAATATGTTTCATTAAAGAGGTCCACAAGAGAAAAGAGAAATATTATTCAAGATTATTATATTTTATTTCTTCAAGAAAATAAGGATAACAATAGAATGACAGAAAATGACTCAATCATTTTTTTTATCAGACCATAAAAGTTATAACTCTCAAAAGTGAATTGATGTAATATAAGAAGAGTACAATTTTATGCAAGACAATAAAATTTAAGAACTTATCCCATTACTTGAAGGTGCAAACAAATTGGTTGTAAATAGATATTTAAAACCAAGAAGGATGTAAATGATAATGTGGATAAGTATAAGGCATGTCTTGTATTTAAACGATATACTCTAAAAGAAGACATTAATTTTGTAGAGACTTTCTCTTCAGTTTCATTGAAAGACTCTTTCATAATAATAATTATATTTGTTGCTTATTTTAATCTTGAGCTACATAAGAAACATGTTAAGCTTGTGTTTTTAAATGACGATATTGAAGAAATTATTTATATGGTACAATCATAGAGTTGTATCTTATGATACAAAATCAATATTATGTAAATTAAAAAAAAATTCATATATGAGCTTAAGTAGGACTATCATTAATAAAATTATAAATTTCATATTGATTATCTCATTCGGTGTTGAGATAAATTTGGTTGAAAATTGTATATACTACAAGTTCAGTGGGAGTGAACCATGTGATACTCATATTGCTAAATAATACAAATTTAGTCTTACTCAATGCCCTAAAAGTAACCTTGAAATTTAGAAAATTCAAAAGATTCTCTATGCATAAGCTATTGAGAATCTAATTTATGCTTAAGTATGTATGTGTTCGGAAATTTTGTATATTGTTGGCATGTTAGACAAATATTTAAAGAATCATATTATAGACCATTGGATAGCAACCAATATAGTTATGAGATATCTTTAGAAAACAAAAATTACATACTCACATATCGGAGTTCTGGTAAGTTAGAGATCATCAAAGTTATAGACTTCGATTCTATTAAAATATTGATGCATAAGAATTTTGTCACATGAGCTGCTAATTATAGATTGAATAGAAAGATCACTTCAATTATTTTGTGACAATAAATATGTATTCATTTGTTCTATAAACAATATGAACACTTCAAATTTGAAGCACATAAATATTAAGTTCCTAGTTGTTAAAGAAAATTTAGAGTGGTTGTGTGTCTATAGAGCATGTTAGTACAAACTCCATAACTGCGCACATATTAAGAAACTGTCACCTTAGGTCTTTCATGAGCACACTACTCATGTGGGTGTAATGTTATTTAAGGATATTCGATTTTAGTGAGAGTTTGTAATTTTGAAAAATGCTCGTTTGATTTAGACACAATTTCGGTTACTTTAGTTTAAAGTTATTTTAAGATTATTTTCTGCAGAAATAAAGTTCTTTTGGTTTATGCACACTCTGAATTCAGTAAAGTTTGATCTCACTAAGGTTTAGGAGAACCAGTTGAAAATAGACATGTTCGGTTCACATTTCATGTAATTTTTCATGCCACACATTCATAATTGATCTATCTTATTTGACTATATTGGTATATGTGACCATTGATGGGTCTAGTCATGATTGATATGGCAAAGGCTGCTTTGTCCTATATGGATATAGTTGATGGACGAGATTATTATAGAATATCTATTATATAATAGTAAATTTTTGAGCTCATAAGGTTGTACATTTATCAAGAAACATATGTTTCCCAAGTGGGAGATTATTGGATTAAAATTCGCAATTGTGGGCGCATATGTAAAATGTATGATGCTATTATAAAGTATGACACAAAAATTAAGTAACCAATTATGCTAGTCGTGTCATAGGTATTAAAGTGTCATAGAAATAAAAGCGTAGATACCATAAGATGCATTTATAATTCAATGAGGGGCAGAGTTATAAATACCTAATAATTGATTTAGTAATCAACTATATAAAGAGGTAGTGGTCCCAAGAAATAGGTTAACTTTTATTATTCTTGTCCCCGTCAGAGAATTTTTACGGCAAGGGCTAACATATCTTCTTGGAAGATCACAACCACCTTTTAGGCGATCTTCATCAAAGGATTCAAAATTTTCATCTATCGATTAATTCATGTACGTTTTCACATTCAGTTTATTCGGTTTATTGTTCTTGATGATTTGACACGATAGATCTTGAACATTAAGTTTCATATTAATTTATGATTTGGTTCTAATAGAGAGTAGTGTGAATGAATATAGGAATGGTGGACGGGGTGGAATGAATTTGACTGAGAAGACAGAAGGTAACAAAAGGAAGGCAGCAGGGGACATTGCTCCGGTTAGTAGACATTATAGAAGTGTTTCGATGGATAGTTTTATGGGGAAGGCGAACATTGGTGATGAATCTCCAAAATTACCATCTTAATTTGGGAATCAGCCCAGACAACTCTCGCGTTTGGGAATCACCTTAAATCCTTTACCTTTAGAATCTAAAGTTGAGATTTAAATTATTTTTAATTAAAAATATGATGAAATTGAAATAATGTGTAAATGATGAGGGTTAAATATAATATTTTTTAAATTAAAATTTAAATTATTTGAATGTGCAAACATAAAAGATTAAATGTGTTATTATACAAAATATTTTAATAAACACGTCATCTTTTAACAGTTATTAACCGGTCAATGACCAAATTATTATTAAAAATTTAATTATCAAATTAAACAACTTTACCTGTTTTTACCACCATCAGACATTTAAGAAAAATTGTTACCACCATCAGAGGCAATTTTGGGTGAAAAACCCCTTTTAAATTATTATCTTTAAAAATGGCTCCCAAAAACATTTATTTGGCAAAATGACCCCCTTTCTTGCCAGGTCGGCAGACCTCGCGTTGTGTAGGACGCGAGGTACGTTATCGCGTTCTGCATAACGCGATTTCAGTCGACGTGGCGTTGCAGTTCGGCTTAACGGTTTAACAGTACCTCGCGTTCTGCAGAACGCGAGGTCCACGAGAAATTGAAAAGGCGGCTGGATTATATCGGACTGACCTCGCGTTCTGTAGGACGCGAGGTCTGTGCATTTCCAACCAGATCCACAAGAAAAAACATGCGTAAGTAGGCCTGTTCGAACCCAATTTCGAGCGTGTAAATGGTATATTTTTAGCGATCATCGAGTTTGGGGTCGTAGTACTGTAAATTTTCTATCGTATGATACCAACATGGTTAATTTTCGTCCATTCTACAATGGTTTAAAATGGCTTCGAAAACCCTATGCTAGCATACTTTTTTTTATTGCAGTTTTATTTCAACTAATGTCGATTTTCTATTTTTTAATCCTATTAAATTTAGTAAAAACAAAAATTAAATAAACATTATAAAGTTTAATTATAATATGCAAACAAAATTAGAATTTATAAACAAAATTAGAATACGACATTATAAAATTTAAAAGTGTTTTACATAAACATTAAAAACATAAGTAGAAAATACAAAAAAAAAACTAAAAATGCCTATGTCCACCCGTTTCGCAGTCGGGTGGATGATGCTCACGATCCGGATACCTCCTCTATCCATCGTGTGGTGGTCCCTGAACCCTATCATCCTGACCATCGTGCGCGATCTGCGGATCTGTGCTGGGCCTAGGCGGGGAGTAAAACAAACTACCTATCGGCGTATTCGCCACCATCGGAAACTCATACTGAGGTGGATAATTGATAAGTAGAAGGTCAGTCGTGGGCGTATGGGGGCGATAGGCATCAGTGGAGCCGAACTGGGGTGGAGGCATCGTCTGCTCGAAAGTCGATGGACCGCTATGCAATGGTGGGGCAGAAGATGATGCCCCTGGAGTGTCATATCGTGGTCTCGGACCTCGATGCGTCGACTGCCTCTGGGTCTGCCTCTGGGTCTGGGACTGGCTCTGGGTCTGGCTCGCTCGCCCGCTCCCGCGTGGGCGGTTTTGGGGTCGCTGGGGAAGCCCTGCTTCGAGCTCGGCCGGAGTAAGGATATGTGGCATCCCATTGTCCCTATACCACTGTTCATAATTGAAAGTGATCAAAGGACCCCCTGGCATAATTGGTTGGAGAAACTCTGGGCGTCTGAGGAATCGTTGACCCCAAAGTGCTATCCAGCTAGCGTGGTGCTCGGCCCAGTCAACCTCTGTCTTCCCTTGACGCGTAAGATTATGGAACTCGTCCATATTTTGCGGAGGGCGTGGAACATCTTGGACGTACCCGAACTGTCGGAGTACCCGATCCGCAGAATGCCACACACAAATTTCGTAGTTCAGCAGCGGAACTACGGAAATCCAGAGGTCTCGCTCTTGCAGAATATCTGCTGGAGTAATGCGGCGAATCTGCTCTGAATCGTAGGGCGTCCACACGAACTAAAAAGAATGAAAAAAGTTAGTAAAATTTCTATATGAAATATTATTGGAAAAAATAGTATGGAAAAAATCAAAATAATTGTTGAATTACCTCGTCCTCCGTCAAGGCATCGAATCTATATCTGTATGCTTTCTGGGTGTCCGGCAGGCCGGTGTGGGATAGGTTGGCGGTCCACCTTTAAATAATGAAAAAGATCGTTAAATAAAATAATTTAATAAAAAATATAGTAAATTATGTAGTACCTTCGTAGAAGCGGAAATGACAGAGGACTGGGAATCCTAAGATGTGGTGCCAAAGAAGGGATCCGAAGCCAAACCCAAGCCTGCAAGAATAAACAGCATCCTCCCATCGATGATTTGGAGGCGTCAACGTTTCTGCAGAGGTCTCTGATAAGAAACGCCAAGACAGCTGACCCCCAAGATTTTCGTCCAAACTCGTCTAAATTTGTGAGATGATGAAGCCACATAACGTGCACTTTGTTGCGAGTTTTGTCGGGCATTAATATCCCGCCAATAATGCGCAAGATGTGGGCTCGCGCATACCGGTGTGAAAATATAAATTAATAAAGGCATCCTAATTAAAAAAATTGTAAGTTCATCCTAAAAAATAAAATTGTAAGTATCCTAAATATTTAATGTAGACAACCTAAATATTAAATAAAGTATACTAAATTCATCCTAAAAATTTATCCTACATATTTATAATTCATCCTAAATATTTATTAAAAAGATCCTAAATATTGTCCCTATTCATCATAAAAAATTCACTAAACGCTAATGTGCAAATAAATAATTTTAATTTAATAATAAATGTAATAAAAGCATACTAAATATAATAAAAAAATACCTCAAGTGTAACATCATCCGCATCGGGGGGAGGGGTTCCAAAGTTGTCCTCCAAGTACGGTAGAGAAATTTTCCCTCCGTCCCACGCTGTATCAGGGGCCATAACGCCAATTTGTTCAGCAAATAGGAGTGGCCAATGTCCCATCGCTACACCAGTAATAACGCTGCCATTTATAGGCAACCCGAGAATGTAGGCAACATCCTGCAACGTAATTGTTGCCTCGCCAAATGGAAGATGGAATGTATGCGTCTCGGGTCTCCACCGTTCTATCAGCGCGCTGATCAACGACGGTCTAACCTTCACCCCCCCAATATAGCGACCTATGTGCCCAAAATCAGCCCGCGTAATCAAACGCATAACGGCATCAACGGGTTCGACGGTGATACGGTTAACGTAACATTGTAAGTTACGTTCGTATCCCTGAAAAAAATAAAGTAAAATAGTTAGTAAAAATAAAAGAATAAAATTTAATTAAATAAATTTTTTTAGAAATTAATAGGGAAAAAAATAATACCTCTCGACTGTTTCTCCAATATTCACTGCAGTGATTCGCTCGGTTCCGTAGCATGGGCTCCATGTGATCAAACGATATATAAAAATTACTGACAAATTTTTGTGAAACTTCTATAGAAATCGCGTTCTGTGGAGGTTTTTAGGAAAAAACCTCCAATTTATAGAGGACCTCGCGGCGTTTGGGAAGCGAGGTTAATGAACCTCGCGTTCTATAGACCGCGATATTAGGGTACCTCGCGTCCTATAGAACGCGAGGTTCACTGAAAAGGCGCGTCATTGATCATACGCGTGAACTGAGCGGTCAGAAAGGACATCGCGTCCTATAGAACGCGAGGTCGTGGGGTTTTTTAATTTTGTGTTTTTAAAGCGGGAAACTCATTTAATATACAATAATAACAAATTTTATTTACAAAAACAATAAAAATAAAAATTATAATTAAAATAATAATAATATTAATAATAATAATACCAACAATAATATTAAGAACAATAATATTAGAGTTTTTAAAGCGGGAAACTCATTAAATAATTTTTAATTTTACAATTTTGATTTATAATAATAACAATAAAAATTAAAATAAAAAAATATAATTAAATTAATAATAATAATAATAATAATAATAATAATAATAATAACAACAATAATAATAAATGATACTAATAATAAAAATTATTAGTGTGATAGTAATAATAATAACAATAATAATAAGAACAATAATAATAATAACAACAATTAATCATACTAAATACGCGTTATATTTTCAGTAGTAACTAAAAATAACGACATAGCGCAATATTTTGGAAGTTAAATTAAAACAAAACTTCCAAAATATGTGCTATGTTGCCATTAGTAGCTTCAAGCGAAAACTGCGTACGTGAATACAGAAAAAAATCTATCTCGGTGCTCCTTGCCACTCCAAGAGTTTGCTATTTATAGAGGTGAATATGATGACGTGGCAACCTCGCGTTCTGTAGGACGCGAGGTCACTATTACATCGCGTTGTACAGAACGCGAGGTCTATGAGATGTTTGTATATATATATATGCAATTTTTGTAAGCAGTTCTGTTTAGTTTAGGTGAGTTGAATATGAGTTCGTGTAATGCTGCGTTTTTTCACGTTGCAATTTTTATGTCCGAAATATTGTTCATTTATGATAGTTGGAGTTCACTTAAAGATTTGTGTGCCGCGGGGGTACATACCTTAATATTTACCGACATATCGCAATATTTTGGAGTTTGTATGCTGCAGTAGTGGCTTCAATGGCAGCTTCTGTAGCCGCCGTCGAGAGGATCCCCGGCTACAGTGTGAATCAAAGCTGCTACCATTTACTCATTTCAGATGTGGCGTGGCAGTCAACATTTACATCTGGATTTCGCTCTCTGCTTCTTTTAGTCGGGACCTCCGATCAAATTTGCCCGCTGGAGCTAATGAATTTATTGTTTCGAATACAATACTATAATTTATGTAGTTGTCTCAATTTACTTATTAAAGAATACATGTTGAAAGTTTTGTTAAATGAAATTCGACTTAAATTTATTTATGTGGTGTTTTTCCTTTCCTATAAATACCCACGAATTCTACCATCATTTACTCATTCCAAATTCTCTATAAACACCCAATCCTTGCTCACCTTATGGCAAAATTTAAGGCAACATTTTATTTTCTCGATACTTATTTTGAGTCAACAATCACCGGCAAAATGTCACTGAAAGATTTAATACAGTTGACAACAATCGAGGTTAGTAAAAATACCGACAAACAAATTGCGGCCATGGAATGTCGAATCCCATCACCGTCAGCTAATGAAACGCACTACGTTATGAAGCTTACGAACGAAACAGACGTTCGTAACATGTATGACCGGCTCAATGCCGTCGGAGCTAGAGACGTTGATTTCAATGTTAAGTTTGTCAACGCCGGCGAAGGTAGTTGTATTCGCGGACATCTTTTCCACACTGGTGAAAACAAATCCCACTGTGTCGGTCCCCACATGTCAGGCTGCAGCTCTAGCTGTCACCGGCTTCCGTCCAGGTTATTCGAAAGCATGGTATGCAAAGAAAAAGGCCAAAGAGGAATTGTATGGCCGATGGGAGGAATCTTACATAGAGTTGCGCCCGTGGCTTAATCTCCTGCAGAAACACATCCCCAGAATGGTTGTCAAACTTGATACGGTTCTGGCATACGAAAATGATCGTGTCGTCCGAGGTGTTTGTCAATTCCACCGGTTATTTTGGACTTTCCCCCAGTGCATCAACGCATTCAAGCACTGCAAACCGATGGTCCAAATCGACGGCACATGGTTGTACGGAAAATATACACAGATCCTACTTTTAGCTATAGCACAGGACGGCAATCGCAAATGCGTTCCTGTTGCATTCGCAATCGTCCCGAAGGAGGATTTGGAGTCTTGGACGTTCTTCCTTACGAACCTACGAAAATATGTCCTTGATCCTGTAATACGAAGAAGAAGGGATGAAGGGGTGTGTGTTATTTCTGACAGAGGCACAGCGCTGCTGTGGGCGATACAAAATTTGGGTGATTATTGGAAGCCTCCATACATTCACCACCGTTTTTGCTTGCGGCACATAGCCGCAAACTACCTGCTGAAATACAAGAATCGTGATGAACGTCAAATGGTGCTCGATATGGGTACGTCATTTATGTTATTTTCATTTACTATATTACTTGTTACTCGCTTCAATTTACGACCTTTTTTCATGTGTTTTTCGACCATAACTATTCAACTGTCATCTCGTAGGCAACTCGCACTACAAACAAGAGGTGGCTGAACTGCTCGAGGAACTGAGAGCGAGAAACAAAAAGGGCGCTGAATATCTTGAAAAAATCCCAAAGGAAAAATGGCTTCGATCGTATGACGAGGGTAAACGTTATGGTCACATGACAACGAACTTGGCTGAGGCAGTGAACTCATCACTGAAGGGAGTTCGGCAGTTGCCTATCACTTCCATTGTCAAAGCGACCTATTATCGTTTAGCTACCCTTTTTGCAACCTTGGGCAAGCAAGCAACTGAGTACATGGCAGGTGGACACATAGTCCATCCAGATTTCCGCTCAAGACTGCATATTCAAGTGGCCCAATCAAGACAGGTGCAAGCAACTCTCTTCTCGCGAGAAGGACACTTGTTTCGTGTTACGGAATTTTCCAGGCGGTTAGAAGGCATTCAACACAACGCTTACGTTGTAGATCTGAGGGAAAAAACCTGCGAGTGCGGAATATTCCAAACTTTCAAATACCCGTGCGCACACGCCATTGCTGCTTGCACTAACCAACGAATAGAATACATGTGTATGGTTGATCCGGTATACTTACTCAAAACGGTGCTTAAAGTTTACGAAAAAGAGTTTCCTCCAATCGGAAATGAGGTTGATCCAAATGCTGTGGACACTGAACCGATCATACGCCCAGATCCAGCACTACTACGAGCCAAAGGACGTCCACCTTCTACAAGAATATATTGTGCCGAGGATTTGGTCGAACATCGAGAGAAAACCGAACAAAAGAAGCATTGTTCTATATGTCGAAATCTTGGGCACACAGCTCCTAAGTGTCCTAATCGCTCAGCCCCTCGTATTAATTAATTATTTTTAATTTGTATATGCGAGTTCGCACATGACAATCTAATCAATAAAGTCAATTTACATCTATTTATACAGTTCGTCATCTTATATTTTCAATCATTCAAAAAAATATGTTATGATACTGTTTTCAAAGCAACTATAAGTCAGTGTACAATGGACGAAAATTGACCGTGTCAGTGTCATACGATACAGAATTTCCAGTACTACAACCTCATACTCGATGTTACCTAAAAATTTAAAATTTATACGTATGAAATTCTGCTCGAACAATAGAAAATCGACATTAGTTGAAATAAAACTTCAATCAAAAAAAGTATGCTAGCATAGGGTTTTCGAAGCCATTTTAAACCATTGTAGAATGGACGGAAATTAACCATGTTGGTATCATACGATAGAAAATTTACAGTACTACAACCCCAAACTCGATGATCGCTAAAAATATACCATTTACACGCTCGAAATTGGGTTCGAACAGGCCTACTTACGCATGTTTTTTCTTGTGGATCTGGTTGGAAATGCACAGACCTCGCGTCCTACAGAACGCGAGGTCAGTCCGATATAGTCTAGCCACCTTTTCAATTTCTCGTGGACCTCGCGTTCTGCAGAACGCGAGGTACTGTTAAACCGTTAAGCCGAACTGCAACGCCACGTCGACTGAAATCGCGTTATGCAGAACGCGATAAAGTACCTCGCGTCCTACACAACGCGAGGTCTGCCGACCTGGCAAGAAAGGGGTCATTTTGCCAAATAAATGTTTTTGGGAGCCATTTTTAAATATAATAATTTAAAAGAGGTTTTTCACCCAAAATTGCCACCATCAGACCCGACCAATTAAATAAAAATGATTTTTCATTGAAAATAATAATATTCTATACAAAAGGTTTCATCATTTTTTCCATCGTCACCTGGACCGACCTCCTACACTGTGCACGATAAGGAATTCCCCTGCGCCGGTGGATTTTAGCAACTATATCTCAGGGTAGCCGCCAAAAGCGACGGGACCAAAGATTACAACTTTGTAATCATAAAAGTTGGAGGCTGGAGGACCATGATTCAATCAACTTCCCTTTTGCATTCAATATCCGAATCTTCCGGGTCGGGCATCTTGTTCAAGTCAACCCGATGTAAAAATCCGCCGGTACTTGGCTTTAACTCCTCGTCATAACCATGATTATAAATATGATGATGGTGGTGAGCTGCTTCGAGAGCATCAACTCTAGCACCAACTTCGATAGCCTTTTTCCTTATAGAAGAAGCCGACAAATCGCAACCGCTGAATTTTTCTCCAGCCAAAAGGTCGGGAAAATTCAACCTAGCCGAGGGTCCACGCAGGTAAAAAACCGCAGTGTCGTAAGCACGAGCCGCCGCAACAGGTGTCGAATAAGACCCCAACCAAATCCTGGAGCGCTTGTTGGGTTCCCTAATCTCAGCCACCCATTTCCCCCACTTCCTCATCCTTATCCCCTTGAACGGCCTCTCCGCCGTAGACTTCCTTGAAGCAACAACCGCTGTTCCATTCTCCATTGCTTCCAAAGTATTCGAGAAAGCTTTGGGCTTTTATCAGAGAACAGAGGGAAAGGTTAGCTCGGTTGCGTCATGTGTTTAAGGTTACACGTTGAAATGTAATGTTTTTCCGACACAACAGAATTATATGTCGGAACTAAGAAAGAAGAAATGCGGAGAAAGAGGAAGAAGAACTCTAAAACACAAAATCCAAATTCACCGACACAAATCAATCTATGACTATGTGAAGTAATAATGGAATTGTTTATATACAATATTTTTCGAATATCATTATTGGGTAAAAAAGGAAACGGGGCGTGGACTTAGATGTCTTAACCTTAGGTTTCTTTAAGACACTCAATAATTTTGTTTTGTTTTTTTTTCGTTTAGAATAAAAATCATTTATAAACACAACGTTCATAAATATTATCACAAAACTTAATTTTGTATATGGTTCTTTATAATATCATTTATCTTTCGTATAGATTAAATTAGTGAGATGGAATAGAACAGGTGTCATTAGGTGTTTGTTTAGCTAAGATTTCACACTACAAAATAGTTTAATCATGTAATTAGGAAGGCGGTGATGGAGGGATTTGCAGATTGTCCTTTTGTGGGCAAGTGAAGTGAATTTCAATTTTCAAATGGCTTTGGAAAGGAAATTACTTTTGTTGTGTTTCTTTTCCAGATTTTTTGTCCATGATTAATATACTCCATTATTTGTCATATAAAATTAATTTCATAGTTTCTGCCTAGATACATTTTACACAGAAAATTGTTTGAATTTAAGTATATTAAAATTAATATTATTTTTTTACTAAAACTACTCGTTCGACATAATTTTAAATATATAAATAGTAATTTAAATATTAAAATCAAGTTTAAAGACTAAATATCATAATAATTGTTAAATAAACTTAATTTTCAATATAATGACGCCCTCTTTGTATGTTTTCCATTTTTTTATAATAATTATCCATACACTTGGTTTATTTATTTTTTTGTTAAATTGGTGAGTAGGCAAGCAATTGGCAATTAGTTAGGAGATAGGGTAGGTCGGTGTTCGGTCGGTGGAAAGAGACCATTGGGAATTGACTTTCCCTCCACGCAACAACATTGTGAGTGCATGGGCTCTTTTGTCCTTTCAAAATCTTTTCTTAGGGAAAAGGAAATTAGAATATTTGTCTTGAATTTTAAACTTAAATATTTATATGTCTCTTTGCTAATAAATAAATTAAAGGATATTAAGTGTTTAAATATATTAATATATTCTTTCCGTCTATTGTATTAGTTAGGATTTTTTATTCTCGGGTATCTGGTTTTTGGTAGCCAAAAAATTAGGTATTCGGTTCATCCGAGTATCTCCTTTATCGGCATGTGTCTCGACTCATTTTATCTAGGTACTCGCTACTCGTGAAATTTGGGTACCCGATTAATTGTGTAACGGGTATCCGGTTTATATTTTTATTTATTTTTTAAATTTAAAAATTTTAAAATATCACATTGTAAACACATAAAATTTAAAATTTTATAATACATAATTTAAATACAAAAATTAATAATTTAAAGTTAGTTTTAAGATGAAATATTTAGATATATATATATATATATATATATATATTAAAGTTTATTACCAAAAAGAAATTAAAAATATTATTTGTAAAACCTATGTGTGATTTTGATATAACTAAGTATGTTAAGGATTAAATTGAAAACTTGAAATAGATTTCTAAGTCCCTCAAATGATTTATAAATCACCAAGACTTTAATCTTATTTGAGAAACTCAAACTCCAAATATTTTCTAAGTGTTCTAAGGCCAAAGTATTGAAAAACGTCCAGGCGTATCGATACGCTTCCAGCCGTATCGATACCTTTTTACTAAGTTGGCTACTGAAAAGACGCGTTTCAATACGCCCCTCACCGTATCGAAACAGTGTATCGAAACAGATTGAATCTGTATCGATACGCCCCTCTGTCAAAATTGAAAGAGTTTGAATAGCGTACTGATATGGATACACCCGTATCGATATGGATTTAAAGGATTTTTAAATTCGAAAAGCTTTTAATGTTTTCGAATGTTGGTGTCAATTGTTAGGTAACTGAAATTTAAAGTGGTGGTTGTCTCGTACCGATACGCTCCTAGCCGTATCGATACGGAAACTTCCAATGAGCTAAGTTGAGAAAATGGTATCGATACGGTCTTACCCGTATCGAAACGGTCATTGTCCCGTACCGATACGCTTACACGTGTATCGATACGACCTCTTGTAATTGTGCAACGACTCTTTCTGTTTTGAGATAGGTATCGATACAGGTCCACGCGTACCGATACGGTAAGCTGCAGAAGTGCATTTATGGTGGAAAGAGAGGGTCCCAACGGCTATAATCAATACCCTAACCACCCAAACGGCTAGAATTGATAGAGAATGTATAAATTAAAGCTAATTGAAGACCAGCAACAACTATTGCATCAAAGATAAACATCCTAGCAAAAATCCAAGCTCAAAGTGCTTATTTTCCAATCTCTTGTAAACCCCAAATTGTGTAGTGTTCAATTTTGATCTTATTATCAAACTTGGGTTGAGTGTTTGTACTTAAAGGTGCAATATTATATTAAGATATATCTTTTTTGTCTTTAATTCTTCTTTGTATTCTTGTGAGGGTTTGGTCAAATTTTGGGTAAAAAATTTGACCGGTTGTGTAAAGGTTACCTCTTAAGCCTTGAAAAGGGGAAGAACAAATTAGTGAATTGTTGGAAATCCTTAGTGGTAGCTAAGGTAGTAGATGTAGTCATGTAGAGTTCATTTGGAACTTGAATCACTCTAAAAATTTTTGTTCTTCATTTTTAGCCATTCCATTTACTCCAACAACTTTTAAAAACCACATTCACCCCTCTCTTGGCTTTGATCAATCCTTTGATCCGCTCAACATTATTTTTATTTTTTTTCTTTCGAATTCAGATATGAAAAAGCAATACATCTCTACTTTATATATATATATATATATATATTTAAAAATTTTAAAACTTAGCATAAAACAAACATAGAAATAGTTTAGAGATTTAAATTTAGTTTTAGGTAAAAATATTAAGAACCTAAAATAAAAATATAATTTAAAAATAAAGAATGTATTATAAAATTATCGGGTCGGATACTCGGTTATCAAAAATTCGGCCTAGACCCAGACCAATTACCTGGAAAAATCTCGGGTCGGGTACCCAACTCGGTCGAGTATTTTTTTTAAAGAATTGCCCTTTTTTAAGTTTGGGTCGTCAGGTGAGTCAACTGAATTAGGTATTTTTTTAACACCCCTAGTACTAGCGACATATCAATCGTGCTAAACTAAATCAACAATATTTATCAGCTTTTAGATTATCATTTTCTTTCAACTTGATATGTATTATTTCTTCTAATTTAATACTTATAAATTCTATTTCGTCAAATGATGTGGTTTCTTTTGTAACAGTGTTAATATTTTGTTGAAAGAACCAACTACCACTTAGTTAAGTAGAACCAGTCATTAAATTTCTTAAACAATTCAAATTTTAAAGTTGCGAATATAGCAAATTAAATTAGGAGTGTTGCCATCATAACAAGACTTTGTAATACTCAATTCGAATTAGTCAAACAATAAAATAAACACCGATAATTATATCGAATTTTTTTTAAATAACTTCTTCAACCAAAACAACGTGTGACACTTGGACTTTATTCAAATCCTCATAAGACACATACAAATGTTCTCTTTTATATTTCGAATATTTATTTAACAAGTTATTGGTAGACCACGAATTTTATATGGTATTATTTATAATTGCATGAATTTGATTGTAACAAGTGATGCATCATGAAATTTTTCTAGACCTTATCGTTGTATAAATACATATAAAACCAAGTCAAATCTCTGATTAATAATCAATCTATGATATTTTAGAAAGTAAAAAAAAATGATTATTTAAAGTTATAAATAAACAAAATTGGATATCTAGATATTGAAATACATTATGTCATCCATGAAATATAATTGATTTATTAAAAAAATCACAATGGTTCTGTTTATATATGATAAAGCCAAAAAAAAGAATAGATTAATAAATAATAATGAATGTTGCTGCCATTCAATGCCGATTGCCGACTTTTTTTTTTCAAACAGTGTAAAATTTTTTAAATTTTACACGTTTTTTAGACCGTTGGATGAGTGAAACGAATGGATGAGATTAACAGTAAATATGTGAAGATTATCACTTGGAAAAAAAAGAGTAAGGAGTTAATATGAGCCATCTATTTTCCTCATCTAACATCTAAAAAACGTGTAAAATTTAAAAAGTTTTACATTGTGTAAGTTGATCCTAACTCATATATATATATATATATATATATATATATATATATATATATATGATCCAGTTACACAGTGTAAAACTGTTTAAGTTTTATATGTTTTTTAGATCGTTGGATGAGTGAAACGGATGGATGAAATTAATAGTAGAATATGTGAAGATTATAACTTGGGGAAAAAGTAAGGAGTTAATCTGAGTCATCCATTCTCCTCATCTAACAATCCAGAAAACGTTTTCTACTATTAATCGGAAACAACATTAATTTTAGTGTTGGTTGCCGACTAAGGATGGTCATGGGTCACGTTTTGAGTTCTGGATCGTTGGATAGGGGGAATGGATGGTTCAGATTAATCTCATCCAAGTGATAATCTTCACATATTTACTATTAATCTCATCCATTCGTTTCACTCATCCAACAGTCCAAAAAACATGTAAAACTTAAAGAGTTTTACACTGTGTAAATATATATATATATATATATATATATATATATATATATATATATATAAGCCCATTATTCTTGTAATGCAACCAATGTTATTATACACAAACTTTTGAATGATTTGTCACTCCAGAAAGGAATTACATGAATAATTGAGACTATGAAATGGATTGTTTATTTGAAGACAATATAAAATTTGATCCCTTCTTTCATGGAGTCATCTGTATTGGATGTTATGAAATAAAAAATTCCATGTCTAATGAATTAATCGAACTTACACCGACAAGATTTGATTAAATAGAACTCGAATGTTAATTTTATTCGCAATGCTAATATTTTATTTTTAATTTTATTGAGTTTTCTCTTTTTCTTTTTTTAAATTTTATTTTTATTTTTATAATTTTTTGATTAGTCGGAGACAACATTAATTTTAGTGTTGGTTGCCGACTAAGGATGGTCAGGGGTCACGTTTTTTGTCGATCTGTACCCAACTCGAAAAACATAGTACCTCCATCCGACCTAACTCAACCCAAATTTTAGAGCAAAATTTTGAACCCGACCCGGCCCCGACATGGATAAAAAATTATTTTTTTCATTTTTATTTGATAAAACAAGGAGTTAATTAAAAAAATACAAATAGAGAGGGAACATTATAATAATTATTCTATTTTTATTAGACAAAATAAGGAGATAATTGAAAAAATATATAAAGAGAGAGGCATTATAGCAATTATACTTAAATATTTAGAATAAAATTAAATTATTATTTCGGGTCGGGTCGGATATTTTTCACCTTAAACTCAAACCAGATTGACCCGTTACTCTCCTAAAAAAACTTTATCCGAGCTCAATCCAAACTCAAACTAGAAAAACTCGTCGGGTCTAGATGAAATAACCCTCCTTATTGCTGACCGCCGATATTATTATTCTTTGCTTTTTTATATTAAGTTTTTATTTTCTTTTATATTTTAGGTTTTTCTAGTTTTCTTCTCCTTTGTCACGATTTTTTCTCTATCTTGGATACATTTTCGCCTACTTTTGTGGTAAATTTATATTCGTGGATGACTTTTTTCACGACGTCCGGCTTTAATTTGAGGTTATTAGTAGTCTTTTAGTAGTTTGATCTCTTTTGTGGTTCATTAGTCGATACAACCAGATCTATTTTGCGAAGTAGCCTGCAAAATTGTTGGTTTCGTTCACCACGATCATTAAGCATGCAAGTGGATAGAGACAAAAAAGTTTAGTTTCTTGCTTTATTTTTCTGGTGTTTCATCTCATTCTGTCGTTACAACTCACTCGACGTGTTTTGCCGATCTGATGTTACATTTTTTAATTTTCCTTTATTTTGTTATTTTTCGGTACATATTTAAGAAAAGTTGAATAGGTTAAAAATAAAGAAATCAGATGTTTTAGTTTAGGCTTAATCAACAAATCGGCCCTTAAATTATATTTAAAAATTTATACAAAATGACATTTTTACAATTACCAAAATATTTATATAAAAAATAAGTGACAAAAATATACTTCAAAAGACATTTTATATGAAAAGTAAGAGACAAAAATACACTTTAAAACACACACATATATATAAAAGAACTTTAAGAATAAAAACGAAATTTGCAAGTAAAGTTCAAAAGTCAATTTGCTGGTTAAACCTTTATTTTATGTAATTTTTTTGACATGTTATTTTATGGTAATTTGAGACAGATTAATAGGGATGTGTTATGGATGGGGATTTGAGCATGAGAGAGGAACAATGCTATATTTACCTACTAGGTTATCTATCTAGCTGAAGTGACACATGATATTACATTTAAAATAGATATGATTGAAGAATAAAACTAAAATATTTTTTACCAAATAAATAATTTTTAAGACTATAAATACAAAGCAATTAATGTATCTATCAGTAATAAATAATTTTAAGACTATAAATGTATGTAATTAATACATCTTTTACCAATAAATATTTTTTAAATTATTTAATTATAGAACAAATTACAATACACAAAATATTAGCTATAAAATATTAGTATAATTTAAAATATGCTAAATATACAAATAATAGCTTAAACTATATTTCTTTCAAATTTTAGGTGCCTAAACTATTTTTTGGTAAAAATAAGCGTCCAACATTTCGTTTTATTAATTTTAGGTGTCCAAAATTTTAATCCCCAAAGTTTCAATTAGTTACCGTTTTAAGGTTGTGTTGTTAAAAAAATTATCACCCAATCAAAATTAGACACATATTTATTTTTATTTTTTAATTTCTTTTTGTAAAAGAAGAAAATAAAATAATTTAAAAAATCTCAAAATTCTTAAAATCCTCCAAAATAGTCCTAAACCTCTAACCTAAAATTTTTAAAATTATCGTCATTGTCTTCGTCGATAATCTCGTCAGACCCCATCATTATCGTCGTTGGATGCCGTTGCCCATTTCTCTCAACCACCTATCGCCAGTAATCGACGGAGGTGAGCCAATCAAATGTTGCTCGATTGAAATCTTTGTGTTTGTTGTTCGACGTCCGGTTAGCACGACTTTCATCGATTACCGACAATGGGTGGTTAGAGGAAAATAGACGACGGCGTCGAACAAAGATAGTGATGGGGTCCGGTGATGCTATCGATGGCGGTAACAACGACAATATTGGTTGTTTTGTGTTAGAAATTTTGGGACTATTTGGGATATTTTTAAAAATATATTCCATCTTTTTAAAAAAAAAAAAAACATGTCATGTGTCATATTTTAATTGTATAACGGATTTTTTGAGCGACAGTTAATAGCCAAGCACCTAAATCAACGAAATAAAACTTTAGGCACATATTTTTATCATAAAAATGTTTAGGCACCTAAAGTTAAAAGGTGTATAGTTTGGGTGCTTATTTTTGTATTAAGCCTTTAAAATAATTATTTTAACTTTTATTTTTTTGAATATTTTAACTTAAAGATTTTTTTAAAATATTTGACCACTAAAATCACAATATCGATTAAAATCTCAGTGTTTAACAAATATTTTGACTTAAAGAATGTTTAAAGATAAATACAAGTTTAAAATACTAAATTCATGATCCAAATATAAAAAATTAATTTACTACTTACATAATTTATCTCTAAAAATATTAAGATGATAGTAAAATTAATTCATCATAACAATATTGAAATTAAAATTTATCATTTATATTTAAATATTAATATTATATAAAGGTCAAGAGAGATAAATAGCGATTGAAATATGAATATGTTTGAATGATTCATTTAATATCTTTTATAATTATTTATGTAAGAATAATAAATACGTAATTTATTAACATCAGTTGGGTAGTGTGTATATTAAGTTTTCTCCGTGAGAGACAGCCCGTCTGCTGATTTTACAATTAACAATGCCAAAATTGCAGGAGACAATAACTGAAACTAAACTGAATTTTCGGCCGGTTCTTAATACTTGTTTCAATATAATCTTCATTAATGTTCGCATCGATTCTTGGTTTACTTATCATAAATCAATGTGCATTGTCTTCGGTCCCTAAATAAGGCAGCACAAAATCTATGTATGAAGCAAATTTAACATGTCTACTTGTATATAATAATCAAACACTTAATCCAAATCTGCTGAGTTCAAAAGCTGGTTCATAATCATTCAGTTTACACAAATTGGTAACTGATAATTTTACCAAATATCAAAAGGCCATTTTTGCTCTACCAAAACCAAAGTCTAACATTATACATTATGCAGCAAGTCACCCTGTTTACTGGCAACCTCGAGCAAAATCTAGTATCTAATCACATTTAGACAAGAGGTGGGTACTGCTTTGCTTGCAGGCGAACCCTTCTCTTATATTCATTAGCATCCTGCACCATAAAGCAAAATAGATCGAGATTTAATGAACTAGACCGATTGCAGCGATGATATCAGGAATGTTTTAATCATTCAGTTCGTAATCAATGATTATCCAGTTGCTGTATAATCAACTTAAGAAACATACCTGTATGAAGAGGTGGTACCCTTCAGTTTGAGCAGGATCAGCAGGATTTGGTGCATCCAGTAAATCTTGGATTCCAACGAGAATCTGCTTCACAGTTATGGCAGGTCTCCAACCCTGTGAATACAAGAATGGGGACGAAACCTTGAGAATGGAGTGATGGAACCACACCAAATCAAGAGGAAAAGATACTTACACTGTCCTCATTAAGGATCGAAAGGCAAACAGTACCAGATGGGTAAACATTTGGGTGGAAAAAACCTTGTGGGAATTTACACTTCGGTGGCTTGCTAGGATAATCTTCGCTGAAGTGTAGTGTGAGTGGGAAGTAACCACCTTCCCAATCAGTCTGTAACATCACAAATCAAGTTAAGATGATCCAAATAAAAAAAAAAACACAGCTACAGTTGTATTGAATATACATATATTCTTTCACTATTCATTTCTCTTTATTCTATATTGAAACAACAATCTCACAAATCATTTAAAAATTTAAAAATATAGTAACAAGTAACAACGCTAAGTTGTGATAATACAAATAGTCCTCAAACCTTCAAAAAGTATTTATTTATTTAAAGAACAAAATGCCACATGGAAATCGTAATGCTCATGCAAAAGTAAATATTGAGTGAGAATATCATAGAAGCTGCAAGGTCTATCACATTAGAACATTTAATATGCTAAAACTGAAGCAATTCCAGAGATGTGATACTATTACAAGCTAAAAATCAATAGTAACACAAAGTTGTAGCTCTTTAAGTAACAATAACAATCGCCAGTGCTGCAAATCAAACCTAAAACCTGCAGCCTAAACTTGTTAGCTCTCAATCTGCAATGTATAAATAGTCAGATAACCTCAAGACTTGTAATTCTATAAGAGGCTGCTTTAAGTGCCATGCTACTTATTGAAATTGCAAATGCCTTAAGGAACCAGGCAGCAGGTAACTTGATTCCATACATGCTTTAGTTAGTGATTCATTTTCCAGGGTTAAAAAGACAATGAAAGCAACTTTTAGTTATCAACAGGGGATGAAGAATTTCAAGAAAAATAACTATTATGATAATAATTCCCGCTAATAATGAAATGAATGAGACCAAAATTGAACAAACACGTCACTCAAAGCTAATTACTAAACAATTAACAAATGATGAACTTTCAAAATGGACTCCCATGACAAAAATGCTAATGAGATTTCTATAATCAGCTAGAGCTTCAGCAATCAGTCAGAACTCCAGAAACAAAAAAAGAAGAAGAAGCGTTATTCAATAGACCACTAGAATAGGTCTTTTGGCTAGCACTAATCAGCTATACAAATGCCAAATAACTGATCTATAATCAATTAAATAAAGTAACAACACTAAGTTGTGATAATACAGGTAATGGAAATTAATATATTGTCCCAGCTCCACAATTCACAGGCCTTAGTTCATAAACTATTGATTAAATCAAGTAAACTTCACCCATACAAAATACCTACAAGCATGAACATACCAAACTGACATAAAAGATTGCTTAAATGCAACCAAAAACTTGGGCCATACAAGGCTGATAATTATCTTTATTTCCCCTTATACAAAAAACACGTATTGGCTTTTCACTGTCAGCATAAACACTCCAGTTTCAACCGATTTTCCAATTAATCATCATTTTCCTGAAACTTCCCAGAAATATATAACAAAAATAGTGTATGCCCGATTCAACAGTGTATGAGTCAACCACTTAATCATTATTATGAAAAATAAACCCAACCCTTAAGTTTTCAGAATCATAAGAATCCCTGTGGCCTCATGTTTTAGACAATTATATCGCAGAAAACTTAGGTTTCGATTACATCAATTCGGCTTCATCTCTAACAGTATCACAGAATTGCTGTCTAATTTTAACCAAAATTGAACAACCCACAAGAAAATCTTAAGCGTGAAACAACATATGAGCATCCAATTGCCAAACAAACAAACCCAAACAATAAACACAATTCTTCGAACTTTATCAGAGAAAATAGGAAAAAAATCACAAAAAACAAATAGAATCTATGACTTACCCCTGATTTACCAGGGATCGTGCAATGCCACACCATCAAATTCACGGTTCCATCAGGCAACGTCTCCGGTTTCGCAACAAAACCCTAAATTTTCAACAACAAAACGAAAAATCAAAGAAATAATACATCAAAATTTGAAAACCCAACAACGGAGAGAAACTGATAGTACGGACATGAGGATGGTTTTTCCTCCATGCCTTCCGTTCCTCGGCGAGACGACCACGCGCTATTCCTCCCGACATATCTTCTTTCACTCCTCTCCCTCTTTCTAAAACTCTAGCAAAAAAAATGTTCTCTCTTTCACTTTCTAAAATAATTGGTTTTTCTTTTTAATTAAGCCTTTATATAATAATGAATAGTCTACGATTGGAATTGGAAATAAAAAGTCGGAACATTTGGAAATTCCCAAGAATTTTATACCATTAAAAGTGATTCATTGTTTTCAAATTCTATTAATTTAGTCATGTTTTCATTAGAAATAGATTAATATTTTTATTTATACATTTAAAATTTTTAATATTTGACTGATTTAAGGTAAAATAGAGGTCAGATTCATACTCAGAGGGCTGAGACCAAATGACCGGTGAAATTTGAGACTGATTGACTACCATCTAGGGCTTTCGGCGGTGGCGTCCGACGACGGCGAATGGTGGCCGACGAACAACTGAATTTAATTTTATATTTTAAATTATTTTTATATTAAATAATACTAAAATACCAAAAATGAAAATAATAAAAAAAATCGAGAGTGACCAAAGTAGGAGCAATTCGAAAGTTTAATTAGTAAATTAGAAAGTTTAAAAATTGAGTGACTAAAACACTAGTGAGAAAATAGATGAGTGATGATCTGTGTATTTTACCCTAAATTATTTCTGATAAAAATATGACTAAATTGATAGAATTTGTAAATAGTGAACTTAAATTTATTGTTTTTTTCGAACTAGGACCAAATTAATCTAATGTTTAATTAGGGAGGACTAATTGTGCTATTAAACATTTGGGTAAACTACATAAATGGTGCATTGAACTTTTAGGGTTCTTTCATTTTGGTCACCGACTTTTTAAAACTTGTGTTATAGTCACCGTACTTTTAGTTCGTTTTCAGTACGGTTCCTCCGTTAGAAGCGACTTTAGGCTTCATTTTTCCTAAATAAAATAATGGGTAAACTACATAATTCATCACCCAACTTTCTTCTAACTTCTATTTTAGTCACTAGAGTTTAAAATTTTCAATTTAATAACTCAACTTACAAATTGTTCCTAGTTTGGTCACACTCTCGAATGACAAGGTTATACAAATTGAAAATTTTAATTAATCCTTAAAAAATATTTTGGTTAATTGGTAAATTCGGATTATTCAATTCTTGATTTTATATTGTACCAATTAAATTAGATAACCAATTGACCAGTTAACCTAAATATTTGATTTATGCTTCTATTCTAGAACAAGAAAAAATAATATGATATAACCTTTTTATTTATATTTCATACACTATCCAGCAAAAAAAAAAAGATTTTTTATTTAATTTATTGGTACCTTTCTTTTTTTATATCTCTATTCAAATCTATAGGATATAGGATAAATTAGGATCTATATCTATTCTATTATGATATATATAAAAAATTGATGAAATCAAAAAAATGTAAAAAAGGTATTTCCTTTTCTATACTGTTGAGATTTTAGGGGCTCGAATCGATCACCGAAATCGTCAATGAGGGTTGTAAATGTTTGGTGGTTGAATTGGCTAAAATCAAAATAAAGGTAGACAAGTGACACAATGATTTTAGAGTGGTTCGGCCTTCTAACAAGCACGTACATCCACTACCTTAGCACACCACTAAGGATTTCCCAATTCACTCAACAATGAATTCGTCCCCTTTTCCCGGTTTAGGAGGAAACCGTTACAACCCTATCTTTTGGACTTGGCTAAGATAGAACCAACTCTAGTTTTTCTCTCAAGGCTAAACTAGAACCTTTCCTTTTACAAGGGATTTGTTTGGTAAACTAAATACCTCTCTAGGTGGGTGTTTACACAAATTTAAGCTCACAAGAGTGTACAAAGAATTTACAATAAAGCACTCTCTAAAGACTATGTACAAGAGAATAGTAAAATAAAGATTTAGACTCTAATTCTCTTGACCATATTGCTTGGATGTTGTCTCTAACATTCTTCAAGTGTTCCAGCCTTCAATTTATAGTCTCAATTGAGTTTGTAGCCGTTACTAGCCGTTGGGGATGATTTGGAGCCGTTGAGGACTTTATTTCCCTTCATTAATGCTGTTCTGCAGCTATCCGTATCGATACGCATGGAACCGTATCGGTACGACCTTCATTAGAAACTAGCCGTTGGGCTCTTGCCAGCCTGGGCGTATCGATACGCCCTCAAGCGTATCGATACGGTTTCACTTTTAAATGACCGTTGGGAAAATAGCCGTTGGGGTGGTTGAAAGGGGATCGGTACGCTTACCAGGCGTATCGAAACGATCCCGATCCGTATCGAAATGGCCAAGCCTGTTTCGATACGGGTTTTGGCAGTGACCAAACTGAGGCAAAAAAGGTATCGATACGGGTTGGACCGTATCGGTACGGGCAGCTTGAAAACTTAAGTTTGGCTATATAAAAGCATGAAAAGTTTTGCCAAAAACCTCTTAAAATCCCTCAAACATAAATTCAAGTTGTTTGGACTTAAAACCAAGTTTTAAATTCTTTACAAATTAGTCCAAAACATTTTTCAATTATTATATCAAAACATTAGTTCTACAATCTCCCCCTTTTTGATATAATAAAACTATCTTGAAAAATTGTTTGGGATTCTCCCCCTTTAACTTTAAAAATGTGAATAAGAGACTAAAGATATGAAACCAAATAAAGCTCCCCCTTATTGATTTGAAAATGCAATTTTTCAAAACATTTCTCCCTCTTTTTATTATATCAAAAAGAATTTAAAACATTAAGTTCAAAAATAACAGTGGAGGTAAAAATTGACAAAAATAAGAATTTGGTTTTAAAATGGCTTCCCCTTACTCAAAGCATCATTGTTAGGCTTAACAAATAATCCAAGACTTTAAACAAAAGTTAGATAACCAAATGTATAAAATAAAAGCATTAAGCTTAGAGGTTACCCAATCTTCTTCTCATGTGTGATTTGAGCATTCTTTGATTTTGCTTTGCTTGCCATTGCTTCAACACACCTACAAAAGATATTCTCTTGATTTTTGGTATCCAAATTGCTTTGGATCCATTTACGTTAGTCACAATGTCTTTAGTTCCCTTAGGAACCCATACTTGTCTAATCCTATAAGATTGTCTCTTCTTTATAGGACAAGTATGTATAGAATGACCATGATAATGGTAATGTGAGCATTTTGCCATTATGTGACAAGATGAATTATTAGAAATGATTTCTTTTTCTTTTGTTAAGCTTTCGAGCTTAACTTTCAAGCCAAGATTTTCTTTTTTTAAGACATCTTTACTAGTTTTTGAAAACTCTAAATCATTTTTCAAAATTTCATTTTGGTTTTCAAAATCCAATTTTGTTTTCAAAAGAAAATCATTTTCAAACTCAAGTTTTGAAATCATTTTCTTAAATTTGGAATTCATGGTCTCAAATTCCAAAAACAATTCATCGAAAGCATCTTGCAACTCATCGAAAGAGTAAGAATTAAGCTCACTTGAGTTAGAAGATACCTTAGGCTCATCGAGAGCCAAAACACCATCCACCTTTGGATTGGAGAGAGGGTTTGCACATGATTGATCATCATCTTTCTTTTCTCCCTTCTTGCTGCCATAAAGCTTCTCAAGTTTCTCCCACAATTCTTTGGCACTTTTGCATGTGGAGATCTTCTTGAAAACTTCTTCGTTAAGGCCACAATGGAGAATGTGCATCGCCTTGGTGTTTAACTTTGCCTTCGTGTCGTTGGCGCTCCTTTGCTTTTTCTTCTTCTTTGGAGCTTCCAAATACCCATCTTCAACGATGTCCCAAACCTCATAGTCTTGAGACTTGATGAAGAATTTCATGATATTTTCCCATTGGAAGTATGCTTCTCCTTCGAAGAGCGGAGGACACGCGATAGAGCGGCATTCTTCAAATCTTGCCACTTTCTTGAACGGTGGACTTCGAGCAAATGATCTTTACTCCCGGATGTTAGTCCTTCGATAGAGACGAGGCTCTGATACCAATTGTTGAGATTTTAGGGGCTCGAATCGATCACCGAAACCGTCAATGAGGGTTGTAAATGTTTGGTGGTTGAATTGGCTAAAATCGAAATAAAGGTAGACAAGTGACACAATGATTTTAGAGTGGTTCGGCCTTCTAACAAGCACTTACATCCACTACCTTAGCACACCACTAAGGATTTCCCAATTCACTCAACAATGAATTCGTCCCCTTTTCCCGGTTTAGGAGGAAACCGTTACAACCCTATCTTTTAGACTTGGCTAAGATAGAACCAACTCTAGTTTTTCTCTCAAGGCTAAACTAGAACCTCTCCTTTTACAAGGGATTTGTTTGGTAAACTAAATACCTCTCTAGGTGGGTGTTTATACAAATTTAAGCTCACAAGAGTGTACAAAGAATTTACAATAAAGCACTCTCTAAAGACTATGTACAAGAGAATAGTAAAATAAAGATTTAGACTCTAATTCTCTTGACCATATTGCTTGGATGTTGTCTCTAATATTCTTCAAGTGTTCCAGCCTTCAATTTATAGTCTCAATTGAGTTTGTAGCCGTTACTAGCCGTTGGGGATGATTTGGAGCCGTTGAGGACTTTATTTCCCTTCATTAATGCTGTTCTGCAGCTATCCGTATCGATACGCGTGGAACCGTATCGGTACGGCCTTCATTAGAAACTAGCCGTTGGGCTCTTGCCAGCCTGGGCGTATCGATACGCTTGAGGGCGTATCGGTACAGTTTCACTTTTAAATGACCGTTGGGAAAATAGCCGTTGGGGTGGTTGAAAGGGGATCGGTACACTTACCAGGCGTATCGAAATGATCCCGATCCGTATCGAAACGGCCAAGCTTGTTTCGATACGGGTTTTGGCAGTGACCAAACTGAGGCAAAAAAGGTATCGATACGGGTTGGACCGTATCGGTACGGGCAGCTTGAAAACTTAAGTTTGGATATATAAAAGCATGAAAAGTTTTGCCAAAAACCTCTTAAAATCCCTCAAACATAATTCAAGTTGTTTGGACTTAAAACCAAGTTTTAAATTCTTTACAAATTAGTCCAAAACATTTTTCAATTATTATATCAAAACATTAGTTCTACATATACTCTACCTATTTTTTTGTCTTCCTACGTTTAAAATTTATCCATCTCCATTTCGAATTGTTACATGAAAAATACATCAAAATGAAAAGTCTAAAAACCGTTTTATCTACCTACGCAAACTTTAATTTTTTTTCCTATTAATTGGTAATTGTTCAAGATCGAAGAGAGAATATGCCCAATTTGAATTTTTAATCAAATTCGAATGAGACTCATAGTTAATCTGTTAAAGGATACATAATTTTGAAAAAAAAATAATTCTTTTTTTTTTCAAAATTAGTAACTCGGGATATCATTTGATTTCTTATAACTTCGAAATTTGAATATTTTTGAAATAGTTGAGAAAGATTAAAAAATTAACAATAGAAAATTCCAGTTAACTTTGTAATATCTTGATATTTTTATTGCTTTCGTTTGCTTATTAAAATATCAAATATGATAATATAGTAAATTTAATAATTGTTTGGTTTGTGATGCGTGTAAAAACAACTAGAAAATCAATAAAAAATTGAGAGTTCACACCTAAATGTGTGTTTGGTTTTGCGCTGGTAGAATTGATTTTGGATCATCATGATTTTATAGAGTTGATTTTGTGTACAATTGATTTTAAAGTAACATGATTTATGTTTGGGAGTTTTTTTCTTAAAAATCACGATTGTGCAAAAATCACGACGAAACACAAAAGCTACTTCTACTTTGTTTTTTTCCCAAAATCACGTTTGGGGTCCAAAATCACGTTTAGATTTTTAGATCCAAACATGTTGGCACGATGACCGATGCATGTTTTCCCGTTCAATCGGGATTTTTGGACCCCAAATGCAAAACCAAACATGCACAGTAATCCTACCCAAAGTCAAAACATCTTAGAAAAATCAGAAGGATATCAACATCACTAGACTACAAAATATTTTAATGCATAACATTTTTAAAAATTGTATATAATTAATGATCGATTAATCAAATTTGTTTAAAATTGTGAACCGTAACCGAATTGAATAATTTGTTTTAAAAAATATGTATCGTAATCTTTAATTTTCGGTAATTTATATAAAAATTGAGGCATAGTTTAGTGGCGATTTATGAACTTTACCTAATGAACGTCATCAATTGTCGTTGATTTATATAAAAAATTTACAAGTTAAAATTAAAATGAAACAAAATACAATTATAGGGATTAAATGAAATTGTTCAAAAAGTGATTATTTTTTAATAGTCTTAAGGTAATTTATAAGGTAGTACATGTTAATGCATATTCTTAACCCTTTGATAATGCATACACTTTATATATAATCAATAGCGGGATCAGAATTTTTATATAGTGGGGTCAGAGTAGACTTTGAGGTACGGAGATGCTCATACCACTGCAATATAAATATTGTTGACCTTATACCTAAACAAATCAAGTGGGTTCAATTCTAATATTTCTATAAAAAAAAAATACTAACTCCTTGAAAACCTCATTTAACTCTTTGAAAATCTATACCACGACAAATCAAGTGGGGTCAATTGACCCCCATAAACTACATGTGGCTCCGCCACCAAGGGCGGAGCTAGAAATATATTTAAGGAGTGTCATTTTTTCAACGATATTTAAAGAGGATTAATTATTTATAAAGGGGTGTCATTTTATTCATAAAAAGGGTGTCATTTGTCATTTTTCAATTTTAATTTATAATATAATTCTAACATTTTTAATTTTTTATATATAAATTATATAAAAAAATAAGTTTCTCAAAAATTTTGGGGTGTCATGAGACACCCAATTCAAAGAGTGGCTACACCCTTGTCCGCTTTTGCATACAATATAATTTGAATCTAAATATTTTAAAATGAACATTATTTTTTTTCTTCGGTAGTTCTGCGGTAAGGCAGTTAATATGCGGCTAATATACGGCGTAACCGGATAGAAAGGTGACCGGTTAAAGATAATGTTTCCGGTAAAAGTTACCGATTATGTTGATCCGAATATCAATATATTCGGTAGCGCCTAATTTGTTGTTAATTTGGAGCTGATGGGGACTCGAAAATTTCGACGATAACAAAACCGGTAAAATTACCGGTTTTGTTGATCCGAATTTCAATATATTCAGCAGCGTCTAATTTGTTGTTTATTTCGAAAGTATCCATACTTTTTAAATCATTATCGAAACTTTTTAAACACTAATGTAACCGCGGTTGGAAAAAAATGTCAAAAATATCGATATTTTTTTAAGAGCGTGCGCAAAAGAATCGGTACAATAAAAAAAATTCTACATAACCTGTTACATTATTAATTCATATAATGTAACCGGTAAAGCTTTACCGGATTTATTGTTTGGTGTCGAAAGAATCGACACAATTCAAAAACGTATCGAAACTTGGGGAATTGTATCGATTATATATATCATAATGATATAACCGGTTAAAAGGATCTACTCGCCTTTGTATTGCTTGCATTTACAGAAAACCTAAGAGAGGAGAGTATTTGAAATCGACCCGAGTTTGGTTGCTGCGAAATACAAGGTAGGCGTTCTTGGAGTCGTGTTGTATCAGAATCGAAAGGAAAGGTTTTGGGTTTGGGGACTTTGAAGTAAAAGGTATGTTGTCGAAACCCTAGTTTTTTGGTAATGTAGTATTGGGTAGTTGGGGATAATGTTTTGGGTTTAGTGATGTTGAAGTAAAATCGGAATTCGGATCGATTATAGGTCGAAATTGTGTAATTATATTTATGAAATAAATATCGGTACTTTGTTCTGAGAACTTATCGGTAGAAATTAATAATGTCGGTAGAAATTATATATCGATATTTTTGTCAGAAAACTGAAGCGAGATGGGTGCTAAGGATCATGAAGATGTTGTTCAAGATGAGACTGAAATGGTTCAAATGGAGACGGAGAGAGTAGATAGGGAGGAAAATCCGAAGCAACCAAAGGGTGGGTTTATGTACTTCTAGTAAGTAGCAATTGTCAAATAATTATTCTGTAAATTGTAATTGGATGAAAGTATTTAAGAACATTTAAACTTTCCTATCATGACAGTATTGAAGAATGTCAAAGGATGAGGGATTGTGGGACTTACACTGTCGGTTCGGTATGTAAATTGAAATTATAGTGAATATATTGGAGGTTGAATATTTTGATTGTTTATGGTTTATGCATAATTTTCAGGTGAGAGACATGGTGGTGAATAAATGGAACACGATGAGTGAAACTGAGAAGCAACCATTCATCATGTTGTCCACAAATGATAGAGAAAAATATGAGGCCAAGAAGAACAAGAAGAAAGCAGAAGGAAAAGATGTGAAGAAGGTATTCATTATAGTTGTAAATATTTTGATAAATGATATATAAAAACTCTGACATTATATGTATATTATTTACATAGGAAGTGTCGACTAGGTGTAGCATAAAACGAGTGCACCACATAATAGAGGACTTGAAAGCGAAGGATAAAGCAAATCTGTTGGAAGAAATGAGGTTTGGGTCTCTTATTGGGATGCAGGACCGACCAATTCGGAGGGAATTGTGTCGGTTGTTGATGGGAGATTTTGATTTGCAGAAGTGTGATGTGCGATACGGAAAATATTCATTTCATTTTAGTGTCCGAATTGTTGAAGCCGTATTGGGGCTACAAAATAAAGGCCAGAGTGTGGATGAAGTTATAAAGAGGGAGGATTGGAAATTACTTGTGCAGAAGTATGGCCTAACGTCTAATGTGTCATTTGCTACACTTGAGGACGATATAAAAAGCGGCAAGTATGAGGGGGATGATCTGAAGGCCCGGATACTATTGTACATTGTCGGAGTATTCCTTTGTCCAACGGGTGATACATCCCCGAGCAAGGAAAATATGAAGTTAATTTGCGACTCCGGGTTGAGAGGTGAATTAAATTGGGCGTCATATGTCAATGACAAATTAATTGATGCAATCAAGACTTTTCAAAAGTCCAAAAACCCCTCATACCTCAAATGATGCATAACTGTCTTAGAGGTAAACGAGTTGAATATTGGTATTGCTTTAGAAAAATTTGTAAGTAGTTATTATAGAAAATGATAAAGTTTATTATAAATACAGGTTGCATTGTATGATTTTTGGTCAGATTCTTCTTGTGTGCCGACATTCCAAAAAACCGGAGTGGCACGCATCACTGCTTGGGGCAAGGAAGAAGTTGCTCGAGTTATGGCAAAGTTAAAGTTGGAATTACCGAAAAAGAAGGTAAGGGTAATTTCAGTATTTATAGATTACTAAGGACTTAAAAAAGAAAGATGCTCTAATAATGTAGTTTATTTGTGAAGGTTGGCGAGGAGGAAGAGGAGGAAGAGGAGAAGGTAGAAGATAAGGTGAAAGTGAATGAAGGAGGAAGTAAATATGACATATTGATGGCTGAGTTGGCGGAGGTTAAAAAAGCCGTTTGTGATTGTTTGCAAAGACAATCCAGAATCGAATAGGCCATTGAGAGCTTAAAGGGGGAAGTAGGGGAAAAGGTAGATGATGTTGTGAAAGAAGTGGTGGAATTGAGGGGTGAGTTGAAGGGGGTGATTGGAATGGTGGAAAAAAAATGGATGAGGGGATAAATTTAAGTTCTGAAATAAACAAAAAGAGAAGTTATGTTGAGGAAAAATATGATGAACTTAGAAAAGATGATGAAGAAAATTTAGAAGAATTGAGTAAGAGGGGGAGGAAAATATAAGTGAGGTCCACCATGAAAATACGAGGACACCAGATCATGCAATAGTTGTAGAGCTCGATTCAGGGTGTCCTGCACCAAAGAAGCAGAAGACTAAAAAGGTAAAATGAACAATACAAATGACATCCATTTTGATTATTGTGTTGTGGCTAATATCTATTGATATATCGTAGGTTGCAAAGGTCAAAATACCAAGTGGAATTGATGAGATGGAGGCTGCGATGTGTGATTATGTATGGAATAGTGGATTGTTAGAAGCATCGTAAGTAATATATATTGCTTTGCGAGTGATATTTAAATAAAATTGGGAAAAAATTAATACAAAAAATTGCTTCTATAGAGATGTTATCCTAGATTACGGGCTCGAACACGGCACAGTAGGCGACCTTGGCTCGTTAAAACCCGGGGAATGGCTAAGAAGTCCGATTATTGATTTGAAAGGCTGGTTGTTGGGTTACGATTCGATGAGGAAAAGTTCAGCGAAGCGGAAGATTTGCTATCTACCATCCGATTTTGTGGTAAGTTACATTTTTACACATTTTCGTGTCCAATTTGTTCATGGCTGGTCAATTAATGGAGATTGTTTTTTAAAATGCAGTTCGGGTTGATAATGGACGGTCAAAATGTGCCGAATCTTATAAGCTTCTATTGTAAGACATTTATGGACCATAATAAATTCACCGATTGTGACATGGTAAGATATTTTTGCGTACATGTTGTTAAGTATTTAAATAATAACAATAAATGTTCTAATATCTTGTGTGACAATTGTTGTAGATCTTCATGCCAATAAACGATACGAATAATCATTGGTGTCTCTTGGTGTTGGATATGGTTGATCGTGTAGCATCGCTTCTTGATAGTCTACATAGATATCCCCGGCACAGGACTAGAGTGGACCAAACCAAGAAAATAGTATGTGTCGATACATTTTGTAATTTATAATGCATAATTTCTTCGTAATCTAATTTTAAATTTTTTTTGACGCAGCTGGAATGTTTACATAAATTTAATGAGGACGAGGCGTTTTGTGCCCAATTTGGGAAGATTAAGGTACCACCGAGGGATTTAAAATTCGTGGTCCGTAAGACGAAGGTGCAAACGAACGGGTATGAAATTTGAGTATTTAATAAGTCAAAAAATTAATTGTGCTTATCTACTATTTGACATTTTGCGTCATTATAACAGACATGATTGCGGAATGTATGTGGTCATGTGGATGGAAGCTATTTTTGAAGAGAGGTCACCGGATGATTTGGTAAGTGGTCCGAAAAGGACTTTATTTTTAAAAAAATTTGGCACTGACATTGACTCCTAATTTGAATGTAGGTTGTTGGGGATTTTGATCGTCCGAGAGTTTTAAACGATCTCGTAAATCACGATTGTAATAGAAGGAGAGCTAAGTTCACAACTGCTTGCCTGGAACGTATGAAAACATAATTCATTCTGAATATATGTACATTATGTACCATAATTTTTCCCACTATGTAATTGTTGATATCATAGTTAGTTTGTTGTAAATTATGTTAACATATTAGCTTCTTTGAAAAAATGTAAAGAAATTTTGTGTTTATCATACTGAATTCTGCATACACCCTAAAATTATGGGAGACTGGACTTTTCTAGGACTTTTCTAGTATGCTGGAATAAAAGTTTCGAATCTTCTGTGTCGCTATGAGAAAAAATATCGATACTTTTATACGAAATATATGTATCCTCAGAATAACAATCCCCGAAAAAATTGATATTTTTTTTCCTTCATGATTAAATTATCGATACTTTTGTAAACAGAAGGACTGACATAGCTTACTAGAATAAAAGTTTCGAATCTTTTGTGCCGCTATGAGAAAAAATATCGATACTTTTATACGAAATATATGTATCCTCAGAATAACAATCCCCGAAAAAATCGATATTATTTTTCCTTCATGATTAAATTATCGATACTTTTGTAAACAGAAGGACTGACATAGCTTATTGGAATAAAAGTTTCGATACTTGTCTGCCGCTATGAGAAAAAATATCGATACTTTTATACGAAATATATGTATCCTCAGAATAACAATCCCCGAAAAAATCGATATTTTTTTTCTTTCATGATTAAATTATCGATACTTTTTTCCTTCATGATTAAATTATCGATTCTTTTTGAAACAGAAGATAGCTTACTGTAAGAAAAGTTTCGATCCTTTTGGACGCTATGATTATAAGTATCGATATAAATAAACAAAATCAATGATTCCGGTTGCGTCTTTACCGTTTTCATTACTGACTACATCAATGTACCCGGTACACTTGTCAATGTTTCCGGTACCGATTCAATCTGAAATTTAGGCGGGATTTCTATTTAAACCAGCCCTAAACTTAAATCCTCCATTTCGTAATTTTATCGATTCTATTGCAGAGATCTCTTCAACTCCAACGACGATTACCACAGTTCAGAGAAATTGCACCGTTCAACCTGGGTATAAAATCAACACCGACGAGGACGATTACTACGATCATATTTACAGGTTAGTAAAAGAGATTGATTTTGCGTACTTTAGGGTTAGGGTTTTGCACGATTTTGGAGTAACCGTTCCTCTTCTGCATATAACAGTTCTAATGGCACCCAAAAAAGGGGAACTCAAACGGAAGAGAGGTACTGCTTCCAAGATAAAGTCATCTTCGAAATCAAGGTCTGCTGCTCAAGTAAGTTCAAGTTCTTCTGAAGAAAAAATGTCTTTTGAATCGCAAAACTTTAGAAGCAAGGATGAGAAACTGACATATGATAGCAATTTCAAAACAAGAAAGATTCGTCCAGAACGTGTTATTGACTTGGACTTCTTCTTCGATGAGAAAAACAAATTTGGGTTTAAAGAAACATTTACAAATTGGGGCTGGCTTAAACTGCTTGGTGTAGAACCAAAATATTACCCCAATCTTATTAGAGTTTTCTACAGTAATGCAAAATTAGACCTCCAGCCTAGTACGAGAAAAATATTAGGAATTACGACTCATGTCATGGGTAAGGAGATATATATAGATGCGTCATCTATTGCTGCTGGTATAGGAGTGAAGAATGTAGGAGATTCCGATGAACATGTTTTTGAACCTACCATGAAACGTGTGGATCGGAATAGTCCCATTAACCTTGGTGCGGAGGGCAGATTGTTCCACCTTCTTGTCACTTGGTTTCTTCGGCCTTTCGGTGGGAAATTTTCACAAATTTGAGATACTGATTACTGGTGGTTGTCTAAATATGAATCAAGAACCGCTCCAAACATAGCAAAACTGATATATGAGACAATTCTACATATAGTGAAGAAGGGTGCTTCCATTACAACCTCACTACCATATGGATGCATAATTTGCCATATATTGAGGAAGGAAGGAGTGGAATTCAATCTTGACTACCCTCTTCGACTATCCCGGAAGATCGACATGATTACCTTGACAAAAGCGGGATACGATTTTATTGAAAACGTCAGTTGGATAAACAAATGTGTAATTGGAGCGGAACAAGGCAACAACCAAGTGGAGAACGTTGAAGCAGAAGACCACGAGCGGATGCAAGAAGATGAGATCGAAGGGGTGATTACCATGAAGTCAGTGATGGCTTACATGGTTCATTTCCGCGAGCATATGGATGCTCGTTTTGACGAGATTAATGACCAAATCGGCCAAATACGAGCAGATATTTCCTCACTTCGTGCTGACTTCTCCAACTTCCGTAATCAATGGCTTCAAAGTAAATACAAACCCATAGGTAAAATAACCCTTTAAATTTACTATTGACATTCCGTTATTTGACTATTGACATGCTTATAACAGAAGTGGAGAATCCAGTGGTGCCTGAAGAGGATAATACGGTGCCTGAAGAGGGGAATGATGAAGAGGTAGACAGTTCAGATGATGATGACAGTGAAGACCCCACAACAAATATATGATATCTCTAACACAGAACAAAAAACTTGTCATTTTTTATGTCAACGGAGTCCTTGCATATTATACAAAACAAACTCCCAGAGGTAATTAAATGTCTGCAAATTTGTTTATGGCTATAAAGAAAACATTTATGTTGAATTTCTTTTCATGTTGTAGATGTTATACTGAGGCCAGGTGTAGAAGAATTTATGCAATTTTGTTTAGAGAAGTTTGTTGTTGGAATATGGTCATCGAAGTTGAGGTACGCACCGTTATGATTAAAATAGTTAACATTTAACGTTGACCACTTAAAGAATTTGAAGTTTATCGTGGTAACTGTTCACGATTGCAGGCATAACATTGAGCTTGCTCTTAACAAACTACCTGTACAATATGAACGATATATATTCATCTGGGTAAGATGCTTCTTATTTGCCTTCGATAATTGAATTTGTTATGATTCTTACAAATTGGTGTTTTACAATTTACTATAAACAGGATCAATCAAAGTGCAAAGAGGAAGAGGAATACACCTTCTGCAAAGACTTGCATCAAGTTTGGATTGAGTATCCTCAATTCAAAGAGGATAATACACTGTTGGTGGATGATTCTACCGAGAAAATGAGGCATAATCCAGTGAGTTATATTTTTGACATTCAATTTATTAATAACGTAATATGCTATTATTTTGTTAATTTATGTTTTCTTTATAGGATTACAGCTACATATGTCTGCATCCCTATAACCATTCATCTTGCAACGACAATGCGTTAGGTATGACAATTACATATGTGACTTATTCCATTGGTTTATTTATATATTGAAGATGTTGACAGTCTGCTAATTTGGCTTATTTTTATATATCCACAGAAAAGGGCGGAAGCATCCGAGAATTTTTCGAAAAGTTGGCGAATGACCAGAGTACTGTACCCGAATTTGTTAAAAATAACCCTTTAGACATTTGAATGTTATATCATATTGTTGTATGTAGTCACAATGTCTGTTGATCGGTACTTGCTGTATTCCAAATGTCCTCGTTGCCCTAAGACATAAAGAAGTGATTGATATTAAAATTAACCATAAACAAACAATTGAAGACAATAGTTTGTAGAATAGATATAGTAACTTACATTATAATCCTCATCTGCGGGGCCGTAGGACCATTTCGCATCGTTATCAAAAAAGTCAGTCGAGGTAGGTTGTGTAAAAGAATCCAGACCCAGCTTTAATTTAGGACACGTTACTTTGTTATGTCCCTCAATCTTGCAGAAAGAGCATTGCCTACTTTTCTTCTAGACCATCTTCTTTTGGACTACTTTTCTCTTTCCTTGTCTTCGTTTAGGGTCGCCAACGCGAACTCCATTATCAACATTTCATCGTTTACTTGAATCTTTCAAACCGAACGAGTGTTCAAATTCAGTAGTTAGTCTTTTCACCTCATCTCTTACGGTTATGAAAGATGCATCTGTCTTTGATGCAATGTAGCAAAAACGACTTGACGTTGCACGTAGGGCCGCGAACCGTGCCATTTGCATAACTTCAGGTGCTACATTGAAGTCAAGGAAACTTGGTGCAGCAGCCTTCGCATCATTGGTCCATCGAGTTAGAATCAACGACTTTGGAATACATGTGTAATCCAAGTGCTTCAGAACATGCAGTTGATGGCAACATGGAATTCCTACAGTCTCAAATTTCCTACACGAGCATGTGACGGTTTCCGAGACAACATCAAAAGATACGTCAAATCTAATGTTCTTTTCCTTGTACTTTGACATAACAAAATGTTGACAGTCATCTGATAAGGACTGAATTTGTTCGTCAATCCGGTACAAGGTCTCCTCTTGAAGTTCGTCTTGGAAGATACCAAATGACGCTCGCGTATAAATTTCACCAGCATGGCTTTCTAGGTCTGTGAGTTTAGTGATCTAGAAGGGCGTTGTCCGCGAACTTAAGCAATCTGCTTGCAACTCGTTGATACGAATTTTACCAATAGTTTGTTCAATTGTACGAACTACGTCTACATATGTCTTCTTCTTTATCAGGGCACGTCCTAGTGCAGCATTCAACGACTCGCTTCTTTGTGTGGATCGCAAATTCGCAAAGAAATGACCCGTTTGATATGCTTGAGCCCATAAGTTCCGAGTATTTCCCTTCTCTATCACCCATGGATGGTTTTCGACGTTGAATTCTGAAATCATCCTAGACCATTCACTATCAAATTCGTTGGTTGTCCACCACGAACTCATACATCTATTAAATGTTGTGCTAAATTTGTTGTCACCAATGTTAGCTTGTACATTGCGAGATAGATGCCAGGAACATAATCTGTGCTTAGCATAAGGGAAAACACATTTGATAGCCCTCTGCATTGCCCTATCCTCATCTGTCACAACTGAAAGAGGCGCTTTATTCAACATGGCTTGTAGAAAATGTCGCAGCACCCACTCGAATGATTGAGTCGTTTCATCAGCTATGATCGCAGTAGCAAATACTATTGTGCTATGGTGATGATTGACACCGACAATAGACATAATTGGTCGTGCATAGTAATTACCTTTGTAAGTTGTGTCGAACGCAATAACATCACCGAAGCAAGTGTAATCTGATCTCGATGTTGAATCAGACCAAATAAGATGCTGCAATGCCCCTGATTCATCTGTAGAGTATGTCATAAAAAACCCCGGATCATCTTCTTTCTTGTAATCAAAGTAAGCAATGAGTGCATTCACATCCCCATTGACAAGCTCCTTTGCTTTACCTCTATCAAGTGCATTGTACAGGTCTTTACTAGTAAATCCAACATTATGAAATCCCCCTGCCTGATTCATGAAATATTTCATTACCTTTGATGTCCCAACACCAACATCTTTCAACGCTGTTGCCTCAGCCACATCAGCCTCAGTCACACCTCTATTTGAACGCATAAATGGTGTCATAAGAGGTGTGCACAATGCATGATTATGTTCGTGGAAAGACTTACTTAGAACCCACTGATCTTTTGTTTTTGTTGCTGTGACAACGATTTTGGCCTTGCATCCTGTTCGTGTGACTGGCGTATGAGCATGTTGACGATTAACAGTTTCGACTTTCGAACACCTAAACCCTTCTTTTGAACAAAAAAATTCTTGTGTCTTCACATTCCCTTCGCCATCCAGCCATTTTGTTCCTCGATGTGCACTAAAACCATGTTTCATTGCGTATTCCTTGTAAAAATTCCAAGCTTCCTCACGTGAAGAAAAGAGCTGACCTACCAACCGTTCCGAATCATTAACGGTCAACTTTTCATCTTGCAAATTCCCGCTACCATTAACATCGTTGGATGGAGTATCTTCCATTTTCTTAAACACGATCGGTTGAAGTGGTCCAAACTTTTCCTGCACAGGAGTTCTGTTGTGTTGCTTTCATTTTCAGGAACTAAATTCGGTAGGTGGTGGTGATTGATGGTGGTTGAAAGCATTAAGAGCATTTATTTCTTCCTTCCTACAAAGTTAACGTGCAATAAATTGTAGTCTATTATCGATACATTTTTCCCCTCTTCTGAAAAAGTTTCGATCCTGTTGTAAAATTCCATTATACGTTACCAAATCTGCGCGAAAATATCTATTCTTTCTGTTCTTCACGATAAACTTTATCGATACTTTCAGAAACAAAGAATTCTCATAGGTTACTGTAAATAAAGTTTCGATACAATGTTTCCCCTTTCTGAAAATGTTTCGATACTGTTGTCAAATTCCATGATATGTTAGCGAATCTCCTCGAAAATATCGATTCTTTCTGTCCTTCACGATAAAAATTATCGATACTTTCAGGCACAAAGGATTGTCTTAAGTTACTGGAAATAAAGTTTCGATAAATTTTTCCAACTTACATAAAATGTTTCGATACTGTTGTAAAATTCCATCATAACAACACGAGTCTGCTCGAAAATATCGATTCTTTCTGTCCTTCACGATAAAAATATCAATACTTTCAGGCACAAAGGATTGTCTTAGGTTACTGGAAATAAAGTTTCGATAAATTTTTCCAACTTACATAAAATGTTTTGATACTGTTGTAAAATTCCATCATAATAACACGAGTCTGCTCACCTTATTAAAGAATACATGTTGAAAGTTTTGTTCAATGAAATGCGAATTAAAGTTTTCATTCGAGTTAAATTTACTTATGTGGTGTTTTTTCTTTCCTATAAATACCCACGAATTCCACCATCATTTACTCATTCCAAATTCTCTCTAAACACCGAATCTTTGCTCACCTTATGGCAAAATTTCAGACAACATTTTATTTTCTCGATACTTATTTTCAGTCAACAATCACCACCAAAATGTCACTGAAAGATTTAATACAGTTGACAACAATCGAGGTTAGTAAACACGCCGACAAACAAATTTCTTCCATGGAATGTCGAATCCCAACACCGTCAGCAAACGAAACGCACTACGTTATGAAGCTTACGAACGAAACAGACGTTCGTAACATGTATGACCGCCTCAATTCCGTCGGAGCTACAGACGTCGATTTACATGTTAAGTTTGACGACGTCAACGCCGGCGAAGGTAGTACGTCTGCACCCGTACAACCTGATCCGAACACTGAACACGCACCGTCTTCACCGGATGTTGATACGGCTGCGGAGGAGCTGCAACTTTTTATGTACAGGCGTAGACAAAGAAAACAACAGCTGATCGAAGAACTAAACCTAAGTTCAGACGTGTCCATTGACTACGATGATTCAGATTAACAATAAACTTCTGAAATTATCTTCCAATTATGTTATATGACGTCTTATTTCATCCTTTATCCCTTACTTGTCCACTGCCTCCAAATAAAGTTTCGATACATTATTCCCCCTTTCTGAATATGTTTCGATACATTATTCCCCCATTGCATACTGGAACAAAAGTTTCGATACGATTTATACACTATTAATAAAAAACCCGATATTTTTGAAAGAAAATCAATGTTTCCGGTACGAATATCGTTCGAAAATATCGATGCTTTAATCCTTTTTTCAAACAATTATCGATACTTTTTATTCACATATGGATCCCCATTGCATACTGGAACAAAAGTTTCCATACTATTTACACACTATTAATAAAAAACCCGATACTTTTGAAAGAAAATCAATGTTTTCGGTACGAATATCGTTCGAAAATATCGATGCTTTTACAAAAATATCGATAATTAACTAAAACTAAAGGCTTCCCATAGCTTAATGGGAACAAGATTTTTGACACTTTTTTCCATGTTTTAATGTAATTATCGATACGTTTGCAAAAACATTAATGTTTCCGGTATATTTTTACTGTATTCTTTATTTATTACATCAATGTATCCGGTTTATTATTACCGTTTTCATTTATACACTTCTACAACTTTGCATTCCAGTGTTATGTCATTTCACTTGTATCACATGCACCGTTTACTGCTCATCCTGTATAAAGCTGAAACCCTTAATCCCTGGAACGAATATGATTCTTAATTTTCAGTATCGTGTCTTTTCACTTGTATCACGCATGCACCGTTCATGACCTTCATTTATTGGGTAGTTCTCCTAGTTATCCTCATTTCTTTCTATAACCCCGGAAACGAGGAGAAGAACGAATCTGATTCTACCTTTTCAGTTTCGCGTCTTTCCAATGTATCACATGCACCGTTCTGTTCATGTACCTTCTCCTCATTTATTTCTATAACCCGGGAAACGAGGAGAACGAACGAATCTCTCTATCTGAATCTGCCTTTTCAGTCTCATGCATTATCACTTTCCCTCCCAAACGGAAATTGCCTATAAATTAACAACTCCTCTATTTACTTTTCACAACATCTTCAAATTAATCTACTCAACCCTTTCCTTTACTTTTATAATCAGTTCTCTTTCACAATCTTCTATTATACAATGAGTTCAAGCAGAAGTTCGGGTAAAATTCCTCAGCCTTTGGCAAAGAGGAAGATTGATTTCGAGACATCATCAAACAATGATGATGATTTCTATATTGATTCTGATTCTGATAATGACGAACAACTAAGCCACGAGGCAATGAAATCCAGCAAATGCTTCAGGAGTTTCTTCGAGGCCTTCGATCGAATGAACTCTATCAACGACCCTACTACTAAATGGCTGTGTCCAGCATGCCACGGAGGTCCTGGTGCCTTTCACAAGTTTCGTGGCCTTCAGTCCCTACTCACCCATGCAAAAACCAAAGGAGGAGAAAAGCTGAAAATTCATCGCCTCCTTGGTCAGATGTTGGAGGAGGAATTGCGAAGAAGGGGTACTTCGGCTACTCCTCAACCTCAAGGTCAAGCTTCAGGCCAATGGAGTGGTCTGAGTAATGATGCTGCTATTGTCTCCCCCCCCGCCTTCAAGCAACCAGGAACCTCATCACCAAATACTCTGGCCACCCATGGTGATGATTATGAACACACAGCTTCATAGAGATGGAGATGGGAAGGTAGTTATATAACTTCTGAATTATGTTTTCATTAATATTATATTTTAATACTTAACTTGTTTTTTTAATTTTCTGCTTGCTTCAGTGGATTGGTATGGGAAACCAACAGCTTCTCGACTATTTCAGTTCCTATGGTGCTGTTGCCAAGGCTCACCATTCATACGGTCCAAAAGGCCATCATGGGATGAGCCTTCTGATTTTTTAGAGCACGACAAGAGGTTATCTAGATGCTCAGCGTCTGCATAACCAGTTTGCTGCCCAAGGTTTCGGGTTAGATGCTTGGCAACGTCATGCTCCATCCCCTCCATCCAGCCAGCGCCAACTATATGGTTACATGGCTGAAAAAGAAGACATACACATCTTCAACCGCCATCTCCAAGGTTTTCTCTATCATTTTCTTCTATTATTAATAACAAGATACACTTCTGCTCATACTTATGCAAAAAAAATTTGTTCATTAGGCAACCAAAAGGTCAAGTTTGAGATGCGACCATATGCACAGATGGTTGGACAACAAGCTGGTGCTGGAACAAGTTCCATGGGTGGCAGGGGGACTTGAAGGGAGGAGGCTTGAAGGGACAATAAATTGAGAAGAAAGAAAAGATTGATGGTCTAATATTTATGTGCAGTTCAAAGACCATGCCGGATTGTTTCCAATATCATAAAACTCTATTACATGATATTGGAAACAATCCGGCTTGGTCTTTGCATTGCACATAAATATTAGAAGATCAATTTCTTTTTCTTTCCGTTGCCATCTCGTTTTGTAATCTTTTCCTTTTGTAATCTTTTCCTTGCTATCTGATGCACTAGTATTTTCTTGATTCTAATTGATATAAACGATTTAATAAAAGTATCCATAATTTTTATAAAGTATCCATACTTTTTCGAAAGTATCCATACTTCTAATAGAAGTATCCAAACATTTGATATAAGTATTCATACTTTTCCTGCAAGTAAAAGAAAATATTCATACTTCTAATAAACGTATCGAAACATTTAATATAAGTATCCATATGTTTTATTTAAGTATCCATACTATCGACCCACAATTGAACCAGTTCCAATGTTTTTATTAAAATATCGATAATATTGTTTAAAGCATCGATTCTTATTGGCTACCTATTACGTTATCCTAGTACCGGATATATTGATAAAAAATATCGATAAACTTTTCAAAAGTATGGATACTTTCGAAATTAACAACAAATTAGACGCTACCGAATATATTGATATTCGGATCAACAAAATCGGTTAAATTACCAGTTTTGTTATCGTGGGAATTTTCAAGGCCCCATCAGCTCGAAATTAACAACAAATTAGGCGCTACCGAATATATTGATATTCGAATAACAAAATCGGTAATTTTACCGGTTTTGTTATAGTGGGAATTTTCGAGGCCCCATCAGCTCAAATTTATCAACAATTTAGGCGCTACCGAATATATTGATATTCGGATAACAAATTAGGTAAAATTACCGGTTTTGTTATCGTGGGAATTTTCGAGGCTCTATCAGCTCAAACATTATCAACAATTTCCGCGCTACCGATTATATTGATATTCGTATAACAAAATAGGTAAAATTACCGGTTTTGTTATGTCTGACCGTTAACTTAAATTTGCCGGTTACCATTTTTTTTCTTCATTTTTTAGTGTTTTTTACCGGATACATCATTTCATATCAACATATCCGGTATCGCTTTACCGAATACATTATATACCTTATAATGTTTCCGATAACGCCGTTTCTTAGCCGTATATTAGGCGGCCGCATGCTAGAAAACTCGTTTTTTTTTCTTCACTTAATTACTTTTTAGGTTCAAAAGTGACTATTTTTAAATGAAAACGGTGAGAATAATGAACTGAAGTAATTGTTGTTTGAATTATAATTGTGTTGATTTTAATCCCAAAGTTCTATATCAAAGTCGTCAGCAATTGTTAGCGACTTTCCACCACCCACATCAAGCGACAGTTTTCACCAGAGTTGATAACAGCTAAAGGCGATTGCTCTCGTCATTGCAGAAATTGTACCATTCTCCTAAACAATTTCTTAAACGCACTATTTCTTCGTTATTTTAAAGGTAAAATACTTAAATTATCATTCAATTTTATTTTATGACCTATTTTGGTCACTCAACTTTCAAAAAGTTCAATCTCAGTACCGAGCTTTAAACATTGACTTATTTTGGTCACTCTACCGTTAAATCTCTAATAACACTGTTATGACGTAGAAATAAAAAATAAAAAAAATAAATATTTTAAGAGTAAATTACATAGATCATCACTAATCTATCTTCTCACTCCTATTTTACTCACTCAACTTTAAAAGTTTTCAATTTAATACTAAACTTTCAAATTGCTCCTATTTTAGTCCTTAGAATTATTTTATTAATATTTTAATATAACATGGAATATTTTATTATTATTTAAATGTAAAAATCAATAAAAATAAAATAAAAATTACATTTTATTATTAATATTTAAAATAAAAAATCAATTCCATTTTATAATCTAATCCACTCAAACCTAAATCCCAAATTACAACCCCATCCCTCCACTTTCACCATCAGCGGCAACCATCTCCTTCATCGGCAACCTCCGCCTTCATTCATTTTTGGATACATCAGAGTAGCTGCTGACATCACTACACGATTCTATGCAACAGAGAAATACAAAATGTTGTCTCTTTGTGTCAGAGTTTTATTTTGTTCCCTTTCACGCCACCTTTTTACCTCTCCCTTCAAAACCCTGTTTGTAGATCCAACCATTTCAACCCCCTTCAAAGCTTTTACGATTACAACCTTTATCTATTCAATCTCTTTTTGAGTCGCCTTTAACCTCTTAAGGGATTCGTTTCGGGTTATGATATCGGGAAGGGTGTGGGTAATTTTAATTTGGGGTTATATGTTGGAAAGAGGTGGAGAATTTTAATTTAGGGTTTAGCCTTTATCGATGGGGTATTGGGATGACCGATAGTCAATTGGTTAGAAGAATTAGGGGTTAGGGTTGGAGTTAAATATAAGTTTATTTTTTATTTTAAATATTAATAATAAAATATGATTTTTATTTTATTTTAAATAATTTTTATATTAATTAATAATAAAATACATCATGCCATACTAAAAAAATTAATATAGAGTGATTAAAACTGAAGCAATTTAAAAGTTCAGTCATTAAATAGGAGTGAGAAGATAGTTGAATGACGATCTATGTAAATAACCCTTAATATATATATATATATATATATATATATATATATATATATATATATATATACTTTCCACGTCATAACAGTATTAGAGATTTAACGGTAAAGTGACCAAAATAGGTCAATGTTTAAAGTTCAGTGCTAAATTTAAGCGTTTTAAAAGTTGAGTGACCAAAATAGGTCACAAAAAAAAGTTGAGTGATGATTTATGTATTTTACCCTTCTTTTAAATATACCACTAGCGAAAAGAATAATTCTACAAGTGATGTTAGATGGTATAAAGTATTTTATTATTTTTTTAAAATTTAAATATATTAAAAAAATACAATTTATAACAATATGATCATCGCTCGTGAAATTATTTTTACTAATAAAAAATTGTTTGTTATTTTTTTTCAATAGAAGCCGCTAGTTTTATTAAAAGATAAAATATTTAAAATTATAATGGGGTTTACAACCATAAGAGTAAACTAAACACATAATTCAAACATTTTCATATTACTATTGATACAAAAACTAGTCACTTAAGATCATAAAAAAAGATATTACAAGGAAAATGGTAAAAAACCAACTAAAAGACTTGAACAATATAGATATGCGAACAACACTATTAACTGGAAATGAAGGATAAAAATCATCACCACCAACATAAAGATGCATATAACGATGAGGCACGTTGACAAAACAGTTAATACCATAACTCAATCACGAAAAAGAAACAATGATTGTGAGCACGTATCCAAATCTAGCTCGAGGGTCCAAAGTAGGGAAGGTCATCAGGATAACCAAATAAGCACCATCTTGATCATTCGAGGCGACGTGAAATCCAATCCTGAGAAAAATAAGAAGAAAAGAACGACCAAATGACCAAAAAAAGATAAAAATAATTCAAAATGAAAAAAATGTACCACGAGGTAAAGAAAAAACATGTCACAAAAACAGAACTATTCTTAATAAAAAACTAAAGAAAAACAAAGAAAAAATATTACAAAACAAAAAGGAAAGAACGACCAAGCGACCGAAAAAGAAGACAAAAAATAAATTAAAAGGAAGAGAAAAATGTGCCACGAGGTAGAGGAAAACATGTCTCAAAGACATAGTTATTCTTAATAAAAAATAAATGTAACCCCCTCGTCCCGGCCTAGCCAACAGACCGAAGCGAGCATGTTATACGGGGAAAACTGAAGCAAAACTCGCTAAGGCCTCACTCCGATTAGCAACCGTATTTTTTTCTTCTATTAGTCTTGTCTATATGCCACATTTAAACCTATGTGAGATGGCAAACCGCGGAAGGACAATCACGGATACGAACCAAGCAGAGGGCATACGATAATTTAAACTTACCAAGTAGTTTATTAGTCAAGTTTCATGCTCACGAGGCAAACCATCACAAATGGCACATATAAACTCAACTAGGAAGCATACAAGCATTAGGGACTAAAGTGTAATATTTGGAAACCTTCAAAGATGCTCTTTAACCGTTTTAACCACATGTGTTTCGAAACAGGGCTACCCATTCCGAAACACGGGCTTCATTCAAAAAGTAACACCAAGCCGTTCCGGAACGGTCCCTTATGGTTCCGGAACAGGAGCCTCCAGTGACCAAACGTACCGAAACGGCCCCACATGGTTCCGAAACAGGAGCCTCTAGCGGTAAATCGTACCGCAACAGCACCACCTTCGTTCCAATACAGGTGCCCCGGGAGCTCGACCGTTCCGAAACCATATTAGATGTTTCGAAACGCCTGTACACAATTTGGCTCGAAAATGCATTTCGACATCTCCAAACATTCCCAAACTTACCCCGAAACATCGCAAACCACATGGCAACTTATTATACAACCAATCTAGAGGCAAAACACCCTAAGGTCAAGCTTCGAACATGCATACTAACAAGAAGGGATCTCAAACCCAAAAGCTCATAAGAACACATTAGCTCAAAAACACCAACAAGTCAAAACACAAAGCAATCAACCCAAAGCCATAACAATCCACAACATAACAAGGTAACAACATTTAAAACATGCTAGCAACAATTAAAAAAGCCAAACATAGGAGTTTGAACACCAACTCCCTAACAACAAGCAATGAAGAAATTACCTTGAAAAATCTTGCTTGGATGGAGAGTTAGGAGCAATGGGATAGTGAAATAGGGTTTAAGAGGAGTTTTACATGAAAAATGGGATTTTGGAGAAGATGATAGCTTTTCAAAACCTTTTCTTCATTTCTTTTTATTCAAAGTTCCCATTTTGCCCTTATTCAATAAAAACCCTTTTAGTCCATTAAAAATGTTTTCTTTCAATTAAATTAACCCGAACCGGTTTAACCAAACTCGGTTATCTCCCGGGCCCCAAACCCCGGACATTACAACTCTCCCCCACTTAAGGTACGAAAACTGTTTCTCCATGTCTTCCTTCCTCTCCCAAGTAGCTTCTTCCACACCTCAGTGTCTCCACAAAACTTTGACTAACTCGATAGATCTCCCACACAACACTTTTCTATCCGTAGCAAGAATTTTAACCGGCTCTTCATCATACGACAGGTCGGGGTTCAACTCGATATCTTCCACTGACATTACATGAGACAGATCCGACATATACTTCCGAAGCATCGAGACGTGGAACACATCATGAATCTTCTCAACTCTGTCGGCAGTCTCAATCTATAAGCAACGAGACCAATCCTCTCAACTACCTCGTAAAGACCAATAAATCTCGAGCTTAACTTACCTTTCTTACCAAACCTCATCACCTTCTTCCAAGGTGAGACTTTCAAGAACACTTTTTCTCCCACATCATACTTTATCTCCTTTCTTTTCAAACCGGCATACGATTTTTTTCGGTCTGAAGCTACCTTCAAGCGATCACAAATCAGTTTTACCTTCTCGGTAGTGCCCTTGAGCAAGTCTGGCATTGGTACAAGCTTCTGTCCGGCCTCAGCCCAACAAATAGGTGTTCTACACCTCCTACCATATAGAGCCTCATACGGTGCCATCTGAATACTAGCCTGATAACTGTTGTTGTATGCAAACTCTACTAACGGTAGGTGTTTCTCCTAAGAACCCTGAAAGTCGATGATGCAACACCTCAACATGTCCTCTAACACCTAAATAACTCTCTCTGACTGACCATCTGACTGCGGGTGATACGAAGTGCTAAAGTTCAACCAAGTACCCAAGGCAATGCAAACACTCCCAAAATCTAGTTGTAAACCTTGTATCTCAGTCTGATACAATCTATTTTGGTACCCTGTGCAACCTCACTATCTCACTGATGTACAGATCGGCCAACTTATCTAAGGTGTAGGTAGTATGAACATGTATGAAATGGGCACACTTAGTGAATCTGTCGACTATCACCCACACTGAATTCTTCCTCGAAGGAGTCAGCGGTAAACCCGACACAAAGTCCATGGTAATACGTTCCCACTTCCATTCCGGAATCTTCAACGACTGTAACAAACCTGAAGGAAACTAATGCTCGGCCTTAACTCGCTAACATACCATACAATTACTCACAAACTCGGCCATATCTTTCTTCAACCCAATCCAATAGTACTCTTCTTTTAACCCACAGTACATCTTCGTACTACCCGGATGCATAACAAAAGGACTGTTATGTGCTTCATTCAAGATAATACGCCTTAACTCGACATCTTCTGGAACTACTATCCTATCTTTGAAACATAGGATCCCGTTCTCGCCAAAGCAGAAATCTTTAGGCCTACCCTCGGCTATATCTTGCACGTGAGGTGCCAACGACCCGTCTTACAACTGTTTCTCTCGAATCAACTGAACCAACAAAGGTTTAACCTGTAGCTCAGCTATCAAACTGCTATCCCGTGACACACTCAATCTCGCAAACATAGCTCGCAACTCAACTGCCACTTTTCTACTCAAAGCATCGACCACTACGTTTGCCTTACCCAAGTGGTACTCTATCGTAAGGTCATAGTCCTTAAGAAGCTCTATCCACCTACATTTTCTAAGGTTCATCTCTCTCTGAGTCATCAAGTATTTCAAACTCTTGTGGTCGGTATAAACTATGCACTTCTCACCATAAAGGTGGTGTCTCCAAATCTTCAGAGCAAACACTACTGCGGCTAACTTTATATCATGAGTGGGGTAGTTCTTCTCGTGAACATTCAATTGTCTCGAAGCATAAGCTACAACCTTACCTTCTTGCATAAGCACACAACCTAAACCTACATACGATGCATCACTGTAAATCACAAACTCTTTCCCCGGTTCAGGCTGAATCAAAATAGAAGCTTCAGTCAAAGCTTTCTTCAACTTCTCAAACACTTGTTGTCTTGCATCTGACCACTCATACGGAACATTCTTCTGAAGCAACTTAGTCAAGGGTGCCGCAATCTTTGAAAATCCCTCGACAAATCTTCGATAATACCCCGCCAAGCCTAGGAAACAACGAATTTCGGTCACTGACTTCGGTTGCTTCCAATTCACTATGGCTTCTATTTTCTTGGGGTCCACACTAATTCCATTGGCTGAGATCACATGACCTAAGAAGACTATCTCCTTAATCCAAAACTCGCACTTACTCAACTTGGCATACAATTGATTTCAAGCAAAGTCTTAAGCACTAGTCGCAAATGCTCATTATGCTCTTCCTCAGTCTTAGAGTACACTAAGATATCATCTATGAACACCACCACGAACCTATCCAAAAACTCGTGGAACACTCGATTCATCATATCCATAAATGCAACTGGAGCATTAGTCAAACCGAAAGGTATTACCAAGAATTCATAGTGCCCATAACGTGTACGGAAGGCTGTCTTCGGTATGTCCACATCCTTTACCTTCAAATGATAATAACCCGATCTCAAATCAATCTTCGAAAACACTAAAGCACCTCTCAACTGATCAAGCAAGTCATCTATCAGTGGCGAAGGGTACTTGTTTTTCATTGTTACCTTATTCAACTGCCTATAGTCTATACACATCCTCATACTGCCGTCCTTTTTCTTCACAAAAAAGATCGGAGCACCCCACAGAGAAATACTAGGCCTAATGAAACCTCTATTTGATAGTTCCTGAAATTGTGTCTTCAACTCTTTCGGTGCCATTCTATACGAAGCAATAGAAACGGGTGCAGAATCGGAATACGTCTCAATAGCAAACTCAACTTCCATATCTTGAGGCAAACCCAACAACTCTTCCAGAAAAACACTCAGAAAATCACAAACTGTTATGATGTCATGCGGTCTAACCTCTCTCATATTCGAATTCACCACATAAACCAAATACGCCTAACAACCCGAATCCATCAATCTCTGAGCTTCTAAAGCAGAAACAACATTGGAAAAGAACTTAATGTTCTCGCCCACCACTACAACTTCAAAATCATCTGTAAGCCTCAAGGAGACTCTCTTGATCTTGAAGTCTACCCTAGCTATATGCTCTACGAGCCAATCAATGCCCAAAATCACATCAAAACCATAGAACGACAATTCCATCATGTCAATCGAAAACACATGGCCCTGGACCATCAAAGAACACCTCCTATACATCTTTCTAACTACCACGGTCTTGCCGAAAGAACTAGTAACATTTACACCTACCTCTAACCACTCATACTGTAAACCTAGAGACCTTGCATGTTCACCCAAAATGTACGAATGTGTCGAAACCGAATCTATCAAGGAAAGCAAAGTCAAAGACTGTAACGAGAAATTACTTGCGATGACATCCGTGTCATTCCCAACTTCTCGCTGTGCATACACCCTAGCTGGTCCTCCACCCTCAGGCTGAACTGCCACTATTGCGTGTAAATAAGACTATAGCAAATAGTGCAAGTGTACACGACACAAGTAGTAAAGTGATACTAGAGTATCAGATATCTTCTCCACAGGGACTGGAAATAACTCTATCCTTGAATTGCTGCACAAGAAAAAAAGAATAGTTTAAATGATTGTTTGAAGTAATCTTGAGTAATAACTAAAATAAAAGATAAGGAAATCAGATTGAGAGAATAGGTCGGTATTGATTTGCTCAGTAGTGCAGGTGTTACACTGTTCAGAGGAACTTCTGTCGTTATGTCGTCGTTCCTGTAGCGGCAGAGGTCCGTTGATGTCGCGGCAAGAATCCCTGTTATGACTTGTCATATCCCTAGGTCCAAGTTCTGTTGATGAACACGTCTTGGATGATACCTCCCGGCGTGAATCAAAGGGTGAACACCAATGTTTGTGAATTCTTCTTTAGCCACTAAACCTTGTACTTATCCCTAAGCCAAGATGGTTTAACCATAAACTGGAAAACGCGTATTTACTCATTTCGTATGCTTAACTCTCCCGATATCAAGCAAATGGATAACCTCACAATGCTCTCCCGATGCTCTTATGAGATATTGAAAACCAGAGTAAATAAACTTGAAGTTTTATTACTTGAACAGAAAAATCCTAAGAACAATACAATCCTCACAACTACTTTACAAGATCAACCCTTAGCCCTTGGGGAAGTTTAGAACATGGTGAAGAGAGAGAAACGACTAGGGTTTTGGGGGAAGACGACTAGGAGTGAGATATCATCCCCTAGGTCGAATTACATGCCTTTATATAGGCCTTGGGTCCAATTTTTCTAATATGGCAAGAATACAAGTTTAAATTAAAGTAAAACTCTATTAAAGACTAAATCTTCTGAGTAGATGCCTTTAATTCGTCCTCTTTTCTTGCTTTGACTTTCTTCCTTGAACTTTGGGCCTGGCCTTCCTTCTGCTTCAGGGCTTAGAAAAATATGGGAGTGACCCACGACAGACCGGCTTGAAATCCTCTATCTGTCGAGTTCTACTTCACTTTTCCACCTCAGTGTCTCTTTGTCGTCATGACTGCCACGGCAGGTATCACGACAGGCAGTGCTTTTTATCCTTCAGTTCCAGCTCCTCAACTCGCCTCTGCTCCTTTGCTGCCCTGGATTGCTGCCGCGGCAGATACCTGCAAAAGTGAACAATTTCAGCAGCATCTGTGCAGTTTTATCTAATTGTGATTTGTATGTAAAAATCTATCCTAAATGTAATTAATCATGCTTGAGTGCAGCAAAAATATGGGTAAATGAGGGGTAAAATATAGAACTTTTATGCACTCAACACACCCCCAAACTCAAGTTGATGCTTGTCCTCAAGCAGACACAATCTAATTAAGAATGAAATTTTTTGACTTGGCTTAATTCAGTGAACTACCATTACCTACAACCCTTTATCTATCAAGGGCAGTACCTTTTTAATTGTTTATGGATTTATCCGGAACAATGCTATAATTCTTGTGCAAGTGTGTGCAGGCTTTGTGAACAAATATGTGTCTAAACTCTTTTAGCAACCAGAATAGTTATGCTACTCACTCAATTTTTATGCCAAACTAACTTTTTTTCTTGGAGGCAATTCTTAAGCTCCTTTAGTTTTTTCGAATTTAGACTTAATGTTCTTCTTATTTTGATTTTACTAGAGCCTATTTTTAGGCACCTCTAGCTATCTTCCTAGAGCCGGTGTTAGGCACCTCTAGGGGTATTGAGTCTAAGTTTTTTCTTTTCTTTTATTCCTTTCCTAGAGCCAGTATTAGGCACCTCTAGGGGAAACTCAAGTGATTAAGCTTTTCTACTCTAGTTTACTAACAGAAATCTAGACATCACATAAGTCACAAAAAGTGTTTTTGAAGTTCAGAACTATAATAAGGCTCTAAATAATTCCTAAAACATTCTAAAGGCACTGCCACGACAGAGATTGTCGCGGCAGGTAAGTGTAGTTCAAAGACTTAAGCCATTTTTTGACACAAAAATGAGCTAAGATGAGACACAATTTAAAAAGTTCATTAACTAACCGAGGACTGCCTACCCTCAAACTCAAGGGTTGCATTGTCCTCAATGCATGACAACAAAATAAAAACAAGAAAACATCACAAAAAGATAAAATAAATAGTAGAAACATAAGACATAATAGAAAAACACTTAAGTTGATGAGTTTTCGTCGCTGCTGCTACTAATTTGGAGCTGCCGGTGGGCAGTGACCTTGACGGCAGAGGTTTGCTTGGGGCTGGGAGATGGTGAGGCTATCTTCTTTTTGGCCTCTCGAGGTGGCTGGACTCGGGTAGGTGAAATCTTTGGGGCCTTGTCCAGGACCTCGAGGTCATCATCACTACTGCTGCTGTTGCCATCCGATCTGTCGTGGCAGGGTCCTTCTACAGTTTCGTTCAACTTCTTATTCTTCATCGGAGGAAAGTCTTTGGATATGTCCCGGACGACAGATGGCTCCGAGTCAGAATCGTCCTGCCAGACGGAGGAGGAGGAGAACCCTTCAAAGTATTTTGGATCGATCTCCGGTAGTGGTTCCTTCCTTTTTTCTCCTCGAGGAGTGGCAAATCTTCTGTCGCCATCTCCAGTCGTGGCAGGTGATGAGGTGGAGGCAATAGTGGGCGTTCTGGGGCTAGCAGCAGGTGTGAGGGGGTGGAAAAAAGAGATTCTGGGAAAGAGGGAAACTGCACGTTGGGAAAATTTAAATCAGTCTTAATAAAATTTACCGTGACAGTAGTGAAATCCCTCATGAATCCCATGAGGCCTAGCTGGCGTTCCTCCATCTTCTTCAGCATCTGCAGGATTTGGTTGGAGGTGTCTGTCGGAGGTGCGGCCGTGGTCTGCTCGGGTTCTGCCGTGACAGGTTCAGTGGATTCAGGCTCTGCTGTTGGTTCTGTCGTGGTAGATGGGCCCACAAAGGCCAAGGGGGTGGCAGTCTCCAGCTCCATCAAACTGTATATTTTTTATTGCGTCCATCCCTTGCCTTGGACTTTGACGTCCTGATAATATTCTGGAACCTTGTTTGCCCAGCAGAGGGTGGTGATGAGGTAAGGGAAAAAAGGGGCCCCATCGGTCTGATTGCACACTCGAAAATACCATCAATGATGTACATGCCGACGTTAATCTGCCGCTCGTTGAGGATTGAGTGCACGAGGGCTAGTCTTTGCCGGTCCACAGTAGTGTTGTGCGATGTGGGCATGAGGCGTTTCTTCACGAAATGGTTCCAAAGCTTTTCTTGTGGTGTGAGCTTGGTCCTTCGCACGGTCCATCTGTGCTTGGGATCCTCGTTCCACTGGGTGCCTTATTCCGTTAGTTCTTCCATGACATCATCATAATCTGCCGGCGACAGACTGTTGACAAACCTCCTATGGGCATCTTCCTTTTTGCTCACATATATGCTGTACAAGGTGTTGATGTAGGCCGGTTCTAAGGAGATTTCCTTTCCCCTGACAGTCACTGTCGTGGCATCTTTGGAGGGGACAACAACATAGAACTCTTGAACCAAAGTGACGTTCATCTCCTCGGGCTGGACGTCGAACATCTGCCATTTGAGGGAAATAATTTTCTTGGAGATGAAACCCTCAAGCCTTAGGTCTCCCGTCTTTTGGGTGTAGTTGAACCCTCTCTCTTCCCACATTTCTCGTTTCTGGAACGAGCCATAGTATCTTCTCTCCGAGTCTGTCGATGCAAATCGTCTGGGGATTCTGTTGTGGCTGGGTGTGGACACTGCCATGGCAGAGTTGGAGGCAGCACTCCTTCGGGTTGATCTAGTAGTCATTGCGAGGAAAACTGTAACAAAATAAAAGAAATTTCTGAGAGCTAAATTATGGGAAGCAAAGTAGAGAGAATGAGAATGAGGTGAAAAATGAAATGGGAGTAGAGGTTTATATAGAACGGGATTGATCTGATTGTAATGACACCATAGGGAAATACTTGGACAACTTGGAAAGGGCCATACCACCTAGATTTAAGCTTTCCTGGGAAGAGCTTCAACCTAGAGTTAAACAACAACACCTGCTGCCCTGGGCAGAACTGTCGTGGCAGTAGTTTTCTATCGTGCCACTTCTTTGTTTTTTCCTTGTAGATCTTGGCGTTGTCGTAGTCCATTGCTCGAATTTCTTCAATTTCATTCAAGTTCAGTAGCCTTTTCTGCCATGCCTTGTCCCAATCCATATTAACTGTCTTGATAGCCCAATATGCTTTATGTTCTATTTCGACAAGTAAATGGCAAGTTTTTCCGTAAATGAGGCGGTAGGGTGACATCCCCAATGGCGTTTTAAATGCAGTCATGTAGGCCCAGAGTGCATCATTTAGGTGAAGAGACCAGTCCTTTCGAGTTTGTTTTACCATATTCTCTAGGATGTTCTTCACTTCTCGATTTGAGATTTTGGCCTGCCCATTGGTTTGCGGGTGATATGTTATTGCAATACGGTGCCTTACTCCATATTTCTTTAGTGCACTAGCAATTACCCTATTGTCAAAGTGCCACCCCTCATCGCTAATGATCGCTCTTGGGATGCCAAACCTTGAGAAGATGTGCTTGTGAAGAAATCTTTGCACAGTCTTGGCATCGTTCTTTTGAGTAGCGATCGCTTCTACCCATTTAGACACATAGTCTACTACCAGCAGGATGTATGAATTCCCACAAGAGGCTGGGAATGGCCCCATGAAGTCGATTCCCCAAACATCAAAGATTTCGACCTCAAGTATGTTCTGCAGTGGCATCTCATGCCTTCTAGATATGTTTCCAGTCCTTTGGCATTTGTCACAGCTCTTGTAAAAAGCTTGTGCATCCTTGAACAGTGTAGGCCAAAATAATCCAGAATGCAGAACCTTGGCAGTAGTTTTATTTCCTCCCAAGTGTCCTCCATAAAGGGCTGCATCACAGTGGTGAAGCACTTCTTTCTGTTCCTCCTGTGGTATGCATCTCCTGATTATTTGATCTGCACAGTGCTTAAAGAGAAGAGGTTCGTCCCAATAATAATGCTTGCATCATTTTGGAACCTCTTCCTTGCTTGGTAATTAAGCTCAGGAGGTAATAACCCACTTACAATATAATTGACAATGTCAGCATACCAAAGGGTTTTAGAAAGCTTACCTGCCGCCATGGCTGTCGCGGCAGTGATGGTGGCAGCGAACAACTACTCATCTGGGAAGGTTTCCAGTATGTTGGTCTTGTCTTTCTCTTGATTCCTTCCCATCTCCAGCCTTGACAAGTGATCTGCTACTTGGTTTTCTGTCCCCTTTTTGTCCTTGATGTCAATGTCAAATTCTTGCAGCAGCAGAATCCAACGTATCAATCTTGGTTTGGCATCCTTTTTGGCGAACATATATTTAAGTGTTGAGTGATCTGTATGGACAACCACTTTTGTTCCAAGTATATAGGGTCGGAACTTGTCAATTGCAAACACCACTGCGAGTAACTCCTTTTCTGTTGTGGTGTAGTTTATTTGGGCATCATTGAGAGTTTTGCTGGCATAGTAGATCACATAGAAGGGTTTCTCCGTCCTCTGCCCTAGTGCTGCCTCGACAGCATAATCACTGGCGTCACACATTATTTCAAATGGTAGGCGCCAGTCGGGTGGCTGCACTATTGGGGCTGTTACCAGCTTTTTCTTCAGGATCCTGAATGCTTTAGTACATTCAGTTTTAAAGTCAAAGGTACGATTCTGTTCCAGCAGGAGACACAAGGGTTTAGTGATTTTCGAGAAATTGACAATGAATCTTCGATAGAACCCTGCATGCCCAAAGAAACTTCTTATTCCCTTGACTGTGGTGGGTGGCGGAAGTTTTTCATTAACCTCGATTTTAGCTCTGTCTACCTCTATGCCGCGACAGCTAACCTTGTGGCCCAACACTATGCCCTCGTCCACCATAAAGTGGCATTTTCCCAGTTTAAAACAAGGTTTGCCTCTTCACATCTTTCAAGAACCTTCTGTAAATTGCCTAAGCAACCGTCGAAACTGTCTGTAACCCCCTTAACCCGGCCTAGACGGTTGACCCGAATTAAGAAAGCCACACGGGGAAAACCAAAGTCAACCCGAAAGTCAACCTCGATTAACGACCCTTTTTTTTTCTTTTAATCTTGTCTAGATGCACTTTAGACCTAATTGTGATCACACAACCATCATACCAAAAGATCACAAACATCAGAGATCAAACAGGGACCCAATTGAACAAATTACAACTTTAGGGACCAAATTGTAAATTCTGATAATTATAAAGACTTAACCCAAATTGAAGTTACCATCCTGAAATTAATCATGTTTCATGCTTCTCTGTAAAATTTCAGCTCAAAAGGACTTCCCAAACTCATACAATTGCACAAACAAGTTTCAGGACCAAAACGCAAACATTCCAAAACATATAACTGCCAATGTCAGCCCCCAACGGTCACCCGTTCCGAAACAGGCATAGCCCGTTTCGAAACTCGGGGCCGTTCCGCAACGCGTACCGAAACGGGGGTCTGGCAGTGGCCTTTCCGTTTCGGAACGGCCCCTCCCGTTTCGGACGCCTGGGCACAATTAAGGCACCCGTTCCGAAACGGTAGGTGCTGTTCCGAAACACCCTGCACAGATTGCCCAAAAATGCATACTTAAACATGCAATTGACCAACCAATCATGCTCCAAAAGCCACCAAACTTTTCCAACATGCAATTCAACATATATGAGACATACTTGCATCAACAATTCATCAAAACATCCACATATATGAAAAGCCCCAAATCTATAGGCATGCTTCCTACACAAGTAAGCCATTCAAGCATAAACTTCCATTTCAAGCATATAAAGGCCAACCACAAAAACCAGCATTCTCAACAACATTCAACATACTTAGGGAGTTCAATCATCTCCCAAAACATACACATAGGTCCCCCATTGCCAAATTACCAAAAGCTAAAATGTACTTAGAAAACCTTCCATACTTAGAGCTTTGTTTCCACTTGGATGCTTGCCCTCCTTGCTGCCCTCAAGTACTCTAATGCTCTGCATTATTGAATTAAGAAAACGGAAGAGAGCGTAAGCAAAAGCTTAGTGAGGAATGCTCGTAAAACCATTCAATAATGCATTAACAAAACATTTATAAATCATGCTTCAAATCATCATTTACACATGCTCAAAAGCATACTTAAAACAAGCATCTCATGCTTCATTTCATTACATGTCATATTGGCCTCAAGTGATAAATTCCATTTCTTTAAAAACAAGTTCATCAACTTTCACCCCAAGGACTTTTAAACACCTTGGCCCCAAGGACTTTTAAACACCTTGGCCTATGGACTTTTAAACACCATAGAATGTATCACATCAAGGACTTTTAAACACCTTGATCCCAAGGACTTTTAAACACCTTGGCCATGGACTTTTAAACACCATGAATTAAATTACCTCAAGGACTTTTAAACACCTTGAACCCCAAGGACTTTTAAACACCTTGGCCTATGGACTTTTAAACACCATAGAATGGACCACACAAGGACTTTTAACCACCTTTGTGTCCGTAACAAGAACCATCCAAGGACTTTTAACCACCTTGATGTTCTTAAGTAACAAGGCTCACTCAAGGACTTTTAACCACCTTAGTGACCTTAACCTTTTCAAAACATCACTTGCCAATATACATCATTATCATCAATTTATCCACTGTTTTAAAGCATTAAACCAAGCCATATTCATCATGCATTTAAAAGCATCAAACCACATTTAATCAATGTTCTAAAACAAGGAACTCTTACCTTGAGCTTCCTTTAACATATGGCTTATCAAAACAGCAAATACCATGCTAAATCATGCTTTCAAAACAGAAATCAAAACATGCAATAAACCACATTGCATCACAACAAAATCATGGCCACCACTAGAGAGAATTTCCGAAAACTTACACTCGAGCTTAGCAAAGTTGTTTAGACTTAAACTAAGCTCCCAAGACATTGGTTTCAAAGCCGAAAACCCAATTTCACTCACCGATTCCACTTCGCCTCTTGCCGAAGCACCAATTCAAGCTTCCGGATCAACAACTCTTGGATCCAAAGATGCCTCCCCTGATTAAACACATTAAACCAGAGATTTAATGCATCATCATGCATCAAAAGCTTCAATGAAAGTACTCAAACTCGCTGCTCTCATTCATACTCCAATTTCGGCCACCAAACACAACCGAAATTGCATCAAAACCACTTCTCAACAAAGCCCAGCCATAAACCAGCAAAACCTAACATCCATTAACACCATTTAACATCTAAAAACAACCTATAAACATCCTTATACCTCCAGCAACATCAGATCCACAAGATCACCACAAAAACATCCAAGAATCACAAGCTAAACTTAGGAAACACAACCTATCCGGGATTGCATTAATCAAAACTCATTTCCTTATCAAATTAACATTCATTAATCATCATTTTAGCACCTTAAAACACTGCTTAAACAGATCCAACGAAATTTCATCAAAAACACACCAAATCTTGCATTTTAAGCCAAGATCCACTAAACAATCTTAAAAGCCATTTATAAAACATCAATTAGGGATTGAGAACTTAGGAATTTCATTAAAGAACTTGAAGTTCAGAGGAGAAGGACGTTCTTACCTCCAAACTTGAGTTTCTCCTCTTTTAGAGCCAAAAAGCTTGATGAATCAAGTAGCAAATACAAAGGTTTTGATGAGAAGATGATTAGGAATCAAATGAGGATTGAAAAGAAGTATTTAGGTGATAAAAATCAGAGGAAAAGATCTGGAGAGAATGTGTTTGGTTTGAGAGAAAAGATGAGAGAAAATGAGAATGGAAAATTTAGAAAGTTAGTTAAAAATGACTAAAAATATCTTTCCCTCCTTTTTACTTTTATTTTAAACCATTATTAAATCATTTAATATTCTAGAAAATCTGGAGAAACTCCCCTTTGGGTAAATAGCTCCCTAAAGATTCAAAGTTTCAATCCTTTTTAAAACAGTCACAAAACTTTCAAAAATTACATTTTGGTCACTAGCTAAAATGTCACCCTTCCGAAACTCATTTTCCAAAATTGATTTCACAGTTCACTTAATTATATTAAAAGATGATTTTAGAACATTTTTCCATATTTTTAATGCAACCCGAACTAGGCTTTCCTAATTTCACTCTCTTAGATTCGAACAACACTTTGACCAAACCGGTCAACGCCCAAAACTTCTAAGCCCAAAACCGGGGCGTTACAACTCTCCCCCCCCTTAAGAAATTTCGTCCTCGAAATTTACCTGAAGGAAAGAGATAAGGAAACTGCTTCAGCATGTCTTCCTTCCGCTCCCACGTGGCTTCCTCAACACCGCGATGCTTCCACAGCACCTTCACCAGCTCAATGGTCTTGCCACGAAGAACCTTGCTATCCGAATCCAGAACCTTCACCGGTTCCTCATCATAGGTCAAATCCGGATTCAAAACCACTTCCTCCACAGACATCACATGCGAAGGATCAGATCTATACCTCCGGAGCATAGAGACATGGAACACATCATGAATCTTCTCCAACTCCTGTGGTAACCTCAACCGATACGCAACAGGACCCACTCGCTCAACCACCTCATATGGTCCAATGTACCTAGGGCTCAACTTACCCTTTCGGCCAAACCGCATCACCTTCTTCCAAGGCGAAACCTTCAAGAACACACGGTCACCTACCGCATACTCTATCTCCTTACGCTTCAAATCCGCGTAAGACTTCTGCCGATCAGGAGCAGCCTTCAACCGCTCACAAATGAGCTTTACCTTCTCTGTGGTCCCTTTCAACAAAGCCGGCATCGAAACCAACTTTTGACCAGTCTCCGCCCAACAAAGAGGAGTCCTACACTTCCTCCCGTACAAAGCCTCATAAGGTGCCATCTGTATACTTGCCTGATAACTGTTGTTATAAGCAAACTCAACCAAAGGCAGATGCTTCTCCCAAGAACCTTGGAACTCAATCACGCAGCACCTCAACATATCCTCCAAAATCTGGATAACTCGCTCAGACTGACCATCCGACTGAGGATGATAGGATGTACTGAAATGCAACCTTGTACCCAGAGCTTGATGCAAACACTGCCAGAACCGCGATGTGAACCTCGGATCCCTATCCGACACAATCGACTTAGGCACACCATGCAGCCGCACAATCTCAGCAATGTACAGCTCTGCCAGCTTATCCAAAGTAAACGTGGTATGCACAGGCAAGAAATGCGCACACTTCGTCAGGCGATCCACAATAACCCAGACCGAATTCTTCTTCGATGGAGACAAAGGTAAACCAGATACAAAATCCATGGTAACCCTCTCCCACTTCCACTCAGGGATTTTCAACGGTTGCAACAACCCGGAAGGAAACTAATGCTCAGCCTTAACTCGCTGACACACCAAACACTTGCTCACAAACTCCGCAACATCCTTCTTCAAACCCACCCAATAGTACTCATCACGAAGATCACGGTACATCTTAGTACTACCAGGGTGCATAGCAAAAGGACTACTATGACCTTCAGTCAGAATAGCACGCCTCAACTCAGCATCAGCAGGCACTACTATTCGACTCCCAAAACACAGCACACCATCATCATTGAAACAGAAATCCGAAGGTCTACCCTCCGCGATATCCTGAACATGAGACACCAAGGAATCATCCAACAACTGCTTATCCTTGATCAACTGAACCAAAGAGGGTTTCACTTGCAACTCAGCAACGAGACCACCATCTTGCGATATGCTCAAGCTAGCAAACATAGCCCTCAGCTCAACAGCTACTTTCCTACTCAAGGCATCCGCAACAACATTAGCTTTTCCAGGATGATACTCAATCGTCAGATCATAATCCTTGAGCAACTCCAACCAACGCCGCTGCCTAAGATTCAACTCCTTCTGAGACATCAGATACCTCAAACTCTTGTGATCTGTGTACACAGTACACTTCTCACCATACAGATAATGTCTCCAGATCTTCAGAGCAAAAACCACTGCAGCCAGCTCAATATCATGCGTAGGGTAATTGCGCTCATGCACTTTCAACTGCCGCGATGCATAAGCCACCACCTTACCCTCCTGCATCAGCACACACCCCAAACCAACATAGGATGCATCACTGTAAACCACAAACTCTTTCCCTGATTCAGGCTGAATCAAGATAGGAGCTTGCGTCAAAGCCGCCTTAAGCTTCTCAAAAGCTTGCTGTCTCGCTTCCGTCCACTCATACTTAACATCCTTCTGCAACAGCTTCGTCAAAGGAGCAGCAATCTTGGAAAAACCATCCACAAACCTTCTGTAGTATCCCGCCAAACCAAGGAAACTACGGATCTCATGAACAGACTTAGGAACTTTCCAACTCATCACCGCCTCAATCTTCTGAGGATCAACACGAATCCCCTCAGCTGAAACCACATGTCCAAGAAACACCACCTCCCTTAACCAGAACTCACACTTGCTCAGCTTAGCATAAAGCTGATTCTCCAACAAAGCTTGCAAAACAATCCTCAAATGCTCTTCATGCTCCTCCTCAGTACGCGAGTACACGAGGATATCATCAATGAACACCACAACAAACTTGTCCAGGTATTCATGAAACACACGATTCATCATGTCCATGAAAGCAGCAGGAGCATTTGTCAACCCAAACGGCATCACAAGGAACTCATAATGCCAATACCTTGTCCTGAAAGCTGTCTTAGGCACATCCACATCCTTCACCTTCAACTGATAATACCCTGACCTCAAGTCAATCTTAGAGAACACAGCAGCTCCCCGAAATTGATCAAAAAGATCATCAATCCTCGGCAAAGGATACCGATTCTTGATAGTCAACTTGTTCAGCTGACGGTAATCAATGCACATTCTCATAGTGCCATCCTTCTTCTTCACAAACAAGACCGGTGCTCCCCAAGGTGACACACTCGGCCGGATGAACCCACGGTCAAGCAACTCTTGCAACTGCGTCTTCAGCTCCTTCAGCTCTTTAGGTGCCATTCTATAGGGAGTAATGGACACAGGAGTTGTATTCTCATACAGCTCAATTCCAAACTCCACCTCGCGGTTAGGAGGTAAACCAGGCAACTCCTCAGGAAAAACACCAGGAAACTCCTTCACAACTCTGATATCTTGCACCCTCAACTCTTTAGAGCTAGGATTCATCACAAAAGCTAGATAAGCTTCGCAACCTTGCCTCAGCATCCTGCTCGCCTCCAAGGTAGACACCACATTGGCAAGAAACTTCACATTCTCACCAACCACAACAACTTCATAATCATCCGCAAGCTTAAGCGAAACCCGCTTGTTCTCACAATCCACAACAGCACGATGCTCAGCAAGCCAATCCATACCAAGGATCACATCGAAACCATAGAAGGGCAACTCCATAAGATCAACATGGAAAACATGCTCTTGAACAACCAAGGGACACCTTCTATAAAGCTTCCTAGTCACAACAGTCTCACCAAAAGAACTAGTGACTCGAACACCAACATCCAAAGACTCAACAGGCAACCCAAGCAATTCAGCATGCTCACGCAATATGTATGAATGCGTAGATCCAGAATCTATCAAAGAAAGCAATGACAAGGACTGCAAAGTAAAGGTACCTGCAATCACATCTGAATCATTCCTGCCCTCTCGCTGAGCATACACCCTCGCTTGGCCTCCACCCTCAGGCTGAATAGCCACAACATGAGCCACTCCACGACCACCTTCCTCTCTCCTCTGGAAATTACCACGGCCGCGCCCACGACCTCTCTGCGGTGCAGCAACAACAGGAGCACGCACCTGATCACCAGCCAACCTCGGACAATTACGCCTCAAGTGGTCTGCGGATCCACAACCCCAGCACCCGTTACCAGCAGCCGCAACAAGAGCTTGCACCACTCTCTCGGCACGAGGACAGTCACGTTTCATGTGACCACGTGAACCACAGATCCAACAAGTACTCGGATCAGCTCTAGCATTGCCTCCTCTAGCAGGTGCACCACCACCCCTCTTAGCTGAAGACTGATACTTCTGATCACGTCCCCTCTTGTTCCGTCCACCTCCGGAACTAAACTCAGCTGATCGCTTCCCAGCACTTGCTCCAGCACCTCTCACAGATAAACCCAAGTTCATCTCAACATCCTTGGCTCGGCCCACCAACACGTCGAAATCATCATACTCGGCGGCCAGCAAATACATCTTTACATCCGTCTCTAAACCATAACGGAACCTCTCGCACCTTGCCCGCTCATCAGGTACCAGCTCCGGTGCATACTGACTGAGTCGCACAAACTGCACCTCATACTCAGCCACACTCATGCTCCCTTGGGTAAGAGACATGAATTCACGCTTCTTCTCATCTAGATATCTCACACCAAGATATCTCCGCTTGAACACACTCTGAAAGAATGTCCAAGTCACATCAGCTTCTGCCATCCCAGCAATAGTGGTTGTCCACCACGTATACGCATCCTTCTGCAGCAAGGACACAACACAACCCAGCTTTTGCACATCCGTGCAGCTCATCTGGCCCAAGATTCGCTTGGTACTCTCTAGCCAAGCTTCAGAACTCTCAGCAGACATACCCCTGAACTCAGTCCCACCAAGACTGCGCAAACGCTCCAAAGGTAGTCTAACTCCAGCATCTTCCTGATGCCCCGCTCCACGAGCCCCAGCTACTGCTGCTTGAAAAGCACCAGCAATAGCTTGCACTAACATCGTCATATCAGGCATAGCTTGCCCCTGACCAGCCCCAGGTCCAGCAGCTCCAGCGCCAGCTGCAGCTCCAGCTTCCTCAGCCCCAGCACCACCACCACCAGGTGGAGGAGGAGGTAACACCGCACTACCCGTGTTTTCCTCATTCTCGTTCTCATTAGGAGCCGTAGCTCGCACATTACCTCGTAACTCTCTACGTGGTGCCATACTTTTACCATGCAATCACAACACAAATAAAACAAAGTCAGGCCCAGCAAGGTAAGCAATCCAAGTATTCAAGCTCACTTTCATTTCAAAACAACATCTTTCCTTTAGCTTTGATTTGGCAATGGGTACCCACAACATGCTACATCACAGCACATACTTCAATTGCATCAAAATCACAAGCCATTAAACATGCTTTCACTCAACAAGCATACAAAGCATACATACTTCAATCATGCATACATACATTCCCAATTACTCGAGAACTCAGCTCTGATACCACCAAATGTAACCCCCTTAACCCGGCCTAGACGGTTGACCCGAATTAAGAAAGTCACACGGGGAAAACCAAAGTCAACCCGAAAGTCAACCTCGATTAACGACCCTTTTTTTTCTTTTAATCTTGTCTAGATGCACTTTAGACCTAATTGTGATCACACAACCATCATACCAAAAGATCACAAACATCAGAGATCAAACAGGGACCCAATTGAACAAATTACAACTTTAGGGACCAAATTGTAAATTCTGATAATTATAAGGACTTAACCCAAATTGAAGTTACCATCTTGAAATTAATCATGTTTCATGCTTCTCTGTAAAATTTCAGCTCAAAATGACTTCCCAAACTCATACAATTGCACAAACAAGTTTCAGGACCAAAACGCAAACATTCCAAAACATATAACTGCCAATGTCAGCCCCCAACGGTCACCCGTTCCGAAACAGGCATAGCCCGTTTCGAAACTCGGGGCCGTTTCGCAACGCGTACCGAAACGGGGGTCTGGCAGTGGCCTTTCCATTTCGGAACGGCCCCTCCCGTTTCGGACGCCTGGGCACAATTAAGGCACCCGTTCCGAAACGGTAGGTGCTGTTCCGAAACACCCTGCACAGATTGCCCAAAAATGCATACTTAAACATGCAATTGACCAACCAATCATGCTCCAAAAGCCACCAAACTTTGCCAACATGCAATTCAACATATATGAGACATACTTGCATCAACAATTCATCAAAACATCCACATATATGAAAAGCCCCAAATCTATAGGCATGCTTCCTACACAAGTAAGCCATTCAAGCATAAACTTCCATTTCAAGCATATAAAGGCCAACCACAAAAACCAGCATTCTCAACAACATTCAACATACTTAGGGAGTTCAATCATCTCCCAAAACATACACATAGGTCCCCCATTGCCAAATTACCAAAAGCTAAAATGTACTTAGAAAACCTTCCATACTTAGAGCTTTGTTTCCACTTGGATGCTTGCCCTCCTTGCTGCCCTCAAGTACTCTAATGCTCTGCATTATTGAATTAAGAAAACGGAAGAGAGCGTAAGCAAAAGCTTAGTGAGGAATGCTCGTAAAACCATTCAATAATGCATTAACAAAACATTTATAAATCATGCTTCAAATCATCATTTACACATGCTCAAAAGCATACTTAAAACAAGCATCTCATGCTTCATTTCATTACATGTCATATTGGCCTCAAGTGATAAATTCCATTTCTTTAAAAACAAGTTCATCAACTTTCACCCCAAGGACTTTTAAACACCTTGGCCCCAAGGACTTTTAAACACCTTGGCCTATGGACTTTTAAACACCATAGAATGTATCACATCAAGGACTTTTAAACACCTTGATCCCAAGGACTTTTAAACACCTTGGCCATGGACTTTTAAACACCATGAATTAAATTACCTCAAGGACTTTTAAACACCTTGAACCCCAAGGACTTTTAAACACCTTGGCCTATGGACTTTTAAACACCATAGAATGGACCACACAAGGACTTTTAACCACCTTTGTGTCCGTAACAAGAACCATCCAAGGACTTTTAACCACCTTGATGTTCTTAAGTAACAAGGCTCACTCAAGGAATTTTAACCACCTTAGTGACCTTAACCTTTTCAAAACATCACTTGCCAATATACATCATTATCATCAATTTATCCACTGTTTTAAAGCATTAAACCAAGCCATATTCATCATGCATTTAAAAGCATCAAACCACATTTAATCAATGTTCTAAAACAAGGAACTCTTACCTTGAGCTTCCTTTAACATATGGCTTATCAAAACAGCAAATACCATGCTAAATCATGCTTTCAAAACAGAAATCAAAACATGCAATAAACCACATTGCATCACAACAAAATCATGGCCACCACTAGAGAGAATTTCCGAAAACTTACACTCGAGCTTAACAAAGTTGTTTAGACTTAAACTAAGCTCCCAAGACATTGGTTTCAAAGCCGAAAACCCAATTTCACTCACCGATTCCACTTCGCCTCTTGCCGAAGCACCAATTCAAGCTTCCGGATCAACAACTCTTGGATCCAAAGATGCCTCCCCTGATTAAACACATTAAAGCAGAGATTTAATGCATCATCATGCATCAAAAGCTTCAATGAAAGTACTCAAACTCGCTGCTCTCATTCATACTCCAATTTCGGCCACCAAACACAACCGAAATTGCATCAAAACCACTTCTCAACAAAGCCCAACCATAAACCAGCAAAACCTAACATCCATTAACACCATTTAACATCTAAAAACAACCTATAAACATCCTTATACCTCTAGCAACATCAGATCCACAAGATCACCACAAAAACATCCAAGAATCACAAGCTAAACTTAGGAAACACAACCTATCTGGGATTGCATTAATCAAAACTCATTTCCTTATCAAATTAACATTCATTAATCATCATTTTAGCACCTTAAAACACTGCTTAAACAGATCCAACGAAATTTCATCAAAAACACACCAAATCTTGCATTTTAAGCCAAGATCCACTAAACAATCTTAAAAGCCATTTATAAAACATCAATTAGGGATTGAGAACTTAGGAATTTCATTAAAGAACTTGAAGTTCAGAGGAGAAGGACGTTCTTACCTCCAAACTTGAGTTTCTCCTCTTTTAGAGCCAAAAAGCTTGATGAATCAAGTAGCAAATACAAAGGTTTTGATGAGAAGATGATTAGGAATCAAATGAGGATTGAAAAGAAGTATTTAGGTGATAAAAATCAGAGAAAAAGATCTGGAGAGAATGTGTTTGGTTTGAGAGAAAAGATGAGAGAAAATGAGAATGGAAAATTTAGAAAGTTAGTTAAAAATGACTAAAAATATCTTTCCCTCCTTTTTACTTTTATTTTAAACCATTATTAAATCATTTAATATTCTAGAAAATCTGGAGAAACTCCCCTTTGGGTAAATAGCTCCCTAAAGATTCAAAGTTTCAATCCTTTTTAAAACAGTCACAAAACTTTCAAAAATTACATTTTGGTCACTAGCCAAAATGTCACCCTTCCGAAACTCATTTTCCAAAATTGATTTCACAGTTCACTTAATTATATTAAAATATGATTTTAGAACATTTTTCCATATTTTTAATGCAACCCGAACTAGGCTTTCCTATTTTCACTCTCTTAGATTCGAACAGCACTTTGACCAAACCGGTCAACGCCCAAAACTTCTAAGCCCAAAACCGGGGCGTTACACTGTCTCCAAAGACGGAAAAGTCATCCATGAAAATATCTAGGAAATCCTCCACCATGTCGGAGAATATTGCCATCATGTACCGTTGAAAGGTTGCTGGTGCATTTCAGAGCCCAAATGACATTCTTCGAAAGGCATATGTGCCGTATGGGCATGTGAAGGTGGTTTTCTCTTGGTCCTCCAGTGCCATTGCGATTTGGTTATAACCTGAGTAATGTTGAGTGTATAGAAGTTCTATATTTTACCCCTCATTTACCCATATTTTTGCTACATTCAAGCATAATGCATTGCATTTAGGATAGAGTTTTGCATATACATCACAATTAGATAAAATGGCACAGTTGCTACTGATTTTGGTTACTTTTGCAGGAATCTGCTGCGTCAGACCCAGGACAGCAAAGGAGCAGAGGCAGATTGCAGAGCTGGAGTCGAGAAGCACAGGCTATCGTGGCATCTGCCGTGACAGCCATGACGACAGAATGCTGAGGTGGAAAAGTGAAGTGGAGCTCGACAGATAGAGAATTTCAAGCCGGTCTGTCGTGAACCACTCCCATATTTTTCTGAGCCCTAAGGTAGAATGAAGGCCAAGCCCAAAGTTCAAGGAAGAAATTCAAGGCAAGAAAAGAGGACGAATTCAAGGCATCTACTCAGAAGATTTAGTCTTAATTAGAGTTGCACTTTAATTCGAAATTGTATTCTTTCCATATTAGAAAACTTGGACCCAAGGCCTATATAAAGGCATGTAATTCGACCTAGGGAAGGATATCTCATTCCTATCCATCTTTCCCTAAACCCTAGTCGTTTTCCCCTCTCCATCATGTTCTAAACTCCCCCTAGGGGTAAGGGTTGATTATGTAAAGTAGTTGCAAGGATTGTATCGTTTTAGGAATTTTCTGTCATGAAATAAAAAATTCAAGTTTATTTATTCTGTTTTTCATATCTCGCAAGAGTATCGGGAGAGCATTGTGAGGTTATCCATTTGTTTGATATCGGGAGAGTCAAGCACACGAAAGAAATAAATACTAGTTTTCCAGCGTATGGTTAAATCATCTTGGCTTAGGGATAAGTACAAGGTTAAGTGGCTAAAGAAGAATTCAACAACTTTGGTGTTCAGCCTTCGATTCACACCGGGAGGTATCATCCAAGAAGTGTTCATCAACAGAACTTGGGCCTAGGGATAGGACAATTCATAAGAGGGATTCTTGCCAAGCTTGAAGTATAGAGTTGTTGATCGTTGCCGCGACGTCAACGGACCTCTGCCGCGACAGGTGCTGCCGCGACATGAATGGCGACAGAAGACAGAAGTTTCTCTAACAGTGCAACACCTGCACTACTGAGCAAATCAATACCGGCCTATTTCTTAAATCTGATTTCTCTATCTTTTACTTTAGTTATTTTTCAGAATTATTACACCCATTCAATTAAACTATTTCTCTCTCTTGTGCAGAAATTCAAGGATAAAGTAATTTCCAGTCCCTGTGGAGATGATATCCGATACTCCCGTATCACTTTACTACTTGCGTCGTGTAAACTTGCGCTATTTGCGATAGGACTCTTTTACACGCAACAAGTTTTTGGCGTCGTTGCCGGGGACTGGCAACATATCTTTACCCTTTTTATTACTGCACTTTTTCTTTTTCTGTTTTTTAGTGGTGTTATTTCCCCCGTGCTTTTCACAAGGTTTGCTGTTTGCTTATGCGCAGATCTAGACGAGGTAAAGAACCTGAGTACGAACTAGACCCAGAAATCAAACGCACGTACCAACTCAGGAACCAAGCCCGACTCTTGATAGCAAGAAACAACTATCTTGAGGAGATACTAGAAGCAATGGTGAACGGAAGGCAAAACGACGAGATAGATGACCCCAACAACAATAACCAGAGAGTTATTGCTGATCCTCCTTAAGATGCCCGAAACGAACGGCCTGCTGCCGCTGCCGTACGGCAGACCTGTCGCGACTATATGGACAATGATCATGTTGAACTGGGAACCACCTTGCCAGACGTGGAAGCTGAAAACTTCTAGCTGAAACCTGTCATGTTCAGCATGATAAATTCCGCTGGCCAGTTTAGTGGTTCTGCAACTGAGGATGCCCGAGAACATCTTAAAACGTTCCAAGAAATCTGTGGATCATTTAGACTGCCAGGAATAAATCCAGAAGTACTGAGGCTCCGGTTATTCCCCCATTCATTGAGAGATAGAGCTAAAACTTGGTGGAATAAATTAACGCCGAGTTCAATAAGAACTTGGGCAAATCTCTCTCGTGAATTCCTTTCTCGTTTTAATTCTTCTTATTTATCTTAAAGATTGCGTAACGAGATTGCTACTTTTCAACATGAAGATGATGAACCAATGCACGAGGCGTGGGATAGATTTACAACTCTTTTACGGAACTGCCTGATGCATGGATTCCCCGTGTGGAATCAGGTCGTCAAATTCTACAACGCTGCCAACGCACATACTCGACTGGGAATAGATTCAGCAGCGAATGGGCTATTACTGGATAAGGAACCAGACGAGGCAATGATAGTGTTGAAGAAATTAGCAAAGAACGATGAACAATTTCCTACAGCTAGGAGAGGAGGCAAACGAGGAGCATCTGTAAAGGATTACGAAGCTGATAACTCGATGAAATCACAGGTTGCATACCTCACAAAGATAGTTGAAAATCTGCAGCGGAAAGATTCTAAAGCCGTATATTCTACAGAAGAGGTATGTGAAACTTGTAGTGGGAACCACAGTTCAGAAGATTGTCCTTTACAGCTGGAAGAAGGGATGTATGTTGGGAACTATAACAAACCAAGAAATTATGATTCCAACAATTACAAACCCAACTGGAGGAAGGATCCAAAATTTTCCTGGAGCAATCCGAACAACGCACTGAATCCTCCAGTGTAGAACAACCAAAACCAAGGGGTACCCAGAATTCTGTCACGACAACAGCCACAACAGCAGCAACAACAGTCGCCGGCAGTAGCACCTAGCATACTGGAACAGACCTTGGCAACTTTTATGTCACCGATGGGAGCATACATGGATCACTTTGTCAAGAAAACTGAGTCATTCATGGACAAGACAGAGATGAGAATGACAAACCATGAGGCTACCCTAAAATCTCTGGAGACACAAATGGGCCAAGTTTCACAATATATCAAACTGAGGCAGAACGGAGGATTCCCTAGTGATACTGAGGTCACTAGAAAACCCACACATGAGCAGTGTAAAGCAATCACAACTAGGAGTGAGAAACAGTTACAAGGGCTGGAGATGAAAGACATACCGAGTGAGGATCCGACCCTAGAAGCACCTGCCGTGAACACTCCGGCAGAGGAGAAACAACCTGCTGTCGACACACCTGCCGCAACAGCAGGAAGGACAAAGGAGCAAACAGAAGATAATGAAGAACTTAAGCCTCCTCAGATCCGAATTCAATGTGAAGGACGCCTTGAAGATTACCGTCCTCCACCTCCTTTTCCATAGCGGTTACAGAAGCAGAAACAAGAGTACCAGCTTAAAAGGATTTATGATATTTTTAAGGAAGTACACATTAACATACCGCTACTAGAGGCCATCAAGCAGATGCTTGGATATGCTAAGTTTCTCAAGGACGCAATGTCCAAAAGGTCCAGACTTGGGGAATTTGAGACAGTGAAGATGACAGAAGGATACATGACAATCTTGCATAAGCATCCACCCCAAAAGAAGAAGGATCCTGGGAGCTTCATCATACCGTGCATTATTGGCGATAAGTTCGTGGGTAAGGCACTTTGTGATCTTGGTGCTAGCATAAATCTAATGCCCAAATATGTGTTTCAGAAATTAGGTATTGGACAAGCAAGGCCTACGACAGTCATGCTGCAGCTGGCAGACCGCTCTTACGTACAACCAGAAGGGAAGATCGAAGATATTCTGGTAAGAGTGGATAAATTTATTTTTCCTGCTGACTTTCTTGTTTTAGATTGTGAAGCAGATGAAAACGCACCGATCATCCTGGGGTAACCCTTCCTAGCCACAGGCAGAACTGTGATCGATGTTGAGAAAGGAGAACTGACCATGAGAGTGAATGATCAGCAAATCAAACTCAATGTTCTCCAAGCAATAAAACAGGCTGATGCAGAAGAAGAGTGCAAGGCAATCTCTGAAGTAGTCCTTGACCAACCCTGCATCAGGTCGAGTTGCCACGACAGACAGTTTGGTCACTGCCACCGCAGTCACCCGGAAGATTGCACGGCAGCAACGACGACAGTGACTCTTCAGACAAAGAAACATCTGACACTGAAGGTTCTGAGGAGGTAAATTGGATAGGCACACGTCCAGGTAAGTTCTTCGAGCCTCTAAATTATACCTCGAATGAACATGTAATCCAAAAGCCTTCCATTGAAAAGCCATCTGTTCTAGATCTTAAACCCCTGCCAGGGCAGCTTAAATATGTCTTTCTTGGTTTAAATGATATGTTACCCGTAATCATCTCTTCCAAGTTAATGCAGGAACAAGAGAAGTGGCTAATCAAAATGCTACAACAACATAAGAAGGCCATTGGATGGACTATAGCTGATATCTAAGGCATTAGTCTGGCGTTATGCATGCACAAAAACCTCTTGGAAGATGATCATAAGCCGACCATTGATGCCCAGAGACGACTAAACGAGGCTATGAGAGAGGTGGCGAGGAAAGAAATTATCAAGTGGCTCGACGCTGGAATCATATACGCCATCTCGGATAGCAAGTGGGTGAGCCCGGTGCAATGTGTGCCCAAAAAGGGAGGCCTAACCGTGGTAACCAACGAAGAAACCGAACTAATCCCAACCAGGACTGTGACCGGTTGGAGGGTTTGTATGGACTACCGGAAGCTTAATAAAGCTACCCAGAAGGACCACTTCCCCTTACCTTTTATTGATCAAATGCTTGATAGATTAGCAGGGAAACCTTACTACTATTTTCTTGATGGTTACTCAGGTTATAACCAAATAGCAATCGCACCGGAGGACCAAGAGAAAACCACCTTCACATGCCCATACGTCACTTATGCCTTTCAGAGAATGCCATTCGGGCTCTGCAATGCACCAACAACCTTCCAACGGTGCATGATGGCAATATTCTTTGACATGGTGGAGGATTTCCTAGAGATTTTCATGGACAACTTTTCTGTCTTTGGAGACAGCTTTGAAGGTTGTTTAGGCAACTTATAGAAGGTTCTTGAGAGATGCGAAGAGGCGAACTTGGTTTTGAATTGGGAAAATGCCACTTCATGGTGGATGAAGGAATAGTACTGGGCCACAAGGTGAGATGCCGCGACATAGAGATGGACCGAGCTAAAATAGAGGTCATCGAAAAGCTGCCGCCACCCACCACAGTCAAAGGGATTTGAAGTTTCTTAGGGCATGCCAGGTTTTATCAACGATTTATAGCCAATTTTTCGAAGATTACCAAGCCCCTTTGCCACCTGTTTGACAGAATCTCCCCTTTGATTTTAATGCTGAATGTACTGAGGCATTCAGAATACTGAAGGAGAAGCTGGTAACAGCCCCGATCGTCTAGCCACTAGACTGGAGTTTTCCATTTGAAATAATGTGTGATGCCAGTGATTACGCTGTCGGGGCAGCATTAGGGCAAAGGAAGGATAAGCTCTTCCATGTGATTTATTATGCCAGCAAAACACTGAATGATGCCCAAATCAACTACACCACGACAGAGAAGGAGCTATTAGCAGTGGTGTTTTCAATCGACAAGTTTCGTCCGTATATACTTGGAATAAAGGTGGTGGTCCATACAGACCATTCAGCACTAAAGTATCTGTTCACGAAAAAGGATGCAAAACCTAGATTGATACGTTGGATTCTACTGCTGCAAGAATTTGACATTGACATCAAGGATAAAAAGGGAACAAAAAACCATGTAGCAGACCACTTGTCAAGGCTGGAGACGGGAATGAGTCAATCAATAGACAAGACCAACATATTGGAGACCTTCCCAGATGAGCAGTTGTTTGCTGCCACCAGCACTGCCGCGACATTCATGGCGGCAGGTAAGCTTTCTGAAACCCCTTGGTATGCTGACATTGTTAATTACATTGTAAGTGGGTTATTACCTCCTGAGCTTAACTACCAAGCAAGGAAGAGGTTCCAAAATGATGCAAAACATTATTATTGGGATGAACCTCTTCTTTTCAAACAATGTGTAGATCAGATTATCAGGAGATGCGTACCACAGGATGAACAGAAAGCTGTGCTTCACCACTGTCATGCTTCCCCTTATGGAGGACACCTAGGGGGAAACAAAACTGCTACCAAAGTTTTGCAATCCGGTCTCTATTGGCCCACACTGTTCAAGGATGCACAAGCTTTTAAAAAGAGCTGTGACAAGTGCCAAAGGACTGGGAACATATCAAGAAGGCAGGAGATGCCACTGCAGAACATACTAGAGGTCGAAATCTTCGATGTATGGGGAATCGACTTCATGGGACCATTCGCGGCATCTTGTGGGAATTTGTACATCCTACTGGCAGTGGACTATGTGTCAAAGTGGGTAGAAGCAATCGCCACTCAGAAGAACGATGCCAAGACTGTGCAAAGATTTCTTCACAAGAACATCTTCTCCAGATTTGGCATTCCAAGGGCGATAATTAGTGATGAGGGGAGACACTTCGATAACAGGGTGATTGCTGCTGCATTAAGGAAATACGGAGTAAAGCACCAAATTACAACAACGTACCACCCTCAAACCAATGGGCGGGTCGAGATATCCAATAGAGAAGTAAAGAACATACTAGAGAAGATGATTAAACCCACTCAAAAGGATTGGTCTCTACATCTCAATGATGCACTCTGGGCCTACAGAACAACGTTCAAGACACCATTAGGGATGTCACCCTATCGACTCATCTATGGGAAAACCTGTCATTTACCTGTTGAGATAGAACACAGAGCTTACTGGGCTATCAAGGCTGTAAACATGGACTTGGATAAGGCATGACAGAAAAGGCTACTAGACTTGAATGAGATTGAGGAAATTCGAGCAATGGCCTACGACAATGCCAAGATCTATAAGGACAAAACCAAGAAGTGGCACGATAAGAAGGTGCTGCCACGACAGTTCTGCCCAGAGCAGCAGGTGTTGTTGTTCAACTCTAGGTTGAAGCTTTTCCCAGGAAAGCTTAAATCTAGGTGGTCTGGTCCTTTCCAGGTTGTCCAAGTGTTCCCCCATGGTGCCATTACAATCAAATAACTGAAAGATGGGCACCAGTTCAAGGTCAATGGACAGAGGCTCAAGCATTATCAGGGAACTGAAGCCCCAAGGATGCAAGAAGTAGTTACTTTAGGAGATGCCCCTCAAGAAATCCCTAATTTAACTTAGTTTTATTTTATTTAATTTATTTATTAGGAATTAAGAATTTTAGTTATTATTTATTTTAGGAAATAAGATTTTAATTCAGTTTATTTATTTAATTATTTTTAGGAAATAAAGGAAGCAAAGCAAAGAGGAGGAATGAACCAGCCCACCACATTCATAACAGCACAAAAAGCCCAACGGACAAGCCTGTCGTCACAGCCTGTCACCAACTGTTGTGACAGACGCGGAGAAGACAGCCTGTCACGGAGCTGTCGTGACAGACGCCCAAATGCGTAATAGACGCCCAGTAGACACGGAAACGCGTGACAGACGCATCAGAAACCGCGTAATAGCTGGCCCCATTATTTGTGCCTGCCGTTACAGTCCCAACGGGCAGAAAAACCCCGTTCTATATAAACCCCCACTCCCTTTTCATTTTCATTCTCTCAACTTATTTCCCCTATTTTAGATCTCAGGAAAATTTGTTTTTCATTTTGCTACAGTTCCTTGCAATGGCCAGCAGCGACACAGCGCTGCCTCCACCTCTGCCACGACAGTGTCAACACCAAGCCACAACGGCATACCCAACCGGTTCGCATCCACAGACTCAGCAAGGAGGTACTACGATTCTTTCCAGAAGAGGGAAATGTGGGAAGAGCGAGGGTTTATTTTTAAGTTTATTTTTTTTCAAAAAAATGATGAAAATAAAAACAAAAACTTGGCTTAAGTCTTTGAACTGAACTTACCTGCCGCGACATACGCTGTCGTGACAGTGCCTTTAGGATGTTTTTAGGAACTATTTAGAGCCTTGCTATAGTTCTGATCCTTCTAACACCCTTTGTGACTCTTATGCTATCTAGACTTCAGTAGTGAACTAGAATAGGGAGGTTTACCCACTTGAGTTGCCCCTAGAGGTGCCTAACACTGGCTCTAGGAAAGGAACAAAAGAAAAGAAGAATTTTAGACTAACTTGCCCACAAAACTGCCTTAAAATGATTTTAGGAAGATTTTTCTTTGAGCTTAAGTTAGAAAAAATTAAAGGAGCCTAAGAATTGCCTCCATAAAAGATGAAGTCTAAGGTCAGAAAAAACTAAAGGAGCCTAAGAATTGCCTCCTGAAAAAATGAAGTTGAGTCAAGAGTGAGAAAAAACTAAAGGAGCCTAAGAATTGCTTCCAGAAAAAATGAATTGGCATAAAACTCAAGTTTGTAAGCATAATTATTCTGGTAAGCTAAGGGAGTCTAGGCACATATTTGTTCACAAAAACCTGCACACACTGCACAAGAACTATAGCATTGTTCCGGATAAATCCAGATACACCCAACAAGGTATTGCTCTTGATAATGAATGTGTGGTAGGTAATGAAAAGTTCACTGAATTAAGCCAAGCCAAAAAGTTTTTATTTTTTAGTTAGGTCGTATTTGCTTGAGGACAAGCAAAAACCTGAGTTTGGAGGTGTGTTGAGTGTATAAAAGTTCTATATTTTACCCCTCATTTACCCATATTTTTGCTGCATTCCAGCATAATGCATTGCATTTAGGACAGAGTTTTGCATATACATCACAATTAGATAAAATGGCACAGTTGCCACTGATTTTGGTTACTTTTGCAAGAATCTGCTGCGGCAGACCCAGGGCAGCAAAGGAGCAGAGGCGGATTGCAGAGCTGGAGTCGAGAAGCACAGGTTGTCGTGGCATCTGTTGTGGCAGCCATGACGACAAAATGCTGAGGTGGAAAAGTGAAGTGGAGCTCGACAAATAGAGAATTTCAAGCCGGTCTGTCGTGGACCTCTCCCATATTTTTCTTAGCCCTAATGCAGAATGAAGGCCAAGCCCAAAGTTCAAGGAAGAAACTCAAGGCAAGAAAAGAGGACGAATTCAAGGCATCTACTCAGAAGATTTAGTCTTAATTAGAGTTGCACTTTAATTTGAAATTGTATTCTTGCCATATTAGAAAACTTGGACCTAAGGCCTATATAAGGGCATGTAATTCGACCTAGGGAAGGATATCTCATTCCTAGCCGTCTTCCCCTAAACCCTAGTCGTTTTCCCCTCTCCATCATGCTCTAAACTCCCCCTAGGGCTAAGGGTTGATTATGTAAAGTAGTTTCAAGGATTGTATCGTTTTAGGAATTTTCTGTCATGAAATAAAAACTTCAAGTTTATTTATTCTGGTTTTTCATATCTCGCAAGAGTATCGAGAGAGCATTGTGAGGTTATCCATTTGTTTGATATCGGGAGAGTCAAGCATACGAACGAAATAAATAAGTGTTTTCCAGCATATGGTTAAACCATCTTGGCTTAGGGATAAGTACAAGGTTAAGTGGATAAAGAGGAATTCAACAACTTTGGTGTTCACCCTTCGATTCACGCCGGGAGGTATCATCCAAGAAGTGTTCTTCAACAGAACTTGGGCCTAGGGATAGGACAAGTCATAAGAGGGATTCTTGCCAAGCTTGAAGTACAGAGTTGTTGATCGTTGCCGCGACGTCAACGGACCTCTGCCGCGACAGGTGCTGCTGCGACAAGAATGGCGACATAAGACAGAAGTTTCTCTAACAGTCCAACACCTGCACTACTGAGCAAATCAATACCGGCCTATTTCTTAAATCTGATTTCTCCATCTTTTACTTTAGTTATTTTTCAGAATTATTACACCCATTCAATTAAACTATTTATCTCTATTGTGCAGAAATTCAAGGATAGAGTAATTTCCAGTCCCTGTGGAGACGATATCCGATACTCCCGTATCACTTTACTACTTGCGTCGTGTACACTTGCACTATTTGTGATAGGACTCTTTTACACGCAACAAGTTTTTGGCAAGTGAGTCTAAAATTCTTCTTTTCTTTTGTTCCTTTCCTAGAGCCAGTGTTAGGCACCTCTAGGGGCAACTCAAGTGGGTAAACCTCCATATTCTAGTTCACCACTGATGTCTAGATAGCATAAGAGTCACAAAGGGTGTTATAAGAATCAAAACTATAGCAAGGCTCTAATAGTTCCTAAAAACATCCTAAAGGCACTGACACGACAGCTTATGTCGCGGCAGCTAAGTTCAGTTCAAAAACTTGTTGCGTGTAAAAGAGTCCTATCGCAAATAGTGCAAGTGTACACGACACAAGTAGTAAAATGATACGAGAGTATCGGATATCGTCTCCACAGGGACTAGAAATTACTCTATCCTTGAATTTCTGCACAAGAGAGAGAAATAGTTTAATTGAATGGGTGTAATAATTCTAAAAAATAACTAAAGTAAAAGATGGAGAAATCATATTTAAGAAATAGGCCGGTATTGATTTGCTTAGTAGTACATGTGTTGCACTGTTAGAGAAACTTCTGTCTTCAGTCGTCGTTCCTGTCACGGCAGAGGTCCGTTGACGTTGCGGCAGCGATCAACAACTCTGTACTTCAAGCTTGAAAAGAATCCCTGTTATGACTTGTCCTATCCCTAGGCCCAAGTTCTGTGGATGAAAATTTCTTGGATGATACCTCCCGGCGTGAATCGAAGGGTGAACACCAAAGTTGTTGAATTCTTCTTTAGCCACTTAACCTTGTACTTATCCCTAAGCCAAGATGGTTTAACCATACGCTGGAAAACACGTATTTATTTCGTTCGTATGCTTGACTCTCCCGATATCAAACAAATAGATAACCTCACAATGCTCTCTTGATACTCTTGCGAGATATGAAAAACCAGAATAAATAAACTTGAAGTTTTTATTTCATGACAGAAAATTCCTAAAACGATACCATCCTTGCAACTACTTTATAAAATCAACCCTTAGCCCTAGGGGGAGTTTAGAACATGATGGAGAGGGGAAAACAACTATGGTTTAGGGGAAGAGGACTAGGAATGAGATATCCTTCCCTAGGTCGAATTACATGCCTTTATATAGGCCTTAGTTCCAAGTTTTCTAATATGGCAAGAATACAATTTCGAATTAAAGTGCAACTCTAATTAAGACTAAATCTTCTGAGTAGATGCCTTGAATTCGTCCTCTTTTCTTGCCTTGAGTTTCTTCCTTAAACTTTGGGCTTGGCCTTCATTCTGCCTTAGGGCTCAGAAAAATATAGGAGTGGTCCACGACAGACCGGATTGAAATTCTCTATTTGTCGAGCTCCACTTCACTTTTCCACCTCAACATTCTGTCGTCATGGCTGCCATGACAGATGCCACGACAGCCTGTGCTTCTCGACTCCAGCTCTACAATCCGCCTCTGCTCCTTTGCTGCCCTGGGTCTGCCGCAGCAGATTCCTGCAAAAGTAACCAAAATCAGTAGCAACTGTGCTATTTTATCTAATTGTGATGTATATGCAAAACTCTATCCTAAATGCAATGCATTATGCTTGAATGCAGCAAAAATATGGGTAAATGAGGGGTAAAATATAGAACTTTTATATACTCAACAAGTAACCATCAAGAAAACAATAGTAAGGCTTCCCCGCTAATCTATCTAACATTTGATCGATAAAAGGTAGGGGAAGTGCTCCTTCCGGGTAGCTTTATTTAGCTTCCAGCAGTCCATACAAACCCTCACAGTCCTGGTTGGGATTAGTTCGTTTTCCTTGTTCGTTACTACGGTTATGCCTCCCTTTTTGGGTACGCATTGCACCAGGCTCACCCAGTTGCTATCCGAGATGGCATATATTATTCCAGCATCAAGCCACTTGATGATTTCTTTTCGTACCACCTATCACATAGCTTCATTCAATCGTCTTTGGGCATCAATTGTCGGCTTATGGTCATCCTCCAAGAGGATCTTATGCATGCATAACGCCGGACTGATGCCTTGGATATCAGAAATGGTCCATCCAATTGCCTTTTTATGCTGCTGTAGCATTTTGATCAGTTGATGTTCCTGTTCCTGCATCAAACTTGAAGAGATGATTACGGGCAACGTATCATTTAAACCAAGAAAAAACATATTTGAGTTGCCCTAGCAGGGGTTTAAGGTCTAAAACAGGTGGCTGTTCAATGGAAGGCTTTTGGATTACATGTTCATTCGAGGTATAATTCAAAGGCTCGAAGAAATTACCTGGACGAGTGTCTATCCAATTTACCTTCTCAGGACCTTCAGTATCTGATGCATCTATGTCTGAGGGGTCACTGTCGTCGATGTTGTCGTGACAGTCTTCAGGGTGACTGCGGTGGCAGTGACCAAATTTCCTGTCGTGACAGTTCGACCTGATGCAGGGTTGGTCTAGGACGACTTCTGAAATTGCCTTGCACTCTTCCTCTGCATCAGCTTGTTTCATTGCTTGGAGAGCATTGAACTTTATTTGTTGGTCATTGACTCTCATAGTCAATTCTCCTTTTTCTACGTCGATCATTGTTCTGCCTGTGGCTAGGAAGGGCCGCCCCAGTATGATCGGTGCGTTTTCATCTGCTTCACAATCTAAAACAAGAAAGTTAGCAGGAAAAATAAACTTATCCACTCTTACCAAGATATCTTCAATCTTTTCTTCTGGTTTTACGTAAGAGCGGTCTGCCAGCTGCAGCATGACTGTCGTGGGCCTTGCTTGTCCAATACCTAGTTTCTGAAATACAGATTTGGGCATTAGATTAATGCTAGAACCAAGGTCACAAAGTGTCTTATCCACAAACTTGTCTCCAATTATGCATGGTATGATGAAGCTGTCAGGATCCTTCTTCTTTGGGGGTGGTCGTTTATGTAGGATTGCCATGCATCCTTCTGTCATCATTACCGTTTCAAATTCCCCAAGTCTGGACCTTCTGGACATTGCATCCTTCAGAAACTTTGCATAACCAGGCATATGCTTAATGGCTTCTAACAACGGGATGTTGATGTGTACTTGCTTAAAGACATCATAGATCTTCTCAAGCTGGTACTCTTGTTTCTGTTTCTTTAACCTCTGTGGAAAAGGAGGTGGAGGACGGTAATCTTCAAGGCGTCCTTCACATGGAAGTCGGATCTGAGGAGGCTCAAGTTCTTTAGTTTCTTTCTGCTCCTCTGTTTCTTCTACTGTCGTGGCAGGTGAGACGACAACAGACTGTTTCTCTTCTGCCGGGGCAGTGTTCACGATAGTTGTCTGTTGGGTCGATTCCTTACTCGGCGTTTCTTTTATTATCGGCCCTGTAGTTGTTTCCCACTCCTCGTTGTAATCGCTTTGCACTACTCATGTGTGGGTTTTCTAGTGACCTCAGTATCACTAGGGAATCTTCCATTATGCCTTGGGTTTATGAACTGTGAAACCTGGCCCATCTGTGTCTCTAAGGATTTTAGGGTAACCTCATCGTTTGTCATTCTCATCTCTGTTTTGTCCATGAAGGATTCAGTTTTCTTGACAAAGTGATCCATGTTTTCCATATATGCTCCTGTTTGGGACATGAATGTGGCCAGGGTCTGCTCCAGTATGCTCGTTGTGGCTGCTGGCTACTGTTGTGGCTGCTACTGTGGTTGCTGTCGTGACAGAATCCTAGGGCCTCCTTGATTTTGGTTGTACTGTACTGGAGGGTTCAGTGCGTTGTTGGGGTTACTCCATGAAAATTTAGGGTCCTTCCTCCAGTTTGGATTGTAGTGGTTGGAGTCATAGGTTTTATTCATGTTATAGTTCCCAACATACATCCCTTCTTCCAGCTGTAAAAGGCACTCCTCTGTACTGTGGTTTCCGCTACATGCTTCACACACCTCTTCGGTAGAAAATACAACTTTAGAATCCTTCCGCTCCAGATTTTCAACTATCTTAGTGAGGTATGCAATCTGAGTTTTGACCGAGTTGTAAGCTTTGTACTCCTTTACAGATATTCCTCATTTACCTCCCCTCCGAGCTGTAGAAAACTGCTCATCGTTCTTTGCTAACTTTTTCAACACCAGCATTGATTCGTCTGGTTCTTTATCCAGAAATAATCCATTTGCTTCTGAATCTATTCTCAGTCGAGTGTGTGCATTGACAGCGTTGTAGAATTTGACAACCTGATTCCATACAAGGAATCTATGCATTGGGCAATTACGTAAGAGAGTCGTAAATCTGTCCCACGCCTCATGTATTGGTTCGTCATCTTCCTGTTGAAAAGTAGCAATTTCGTTACGCAATCTTTCAAATAAATGGGAAGGGTTAAAACGAGAAAGAAATTCACGAGAGAGATCCGCCCAAGTTCTTATTGAACTCGTCGTTAATTTATTCCACCTAGTTTTTTCTCTATCTCTCAATGAATGAGGAAATAGCCGGAGCTCAGTACTTCTGGACTTATTCCTGGCAGTCTGAACGATCCACAGATTTCCTGGAATGTTTAAGATGTTCACGTGCGTCCTCAGTAGTAGAACCACCAAATTGGCCAGCAGAGTTTATCATACTGAACATGACATGTTTCAGTTCGAAGTGTTCAGCTTCCACATCTAGCGGGGTAGTTTCCAGTTCTTCATGGTCGTTATCCATGTAATCTCGACAAGTCTGCCTTGCTGTTGGGGCAGCGGGCAGCGACATATCGTTTCGGGGGTTATCAGAAGGATCCACATTACCCTTGGGGTGGTTGTTGTTGTCATCTTCCCTATGTCCTTGCCTTATGTTCACCATTGCTTCCAGTATCTCTTCAAGATAGTTGTTTCTTTCTATCAAAAGTCGGGCTTGGTTCCTGAGTTGATGTGTGTGTTTGATCTCCGGTTCTAATTTGTACTCAGGTTCCTTACCACGTCTCGATCTACGCATAAGCAACAAGATAACCTTGTGAAAAGCACGGGGAAAATAAAACAGCTAAAACAAAAATTAAAAATAAAAGCAAAGTGCAGTAATTAAAAGGTAAAGATATGTTGCCAGTCCCCGGCAACGACGCCAAAAACTTGTTGCGGGTAAATAAGACTATCGCAAATAGTGCAAGTGTACACGACACAAGTAGTAAAGTGATACTAGAGTATCGGATATCGTCTCCACAAGGACTGGAAATAACTCTATCCTTGAATTGCTGCACAAGAAAAAGGAATAGTTTAAATGATTGTTTGAAGTAATCTTGAGTAATAACTAAAATAAAAGATAAGGAAATCAGATTGAGAGAATAGGCTGGTATTGATTTGCTCAGTAGTGCAGGTGTTGCACTGTTCAGAGGAACTTCTGTCGTTATGACGTGGTTCCTGTCGTGGCAGCACCTGTCGCGGCAGCGACCAACAACTCCGTACTTTAAGCTTGGCAAGAATCCCTGTTATGACTTATCATATCCCTAGGTCCAAGTTCTGTTGATGAACACGTCTTGGATGATACCTCCCGGCGTGAATCAAAGGGTGAACACCAATGTTTGTGAATTCTTCTTTAGCCACTTAACCTTGTACTTATCCCTAAGCCAAGATGGTTTAACCATAAACTGGAAAACGCGTATTTACTCCTTTCGTATGATTAACTCTCCCGATATCAAGCAAATGGATAACCTCACAATGCTCTCCCGATGCTCTTATGAGATATTGAAAACCAGAGTAAATAAACTTGAAGTTTTATTACTTGAACCCTTAGCCCTTGGGGAAGTTTAGAACATGGTGAAGAGAGAGAAACGACTAGGGTTTTGGGGAAAGACGACTAGGAGTGAGATATCCTCCCATAGGTCGAATTACATGCCTTTATATAGGCCTTGGGTCCAAGTTTTCTAATATGGCAAGAATACAAGTTTAAATTAAAGTACAACTCTATTAAAGACTAAATCTTCTGAGTAGATGCCTTTAATTCGTCCTCTTTTCTTGCTTTGACTTTCTTCCTTGAACTTTGGGCCTGACCTTCCTTCTGCTCAGGGCTCAGAAAAATATGGGAGTGACCCACGACAGACCGGCTTGAAATCCTCAATCTGTTGAGCTCCACTTCACTTTTCCACCTCAGTGTCTCTCTGTCGTCATGGCTGCCACGACAGGTATCACAACAGGCAGTGCTTGTTATCCTTCAGTTCCAGCTCCTCAACTCGCCTCTGCTCCTTTGCTGCCCTGGATTGCTGTCGCGGCAGATACCTGCAAAAGTGAACAATTTCAGCAGCATCTGTGCAGTTTTATCAAATTGTGATGTGTATGCAAAAATCTATCATAAATGCAATTAATCATGCTTGAGTGCAGCAAAAATATGGGTAAATGAGGGGTAAAATATAGAACTATTATGCACTCAACAGCCACCACGTGGGCTAAGTTCCACTGACCATCGTTCCTCAGCTGAAAATTACCTCGACCGCACCCACGACTTCTTTGATGCTCAAACCCCCTAGCTGGAGCCGGTCCGCCCCTAGCCGGGTGTGGACAGTTACGCCTCAAATGATCTCGGGAACCACAGTTCCAACATACCCCAAAGGTACCCATACACTCGCCCGGATGGTGTCTTCCGCATCTAGTGCACTCATGAGTGTGAACAACAACTCATTGGCCCTGATGGCCCCGTCTATGATTACCACCCCTATGTCTCGAATCGGGCTGATACCTCAAATCTCTATGCCTCTTGGCATGATCTCTCTCCCAATCTGCATGTCTCTTCCCGGAATCAGACCCACTAGCACGAGTACTCAAGCCTAAGTTATGCTCAATATCTTTGGCCCTAGAGACCAAAACATCAAACTCGGTGTAATCAGAAGCGAGCATATAAGTCTTCACATCCCTAGTCAAACCATAACGGAAACGCTGACACCCTTCCCTCTCAATGGGAACCAACTCGGGTGCATACTGGCTCAACCTCACAAATTGAACCTCATACTCTGACACCGTCTTACTACCCTGAACCAAGGCCATAAATTCTATCTTCTTTTCATCATGATATCGAACTCCAAGATACTTCTTCTTAAAGGCTGTCCTAAAGAATTCCCAAGTGACATCTGCTTCTGCCACACCCGAAGTAACGGTAGTCCACCAAGCATACGCATCTCCCTGAAGCAAAGAGACGACACAATCCAACTTCCGAGCGTCTGAGCACTCCATTTGACCTAAGATTCGTTTAGTGCTCTCGAGCCAAGCATCTGAACCCTCGGGAGTCAAACCATGAAACTCAACTACGCCCAAACTACGAAGCCTCTCAAGGGATAAACCTATCCCCGCACCCTGAGGTGGTGCTGCAGCATGCATACCGGCTAAATCTGTCTAAAAAGCCCCGACTATAGTCTAAATCAAATTAGTCATGCCCGCACCTGCCGGACCCTGACTAGCCTGAGCTACATTTCCTCCCACATTCACACCGGCCTGAGGTCCATTACCATCACCTCCAACATTCGCACCGGCCTGAGGCACATTACCTTCGTTATTCGCCCCATTACCATCGGGAGCAGGAGGAACTAGAGGCACATCCCCGGGTGCCTGGTCACCCGCTCTAGGCCGTCCTCTCGGTCTTGCCATAACGAAGATAAAATCTAAACAACAAACACATCACACACAAGAAAACATTGGGTTAGCAAGGGCAAGGATCCGAGTGCTCACGCTCTTTTAAATCGAAACCATTTTCCAATAACAACATATAGCAAGGGGAACACTCGACTAAACTTCAACCAACAACAAGAACAATAAAACATGCTTTCACACACCGTGGAATGGCAAGCAAACCAAACAAACCAACTTACCTGACTTACCTTCCCAGGAGACCTCGTAACCAAAGCTCTGATACCACCACATGTAACCCCCTCGTCCCGGCCTAGCCAATAGACCGAAGCAAACAGGTTACACGGGGAAATCTGAAGCGAAACCCGTTAAGGCCTCACTCCGATTAGCAACCCTATTTTCCCCTTCTATTAGTCTTGTCTATATGCCACGTTTAAACCTATGTGAGATGGCAAACCGTGGAAGGACAATCACAGATACGAACCAAGCGGAGGGCATACGATAATTTAAACTTACCAAGTAGTTTATTAGTCAAGTTTCATGCTCACGAGGCAAACCATCACAAAGGGCACATATAAACTCAACTAGGAAGTATACAAGCATTAGGGACTAAAGTGTAACATTTGGAAACCTTCAAAGATGCTCTTTAACCGTTTTAACCACCTGTATTTCGAAACAAGGCTACCCGTTCCGAAACACGGGCTTTATTCAAAAAGTAACACCAAGCCATTCTGGAACGATCCCTCATAGTTCCGGAACAGGAGCCTCTAGTGGCCAAACGTACCGAAACGACCCCACATGGTTCCGAAACAGGAGCCTCCAGTGGAAAATCGTACTGAAACGGCACCACCCCCATTCCGATACAGGTGCCCTTGGGGCTCGGCCATTCCGAAACCATATCAGACGTTCCGAAACGCTTAGACACAGTTTGGACCGAAAATGCATTTCGACATCTCCAAACGTTCCCAAACTTACCCTGAAACATCACAAACCACATGGAAACTTATTATAAAACCAATCTAGAGGCAAAACACCCTAAGGTCAAGCTTCGATAACGCATACTCACAAGAAGGGATCTCAAACCCAAAAGCTCATAAGAACACATTAGCTCAAAAACATCAATAACTCAAAACACAAAGCAATCAACCCAAAGCCATAACAATCCACAACATAACAAGGTAACAACATTTAAAACATGATAGCAACAATCACAAAATCCAAACATAGGAGTTTGAACACCAACTCCCTAACAACAAGCCTAGCATTCTCATTGCCTAAATGTTATTACAACTAGTAAAACCATACTCTGAGCTAGCCAAGAACTCCGAGAACTCCTCCCTTGCCCACTTGCCTCCCGGAGCCTCTAACGATCTGCATTGTTGGAAAAATAGAGTGTAAGCTTAAAAGCTTAGTGAGCGAGCTCTAAAACACAACAACAATGCAGTTCAAAACATAAATCTTAGTTTTAAAAACGAAACCACTTAAGGAGAGATACAATGAAATGGAAATATAGACGAAACATGGTTTGCACATACACATCACCATACTCATCTACTAGTCACTACCGGTGGGACTACACATCACCGTACACAACGACTAACCATCACATGAGGCTTGACATCAACTACGACTACACAACAACATTAGAACGGGGAGTAAAAGCAATCCACATTTCACACAACAACACGAATATCCACACACGCCAAAAATTAACGAAACAAGGCAAATTAGACAAACCTACACTTGGATTTAGGTTAGCCCTTAAGGCTCCACCCAAACCTCCAAGAAAACCTCTTTGAATCATTTTAAAACTTCAAAAAATTACCACTCACCGATAGAGCCAAACGATAGCCTAGCATTCCCATTGCCTAAGTGTTATTACAACTAGTAAAACCATACTCTGAGCTAGCCAAGAACTCCGAGAACTTCTCCCTTGCCCACTTGCCTCCTGGAGCCTCTAACGATCTGCATTGCTGGAAAAAGAGAGTGTAAGCTTAAAAGCTTAGTGAGCGGAGCTCTAAAACACAACAACAATGCAGTTCAAAACATAAATCTTAGTTTTAAAAACGAAACCACTTAAGGAGAGATACAATGAAATGGAAACATAGACGAAACATGGTTTGCACATGCACAACCATCCCTGGTGGGACTACACATCATCGTACACAACAACTAGCATTTTTCCGGTGGGACTACACATCACCGTACTCATCTACTAGTCACTACTATTGGGACTACACATCACCGTACACAACGACTAACCATCACGTGAGGCTTGACATCAACTACGACTACACAACAACATTAGAACGGAGAGTAAAAGCAATCCACATTTCATACAACAACACGAATATCCGCACACACCAATAATTAACGAAATAAGGCAAATTAGACAAACTTACACTTGGATTTAGGTTATCCCTTAAGGCTCCACCCAAACCCCATAGAAAACCTCGTTGAATCATTTTCAAACTTCAAAACATTACCACTCACTGATAGAGCCCAAACGATAGCTGAAACCCCGATTTAAGCTTCCGAACTACCCGGATTCACGTCCACGAAGCCTAAATCTGTTTCATCTACTTTAGGCAACCCAAAACAGATCATTAGGATGCTAATATACCCACAAACATAGCAGCAACTCAAAACTCAACAATCTTGCAACAAAACACATCGACATTCAACCCAAACTTCACCCAAATTCGTTCTAATGGAACCCCAAACTGAACCCGTCATTTCCAAACATCAAAACACACCAAATATCGTCTAAAAACATCCCCCAACAACAAAGGAACCATCAGCCACGATTTCAACCCAAAACCAAGCCAAAAACTCTACATTTTCAACCCAAAAATCCAATTTTTAGACCCATTTCGGGTTTCCTACAATTAGCCACTATTTTAGCATTTTTTAGACACCAAAACAAGATTAAAAACACCCTTAAACATGGCATCAAAAGAACCAATTGAAAATCCCATAAAAAATACCCATTTCTCCAACCCAAAACCAAAAATGTATTTTAATGGGTTTAAAGGAGGGTTTTCAATGGGTACAAGTCAAATATGTAAAAATCTAAGCAAGGAATAAATTACCTTGAAAAATCTTGCTTGGATAGAGAGTTAGGAGCAATGGAATAATGAAATAAGGTTTAGAAGATGATAGCTTTTCAAAACCTTTTCTTCATTTCTTTTTATTCAAAGATCCCATTTTGCCTTTATTCAATAAAAACCCTTTTAGTCCATTAAAAATGTTTTCTTTCAATTAAATTAACTCGAACCGGTTTAACCAAACCCGGTTATCTCTCGGGCCCCAAACCTCGGGCATTACAACTCTCCCCTAATTAAGGAATTTTGTCCCCAAAATTACCTGACGGAAAAAGGTACAAAAACTGTTTCTCCATGTCTTCTTTCCTCTCCCAAGTAGCTTCTTCCACACCTCGGTGTCTCCATAAAACTTTGACTAACTCGATAGATCTCTCACGCAACACTTTCCTATCCGTAGCAAGAATTATAACCGGCTCTTCATCATACGACGGGTAGGGGTTCAACTCGATATCTTCCACTGGCATTATATGAGACGAATCCGACCTATACTTCCGAAGCATCGAGACGTGAAACACATCATGAATCTTCTCTAACTCTGTCGGCAGTCTCAATCTATAAGCAACGAGACCAATCCTCTCAACTACCTCGTAAGGACCAATAAATCTCGAGCTTAACTTACCTTTCTTACCAAACCTCATCACCTTCTTCCAAGGCGAGACTTTCAAGAAGGCTTTGTTGCCCACGACATACTCTATCTCCTTTCTTTTCAAATCGGCATACGATTTTTGTCGGTCTGAAGCTGCCTTAAAGCGATCACAGATCAGTTTTACCTTCTCGGTAGTGCCCTTGAGCAAGTCTGGAATTGGTACAAGCTTCTGTCCGGCCTCGGCCCAACAAATAGGTGTTCTACACCTCCTACCATATAGAGCCTCATACGGTGCCATTTGAATACTAGCCGGATAATTGTTGTTGTATGCAAACTCCACTAACGGTAGGTGTTTCTCCCAAGAACCCTGAAAGTCGATGATGCAACACTCAACATGTCCTCTAACACCTGAATAACTCTCTCTGACTGACCATCTGACTGCGGGTGATACGAAGTGCTGAAGTTCAACCAAGTACCCAAGGCACGATGCAAACACTCCCAAAATCTAGCTGTAAACCTCGTATCTCAGTCTGATACAATCTATTTTGGTACCCCGTGCAATCTCACTATCTCACTAATGTACAGATCGGCCAACTTATCTAAGGTGTAGGTAGTATGAACATGTATGAAATGGGCACACTTAGTGAATCTATCGACTATCACCCACACTAAATTCTTCTTCGAAGGAGTCAGCGGTAAACTCGACACAAAGTCCATGGTAATACGTTCCCACTTCTATTATGGAATAACGCCCGTTGAGACTGTAACGGCCGTCGCGAATAACGGAGCCAGCTATTACGCGGTTTCCTGACGCGTCTGTCACGCGTTTCCGTGTCTTCTGCGCGTCTGTTACGCGTTTCCGTGTCTGTCGCGACAGCTCCGTGACAGGCTATATTTTCCGCGTCTGTCGCGACAGCTGGTAACAGGTTGTCACGACAGGCATGTCCATTGGGCTTTATGGCCTGTTGTGAATACGGTGGGCTGGTTCATTCCTCCTCTTTGCTTTGCTTCCATTATTTCCTGAAAACTAAAATAAATAATAAATTAAATCTTATTTCTTAAAAATAAATAAATAAATAAATAAACTAAATAAATTAAAATTAAGTTAAATTAGGGATGCCTTGTGGGGCATCTCCTAAAGTAACCACTTCCTACATCCTTGGGGCTTCAGTCTCCTGATAATGCTTGAGCCTTTGTCCATTGACCTTGAATTGGTGCCCATCCTTGATTGATCTGATTGTAATGGCACCATGGGGAAATACTTGGACACCTTGGAAAGGGCCAGACCACCTAGATTTAAGCTTTCCTGGGAAGAGATTCAACCTAGAGTTAAACAACAACACCTGCTGCCCTGGGCAGAACTATCGTGGCAGCAGTTTTTTGTCGTGCCACTTCTTTGTTTTGTCCTTGTAGATCTTGGCGTTGTCGTAGGCCATTGCTCGAATTTCTTCAATTTCATTCAAGTCCAGTAGCCTTTTCTGCCCTGCCTTGTCCCAATCCATATTAACTGTCTTGATAGCCCAATATGCATTGTGTTCTATTTCGACAGGTAAATTGCAAGTTTTTCCGTAAATGAGGGGGTAGGGTGACATCCCCAATGGAGTTTTAAATGCAGTCCTGTAGGCCCAGAGTGCATCATTTAGGTGAAGAGACCAGTCCTTTCGATTTGGTTTTACCATCTTCTCTAGGATGTTCTTCACTTCTCGATTTGAGATTTCAGCCTGCCCATTGGTTTGCGGGTGATATGTTGTTGCAATACGGTGCCTTACTCCATTTTTCTTTAGTGCACTAGCAATTAACCTATTTTCAAAGTGACTCCCCTCACCGCTAATGATCGCTCTTGGGATTCCAAACCTTGAGAAGATGTGCTTGTGAAGAAATTTTTGCATAGTCTTGGCATCGTTCTTTTGAGTAGCGATCGCTTCTACCCATTTAGACACATAGTCTACTGCCAACAGAATGTATAAATTCCCACAAGAGGCTGGGAATGGCCCTATGAAGTCGATTCCCCAAACATCAAAGATTTCGGCCTCAAGTATGTTCTGCAGTGGCATCTCATGCCTTCTAGATATGTTTCCAGTCCTTTTGCATTTGTCACAGCTCTTGTAAAAAGCTTGTGCATCCTTGAACAGTGTAGGCCAAAAGAAACCATATTGCAGAACCTTGGCAGTAGTTTTATTTCCTCCCAAGTGTCCTCCATAAGGGGTTGCATGGCAGTTGTGAAGCACTTCTTTATGTTCCTCCTGTGGTATGCATCTCCTGATTATTTGATCTGCACAGTGCTTAAAGAGAAGAGGTGCGTCCCAATAATAATGTTTTTCATCATTTTGGAACCTCTTCCTTGCTTGGTAATTAAGCTCATGATGTAATAACCCACTTACAATATAATTGACAATGTCAGCATACCAAGGGGTTTTAGAAAGCTTACCTGTCGCCATGGCTGTCGCGGCAGTGCTGGTGGCAGCGAACAACTGCTCATTTGGGAAGGTTTCCAGTATGTTGGTCTTGTCTTTCTCTTGATTCCTTCCCATCTCCAGCCTTGACAAGTAATCTGCTACTTGGTTTTCTGTCCCTTTTTTTTCCTTGATGTCAATGTCAAATTCTTGCAGCAGCAGAATCCAACATATCAATCTTGGTTTGGCATCCTTTTTGGTGAACAGATATTTAAGTGTTGAGTGATCTGTATGGACCACCACTTTTGTTCCAAGTATATAAGGTCGAAACTTGTCAATTGCAAACACCACTACGAGTAACTCATTTTCTGTTGTGGTGTAGTTTATTTGGGCATCATTGATAGTTTTGCTAGCATAGTAGATCACATGGAAGAGTTTCTCCTTCCTCTGCCCTAGTGCTGCCCCGATAGCATAATCACTGGCGTCACACATTATTTCGAATGGTAGGCTCCAGTCGAGAGTCTGCACTATTGGGGCTGTTACCAGCTTTTCCTTCAGGATCTTGAATGCTTTAGTACATTCAGTTTTAAAGTCAAAGGTACGATTCTGTTCCAGCAGGAGACACGGGGGTTTAGTGGTTTTTGAGAAATTGGCAATGAATCTTCGATAGAACCCTGCATGCCCTAAGAAACTTCTTATTCCCTTGATTGTGGTGGGTGGCGGCAGTTTTTCAATTACCTCAATTTTAGCTCTGTCTACCTCTATGTCGCGGCAGCTAACCTTGTGGCCCAACACTATGCCCTCGTCCACCATAAAGTGGCATTTTCCCAGTTTAAAACAAGGTTTGCCTCTTCACATCTTTCAAGAACCTTCTGTAAATTGCCTAAGCAACCGTCGAAACTGTCTCCTAAGACGGAAAAGTCATCCATGAAAATTTCTAGGAAATCCTCCACCATGTCGGAGAATATTGCCATCATGTACCGTTGAAAGGTTGTTGGTGCATTTCAGAGCCCAAATGACATTATTCGAAAGGCATATGTGACGTATGGGCATGTGAAGGTGGTTTTCTCTTGGTCCTCTGGTGCTATTCCGATTTGGTTATAACCTGAGTAACCATCAAGAAAACAATAGTAAGGCTTCCCCGCTAATCTATCTAACATTTGATCGATAAAAGGTAAGGGGAAGTGGTCCTTCCGGGTAGCTTTATTTAGCTTCTGGTAGTCCATACAAACCCTCCAACCGGTCACAGTCCTAGTTGGGATTATTTCGTTTTCCTTGTTCGTTACTACGGTTATGCCTCCCTTTTTGGGTACGCATTACACCGGGCTCACCCAGTTTCTATCCGAGATGGCATATATTATTCCAGCATCAAGCCACTTGATGATTTCTTTTCGTACCACCTCTCGCATAGCTTCATTCAGTCGTCTTTGGGCATCAATTGTCAGCTTATGGTCATCCCCCAAGACGATCTTATGCATGCATAACGTCGGACTGATGCCTTAGATATCAGCAATGGTCCATCCAATTGTCGTTTTATGCTGCTGTAGCATTTTGATCAGCTATTGTTCCTGTTCCAGCATCAACCTTGAAGAGATGATTACGGGCAACATATCATTTAATCCAAGAAAAACATATTTGAGTTGCCCTGGTAGGGGTTTAAGGTCTAAAACAGGTGGTTATTCAATGGAAGGCTTTTGGATTACATGTTCATTCGAGGTATAATTCAAAGGCTCGAAGAACTTACCTGGACGAATGTCTATCCAATTTACCTTCTCAGGACCTTCAGTATCTGATGCATCTGTTTCTGAGGGGTCACTGTCTTCGATGCTGTCGTGACAGTCTTCAGGGTGAATGCGGTGGCAATGACAAAATTTCTTTTCGTGGCAGTTCGACCTGATGCAGGGTTGGTCTAGGACGACTTCTGAAATTGCCTTGCACTCTTCCTCCGCATCAGCTTGTTTCATTGCTTGGAGAACATTGAGCTTTATTTGTTGGTCATTGACTCTCATAGTCAGTTCTACTTTTTCTACGTCGATCACTGTTCTACCTGTGGCTAGGAAGGGCCGCCCCAGGATGATCAGTGCGTTTTCATCTGCTTCACAATCTAAAACAAGAAAGTCAGCAGGAAAAATAAACTTATCCACTCTTACCAAGATATCTTCAATCTTTCCCTCCGGTTGTACGTAAGAGCGGTCTGCCAGCTGCAACATGACTGTCGTGGGCCTTGCTTGTCCAATACCTAGTTTCTGAAATACAGATTTGGGCATTATATTAATGCTAGAACCAAGGTCACAAAGTGCCTTATCCAAAAACTTGTCTCCAATTATGCATGGTATGATGAAGCTGCCAGGATCCTTCTTCTTTGGGGGTGGTCGTTTATGTAGGATTGCCATGCATCCTTCTGCCATCATTACCATTTCAAATTCCCCAAGTCTGGACCTTCTGAACATTGCATCCTTCAGAAACTTTGCATAACCAGGCATCTGCTTAATGGCTTCTAACAGCGGGATGTTGATGTGTACTTGCTTAAAGACATCATAGATCTTCTCAAGCTGGTACTCTTGTTTCTGTTTCTTTAACCGCTGTGGAAAAGGGGTGGAGGACAGTAATCTTCAAGGCGTCCTTCACATGGAAGTCGGATCTGAGGAGGCTCAAGTTCTTCAATTTCTTTCTGCTCCACTGTTTCTTCTAATGCCGTGGCAGGTGTGACGACATCAGACTGTTTCTCTTCTGCCGGGGTAGTGTTCACGACAGTTGTCTGTTGGGTCGATTCCTTACTCGGTCTTTCTTTTATTATCGACCCTTGTAGTTGTTTCCCAGTCCTCGTTGTAATCGCTTTGCACTGCTCATGTGTGGGTTTTCTAGTGACCTCAGTATCACTAGAGAATCCTCCATTCTGCCTTGGGTTTATGAACTGTGAAACCTGGCCCATCTATGTCTCTAAGGATTTTAGGGTAGCCTCATGGTTTGTCATTCTCATCTCTGTTTTGTCCATGAAGGATTCGGTTTTCTTGACAAAGTGATCCATGTTTGCCATATATTCTCCTGTTTGGGACATGAATGTGGCCAGGGTCTGCTCCAGTATGCTCGTTGTGGCTGCTTCTGTGGTTGCAGTCGTGACAGAATCCTAGGGCCTCCTTGATTATGGTTGTTCTGGACTGGAGGGTTCAGTGCATTGTTGGGGTTACTCCATGAAAATTTGGGGTCCTTCCTCCAGTTTGGATTGTAGTGGTTGGAGTCATAGGTTTTATTCCTGTTATAGTTCCCAACATACATCCCTTCTTCCAGTTGTAAAAGGCACTCCTCTGTACTGTGGTTTCCGCTACATGTTTCACACACCTCTTCGGCAGAAAATACAACTTTAGAATCCTTCCGCTCCAGATTTTCAACTATCTTAGTGAGGTATGCAATCTGAGTTTTAACCGAGTTGTCAGCTTCGTACTCCTTTACAGATATTCCTCATTTACCTCCCCTTCGAGCTGTAGAAAACTGCTCATCGTTCTTTGCTAACTTTTTCAACACCAGCATTGCTTCGTCTAGTTATTTATCCAGTAATAATCCATTTGCTGCTGAATCTATTCTCAGTCGAGTGTGTGCATTGGCAGCGTTGTAGAATTTGACAACCTGATTCCATACATAGAATCCATGCATTGGGCAATTACGTAAGAGAGTCGTAAATCTGTCCCACGCCTCATGCATTGGTTCGTCATCTTCCTGTTGAAAAGTAGCAATTTCGTTACGCAATCTTTCAGATAAATGGGAAGGGTTAAAACGAGAAAGAAATTCACGAGAGAGATCCGGCCAAGTTCTTATTGAACCCGGCGTTAATTTATTCCACCAAGTTTTTGCTATATCTCTCAATGAATGAGGAAATAGCCGGAGCCTCAGTACTTCCGGACTTATTCCTCGCAGTCAGAACGATCCACAAATTTCTTGGAATGTTTTAAGATGTTCACGTGCGTCCTTAGTAGCAGAACCACCAAATTGGCCAGCAGAGTTTATCATGCTGAACATGACAGGTTTCAGTTCGATGTGTTCAGCTTCCACATTTGGTAGGGTAGTTTCTAGTTCAACATGGTCGTTATCCATGTAATCTCGACAAGTCTGTCGTGCTGTTGGGGCAGCAGGCGGCGGCAGATCGTTTCAGGGGTCATTAGGAGGATCCACATTACCCTTGGGGTGGTTGTTGTTGTCATCTTCCCTATGACCTTGCCTTTCGTTCACCATTGCTTCCATTATCTCCTCAAGATAGTTGTTTCTTTCTATTAAGAGTCAGGCTTGGTTCCTGAGTTGTTATGTGCGTTTGATCTCTGGGTCGAATTTGTACTCAGGTTCCTTACCAAGTCTCGATCTGAGCATAAGCAACAAGAGATCCTTGTGAAAAGCACGGGGAAAATAAAACAGCTAAAACAAAAATTAAAAAGAAAAGCAAAGTTCGGTAATTAAAAGGTAAAGATATGTTGTCAGTCCTCGACAACGGCGCCAAAAACTTGTTGTGTGTAAATAAGACTATCGCAAATAGTGCAAGTGTACACGATGCAAGTAGTAAATTGATACTAGAGTATCGGATATCGTCTCCACAGGGACTGGAAACAACTCTATCCTTGAATTGCTGCACAAGAAAAAGGAATAGTTTAAATGATTGTTTGAAGTAATCTTGAGTAATAACTAAAATAAAAGATAAGGAAATCAGATTGAGAGAATAGGCCGGTATTGATTTGCTCAGTAGTGCAGGTGTTGCACTGTTCAGAGGAACTTCTGTCGTTATGTCGTCGATCCTGTCGTGGCAGCACCTGTCGCGGAAGAGGTCCGTTGATGTCGCGGCAGCGACCAACAGCTCCGTACTTCAAGCTTGGCAAGAATCCCTGTTATGACTTGTCATATCCCTAGGTCCAAGTTCTGTTGATGAACACGTCTTGGATGATACCTCCCGGCGTGAATCAAAGGGTGAACACCAATATTTGTGAATTCTTCTTTAGCCACTTAACCTTGTACTTATCCCTAAGCCAAGTTGGTTTAACCATAAACTGGAAAACGCGTATGTACTCCTTTTGTATGCTTAACTCTCCCGATATCAAGAAAATGGATAACCTCACAATGCCCTCTCGATGTTCTTATGAGATATTGAAAACCAGAGTAAATAAACTTGAAGTTTTATTACTTGAACCGAAAAATCCTAAGAACAATACAATCCTCACAACTACTTTAAAAGATCAACCCTTAGCCCTTGGGGAAGTTTAGAACATGTTGAAGAGAGAGAAACGACTAGGGTTTTAAGAGAAGACGGTTAGGAGTGAGATATCCTCCCCTAGGTCGAATTACATGCCTTTATATAGGCCTTGGGTCCAATTATTCTAATATGACAAGAATACAAGTTTAAATTAAAGTACAACTCTATTAAAGACTAAATCTTTTGAGTAGATGCCTTTAATTCGTCCTCTTTTCTTGCTTTGACTTTCCTCCTTGAACCTTGGGCCTGGCCTTCCTTCTGCTTCAGGGCTCAGAAAAATATGGGAGTGACCCACGACAGACCGGCTTGAAATCCTCTATCTGTCGAGCTCCACTTCACTTTTCCAACTCAGTGTCTCTCTGTTGTCATGGCTGCCATGGCAGGTATCACGACAGGCAGTGCTTTTTATCCTTCAGTTCCAGCTCCTTATCTCACCTCTGCTCCTTTGCTGCCCTGGATTGCTGCCGCGGCAGATACCTGCAAAAGTGAACAATTTCAGCAGCATCTGTGCAGTTTTATCTAATTGTGATGTGTATGCAAAATTCTATCCTAAATGCAATTAATCATGCTTGAGTGCAGCAAAAATATGGGTAAATGAGGAGTAAAATATAGAACTATTATGCACTCAACAGCCTCCACGTGGGCTAAGTTCCTCTGACCATCGTTCCTTGGCTAAAAATTACCTCGACCGCGCCCACGACTTCTCTGATGCTCAAACCCCCTAGCTGGAGCCGGTCCGCCCCTAGCCGGGTGTGGACAGTTACGCCTTAAATGATCTCGGGAACCACAGTTCCAACATACCCCAAAGGTACCCATACACTCGCCCGGATGGCGACTTCCGCGTCTAGTGCACTCATGAGTGTGAACAATAGCTCATTGGCCCTGATGGCCTCGTCTATGATTACCGCCCCTATTTCTCGAATCGGGAAAATACCTCATATCTCTATGCCTCTTGGCATGATCTCTGTCCCAATCTACATGTCTCTTCCCGGAATCAGACCCACTAGCACGAGTACTCGAGCCTAAGTTCTGCTCAATATCTTTGGCCCTAGAGACCAAAACATCAAACTCGGTGTAATCAGAAGCGAGCATATAAGTCTTCACATCCCTAGTCAAACCATAACGGAAACACTCGAACCGTTCCCTCTCACTGGGAACCAACTCGGGTGCATACTGGCTCAACCTCACAAACTGAACCTCATACACTGACACCGTCTTACTACCCTGAACCAAGGCCATAAATTCTCTCTTCTTTTCATCCTAATATCAAACTCCAAGATACTTCTTCTTAAAGGCTGTCCTAAATAATTCCCAAGTGACATCTGCTTCTACCACACCCGAAGTAACGGTAGTCCACCAAGCATACGCATCTCCCTGAAGCAAAGAGACGACACAACCCAACTTACGAGCGTTTGAGCACTCCATCTGACCTAAGATTAGTTTAGTGCTCTCGAGCCAAGCCTCTGAACCCTCGGGAGTCAAACCATGAAACTCAACTCCGCCCAAACTACGTAGACTCTCAAGGGATAAACTTGTCCCCGCACCCTGAGGTGGTGCTGCAGCATGCATACCGGCTAAAGCTGTCTAAAAAGCCCCAACTATAGTCTAAATCAAATGAGTCATGCCCGCACCTGCCGGACCCTGACCAGTCTGAGTTGCATTTCCTCCAACTTTCACACCGGTCTGAGGTCCATTACCATCACCTCCAACATTCGCACCGGCCTGAGGCACATTACCTCCGTTATTCGCCCCATTACCATCGGGAGCAGGAGGAACATGAGGCACATCCCCGGGTGCCTGGTCACCCGCTCTAGGTCGTCCTCTCAGTCTTTCCATAACGAAGATAAAATCTAAACAACAAACACATCACACACAAGAAAACATTGGGTTAGCAAGGGCAAGGATCCGAGTGCTCACGCTCTTTTAAATCGAAACCATTTTCCAATAACAACATATAGCAATGGGAACACTCGACTAAACTTCAACCAACAACAAGAACAATAAAACATGCGTTCACACATCATGCAATGGCAAGCAAACCAAACAAACCAACTTTCCTGACTTACCTTCCCGGGAGACCTCGTAACAGAAGCTCTGATACCACCAAATGTAACCCCTCGTCCTGGCCTAGCCAACAAACCGAAGCGAACGGGTTACACGGGGAAATCTGAAGCAAAACCTGCTAAGGCCTCAGTCCAACTAGCAACCCTATTTTTCCCTTTCTATTAGTCTTGTCTATATGCCACGTTTAAACCTATGTGAGATGGAAAACCGCGGAAGGACAATCACAGATACGAACCAAGCAGAGGGTATACGATAATTTAAACTTACCAAGTAGTTTATTAGTCAAGTTTCATGCTCACGAGGCAAACCATCACAAAGGGCACATATAAACTCAACTAGGAAGCATACAAGCATTAGGGACTAAAGTGTAACATTTGGAAACCTTCAAAGATGCTCTTTAATCGTTCTAACCACCTGCCTTTCGAAACAAGGCTACCCGTTCCGAAACACGGGCTTCATTCAAAAAGTAACACCAAGCCGTTCTGGAACGATCCCTCATGGTTCCGGAACAAGAGCCTCTAGTGGCCAAACGTACCGAAACGGCCCCACATGGTTCCGAAACAGGAGCCTCCAGTGGCAAATCGTACCGAAACGGCACCACCCCCGTTCCGATACAGATGCCCTTGGAGCTCGGTCGTTTCGAAACCATATCAGACGTTCCGAAACGCCTGGACACAGTTTGGCCCGAAAATGCATTTCGACATCTCCAAACGTTCCCAAACTTACCCTGAAACATCACAAACCACATGGAAACCTATTATAAAACCAATCTAGAGGCAAAACACCCTAAGGTCAAGCTTCGATAACGCATACTCACAAGAAGGGATCTCAAACCCAAAAGCTCATAAGAACACATTAGCTCAAAAACATCAATAAGTCAAAACACAAAGCAATCAACCCAAAGCCATAACAATCCACAACATAACAAGGTAACAACATTTAAAACATGATAGCAACAATCACAAAAGCCAAACATAGGAGTTTGAACACCAACTCCCTAACAACAAGCCTAGCATTCCCATTGCCTAAATATTATTACAACTAGTAAAACCATGCTCTGAGCTAGCCAAGAACTCCGAGAACTCCTTTCTTGCCCACTTGCCTCCCGGAGCCTCTAACGATCTGCATTGTTGGAAAAAGAGAGTGTAAGCTTAAAAGCTTAGTGAGCGGAGCTCTAAAACACAACAACAATTCAGTTCAAAACATAAATCTTAGTTTTAAAAACGAAACCACTTAAGGAGAGATACAATGAAATGGAAACATAGACGAAACATGGTTTGCACATACACATCACCGTACTCATCTACTAGTCACTACCGGTGGGACTACACATCACCGTACACAACGACTAACCATCACGTGAGGCTTGACATCAACTACGACTACACAACAACATTAGAACGGGGAGTAAAAGCAATCCACATTTCACACAACAACACGAATATCCACACACACCAACAATTAACGAAACTAGGCAAATTAGACAAACTTACACTTGGTTTTAGGTTAGCCCTTAAGGCTCCACCCAAACCCCCAAGAAACCTCTTTGAATCATTTTAAAACTTTAAAACATTACCACTCACCGGTTTAACCAAACCCGGTTATCTCCCGGGCCCCAAACCCCAGGCGTTACACTAAAGAAAAACAAAGATGAAATATAATAAAACCAAAAAATGAGAATTATCGATAGTCGACGATAACACTCACGACCAACATCAAAGTTAGTATCTTCGTTGACCAAAAAATTAGAGAAAAGTTTTAACCTAAAGTATTACACTGAAAAATGACTTGCACATTTAAATAATTATTACAACATATAATATTGATTTGTTAAACAGCTAAAATATCGGATATTTCCTAAATCAAAATAAGTGGGCACTTTCTTTGTTGAATTTGAAACGATTAAATTTAAATTGTAGTATAGTGAACAGAATAAATTGAATTTGAAAGTTTATATGTGTAATAGATTTTTTTTGATAAATTGTAGAACTAAGTGTTTTGATATAATATTTGAAAAATGTTTTGGACTAAATTGAAAAGAATTTAAAATATGTTTTTAGTTAAAAACAACTTGAAAATATGTTTAAGGGTTTTAAAAGGCTTTGGAATGATTTAAAGTACATTCAAAGTAGTCAAAACCAAGCTTTTCAAGTGCCCGAACCGATACGGTCTGGTACCGTACCGATACGCCTTAGGGTTTCAACTACATGATTTTTCAAGTAGCCAAAACCCGTACTGATACGCTTAGCCGTATCGATACGGTGTATTTTGAAACAACCCAACGGCTAGTCTCGTACCGATACGGTTGTATCGCGTACCGATACGCCTAACTACCCTAACGGTCATATTTCCCAACGGTCTTTTAAACTGCAGGACCGTACCGATACGCTAGGTAAGCGTATCGATACGCATCAGCTGAAGTGCACAACGGATACTTCCTTATCGGGACCGTATCGATACAGTTTGAAAGGTATCGATATGCCAAGCTGCAGAATTGCATTTATGGTGGGAAATAAAGGCTCCAACGACTCTAATCCAACCTAAACGGTCCTCAACGGCTAAAAACTCAATTAGAAGTATAAAAGGGACCTCTTAGCATCAAGAGAAGGCTAATGCTTCAATTTTTAACAACATAATGATCAAGAATTTGTCTTAGGGCTTTATTGTTCAATTTATTGTATAGACAACACTTGTGAGCCTAATTGTCAAATTTGCTCAAGTGTTTAGATTTTGGGTGAGAGCTTTAATTGTGCAAACTAATACCTTCTAGAGGGATTTCTAGTTTGCTAAGTCTTTCTTGTGTAAGAGAGTGTTTGATCAAGCTTTGGGTAGAAAGCTTGATCGTTTAACAGTTTCCTCCTAAGCCGAGAAAAGGGGACAAAATTCTTAGTGAATTTGTTTGGAAATCCTTAGTGGGAAGCTAAGGTAGTGGATGTAGACCTTGGTTAGAAGGTTGAACCACTATAAATCCTTGTGTCAATTGCCTATCTTTTTATTCCCTCAAAAACACCCAATTATTCAACTTCTCCATACTTGGTGAGCAAGAATGGTTGAAGGAATCGAGCACCTAAAAACCCAACATAAATAGAGAAATGAACTTTATTATTAAGTGTCTCATTAAAATACGTAATAAGTCTTTAAACTCTATCTAAATTAATCAGTTTTGGGCCGCTTCTCGTTTTCGGAGGGACTAGGGGTAGTCTTGTGTAGGTTGGTGTGGTGTCTAAGTAATTAGATTAACTAAAATGTTTGCATTAAAATATAGACATAATGTCAAAAATGTCTCTAATATTTGACTGAATAGTCATTTTAGCCCCTATTATTTTTTAAACAATTTAACCCTTAACATTTCAATTTGGGTCAAAATGGCCCCTCTACAGATAAAAACTGTTAGTCAACTGACGATAAATGGCTTGAAATAACATGACAAACCTACATGGCAGTGCACACTGCGATAGCAGTGTCATATAGACAAATATGCCGACTTTACAAAATGACACATGAGTAAAAAATAGTTTTAAAAAATTGTATAAAATAGAGAATATTTTTTCTTCTAACGTGTCATTATATCAAGTCATTTCAAGTTGTTTATCATCAATTGATTAATAGTTTTCATCCGTAGAGGGGTGTAGAGTGTTTGGGTGTTCTCTAAATATGAACGCAAGTGCACACTCTTGTCAAGTTATAGTATAAAAGATATCGTCTCCCACATGGATTGGACAGCTTATTCGAATTGTAATTCCTGCACAAAGAAAATTAAGTGCACAAGTAAATTTTAGTTTATAAAAGGATAAAAAGTAAATAAAACACAAGTGATTGATAGAAGAGATCAGGGTGATAGAACGAGTTAGGTTATGCTTCTTAGCAGTTTGAAACTGCGTTGAACAGGTTAAGTTGTTTTGCGCTGCCAGACTTTGTTGCCTCGACAGAGGATGGCAGATTGGCTGCTTCGACGCTTTCGCTGCCTCAACAGTGGAACAGACGATTGGCTCGGTGGCAAACTCGACAGACCTTCAAGGCTTGGCAGAACGCTTCGATATTGATCCCGCTTATGTCTCAGTCAGAATATTGTTGTTGCCCACTTTAGATGATTCCCATCACGACGTGAATCTTGCAAAGAAAACAACCTTGTTTCGTCCTCTTTTAGCCGCCTTAAACTCGCACCTATGTCTAGGCCGAATTGATCAACGCCTAATTAGGATGAGGACCGTACTTATCCCTTTTGTGAGTTCGACTCTCTCGATACCGAACAAATGGATAGTTAACAACTAATCTTTCGAACTTAATTGAAAACTATGAAGAACATGGAATAAGCAAACCTTGAAATTTTATTGCAAAAACAAACTTAATTCCTAAACAACTGTTCTCACACTAGTTTACAAAATAACCCAAACCCAAGAGAAAATTTAGAACATAATGGCGGCAAGAAAACCTAAACTATGCCCAAAGGAAAACCTAAGATGTCTACAATTACAAAATATGTCAAGTATATACAGACATTGGCTAGGCCAAGTCCTCTTTGGAGTAGAAGTCTTCAAAGTAGCTTTTGCATTAAATGCAACCTTTAATTTTGAATTCTTTGAGTTTAATGTGGACTCCTTCTCGTTGCCTTGCACCGCAAGTTATCTTGATCTCCTCATTCGACGGCTCTGTCCACTACTTTAGGTGTCAGAACATTGAGTGGATGGCATCATTGGAATCAAGATTTTATGCTCTACAGATCACACTCCAATTCTCCAATTCCTCAACTTGCTGCCATAGGCGGCAGGTTCTCGGAAGCGGCTTTCTCTGCTTGGAACTGCATCAGTACAGCTCCCTTTTCTACTGTCTCTACATCCTCTCCTCTGGTCTGTCCTTCTCCTAACAACTTCTAGCCCTTAAATGCAAACTAAACTAAAACAACATCTTTTTCCTTACCAAATTAAAGATATCAATAAAATCATGGCAAAGTAAAGAATATTGTAAATATGCAATGCATGAACCTAAATATGCCTAAAATGTACTTAAGATCAGCAATAATATGAGATGGAATGTATATAAAATGTAGGACTAATGAGCACTTTACACACCCCCAAACTCGAACTATTGCTTGTCCTCAAGCAATGTAAACCTAAACATACTTGCCCTTGCACTTAATCAGAAAGAAAAACCTATTTTAAACTTGATTTAGCACCTCAAGGCCGTGTCACCTACATTATATTAGTGAAAGGAGAAGAGCATAAATTACCTCAAAATTAAACTATAATGCCAGTGCAGTGTGTGCAGAAACTGTGTACAGGCTAAATCTAAAGAACATTCTAAGTAAACAAGGATGTTATCATGGTATATAAGGTTGTTGCCGAGGTAGCATAGTTAAGCACAGTTTTTTAATCATGGCAGTAAGGGCTTAAGCTCATCGCACTACTCTCTAGGTCTGAAATTAAGATATGAGCAAACTACAAAACCCCGAACCCTTTGAGCAGAGTCATCCCGTGAAGACTTTCATTCACCCATGCTAATTTTTCCGTCACTTCAAAGATTTTCAGATTCATGGACTTTGATAGCAGCGGAGTGTCCTTGCACATGATTCTTCCTAGAGCCAGTTTCGGGCACCTCTAGGGAAAGACAACATAAAATTTTCTTTCCTGTCGTGGCAGTGCTTTTCTTTTTCTGTTTGTTGCCTGCCGCGGCAGCTTCCTACAACCATGTTAGAATTTTACAAATAATTCAAGCAGACAATGTTTACTAGAAATTCTAACAAATTCAGCAAGTAATAGTAGTGTTTTAATTTTTTGGCATTAATAGAAAAATTTTAAGTTTACTTCATGCTTTCCCCAAAATTAAGGTATTTTTAATTGGTGCGAAAAATTTAAAGTCGGCTATCCTATCATAGGTACAAGTTCTAACAAAATTTTTCTTTTGATTATTTTTTAAGGCAAATACAATGCAATCTATATGCTACTATGATGCCTAAACAAAAATATGAGAGCTACCCCCCCAAACTTGAGATGGGCATTGCCCTCAATGCTCAAAATAAAGTACAAAAGAAAAACAGAAAAATTTAATACAAGTAAGATGATTAAAACATAAAAATAAACAATTAAAGAAGGAAAAGAAAAGAAATAACGCTAGAAGTTGGCGGAGGGTTGAGAAGAAGCTGGGGTCTTTTCGATAGAGGAAGAATATGAAGACTGGATTACAAGGCGGCGGCTGGCAGGTGTCCGGGCGGTAGACTTGGCAGGTGATATCTTTGTTGTTCGCGGCGGCTGGACTCTCTTAGGAGTGGGGGCGAGGAGCTGCACTTTGGTCTGACTCATATTCAGACTCCTCTTCCTCTAGCTCGACGAAGATGATGTGCCGCTTTTTCTTCCTGGTTGCCTCTACCATGGGTTCTGCCGGTGGATCCTCTATTGCCATGGGTGCCACTATTGCTGTCGTCTGCTGTTCAACCTCGTTGGACTGGGAGGTGTTTGCCATTGTTTCTTCTGTGTGGGCAGGAGAGAAATGTTGTTGATGCCTCTCGGAAGTGTCTGCCACCGTGTTGGAAGCGGAGGTGGCGGAGTAGGATAGATAATGTGTCGGAGATGGCATCTGGCAGCGGAAGGCGGCGTGGCGGGCATCTACTTCTGATGGTGTTCTTTCTCTAGGCCTGGTTGCGGCGGCTAGGTCTACAAGGAAGATAGGCAGTGAGGGGCCTTCATTGGTGAATTTCTGAAGAAGGTAAGCCACAAAAGCGTCTTGGACCTCCCCCACATATTTAATGAACGTCAATTGTTGTTGCTCTATTCGTTTGTTGATGTCGATAAGAGTGCGGAGCAGTGCAATGACTTCATTGTTCCGGGAAGCGTCAGTACTGCCTTGGGCTACCGGTGTAGCTGGCTGGCGGCAGAGGGCTGGCTTGAAGTGATCAGTTCTGCCTCTTGGGCCTACATCATCTGCATGCGGACCTTTCTGGTCCAGCCCTCCTTGGCTGATGTGATCTCGTCGTTTGGATCTGATGGGACGTTGAAATTGGCACATAAGCCTGTGATGAGGGATGAGAAGTAAAGCTGACCCTTTGATTTTTGGAAGCAATTGTGGATCTCCTTGCAGATGATTTCTCCAACATTTATCGGTATATTCACCATGATAGAGTGAATGAGAGCGAGACGCGGCCGGTCCACGGTGGAATTATGGGAGGTGGGCAATATATGATGTTTAATGAATGTGTTCCACAGAATCGGTTTGGGCAGCAGTCGGCGGCGTTGCACTGAGCCACCATGTTTTCCCGCCAACCAAGGTGTGTTGGGTTCGCACAACTAGGCCATGATTCTGTCATAGTCGGTAGCTGTCAATGACTGCCTCAATTCTTCGTGAGGGTTGTCTTCCATCTCGAGCCCATAGAAGCTGTTTATCACTACCGCGTTGAGCTTGACGGGTTCTCCTCGAAAAAATACGAACGACAGCTCAGGGCGGGGTGGTGGGCATAAAATTCCTATACAAGCGTGATGTTTGCCACCTCTAGTTGTCGTGCGAATATTTCCCATCCCTTGTTGTGTATTCTCTCAAATAAGGCAGGCTCAAGGCCAAGATCTCCCGTCTGCTGTGAATAATGGAATCCTTGTTCTTCCCATATTGCTTGTTTTGAGAACTAAGTTCTGTACCTTCTTGCATCATCAATGGAGAAGAAATGTTGAAATGTGGGTTTGGATTGTGATGCTGATGCCATGCGTGAGACGGTTTTTGTAATCTGAAACTAGAATAAGATAATGAGAAAGAGAGCAGTGGATTCAAGAATAAGTTTAACAAGGAGATGAAAGTAAAGTAAATGAATGGGAGAAGTGGGGTTTACATAGATGGTGTCGAGAGATGTCTTGGCGGCATTAAATGTCCAACGGGCAAGTTGCTTCGCGCACGTTATGGATTTTCTGCTCGTTACTTCTATAGCCGTTGGCAACTAGTCGTTACGCTATTTCTGAGGTGGGCCACCCTTAGCTGTCTTGGCGGGATGGTGGATGGGCTCCTTGTTGGGCCCTCTTCTTGGTCCAGCTCTTTTATTCCTAAAACCTAAAATAAAAATAATTAAATACTAAAAATAAAATAAATTCTGAAAAATAAAAATGTGGAGAATAATTTTAACTTAATTTAAAATCTAATCCTAAAAGAAAGGAAATAAATTGCAATAAATTAAATTCTATTCCTAAAACTAGAAAATAAATTAAAAAATAAAATTAATTAAGTTATGTTGGGAGTGCATTGGGGTGCATCTCCCAGACATAACCACTTCCTGAGGTGGTGTGTTGTTCTCCCTCATAGAGGGTCCTCTTGTTCTTTGGGGTTCTTCTGTCTGTCCTACTGCATGTCCTGACGGCTACTGTCTTGCCCTATCTCAGTACTGACCTTAGAAGCCTGTGAATCTGTGCATCTTGATTTTTCCTTTGCTAAGGGCTGTAAAACATTTAGCTTGATGCTTCGATTGTCTACCCTCATTATCAGCTCCCCTTTCTCCACATCTATTAACGTTCTGCCCATGGCCAAGAATGGTAGCCCAAGGATGATAGGGGCGTTTTCATCAGCCTCACAGTCTAGGATGAGGAAGTCTGCTAGAAAAATAAGGTTGCCCACGCGAACCCGGATGTCTTCAACTTTGCCCTCCGGTTGTACGAATGAATGGTCTGCTAGTTTCAGCATGATGGGAGTGGGTTTTTCTTACCCAATACCTAACTTGTCAAAGACCGCCTTTGGCATAAGGTTAATACTGGCTCCTAAATCGCACAGGGCTCTCATGGCATGGTTGCTGGCGATCCTGAATGGAATTACGAAGCTTCTTGGATTTATTCTTTTGGCCGGTAGCTTATTGTGTAGCATAGCTATGCACTCTTGTGTCACAGCTACGGTTTCAAACTCTCTAATTCTTTTCCTCTTGGAAACCATGTCCTTCAGATATTTCATGTAATTGGGCATGTTCTGGATGGCTTCCATGAGAGGGATGTTAATATGCATCTGTTTTAGAATATCCAAGAATTTTCGGAATTGGTGCTCATGTTTCTCTTGCTTTAGTCTTTGGGGGAAAGGCGGCGACAGACGAATGTCCTAAATGCGTTCCTTGCATGGGAATCTAATATGTGGCAACTCAGGATCATCCTCCTTAGGGCTGCTGTCAGCCTCATCTGTCGGAACGACTGGTTTTGATGCTGCTACGGCAGGTTGCTGGTCTATTGGTTGTTCAGTTTTGGGCTCATCCAGTTGTTTCCCACTTTTGGTTGATATGGCTTTACACTGTTCATAGGTGGGTTTGGTTGTTACCTCTGTGCTGCTGGATGATGCACCCTTTGTCCTGTTGCTTATGATCTCTGTGAATTGCCTAAATTGGGTCTCTAGGTTCTTTATTACAGCCTCCTGGTTGTTCATCCTCATTTCAGTCCTGTCCATAAAAGACTCAGTTTTATCAACAAATTTATTAGTACGAACAATAAAATCACTGGTTCAAGACATAAAAGTATGTAAAGTATTTTTGAGTGAGTTATTGCCCGTATTTTGTTGCTGTTGAGGCGGCGGTTTGGGCAGGTTCTGTTGGTATCCTCCTGGTTATTGAGTTGGATTTGAAGTTGTGTTTGGATTGCTCCAGGAGAAGTTTGGATGCTTCTTCCAGCCTGGGTTGTATGTGTTGGTGTTGGGCATGCTTTTCCTTTCATAGGTTCCCATGAAGTTGGCGGATTCACTACACTCAGAGGAATCGTGGTTGCCCCCACACTCATCACAAAAGGCTCCAAAACCTTGGCCTCATATGTCTTTCCTTTGGCCATATTCATCACCAACTCGGTCAGTTTATCCAGGCGGGCATTAACAGATTCAGCGGCCTCTACTTCATTCACAACAGCTGGCCGCCTTATGCCGCCGCGGCGGGTTGTAGGGAACTTGTAGTCGTTCTTAGCAGTTCTGTTTAGAATCTGTAGTGCCTCCTCAGGTGGTCTATCTCGGATGATCCCATTGGCTGAGGCGTCGAGCATCATTCATTTCGGTTGGTTTACTCCATTGTAGAACATCGAAACTTGCATCCAGGATGGGAAACCATGAAGCAGGCAGTTGTTCAGCATCTGTTGGTACCTTTCCCAAGCTTCATACATTGGTTCGTCATCCCCTTGGCGGAAGGCTGTGATTTCGTTTCTCAACCTGTCTGTGACGTTTGAAGGACTGAAACGATCTAGGAAATCCTTGCACAGCTCCGTCCAAGTATTGAATGATCCCGTCGGTTGGTTGTTCAACCATTGTTTTGCCCTATCCCTCAGTGAATAGGGAAATAATCTCAGCTTCAGCACATCTTGATGGACTCCATGTATCTTGAAAGCTCTGCATATGTCTAGGAATCCTCTAAAGTTCTGCCGAGCATCTTCTGTGGAAGTTCCTTCAAATTGCCCCAATGTGTTGATCATATTGAACATCACGGGCTTTAACTCAAAGTGATCCGCTTCGATTTCAGGCTCTGCAACAGTTGGGTCAAATCCCCTGAAGTCATGCTCCAAGTAGTCCCTGGTGGTTCGTACATACTGTTGCTACCTGGGCGGAATTGGGGGTTGCTGCCTAGGTGGAATTTGTTGCTGCTGTCTGGGCGGTAGATCTTGCTGCCCACCCTGCCGTTACGGGCATCGTTGGTAGGGTTTTCATCTTGGCCATTAACCATTGTTGCCTCTGTCTTTCCTTTTTCTTTGGCTTTCCCTAGGGCTTCTCTTGCTTCTTTCTTTAGTTCTCTTGCACTTCGTTCGATCTTGTCAAAGAAAATGATTTCTCCCGATGGGTTTGCTCTGGTCATGCACTAGACAAGAAAACTGTAAAATTCCATTTTTTTGAATAAAAATAATAAAAACTAAAATTAAATGCAATTAAAGTAAAAGTGCAGAAAAATAAAAACGAATTTACTGTTGTCCATCCCCGACATCGACGCCAAAAACTTGTAGAGCGTTTGGGAGTTCTCTAAATATGAGTTCAAGTGCACATTCTTGTCAAGTTATAGTATAAAAGATATCGTCTCCAATAGGGATTGGACAGCTTATTCGAATTGTAATTCCTCCACAAAGAAAATTAAGTGCACGAGTAAATTTTAGTTTATAAAAGGATAAAAAGTAAATAAAACACGAGTGATTGATAGAAGAGATCAGGGTGATAGAATGGGTTAGGTTATGCTGTTTAGTAGTGTGAAACTGAGTTGAATAGGTTAAGTTGCTTTGCGCTGCCAGACTTTGCTGCCTCGGCGGAGGATGGCAGATTGGATGCTTCGACACTTTCGTTGCCTTGATAGTGGAACAGACGGTTGGCTCGACGACAAACTCAGCAGACCTTCAAGGTTTGGCAGAACGCTTCGATATTAATCTCACTTATGTCTAAGTCAGAATATCGTTGTTGCCCACTGCAGATGGTACCCGTCACAGTGTGAATCTTGCAAAGATAGCAATCTTAGTCCGTCATCTTTTAGCCGCCTTAAACTCGCACCTATGTCTAGGCCGAATTGATCAACACATGATTAGGATGAGGACCGTACTTATCCCTTTCGTGAGTTCGACTCTCTCGATACCGAAAAAATGGATAGTTAACAACTAATCTTTCGAACTTAATTGAAAACTATGAAGAGCATGGAATAAGCAAACCTTGAAGTTTTATTGCAAAAACAAACTTAATTCCTAAACAACCACTCTCACACTAGTTTACAACATAACCCAAACCCAAGAGAAAATTTAGAACATAATGGCGGCAAGAAAACCTAAACTATGACCAAAGGAAAACCTAAGATGTCTACAATTACAAAATGTGTCAAATATGTATAGGCTTTAGCTAGGCCAAGTCCTCATTCGAGTAGAAGTCTTCAAAGTAGCTTTTGCATTAAATGCAACCTTTAATTCTGACATCTTTGAGTTAAATGTTGACTCCTTCTTGTTGCCTTGCATCGCAAATTATCTTGATCTCCTCCTTCGGCGGCTCTGTCTGCTACTTCAGGTGTCAGAAAATTGAGTGGATGGCATCGTTGTAATCAGGATTTTCTGCTCTACATATCGCACTCCAATTCTCCAATTCCTCAACTTGCTGCCCTGGGCGGTAGGTACGGCGGCGGCAGGTTCTCGGCAGCGGCTTTCTCTGCTTGGAAATGCATCAGTACAGCTCTATGGTTTGCTGCCTCTGCATCCTCTCCTCTGGCCTGTCCTCCTCCTAACAACTTCTAGCCTTAAAATGCAAACTAAACTAAAACATCTTTTTCCTTACCAAATTAAAGATATCAATAAAATCATGGCAAAGTAAAGAATATTGTAAATATGCAATGCATGAACATAAATATGCCTAAAATGTACTTAAGAACGACAATAATATGAGATGGAATGCATATAAAATATAGGAGTGGTGAGTACTTTACAAGGGGCCATTTTGATCTAAAATAAAATACTGAGGGCTAAATTGTTTAAAAAATAGGGTGCCAAAGTAACTATTCAATCAAACGTTAGTGATATTTTTTAGTATTATGCCTAAAATATATTTGTATGTAAATTAAATATTAAGGAAGCATTTTGGTTTATAAAATGTAAAATCATTAATATTAATTTTACTTTATGTGGTGGAAAAGATGATTAATGTAATACATGTACTTTTAAAAATGTTTAATGTAGTACATATATTTTTAAAATATTTAATGTAGTATTTTTATTTTGACAAAACAACTAATGTGATGCGTACTTGAAGTCTTAAATTATCATTCTATGTATTGTTATGAAATATCAATAATTAATTTGACATTTACTAACAATATATACTAAGATAACATAATAATACGTGAAAATGACAAGTTCAAGTATGATACTCACTAACCACGTTAACTCTTGTTTTTTGCTCGGCAATGCACAATTTTATTAAAGAAAATTGTACATTCCCAAACTGAATGTCTCGTTAAAAATCTCCCTAACCTAAATGGAGGAAAAGAGTACAACTCAGTCTGGTTTACAAATTTGAACAGAATCGCCACCATGCTTTGATCAACTCCTTTCTCGCCATCCCTTGTTTTGCAAGATGATCAGCTATGCAGTTTTGAAGTCTCGGCACATACAAAAAATTCACTTGTTTTAACTCTTGAGCCAACGCCATGGTCTCAATGAGCAATCTCGTATCCAATTCAATACCACCTGACAATCGAAATCTATTGCCAAATTTACCTTTTCAAGCCAACCAGATTCTTTGAAAATTAGTAGAACATTCTTTATTGCATAAGTTTCAGCATACTCTGAACTTACACACTGCACTGGACCCGAAAACAATGCCATAACAACTCCAGTACTGTTACGCAGAACCCTTCCACAACCAGAAGCATCTTGACACCACGAACCTTCCACATTGAACTTCAAGCATCCTTCCTCCGGTTGAATCCAAGCAATAGAAGACCCACCAGAATCACAGGAGGAAACGAGACATGAAAAAGGATTACTCCACCAGTTTCTTTCACTCAATATAATCCCTTCATTCACTGCCTTGACCCAAATAAAAACCCTCATCTTCGAGTTAAATAAAAGATTCTTCAATGTAGTTACTTTAGCATTAAATATTTTTTCATTAGGAGCTAACCATACACTCCAAAGTGCAGCCGCAATCGTGATTAACTCTAGCCAACTTTTTGGACCCTTCCCCGATTTCCCAAAGGAAATTCTTCCTTATTTTCTCAATGTTCAGCTAAACAGTCTTGGGTACTTTAAAAAGGGACGTATAGTATAATGGTAATGTTGATAGGACAGAGTTAATTAAAATCACCTTATCAGCAAACGACATGGATCTACTTCTCCATCCAGCAAGTTTCTTGTCACACCTTTCCAATACAAGGTCCCAAGTTTGCACTCTTCTCGGACCAACTCCTAAGGGGATACCAAGATACTTGAATGGCAGTTCTCCAATTTTGCATCCACATTTTTTTTGCAAGTAGCTCTGTTCTTGTTTTTATCAATCTTAATCCCCGCCAAACAGGACTTCTTGAAGTTTATGCTTATTGAAGAATGAAAGCATGAAAATGCTTCATCACCTATACGCGGGAAAAGTAGTTAGACCAGCTCGTTTCATTTGTACAGCTGTTGAAGTTTGTTTTATAGCCAGCTACCTCAACAAATTCTGTTGAAAGAACCTTCTAGCTCATCCAACCTTCGTCTATAAATTCCTATTCTGATTTTGTATTCTATATGATTGATGATAATGAAAATCTCTCTTTCATATTTCATTTCTTCTTTACGTACGTCTGTTATTAGGGTTTCCTAAGATGGTATCATTCGTCGGTGTCCTGGGCCTCTTCCCTGTTTCGCTGTGAATTTCCCTCATAGTCATCATGCCTGGTGATTTCTCTGATCCACCCTCTGATTCGTTTGGCTTGTCAAAGAATGGCAAGATGTTCACCAACAAAAAGGTCAACATCGTGCTTGATGAAATGAATTTCCTCCTTTGGAAACAACAGGTGCTCTTGACGGTTCGGAGTCATCGCCTGGAACGTCTTCTTACTGGAAAAGTTAAAGCTCCTCCGGAAATGGTCCCTGATTCCAGTGGCCAGATGATCCTCAATGAGGAGTATGAGGACTTTGTTGCTCAAGACAGTGCCCCGGCATCCTGGTTACTCTCCACGATCAGCTCCCATCTTCTTCCCCAGTTTGTTGGTACTGAAACGGCCTCTGGCGTTTGGACCACTGTGGTTCAATTCTTTGCAAACAGATCTACAACTTCAGCTATGAGTTTATGTTGAGTGTGTAAAAGTTCTATTATTTACACCCTTTTTAACCCATATTTCTGCTGCATTCAAGCATAATTGCATTGCATTTAGGTTAGTTTTCAATAAAACATCACAATTATATAAAAGGCACGGATTCTACTAAAAGATGGCGTATTTTGCAGGTAGCTGCCATGGTTGACGATGAAGGCATGCGCAGGGCAGATAAGCAGAAGAGCTGAACTAGACAAGCAGCCGAAGAAGACGAACCTGTCATGGACCTGTCGTGACAGCAAGGTGACAGCAAACTTATGAAGAGGAAAAGTAAAGTGGATCTCGATAGATAGAGAAAAATCTACTCGTCTGTCGTGTGGAAGCCAAATATTTTTCCAAGCCCCGGATCAAAAGATATGTCAAGCCAAAGCTCAAGGAGAAGAAATTCCTAGAAACAAGGATGCGGCTGGAAAGTAGGAGACTTTAGATATTTAGTCTTTATTAGAATCTTACTTTTAATTAAAGTTGTAATCCTTGTTACCTTAGATAACTTGAGCCCAAAGCTTATATAAGGGCATAGATTAAACCTAGGGCAGAACCGATTACCCCATAACCGAAACCAAACCCCTGCCGTCCACCCGTCACCGACATGTTCTAAATTCCCCCTAGGGCTACGGGTTGTTTTGTAAAGTAGTTGCAAGGGTTGCTTTGTTTTAGGATTTTTCAAGTTCAATAAAATAAACTTCAAGTTCTTTTATCTTGGTTTTAATATCTTGCAAGAGCATCGGGAGAGCATTGTGAGGTTATCCATTTACTTAGCATCGGGAGAGTTAAGTATACGAAAGAGATAAGAGCGCGTTCTCTAGTTTATAGTTGAACCATCTCGTGCCTAGGGATAGGGCGAGGTTAAGTGGCTAAGGAAGAATTCATACACATCGGTGTTCATCCTTCGATTCACGCCGGGAGGTATCATCAAAGACGTGATCATCGACAGACTTGTGCCTAGGGATAGGGCAAGGCAGATCTAGGATTCTTGCCAAGCTTGAAGTACGGAGTTGGTGTGTTCGCTGCCGCGACGATCAACGGACAGCTGCCGCGACAGGTGCTGTCGGCGACAGGCGCGACGACAGAACTGGAGATCCTAAGCAGTTCAATACCTGCACTACTGAGCAACTCAATACCAGCCCATTCTCTCTATCTTGATTTCTCAATCCTTTATTTTACGTTTTTACCTTATTATTCTCGTGACAACTCTTAATTATTTCCTTTACTTTCGTGCAGTAAACAAGGTGAAGTCATTAGCCCAATCCCTGTGGAGACGATATCCGATACTTCGTATCACTTTACTACTTGCGTCGTGTACACTTGGGCAGATTTAACTCGTGAATTTTTATCTCGTTTTAATCCTTCGCATTTATCTGAGCGATTACGTAACGAAATTGCTACATTTCAACAGGAAGATGACGAGCCAATGCACGAGGCCTGGGACAGGTTTACTACTCTTCTTCGGAACTGCCCAATGCATGGATTCCCCGTCTGGAATCAGGTAACTAAATTCTATAATGCTGCTAACTTACAAACTCGCATTAGAATTGATTCTGCAGCAAATGGACTATTATTGGATAAAGATCCAGACGAGGCGCTGCAAGTTCTGAAAAATCTGGCTAAGAATGAGGAGCAGTTTCCGACTGCAAGAAGAGGGGGTAAACGGGTACTTGCTGTCAAGGATTATGAGGCCGACAGCACTATGAAATCACAGGTAGCATTCCTTACTAAAGCAATGAAACGATTATTAAATGAAGACGAACTACAAGGATTTGCTGTCGAGGAAGTTTGTACTATCTGTGAGGGAAATCATAGTAGGGATGAGTGCCCTATAAATGTAGAAGAGGGAAAATATGTTGGAAATTACAAGCCGAACTAGAATTCCAACAACTACAACCCTAATTGGCGAAAGGATCCCAAATTTTCTTGGAGTAACCCCAATAATGCTTTGAATCCACAAGCACATCTTCAGAATCAGGGGGTCCTAGATTGTTGACGCGTCAGCAACTGCAGCCGCAGAACCTGCCGCAGAACCTGCCGCCGCAACAGCAACAGCAGCCACCAGCTGCCACGAGTAGTATATTGGAGCAGACTCTGGCCACTTTTATGTCTCAGACTGGTACGTATATGGACAATATTAATCAGTTTGTCAAGAAGACGGAAAACTTTATGGATGAAACCAAGATGAGAATGACAAATCATGAGGCTACCTTGAAATCTCTAGAGACACAAATGGGTCAGGTGTCCCAGCATATTAAGCCAAGGCAGAATGGAGGTTTTCCTAGCAATACTGAAAATGCTAGACCGCCCCCACATGAGCAATGTAAGGCGATTACTACTAGGAGTGGGAAAAAGTTACCAGGACCGGAAAAAGCTGAAACAGAAAAGGAACCTGCCTTGGATAAACCTGCCGAGGAAGCTGCCCCGACAGGTGATAAACAGACTGCTGCCGATGAGCCTGTCACGACAGTAGAAGCGACAGAGGAGAAGAAAGATGAATATCGTCCTCAGATTCGCATGCAGTGGGAAGGACGCATAGCTGATTATCGTCCTCCACCACCTTTTCCTCAACGGATACAGCAAGCTAAGCATGAATCTCAACTCAAAAAAATTTATGATATTTTCAAACAGGTTCATATTAATATTCCGTTGTTAGATGCTGTTAGGGAGATGCCCGGTTATGCTAAATTTCTCAAGGATGTTATGTCGAAAAAATCTAAACTTGGGGAATTTGAAACGGTAAGGATGCAAGAAGGTTGCATGAGTATTCTTCATCGGCAGCCACCCCAGAAAAAGAAGGATCCAGGGAGCTTCATCATACCTTGCGTAATCGGTGACAAATTTGTGGGTAAGGCACTTTGTGATCTTGGAGCTAGTGTTAATCTAATGCCCAAATCTGTTTTTCAGAAATTAGGTATTGGCAAGGCGCGGCCCACGACAGTTACCCTACAGCTAGCCGACCGCTCTTACGTTCACCCCGAGGGAAAAATTGAAGATATTTTGGTAAGAGTGGATAAACTTATTTTTCCTGCTGACTTTCTTATTTTAGATTGTGAGGCAGATGAGAACGCACCAGTCATCCTTGGGCGACCCTTCTTAGCCACGGGAAGATCATTGATTGATGTGGAGAAAGGAGAACTCACCATGCGCGTAAACGATCAACAAATTAAGTTGAATGTTCTCCAAGCAATGAAACATGCTGATGTGGACGAGGAATGCAAGGCCATCATTGAGGTGACCTTTGATTACCCTTGCATCAGGTCGGGCTGCCGTGATAAAAAATTTGGTCACTGCTGCGACAGCCACCTACAGGCCTGTCACGACAGCGACGACGACAGCAACGATGACAGCGCCGACGACAGCGACTCCTCTGATTCCGAAACATCTGATACTGAAGGTCAAGAGGAGGTAAACTGGTTAGACCATCGTCCAGGTAAGTTATTCGAACCCTTGAATTACACTTCGGATAACCATTTAATCCAAAAGCCCTCTACTGTTGAACCACCTGTCTTAGAACTTAAGCCCCTGCCAGGGCAGCTTAAATATGCTTATCTTGGTTGTGATGACACACTGCCCGTAATCATCTCTGCTAAGCTGCCGCAGGAACAGGAACGACAGCTGATCGACATGCTAAGGCAGCACAAAAAGGCGATTGGATGGACGATAGCAGACATTCAGGGCATTAGTCCGGCGTTATGCATGCACAAAATCCTTCTTGAGGAAGATCATAAGCCGACTATAGATGCCCAAAGGCAGCTAAACCATGCGATGAAGGAGGTAGTGCGTAAGGAGATCATTAAATGGTTAGATGCTGGTATTATTTACGCCATCTCCGACAGCAAATGGGTAAGCCCGGTGCAATGTGTTCCCAAGAAAGGAGGCATGACCGTGATAACCAACGAAAACAATGAACTAATCCCAACCAGGACTGTGACCGGTTGGAGGGTTTGTATGGACTATCGGAAGCTTAACAAAGCTACCCGAAAGGACCACTTCCCTTTACCCTTTATTGATCAAATGCTTGATAGATTAGCGGGTAAATCTTATTATTGTTTTCTTGATGGTTATTCAGGTTATAACCAAATTGCTATTGCACCGGAAGATCAAGAGAAAACGACTTTCACATGCCCCTACGGAACATACGCATTTAAGAGAATGCCGTTCGGCCTCTGTAACGCACCTGCCACCTTCCAAAGGTGCATGATGGCAATATTCTCCGACATGGTAGAGGACTTCCTTGAGATTTTCATGGATGATTTTTCCGTCTTTGGAGACGATTTTGAGAGCTGCCTCAGCAACCTTCAAAAGGTACTTGAAAGATGTGAAAAAACTAATCTTGTTCTAAATTGGGAAAAATGCCATTTTATGGTAGATGAAGGGATAGTTCTAGGCCATAAGATTAGCTGCCGTGGGATAGAGGTCGACAGGGCAAAAATTGAAGTCATAGAGAAGCTGCCGCCACCAACGACAGTCAAGGGCATTAGGAGTTTTTTAGGGCATGCTGGTTTTTATAGAAGATTTATTGTAAATTTTTCAAAGATCACCAAGCCGCTATGCCATCTCCTAGAGCAGAACCGACCCTTTGACTTTAATGAGGAATGTACTGAAGCATTCAAGGTTCTGAAGGTAAAGTTAGTGACAGCCCCAATAGTACAGCCACCAGACTGGACACAACCATTCGAGATCATGTGTGATGCTAGTGACTATGCTGTCGGGGCAGCACTTGGGCAGCGCAGAGACAGGCTGTTTCACGTCATATATTATGCTAGCAAAACATTAAATGAAGCCCAAGTGAACTATACCACCACAGAAAAGGAGCTGTTAGCTGTGGTGTTCTCCATCGACAAGTTCCGTTCTTACATACTTGGAACGAAGGTAATAATACACACCGACCATTCTGCCCTCAAGTACTTGTTCGCAAAGAAGGATGCGAAGCCTAGGCTGATACGATGGATCTTGCTATTACAAGAGTTCGACCTTGAGATCAAAGACAAAAAGGGGACAGAAAATCAAGTGGCAGACCACTTGTCGAGGTTGGAGACGGGACAGAGTCTACCGTTAGATGAGACACACATACTGGAGACCTTCCCAGATGAGCAGCTCTTTGCTGCCGCAATCGCTGTCGCGACAGCCATGGCGGCAGGTAAGTCTTCTAACCTTCCCTGGTATGCTGATTTCGTTAATTTTATAGTTAGCGGAATATTACCTTCTGATCTTAATTATCAAGCAAGGAAGAGGTTCCAAAATGATGTTAAACATTATTATTGGGACGAACCTCTTCTTTTCAAAATGTGCGCAGATCAGGTTATAAGAAGGTGTGTACCACAATAAGAACAAAAAGACATTCTCCATCACTGTCATGCTTCACAATATGGAGGTCACTTAGGAGGCAATAAAACTGCTGCCAAGGTGCTGCAGTCAGGGTTCTACTGGCCGACACTATATAAAGATGCACATGAATTTTATAAAAGCTGTGACAGGTGCCAGCGGACAGGTAACATCTCGAGGAGAAACGAGATGCCACTGCAGAATATTCTAGAAGTAGAGATCTTTGATGTTTGGGGGATTGATTTTATGGGACCTTTTCCATATTCATGTGGAAATCTTTACATCCTCCTAGCAGTGGACTATGTCTCCAAGTGGGTTGAAGCAATCGCAACTCAAAAGAATGATGCCAAGACGGTCCAAAAGTTTTTACATAAAAACATTTTTTCTAGATTTGGCATCCCTAGGGCGATTATCAGTGATGAGGGGAGACATTTTGATAATAGGGTAATTGCTGCTGCCTTGAAGAAATATGGTGTCAAGCACAGGATCGCGACAGCATACCACCCACAAACCAATGGACAGGCTGAGATATCCAATAGGGAAGTGAAGAACATCCTTGAAAAGATGGTTAAACCAACTAGGAAAGATTGGTCTTTACTTCTGAATGATGCATTATGGGCATACCGGACAGCTTTCAAGACTCCATTGGGAATGTCTCCATTCCGACTGATTTATGGGAAAACCTGTCACTTGCCTGTCGAGATCGAGCACAAAGCATATTGGGCAATCAAGGCAGTGAATATGGACTTGGACAAGGCCGGCCAGAAAAGGTTATTAGATCTAAACGAGATTGAAGAATTACGGACAATGGCCTACGACAACGCAAGGATTTACAAGGAAAAGACTAAGAAGTGGCACGACAAGAAACTGCTGCCACGACAGTTCTGCCCAGGGCAGCTTGTGTTGTTGTTTAATTCTAGACTTAAACTCTTCCCAGGAAAGCTAAAGTCTAGATGGTCTGGCCCGTTCCAAGTGATTCAAGTCTTTCCCCATGGTGCCATCACAATTCAATCATTAAAAGACGGGCACCAATTCAAAGTCAATGGACAACGCCTCAAGCACTATCAGGGGACTGAAGCCCCAGGAATTCAGGAAGTGGTTACTTTAGGAGATGCCCCACAAGGCACCCCTAATTTAACCTAAGTTTTATTTTTATTTTTATTTTTATTATTTATTAGGAATTAGGTTTATTTCATTCGAATAATGTTTTATTTTTATAATCTCAGTTTTTAGGAAATAAAGGAGTCAAGAAGGAAAGAAGAAGTGGCCCAAGCCCACCGCCCATCCACCAGCCCAATAAAGCCCATTTATGATAACCTGTCGTTTCAGCTGCCGGCGCAGACGGACTTGGCAGGCTGTCAACAGACGCACTACAGACGCAGAAGCGTGCGGCAGACGCACAGTAGACGCATAAATGTGTGTCAGACGCGTCAGACACGCTACATCCAATCTGCCGCCCCGTTATTCCCGCCTGCCGTTGAGGCATTAAATGGGCAACTCATCGACCGCTATATAAACCCCTAGCCATTTTCATTTTTCATCACTTCTGATTTTTCTCTCTTGTTATTTTTCTCCTCTAGTTTTATTTGCTTTCTCTTTTTCACAGCCCTTGCAACCAATATGTCGTCGAGACAAACCCGCCGTAACGCTGCTGCCGCCTCTTCTTCCGCAGCAGCATCCCCCTTCGCCAACAAAGAGTTATAGGAGGAACGTGGCTTCGTGTACATCCGACAGACGCCCAACATGGGACTCCGGCCGTTCATTTTCAAGGCCATCAAGGCTCAACTATGGGAGTATTTTGCTGAACAACCGGCCGAGCTTAACGACACCTTAGTCCGAGAGTTCTACGCAGCCATAGACAGTAGAACGGCGACATCTGTCACTGTTCGAGGAGTGCAAGTACCTTTCACTGCCGACAGCATCAATCACATGTTTGGCCTTTTCTTTGGCCCCGGTGATGATGCTCACCAGGAATTCATCGACTCCCTCGACTCTGCCACTTACGATGCCATCATGGTGGAGTTGACAGAGGCCGGTACATCATGGACAACCAGCAAGAAGAACCCCCACTCCGTCAATAGGGGGCAACTCCGCCCGGAAGCCAAACTTTGGAACGCTTTCATCAAAAAGCGTATCCTGCCCTCGTCCCACCATACGACAGTCAACCGACAGCGACTTGCCCTGATTCACTCCATCATGCACAACAGAGCCATTAATGTGGGCAGATATATGAGGGACAGCATCCTGGACTGTGCCTTCCGCTCTGACTCACGCCTCTGTCTGCCGTTCACCATAACTTCCCTCTGTCGATGTGCTGCGGTGCCCGAGGATCCCTCCGACAAAATCAGGAAGGGCAGAGGTTGGACAGACAATAACATCAACAGCCTCATGGAGCTGATCGCGGCTACACCTGTCTCCTCCTTCAACCCTGCTGGCTCACCCGCAGAATCATCAGAGGAACCACCCACCGACCCTGCCACCGAGCCTGCCCCTGATGCTGAAACCAACGCCACTCCGACAGACCAGTCTGCCCTCATCCTAGCTACTTTACAACGGGTAGAGGAACGCCAAATGGGATTGATGACATTTATTCGGGACTTCACGAACTCCACGGTAAATTTTATTACCCAAACTCTAAATTTTCCCGATGTTCAATTCCCTACTTTTCCTGCCCATTATTTCCATATCCCCACTCCTGTCCACACACCTGTCCACACGCCCACACCACCTGCCTCCCCGTCCCACTCGACTGCTTCCACCAAATCACCTGCCCCGACGGCAGAAGGCAGCCCACCGGCAGACACCTCCCCTCGAGGAACCAAGAGACCTGCCACTGATGACAGCCCTCTTATCCGGAGGAATTTGGAGAGTGACTTTACGAGGTTCAAGAGGATTAAACATGTGGCGGACAAGAAAAGGTTGCCTAAGGCTAGTACCACTACCACCAGCAGTTGGGACAGCGGCAGCAGTTCCGATGTTCAGCTCGTGGAGCAACCTGTCCCTGAACCTGTCTCTGAACCTGTCCAGCCTCCCCCACAGCGCAGACGCCGCCGTCAGATCCGAATCAGCAGCAGCAGCGAGGGCAGCGACTGAAAATTTAAGTTTTTATTTCCCTCTGATTGCTGCCTGCCTTTATATTTTGTGATGTACTTTTTCTTTATTTTATTGTTCATGTCATTTTGCATTGAGGGCAATGCAACCCTCGAGTTTGGGGGTGGCAACCCTCCATCATTAATGGAGTCTTAAGTACATCTTTTTATTATTTGTTGTGTCTTTTATTTTAAGGTTAAAAAAAATCAGAAAAGATTAAACTGTTGGCTTAAAACTGTGAAGTTAACTTACCTGTCATGACATCTCTGTCGTGGCAGCATCTTTAGGACAGGTTAAGGAAAAGTTTAGAGCCTTTCTATAGTTCTGAAAACTTAAACACTTTTGTGACTGTTATACTGCTTAGATTTCTTTTAGCCAAACTAGAATAGGAAAGCTTAGCACTTAGAGTAGAAAAGAGACTAGAATCTCAGGAAACCTAGAGGTGCCTACCACCGGCTCTAGGCAGATAACCAGAGAAAAACTTCTAGAGGTGCCTATCACCGGCTCTAGACAGTTAACTAGAGGTGCCTGAAATACTGGCTCTAGTAAAAGAGAAGAAGTTTGAAAAAAGGAAATAACTAGAGGTGCCCAATTCTGGCTCTAGTAAGAAAAAGAAAGATAACAGTCTCGTAGGAAAAACTCTAAACAAGCTAAAGTTGAATATTCTAGTGAAACTAAGAGAGTCTTGGCATATAACTGTTCACAAGCATGCACACACTGCACGAGAGCTATAGGGAGATTCCGGATAGATCCTAACCTATCCAACAGGTTGCTGCCGCCATAGAGAACGAGCGACGGGTAAGGGACAGTTCACTGTTTGAAGGCCAACACAAAATTTTTTCTTGTTTTCATTTTTTTTGTTTAGGTATAATTGCTTGAGGGCAAGCAAAGACTTGAGTTTGGGGGTGTGTTGAGTGTGTAAAAGTTCTATTATTTACACCCTTTTTAACCCATATTTCTGCTGCATTCAAGCATAATTGCATTGCATTTAGGTTAGTTTTCAATAAAACATCACAATTATATAAAAGGCACGGATTCTACTAAAAGATGGCGTATTTTGCAGGTAGCTGCCATGGTTGACGATGAAGGCAGGCGCAGGGCAGATAAGCAGAAGAGCTGAACTGGACAAGCAGCCGAAGAAGACGAACCTGTCATGGACCTGTCGTGACAGCAAGGTGACAGCAAACTTATGAAGAGGAAAAGTAAAGTGGATCTCGATAGATAGAGAAAAATCTGCTCGTCTGTCGTGTGGAAGCCAAATATTTTTCCAAGCCCCGGATCAAAAGATATGTCAAGCCAAAGCTCAAGGAGAAGAAATTCCTAGAAACAAGGATGCGGCTGGAAAGTAGGAGACTTTAGATATTTAGTCTTTATTAGAATCTTACTTTTAATTAAAGTTGTAATCCTTGTTACCTTAGATAACTTGAGCCCAAAGCTTATATAAGGGCATAGATTAAACCTAGGGCAGAACCGATTACCCCATAACCGAAACCAAACCCCTGCCGTCCACCCGTCACCGACATGTTCTAAATTCCCCCTAGGGCTACGGGTTGTTTTGTAAAGTAGTTGCAAGGGTTGCTTTGTTTTAGGATTTTTCAAGTTCAATAAAATAAACTTCAAGTTCTTTTATCTTGGTTTTAATATCTTGCAAGAGCATCGGGAGAGCATTGTGAGGTTATCCATTTACTTAGCATCGGGAGAGTTAAGTATACGAAAGAGATAAGAGCGCGTTCTCTAGTTTATAGTTGAACCATCTCGTGCCTAGGGATAGGGCGAGGTTAAGTGGCTAAGGAAGAATTCATACACATCGGTGTTCATCCTTCGATTCACGCCGGGAGGTATCATCAAAGACGTGATCATCGACAGACTTGTGCCTAGGGATAGGGCAAGGCAGATCTGGGATTCTTGCCAAGCTTGAAGTACGGAGTTGGTGTGTTCACTGCCGCGACGATCAACGGACAGCTGCCGCGACAGGTGCTGTCGGCGACAGGCGCGACGACAGAACTGGAGATCCTAAGTAGTTCAATACCTGCACTACTGAGCAACTCAATACCAGCCCATTCTCTCTATCTTGATTTCTCAATCCTTTATTTTACGTTTTTACCTTATTATTCTCGTGACAACTCTTAATTATTTCCTTTACTTTCGTGCAGTAAACAAGGTGAAGTCATTAGCCCAATCCCTGTGGAGACGATATCCGATACTTCGTATCACTTTACTACTTGCGTCGTGTACACTTGCACTACAATTGCGATAGATTATTTTACACGCAACAGTTTACACTGTAAACTGATATCTCTGCGTAAAGGTGATGACAGTATGAGATCCTACCTCACACAAGTTAAGGAGGTCAGTGATGCGTTAGCTGCATGTGGAAGTTCCATATCTGAGATGGAGCAAATTGCAACAATCCTCAATGGTCTGCCTCCTGAGTACCAACCGTTCATGGCCGTCATCACAGCCAGCAAAGAGCCTTACACTCTTGATGGTGTCAAAACAGTGCTCGTTGATGCTGAAACTCAGATTCGTGGCTTTCACAATCAGCTACAGTTGCCTATGAGTGTTAGTGTAGCTCGATTTCAGGACAACTCCACATTCTCCTTTCCTCCAGCGTCTCGATCTGGTCGATCACAACAATTTCATGGAGGGAGGAATGGTGCTCGTGGTAGAGGCCAACCACGTCTTCGCTGTCAGATATGTGGCAAACCAGGCCATTCAGTTGATCGTTTCTAGCATCGTTTTGATCAGGCCTTTGGCAATTCTGCTGCCAACACCAAGGACACTTCAAATGCTCTTGTGACTGTAATGGATGCACCTACCTCGTGCCTTACCTGTACTCACGCTCAAGGCTCCACTACCCCAGATGAAACTGATCCTTGGGTTGTAAACTCAGGTGCAACCCATCACGTTACTCGTGATGCAACAAAACTCATGTAGGGTTCTGATTTCACGGGACCAGGTAAGTTGGTGGTTGGCAGTGGACACAATTTAAATATATGCAAGACTGGTCTTTCTTTACTATTGACTTCTTCTAGATCCTTGTTGATTAATGAATTGCTTCATGTTCCTTCGGTTACTAAGAATCTCTTATCCGTGTCAAAGCTTGCTAGAGATAACCAAGTTTACTTCGATTTTCATGCATCCAATTGCCTTGTTCGAGATGAAGCTAGTGGATAGGTTATGTTGAAGGGAGAGGAGCATGGTGGTTTGTACCATTTCAGTGGAGGTGACTCAGTTGTGACTCACAATAAAGTTGAAGTCAATGTTGTTAGTCGATCAAATCACTTGGCTGATCTATGGCACAAGAGGCTTGGGCATCCTGCTCAGCCTACTCTAGTGCAGATTTGTAAACAACTAAACATTGTACTTCCTTTGCGAGATAATAAATTGTTCACTGAAATTTGTGTGGCTTGTCGAATGGGAAAAAGTCATAAATTACCGTTCACTAACTCCACAACTGAATACCCTACTCCTTTTACATTAGTATACACTGATCTCTGGGGTCCTACATAGGTCATTTCCAATGGCTATCGATATTATGCTTCATTTGTAGATTCTACCACACAGCATTGTTGGTTATATTTGCTGAAAACAAAAGAGCAAACATGTCAAGCATTTCAGTTGTTTGAAAAGCTGGTTAAAACTCAATTTGATGCTACTATAAAGGAGGTGCAGAGTGACTGGGGTGGTGAGTTTCGAACTCTCTCCACACTCCTTAGTTCCTTGGGTATTAAACACAGACTTACATGTCCACACACCTCAGAACATAATGGTGTGGTGGAACGCAAGCATCGACACATTGTCGAACTTGCCCTTGTTCTTCTAGCTCAAGCTTCCCTCCCATTTCGATTTTGGTTCTACGCTGTAAGTACAGTTGTTCACTTGATCAATAGACTCCCTACGAAAGTCCTATCTGGTGTGTCACCATTCGAAAAGCTCTACAACAGGCTTCCAGATTATTGTTTCCTAAGAGTATTTGGGTGTTGTTGCTTTCCTCACTTGCATCCTTATCAGAGTCACAAGCTTAGTTTCAGGTCATAGGAGTGTACCTTCCTTGGTTACAGTGTTCAACACAAGGGTTACGTATGCATGGCAAAGGATGGACGTATATACATCTCCAGACATGTGGTGTTTGATGAAAATCGTTTTCCCTTTACAGGTGATTCTCCTCCAGCACATACTGATAGTAGTTCGAGTTCACGGTGTCCAATATCATTCCCTGTTCCTCAAGGGGTTACCAAGTCCTCAAGGGGTCCATGTGCTTAACCAGACAACCATCCTGATACTACCGCAACCAGCTCTGCAGTGAATGCCTCCTCTGAAATTGCAGCAGATCCAAGTCTCCCAGTCGATGCTACTCAAACTTTGCTTCCTGATGATGTTGTTGAAAACAACAGTCATATTCTTCAAGAACAAGTTACTAGCATACCCTCATCACCTACTATTGTTTCTGATATGATACATGAAAACAATACCAGTCCTAGTGTTCCTACTGTACAAGAAATGTGTGATGTTGAACAGAAAGGCACTTGTACCATTGACAACGATGACAACAACATGGTACCCACTTCAGCCTCTACTTTGCACTCACAGGCTCGGACTGGTGGCCATCACATGATCACGAGAAGCAAGTTGGGTATTTTCAAACCCAAATTGTATCTCACTGACCTCAGGAGTGTAGATGAAGAACCTGCATCCATCCAAGAAGCTCTCGACTCACCAAATTGGAGAGGAGCAGTACTAGCTGAGTTCGATGCTCTAACGAAAAATAATATGTGGTCTCTCGTTCCCCTTCCTGAAGGCAGAACTGTTGTTGGATGCAAGTGGCTGTTTCGAGTCAAGAGGAATTCTGATGGCTCCATCCAGAGATACAAGGCACGACTTGTTGCCAAGGGTTTCTCACAAGTGCCCGGGCAAGACTTTCAACATACATTCAGTCATGTGGTGAAATCATCCACTATAAACGTTGTGCTTAGCTTGTTTGTTCGCAATAGATGGCCCCTTAGACAAGTGGATGTCAACAACGCTTTTTAAATGGGAATTACATGGAGATGTCTTCATGCAAAAACCACCAGGCTTTGAAGAAATTGCTTCAGATGGTTCACAATTGGTGTGTAAATTACAAAAGGCATTGTATGGCCTCAGACAAGCACCCAGAAACTGGTACTCGAAACTCAAATAGCACCTGATTGAAAGTGGATTCAAGAGCTCACAGGCTGATACCTCCTTGTTTGTTCAGAGTGGCAGTGAGTCAACTACATATGTTCTTGTCTATGTGGATGACATCATAGTCACTGGCACATCGAGCACTGAAATTGATAAAGTCATACAACGTCTTGGTGATAAGTTCTCATTAAAGGATCTTGGTGAACTTAGCTACTTTCTGGGTATTGAGATCATTAGAGTTGGAGATGCAATCGTGATGAGTCAGAAGAAGTTTATCATGGAAATCTTAACTAAAGCTCAAATGAAAAATTCAAAGTCGATGCCTACACCTATGGTCACCTCTATGAAGCTCACTCAGGATGCAGGCAGTCCTTTAAGCAATGCCCAAGAATATCGAAGCTTAGTTGGGTCATTGTTGTATGCATGCCACACAAGACCTGATATTGCCTTCAGTGTGAATAAATTAGCACAATTTATGCACAGCCCGCGTGAACAACATCTTTCTGCAGCAAAAGGGTGCTACGTTATTTAAATGGCACGCTTGATCATGGCCTGGTATTTTCCCATTCTTCAGATCCTTGTCAACTCGTAGCATTTGCTGATGCAGATTGGGCAGGAAGCACAGATGACAGACGCTCGATCTCTGGAAATTGTGTGTACTTTGGAGGGAATCTTGTTCAATGGATCTCCAGAAAACAAAAAACAGTGTCTCGATCAACAACTGAAGCTGAATATAGAAGCTTAGCTGATGTTGCTTCAGAAGTGACTTGGATGAATACTCTTCTTCAGGAAATGCAAGTACATGTGTCGTATGTTCCAGTCATTTGGTGTGATAATTCAGGAGCCATAGCTATGAGTGCAAACCCAGTTTATCACTCGAAGAGCAAGCATGTAGAATTGGATGTTCACTTTATCAGAGAAAAGGTTGCAGCAAATAAACTTAGGGTTAACTATGTCCCTACAGCGGATCAAGTGGCAGATGGCCTCACCAAACCACTTACAAAGGCTTATTTTCAGTTGTTTCGACAAAAGTTGAGAGTCTTATCAGTTGAAGAACTTAAAAACACAAAGAGCAGGAAGCATATTGAAGAATGAAAGCATGAAAATGCTTCAGCACCTGTGCGCGGGAAAAGTAGTTAGACCAGCTCGTTGCGTTTGTACAGCTGGTGCAGCTGTTGAAGTTTGTTTTATAGCCAGCTACCTCAACAAATTCTGTTGAAAAAACCTTCTAGCTCATCCAACCTTCATCTATAAATTCCTATTCTGATTTTGTATTCTACATGATTGATGATAATGAAAATTTCTCTTTCATATTTCATTTCTTCTTTGCGTATGTATGTTATTAGGGTTTTCCAAGAATGCTGAGACCTGAGCAAATTATAAAACATCGAAGCAGCATTTTTGTATTCATCGTTAAAGATTCATCTGGCCTAAAAAAAGTATTGTGTCATCTGCAAATTACAGATGAGATAAAGAGTGATCTGGAATTATGCCCTCAATGCCTTCTATAAGCTTCAACTTAACTATTGTTCTAACAAAACATGTAATGCCTCTGTAACCACATTAATTCAAGTACCATAATAATATACAGGATGACAACTCGATTTTATATTGTACATTTTGATAACCTATAAGTTTCACAATGAACATTTTAAAAGTACATACATAACATTGAACATTTTATGAAATAATATATATTATATTAGATATTTTAAAAGTATACGTATCCCAATAAATATTTTATTAAAACATAAGTAACAAATGTAATATTATTTCTTGAATAAATTATATTTTAGATACTAATTTTTTTTGTGGTTTTTCTAGTTTTCAGGGCTTCATTCTGATTAATTTAGACTGACCTGTGTCACACATCTTATTTTGGTGAGTGAGTTTTTCAATAAAAAATTTATGAATATATAACGCCTCGAACTCGAGACATACGAAACTAAAATGCGACACTCACATTTACTTTGATATTACCCCCATTAACTTTCTGCGAATAAAAATTCCCTATTTAATTTCAAACATTTGAATCTTTCTGAGAAAAGAAATCATGGGCTACAACTATAAACATTGACATCTGCTAATCAAAAGCAATAAACAAAACCAGCATGATTTGTTGTTGACGGCAGAATCAATCCGATAACACCCACTTAATTAATTAAATTATTCATAATTATTATGCAAGCATGAAATAACCCCTAGGCCATGCCACGATTCTGCAAAATGGGAACATTTGAGTTGGTGGGTTGTCAGCTTCAATGGTAACTAATTAATTAAGAAATGACATTGTCTTTAAAAGTGTTACGTGAGAACTAAACCTAGAATTGATTAAAGGCAAAAAGACTTTTGGATTGTAATTAGTTATTGTGTCGCTTACATACACTTTTTCGAATAAAAATTCTCTATTTTTTAGTCTCTTTTTATATCTTAACACTAATAAATTAAATTCTACCCTTTAATTTTAAAACCCTAAAAAGTTAAACCTTTACTCAATAAATTTTAAGTAATTATTTTTATTATTATATTAGATTTCAACAACCACATGAGATAAACATAGAAGCAAAACCAACCAACTTAAAAAGGCTTAATGTGTTTTCCATATGGTATAATTTGGTTTTCTAGAACATAATTAGGTTGTTTGTAATATGAATTCATGTTGGCTATATTGCTTCAACCCTATATGCATATTGTTGTTTATATTAAACCCCATTTTTGTATCAGAATACAGAAGAGAAGCCCCACAAAGATGAAGAACAGTAACAGCAATACTAAGCTGATTCTCCTTCATCCTTACATCCAAAAACAAGGCAGCTCAAACAGATTATTATGGCTCCTTGCTTTTCTTTCCTTCTTCACCATTGCTTTCCTTTTAACACTTGTATACACTAGAGAGTCCATCAGTAGTAGAACGGCCGCCGCCAGCACAACCCTCACAGGCCTTGCTGGCGGCTCTGTCATAGGTGGCCAGCCGTTGCCGACCACCGTCATCAACACCCTCCTCCATTACGCTTCGAGAATCAACGAAAGTTACCACATGGCATACTCCGAGCTGAAGCCGATTTCCGATGTGCTGCGCAAATGTTCTTCCCCTTGCAACCTGCTCGTTTTCGGCCTAACGCAGGAAACCCTTCTCTGGAAGGCGTTGAACCACAACGGACGCACCGTTTTCATCGACGAAAACCGGTACTACGCCGCCTATTACGAGGAGTTACACCCCGAAATCGACGCCTTCGACGTGCAATACACGACGAAGATAAGCGAGACCAGGGAGCTGATCGCGTCGGCTAAGGAACAGATTCGGAACGAATGCAGACCGGTCCAGAACCTGTTGTTCTCGGAGTGCAAGCTCGGGATCAATGACTTGCCGAACCATGTGTACGAAGTGGACTGGGATGTGATATTGATCGACGGACCGAGAGACGACGGAGTGGACGGACCCGGAAGGATGCAGCCGATGTTCACTTCGGGGGTGCTGGCGAGGAGCAAGAAAGGTGGGAACCCGATGACTCATATCTTCGTCCATGATTATTACAGAGATGAGGAGAAGATGCCCGCGGAGGAGTTTTTGTGCAAGGAGAACATGGTGGAATACAACGATACGCTTGCGCATTTCGTGGTGGAAAAAATGGAGGAAACCAACTTCGAATACTGTCGGAATAAGAACAATCATACGTTAACGAAAGATTCATGATATTCCTACTCATCCAAGTTCATAAAATAACATAATGCATATGATACAGATGGTTAAACAAAAAATAATAATACATATACAGTCCCAATGGGTAAAAAAAATGGTATGGACAAAAGAAGTGGAAATTTATGATGATTTGATCTGATATTTGTGTTAGATGGATCGACCCTTTTTTGTTGAGGGGTGGGAGTGTGTGTAAACAATAACCTTTTCTGGGGCAATGAATCATAAATGTAAACAAAGATTTATACTATTTATTTATTGGAAAATACTTTGATGCACAAGCTTGTGTAAACTTTAGTTTACACAAGCCCTTTAATTTTAGGGTTTAGGGTTTAAGATTTTGGGTTTAGGGGTTTAGTATGTAGGGTATATAATTTAAGGTTTATGGTTAGAATTTAGAGTTTAGGGTTTAAGGCTTAGGGTTTAGGTTTTAGGTTGCTAGGGTTTGTGATTTAAATTTTAAATTTTATAAAAGGGTTGTGTAAAAAAAATTTACACAACTTGTGCATCAAAATAAAACTCTTATTTATTTTGGCTTAAAACTTCAATAAGCCTTTTAATTTTTAAATTTTTTTAATAAAGTATTTAATTTTTTTTACTAATTAATCTCTTGTACTAAAAAATTAAATTAATTAAGTCCTCAAATTAAAAAAAAACACATCAATTAAGCTATTTGACTAATTTTGACCATTAAATTTTAACTATTTCATGTTATTTGTCATATGGCAACACCATATTGTGCCACATGTAAATCGTAACTCCAATTATCGCAAACTATTAATTTCGTTAAAAAAAATTCATAAATCAATCCGAACAAGCCACGTGTCACTTTATTAACAAAAAAACACATGACTTTAAATTGAAGGTGTAAATTTCACGTTTAAAGTTCATTTTAGTCCCTAAATTTTTTTATTTAACCCGAAATTTACCCTTATTTCTTTCTAATTTTTTACTTTAGTTCAGTACTTTTAATATGCTTAAACCAAAAATAGGTGCACAAAGTATGCATTTTTTGCATTTTAGGTGCCTAAAGTATTATTTTGTAAAAATAGGTGCCCAAAGTTTTAAAAGTTATAATTTTAGGTCCCTACCGTTAATGGGTGTTAAAAAAAATCTTTAACCAATCAATGCTTGACACCTGATATATTTAATTTTTTTTCTTCCAAAATTTAAAATTAAAACAAAAAATTTTATATTTTTCATAAAATCTTGAAAGTTTACAATTTTTACAAAACAATCCCTAAATCCCTAAAATTACCCAAAACCCCAAATCGCCGCCAAGAATTTAAAAAGCAGACCGTTGCCGCGATATAGCGGTTGCGCCGCCGTCCAAAACAGCGATTGGGGTAAAAAACGGCTTGCAATCCCCGTAATTCAACCGCTTTTGTTCGAAACCACGATATAATGCCGCAACCACGATATAACGCCGCAACCGCGATTTAAAACCCTGATCGCCGCCGATCGCCGCCCCTGAGCACACTCTTTTTGTCATCGGACCAAGGCGGTCATTTTCCCTAACACGGCATCGCCAGAAACGGCGAACGACGTGCAGCTGAACGTCGAACGCGAAATCGACGTTTGGATCGCACGTCGTTCGTCATTTCTGGTGACGCCGTGTTGGAGGAATGACCGTCTTGGTTCGGCGACCAAAGGGGTGTGCTCAGGGGTTACAACCTGCGGCGAAAGTGGCGGTGATTTGGGGTTTAGGTTTGGGTAATTTTAGAGATTTGAGAACTGTTTTGTAAAAGTTTCAAAATTTCGAGATTTTATGATAAACTGAATTTTTTTGGGTGTTTTCGTTTAAAAAATAATAAATTAGTGTCACGTATCAAACATTGATTGGTTAAAGATTTTTTTAACACCCATTAACGGTAGACACCTAAAAATATAACTTTTAAAATTTTGGACACCTATTTTTACAAAATAATACTTTAAGCACTTAAGGTTAAAAAGGGCATACTTTGGGCACCTATAATTTAAACATTTTTATTATGAAGATATTATTGTAATATATTAATTACAACTATAAAGCCTAAAATTAATTTTCAAAATTCTATCCAAATTGGAATATATATATTCAAGAGATGGCACTGAATTCCATAAGATTGAGAACTGAGAGAAGAACATGAAAGCATGTTATTAGTGGTATGGAGGTGTAGTAGCCAATGATCAAATTGCAAACAAAGACAGACATGTATGGAATATGGATAATGGAGCAAATTTGGGGTTTATACATTCACCAACTTGTCTGTTAAAATAATTACAACATTATTTACTTAATAAATAATCAAAGAATTTTGTGGACTTTCACTTCCCGCTTCTGGAAAATGCTTTTCCTTTTCCTTTTCTATCTAAGAGTTTCTTTTAGTTCCATTGAACCTTTTCTTCGGTTGGAGTCTGACTGACTGCTAAACCCTTTCCCCTGGGTAACAGGGAAATCTTATCTACTCTTATTTTGGATATGAAATCTCCTAAATATATACAAAATATAAAAATATTTAAACTGCCCGTAAATAACAGTATAAAGTAGAATTTAATCTTGAATAATTTAATCACTGAAGGAGTGATATTGATGTAATTAAACAACATTCATAATAATGTTAAAGTGAAACCCTTTACCCCAAGCAACAGGAAATCATTCACGCCTTGCGAACTAAGTTGTTCGAACCTGAATTTTTAAGATAAAAACCATTCTTTTTTCGGTGGTTTGATTCTCATTTCTCAATACTTAAATTTGTTAGCCAACAATATAATTCTATTTTCAGCAATTTATTGCGACAAATTTGTTGTAATTGGAAACCAAAATTAAGATGAACTCATTCTTAATTCCCTTAAATTTTGTTATAATCTCTATCCTATAAATTAAATAGTTTAATCAGAACAAAGATTGAGTTGTGGTTTGATGAATCCAAGTTCCAACGCCGAAAACCCCTTCTTTTAAAACCATTTTCCCACCGCAGTACGCTTTCAATTATTTAAACCATTCCCACTGTGCCTTTATAAACCCCACAAACTCTCTTCATTTCTTCATCTCCAAGAAAACAAAACACAAACACTTTTCATAATCTCCCATGGAATCAACCATTCCCACACTTCTTCTTCTTCTTACCTTCTTCGCCTTAGCTTCTTCAACATCAAGCCGGAGAAGCGACGATGAAGTGATGGGGTTGTACAAATCATGGCTCAGCGAGCACGGCAAAGCGTACAACGGTATCGGAGAAGAAGAGAAGAGGTTCCAAATTTTTAAGGATAATTTGGGATTCATCGACGAACATAATTTCAACTCTAACAACACTACGTTTACGTTTAAGCTTGGGTTGAATAAGTTTGCTGATTTAACTAACCAAGAGTACCGAGCCAAGTTCTTGGGCACCAGGACTGACCCTATGCGTCGAGTCATGAAATCCAAGAACCCTAGCCGTCGTTATGCTTACCTTGCCAGCAATAACTTGCCGGATTCGGTTGACTGGAGAGAGTACGGAGCTGTTAGTCCGGTGAAAGATCAAGGATATTGTGGTGAGTAAATTTGTTTTAATTTTCAACTTCAAAAAGAAAATAATCATATGTGGACTAATGTGAGATCAGATTACTTGAGCCGTAAGGCTTTATGGTAATTTCACTATTTTTTAAATTTTTATGTCCCTATCAAAAACCGGACTAAGAATTGGCGGCAGAATGGTAGTTATGAGAATGGAAAGGTAGTTTAGTCTGGTAGTTAGGGATTTGAGGCTTAAAGGCGTATTTAAAGGTTAGATTTTTAATAAAAATATGCAAGTCAAGACTATCAAAATTTTAATAATTTTGTTTCAAGTCTCAACTTAAACGCCCTGTTAAAGTCTATTTTTTTTCACTTTGATCAGGAAGTTGCTGGGCGTTCTCAACAGTTGCAGCAGTGGAAGGCATAAACAAAATCGTGACCGGCGAACTAATCTCTTTATCGGAGCAAGAACTTGTAGACTGTGATCGATCCTATGACTCCGGTTGCAACGGTGGCCTAATGGACTATGCCTTCCAATTCATTATTGATAATGGAGGCATCGACACTGAAAAAGACTATCCTTACCTTGGCTTTGATAACAAATGTGATTCAGCAAAAGTCAGTTTTCAATGCTTACATCCAAACACAACAGTGATCTTGCAGTTCAATGGATTCTGATGCTTTTTTCTTCTTTTTTGTTTTACCAGAAGAATGCTAAGGTTGTTAGCATTGATGGGTACGAGGATGTTATTCCGAATGATGAGAACGCTTTAAAAAAGGCTGTCGCCCATCAGCCTGTGAGTATCGCCATTGAAGCCAGTGGCAGAGCTTTCCAGTTCTATGAATCGGTAAGCTCAGCTATGCGTCTCATGCAAATGGTCACCTCACAATTCTTTACCAGAAGTGGAATGTTTCATAATTTGTCATCGTTGTAACATATTTTCAGGGAGTTTTCAATGGTGAATGTGGGTCGGCTTTAGACCATGGCGTGGTTGTGGTCGGATATGGCACCAACAAAAACGGTCAAGATTATTGGATTGTGAGGAACTCATGGGGCAGCAAGTGGGGTGAGAAAGGATATATAAGGATGGAGCGTAATGTTAATGCTAATGCCGGCAAGTGCGGCATTGCAATGGAGGCTTCCTATCCGGTTAAGAATGAGGCAAATATAATCAAACCTTACTATAATGAAAGCACCGAGAAGATCAATAGTGCTTGAATTCTTTTCTGCAATTGAAGACCACAGAGACTGAGCAAGTATGATATGCTTGGACTTTATAATTGTTGTGTATATATATAACAAGCACAACAGATGTAAAAGTGGTATTATTGTGACTTATGATTCATACAATTTCAATTCAAAAATTCAACTTCAAAACTAAATTTGATGTATACCAACTGGACTTGATGGATTGGTGCAATCTTCTGCAAAATACATTCGATGAAGGTACCAAACAGGCGACAAGGAATGTCGAATTTCCCTTTCATTACAAAGCATTCTTTGGCTTCTCTAAGCAAAAACTTCCCCGTCCCATCCAAAAGCTAATCCAGTAAAAAGCTTGCGGAAATGAACAAATATGCAATGCACAATCAAATGATCTATTTTAGAGAACTTGTATTGGCAGCAGAAAGCCAGAAACAATCAGAAATTCATTCAGGTGTGATATTTTATATAATTACCTGAGGAATTTAATCCCTAGGAAGGTTAGTGCTTTCTTTTGAAGACGCCTTCTTGCCATCGTATCGCTAACAAAAGAAACAAAGAACAACATGAATTTAGCATCATCATGCGCACAATTGAATAACACCAATAAAAAATACTACGCCGAGTATCCCAGAAAACGGATCCGAGGGAATACCTGTTTCCCAAAGGAGAAAGGAACGTATTTGTATTTGATCATGTGTAATATCTGTCTCTTCATTGTTAGGACGAATAAGGTAAACCAGTAGAAAAGGAGTATCGGCCAAAAGACGGGCACATCAAACACGCTGAAGAATGTCATCACAAAAGCAATGCTAAAAGCCTTCATAATAGAGTACCTTCACAAATAAAAGGGTTCATGTAAGAGAGGGAAATGTTGGCATTCAGCACCAAATTTGCTAAGGAACCCAGGTTTTTAATGGCACACTATCGAAGACCTCGAAGCCAAGGATTCAAATTCAGGTGTAGTGAATAAGTTTCTACACAGCAACACCGCCGGAAACTCGTGAAAATGTGATAAAAGCTTTCAATTGGCATGCAGGAATGGAAATGAAGGAAAGGGTAGCATTGAGTTGAGCAAGCAAAAGATCTCTGTTACCCTGGAATTGGTTCTCACTATCCCAATCAGAGAACGCTAGCCTAGCAATCCAATTATGTGTTTACTATGTGAAAAAATCAAGTAAATTCTGGTCCTATAATAATTAAAAGATATGTGATCTGTTCATCAATCAGCATTGATATATAACAATAATTAAAAGAACTTCAACATTAAACATTATCTTGCAACTTTCTCATGATTCGATTCGATTCAATTAAATCTAATTTAATTTTAGTTTTAGGACAATGGTATGATGAAATCACGGGAGTTGGAAATATATAGAGGGGAATGGCGAACCAGAATTTGAACTCGGGGAGTCGGCGAACGAAAGGGCGAAACTCATCGGATCCGCGGGTGGGGAGGGAAGGGCCGTCCTGCATCTCGGGATCCACCTGAGGGGAAAGGAACCCCATCAGCAGATTCAGCAAGTAGATGCCGAGGCCGTAGGTGATGATGTAGAATCCCTGCACAAAGTACACGCGTACGGCGTAGATCACCATCAAAGCCAGGCATCCGATCCAACGCCCCACAATGTGCGGGACCGTCTTGTCCAGTACGTGCTGGTACCGCCGCGAAATCTCGAAGGTCCACCGCGATACGGCGGATGCACCGTCACCTCCCAGGGCACCGCCAGTCGGTCTGGTCTCCATCGGAGGGCCCCACAAAGCAAACAAAGGCCTATTCTCTGTTTCTGATAAAACAAGACTCTTCGTTTCCGTAATGCTTTTCTGACATTGTCTTCTTCCTATAATTAACTCTACAAAGCCTTTCCAAGCCTCTGGTTTTCGACCCCTGCTTCAGCACATGGCTTTTTTGTTGGGTCAACGTCATCCACCGGTTGCGCTGAACCGGACTTTTCCTCCCTCCCATTTTTTCTAATAAATTCAGATTATTTTCCTTTTTTAAAAATATTTAGGGTAAACTACTTAAATAACCACTTAACTATAGGGCTGGTTTTAATATGACCACCATATATTTAATTTTATCATTTTGACCACGTAATTATTTATTGGTAACAATTAAACCACATGCCGTTAAAACCTAACGGATGGAATAACGTGGCATATAGTATAAATTTGTTCAATTACACATTTGGTACTTGTTACTTATATGGTCTATCAATTTAGTCCTAATTAAACAAGCACCAAATGTGTAATTAAACAAATTTCTACTAACTGCCACATCACTCTCTCCATTAGGTTTTAACGACAGGTGGCTTAATTGTTACCACATAAATAGTTACGTAGTCAAAATGATAAAACCAAAAATATGGTGATCATATTAAAATCAACCCCATAATTAAATGGTCATTTAAATAGTTTACCCAAAAAATATCAAGATAATATAGATATCTTTTTATATTTAAGGAAATGTAAATTTGGTATATTTATTTTAATAAAATACATGTAAATAATAGTTTAAGTATCACATTAGATACTTTATCAAAATATATGTATTATATTAGATATTTTAAAAGTACATAAATAACATTAAATATTTTGTTAAAATAAAAATACTAGATGTGACATTATCCTTTATATTTTATGAATCATAATTATGTACTTGTAATTTTTTTTCTTATTTATGGTAGTAATATTTTGTTTATTTATACTTTTAAGATTTGAAGTTTGATCCTAAATAGCATCGGTTGATTTAGCACTTTTAGAAGTTGGTCTCTAAAAATCAATTTAAATTTGGTCGAGATCAATTACTAAACTTAGAAAAAATATCTAATTTTTAAGATCCAATTAAATATTTTTTAAAGTTCAAAATTTGATCTATAATGAGAATTATAAAATTGTGCAGAATCTGATGAGACATGTTTGAAGCCAGATTGTTCTAATTCCACAATTGGAATACAAACATAATCCGCTTTCAAGGCAAAAGGCATGGTGATCAGAAACAAAACTGAACACAACACTTACAACTTACAAGCAGGGACGGATGCACCGTATGCAGGGTTGTAAAAATAAGTAAGAAATTGAAAGTCTGACTGAAACCTGCTCTAGTCAGAACTTGATTTGACCCGAAAATTCGATGACCCAAATCTGAACTGTATCTGACTGTTGTTGACCCGAACTGGAGTTGAACATGTTACTGTAGCAACCGAACCTGATCTGCGTCCGACTGAAAACGACCCGAATCCGAATCTGACCTGTTAATTTTGACCTGAAACCTGAGCTGCATCCGACTGAAACAAACCCGAACCCGAGACCGACTTGACAAATTACCTGATATTATCCGACTGAATCGACCCGAGATCCGATTTTATCCGACCTGTTAATGGACCTGACTTGTTTTGAACCCGAATTGTTGTTGACCTGAACTAATGTAGACCTGGCTAAAAATGTTAAATAATTTAAAGTGTTAATTGTTCATTATAAACTTAATAATTTTTTTAATAGATTATATTAATTTCATTATACTTAGAAAAAATTCACCTTACATTATACTTAGAAATTTATCTTAATTTGTTAACTTCATTATGTTATATACTTAGAAATTTGTTAAGTATAATAATATATATTATGTATAATATATATTATATACTTAAAAATTTGTTAACTTCATTATATTAAATAATATTATATATTTAAAAGTTTGTCTTAATTTTTAAGAAGCATATAACATATTAGTATTATATAGTTAATATAATATATTAAACTTATTATGCTTTATTATATAATATATATTATGTTAACTTTATTATGTTGATTGTAAACTTATTATGCTTTAATAAGTATAATAAAATTAACATAAATACATAATATACATTAGTATTATGTTTAATATAAAATTAACTTTATTATGCTTATATTAGTAAATAATATTTTTATTATATATAATTAGTAAATTCATAAAATTTATGTAACATATAGTTTGTTACTTTTATTATATTTATAAAAATGTACTCCACAAATTCTTAGGTACTCATTACATTATAATTGACTTGTATTAATTTGGTTAACTTCTTCATTTTGTTAACTTATATTTTGTTTAATTCATTATGTTAACTTATATTTTGTTTAATTCATTATGTTAACTTATATATTTTGTTAACTTCATTATTTGTGTTTCAGTTAAAAATGATAAAATTATTGAATACTTCGAACACTAATAGTAAATTCATTTTGTTAACTTAGATAATTCTGCCTGTCAGTAAACTTATAATTAAATATAAGATAAGTTCATTACAAAAACAAACTTACAAGATAAGTTTGTTAAAAATAAAATTATAATTGAATATAAGATAAGTTTATTACAACTACAAACTTACAAGTTACAAAGTAAACTTTAGGATTACAAGCTTACAAACAGAATACAAACTTACAAAATGAAAAAATGAAAAATATTTTTGCTCTCAGATTTATGTAAAAAGAAAGCTACCATCAAGTTTTAATTATGGGTAACTTCCATAACTAAGAAACCAACAAAATTAAAACAAGGGCAACTACATAAAAAATATAACTACTTAGTATCTAGCAACCAGCAATAAACAGCAACACTAAGTGATAAACAAAAACAAGTTATTAGAAAAGTTAAAATACAACATAAGTAAACAATGAAACTAAAAGATAAAGAAATAATACTAACAAGTAAATCAGCAACCAGCAACAAACACAACAACCAACAATAAACAACAAGACTAAGTCCAGCAACATCAAGTGATTAACAATAACAAAAACTAAATTGGAAAACAGATAACATTATTAGATAAAGAAACAGATAAAAAAACAAAAACAACAATAACACGGATAAAGAGAGAAGAATACCATATTCAGGAATGGGATCTTCAACAACAATATCAGACAGTGAAGAATCATTCACAACAGAGAGATATTCTTCATCTTTATCCTCAGGTTCAAAACCGTACAACCAATTACGGGTTGTAACAAAAATCTCAACATTTTTGGGCAAAAGTTTAGCCCTCAACTTGTTCAAAATTCGACCCCCATGCTAAAAGAGGATTCGGAAGCAACATAAGTGATTGGAATGGCTAAAACATCTCTAGCCATGAGTGAAAGAATAGGAAAAGACGCAAACTGTGACTTTCAATAATCTAAGATATCAAACTTAGAATCATCAGAGCGAGGGAGAAGGGGCAAAGATATGTAGGAGTCAACATCAGATTTACCACTCCTAGAAGCAACCAAATTTGCATCAAAGTTCTACAACAAAATAGAAAATGATTTAGCAAACTGTAAGTTAAAAAAATTAAAAGTGAAAACAGTAGCCTAAATAACACTGACCTGAAACAGATTTGATTTTTTGAAGGTCCGAGGTCGATTCGAACTCGACACACTTGTACTTTGAGATATATTACATTGGACAGAAAAATTAGAAGAAGAGAAAGAACAAAAAACAGTTCTAGAACAATAGATATACAAATTAACAAACTCATTGTAAACAAGACTAACCATCTTTTCAACCTCATCCTCAACATAGAGGACACCATACAACTCCTTCAGAAGTTGCAACTTATAACGAGGATCAAGCAAAATAGCAAAAGACAAAATGGTAGAGTGTTCAGACCAGTATTTCTCATACAACTCAAGCATAGGTCATGCCATTGCAGAAATTCTATCACAAGAATTATTGTGAGCATCACACAACAGCTTCTCAATAGCTACAACATTAGCCAAATATAAATTAGCAGTAGGATACTTGAATCCTGAGAACAGAGTAGTAATCTCATAGAAAGGCTCAAGAAAATCATAGATTAATTGAGAAATTTTCCACTCATCCTCTAATATAATATCCAGGTCATTCTCTCTATTGACAAATAAATTGATAGCTAACTTAGCATCAATAGCCCTACGTAGCATCAAATAAGTAGAGTTCCATCGAGTAGGAACATCCAATACCAACTTACCAGAAAAATCAGAACCACAATCTCTAACAGCGGAATCAAAGTTGCATAGTCTAAAATCAGAAGAGTCAATAAATTTAACAATTTCACGCAACTTAACAACAGAAGAATCAATTACCTTCAACCTTTTTTGAACTATGTTGATGAAGCTGTTGAAGCCCTCCTTTTAGAGGAAGGAACAACCGTAAAGGCTTGGCCATTTTCATCCGCTTCAAACAAAACATAAAAAAAATGAATTAGGGATTGATTAAATAATAACAAAATTTCTAAAAATAAAAAAGACAAAGGAGTATACCTTTTTGAATGGAAAACTCCAACTCATAGAAAATATCATCCATAGGCATAGCTGTGCTAAATGAAGAAAATAGAACACTGTAAAATTTCAGAAAAGAAACAAACAACAAAAAATACAATTAAAGAATGCATGTCAAAGAATCCAGAAACATTAAGACAAACATATAAACATAAATATATACATAACATAAGCAGAAACATTAAGACATATACATAACAAAATCCAGAACAAAGTAAAACCGTAAACTATACAATCTAAGTAGTTTTAGTTTAATCCTTGTACATGGCGTTGTTACACCAAACCACAGGGTCTTTTAAAAACCCTCTTTGGCATCAATAGCCCCGCAGGTCTGGTAGTCCAGCCTAAACATTCGGATTAAACCAAGGAAACCCTAGCATGCATACTAAACCAACAACACATAAACAGAAACATTAAAACATATACATAACAAAATCCAGAAACATTAAGACAAACATATAAACAGAAATATATACATAACATAAGCAGAAACATTAAGACATATACATAACAAAATCCAGAACAAAGTAAAACACTAAACTAGACAATCTAAGTGGTTTCAATTTAATCCTTGTACATGACGTTGTTACACCAAATCACAGGGTCCTTTAAAAACTCCCTTTAGCACCAGTAGCCCCGCAGGTCTGGTAGTCCAGCCTAAACACTCGGATTAAACCAAGGAAACCCTAGCATGCATACTAAACCAACAAGACATAAACAGAAACATTAAAACAACTATACATTAAAACATGCAACCAAATGAAAAGACAAACAGAAATATACACGCGTAAGATGAACAGTCTGACTGAAGCCAAAAACCTTCCTGAGTAAAAAAGGTAAACAATTAGTAAAAAAAAATAGAAACTAAACATTAAACGAACAAAAAATATAAAATAAAAATTGAGAGAAGAGAAGAGAAGAGATCTTACCGAAACTAGAAAGGCAGAGAAGATCAGCTTCTAGAAATAAATAAAAAAGCATGCATATTAAACAGAAACAATGTTAGCATAAATCACAGTATAAACAAAATAAAAATAAAAAAGAACAGATATGAGACTAACTTACCAAAACCGAGAGATGAGAAGATGAAAAGATGATGAAATGAGATTAGGGTTTTTAGGAAAAAAATGAAATGATTTAAGGAAATTAGGGCTTTTAGGGTTTATAGAAGTCAGAAGATGGAGAAAAGATATTAGGGTTTTCAGAAGTCAGAAAGATGAAGAAAGGGTATTAGGGTTTTTAGAAGAAGATGGAGAAATGATATTAGGGTTTTCAGAAGAAGATGAAAAGATTTTTGAATACGAATCGATTTTGGGGATAATTGTTTAGGGTTGATAGATTAGTGATTAGTGTTTAGGATTAAGGGTATATGTGTTAGGGTATCGATTGATTTGGGGTTTAGGGTAAAACAATTTTTATTTGGCGATTAGGGTTTTGAAGGATTGAAAAGGGGAAAATGGAAGAACAGTTGGATGTTCTTGAGAAAATGTTTGGTTTTGATCGAGAGGAAACAAGTTTAGACTAAAGTATGATGTTTGTATAGGATCTGGAACGATTTTGGGGAAGAACAATGAAGAACTTGGTGAAAAACCAAGGTTTTGATCGAGAATAGATAGGAATTCTGGGAAAATTGTGTTTTTGAGAGAGAGAGAAATCGAGAAGAAATTTCGGCAGAGTAACAGTATGGTAAAAATGGTGTAAAGTGGCTGGGGGTGAGGGTTTATTTATAGGGGTGAGCCGGGTCAAAAAGATCCGCGTGTTTTTTAACGGGTTTCCCGCGTTATACGGGTCTTGCTCCGCAAGCACACATACTTTCAATTATTTCAATTTGGTCCTTATTTTTGTGAAATTCAGCTTAAAAGTTTATTTTATATTCGATTTGGTCCTTATTTCAGTTTTAAGGTTTATGGTTGGGTTTTAATTTAAGGTTTGGGGTTTTAATTTATGGGTTAGGTTTAAGGTTTAGTGCTATTGTTTCAATTAGTGTTTGAATTGTGTGGTTTAAGGTTTTAATATTCAAGGTTTATGGTTTTGAATTATGGTTTTACTGTAAAGGTTTAGGGTTTAGGGTTTTATGTTAAAGGTTTATGGTTTATAGTTATTGATTTAGGGTTTAAGAAGCCTTTTTATTTAGGGTTCATGGTTTTGACTTTTGATTTTATGTATCAATGTATGAGCCTTAATCCCTAAACCCTTAAATCCTAAACCTTAAACCCTTAATGAAATTTTTAATAAACCATAAACCCTAAACATTAAACATTAATGTATGTAAGCATGTATGAATGAACCCTAAACCCTAAACCTTAATGAATTTTCCCTTTAACCTTAAACCCTTAAACATTGCACATTAAATCCTAAACCCTTAAACCCTACACATTAAATCCTAAACTCTAAACCCTAAACCCTAATATATATATAAGCGTATGTGTATATTACCTAAACCCTAAACAAATTTTCCATAAACCTTAAACCCTAAACCTTAACCCTAACCCTAACCTTAAACGATAAACTAAACCATAAACAATGATGATAACTCATAAACCATAATACAACACCCTAAACCCTAAACACTCTAATATGAACCATAAACCATCGAATATAAACTCTAACTCTTAAATCCTAAACCCTAAACACATAAACTACAAACCATAAACAATAATGATAACTCGTAAACCCTAATGCAACACCCTAAACCCTTGAATATAAACCATAACTCTCAAACCCTAAACCCTCGAATATAAATCATAAACCCTCAAATATAAACTCTAACTCTAAAATCATAAACCCTAAACACTCTAATATGAACCATAAACCCTCAAATATAAAATTTAACTCTTAAATCATAAACCATACACCGTAAACCCTTAAACTATAAACCATAAACAATAATGATAACTCGTAAACCCTAATACAACACCCTAAACCCTCGAATATAAACACTAACTCTAAAATCATAAACCCTAAACACTCTAATATGAACCATAAACCCTCGAATATAAACCTTAACTCTTAAATCATAAACCTTACACCCTAAACCCTAAACCCTTAAAATATAAATCATAAACAATAACGATAACTCGTAAACCCTAATGCAACACCCAAAACCCTCAAATATAAACCTTAACTCTCAAACCCTAAACCCTTAAACCCTCAAATATAAATCATAAACCATTGAATATAAACCTTAACTCCAAAACCATACACCTTAAACCCTAAGCATTAAACCCTAAACTCTAAACCATAAACAATAATGATAACTAATAAACCATAATGCAACACCCTAAACCCTAAACCCTTAAGCTTTAAACCATAAACAATAATGATAACTCATAAACCATAATGCAACACCCTAAACCCTCGAATATAAACCATAACTCTCAAACCCTAAAACATAAAGCCTAACCCCTAAACCCTAAACCTTGAGCCCTAAACAATAATGATAACTCATAAACATAATGTAACACCATAAACCTTAAACACTCTAATACGGACCACAAACCCTCGAATACAAACCCTAAACCCTAAAACCTAAACATTAAACCCTTAAGCTCTAAACTATACACAATAATGATAACTCGTAACCCTAACGTAACACCCTAAACCCTAAACCATTGAATATAAACCTTAAACCCTAAACTATGATGATAACTCATAAACCCTAATGCAACACCCTAAATACTCTAATATGAACCATAAACCCTCAAATATAAACCATAACTCTTAAATCATAAACCATACACCCTAAACCCTAAACCCTTAAGCTCTAAACCATAAACAATAATGATAACTCGTAAACCCTAATGCAACACCTTAAACCCTCAAATATAAAACCATAACTCTCAAACCCTAAAACATAAAGCCTAACCCCTAAACCTTGAACCTTAAACCTTAAACCCTGAACAATAATGATAACTCATAAACCATAATGCAACACCCTAAACCCTAAACACTATAATATGAACTTATAATATAACATATAAATATATACATATATATATATATATATATATATATATATATATTATGTATACGTACATAATAATTAATATAACATATATATATATTAAAACTTATAAGTTATATAATGTATATATAATATAATAATTAATAATAATTATTAATTATTAATAGTTTGGGGATTTGGGCTCATATCCCACCACCCATTCATTTTAGATGGGTTAAATATTTTGTAGCCCTTTAAATTTTAGATATTTTTCATTTAAGTCTTTTAACTTTTAGTTCAATTCAATTAAGTCCTTAAAACTTTATTTTAGTCCAGATTGACTCTTATTTATTATTTGTTGTTCATTCTAGTCCCTACAACTTTTTTTTACTCGAAATTAACCCTATTTCAAGTTTTTAATTTACTTTATTATTTTAAATATGAATCATTTATGATATATTTATTCATTTCTAGTGCCAAATTTTTATTTTTAATGTGATTCCATGAAAGACGTTAAATAATTAACTCGAAATAAATATCGACTACTTGTACAATTGTACCGAACTAAAAAATAATACGAATTCAAAACCCGAATTAACCCGACCTGAAATGAAACCGGCCTGAAATGAACCCGGACTGAAATGAACCCGACTTGAAGTCTACCCGAGCCCGAATTAACCTGCCAATTACCTGGTTCGGACCCGATCTGTTTGAACCCGACCTGAAATAAACCCGACCTGAAATGGACCTGAACTGAAATGGACCCGACCTGCTACTGACACGCACCCGACCCGAGTCGAGTCAAAATTTTTTTTGACCTGAATCTGATTTGACCCGACCTGACAGGACCCGACCTGAAACCCATCCGATTATTTGTTTTTACAACCCTACCGTAAAGTATGGTAGGTCACTTGTCTTATCATTAAAATATATGATGAACTATATTTTTAATGGATTTTTCATATCGGTCATTAAAATTAAAAAAAATTATTACAATCATTAAAATTTTAATTTGTTTTCATTATAGTCATTATGATAATTATGGTATATGTAAAGTGCCTCGCAATTGTGCAAGTATGCACGTCTCAAGTAATAAAGTGATTAGTATTAAGTATTGAGTATCGTCTCCACAGGGATTGGTGTAACCTTCAATGTTTATTGTCTCGCACTTAAAATGAAATAAAAGTAAAGAACACAGGTGATTGATTGGGTTTTTAGAATAATCTAATAAACAGAAAATAAAATAAGCAAGTAAAATAAAGAGTTGAGTAATCAAGATGAGAGAATGGGCCAGATTATATTGTGTCGTAGTGTGGAAACCAATTGGAACTATCTCAGCTTTTGAATGCAATGAACACAAAATTTCCTTGGCAATGACCAAAGCTACTACCGCGGCAACGAGTTAAGTAAGTACCTCAGAAATCCCTTGTTTCGACAGCAACCATCAACGTCAAGGTTCAACAAAGCGTCCTTTAGTGGCTCATCCTTATCCCTAAGTCGAAACATTATTGATGTGCGGACCTTGATAATACCTCCCAGCGTGAACCAATGATGAACACCAAAAAATCTTACGCTTCTTTTAGCCATTGAAACTCGAACTTATCCCTAAGCTGAGTTAGTTTTCACCGATTGGATTGAAAACCATGCGTATCCGTTTCATGAGTCTAACTCTCCCGATATTAGAAAAATAGATGCAACCGCAATTTCCTCTCCCGATTCAATTGCAAGAAAACATAAACACCAAGAATAAGCAAACCTTGAACTAAAATTGCATTAACAAAAACTTAAACAAAATCCAACCATTTTCTCACAACTACTAAACAATACAATCTAAGCCCTAAGAAGAAATTAAAACATGATATTTATGTAAGCTCACTACAAAGTCTCTCAACTCTCGATTACTTCATCCCTAGATGATCCTAATGGTCGGCTTTGGCTTCGTATTTATATATGAGGTCTAGGTCAAGTCCTTCTTGAGGAAGATTTTAAGTTAGAATTAAATATATTAAAAGAAAAGATCTTATTTTAAAGTATTATATCACTCTTCCTTAAAATCCTCACACTTGCGTGGAATCTTCTCTTGACCTTCCTTCGGCGTTTTCATGATCTTCCCGCGGTCCGATCTTCATGCAAAGTACATAGAAAAATTCAGCTTTTCATGCTCTTCAAAACACATACCCCTTTGCATATTTTCTCCCTTGTCGACTGTGTCTGGGCATTGCCTCGGCAGTGGCTTGGCTATTGCCTCGGCAATGGTCTGTCTATCTTTTCCACTCAGCAAGGCTCTATCTCATGGTTCAGCTTCCTTCAGTAGAAACACACACACACAATTCAACTTCCTTCTTTTCCTTCGTTGCCGCGGCAATGCTTGCCTGGGCAGTGAGTAACAAAATATGCACCTGCACAAAACACACACTAAAACAGTACCTTTTCCACCAAATAAACCAAACATAAGGATCAAACATGATAAAGATGAGATCAGTGTGATTGATGCATGGAGGGCAACATTGTGACTCAAATGGGTGTAGATTTAGCAATAATTGTCATAGAAAAAGGGTAAAATTATAGTACTTTTACACACCTAACAATAATATCGTTAAGAAATGTTGACATGACACGTTAAAGTATTTTTTCGTAAAAGAATCACAATTTTTTCAAATTTATAGCCATTGACAAGGCCAAAATTCCGATTAACATAATGAAAGTCGAACAAACCCAACAGTGAGAAAAATTTGTTTTGTCATAAGTTTAGCATAGTTTAATTTCACGTCAAACTGACGGTTAATATTGGTGAAGCATAACTAAAAATCTCAATTGAAATTTAAAACTAACTTTTTGATTTGTCATTGCTAACCATCAAATCATCTTGAATCCAAACTATATTAACATTTTGGCCAACCAAATCTTTTCCATGTTGGGATTGATCGACAATGTCTCTGTTTATTGAAATTTTGGCCTTGGTGGAGGTTGTAAATTTGAAAAAAAAAATAGGATTCTCTTTGGGAAGAAGACATTAACGTATCACACGTCAGCATTTTTTAACGACAGTGGTCGTAATGAAATTGAATTAAAAGTTTATATACTGTAATAAAAGTTTTTCGATTTCAGTGAACAAAGTGAAAGCATCCTAAAATTTCAATGACTACTAGTGTAGTTTTTCCTTAAAATATTAAAGTATTTTTTAAATGAAAATCATCACTTAAATTATTTTATTTTTGCTTTGATCTCCTGAACTTTTTTTGTCAAACAAAGTATCTAAACTATCATTCTATAACTATTTTAAGTATATTTATTAGTCTATCTAAATCTTAGTTAAATAGAATGACACTCGTATAAAGTCTCTCAACTCTCGATTACTTCGTCCGTAGATGATCCTAATGGCAGGCTTTGGCTTCGTATTTATAGATGAGGTCTAGGTCAAGTCCTTCTTGAGGAGGGATTTAAGTTAGAATTAAATACATTAAAAGAAAAGATCTTCTTTTAAAGTATTATATCATTCTTCCTTAAAATCCTCCCACTTGTGTGGATTCTTCTCTTGACCTTCCTTCGTCGTTTTCACGATCTTCCCGCGGTCCGATCTTCATGCAAAGTACATAGAAAAATTCAGCTTTTCATGCTCTTCAAAACACATACCCCTTTACATATTTTCTCCCTTTTCGACTGTGTCTGGGCATTGCATCGGCAGTAGCTTGGCTATTGCCTCGGCAACGGTCCGATCTTCTTTTTCTTCACTATCGCGGCAGTGCTTGCCTGGGCAGTGAGTAACGAAATTTGCACCTGCACAAAACACACACTAAAACGGTACCTTTCCACCAAATAAACCAAACATAAGGATCAAACATGATAAAGATGATATTAGTGTGATTAATGCATGGAGGGCTACAATGTGACTCAAATGGGTGTAGATTTAGCAATAATTGTCATAGAAAAAGGGTGAAATTATAGTACTTTTACACACCTAACACACCCCCAAACTCGAATTATTGCTTGTCCTCAAGCAATGCAACTAGTAAAAATACAATTACTCGCCAAAGTCCTTAATCTTCATAAAAATTGCTTCGACTTGCCTTCTTCCTCGTGACCTAGCACTTAAGAATACATGATTAAAATTTTCAGACGACTAAAGGAGTTACCTGGAATCAAACTATGATGCTTGCGAGTGTGTGCATGCTTTGTGAACAAGATGATTTTCCGGGTTCTAAGTAAACACTTAAGCATTAACCTACTTTTCTTGGGTAAACATTTTTTAAAGAAATCTAATCGACTAGAGCCAATTTCGGGCACCTCTAGTGATTAGCCTAGAGCCGATTTTGGGCACCTCTAGTGTTTCCTTAAACTAGATCCGGTTTCGGGAACCTCTAACTTTTTACCCAAAATTTTCTTTCTAAGCAAGTAAATGTTCTAGGTGTCCTAGATCTCCTTAAATCATACAAGTCACAAAAGTGTATTTTCGTTTTCAGCCCCATAGTATGATTCTAAGTGTTTCCTAAAGTCGTCCTAGCTTTTAAAGTGTATTTTAAGTGCTAAGGTAGTTTCATCACTAGAAGAGTTTTTTTTTTAAGTCTAGGCAATTCTAAGTCAGGTTAAAAATTAGGCAAGTACTAAAACAAAGTAAATACTACATTACTTAAGAACATGAACTGTCGCGGCAATAACTACCTTGGTAGTGGCCTACACCCCCAAAATCAAATCAAGCATTGCCCTCAATGCATCAACATAAAGCACAAAATATAAAAGCAAAATAAAAGGCTAGAGAAGAAAACTAGATTGGCGGGGACTCGGAGGAGTCGTCGTCGTTGTCTTGAATGATCAACTTTCTTCTCGTCGTTTGCTTGATCCGCTTGGTGGCTCTCGGTGGTTGGGTACGTGTCAGAGGAGTTGGTTTGGCTTTGTTGGTCACTTCGTCTTCCTCATCAGTGTCAAGGCAAATTTCTTCGGTGGTGGTTGCCTTGCGCTTGTGTGATTGGGATGTAGCTTCGTCAAACTTCTTAATGATGGATTGGACATTGTCGAACCAACCGGATAATGACTCGGTCCAGATCGACTCGTCAACAGGAGCTTTGCCTTCTCGATGTGTGGCTGTGGTAGAGGCTGTTGGAATGGCCGAGGAAAAGAACGCATGTGTTGGGTTGTTGGGTTTGGTCCATCTTCTTCTCATCTTTGGGCTCCTTCTTAAAAAATAAATAAAACAATTTTATTGGAGTAAAATAAAAAAATATTAATCCTAAAAAAAATAAAGTGCAGAAAATAAAAATAAAAGAAAAAGGGAAAAATTTTAAGACACTAAATGAGTGCATGAGGATGTATCTCTTAGAGTGATCACTGATCACTTCCTTGTCCCTCATGACATGGGTTCCAGTGTAGTGCTTCAGTCTCTGCACGTTAACTTGGAATTCATGTCCATCTTTGGTTGATTTGATTGTCACAGCACCATGGGGAAATACTTTGACAACTTTGAACGGTCCAGACCATCTTGATCGGAGTTTTCCTGGGAATAGCTTCAGTCTAAAATTGAAGAGGAGCACCATCTGCCCGGGCAAGAATTATCGCGATAGTAGCTTGTTGTCATACCAGCGTTTCATTTTCTCTTTGTAGATTCTCGAATTGTCGTACGCTAAGGCTCGGAACTCTTCTAATTCGTTGAGGTCTATGAGTCGTTTCTATCCAGCACTCTTCCAATCGATATTCACCGTCTTGATTGCCCAATATGCCTTGTGCTCGATCTCAACTGGTAGATGGCAAGTTTTTCCGTACACAAGTCGATATGGGGACATTCCCAATGGGGTTTTGATTGTTGTTCGATAAGCCCAAAGTGCATCATCTAGTCGAAGGGACCAATCCTTTCAAGATGGGTTAACCACCTTTTCAAGGATGTTCTTCAACTCTCTGTTCGATATCTCAGCCTGCCCATTAGTCTGCGGGTGATATGTCGTGGCAATCTTATGCGTGACACTAAATTTCTTTAATTTCACGACAATGAGTTTATTGTCGAAGTGTTTGCCCTCATCACTGATGATAGCTCAGGGTACTCCAAACCTAGTAAATATGTGTTTTTGCAAGAATATTTGTATGTTTTTGGAGTCAATGTTTGGAGTGGCATTGGCTTCGACCCACTTAGATACAACAGTCTGTAGTATGTAGAGATTCCCACATGAGGATGGAAAAGGCCCCATGAAATCAATTCCCCAAACATCGAACAACTCGACTTCAAGGAATTATTACATGGGCATCTCGTTTCGTCTCGAAATATTATCGGTCTGCTGACATCGTTCACATTGCTTATAGAAAGCCTGGGCATCTTTGTGAAGCATAGGCCAATATAATCCTGACTGTAGTACTTTGGCCGCGGTTCTGGTTCTTCCAAAGTGTCCTCCATATAGTGAAGAATGACATTGTTGAAGCACCTCTCCTTGTTCTTCTTCAGGGACACATCTCCTTATAACCTAATCTGCACATTGTTTAAACAAAAGAGGCTCGTCCCAAAAATAATGTTTGGCATCATGTTGGAACCTCTTATTCCCTTGATGGTTAAGGTTATAAGGTAATACACCACTAACTAAAAAATTGACAAGATCAGCATACCAGGGGTACTTGTGAGGCGGATATTAATGTCAAGGATATTGCAGAGGCAATGCAATTTGAAATTGTCGAGGCAAGACTGTAGTGTCATTCACTGCCGAGGCGATTAAGAGCTGCTCGTCTGGGAATGCATCTTGTATTTCTGTGCTTGTGGTGACTTCTCTTCCTTGTTCCAGTCGTGAAAGGTGGTCGACAACTTAATTTTTCGTTCCTTTTCTATCCTTGATGTCGACATCGAATTCTTGTAGTAGAAGAACCCATCGAATCAATCTGGGCTTTGCATCTTTCTTGGTTCCGATTAGGTATGATCGAAACTTGTCGAAGGCAAAAACTACTGCTAGTAACTCCTTTTCGGTGGTAGTATAGTTGACTTGGGCCTCGTTGAGTGTTTTAATAGCATAGTAGATCACATGGAAGATTTTGTCTTTTCTTTTGTCCAAAGACTGCTCTGACTGCGTAATCACTTGCGTCGCACGTGAGTTCAAAGGGCAATGCCCAATCTGGTGGGACTACAATGGGCGCGGTCACAAGTTTTTGCTTCAGTGTCTCGAATGCTTCAGTGCATGCGTCATTGAAGTCAAAGGTCTTATCTTGTTCAAAAAAGTTACACAAAGGTTTAGTGATCTTAGAAAAATTTGCAATAAATCTCCTATAAAAACTTGCATGTCCCAAGAAGCTTCAGATTCCTTTAACTGTAGTTGGTGGAGGTAGTTTCTCGATCACATCTTTTTTTTTTGTTTACTTCAATGCCCTTTGATGAAATCTTGTGACCGAGAACTATGCCTTCATCCACTATAAAATGGCATTTCTCCTAGTTTATGACCAAATTGGATTCCTCGCATCGTTTGAGTACCCTTTCCAAATTGCCGATGCAATTATCAAAGTTATCACCGAATAATGAGAAATTGTCCATGAAGATTTCCAGGAAATCTTCCACCATGTCGGAGAAAATTGCCATCATGCATCGTTGGAAGGTTGACGAGGCATTACACAGTCCGAATGGCATCCTTCTAAATGCATATGTGTCGTATGGGCATGTAAAGATGGTCTTGGCCTGGTCGTCCAATGCTATGGCAATCTGATTGTAACATGAATATCCATTAAGAAAACAATAAAATGGTTTACCTACAAGTCGATCAAGCATTTGGTCAATAAAGGGTAAAGGAAAATGATCTTTCCTAGTAGCTTTATTCAACTTGCGATAATCCATACAAACCCTCCAACCGGTCACCGTCCTGGTTGGGATTAATTCGTTGTTCTCATTGGTTATCACGGTCATTACACCTTTCTTTGGTACACATTGTACCAGCTTACCTATGTACTGTCAGAGATAGGGTAGATAATACCGGCATCAAGCCATTTGATGATTTCTTTTCTCACTACCTCCTTCATAGCGTGGTTAAACCTTCGTTGAGCCTCAATGGTAGGTTTGTGATCATCCTCTAAAAGGATTTTGTGCATGCATACCGCTGGGCTTATTCCTTTCAAATTGGTAACTGTCCACCCTATTGCCTTCTTGTGTAGCTTAATCATGTCGATCGATCTTTGTTCCTGCTCATGCTGCATCTTAGAGGAAATAATTATGGGCAATGTATCATTGTGTCCTAAATAAACATATTTTAATTGCCCTGGCAATGGTTTCATCTCAAGGACTGGTGATTGCTCGATAGAGGGTCTTTCGATCTTTCTTTCCTCTCCCGTGTAATTGAGGGGTTCGAAATACTTACCTGGATGGGATGCTATCCAGTTGGCTTCATCTTGCTCATCAATCTCTATCTCTTCAGCTTCATCATAATCTGAAAAGTCATTGCCGAAGCAGTCGTCAGGGAAATGGTCCAAGTGATTGTCGAGGCAATGTTTGCCTAGGCAGGGTGCATCTATGTCAAAGTTGAATTCAGTGGTTGCTTGAATCATTTGACATTCTCCTTGATCGTCAGCACGTTTTAGGGTCTGGAAAACATTGAGCTTGACTTGTTGGTCATTTACTCTCATGGTTAGCTCTCCTTTTTCCACGTCGATCAAGGTCCTTCCCGTGACTAGGAATGGTCTCACGAGTATGATAGGTGCATGCTCATCTACTTCACAATCCAACACAAGAAAGTCAAGAGGAAAAATAAACTTATATACTCTTACCCATATGTCTTCAATTTTTCCTTTTGGGTGCACATATGAACGATCGGCCAGCTGGAGCATAACTATGGTGGGTCTACCCTTTCCAATTCCCAATTTCTGGAAAACGGATTTGGGTATTAAGTTTATGCTTGCTCCTAAGTCACACAACGCCTTCCCAACATAATGATTCCAGATTGCACATGGTATTGTAAAGCTCCCAGGATCCTTAAGTTTAGGTGGTGTCCAGTTGTGTAGCATGGCCATACATTCTTTTGTCATGGCAACAGTTTCAAATTCTCCAATCCTTGTTCGCTTAGAGACAATTTCTTTCAGGAACTTGACATAATTCGACATTTTCTAAATTGCTTCTACCAAGGGCAAGTTGATGTGGACTTGCTTCAAAATGTTCAAGAACTTCTTGAATTGGTACTCTTGCTTCTACCGTTTCAGCTTTTGTGGGAACTGTAGAACTAAGTGTTTTGATATAATAATTGAAAAATGTTTTGGAAAAATTTGAAAAGAATTTAAAACTTATCTTTAAGTCTAAACAACTTGAAAACATGTTTGAGGTATTTAGAAAGGTTTTTGCTAAAGTTTTAATTGATTTAAAGAAGTCAAACTTGATTTTTCAGCAAGCCTGTACCGATACGGTATACCCCGTATCGATACCTTTTTACCCAAGTTTTGAATCTACCAAAACTCGTACCGATATGGGTGATACCGTATCGATACGGATAGGGATCGTTTCGAAACGCCCCTTAAGCGTATCGATCCCTGTTTTAACAACCCCCCAACGGTTATTTCCTAATAGTCTTTTAAATTGCAGAGCGTACCGATACACTCTCAAGCGTATCGATACGCATAGGCTGACAAAGAGCCCAACGGCTAGTTCTGGAGAAGGGCGTACCAATATGCCTCCACGTGTACCGATACGGTAGGCTGCATAACTGTATTTATGGTGGGAAATAAAGTCTCCAACGGCTCCAATTCAACCCTAACGGCTAGTAACGGCCACAAACTCATTAAGGAGTATAAAAGGGACCTCCAAGCATCAAGAGAAGGTTAATGCTTCAATTGTAAAACATTATATGATCAAAGCTATATCTTAGAGCCTATTTGTCAATCTCTTGTATAGACAAATACTAGTGAGCCAAAATTGTTACATTTGCTCAAGTGTTTTAAGATTGGGTGAGAGCTTAATTGTGCAAACAAATACCTAGTAGAGGGATTTGAGTTTGCTTACTTTTTATCTTTTTGTAAAGAGGGTTTGATCAAGCTTTGGGTAGAAAGCTTGATCAGTTTTGTAAGGGTTTCCTCCTAAGCCTAGAAAAGAGGACGAATCAATAGTGGATTGATTGAAAATCCTTAGTGGGAAGCTAAGGTAGTGGATGTAGACCTTGGTTAGAAGGTTGAACCACTATAAATCATCTTGTCTTTATCATTTTAGCTTCCACACCTCTATCACCCAAATATCCAATCTTCTTCACACTTGGTGAGCAAGAATGGTTGAAGGAATCGAGCACCATAAAACCCAACAATTGGTATCAGAGCTTGGCTCAATTGAAGAGGATTAACATCCTATTGAGGCGATCCGGCAAGCTCGATCAACATCTCATTCAAACGACTCAATGGCAAAATCCATCGACAAGCCTCCTTTCTTCGACGAGACCAATTATGCTTATTGAAAGATAAGGATGATGTTCTTTTCAAATCCAAAGACTACAAAATTTGGGATATCATTGAAGATGGCCCGTTTGTACCACGAGGAAGCAAGGCGGAGTGGGGTGCCGACGACCGCAAGAAGATGGAGCTAAATTGCAAGGCATTGCACTTCATCTTTTGTGCACTTAGCCACAACATCTACGAGAAGATGTCTTCTTGCGAGAGTGCCAAGGAAGTTTGGGACAAGCTCGAAGTTATATACGAGGTGACAAACAAAGTAAAGGAGACCAAGATCGGCCTCCTCAACTTAGAGTATGAAAACTTTAAGATGGATCCGAAAGAGGACATTGAGAAGATGTTCGATAGGTTCTCCACCATCACCAATGGACTCAAAGGCTATGGAGAAGCCATTTTGGAAGAGAAGCTTGTCCGAAATCTCATATACTTCCTTCTCGAGTCATGAGACTCAAAAAGACCGCCATCATCAAAGCCAAAAATCTCAAGACTTTGAAGCTTGATGAGTTCATGGGGTCACTTCTCACTCACCAAATTATGAGGAAAAACAAAGAAGATGAGAATAAGAAGGAAGAGATTAAAGCTATGGGGAGAAGAAGCTCAAAGGGCTTGGCATCAACACAAATGACATTGCTCTCAAATCCTCTACATGACATCATGTAGACTCAAGTGAAGAGGAGGATGAAGAAGAAGAGATAGTTCATCTCTTCAAGAAGTATGCCTCTTTCATGAAGAAAGCCTTGAAAAAACTTGAACGAGAATCCATGAAGAAGAAGAGGGCAGGCACTTTAAGCCATAAGAAGAAGGCATATGTGGCTACTTGGAGTGATGAAGACTCCAACGACGATGAACAAGCCAACCTTTTCCTTATGTCCACCGAAGAAGATACAAGGGTAGCTTCTAATTCATCTACTTCATGTTCATATTCATTTGATGAATTACAAGATGCCTATGATGATTTGGTTTTAGAATTTTAAAATCACATTTTGAAAAACAAGAAAGTGATTTCAAATTTGAAAATTCAAAATGACTTGATTTCTAAAACCAAAATTGAACTTGAAGCAAAACTCCAAGAGTTTAAACAAAAATGTTTTGATTTACAAAATTTGCTTTATAAAGTTCAAGAAGAAAAAGATTTGATTTCCAAAGGGCTTGAAAAGAAAAATAATGTTGGAAAATCAAACTTTTATGTAAGACAATCTAGTACCCCTAGATTTGTAAATGGTAAAGTTTTTAGAAGTATTTGGGTCCCAAAAGGACTAAGTACTTAAACTAAAAGGGATAAAATTGAAAAATTGATTCCTAAGGGGACTAAATTTTGTGCTACTAATGTCTATGGATCCAAAGCAATTTGGATACCACAAATTACTTGATTGTCTTATAATAGGTTTGATGGAGATTGATCAACAAGTCAAATATTGAGGGGGAGCTCCATGCACACAAGGAAGAACACTTGAAGAGGAAGGCTTCACATCCTCCATTGGATTCAAGTGTTGATAAAATTAGTTGAATTCCTTTTATTTAGTTTTATTTTTTAATTCAACTAGTTTAATCATATGTGTTGATCTAACTTTTGCTTGATGATGCTTTGAGTAAGGGGGAGCCACTTTTAAAACCAAACATCTTAATAATTTCAAATTTTAAACCTCTATTGTTATTTTGAGCTTAAAAAGTGTTTTTTAATTCTTTTTTATATAACAAAAAGGGGGAGAAATGGTTTGAAAAAATGAATTTTCAAATGAATAAGGGGGAGCTTTAGTTGAATTTAAAACTTAATTCTCTTATTCAAAATTTATTTCACAAAGGGGGAGAAATCCTAAACAATTTTTCAAGTTGGTTTTATTATATCAAAAAGGAAGAGATTGTAGAACTAAGTGTTTTGATATAATAATTGAAAATGATTTTGACAAATTTGAAAAGAATTTAAAACTTATCTTTAAGTCCAAATAACTTGAAAACATGTTTAAGGTATTTAGAAAGGTTTTTGGAAAATTTTTAATTGATTTAAAGAAGTCAAACTTGATTTTTCAGCAAGCTCGTACCGATACGGTATACCCCGTATAGATACCTTTTTACCCAAGTTTTGAATCTGCCAAAACCCGTACCGATACGGGTGATATCGTATCGATACGGATAGGGATCGTTTTAATACGCCCCTTAAGCGTACTGATCTCTGTTTTAACAACCCCCAACGGCTATTTCCCAACAGTCTTTTAAATTGCAGACCGTACCGATACGCTCTCAAGCGTATCGATACGCATAGTGTTGAACTAATATTTTGAAATAACAAATTAAAAGAAAAATGTTTTTGGACTTAATCGAATATATTAATTCTTGCAAAAATAATTCAAAGTCTAAACAAACTCGAAAAATTCGTTTCGAATGTTTTCCAACTTTAGCCGATCTTTTTCAAAACATGTATGATCCGTTTTTGCACTAAATCTGTTTTTCCAGTCTCCAATGCAAAAAGGATCGATCCCCTGATAAACGGGATCGATCCCTTGGTTGGTAGATTCGTTCCATTTTTGCTTCCAGCCTCCAAGTGCAAAAGGATCGATCCCCTGGTTTATAGGATCGATCTCTTCACTGTAACATGCATATTTTTATGAAAAAGGATCGATCCCCTGGTTTATGGGATCGATCCCTTCACTGTAACAGTCATATTTTTATGAAAAGGGATCGATCCCCTGGTTATGGGATCAATCCCTCGTGTTATAAATGCTAAATTTTTTTGTAGGTAACGGCTATTTTGCATCCTCAACGGCTATGACTCATCCCCAACGGCCATAAACGGCTAGAAACTCATTCCACACTATATAAACACCATAAGGACACTTGAAGATGGTTAAAGACTACATCCAAGCAACATGGTCAATAGAATTAGAGTCTAAATCTTTATTTTACTATTCTCTTGTACATAGTCTTTAGAGAGAGTGCTTAATTGTAAATCCTTGTACTCTTGTGAGCTTAAGTTGTGTAAACACCCACCTTGTGAGGTATTAAGCTTACCCAAATTAATCCCTTGTAAAAGGAGAGGTTCTAGTTTAACCTTAGATAAAAATAGAGTTGGTTCTATCTTAGCCAAGTCCAAAAGATAGGGTTGTAATGGTTTCCTCCTAAACCGGTAAAAGGGGACGAATTCATTGTTGAGTGAATTGGGAAATCCTTAGTGGTGTGCTAAGGTAGTGGATGTAGGTGCTTAGTTAACAGCCTGAACCACTCTAAAATCATTGTGTCACTTGTCTACCTTTATTTCTATTTTAGCCAATTCAACCACCAAACATTTACAACCCTCCTTGACGGTTTCGGTGATCGATTTGAGCGTGATATAAACCCAACACATAGGCTGACAAAGAGCCCAACGGCTAGTTCTAGAGAAGGGCATACCGATACGCCTCCACGTGTACCGATATGGTAAGTTGTAGAACTGCATTTATGGTGGGAAATAAAGTCTCCAACGGCTCCAATTCAACCCTAACAGATAGTAACGGCTACAAACTCATTAAGGAGTATAAAAGGGACCTCCAAGCATCAAGAGAAGGTTAATGCTTCAATTGTAAAACACCATATGATCAAAGCTATGTCTTAGAGCCTATTTGTCATTCTCTTGTATAGACAAACACTAGTGAGCCAAAATTGTTACATTTGCTCAAGTGTTTTAGGATTGGGTGAGAGCTTAATTGTGCAAACAAATACCTAGTAGAGGGATTTGAGTTTGCTTACTTTTTATCTCTTTGTAAAAAGGGTTTGATCAAGCTTTGGGTAGAAAGCTTGATCGGTTTTGTAAGGGTTTCCTCCTAAGCCTAGAAAAGGGGATGAATCAATGGTGGATTGATTGGGAATCCTTAGTGGGAAGCTAAGGTAGTGGATATAGACCTTGGTTAGAAGGTTGAACCATTATAAATCATCTTGTCTTTATCATTTTAGCTTCCACACCTTTATCACCCAAATATCCAATCTTCTCCACACTTGGTGAGCAAGAACGGTTGAAGGAATCGAGCACCATAAAACCCAATAGGAACGGTGGTGGAAGTCGAATGTCTTCGATTCGTTCCTTGCATGGGAATCTGATGTGGGGTATGAAATCTGGTTATTCAGTAGCGTTCTGGTTTTCCTTAGTATCTTTTATAGGCTCTGTCGAGGCAGTATGGTCAGGTATTGTCGAGGCATCAGGGTCAGGCATTACCGAGGCAATGTTGTTCAGGTGTTGCCATGGCAATGGGCTCCTTCGGTTTGGTCTCTTCCTTTTCATTTGTCTGGGGTTCCTTGAGCTACTTGTCACTCCTTGTATTGATTGCTTTGCACTGTTCATGAGTTGCTCCCTTGGCGACTTCAGTATCTCTTGGCAACCCTCCCATTGGTCTGGTGTTCAGGATCTGGGCAAGTTGCCCCACTTGGGTCTCTAGTGACTTTGGGGTTACTTCATGGTTCTGCATTCTCATCTCGGTCATGTCCATAATAGTATCAGTTTTCTTTATAAATATATCATTACTAGCCATATATGCACTAGTTTGAGACATGAAAGTATTTAAGGACTATTCCAAGGAACTAGATGGCATGGTTTGTTGCTGCGGCATTTGTTGCTACATCGATTGCTGAGGCATTTGTTGCCATGACATGTTCTGTTGGAATCCCTGTGCTGGAGCATTCTGATTGTTCTGATTCAGGGCATTGTTAGGGTTGCTCCATGAGAAGTTTGGATGTTTTCTCCAGGCCAATTTGTAAGTGTTGGACGTCACATTGTTGTTTCGGTTGCAGTTTCCAACATCAAAGTTCGACTCTGGATTTTGTGGACACTCAGAAGGATCGTGGTTTCCATTACATAAATTACATAAAGAATCAACTACCTGGACCTCATATGTGTTGCTTGGTCTTTGCATGTTCTTAACCAAATTGGTTAAATTTGACAATTGTAAAAGAATTGAGTCTGAAGACTCAAGCTCATTTATGGTGGCATGGTGTCTGACTCCTCCTCTTCTAGCTGTAGGGAATTGATAGTCGTTTTTAGCCAGCCTATTCAGGATCTCCATTGCTTTCTCTTGTTGCTTGTCTAGGGGTATGACATTTGCTGAGGCTTCAAGCATCATCCTCGTTGGCGTGTTTACAACATTATAGAACATTGTCATTTGTGTCCACAACGGGAATCTGTGTAGGGGGCATTTGTGTAGCAGCTCTCTGTATCACTCCCAAGCTTCGTACATGGATTCATCATATGCCTGCCAAAAAGAAGTGATTACATTACGTACTTTATTAGTTAAATTCTAGGATTAAATCTAGCAATGAAATCACGATATAAGTCATTCCAAGATTCTATAGATTCAGTTGAAATGCTATTTAACCAGGTTTTTGCCCTATCCCTCTGTGAATATGGAAACAATTTCAGCCTCAAGATATCTTCATAGACTCATTGTATTTTGAATGAATTACAAATTTCCAAGAAGGATTTGAGGTGTTGTCTAGCATCTTCAGTTGTTGAGCCGCTAAATTGACCCATGGTATTGATCATGTTGAACATTATGGGCTTTAGTTTAAAGTGGGCAGCTTCAATTGCAGATGTGACAACTCCTGGATTCAGTCCGTTGAGATCTTCTTTTAGGTAATCATGGACGGTTAGGTTTTGTACTTGAGCAAATTGTTGTGGCGGAACTACTCCGTATCCTGCCGCGGCATGCTCATTGCCTTCGTCATTTTGAATGCAAACTACATGTGTCATTGCTCATATTCTTTGTTTGAGTTGTTGGCAAGTACGTTCGATTTCTGGATCAAGAGGGATTACTGGATTATTTGGATTTCCCTGGTCATACACCAATGCAAAACCAATTATTGATTAGCCCTTGAAAAACTAAAAATAAAAAAATGCAAGAAAATAAAACAAAGGTTGCTATTGCCAATTCCCGGAAACGGCGTCAAAAACTTATTGTGTGTGTAAAGTGCCCCACAATTGTGCAAGTATACACGTCTCAAGTAATAAAGTGATAAGTATTGAGTATCGTCTCCACAGGGATTGGTGTAACCTTCAATGTTTATTGTCTCGCACTTAAAAGGAAATAAAAGTAAAGAACACATGTGATTGATTGGGTTTTTAGAATAATCTAATAAACAAAAAATAAAATAATCAAGTAAAATAAAGAGTTGAGTAATCAAGATGAGAGAATGGGACAAATTATATTGTGTCGTGGTGTGGAAACCAATTGGAACTGTCTCGGCTTTTGAATGTAACGAACACCAAATTGCCTTGGCAATGACCAAAGCTACTGTCGTGGCAACGAGTTAAGTAACTACCTCAGAAATCCCTTGTTTGGGCAGCAACCATCAACGTCAAGGTTTGGTAAAGCGTTCTTCAGTGGTTCCTCCTTATCCCTAAGTCGAAACATTATTGATGTGCGGACCTTGATAATACCTCCCAGCGTGAACCAAGGATGAACACCAACCAATCTTACGCTTCTTTTAGCCGTTGAAACTCGAACTTATCCCTAAGATGAGTTAGTTTTCACCGATTGGGATGAAAACCATGTGTATCCGTTTCATGAGTCTAACTCTCCCGATATTAGACAAATAGATGCAACCGCAATTTCCTCTCCCGATTCAATTGCAAGAAAATATAAAAACCAAGAATAAGCAAACCTTGAACTAAAATTGCATTAACAAAAACTTAAACAAAATCCAACCGTTTTCTCACAACTACTAAACAATACAACCTAAGCCCTAAGAAGAAATTAGAACATGATATTTATGTAAGCTCACTACAAAGTCTCTCAACTCTCGATTACTTCGTCCCTAGATGATCCTAATGGACAGCTTTGGCTTCATATTTATAGATGAGGTCTAGGTCAAGTCCTTCTTGAGGAGGAATTTAAGTTAGAATTAAATACATTAAAAGAAAAGATCTTCTTTTAAAGTATTATATCATTCTTCCTTAAAATCCTCTCACTTGTGTAGAATCTTCTCTTGACCTTCCTTCGGCGTTTTCATGATCTTCCTGCGGTCCGATCTTCATGCAAAGTACATAGAAAAATTCAGCTTTTCATGCTCTTCAAAACACATACCCCTTTGCATATTTTCTCCTTTGTCGACTGTTTCTGGGCATTGCCTCGGCAGTGGCTTGGCTATTGCCTCGGCAATGGTCTGTCTATCTTTTCCGCTCAGCAAGGCTCTATCTCATGGTTCAACTTCCTTCAGTAGAAACACACACACAAAATTCAGCTTCCTTCTTTTCCTTCGCTGTCGCAACAATGCTTGCCTAGGCAGTGAGTAACAAAATCTGCACATGCACAAAACATACACAAAAACAGTACCTTTTCCACCAAATAAACCAAACATAAGGATCAAATATGATAAAGATTAGATCAGTGTGATTGACGCATGGAGGGCAACAATGTGACTCAAATGGGTGTAGATTTAGCAATAATTGTCATAGAAAAAGGGTAAAATTATAGTACTTTTACACACCTAACAATAATATCGCTAAAAAATGTTGACATGACACGTTAAAGTATTCTTTCGTAAAAAGAATCATAATTTTTCAAATTTATAGCCATTGACAAGGCCAAAATTCCGATTAACAGAACTACAGTCGATCAAACCCAACGGTGAGAAAAATTTGTTTTGTCATAAGTTTAATTTATAGTTTAATTGCTAACCATCAAATCATCTTGAATCCAAACTATATTAACATTTTGGCCAACCAAATCTTTTCCCTGTTGGGATTGATCGACAATGTCTCTGTTTATTGAAATTTTTGCCTTGGTGGTGGTTGTAAATTTGAAACAAAAATAGGATTCTCTTTGGGAAGAAGACTTTAACGTATCACACGTCAGCATTTTTTAACGACAGTGGTCGTAATGAAATTGAATTAAAAGTTTATATATTGTAGTAAAAGTTTTTCGATTTTAAGTGAACAAAGTGAAAGCACCCTAAAATTTCAGTGTAGTTTTTCCTAAAAATATTAAAGTATTTTTTAAATGAAAATCAACACTTAAATTATTTTATTTTATTTTTGCTTTGATCTCCTGAACTTTTTTTTGTCAAACCAAGTATCTAAACTATCATTCTATAACTATTTTAAGTATATTTGTTAGTCTATCTAAATCTTAGTTAAATACAATGACACTCGTGTACAATAATTTAACTAAAATCTTGATTTAAACTTTTAAATTAATTATAATTTAATTTAAATAAAACCAAAAATTAGTAAAATATTTTTTTAGTTCTGAAATAAATACTTTTACCTCCAAAAACATTTTTTATATTAATCGTGTAATCCTCTTCATTTGGAAAAAGCTCTTTTGGTTCAAACTATTTTGAAACTTAGATTCCTTATTGATTTTTTTTGTTTCAAATAAGTTGTAATCGATTTGAGTATTTGAAACTTAAAACGATTTTGACTTTGTAATCTTTTTGAAAAGTTTTAGAACTCCAAATCGGTTTTGAAATATAAAACTTATGCTTGCTTGCGCAACAATTGACACTATCAATACTTAATTTCATTGGAGTAATTTTTTATACTCTCTAAAACACAATTACACCGGCGTAAGATAATCACTATATCTCAAACATATTTACATGGTATAAAGTGGTTCTTCAATGTTAATATGTCTTTGACTATAAATTATGTTTACTTACACAACTATTACTCCTTATCAATATATTATTACATTAATATAAATTAATTTTAAATTATTATACTGATCAATAAATTACCAAATTTAAATTTTTAAATCCGCCGCAAGATGCTGGGTATAAATGAGACTATAACAAATACTACTCCATGACAATAAGTTGAACATATTTCTTTCTATTAAGACCTTTCATTTCATCAACATGTCCAAGGATGTCTGTCACAAAAAAATAATGTAGCTGATTTACTTGTAAAATCATATCATTGTATTTTAAGTTTTATTTATTTTTTTTTGAAAGGTTAAGTTTTATTTATTTATATAGATAATAGAATTAAATTCTAAATAAGTTTAAACTATTTAACAATATTTATATAAAATATTGGAAAATTCTATAACGGGCGTCGAATACCGCTAAACACCATTAATATTGAATATCGCTGAACACTATTAAATTGATTAATACAAATTAAAAATCTCAACATATAATTATAAATTATTTAAAATAAAATTTCAATTAAATTATTTTCATATATAAATATTATATTTTTTATTTTTTAAAATAATTGAATCAAATATCAACCATAATCAATCCCTGAATTAAAAAACCCTAAATCTTTTCCCAAATTAAAACTCTAATTCTTAAATTAAAACCCAAATTTTTAAATTAATACACTGCATTTTTCGCACAATCACCTCTCCAAATCAGACCGAATCTCTCAAATAGAAGACTGATGTGACACTTAGGAAAGGAATCCACAACTTTAAGCTGCCAATCGAAATGAATCTCTAGCAGAAATCTTGAACAAGGGTTGGGAAATTTGGGGGAGAAAAGCTAGGCATTTTTGTTTTAGTACTGTAGGAATTTAGGGTTCTAATTTGAGAAAAGATTTAGGGTTTTTTTATTTAGGGATTGACTATGGTTGATATTTGATGTAATTATTTAAAAAAATTAAAAATATAATATATATATAGAAAAATAATTTAATTAAAATTTTATTTTAAATAATTTATAATTGTATGTTATGTCTTTGAGATTTTTAATCTTTATTAATTAATTTAATAGTATTCAGTGGTGTTCGACGGTGTTCGACGCACGTGGTAGACTCATCGTAATATATATATATAATATTAATTAATATAACATAAACTGATTCGGAAGTTTTATATACAATATTTAGAGAAAATATTTCATGCACTGACGGTGAAACCAAAAAGTTCCACAATTGTCTTAGTTTTAGATTGTAAGGATTTAATTTAGAGTTTATAGACATAAAATTTAAAGGGTGTGATTAAAATTTATGATTTAAGAATAGAATTTAGTGTTTAGAGGTTGTAATTTAAATTTGAATATAATATGTTAGGGATTGAGTTAGTTACGTGTATATGTTTTCCCGGCTCTAAAGGGAACCTTTCAACACCAAACTCTTTCTCCCTTTCTTACTCCACTCTCTTCCTTCAAACCCCAAATTGGTTTTAGTTTTAGCATGCTCAAATCAAAACTCCATCTGCAGCTCTTTTTAGTTTTGATTGAGGACATAATAGTGGTTGAATTAAAAATTCCAGTTAACTAACAAAGGGGAATTGCGGGTTTCCCATTTTTATTTTATTTCTGTTTGGAGCAACAAATCACAGAGTAGATACGACTAAAATAAATGCAATATTTTCCCTTGTTTGGTAGATCAGAAATTTAAAGAAAAATGAACAATGACCTTCTCATTACAATTTAATTATGAATTCTTCAAAAAAATATTCTTTAATAAAATTTAAATTATATATGTATAAGTAAAGCTAACTCATTGTTTAATTTTAAGGACCGCCCACCTATATAATTATTGACAATTTACCTAACTCCATACGGACCTCAATTCCCATATATTGGCAATAATTTCCATCTATAGTAGCCAATGTTTTTTTAATACAAGTATACGATATATTATATCATGATAGATCATTATAAATATTACCATAAAAAGTGACACCATATGAATTAATAAACTCTTATATATATATAATATTAACTAATATAACATAAACTGATTCGGAAGTTTTATATACATTATATAGGGAAAATATTTCATGCACTGACGGTAAAATTAAAAATTCTACAATTATCTTAGTTTTAAGGTGTAAGAATTCAATTTAGGGTTTATAGATATAAAAATTAAGGGGTGTGATTAAAATTTAAGATTTAAGAATAGAATTTAGTGTTTATAGATATATAAAAATTAAATTCATGATAGGATTTAAATATAAAATAATATATATCATATATCATTTTTTTGGTAATATGCATGTCCGTCTTACGATCTATGCTCGGGGTGCATGGCTACCCCTCCCAACAATGTCGTCGTCAAGGTTCAAACTCATGTCCTCTCATTGAGAGTGCAATGTGCCTTACCAATGCACTCAACCCTTGTTGGTATATATTATATATCTTTTAATTATATGTTTGATAATAAAAAAGTTATCTTTTAAATGTTACAATTTGATCAGTTATTTAAAATTTGTTTACAAACACGTCACTATATTGTTAACATTAAAGGATAATTTGATATGATAACAATTTTAGTCCTCAAAATTTATACATTGTATTAAATTGGTCATAATTTGAAACGATTCAATAAATTTAACACTTCATATTTAAAAATTTCATTGGTGAAGTGGTTGTGTCCACTAGTAGGCGACGTTAAAGTCATAACAAGTTTGTTCTATTAGTATGTCAATTGTCCAATAGGGAAATGATTGTTTCTATCGAGCTATCACATATGTCGGTTATCGAATTGATGGAAAATAACATGCAGTGCGACAAATGGTGAAAGGTGTAGTGTCTAAATTTGTAAATATAAAAGACTAAATTTATTAAAATTATTTTTAAATTATGACCAAATTGATACTAAAATATATAAATTTCAGATAATACAATTATTGTTGTGTCATACTAAGTTTTAACTTTAAGACAAAATAACACGTTTGTTACTAAAGTTTAATTGAGAGAATAAATTATCATTGTTAGATGATAAATAATATGTTTTTCTTACAAGCCCTATAATTAGGTTTGGTTGGGGTGTTATTTATTCTTCATATTTTAGTATACGAATCACTAATAAAGTTTTTTTTATCGTAATATAATTAGGGGCCATTTGGTTCACGAAAAAGATTATTATCAGGAGTAATAATCTTTTCCAAAATAACATTCTCTTGTTTAGCTTGAGAGCATTCCCCGTATGGAGTAATAATCTTTTTCTAATAGTGTCACTTTCCCCTCTAAATGGTGAGAATGTCATTCCCACTAATTTCTTAAGTATTTATCAATTCTCATCCCTTTGGACTATAATACCCACAAATTAATGAATTTTATTCATATAGATCCTTTATTTGAATTTTTAATTAGATGATTAATTATTTATGGTGAAAATTAATTACGTATTTTTGCTCAATATTAATTTAATAGGTAAATAGTGTTACACATATTTAAATATTGTTTTAGTATTTAATGTAATTTTATTAATATTATATTTATGATGTTTATAAGTTTTATGTTGGATTGTATATTGCTCGAGAATTAATAAGATAATAGTTGGTGTTTTTAATTTTATTTTTTAACTTATAAGATGTTTATCACATTATAAAACATTTTAGTAGGTTAAATTTATGATCTAAATTTTTTGTCTATTTTACAATTTTTAGATTTATTTTATTATTTACTTTAATTTATTTGACAACCTGTCATATGTAATAAAAAATTAAAAAATAAAACATATTAAACGTTTACCATTTGAAAATTTACAAAATTATTTTAATAGAGAGTAACGAAGATATGCAAATATTAAATATATTTTTAATTTTTTAATATAATAATTAATAGTTGGTGCAAATTTTAGATAGTATAACATAAATAGTTCTATAACTTGTAGATATTTTTAACTCAATATTAAAAGTTTAACATGTTAAAAAAATATAAAACATGTATAATTTGGTAAATTTTACTTTTAGATAATCTTATCTTCTTCCAACCAAACACAATAATCTTATAATCCTGCCTAATAAACCAAACAAAATAATGTACATTTTGGAAATCTCATTCTCAAAGATAATCTTACATGATACATCCCATAAACCAAACACAATCTTAAAATTTTCGAGTTATGATCGAACGTGGCTTGGTATAGGTGAATTTTTTTTATTGTGGAATATTAAAAAAGTACTGTTAATTATGATAATTAATTATTGCTGAGAAACTATTACACTAGGAGACCAAATAAATAACAGAAAAACTTGTAAAATAAAGAAACATATTTCAATGTATCAAATGCTAAGTTTCGTGGTCTAAATCCAGCAAATTTATGAGAAGTAAGCAAGCAGTAACATCTTTCCATGTGTATTTAAATTCCCACCTTCTTTGTTTTTTGTTTCAATTTCCTGTTTTTTAATGTCTTGAAACAAATGAAGAAGAAATTAAGCAGCAAAAACTGAAAAAAAAAAAATTAATTCAACAAATCACAAAATTCTTCTACCAATCAGACTAAAGTCTCTACACCTTCCTCACCAAATCAAAAGGAATTCCTCTTATAATTCCATAAACTACTACTTCTTGCAGGAGCTTCGGGAGAGGGGCGACAATGAAGCTTTCGGCGTTGCACCAGAGCTATCTCAGCCGCCGGAGCAACAGCTTCAAGTCATCAGGACCGTTAGATTCAGCATCCGACGCCGGCTATAAATCGCCCGCAGCTGTTTTCTGGCTTATCCTCCACGGTCTCTGTTGTTTATTCAGCTTAGTTCTCGGATTCCGTTTTTCTCGCTTGGTCTTCTTCTTATTGTTCTCCACTTCTTCCTCCAACCTCTACACGCCGCCGTTTCGATCTGCTGCCGAGCTCGCCAAAACCCTTGATGTTCACTCCGGTCTGCCCACCAACCCCGTCGTCAACAACCTCCGGTTTCCGATGCCGAATAATACGGCGACGAATTCACGAGTGATTGTAGGGCGGCACGGGATCCGGATCCGTCCGTGGCCGCATCCGGACCCGGTTGAGGTTATGAAGGCGCATCAGATCTTAGAGAGAGTTCAAAAGGAGCAGAGGTTACAATTCGGTGTGAAAGATCCCAGGACAATTATTGTGGTCACTCCGACGTATGTACGGACTTTCCAAGCGCTGCATTTGACCGGTGTGATGCACTCACTAATGGTGGTTCCGTACGATCTGATTTGGATTGTGCTGGAGGCTGGTGGTGTCAGTAAGGAAACGGCGTCCCTTATTGCGAAATCTGGTTTGAACACTATCCACGTCGGATTCAATCAACGTATGCCGAATTCTTGGGACGAACGACATAAATTGGAGTCCAAAATGCGCCTTCACGCTTTAAGGTAATCGTTTATTAAACTTTCATTTAATTAAAAAGTGGTGGCAATTATGCGTTTCGGAATTAGGTTGTTATTAGTTGATGGTTGACTCCAATTTTGTGTTGCTTCAATGGCAGAATTGTAAGAGAGAAGAAACTAGATGGAATTGTTATGTTTGCGGATGATAGTAATATGCATAGTATGGAACTTTTTGATGAGATCCAAAATGTGAAATGGTTCGGGGCAGTTTCGATTGGAATACTTGCTACTTCAGTTAATATTGACGAGTCGTCGGATCGGAAGGAGGAGGAGGAGAATCCTAGAATGCCGATTCAAGGTCCAGCGTGTAATGCATCTAATATGCTGGCAGGATGGCATACTTTTAATACAATCCCCTTTGCAGGGAAAACTGCTGTTAATATTGATGATAGATTGACTGTGCTGCCTAGGAAGTTGGAGTGGTCAGGGTTTGTTTTGAATTCCAGGTTACTTTGGAAAGGTGGAGAAGATAAGCCGGAATGGATCAAGGATATCGATATGTTGGATGGGGATGTTGAGAGTCCATTGGGTTTGATTACAGACCCTTCTGTGGTGGAGCCACTTGGAAGCTGTGGTCGTCAAGTTTTACTCTGGTGGCTTCGAGTTGAAGCTCGTGCTGATAGCAAGTTTCCTCCCAGGTGAATCTGTCTTCTGATTCTCATTATATTTGGGTATTGTGGTTGCTTATTGCCTGATGATTAAAATGAAAGTCAATGACATTATAAGCTCTTCTATAATAATTAAATTTAATAACTGTGCTAAATATGTAATCTTTTTTTTCACTTGATTCAGGTTTGATGAATATGAACTCTACTAGGTTATATAATAAAATTGATGTCAGACTGAGCATAGAGTAAAGAACTTATGATATTACATAAGATATGGATTGGGTTTGCATTCATTTGTCAATGCATTTGACAGATATGAATGTCAAATTAAGAACCCTTTACTCTCTTTTTTGATCATAAGAAGTAAGAACCCTTTACTTCACATGCAGTGAAATCTTCTGTCATCATCAGGAACCATGTAATTTCATCGATGTTTAGGAACAAAAAGTAAATGCTGAGGAATCAGTTGTAAGCATTATGCTTTTTGCTCCTTTCAAGTTTCAACCATGTGGGTTGAACATGAGTAAGTAATTATTGAGTTGTTGCTCTTGTGGATTATTTAGTTGAATGTTCACCCTTGGACTTATCCTACTTGTGGACTGATATATTAGCAGTCTCTGCATTTGTTAAGTTGTTTACATTAACAACATTCAACTTACGATGATAGAAGTAACTTTTGACCTTTTCTGATATGATCACTTACGGCGTCTTTGAGGAGTTCATTGTGATGGCAAGTATATTTATATCCTTAGAGTTTAAGTTACATCTTTTGTTTGTTTGTTTCTTGCAGATGTGTGTGTATAACATGTTTCCATGATTATCCATGCATCATTCTAAACATTTCACGGGATTCAGTTGTTTTGTATGCTTGTATTGGTTCCATCAATTACTCCGGTTTGGTCTTCTCTCCATGCAATCTAATCATTCGTTTGAACATCATGCAGATGGATCATTGACCCTCCATTGGACATCACCATCCCATCAAAACGCACTCCATGGCCAGATGCTCCCCCTGAACTCCCTGCTAAAGAAAAACCAGAGTTGGGCATTCAAGATCCCATAGTGAAGCATACTACCAAAACCCGAACGTCCAGATCAAAACATCGAAGCAAAAGGAAGCATGAAACAAGAACAGACACACAGGTTTCGACAAGGCATGCTGAACAAAACTAAAGTCATAGCTGGCAGTCCATGCATTAACAAATTCAAAACTTCTGCGGGAAGAAACTTGATTGACGAGGAATGCAGATGATCTTATTAAGGTGTTGGGTACGTGTGAATAGCCAGCCACCTCTTGCAAGTTGCAGCATGCCAGTTTCTGTTTTGAGTTCCTCTTCCTCCTCCCTAGTTTCAACTTGTATTTGGGGTGATCGATATTCTGTTTCATCGAGATATGTCAGTCAGGTCTTGCTTTCTTACCTTGCAAGATGCCTTTTATTTACAAAAATGTATACATAATCTTTGAATAGAAATCATAGAGTTGTCTTCAGTTGTTGGTTTAAGGTAAGATACAACACTACGAAGAATATAATTTTTCATTCATTTCCTTCTGCTTTGATCTTTAGACAAATAACTTGGTGAGGAATTAGATGTTAGTATTGTGAATTGGTGATTGGAAACGTATCGGCTTCTCCACGAGCCTTCAAAATTACCAAATGCAAAGCCAAATAGCCAACGCCGAATAGGAAATCTTTTAATACCCCCATAATAATGAATAAATAATTGAGGATGGAAATCCTCTACCCCTTTTCGGTGCCCTTACTTGTGTTTCTATGCTTAAAATTAAGTTTATGCTTCTATGCTCAAAATTAAGTTTAGGGTTTTAGGTTATGGTTTAGGAAATGTAGGGTAGGGTGTATTTTTAGGGTATAGGGTGTAGTGTTTAGGATTTAGAATTTAGGGTTAGGGCTTGAAATTTAATTTTGTTGTGTTTTTTAGTTTTGGGGCATAAGTAGGGGCACTGAAAAGGGGCAGAGAATTTTTATCCAATAATTGACGGTTCCAAGATCCATTCACATTATTACACGTATTTTGGATCGTTGGATGGCTGAAACAGATGGTTAGATTAATTCTTTACTCTCTTTTTTTCTCGAGTGTTAATCTTCACATATCATACTTTTAATCTCGACCATTCATTTCACCAATTCATGATCCAACAATTCAAAAAACATGTAAAACTTAAAAACTCTTACACCACAAATTGAATAATTCTACAATTAAATGACATGTACCGCAATGTAGCACTATTTATATGTACCGCAATGTACTATTAACTATTTTAATTAATTTTAAACTCCTAAGGATAGAAAGTGTTATTATGCCATTTTATTGAATAACTAAACTCCCAAATGCTTCAATATTACCATTAAACTTTTAGTTTTGTTTCAATTAGGGCACTGACTCGTTAACAAATGTTAAAACGGTGATGTGGCTGTTAAAATATTTTGTATAATAACACATTTAGTCCTCCGCGCTTACACTTCAAACAATTTAGTCCTAATTTGAAATAAATAATAAATTTAACCCTCATTATTTGAATTTGACCATATTTTTAATTAGAGATAATTTAATATTTTATTTTGATCCCTTAATTATAACTAATGTTATATTTCCCTCTCAATCCCAACCATACCCAATCCATCATTTACAATTTCATAAAGATAAATTAAATTATTACTATAAAAAGGAAAATTAAGTATATTTTTTAAATTGATACTTGTTTTTTTTTTTAATTTTTATTAGGCCACTAGACACATATATTTGTTAGGCTTAACTATTGAAATGGTCACTTATGTTTCCCCCAGTACAGAGTTGGTCACCGATTCTGAAAAACGACCAGTAAGGTCACTTACGTTTTTGGGCATAAAGTTTTGGTCACTCAGCCATTTGTTTTCGTTAAATGTTGACGGCTTGTTGACTTGGCAGCGAAAAGAATAAGGGTAAACTACTGCAATGGCCACTAACGTTTATCCCATTTACATTTCTGGTTCCCAATTTTAAAAAATAAACATTATGGTCACTACTGAAAAGGTTTCTTTCTAATTTCACCCTTAAATTTTTAAAAATTCATTTTTCAACCCTAAAACTTTGCAATCAATTAGTACAATAATATTATAAAGGCTTAAATGAAAAATAGGTGCACAAAGTAATTTTTTGTAAAAATAGGTGCCCAAAGTTTCAAAAGTTAGAATTTTAGGTGTTTGACCGTTAATGGGTGTTAAAAAATATATTTAACCAATCAATGCTTGACATGTGGCACTAATTTAATTTTTTTAAAGAAAAACACCCAAAAATTTCAGTTTTTTTATAAAATCCTGAGATTTTGGAAATTTCACAAAACAGTCCCCAAAGCCCTAAAATTACCTAAACCCCCAAATCGATGCCGCTTCTACCGCCGATCACCGCATATGAGCACACCTCTTTGGTCGCCGGACCAAGGCGGTCATTTCCCCCAACACGGCATCGCCAAAAACGGCGAACGACGTACAACCGAACGAAATCGATGTCCGACTGGCACGCCATTCGCCGTTTCCGGGGACGCCGTGTTGGGGGAGATGATTGCCTTGGTCTGACGACCAAAAGGGTGTGCTCAGGTGCGACGATCGGCGGCAGAAGCGGCTGTGATTGGGGGGTTTGGGTTTGGGTAATTTTAGGGATTTGGAGACTGTTTTGTGAAATTTTTCAAAATTTTAGGATTTTATAAAAAACTGAAATTTTTGGGTGTTTTTCTTTTAAAAAAATCAAATTAGTGCCACATGTCAAGCATTTATTGGTTAAATATATTTGTTTTAACGCCCATGCACCTAAAATTCTAACTTTTGAAACTTTGGGCACCTATTTTTATAAAAAAATACTTTGGGCACCCAAAATTCAAAAAGGGTATACTTTGGGCACCTATTTTTCATTTAAGCCTCTATAATATTATTGTACTAATTGATTGCAAAGTTTTAGGGGTGAAAAATGAATTTTAAAAAATTCAAGGGTGAAATTAGAAAGAAACCTTTTCAGTAGTGACCATAATGTTTATTTTTTAAAATCGGGGACCAGAAAAGCACATAGGATAAACGTTAGTGGCCATTGCAGTAGTTTACCCTTATTTTTTCAATGCCAGGTCAGCAAGACGTCAACGTTTAACGGCAACAAACGGCTAAGTGACCAAAAGTTTACGCCCCGAAAATGTAAGTGACCTTACTGGTCATTTTTCAGAATCGGTGACCAACTCTGTACTGGGGAAACATAAGTGACAATTTCAGTAGTTAACCCTATTTGTTATTATGTGTATTCAATTATACATAATAAAAAGGGAAAATTATGTATATTTTTAAAATTGATACTTGAGTTTTTTATGAAAATAATTTAATTAATTTATATAGCATCCATTAACATCCGGTAATCTACCTCTAAATTTTAAGGGTAAAATACTGGAATGGACACTTATGTTTAGTAAGTGTACACTTTTGTTCACCGATTTTGAAAATTGATTGTTATGGTCACTTACGTTTTATTTTTTAAACATTTGGTCACTCGGGTGTTAATTTTTGTTAGACACTAACAGTGTGCTAACTTGGCACAATAAAAAATAATAAAATCACCCTTCATTAGAAGAGAAATAAGGGTATGTCGTACGACCATAGCCAAAGGTATAGCTCAAAGCAGTTTGGTCATTGTTGAAAGCCTTGAATGGCAAATCTCTTTGATTTCTAGAGAACAAAATACATGGTTGATAATCTCGCTAAAAAGGCACCTCTAGAGCTAATGATTTGATTGAATTCTTGATGGTTTAAAGCTTTCGATATCTTGTAAATTTGTTAGTGCGTAAGTTTAGATAGCTCGGTAGAAGTCAAAGCATGGGGATTGATTGCGCCTTTGTTTATGCGATTGTACTTGTTGAAGTTTATTTTATGTCTACTTGTGGGAATTTGGCCTTTGCCAAGGCCATTTATTGTTTTCCTTTGATTTTTTTCTAAATTTGAAGGTATATTTGGTGATGCGGTAAAGGGGAAAGCTGTAGTGCAACTTGGCTTTGTTGCCTAGTTTTGGTTGTTTATCATTTTGCTTTCTGCCATGTAATAATGTGGTGGTGGTGTAAGCGACATCGACATGGTGCATTCTTTTTCCTCCAATTAAAATTTAGGGAGGTTTTCAACGAAGCTCATGTCTTTGTCTTGTACGGTATAATTCACACTAATAAAATCATACTACACGGTAAAAAAATATAGCCAAAGAATATAGAACTTGCTCATAAGCATGGTCGAAAATATTGTCCATCTTATATGTACAACAAGAAAGAATAACATATATAAGATGAACATCATTCCAGAAGGGCAAAATCACCCTTCATTAGTTGAAAGGCCACCAACTTTATCGATAATGACATACTTTGGTAATGTGTTACATCTAAAGTTGCCCGAACATAACAAAACAAAAGAGGTAGACACCCTATTCAACATTTCAACTCTTTCTCCCCATTATATTTTATCCTTTCTTACTATGCCGGGTCAGCACACCGTTAGTGTTTAACGACAATTAACACTCGAGTGACCAAATGTTTGAAAAACGAAAATATAAGTGACCATAACGATCAATTTTCAAAATCAATTACCAAAAGTGTACACTTACTAAACGTAAGTAACCATTCTAGTAGTTTACCCTTAAAATTTAGAGTTGGATTATTGGATGGTATATAAATTAATTAAGTTATACTTAAAATATATTTAATTTCCCCTTTTTATTATGTATAATTGAATACACATAATAACAAATATATGTGTGTTTGGTGGCCTAATAAAAATTTTAAAAATTTAAGTATAAATTTTAAAAAAATATACTTAATTTTCGCTTTTTATAGTAATAATTTAATTAATCTTTATGAAATTTTAAAGAATAGATTGAGCATGGTTGGGATTGGGAGGGACAAGATAACATTAGTTATAATTAAGGGATCAATATTAAATTATCTCTAATTAAAAATAGGGTCAAATTGAAATAATAATGATTAAATTTATTATTTCTTTCAAATTAGGACTGAATTGTTTGAATGTGTAAGCATGTGGGACTAAATGTGTTATTATACAAAATATTTTAACAACCACATCACCCTTTTAACAGTTGATAACGGGTCAGTGGCCAAATTGAAACAAAACTAAAAGTTTAATGGTAACATTGAAGCAATTGAAGTTTGGTTACCAAATTGAATAATTGATCAAAATTTAATGACCATTTGTGAACTTTACCCTTAAATTAAAGTGAATGTAGGAATTATTATAGTGATAAAAGTTTAATTATTTTTGGAATTAAAAATAAAAGAAAATCTGAAAAAATAATATAAAAATTATTTTTAAGATTTTATTCTAAAAGGGGATAATATCACTTTAGATCCTTAGGAATTTAAAACTGATTAAAATAGTTAATGGTACATTGCGGCACATATGAATAGTGGTACATTGCGGTACATGTCATGTACTGTAAAATTATCCGCCACGAATTACTATAAAAGTAATTGAGTTATACATATTTTAAGTGAATCATAATCCTATATACATGAGATATATTTTGATACAGAAGTTGTGCAAAAAAATATTACACAATTCTTCTTCAAAATCTAAAATCTAAATTCTTAAACCATAAGCCCTATAACTTAATTCTAACCTTAAATCCTAATTTCTAAACCCATAAACCCTAAATCTAACAAACTTGTGTAAACTAAAAGTTACACAGCTTGTGTATCAAAGTTTTTTCACACACATATATATATAAGAGTTTAAGAGTTATTTGTTTATTGTGTAAATATAAAAAAATTGTTATATTTACAGTTTATAGTGTTAGTTTAGAGTTTAAGAGTTATTTGTTTAGAATTTAAGATTTAGAGTTTAAGGATTATGTTTATTGTTAGGATTTTAAATTTTAAAGAATGATTGTATTACTTTCGCCAACTTATAGCTACAAAACTTGTTGCAAGTCAAAACCAAAATCAAGATTCAAATCTTGCCTAACTCATTCTTAATCCCCGTAAATTTGCTATATTCTTCGTACTATAAATTAAATAGTTTAATCATAATCGGGGACCAAGGGTTGGAGGGGCAATTGTCCCAACTTTGATGGTTTAAAAAAAATTTAGATCATTAATAATTTTGAAATCATTTCAATTAAATCTTTTTCCCTCCCTAAAATGTTTAGTATAATTTATTTTTAGAACATTTTTAGTTTTTAAATTAATTATTGAACACTGACATTCAAATTTTCTTGATTTAATATTTTTAAGATCTTTTAATTTTAATGAAATTAAATTATAATTCATTTACTTTATATGGTTTAATTACTTATAAGATCCAAAAAAATTATAATTTAATTATGACTCCGTGTCTGGCCTTAGATGGATTAAGCTGTGGTTTGATTAATCCAAGTTCCATTACCTCACGAGGACGAAAGCCTCTTATTTTAAAACTATTTTCCCCACCGTCGATTATTTAAAACATTCCGACTGTGTGCCTTTAAAAACCCCACAGGCTCTCTTTATTATTCCTTCATTTCCTCCAAGAAAACAAAAACGAACCCTTTTCAAAAATCTCCCATGGAATTAACCATTTCCACCCTTCTTCTTCTTGGCTTCTTCAACGTCAAGCTGGAGGAGCGATGATGAAGTGATGGGGTTGTACAAATCGTGGCTCAGCGAGCACGGCAAAGCCTACAACGGTATTGGAGAAGAAGAGGAGAGGTTCGAAATCTTTAAGCATAATTTGAGATTCATTGATGAGCACAATTTTAACTCTAACAACACTACAACAAGGAAATAATTTGAGGTCCAAGAACCCTAGCCATCGTTATGCTTACCTTGCCGAATTCGGTTGACTGGAGAGACCATGGAGCTGTTAGTCCGGTGAAAGATAAGGATATTGTGGTGAGTAAATTTGTTTTAGTTTCCAACTACAACAAGGAAATAATTATATGCATGCTCTTTTTTGAATGACCAAAGTGGACTATTGTGGGGTAGAAATCGTAGTCCCGGTGCCCTGCTTATGCCTTATTATTAAAAAAGAGAGAGTTAAATTTAGGGTTCAAAATTAAAGTTTAAGGTTAGAGTTTGGGGTTAGGGTTTAGAGTATTGAGTGTATGAGATATTTTTAGGGTGTAGGGTTTAAGGTTTAAATTTTAGGGTTAAAATTTACAATTTAATTTTTCAGTATTTGAGCATAAAAAAAGACACTAAAAGGAGAAGAAGAATTTTTGTCCGACTAATGTGAGATGAGATTAGGATACTATTAGATTACTTGAGGCTTAAGGCTTTATGATAATTTCATATTTTTTTAATCTTTTATTTTCCTTATAAAAAACCGGAGTAAAAATTGGCGGCAGAATGGTAGTTGTGAGAATAGAACGGTAGTTTGGTCTGGTAGTTAGGGACTTAACCTCCCTGTTAAGTGTTATTTTTTCACTTTGATCAGGAAGTTGCTGGGCGTTCTCAACAATTGCAGCAGTGGAAGGCATAAACAAAATGGTGACCGGAGAACTAATCTCTTTATCGGAACAAGAACTCGTAGATTGTGATCGATCCTACGACTCCGGTTGCAATGGTGGCCTAATGGACTATGCCTTTCAATTCATTATCGACAATGGAGGCACTGACACTGAAAAAGACTATCCTTACCTTGGCTTTGATAACAAATGCGATCCAGTAAAAGTCAGTTTTCAGTGCTTACATCCTAACTCAACTGTAATCTTGCAGTTTCAGTTCTTGGTTATGAGTTCTGATGCTCCCCCCCCCCCCCCCCCAGCAAAAGAATGCTAAGGTTGTTAGCATTGATGGGTACGACCGAATGATGAGAACGCTTTTAAAAAAGGCCGTCGCCCATCAGCCTGAGAGTATTGCCATTGAAGCCGGTGGATGAGCTTTCCAACTCTATGAATCGGTAAGCTCACCTATGCGTCTCACGCAAGTCACTTCACAATTCTTACCGGAATTGGCATGTTTTACAATTTGTCATTGTTGTAACATATCTTCAGGGAGTTTCAATGGTAAATGTGGGTCGGCTTTAGACCATGGCGTGGTTGTGTAACCCCCTTAGCCCGGTCTAGACGGTTGACCCGAACCGAGGTAATTACACGGGGAAAACCGAAGCCAACTCGTTAAAGCCGAATCCGATTGACGACCTTTTTTTATCTTTTCTAAATGCAACTTAAGTCCTATGCGATCACCAAGGAGCATAGGATGAAACGGCACAGCGATCGGATTTCGATTAGGGGTTTAATCATACAAACTAGACATTTAGGGACCAAAATGTAATTTCTATAAATTACAAGGATTTCTCTGATTTTAAAATTACCTTTCTTCAATTAGTCTTATTTCATGTTTCTCTGTAAATTTTCATCACAATTTGACTAACCAATCACATCCAATTGCATTCATGAAGTTTAGGGACTAAAATGCAACGTTTCAAAACATTCTCAGCTGAAGTTTAACCAACTTAACGACCCGCGTATCGATACGCCTAAGGAGGGTATCGATACGCCCTCGATAATCAAACTTCCCAGGCTTGCGTCACCAGACCGTATCGATACACTGAGGTACCGTATCGGTACGCCCTCGTCCAGTGACTAAAGAGGGTATCGATACGACCCCGTGTACCGGTACGCCCTCACAAAACAAGCAAGCCGTATCGATACGCTCTGAGGTGTACCGATACGCTACAGTCTACAAATGCCAAATATGCACATTTTGAACCTCAACGACCAAACCAAACCACTCCAACAAATAGTTAAACTTATTTGCACACCAATATGCATCAACACTCAGAGGTACAAGTCAAGAAAAACATCAAACATCATCAACATCAATATTTGGATTCTAAAGCATGCTCCCTAAAAGTCAAAAACACCAAAAGACCATAAGCATCCCAAAAGGCAAGGTAAATCATCAAAACCAATATAAAGGCCTTTTACAAACCAAATGAACCATATAAAACTTGCATCAACAACAGGGAGTCCAAAACACATCTCCCAAAGCAAACCATTAAATCTCATTGCCAAATATCATTATTAAAGTAAATGTAAAACATCACCATACTTGAGCTTAACTATTCCTTGGATCCTCTTAAGCCTCCTTGTTGCCCAAAATGTCTCATTATCTGCATTGTTGGTAAAAGAGAGCGTAAGCACGATAGCTTAGTGAAGCATGCTCTAAAAACACCAACACAACAATGCAAGCTTTAAAATCTTTATTGAAATCCATTTCAAAAACCATGCTCTTTCTATCTCATGCTTGAAAACCATTTCAAAGCAAATCACCCTTTGAAAATCACATGTACCATCTTTCTATTCATTTCATGCATTCAACTAATGCAAATCTCATGACAAAGCCACACACATGCATTATATTCAAAAGCATTTCATAAATCTCATATGCATTTCTCATAGCATAAAATCATTTCAACATTGGTACATGTGAATCAAATTCATTCTCATATATTGGCATTTCATATTCTATCTTTACTCGGATATGCGGATTAGCTTGACATATAGCCAAGTCCTACCTCGGTGGAATCTCACATCACCGGACTCTCATGGCGGTACCTCTCTTCGCCACAAAGCTTGGGTGTTTCACCAAGACCTGCCCCGATGGTATCTCTCATAATCGGATTTTAACTTTGGATCGGGATGGCACTACCCCCATTGCGCGACTCCAAAGAGCACGTACGGATTTTAGTTTATAGTGCACTTTACATCCTATTGGGCGACCAATTATATCCGGCAATCATCTCATCATTTATGTCAATATATTACATTAAAAACATCATCTCACCTACTGTTTTGATGCAAAATTTCTAAAATCAACCTCATCCCATTTCAAAACCACAACTCATGCATAGCATTTAGTCAAAATCTCAAAACTCTTCACAATGTCATTCTATCTCATGGGATCAATATGAAACATCATTTCATGTCATAAATCATGCATAAAACAGTAAGGAATTTGTCTATCTCAAATCAAGAGCATGTCAAAAGCATTTAGGGGGATCAACCACTTTTCGAGAGCAAATCTAAGCATACTTAATTTCGGACATAGGATGGTGTTTCAAACCAATCCTAAATCCCCAAACCTTATTTCCTTGTCCCTCAAGGACTTTTAAAACCATTTGCACTCACCGATAACGTTTCGCTTGCTCGTTGAAACGATTTCTAGGCTTCCGACACTTCCGGATCAACATCAACCGCATTCGAAGGTGTCTCCCATGTTCATTACACATAAGAGCAGAGGATTAATGCATCATCCTGCATTAAAATCACCAGCCACTCATTCTAACTCGCTGCTCTACTCAAAACTAGCCTTTCGGCTATCCGAAAGAACCGAAATCACCTCCAAACTTTCTCAAATCAAAGCCCAGCCAAGATCTATCAATTTTAACCTTTTCTAAACTTCAATCAACATCAAAAATCACCATAAACACAACCTTATACCTCCAGCAATAGCAGATCACCAAAAACACCTCAAAAACTACAAATCTACCATCTCAAACTTAGGAACTCAAACCTATTCGAGATTTATTTGTTAAAACCTCACTCTCAACATCAAATATCATCCAAAATAAGTTAGAAATCAACCTCAAAATAGAGCTTAACATAGGAATACGAAAATCACCAAGATCTCATCAAGAATCTTGAATTTAACAACTATTTCATGTTTATGACATTAAAACAACTCAAAAACCATCAACAAAGGATTGATAACTTGAGAAATTCAGTAAAGAACTAATCCTTAGAGGAGAAGGACGTAGCTTACCTCTAATGGTTGATCTCTCTTCAATTTGGGCAAATTTTCTTGAAATCCAAAGCAAAAGTCAAAAGGATTTGATGAATTAAAGATAGGAAATCTTTTGGAAGATAAAATCTCAACAAACAAAATGAAAATTGATGAGAGAAAAGTGTTTGGCTGATTGGAAGTTGAGAGAAAATGAAAAGAGAAAACTATCGTGAAATTAGTTATGAAAAGTCAACTTTAATTTTCCTTTTTAATTTCCTTTTATTACTTTAATAAAATCATTATTAAAAGCTCCCAAATTAAAGAGAAATTTGATAAAAAAAATTGGTAAAAATTAGCTCCTTAAAGATTCAAAGTTTCAATCCTTTACAAAACAGTCACTAATCAACTTTTGCAAAAATTGCATTTTGGTCACTATACCAAAATGTAATATTTCCAAATCACATTTTGTAAAAAAAAATTCTTCATAATCATTTATATAATAAATGAGGATTTTTAGATATTTTTTCATATTTTTAAAACATCCCGAACTAGGTGTTCCCTAAACCAACCTCAAGGGTTCGAACCGTTTCCGACCGGCCCGATTCAACATCTAAAACATCTAGGCCCAAAACCAGGGCGTTACAACTCACCCCCACTTAAGAAATTTCGTCCTCGAAATTTACCTGGTGGAAAAAGGTAAGGAAACTGCTTCTTCATGTCATCTTTTCTTTCCCACGTGGCTTCTTCAATGCCACGATGTCTCCACAAGACTTTGACCAGCTCGATGGTCTTACCCCGGAGAACCTTACTATCTGTATCCAGAATCTCAACGTGCTCCTCATCATACGTTAAGTCTGGATTCAGCTCAACCTCTTCTACAGGCATAACATGCGACTGATCCGATCTATACCTCAGAAGCTTGGATACATGGAACACATTATGCATCTTTTCTAACTCTGAAGGTAGTCTCAACTTGTATGCAACCGGACCCACACGTTCTATCACCTCATATGGTCCAATGAACCTCGGACTCAATTTGCCCTTCCAGCCAAACCTCATCACCTTCTTCTAAGGTGAAACTTGCAGAAACACATGTTCGCCAACTGCGAACTCTATCTCTTTACGCTTCAAATCCGCGTAAGACTTTTGACGGTCCGATGCTTCCTTCAAACGCTCACAAATAAGCTTCACCTTCTCGGTGGTTCCTTTTAACAAAGCTGGCATCGAAATCAACTTTTGTCCCGTTTCAGCCCAACAAAGGGGAGTTCTACACTTTCTCCCGTATAAAGCCTCGTACGGTGCCATTTGAATGCTTGCACGGTAGCTATTGTTATAAGCGAACTCAACCAAAGGCAAGTGCTTCTCCCAAGATCCTTGAAACTCAATAACGCATCACCTCAACATATCTTCAAGCACTTGGATAACACGCTCTGACTGCCCATTCGTCTGCGGATGATAAGAAGTACTAAAATTCAACCGCGTACCCAAGGCTTGATGCAAACATACCCAAAACCTCAATGTGAACCTCGGATCTCTATCTGATACTATAGATTTCGGCACACCGTGAGAACACTCAATCTCAGCAATGTACAACTCAGCTTACTTATCCAAGGTATACGTAGTATGCACATGCAAGAAATGTGCACACTTCGTAAGGCGATCCACAATCACCCAAACCGAATTCTTTTTCGATGGCAACAACGGCAAACCAGACACGAAGTCCATGGTAATCCTCTCATACTTCCATTCTGGTATTCTCAACGGCTGCAACAACCCAGAAGGAACCTGATGTTCAGCCTTAACCCGCTGACAAACCATACATTTTCTAACGAACTCGGCAACATCTTTCTTCAATCCCACCCAATAGTACTCATCCTTCAAATCACGATACATTTTTGTACTACCAGGGTGCATAGCGAAAAGACTACTATGAGCTTCAGTCAGAATAGTGCGCCTCAGCTCCACATCACTCGGCACCACTGTTGGGTTTTGTTGTGCTCGATTCCTTCAACCGTTCTTTCTCGCCAAGTGTGGAGAAGTTGGATAATTGGGTTTTTTGTGGGAATGGAAAGATAGACAATTGACACAAGGATTTATAGTGGTTCAACCTTCTAACCAAGGTCTACATCCACTACCTTAGCTTTCCACTAAGGATTTCCAAACAAATTCACTAAGATTTTTGTCCCCTTTTCTCGGCTTAGGAGGAAACCGTTACAACTATCAAGCTTTCTACCCAAAGCTTGATCAAACACTCTCTTACACAAGAAAGACTTAGCAAACTAGAAATTCCTCTAATAGGTATATGTTTGCACAATTAAAGCTCTCAGCCAAAACCTAAACACTTGAGCAAATTTGACAATTAGGCTCACAAGTGTTGTCTATACAATAAATTGAACAATAAAGCCCTAAGACAAATTCTTGATCATTATGTTGTTGACAATTGAAGCATTTTACCATTATTAGATGCTTGGAGGTCCCTTTTATACTTATCTTTGAGTTTGTAGCCGTTACTAGCCGTTGGGGTTGAAATGGAGCCGTTGGAGACTTCATTTCCCACCATAAATGTAGTTCTGTAGCTCCCCGTTTCGAAACGCTCGACCCCGTTTCGAAACACTCTTAAAGTAGAAAGAGTCATTGCAGTCTGATGTAGCACCCGTATCGAAACGCCCTTGGCCGTATCGAAACGGTGTATCGAAACGCTTGATCCTGTATCGAAACGCTTTGTATTTAAAAGGTAGTTGGTAAATAGCCGTTGGGGGTTTTATGACCGTTAAGGTCATGCCACATAGGCGTATCAGAACGGGTAACACCGTATCGAAACGCTAAGCAAAAATGCTCACCCAGATTGAAACTCGTTTCGAAATAGCTTAAGGTTGTATCGAAATGTTTTGCCACTGTAAATACCTATATCGAAACACCTATGGGCGTTTCGAAACGCCTGAGTGGTTTTGTTGGACTTGGCTTTAAAAACGTTTGAAAACCTTTTGAAATATCCCATAAATATAGTTTCAAGTTGTTTGGACTTAGAAATGGTTTTGAATTCTTTTTAACTTTGTCCAAAACATTTTTCAATTATTATATCAAAACATTAGTTCTACAACCACTATCCGACTCCCAAAACACAGAACGCCATCATTGTTGAAACTGAAGTCCGAAAGCCTTCCTTCCGCAATATCCTGAACATACGGTACAAGAGAATCATCAAGCAACTGCCTATCCTTGATTAACTGAATCAAAGATGGCTTCACTTGCAACTCAGCAACAAGGCCACCATCTCGCGATATGCTCAAACAAGCAAACATCGCCCTCAACTTCACAGCCACTTACCTGATCAAAGCATCGACCACAACGTTGGTTTTTCCCGGATGATACTCGATCGTTAGGTCATAATCCTTAAGCAACCCCACCCAACGTCGTTGCCTAAGATTCAACTCCTTCTAAGACATAAGATACTTCAAACTCTTGTGATTCGTGTACACAATACACTTCTCACCATATAGGTAATGTCTCCAAATCTTTAAGGCGAACACCACCGCCTCTAACTCAATATCATGTGTGGGATAGTTACGCTCATGCACCTTCAACTGTCGCGATGCATAAGCTACTACCTTACCTTCTTGCATCAACACACACCCCCCAAAAAATAGGATGTGTCACTATACACCACAAACTCTTTTCCAGATTCAGTTTGAATCAAGATAGGAGCATGCGTCAAAGCTTCCTTTAGCTTCTCAAAAGCTTGTTGTCTCGCTTCCGTCCACTCAAACTTAACATCCTTCTGCAACAACTTCGTCAAAGGAGCAGCAATCTTGTAAAATCCATCCACGAACGTTCGATAGTAACACGCCAAACTAAGGAAACTACGAACTTCTGTAATCACTAATTTTGTTCGGGGCACCCTTTTTTTTCTTTCGTTTTATAATAATGGGCTTATATATATATATATATATATATATATATTGGGCTTCGTTTATTCCCTTTTAAACTTTAAAACCAAAAAAATTACTACATTTTAGTGTAGCATTTATATGTTTTTTTTCTTTCTTCGTTAATATGTGTTTATTATATTGTCTATGTTTATATATGTATTATGTATTGTGGTTATATGTGTGTTAAGGTGTTTATTGTTGTCTTTATTCGTACCTGTGTTTATTACGTTTTTTATCACTGTTGCTGGTTATTATGGTTATTATTACTATTATTGTTAGTAATATTGTTATTGTTGTGGCCTTTCTTATTATTATTAATATTGCTATTATTAGGAGATATTATTGTTGTCATAATACTAAATTAGGAGCCCAAATAGATAATAAATGAAAGGCTCTTTTAATTTAAAACAGTCCAGGTCTAGTACAAGTTTTTAAATGTTTGCATAGCCCATTTCAAGCCCAATAAAAATTAAACCTAAGTCTAATTAAAAAACCCTAAAAATAATCTGATCACACCCTTTTTTCTTTTGCAGCCGCCATGAATCTAACCATTGGATCAGATCTGATCCATCGGTTCAGGTTATAACGAAACCGATTGCACAGCTTCCACCATTTGCACATGGAAATCACCGCCGACCGATCATCTTTTTCACGCGCCCCACGCGCGACTGCTCGGATACCCCACACGCGCCATTCCAATTCCCTTACGAACCCTTCGCGGCTCTCCAACTCCACGCCGCGACGAATGGCTTCCTTCAGGGGTGTACAACCGCGCCGATTGTCCAGCCATCGTACCAGAGGCTCACATGCACCCAAACAACAAAGTGTCAAAGGAGGCAAAAGACGGGCAACAACATAACAGAATTTCAAAGACCATAGGTGAATACAAACAAAGATTTTCAGATAAACCAATGGCAAATTTAAGATTGTTTTCTTCTTTATTTTAAATGATGTAATTACAGCTATATAAAGCAGGAAACCAAACAATTGTAGGGTGGATTCACAATCAATGAAAGAAACATGTCACAAACCGAATGAAGAATTCAAGAAATAGACCAAAAATGGATAGAAAAGTATGAGATCAGATGAGAATGTAGAGAGAATAAGAGAGAGGAATTTTCATTGATGATCATATGTAATAAAAACAAAGTCAGTACACCACCATATAACATGGCTAGCTCAGCAACTTATTTTTCAACAGCTGGCATTCCTTCTAACAACCCTAACAATAACATAACTGATATCACTTATCCCCTCTCATTATCTATGGACTCTTTGGGCATGAATCCAATGCCATCCTCGATCGGGCCGTCTGTCACAAGCCCATTCTGCATTTCCTTTTGATCTGCACGAGACCTATCAGACTCTCCATCTTTTCCAACACGTGCTCCCAATTGCCCTTCCATTCTCGAAACGGTGCCGTTCTTTTCAGCTGTACTTAGAGACTTTGACCCCGAGTTTAACCTTCTTTCGAATCTGTTTCCCCCAAAAGTACCTTCACTTTCCTTTTTCTTCCTCGAAATCCCTAATTTCGTTCCCATTGCCATGACAATACCCGCCGCTGCAGTCGATCCTTAACCCTAAGGATCGAAGTCGGGGAACTGGGACTTGAGCACCGTATAATCCTCCAATGTGGCACTCTTGGCTCCAAGGTTGGACCAATGAACCAGAAGCTGGGTAACAGCTTTGTTGTGACGCTTCACCATCCGTTTGTCTAGGACGAGTGCAGGGTAGACTTTTAACTGCCCATCCGATGCCAATTCTGGTGGATCTATAGAGGTAAGTCCTTGGTGCCCAAATCTTTTCTTTAGAAGGCTGACATGGAAAACTGGGTGTATGCGAGAGTGGTCAGGGAGTTGCAATTTGTATGCGACTGACCCAATGCGTTGTATGACTTTGTAGGGACCATAGTACTGCGCGGTCAGCTTCAGATTTTTGCGGAGAGTAAGGGATGTCTGTCGGTACGGCTGCAATTTAAGGTAGACTTCGTCCCCAACCTGAAACTCACGTTCTGATATTTTTCTGTCTGCATATTGCTTCATACGATTCTGTGCCTTCTGTAAATTTTCTTTGAGTATCTATTGAAGATGTTTTCTATCTGTTATGATATCCTGGACTGCCTTTACATTTGAGTCAGTACCCCATTCCAAAAGTGGGGGCTTGTATCCATACAAAGCCTCGAAGGGAGTGGTCCCGAGAGCAGTATGATGGTTGGTGTTGTACCACCATTCTGCCAGAGGTAGAAACTTTTCCCAATTGCTTGGTTTTAGGAAGCACATACTTCGCAAGTATTGCTCCAAGCATTGGTTTAGTCTTTCTGTTTGTCCATCCGTTTCTGGATGATAAGAAGTACTAAACAGAGTAGTAGTACCCAGTTGCCGCATCATTTCTTTCCAAAATAAGCTTGTAAATATCTTGTCACGATCAGAGATGGCAATTCTAGGGTGTCAATGTAGCTTTTAAACCTTATCAAGGTAAGCTCGTGCAACTTCCATAGCAGTGTAGGGGTGGGATAAGGGTAAAAAATGACCATATTTTGTAAACTTGTCCACAATGACAAGTATACAAGTGAACTTCTGGGAGGGGGTAAGCCTTCCACAAAATCCATAGTAATTACTTCCCAGGCATGCTGAGGTATAGGAAGTGGTTGTAGGAGACCTGGTTGAGGCACATGCTCACTCTTAGTCCTCTGACAAATGTCACACCAATGGACATAATCCTTAACCATAGCTCTCAAGCCTGGCCAGTAGAAATAGGAACTAATCCTCTGGTAGGTAGCATTAATTCCTGAGTGACCACCCTGAAGAGAATCATGTAGAGTCTGAAGAAGTTGTAGTCGTAAGTTCCCTTGGTCTCCTATGTATACTTTCTTTTTAAATCGAAGGATCCCCTTGGAGTAGGACCAGTCAGGCATATCCCCTTTTTGTAGAACCACGACATCAATTAAGTCCTGAACTTTAGCATCCCCTGCATAGCTGTTTTCTACTTCTTGAACCCACCCTGGAATGATTGATATAGCTTGCAACTGTAGCAGCTTAGAAGGCTCTTCATATTGTCTTGAAATGGCATCTGCCACTCTATTAGTTTTCCCTTTTCTGTATTGAATGGAATAATCAAGGCCCAACAACTTAGATAGTCCCCTCTTTTGGATAGTAGTAGAGAGTTTCTATTCAAGTATATGCTTCAAGGGTTCATGATCTGTTTTAACGATAAAAGGGCCTCCTTCCAAATAGTGTCTCCATTTGGAAACTGCCATTAGGATAACAGGATATTCTTTCTCATATATAGAGAGGTCGGCATGCCTTGGTCCTAGAGCTTTACTCAAGTAAGCTATGGGCCTTCCTTCTTGAGATAAGAAAGCTCCAATGCCTTTGGAACTGGCATCAGTTTCAAGGAAAAATGTCTTTGAGAAGTCTGGTAAGGCTAATACAGGGGCTTGGCACATTGCTTGCTTCAGCTTTTCAAAAGCTGATTTTGCCTCTAAGTTCCATCTGAATTGGTCTTTCTTCAACAAGTTTGTTATGGGCTTGTTGATTTCTCCAAAGCCCTTAATGTATTTCCTGTAATACCCTGTTAAGCCTAGGAATCCCCTTAGAGACTTGATGTTTTTAGGCAGAGCCCAACTTTTCATTGCTTCAATTTTGGACTCATCAGTAGCAACACCATCCGCAGAGATGATATACCCCAAATATTCAATCTTAGTCTGACCAAAAAAGCACTTGCTTCTTTTGGCATATAACTGGTTTGTCTTCAAAATCTCAAAAACCAGTCTAAGGTGGTCCACATGAGTTGCCAGATCAGGACTGTAGACTAATATGTCATCAAAAAAAACTAGCACAAATTTCCTTAAATAGGGTTCAAATAGTGTATTCATTAGGGACTGAAATGTGGCAGGGTCATTTGTAAGTCCAAAGGGCATTACCTTAAATTTAAAATGTCACTGATGTGTTCTGAAAGCAGTCTTCTCTATGTCTTCTTCTTTAATTTTGATTTGCCAATACCCTGATCTCAAGTCTATTTTAGAAAAATAAGCAGCCCTAGTGAGTTCATCTAGCAGATCATCCACCACTGGTATAGGGAATTTGTTCTTCACTGTTACAGAGTTGAGCTATCTGTAGTCCACACATAATCTCCAAGTCCCATCTTTTTTCTTAACCAGCAAGCAAGGGGAAGCAAATGGACTCTTGCTTGTTTGTATAATTGAAGAAGAAAGCATCTCTTTCACCTGTCTCTCCACTTCTGACTTCTGATGATGAGGGAACCTGTAGGGCCTTAAGTTGATAGGTTGTGCCCCTGATTTAAGAACAATAGCATGGTCATGTGTCCTACCAGGAGGCATGTCTTTAGGATCCTCAAAAACTGTTTCATATTCCTTCAACAAGGGTAATAGAAACTCTAGAGTAACAGTTTCTATGGCTTCAGCACTTAACAAATAAATTTCCCCAAGCAACTCAGGATCCTTATCTGACATTCTCTGTAGTTTCCTTCTAGAAATCATTTTAACAGAAGGTGATTTCCTTCCCCTTGTAATATGATCTCTTGCCCATCCTTATTGAACTTCATGATCATCTCATTGAAGTCAAGGACAATGGGACTATAGATTCTCATCCAATCCACCCCCTAACACCATATCACTCCCTCCCATCTGTAGAACTCTAAAATCATGTTCAAAGAGGTGCCCTTGCATCTTCCAACTCAGGGAATTGCTCTTTACACTGCTATACAGTTTCTCCCCATTAGCAACTGTGATAGCTAAGGGGTGAGTCTGCACAAGTTCCATTCCTTCTTTAGCCCATTTAGCTGTGACAAAACTGTGGGTACTACCACTATCCACCAAAACGTTCAATGGTTTCCCTTTTATAGATCCCTGTATCCTTAGAGTATTACATCCAACACTGCATGTCAAGGCATTCATTGAGATTTCTAATGCCCCATCAGCATGGTTCTCTTCTTTCTCTTATGTTGTATCTTCCAACTCCTCCACCACTTCTGGTGTCTCTTCCTCCTCCATTGAGTTCAGTTGTCTTGTCTTGCATTGATGGCCAGGGCTAAACTTCTCTCCACATTTGAAACATAGGTTATGAGATCTTCTATACTCCACTAGGGACTGTTTGGTGTTTGTAGGGTTTACAATTGACTTTATAGGGGTGTTGTGTTGAAAGTCCTTGGTATGCTGGTCTGGTTAGTGAAACTAAAGCCTTTGGTGCCATACTTCTGTTTTCTTGTTTCAAACTCCAGGGACAGCTCATATAACTTAGCATATCTCTAAGCTTCAGCTAAACTCCCGGGTCTCAATACCTTAACCTTGTGTTTCAGTTCCTCTTTCAGTCCGCTCAAAAAACTAGATACAAAGTAACCTTCTCTCAGTGATGCATTGTGTAGCAACATGTAGGGCTTAAGCTCCTCAAATCTCTCCTGATAATCCTCTACTGAAGTTTTCTGGACCATTTTATTGAACTCTTCAATAATATCATCACAAGTTTTGTCACAAAACCTATGGCATAAATCAACTGTAAACTCATGCCAGGTCACTCTATGTTTCTGCATTATATACCCATCAAACCATGTTTCAGCTTTCCCCCTAGGTACATAGATGCCACTTCAACCTTCTGCATTTCAGGTACTTCAAAGATTGCAAAGTATTTCTGACATTTTCTGATCCATCCTCTAGGGTTTTCCCCTTCAAAAACTGTAGTTCGATCTTAGGTCTGAAACGAAACTCCCCTGTGCTCCCTTGAGTATTCATTTGGTTCAGTTTTTCCAACATATAGGGATCCTTAGCTGACCCTAACCTTGTCTCACCCACCATACTACCCCCCATAGCATCTTTCTGCTGTGATGGCTCGGCACTAGCATTCTAGTTCCCCATGGTTTGTCAGCTAGTATACCAGGTTCTGTGGTTTTCAAAAAATACTTCCCTTGTTCATCGATTACAGTTACCTGTATTGGCTTTTTACCTTCACTTTTAGGAGGAGTGACATTTGCTTCTGTATTCCCCATGTGCTGAGGCCCTTTTTTGGTTACCGTTTCAGGTTCATCAGCTACTTTGTTCAACGCATTGAAGATCTTCTCCAGATAGTCTTGGTTTTCAGCAGTCGTCCGCTCCAAGTTGCTCAATCTGGCTTCCCACAGGGCGTTCTAGCCTTCCCACCATTTCGGAATAGTCTCATCATCCTTCCTTTTCTCCAGTTGTTCCTGAATCGTGTTCAACTGCTGCTGCATCGCCACAAGATCCACTATTTCCCCCATTTGTTGCGTCTTTTTTTATTTTTCCAGCTTGGCGTTGGATCAATAACAGAGCTCTGATTACCAATTTGTCACGAACCGAATGAAGAATTCAAGAAATAGACCAAGAATGGATAGAAAAGTATGAGATCAGATGAGAATGTAGAGAGAATAAGAGGGAGGAATTTTCATTAATGATCATACGTAATAAAAACAAAGTCAGTACACCACCATATAACATGGCTAGCTCAGCAACTTATTTTTCAACAGCTGGCATTCCTTCGAACAACCTTAACAATAACATAATTGATATCACTTATCCCCTCTCATTATCTATAGACTCTTTGGGCATGAATCTAATGCCATCCTCGACCGGGCCGTTCGTTACAAGCCCATTCTGCATTTCTTTTTTATCTGCACAATACCTATTAGGCTCTCCATCTTTTCCTACACGTGCTCCCAATTGCCCTTCCATTCTTGAAACGATGACGTTCTTTTCAGCTGTACTTAGAGACTTTGACCCCGAGTTTAACCTTCTTTCGAATCTGTTTCCCCCAAAAGTACCTTCACTTTCCTTTTTCTTCCTCGAAATCCCTAATTCTGTTCCCATTGCCATGAAAAAACATTCCGAGAATTTCTTGCCTTTTACCACTAAAACAAAGAAGAAATTGAAAAGGAGTTCACCTTCGGTTTTCAGTAATTTTCCGACGACCGGAGATTCCAACCGCGAATCCCAACGGTGAGTGTGCAGCCCACGACGAGGGAAGTGTCATATCTTGGTTTCGCGACGATCCAACGGTGGGAGAAGCCGATCGACGGCGAAGAAGCTTAATGGCTCCATAATCTTTTCGTAGCATTCGGGGTCATTTTTTGAGACTCTAATCTGGTGAAAAGAAAGGGGACGACGAGAGGAGTTCGTTCGTGGCGACTGCGAGAGTTTTTGGGCTCGTCGGTCGCCGGTGAAGGTTCGGTTTTCTGGGTTCGAAAGGAAGGTGGGGATTTTTCTTAGGTCGTGGCCGACATTTTGGTTAAAATGAAATTAGGGTTAGGGTCTTTTAAAACATAGGTTTTATAGGTTTGGAAAATGGGTAAATCGCATCTTTAAACACCCTTTTTCGGTCAAGTTCCTTCCGCCATCCCCTTAGGTTTATACAGTTTCAATTTTCATCCATGTTTCTTGATTTCAATTAGGGGTTTCAGCGGGTTAATAGCGTGTAGAACTAAGGTTTTGATATAATATTTGAAAAATGTTTTGGACTAAATTGAAAAGAATTTAAAATATGTTTTTAGTCAAAAACAACTTGAAAATATGTTTAAGGGTTTTAAAGGCTTTGGAATGGTTTTAAAATATATTTAAAGGTTTTTTAAAGTACCAAAATTCCAGTAGCCAAAACCCGTACTGATACGCCTAACCGTATCGATACGGTGTATTTTGAAATAGCCCAACGGCCATAAATGGTACTATTCCCAACGGCCATAAATGGTACTATTCCCAACGGCCATAAATGGAACTATTTCCAACGGCTATAAATGGTACTATTCCCAACGGCTATAAATGGTACTATTCCAACGGCTATAAACGGCTATATTCCCAACGGCTATAAACGACAATATTCCCAACGGCTACAAACTCATTTGGGACTATAAATTGAAGGCTGGAACACTTGAAGAAAGCAAGAGACAACATCCAAGCAATATGGTCAAGAGAATTAGAGTCTAAATCTTTATTTTACTATTCTCTTGTACATAGTCTGTAGAGAGTGATTTTTTATTGTTTTTATCCTTCACTCTTTCTTGTGAGCTAAATTGTGTAAACACCCACCTTGTGAGGTTTATTTGTTTACATTTTTTACCCTTGTAAAAGGAGAGGTTCTAGTTTAGCCTTGAGAGAAAAACTAGAGTTGGTTCTATCTTAGCCAAGTCCAAAAGATAGGGTTGTAACGGTTTCCTCCTGAGCCTGGAAAAGGGGACGAATTCATTGTTGAGTGAATTGGGAAATCCTTAGTGGTGTGCTAAGGTAGTGGATGTAGACTCGGTTGAGTAGTCGAACCACTCTAAAATCATCGTGCAAATTGTCTACCTTTATTTCGGTTTTAGCCAATTCAACCACCAAACATTTACAACCCTCCTTGACGGTTTCGGTGATCGATTCGAGCGTGCAAAAAAAACCCAACAATTGGTATCAGAGCCTCGTCTCCATCGAAGGACTAACATCCGGGAGTAAAGATCTATTGCTCGAAGTCCAACCGTTCAAGAAAATGGCAAGATTTGAAGAAGGCCGCTCTATCTCGTGTCCTCCACTCTTCAAAGGAGAAGCATACTTCCAATGGGCAAATATCATGAAATTATTCATCAAGTCTCAAGACTATGAGGTTTGGGACATCGTTGAAGATGGGTATTTGGAAGCTCCAAAGAAGAAGAAAAAGCAAAGGAGTGCCAACGACACGAAGGCAAAGCTAAACACCAAGGCGATGCACATTCTCTATTGTGGCCTTAACGAAGAAGTTTCCAAGAAAATCTCCACATGCAAAAGTGCCAAAGAATTATGGGAGAAACTTGAGAAGCTTTATGGCAACAAGAATGGAGAAAAGAAAGATGATGATCAATCATGTGCAAACCTTCTCTCCAATCCAAAGGTGGATGGTGTTTTGGCTCTCGAGGAGCCTAAGGTATCTTCTAACTCAAATGAATTAAATTCATATTCTTTTGATGAGTTGCAAGATGCTTTCGATGAATTATTTTTGGAATTTGAGACCATGAATTCCAAATTTAAGAAAATGATTTCAAAACTCGAAATTGAAAATGATTTTCTTTTAAAAACAAGAGTGGATTTTGAAAACCAAAATGAAATTTTGAAAAATGATTTAGAATTTTCAAAAACAAGCAAAGATGTTTTAGAAAAAGAAAATCTTGATTTAAAAGTTAAGCTTGAAAGCTTAACAAAAGAAAAAGAAATTATTTTCAATAATTCATCTTGTCACATAATGGCAAAATGCTCACATTGCCATTATCATGGTCATTCTATACATACTTGTCCTATAAAGAAGAGACAATCTTATAGGATTAGACAAGTATGGGTTCCCAAGGGAACTAAAGACATTGTGACTAACGTAAATGGATCCAAAGTAATTTGGATACCAAAAATCAAGTGAATGTCTTTTGTAGGTGTGTTGGAGCAATGGCAAGCAAAGCAAAATCAAAGAATGCTCAAATCACACATGAGAAGAAGATTGGGTAACCTCTAAGCTTAATTACTTCATTTTATACATTTGGTTATCTAATTTTTGTTTAAAGTCTTGGATTATCTGTTAAGCCTAATATGATGCAATGAGTAAGGGGGAGCCAGTTTTTTTTTTAAACCAAAATTTTAAGTGTGTCAAATTTTTTTTTGCCTCCTATGTTATCTTGAACTTAAATGTCATTTTAAATTCTTTTTGATATAACAAAAAGGGGGAGAAATGGTTTGAAAAATTGAATTTTCAAATGAATAAGGGGGAGCTTTATATGATTTCATATCTTAATCTCTTATTCACAATTTTAAAGCTAAAGGGGGAGAATCCCAAACAAATTTTTCAAGTTGGTTTTATTATATCAAAAAGGGGGAGATTGTAGAACTAAGGTTTTGATATAATATTTGAAAAATGTTTTGGACTAAATTGAAAAGAATTTAAAATATGTTTTTAGTCAAAAACAACTTGAAAATATGTTTAAGGGTTTTAAAGGCTTTGGAATGGTTTTAAAATATATTTAAAGGTTTTTTAAAGTACCAAAATTCCAGTAGCCAAAACCCGTACTGATACGCCTAACCGTATCGATACGGTGTATTTTGAAATAGCCCAACGGCCATAAATGGTACTATTCCCAACGGCCATAAATGGTACTATTCCCAACGGCCATAAATGGAACTATTTCCAACGGCTATAAATGGTACTATTCCCAACGGCTATAAATGGTACTATTCCAACGGCTATAAACGGCTATATTCCCAACGGCTATAAACGACAATATTCCCAACGGCTACAAACTCATTTGGGACTATAAATTGAAGGCTGGAACACTTGAAGAAAGCAAGAGACAACATCCAAGCAATATGGTCAAGAGAATTAGAGTCTAAATCTTTATTTTACTATTCTCTTGTACATAGTCTGTAGAGAGTGATTTTTTATTGTTTTTATCCTTCACTCTTTCTTGTGAGCTAAATTGTGTAAACACCCACCTTGTGAGGTTTATTTGTTTACATTTTTTACCCTTGTAAAAGGAGAGGTTCTAGTTTAGCCTTGAGAGAAAAACTAGAGTTGGTTCTATCTTAGCCAAGTCCAAAAGATAGGGTTGTAACGGTTTCCTCCTGAGCCTGGAAAAGGGGACGAATTCATTGTTGAGTGAATTGGGAAATCCTTAGTGGTGTGCTAAGGTAGTGGATGTAGACTCGGTTGAGTAGTCGAACCACTCTAAAATCATCGTGCAAATTGTCTACCTTTATTTCGGTTTTAGCCAATTCAACCACCAAACATTTACAACCCTCCTTGACGGTTTCGGTGATCGATTCGAGCGTGCAAAAAAAACCCAACATAGCGCTTTAGGTCCCCTTTTAGTTTCTTTTCCCTTTTTTCTTCCGTACGTATATAGTATGGTGTATATAGTATATATATTATAATTATACCTTATATATATATAACATTCATAGTATATATGGCATGTTATAAGTTATATTACACATATTATACTACTCCTACATTATTATATTACTATGCTATCACATTATACATACATTTATTTGGTTATTAATACTATATATTTAACATATACGTGTATGTATTATATTGTATTTTAATATTATCCTATGATATATATATATATAATATTTATTTATTGCCTTTAGTTTGTGTTCAAATTGGCCTTACGGTCACCCGCAACGGAGAATGATCTGTATTATTATGGCCCGTTTAGTGTAATTTTTAACTCCTAATCTAACTTTTAATCTAAGTACTAACATTTTAATTTCTAGCATTTTAATTCCCGTTATTTAATTTATCGCATTTAATTTACGCGCTTCGTATTCAATCCGGTCATTTTCCGAATTTTTATTTAATTTCCATGTCGTTGTTCTATGTTAACTTGCTTTATTTCCATTTGAATTTGTGATGTTGTATTTTTTATGTGACATACTCGTATTTGTCATTCACGAAACCATTAATGATTAGGTATGTTAATTAATTAATTTTAAAGTATACAAAAGAGAGGTATCAATTAACTCCGGTATTCGTGTCAAAACAGTCCAAGCTTAATGGATGTCGACCGAATATTTGGGTTAATTTTCACCGTCTCTAAGTAAGCGGTAATATAAAAAATGGAAATATCATGACACCATCCCTTATTTGATTGCACCATGCATAAAGGTGACGTACGGGATCCGAACCCTAAACTAACACGACAATCAGTCATATATGATATCGGTTTAGTCTAGGGTCCGGTGTACCATCATCCTTTTTAATTAAATGCTTAATTAATTCTAAAGTCACAGTTCGATAAAGCTCGTGCTATTTAAGTCACATTTTCATTTAAGAACGCTTCATTAAATTCACTTTGGGTTTTAAATAATTTCTATCGATTAAAGGCAACAAGTTATTTGGTACCGATTTTCGGGCGTGATAAGGGTGCTAACCCTTCACCACACGTAACCAACTCCTGAACTCTTTTTAAAAAGTAGATCTCTGGTTTTGTGGTGTCCAGTCTACCTTAATGGCCGGTGGCGACTCCAAATTTTTACTGTTTTCCAAAATTCAAATTTTCCCCCTTTTAATAAACCAATTTCAAAAGCGAAACTCTTTAAAAGTTTTTGTTTTCGAAAAAAGGTCGTTGCAACTTCATGAATAGATCTAGGAGGCTTCCAATTCACTACCGCCTCAATCTTCTGAGGATCAACACGAATCCCCTCAGCCGAAACCACATGACCAAGGAAAACAACCTTCTTCAACCAAAACTCACATTTACTCAGCTTAGCATAAAGCTGATTTTCTAGTAACACTTGCAAAATAATCCTCAAATGTTCCTCATGCTCCTCCTCAGTACGAGAGTACACAAGGATATCATCGATGAACACCACAATGAACTTATCCAAGAACTCATGAAACACCTTGTTCATCATATCCATGAATGCAGCAGAAGCATTCGTCAAACCAAAAGGCATCACCAGGAATTCATAATGCTCATACCTTGTCCGAAAATCAGTTTTTGGCACATTCATATCCTTAACCTTCAATTGATAGTACCCAGACCTTAAATCAATCTTTGAGAACACAGCTGCTCCACGAAACTGATAAAAAAGATCATCAATCCTTGGCAGAGGATACTTATTCTTGACAGTCAACTTATACAGCTGACGATAATCAATGCACATTCTCATCGTTCTATTTTTATTCTTTACAAACAAGACCGGCGCACCCCAAGGTGACACGTTAGGCCGAATAAAGCCTCAGTCAAGCAACTCTAAAGTTGCGTCTTCAGCTCCTTCAACTCCTTAGGTGCCATTTGATAGGGAGCGATGGACACCGGAGTTGTGTTCTCATAAAACTCAATTCCAAACTCAACCTCCCGACTAGGCGGCAAAACCGATAACTCCTCCGAAAACACCCCCAGGAATTCACACACGGTCCTTATATCTTGTACCCGTACATTCTTCGTACTAGGATTCATTACAAAAGCTAAATAAGCTTCACATCCTTGACGCAACAATCGGCTCACTTCAAGCGTCGAAACCACATTAGACAGGAACTTTACGTTTTCTCTCACCATCACAACTTCATAATCATCAGCTAGTTTCAGCGAAACTCGCTTATTCTCAAAATCCACAACAGCCCTATGCTCAACTAGCCAATCCATACCAAGGATTACATCGAATGCATAGAAAGGCAATTCCATAAGGTCCACCAAGAACACATGTTCTTAAACCATTAAGGGACATCTCATATACAACTTCCTTGTTACTACCGTTTCACCAAAAGAACTAGTCACACGCATACCAACATCCAAATACTCAATAGGCAAACCAAGCATTTGAGCATGTTCACGCAATATGTACGAGTGTGTAGATCCAGAATCAATCAGATAAAGTAATGACAATTACTACAAAGTAAAGGTACTTGCGATCACATCAGTGTCATTTCTCCCTTCACGATGGGTATACACTCTGGCTTGTCCACCTTCTTCGGGCTGAACAGCTACAACATGCGCTACATTCCTCGCACCCTCATTTCTACGCTGGAAATTGCCACGGCCGCGCCCACGGCCCCTCTGTGGCTCAGATGCTCTTACTGGAGCCTGTCCCTCTCTCATCTAGCACATACCAGCATTGCCCCAGCACTCTCTCGTGTGCCTCATGCCATACCGATTACACTCAGGTGTACGAATGAAAGCATTCGGCCCTTGTTGACCTCTCCGTGGTTACCTCCCCCACGTATAGAATCTGTATGTGACCTTCTATCTTTAGGCCTCTTAAAATGATCCCTTCTAGCATCAAAACCCCCAGCTCGCTTCCCTGAGCTAGATCCTCCTGCTCGGCTTGCCAGGCCAAGGTTCAGCTCAATGTCCTTGGCTCGAGTGACCAGGACATCAAAATCAGAGTAATCCGATGCAAGCATATATGTCTTCACATCAGCCACTAGCCCATATCTGAAACGCTCGTATCTCTCCCGTTCACTAGGGATCAATTCTGGTGCATATTGGCTAAGGCGTACAAACTACACTTCATATTCCGCCACTGACATGCTACCTTGCACTAGGGACATGAATTCCCTCTTCTTTTCATCCAAATAACGGACTCCCAGATATTTCCTCTTGAACACATTCAGAAAGAACGTCCAAGTCACTTCAGCATCTTCCAAACCAGCTAGAGTGGTCGTCCACCACGTATAGGCGTCTCCATGCAACAGGGACACGATGCACCCCCAACTTTTGGACATCATTACAGTTTATCTACCCAAGGATCCTCTTAGTGCTCTCCAACCAAGATTTGGAACCCTCAGGGGTCAGCCCCCTAAACTCAGTCCCTTCTAGACTACGGAGTCACTTTAACGGCAGACTCGCACCAGCACCAGCCTGAGGTGCAGCCATATGAGCACCAGCTACTAATGCCTGAAAGGCTCCAACAATAGCCTGAATCAGCACGGTCATATCAGGAGCAGCTTGCCCTCGTGCTCCCTCGGGTTCAGCAACCCCTATTCCAGCTCCAACAGCACCAGCCCCCGCTCCACCACCGCTAGGTGGTCCACCAGGATGACGAGGAGGTAGATTCTCAACATGCTCATCATTCTCATTCATCTCATTCTCAACCGCATTACGCGTATTAATTATATGCTCTCTACTTTGCCCCATTCAAAACAATGCAACTAACAAAATGCAATAAATCTCAGTTAGGCAATATAAGGCAAGAAATTCAAGGTGCTCAAGTTCATTTTCAAAACAATTCTTTCCAATAGTAATGATATGGCAATGAGTTCCCCATCTATACCCCAAGCATAGCATAACAACATAATTTCATCTCAAACAATCAACTTGCATGCATTTCATCTCATTAAAGCTCAAACATTGCACAAGTACACAACATGCTTTCACAAAGATCATAACTATTCACATTTACACTTACCAATGCCCCAATTTTTGGCAAACCTAGCTCTGATACCAACAAATGTAACCCCCTTAGCCCGATCTAGACGGTTGACCCGAACCGAGGTGATTACATAGGGAAAACCGATGCCAACTCGTCAAAGCTGACTCCAATTGACGACCCTTTTCTCTTTTTATCTTTTCTAAATGCAACTTGAGTCATATTTGATCACCAAGGAGCATGGGATGAAACGGCACAACGATCGGATTTCGATTAGGGGTTTAAATGTACAAACTAGATATTTAGGGACCAAAATGTAATTTCTGCAAATTACAAGGACTTCTCTGATTTTAAAGTTATCTTTCTTCAATTAGTCTTATTTCATGCTTCTCAGTAAATTTTCATCACAATCTGACTAACCAATGTATCCAATTACATTCATGAAGTTCAGAGACTAAAACGCAACATTTCAAAACATCCTCAACTGAGGTTTAACCAACTTAACGACCCGCGTATCGATACGCCTAAGGAGTGTATCGATACGCCCTCGATAATCAAACTTCCCAGGCTTGCGTCACCAGACCGTATCGATACACTGAGGTACCGTATCGGTACGCCCTCGTCCAGTGACTAAATAGGGTATCGATACGACCTCGTGTACCGGTACGCCCTCACAAAACAAGCAGGCCGTATCGATACGCTCAGAGGTGTACCGATACGCTACAGTCTGCAAATGCCAAAGATGCACATTTTGAACCTCAACGACCAAACCAAACCACTCCAACAAATAGTTAAACTTATTTGCACACCAATATGCATCAACACTCAAAGGTACAAGTCAAGGAAAACACCAAACATCATTAACATCAATATTTGGATTCTAAAGCATGCTCCCTAAAAGTCAAAAAACCAAAAGACCATAAGCATCCCAAAAGGCAATGTAAATCATCAAAACCAATATAAAGGCCTTTTACAAACCAAATGAACCATATAAAACTTGCATCAACAACAGGGAGTCCAAAACACATCTCCCAAAGCAAACCATTAAATCCCATTGCCAAATATCATTACTAAAGTAAATGTAAAACATCACCATACTTGAGCTTAACTATTCCTTGGATCCTCTTAAGCCTTATTTCTGCCCAAAATATCTCAATTATCTGCAATGTTGGTAAAAGAGAGTGTAAGTACGATAGCTTAGTGAGGCATGCTCTAAAAACACCAACACAACAATGCAAGCTTTAAAATCTCTTTCTTGAAATCCATTTCAAAAACCATGCTCTTTCTATCTCATGCTTGAAAACCATTTCAAAGCAAATCACCATTTGAAAATCACATGTACCATCTTTCTATCTATCTCATGCATTCAACCAATGCAAATCTCATGGAAAAGCCACATACATGCTTGATATTCAAAAGCATTTCATAAATCTCAAAATCTCATATGCATTTCTCTTAGCATAAAATCATTTCAACATTAGTACATGTGAATCAAATTCATTCTCATATATTAGCATTTCATATTCTATCTTTACTCGGATATGCGGATTAGCTTGACATATAGCCAAGTCTTACCTCGGTGGAATCTCACATCACCGGACTCTCATGGCGGTATCTATCTTCGCCACAAAGCTTAGGTGTTTCACCAAGACCTACCTGATGGTATCTCTCATCATCGGATTCTCACTTTGGATCGGGATGGCACTACCCCCATTGCCCGACTCCAAAGAGCACGTACGAATTTTAGTTTATAGTGCACTTTACATCCTATTGGTCGACCAATTATATTTGGTAATCATCTCATCATTTTTGCCAATATATTACATTAAAATCATCATCTCACCTACTGTTTTGATGCAACAATTCTTAAATCAATTTCATCCCATTTCAAAACCACAACTCATGCATAGCATTTAGTCAAAATCTCAAAACTCTTCACAATGTCATTCTATCTCATGGGATCAATATGAAACATCATTTCATATCATAAATCATGCATAAAATAGTAGGAATTTGTCTATCTCAAATCAAGAGCATGTCAAAAGCATTTAGAGGCATCAACCACTTTTTGAGAGCAAATTTAAGCATACTTACTTCCGGACTTAGGATGATGTTTCAAACCAATCCTAAATTCCCAAACCTTGTTTTCTTGTCCCTCAATGACTTCTAAAACCATTTGCACTCACTGATAACGTTTCGCTGGCTCGCCGAAACGATTTCTAGGCTTCCGGCACTTCCGGATCAACACCAAACGCGTCCGAAGATGTCTCCTATGTTCATTACACATAAGAGAATAGGATTAATGCATCATCATGCATTAAAATCACCAATCACTCATTCTAACTCGCTGCTCTACTCAAAACTAGCCTTTAGGCTATCTGAAATAACCGAAATCACCTCCAAACTTTCTCAAATCAAAGTCTAGCCAAGATCTATCAATTCTAACATTTTTTAAACTTCAATCAACATAAAAAATCACCATAAACACAACTTTATACCTCCAGCAATAGCAGATCACCAAAAACACCTCAAAAACCACAAATCTAGCATCTCAAACTTAAGAACTCAAACCTATTCAGAATTTATTTGTTAAAACCTCATTCTCAACATCAAATATCATCCAAAATATGTTAGAAATCAACCTCAAAAGAGAGCTTAACATAGGAATACGAAAATCACCAAGATTTCATCAAGAATCTTGAATTTAACAACTATTTCATGTTTATAACATTAAAACAACTCAGAAACCATCAACAAAGGATTGATAACTTAAGAATTTCAGTAAAGAACTGATCATTAGAGGAGAATGACGAAGCTTACCTCTAATGGTTGATCTCTCTTCAATTTGAGAAAATTTTCTTAAAATCCAAAGCAAAAATCTAAAGGATTTGATGAAACAAAAATAAGAAATCTTTTGGAAGATAAAATCTCAGCAAATAAAATAAAAATTAATGAGTAAAAAGTGTTTGGCTGATTACAAGTTGAGAGAAAATGAAAAGAGAAAATTATCGTGAGATTAATTATGAAGAGTCGACTTTAATTTTCCTTTTTAATTCCTTTTTATTACTTTAATAAAATCATTATTAAAAGCTCTCAAATAAAAGAGAAATCTGATGAAAATAATTAGTAAAATTAGCTCCTTAAAGATTCAAAGTTTCAATCCTTTACAAAATAGTCACTAGTCAACTTTTACAAAAACTGCATATTGGTCACTATACCAAAATGTAATATTTTCAAATCACATTTTGTAAAATTGTTTTCACCATAATCATTTATATAATAAATGAGGATTTTTAGATATTTTTCCATATTTTTAAAACATCCTGAACTAGGTATTCCCTAAACCAACCTCAACCTCAAGGGTTCGAACCGTTCCCGACCGGCCTAATTCAACATATAAAATACCTAGGCCCAAAACCAGGGTGTTACAGGTCGGATATGGAACCTACGAAAACGGTCAAGATTATTGGATTGAGAGAAACTCATGGGGCAGCAAGTGGGGTGAGAATGGGTATATAAGGATGGAGCGTAATGTTAATGCTAATACTGGCAAGTGTGGCATTGCAATGGAGGCTTCCTATCCGGTTAAGAAATACCATCAAACCTTACTATAAAGGAAGCACCGAGAAAATCAGTAGTGCTTGAATTCTTTTCTGCAATTGAAGAACACAAAGACTGAGCAGGTAATGATATGCTTGGACTTCATAATTATTGTGTGTGTGTGTATACATAAATGTATCGAGCACAACAGATGGAAAAGTAGCATTGTTGTGATTTATGATTCATGCAATTTCAATTCAAAAGTCCATTTTATTTGCCGAGTACTCTAGCAATTTGGATTAACATACATAAATTCAACTTGATAAACTAAATCTGATGTATACCAACTGGACTTGCTTGATTGGTGCTATCTTCTGCAAAATATATTCGATGAAGGTACCAAACAGGCGACAAGGAATGTCGTATTTCCCTTTCGTTACGAAGCATTCTTTGGCTTCTCTAAGCAAAAACTTCTCCGTCGCATGCAAAAGCTAATCCAGTAAAAAGCTGGAGGAAATGAACAAATATGTGATGTAGAATCAATGATCTGTTTTAGAGAACTTGTATTGGCAGCAGAAATTCAGGTGTGATATGTTATACAATACCTGAGGAATTTAGTCCCTAGGAAGGTTGGTGCTTTCTGTTGAAGACGCCTTATTGCCATCATATCGCTAACGAAAGAAACAAAGAATGACATGTTTAGCATCATCTAGTGCACAATTGAATATCACCAATGAAAAATACAACACCGAGTATCACAGAGAACGGATCTGAGGGAATACCTGTTTCCCAAAGGAGAAAGGAACATATTTGTATTTGATCATGTGTAATATCTGTCTCTTCATGGTTAGGATGAACAAGGTAAACCAGTAGAAAAGGAGTATTGGCCAAAAGACAGGCACATCAAACACGCTGAAGAAAGTCATCACAAAAGCAATGCTAAAAGCCTTCACAATAGAGTACCTTCACAAAGAAAAGGGTGCATGTAAGAGAGGGAAATGTTAGCATTCAGCACCGAATTTGCTAAAGAACCCAGGCTTTTAATGGCACCCTCTCAGAAGCCAAAGATTCAAATTCAGGTGTAGTGCATAAGTTTATACGCAGCAACACCACTCGAAACACGTATAAAAGCTTTTAATTGGAAGGCAGAAATGGAAATGAAGGAAAGGGTAGGCATTGAGTTGAGCAAGCAAAAGATCTCTGTTATCATGGAATTGGTTCTCACTATCCCAATCATAGAACGCTTGCAATGCAATTATGTATATATTATAGAAACACAATAGACTATAAAAAAAAAATAACGTAAATTCTGGTCTTTCATACGACAGATCCACATTTCTGATAACACTGGCTTAGATTGTAGAATACAGTATTTTCTGATGATAAAAGCCACCAAAAGCTTGCAATTTAAGTTTTTTTCCTTTATAATAAAGATATATGATCTCTTAATCAATCAGCACTGATATAATAATAATTGAAAGAACTTCAACATTAAACACTTTCTTGTTCGTTCCAAAAAAAAACATTTTATTGCAACTTTCTCATGATTCGATTCGATTCAATTAAATCTAATTTAATTTTAGTTTTAGGACAATGGTATGATGAAATCACGGGAGTTGGAAATATATAGAGGGGGAATGGCGAACCAGAATTTGAACTCGGGGAGTCGGCGAACGAAAGGGCGAAACTCATCGGATCCGCGGGTGGGGAGGGAAGGGCCGTCCTGCATCTCGGGATCCACCTGAGGGGAAAGGAACCCCATCAGCAGATTCAGCAAGTAGATTCCGAGGCCGTAGGTGATGATGTAGAATCCCTGCACAAAGTACACGCGTACGGCGTAGATCACCATCAAAGCCAGGCATCCGATCCAACGCCACACAATGTGCGGGACCGTCTTGTCCAGGACGTGCTGGTACCGCCGCGAAATCTCGAAGGTCCACCGCGATACGGCGGATGCACCATCACCTCCCAGGGCACCGCCAGTCGGTCCGGTCTCCATCGGAGGGTGTCACGAATGAGGATGAAGGAATTGGGGGTTTAGGGATTTGCCTGGGAGAATTAGAGAAATGCGGGAAGGGATTAGGGATTGCTCGAGCAATTGGGGAAGTAATGACCGATAAGGAGCACGATGTCGTTTTGTTAAAAGAATTGCCGGACTCTAAAACAGATTATTTTCCTCCCTCCCTTTTTTTCTAATAAATTCAGATTATTTTCCTTTTAAAAAAATTATTATTAAGTAAATAGATAATATAAACATGTTTATATATTTAGGGAAATGCCATATTTGGTACATTTACTTTAATAAAATATTTAATACGGTATTATATTTTTAAAATATTTAATATATTACAGTAAAACTTCTATAAATTAATAATGTTAGAAACACGTAATTTTATTAATTTAAAGAGGTATTAATTAATCGATAAATTAATAATTTATTAATTTAAAGAGATTTTTTTTATTCAATGAACCTATATTATTCTTTATGAATAAAACATATACATTGTATTGACTGGTTAAATGATGTTCATGTACAATGTGACTAATTAAATAGAATACATACTTCTAAAAAAATAAAGTTCATTGTAGTACGTAATACTAGTTAAAACTTAATGCAAGTTCATGTATGGTAAGGAAATCAACCACTATATAAACAACATCAAACATTATTAATTAGTCAATCCTAATACATTTATACGTAGTACTATTCAGGAAGACTTCTGAATTTTGTCGGTATGCTAATCTCTATGGAAGTATTTTTTTTTACCTTTGAGTTTTGTATGAGATTTTGGTGAGAATTAATCTTATTATTCTCCATTCTGAATGCATTGTATTTAGAATATCTTCTATAATTTTTAATAAAATTCAGTTGTCATTGTCAAAAGAAAAAAAAAGTACGCATTAGACATTTTAAAAGTACATAAAACACATTGAACATTTTGCTAAAGTACAAGTACTAGATATGATATTATCTTTTAAACTTTATGAATCATAATGGTTTACTTTTAAGATTAGAAGTTTGATCCGGATAACATGATCCAAAACGTTTAGAAGTTGATCGATAAAATCAATTTAAAATGTGGTCGAGATCAATGACAAAACTGAGAAAAAATCTAATTAAAATAATATTTTAGTTTTAAGATCCAATTAATATTTTAAAATTTGATCTATAATGAGAATTATAAAATTGTGCAGAATCTGATGAGACATGTTTGAAGCCAGATTGTTCGAAGGCTTTGTTTTTTTTGTTATTTTTACCAACCCAAATACACTTTTTTAAGTAAAAACAACCAAAAACACTCTATTTTGAGTGTCAAAATTTTAGTTTGCCTACCATTTTAGTTTCTCAAACCTTGGTTTGCCAAAAACTAGTTTTTCTAGCTTTTGCAAAACCTTGGTTTGCCTCACCACAACAAAAAACAAAAAACAAAGCCAATTTCCACAATTGGAATACAAATATAATCCGCTGTCAAGGCAAAAGGCATGGTGTTCCTAAATCCCAACTCGGAAACAAAACTGAACACAACACTTACAAGGTGCTCGGTATAACAAACACTACTCTATGACAATAACTTGAACCTACTTCTTTCTATTAAGACCCTTTTTCATTCCATCAACCTTTTTTACAAGGTTAGTTATCATCTTATCCTGCAACACAATTTTAGCATTTTTCTCATTCACCTCTTGCTTCAATCGTTCCATCTCTTTCAAGTGCTCATCGAGCTGATTGGTATTTTCCTTCGTCGTCTCCATAATTTTTTCACCTGTCTCCGGCTTTTTGGATTCGGTTGATTCCTTTGCTCTTTGATTTGACGGAACTTCGGTGTGAGAACTGTCCTGTGCGGCATTTCCTCGTCTGTCTTCAACTTTTTGGATTTTATCAGTTTCTCCTCACCCTCGAATGCTCTTTTATTTGACGAAGCTTCACGATGAGAATGGTCCTGTGCCATTTTTCGGATGTATAGGCTAGCAGTTTTTCCATTACCAAACTGAAAGCTAATTAGTTTCTGAGGCAGTCCAGATGAATCCTGAAATAAGACATAAAAAAGGACCTAAAGTTAGCACTTCATTAAAGACACAAAAAGTGTGTTCCCATTGAAGGAATCGACATTCAAAATATGTTCATCACAATGAAGAACATCATAATGTTGCAGAACGAGCATTTGATGATTGATATATCATGAAGAAATTGTGGCACCGTGAATGAAAAACCAGAGTGGGTCATAAAAAATATGCACCTTTTCTTCATCGCCTTCCATATTTTCATATGCTCGGTTTGCTTCTGGAGGACTATTAAAGACAGCAAATGCAGAGTAATGCTGACCTCGAAGGTTTTTAGATGGCTGCCAATAAATAATTCACCATATTAGAAACTTGGCAATGACAAATGAAGATGAAAAAAGTGAGCTTTTCAAAGACCCAAGTCATTGACCAATTCTATAAACTTTAAACATCTTTAACATAGGTATTTTGTAGCACTTAGAAGAAGATTTTGCATTAAGGGCAATATATTTACCCAAGAATGGATTCCGTAATGAAAGTGATATTTTAGATTTAAGAATTTAGCTCAACTTTCAAGTGCCGTGGAAGTTCAGTTTATCATAGTATTCAGGAATATCTCAAGAGAAAACATCTCTTCACTAGTCTCAATCTTTTAAACATAAGATATGCAACAAAGCAGGGTAAAAAAAAAGCTAAGCCAAGGATTTCTAAAGAGAATTAGTAAGAAGATATAATCTACCTTTGGTTCAATTGCAACAGCTCCAGGAATGACTCTGGAAATTTCTTCTCGACAAACAAAGACTGGTATTCTGTGGAGTAGTAGCTTCGCACTTTCCAGTTCAGGTACCTGATTTTCCAAAAGAAAAAGAACTAAACATGCATAGATGATAATGATAAACAGTTGAAAATAAAGATAACCAGAGGTCAAACTCCATACATCTTGAACCAGGGTAATTTCACCACGCTCTAGCTTAGCAATAACCAGTTTCATTGCAGCACATGCATCATCTAGACAATTATGAGCAGCACCTGGCTTTCGAACTTCATATCCCAGTACAGACTGTAAAAACAATGCACAGAAAGTTAAAACCTAAAACAAGGTCTTACTAAGAACAAAACATTCTTATTTGTGGTTACCCAGATTCGGTAAGAGTTGCTACGGATACGCTTAATTCATTCCAAGTTTATCCATATATTTGGAGGGTTATACCTTCATACTCATATCTAAATAAGTGTCAGAGATAGATGTCAAATACAAGTACTTCAGTGAAAATGAAAAGGGAGGGTAACATAGTTTGTAGTTAAATAGTCATAAATATGTAGAAATTTTATTGACAAGCCATTCATAGAATATTCTAAACAGCCTACATATATGTTTGTAACTTAAAGAGCCAAAAAGGGAAAAAATGTAGTATTTAATCTAATAGGTGTGAAACATGCAGAAACAACACGTGCAGCATTTCAGGTTCCTTCCAACAAAAATTGTGTTTTTTATTATTATTATTTTAAGGAAAAAGAAACTACTAATTTACCTTGCACAAGTTATTCAAAGATGGTTTTCTATGGATAGGTGCATCCAAATATTTGAAGATATATGAGGTGTCAATCACTCTTGCATGGTTTATCTTTAACACTGTATCAAAAAAAACAGTAACACTTTAAAGGATAAGAAAGGAAATCATAGCGAAGACCTGTGAGGCAGTTGATTCTACCAAAAAATGAAATCAAACATTTAGCCATTATGCAACATACCTTGCAAATCATTGTGCAAACTATGTCCCACTAAAATATTTCCACCAGATAACAGATTCTTCATGGTTTTCTATGAAATGTTCCGTTGCTCAGATAAACAAACATTGAAGGAGGTCCAAGAAACACAAAGATTAGTCATTCCATACCTGTATGTCAGCTACTGAACAAGTAACACCATCCAAGTCCCCCGCTGCAACTCCAGTAATCTCAGTCCGATAATCAACCACTGCTTTGTTTGGTTTTACAAGTTCATCTATTTTGACCTGCAGAAAGACCAAACGCCAAAAAAAATCATTTTGGCCAGCACAAGATAAATAAATGGTAAATATCAATTATGTGCCTTTAGCTCAAGTAACTTGAGGGTACAATAGCCAAATTAGAAACATGGAAGAGGAAAGTACATAGCAAGTTTTACATTCTTCTGAGGTGGTATTTTGGAAACTAGTTTACATAGAGATGTTGTAGTATCAAAGGTCCCCTTTTTTTTAACAACAATTGTTGCATGCATTGGTAAGGCACATTGCACTCTCAAGGAGAAGGCACAAGTTCAAACCTTGGAGACGACATTGTTGGGAGAGGCAGCCTCGCACCCCGAACATGGACCGTAAGACGGACATGCATATTACCAACAACAACAAAATTCAAAGGTCCTTTTTATAATTCTATAAAGAAAATACATTTGATACCTGTAAATCACGATCTACAGCACAAACTTTCACCAATCCTTCAGAGCCATCTTCACAGAGAACCATTTCACAATCAATGGCAATCATTGCATTTGACCGCATCACCCGAGATTTTTTAGGGGGCTTGGTAACAATCCACCCCTGAGTTTATAACTGATAAGGATTCCAAAGAATAGATAGAAGCATAAACAAAGTGAAGGCAGAAACCAAAAAGAGATAACAGCAACGAACCTCATCAGCTGTTGGGAATGCATAATCAAGCGGATATTGAGGGTGTTCCAGAGTTAAACGAACAAGACTCTGCACTGCCAGATAACCAATTAACAAGACCACTTAAAATGGTACTACGGAGCTACTGAAGAAATGGATTTCCTCAGGAAAATGCTATTATACCTGCTCAGGGGATTCATTGTCCCAAGATTGTTTTCTAAATTGTTCCACTATGCCCCTATTTAAATGATTTTGCAACACTATAGAGAAAAACTGCAAACAAGCAAGTGAAAGGAAAAAAAACATAACATTAGCATCCTCAAACCCAGATAACCGAACAAAATAGAGTAATTGAAAACAATAAACAATCATGAATTTACTTTCACATCATCTTCTTTAGTAAATGTCTTAAGAAACGATACTAAGACATCATTGGACCGCCTCGAAGGATCACTCAAAGAAGCACCGAATTTTTTGTCATGACTTTTCAAAAAATCCTTCCATCCTCCTTGTGTGCCTTCAAGTCCTCGCTTTTGAACTAACTTCACGATTTCAACAAGAACCTGTTCATAAAAACTGAGCTGAAGTAAAAATGTAACATTATGCTTTCAATAAATCCAATTTGCTAAACCAAAGGAATTACAAACCTAATTTAGCAAACAGACGGAAACAAACTGCAATGCTTGCTGCAATAACTAATGGAAATTAACAAACATAAGTCGAAACGCTCTACCTTTTTCTCAGCCGTTTCGAGTTTTTCGTCCATTAGGAATCCAACGAAAGAGAGGAGGGATTGTAGGAGGCGGAAAGGTTTCAAATAACGGCAGTGTAGTGGTGTCGCAGGCCGCTAACTCGCAGTAACGGCGCCGTCCACCGCCGATAAAAACCTCAATAGTAACAGCAGTGGATCGCGGCCACAAATAGCAGTGTAACGGGAAAATAGCGGCAATAACGGTCCTCTGACCGATAGTTTTAAAAAGAATTAAGCTTCTCCGCAAAGTAAAAAAGTAACAATTGGGATTGAAAACAGAAAATCAAATACTGCAGAGAGCTCAAAATTCTCACAACTCAATGAGAAAAATCCAAATTAAATTTAGGGTTTCAAAAATTACCCGAGTAAACTTGGCGGCGGGATGTGTGATGACTGATGATGGATAAGAACAGTCGGTTCAACCGGGTCTGTTGAAATTTAATAATAAAGAAATAGATAGTAAAGCTTAAATGGTTAATATCAAGAGTTAATATCTTATACATTGGCGCCGGAAGCTGAAAGTTTTCACAATCATCTTAGTTTTAGTGTATAGAGAGTTAGTTTAGAGTATAGGGTTTAGGCGTTTAAGTGTATGGGTTTAGAATTTAGGGATAGTTGTTTCAATTTAAGGTTCAGGGTTATAATTTAGGATTTATAAATTAGGTTTTAGTTTTTATGGTAATATGGTGAGTATTTAAGTTTTAACCTATAAACTCTAAATTATAACCCTAAACCTTAAATTCATAAATTCTAACCTTATATACCTAAACTATATACTTTAAACTAACTACTTACCCTACAACTAAGGTGCTTGTGGAAACTTTCAGTTTCCGCTGCATGTTTATAAAATATTTATCCTTATATTAAATATGTTCCTAATATTCGTTTTATATCTAGTAATAGTATTCTTATGGTCATTGAAATTTAATAAAAATGTTAAAGTACGTTAAAAGAAACTTTAGTTATTTTACTTTTATTTTCAGGAGTTTAGTTTTTTTACTTTAATATTTAAAATTTTAAATCAAATTAATAATATTATTAATTTTTTTTGTTAAATTCGTTGGTGCGAGAGTAACTTGAAAGTCATGTAACAAAAAAATGAAATTGTAATGGACTCAAATTTAACGGCATATTTTTAATGATGTTAAAAATAATTGGATTTGAATTTTTTAAATATGAATAATAAAAGGACTAAATTCCAAAAAATAGAGATTAAATTTTAATTCTACAAAGAGTATATGGACTTGACTTGCGTTTGTTCGTTTATCGTTTCTCTTACATAAATACTCAATCATAAATACTTTATTCATAAACTCCAAAAAATAGAGATTAAATTTTAATTCTACAAAGAGTATAAGGACTTGACTTGACTATAGTACAAATTATTTATTATAAATACTTTTTTTAAAAAGTAAACAATACTTAATGATCGCATCATTAAAATGATAAACGAACACAAATAAACGCAAACAAAAATTGAGTATTGTTTAATTTTTTCTTAAGAACTTTAAAGTTCCATACATTGATTATTTTTTTTCTTTTTATATCAATTTTTAATATTTTTTTTAAATATAATACTTTTGTTGTGAAAATATATATATAAATGGACATATATGAATAAAGTTAAACGAACGGATTATCGAACATTCACGTGAACGAGCCTTTTGTTTGTGTTCGTTCATTTATTTAAACAAATAAAAAATCTTATTCATGTTCGTTCGTTTAATAAATAAACGAACATAAATGAATTTCTTGCCAACAGTTCGCTTAATGTTTGGTTCATTTACATTCCTAATAAATATCAATATAATTTCAGGATTAATTGCACCCACGTCCTTAAACTATTATATCTATTTTAAATTGGTCCATAAACTTTTAAACATTATAATTTTATCCTCAAACTACAACCTTTGTTCTAAACTGGTCCCCAAACTTTTAAGCATTTCAGTTTCATCCTCAAACTATAACTCTCATTCTAAATTGGTCCTCAAACTTTTTGAATATTCTAATTTTATCCCCAAATTATCAGTATATATTAATCATATCTTCTATTAATAAAACCGTTGAAAGTCGTTAATTTTCATGAAACACCAATGTGTATTATATAATAATATGATGTGATATAAACGATAATTTGAGGGTGAAATTGGAATATTCAAAAACTTTGGGGACCAATTTAGAATGATGGTCATAGTTTAGGGATGAATATGGAATATTAAAAAGTTTGGGAATCAATTTAGACTAAAAGTCATTGTCTGGAGATGAAATTTGAACATTTAAAAGTTTAGGACCAATTTAGAATAAAGATCATTGTTTGGGGACATGTGGTGTGATTAACTCATAATTTCATTTTGCAAAACAAAAAATTATAAAACACACATAAATAAATAAAATTCATGTTAGTTTCTTCTTAAATGAAGAGTTTGGGTAATCAATATGTTGTATATTATCTATTGGACTATTTGAGTATTAACTTAAATTGGGCAGATCCTATGTTCAAAATAATAATAATAATAAATTGTGCAGATCCTAAGCTCTTTGGTAGCCCATAGGATTTGAAAATTAAGGTTAAAGAAAATTCGGTGGCCCATAGGATTTGAAAAATAAGGTTAATAAAAATTTCGGTGGCCCTTAGGATTTGAAAAATAAGGTTAAAATTTTTTTGGTGACCCTTAGGATTTGAAAATAAGGTTAATTTAATACATAAATAATTCTTCTTTATTTATATATATGGGTAAATATTTAATATACTGTTAGCAAGCTTATTTTTTAAGTTAAAATCTAAATTTTAAATTTTAAAACCTTTAAATTTAAACCCTACAAACTAAACAACTAAACTCATAAATAACATCACTTGTTGAAAGGTTATTCTATTTGAGATGTTCAAGTCAAGGCTCAAAATTGTTGGGTATAGAAGAAAATATTGAAGCTTAAAGACAACCTGGGCTTATAAGGAGGATTGTAGGGAAATTTCAAGGCAAAGAAGGTTTGGGAGGAGATTCGACACAAGCAAGTAAGAGTACCATAGTTTCGAATTGTATGAGGTAAGCTTTCCATCCCTCGCTAATCTTTCGTTGTTTGGCCGGTTGTATTGGATACACTACCAACCAAGGATAGGATGATGAGATGGGGGAGCCTAGTGGATCATATATGCTCTTTATGCAATGCTGATTTAAAAACGCGAGATTACTTATTTGGAGCTTGTAATTATGCTAAGCAAGTGTGGTTACTAGTTTTAAGGGCTAGTGATTGTCAGCTGGTGCATACTTCCTAGATTGAAGTGTTTGAATGAGTAATGAGTCATGAAAAGGAAAAGTCTTTACGTACTGCAATCGTTCGACTGGCTTGGTGTGGGTTGAATTATTATCTCTGGCAAGAAAAAAATGGGAGACTTCATGGTAACAAGCAAAGGCCAAGTGCTGTCATTTTTTCTTTTATTAAGCAGGATGTTAGATCAAAAATTTTGAATTGTACAAAATTTTACATGGATAACTGTATAGCAAAAGAATGGCGTATTGGTTAAGATTTTCTTTTTGACATGGTTGTATATGGGGTGGGGTATGTTCTCGAAGGTGATTTTGATATGATCTATAGTCGAAGTACTTTGGATGAATAAAGTTCTCATTTATCTAAAAGAAGATAATAATTATGTATATATATGGAAAATAGCTGATGCATTGACAATGAAATTTTTTTCACACTCATGTCTATTTAAACTTTAAACCTTAAAATCTAATCTAACCCTAAATTCTTAAATCATAAATTTTACCCCTTAACCCAAACTTAAACGATCTAAAATATAAACTCATAAACCATAAATCTTAAACTAAATATAGGTTTCATTTTTTCAGTTTTTTGTCGAAATAAAAAAAACTTATTGCAGTTTGAAAAAAAATTGTATACACTATATTTTTTTAGGTGTCTAACGTTAATAACTTTAAGCATTTGTAAATAATATTTTAATTTTTTTTTTGAACCCAATAGATGATGGACCGAAGGGAATGGTAATATGATGGGCTATGATAAGAGCAACCGATGATAAATTCCTCACCATTGACCAACACAAAGAGATTGAAGCTTTCCTTTTGCAAGTCTACGTGTTTAATGATGATGCTCGTGCATGCACCCACAAAAAAAACTAGGGTAAACTACACTGGTAGTCACCGAACTTTTAAGGCGCTTTCAATAAGGTCACCGAACTTTTAAAACTTTCATTACAGTAACCTAACTTTTAATTCGCTTTCAATAAGGTCACTGCCGTCAACTATCGTTAAAAAGCTGACATGACATGTTAAATTTAAGGGTAAAATACATTGTTAGTCACTGAACTTTTAAAAGGCTTTCAATATGGTCACCAAACTTTTAAAACTTTCATTACCACCACTCAACTTTTAATTCGCTTTCATTACCGTTAAAAAAGTTGATGTGACACGTTAAGTTTAAAAATAAACTTTTTCCCACCATATTTTATCTCCATGTCTTATTTTCTTCCATCCAAACATGTCTATATTTTAGATACATTAATATTTTTCTTTGAACTCCTCATTATCCAGTGCATGACTCAGTAAATGTCAGGCCTGAAGCATAAAGAGGATTTTTATGAGAAAAATTTTAGTTATTTCTTTATCATTCCATCATCGGATGTCTCCCAATATTTTTCTTGTTCTCACACATGTCGCATGCATGTCTAGATACATTAATATTTTCCTTGATGTGTTACTAGAGAAGTAACGACCTTCACCAAAAAATTACAATTTGATTCATATGAAAGAAAGAGACATGTTTGGATGGAAGAAAATAAGAGGGGAGAGAAAATATGGTGGGAAAACGTTTATTTTTAAACTTAACGTGTCACACTAGCTTTTTTTAACGGTAATGAAAGCGAATTAAAAGTTGAGTGATAGTAATGAAAGTTTTAAAAGTTCGGTGACCATATTGAAAGCCTCTTAAAAGTTCAGTGACTAACAGTGTATTTTACCCTTAAATTTAACATGCCACGTTAGTTTTTTTAACGGTGGTTGACGACAGTGACCTTATTGAAAGCAAATTAAAAGTTGGATGACTGTAATGAAAGTTTTAAAAGTTCGGTGACCTTATTGAAAGCGCCCTAAAAGTTCAGTTACTACTAGTGTAGTTTACCCAAAAAAACTATATTCGTCATCATTACATCCATTGATCCCAAACCAATCCATGTTGCCTCTCTAACCATGAACAATTAATTTAATTATCAACAAATTATTATTTTCATTGTTTTATTTAGAAAATGTTATAAAATATATAAGTAATCTAAGACGATAAATAAAAAGGAAAAACAACGTTAATTAAATAAACGAGAAAGGAATACAAATACAAAACCAGATTAGGTTGAAAAAGATAAGCGTGTTAAGGCATGCGACAAAGCAGTTTCTTTAAGACAGATTACGACCACTCTGTGGTGCTTGAGTTTGGCGGTTGTTCGTCTCCCAAGATACAACAACAATATGATTTTTGACAGAAGCACGGACTGAAGAGATCACGAACTGACTCTTGACTTAGCCCATCACAGAAAAAAAATAAGAGAAGAAAACAAATTTCAAGTGATTTGAAACTAAAGTGGTGCACATTTTATATAGGGGAGTGGAGGAAAATATGAAAAACAAATTATTCCGTATTAATGGCCATTGACTCTTTGTCCGATTTAATTCGGATTTAGTCAATTATTACCTAATTAAAACGAATATATTTCGTGAATTGAATTTATTACCTTTTAATATTTCGCATTAATGGAAATCTAGAAATTATCCTATTAAATTTGGAATATTAAAAAAAACTATGCCAATTATAAGGAAAAAAATTAATTCGAAGTGGGTAAAATATTTGTAGGTCCACGAATGACCCAACCAGTCCGAACATTCGTGCCGCCCACGTCGTGCGGGTGCACCTTAATTCGAATGGGATTGATTCGCACCCTTGCGCGCGAGGCATAGTTTCCATCCAAGTCATTCACTGACTACAATGTGGGTAAGTGTATATAAACACATTTTATTCCATTTATCCCATAAATGTGGGATAAAGGGTTTTCATTTCCTTAACCAATTCACAACTCCTTACATTGAATATCAATTTCTCATTCATCACTCAACCATATTGAGCATATGAGATATTGTTGTAAAGGTCTCATGGAGTAGAATAAGATCCAATAAGATCCTTATTCGAATCTCCACCTTTACCCATTCAAAATATGGCTCAAAGTCACCAATTTCTCACATTTTTTTCCAACAATCCCAATATGAATAAAATTGATGTTTTTTATCAAAATATTTTGACTCGATGTGGTGATAGATTCTACGATTGTTAATTGAAAAGGATAGGTAGGTTTCCTCATTTGAACCTTCCCTTGTGAAAGTATATTTACTTTACTGGCTAAACAATAGACGTGATGTCCTTGAACTGTTTAGCCGTTTGTGTAAACGATAATATACTTCACACAACTATCTCTCTGACAAGACTGTTAGTTCGCATTGGTATGTCCATATGTCGTTGACATCGCTTGGTTCTACAAGATTTTGGAAGTATTATGCCCAATAGTCTCTTTAAAGCGGCCTCACTTCACTCTCACATTGGTGACTTATGTTGCTCCACTCACCGAAGCACACAATGGTAATTAAAAGCTTTGCTTACCCTATACCACTTTTGATCACTGTTTACATCATAGGAATGGACTTGGGAGAAGAACTCCCACAGTGATTGCACAGGTCTATGCAATTAGGTTGTCCCTTTGAACCTATATCTTAGGATCTTCAGTCAACTAGGTAGGGTTTTCCTTCACATAGCATATTTACTTCTCATGAGCTTTAGTCTCATTCCTTTAGATGTTTTCTCAACTTGATCTCTATTTAACCATTTGGTTAGTGGATCCGTAATGTTATCCTTTGATCTTACAAAATCAATAGAGATAACTCCATTTGAGATTAGTTGTCTAACGGTGTTATGTCGACAGCGTATATACCTTGGCTTACCGTTGTACATGAAACTCTGTGCCCTAGCAATTGTTGCTTGATTGTCACAGTGTATACATACTGTGGGCACAAGTTTTGGTCATTTAGGAATATCCTCAAGAAATTGTCAAGGCCATTATGCTTCTTCTCCAGATTTGTCTAGAGCAACAAACTTAGATTCTATGTTGGATCTGGTTATAATAGTTTATCTTGAGGATTTCCATGATACGACTCCTCCCCCCAAAGTGAATACATATCCATTTGTGCTTTTAGTATCTTGAATGTCAAATATCCAACTGGCATCGGAGTATCCTTCTAAGATAGCAGGGTCTCTGGAATAATACAATTCATAGTCCCGAGTATACCTTAGATATCTCAGTATCCTCACAATTGCTTTTGAGTGATTTTTCCTTGGATTGCTTGTGAATCTGCTTAAACTACTCACAGTAAAAGTGATATCTGGTCTAGTGCAGCTCATGAGATACATTAAGCTGCCTATGACTTGCATATTCCACTTGATGAATACTCTCATTAATTATTTGACAGATGTGAACAAAGGTCTAACAGAGTTAAAGCTATGCTAGAATTTTTCTTATTAAATTTCTCAAGAATCTTGTCCACATAATGTGACTGGTTCAATATAAAACCTTCTGTTGACCTTTTGATTTGGATGCCCAGAATCGAATCGGCCAGTCCCATATCTTTCATGTCAAATCTTGAATTTAACATGTTTTTGGTACGTTTTACCATCTCATCGTTGCTTCCAATAATGAGTATGTCATCAACATATAGACATAGAATGACATATCCAATATCTATAGTTTTGACATATACACATTTATCACACTCGTTTATTTTGAAGTTGTTTGTCATCATGACACTATCGAACTGCTCATGCCATTGTTTTGGTGTTTGTTTAAGTTCATAAAAAGACTTCACCAATCTACATACTTTCCTTTCTTGACCTAAAACTACATGACCCTCATGTTGTTTCATGTAGATTTTTTCGTCAAGAACTCTATTTAGGAAAGCTATTTTAACATTCATTTGATGTACTTCTATATTTTGCAAAGCAACAATTGTGAGTATCATCCTTATGGATGTTATTCTTGATACATGGGAAAATGTATCAAAGTAATCAAGGCATTCTTTTTGTCGGTATCCTTTTATTACCAACATTACCTTGTACTTATCAATTGTTCTATTTGATTTCATTTTCCTTTTGAAAATCCATTTTGAATTTAATGGTTTATTTCCAAGAGGACGTTCCACTAATTCCCATGTATGGTTTTGCAAGATGAAATTAATTTTGCTCTTAATGACTTCTTTCCATAAGGTGCCTTTAGAGGAGCGTATAGCATCACTATACGTTCGAGGTTAAGAAATCAAATCCAAAGGATTTTTCTACCCTTGCTTGTTAGCTCTTTCTTGGCTCAATTTAAACCTCTTATTGATCCTTTAGACTTATTTCATCCAAAGTTCATTTTGCCGAACTCTGATCACCTTCCCTAGATTTATAAGGGAATATATTCTCAAATAATGGTGCATTCTTTGATTCCATTATCATGTTTTTGTGAATCTTATGATTCTTTGATTCATACACAAAAAACTGATAAGCATTGCTATGTTTGGCATAGCCGATAAAAATAAAATCTACAGTTTTGGGACCTATTTTCATTTGTTTTGGTAATGGTGTCATTACCTTGGCAAGGCACCCCCACATTTTCAAGTGTTTGTAGGAAGGTTTTCGACCTTTTCACAACTCATATGGCGTCTTGTCTTTTTTCTTTCGGTGAACCTTATTTAAAAGGTAATTAGCTGAAAGAACAGCTTCCCCTCACATGTTTTGTGATAACCCAGAGCTTCCTAACAAAGTGTTCATCATTTCTTTTAGAGTTCAATTTTTCCGTTCAGCTACTCTATTAAATTGAGGAGAATATGGTGGTGTTACTTCGTAAATAATTCCATTGTTGTGAACAGTATTCACCAAATGAACTAACATATTCACCACCACGATCACTTCTTATCATCTTAATCTTTTTATTAAGTTGGTTCTCGACTTCTTGCTTATAGAGTATAAATTTCTCTATAACTTCGTATTTGCTTTTAAGAAAATACAAATAGCAATACTTTGTGCTATCATCGATGAAGGTAATAAAAAATTATTTTCTTCTTTTGTTTGAACGAATTTTAAATCACAAGCATCACTATATATTAGATCAAGCGGTTCAGTACTTCTTTCAATTGTTTGAAATGAAGACCTTGTTAATTTTGCTTCAACGCATGTTTCACATTTATGGTTATAATTAATGTGAAATGAAAGGATGTGTTCTATGTTAATTAACCTACGTAAGGTATCATAATTAACATGTCCAAGTACACAATGCCATAAATTAAATGATTCAAGCATGTAAACAGAAGAAGAAGCTGCGTTCTTATTTATAAATTTGGATTTTACAGAGATAGCATTGAGTTTTTACATTTCATTCAATACATATCCTCTACCCACAAACATCCCCCCTTTTAACAGAATTGGTTTTTGGGATTCAAAAACCATTTTAAAACCGTGAACACTTAAGAATGTTCTAGAAACAAGGTTTTTGCGTATGTCAGACACATACATCACATTCTACAACTTGAGTTCTTTCCTAGAAGTCATCTTTAAGACCACAGTTCCTTTCCTCTTGATCTTGGAAGTCACATCATTTCGCATAGTGCTTATCCACATTGTCACAAGGTATCAGCTCAGAGAAGAAGTTCTCGTCTCAATAGATATGACTTGTGGCTCTAGTATAAAGCTATCACTCCATTGGGTTGGAGTCAACCAGATTGACTTCAGAGATCATAACCCATAGATCTACATCCTCCATAGCATTGGCCTCTTTGGCTCTGACTCATTTTGGATGTCTGCATTTAAAGGACTAGTGTCCCACCTTGCCACAGTTGTAGCACGACCCTTTGATTTTCTCCTTTTTGGAGACTCCATTGTTAGGTCCCAGCTTTAACCTATTTTGAGGTTGTTGGGGTTGTTTTCCCTCCTTGACTTCGACAACATTTGCCTTAGCTTCCTTGAAGGTTTCTTTGTTGAGCTTTCTAGCATTGTTTCTGTTGTCTTCTTCTATTCGAAGCCTGACAATCAGCTCCTCCACCGTCATCTTCTTTCTTTTGTGCTTCAGGTAATTTTTAAAGTTATTCTATCTGAGTGGCAGTTTTTCAGTGATAGATGCTACTTGGAAGGATTCGCTTATGACCATTCCTTCAGCAAGAATTCCATGAACGGTCAGTTGAAGTTCTTCCACTTGACTTACTACTGGTTTGGAGTCAACCATAGTAAAGTTCAAGAATTTGAAAACTAAAAACTTTTTAGCCCTAGCATCTTCAGCCTTATATTTGTGGTCCAATGCCTTCCACAATTCTTTTACAGTTTGATAAATTGAATATACCGGATACAAAGAATCTTGTAATCCGTTCAAGATGTAATTCCAGCATAAGAAATCAGAATTCTTCCAAGCTTCAACAACATTGAAGGCAATGATATCATCCACCTCTCCTTCTTCATCTCTTGTTTTCACAACTGGAGGATCTTCCTTCAAGAATTTGGCCAGATTTAGCATGGTAAGATAGAACATCTTCTGTTGACTTATCTTAATTCTGACAACTAAATTTTGTCGGCTTCTCGTTGCTACTACCGATGCGTTCAAATTCAGAATCGGTTGTTTTGAAGTCTGTCTAGGGAAAGAAACCTTATCGGTCGAATCGACAGAATCTCCAATAATTATTGTTTTTGTTCCAAAAAAACAAACAATAATTAGAATAAATTCTGATAAATAGAAAATTAAATTTCTCGTTTATTAACGACAATTTTTGTAAACAGATTTGTCCAACTTGAGATTTTAGTAAATCCATTAAGACGACAGGATAAATCCTGAAAACATATTTATTTGCTATCTCTTATCACAACAATTTTTCAAAATCGCCTCAGATCAGAAGAAAGGTAGAAGAAGTATGTCTTAAGATTGTTATAAAGTAAGCAATCCAAGATGATAAATAAAAAGGAAAAACAACGTTAATTAAATAAACGAGAAAGGAATACAGATACAAAACCATATTATGTTGAAAAAGAAAAATGTGTTGAGGCATGCGGTAAAGCAGTTTCCTTAAGACAAATTTCAACCACTCCGCGGTGCTTGAGTTTGACGGTCGTTCATCTCTCAAGATACAACAACAATATGATCTTCAACAGAAGCACGAACTGAAAAGATCACGAACTGACTCTTGACCTAGCATATCACTGAGAAGAAAACGAGAGAAGAAAACAATTTTCGAGTGATTTGAAACTGAAGTGATGCACGGTTTATATAGGGGAGTTGAGGAGGAAAAATATAGAAAATAAAATAATTCATATTAATGGCCATTGACTCTCTGTCCGATTTAATTTAGATTTAGTCAATTATTACCTAATTAAAATAAATATATTTTGTGAATTGATTTTATTACCTTTTAGTATTTCGTATTAATGAAAAGCCAGAAATTATCCTATTAAATTTAGAATATTCAAAAAGATATGTCAATTATAAGGAAAAAATTATTTCGAAGTGGATGAAATATCTGCAGGTCCACAAAAGGTCCAATTGGTCCGAACATTTGCGTCGCTCACGTTTTGTGAGTGCACCCCAACTCAAATGAGATTGATTCGCACCCCCTGCACGCGAGACATAATTTTCATCCAAGTCATTCAATGACTACATTGTGGGTAAGTGTATATAACATATCTCATTCCATTTATCACATCAATGTGAGATAGGGAGTTTTCATTTCCTTAATCAATTCACAACTCCTTTACTTTGATCATCAATTTCTCATTCATCACTCAACCATATTGAGCATATGAGATACCGTTGTAAAGATCTCATGGAGTAGAATAAAATCCAATAAGATCCTTATTCGAATCTCCACCTTTATCCAATCGAAATATGGCTCAAAGTCACCAATTTCTCACACTTTTCCAACAGAAACCACTTTAATACAACCAAAACAATAAAGAACATCTACATACTTATAAAATTATCACTTGAGAAATTATTGAAATTGTCACTCGTGTTGTTCCCCAACTGAAGCGGCTTTGTCTTTCAAATGCAATCATGCTTCGTTATTTTCATCACAAGCTAAAATATATAGGTCTTGTTTAGTAAATAGCTTTTTGAGCTAAGATTAGAGGTTTGAAGTATTTTTAGAGGTTTGACTAGTCAAATCTGCTAATTTAGATGTTTGGTAAATAGAGGATTGTAATATCGGATTGAGGTGAAACCTCTTATTTTGAAAAAGCTCTTAAAATGGGCTTTTTGAGTTAGAGGTTTGGATAAAAGACTTGTAAAAACTATTTTATTCTTGATAATTATAAAAAAAATCTCTAAATAACATAATTTAACTATTAAAATTAAAAGTTAATTTCATAAATAAGAAATTAATGTATAAATTAACAAATACATATAAATTTAATAATTAATAAAGTTATATTTAAAATATAATTTCATAGATAAGAAATTAATATATACATCTAAATTTAATCATTATTAAAACTATATTAAAAAGATAGTTCCACAAATAAAAAGTCAATATGTACATTCTCGTATATGTTCAATAACGATATTCAAAAAATATTGTTTATAATCTAATTAATATTAATAGATACAAAATGTTAATAATTAATAAATTATTTAAACAAGTATCAAATATAAGCATGTCCTTATATGTCATTTTGCATGTTCAAATAATCAAACAACTATCAGCTATCAGTTAATTTTACTAAACACTTTTATATAATCAGCTAATATAATTCGCTAGTTAAATCAGTTATTCGTTATCAGTTAATGTAATTCGTTATTCATTATCAACAATCTATTAATTGTTAAACATGGTTATAATTTTCTACGATGTGTTTGTCTAAAAACATGTTGATATATAGTTGTATAGTCAACATTGGATTTGAAAAACCAGACGCATATTTTTAACAATTCAGTCAAAGCTAAATAGCCGTGAGTGTGAATCATGATTGGGGTATAATTATAATATCTATGTTTGTTGATGGAGTGGATGACGATAAAAACATGTCGTTGCTCAGATTTTGGTGGTTTTAGGGCAAATTTAAAATTAGGCCCTTATTAATCAGTGTCATAGAAAAATTAAATTTTAAAAGTAGGCTTATAATAATAAGTATTAGTAAAAATATTGATCTCTAATAACAAATATTAAAAAATATATTTTTAAGAGTATGTCCATAATATTAAATATTGGGGAGAAAATTAGGCTCTAATAACAAGTGTTAGAAAATAAATTGATCCCTTAATAACAATTATTTTTAAAAAAAATGCATTTTAAGAGTAGACTCTTAAGAACAAATATTGTGAAAAAAATTGGACCATAATATTAAATTTGAAGAGTATGTCCCTAATAACGGGTATTAGAAAACAATTGGGTCTCTAATAACAAGTATTGAAAAAAATATTAAGAGTATATCCCTATAAACAAACGTTAGAAAAAAATATTAGACCCCTAGTAATAAGTATTAGGAAAAAAGTTGAGCCCTAATAACAAATATTGAGAAAAATAAATTTTAATAGTAACCCCTAATAATAAATATCGGATAAAATTGAATGCCTAGTAACAAATATTGAAAAAAAAATAGGCTCTAATAACAAGTGTTGAAAAAATTGACCCTCCTAATAACAAGTATTGTAAAACAAAACTGGACCCTTATAATAGATATTAGAAAATATTAAATTTTTAGAATAGACCCTTAATAATAGATATTAAAAAATTAAATTATAATACTAAATATTAAAAAAAATAAGCCCTATACATGCGCAGGAACAACCCTAAATAAAAGCAAAGCAAACAACACATTTAAGCTGAGATCAAAGCAGGTTCGTATATATAAAATCCGGGTTATTTGAACATACAAATATAATAATAAGGCTTAATAGCACTATTGGCCCCTAAAGTATGCATTCTATACCGAGTTGGCCCTAAAGAATTTTTCAGAATGTTTTACCTAATAAACTTTAAATTGTGACATCATATGTCCCTGCAGTTAATTTATGTTAAAAAATTATGGACTACTCAAAGCATGTCGCGTGTCACGTTATGGGTTATTTTACCTCCGAGTTTAACCCAAATTAGCAATGTTGCTTCTCGCGCGAAAACACGTTTAATTAAGTCCTCTAGTTCGCACATTGCAGTAAATTAGCCCCTTGACCAACGTTGATCGTTATAGTACTAGCGTGGCAGTTAACGATGCTGACGTAGTAGTCAACTATGCTAATGTGGTGGTCCACGTATGATGATGACATGGCAGAAGGGCTGGATTGATTTTTTAAACTAATTTTGATGGCATAATTGAATTTTTGCCGAGTTCAAGGGCATAATTCGTTTTTATTGAAAGATCAACAACTTGCTTAATCTTTCAGCTAAAAATAATAAATTACTAGAAATTTAAAAATATTTAAATAATCAAAAAAATGTTTAAAATATGAATTTAAAAACTTAAGTAAAACATAAAATTAAAAATATGAAATTTTATAAATATAAAAACTCAAAATTTTAAAATATTTATAAACCATCGGAAAAGTCTTCAACTGTTTCTGACTATGCTAAGCCTACTAATATTCTTTGAGCATATTTTTAATAGAATCATCTTTGTATTAAAGTAGAAAAAACAAAACTTTTCCTTCATTTTTCTACATCAAATATTAATGAGCATCAATTTGATATAGAAAAGCGAAAGAAAAATTGAGTTTTATTGTTATTTTAATAAAATGTTGATTCCACTAAAAAATTATTTAACGAATGGTAATACTCAGACTGACGAAGTGAAATACTTTTTTGATGAAAGTGTTATTTTTTAATATTTTATAAACATTTTTTATTTTTTATATTTATATTTTATCATTTTTAATCTCTAATGCATTTTAATTTTTATATTAGTTTTTATTTTCAATAATTTTTTAAATATTTTATTTATTTTTATTAAGTTTATGAATTTTTTAAAATTTGAAATTTATTTTGATTTTTGTAGAGTTTTCACTTTGCTTATTTTAAAATTATCAGGAACCCAAAAGATATTTTACATCAACCTGTTAATCGATTTTTCATATATTTCATTTGTAAAAGTTCATCTTGAAAAACCAAATTATTTATTTAATTTTATTCAAAAATTAAATAAATCGATTAAATTAACTTAAAATTTAAACAAATTATTTATTCATTTTTAAAATTTTAATAATTTCTTGTTTTTTAGCTTAAATATTAAATATGTTATCAAACTTTCAATTAAAATGAATTATGCCCTTGAACTCGGCAAAAAAAAATAATTATGCCCTCGAATTCGATTAAAAAATCAATTCAGCCCCTCTATCACGTCATCATCACACATGCACTGCCATGTTAGCATCGTGGACCACCACGTCAGCATAATTAACTACCATGTCAGTACCGTTAACTGCCACGTCAGCACTGTAACGACCAACGTTGGTCAATGGGCTAATTTGCTACAATGTGCGAACTAGAGGACATAATTGAACGCGATTTTGCTCGAGGGGCTACATTACTAATTTGGGTCGAACTCGGGGGCAAAATAACCCCTTTAACCAAAAAAAAGTTGACTTACTAACTATAATAAAAAGGGGTGAATTGCACGTTAAGTCTCATATTTTTATTTTTGTTCAATCTAGTTATAAAAATCTTTATTTAACTTGAAATTGACCCTAATTTCTTTCTAATTCTTATAATTTAGTCCAATATTTTTAATATGATGATATTTTTGTTCATTTTAGTCCTAAAAATCTTTATTTAACTTGATATTTGACCCAAAAAAATCTAATTTTTATAATTTAGTCTAATATTTTTAATAGGATGATATTTTTGTTCATTTTAGTCCTAAAAATCTATATTTAACTCAAATTTGACCCCCTTTCTTTATAATATTTACAATTTAGTCCAATATTTTTAATACAATTATATTTTTTTCAACTTAATCATAAAAATCTTTATTTAACCCAAAATTAACCCTAATTCCTTTCTTTTTTTTATAATTTAGTTCAATATTTATAATATGATGATATTTTTGTTCATTTTAGTCCTAAACGTGTATATATATATATCGAACTCGACCCTTATTTCTTTCTAATTTTTATAATTTAGTCTAATGTTTTTAATATAATGATATTTTTGTTTATTTTAATCCTAATTTTTTTATTTAACATGAAATTGACCCCAGTTTCTTTTTAATTTTTTAAATTTAATTTAATATTTTAATATAATTGCAATTAAGTTTAGCTGTTATAGAATTGGCATGGTCGTCGTCATCAGCTGTATATCTCTTAGTTGTAGAACAGTAGGGCCGAGTATAGGCTAGCTCAAGAAATGAATTTGAGTTCGTTGATATCTCATTTAAACTATTTTATTATGCTATTATGATGGAAATACACGCCTTTTGTTGTTTCATAGTAAGTAGCTTCAACTAAATTAGATGAGAAAAATGCAGTTATAGCTTTTAGGTTCATTTCTTTTCCAACTTGTTTTAATTCCATACGTACAATTGGAATTCAAATAAAAGGTTTATTTTCATAAACTTTTATTGTAATTACACAAACGTATTAAAAATAATTAGTGTATTTTTCGAAGAAAGAGAGACAAAGAAAAAGTTAAAGGTTTTTGTTTTCTTTTTGGAACATTTTTATATAGAGGAAGAAATTTGCTCTTAATGAGTATTGAACCTACAACTTAAAAAGAAAGAGATGATGTCAACCGAGAATTTTTAGCCATTTACTTTAGAGATAGTCGACAAGTTAGAGGTCTTTGTTAAATACACAATTTTTACATTATACCGAGAGTAATGACAAAATTTAATTAGTCTTAAATACCAGTTATTGTGAATAAAAATATTAATTTAATAATAAACAACCTAAAAAGTTCAAGATCAAGACGTCAGGCATCTTAAGTTATAAATTCCTATTTTTATCAACGATTGTATGTTTTAGTGAGATAAGATGATAAATTATCTCTTAAAATAAAGATGAATACAAAATTTTATGTTTTGGAAGCGAACCTATTAAATTTTAGGGGGCAGGCTAATAAAATTTTAAAGAATGAAAATATATTTTTAATAAAAAATACATAAAAAATTTAAATTATATATTGTTGAGTTGAGAGGTGCTCGATTCGTTCAACCGATGTTGCTCACCAAGTGGTGGAGAGGTGGATTTTTGGGTGGATTTGGTGTGGAAGCTTAAATGTAAATAACACAATGATTTTAAAGTGGTTCAACCTTCTAACCAAGGTCTACATCCACTACCTTAGCTCCCCACTAAGGATTTCCAATCAATCTACTATTTATTCGTCCCCTTTTCTAGGCTTAGGAGGAAACCCTTATACACCGATCAAGCTTTCTACCCAAAGCCTTGGTCAAACCCTTTTTACAAGAGAAAAGAAATAGCAAACACAAATCCCTCTAATAGGTGTTTGTTTGCACAATTAAAGCACTCACCCAAAACCTAAAACACTTGAGCAAATTTCACAATTTTGGCTCACTAGTGCTTGTCTATACAAGAATTGACAATTTAAGTACAAAGACACAATTTGATCATCTGTTGATTGACAATTGAAGCATTAACCATATCTTGATGCTTGGAGGTCCCTTTTATATTCCTTGATGAGTTTATAGTCATTACTAGCCGTTGGGGTTGAATTGGAGCCGTTGAGGACTTTAATTCCCACCATAAATGCAGTTCTGCAGCTCCCCGTTTCGAAACACTCGAACCGTTTCGAAACACCCTTTAAGTAGAAAGAGTCGTTGCAGTCTGATGAGGCACCCGTATCGGAACGCCCTTGGCCGTTTTGGAACTCGTATCGAAATGCCTAGTCCCGTATCGAAACAATCTGCATTTAAATGTTAGTTGGGAAATAGCCGTTGGGGTTTAAGACTGTTGTGGTTGAAGCCACGTAGGCGTATCGAAACGGCATAGCCCATTTCGAAACGCTACTAAAAAATCTCATCCAAAAAAGCTCGTTTCGATACTCGTATCGAAACGTTTTTGCTATTGGAATCCCCCGTATCGAAACGCCCTAAGGTGTTTCGAAACGCCTGGACGGTTTTGTGTAGTTTGGCCTTTGAAAACATGTAAAACTCTTTAAAAATGTCCCTAAACATAGTTTCAAGTTATTTGGACTTTGGAAATTGTTTTAAATACTTTTTAAATCAGTCCAAAACATTTTTCAATTATTATATCAAAACATTAGTTCTACAATCTCCCCCTTTTTGATATAATTAAACCAACTTGAAAAATTGTTTGGGATTCTCCCCCTTTAACTTTAAAAATGTGAATAAGAGAATTAAAGATGTAAATCAAATAAAGATCCCCTTATTCATTTGAGAATTCAATTTTTCAAACCATTTTTCCCTTTTTTTGTTATATCAAAAAGAATTTAAAACATTAAGTTCAAAATAACTATAGAGGAAAAATTTTGACAAAAATAAGAATTTGGTTTTAAAATGGCTCTCCCTACTCAAAGCATCATAAAAAATGTTAGTCCAACATATATGATCATCTAGTTGACATAAATAAAAATAAACAAATAAAAACAAAAGCAACTAGATTTCACCACACTTGAACTCAAGGGAGGATGTGAAGCCTTCCTTCTTCAAGTGTTCTTCCATAGTGTGCATGGAGCTCCCCCTCATAAATTTGACTTTTTGAGCATCTCCATCACACCTAGCAAAAGACAATCAAGTAACTTTTGGTATCCAAATTGCTTTGGATCCATGAACGTTAGTAGCACAAATTTTTGTCCCCTTAGGAATCCATTTTTTAATATCATCCTTTTTAATTGAAGTGCTAAGTCCTTTTGGGACCCAAACACTTCTAAAATATTTACCGTTTACAAATCTAGGGGCACTAGATTGTCTTATGTAAAAGTTTGATTTTTCAAAATCATTTTTCTTTTGAAGTTCATTGGAAATCAAATCTTTTTCTTTTTGAACTTTAAGAAGCAAACTTTGTAAATCAAAACATTTTTGCTCAAAATCTTTTAATTTTGCTTCAAGTTCAAAATTTGTTTTGGAAAGCAAATCATTTTCAATTTTTATTTTTGAAATCAACTTTTTATTCTTGGAAAATGATGCCTTGAATTCCAAAAGCAAATCATCATAGGCATCTTGCAACTCATCAAAAGTATATGAATTTGAAATAGATGAGTTAGAAGTTACCTCCCCTCATTGAGGGCCATCAAGCACAAGTGGGCTACCACATCATCGGTGGAGTCTTCATCATTCCAAGTTGCCACATATGCTTGCTTTGAAGATGATCCCTTCTTGTTGGACTTGTGGGATTCCTTCGTCTTCTTTCTCGATTCATGCCTTGAATTCTCCATTTTGCTTTTCATGAATCGGGCAAATTTGTTGAAGAGATATGACATCTCTTCATCTTCACTTTCCTCCTCACTAGAATCTACATGATGGCAAGTGGAGGACTTGAGAGCAATGGCATTGGTGTTGATGCCAAGCCCTTTGAGTTTCTTCTCTCCCATAGCTCTAATTTCTTCCTCCTTCTTCTCATCTTTTTTTTCTTCTTCATGATTTGATGAGTGAGAAGAGACCCCATGAGCTCATCAAGCTTCAAAGTTTTCAAGTTCTTAGCTTCGATGATGGCGGTCCTCTTTGAGTCCCATGACTCGGGAAGTGAGTAGATGAGCTTTCGGACAAGCTTCTCTTCCGAGATGGTTTCTCCATAACCTTTAAGACCATTGGTGATGGTGGAGAACCTATCAAACATCTTCTCGATGTTCTCTTCGGGATCCATCTTGAAGTTCTCATACTCTAAGGTGAGGAGCCCAATCTTGGTCTCCTTGACTTCATCGGTCCCTCGTATGTGACTTCAAGCTTGTCCCATACCTCCTTGGCACTCTCACAAAAAGACATCTTCTCATAGATGGATGGGCCAAAAGCACAAAAGAGGATGTGCAAGGCTTTGCAATTTAGCTCTACCTTCTTGCGATCGTCGGCATTCCACTCCGCTTTGATTCGTTGAGGCACGAACGGACCATCTTCAACTATGTTCCATAGCTTGTAGTCTCTTGATTTGATGAAGAACTTCATCTTTGTCTTCCAATGGGCATAGTGGGTTCCGTCAAAGAAAGGCAGTTTGTCGATTAATTGTGCCATTTGAGCCGGTTGATGAAATAGTGATCAAGCTTGCCGGATCTTCTCAATAGGATGTGAATCCCCTTCGATTGAGCCAAGTTCTGATATCAATTGTTGAGTTGAGAGGTGCTCGATTCGTTCAACCGATGTTGCTCACCAAGTGGTGTAGAGGTGGATTTTTGGGTGGATTTGGTGTGGAAGCTTAAATGTAAATAACACAATGATTTTAGAGTGGCTCAACCTTCTAACCAAGGTCTACATCCACTCACTTAGCTCCCCACTAAGGATTTCCAATCAATCCACTATTGATTCGTCCCCTTTTCTAGGCTTAGGAGGAAACCCTTATACACCGATCAAGCTTTCTACCCAAAGCCTTGATCAAACCCTCTTTACAAGAGAAAAGAAATAGCAAACACAAATCCCTCTAATAGGTGTTTGTTTGCACAATTAAAGCACTCACCCAAAACCTAAAACACTTGAGCAAATTTGACAATTTTGGTTCACTAGTGTTTGTCTATACAAGAATTGACAATTTAAGTACAAAGACACAATTTGATCATTTGTTGATTGACAATTGAAGCATTAACCATATCTTGATGCTTGGAGGTCCCTTTTATACTCCTTGATGAGTTTATAGCCGTTACTAGCCGTTGGGGTTGAATTGGAGCCGTTGAGGACTTTAATTCCCACCATAAATACAGTTCTGCAGCTCCCCGTTTCGAAACACTCGAACCCGTTTCGAAACACCCTTTAAGTAGAAAGAGTCGTTGCAGTCTGATGAGGCACCCGTATCGGAACGCCCTTGGCCGTTTCGGAACACGTATCGAAACGCCTAGTCCTGTATCGAAACGACCTGCATTTAAATGTTAGTTGGGAAATAGCCGTTGGGGTTTATGACCGTTGTGGTCGAAGCCACGTAGGCGTATCGAAACGACATAGCCCGTTTCGAAACGCTACTAAAAAATCTCATCCAGGGAAAGCCCGTTTCGATACTCGTATCGAAACGTTTTGTCTACTGGAATCCCCCGTATCGAAACGCCCTAAGGTGTTTCGAAACGCCTTGACGGTTTTGTGTAGTTTGGCCTTTAAAAACATGTAAAACTCTTTAAAAATGTCCCTAAACATAGTTTCAAGTTATTTGGACTTTGAAAATTGTTTTAAATACTTTTTAAATTAGTCCAAAACATTTTTCAATTATTATATCAAAACATTAATTCTACATATATGAATTCAAATTTTAAAGGAGATGAATACCTTCTCGAACCCTCGATGCATCCCACTATTAAAAGATGTTAAGATGTCACAAGCTTACACCAAAAAAGAAAGTAAATAGGTTAATAAAGAAGCAAAGGTGTATACAATTTAATTATTTATGTCCATGATATCGCGAAACCGTATCATGTGTCAAAAGATTCAAAACCCGAACAAAAAAATATAGCGTATGATGTAGAGTAAAAAAGAGAGGAAGAAAGCAAAACCTAGTTGCCAAAAGGAATGAATTTCAAGAATGAGTTTGTCACGTTAAACGAGTATTTTTAACGACGAGCACCGATGAACATTATTAATAATTTATAAAAATAAAAAATTTAAAGAATTTATCGAATAATTATAAATTATTTAAAAATCAAAAGATAAATTAATTAAAATATATTATTTTATTTTTTAATTTTTTAAACATATATCAAAATACCTAGCTATTCTTAAATTACAAAACCATAATTTTTGTTCATTTGAAATTTAACAAATAATTAAAGACAACAATGATGTTAATTGGGATGATAGAACGAACATCATTTTGTTGTATATAAATCATTAAATTACCGGTCAAGTGTGAGAAAAATTTCTGAATGAAAACATATATATTTAAGAAAAATAAGTAGCTTTTCTTAAAATGAATTGGTAGCAAAATAAATTTCTTATTTAAGAGTCAAAAACTGCTAAATAATGTCATGGGAATGCTAGGCAAGTAGCTCACCCGTAATTCATTTAATTTTAGCTGTTGGTTAAGTATTTATGCTAAGAACCCATCATTTCCCCAACTATAATATGATATCAAATTAATATATTTCATATAGTTTTTTTTTTCAATTTTGCAAATACCCTACAAATACAATATAATTAATCGTATAAGATGGATTAAAATAAGATACGTTGGAATTTGAGTCTTAAAAATGCTTGGACTAACTACTCCTCCGAACTGGTGCATCAACACAAAGAAGATAAAACTCGTTCTTCAAAATCAAATTTCGACGACCCTTGAATAATTTTTCAAGCAAACATCAAGTGAGCAACTCTTTCCAAATATTAAGTCTCGACGTTCCTTGAAACATAATCACTTGTCCAAGATCAAGTTTAAACGACCTTTAGATCTAAGCTTTACAAATAGAAGAATCAAAAGATTTATGATCGTACCTCAATTTCATTAATATTTTTTTTGTTTGTTCTGGATTTCAGGCCTTATTTCGACTCAAATTTGTGCGTACAATTTAAAACTTCAATTTAAGACCGATATGTATAATTATTAACTATTAAATTGAAAGCAGACTATATAATTTTTAAAAATAATATGAATGAATCTAAATGAAACTTAAATTAATCATCTACAAATATGAATGAACTTCACAAATTGAAGTCCATATTTTAAGTGAAATCAAATTTATGCAAACATTAGATATATTGGACTTAATATAAAATATATGGTTAAATTATATTTCTTGTGAAATTTAAGTGCTTTTTTTGATAAAAATAAATATTTAACGTTCCATTTAGTTAATTTTAGGTGTTTGGTAGTTAAATGCCGTTAAAAAATCTGTTAACCATCAAAACATGACGTGACATGTTTATTTTTTCTTTCAAAACTTAAAACTTAAAACAATCTTTTACCCAAATTTAAAATTTCTAAAAAAAATTATGAAATTCTCCAAATTTTACAAAACAGTCCTCAGATTCTTAAAATTTCTCAAATCCCAAATCGCCATCGCTTCCATCACCCATGGACACACGATCATCGAATCTAGCCGAAAACGATGAACGTCATGCCAGCTGGACATTGAATGCGAAACTGTAACGGTATAAACGTTAAACACTTATTTTTACTAAAAAAATTTATACATCTAAAATTCACAATAAGTATAATTTAGACATTTATTTATATATTAATCCAATATATTAATACTATGCTTTAGCCCATCCCGAACCCAAACACAATTCAATAAACCCCTCTCTGAAGTTTTCTTCTTCCCTCCTCTCTTGAAGAATTTAAAATCTACTTTTTCAACCCCGAACAAGACAAATCCCGGTTTTAATTTAAACGGTCAAACGCTTTACAACCTCCTAAATTTAAAAAGGCCCTCGGTAATTAGCGCGTTGATCTCACAAATATCAGTGTCCCTCCCGGCTCCTTGAAATCTAGTGGCCGTTAAAAGGGATGTGTAAGTCACGTAAGTTGATCTGAAAGTGGTTTTGAAACAAAGTAACACAAAAGGCAAAATCATGATACGCTTCTGTAGGAATAAGGTACGAGAAAGTGTCGATACGTATCAGCTAAAATCATATACGTATCAGAATCAGTAATTTCCCAGGATAACTACATATATAGTACTTTATCTATTCCAGTTTTTCTATTTTAATACCACATCTAATTTTTTTAACAAAAAATGTAACTAACGTTATTTTTTCTTAAGATTTTAGTACCTCACCGTTTAAACTTAACGGAGCCAATAACGTGGACCATTTTTTTTTATTTTTTTAAGTCACATGTTTTTTTTTCTCTAACTCACCTATTCCACATAGGCTGACCAAATTAATGTACACGAATTAATCTTAATTTGAACATAATAAAGAGATTAACACCACAATTTGACCCAAATTATTAACTGATTCTACATTTTTTTGAAAATGTTATTGTTTAAAATTTTGCTCAATACCCTCTCCAAAATCATTTTTCAAAATCAATTAAATTTGAAAATGGGCACTTCTCAAAGCTGAGAAGATCTCATCATAGACTCATATTGTGAAGAAGAAGAAGACGACGATGAAGATGAAGAAGCGAAAAAGCAATATGTCGATGCTTCAAACGATCGTCGAAATCTCCAATCTTCGGTTGCTCACAAAAGCCTTGACGAAATCGATTCTATGCTCAGATCCCTGAAATTAAAATACAATCTTTCTAAAAAAATAACAACAGCAACAACAAAACTCCAATCTAAAAAACCCAGTAAAGCTCTACCTTCACGTCGGAGAAAACACCCCAAAAGCAAATGGGTGAGTTGGAGGAGAAAAAACGCGTGGCTTCAAAAAAATGAAAAAAATAAGTTCACATTACTAATTTCGTTAAGTTTAAACGAAGAGTACTAAAATATTAAGAAAAAATAACCTTAGGTACATTTTTATTCAAAAAATTAGGTAAAGTACTAAAATAAAAAAATAAAAATAGATTGTGTGCTAAATATGTAATCATCCCTAATTCCCCTTTGCTTTGCTTTCCTTTTTTTTTTTAATAAAATCTTTTAAAACGATTTAACTCCTGCAATCTGCATACATGCTTTTATTTTTTATTTTTAAATCGCAGAATGTGTGCATAGCATAGCCTCAGCTGTCCTAATTCTTTTTTTAGTCGGCGCCAAATGTGGAACCAGCTTTTCCCCCCAAAATAACTAAATTTAACATTTATATATTAACCTGCTCTTTCTATTTTAGAATTTAGATTGCCCAGTTCCGGCTGGTTCGGATCTAAATATATCTTGAATCAGGTTTTTATTCTTAATCAATATTTAAAACCTTAAATCGAACTTAAAGAAATCAATTAATCAAAATAATGAACTTAATGGAACTTGAAAATGGCATGCTTCAAAGAAATTGCTCAACTGGGCAAGAGGATTGACTGTGACTGCTTACTGATAAAGTTGACAAGTGAAGACAGAAGCAAATAACGATAATAATATTATTAAAATTGCCTAGATTTAAAGAAAGAAAAACAAATTAAAACCTTTTTTATTTATTTATACCATTGAATTGTGCATTTGAATTTAAAAGATTAGATCTCTAATAGGAAATAAAGAAAAAAAGGGAGAAACTTGGAAGAGGGTAAAAAGGTCAAAGCGTGAATAAATCCTTTCACTTACTTCACCCCTCTAACTTCCTCTCCCTTTTGCCTTTTTTTATTATTAAAAAAAAACAGTTCTTTCTCTTCCTCTTCATCTTCCTCTTACTGTGTTTACTTACTGATGAAAGGGTGAAAAATGAGGATGAGATTTGTTGTGTTTTTCATGGTATTATTACTATTAAAATGAAAGAAGAATTCATTTGCTGCTTCTTTGAAAAGCTATGGCTCTGCAAGCACAAGAGACACTGCAACAACAGATTCAAACCCCACCGTTGCTTCTCGATGGGCTGTTATGTGAAGAAGAAGATTTAGGGGATTCTAGTTTTGAAACTGTGAAAAACAAGGCATTTGTTGTACCTTTCTTCCTTAATGAACATGATTTGTTCTGGGAAGATGATGAGTTGGTCTCTTTAATTTCAAGAGAGAAACAAACCCATGTTGGCAACATTGATGTTTGTTCAGACGAGTCTTTAGTTTCAGCTCGTAAACAAGCCTTGGACTGGATTTTCAAGGTCAAGGCACGCTATGGGTTCAATGCCATGACCGTGGTTCTTGCTGTTAATTACTTTGACAGGTTCATTTTAAGCTTCAAGTTCCAAAAAGACAAGCCATGGATGGGTCAATTAGCTGCTGTGGCTTCTTTGTCTTTGGCTGCCAAGGTTGAGGAAACACAAGTGCCCCTTCTTTTAGACCTCCAAGTATGTGTCTAAATGCCAACAAAATTATAGTCCCAAGTTGCATTTCTCAAGTCTTTTTATTCAGAAATTAAAGTTTCTTTTTTTTCTTCTTTAGGTGGAGGAAGCAGATTACGTGTTTGATTCAAAGACCCTGCAAAGAATGGAGCTTTTGGTGTTATCAACTCTGCAATGGAGGATGAATCCTGTGACACCAATTTCCTTCTTTGATCATATTATAAGGAGGCTTGGATTAAGGACTCATTTGCATTGGGAGTTCCTTTATAGGTGTGAGCGTTTGCTTCTCTTTCTCATTACTGGTGAGAGCAGTGAAAAGCAGCCTTTGTTTTCTCATTGCTAATCGAAAAAGCTTTTTGTTTTCTTGAGTTCTAACTTAGGTTTCCGATTCGATTTTGATCCAGATTCAAGGTTTATGCTTCATGTTCCTTCTATCTTAGCTGCTGCAACAATGCTGCATGTTATTAAAGACATTGAACCATGCCATTATCTTGAATATCAGAAACTGCTTATTGGAGTGCTTAAGACATGTGAGGTTTGTACACGATTACTTGCGGTCCTTGATTCCAACTTCGTCCGAACTCGATTTTTCCATTAGTTAATTGTGGTTTTTGTTTCGACAGGTGAAAGTAAATGCCTGCTATGAGCTCATCTTGGAGTCGTTGGAAAGCCGGTGCAAAGGAAACGAAGGCCACAAAAGGAAGCATAAATCGATTCCAAGCAGCCCTAATGGTGTCATCGACGCGTCTTTTAGCTTTGATAGCTCAGATGATTCATGGGTCGTGAAATCTTCGGTCTCATCATCACCGCACCTTCCGTTCAAACGGAGTAGAGCTCAGGACCAGCAAATGCGGCTACCTTCACTAAACCGTATGTTTGTGGATGTGCTTAGTAACCGTCGTTAAATCATTCCTCAGTCATAATAACTAGTACTGTTGAACATGTAACTAAAAGTTCCTCTTTTGCAAAGCCGGTAGTAATCGTCCTTTAATGTGCAATTGATGTGTTTCATAACTTATTCGTTACCTTTGATGGCCAAGTTTTCTAACATGGATCAGAGATGTATTAGTATCTGCTAAATTCCTCTTTGGAGGTCAGTAGGGAGTTTGGCAAATTGACACCGGTGCCTAGTTATGCTACGGTTTCTGATTCTTCGAGTGTATGGCTCCGAACATCTGGTCTTATCTCAGAATTCATGTGAAATTAGAACTAAGATCAAGGTAGGCACCCAAAGTCACAACTGTTCTGTTACTTTTGTGCTTTGGGGGGCTAGATAGATGAATGCCGGCCCTTGGAAATTTGGGATTTGGGGTCTGGGATTAAAAAAACCAGGGTCAAAAAGAGCAGCAGAAGTCCCTAGAGAACAACAATCAAATTCCCACCAGCAACCTTAACTATGGCATTACGAAAAGTTATCCTCTGCCAAGCATTTAACCTTTTAAGTCCATCACCATCTTTACTCTAAATGGGTTTTCATATCTTTTTACTGGCAAAAACAACAGCTGTCATCTTGCCTTATCACCTATCATGACTGCTTTTTTCCCCCTTGTGCATGTCTTTGGTCCTTTTCATCTGAAATAACTTTCTTATTTTGTCATTTTGAAGCTTGTGGTCGTATATTCTTGGATTTACCGACATATAATGCTGAAGAAACAGCTAGCCTACATTTGTATGTAAAGTTTCAAGGCTTGGACATTATATTGGCAATGAACTTTGAATGCACTGATAAAATCATAGGGTTTAAGAACAATTTGTTCTCTGGTTTCATTTTGACTTGTATGAACATTGTCCGAAATGCAAGAAAGTACAAAAATGAAAAAAAGGGGTTTTCTTAGTGCAGCTTGGTAATTCAAGCAAACTTGAAAAAGCTTATGGGTGAAGAAAGTGGAGATTTGGAGAAATGGGCGGGTAAAATCAGTAGATGTGTAAGGCTTTTTTGTTTTTGAGGATGTCTTTTGTGCCTTGTGGTCCTTCATTTGCTTGTTCTCATTTTCCCTTTGCTTTCAAGTCATTGTTTTTTTTTACAGTCTTCCCATTTATCACCATCTTCAAGTTCTGATCATACTTTGCTTGAGAGCATTTTCATCATCTTTTTCCATTTATAACCCTCGACGTACGTTATAATTACTTCCTAAACACTCATGTAAATTTTATGTCATGCATGAGAGTTCTTCCATGTTTTGCTCAAGATTTGATCCATCTCACCAGGTTTCTATATATTGGGAAGTGCATTTAGATGCCATATGCTTAAGTAAAACTTGGAATTTCGATTAGTTCGTGCAATCATCTTCAATAGTTGACATTATGCGAGTCCGGATTTCAATTACATGCAATTTTTACTCTTACATTGATAGGTAGATTGTTCCACTGCAACATGTACATAAATAGAAAGAAAATACAAAGAAAGAATAAAGGAAATGCCATTTGTTTATCCTTTATAGTAACCATTGTCTTTGCTTGGTCTGATAATAATAGAATGAAGGGAAAAAAGCAAAATGAGAAAGGGAGGGAAAACTGGATCCCTCAACAGGCTAAAGAAGGAAAAACAATACATGTTCACTCAACACGGAAATAATGTGTTACGAATCGTATTTCATGTTCATTATTTCGACCCATTCTGTAACTCGTACCGTTGTTCATGTTTACACGTTTGGTACGAGAAAAATACACAAATACGACGCGAATACACGAATTTAAGGATCGGCATAGGGTCTTCCTTTTCCCACATATCATTGCCCATGTTTTGAGGGTACAAACTGCAAGAAATGTCTCATCAAGTACGAGGAGGAGTGCCTCATCTATGCTTAAAAACAAGAACCTTTGTCCACAAAAACATTTGAGATTTCACTTTCACGTGCTTCAATAGATTGGCAGAAAATACAGGAGAATGCAGTGTTAATAGTGTTCGATTTTATGATATTGGTGTAAGCAAGCAGAGCTTATTACTGCTTTTTTATAAATGTGGCAGCTCAAGACACTGAATTCTCTTAATGGAAAACAGACAAAATGTACAACCAATGGCATAATGTCAAACCCAACAAACATGTCTTGTTTAGTTTGGTAGGAATTTATGAGTTGTTTGCTGTAGCTTCAATGATTTGGTCATTTAGGTTCTGATCAATCTTGTTTGAAAATGAACTTGGGGATTTCAATGATTTATGTGGAAGGTTTTCGAGATTACATTTCTATACACATATTCGGATATGAGACGGACACAAATAATACAACTCTCCAACCTTACAAAGTCCCCATCAGTTAAGTCGGTTTCGTAAGTTCAGTCTGTTTTTAGAATTTTGCAGCTCACCCTCAAATTGTTATAGAAAATATGAAGAGAAATTTTCACCATTAATATGAAATGTTCGGCTCTGTTTAGCGATTTCGTGAATTTTATTATAAAAAGTTTATAAAGTAGTGTTTACCCAAAGTTTAAAGACTTTAGAGTATGGGTAAAGAGAACTGATTCCAGGATGGAAATCGTCTGTCCATTTTTTGTGCCTTTATTTATGCTCCAACGCTTAAAATTAAGTTTAGTGTGTAGAGTTTGAAGTTTTAAGTTAGAGTTTAGGGTGTATATTTTAGGGTGTAGGGTTTAAGATTTAGGATTAAGGCTTAAAATGTAATTTTATAATATTTTTAGTGTTAGAACATAAATAAAGACACCAAAAAGAGGCAGAAGATTTTTATCCCTGAATCCATAACCTATAAGATATGGACAACCATGTAATATATGGTTTTCTATTAGCATTTGAGTCATTTATGGACAACCATGATACCTCTTAAGTTAATTATAGAAAATAGGTCAACGATCTTTAGGGTAAGTGGTTAGAAACTTTCGGTTGACACGCTCCGCTCTCGTAAGTTGTGGGTTCAATATTCGTTACGAACAAATTTAGCTTTTTCCTCTCTTAAGTAAGAATTGTTAAAAAAACAAACGAACTATAAGATATAGGTTAAATTCGATGTTTAAACTCTATATTTTCGAGACGATTTTAATTTAAAAAATCTCCCAAGGCTCACAACAAAATTAAGAAAACAAAAAGTAAAAAAGAAAAGAAAAGAAAAGAAAATTGTAATGAGATTCTGAAGTCTTGTTAATGTGATTTCTTAATGGATGATCATATTCATGGTCCCATTAGTATCGAGATAGTGCATCTTTGGCAGATTCGAGAGATATCGCCACGGCTGCTGCGGCAGAAGTGAGGACACTGCCACTGGTCTTTGGGGTTGCTTGGTGAATGGTGGTGAATTAATGCACATTTTTCATCCCTTGGCCTTGCCCTGCCGATGCATGATAACAATCCACACTTTCCACTTGTCTTTCAACTTTTGCACTTATGGGGTCACCCTCCTAAGTCCTATCCAAGGCAAAGTTTTTTTTTTTTTTTTAAATCAACAATTACTGAGAAGTGAGAATCTGAGAATGAAATGAGGGAAAAAAGAGAGCACCTTCCTGGGTTGGGTCCATTCTCCATATTGAATGCTATAATTCTTAATTTGGATTTTGCATTTTGGTTTTAAGAAGTGGGGGAGATGCTATAAATGGTAAGTAAGCTGTAAGCCCCTTATTTACAGTTTTTATTGACACGTGGCTGATGAATGTTTGGTCTCCCACACCATTTTCTCCACAAACATAAAAGCCACCAAACATGTTTTCTAAACTCTTGTTTTTCTTAAAACATTCATATAAATAAAGTAAGAAAAACTAGAGTATTTGCTGTACTTAGTTCAAGGCTGTTATATTTTCCAAATTTCCCAAGAAAATGGTTGGGAAGTTCGGGCCTGAAAAATGAGTGGAGCGGGATCTTTTTTTTGCACTTCATAAACCGAGGGCTAGTTTAGCCGGCCTACAAAAAGACTGGATGACCCGGTCCAATATTAATGGGTCCCGCTTAAGCCCAAAGTTATTGGGTCATTGTGTTAGGTATAATTATTTTGAAATTACAACTACACGAATATTATAATTAGTCTTAAATGAAAACCATCCCTTAAACAATGCTTTCTTCTTATTTTTTCTTTTTAAGTTTAATTAGGCTTAAATGAAAAATCAGTTTACGTTTTTTTTTTTCTTTTTTTAAATATGTATTATAATTAGACTTAAATAAAAAACCAGTCTCTAAATTACACTTTTTTTTACTTTATAGTCCTTAAACTATTTTTCTTAAATAAATACATAAGATATTATTTTCGTTCACTTTAAGTACCTAAACTATTTTTTGGTCAAATTAAACATCTAAACTATATATATATATATATATTGTTTTTAGTCCTTAAACTATCTCTTGGTCAAAAAAAATATTTGTGATGTGTCAACATCTTATGGTTTGAAATAATTTTTAAATATTTCATCAATAAACTATATAAACATGATTAAACTTTATCAAGTTGTTTCATTGTTTTAGTTAAGAAAATACCTTGAATACAATTAATAAAGAAAAAGCATTGATACACAGACCGTGTAAACTTTAGTTTACACAAACTTTTTAGTTTTGAAGCTTACGAGTTTAGTTTAGGGTTTAAAGTTCAGAGATTTATGTTTTAGGGTTTGGAAGTTAAGATTATTGTTTAAAATTAGGGTATGAGGTTTATAATTTAAGGTTTAACCGTTTATGGTTTAGGGTTAAAATTTATTAGGCAAATAAACATGCATTTATTTTACACAGCTTGTGTATCAAAATTTTATCCATTAATAAACACCTTAAATAAACTATAAAAGCTTTCCTCAAAAAAAAAAAAAAAAAAACTATAAAAGCATAATTCAATATTTATTGTGAACTATGAGACCCTAAGGCTAAACTAGAGGTTATAGTGTTTCCCTATGAGTCCGACTTGATTATACATCTATAAATATAATAATTAGACATGATATCAAGAAAATCTAACATTTTATTATGTAATTCTTAACTTGACCCAAACTTTGAAACCAAAGTTTAGCAGAAGAAGAAAAATAGTAAAATGAAAAAGCTATAAGTGAATGAGTACAACTACAAGGGCATTCCATAGTAGTTTGAAGAAGATGGGATTGTGTGAAGAATTTGCAAGGCTTGTTTCATGGTGGGTCTCTTTTGTGGTATCGGAGATGCACAGTTGTACCCCAACTTGAAACAATCCAGCAACGCATCCTCTTTGCCTTCTAATTCCCCTCGGATTGCCGAATCAGCCATCCTCAATGCCTTGTTCTGCTCCTCAACCACAACCCCATTCCCCTGCCCCAACTCATCCACAACTATAACTTTCCCCGTCACAAGCTCCAGCAAAATCACCCCAAATGCGTAGGTGAGGCTTCAGGCTCCGCAACGACTCCGGGGCTAGGTAAGGCGATACACCGAATGAACTCGGGCTCGGACTTGGACTAGGTCCAACTGCTTCTTGGAAGCTCTCCCTTGATGTCCTCGACCTCATGCTACCGAAATTTCGAACCGACGTCCCAACTTTAGAGCTCGTATCGCCCGTCACGAGCCGTTCGAGACCGAAATCTCCGATCTTGGGTTCCATGTTAGAGCCTAAGAGGATATTGCTGGGCTTCAAATTGGCGTGCACATGTTTCTTCTCATGGAGATATGCTAGCCCACGGGCCACACCTTTAGCAATCTTTAGCCGAGTCTCCCATGGAAGATGACAAGGTGAAGAAACAACTTTTCCTAAGTGTAAACGCATGAATTAATAAACTGAGATAACAAAGGTGGGCCGTTTTCATAACTAAACGTCAACCGTGTTTGACTTTCCCAATGCATTAAACGACAACGTTTTCGTTATACCTACTACACACCGTCATGACGTCCGCTTGTATTTTTTTTTATAAAGTTCAGTAATCAATTCAGCAACAAAACTTCCAAATTGGGTCAAAGTAGGCATTAGACTTTCAATTTTGAATTATTCTTTTAAATTTGTACTTTCAAACAATTTAGTCATAATTTAAAAAAAATTAACAAATTTAATCCTCATTATTTACACATTCATTCAATTTAATTATATTTTTAAACAAAAATAATCTAATAATGCTATTAAAATGAAAAATGATTTTGAAACCCTTAGCCAACTAATATATGACATGAGATTTTTTTTTTTAAAAATAACATTTTACATTTAAATAAATAAATTATTTAAATTAAAAAAAAAACTCCCCGCTCTTCTTCAACACCCATCTCCCACCGTAATGCTACTCTTTTTTCATAATTTTAGTGAAATTAGAGTTTTAACGAAAGAAACATGGATTAAATCGGTGTAAATTTAAAAGTTGAGTGTTAAATTTTTAAAGTTAGGATCAAATTATTACAGTACATGAAAATTAAGGCCTAAATTTGTTAAATTATTTATAATTAAAAATATGACCAAATTGAATGGATGTGTAAATAATGATGGTTAAATTTATTATTTTTTCGAATTATGACTAAATTGTTTGAATGTGCAAATTTAGAAGACTAAATGTGTTATTATACAAATTTTATGAACTGCCACATAACCCTTTTAACAGCCGTTAACGACTTGGTGACCAATTTAGAGTAAAACTGAAAGTTTGATGCCTACTTTGACGTAATTGAAAGTTTGGTTACTAAATTGAATAATTTACTAAAGTTCGTGCTTATTTGTAAACTTTTATCCTTTTTTTACCTTTCAAAGTGTGGGAAAAAACGAAAAAGGTTAAAGGGGGAAAAGAACTCACTGTTATAACGAGCGTTGGCCAGGCTGCCGTTTGGTACAAAATCGTAGATAATAAGCTTTTCATCGGCTCCCCAATAGAACCCACGAACCCGGACCAAATTGGGGTGCACCAGTTTAGCAATGGCTCGAACCTGGTTCTGGAAATCCTTGAAACGGTCCACACTGTTCTCACCGATCCGTCGAACCGCCAACGAGGAGCCGTCTTCAAGCACGGCTTTGTACATGATATTAGACCCCGTGGCACCTAATATGTATGCTGACGCTTTGAGTAACGTGTCTAGGTCCAGCTTCTTTTCCCCGTCGACACTCACCAATGTCCCTTTCTTGTCATGTTCCTGCTCTTGTTGCCGCTGGCGCTGATTATCTTCTTCTTCTTCTTCTTCTTCGTACTCTCCTCTCTTTCTCAGACACGACCATCTCGAAAACCCTCTTGATTCCAACGATGGAGACCGATTGTCTTCGGCTGCATTAGCTTCTTGCTTCAGTGTAGTCTCGTGTAGTACTCTCTTCTTGGTCTTTATTTTGTAGATGACAAAGAAAACAATGGTTACAAAACCAATCCCTGCTATATCTCCGACAATGATTGCCATTATTGTCCCTGGTTTGAACTTGTTTCGTGGTGATTTTTTAGCTCCGGGGTCTGGGGTTTTCGGGATGACGGCCATTGCTGGAGGAGATGTTGGTGAAGGACTTGGACAGTCACGCTTTGTTACTTCGCCGCATAGAAGAGGATTCCCCGAAAAAGATTCGGGTTCTCGGTTCTTAAAAACAACGGAATCCGGGATTTCTCCCGTGAGATTATTGAAGGAAAGATCAACGGTGGCGTTTCCAGGAATTTTTTCGGCGAATTCCGGTGGAATTTCCCCGGAAAGTCTGTTGTAAGAAAAGTTCAGGTACTTGATATTGTTGCCTCCGAAATTCAGAGGCAAAGAACCTTGGATAAGATTGGAAGAGAGATCTAAAACTTGAACTGACTGAAACCCAATTGGAAGATTGCCTGAAAAATAATTGTTCTTCAAAGAAACAACGGTTAGATTCTGGATAGTAGTGAGAGTTGCAGGCAAAGTCCCCGTCAATCCATTGTCGGAAAGGTTAAGGAATTGAAGGTTGTGCAAAGTCCCGATCGTTTCCGGTACTCCACCGGAGATAAAATTGTTGGACAAGTCAAGAAAGCGAAGGTTGGTGGAATTGAACAAGGAAAAAGGAAGAGAGCCATTAAGTGAATTGTTTGAAAAATCAAGAGTGTGAAGGTGTTGGAGCATGCCCAGATCGGATGGAATGGAACCAAGAAGCTGAGAATTGGGAAGAGACAAGGCTGTAACTCGAAGGTGGCCATCTACAAAGTGGCAGGCCACTCCGTTCCACGAACAAGGCGACTGGTCGACCAAGCTCCAGCTTTGTAGAACGTTTAAAGGATCCCTGAGAACCAAATACCTGAAAGAAAGCAAGAGAACCGCATCTGTGTTTATCCCCAGAGGCTGAACCACAAGAAACCCAAGAACAAACACAACTCTCCACCATGAATGCAAGGGCATGCATCTCCTAAAACTGGGGAAGGAATTCATGGTTTTTCGAAATGTGAACTAAGAGAAGTAACTCAGTCAATGAAGTTGGAAGTTGGCTGAAATATTACACAGCTCTACAGAAACAAACTTGTCTCATTTCGCCATAAATGTTCTGGATTGGCTGCTCCCTATATATAATTATTTTTAAGGTTTGATAGAAATGATTATTGGTTAATGAGTAAATAAACAAATACAGCCCACAATACCAGAATAATAGAATAGCATCTTTGCTACAAGACATCAATGTGAAGATGAAAAGGCTGCAATCTCCTCTCTTAGATTGACTTTAATTCAAACTTTCTGCTTCCTTGGTTTTCCTTTTCTTATTCTTGGAAATGGCTGGTTTTTAAATAAAAAAGAATTATAACGTAAGTTGATTGTACCGTTTAGTCTGAACGATCGGTTAATTGTTATAATAGTTTTTGAATCGTAATTTAATTATTAAGAAATGATTAACTGTTTTAACCGTTAATAGTTAGCACTATTATTTTAAAGATTAATATTTGATACACTGCCAGTGTAAAAAAAAATTACACAAGCATGCCTGTTTTCAAGCCTAAATCTAAAATCTAAAATTTTAACCTTAAAACCCTAAAAATCTAACCAATTATCTCTTCCATAAATATTATAATAATATTATAAGAAGATCTTGAGATTGTCGTAACTAATATTGTAAACAAATTATATGTATAAGTTGAGCTATAGACTAACCATTAACTATCAATGCAATAATTATATCGGTTAACGATTAACGGTTACGGCTTAATTTACGCACCCCTAACTGTGATTACATAAAACATCTTAACATATAATATCTCATTGTAAGTGCAGTCTGAAATTTCTTACATACACATGATCAAATGTTGAATAACTTTAAGGTGGTCTTTCATTTTCCAACTGAAATGGGAATAATGGTCTTTCAATTTTTTATTGGTTACAAAGACAAGGGAATGAGCATATATTCCTCAAATCTGGATTGGTCGACGTCATATGCTTCAATAATTTTGTCAAATTTACATGATTGTGTCTCAGAAATATCCTGTGTGCGTTTCCAATGAAACACAGCTATTAAAAATTAAGCTGCCATTGCTTGGGAAAATTAAGCAGAATTTGGTAGGGAAAATGGATCAAAAACTTTGATGTGTAGGGCAAGGTTATCGGGGAGGGGTCCCTCTAAAATGGTCCTTAATATCGATACCATTAATGCATTTACAACAAATTTAGGTCTTGATTCGTTGCTCCACCGTTTCCAAAAATTTGACCATCATTACACTTGCGCCTCCTGTATGAAAATTCCCCAAGAAATTGATTTGACCGGGGCCCCAACAATAAATTACCAGGACTTGGTTCTGATTGGCTTACCATGTTCATATTTATTTAATACCATCAGAATTATGCTGTCTAACATTTTTTTCTCAGAACCCCAAGCTTTTTATAATCCAAGTTATGATTCCTCTTCAAATTGTCCTCTTCCAAGTTGATCAGGCTGTCCATTGCTCACTTTTCCCCAACATTTAAGATTCCGCCCTTGTTTTATTTATTAAAACTAACCCAGATTTGAGCTCGATGGAAATGGAGGAAAGCTTTTGGCTTTAGTTCTTTCTCTACATAATGTTGAGATCCAAACTTGTATTATAAATTATATACAAATTTTAAATTGTTAAGGGACGACTGTTCCTCACTTCAGTCCTTTCGGACTCGGTCCATCCCTATATGGAGGGGATTGGACTGCATTATTTCATCACTCTTTCTTTTTCTTTTTCTTTTAAATTGTTTGTGGCAACATTGAGAAATTCTAAAAAAACAATTTCTTAAGAAGAGATTAAAAAACGGTTCTACACAATTCCTTACAAAATTCTTGAATTCAGTATATGTACACAAATCTTCATCACTTTTGTAAGAATTTTGGTACATTTACACAAATTTTTATGATTTTTTATAAGAATTTATGTACGCGTCTTTTTTTTTAACTTCTCTTTAAGAGGCCTTTCACTATAATTACCGGACAACGTTACCCACCTCGTTATAATATAAATTAAACTAGTGGGGAATACATACATATTCAAGTGTTGATAAATACAAGATTCAATTTTTTTTTTGTCTATCTGCCTTTTTTACCGTGCTTCATTTACTTTGCAATTTCCATAAACAAAACAAAATACATTGACCCATGACATTCTCCTCTCTTTTTTTCTTCCCTTGAGGATGAAAATTAACTTTTGGAAAGGTAAATCCGGATCCACCAGAGCCTTAGATCAATGATTTTGACAGCTTGGTAATTAACATCAGCCATCAGTTAAAAATGATGGAGAAAGCTACAGGATTAACATTCTCATGCACTATCACTTTCCATCTCTTTGCTTTTTATGCTTTTGGATGAAATCCTCATAATTTTTTTTCCTTCTAGAATAGAATACTGAACAAACAAGGAAAAAGTGGAAATTGGTGAAAACAAACAATTGTGGCCTTTAGGATATAATACCCTGAAAAATCTCCATTCCCATTCAAATATAGAACTACAGAACAATTTACGAATATACATCACCAATACATCAAATATAAATTGTTATATTTAACTAGACACCAATTCAATATCAATATGTACAAACAACTCAGCCCTAAAGTTAATTTTACTAAAATATAAAGGCTTAACTATAAAATAAGTATTTAAATTATAGCTCTCTTTTTTTGTAATAGGTGTCTAAAGTATTTTTTAACTTTATGTGCATAAAGTTTTATTTTTGACTGATACGTGTGCTTAAAATTTTATTTTTAACTTATTTTAAAATCAATTGAAATACATACTTTGATAAAAAAAGAAAACGTAAAATATTTATTTAAGTTAAAAAAATTTATACGCTTATTATAGAAAAATATAGTTTTAACACTAATTTATAATTACTAAATATAAAAGAGTGACAATTTACCGTGTGACTTGAAAAGGGGTACTAATTTTGATTTGATGGGATGCCACCAAGAAGTTATTGCCGTTGTCCCTATATTAAAAGCTTTCCGATGAGACAATTGCTATCCATCAGTTGAAACAACCTGAAAAATCAGACAAATATCATTGCTTGATAATTAATTAGAGATATAAAAAGTTTGACCCGATTTGTAAAACTGACTGAAATCGATTTGAGTCAGAATTATTTGTGACTCGAGGTAGTAATGATCTAGAATCGATTCGAGTCTGAATTAGTGTTGACTTGAACTCGAGTTGGACCTGAAAATTTTAGGTCTGAACCTGACCTGCATCGGACCTGAGAACGACTTGAACCCGAACTCAACCCGATAATGTGATAACCGACCTGATATGAACTCGAACCTGAGATTAACCTGGTAAATAACTGATATTACCTGACCTGTTATCAACATAGGTCGATAAGAACATGATCTGTAATTGACTCAACCTGCAAATGATCTGACTTGTTATTGAATTGATATGATATTTACCTGACTTGTAATAACTAATAAGTTACAATTGATGAAGTTGTGAGATTATGAATTTATTATAATATAGTATGACAAAATATATTTTTACTATTTAAGGTACATGGTTAATTATGATCATTAAATTAATATGTTTACTTTTTATATTTATAAATTATGTAGTATATAAAAATATTTAAAAATTTTATTAAATATCTAAATGTTGCCAACATGATTCTTTATGGTTTATGATTTATGGTTTAATATTAACAGTTTATGATTTAGCTTAGTGTTATTGGTTTATGAGATTAATTCTGATTTATTAAAATTTATGGTTAGTTTAGTGTTTAGTTTAGGGCTATTGGTTTATTTGATTGATTTGGATTCCTTAAAGTTTATGGTTTAATATCAAATGATTTATGGTTTAGTATCAATGGTTTATGGTTTAGCGTATGATTATTGGTTTATGAGATTAATTTCGATTCCTTGAGGTTTATGGTTTAGTTTAGGGTTATTGATTTACGAGATTAATAACGATTCAACTTGCTAATTTATGCATTTGAATTTGATTAAATATTTAAATCAAAGCTTCACGTGTACAGTTGAGCTAAATTAAAGTTTCAACTTTCATCTGTACAATTACATGTTTACATCCAAATCAAAATTTTGTGTATAATTATATTAAATCAAAATTTATATGGTATAATAATGATGATGATGATGATGTCCGAATTGAATTAACTTATTAAACTTAAAATCCAATTGAGTTAAATTAAAACCTAGAAGCATAAATCATAGAAATAATTAAAAGAATTCTAAAATTAAATGTGAAATTTTAATTAAATTAATCAAAATTGTGACTCAATTGAATTAAATTAAAACTTAAAAGTAAAAATTTGGGACTTAAATAATAAGCATCTAATGTCGGAAGGGCTAAAGAATAATTGCCTATAACGTAAAAGATTAGGCGAGTTCTTTCCCTCCCACCCGTTCAATTTAATTATAAAAAAGAGAAAAATGAAAATTAGTTAAAAAAGAGAGGGAAAATGAGAAATTTTATGAGGGAAATACACCGCCTATTTTTAGGTTACAGATTAATTACCATTTAAGTTATGTTGTGTTAAAATGTTATATTTTAGTCCTAATATTTACTTTTAAGTTTTAGTTTAATTGAATTTAGTCACAAGTATCCACAAAATTTGGACTTTGAATATAGCAATCCCCTCCTCACAGTGATATTTAGTCTCTAAAACTTTACTTTCAGTCAAAATTGACCCCTATTTATTTTTAATTTTTGTAATTTAGTTTAATAATTTTAATATGTTGTCATTTTTGTTCATTTTAGTTCATAAGATTTAAATTTTAGCTGAAATTGGTCATTGGACTTTCAAATTTCTTCACTTTCAAATTGTCAAATTTGTCCCTAATTTCAGTTTTATGCTATATTTTATGGTAAAACTATGAAATTGGTCCGTAATTTTTTGTTTATGGCTTAGGGTTTAGGCCTTAGTGTTAATGGTTTAGGTTTTATGGTGTAGTTTAGGATTATTGGTTTATGAGAATAACTTCTTTGGCTAACATTTTATGGTTTAGAATTTAATATTTAGTATTGTAAAACCTATGTTTGATTTTGATATAACAAATTGTTTTAAGGACTTATTGCAAAGTAAATACATTTTAAGTACTTTAAAGTCTCACAATTGACAAGTAATTTTAAGCCCAAATTATTTTCCAAAGTCAAAACTTAAACCCTATAAAATTTTCTAAGTGTTTTAAGCCAAACTTTACAAAAATGTACAGGCGTTTCGATACACCCAAGGGTGTTTCGATACGACCAAAGCTTTATTTGGCTACTAGAAGAAACTGTTTCGATACGGCTTATGCTGTTTTGATACAACCTTCTTTTGGGTTTAAAAATTTTAGGCATCTCTTATTAATACGACCTAACTGTTTCGATACGGTCTGAAAGATTAGTAAAATCATAGCATTTATTATTTTCGATCGTTACTTGTCAGTTATTGGGAATGATCAACTTTTTAAAAAATGTTGAACCGTATCGGTACGCCTTAGGGTCGTTTCGATACGAAAATTGGCAGTAGCTCAAGTGAGAAAAATTGCATCGGTACGACCAAAGCCGTTTCGATACGACCCCTTATAGCGTTTCGATACGTGTTCCCGCGTTTCGATACGTCCCTCTTTATTACCTGCAACGACTCTTTTTGTTTTGAGACAAGGATCAATACGGGCCTTCGTGTTTCGATACGGGCATGTGCAGAAGTGCATTTATGGTGAGAAATAAAGGCTCCAACGCCTCTATTGATGACCTCAACCACCCAAACGACTAAAAATCAATGCAAGGGTATAAAAGCAAGTCTCCAAAGCTTCAACAACAATTATTGAACCTACTTGCAACATCCAAGCTATAATCCAAACCCTTGTGCCTCTTAAAAACTATATCTTGTACCCAACTTGTTGTAATCATTTTGATAATCATTAGTTCAAGTTTGGGAGAGTGTTTGATTGTAATTGGAAAAAAAATTCAGTCTTGTGAGAGATATTTTCATTTTCCAAATTCTTCTTTGTAAAAAAGAGTTTTTTGGGTCAATCTTTAGGTAGAAAGATTGACCAATTGTAAAGGTTACCTCCTAAGCCTAGAAAGGGAAAGAACATCTAGTGAAAGTTGTTGAAAATCCTTAGTGGGAGCTAAGGTAGTAGATGTAAAGCTTGTTAGAAGCTTGAACCACTATAAATTGCTATGTCCTTCATTTTTCAATTTTCCTTTTACTCCCTCAAATTTTAAATAGTCAATTCACCCCCTCTTGGCCAAATTACATTAAATTGATCCACTCAACAAGTATTAATAGTTTAGAGCTTATGGTGTAGTTTAGGATTATTGGTTTATGAGATTAATTTGTATGGTTTTAAGGTTTAAGGTTTGCCTTAGTGTATGAGATTATTTTCAAGTGTTATAAGATTGTAAGATTTAGGGGTTGAGGTTTGGGGTTTAGGGGTAAATGTGTCAAGTTGAGTGTTTTAGGTTATAGGATTAGTTTAGAGATTTGAGTTTTATTTCTGTTCATATTAGTCTATAATTTTTAACCGAATTGACCTAATATATTTCAAAATTTTCTAATATAGTTTAATGTTTTAAATATGATGATATTTTTGTTCATTCTACTCCCTCTAACTTTATTTTTAGCTGAAATTGACTTATATATATTTCTATTTTTGTTAATTTACTTGAATAATATTTTTGTTTGTTATAGTTCATACAATTTAATTTTTAGTCAAAGTTACCCCATATTGATTTTTATTTTTGGAAATTTAGTCTAATTTATTTTAGTCTCTAAATTTTAAATTTTAGTCCCAACTAACATTTTTTTTGTAATTTAGTCCTTAAAAAACAACGGCCATTTTTAAGGGATTTGGGTGGCCAAATCCCATTCCCAAGGCAAGGAATGGTCAAGTGTCACTGTCAACCAACCAATCCAAATTCAATTCCGATCTTTTTTTATTATAATCCAATTCCCATCTTTCAAGTTTCAATTTCAAATGAATTTGATTAATTGAGTAAACAATTAAGTTAACAAATGGAGGGGAAAATCCCACCCAATTAGGGGTTATTTGCACTTTAGGTTATTACTAGTTTAGGAGCTTTACACTTAGGTTTTTTTTATTCTTTAGTTTTAATTTGATTCATTTTAGTCTCAATTTAGTTTAGTTTTCTTAGACATTTACGTTTAGGTTCTTTTTAAATTAGATCATCAATCATAAAATTATTTAATAATTAAACATTTTAAAGGCCCAACTTATTTCGGTTGTACCCAACGGCCGATGGTGACTCAAAACGTTTGATGGGCTTTTGAAGGCTCAATTTATTTCGGCCCAACAAAAGATTTAGGGTTTGAGGTTTGGACTTTAGGGTTTATGGGAATAATACATGTTTCAAGTTGAGTGATTTGGGTTATAGTATTTGTTTAGGGATTAGGGGATTCAAGGGTTAGGCTTGCATTTTAATTTGTGTAATTTAGTCCAATATTTTTTAATTTTTATAATTCAGTCTAATAAAGTAAAGAATAAGATGGACTCAGTTTCAATTATAACCTACATTGGGACTCGATTGAATTAAATTAAAACCTAAAAGTAAAAATTTAAGACTTAAATAAAATCCTTTTAAAATTATATGGACTAAAACTTGAATTTTCCCTAACCTAAAATATTAGGCAGGCTTTTTCCCTCCAAATTGGTAATTTTCAAGCCAAAAGTGTAATTTACCCATTTAATTTTAAATTTGAAATTAAATAATTAATTTTTTGCCGCCCACATCTTAGTTTTTTAGGTTATAGATTAATTACCCTTTAAGCCCTTATCCATTTAAAAGTTTTCTTTTTAGTCCTAATTTAAGTTTTAGTTTATTAAATTTATTATTTAGTCACAATTATTCTTTATCCGACACCCCTAAGGGAATTAAGGGATATTTCGATTCATATTAATCCCTAAAAAATATTTTTATCCAAAATTTACCTACACAATAACTACTAATTAGTAATTACCCGACTTGAAGCTCAACCGAACCAGATATTACCCGACCTGAATTTTATCCGTCAACAATGTGACCCGACCTAAATGTGGCCCGACTTGAATTGGATCCGAACCTGAATTAACCTGCTAATTAACTGATTCAAACTTGAACCGTTTTAGCTTGAACTGAGACTAACCCGACTTGAAATTTAGCTGACCCGAACCCGAACTCAACCTGATTCGGAATCAACCTGAAAATGACCAAAATCTGAGTCGACCCGGACCCGACCTGATCTGAGGCGAACCATTAAATTAACATGACATAACCTCTATCCAACTTAACCTGACTTGACATGACCTGACCTGAAACCTGAACGATTACCTAATTTTACATCCCTACTTTAAGTAATATGTACAATTTTGGGCGTGTCTAAATAACGTCAGACTAATTTAAAGTTAAAAATGATAAGTTTCGAAAACTATAAATCAAACTTAAAATATAATACTTTTTAATAATATTGTATGTTGATTTTTTTAACAAATTTCGAAATTTATTTTTTACAAAAATTGTTTAGGTTAGTGGAAAAAGAAAATTGTTCGACAGCCAACCCGTATCTAGAAAATGAGGAAGATTACCGAAGGAGCAATATATATGTTCAAACATTTTTTCACTTGCATAGGGCAAACCCCATTAATGAGAATTTTGCCTGAATAATGCAGTGGGGAAAATATTTTGTGAAGTGAGATAGACCAAATTTCATTAAATAGATAATTTTTACAATAGAGGTAAAACTCGTCGATTCATAAAATTGTCAGAAAATTCTGACGACCTTAAACGAAAACTTTTTAATTAAAATAAGGGTTATCTTCACCAGTGGTCCCTTTTATTTAGGGTGTGTTTTATTTTGGTCACCAAAATTCAAAAATGTGTATTCTGGTCCCTAACGTTACAAAACGTTTATATTTTGATCCCCCAACCGTTAATCTCCGTTACTTGGCTAACGAGTAGCTGACATGGCTCGTTAAAAAATTAAAAAAAATCACGTGTTTAGTCCACGTGTGATATGTTAATTAATTATTATTTTAAAAATGGGTAAAAAGGAGCCATGTCAGCTACCTTTTTTCTGCTTCTTCTTTCAATGATGAAAGGAGGATTTCACAACCACTCCACCACCGTCAACTCCATTCCCCGTCAGCTCCACCGTGAACCCATATGGGATTTCACAACCACCACCGTCAGCTCCATTCCCCGGCAACAACAATGCATAAACACGTGATTTTTGAAGAAGACGAAACCTTTGTTCGAGGGTGTGTTTTATTTCACCTCCGTCGCCGCCCCATCCTCCTCCTCGAGACCCACCACTTCGAACCAAACCGCCACCAAATTTTTCCGCCATTAATGTCTGATCTTAAAGCTTCAAATTTGTTTGAAAAAAATGTGATTTTTGGTGTTCTTTTTGCCTAGATATTGAAGTGATGAGTGGGGCTATAGTTTTCATAAAAGACGATCTGAAAATCAGCGACGTTCAAGTTGAAATCGTCGTCGGAATCCTCAATTTGTATTGTCTCATCGGTACGTACGCCGCCGGACGGACATCCGATTGGGTTGGCCGCCGTTACACCATCGTCATCGCCGCTGGTATCTTCTTCGTCGGAGCTTTCCTCATGGGGTTCGCCACTAACTACGCTTTCCTCATGGTGGGTCGTTTCGTCGCCGGAATCGGCGTCGGCTTTGCCATGATGATTGCTCCTGTTTACACCGCCGAGCTCGCCCCCGCCTCCTCCCGTGGCTTCCTCACTTCCTTCCCCGAGGTTTTCATTAATATTGGCTTATTGCTGGGATATGTTTCGAACTATGCATTTTCGAAGCTCCGGGCCGACTTAGGGTGGCGCGTAATGCTCGGCGCCGGCGCAATCCCGTCGGTTCTCTTGGCTATCGGAGGTTTTTCAATGCCCGAGTCGCCTCGTTGGTTTTTCAATGCCCATGTCAGCCACCCGTTAATCAAGTAACGGAGACTAACGGTTGGGTGACTAAAATATAAACGTTTTGTAACGTTAGGGACCAGAATACACGTTTTTGAATTTTGGTGACCAAAATAAAACACACCCTAAACAAAAGGGACCACTGGTGAAGATTACCCTTAAAATAATTGCTTGAAGTGAGTTGGTGAATTTTTTTAAAAAATCGTCTTATAATTTCGGTATTTTCAAGAAGTCGTCTTCAAGTCCCGACCACCTATAAAAATACTGTAAAACTATTTTTCTGTTTGGTGAAATAAAAAATCACCTATCTCATTTTAAAAAATAAAATTTCCTACAATATTATCCGGGTAAAATTCCCCATCAATATTAAACATGAAAGAAATCTAGAAAAATTACAGTAATATATATTGTTCATGCTTCTCTCATCCACCAACCTAATGATTGATTTCATACATGGACATAAACAAGATTTTACTTCAAGAGTGTGGACAACTTTTATACTTAAAATGTGTGAAATTAAATCATCAAAAAAAATATAAAGAAAACGTCTAAGTTATATGACAGTTTAAATTTTTTAAAAGTTACGATTGTTCTCCAATGCCTCCCTCAATCCATCTTACACGAGAAAATATAAACTTGTTGTTTAGGTGAAATTTGGTTGGAAATTAAATTAAATTTTCCAGGGAAAAAAGTAAGGTTTGGACAAAATTACTTGCGCAACAAAAATAATGGAGCTATTTTTCTTTGTTTTTCCCTTGGATAGATATTCGGTAGACAACGGGTAGATTGCTAAATACGTGCAAAATTTGGCCACAAAGGGCAATGGTGCGTTTTTTTTTGGTCCTTAGCCAATCCTAATGGGATCAACAAAGTTAAATCTCATCTGTAATCCCACGTGCTCACCCACTTGTTTTTAATCACTCTGGTAGGGTCAATGTCTCGTACACCCCATAGTTACCCAACTTTTTACAGGCAGCTTATCAACGAGTTGGTTGGATTTTTCAAAAATTTTCTTTTTTGGGTTTATATTTTAGTGGTTGTTCACATAAAAAGTTTCATTTTTTTTCTCAAAAACAAGCAAATATGGAATTATTCTTATAAATTTTGCTTAAATAAGAGCTTATCATAGGATTTGTACTACGTTTGGTGATTTTTTAATATACCGATGTGATTATATAAAAGTTTTAGTTTATAATTTTACGTAATCCTTTAATAAGGCACACACATATGTGCTTAAATCGGGACTTCTTAGGATGAACATTATCTTTTTTTCTACTATAGTCATTCGTTGGGTTTTACTCACTATGATTCAAAATTATACTAATACGACGTTTCTAAATGATATGTATTTTAATAAAAAAATGGTAAAATACACTGCTACTCCTAAACTTTCAGGGTGCTTTTAATATGATTACCGAACTTTTAAAATTTTCATTGCAGTCACTCAATTTTTAATTCACTTTCATTATAGCCACTCCGTCACCTAGCATTAAAATTGTTCACATGGCAGTTATCTTCTTTTTTTTCTTCTTCTCACGTCTTTTTCCTTCATAACTGGTCATTCCTCATTAAATTCGTTCAATACAAAAAATTAGTGCCGACGTTTATAGTTTCTTCTTCACAACAACCCCCCAAAAGGAAAAAGCTGCAAGCCCCCATGTAACCCTCTCGTCCCGGTCTGGCCGACTGACCGGTCCTAGTAGACTACACTTGGAAAACCGATGTGAAACCCGTTAAGGTCCCACCTCGGTTAGCGACCATAATTTTTTTTCATTCATATTACATCTTGTCTAAAGGCATAATTATTTCCTAAGTGATCACGACAGCGGAAAACAAGGCTCACGAGAAGCCCTACAGCAAACCGGGCCTAAGCCCAAACATTGAGACCCTTTAGAGATGTCAAAAGCCCATTTTCAAGCCTGCGTTTCAAAACAGGCATTGCCCGTTTCGAAACACAGGCTCCAGTTTAAAAAGCCAGACACCAGTACCAAAACGCATCCACCCCGTTTCGGAACATGGTCCTATTTTGCCTAGGCGTTCCGATACCCGTTTCGGAACAGACAATTACAGTAGCCAAAGTGTTTCGGAACCAGTTTCGAAACAGGGGCTCACAGTAGCCAAACCGTACCGAAACACGTTTCGATACGGGGGCCCTGGAACCACACCCGTTCCGAAACAGCTCAACCCGTTTCGAAACACCTGCAGTCTGCAATTTTCCAAAATCAGTTTTAAACATCTCCAAACGACCCCAAATGCCCTTTACGACCCCAAGAAGCATACATAACATGCAATCACACTCTAGAGGCATGCATCCTATTGCAAAACGTACTCAAATTACATAAGACATAAGATAAGCCATCCATTTAAAAGATCATTCAAGGCATGCTTAAAAACTTAAAAGCCAAAAGGCACATGACTTCACACATAGGTTTATATGCTCACAACCACATATAATCATCCAAAGGCATTGCCTCTCAACACAAGCATTCATTCAACACATAGCATGGTTACAAATCCAAAGCAAAGCATAAACAACATTCAACATTTATGAGTCATACAACGCTCATACAAACACATAGCAGCCCCATTACTAAACTAATACTTTATTACTAAAACTTGAGCAACTACAAAAGCTTGGAGTGCCCCTTTCTTGCACCTTGCTAAATCCACGCTAATGATCTGCATTGTCGAAAAATGAGAGCGTAAGCTAGAAGCTTAGTGAGGATGCTCTAAAACCAAAAACAACGACAATGCAGGGTTCAAGCATTTAATCCTTAACAACACACAAACATACATAAGCATCAATCTAGCAATCCAGTTTGCAACACAAGAGACAATAATATGACATCTTACTTCATATTAGGCTCAACAAGATAAAGCATTTATCTAAGCAACATAACCACATGAATAAGTATATTGGCCACTATTAGTTTACTCGGATATGCGGATTACTCTCAACAACAACATTACCTCGGTGAGATTACACTCATCACCGGACCTCGCATGGATGAGATTCCACTCATCATCACATGCCTTACGGATGGGATTCCACTCATCATCACGTATAATATAAACATTTCCGGTGGAATATTACATCACCGTACTCCTCCTTGATGACTTAACACCACCAAGGCCACAGACGAATTTGACTCAACCATGTGCACACTAATCCTAATGATCGATCATTTATACCCGGTAAGTTAACTGGTGCCAATAATACTATCAAAACCACATCATAACAACCATCATTTATAGCACACATCCATCATCACACACATCAATGTATACTCATACATACACAATTCATGGTTCACAAGATTAGAATAGGCATAAACATTTAAAGCTTGTAAACACACAAGAAGTCAAACTACCAATTCAACTTCTACCTTGGAATGGCCTACCAAGCACATCCCTAAACCTCATCTACACACACTTGAACCAATTTAAACAAATTTGAAAGTTTCACTCACCACCCTTCCTTAGCAAACCAAGCAAAAGCCTCTCAAGCCTCCGAAATTTCCGGAATCGATCCTGAACCTTCTCCGATGTTTCCTCTTGCTTCTAACCAATCAAAAGACAAGTATTACTCAACCAAATCACTGTCAAACTCAGCCACAAACTCAGCCCACAATCACAAGCCAAAACTTCATAATTTCAAACCCAAACTAACCACAAAACCTACCTTTCGTACTCCCCAAATACCCAACTGAAATCTACCATTTCCAACACCCAAATGACCTCTAAAGACTTCCAAAACACTTCCCTAACAACCCTATACCATCAGCCCTTCAACCCAATACAAAAACACACCAAAATTTCAAGTTTTGACACTTTCAAAAATGCCCCCAAGACCCACTTCAGGATTTTTCTCAAAATCCTTCCATTTTAAGATATTAGGTGTATTAAAGTAAGGTGAACTAAAAAATCAAATAAAAAAACAAAAAGCATGTCAAAACCCCAATAAAGCTTCATACTTTCTTCAAACTTGAAAAACTTGAAAAACAAAAATGGTGATGGTTTTGAAATCTAAAATCATGGAAATGCTTGGAATGGAAAAGAGAGTTCAAAAACGAAATTACCTTGTGAAAATCCCTTGAAATGGTGAAGCACCTCAATGGAATAGTGATTTAGGGCTTTGGGATGGTTTTCACGTTAGATGAAGAAATGAAGAAGAAGGCTCTCTCTTTTTTATATTCAAAATGCTTGTCTTCCTTGTTTTGACTTAATTACAAAATTGCCATTACTTAAATTTTAATCTCATTTAAATCAAAACCCAACTCTAATTAAATTAAACCGGTTTTGACGACTCGGACCTAACACACACACCGAACTCCTAGCCCCAAAACACGGGTGTTACAACTCTCCCCCACTTAAGGAGTCTCGTCCTCGAAATTAACTGACTGAATGAGATAAGGAAACTACCTTTCCATATCCTCCTTCCTCTCCCAAGTTGCCTTGTCCACCTCCCGACCTTGCCACCGCACTTTTACTAACTCAATCGATCTACCCCGCAACACCTTGCTGTCTGAAGCTAAGATCTCAACTGGTTCTTCGTCATAAGTCAAATCCGGATTCAATTCAATCTCTTCTACAGGCATAACATGCGGTGGATCTGACCTATACTTACGGAGCATCGAAACATGAAACACATCATTTATCTTCTCTAGCTCGGATGGTAAACGCAACTGATAAGCAACTGGGCCAACCCTCTTCACAATCTCATACGGTCCTATGTACCTCGAACTCAACTTCCTTTTTTCTGCCAAATCTCATCACTTTCATCCACGGAGACACCTTTAGGAATACTTTCTCACCCACTGAAAAAATCAACTTCCTTCCTCTTCAAGTCGGCATAAGACTTCTGTCTATCCGAAGCTGCCTTCAAGCGATCGCAAATCAATTTTACTTTATCGGTTGTCCCCTTAAGCAAATCCGACATAAGTAACAACTTTTGTCCCACTTCAGCCCAACAAACTGGAGATTTACACTTTCTACCATACAAGGCCTCATACGGAGCCATCTGAATGCTCGACTGAAAACTGTTATTGTAAGCAAACTCAACTAGAGGCAAATGCTTCTCCCATGTACCCTGAAAATCAATGATGCAACAACGTAACATATCCTCTAAACTCTGTATAACACTCTCTGACTGACCATCTGTCTGAGGATGATATGATGTGCTAAAATTCAAACGGGTACCCAAAGTTGTATGCAGACACTCCCAAAATCGAGCTGTAAACCTCGGATCTCTATCGGACACAATAGACTTCGGCACACCATGTAGTCTAACAATCTCACCAATGTACATATCGGCCAATCTATCTAAGGTATAAGTCGTATTGACTGCTAAGAAGTGAGCACACTTCATGAAACGATCTACTATAACCCAAACTGAGTTCTTCTTCGTAGGAGTCAAGGGCAAGCCCGAAACAAAATCCATGGTGATATTCTCCCATTTCCATTTCGGAATTCTCAACGGTTGCAACAGACCTGAGGGAACCTGATGTTCCGCCTTCACTCTCTGACACAACATACACTTACTCACGAAGTCGGCTACGTCTATCTTCAAACCAACCCAAAAGTACTCATTCTTCAAATCTCGGTACATCTTCGAACTTCCAGGATGCATAGCAAAAGGACTACTGTGCGCTCCAGTCAAGATCGTATGTCTCAAGTCACTGTCTTCTGGCACAACTATTCTATTTCTAAAACACAAGACCCCATCAGTATTGAAACTGTAGTCTGAAGGCCTACCCTCGGCTATGTCTTGCACGTGAGGTGCCAAAGATCTGTCTAAGAGCTGTTTCTCTCTAATCAACTAACCTAGAGTAGGTCTAACCTGAAGCTCGACCACTAAGCCACCATCCCCGGACAAGCTCAATCTAGCAAACATGGCTCTCAAATCTACAACTACCTTTCTACTCAAAGCATCGGCCACTACATTGGCCTTACCCGGATGGTACTCAATCGTAAGATCACAATCCTTTAGCAACTCTAACCACCTACACTGTCTGAGATTCAAATCTTGCTGAGTCATGATATACTTCAAACTCTTGTGATCTGTATACATTGTGCACTTTTCACCGTACAAATAATGCCTCCAAATCTTCAGAGCAAACACAACTGCAGCTAACTCTATGTCGTGGGTCGGATAGTTACGCTCGTGAGTCTTCAACTGTCTTGAGGCATAAGCCACCACTCTCTTGTCTTGCATGAGAACACAACCTAGGCCTACGTAGGAAGCATCACTGTAAACTACATATTCCTTCCCCGACTCTGGCTGAATCAAGATCGGTGCTTGGGTCAAAGCTTCTTTCAATTTCTCAAAGGCTCGTTGTCTTGCACCTGACCACTCAAACTGAACACTCTTCTGAAGTAACTGTGTCAATGGAGCGGCTAACTTCGAGAAACCTTCTACGAACCTTCTATAGTATCTAGCTAAGCCTAGAAAGCTACGAACTTCTGTTACTGGCTTCGGTTGCTTCCACTCAACAATGGCCTCTATTTTCCTCGGATCAACTCTAATCCCATCGGCTGACACTACGTGCCCTAAGAAGACTACCTCTCGGATCCAGAACTCACACTTACTCAACTTTGCATACAACTGATTTTCTAACAAAATCTTCAAAACTAGCCTCAAGTGTCGGTCGTGTTCTTTCTCAGTACGTGAATACACCAAAATGTCATCTATAAAGACAACTACAAACTGATCTAGGTACTGATGGAAGATCCTATTCATCATATCCATGAAAGCAGCCGGTGCGTTAGTCAACCCAAAAGGTATGACTAAAAACTCATAGTGACCATATCTAGTCCTAAAGGCCGTCTTCGGTACATCAGCTTCTCTTACCTTCAGTTGGTAGTAACCGGATCTCAAGTCGATCTTCGAAAAGACTGATGCCTCTCTCAACTGGTCAAACAAATCATCAATTCTCGGCAACGGATACTTGTTCTTCACTGTTAACTGATTCAACTGTCTGTAGTCTATACATATTCTCTTGCTTCCATCTTTCTTCTTTACAAACAAAACTGGAGCGCCCCAAGGCGAAGAACTCGGTCGGATGAAGCCTCTATCTGTCAACTCTTGCAACTGAGTCTTCAACTCTTTTAGTTCTTTCGGTTCCATACGATCCGGAGCAATCGAAACAAAAGCTGAATCTGAATAAGTCTCTATAGCAAACTCTACCTCTCTATCAGGTGGTAAACCCGAAAATTCTTCCGGAAACACACTTGGAAAGTCACACACTGTCCGGATGTCTTGAGGTCTAACCTCACTCATGTTCGGATTCATCACATAGGCTAAATACTCTTCACAACCCGTCTCAACCAGTCTCTTAGCTTCTAAAACTGAAACCACATTCGATAAGAACTTCACGTTCTCACCTACCACCACTATCTCATAGTCATCCGCGAGTTTCAAGGAAATCCTCTTAGTCTCAAAATCTATCCTAGCTCTATGCTCAGTGAGCCAATCCATACCCAAAATCACATCAAAGCCATAAAACGCTAACTCCATCATATCCACTGGAAACACATGCCCCTGAACCATTAACGAACATCTTCTGTACATCTTTCTAACTACTACTGTATCCCCGAAGGAACTAGTAACACTAACTCCTACCTCTAATACCTCAAAAGGCAATTTCAACAACTTTGCATGCTCACTCAGTATATAAGAATGTGTAGACCCGGAGTCAATCAAAGAAAGCAAACCTAAAGACTGTATCGAGAAGTTACCTGCAATCACATATGTGTCGTGTTGACCCTCACGCTGAGCGTAAACTCTGGCCTGGCCTCCGCCCTCTGGCTGCACTGCAACTACATGCGCTATGTTTCTCTGGCCATCATTTCTCGGCTGGAAGTTACCTCTACTGCGCCCGCGACCTCTCTGGAAGTCATTAGCTCTGGCAGGAGCCTAAACTGGTGCCTGCCCCACCTGATGTGGACAGTCACGCCTAATATGATCCCTAGCTCTACAGCTCCAACACGAGTGGAAATTACCCTAACACTCACCGGTGTGATTCCTCCCGCAACTAGCACACGTGGGCAACCGCCCACCAGCCCTCTGGCCCTGATGGCCCCTACCGTGGTTACCTCCACCACGTCTATGGTCATAGTGATGCCTGTTGTCCCGATGCCTCTTGGCATCATCTCTATCAAAGTCACTAGATCTCTTCCCAGAACTAGAACCACCAGATCGTTTGGTCAAGCCCAAACTGTGCTCTAAGTTCTTGGCCCTCGCGACCAAGACATCAAAATCCGTGTAGTCAACAGCCAAAGTGTACCTCTTGATCTCTTCATTCAACCTATAGCGGAATCGGTTACAACGTTCCTCTTCAGTAGGAACAAGCTCAAATGCATACTAACTCAGCCTGACAAATCTGATCTCATAGTCCGTCACTGACATACTCCCCTGAAGCAAATCCATAAATTCCCTCTTCTTCTCATCGAGATAACAGAGACCTAGATATTTCTTACGGAAAGCTGACTCGAAAAACTCCTAAGTGATCTCGGCCTCTTCCATACCCGTAGTGATGGTGACCCACCAAGTATAGGCATCCCTCTGAAGTAGAGATACAATACACCCTAGCTTGCGTTCCCCGGTACATCCCATCTGTGCCAGGATACAGACGGTCTTCTCTAACCAAGTCTCAGACCTCTCGGGTGTCGACCCTCTAAACTCTTCACCTCCTAAACTGCGGAGTCTCTCTAACGGTAAACTAGTACCCTCTCCCTGGGGTTGTGCCACTGCCTGACCCCCAGCCACTGCAGCCTGAAAAGCCCCGGCTATCGCCTGAACTAGAGGAGCTAAATCTATCCCGGCCGGTCCTTGGCCAACTTGAGGTTCCATGCCCTCGGCTCCCGCCTCACCTCTCTCTTGGTGAGGAGGAGAAGGAGGAGGTTGAGGAGCCTGCGCCTCATCAATTTGCTCAACTCCCGGAGCTTGTGCCCGTGGTTCGGGTTGAACCATCCTAGGCCTCCCTCTTGGTCTCATATTACAGCTAGCAAGATATCAACTACAACAAATAAACATATAAGGATCAAGTTAGCAAAGGCAAGGGTCCAACCGTGCTCAAGTATCTTCCTTTACAAAACTTTTTCAAATTAAGTAATAGTAGCAATAGGAACTCGACATTACACCAGACACAAAAATCATGCTTCCAAACACCATACAAATGAACAAACAACAAGCATACATGACAAAGCATTCACCGAAGCAATACAATTACTTAACACTTCAAACTTACCTCACTTACCTGCCCGAGGTCTCGGTAACCTCAGGCTCTAATACCAACAAATGTAACCCCCTCGTCCCGGTCTGGCCGACTGACCGGTCTGAGTAGGCTACACGGGGAAAACCGATGTGAAACCTGTTAAGGTCCCACCTCGGTTACCGACCCTAATTTTTTTTTCATTCATATTACATCTTGTCTAAAGGCATAATTATTTCCTAAGTGATCACGACAGCGGAAAACAAGGCTCACGAGAAGCCCTACAACAAACCGGGCCTAAGCCCAAACATTGAGACCCTTTAGAGATGTCAAAAGCCCATTTTCAGGCATGCGTTTCGAAACAAGCATTGCCCGTTTCGAAACACAGGCTCCAGTTTAAAAAGCCAGACACTCGTACCGAAACGCATCCACCCCGTTTCGGAACAGGGTCCTATTTTGCCTAGGCGTTCCGATACCCGTTTCGGAACAGACAATTACAGTAGCCAAAGTGTTTCGGAACCAGTTTCGAAATAGGGGCTCACAGTAGCCAAACTGTACCGAAACGCGTTTCGATAAGGGGGCCCTGGAACCACACCCGTTCCGAAACAGCTCAACCCATTTCGAAACACCTACAGTATGCAATTTCCCAAAATCAGTTTTAAACATCTCCAAACAACCCCAAACGCCCTTTACGACCCCAAGAAGCATACATAACATACAATCACACTCTAGAGGCATGCATCCTATTGCAAAACGTACTTAAATTACATAAGACATAAGATAAGCCATCCATTTAAAAGATCATTTAAGGCATGCTTAAAAACTTAAAAGCCAAAAGGCACATGACTTCACACATAGGTTTACATGCTCACAACCACATATAATCATCCAAAGGCATTGCCTCTCAACACAAGCATTCATTCAACACATAGCATGGTTACAAATCCAAAGCAAAGCATAAACAACATTCAACATTTATGAGTCATACAACGCTTATACAAACACAAAGCAGCCCCATTGCTAAACTACTAGTTTATTTACTAAACCATACTTGAGCAACTACAAAAGCTTGGAATGCCCCTTTCTTACACCTTGCTAACTCCACGCTAATGATCTGCATTGTCGAAAAATGAGAGCGTAAGCTAGAAGCTTAGTGAGGATGCTTTAAAACCAAAAACAACGTCAATGCAGGGTTCAAGCATTTAATCCTTAACAACACACAAACATACATAAGCATCAATCTAGCAATCCAGTTTGCAACACAAGAGACAATAATATGGCATCTTACTTCATATTAGGCTCAACAAGATAAAGCATTTATCTAAGCAACATAACCACATGAACAAGTATATTGGCCACTATTAGTTTACTCGGATATGCGGATTACTCTCAACAACAACATTACCTCTGTGGGATTACACTCATCACCGGACCTCGCATGGATGGGATTCCACTCATCATCACATGCCCTACGGATGGGATTCCACTCATCATCACGTATAATATAAACATTTCCGGTGGAATATTACATTATCGTACTCCTCCTTGATGACTTAACGCAACCAAGGCCACGCGCGAATTTGACTCAACCGTGTGCACACTAATCCTAATGATCGATCATTTATACCCGGTAAGTTAACTGGTGCCAATAATACTATCAAAACCACATCATAAAAACCATCATTTATAGCACACATCCATCATCACACACATCAATGTATACTCATACATACACAATTCATGGTTCACAAGATTAGAATAGGCATAAACATTTAAAGCTTGTAAACACACAAGAAGTTAAACTACCAATTTAACTTCTATCTTGGAATGGCCTACCAAGCACATCCCTAAACCTCATCTACACACACTTGAACCAATTTAAACAAATTTGAAAGTTTCACTCACCACCCTTCCTTAGCAAACCAAGCAAAAGCCTCTCAAGCCTCCGAAATTTCCGAAATCGATCCCGAACCTTCTCCGATGTTTCCTCTTGCTTCTAACCAATCAAAAGACAAGTATTACTCAACCAAATCACTGTCAAACTCAGCCACAAACTCAGCCCACAATCACAAGCCAAAACTTCATAATTTCAAACCCAAACTAACCACAAAACCCACATTTTTGTACTCCCCAAATACCCAGCTGAAATCCACCATTTCCAACACCCAAATGACCTCTAAAGACTTCCAAAACACTTCCTTAACAACCCTATACCATCAGCCCTTCAACCCAACACAAAACACACCAAAATTTCAAGTTTTGACACTTTCAAAAATGTCCCCAAGACCCACTTCGGGGTTTTTCTTAAAATCCTTCCATTTTAAGATATTAGGTGTATTAAAGTAAGGTGAACTCAAAAATCAACTAAACAAACCAAAAGCATGTCAAAAACCCAATAAAGCTTCATATTTTCTTCAAACTTGAAAAACTTGAAAAACAAAAATGGTGATGATTTTGAAATTTAAAACCATGGAAATGCTTGGAATGGAAAGGAGAGTTCAAAAACGAAATTACCTTGTGAAAATCCCTTAAAATGGTGAAGCACCTCAATGGAATAGTGATTTAGGGCTTTGGGATGGTTTTCACGTTAGATGAAGAAATGAAGAAGAAGGCTATCTTTTTTTTATTCAAAGTGCTTGTCTTCCTTGTTTTGACTTAATTACAAAATTGCCATTACTTTAATTTTAATCTCATTTAAATCAAAACCCAACTCTAATTAAATTAAATCGGTTTTGACGACTCGAACCCAACACACACCGAACTCCTAGCCTCAAAACACTGGTGTTACACCCCATATATTGTATATAAAATTGATCGGTGAATTCGAAACATCCAAAGGCTTCCACTGGAGCTGAGTCGTGAGAGGAAGAAATAAAGAGTGAAGGAAAACAAATATTTGAAGAGGAAGAAATAAAGAGTGACGAGGAATGACCAGTTATGGAGGAAAAAGACACGAGAACAAGAAAAAGAGAAAAAAGGAAAAAGATAACTGCTGCACCAACATTTTAAACGTAGGTGACGGTTAGGGTTGTTCATTACCGGGTACCCGAGGTACCAGGTACCCGGTTCTTCAGGTAATGCACTTGCCGGCCTGTGTCCCGACCCATAATTATCGGGTACCAGCTAACCGGGTACTCGTAAAATTCGAGTACCGGGTTTATATTTTTTAATATTATTAATTTAATTTTTTTAAATCGTATAAAAATATAATTTAAAAGTTTATAATACATAATCTAAACACAAAACTAGTAGGGTTTTTTTATATTATCAGTTATCATTTGCACGTGTTTCACCTAGCTGCTTTTGGTCTAAAAGATGAAATTACACAACCCTGAACTAAGTCTAAGCCTATGAAACAAAGTAGTTTTGGCCTAACATACAATCCAAAGCTGCTTTTGGCTTTGTTTTTACCACATAACCGAAATAGAGAGAAAGCAGAGATACAAGATAGGACCACATTCAGGTACGCTAATATTAAAGTTTATTATTAAAAGAAGACCGTTAATTTTTATTTCTAATCTTATATTGAAGATAATTTCATTCATTCATACAAATATATAATTTAATATATATATATATATATATATTAAAAGTATCGGGTCGAGTCGGGAATCCGGTTACAAAAAAATTCGGCCATTACCCGGCCCAACTACCTAGAAAAAATCTCAGGTCGGGTAATTTTTTAGTAAAATATTCGGTTTTTTTTTCATTTCGAGTCAGCGGGTAATCGGGCCAAGTCAATCGGGTCGGGTATTTTTGAACACCCCTAGTGACGGTAATGACAATAATGAAAGCAATTAAAAGATGAGTGCCTGTATTGAAAATTTTAAAAGTTTGACGACCATATTGAAAGCACCCTAAAATTTCAAGGACTATCAATGCAGTTTGCCATAGAAAACAACTTCATTTTTAATTTTAAAAAATAAACGAGATTCCTAAAATGTCAGTTATTTAAGAAATTATTAGATGGACCGGGGTCATCACGTCATCTGTGGTGCCAACCAATCAGGTCTATCCATGTCAATTTTTTTTAAATAACTACCTTTTTTTAATTTCAAGGACTATCAATGCAGTTGGATGAACCTGATTGGTTGAGACCACAAATGACATGGTGAGTCGAGTCCATCTAATAATTTTTTCAATTCTTGACTAGAAAAGGAAATATTGGATTTAAATTATTTGAGAATATTGGATTTTAATGAAATTAGGTTTGGCTGGAGGGTTTCATGGGTGGATAAAGTTGGTATTGCGAATTTGTAATGTGGATGCCACTAATAGACAAAAAAAAAATCTAACTGTGACTATTTTTATGTGTAAGAAGAAAAATAATTAAATTTTAAGCATTAATCATAAAATATAAATTTATTAAATGTGAATTGATTTTATTGGAGTGAGAAGAAAAAACATTCTTCTCTCTTCAATTTTTTAACAAGTTCTAATTCTAATTTTAATCTTAATCTTATTTGAAGAAGGGAAAGAGATACTCTAAAAGAAGAAAAAGACTGTTTTTAATAGGTCTAGAACTCATGACTTGAGAAAATATAAGATAACAAAGATAAATAACTTGCTCAATCGGCCAAATATACTTTCTCGACTTTGATATCTGGCAGAACAAAACTTCTCATCTAATCATGAATGCGTTGTTTATATTGATAAAGGACATTATATTAATTTTAGTTTTTTTAAATAGTCTTAAAGTGATTATAAGATAGTATCTGTTCATACATTTCTTAATCCTTTGATGTGCCACACACCTTGCAGACAAAGTGGATTGAACCCAGATCTCTTAGGATGAATAACATCCTCTTTTTCACTGGGATCATTCGTTGAGTTCTATATTAATTTTAGTTGATATAAAATTCTGGATTTAATTTGAATAATTTCTCTCTTTTCTTATAAAATAGTACAACAATAATAATGAATATGCTGCATATTTTTGTTAATTGTGTTCAAAATATAAAATATCAAATTCATAATAAGTTAATCTCAGAACAGATCAATTCACGTTAAATAAAATTAAAAAAAAAACAAAAAAAAACGTGAAGGGTCCATTGACGGATTCAATTATTGCTTCCACTAAACTTTAAACTGTAGGTAGGGATGACCATTTAACTCGAATTCGATAGATTTTGACCCGATTAAGCCCCAGTTATAGTCTTATATAACTGGCTAATCACCCATAATCTTGAAAGTAAATAGGTGGTCGAATGTGGGAAGCTGTTGCCCAAACTATGAAGGGACAGGATATGGTCGCATACTCCCATTAGATTTTATAATTATTTTATTTAGGTTCCATCAAAATGGGTTAGTCCAAAATTTTAAACCAAATGTAGACTATGTAAGGCCCAGCTCAAAACTTAATGCTTTCATTTGCCCCCATGACCAAAACCTATATATTTGTCTGCCAAATTTTGATTTTGTTCGCTCAATTATGTTAAAAATATAAGATTTAATATTTATACTTCAATTTAGTATAATTTAATTCTTTTACTTTTATACTATTATTAATCAACATAAATTGTTAACATCATTAGTTTTCCTTTTAAAGTGATGAAATTGAATTTCTATTAGAAAAATTTACACACCAACAAAATGCTTAAGGGTGTTTTTAATAAAAATAAACTCGAACAACTTAACGCAATAAAAATACATATTATTAAAGGATAAATATTCTATACACAGGCGGTGAAAACTAAAAGTTTCCACATGCGCCTTAGTTTTAAGGTATAAGGAGTTAGTTTAGGGTATATAGTTTAGGGGTTTAGGTGTAGGGGGTTAGAATTTAGGGATAGTTGTTTCAATTTAAGGTTTAGGGTTATAATTTAGGGTTTATAGGTTAAAACCTAAATCCTCACTATATTACTCTAAAAACTAAACCCTAAATTATAACCCTAAACTTTAAATTGAAACAACTATCCCTAAATTCTAAACTCCTACACCTAAACCCCTAAGCCTTTTATCCTAAACTAACTCCCTATACCCTAAAACTAAGGCGATTGTGGAAACCTTTAGTTTCCATCGCATGTGTATAGAAATATCCTATACACTGGCGGTGGAAACTGAAAGTTTCCACAAGCGCCTTAATTTTAGGGTATATGGAATTAGTTTAGGGTATAGGGTTTAGGTGTAGGGGTTAGAATTTAAAGATAGTTGTTTCAATTTAAGGTTTATGGTTATAATTTACGGTTTATAGGTTAAAACTTAAATCCTCAGCATATTACCCTAAAAACTAAACCCTAACCTATAAAGCCTAAATTATAATCCTAAACCTTAAATTGAAACAACTATCCCTAAATTCTAACCCCATACACCTAAACCCCTAAACCATATACCCTAAAATAACTCCATATACCCTAAAACTAAAGCGCTTGCGGAAACTTTCAGTTTCCACCGCCGGTGTATAGGATATTAATCCTTATTAAAATGCATAATAGATTTTCACGTAGAATTTTAATGACACTATTTAACAATGTTAACAATTTTGATTAACTAATCATTTTATATAAATATGACTACTAATTAAACTAAATTAAAATACATTATTTAAATCTCTTTTATTTAAAAAATACCAAAATCATAATATATTATATACTATTCATTTTTTTGAAAAAAATATTAAATTTATCCCTGCCTATATAGGCATATGAAAAGATAAATTTTCAATAAACAAAAACTGTAAAAACAACTTTAGTTTGTTTACCGGAAGCTCATGGCTAAAGATATAGCCACCACATTTGGGAACAGTTTCGGAGGCACAACTTTCACTGACAACCGTATCATGGGAGGCAACATGGATGATTTCATGCGGGTCAAGGTCTCGGTTGATGTTTCTAATCCCCTAAGAAGATGCATTGCCCTTCGCATCCAGGATGGACAGACTAAAATGTGCCCCTTTCGTTATGAGATGCTTCTCAATTTTACTATGGTTGTGGGCTTGTTGGCCATCAAGTGCTCTCCTGTAAAACCGTTCAGTCACCGCTTTTACCAAATTACAATATAGAGACCTACTTAGGGTTAAAACTTAGCAACCACAGCGCAAACCTCAACTAAGGAGAGGTGTGGAATATCTTCAATATCTTCATGGCCCTGGCTCGTCTGCTATAGCTGCCCCTTCCACCTCAGCTGCACCTACATCCACAACTACATCTACTGCACCCATATCCACAGGGCCTCATTTAGCTCAGACTACTTCTGCTTTAGGGAACCAAGGTATGCCAACTGAAAAAGCTGTTTTGCAGGAAAAGTCTTCTGTGGCCTCCTCCCCTCTTAAAGAACATATTCTTAAGGCTGTAGCTACCTCGATAAGGGACCTTTTTGGGTCAGCATCTTGTCCTAATAAAGTTTTGACATCTATTCTAGGAACGAGGAAAAAACATATGGTCTCTTCAAGCCCTTCAACTGCTGAAACAAATACTGAATTTGCTTCTATTCTCCCAACACCTATTTCTGTCCATTGAGAGGTTGATAATATGTCTGCATTTGATACATGGGTCTCTTCCTCTTCTGGTAGAGACACAAGGATAAATAAGGGTACCAAGAGCCCCATCACTCCCGGCCACAGTGAGTATAACTCTGCTCTAAGGTGCACAAGAGAAGCTTCATTAGCATCGATGCTACCAACAATGCCATCGCAAAATGTTCCCGGTCCTCAACATCAATAGTTACCCAATCCAAGACTCTTCTGAAAGGTGGGATGAGCAACTCAAACAACTTTTCGGCGGAGATTGACATTCAACCCCGTCGAGATCAATAAAGATCATTTGCTGAAACTGTCGAAGGCTTGGGAAACCCCCATGCTGTTCGTTTTCTTGGGCATTCTCTTGCTCGTTTTCTCCCAATATAGTTTTTCTTTGTGAAACAAGATTGAAACAACGTAATAGTGATTGAGTTAAACATGCTCTAGGCATGGATGGTTTCCTTACTGTTGACAGTGGCAATGCCTGCACTGGTTTGAAGCTTCTATTGAATAAATATGTTTCTATGGATTTGATCTCCTACTCGCACCTCCACATTGATGTGATCATTCATTATGAATCTCAGCATTTTCATTTTCTGGCCTCCATGGCAATTTTGAGCCTGCCCTAAAATACAAGACTTGGGACCTTTTAGACGGGTTGCGTGTCCCTTGCTCTTTACCTTGGCTAGTAGGGGCGACCTCAATAAAATCCTGGCTAACAATAAGAAGCAAGCTGACAACCAAAAGGCACGTTCCCACATCAATAATTTTAAGGATTTCTTGGACCGTAATAATCTCTTCGATTGCAAGCCAGCCAAGGGCTGGTTAACCTGGACCCACTCGTGGCCTAGGGCATCCCCTATTCACGAACGTCTTGACAGGTTTCTTGCAGATCAAGAATGGTTTCATCTTCACCAAGACTATCGAGCAACATCTGTGTACACATCTGATTCTGATCATTGCTTCATTATCATGGACTCTTGCTGGGTGAGGAAGGATAACACCTATAGAGCTCGATATGATTATTTCCGATATGAGAACTGTTGAGCCAATGATGCCGGTTGCGTCGCCAAAGTGTAGATTGTTTGGTCCCATATTGTTGGTTCAGTATTAGACAAAATCCAACACGTGGGAGGTGCCTTTAAATCGTGGCAAGGTGATAGGATAAATGCTGCCAAATCTTGTATCAAAGAGCTTCATGATTAAATTGATTATTGCTTCACTCGTCGTCTCCTTGGTTCAGAAATGGACAATCTCTTGGCTTGCCAAGATGGAGCTTTAAAGCCTGCTTGAAAAGGAAGAAGCTTATTGGGCACAACGCTCTCGTGTTACATGACTTTCCCAAAGAGATCACAACACTGCCTATTTCCATGCAAGGGCCTCTGATAGAAGGAAAAAGAACTATATAATGGGCTCTTCAATGACAATGCCTTTGGCAGGAAGGTCTTGAAAATACAATGCAGGTGGCCACCAATTATTTTCAATCACTCTTCGCCTCCTTCAGCCCACTATTTGACCAGTTTCTTATCGAAAATATCTCACCCTCGATCACCCTATGTATGAATGAGTCTTTTACCAAACCTTTTATTGATGATGAATTTATTGTTGCTTTTCAAGATATTAACCCCAAGTAAGCCCCTAAAATCGATGGTCTACCTAGTAGCTTTTATATGCAGTATTGGGATACAGTTGGGACAGATATGATTAACCTTTGCTTAGGCCTTCTCAGTGGCTCTATGGACATGGCTTCTATCAATAAAACTATTTTGGTTCTCATACCCAAGGTGACTGCCCCCACCAACATGAAGCAGCTTCGCCCCATCAATCTTTGCACCGTGTTATACAAGATTGTTTTGAAGGTCATTGTCAATCGTATGAAGCCCATCATCCTCTTTTGCACCAGCAAAAACCAACCAGTCTTCATCAAAGGTCGTAGTATTTCCAATAATATTATCATGGCTTATGAGTTGATTCATGCCCTTTATTCAACCAGAACTGGGTTCAATAAGGGAGCAACCCTCAAGCTCGACATGGGGAAGGCCTTTGATAGAGTCGAGTGGTCCTTTCTCCGCAATGTGATGTTACGCCTAGGTTTCGATGCTACATGGGTGGAGATCATAATGCATTGCATTACCTCGATTTCCTTTTTGATCTGTATCAATGGCTCTCTATCATTTGAATTCTCTCCTCAGCGAGGGTTGAGGTAAGGGGATCCTCTATCCTTATTTTTCTTCCTTCTTTGCACCCAAGACCTCTCGGCAACTTTACATGCTGAGTAAGCTGCAGATAGGATCAAGGGAATCAAGGCTAGAAAATTAGGACCCAAAGTTTCCCACCTTTTATATGTAGATGCCATTTTGATTTTCTTGCGTAATTCGGTTGCTGAAGTGATAAGACTCAAAGATATCACACTCATTTATGCCTCCTCTGGTCAACACGTAAATTTTGAGAAGTCCATTATCTTTTTCATCCCCCACACCTTTGGATCACAAGCAGCTAGTACATTCTATTATTGGGGTCCGAGAGGTTGAGGATCATAGTTTTTTATTTGGGCATTCCCCTCTTAGTCGGGAAGAACAAATCCACAACATTGAGCTTTATCCGCGATAAAGTTGGCACACAGGTCACTAGCTGGACTAAGAATCTCCTTTTGTATGGGGGTCGTGAAGTCTTCATCAAGTCTATTACCCAAGCCCTTCCCCAATATCTAATGTGTTGTTATCTTCTTCCTCAAAATGTTATTAATGATATGGCTCGTTCGATGAGACGCTAATGATGAACTGGAAAATCTAACAAGCAAGGTTGCCCCCTTGTGGCTAGAGAACGCATTTGTACCCCTAAGATTGTTGAAGGGATTGGCTTTTGAGACCTCCACAACTTCAACCTTTCCCTCATTGGTAATCATATATAGAGAATGATTATAGAGCATGATTGCTTGCTTTCTCTTGTTTTCAGGGCCAAATATACTTCCCATTGGGAGATATTTTTGATGCAAAAACTAATGATAGAGCCTCTTTTTCTTGGAAGGGACTGAATCGTGCCATGAAGGATCTACGTGAGGGTTTTTCTGGAAGTCGGGTATCAACAGCACTGTACGTATGCATGCTGATCATTGGGGAGGATCACAAGCCATCTCATTTGCTACTCCTTACACGGACAACTTGGTCTCTCCCATCTAATGCTATGAATTTATGCACCAGGGTCAAGCAAAATGGCGCGAGAAGCTGATTTGTAGAGTCTTTAACCCTTAGGACGCTGAAGCAAACCTTCGTGTCCCAATCTCCCCTTCTCATGACGACACCATCATCTTGGGTCATCACGACACATGTATGTATTTTGTTAAGTCTGGTTACTGTTTCTTACAACGACCCTCCACCTTTGTGGGCAGGTTATCACAATATGAAGGATCCTTTCGAAGTTGCATGTTTTACACAAGATTCACATCTTTAGCTGGCGTATTGCGCATGATGCTCTCCCTTTAGGCAGTAGTTTGCAAGCTGCTAGTTTGGCCCTCGGTCTCTGCCTTGTGTGTAACCAAGCCACTAAGATTCTGCTTCATGCTCTCCGGGACTGCCTCTCATCTAAGGAAACTATTGTTATTGCTGGCTTTCCTGCATCTATCATCAACAGTTATGCCATGCACACTCTGTCCTAGCTTGAGAAAGCTGTTGTCTCCCTTGATGTGCCCTCCCTCCCGGGGCTCATGATCCTCATTTGGAACTTATGAAATCGGGGGAACAATTTTGTCCATGATAACAAGGTCTCGCCTTCCGGGCGATTGCAACCAATGCTAATACCCTTGCTCATGATTATTAGGTAGCGGCTCGTGACCCACCTATAGCCTCAGTCCCAGTAGCTACTGCCTCTTGATGGCGCTCATAAGTCCTGGCTACATTAAGGTCAACGTTGATAGTGCATTTGACCTCGATCGTAGGGCTGCAACGATTGGTGTTATTGCCAGGAATGAGCATGGTTCGATTTTGGGTGGTTTTGCTCAACATACTACATGTCTTTCAGAGGCAGCTGCCTCTAAGATCTTTGCAATTATTACCCTCATTCGTCTTGCTGTGGATAAAGGATGGAAACGTGTCATCTTTGAGTCTGATTCGGCGCTTGTGGTTATCAAGTTGGGTTGGTCTACATGAGACATCTCGATTCTGAGTAAGGATGGCAATGAGGCGGGGCAGATTTTTGGCCACCGCATACTTACCCCGAAAATGAAGAGAAGATACCCGAACCCGCCCCAATAATTGGAAATCTTTATCCCGCCCCGAATTATGGAGAGGATACTCGAACCTTCCCCGCCCCACCTCAACCTGAATGAAAATAATTTTTTCAAAATGTACAAAAAATATATATTAAAATGTAAATAAATTGTATTGAAGATTGCTTACTGTAAATAATATTCAAAATAGTTTACTATAAATATGAAATGTCTAACTTTCAAACCAAACCAGTATAAATATTATAACATAACAAAATAATTTAATATTTACTGTAAACTGCAAGCAATCTTTATACTATTTTGAAAATTGTAAACAATCTAACTTTTCAAAATAGTATATTGTAAACTGTCTACTGTATACAATCTAACTTTCAACATAGTATTTCCAAAATAGTATACTTTAAATTGTATATTAAAATATGAAATAGTGTAAATATTTACTATAAATATTATAACTTTCAAAATAGTTTAATGTAAATATGAAATGTATAACTTTCAAAATACTTTACAGTAAATATTATAACACAATAAAACAATTTTTTCCTTGGATTCCCTTTACACAAAACAACATAATACCATGCACTTCAAAAATAGTTTATTGTAAATACATAGTACTTCCAAAATACCAAACACTTTTTTCCTTAGATTCCCTTTACACAAAACAACATAATATATAACACAATAAAGATTTCTTAATATTTAAAATCACAAGTCTATAACGAAATGAGTTTAAACACAAGTCTAAATACAAATTTAAACACAAAAAAGAGTTCAAGACTTCAAGTTCAAACCTAAGGCAATTAAAGTCACAAGTTCGTAACAAAGTTAAAATACAATAATCAACATCAACAACCACACAAAAAAATATATGTTGTCATCAGACATAGGCTTTAATTTCTTCCATCTTCATTAATCACAAAAATCCTACAAATAATTTTTTTTGGATCAATGTATTGAAACAATATTATAATCAAAGTGATGAATATGAGTTATTCATTATTGTTATTCGATATTTTTTGGTACCTCAATTTCATCATTTTTATAGAATAAGCTTGATCACTTGTTTTCATCATCCAAAATGACAAAAATAAAATCTAATAACAAAATAATATTTAACAATATAATGTAATCAAAGTATTTTTATAGTTTATACCTTCTTCGGCACATAACCAACTTTGACAACATGTCAAAGCTTCTACTGTTAATGGATGAGGTCTATTATGTTGAGCATTCACCAATCTCCCTCTCATACTAATACTAGACTCTGAAGCAACTATAGAAACATGTATATCATATATATCTCTAGCAATAGCTTGAAAAATATGAAATTGAGGCCCAATTGTCTTCCATCAATTCAAGATATCAAAGTCTGGTGTTCCAGGAATGACATCTTCTTCCAAATAACGATCAATTGAGATGGGACTTTCGATTTCTTTTTTTTTCTTTGATGAAACATAATCATCATACTTTTTAAATTTTTATTTATCAACCACAACAATATGAGAAGATGCAATGCTAAAGAATTAAGGTTCACTCCCAATGACATTTTTCCCTTCATACTTATTGACCAACTCTCGACATAGTTGCACGGTTTTTTCAATTTCATACTCAACATCAATCTCATAAATATCCTCAAAGTAACACTCCAAGAAGTCGGCTTTGTACCTTGAGTCTAAAAGTGTGACAACACCCATGATACTATTCATAGTACTTTAATACTTCTCAAATTTATCCAACATCTGTCTTGTCATACTCGAAATAGTAGCATCACCGTCCTTAATCCATTCATTCAATGCCACCTTGATCGAGCAAATATTCAGAAAAAAATAAAAATTTGTCGTTGAATATTTTATCCCTTAAAAGTCTTCGATCATCTCATAAAACAATTTAAACTTTTCACAAATCTTTGCTACAAAGGCCCAATCATCTTTGGGTGACAAGTGCTTGTACAAAGGATCACGATGTAATTGCAAACACCGAAGAAAAACATCTTTGTAAGATAAAGCTGTCCGAAGTATCAGAAAGGTTGTATTTTATCGTGTTTTGACATCAATGCGTAATTTCTTATTAGTTGAAATGCTCAATCTTTGCGTCGCCTCTTTAAATTTTTCCACATGTTTTTAAGTAATGCTCTAAAAAAGAACACTATGCTGAATCCTTTCTATTCCACCTCCAAGCACACTCAAGTTATCTTTAACAATTAAATTCAATATGTGCGCACAATAATGCATGTGAAAGAATGTTCCATTAGTTGGTAGTGTGTCACTTCCCAATCTATCAACCAACAAATCCACGACACCATCATTCATACTACAACTGTCAACTATGATCGACATAAATTTTCTATTAATATTTCAATCTAAAAAACACTTCATTAATCTTGTAGCAGTGACATCACTAGTGCATGGAGTTGGCACAAATTTAAACTTTATTATGCGTTTTTGTAAAGTCTATGAGTTATCTACGTAATGCGCAGTAACATCCATGTATCCTCTGTTTTGGTGATCTACTATCCACATGTCAGTTGTGATGGCAACTCTTCCTTCGTTAGTCTTCAACTCTGACATTGTTTTCACTTTCCCATTTTCATAGATACCCAAGATGTCCTTCTTTATTGTATTGCGAGAAAGAATATCAAACATAGGCTGTAAACTATGACAATATTATTTAAACAAAGCATGATCAATGATTGATAAAGGGTACTCATGTCTGATTATCATCTTGCCAAGAATTCTTATTGATTTCTCTTGATTGAATGAAGATGCTTTCAATGTCACTTTCCATCTGATTTTTTAATTGACTACTAGGACTTGTTGTCGAATATCCATATGACCTCGCTTATTGCACCTTGATAAATGAGCATGGAAATGCTTTGTCTCATTCTTCGAATAACGACCAAATTTTCTTTTGCAATGGTTACATAATGCTTTCTACTCGTTGTTGATCTTTTCTTTTTTAAAATGCTCTCATACTGTAGATTTTAACTTCGATGGATTGTATTCGCTTGACTCATTATTGTCAACTAAATCATTAGGTTGTCTTATTGAGGGTTGTGTTGTGTCCTCAAAATTTGGAGTTGGACTTTCCTCACTTGGTAATTGAGGAGAGGTAGAACTAGGAGTTGTTGATGGAATATAGTTCTTCCTTAAATTGGACATTAGTGATTATTGTTCCTATAAAAGTGTTTAAATCAAGCATTAGAAAGTAAAGTTGATATAAATTTTTTTACTGTTATCTAAAGAATTTGATAGAAAGAAGTATTTTTTGAGCAATATGCATAAGCAAATTATTTTGCATAAACTGTTTTTTTTGCTGAAAATGTTTTTCCACATAACATATTTTAATGCCCAAACTTTTATTTTGCATAAACAATTTTCTGTTGGAATTATTTTTCTGTATAAGAAAAATCTAATGCTAAAATTGTTTTTCTACATAAACTACTTTTCAGCTCGAACTATTTTTCTGTTTAAGCAAAATCTAATCCTAAAACTGTTTTCTGCATGAACTATTTTTTGCATAAGCAAAATCTAATGCTAAAACTGTTTTTCTGTTGAAACAATTTTTTTGCATAAGCAAAATCTAATCTTTAAATTATTTTTCTAATGAAACCGATTTTATACATAAAAAAATTTTAATGCTAAAACTGTTTTTCTCCATAAGTATAAAAAGTATCCTTAAAAATAGATTCAAGTTAAATACAACAAAAAATAAATACACCAATAAATTCAAGTTAAACACAACAAAAGAATGCTGGAAATTTAACTAATTTTCCTAATCCTAAATGGAGGAAAAAGAGTGCACCCTACCCAAGCCAAAACAAAAATTAAATAAAGCCAAATCCCTGAGACTATCCCCCACCAAACAAAACGTAGCATGCATCACCCAAGGCTTACATTCTCAGTGCCTCAACATACAAGATCACCCTTAAAAATTCGTAGGGAATCAGCGGGGAAAAATTTAATATCCTCCCCCACAAGCTACACCAAAGCCTAAAGCCACGATCAGACGCCAATAGACAAGAGGATACGAAGCCCTTAAATAAAAATATTAGAACTTAAAACTGAAACAATTTCACACAAAATCTAAACCTATAACCACAACAAGAACAAAGCCTTCAAAATTCCAAACAGACACTCCTAGCAGTCCTTACCCGATGACATGATCATAACAACTCTAACACAATGATGTTGACACTGAATTTTTACCTTGGTTTTTATATATGTTGTTGTATTATTATTATTATCATTATATTATATAGTTCTTATTATTATACGTGTATATTACTATTATTATTACATTTAATATAGTTTTTTTAAAAGCCCAAAATATGTATAAAAGCAGTCAACTTTGTCTTTTTAGTTTTTTTTATCCAAGATGAAAGATTTCATTCCAAGAAAACTCATAAATATACAAGAAGACATGAGGGGAGAGAAGGTCCCCAAAGAGCTTGGACATTCAGGTCCCTAGCAAAAGAAGCAAGCTTGTCAGCTGCTTGATTAAAATATCTAGGAACGAAGAAGAATGAACAGGAAATGGCAGAACTCGCTTGGTTCCTGATGTCTTCAATGACAGCTGAAGAAGTCCAGTCAGCATGGGATCTCGATCGCAAACTATTGACAATGGGTTGACAATCCGATTCGACAATTATATGTGCCAGATTGTAAGACGAGACTAAGAAAAAACCAAGTCTGATATCCATTTCCTCTACCGTCGCTGCGGTCGGGGTGAAGAAAGGTGCTCTGATTCCGTGTATAACGTCTCCCGAGCTGTCCCGTGCAATGGAAGCCACCATGGCTTTTTCTGTTTGACGTCAAAAGATGCATCGCAATTGATTTTAAAGAAACCTGGTGGGGGTGGGTTCCATTGGAGCTTTCCGTTGTACTGGGGAGGTTTTTCATTAGAAATAAAATATGATTCCTGACTGAATTCCAGGAAAGCCCTGTTCGCCCGCAACCATACTTCCCAAGGGAGATCTCTCATGTTCTCAAACACAAAAGCATTGCGAGATTTCCAAATCATCCAGAGAAGAAAAGTGATATGACCGCATCCTTCATTGAAATTTCCCATACATCCAGAATCATTTATTTTGATCCACCACTTCGAAAAACCTGGGAAGCTTGATAGGGATGGTGAATAGCTAAAACCTGACGCTTTCCAAACCGCTTGTGCGAAAGGGCAGAAAAATAGAAGGTGTTCGATAGTATCTTTTTCTTTCCCACATCTTGGGCAGCATTCCGAGTCGCTGAAGCCACCATGGAAGCGTGATACGAGATTTCCTTTGGTAGGAATGATGTTATGACTAAGATTCCAAAAGAAAGATCGAATTTTGGGCGGCACTTTAAGGCCCCAAATTGAGTTCCACAAAATTTTGTTTCTTCCAAGGTTTTCGCTTGAGGATGGGTCTTGAGTGTTTTTAAGCTTCTCCTCTATGAACCGGTAGCTCTATTTGGCCGAGTATTCTCTATTCTTTGCACCCGTCCAAAATATGGAATCCTTGATTTCAAGTCCTCCAATCGAGATTGATCTTATCGCTTCTAATTCAGCCGGTGAGAACAGCTGATCGAGTTTTGAGTAATTCCAAGATCTTTGATCAGAGTTCATTAGGCTGCTAACTGGTGGACAATAACCAGTAGTTGGCAATTGAGTACGAATTCTAAAACCAGGGAGTTTCAGAACCCAATTGTCCTTCCAGGTAGAGATGCTTCTTCCATTACCAACTCTCCATAGGGATCCTTCGTTAATTACCTGAATCCCCTCACGAATACCTGTCCAGGCCCATAATGGATTATTGCATTTGGGAGCATCGAGGATATTTCCATTTGGGAAATAAATTCCTTGGAGGGTTTGTGCCAGAAAAGAGTCCGGGTTCTTCAGAATCTTCCAACCGATCTTCGTAATAAGGGCTTTGTTAAAGGATCTAAGGTTTCTGAATCCCAATCCACCTTGATCCTTTGGTCGGCAAAGATTTCTCCAATTTAGCCAATGTATGCTATTCTCCTTTTCCCATAATTATTCCACAAGAATTTAGCCACTTGCGAGCTAATCTCGTCGCAAAAGGTGACCGGTAGGAGAAAACATTGCATTATGTAAGCAGGGATAGCCTGAGCAACTGCTTTGATAATAATCTCCTTCCCCGCTTGATTAAGAAACTTGGCCCTCTAGCCCCGCAGTTTGTTATGTACCTTTTCTTTAATGAAAGCAGTGGCTTCCTTTTTGCTTCTTCCCTAGAAGGAGGGTAAACCGAGATACCTATTGTCTTATTCCATCAGATAGAATCCCAGAATGTTGGAAAGGTGGATTTTGAGCTAATTGCTGATATTTGGAGAGAAGAAAACTGAAGAATTTGGGAAATTTACCGTTTGTCTTGTTGATCTTTGGAAGAGGTGCAGTATATTCAAAGAAGCTTGGCAATTACCTTCGTTTGCTGTGGAGAACATCAAGCAGTCGTCAGCAAACATAAGGAGACTAAGAATGAGGCATCTTCTCCTTATTTTGAGGCCCTTGAAACGAACGGAAACAACCTTCTTTTTCTATAATCCAGGATAAAATACTAGAAATGAATGTGAATAGAAATGGTGAGAGGGGGTCACCCTATCTTAGTCCTCTTCCTGGACGTAAATCCCCATTTTTTGCTTCATTTAGAACCAAGGAAAAGGAAGCTGATGAAACACATTTCATAACTCTGTCGGTCCACCATTCACAGAAACCCATCTTGCTCATTACAAAGTGGAGAAGATCCCAATCAACTTTATCATAGGCTTTTTCGAGGTCAATTTTGAGAGACATAATTCCTTTTTTTCCTTTTTGCGCTCGTCGAATAGTATGATAAGCTTCGTTTGCCAGAATTATGTTATCCTGGATTGATTTGCCTTGAAAAAAGGCCGATTGATTGTGAGGGGTGAGACTTGGAAGGAAATCTTTAAGACGAGACGCCGGGATCTTGGTTATGACTTTTAAAGAGAAATTACATAGACTAATTGGTCGAAAATGAGAGACTTCACAGGGGTTTGATCTCTTTGGGATCAGGACCAGATTAGTTTTGTTCAAGCCATAGTCCAGAAAGCCATATCTTTAAAGAAAGACGAGACCATTCCAATCAGGTCTCCTTTTACGGTGTCCCAAAATGTTTGATAGAAGCATCCAGGAAATCTGTCAGGTCCTGGAGCTTTGATCGCTCCCATATCAAAGACTGATTTTTTAATCTCTTCTTTCGAAACTTCTTTATTGAGCTCAGAGTTTATTCTGTTAGTTACAAGGTAGAGAATGTAGCTTTCAAGGCATCTGTAGTCAACTGCTTGGTCTTTTGTGAAAAGATGCTGGAAATGATGTTGGAAGTAGTCAGCAATTGCTGCCGGTTCTTCAAGCCATGTACCGTTTTCCTTTTTGACTTTGAGGATGGAATTGATCCTCCTATGTTGGAGAGTAGATGCATGAAAGAATTTGGTATTTTTTTTCGCCCCATTTCATCCAGTTTATTCTAGAGCGTTGATGCCAGTATCGCTCTTCACCTTCCCATTCAAGATCTAAGTCTTTTTTGAGCCGCTTATATTCTTCTAGCTCCGCATCTGTGAGTTTTCTTCCTTGGAAGTTTCTGATCTGGGACAGGAGGAATTGTTTTTTTTTTCATTTTGTTGTTTATGCTTTGCTTTACTCCATCTTATTAAAGCAGCTCTTGTTTTCCTTATTTTCCTTCCGAAACAAAGTAAGCTATTGTCTTTTGTAGAGAGGCAATGGGAATGGCAATGTCAATGTCCATCACTTCCAAAGATTTGGGGAAGGAGATGCTCCATTCGAAAGAACATAAAATGCGATCGAGTTTCTCCAGAATTGCTTCTTCTTCGCTTCTCTGGTTATACCAAGTAAAGCTACTCCCTTTGATCGGTAGATCTAAGAGCCCAATAGAGTCAACAAAATTAGTGAAACATATAGCCTCCTCCGGGGTGAAGGGAATGCTCCATTCCTTTTCCCCTTGGCACGTGACGATGTTAGTGTCGCCCATTATTAGCCATTTCGCATTTGGGGAGCATCTGAGCTGATTAAGTTCCTCCCAGAAGGCTTGTGTTTCTTCTCTGTACGGGGGACCATAGATGAAAGTTCCGAACCAATCCTCGCCTTCCTGAAGTGACACAGTTGTATCGATAAAGTTCTTGCTATGATTTAGGACGAAGGTTTTTTGCTTCTTTATTCCACCACAACGCTAGTCCACCCGTTTTACCTTGAGGCTCCACATAAAAGGACGACTCGAATTTCATTTTCATCTTGATTTTTTCGAGGTATTTGATTTTTTTTCTTTGTTTCACTTAGGAAGATAATAACCAGTTTGTGCTTCCTGATTGAGTTTCGGAGTGCTCTGATTGTTTTCCAGTTTCCCAGTCCTCGTACATTCCAAGCAAGAATTGACATTTTGCCAAACCCAGTTTGATGAGCAAAGAGAACGGAAAAGATCCGCTGAACGGTGGTGTGAACTCCGGCAATCATAGATATAGAAAAAATGTTATTTGTCCCTTTACCGTAGAGTAGAAAACAGTAGCAGACCAAAGGATGTCGAAACAGAAGATACCACAACCAAATTAGCGAGGAAGATCCCTCAAAACAGAGGAAAAACGAGATAATGCAGATATGCAAAAAGACCAGTTCAAACACCAAAGGCAAATAAAATCAGCAACCCGTGTAAACTGCAGACAAATACCACATCAAAACAGGCCACAAAAGAGAGGGGCAGAGGAACCAAAAGTGGGGCAGAGTGGGCAGATATGGGGGAGAAAGGGAAAGAGTAACCGGAGCCGGGGTCAAATATCGAACAATTAGGGAGAAAAACCTGATTGAAGTCTTTCCTTTCTGTCGGAACTTTGAGAATAAATTCTGCCGATGTTTTGATAAAGCAGTCCAAATCAGCCCCCTTTCGATCGCGAAGCAAACCACTTCACTTCCGCAGAACCAGGGGAGAAAGGATCACGACCTGGGCAGAGCTTGGCAGACGAGGCTGCAAACGATCAGTGATAGAGCACTTTCCGATGAAGAAGCAGAAACCAAAATATGATTCCGAAATCTGGTAATCAGAGAAAGATTTATCAAGTTGGAGGTGCAGTTCCAGCAATAACAGTTCAGACAGAAGATGCAGGTACCACCCTAAAATTTCTCAAGAGAAAAGAAACAAACGTTCACCTGGAGCGAACCACCAACCGTAGTCGTATGCTGTAAATTCCGGCAGTCCGACGACCTACTGATGGGGACAGACGCCACACGTTCGAGAACCGATCAACATTGTTGGGGCAGTGGATCAAAGCTACGCCCGGGTCTCTGAGGGATTACGGTCGAGAGAAAATTAGGGGTCCATTTGCATTAAAAATAAAAAGGATCCATTACATTAATAAAATATGCTTCCATTTAAAAAAGAGCCTGTTTGGCCCAAAATTGTTAAAACAAAAAACCCAATCCCTTTTGATTGTCTTGTGCACAACCGATAGAGGGCTGTTGGATCACAAATCGATCTAACGGCGCAGATGAGGCCACAAAAACCTAGCCTTAGTTGAGGAGGAGCCAGTGCCGCATAATCTCCCAACCGTTAGATCAAGGGAAAGCTAACGGCCCATATTGCTTTACACGGATTATACGCGGATGCCAGTTGGAGGAGACCAAGCGATGCGTCCTCTCATCCGTTAGATCAATAGCGATCTAACGGTTCAGATCAGTCCAAAGCAAGTTACGAGGATAGCCACATGCGTGTGGCAGTCACGCGCCTACCATTTCGCTTTCCTGAAGTCGTTTTGCCTTCCTTGGCAAGTGCCCGAGCCAGTTTTGGCGCCGTTTACTCTTCGTCACGCCGTTTCCGCCGTTGATTACTCAATGCCAGTGTTGCAATCACCCGAAGCATGCAAAAGAGAATCAAAATGGTCAAATCCCTAAACCTTAGTAGACAAAACCATTCCATATAATCTCTAAATCACATCTAGGGCAAGAATCAAGTTATCCAAATTAAGAAAGACATATTTTCAGGGAAGAAACCGGGGATTCAAGCTTAAAAATCAAGCATTTTTGTGTATATAAATAGCACTGTAATTTTCTTGTATACACGATAGATGATGGATACTGAAATTATACATAAAAAAACTCGAAAAGCATTCGAATTTCAAGTGTAGCAAGCGACATTGAACCCAATCTTTGAAGAAATAAAAGCAAGCAAGGTTTCTGGTAGTTTTTCTTTTTGTTCGTTTCATTTCAAATAAGAAAAGAGATAAGCATTTTACCTACTTTTTAGAAATATCGTCGTACATGTTGTGTCGGTCGTGGCTCCGGTGATGTATACATGATTCGGGGCTCACCAGTTTCTGGAAAACTCGGTTTTAAAGAGGATGGATAAGAGGTTTTGCTTTCAAAAAGTATTTTAAAAAAGGGAGACGAGGTGTCAAGTCGTCTTTTTGGCTAAGAATTTAAAAAGGGAGTTTGAAAGTTTCTTTTTCGTCGCCATAAATGGTGGCCGACGCGACAGACATTATAGAGAAAAGGGGAGAGCGTTCGTGGTTTTGGAAAAATGAATTTAAAGACTATTTTTTAAATTTTACTTAACTTATAAACCAACCCGGTGACCCGACCCGTATCCAGTTTTAACCTGCGCCTTACTCTCAATGATCTTATACCACGACTCTCCAGTTTTTTAATTTTCACAATTTCAGCCTTTTTTCTTAGAATTTGGCACCAAATTTTTAATTGCTTTCAAATCAGCATATTTTAGTTTTTTCAACTTGTTCTTTAATCGAAATTCTTTTCTTTTTTCTTTTTAAAAATTAAAACTTAATTGTCCCTTTCTTTGTTTGAAATTTAGCATGTTACGCAATCTAATTAAAGTAATTTATTTACTTCTTTGTTCTCTTTATGTGAACTTATGTGTGTGTTTAAAACCATAGGACTAGGGGTCTTTTAAAGCTTAGTATAGAGATATGTATGCAGTAAAATTTCCTTCATAATTCCAATAAAATACACTTAATCATATAAAAACCTAATTAGTTAAAATGAATGTAGAGATTCTAGGGTTTAATCATCATCTAAGGCTTAATTTAAAAAACTTTAACACACACTTAATTATCTTTGTTGGTTTGTTTAAGAAAGTGAAAACTAACTAAATGTGATGTCTTACCAAATGGAAATGACGGGTTAGCGCTAGGAGTGTTGGCGGTGATTGGAGTTCATTTTCTAGGCGATAAGGCCATTAAAATTGATTTATATTCATTAAACGGATAAGTAATTTGAACCTTTGTGTACTTGCAAATTCTAATTTTGAAAACATTTTTTTGAAATCAATAAGGTACCAATTTTTGGGCATTGTGGGGGTGCTAACCCTTCCCCCACGCGTAACTAACCCATAAACCTGTTTTCTGGTTTTCACGGACCAAAATTATTATTTTAATAAATAAAACGTTTTATTAAAATAACCCCGCTTTAAAGTGATCCAATCAAACTTTTTTCAAAAAGATTCGTGGTGACTCCATTGATTTAAAAGTTTTCAAAATGTCGGGCCACTTGAAAAAGGATTGCGACAGCTTGGCGACTCCGCTGGGGAAGTTTTGTTTTTTTTTATAAAAAAATACAAAAAGAGGGCCAGGCCACAAATTGTTTTCAAAAAGGTTTTCTTAAAAAAACTAATGGATTTTGCAAGTTCACAATAGGTTCAATTTATTTATCCGTTTAATGAATATAACTCTATTTTAGCATTCTAAAATTCTTCAAAGAAAGCTCTATACCCGAGCTTGTCCTGTTCGTTTAAGTGGGGGGAAACGTTTTGCTCATGTCAGAATACTAATTCTCCATATGAGCCAAGCAAGTACCTTCGGGACTCATTCCCTTTGTCTTCGCAAGTATATTGATCCTTCGAGGAGGCATAGATGGTGAGTCCTCCTTAGTTGAACTCGATTCATTTGAAGCCTATAATGGGTGAGAATCGAGGGCCTTGCTACCCTTAGTAGGGGACATCAAGGAGAGCTCGAGTACCCTTTTAGAACCAAACCAAGTTTGAGAATCTAGAGCCCACCCTAATAGAGCCATGTGGAAAACCTTAGACTTTAGGTCTGGTCAAAATTATTTCGTAAGGATAATCCGTGGGGACATGTCCTAGAGTGTTGGAATGTGTTGCCTAGAATTATTCGTACAATGAAATTATTTTGGACCTTTTAGGTTTTATTTCTATTTTTTTATTTAAAAGAGTACTAACCTTTTTATGTGCGTGTGTTTTTGGACATATTTGTTTGTTGCATACATCTCATATTTAGAATGGGTCGATTCTAAAGCATGTTGCTCAATTAGAAAAACTTTCGCCATGGATGGAAGGTGCCTAAAAGACGAAGACAATGCGGATGTACGTCAGCAATCTGAGGTCAACCAGCAAATAATGAGAGTTTGTCGGATGATCACGTGGAGGAAACATTAAAATTTGCTCACATCAGTGCCAAGCAAAATATCATGCAAAGTACTATAAGGACCACTTCGATGGTCCAACCAAGCAGAATTTGAAGATGATCATTGGTCTACTCGGCTTAGTGGAAACCTCAAAAGGACCCATGAGCGAGATGAGTTCGGCAGAAGCATCACATCCTAAATTGAAGACGTAGCTAAGCATGTGATGTCAAGAAGCTACATTTCTTCGACCCCACGTCAGACCGATATGAAAGGTAGGACCAAGGCTTCAAAGATTGATCGGAGAGGAACTGGGTGCTCAGATTGAGACGTATTTGTAGGACCTTGGACATTCAATAGAAGTTACTTCTAGAGCAACACCTTAATAGAATTGATGACCCTTCGCCTGCATACATACATTTACTTTTTGTTTGTTTGCATTAAATAATGTTTTGATCATTGCATACACACATGTATAATAAAAAGATTAATTTTGGAAAATTCCATTTAAGTAGCAAAGATCCCGCGCAAACAAGGTACTCGAGCTATGACTAAAGAAGACAGATTGACAACTCTAGAAGCAAACCGCAAGAGTATCCAAGATCAGCTCGAGAATTTAGAAAAGAACTTAAAGGAAGATATTGTGCAAGCACAAAAGAACACTGCAAGCTAGATAGCTGCTATGTTGGGTTTCAGAGACCCAGAAGGAGGAAAGATGGTTGTTGATATTTCGTCACCCCGGTCCGGGATGACTAGTCAGATATTTCCACCGAATGAGAGGTTCCAGATCCTCATAGTAGAAAGCTCAACCCGTATTCCAGCAGAACGTGGGGTAAATTATGAGGAGAACCAAAGCATTGAGGTTCTCCATAAGGCAGCCGACAGGGCCAGAATGAATAAGAGGTGGGAAAATCGCTGCAATAAGCTTGAACAGATCATCAGACCCTATAAGAAGGAAATGTCTATAATGGTGTAGATGCAAGGGATCTAAGTCTGGTGTCTGACCTGGTGGTTCCTCCAAAATTCAAAACTCCCTACTTTGAAGAAGTATGACGAGACCACTTGCCCTTCAGCGCACATGACAATGTACTACCAGAAAATGCCACCACATTTAGAAAATGAGAAGTTGTTGATCCACTATTTCCAAGACAGTCTATCAGGGCCAGCTATCCGATGGTATGCTCAACTGAGTCGGGTCAACATACGCACTTGGAGAGATCTATCAAAATCTTTTCTCAAACAGTACGAGTATGTGAAAGATATGGCCCCAAGCAGGATCGTACTGCAAGATATGGAACAAAAGCCCAATGAGAGCTTCTGCCATTATGCCCAAAGATGGCGAGATGTGGCAGCACAAGTACAACCTCCATTGTTGGAAAATGAGGTTACTCCAATGTTTTTGGAGACTATAAATGGTTTTTTCTATGACTATATGTTAAATCACGCCACCGAAGGTTTCACAGACATGGTCATGAACGGGGAGTTGATATTGGCGGCTATCAAAAGTGGGAGACTCAAAGAAGAAGAGTGTGACAAACGCATTTAGAAATTTGTCACGAAGCAGATGGAGGCATGATTAGCTGGAATTCATCCTTGCCTCACTGGAATAATGCAAAATCTTCCGTGACAGTTGGGATCATACTTAGAATCAACCCTTTTGCTTTCGCCCACAAGCATTAGGGATCTTTTGTAAGGGCTTCTATGTTATTCTACTTGTCTTGAAGATGTATTCTTTTATTTCCACAAGCGGCAAACAACTCTTTTTTCCTCTTCTTTTCATTTCTAATTATTTTCTCTTCCATAGTATAATTTCTTTGTAGAGGCCCTATAATTGATTGTATGCATGATTCTTGAATCTAATCTCGAGATAGAGGGGCAATAAAGTGTGTTTAGGTTTAATGGGGAGATCCCATATACAAATTATGAGTGAATTTTCCTCTCAGACATTGTTGTTAAGGACCTTGAATAAAGCGATAACTCTAAAACATCTACCAACTAAAGACTGCTTTTCTTCGAAGATGTTTGTGTGTGAAATGACATTCGACATTCCTTCATTTCCCTTCACGAAAAGAAAATAAAAATCTATTGTTGTCCCCCTTTGAGCCTGATATTTTTTTATATCAAAACCCTAACCAAGGATCACTCCCCACACTGGGGGGCAAAATTGATGAAAAATTGCAAGCAAATGTCTTAAATTCGGAATGAAAAGGACACAAAAGGAAAAAGAAGAAAAGAAGAAAAAGAAAGAAAAGAAAAAATGAGAAAGAAAGAAGAAGAGAAAAGAAGAAATGCGAAGGAAAATTGAAACAAATCCTCCAAATGAGAGGTGTTCTAGAAAAGGAAATGAACTATAGGGTGAAAACCCAAAATGGACAGTCTAGAGCGATCCAAGGAAAAAGAATGAAGATTTCATCAGGAAAAGTGGATCCTTGGTTTAATCACTCTTAAACATGTATTTGAGCATATATACTTTTCTTTGGCAACCCGAGCCTAGCCTACATTACAAGCCTCTAAAGACCATTTGGATCGCACATAAATATTTGAGAAGAAGAGTTTATCTTCAGAATACATTCCGCCTTATTGAGTTAACCTTTCTTAATGGACCTCAAAACTTTTAATTTCTGATTGAGATTAGAAAAGTGGGAAAATTAAAATTTGGGGAGTGGGTGAGTTTAAGAGAGCCACCTAAAAGTGGGGCACTATCCGATTGATGGATTCTTGAACCATTCATACTATGAATTTTGGGGCATCTGACTTTGCCCTATTCCTATGTTTGCCATTACTTTTTTCCCTCTCTTAATTCTTATTTTAGCCTTTTCTTGCACCTGCCATGACTTTTTCCTTTAAAATATCATTTTCTTGCATCGTACAAGTAGGTTGACATAGATTTATGAAAAACAAAGGATTTCTTGGTATTGGTCCCAACCGCAGGGAACCAGGAACGAATGTTTTCCATCACGTCAGGAAACAATTGAACCTCAGTTTGAACGGGGGCATCACCTTGCATGAGAAGGTAAAAAAGAAAATAAGAATAAGCACATGCGTTGAAGAGTTTTAAGTGGACGATGTTGTCAAGAAATATCCACACATATGGTGTAAGATCCCTAAAGTGTACAGAGGGATATAGACATGCCCAGTAGGCAAACTATGCCATCAGGTTGGGGCAAGTCATGTTGACCAAAGATTCAAGATCCCCGACTTTGATAGGCATGAGAAGAAGAGATTAAAGCGCCAACATCATGCAAAGACACTCAAGGTGAAGGTTTAGCATGTAAATGCTTCAAGATGTCCTGTAGAGGCAAGAATTAGAGAACTCACAAGAAGCATTGAAAGTGTTTAATGTTATTTTAAGGGGAATATGAAAACTTGAAGCTTTCAAGACTATTTAAGGAGGCTTGAATCAAAATGTGGATGTATCAACTATAATGATAGTAGATCTTGAGACAATTGCCTACGAAGATCAGATTTTTTATGAAGCGGATAGGTATAAAGAATGAGAATGAAGAAATAGAGATAGTTGAAGAAGTATGTCCGTCCAACCAGGAGTATAAGATAACTGGATTGAGTGAGCAAATTTGGAAAGATCATATGTTTCCCATGAGTCGAAGAAATACAGTGAAAAAGCACATCTGTTTATCTAGACTGAGTGAGCAAACGTGTAGATTCAAAAAACCAAAGAAAAATTAATTCTAAGAAAAAAGAAGCGAAACATGCATACATTCGATAGGCATCCCTAGAGGCATGCACATCATAATTACATTGAATATCATATTTTTCAAGTACATGAAGAATGAAATCCGCTTATCTATTCAAGCATAAAGAGAATAGAATCTGCTTATCTATTCGAGCGTAAGAGAATAGAACTTGCCTATTCGTTCGGGAATTTGGAGAATGGAATCCGCTTATCTATTCGAGCATAAAGAGAATAGAACTTGCCTATCCGTTCGAGAATTTAGAGAATGAAATCTGCTTATCTATTCGAGCGTAATGAAAAGAGCCTGCTTATCCATCTGAGCAAACAGAGGATGGAACCTTTTTTTAGTCTGCGTATCTATCCGAGCATGAGGAGGATGAAACCTTTTCTTTAGAACCCAGCCTATCCGTTCAGGAATCCAGATAATAGAACTTGCCTATCCGTCCAGGCATAAGGAGGATGTAACCTTTGTCTTTCAGAACTCGCCTATCCGTTCAGGCATTTGGAGAATGGAACCTGCTTATCTATTAGAGTATAAGGAGAATAGAATCCGCCTATCTGTTCAGGCATTTGAAGAAAGGAACCCGCCTATCCGTCCGGGAATTTAAAGAATGTAACCCGCCTATCCGTTCAGGCGTTTGGAGACTGGAACCTGCTTATCTATTTGAGCATAAGGAGAATAGAACTCGTCAATCCGTTCGGGTGTTCGGAGAATAGAACCTGCTTATTCGTTCGAGCAAAAAGAGAACGAAGCCCACTAGTTCTTCGATACAAGAAGTTTTGACGGTTTAGTAATTGGTGAAAAATTAGTGTGCTTTTGTTCTTTGCTCTATCCCTGTTTCATCGGAATGAACAAAGAAGGGCAACTGTTGACATTGAATTTTTACCTTGTTTTTTATATATGTTGTTGGATTTTTATTACTATTATCATTATATTATACAATTCTTATTATTATATGTGTATATTACTATTATTATTACATTTAATATAGATTTTTTTAAAAGCCCAAAATATGTATAAAAGCAGTCAACTTTTTCTTTTTAGTTTAATTAGGGGTCCATTTGCATTAAAAATAAAAAGGGACCATTACATTAACAAAATATGGGTTCATTTACAAAAGAGCCTATTTGGCCCAAAATTGATAAAACAAAAAACCTAATCCCTTTTGATTGTCTTGTGTGCAGCCGCTGGAGGGTCGTTGGATCACAAACTGATCTAACGGCGAAGATGGGGCCACAGAAACCCTAGCCCTAGTTGAGGAGGAGCCAGCACTGCATCATCTCCCAACCATTAGATCAGGGGCAAGCTAACGACCCAGATTGCTTCACACGGATTATACACGGATGCCAGCTGGAGGAGACCGAGCGATGCGTCCTTTCGTCCTTTAGATCAGGAGCGGTCTAACGGTTCATATCACTCCAAAGCAGGTCATGTGGATAGCCACATACGCGTGGTAGTCACACGCCCACCGTTTCTCTCTCCGTTAGTCGTATCATCTTCCTCAACAAGTGCCCGAGCCAGTTTCAACACCGTTTACTCTCTGTCACGCCGTCTCCGCCGTTGATTACTCCTCGCCAATGTTGCAATCACACGAAGCATGCAAAAGAGAAGAAAAATAGTCAAATCCCTAAACCATAACAAACAAAACCATTCCATCTAATCCCTAAATCACAGCTAAGGCAAGAATCAAGCTATCCGAATCAAGAAAGACATATTTTCAGGGAAGAAATAGGGGATTCAAGCTTAAAAATCAAGAATTTTTATGTATATAAATAGCACTGTAATTTTCCTGTATACATGATAGACGATGGACACATAAATTATACACAAAAAAACTAGAAAAGCATTCAAATTTCAAGTGTGGCAAGCAACATTGTACACAATCTTTAAAGGAATAAAACAAAGCAAGGTTTCTGGTAATTTTTCTTTTTGTTCGTTTCATTTCAAATAAGAAAAGGGATAACAATTTTACCTAATTTTTAGAAATACCGCCGTGCATGTTGTGTCAGTCGTGGCTCCAGTGATGTATACATGATTCGGGGCTCGCCAGTTTCTAGAAAACTCGATTTTAAAGAGGATGGATAAGAGGTTTTGCTTTCGGAAAGTATTTTAAAAAAGGGAGACGAGGTGTCAAGTCGTTTTTTTGGCCAAGTGTAGAGAGTTTGAGTGTTCTCTATTTATGAGCACAAGTGCACACTCTTGTCAAGTTATAGTATAAAAGATATCGTCTCCCACAAGGATTGGACAACTTGATTCGAATTGTTGTTCCTGCACAAGAAAAGTAATTCACAATTAATTTGATTGTTGAGAAGAAAAGTAAAATAAAAACACAAGTAATTAAAAGAGAAGAAATCAGGTTGATAGAATGGGAAGGGTTATGCTGTTGCTTAGTGTGAAACTGCGTTGAATAGGACAAGTTGTTTTGCACTGCCAAACTCTGCTGCCTTGGTGGGGGATGGCAGGTAGACTGTAGAGACCCTCTCGCTGCCTCGGTAGGGGAATGGAACTGTGTCTCAGCGGCAAACTCGGTAGAACGCTTCTAAAGTGATCCCGCTTATGTCTAAGTCAAAATTCTGTTGATGCCCACTGCAGATAATATCAATCGCGACGTGAATCATGCAAAGACATCAATGTTAACTCGTCCTCTTTTAGCCGCCTTAAACCCTAACCTATGTCTAAGCCAGACTGATCACACCGTCTATAGATGAAATCAAACTTACTCCTTTCGTGAGTTCTACTCTCTCGATACCGAACAAATGGATAGAATTCAACTAATCTTTCGCCTAAATTGAAAACTATAAAGAACATGGAATGAGTAAACCTTGAAGTTTTATTTGCAAAGACAAACTTAAAATCCTAACCAACCGTTTTCACACTAATTACAACATAACTCAATCCCAAGAAGAATTTTAGAACATGTTGGCGGCAAGAAAACTTAAACTATGCCTAAGGAAACCCTAAATTATTTTGAAATAGAATTACAATGGGTATATATAGGCATTAGCTAGGTCTAGTCCTTCTTGAAGTAGAAGTCTTCAAAGTCACTTTTGTATTAATTGCAACTCTAAATGCTGACTTCTTTGAGTTGAATTTGGACTTTTATCACGTTGCCTTGCTCTGCAAGTAATCTTGAGTTCTTCCTTCGGCGGTTCTGCCAGCTGCTACAGACGTCAGAAAATTGAGTGGACAACATCGATAGAATTAGGATTTTCTGCTCTACAGATCGCACTCCGATTCTTCAGCTCCATGGTCTGCTGTCTTGGGTGACAGGCTGGGCGACGACAGCTACTCAACAACTGCTGTCTCTGTCTGGAGCTGCATCAGTACATCTCCTTGATTTGCTGCCTCAACATCATATCCTCATGTCCTCTTTCCCTCTATTAGCCTTTAGTACCTGAAACTAAAACTAAGCTAAAATAGTACATTTTCTTCACCAAATAACATATAATCTATAAAAGCATGGCAAAGTAAAGAAATACTATAAAATGCAATGCATGATCCTAATTTTGCCTAGAATGTACTAAAAACAACAATAATATGAGATGCAATGTACATGAAATATATAACTTGTGGTCACTTTACACACCCCTAAACTCGAACTATTGCTTGTCCTCAAGCAATGCAACCTAAACATACTTGCCCTTATATTAACCAGAAAGAAAGACTTATTTTCAACTTGATTCAGTACCTCAAGGCCGTGGCACCTATATCAGATTAGTGAAGGGAAAATAACAAGAAAACAACTCAAAATTAATTTCTATGATGCCGGTGCAGTGTGTGCAGAACTGTGTACATGCTGAATATACAGAATAACTAGATAAACGAAGATGCTGTTATGATATATAAGGTTGCTGCTGAGACATCACAGTTAAGCACAAGTATTTAATAATGGCAATAAGGGCTTCAGCTTATCACAACTACTCTTTTAGGTCTGAAATTAAGACAAGAGCAAACTATAAAAGCCTGAACCCTTGGAGTAGAGTCATCATATGAAGACTTTCATTCACTCATGCTAATTTTTCTGTAACTTCAAAATTTTCAGATTCATGGACTTCGATAGCAGTGGAGTGTCCTTGCACATGATTCTTCCTAGAGCCTGTTTTGGTCACCTCTAGGGAAAAATAACAAATTTTCTTTGTTTTTTTCTGCTGCCGTGGCAGTGCTACATTTTTCAGTTTTTGTTTCTTGCCTCGGCGGCTACCTGCAACCATTGTTAGAACTTTGCAAAGAATTCTAAAAACAAGCAGACATCGTTCATTAGATATTCTAGCAAATTCAGCAAGTAACAGAAGTGTTTGAAAGTTTTGGCAATTTAAAAAAAATCTAATTCATTTTTCATGTTTTTTCCAAATTAAGTTCAATTTATTTATTGGTGCGAAAATAATTTTTCGGCTAACTACCATAGGCACAAGTTATAACAATTTTCTATTCCGATTAATATTAAGGCAAGTACAATGCAACCTATATGCTACTAAGTATGCCTACACAAAAATGTGGGAGCTACTATCCCCCCAAACTCGAGATGGGCATTGCCCTTAATGCACAAGACAAAAATAGAAAATAAAAAACAGCAAAATAAATACAAGTGATAAAAACAGAAAAATAATCATAAAAGAAAATAAAGAGAAAGAAAAAAAACTAGAAATTGGATGAGGGTTGAGAAGAGGCTTGAGTCTTTGCTGCTTAGGATGAGAAGGATGATTGGATAATTAGGTGGCGGCCGGCAGATGTCCGGGCAGCAGACTTGGTAGGGGAGACCTTGGCTGTCCGTGGTGGCTGGACTCTTTTTGGAGTGGGACGGGGTTCTTCTTGAGGTTTGGCATAAGTTGTTTGGCTCTCTTCTGATTCTGTTTCGTCGTCCACTGGCTCGGCAACTATGATGTGCCGCTTCCTCTTCCTTGTTCCTTCCTCTGTTGATGTTGTTAGAGGGTTTATCGCCATTGGGATGGCTGCTACTACTGTTGCTTCTATTACTGGTGGCTACTGTTGCACCTCTTTTGATGAGGATGTGTTAGCCACTGTTTCCGCTGTGTAGATGGGGGAATGATGTTGCTGATGCCGCTCTGGGGAGTCTGTCACCATGTTGGAGACGGAGGTGGCTGAGTACGATGGGTAGTGCGTTGGAGACATTATCTGTCTGCGAAAGGCGGCGTGGCGGGCAGCGGCGGCTGATGGTGTTCCTTGTGCTGGGGTAGCTGCAACAACTAAATTTGTAGGGTAGGGTGGCAAGGTGGGGCCGTCATCAGGATACTTCTCCAGGAGTTAAACCACAAAGGCTTCTTGACCTCCCCCACATATTTCATTAACGTCAGCTATTTCTACTCGATCCGCGTGTTGCTGTCGATGAGGGTGCGCAGCAGCGTGAGGACTTCACTTGTTGGGGCAGCTTCAGTACTGCCGGGGGTGGCTGGAGCGGTAGGCTAGGCGGCAGAGGGTTGGCTGGGGGTGATGGGCTCTGTCTTTGGGGCCTGCATCATCTGTATGCGGACTCTCCTGGTTCACCCCTCCTTTGTTGTTGTCATCTCATCCCCTAGGGTCAGTTGGGATGTTGAAATTGGCAAAAAGGTCGGTGATGAGTGATGAGAAGTATAGCTTGCCCTTCGTCTTGTAGAAGCAATTGTGGATCTCCTTGCAAATGATCTCCCCAACGTTGACGGGCTTGTTTGTCATGATGCTGTGGATGAGTGCAAGGCGTGGCCGGTCGATGGTGGAGTTATGGGAGGTGGGCAGCAGACACCTCTTGATGAAGGTAATCCACAACATTGCCTCGGGAAGCAGGTGACGACGTTGGACAGAGCCGCCATGCTTTCCTGCCAACCAAGGCGTATTGGGCTTGCACAGCTTGGCCTTGAGCCTGTCGTAATCGGCAGCCGTTAGTGACTGCCTCCACTCCTCATGAGGGTTGTCATCCATCTCTAGGCCATAAAAGCTATTGATTACTGCGGCGTTCAGCTTCACAGGCTCTCCTCGAACATAGACGAACGGTAGCTCTAGGCAGGGATGATGGGCATACAATTCTCTGACCAAAGTGATGTTGGCCATCTCCGGCTTCCATGCGAACATCTCCCATCCCTTGCCGTGGATGGTTTCGAACATGGCAGGTTCTAAACCAAGGTCTCATGTTTGCTTCGTGTAGTGGAAACCTTGCTCCTCCCAAATTGCCTGTTTGGCAAACTGATCTCTGTATCTTTTCTCATCTGCCCTGGAGTAAAATCTTTGGAAGATGGGTGCGGTTTAGGATGCAGATGCCATGTGTGAGACGATTGTAATTAACTGAAACTTGAAAGAAAATAATATGAGACGAGAGAGCAATGGATTCAAGAAAAATATAGCAATGAGATGAAAGTAAAGTAAATGAATGGGGTGAGAAGGGTTTAAATAGAGGCTGCCAAGAGGCGTCGTGGCGACATTAAATGCCATACGGTCCAGTTGTCTCACGCACGTTACGTGCTGTCTGCGCTGGGCCGCCTTTGGCTATCTTGGTGGGATGGTGGGCGGGCTCCTTGTTAGGCCTTCTTCTTGATCCATCTCTTTTATTCCTAAGCCTTAAATAAAAATAAAGATAATTAAACACTAAAATAAGTTCCGAGAAATAAAAATATGAAAAATAAATTCAAAAATGTAATCCTAAGGAAAATAAATTGCAATAAATTAAACTATAATCCTAATGCATAAAAAAATAAAGAAAATATAAAAATAAAATATAAGTTATGTTGGGAGTGCATCTGGGTGCATCTCCCATACATAACCACTTCCTGGGGTGATTTGGCTTGTCCTTCCCTCCTGGGGGGTCCTCTTGTTCTTTCAGATGGTGTGTTACTGGGTCCTTTAGCCTGCCCTTAGGTCTATTGCGACAGCTACTGCCTTGACCTATCTCTGTGCTGATTTTGGCGGCCTGAGCATCTGGGCATCCTTCGTTTTCCTTTTCTGAGGGTTGTAACACATTTAACTTTATGCTCTGGTTGTCTACCCTTATTGTCAGCTCCCCATGTTCCACATCTATCAGAGTTCTGCTCGTGGCCAATAATGGTCGCCCAAGGATGATAGGGGCTTTTTCATCGGCCTCACAGTCTAGGATGAGGAAATCAACTGGAAGAAAAAGGTTGCCCACCTTCACTAGGATGTCTTCGATCTTTCCCTCATGTTTCACAAAAGAATGATCGGTAAGTTTCAGCATGATGGAGGTAGGTTTGGCTTGCCCAATTCCCAGTTTGACGAAGATTGCCTTAGGCATTAGGTTGATGTTGGTTTCTAAGTCGCACAGGGCTTTTGTTTCATGCTTGCTGCCTATTCTGCATGGGATAACAAAGTTGCCTGGGTTTGTTTTCTTGGGCGGTAGTTTGTTGTGTAACATGACCATGCACTCCTCTGTTACGGCAACTGTTTCAAACTCCCCAATTCTCTTCCTTTTAGAAACCATGTCCCTTAGGTATTTGGCATAGTTGGACATGTTCTGAATGGCTTCTATGAGAGGGATGTTGATATGCACCTGCTTCAGTATATCAAAGAATTTCCTGAACTGGTGCTCTTGTTTCTGTTGCTTAAGCTTTTGGGGGAAAGGTGCTGGCAGACGGATGTCCTCTATACGTTCTTTGTAGGGGAAATTTATCTGTGGAAGATCATCTGTCTCAGAACCGTTGTCAGGTTCAGCTGTCGGGGTGGCTGGTGTTGATGCTACCGCAACATGCAGTTCTTTCTGTGCTGGCTGTGTTTCTGGTTGCTTTTTCCACCATGGGTTTATCCAACTGCTTCCCACTTCTTGTTGATATGGCTTTGCATTGCTTATAAGTGGGCTTAGCTCCCGCCTCTGTGCTGCTAGATGCTGCTCTCATTGTTCTACTGCTAAAGATCTCCGTGAACTGCCCAAATTGGGTTTCCAAGTTCTTTATCGCAACCTCTTGGTTGTTCATCTTCATATCTGTCCTGTCCATGAAAGACTTAGTTTTATCAATAAATTTATTAGTGCGAACAATAAAATCACTAGTTCTATACATAAAAGTATGAAGAGTTGCTTCTAGTGAATTATTGTTTTGCGGTTGTTGAGCCTGCTGTCTGGACAGGTTTTGCTGGTAGCCTCCCTGTTGCTGTTGTGGGTTGACAGCAGTTTTGGGGTTGCTCTAGGAGAAGTTGGGACGATTCTTCCATCCATGGTTGTATGTGTTCTGGGAATGCCTGTTGTTCCTCTCGTATCCTCCCATAAAGTTGGCAGATGCGGTGCACTTAGAGGAATCGTGGTTGCCCCCACACTCATCACAGAATGGCTCCACAACCTTGGCCTCATAGACTTGCCTAGTGGGTTTCATTATGTTCATAATCAGCTCTGTCAACTTGTCGAGGCGGGCATTGACAGATTCTGAGGCTTGTACTTGATTCACAGCAGCAGGCCGCCTAACACCGCTTCGGCGGGCTGTTGGGTACATGTAAGAGTTCTTGGAGGCTTGGTTCATGATCCGTAGTGCCTTTTCTGGTGGTCTATCGAGGATGATTCCGTTGGCTGAGGCATCAATCATCATCCTTGTTGGGTTGTTCACCCCGTTATAGAAAATTGACACATGTGTCCAAGCCGAGAAACCATAGAGCGGGTAGTTGTTGAGCATCTGTTGTTACCGCTCCCATGCTTCATACATCGGCTCATCATCCCCTTGTCGGAAGGCTGTTATCTCGTTTCTCAATATGTTTGTTACATTGGATGGGCTGAAATGATCCAGGAAATCCTTGCACAGCTCTGTCTATGTGTTGAATGACCCTGTTGGATGGTTGTTTAACCACTGCTTTGCCCTATCCCTCAGTGAATAGGGGAATAACCTCAGTCTAAGCACATCTTGGTGGACTCCGTATATTTTGAATACTCTGCAGATGTCCAGGAATCCTTTCAAGTGCTGTCGAGCATCTTCTGTGGCAGTCCCTCCAAATTGCCCCAACGTGTTGATCATGTTGAACATCACAGGCTTCAGCTCAAAGTGATCCACCCCAATCTCAGGTTCTGTCACTATCAGATTGAACCCTCTGAAATCATGCTCCAAGTACTCCCTGGTGGTTCGAACAAATTGTGGCTGTCTGGGCGGAACTTGCTGTTCTATGAGCGGTGGGTCTTGCTGCCCATCCCTGCCGTTCACATCATTGTTGGCAGGGTTGTCGTTTTCCATGCTTACCTTTGCTTTTCTTTCTTCTTTGGTTTTTCCTAAGGCTGATCTGAGTTCCTTATTTAGCTCTATTTCTCTTCGTTCTATATCGCCGTAGAAAACGATTTCTCCTTTTGGATTTGCCCTGGTCATGCACTAGCAAAGGAAACCGTGAAATCCTATTTTTTTCTTTTTTTTTTGATTAAAAATAAAAACTAAAAATAAAATTAAATGAAAAGAAATAAAAGTTCAAAAATTGAAAGCGAATTTCGTTGTTACCAATCCCTGGCAGCGGCGTCAAAAACTTGTAGAACGTTTGGGTGTTCTCTATTTTTGAGCGCAAGTGCACACTCTTGTCAAGTTATATTATAAAAGATATCGTCTCTGTAACCCCCTATTTTGACCTAAGGGTTTATAACAAATTGAAATTGACAATTTGGAGACTTTCGCCTCAAGTAAGATTATTTATAAAAATTATGTCGAAATTATTATTCAATTATAAAAGATATCCTTAAATGTTCCATAATAAAACATGCATGCTAAAAATAGTTTATCAAACCCCAAAAATAATAAATATCCAAAGTCCACTTACAACCAAATCCGAAAATGCTTAAATAAATAAATATAAGTCTAGAATAAAGCGTACTGATAAATAATATCAAATAATGTTCGAACGAGATCCTCCAAGTACCGAAACCTAAGTCTAGAAATCTGAAACAGATACTAAGGGGGAGTCAGCTATAAAGCTCAGTGTGTCTCTAAAGTGCATAACAAAAGTCAATCCAACAGTCAAACAACATATCACGAATTTACAGATATTCCGAAGTATACAAGCAGAGCATACAGATATCATGACATGACATGCACCCAACTACATCACCGTCCGAAGAGTAAGGTTCCCCTGAACCACTCTACACCTCAACACCATGTCCGAAGCAGAACTCATCCCGAAAGATGGAACTACTGATCCGAAGCGAAGTTCAACCCGAAGGATGAAGTTGCTGAGCTTCCTCCGTACAATATCCCAACCCAATGATATGACATGTAATCCGATTTCAGAGTCCGAATGCAATCTTGTTAAATAACTAAGATGCGTGTACATAATAATCCGATTCCGATATGTGTTACATAACATTATCACAACATCCGAGACATATAATGCTTATCAGACAACAGAGCATAATAGTATACAGTCGAGTCATGCAATATTCAACAGATAACAGAGCAGAATAACACATAAAATATTTCTCAATCAACCGAGCAAGATAACACAAAACATTTCTCATACAGATCACACAAATCAGACAACACATACATGTAGCACAGACAGAGAACACACCTTAGGCAGCTAAATAGTCAACGTCGATAGTGACGTCTCCCACGCTCAGCTCTAGCGGAAGGTCGAACAGAATCAGCTCCTAAAAAAACAAGAACACTATGTAAGACTTTCTACTATGCCACAACGAATAATTATGCTTAACAGATAACTTACTAGCAGATCTCGAAGACTGTGCCACCGGAGGTCTGCCTGGCGGAGGAGGAGGTACAATCTCGTGGTCAGAGTCCACGTCACCTGAACACAAGAAAATATCCGAGTCAAACTCTGATGCAGCATTTAACAAAATCTGAGCTCAACATAAAAACCTGATCCAAAAGGCATTTCGGGTTCGAATTTAAAGGAACGGACAGCGGCAACGGAACCGGAACGTCGAAAAACATTAAGGTGAACTCGGCCAAAAAAGTCAACGCGAAAGTCAACGCTGACGTCATCATGACTGTGATGACGTCATCGCTGACGTCAGCATGCATCAGCCTTATACCAGCAGATGACATCATCGATGATGTCATCCAACCCAACTCCTCAGGCCGGTTCGGTTCAGCCAGCTGTCCGGTTCACCAAACCCAACCCGGTTCGGTTCAGCCCCCAAATCAACCAAACCCTAAATCTACTCCGACAGCGCCCGACCACCCTCGGCGCAACCCCCATGAATCCAACGACGGCCACGACCCGACAGCGGCCAACACAACGACCAACAGGCCGGCAACGACAAACCCGAAGCCCAACCACGACTCACCCAAACTCGGACGGACACGACGCGCGCGCAAAGGATGACGGCGATACACGCAGAGGACGGCGGCGGCAACGTACGATTTAACGCACTAATTCGAACCCGTTTCCAGCGAAGAACGGCGGCAGAACGGAAGCTGGGTGATCGGGTTTCGTTCGCACAGTGACGAGGAGCGCTCCGGTGGTCTCAAAATGCTTGAACGACGATGAAGCCCTCTTGGCCGGAGCTTCAACGGAGAAGGGTGGGGGAAGGGTTTGATTGCTCTGAATTTTTTTTAATATTATTTTATTAGAAAACGAGGAAGAGCGGCGCATATAACAGAGATTGGACCAAAGGGGTGTTTACCCTAGATAAATGGGTAAATCACAGAATAAGGGTCCCTATTTTGCCCGTCTAATAATTTAACCATCAACTTATAAATTTATTCAATTTGGTCCCCTTTTTAGATTAGGTTAAAATCCGATTTTTCCCCAAATTCTAGGGTTTCCAATTGGGGATTTTCACAATTAGGGATTTAAAATTAGGGCTAAAATGGGGTGTTACAACTCTCCCCCCGTAAAAAGAAATTTCGGCCTCGAAATTTACCTGTAGCAAACAAATGCGGATACTGAGCTTTGATGACAGCTTTGGGCTCCCAGGTAGCCTCATCATGACTGCGACCACGCCACAAGACTTTGACCATCTTAATGGTTTTCCTTCTGAGAACTTTCTTATCCTGAGCAAGAATCTCGATAGGCTCCTCCTCAAAGCGTAAATCAAGACGAATCTCAATCTCCTCCACAGGTAAAACATGAGACGAATCAGCATGATAGCGTCTCAACACAGAAACATGGAAAACATCATGGATACGCTGAAGCTCTGGTGGTAACTCGAGCTGATAAGCAACAGGTCCAACCCGACGAATAATCCGATAAGGACCAATATAACGAGGACTCAGCTTGCCCTTCCGACTAAACCGAAGTACCTTCCTCCAAGGAGATACTTTCAGGAAAACCTCATCACCAACCTCAAACTCAAGATCTCGACGTCTCAAGTCAGCATAAGATTTCTGTCTGTCAAAAGCAACCTTAAGCCAATCTCGAATCAATCTGACTGTCTGCTCGGCCTCACGGACTAGGTTTGGTCCCAACAATCTATGTTCATTAAGTTCAGTCCATCCAATCGGTGACCTACACCTACGCCCATACAGAGCCTCGTACGGTGCCATTTTAATACTGGTCTGGTAGCTGTTATTATATGCAAACTCTGCGAGCGGCAAGAAATCCTCCCAACTACCACTGTAATCAAGAACACAACCTCTCAACATGTCCTCAAGAATCTGAATCACACGCTCGGACTGCCCGTCAGTCTGCGGATGATAAGATGTACTGAAGTTCAACCGGGTACCCAAAGCAGAGTGAAGTGCCTTCCAGAACTTCGCTGTAAACCTCGGATCACGATCAGAAATAATCGATAGCGGTACCCCATGAAGTCGAACGACCTCAGAAATATAGAGCCGAGCCAACTTATTCAAAGGATAGTTGACTCGAACCGGAATGAAATGAGCAGACTTAGTCAAACGATCCACTATAACCCAGACGAAGTCCTTCTTGGACGGAGTCATCGGAAGACCACTGACAAAATCCATAGTCACACGCTCCCATTTCCACTGAGGAATCTCGATGTGCTGAAGCAACCCAGATGGACGCTGATGCTCTGCCTTGACTCTCTGACAAGTCATACACTTAGACACAAATCCGACAACATCCCGTTTAAGACCTTTCCACCAGTACCTCTGACGAAGGTTCTTGTACATCTTATCACCACCAGGATGCATAGAATAAGGGCTATCATGTGCCTCGCGAAGAATAACCTGTTTCAACCCAGATTTCCTCGGAATACAGTACCGGCCTCGGAAACACAAAACACCATCCTGATCAATAGTATAATCCACAGATGTACCCTCAGAAACCTCTCTGATACGATGCATAAGAAAAGGATCCGTAGGCTGCTCAGCTCGAATATTAGATATCAGCGTAGGAATGACCCGAAGTTCTGCCATCAAACTACCATCCTCAAACAAACTCATCCGAGCAAACAAGGTCCTCAAATCTGAGATAGCATTATGAATCAAGGCGTCGGCAACCACGTTCGCCTTTCCTGGGTGATACTCTATCTCACAGTCATAATCCTTAAGAAGCTCCAACCAGCGACGCTGCCTCAGATTCAACTCTTTCTGCGTAAGGAGGTATTTTAAACTCTTGTGATCGGTGAAGATATAACACTTCTCTCCGTAGAGATAGTGTCTCCAGATTTTCAGAGCAAAGATCACAGCAGCAAGCTCCAAATCATGGGTGGGGTAGTTACACTCATGCACTTTCAACTGACGAGATGCATAGGCCACTACCTTCCCCTCCTGCATCAGAACACATCCCAATCCTGTGTGAGAGGCATCACTGTATACCGTATAGGCCTTCCCAGGCTCAGGCTGAATCAGAACCGGTGCTTCAGTCAACACGGTCTTAAGTTTCTCAAAACTGGTCTGTTGAGCCTCAGTCCAGACAAAAGGAATATCCTTCCTCAGTAGTTTAGTCAGAGGAGCTGCAATAATCGAGAAACCTTCCACAAACCTCCGATAGTAACCAGCTAAACCCAAGAAGCTTCGAATCTCAGGAACATTCTTGGGCTGCTTCCAACCCAAAATAGCCTCAATCTTCTTTGGATCTACCTTTATACCATTAGCAGAAACCACGTGTCCCAAGAAGGTAACCTCGGTCAACCAGAATTCACATTTACTGAACTTTGCATACAGCTGCTTCTCACGCAAAGTCTGTAGGACAACCCGGAGATGTTCCTCATGTTCTGCCTCTGATTTAGAATAAACCAGTATGTCGTCAATGAAAACCACCACGAACTGGTCTAGATAGGGTTGAAACACCCTGTTCATCATATCCATAAAGGCTGCAGGGGCATTAGTCAATCCAAACGGCATCACCAGAAACTCGTAATGACCATAACGAGTCCGAAAAGCGGTCTTGAACACATCAGAATCCTTAACCTTGAGTTGGTAATAACCCGATCTCAGGTCTATCTTAGAGAATACTGTAGCTCCTCGAAACTGGTCGAACAAGTCATCAATACGGGGAAGTGGATACCTGTTCTTGATCGTCAGCTTGTTCAGCTTCCGATAATCAATACAAAGCCGAAGTGATCCGTCCTTCTTCTTCACAAACAAAACAGGGGCTCCCCAAGGAGAAACACTAGGTCGGATGAAACCCCTATCCAACAACTCCTGCAACTGAATCTTCAATTCTTTAAGCTCCTTCGGAGCCATCCTGTAAGGAGCCATAGAGACAGGAGCTGTACTCGGATATACATCTATACCAAACTCAACTTCGTCACGTTTTGGCGGTACCCCTGGCAATTCCTCCGGAAAAACATCTGGAAAATCCCTAACCACCGGGATCTTATCCAAACCAGAATCTGACTGCCTCGAGTCAAGAATATAAGCAAGATAGGCAGTAGCCCCATGTTGAATCATTTTTTCTGCTTTGAGAGCTGAAACAACATTGGTCATATAACCTCTACGCTCTCCAACCATAATCACCTCGCACCCCTCTGAGGTTTTCAGAGTTGCCCTTTTCTTTTCACAATCTAAATGGACTCGATAAGCGGATAACCAGTCCATTCCGAGAATAAGGTCAAACTCTCTAAAAGGAAACTCCATCAAATCGGCGGAGAATATTTTCCCTTGAATCTCCAAAGGGCAATTCTTGTACACCTTGGTAACCTTGACATGATCACCCACTGGACTATAAACGGAAACCGCGTTCCCAGTACTCTCAACCGGAATTTCAAGTCCCCCAGATACCGAACTCGCAACATATGAATGGGTAGAACCAATATCTAATAAAGCAAAATATGGAATAGAGTGGATAGAAAATGTACCAGCAATAACATCTGGCTCATCACGATCCTCATGTCTCCTGGTAGCATAAACCAAACCTGGCTGTCTCACCCCGGATCCAGCTGATCCTCCACTCTGAGCTGGCCTACCTCTACCAGCAGAAACTGTAAAATCGGGTCTACCTCGACCTCTACCCCTAGCAGGAGTCTGTACTGATGCCTGTGATGGAGTCGTCATATGAGCTGACGGAGGTGCATGCGGACAATCTCTGAAAATATGATCAAAAGACCCACATCGAAAACAAGCCCCAGACTGTCTCCTACACTCCCCAGAATGCCATTTCTTGCAGAAAGAACACTGTGGTGGCCCCCGCGTACTAGACGATCCTCCAACACTAGAAGTCGGAACAGCAATGGTCACTGGTCTGGCTCTGGAATAACTCTGATAGTCACTCTCATCTCTTGCCCTCTTCCTAGTCTGGTTACCCTGACTATACTTAACTATCGCGGTCGACTGCCTCTTACCCCGATCCATACCATGAGACTCAGCTTGCCTCAACTCTGCCTCATTGCGTTCTGCAGTCCTAGCTCGCAAGGTAATAGCCTTGTACTCTTTGTCCAAATGTAAAGACACACCAGTCTTGATCGAAGGTCGCAGACCCTTCAGAAACCAGCTGCACTTCTCTTCCTCGGTAGTAACTAACCCAGGGACGTACTGTACCAGCCTCAGAAACTCAATCTCATACTGATTCACAGTCATGTCATTTTGCTTCAGATTTAAAAAGTCCTCCCGACACTTGGCTAGATACTCAGCCCCAACATATCTATCTCGGAAAGCCTGACGGAAATGATCCCAAGTGATCCGACTAGCAGAAATAACGGTCTTCTCAGCTTCCCACCAGTTCAGGGCTTCACCCTTCAATAAAGATACAACAGCTCTTAATTTTCTGTCGGCAGGGTAGTCCATTTCATCAAATAACTGCTGTAGTTTCTTCAACCAATACTCAGCGTCAGCTGGATCTGCAGCCGTCTTACCATCAAACATCGACATACCAGCAGACAAAAACTCGGCAGATATAGGTCTCCTAGAACCCTGTCGAAGATACTCAAGTAGCTCCAAATGTACTGCAGCAACATCAACTCCAGCAGTCTCACTGTTACCAGCTGCACGGGGACCGTCACTCTGAGTCTGCTGATCAGGGTGATCGGTCTGTTGACCACTCGTATGAACCTCATGTTGCTCCTCAGCCTGCTCATGCTGTGGGTCCTCCTGATGTGGTGGCGAATGCTCAGGAGGATTCACGTCACTCGTATTAGCAGCGGTACGACCTCGTCCACGGCCTCGACCTCGACCGGCCGTAGCTCTAGTACTCCTACGGGGTGGCATAGTAGTCTATCTACAAAAGAAGAGTCCTAAAGTCAAAATTGGTACTTGGAGACTTTACTTAAAACATATATTACTTTTTAAAAATCTGGACATTTATCTGAAAATCTCGAAGTTTCTGAAAACATTTATTATGCATGCATTTTTTTTTGAAAACTTTAAAATCAAATTTTTATCGAGCCTCACAGGCCGAGGGGTGTAACCTAGGCTCTGATACCACTAAATGTAACCCCCTATTTTGACCTAAGGGTTTATAACAAATTGAAATTGACAATTTGGAGACTTTCGCCTCAAGTAAGATTATTTATAAAAATTATGTCGAAATTATTATTCAATTATAAAAGATATCCTTAAATGTTCCATAATAAAACATGCATGCTAAAAATAGTTTATCAAACCCCAAAAATAATAAATATCCAAAGTCCACTTACAACCAAATCCGAAAATGCTTAAATAAATAAATATAAGTCTAGAATAAAGCGTACTGATAAATAATATCAAATAATGTTCGAACGAGATCCTCCAAGTACCGAAACCTAAGTCTGGAAATCTGAAACAGATACTAAGGGGGAGTCAGCTATAAAGCTCAGTGTGTCTCTAAAGTGCATAACAAAAGTCAATCCAACAGTCAAACAACATATCACGAATTTACAGATATTCCGAAGTATACAAGCAGAGCATACAGATATCATGACATGACATGCACCCAACTACATCACCGTCCGAAGAGTAAGGTTCCCCTGAACCACTCTACACCTCAACACCATGTCCGAAGCAGAACTCATCCCGAAAGATGGAACTACTGATCCGAAGCGAAGTTCAACCTGAAGGATGAAGTCGCTGAGCTTCCTCCGTACAATATCCCAACCCAATGATATGACATGTAATCCGATTTCAGAGTCCGAATGCAATCTTGTTAAATAACTAAGATGCGTGTACATAATAATCCGATTCCGATATGTGTTACATAACATGATCACAACATCCGAGACATATAATGCTTATCAGACAACAGAGCATAATAGTATACAGTCGAGTCATGCAATATTCAACAGATAACAGAGCAGAATAACACATAAAATATTTCTCAATCAACCGAGCAAGATAACACAAAACATTTCTCATACAGATCACACAAATCAGACAACACATACATGTAGCACAGACAGAGAACACACCTTAGGTAGCTAAATAGTCAACGTCGATAGTGACGTCTCCCACGCTCAGCTCTAGCGGAAGGTCGAACAGAATCAGCTCCTAAAAAAACAAGAACACTATGTAAGACTTTCTACTATGCCACAACGAATAATTACGCTTAACAGATAACTTACTAGCAGATCTCGAAGACTGTGCCACCGGAGGTCTGCCTGGCGGAGGAGGAGGTAAAATCTCGTGGTCAGAGTCCACGTCACCTGAACACAAGAAAATATCCGAGTCAAACTCTGATGCAGCATTTAACAAAATCTGAGCTCAACATAAAAACTTGATCCAAAAGGCATTTCGGGTTCGAATTTAAAGGAACGGACAGCTGCAACGGAACCGGAACGTCGAAAAACATTAAGGTGAACTCGGCCGAAAAAGTCAACGCGAAAGTCAACGCTGACATCATCGCTGAAGTCATCATGACTGTGATGACGTCATCGCTGACGTCAGCATGCATCAGCCTTATACCAGCAGATGACATCATCGATGATGTCATCCAACCCAACTCCTCAGGCCGGTTCGGTTCAGCCAGCTGTCCGGTTCACCAAACCCAACCCGGTTCGGTTCAGCCCCCAAATCAACCAAACCCTAAATCTACTCCGACAGCGCCCGACCACCCTCGGCGCAACCCCCATGAATCCAACGACGGCCACGACCCGACAGCGGCCAACACAACGACCAACAGGCCGGCAACGACAAACCCGAAGCCCAACCACGACTCACCCAAACTCGGACGGACACGACGCGCGCGCAAAGGATGACGGCGGCACACGCAGAGGACGGCGGCGGCAACGTACGATTTAACGCACTAATTCGAACCCGTTTCCAGCGAAGAACGGCGGCGGAACGGAAGCTGGGTGATCGGGTTTCGTTCGCACAGTGACGAGGAGCGCTTCGGTGGTCTCAAAATGCTTGAACGGCGATGAAGCCCTCTTGGCCGGAGCTTCAACGGAGAAGGGTGGGGGAAGGGTTTGATTGCTCTGAATTTTTTTTAATATTAGTTTATTAGAAAACGAGGAAGAGCGGCGCATATAACAGAGATTGGACCAAAGGGGTGTTTACCCTAGATAAATGGGTAAATCACAGAATAAGGGTCCCTATTTTGCCCGTCTAATAATTTAACCATCAACTTATAAATTTATTCAATTTGGTCCCCTTTTTAGATTAGGTTAAAATCCGATTTTCCCCTAAATTCTAGGGTTTCCAATTGGGGATTTTCACAATTAGGGATTTAAAATTAGGGCTAAAATGGGGTGTTACAGTCTCCTACAGGAATTGGACAGATTGATTCTAATTGTTGTTCCTGCACAAGGAAAAGTAAATGCACAATTAATTTGATTGTTGAGAAGAAAAGTAAAATAAAAACACAAGTAATTAAAAGAGAAGAAATCAGGTTGATAGAATGGGCAGGGTTATGATGTTGCTTAGTGTGAAATTGCGTTAAATAGGACAAGTTGTTTTGCGCTGCCAGACTCTGTTGCCTCGGTGAGGGATGGCAAGTAGATTGCATAGACCCTCTCACTGCCTCGGCAGGGGAATGGAACTGTGTCTCGGCGACAAACTTGGCAGAACGCTTCTAAAGTGATCCCGCTTATGTCTAAGTAAGAATTCTGTTGATGCCCACTTCAGATAATACCAGTCGCGGCGTGAATCGTGCAAAGACAGCAATGTTAACTCGTCATCTTTTAGCCACCTTAAACCCTAACCTATGTCTAGGTTGGATTGATCGCACCTCTATAGATGAAATCATACTTAGTCCTTTCGTGAGTTCGACTCTCTCGATACCGAACAAATGGATATAATTCAACTAATCTTTCGCCTTAATTGAAAACTATGAAGAACATGGAATAAGTAAACCTTGAAGTTTTATTTGCAAAAATAAACTTAAAATCCTAAAAAACTGTTCTCACACTAATTACAACATAACCCAAACCCAAGAAGAATTTTAGAACATGTTGGCGGCAAGAAAACCTAAACTATGCCTAAGGAAAACCTAACTTGTTTTGAAATAGAATTACAATGGGTATATAGGCATTAGCTAGGTCTAGTTCTTCTTGAAGTAGAAGTCTTCAAAGTCACTTTTGCATTAATTGCAACTCTAAATGCTGACTTCTTTGAGTTGAATGCGGACTTTTATCACGCTGCCTTGCTCTGCAAGTAATATCAAGTTTTTCCTTCAGTGGCTCTGCCAGCTGCTACAGACGTCGGAAAATTGTGTGCACAACATCGATAGAATCAGGATTTTCTGCTCTACAGATCGCACTCCGGTTCTCCAACTCCATAGTCAGCTGTCTTGGGCGGCGGCAGCTACTCGGCAGCTGTTGTATCTGTCTGGAACTGCATCAGTACAACTCCTTGATTTACTGCCTCAGCATCATATCCTCAGCTTCTCTTTCCCTCTGTCATCCTTCAGTACCTAAAACTAAAATTAAGCTAAAACAGTGCATTTTCTTCACCAAATAACAAATAATCTATAAAAGCATGGCAAAGTAAAGAAATACTGTAAAATGCAATGCATTATCCTAATTATGCCTATAATGTACTCAAAAGCAGCAATAATATGACATGGAATGTGCATGAAATATAGAATTTGTGGACACTTTACACCAAGAATTTAAAATGGGAGGTTGAAAGTTTCTGTTTCTTTGTCGGAAAAGGTGGCCGACGCCAATCAATGGCGGCCGACGCGACAGTCATTACAGAGAAAAGGGGAGAGCGTTAATGTTTTTGGAAAAATGAATTTAAAGACTTTTTTCTCTTTTACTTAACTTATATACCAACCCGGCAACCTAATTCGTATCCAGTTTTAACTCGCGCCTTACTCTCTTGGATCTTATACCACGACTCTCCAGTTTTTTAATTTTCACAATTTCATCCTTCTTTCTTAGAATTTGGCCCAAAATTTTTAATTGCTTTCAAATCAGCCTTTATATTTTATTTTTTTTCAATTTGGTCTTTAATCAAAATTCTTTTCTTTTTAAAAAATAAAACTTAATTGTCCATTTCTTTGTTTGAAATTTAGCATGTTACACAATCTAATTAAAGTAATTTATTTACCTCTTTGTTCTCTTTATGTGAACTTATGTGTGTGTTTAAAATCATAGGATTATGGTCTTTTAAAGCTTAGTATAGAGATATGCAATAAAATTTTCTTCATAATTCCAATAACATACACTTAATCTTATAAAAACCTAATTAGTTAAAATGAATGTAGAGATTCTAGAGTCTAATCACCATCTAAGGCTTAATTTAAAAAACTTTAACACACACTTAATTATCTTTGTTGATTTATTTAAGAAAGTGAAAATTAACTAAATGTGATGTCTTACCAAATGGAAATGACGGGTTAGTGCCATGAGTGTTGGCGGTGATTGGAATTCATTTTTCAGGAGGTAAGGCCATTAAAATTGATTTATATTCATTAAACGGACAAGTAATTTGAACCTTTGTGAACTTGCAAATTCCAATTTTGAAAATGATTTTTTGAAATCAATAAGGTGCTAATTTTTTGGCATTGTGGGGGTGTTAACACTTCCCTACGCGTAACCGACCCCAAACATGTTTTCTGATTTTCACAAACCAAAAATGTTATTTTAATAAATAAAACATTTTATTAAAATAACACCGCTTTAAAGTGATCCAATCAAACTTTTTTCAAAAAAATTGGTGGCGACTCTGTTGGTTTAAAAGTTTTTAAAATGCCGGGCCACTTGAAAAAAGGTTGTGACAAATGAAAGTGCAACATGTCATAAAAAATACTTTTAGGATGAAAAAGTATCGAATTGAAGAAGAGAAAGAAAAAAAATTACCTTGATGACTGTTGAGGAAAAAAGGGAAATTGAAAATCTTAATCTTCAACGTTCACGCCTGAGGAAGAATCGAAAATATCAAAGAAAAGTTAGAAACATCGGTAAAAGGAAAGATTGAAATTAAAAAAATTAGAAACCTTAATCCCTAAAACCATTTAATTTATTATCTTGTTAAATGAAGACTGATGAATGTTGAATGTTGTGTTAAGGGGGTGTAACGCCCTGGTTTTGGGCCTAGATGTTTTAGACATCGGATCGGACCAGTCGAGAATGGTTCAAATAGCGTAAAGTGATTTAAGGAAATCAAGGATCGAGATAGGATAAAAAAGTGGTAAATTTCTAAAATCCTCTAAAAATATGTTTAAGAGGTTGGTCAAGTCAATTTTATAAAACGGATTTAGAAAATGAGACATTTTGAGTAGTGACCAAATTGTAAAGTTTCAAAACTGGGAAAAATGTGATTTTTAATGTAGAGGCCAAAATCTTAGAATTTTTAGGGGGCTTTAAGGCAATTTGACCTTTCCTCAATATGACATGGGTTTTAAAAGGCTTTTAATTAAATGACTTTAATTGGATTTATATTAATTAATTAAAATATGTAGTTAATGTGAGATTTTCAATTACGTAACTACCAACTCTTTCTCATTTTCAGCCAAACACTATTTCACTCATCTTTCTCCAGATTTATTTCTCCCAAAAATTCTCTCAATATTTCCTAAACCATTTTCAAGAAATCTTTCCTAGTTCTTCAAGATTTTGCTAAGGAAAACTTGTCATTCATTGAGGAAAGCAAAGATTGGAGGTAAATCTTGTTCTCAACCTCTATTCAAAGTTTTTTATTGAAATTCCCAAGATATTTGGCTTTTAAATATTATTTTTGGTTGAGTTTTCATTATAGTGTTGATTGGAGACCAAAATCTTGTGAAATTGTGGTTGAAATCTTAATTTTCGGACTTGATGAGTTAAGATCTGTTTTGTGTTGATTTTAATTTAGTTCTAAGTTGATTAATATGTTAAAATGAAGTGTTGATAACATAGATCCTGAAATCCTTGAGATCCTTGAGTTTCTTGGTTGATTTAAGTGAGCTTTTGAGGTGAAATGGTGGAGTCTTGATTGTTGGAGGTATAAGGTTGGGTTAGGTTGTTTGTTAGATGTGTTTTGGTGTTTATAATGGGTTGGAAGTGATTTATGTTGGTTGGGCTTGGTTTAGGAAGCAATCGATTGAGTTTTTGGTTGTTTTGGATGGGTAATTTGGTGTAGTTTGGGTGAGCAACGAGTTTGTGAATTGTTTTTGGTGTTAGAATGCATTTTAATGCATTTAGATCTCTGTTTTGATGATGTGGAAACATGGGATCTTGATCCGGAAGCAAACAAGGTGTTGTTGGAGGCTCCGGAAGAGTAATTTTCGTGTCGGCGAGCAAGGCTTCGCGTATCAGTGAGTGGAAATACAATTTCCTGCTTTGTAACGCTTTGAGCGTGGTCTTGGGAGCTTAGTGTAAGTTTGATACACTTAGCTAAGCTCAAGAGTAAGTGTTTCAGAAATCTCTCTCTTGGAAATGTGCCAGGTTTGATGAAAATGCACTTGAGTTAAGCGTGGATTTGTTTACTGTTTTAAAGCATGTTTTAAGCATGAATGTTGCTAGATTTTAATGCCATTATGTTAAGGATGCACTAGGTAAGTGATCCTTGGTTTTCATGTGTTGAATGCATGTGATTTTAAGCATAATATACTTGTGGAAATGGCATTGTGTTCATGCTTGTAAAACAGTGGATTAATGAGGTTAAATGATTATATTGGCAAGTGATGGAAATGGTTTTTGGTTGTGTTAATCGGATATAGTTAGCCGGCTATAGGATTGGGTGCATCGTGAATATAGTCGCCTTGGATGTCGAGGGGTTGTGATAGTGATGTAATCTCTATCCAAGTACCCTAACGATTGAGGATAAGACCACAACGGTGAATGGTTTAATTCTGTGTGTGAGTCTTGTGTATGAGTCTCGTACTCTCGTTAGTGGAATTATACAACTACCGATGAGTGATGTTGAGGGGTTGTGATTGTGCCATTAATCTCCATCACATGTGTTGAGGGGTTGTGATTGTGCCATTGATCTCCACCTTGTGTAGTCCAGTAGTATGTATGAAGTGTGTGGGACAACGCTTGTAATCCGCGTATCCGATTGTGTCTTATGTTGATATGGTGTATAGATTATCACTTGCGAGCCAATATAATGTAAATGATTAATGTTAAGCATGGGATGCTTTTAAATGATGCAAGGATGCATGAGATGCTTGGTGAAGCATGAGCAAACATTTATTTGCTGATTTAAATGTCGCATATGAGCATGTTTTAGAAAGTGCATTGATGTTCTTGAGTGGACATGTTTTTTGTAAAGGCATGAGATATGAAATGGTGGTTTTGCCATTGGTGTGAAATGCATTGATGAATGTTTCATAGCGGTCCTCACTAAGCTTTGTGCTTACGCTCTTTTGTTTCATCAATGCAGAAAACTTGGCATTCGAGGCAGCAAGTAAGTAAAGGGAATCCAAGCTTTTTAATCTTGCAAAGTATGTGGCTTTACTTAGGTGTAATAAAAGGCAGTGGGTGGGATTTATACTTTTGAATGGTTGAGGGTGTTTCCTTTACTTTGAGCATGTTTGGTGGTTTATCCTTGAGTTGTAATTGGCCATTATGGTTTGATTTTGGATGTGAATGATGTTTTTAGCTTGTTATGGCTTTTGTGGACTAGGGAGCATGCCTTTAGTATCTATGTTTGCATGTTGGATGCCATGTCGTAGCTAATGCCTCACAATGATGATCGTTGGTGTGTATCTATGTTGTATGCATGTTGTGGCATGTTTCAGGAATGTTTCGAATATGAAAAGATGTGAAAAACCAGCAAAATCTGCTGTTGCAGGGCAAGGCGTATCGGAACGCCCTTGCCTATTTTGGAACAGAGGCTTGAAATGGCTATGAGGTTTCAGAACCGGTAGGGATGTACCGAAACGGTTTTGCTACTAGAAAGGGGTGTTTCGATACGAGTCTCGGAACGCACCTGAGTATCGAAACGGTCAACCAAGTTTCTAAATGATCGTTTCGGTAGAGGGCCATCCGTTTCGAAACGCCTGACCGTTGAGTTTTAATTTGAACTGTTTCAGGTTTTAGTGTCTTACATTTTGGTCCCTGAGTTTTGGTTGCTTAATTTTATGAGTTTGAATGATCTGTTTGAGATGAAATTTCACATGATGGTATGCTATATGATTAATTACGGATCGGTAACATTAAAACTTGTTTAGTCCTTATAATTCTAGAAAATTACATTTTAGTTCCTAAATGACGTTTCTATGCAATTGAACCCTTGTTTGGGTTCCGTTCGCTGTGTCGCTTCCGCTGAAAGGATTTGCTAATCATATAGGCTAATAATGAGCATCTAGAAAAGATAAAAAGAAAAAAGGGGTTGTTAAACAAGGTTGACTTTGGTTTTCCCCGTGTAATCTTCGTAGTTCGGGTCGAGCGTCTAGGCCGGGCTAAAAGGGTTACATTTGTTGGTATGAGAGCTGGGTTACGAAAGAATTGGGGATGTTGGTATGAGAAATTGATATGCGTTGATGCATGTTTTGTGAAAAGCATGTAATTGGTTGAATTTTGAAGCTTATACCATCGCATGTGGAATGGATATGATTGTGTGATAATGACGCAATGTAGTTATGTGCTGAATTTGGATGATGAAAAGCATGTTGAGCATGATGTTTCATGTATGCCATGCTATGTTGAGGGAAATTGGGGGGCCCATTGCCTTATTACACTAATCAAGTGTTTTGTAAACTTGGATTCTTGCTTGCAGCTAGCCTAAATGGTTTGACTTGTTTTGTTGTTATGCTTTGTTTAAAATAGCACTATGGGTCCAAGTAGAGAACTGAGGTCGAATACGATAGTGTCTGCGGCTGAGCAAGGTGAACAAGGGGCTGATGTTCCTCCTGGTGAAAATCTACCTCCTCCGCCACCACCTGGAGGTTTTGAGCAGGTGGAGCAAGGACCTATTGGTCCTGGTTTGGGTGATTTGGCGCCACTGGTTCAGGCGATCACCGGGGCGTTTCAGGCTGTTGTGGTCGGAGCGCATGTACATGCCCTTGCAGCTGGGCAGGTGGGCTTACCTTTAGAGAGGTTGAGGAGCGTAGGAGCTGTGGAGTTTTATGGTATGTCTCCTGAGGCGCCTGAGGCCTGGTTAGTAAGTACGATCCGTATCATGGATCAGATGGGTTGTAATGATGTGCGCAAGCTGGGATGCACAATTTCTTTGTTGCAAGCCGATGCCTACAGCTGGTGGACGACTACCACTGCTGGTATGGAACCCAATAAGGTTGATTGGGAGTTTTTCAGAGGTGCCTTCACGAGGAAGTATCTAGGGGTGAGATACTTGGACGAAAATAATTGTGAGTTTATGTCGCTTGTTCAGGGAAACCTTTCTGTGGCTGAGTACGAGGTCCAGTTCGTACGCCTGAGCCAGTATTCTCCTGAGCTGATACCTAGTGAGAGGCACCAATGTGATCGCTTCCGGTACGGGCTGGTACAGGAAGTTAAGACGTATATGCTGGCTGCAGATTATACTGACTTCGATGTGCTTGTGTGTCGAGCCAAAGACACTTGGGATTGTCGTCTCGAGGTGTTGGTTCTAGCTTTGGGGAGAGAGCAGTTAAGTACAGTTCCGGAGGTGGATGGAACAAAAGAGGTTGAGATAGGAGACATCAGCCTGAGGGGAGGCGAGGTGCTCTGGGCCGAGGTGGTCAAGTTTAGGGAGGTCGGGTGAGATCTGAGCAGCATACGTGCCGGACATGTGGGTCCAGGGACCATTTGAGGCGAGATTGTCCTCGGGCAGCTAGAGAGGTTCAGGCTCCTGTTGTGGTGACATGGAACTCATGTTGGAATTGTGGTTCGGCGGGTCACAAGAGGAGGGAGTGTCCTTTGTTGGCTGGTGGAGGCCAAGGACGTACTCCTGTAGTAGCCACACCTCAGAGAGGTCGTGGGCGCGGCCATAGGAACTTTCAGAGGAGGGACGAGGGACAGCGAGGTGTTGCTCATGTAGTAGCTGTCCGACCTGAGGGAGGTGGACCAGCAAGGGTTTATGCTCAGCGTGAGGAGTGCAATGATACTGATGTCATCGCAAGTAGCTTTGTTCTTCAGTCTTTATCTTTGCTGGCTTTGATTGATTCTGGATCCACGCATTCTTATATCTTGAGTGAGCATGCACATTTGCTTGATATACCTATTGAGTTGCTTGAAGTAGGAATGCAAGTGACTAGTTCTTTTGGTGAGACTGTAGTCACTAGGAAGTTGTATAAGAGATGCCCTTTATTTGTAAAAGGACATGTTTTTCCTGTGGATTTGATGGAGTTACCTTTCTACGAATTTGATGTAATCCTTGGCAAGGATTGGTTGTCGGAGCATAGGGTTGTGGTTGACTTTGATGTCAAGCGAGTCACCTTAAAGCTGGCCGATGATTATGAAGTAGTGGTAGTAGGTGAGAATGTGAAATTCTTGTCGAATGTGATTTCGGATTTGGACGCAAACCGTATGATGAGGTTGGGTTGCGAGGCTTACCTTGCATATGTGATGAATCCTGGCACCAAGGATGTGCGTATGTAGGACATCCGAACTGTTCGAGATTTTCCGGGTGTCTTTCCGGAGAATTGCCTAGATTACCACCAAACAGGGAAGTGGAGTTTGGTATTGAGTTGTACGAGAATACGACTCCGGTGTCCATTGCTTCTTATCGCATGGCACCAAAGGAGCTGAAAGAGTTGAAAACGCAATTGCAGGAGTTGTTGGAACGAGGTTTCATCCGGCCGAGTGTGTCACCTTGGGGTGCACCGATCTTGTTCGTTAAGAAGAATGATGGGATAATGCAGATGTGCATATACTATCGGCAACTAAACAAGTTGACGATCAAGAACAAGCATCCCTTACATAGAGTTGATGATCTCTTTGATTAGTTTCGGGGAGCCTCAGTGTTTTCTAAGATAGATTTGAGATCGGGGTATTAGCAGCTGAAGGTGAAAGATGTGGACGTACCTAAGACAGCTTTTCGGACGAGGTACAGGCATTATGAATTCTTGGTGATGCCATTTGGTTTGACCAACGCACCTGCTACTTTCATGGACATGATGAATCGTGTATTCCATGAATTCTTGGATCAGTTTGTGGTGGTGTTCATCGATGATATCCTTGTGTATTCGCGTACCAAGGAGGATCATGATAGACACATGAGAATTGTTTTGCAAGCGTTATTGGAAAATCAGTTGTATGCCAAGCTGAGTAAGTGTGAGTTTTGACTTAGGGAGGTGGTCTTCCTTGGACATGTTGTGTCAGCTGAGGGTATTCACGTTGATCCGCACAAGGTAAAGGTTGTGATGAGTTGGAAAGTACCTAAGTTAGTGACGGAGGTGCGGAGTTTCCTTGGTTTAGCTAGGTACTACCGTAGGTTTGTCGAGGGTTTCTCGAAGATAGCAGCACCTTTGACCAAGTTGTTGCAGAAGAATGTTCGCTTTGAGTGGACTGATGCGAGACAACAAGCTTTCGAGAAGTTGAAAGAAGCTTTGACGCAAGCTCATGTTCTGATTCAACCTGAGTCTGGAAATGAGTTTGTGGTCTATAGTGATGCGTCCATTGTTGGTTTGGGCTGCGTGTTGATGCAGGAGGGTAAGGTAGTGGCCTATGCATCTAGGCAGTTGAAGGTGCATGAGCGCAACTACCCTACTTATGATCTTTAGCTTGCAGCTGTGGTGCTTGCCTTAAAGATTTGGAGGCATTACATGTACGGTGAGAGGTGTGTTTTGTTTACAGATCATAAGAGCTTGAAGTATCTTATGTCTCAAAAGGAGTTGAATCTTAGGCAGCGTCGTTGGGTAGAGTTGCTTAAAGATTATGATCTGACGATCGAGTACCACCCGGGCAAGGCTAATGTTGTGGCTGATGCTTTGAGCCAAAAAGTGGTTATTGAGTTGAGGGAGATGTTTGCTCGCTTGAGCATATCACGTGATGGTGGTCTTATTATAGAATTACAAGTGAAACCATCTCTGATTCAGTTGATCAAAGATAAACAGTTGCTTGATGATTCTCTTGATTCGCATGTCCAGGACATTACGGGGGTAGACCTTCGGATTTCAGCTTTAGTGATGATGGTGTTTTATGCTTTGGGAGTCGAATAGTGGTGACGGATGGTGTTGAGTTGAGGCGCACTATTCTGATTGAAGCTCATAGTAGCCCTTTTGCTATGCACCCTTGTAGTACAAAGATTTACCATGATTTGAAAGATGAGTACTACTGGGTGGGGTTGAAAAAAGATGTGGCTGAGTTTGTTAGTAAGTGCATGGTGTGTCAGCGAGTGAAGGCTGAACATCAGGTTCCTTTTGGGTTGCTGCAGCCTTTGAGAATCCCATAATGGAAGTGGGAGAGAATCACCATGGATTTTGTGTCTGGATTGCCCTTGTCGCCATCAAAGAAAAATTCAGTTTGGGTGATTGTAGATCGGCTCACGAAGTGTGCACATTTTCTGCTTGTGCATACCACGTATACCTTGGATAAGTTGGCTGAGCTGTACATAGCTGTGATTGTGCGGTTGCACGGTGTGCCAAAGTCCATTGTGTCGGATAGAGATCCGAGGTTTACAACACGATTTTGGGAATGTTTACATCAAGCCTTGGGTAGACGGTTGAATTTCAGTACTTCTTATCGTCCTCGGACGGATGGACAGTCGGAACGTGTTATCCAAGTGCTTGAGGACATGTTGAGATACTGTGTGATAGATTTTCAGGGTTCTTGGGAGAAGCACTTGTCGTTTGTTGAGTTTGCATATAATAACAGTTACCAGGCAAGTATTCAAATGGCTCCATACGAGGCTTTGTATGGGAGAAGATGTAGAACCCCTCTCTGTTGGGCAGAAGCTGGGCAAAAGTTGATTTCGATGCCAGCTATGCTAAAGGGAACCATCGAGAAGGTGAAGCTCATTTGTGAGCGTTTAAAGGCAGCATCGGATAGGAAAAAGTCTTATGCAGACCTGAAGCGTAAGGAGATTGAGTTCGCAGTTGGCGAACGTGTGTTCTTGAAAGTATCGCCTTGGAAGAAGGTCATGAGATTTGGGCGTAAGGGTAAGCTTAACCCAATGTTCATTGGACCTTACGAGATTGTGGAGCGTATTGGTCCTGTGGCATATCGGTTGAGATTGCCTGCAGATTTGGAGAAGATGCATGATGTGTTTCATGTCTCTATGTTACGAAGGTACAAATCAGATCCTTCGCATGCGATGCCTGTTGAGGAGATAGAGTTGAATCTGGATCTGTCGTATGATGAGGAACCAGTGAAGGTTTTGGATGTGAGTAACAAAGTTCTTCATGGCAAGACGATAGAGCTTGTGAAGGTGTTGTGGCGACACCGAGGAGTTGAGGAGGCCACGTGGGAAAGAAAGGCGGACATGCTGAGGCAGTTTCCGCACCTCTTTCCATCAGGTAAGAATTTCAAGGACGAAGTTTCCTAAGTGGGGGAGAGTTGTAACGCCCTGGTTTTGGGCCTAAATGTTTTAGACATCGGATCGGACCGGTCGAGAACGGTTCAAATCGTGTAAAGTGATTTAAGGAAATCAAGGATCGGGAAAGGATAAAAAAGTGGTAAAAATTGCTAAAATCCTCTAAAAATATGTTTAAGAGGTTGGTCAAGTTAATTTTATAAAACGGATTTCGAAAATGGGACATTTTGAGTAATGACCAAATTGTAAAGTTTCAAAACTGGGAAAAATGTGATTTTTAATTTATCGGCCAAAATCTTAGAATCTTTAGGGGGCTTTAAGGTAATTTGACCTTTCTTCAATATGACATGTGTTTTAAAAGGCTTTTAATTAAATGGCTTTAATTGGATTTATATTAATTAATTAAAATAGGTAGTTAATGTGAGATTTTCAATTACGTAACTACCAACTCTTTCTCATTTTCAGCCAAACACTATTTCACCCATCTTTCTCCAGAATTATTTCTCCCAAAAACTCTCTCAATATTTCCTAAACCATTTTCAAGAAATCTTTCTTAGTTCTTCAAGATTTTGCTAAGGAAAACTTGTCATTCATTGAGGGAAGCAAGGATTGGAGGTAAATCTTGTTCTCAACCTCTAATCAAAGTTCTTTATTGAAATTCCCAAGATATTTGGCTTCTAAATATTATTTTTTGTTGAGTTTTCGTTACAGTGTTGATTGGAGACCATAATCTTGTGAAATTGTGGTTGAAATCTTAATTTTCGGACTTGATGAGTTAAGCTCTGTTTTGTGTTGATTTTAATTGAGTTCTAAGTTGATTAATATGTTAAAATGAAGTGTTGATAACATAGATCCCGAAATCCTTGAGCTCCTTGAGTTTCTTGGTTGATTTAAGTGAGTTTTTGAGGTGAAATTTGGTGTACTTTGGGTGAGCAACGAGTTTGTTAATTGTTGCTGGTGTTGGAATGCATTTTAATGCATTTAGATCTCTATTTTGATGACGTGGAAACATGGGATCTTGATCCGAAAGCAAAAGAGGTGTTTTTGGAGGCTCCGGAAGAGTAATTTTCGTGTCGGCGAGCAAGGCTTCGCGTATCGGTGAGTGGAAATACAATTTCCTGCTTTGTAACACTTTGAGCGTGGTCTTGGGAGCTTAGTGTAAGTTTGATATACTTAGCTAAGTTCAAGAGTAAGTGTTTCGAAAATCCCTCTCTTGGAAATGTGCTAGGTTTGATGAAAATGCACTTGAGTTAAGTGTGGATTTGTTTACTGTTTTAAAGCATGTTTTAAGCATGAATGTTGCTAGATTTTAATGCCATTATGTTAAGGATGCACTAGGTAAGTGATCCTTGGTTTTCATGTGTTGAATGCATGTGATGTTAAGCATAATATGCTTGTGGAAATGGCATTGTGTTCATGCTTGTAAAACAGTGGATTAATTAGGTTAAATGATTATATTGGCAAGTGATGGAAATGGTTTTTGGTTGTGTTAATCGGATATAGTTAGCCGGCTATAGGATTGGGTGCACCGTGAATAAAGTCGCCTTGGATGTTGAGGGATGTGATAGTGTCGTAATCTTCATCCAAGTACCCTAACAATTGAGGTTAAGACCACAACAGTGAATGGTTTAATTCCGTGTGTGAGTCTTGTGTATGAGTCTCATACTCTCGTTAGTGTAATTATACAACTACCGACGAGTGATGTTGAGGGGTTGTGATTGTGCCATTGATCTCCACCTTGTGTAGTCCGGTAGTATGTATGAAGCGTGTGGGACAACGCTTGTAATCCACGTATCCTATTGTTGGGTTTTTTAGGCACGCTCGAATCGATCACCGAAACCGTCAAGTGGGTTGTGTTTGGTTCTTGGATGAATTGGCTAAAAACCGAAAGAAAGGTAGACAATTTGCACAAGGATTTTAGAGTGGTTCGACTACTCAACCGAGTCTACATCCACTACCTTAGCACACCACTAAGGATTTACCAATTCACTCAACAATGAATTCTTCCTTTTGAGGACAAAGGGTAACCTTACAACCCTATCTTTTCAATGGCTAAGATAGAACCTCTCTAGTTTTTCTCTCAAGGCTAAACTAGAACCTCTCCTTTTACAAGGGTAGAAAGATGTAAACAAATATACCTCACAAGGTGGGTGTTTACGAGAGTTGAGCTCACAAGAGTGTAAAGAATAAGAACAATGAAAAACAAAACACTCTCTATACAATATTTACAAGAGAAATAAGGAAGATAAAGACTTAAACGCTATTTCTCTTGATCATGAATCTTGGATCTTGTCTCTTGATGTTTCTTGATGCTTGGAGGCCTTATTTATAGTCCCAATTGAGTTTGTAGCCGTTTATGGCCGTTGGGATCAAAATATAGCCGTTTGAAGACTTTAATTCCATCCAAAATGCAATTCAGCTGCTACCCGTTTCGGAACGCCTCAAGCCCGTTTCGGAACGCCTCTTTATAGAGATAGCCGTTGCAGCCTGTCGGGGTACCCGTTTCGGAACACCCTGTATCCGTTTCGGAACACCCTGTCCCCGTTTCGGAACGCGTATCGGAACGCCTTATACCTGTTTCGAAACGCCTGCATTTTGAATATTAGATTGGAAAGAGCCGTTGGGGTTTATAGCCGTTAGGGTCGTTGCCACGTAGGCGTATCGAAACGGCCTATACCGTTTCGGAACGCTTGGCCCGTTTCGATACGTGTATCGAAACGTTTTGCCACTGGAATCACCCTGTTTCGAAACGCCCTATGGTGTTTCGAAACGGCCTATGGTTTTTGTGAAATTTGGTCTTTTAAACACATTTTAAAAACCTTTTAAAACCATTTTAAAGCCATTCTAAATTTGGCTACTGCCCTGACAAGTTTCTAGACCTTTGTTTAAGGTTTCGAAACTTTACTATAATAAACATGTATTTTGGGCATTTTTCGACTTTTAAAAGAGTAGTTCGATATAGGTATTCAATCGAACTCTTTTAAAACATTTTGTCAAGTTTTAAGGACTTTGAATTATTTTTGAAGTCTTTAAACAAGTCCTAAAACATTTTTCACATAATTGTTATATCAAAATATTTCTCAACAATCTCCCCCTTTTTGATATAACAAAACATTTTGAAAAATTGTTTTTGACAAAAAGCTCCCCCTTAATTTTTCACTTATTTCTCCCCCTTTTTGTTATATCAAAAATAATTCAAATCTTTATAGTACATAATAACAATGGGGTTTATGTGGGAGTATCGAAAACGGTTTGAAAACTTCCCTAAACATAATTTCAAGTTGTTTGGACTTTGGAAATGTTTTAAATTCTTTTTAAATCAGTCCAATACATTTTTCAATTATTATATCAAAACATTAGTTCTTCAATCTCCCCCTTTTTGATATAATAAAACCAACTTGAAAAATTGTTTGGGATTCTCCCCCTTTTAACTTTAAAATTGTGAATAAGAGATTAAGATATGAAATAAAATAAAGCTCCCCTTATTCATTTGAAAATTCAATTTTTCAAATCATTTAACCATTTCTCCCCCTTTTTATTATATCAAAAAGAATTTAAAATGACATTTAAGTTCAAGATAACATAGGAGAAAAAAAAAATTTTGACACTTAAAATTTTGGTTAAAAAAAAATTGGCTCCCCCTTTCTCAAAGCATCATTGAAATGTTAATCCAACATTTATGACTATCTAGTTGACATAAAATAAAATAAATCAATAAACACTAAAACAACTAGATTTTACCACACTTGAACTCAAGGGAGGATGTGAAGCCTTCCTTCTTCAAGTGTTCTTCCTTGTGTGCATGGAGGCCTTATTTATAGTCCCAATTGAGTTTGTAGCCGTTTATGGCCGTTGGGATCAAAATATAGCCGTTTGAAGACTTTAATTCCATCCAAAATGCAATTCAGCTGCTACCCGTTTCGGAACGCCTCAAGCCCGTTTCGGAACGCCTCTTTATAGAGATAGCCGTTGCAGCCTGTCGGGGTACCCGTTTCGGAACACCCTGTATCCGTTTCGGAACACCCTGTCCCCGTTTCGGAACGCGTATCGGAACGCCTTATACCTGTTTCGAAACGCCTGCATTTTGAATATTAGATTGGAAAGAGCCGTTGGGGTTTATAGCCGTTAGGGTCGTTGCCACGTAGGCGTATCGAAACGGCCTATACCGTTTCGGAACGCTTGGCCCGTTTCGATACGTGTATCGAAACGTTTTGCCACTGGAATCACCCTGTTTCGAAACGCCCTATGGTGTTTCGAAACGGCCTATGGTTTTTGTGAAATTTGGTCTTTTAAACACATTTTAAAAACCTTTTAAAACCATTTTAAAGCCATTCTAAATTTGGCTACTGCCCTGACAAGTTTCTAGACCTTTGTTTAAGGTTTCGAAACTTTACTATAATAAACATGTATTTTGGGCATTTTTCGACTTTTAAAAGAGTAGTTCGATATAGGTATTCAATCGAACTCTTTTAAAACATTTTGTCAAGTTTTAAGGACTTTGAATTATTTTTGAAGTCTTTAAACAAGTCCTAAAACATTTTTCACATAATTGTTATATCAAAATATTTCTCAACACCTATTGTGTCTTGTGTTGATATGGTTTATGGATTATCACTTGCGAGCCAATATAATGTAAATGATTAATGTTAAGCATGGGATGCTTGTAAATGATGCAAGGATGCATGAGATGCTTGGTGAAGCATGAGCAAACGTTTATTTGCTTATTTAAATGTCGCATATGAGCATGTTTTAGAAAGTACATTGATGTTCTTGACTGGACATGTTTTTTGTAAAGGCATGAGATATGAAATGGTGGTTTTGCCATTGGTGTGAAATGCATTGATGAATGTTGCATAGCGGTCCTCACTAAGCTTTGTGCTTACGCTCTTTTGTTTCATCAATGCAGAAAACTAGACATTCGAGGCATCAAATAAGTAAAGGGAATCCAAGCTTTTTAATCTTGCAAAGTATGTGGCTTTACTTCGGTGTAATAAAAGGCAATGGGTGAGATTTATACTTTTGAATGGTTGAGGATGTTTCCTTTACTTTGAGCATGTTTGGTGGTTTATCCTTGAGTTGTAATTGGCCATTATGGTTTTATTTTGGATGTGAATGTTGGTTTTAGCTTGTTATGGCTTTGGTGGACTAGGGAGCATGCCTTTAGTATCTATGTTTGCATGTTGGATGCCATGTCGTAATTAATGCCTCACAATGATGACCGTTGGTGTATATCTATGTTGTATGCATGTTGTGGCATGTTTCGAGAATGTTTCGAATATGAAAAAACGTGAAAAACCAGCAAAATTTGTTGTTGCAGGGAAAGGCGTATCGGAACGCCCTTGCCTGTTTCGGAACAGAGGCCTGAAATGGCTATGAGGTTTCGGAACGGGTGGGACGTACTGAAACGGTTTTGCTACTGGAAAGGGGTGTTTCGATACGAGTCTCGGAACGCACCCGAGTATCGAAACGATCAACCAAGTCTCGAAATGACAGTTTCGGTACAGGGCCATCCGTTTCGAAACGTCTGACCGTTGAGTTTTAATTTGAACTGTTTCAGGTTTCTATTTCTTACATTTTGGTCCCTGAGTTTTGGTTGCTTAATTTAATGAGTTTGAATGATCTGTTTGAGATGAAATTTGACATGATGGCATGTTATATGATTAATTACGGATTGGTAACATTAAAACATGTTTAGTTCTTATAATTATGGAAATTTACATTTTAGTCCCTAAATGACGTTTCTATGCAATTAAACCCCTGTTTGGGTTTCGTTCGTTGTGTCGCTTCCACTTAAATGATTTTCTAATCATATAGGCTAATAATGAGAATCTAGAAAAGATAAAAAGAAAAAAAGGTCGTTAATCAAGGTTGACTTTCGGGTTGACTTTGATTTTCCCCGTGTAATCTTCGTAGTTCAGGTCGAGCGTCTAAGCCGGGCTAAGGGAGTTACAGGGGGAGAACAAATCGAAAAATCAACTGGAGGAATCAATGAGAATCAGTGAAGGGAGAACTGGTTAATGATGCAAGGAGGATCGATCCTAGATGAAAAGGTATATTTTCGATAAATCCAAAGTAACAGAGGATAAATCCAAAGTATAAAAGCGAGAACATATCGCGACTCTAAATTAAAAGTAAAGTAATAGATGATAAGTCCAAAGTATAAAAAATTGAAAAGGGAAAACTAAAAATATAAAATATATTATAAAAAGATATTTAGCAATTACATAATCGGGGCGGAGCGAGGCAATTTGACTCTAAACTTGAACACGAATTCACCTTTATTGATACTCGCCATGTCCCCAAAATTCAAGGGTGAAAACACGGTTAGGTCGGGTACGTCTAATTTTGCCATTCCTAGACCTGAGGCCCTCCTTGATCCGGCACCGGCACGACTCATGCTCCAGCATAATGTGGATTTTTGCATTTCTTCTGTTAATAGGGTTGTTAATTCTGTTACACATTCTTTAGCATCTTGGGCCATATGGTCTAATTATTCCATTTTCTTTGACTCGGTTTGTCTCGAGATTTTTAAACCAATAGTAAACAATAATTTCCCTATTTAATGATATCTCCCGGTAGGGGTGTGCATTTTTGATATCTGATCCGATCTGAAATTTCGGATATCTGAAATTTTTGGATAGGTATTTTAGTGATCCGTATCTGATAAAAAAACGGATACTCAATTTTCGGATATCCAAAATTTTGAATCAGATATTTGAATATCCGAATATCCGAAATTATGAGTTAATTTAATTATTTTTTGAATCTGGCGGTCTTATCCATGAATATTTTAGGTTTTTTAATATAAAAACCAACAAATTATTGAGTATAACAAGATTTGTATCCATAAAAAATCAATTTTTCATATATAACAAGTAAAAGTATCGAATATAACAAGATTCATATTTATAAAAAAAATTCAGATATCAGATAATCGTTGTATCCGATCCGATCCGAATTATCCGGAAAATAAAAAATAAATCTAATATCTAAAATTTCAGATCAGATCAACAGATAAACAGATCGAATCGATCGAAACAAATATTTTTGCACTATCCCTATCTCCCGGGGTACTCTTATCCCCTTGACGTCATCCATCTTTGGGGATGACCTTAGAATGAGTTTTTAATGAGGTCTGTGTATCTTCAAAAGAAAAATGTTTACCGAATGTTAAATGTTCAAATTAAAATTGAATATTTGAAGGGCTACCCACATTATTTCTTTTTAAAATTGTCAGATAAGAGTAATCCTTTTAGGAGTTGTTCAATTAAGGAATTTTCAAGCAGACCTGTAGTATAACATTAGGTGAGTATATACATTTGAGATAAAAACATATAACTTGAATAAGCTATAATTTAATACGAAGAAAATTAAAATAAAATCTAAAATATAGTATACGATATTTAAAAAGGTTCTTATTGAAACATATTAAAAATATTAGCACTTGATTAATTATTTTAAAATGTTTGACTATTGCATGAGGAAATTTTGAAAGGATTTGACCCCAATTTCAACTACAAAAGTTAATTTCTTTTTTTTTTTTGAAAGAGAATACCCCGGTGGTGTTTATATTTATTAATAAAGAAGAAGCAAAGCAAAGTGTAATAAAACAAGAGCAGGACCAGCCCAAATATCAAGTAGGGCCAACCAACACACCACACGAAAGGATGACCGGGATAAAAAGATCTCTGGGTCTCCTACAGAGAGAAAAATGAAATCAAACTAGAGAAAATAAAATCGAAAAAACCCCCAAAAACGCAGAAGACGGAAGGTCAGATCGGTGACAAATGGGACCGATCGGCACGAATAACGTCCGAAATTGGGGAAGGGACCTCCTCAACCCAGAAGGTGTCGCCGGTGTACTGTCTACCAAGGCGAGCTAAGCAGTGGGCGGCTGAGTTACTTTCCCGTCCAGAGAAGACGAACCGACAGCTATCAAAGATTCCAGAAAGCCTTTCGCATCCTCGATATAAGGCCGTAGCACTGAGATGTCCTTGCCGGAGCTATTTAGTCTGCTTATCACCGATCGGGAGTCACTTTCCAGAAGCACCTGCATGCAACCCAAGTCAGAAGCAAATTTGAGGCCGTCGATGACCGCTTGAGCTTCCGCCGCAAAAGCTGTTACTAAGCCGTCACGGAGACGAATGCAGGAGCCCAGAACCAGTCCCGCAGAGTCCCTCACCACCACGCCTGATACTGCAAAGCTCATATCATGGTTGAAGGCGGTGTCCACATTTACTTTAACCACTGGGTCCGACGGGGGAGTCCATCGTACAGAGGAAGCCACCGGAACTACAACAGATACAATTGACGCTTTCTCCAAATCTCTCAGGTAACTCCTCGCAAAGGTAATAACTTCAATGGGCTTTTGTCTAATGCTTTCGTGGACCAATTGATTCCTAGCATACCATATAGACCATAAAATGATGAGAAATTCACTGCGTTTTGCTCCTGAGTTATTGGTGAAAATCCAGCAGAACCAATCAAAAAAACTGTCCATGTTCAAAGATAAGGGCCAAGTGAAACTAGCTAGGTTCCACACTTCTTTAGCAAACTCGCAGTCTCTAGTAAAATGTTGGATTGATTCAGATGCCAGACGACATTTAGGACAGATAGGGGAAACAGCAATGCGTTTCTGATATAGGTTCTGCATAGTAGGGATATAGTTCTTCAAAAGACGCCAACCCATGATTTTAATTTTAGCAGGGCACGATAGAGACCAAATCTGTTTATAAATAGATTGTGAATTATCATTATGAATAACCTGATTACTCTGCTTCTGTAAGACATAATAGCCACTTCGAACTGAAAAAACACCCGTTGGATCTACTCCCCAAGCTAAAATGTCCGATAAATCAGTAGCAGGTAGGGGTATATTCAAAATAATGTTGGCCTCTGACGGAGAAAAAACTTCGTAGATTAGATCCGCGTTCCACCGTCTTGGATTAGGTAACATTAGATCCGAGACCCAATTCAGGCCCTGAGATGGAGGAGACTGGACTAAACGGGGCGGGGAGACCGGCAACCAAAAGGAATTCCAGATCGAAATGTTCGATCCATTACCCACACGCCAACATAGGCCCTTTTCCAACAAGGCCCGCGAAGCCCAAATACTACGCCAGGTGTAACTTGGGTTCGAGCCAAGTCGGGCTGAAAGGAAATCATCACGAGGAAAGTATTTTGCACGCAGAGTACGGGCTAGCAGAGAGGCAGGATTGGTAATTAACCTCAAACCCTGTTTAGCTAATAGAGCAACATTAAAATTGGACAAGTCCCTGAAACCCATACCCCCGTCCTCCTTCGAAACACAAAGAGAACTCCTCGTACACCAATGGATCCCCCATTTAGAAGAGGAATTTCTCCACCAAAAACGCCCAAGAATACCTTCAAGCTTTTTACAAAAAGTAGAAGGAAGGAGGAAACACGACATGGTGTATATCGGAATCGCCTGAAGAACCGATTTAAGGAAGACTTCCTTGCCTCCAGCAGATAATAATCGAGCACTTAATAAATTGCTCCTCTTTAATACCTTTCCAAATAAATCTTCAAAAGCAGCCTTCTTATTCCGCCCAATAATCGGGGGTAGGCCCAAATAACGTTCCATGTTAGTAGAAACATTAACATTCAAAATTCTACAAACATCATGACGATTCTCTTCAATCACATTCGTACTAAAAAACACACCTGACTTGTCGAAATTAATCAACTGACCTGAGGCATGAGAATACGTGATAAGGATGTCCCTCAGAATTGAAGCCCCTGCAGCCGTGGCATCACCAAACAACAAACAGTCGTCAACAAACAGGAGATGAGTTATAGGAGGTGCATTACGAGCAATAACAGCACCTCGGAGTAGTCCCCTGCGGAGCTTCGAGCGAATCAAAGCCGACAAACCTTCGCTACAGATGAGGAAAAGATAAGGGCTCAATGGGTCTCCCTGCCTGAGGCCACGCGAAGGAAAAAAAGTCTCACCCGACATTCCATTCATAGTCACAGTATAAGAGACCATGGATACACAGCGCATAAGAATTTCGACCCAATCCATAGTGAACCCCATGCGTTGAAGGACAGTAGAGAGGAAACCCCATTCAACTCTATCGTACGCCTTACTCATGTCCAATTTCAAGGCAAAAAAACCGCGCTTTCCCCTCCTCTTATTCTTTAAAGCGTGCAAAACTTCATAGGCTGTTAAAATGTTGTCGGATATAAGGCGACCGGGGACAAACGCACTCTGCGCTTCATCGATGCAGAGGTGTAAAACCCCCTGAAAACGGATAACCAGCATCTTAGCAATAATCTTGTATAAAATGTTACAAAGACTAATTGGTCGAAACTGATTCATCCGATTAGGCTTACTGACTTTGGGCACCAGCACAATGGTAGTAGAGTTTATTTCGGACAAAGATCTCTCCCCTCGGATTAAGGAGATGCAAAAATTAGACACCTCATCACCCACAATATACCATAGTTTTTGGAAAAACACAGCCCCAAAACCGTCATCCCCACAAGCTTTCAGTGGGGACATACTCTTAAGGGCCTCCCACACTTCACGCTTAGAAAAAGGTTTCATCAATTCCTCATTCATATCTGCTGAAATAACTTGCTCAATATTTTCCAGAACCTCCGAGACATTGTTTGAGCCTTGCGATGTGAAGAGGGAAGCAAAATACTCCGAGGCCATCTCAAGCATATTACTATCTCCAAAAACAGAAATCCCATCATCATCAATTAACTTCTCAACTCTGTTCGTAGATCTACGGATGGAGGCATGTCTATGAAAAAAATGGTGTATTACGATCGCCGTTTTGAAGCCAATTAATCCGAGCTCTCTGTTCCCAATAGAGCTCCTCTTTATCAGTTTCGAGATTAATATCTGCTTTTATACCCAAAACTTCATCGGACACATGCTCCTCATAGAGCTGCTCAAGCTTCTTATGCATCGACCGCAAATATTCTTTCTTAGCCCGGCTAAGCTTCCCGTGCCATTCCGCGAGTCTCACTGCAAGTAAAGAAAGTTTGTTCGGCAGAGAAACATCAGAAGAATGCCAGAATTGTCTAACAGTATCCTCAAGGTCATCCTCAAACATCCAAGCAGCCTCGAACCTGAACTTCCGAGGCAGTCTACCACTGTTAGAACCAGAAGTTGTGAGTAGAAGCGGACAATGGTCCGAAAATGCTCGAACCAAATGTTCCACCTTGTAACCCGGAAACATAGATAGCCACGAATCAGAAGCCACTCCTCTATCCAAGCGCTCTCGGATGGTTGTAGAAGACATCCTTCCTTTTTCCCAGGTGAACCAGCAGCCAACATAGCCCAAATCCTCCAGGGAACAATCGGATAACACATTATGGAAACCCTCCATTTGTCTTTCATTTCGAAGAAGACCCCCCTCCTTCTCAAAAGAATAGAGGATCTCGTTAAAATCTCCCATAACCACCCAGGGTAGGTCATTCATAGCACTTAGACGATGCAAAAGGTCCCAAGCCGTCGCGCGATGTCTTTCCTCAGGAGCCCCGTAAAAACCAGTAAAGCGCCACGAAGCACTCATTTCATTATCCTCTATTACCACGTCGATGTGCCGAACAGAAAAAGATTGTAATGAGACTGACAAATTCCCCTTCCAACCCAGAGAAAGGCCTCCACTACGACCACGGGCGCTCACTTCAATTCCATTCGGAAAACCACAACTACGTCTAACTTTCGCCATTTTATTTTCCGGTAGTTTCGTCTCAATAAGGAACACTACCGATGGGCCTAAATCTCGCAGCGTTCGCCGGAGACGACCAACAGTTCGGGGTTGCCCAAGACCCCGAACATTCCAGCTTAAAATTTTCATTGTTGACGGTCAGCCCGGGTACCCTGGGCCGCCGATAAATTTGAAATAGCCTCACCCGAATCCCCATGTTTAGAGGAAACACCCGAGGTTGAAGAAAACACTCTCTGTCGCTTTAGACTGTCTGACTGCTCAATCGGAACGTCTTCACCAATATCCATTTGATCTATATGGCCCACCGTGTTAAGAATAGGCCCAGTGCCACTAAATAAATTCTCATTAATAAGAACCGAATAACCTGCTTTCGTAAGAAACTGGCTACCCTGAGGCTCCATAACATTTTTTTTTGCTGATTTTCCGCCCCTCATAACCGCTGACTGCTGTAACCGGGGGTCAACCGGTGAAGATTGGCGCAAATCCTGGGGATTCCCGGAAAAAACGCCTAGAGACGCATGATTCTGCTGGAGGCCCGAAATTGAGTCTTCCACCAACCATCTGCTGGTCGGAGTTGCATTCCGGCGTGGCGGGGCACGGAGGGATACATCTCATTCAAAAGATAATTCTGTTTTCTCTTGAAGGACCTGTAAAGGACAGAAAGATTTCGCATGACCCAACCGTCCACACAAGAAACAAAAAAGTTTCAGCTTCTCATACTGAAACCAAGCATAGACCGAAGATCCAGTTTTCAAAGCCAATTTTTTCCTTCTCCTTAAAGGTTGTCGAACGTCAATACGAACCCGGATACGCATTGAACCTTTGTAACCCAGAGAAACTGCCTTGCTATTATAATCTATAAATTCACCGATGAAGTTTCCCAGTTGCTTCGCTACATTAACAGTCACACAACCTGTTGGAAGGTCATGTATTAAGACCCAAAAATCAGCGTGGATTAACGGGACAGTCATAGGATTCTCTCCTGACGGCAGGCGATGAAGAACAAGGAGATGAGCATTAAAATACCAGGGGCCCTCAGCAACAATACGCTCCACATCCACCATGTGATAGAATCGAAAGAGATAACGACCCGAACCAAGATCCGAGATCGACACCCCCCTATCGGATGCCAAACATTAGCCAAAGTAGATCTCATAGACGGGAAATGAGGAGAAGAGGATGTTAACAACGAGCCCACAAAGCACAAATCGTAGGATACATCCGGGACCACATCCTCATCCTGAAGTACGATTTCCTCATCCTCTGCATTTCCCAAAGAAAGTCCTGCAAGGGATTCGTCCACGTCCCCCATACTGATTCAGCGATCCAGACAGAAAGAGGAATACACTAGCAAACGAGAAAACCGTCAAAACACTGGGGAGAACTGCCAAGAACAGAAAGCTGCCAGAGAGCAGAGAAAAAACTGCCAGAGAGCATAGAATAATAAACTCGTGGAGTTGTATACCAATAAAGTTAATTTCTTTTACTAGTACAAGGACCAAATTAAACCACTATAATAAATTAAACTAATAAAGAGACAAAATTAATAAGATTTCTATAATATATAGACCTGTCATATGCTTTCACCTTATAAAACCCCTGTTGGAAAGATATCCAACCTTAAATTCCCTTCAAATAAACAAATTCTATTGAAATTATTGCATTAATTAATTAGCATTTAGGTGGCGTATTAGAGCGTGTGTAATATTTTCGGATACCTTCTCTTTTCGTACATATTTCGTACAGGTAAAGGCAAAGCAAACAAGGCAACAGAAAGGTACGGTTTTAGGTGTGCAGGAAAAACGGTGGATGGGCGACACGTGGCGATTTATACGAGGGAGGCCGTTAAATATGGTGGCAGGTTTACAGCCTGGACTTTACATCATACCACACCAATTTGGCAACCTTCCTTGTCGTTTTGTGCCAACTGGTTCTTTTCTATTTTTCTTTTTAATAATGTTACTTGGATTTAAAATGAAAGAAAATGGAAAGTATAAATTAAATATCCCTCGCTAAAATGCTATACAGGCTGGCGTCCCCAATCAAACGCTACAATTCACTCTTTTGAAAAATAAAAATTAAAACTCATACTTATCTCGAAATTATTAGAATATATTCAAATTGAATTCTTTTAAATTAAAATATTAATACATGTGAACGCCTACCACCACGTGTCAAGGGATCACGGCTTGCGAACGGCAAACCACCCCTATGAACTCTTGCGAAGGTATAAAGCATTGCAACGTCAAATATACAATCGTTATTGATGACTAAACAAACCTATAACGTCAAATCTTAGTCTATCTCATTATAACGTCGTGATTTTCTTATCGCGACACTTGTCCAGATAGTATAAAGCGTGCATGCAATTGAGACAATTGAACTTAAGACCTTTTTTAAGTTCAAAGGGATTCGAGATCACATTCTAGCTGAGAGCCCAAAACAACTACCGAACCACCATCTCCGACTCTTATTAATTTTATCAGTCAATATAAAATAATTTAAAATTATAACTTAAAATTTTAAGATCTTCGTAACCTTTTTTTATACTTGTAAACCATAAGTGAATTAAGGACATAAGAGTTCGGTTTTGTTCGTGAAGCAACCATGCTTCTACGCTCTTAGTTCGGAGCGTGTCAGCACTCTCGCTATAACCCCAAGAAAATGACGTAAAATGGCACTCAATTTTTAAAGTTGATAAAAAAGAAAAAAGGAGGCTCCAAATTAAGTCGAATTGGAATGATGTTGGTTCAAAATTAAAGGAAAACTCCGCTCCTCAAAATGTTATTCCTTTTGAGAAACACGAGAGAATGGGATAGACGCTCCTATGTTAGAGAGTCCCAAAATGAGCGAGTGAGAGTGAGAGTGAGAGTGAGACTTATGTAAATCAGTGCACTTCATATTTAACGCGTGTCAGTTAGCCAGCTGTATCCCATAACCGCTTAACTGGAACAATCGGTGCCCATAACGCTCCCTTTCAACCGGTTACTTCCTCTCCTCTTATATATCCCCGCCATCGTCGAATTTTCCTTTGCAATTGCATTTCCATGGAAGTATCGAACGGAAAAGAAATGGATCGGATCAAAGGTCCGTGGAGCTCCAACGAAGATGATTTGCTCCAAAGACTGGTCCAAAAACATGGACCTAGAAACTGGTCTTTGATCAGCAAATCAATCCCGGGTCGATCCGGGAAATCCTGTCGCCTCCGATGGTGCAACCAACTCTCACCCCAAGTTCAGCACCGGTCCTTCACCGCCGAAGAAGACGACACCATCATTCGTGCTCATTCCAAGTTCGGGAACAAGTGGGCAACCATAGCGCGACTCCTCGACGGCCGAACCGACAACGCCATTAAAAACCACTGGAACTCGACGCTAAAACGTAAGTGTATGTCGGTTGGGGTTGGGGTTGGGGAGGAGTGCAATATTGGTAATAACGATGGGTATGATGGTAATTTGGAAGGGGAAGAGCGACAGCCTTTGAAAAGAGCGGTGAGTGCCGGGCATTATATCAGCCCGGGAAGCCCATCGGGATCCGGCGTGAGCGATTCCGGTGCTCCCGATTTATTATCTTCACAATTGTACAAGCCCATTGAAAGGATCGGCGGAGTTAAGATCCACGTTGACGTGAACGCTATGCCTGCAGGAATCGAAGCGGCGGGGTCTTGCAACGATCCACCGACTTCACTGAGTTTGTCATTACCGGGGGCCGAGTTATCCGAGGTGACAACACACCTAGTTACTGAGTCAACTCAGGTGCGGAACGAAGGAAAAGATGAAGAGAAGGAAGGTAGGGTGACGGTGACTGGGTTCAATACGGAGTTCATGGCGGTGATTCAAGAGATGATAAAGGTGGAGGTAAGGAATTACATGGTGCAGATTCAACAGCAAAACGGTACAGTTATAGGTGGAGGAATGGGATGTGTTTGAATGGTGGTTTTAGGAATATGGGCTTTGAACCGAGTTTGGGTGAGTCAGATCGAGTAAATTTCTTTAGTCAAGTATGTGATGACAAAGAAAAGAAAAGGAAGGAAAAAGAAGTGGCCTTTTGGTTTTTCTTAGAATCTGAAAAATAATTTCAGATAATGTAAAAAGCGAGAGAAGATGGTTAAAATTGGTAAATTAGTGGGAAAAATGATTTTTTTTAAAACAAACTATTTGTCTCTCAAATTCAATATTTTAAAAGAATCGATATTTCTAATCAATTTTAAATTTTAGAAATTAAATTAAATAAAAATTAAAAAATAATACACAGCGACTGTCTGTCCAACCCCAACTACTACAACTGTCGAGTTTTAAACATGTTACTCAAATTCGGGTATTTTGGCCATAATATTCATTTTAGGAATTTATCTGAAAAAATATTATTTAAAAATAATATTTGGAAAAATACTCTCTATTCGGCTCACGTCAAAATAAATTGTGTTCTGCAGGATGCGATATCCATAATCGCGTGTTACAGAGTGCGGCTTCAATCCGATGTGTATTATATTATCCGGTATTTAATTTCTTTTAAATAAATTAAAGTTGCGTTCTACCCACGAGAATTTTAAATGACTCGTCGCGAATTTATCGAAAATTATACAAAAGTGACGTTCTGCAGAACGCGAGTTTCGCCTAATTCTGTTTGTTTAAACAAAGCTCGATAGGGTTGTTTATGGTTATGGTTATTTTTTTTATGGTTTTGGGGATAATTTTTCATGATTTTGATCTTTTACCTCATAGTAGTGACGCATCTCTTTAAAAATGGTATAAAAATTGACTTATATAAGACATCTGAAACAATGTATAAATCGCATTAAAAACGCTACATTGCCATGTTTCTTTACATGAAGAAAATGAGAATATGAGTCGATAGAATTGTTTATGGTTAATTTGCATGCTCTTTAGGGATAATTTTTTATGGTTTTGACCTTTTACCTGATAGTAGTGATGCATCTCTTCAAAATGGTGTAAAAATCTATGTATATAAGGCATCCAAAATGATGTATAAATCACGTTAAAAACGCTACCTTACCATGTTTCTTTGCATGAAAAAAATGGAAACATGGGTCGGTAGTGATGTTTGAGTTGATTTTTTGGTAATTTTTTGATTTTTTTTGTTATTTAACTTTCACGTCGTAGTACGGAAATACATGTTTACAATGGTGCAGAAACCGACGCGTATAAGACATCCTAAAGAGTGTAGAATTTGTGTTAAAAATGCTATCTTGGTATATTCCTTTGCATTAAGAAAATGGAAACATGGGTTGGTATTCATGTTTTAGTCGATTTTGTTGTTTTAGTGTATGGTTGTGGTTTTTTTATTATTTAACTTTCACGTGGTAGTACGAGAACACATGTTTACAATAGTGCCTAGAAAACGTAGCTTCGGAGGTTGATAATGTTATTTAGGATTAAAACATTAAAGTTACAATTACAATTAGTTGATTCGAGGGCGAGTCCTAGAAGGACATTTTCTGATGTCGTGTCCAGGGTTCCTACTATTTCCACATAACTTAGGTTGGTCGGTCTGTTCTCGAGAAGCCATATCTTCGGCACAATGAATCTTACTTGACTTCGGGCAGCCTTTTTTTGCTGCATCGCAGGGATTCATTTGGCCGTATCTTAGGTTCATTTTCAACCACATCACGATGACGTTCATTTCCGATTGGAGGAAACTCAGATCAGTATACCTTGAAAAGGTTTTCAAGTTTGTATATAGGATCAACAAGTGTCATTGCGTCAAAATAAACGAATGCACATGCAGCGAAGGCGTGCGCACACGGGTACTTGAATGTCTAGAAGACCCCGCAATCGCATGTTCACTCTTGTAGATTAACAACGTAGTTTTAGTGCATAATTCCTTCAAGCGGTCACGAAAATTCAGTAACCGTAAAACAACGTTCATGACGAGAGAAGCATGTGGCACCCATCGCGTTTGCTTGCGCACGATATATCTAAAATTTTTGCTGGAGATCTGGATGAAACCTGTGGCCACTTGCCATCCAGTTCGTAGCTTGTTTTCCGAGGGTTGCAAAAAGGGTAGCCAGTCAATAATATGTTGTCTTCACAACTGATGTGATAGGTAAATGACGCGTTCCCTTCAGAGACCAATTGATCGCCTTAGCCAAGTTCGTCGTCAAGTGACCATATCGACGAACCCTATCATAACATCGCAACCATTTCTCCCTCGGGATATCAAGAAGATAGTTATATCCATATTGATTTCTAACTTTCAACTCTTCTAGCAGCTCTTCAACCAGCTCTACTCGGTGTGCGTTGCCTATTCAAAAAAATACGGAATAATTAACGAGAATTAATAATAAAAGGCAAGTTAATTAATAATTTTTGAGAGTGAAAGGCGTACCCATACGAAGAACCATTATATGCTCATCATCATTCTTATACCTCTTGTAGTAATTTGCAGCAATGTGGCACAGACAATACAAATGATGAATATACATAGGTTCCCAAGATCGTCCCAAACGTTGGATTGATCTCCAGATTCATGCGCGTCTGTCTGAAATAATGCATAAGTCGTCTTGTCTTGCCTGTAGGACCTGGCGTAAGACATGGGTCTGCAAGTTGGTAAGAAAAAACATCCACGAAGAAATATCTTCCTTTTCAACGATGACGAACGCTACTGGAATGCATTTTCTGTTGTCGTCTTGTGCAACTGCCACTAGTAAGATCTGGGTGTATTTTTCGTACAAGAATGTGCCGTCGATCTGCAGCATCGGTTTGCAGTGGAGGAATGCCTTAATGCATTGCGAAAATGTCCAAAATAGGTGGAAAAACTCGCGCTCCCCAAGTACGACATGATCTATTTCATATCTTGGCACTGTCTCAAGTTCCACAATAGTTCCTGGGTTGTATTTCTACATATAGTTTAGCCACGTTCGCAACTCGTTGTAGGATTCCTTCCACTGCCCATACAGTTGTTGGATGGCATGATATCTTGCAAACCACGCTTTATCATATTTAACAATATACGTGAAACGAGATTGGATTGATGCTATACATACCGACACAGATACGTATGGATTTGCTTTCACGAGTGGAATGATATGATCAGAGAGCACATGCACATCCAAGCTAGGATGATCTTGATTCAGGCGTCCCATAGAGCATGTATGGGGTTCATCGTATCTCGTTTCTGCCACGGGTTGTTCATCCTCTTCAAACATGATACACAGACCCTCTAGTTACATCCGTCGAACTTGTGGGGGCATTCAGCAATATATTTGCCCGCTTCAGTTTTCCGCACGGTGGACGTAACTGAGTTGTGTATGTTGAAATGCTTGATGGCAGCCTCCGCAAGTATTTTAGTCCTGAAGACCATCCCAACATGCTCACCATTATTCCATTCGTTCAACTGGTCCAACTGTGGGAATTCTAGAAATTCTGTAGCGTAGAAGCCTTCCATATTCACTGTTGTGAAGTGGGATGATGGATTGTAATGCGCGGAGCTTCTGCGAGTTCCAGTAAAACTGCCTGGGGCAACAACTTCCATAAGTTCTTCCTCCGCAACATCTTTCGCAACTTCCACAGGCTCGTCAAGGTCTCGTGGTTGGTCTGGAAATAAACTCATATCGTCACCTTCGGGCCCGGGCTCCCTCAGCGGTTCCTCATTAGAATTATACCCTTGAAAACTGTATAGTTCTGATTCATCAGCAACATGTACCATACTAGGTTCTGCAACCGTAACCTGATCCTGAGAATGTGTCCCCATCGATGAGAAATCAATTGCGTTTGCCTCATTGGGATATAAGTTGAGTGACGTCCGGAAGAGAAGTCATCAAACTGATAAACTCTTAATGGTAGGACACCCCCAAAGATAATGACGGCCATACACTTGGGATATAAGTTGAGTGTCGTCCGTATGAGAAATCATTTATGTTTGTCTCACTAGGGATATAAGTTAAGTGACGTCCGGAAGAGAAGTCATCGAATGGGTTAAACTCTTCACGGTGGGACGACCCAATAAATGATAACGGTCCTACACCCGCATTGTATGGATTGTACGTTGAGTGCTGGGTTGGCGGCATATTCAAGTCAATGTCAAACCTGGCTACGAAAGAATGCCTTGGCCTCGAGGCAGAAGACGATGAAGCCTGGTCATTGCTTGTACTCAGTAAGTTGAAGCCTTGTCACAAACTTGATGTTAGACTATGAGCATTTGGGTCGAAGTCAAGATTTGCTCGGATCCAATTTGGCACAATGGTTTGGAATCCGATAATTCGTTCAGAAAATGTTACAAAGAGCTTTAGGGGCCATCCCATGGAATACTGCGTATGAGTGTTGATCATCATTTGCATATCTTCGTCGTGACTAACATCGAATATTGTGAAATAAAGCGAATCTATCGACGAAGGTGGTCGATACCTCAGTGAGTGTAACTCCCTCTCGGAAGCATGTGGAATCTTCCTCGTCAGCGCTTACTTAAGCCTTTCATACGTTACTCCAATCAGAATCTGTATCGTAACATTGTTGGGGGACTGGAATATGACACCGAGTTCGGCCTCAGGGATCACCTCACCATAGTAGTGAACTAGAGCATCCACTATTTCTGGCATTGTTAAAAAATGAAATAGTGTTTCTTCTTCGCACACGAAATGCTTTGAACATTTGATAGAAAAAATTTCTTGGCTGAAATTTTTTTAACCTCCTATTTAATAAAATGGGAGGTGACGTGACGTGTGAGGAGAGACAAAGCGTAACTCGCGTCGTATAAAATACGAATTGTGCCAGCTTTGCAGTATACGTACCGTGCCAAGAGAAATCGCGTTTTATAGAACGCGAGTTGTGCCAGCTTTATAGTATACGTATCTTGTTAGGAAAAATCGCGTTTTATAGAACACGAGTTTTGCTAACTTTCTGATTCCTCAGAGAACTCGCGTTTTATCCTCATATTTAATAAAATGGTAGATGACGTGACGCGTGTGCAGAGACAAAGCATAACTCGCGTCGTATAAACGCGAGAGTTGGCAGCTTTGCAGTATACGTACCGTGTCAGGAGAAATTGTGTTTTATAGAACTCGAGTTTTGCCAGCTTTCTAATTCTTCAGAGAACTCGCGTTTTATAGAACTCGAGTTTCGCCAGCTTTCTGATTCCTAATAGAAGTTACGTTTTATAGAACACGACTTTGGCTAGCCGTCTCAAATGGAATGTGATTTCTTCAGTATATATATACACATAAATGAATTTTAAAACAAAAAACATAAAAATTTTAGTTCATTGAAGGTTGGAATTTAATTTGTAAGGAGTTCGATCGATATAATATGTCGAGACGAGAAACTATTACAGCTTTGGTATACTATGATGGGCAGATAATCGATGATGCATCTCTCGGCGTCGTATTTCAGTCCTCAAGTACTATATTGCTTCCACTGCCATACAACTTATCATATAAGAAGTTGATGAATGAAGTGAAGAAATATGTTCCATATATTTCTGGGAAAAAGCTAGAATCGTTGAAGTTTCGAATGCCGACGTCGTTAGAACCATTAACGTACTCATTATTCCACATTGTGGACGACGCTGATGTGGAAAAGATGGTGGAATCTCACCTACAGTTTTGTTCAGGGTGGGCCCTTGAGCTTGAGCTGTATGCAATGTTTTCTGATGGTAGTGATGTTATCGGACTCCCAAACAATATGTAAATTTTATTTAAATTTTTAACGTTCCTTAAAGCTTCGTTAAAATGCGCCAATTTTAGCACCATATACATGACAAATTTAGCACCTTTGCAAGAAAGTATACAATATACACAATTGTTAAAGCTCAGATGCTTTAAAAATTTAAGTTGACGTGTCGCGGCAAGCCTGTAAAACATGAGTTTTTCCACCCTTTCTAGGATTATTGACATGCCAAGCAAAACCGCGTCCTGTAAAATGCGATTTCTGACATGCCAGGAAAAATCGCGTCCTGTAAAATGCGATTTCTTTGAATAATGTCGTAAATCGCGTCCTGTAAAAAGCGAATTTCTTACCCTATATATGTTCTGTAAGAGTCACAAAACTTTTTACACCACTCAAACAACTTCTACATACATTTCGCTGCCAAACTACAAATAGAAAATATGCCGCGTTTTTCTGCTACTATTTTCTTTCGTGGAACCTACTTCTACACTTCTTTCAATGAGAGAATCACAAGAGATGAATTGTTTGAGTTGATTTCAACATGGGTTAGGGAGTCTACAAGCTCCAAAATTTCAGCCTTGCAAGTCAAAGTGCTAGTGAATGGACCCGGCCCAGAAGAACACTACATGCTAACACTATCCAACCAGAAAGATATGCGTAAGATGTTTCGGGCATAAAAACGTGCTGGGGTATGAACATCGAGCTTAGTGTAAACTTTGATGATGACTCCAGTTCATCAACAGTACCTAAGCTTGAAGACGAGGATGCAGTCTCTACACGAAATTATAGGAGACGGCAGGAGAAAGAACAAATAATTGAAGACGAGGACGCAATCTCTACACGAAATTATAGGAGATGGCAGGAGACGCCTGACATAAGTACCGACTACGAGGATAGCGAAAATGATTCATTTTCGTAGATTTTTAGTAGGCTTAATAATTTAATATTTATGTACTTATGTCAATTAACAATCTAACCGCTTCGATTTTCAAACCGTTAACAATCGTAAAATATGTAATTAACAAAACACATAACATGTCAATTACATTGGAATAACTAGCATGTATGAGGTCCGTCGTATCTTGTTATCTGCCAAACGTTGTTCAGCCTCTTTGTTCGTGATACACGAATCCTCCAGTTACAGCCGTTGTCCTTTTGGACACATTCTGCAATATAGTTGTTCGTAGTCATTTTTTTCATCGTCGAACAAATTGATCGGCGTATGTTGTATTTTTTAATTGCATCCTTCGCCATTTTCTTGGAAGTGAATATCATCCAAACTTGCAGTTTACCGTTAGTATCAACATCAACATCACAGGACTGACTCCCAATAGATGGTAAATTATCTACGTTTGCAGCCATTATAACACTAAAATGAATGAAATGGACTAAGAGAAATTTTGAGCGAATTACAATAAAAAGAAAGAGTGAGTTTTTGAGGAAGCGGATGGGTCTATTTATAGGGGTGTAAATGAATTGGCGTTCTTTCAAATTATTTTTTGGGTAAACTACACTGGTAGTCATCGAACTTTTAGGGCGCTTTCAATAAGGTCACCGAACTTTTAAAATTTTCATTACAGTCACTCAACTTTTAATTCGCTTTCAATAAGGTCACTGCCGTCAACCACTGTTAAAAAAGCTGACATGACATGTTAAATTTAAGGGTAAAATACACTATTAGTCACTGAACTTTTAAGAGGCTTTCAATATGGTCACCAAATTTTTAAAACTTTCATTACCATCACTCAACTTTTAATTCGCTTTCATTACCGTTAAAAAAGTTGATGTGACACATTAAGTTTAAAAATAAACTTTTTCCCACCCTATTTTATCTCCATGTCTTATTTTCTTACATCCAAACGTGTCTATCTTTTAGATACATTAATATTTTTCTTTGAACTCCTCATTATCCAGTGCATGACTCAGTAAATGTCGGGCCTAAAGCATAAAAAGGATTTTTATGAGCAAAATTTTAGTTATTTCTTTATCATTCCATCACCGGATGTCTCTCAATATTTTTCTTGTTCTCACACATGTCGCATGCATGTCTAGATACATTAATATTTTCCTTGATGTGTTACTAGAGAAGTAACGACCTTCACCAAAAAATTACAATTTGATTCATATGGAAGAAAGAGACATGTTTGGATGGAAGAAAATAAGAGGGAGAGAGAAAATATGGTGGGAAAACGTTTATTTTTAAACTTAACGTGTCACATCAACTTTTTTTAACGATAATGAAAGCGAATTAAAAGTTGAGTGATAGTAATGAAAGTTTTAAAAGTTCGGTGACCATATTGAAAGCCTCTTAAAAGTTCAGTGACTAACAGTGTATTTTACCCTTAAATTTAACATGCCACATCAATTTTTTAACGGTGGTTGACGACAGTGACCTTATTGAAAGCGAATTAAAAGTTGGGTGACTGTAATGAAAGTTTTAAAAGTTTGGTGACCTTATTGAAAGCGCCCTAAAAGTTTAGTGACTACCAGTGTAGTTTACCCTTATTTTTTTATAGAAGACATGCATTGAAACACGTAAAATATTACTTATGTAAATTATATTTTTATTTTTTCTATGTAAAAAACAATTGTACAAACACGCGGTCAATTATACCCCTAAACATGCATACTCAAATAATTTATATATAAATTGATTTAGACGAGAGGTGCAATAGTTTGTCTAATTTTTATGACCAACGAGAGATGTGTCGTTCCTGTAGACAAATAGCCAACGAGAGGTGTAATAGTTTGTCATAGTTGTTGGAGCACTAAAGTTTTGTGCATTTCGTGAGTACGCGATAATCATCATTATCCACGATACATCTGTCACCAACAACGTTACATGCGGGGGGTCTTAACATAGCTTCGAAAACAACGACAATGGTAGAAACTTTGACCCGCGCTATCAAATATAACCGACACCCACCAATCGCTGGAACCCTAGACAGGACAGATAAAGTTGCAGCTATTGTGATTTCGTGGTACCGATCACTTTCGTGGCACCCCACCACGAGTTTTAGGATATTGTGATTTATTGGTCATCTTGAACAAACACACGGTACACACATCACACCACAACCGGTATCCTACCAAAACCATGTACTCATTATGCAACTGCATATACCCACAACTAACGATACAAGTGTGAGTTTTCCACTAAGGTTCGCAAAGGAGGTTATATATAGACCAAAGTCGGCCTGACACCTCAGAAAAATCGCGTCTTACAAAATGCGACTTTGGCCAGGATCCCTGAAGTGTCAGGAATATCGCGTCCTACAAAACACGACTTTGGCCAGGATTCTTGACTTGTCGAGAAAGTCGCGTCCTACAAAATGCGACTTTTATGAGGATTCCTGACGTATCAGTAAAGTTGCATCTTACAAAACACGACTTTGGCCAGGATTCCTGACGTGTCAGCTAAATCGTGTTTTACAGAACGCGACTTTTGCGACTATAAAAACCCAGCCGGTCGAGCAAATCCCACACCACTCAGTCAAAGAAAAAAATGCATTGCACTGCGTGAAGTTTTCAATTGTAACTACTAATGCCAACAAACCACGTATTTGGAAAATTTATTCGCAAACTGATTTTTCAGATATTGTGATTTGTTGTTATTTGTAGTTGCATCTATATGTTGAGTAGATTTTAATTATTCGATGTTTTTGTTCATAAGGATCAACAACAAAATATCACAATATCCAGGAATCCGAGGTCTTTTTGAATGGTAGGCAAAGTTCTTAACGTTTTGGTCTAAGCTACGACCCCCGCATGTAACCAGAGTCAAAGAACCAACATTGAAAGCATGTTTAGGGGTACAATACTTGGCTCCAATAGACTTCCGAGCTTGAAGTAATGGACCGATTCTCTACTCAGCTCAGGAAGTAACCCGAGGGTATGTTAATTGAGGATGAGATCAAGAGAGCAAAACAAGTAGAGAATCTTGTAGAAGTATCGTTATTGGCATGTTTAGGGTACAATTGTACAATAATAATGTACGTGTGTTTCTTTCTTTTATACTAATTAAAAATATATATTAATTACAAAACAAAAGACATACTAATGAAAATATATACTAATTAAAATTAAACGATAGTCGAATTCCTCCACCAAAATATTTAAATACTAATTAAAAAATTAACTCAAAATATTGATTCAAATAAAATATAAACTAATAAAAAAATAAAAAAATGCAAATTAAAAAACATATACTAATTAAACAAATAAACTACAAATCTTAATTAAACTAAAATATATACTAATTAAAAAACAAAATATAAATATAAAGTTAAATATTTCTAAATAAAATAAACTGAAAAACTAATGATGCCTATGTCAACCAGTACCACAAGACGGTGCACTACGATGTCGCTCCGGATTGCGTCGGGGGAGAGTATCATGAACTGCCTCATCGTCATCGTCGTCATCATGAGCATCGCCATCATCCCCGGTTCTAGATTTAGCAGTACTGCTCGTTCCATCAGACCCACTAAAGTAGAAAATAGACTGTGGCGGCGTTTGTTGGACAATCCTGGTTCCAAATGCGACTGACACCGGGGAGAACTGTATGAAAGGCACGTATGGCACATAGGTTGTAGGATAGCTTGAGGCACCACTCATCATCGCTTTAAATTGAGTAAAAAGGTTTGACACAGAAGGCGTTAAATAACCTTGGCTCAGACTTTGGGTCAGCTGTGGCCGCATCGATGGTAGGGTAGCATCTGATGGTGGCAGTGCTGCAAAGGCAGAACTACGACTTCTCACCAATGATGACGCACCACCAGAGGTGTTCAGTGCTCCCCCTCCCCCTCGAACGCTGAGACAGTGGGCAGTTGCGTTGCTGACGCTGATAGACGACCGTTGCTTCCTCTCGAGTTAGAATAAACGACTTCCCATTCGCCGTAAACCAGTCCTCGTAATCATCGCACACCATCATATCAAACATACGATACTCACTCTGGGTTGCCATCGCAGATTCGTCTTGTCCCTCTAGTGAGCGATATAAGCATGGTGGTACACCGACCAATTAACCTATTAGACAATCAAAAAATTTATTATTCTTTTTAGATATGAATTGCGTTCGAATTAATAAAAGAATGCGGTAAGTATATAAATATTATTACCTCGGGCTTCCCTTGTCGAGTGAGTTTGTGCAACTCATCCAGATTTGGAGGCTCCATTGGGATACGCTGGAAACAACCAAATTGCCGTAAGACATGGTCGGTCGGATGCCACTCAATTGTGGCGTAGCAAACGAGTGGTACAGAGGTCATCCAAAGAAGCTTCGTCTTGGCCGAAAATTTCGGGATGCAGTGGTGCATTTCTGGATTCGCGTACGGTTCCCATAAAAACTGCACAACATGTAAAAAAGGAGAAGATAATACGTATACTTAAATATAAAATTTATTTTATATAAATACACCAAGGTGTTACTTGATCTTTCGAAAAATTCTCAATATCCTGTCTGATAACCTCTAGGTCCTTCGCAACACCAACATGAGTTAAAGGAGCGGTCCACCTACAAAAGAAGAAGATAATTTTAATTATAATAATACGTATATTAAAAAAACCTACTCTTTTGATACCTCCGGCCCAGCAGAAAAACATATGGAGTAGGCTACAGAAGCTCAGAGCATAAAAACGACATTCTCCACCACCCCCAAGACTGAAGCAACACCAAACAACCTCTGATGCAATATTTTTCTGGATCGGTGTTCTTGCACAGCTCTCTAAACAGAGTGGTCAAAACTGCGGATCCCCAGCTCAGTTTACCGGCATCTTCAAAATTCTACAAATGCCGCAACCAGATCGTGTGAACCTTGTTTTGGGTTTTTTCAGGCATCAATACCGTGCCGATCATCTATAAAATATAAGCGCGAGCATATGCGTACAATACAAATATATATATATATATATATATATATATATATATATATATATATATATATATTAGTATATGTAAAAATTTTATTATTTCAATAATATTCACTAAAAAAATTATTGTTACCTTATTCACATTTTCGCTCGCGTCAGTGGGTACATCACCAAAATTATTCCGCAGCCACACTAAATTTATTTTTCTACCGTAAAACGCTCCGGCATAGCCCCTAGCCCATTCAAACATAGGCCATTCCAATCTTCAGCACCGGGACCAATGATAGCCTCTCCATCAATAGGCAAACCTAGGATATGGGACACGTCCTCCAGGGTAATCCTCACCTCGCCGCAAAGAAGGTGGAATGTGTGTGTCTCCGACCTCTACCTCTCCACAAGAGCGTTGATCAAATCAACGTCTATTTTCACACCTTCAAGAATTTTGGATGCATGCAAAAACCCGGCCTCCTCTATGTACAGTTGGATCAACAAGTCGAGTGATCTCGTCATCCGGTTGTAAGAAACATCAAGACGTCGTTCCATCGCATTCTAAAACAAATAAACACGTATGTATAAATTAAAATATATAAAAGAATATAAAAAATACGTATGTATAAATAAAATAAATAAATAAAACGAGATAAACCTTACATTTCTCCGATGATAATCGAACACGTGCTTGTGATCCAACCTTATCAATCTCACCATTATATCAAACACGAAAAATCAACCGAGAAATTGAAAGAAAGTAGATTTGAGAGAGTGAATTTTTTAGTGTGGGGTAGAAGGGGAGGGTGGGGACCAAATTATAGTGGAAATCGCACCGGTTGGGGTGCGATTATTGAATGAAAATTGCGTCCTGCAGGACGCGACTTCCGTAAATCGCACCGTACAGAACGCGACTTCTTCATAACCCTAACACGGTAAATAAATTTCCAACTGATGCAATTTATTACCGCGGAAATCGCGGCCCACACAACGCGACTTCATCTTATCGCGACGAGTCATTTCAAATTCTCGTAGAAGTCGCGTCCTACAGGACGCGACTTCAATTTATTTTTTTTAAAAAAAGTTAAATACCAGATAATATAATCCACATCGGATTGAAGTCGCACCTTGTAGAATGTGATTTTGGATATCGCATCTTGCAGAACACAATTTACCCAGATATGGGTCGAATATGGGGTATTTTTCTAAATGTTGTTCTTAGAGGAGTATTTTTCCAGATAAACTCCCAAATGGAAATATCTGGCCAAGATACCCCTGAAATTCAGGGATTCCAAAATTTGTTTTGTTTTTTCCTCCATGGATGGAACATTTAAATCTTATGGAATTCTTGATTTTCTATTTAGTTCAAAGAGATTGATAAATTCATAATGGTGGTTGGTTATTAGTTGGAGGGCGAAGTGACACCTAAAACATGTTCCATACATGAATTTTAGTTTTATATATTAATTTATTTTTTTTATAAAATACATACATAAAATATTATATATAAAATAATTATATTTATCTAACATGAAAATAACTTAGTGTATTTATAATGTATAAATTTTTTTGAATGGTCTAAATGTCATTATAAGTTAGTATCTGTTTATACATATTCTTAACCCTTTGACAATGCACACACACCTTGCAAACAAAGCGATTGAATCCGGGTCTCCTAAAATGAACATTATCAGTTTTCCCACTGAGACCACTTGTTGGGTTCTATAATGTGTAAAATTATATATACACATTAAACTAAAATTAAAATTTCATATATATAAAAATACATCAAATAAAAATTTAAATATAAAATTACACATTTAATCAGATTCTTTGGGTAAATTTAAGATTTATTTCTTCTACATCCAATAACCATCGCATCAAAGTTCTATTTAGTTGCATATTTGGCAAACATAAAACTCAATTAGGAATTTTTGTTCATCAACATTTGAAAACAATGTTTTTATATGAATTGAAATAATTAACATCAATATCCTTTTTCCAATATAATAAAACAACTATTGTCGATATAATAATTTTTAAATTGAACTCAACAAGTGATCTCAGTAAAAAAAAACGGATAGTGTTCATCATAGGAGATCCGGTTTTAAATTACTTTGTCTATAAGGTGTGTGTACATTGTCAAAGGGTTAAGAATATGTATGAACAAATACAACATTGTAAACACATTAAGACTATTAAAAAACTAATTTCTAAGTTGTTGTTCATCAACAATTTTGGATTGTAAGTGCTCATGTCTTGTTACCGAACTTTGGGCGGTCCATGATTTATTGGAGCATGCTTGAAACTTGGGTTCCGTAGACTTGAGTTTGAATTTGATGACGAGGTTGTAAGAATTTTCAATCGTGATTTTGAGGACATATTAGGAAATTCAACAGTGGACTCATATTGGAGATGCTTTCTCGAGGGATAAAAGGCAAAATAGAATCTTTGAATCTTATTTTGCACAAGGCATTATCTTAAATCCTAAATTTTCATAAGTAGGACCCTAACAATAAACTCGCCGTATCACCATGGCGAGTTTTAAAATTAATTTTTTTATTCACTCTCCTTACTCATATGGCGTGTTTCATTTTTTCCCTTTAAATCCTGATTTAAATATTAATTACGAGATTAACCTAATCCTAATCCGAACTCGTTGTTGACCCACGACGAGCTCCCTCTGGCTAAACGGCCGTCACAGAGCTCTAGAAAAACAATGTTTGAAATGATGGAACTCGCTGTGTATACACAGCGAGTTCGGCTTGGTTATGGGTGTAAACGAGCCGAGTCGAGCTCGAGTAGTGCTAAGCTCAGCTCGACTCGTTAAGATTTCGAGTCGAGTTCGAGCTTGAGTGATTTCTAACGAGCCTAAGAAATCCAAGCTCGACTCAACTCGTTTAGAACTCGAGTCGAGTTCGAGCTTGATTCGAGCCCAAACGAGTCAAGTGTTGACCGATCTTTGACTGCATTGGACTCGAGTAACTCTTCATCTGTCACGTCTCATTTAAAGTCCTATGAAGAAAAAACTTTGATACACAAGTTGTGTAAACTCAAGCTTGTTAATTTTAGGGTTTAGGGTATTAGTTTATGGTTTAGAGGTTTAGGTTGTTGGGTTTAGAATTTAGGATTTAGATTTTAGGGTTTAATACTCATGTTTAGGGTTTTAAGTTTAAAAATTTAGATTTTAAATTATAAAAAATAAAAAAAATTTAGTATATTATATTTTCGAGAAGCTCGTGAGCTTTTCGAATTGGGTATCAAGTAGCTCAGCTCGGCTCGTCAAGAACTCGAGACGAGTTTGAGCTCGAGTTGACTCCAATCTAGTCGAGCTTTGACCGAGCTTTGACCAAGTCAAGCTCGAGTAGCTCACGATCTATCTCGTCTCATTTAGAGCCCTAGGCTTGGTTATTATTTAGAGAAAATGTTTGATTAAGTTGTAAAGTATCTAACATTTTGTAATTCTATTTGAATACATAAGTAATATAATGTAACATCCTAAAACCTAGCCTAAATGTTATGAGTTAATTGAACAATTAGTGACTCGGTTAGGTTAGGAAAATCGAAGTAATTAAATTAGATTAATAATATTAAAGACTAAATTGAAAACTTTAAAGAATTCAATAGCTAATGGAAGTGACTAAACCGAATAAAGAAAGAACTAGGAAGGGTTGCATGCAATATTTAGAGGATTACTAAATCTGCCCTTATTAGTAAGACTAACTAATGGAAGAACTAAGGGTGAATTAGACATTAAAGAGGGTAATTAGGTGGCCATTTTGTCACCTCATTATGGTGTCTTTATGACCGGCTCTCTTAGTGAGAAAGGAAGAGACAAATTGGAACAAAAACAAGAAAATTTTTAGAGTGAAAGAAACTTGTTTGGACATTGTTAAGAGAGAGAGAAGAAGAAAAGTTTTGCATGTAAATGATTTTGGTCTAAGATAACAAATCAGAAATCAAAAGTAAGCTTAATTTCTCCTTCACTATTCGAATGTATAAAAATTTTAGAGAACTATTGTGTTTTAAATTTCGGCTATTCATGAGAAAATTTAACTAATTAAATATTGTAATTCTACTAATAAATTGATGGCAAAGAATTTCACAGCCAAGATGAGAACAAATTAGAAATGTGATATGTGTAACAAGATTTCTAAATTTAGAGTTTACCTTAAGATAAGAATATCAAATCTGCCCAGCATTTTCTTAGGTTAGACAACCAGCTTTGAAAAATTTATAGAAAATAAAATACTTGAATTTGTGGTCTGAAAATTTAACGCAACATACTTTGATATGTCTATTTTAATAGGAAACAAACGGTATTGAGTTTCGAACATCCTATAAAAATTTGGAACAAAAATGGCTAAGACACTCTAAACTGCCAATGTTGAATTAGTCTTGACAGCAAACTTTAGAAATTCATAGAGAATAGAATACTTGGAATTTAGGTCCAAAATTTTGATATATGTTAGTTGGACATGTTAATTGAACTTGAGAACAAACGGAATTCAATTTCGAGTAGTAAAATAAAATTTGGAGCTAAACCCGTAAAGGTGGCCAAAATTGTTCGATTAAAGAAATAACAGACTTGATTTAAATTTTCGAATGTAATTGACAAGAATTAAAGTAAAGAGATTAAGTAACAATAAGGGAGAGTCATAAATTATAAATTAGCATAAGAGAATTGGTAAACTCGAGTTGCGGATTAAGAAAAATAATTAGAATATGAGGCTGAATTGAATCTGCCCGAAAATATGAATTAGTTCAAAGGTTAAAAATGATATTATTAAAATTAAATAATGAGTTGTTGGATTGATTCTGAATTATGTCTCATGTTATGTGTAAATTATGCAATAGAACCTAGAGGGGAAGGTATTGAAGAGAATCCGGTAGTTGGATCGTCGAAGGAGCGTGAAAAGAACATCCGAATTCAAGATTTACACGACGACTGTGAGTGAAACAAACTTAGAGTTGAGATTAAAGTCTTAACTATCTTTTATTTGATTTTATTATATGTTATGCATGAAATTGGACTTAACCATGGCTTGGTAATTATTAAGGGAAAAAGGATTAAAAGGAATTTGGTTTTGTGTTTATGTATGTGTTCGAATATATGCGTGTCATTGATTGAAATTTAAATGTCACCATGTTCGACTAGGGTATGGTTGAAGTAATATGATAGAAATTGAACTGATTTGCAAATTGATTGTTGGAAATTTTATGTGATGGTTGAAATATGTAAAAAAAAATTATGTGATACATGTATACCATGTTGAATGATAGATGGTACATATTCGATGATTGAAATTATAGGATATGTGACTTCATGAGATGCTTGAAATCGAAATTTATATGAGTATAATGGTAATTGAGCATGGCTTGTGAAGTAGTCAAACTAACAAATTGATATATAATGAATCATGATTGTAAATTTTGTGAATCAAAGAAATTGTTATAAGTACAAAGCCCTTGGTCATATGGTCAGATAGGTAGTAAGACATGCCTAGAGTTTAGAGCTCTTTTTTTTAATACGGTACGTGAGTGTACTGATGTTATGGTATGTAAGTGTACCTATTCGCTTAGTGTAATTGGAACTAAGATGACATGTAATACGATAATACGAATGTGGTACTTGGGTACCTATGATATAGTGAAATGATTCACAATTATGTAATACGTGACTCGAATACTTAGCTAACTATATGAACCAAGGCAGAGTGACTAGGCTAATATGAGCATGAATTGATAAATTAAATTATAATTATCAATCTGCTATAGTTTGCTGCTGTTTGTATAACTAATACATAATTGATTGTAATATGTGATATGAAGCATGTTGGTTCAAATGTTGTATAAATAAATTTATAAATGTTGATTTTGGGACTACCTTATAATCGAATGTAAAGTGCTTGAGTGTATGATAAATTAATGAAGCATGATTGTTCGAATTGATGTATAAATGAAATTAGAACTTGTTAAATTTCGGATGCCTTGTATTCGAATGAAATTAAATTAGAAGCATTTATAGTGTGTGATTGGATAGGTTCATAAATTGATTAAATTACTTCTTGTTGTGAAATTATAAGTTTGATACTACTCTTGAATAGAAAACTCAAATTGTAAATTAAATTTACTGTGGAAATTGAGGTTGAATGTTTGGGTTGCTAATTAAATCGATTTTTTTTAAAATGATTAGATTAAAGGTTTCCTCACTAAGTACTTTAAGTACTTATCACTCTTGCTTCTTTCTTCCCAAAACCACAAAAAGTTGATTTATCGGCCTTCACCCTGATCTTGTTAGCTGTTGAAGATTAGAAGTATACCTTTTGTTATTTTTTCTGTACTTATGATGGGTGACCTAATTGTTAGCATGTTAGTCCAGTTTGCACTCTTGGTTATGTTTATGAATTACTATATGAAGAACATCTGAACCTTTAATAGATATTTTCCTCATTTTGTTATATAAGTATGAGGTAAATATTGGGTATAGATTAGCCCTTTAGTATATTGTTTGGGGCTTGATTTCTTTTTGTTATATTTTGTATAGGCAACCTTTAGGTTATAGCCTTTATGTTGGTTACCCCGAGAAGTCTTTTGTATAAGGGAAACAAAAACGTTATATGGTTGGTGCATATATAAATAGATATGATGGTGTGATGTTGATCTTAAAGGATGTAAACACAAATTAGATTGTATGCTCCCAAATGTGATCTTCCATAACAAATCGATATAACGTACTAATTAACATGTTGAAGGTTAAACTACTTGTATGTTTTGAATAGAATCATTAAAGTTAAGGAAACCAAGTTTAATTGTTGGTAAGTTAGCTAGACCGAAATGTATTTTAGAAAGACCTTGAGATGGTATTCGAATAAAAAAAATAATTGTTCGTTTCTGCTGCCCACTTGTAATACGATAATACGAATCGGTTTAACACTCTTTACTCCTAATTAGGGCTGAGAGGTGTTATATATAACTTGTAGAATGTTTTAAAGAAAATGTAGAAGTTGAAATGAATTTTTTAATTTTAAATTTCTACCGCTTTAGGTGATGTATGCAATGGTCAAAACTTAGATCGAAATGAATTCTACTGAAGTTTCATATTAATATTTATGTTAAAACATGCCCACTTAATAAAAATAAAACAACAAATTTATTTTCGAGATGGACACTTTGGCATTCTATGACCTAGTAGTTTACAATTCCCGCAGAGTTTAGGTTGTCCGTTAGGTTTGCGTTCGCGGTGATGCATGTCGTCCATAACATTCTGAATCCTTGTGGATTTGGGACATCCTGTTTTTTCCCATTCAGTTTCGCTGTCAATTGGTGGGAATTCCATTTCGTAGTATACAAGATCTATGTAATTCTTGAAATCGATCATGGCAGTCGAGCATACAACGATGACATGCTCGCACGGAGTCTTGAGTGCTTGGAATTTGCCACAGTCGTAGTACCTATTTTGGAGATTTACCCTATAAGATGTTGGGTCAAAAACCTGTATTGGTTGTGGTTTCTCCGAGACACGAAAAGAATCATCGTTACGTGACATCGGCAACACATGTAACCCGTTTGATTTAACAATAGTTTTTTGAATTTTGTTTTGTATCCCCGGGAGGAATATGAGGCGCTTTTACAACATACCGCCGACAGCTTCTTTGCCCAAGGTTGCGAACAACTTGCCCAAATGAAAGTACGTAGCTTTCACGATGGCGGTTATTGGCAAATTTTGAACCCCCATTCAAGGAAGAGTTGATTGCCTCGGGCAAGTTGGTTTTCATGTGGCCATATCCAAAACCGCCATCGTATGCGTTGGTCTATTTTTCTTTGGGAATTTTTGCAACGTAGTTGTAGCCCCGATCATTCCACTTTTGCAGCTCTTCAAGCATTTGTTCAAATTTGTATTAAACTAGTTCGTACCCTAAGACATGACAGAGTGTACAAATGAGATATAAAGAAAGTAGTGATAAATACAAATACAACAAATTTTAAAATGTACCCATACGTATAACGAGCCTGCGTTCATTGTCTTTCTTATACCAGCAGTGGTAGTTAACGACAATGTGGCGTATGCAGAAAGGTGCTCAATGTTTGGAGATTGAAACTTCCTGCCCAAAGATTCGATCGCTGACTTAATCCCACCTCTTCGATCTACGATCAAGCAAACTCGATCCTTTTAAAAAATGTAATGACATAGCTTCTTGAGGAAAAACATGCAAGATTCACAATCTTCTCTGGGAACGAGTGTGAATGCTATGGGTATTGCCTTGCGATTGCCGTCTTGAACAACGACTAATAGCAAAACTTGCTTGTATCTTCCATAAAAGAACGTGCCATCAATTTGAATGACGGGCTTGCAGTTCTTGTACGCATTCATACACTACAGAAATTTCCAGAAAAGTCGTTTGAATTGGCAAACATCGGGAACCACACGATCAATCTTGTAGTATGGTTCGGTTTCCAAATTTGCGACCGTTCTGGGGTTGTATTTCTTAATAATGTTTATCCAAGCTGGGAGCTCGTTGTAAGAAGCGTCCCATTTCCCATGCAATTTCATGATTGCCTCGTTCTTTCCCCTCAAAGTCTTTTTGTATGATGGCGTATAATCGTTTATTGTATTAACATGCGCCTGTAGCGCATAAACGGTGACTTTAAGGCTTGCTTGGACAACTGTTTGGATGCTCCCGATGATGATATTTGAGTCTAGATTTGGATGATCCTGCCTGTAACCAATGACACAACAAGTATGGGAGCCGTTGTAGACTGTGATCTCCCAGATGTTGTCTTTTCTTTTCATCTTGTTGACTTGCATCTTCTAGTTGCATCCTTGTACCGACTTCTATTTACATTCACATACGTATTTCTTTGTTGTCGTGTACTGCACCTTGGAGTGCACAGCGTAACATATGTTGTAGTTTTTAAAAGCAGCTTTTGCTTCGTCGCTCGTTCTGAACTGCATCCCTTCCCACAACTCATCTTTTTTATTACAAAGTAAGAACCGTCAAAACCCATGTCAGGCACTTCAGGGAACTCTTACACGTCCATTGCTGCCAAGTCGATGCTGTGCATGTGCGACGGAGGCTCGTACAGTGTTAGGCACTATTGCTTGCAACATGTCCAAACTGATTTTCATTGAAGTTTTCAGGGGTGTCATCATCATTATCAGTGTCACTTTTCATATTTAGAGGCGGAATCAGTACCAACATCTTCAGGCTCTACGAACAACCCAACCTCAGCACCATCGAGGCCATGCTCTTGAATCGGTTCTTCTGGGGATGTGTAACCTTCATCACCATCCATGGTTGCATGGGCAGGTGCAGAAGTCGCAGATGTAGATGTTGTGAAAAATTAGGAGTTTTGGCTCATTTAGATCGAATGATGCAGCGCAAGAGTGTCACCCCCTGAAAATCTTAATCCACCAGGTACCGGTTGTTGCCCATCAACGCATGGGTTAAAGGTTGAATTTTGAGTTGATGGTTGTTCGACGTTTAAGTCGAAGAAGTTGCAGTATGTGTGTCCTGCTGTTGTACATGTAGGTACGTCCTGAAACGCAGAGGTATAAGCACGAACGCTAAGATTGTAATCCCCCATCAAAGAGTTCAAATCATATGTTGTAGCCTGAGTTTCGACTTGATTTTCATTGTCACCTGCAACTTCTTCACTAAAATCTGCGTACAAGTAGAAAATTTCCTCTCTGTACCCCATATGCATCTCTACCATTGCTTCAACATCGTTTGTATTGTCAATTCTCATTGTACTATATGTCACTAGAAAGAAGGATGTCTGGAACCTGTAGTAGAGAGCCTTCCATGGTCTGTTACACTCGACAGGTACCATCCGTTTGATCTTGTTCACTAGCTCCTCCAAAGGAACGCTGCGAATGAATTTGATCCGAAAAAAATTATCAGACTCAAAGTTTTCTGTAGTTTCGTCTCCCATATGGTTTCCATCTTAGTATACGATTGCTGAGATAGGAGCCATTGTAAATTGATGTTTGTGTGGGATTGAGAAAAATTGGGAGGAGCATAGTTGGAGAAATATGAGAGTTTGTTTGAAAGTGGTAGGAAATGTGAAATAGGTTAGCGGGTAAAAACTTAATGAGTGTAGAAACTCGTCATGTATATACGAAAAATTCCCTTAACGCAATCTTTGTTAATTACGCTCGTATTGGAAACGTAAACTTGTAGCGTAATTTCAATTATGGGCAGAATGTTGTGACATGATGAGGCTAACTCGCCATCCGCCCACGGTGAGTTCACCCTAACTCGCCTTGCTTAGGTGGCGAGTTCATGGACAACCACTTTCTTACATGGAACAACGCAATGCACCCAACATGCAAATTCTCTCCAACCTTTTCGTAAAATGCATACCTCTTGGTAAATGACTTAAAGTTATTTCTGGGGTGTTACTTTCTTACATGGAACAACTCAATGCACCCAACGTATCTCTTCATTTTGTACGCATTATAAATGTATAATTTTTTTACTATTTCCCTATTATGTGAAATATAGTCCCATAGGAAACATGCGCTAAAAACCATACCAAGAGCACGTTCATAGGGGTTTTTAGGCGCGCTTTACGCCGCCTATGTATATTTTTTCGAATGCTTTTTTTACATTAACTTCAAGTAAAAGTGTTTATCTATACGACTATGCATCCTCTGTTCGGTTCAACATTCAAAAACCGCTCCGAAATAGGCGCTGAAAATCCTACCAAGATTACGTCCATAGGGGTGTTTACGCTCGATTTAAGCTGCCTCCGAATATTTTTTCGCATGAATTTTTTTACATGAACATCATGTAAAAGTGTTTATCTATACGGCTACACGTTCGCCGTTCGGTCCAACATTCAAAAACCGCTTCAAAACATGCGCTGAAAACCTTACCAAGAGCACGTCCATAGGGGTGTTTACGCGCGGTTTAATCCACCTCCGAATATTTTTCGCACAATTTTTTTATATGAACATCAAGTACAAGTGTTTATCTATACGGCTATGCGTCCGCCGTTCGGTCCAACATTCAAAAAATGCTTTGAAACACGCGATGGAAACCCTACCAAGAGCACGTCCATAATGGTGTTTAGGTGCGTTTTACGCCGCCTATGTAGATTTTTTCACAAGATTTTTTTACGTTAACATCAAGTAAAAGTGTTTATCTATACGACTACGCATCCGCCGTTCGGTCCAACATTTAAAAACCGCTCTAAAAGATGCAACGAAAACTATATTAAAGAACTATACGAAAATGCTAGGGGAGGAAATAATGGGAGGAACTCGTCAGCCCAACACGACAAGTTCCGCCCATCATTCCCCTCAATGATTATGCAGAGGTTTCACTTATAAATATACATTAAATGCATTCGTTTCCAATTCCTTATTGTCTTTCATTCTTTTATACGAACCAAATTTATGCGTGTTCACGACACTACAAGAACTATGTTGCTATCGTATTGTCTCATATTATGAAGTTTTTCTTACAACATGAGTTTTCTGAGAAACCACGCAGTTGTAAAGTTCTCATAAGTCTTATATTTTGTATGCATTCCATCTCATATTATTGCTATTCTCAAGTGCATTTTAGGCATAGTATTTAGGTGCATGCATGCATTATTTACAGTATTCTTTGCTTTGCGTTGTTTTTGTTGAATATCTTTGGTTTGGTAAGAAAAGATACTATTTTAGTTTAGTTTTAGTTTCAGATGCTAGAAGCTGTCAGAAGGAGAAGGAATCTGAGAAGCTGATGCTGAGGCATCAAACCAATGAGTTGTACTGAAGCAGTTCAACACACAGAGAGATGCCACCGGGTAGCTACCGTCGCCATATCTACCGCCCAGGACAGCAACTTGAGGAATTGGTGAATTGGAGTGCGATTGATAGAGTATAATTTTCTGAGTCCAATGAGCCCATCCATGCAATTTATTGATGCCGATAACATTGGATAACGCCGCCAAAGGAGAAAACTTCTAAGGCGGCCTAAGCTTACTTGGGGCACAAGGAGTCCAACTTCAAGTCAAAGAAGTCAGAATTAAAGGATGCATTTAATGCAAAAGCTATTTTATCATGAAGAAGACTTCTACTCCAAGAAGAACTTAACCTAGGACATGCATATATATACTTGATCATATTTTGTATTTTAGACATCTTAGAAATAATCTTGGCATAGCTTAGTTTCTCTTGTGTTTTCTTGCCGCCACTATGTTCTAAATTCTCTAGGGTTTGAGTTGTGTTGTAAAGTAGTTGTGAGAACGGTTGTTTAGGTTCAAGTTTGTTATTGCAATAAATTCAAGGTTTTCTTATTTCATGTTCTTCATTGTTTTCAATTGAGTTCGAAAGATCGATTGTGAGCAATCCATTTTTTTGGCATCGAGAGAGTCAAACTCACGAAAGAAGTAAGCACGGTCTCATCCATACCATGTGTTGATCAATCCAGCCTAGACATAGGTTAGGTTTAAGGCGGCTAAAAGAGGACGAACCAAAAGTTGTTGTTCATTGCAAGATTCACGCCGACGGGTATTATTTGCAGCGGGCATCAACACTATTCTGACTTAGACATAAGCTGAATCATTCTCGAAGCATTCTACCGAGCCATGAAGGTCTAACGGGTTTGCCACCGAGCCAGTCATTCATCCACCTGCCGAGGCAGCGAAAGTTGTTGAAGCACCAATCTGCCATCCTCTGCCGAGGCAGCAAAGTCTGGCAGCGCAATACAACTTAACCTATTCAACACAGTTTCACTCTACGGAGTAGCATAACCTTACCCATTCCATCAATCTGATCTCTTCTCTTAATTACTTGTGTTTATTTACTTTTCTTTTAAACGAACTGAAATTTACTTGTGCATTTAAATATTCTTTGTGCATGAATTTATATTCGAGTTAGCAGTCAAATCCTCGTGGGAGACGATATCTTTTATATTATAACATGACAAGAGTGTGCACTTGCGCTCAGATATAGAGAACACCTAATCACTCTACAAGTTTTTGGCGACGTTGCCGGGGATTGACAACAGTAAATTCGTCTTTATTTTTCTGCACTTTCATTTAATTGCATTTAATTTCAGTTTTTATTTTTCCATTTTATTCGAAAAAAGAATTTTACAGTTTTCTTGTCTAGTGCATGACTAGAGCCAAACCATCGACTGAAATTGTTTTCATAGACGAAATCGAACAAAGAGCAAGAGAACTAAAGAAAGACGCAAGAAAAGCCCTCGAAAAAGCTAAGGAAGAAGGAAAAGCGGAGGACGCCATGGTTAACGGCCAAGATGACAACCATGCCAACAATGCCCGGAACAACATTAACGGGCAGCAAAATCCACTACCTAGGCAGCAACAACGCCCAATTCAGCCCAGGCAGCAACAATATGTTCGAACCACTTGGGATTACTTGGAGCACGATTTCAGAGGATTTGATCCAACTGTGGCAGAGCCTGACATTGAAGCATACCACTTCGAGATGAAACCAGTGATGTTCAACAAGATAAACACATTGGGGCAATTTGGAGGAACTGCCACGGTAGACGCTCGGCAGCACTTGAGGGGATTCCTTGACATTTGCAGAGCTTTTAAGATACATGGAGTGAATTAAGATGTGCTTAAGCTGAGACTGTTTCCCTATTCACTGAGGGATAGGGCAAAACAGTGGCTAAACAACCAACTAGCAGGATCATTCAACACTTGGACAGAATTGTACAAGGAATTTCTCGATTGTTTCAGCCCTTCAAACGTGACCGACAGATTAAGAAACGAAATCACCACCTTTCGCCAAGGAGATGACGAACCGATGTATGAAGCTTGGGAGAGATACAAACAGATTCTAAACAACTGTCTGCTTCACGGTTTCCTATCCTGGACTCAAGTGTCGATGTTCTATAATGGATTAAATCAACCAAAGCAAATGATGCTCGACGCTTCAGCCAATAGAATCATCCTAGACTGACCACCCGAGGAGGCACTACAGATTCTGAATAGAAATGCAAAGAATGACTACAAGTTCCCTACAGCCCGTCGCGGCGGTATAAGGCAGCCAACTGTTGTGAATGAAGTAGAAACCATCGAATCTGTCACTGCCCTCCTAGATAAACTGACACAGATGGTGATGAACATGGACAAACCCGCTGGGAAAACATATGAGGCTAAGGCTATGAAGCCCTTTTGTGATGAGTTTGGGGGCAACCATGATTTCTCCGAATGCAATGAATCTGCCAATTTTATGGGGACCTATGAGAGGAACAACAGACCCAACACCAACACATACAATCTAGGCTGGAAAAATCACCTAAAATTCTCCTGGACTAACCCTAACACTTTTGCCAATCCAAACCAGCAACAAGGAAGATATCAACAGAACTTGTCCCGACAGCCGCTTCAACAGCAACAGAATATGAACAATAATTCACTAGAATCTACTTTACATAATCTTATATCTCGTACTAGTGATTTTATTGTTCATACTAATAAATTTATTGACAAGACTGAGTCTTTTATGGACAGGACCGAAATACGGATGAACAACCAGGAGGCAACAATAAAGAACCTAGAGACCCAGTTCGAGCAGTTTACAAAGATTATAAGCAATATGTCAATGGGTGCATCATCCAGCAACACAGAGGCCACATCAAAACCCACTTATGAGTAGTATAAAGCAATAACGAAAAGAAATGGGAAACAATTGGATGATCCCAGAGTGGAGCAGCCAAAGGAAAAGCAACTAGAACCGTCCGCTGTAGCAGCACAGGAACAATCTAGTGTAGCAGCAAAACAAACTGAGGCCCAGGTAGATGACGATAACCCTGAGATAGATGATCCTGAACCCCCATAGATCAGATTTCTCTGTAAGGAACGCATCCAGGACATCCGTTTGCCGTCGCCCTTCCCCGAAAGACTCAAACAGAAAAAGCTAGAGCACCAGTTCAAGAAATTTCTAGATATACTCAAACAAGTGCACATCAAAATCCCACTCGTGGAAGCCATACAAAACATGCCAAATTATGCAAAGTATTTGAAAGGCATGGTTTCCAAGAGAAGAAGAGTTCGGGAATTCGAGACGGTAGCTGTCACTGAAGAATACATGGAAATGCTACATAATAAGGTGCCGCCCAAGAGGACAGATCCAGACATCTTTATCATTCCATGCAAGATAGGCAACAACCATGATATGAGAGCTCTATGTGACCTAGGAGAAAGCATTAATCCGATGCCCAAGGCTTTCTTCAACAAATTAGGAATTGTAAAAGCAAAACCAACCTCCATCATGCTCTAATTAGCTGATCATTCCTTTGTGCAACTAGAAGGAAAAGTTGAAGATATCCTTGTACGAGTGGGCAACTTCATTTTTCCAGCTGATTTCCTTATCTTGGACTGTGAGGCAAATGAGAACGCCCCCATCATTCTTGGGCAACCATTCTTAGCCACGAGTAGAACATTAATAGATGTAGAGAATGAGGAACTCACAATGATGGTTTGTTGAGTGGATCGAAAGATCGATATGAACCAAGAGGGGGTGAATTGGATTTTTAAAAGTTTAGGTAGTGAAAATTGCAAATTAAAAGGATGGACAAGGAATTTTAGAGTGGTTCAAGTTCCAAATGAACTCTACATCCACTACCTTAGCTTCACTAAGGATTTGCAACAATTCCACTAATTGCTCTTCCCCTTTTCTAGGCTAAGGAGGCAATCCTTACAATTTCGGTTAAATTTTCTACCCAAAATTTAACCCAATCCTCACACAAAGGTAAACAAAGAGTTTGATGGCTAAGATAGTATCTCTCAATACAAATTGTAGCCCAATTACAAGCACTCAACCCAATTGAAAAAGATAAGAATTAAAATTACAATTGGGGTTTCTAGACAATTTGGGAATTTAGCACAAATGCTTGGATTTGATGTTTGGATGTTTGCTTTTGGATCAATAGTTGTTGCTGGAGCTTTTAGAGGTCCCTTTTATACCTTCTCATTGATTTCTAGCTGTTGTGGTTGTTGCATTCATCAATAGAGCCGTTGGGGGTGTTATCTCACCTCCATAAATGCAGTCTGCAACCACCCGTTTCGGAACACGAGAACATGTTTCGAAACGGACCAAAATAGAAAGAGCCGTTGGGTTGCATTTAAGAGCCCGTTTCGAAACGGATTAAACTCGTTTCGAAACACTTTTGCCACTGTCAAGGGTCGTTTCGAAACAGATTGAGCCCGTTTCGAAACACCCTAACGGTTTTTGAAAATTCAGTTAAAAACAATGCAACAGTCATATTTTTTCAAACCAAAATGAAGAACCGTTTCGAAACACTTTAACTCGTTTCGATACGAGTTCTTATGTTCTAAAGCCGTTTCAATACCCGTTTCGGAACAGGGGTTGGCAGTGGTGAAATCGTTTCGAAACACCTTAGGCCGTTTCGAAACAGGGACTTGAAAAACATTGTTTCGGCTTTAAGAACACTTAGAAAATATTTGAAAACTTAGTTTTTAACTTAGGCATATCCTTTAAATCAAATGGGGACGTTTGAGGACTTAAAAATTCGTTTTGACATTTTCAATTTAGTCCTTAGGTTCTTTAGTTATATCAAAATTAAAATATCGGTTTCACAATCTCCCCCTTTTTGATATAACAAAACCAAAGTTAGAATTTTTAAGAGTTTTGAAAATTTTGAACATATTCTAACTCCCCCTTAATTTAAGATAGGTTTTTAAAGTTTTTAAAAATGTTTTAACTTTGAAATTCAAGTTTTAAAACTTAAAAACTCTTTAAACATTTGAAATGAATTTTTGTGGCTCTTAAATTTCTTCTCCCCTTTTTGTTAGATCAAAAATCATACATAGGCTCATAGAGAAGAGAAAGGGTTAGTACCAATAAGCATTAAGTAATAAGCAACAATAATATTAATTCATAAAATTAAAATATCCAAAACATAAATCAACATTAAGTTCAAAACATAATCCCAAAAAAGATCAAAAGCATAGGTTCCTAAAACATAATGAAACATAAAGATGCAAACTTAAACCTAAAATGCATAGATAATATGATATGATATGAATAACCTAGGCCTCGTCACCACCATCATCATCATCATCCGAAGTCTCATCATCGCTCTTGGCTTGAGAACGGCGAAACTTCGTCCATTGGCCATAGAGGGTAGAGAAGGACAAATTCATGTTCGAGTGAGAAGCCTCAAGGGATTGGAGTCGATCCTCTATATTTTGCAAGCGAGTGTTGATGGCACCAAAACCCGAAGCCATGTTAGTATCCATGGCATTGAACCGCTCGGTAATCAAAGTCGTGAGAGCTTCATTGTTTGCAACAGGAGCTTGAGGTTCAACGGGAGGAGGAGAAGGAGGTGCGGCTCTATCAACACGTTCCCAAACATGGTTTACATAGTGAAAACCGGACTTGCGAAGAGAGGACTCACCAATCTTAGACTTGCGGGGTTCCGGAGAGTCGTAGGAGCAATCGAGACCAATCTTGCTAAAGATGTGACTCAAAATCGTGCCATAGGTAAAGGATTTCAAGGCATCGGTGTCAATAAGCTTAACATTATTAACCATCTCGGCAAATATGATCTTGACAACATTAGGGCGCTCACCACGATGGAAACATTCAAGCCAAAAGTAATCAACTTGACGGATATGAGAATATTTACCTCCGGAGGGGCGAAGGAACCATGAAACCATCAAGTGAAGAAAACGATCGTGCACATCCAAAGTAAGCACTTGACCGGTATTAGTACCAAAGTGACGTTCATTCTCAATTCCTTCATCCTTAAGGGAAAAAGTAGTCTCCAAGAGAGGAATATCAACAACAAACTTTTTCCCCAAAATAAAAGATTCAATCCCAACAACCTCGGTATTAGTTTCATCATTAATAAGACGAGCATTGGAGTAAAAGATGAGTACCATGTGTTTGTAGCGAATATCCGGGATGCTCAACAAAGGAAGAAGACTCTATTCGCTCAAACGCTCAAGGTAACGGAAAAGGAATCGCTCGGAGTTGAGGAAATCGAGATCAATGACACGTTCACGACGAACTTCGAAATCCTTGACATATTTGAAACGAGCACGCATCTCTAGAGTTCGAAGGGATTTCTGAAAGATCTGAGTGAGATTTGGACGTACACTCGAGTCACCGGATTGAACGGACTTACGCTTTTTGCTAACACTTTCCGACATCCTAAAAACATTAATCAAGCAAGTTTCTTTTAGGAAAAATTGAGTGTATGCATAGATTTCGTGATTCAATCCAATAATAAATCCCACTTAGGTTTAAACAAATTATTTTTTAAAAATAAACAAATCAAAACAAAAACAAAAAATTTTAAGAGAAAACAGTAAAAAAAATACGACTGAAAAAATTTATATTCGAATCAGAAAATTGAAGATTTTGAAATTTTTTTTACAAGATATTGAAAACCCAAGCACAAAAACATATAAACTATACAAAAATAAAATTTTCTAACCTAAGATTCGAATAGAAATTGAAGGAAAAAGAAAAAAGAGGAAAAATACCTTAGTTTGAGATTTTGGATGAATGGATGAAAATCCTTGCACAATGTTGATGAATCTTGCTTAGACTAGAGTTTTAGAGAAAAACCCCTCAAGATTTGATGAAAAACAATGAGGTTTAGAGGTTTTTTATAGGGAAAAAGCCGGGTTAGGGTTTTTAGGGTTTTAAGGAGTTTTAATTTAAAGTGAACTTTAACATTAAAAGCCCTACTTAAAGCTGTCCGTGAAACCGTTTCAGAACGGTCCTGACCGTTTCGAAACGCGAGGAAGAGAGTTTGACCGTTTTAAGGATTCCAGCTGACCGTTTCGATACGGTGTTGACCGTATCGAAGCCCCGTTGACTCGTATCGAAACTCGTTTCGATACACCCCTTGGCAGTAGCAAAAACGTTTCGAAACCCTTTTGAGGCATTTCGAAACGCCCTTCTCTCAGACATTATTTTAAGGTATCCGTATCGAAACATGTTGACCCATTTCGATACACCTGGGCCTGGAAGTGCAGATGAGGCTCTAAAAGTGCAGAAAATTGAGTTTTTCTAAGGCCTAACTTGTATGTATGATATGAATGAGCAGGCAAAACATATGCAAACATAAACATACTCCCCTTAGCTATAAGCATGGATGAAATTAGGAGTCAAAACACATAAACATGACATTTCACAAGATCAAGCAATTTTAAGCACAAAAGAGGTCCTAAAAGGTCAAGATAGGCTAGCTAGACCTAACTCTCTCCTAAGGGACCAAAAACGCTCTTTGTCTAAAGGTTTTGTAAATATATCCGCTAATTGATTTAAGGTGTCTACATACTCTATAACCACATCTTCTTTAAGGACATGATCTCTAATGAAATGATGCCTTATTTCTATGTGTTTGGTTCTAGAGTGTTGGATGGGATTTTTTGTTAAACATATAGCACTAGTGTTGTCACATTTTAGGGGTATGGTTTCAACTTTAATTCCATAATCTAAGAGTTGTTGCTTCATCCTAAAGACTTGAGCACAACAACTCCCTAAGGATATGTACTCGGCTTCGGTGGTAGATAAGGCTACACTATTTTGTTTCTTAGAGAACCAAGATATGAGCATACTACCTAGGAATTGACAAGTTCCCGAAGTACTTTTCCTATCGATTTTGCATCCCCCATAATCCGCATCCGAATAAGCATGAAGGTTGAAGGTGGAGTCTCTAGGGTACCAAAGACCTAAATAAGGAGTATCTCTAAGGTACCTAAAGATTCTCTTAACGACTATAAGGTGAGACTCTCTAGGACTAGCTTGAAACCTAGCACACAAGCAAACACTAAACAAGATATCAGGTCTACTTGCGGTAAGGTAAAGCAAAGATCCAACCATAGAACGGTAAAGCTTAGAGTCAACACACTTACCTCCTTCATCTTTGCCAAGCTTTGTAGAATAGCTCATAGGTGTGGCTTGAGGCTTTGCATTCTCCAAGCCAAACTTCTTGAGCATATCCTTTATGTACTTTGCTTGATTGATGAAGGTGTCATCCTTCTTTTGCTTGATTTGGAGTCACAAAAAGAATGAGAGCTCCCTCATCATGTTCATCTCGAATTCACCTTGCATTAACTTAGCAAACTCTTGACAATGACATTCGTTAGTAGAACCAAAGATAATATCATCTACATAAATTTGAGCTACTAAGATGTCATTTTTATAAAAAGTGTAGTGTTCACCTTTCCTTTTTCAAAACCTTTTTCAATTAAAAAGTTTGAAAGTCTTTCATACCAAGCTCTAGGAGCTTGCTTTAAACCATAAAGAGCTTTAGTGAGTTTGAAAACATAATTTGGAAATTTTGAATCTTCAAAACCCGGTGGTTGTTCCACATACACTTCCTCATTTATAAAACCATTTAAAAACGCGCTTTTAACATCCATTTGAAAAAGCTTGAAATTATGATAACATGCATATGCAAGCAACATCCTAATGGCTTCCATTCTAGCTACGGGTGCATAGGTTTCATCAAAATCTATTCCCTCTTCTTGAGTGTAACCTTGTGCTACAAGTCTAGCTTTATTTCTCACAATGTTACCACTCTCATCTAGCATGTTCCTAAAGACCCATTTAGTTCCTATGGTAGATTGATTACTAGGCCTATCAACTAATGTCCAAACGTTACTTCTCTCAAATTGATTTAACTCTTCTTGCATAGCCATAATCCAAAAATCATCTTTCAATGCTTCTTTTATATTCTTAGGCTCTATGCATGAGATAAATGCAACATGATTCATTAATCTAAGAGAAGATCGAGTGGTTACCCCCTTGGATGGATCACCCAAGATTTCACCATCTTTGACATAGTTGAACTCCCTTGGGTAGCTCACTTCCTTTTCCTCAAGAGCCAAGTCCTTCAAGGCTTCAAGAGGTGGATCTTGTGTGTCCTCTTCTTTTGTTGTTGGAATCTCATCCTCCTTTGAAGTTTGTCCTCCATCAAAGGCATTTATGATTCCTACATCATCATCATCACAAGAATCCTTCCTTGGAAGGAGGTTATCATCGAATACAACATGAATAGATTCTTCTACTACTAAAGTTCTTTTGTTAAATACTCGATAGGCTTTAGTGGTTAAAGAGTAACCTATGAAAATAGTTTCATCACTTTTTGCATCAAATTTACCTAAGTTGTCTTTTCCATTATTTAAAACAAAACACTTGCAACCAAAAGGGTGAAAATAGCTAATGCTAGGCTTTTTAGATTTTAAAATCTCATAGGGTGTTTTCTTTAAAATTGGCCTAATCATTACTCGATTAACAATATAGCAAGCGGTGTTTGTGGCTTTCGCCCAAAAATATTTAGGTAAATTATTTTCACAAAGCATAGTTCTAGCCATTTCTTGCAAAGTTCTATTTTTCCTCTCAACTACCCCATTTTGTTGAGGAGTTCGAGGAGCCGAAAAATTGTGGCTAATGCCATTTTCATTCAAAAAGTCTTCAAACCCTAAATTTTGAAACTCGGTTCCATGATCACTTCTAATATGTGAAATTCTAAGTTCAAGATCATTTTGGGTTAGTTTTGAAAATGTGATGAATTTTTCCAAAGCCTCATCTTTAGTACTTAAAAATAGAACCCAAGTAAATCTAGAAAAATCATCAACAAGTACAAATGCATAAGACTTACCACCAAAGCTCATAGTCCTAATTGGCCCAAATAAGTCCATATGGATTAGTTGTAAACATCTACTTGTAGAAACATCATTAATGGATTTAAAGGAAGACTTATGTTGTTTACCCTTAGAGCAAGCATCACAAATTTTATCATTTGAAAATTTAATCTTGGGAAAACCTCTAACTAGATCAAGGGAAACTAGTTTTTCTAAAACAATAATGCTAGCATGTCCTAGTTTCCTATGCCACAACCATGCATCATTTTCATTTTGTGCCACTAAGCATGCATGAGATGTATGAATGTCATCTAGATGCACCATGTATATGTTTCCTATGCGATGACCTATGAGCATAATATTATTAGATTTAATGTCTACAATTTTGCAACCATTTTTATCAAATAAAACATTAAATCCTTTATCACACAATTGACTTATGCTCAATAAATTGTGTTTAAGACCATCGACATACAAGACATTTTTAATGAGAATAGTAGAGTGATTTCCTATGGAGCCAATACCTTTAATGTGGCCTTTAGAGTTGTCACCAAATGTCACCACTCCACTTTTTGGCTTTAGATCCATGAATCTACTCTTGTCTCCGGTCATATGCCTTGAGCATCCACTATCAAGGTACCATGAGTTTTGACTTTGTGCTTTGGCCTTGTAGCAATGCTCCCCCTACAAACAAAGATATTAAGCTTTTGTTTTTGGTACCCAAATCATTTTAGGTCCATGAGTGTTAGCTCCCAAAACCTTGGTTCCCTTAGGAATCCAAGATGACATAGCAATAATGTTATTAGATTTTACAAGTTCCTTAGGAACCCATACACTTCTAATTCTTTTAGCTCTACTATGTCTAGGAAAGCTACCTTGTTTATAGTAGTTAGTCTTTTTCTTAGGTTGGTTTGTTCTTGAAGATTTACCTATTTCATGCTTGACACTACCAACATTTTTAAAAGACTCTTTGAGCTTATTTAGCTCATCTAACACCTTTTGGTGTTCACTATTACATTGAGACAAAAGATTATTAAGGTCAACATTTTCATCTTGAAAAAATTTTAGTTCATCTTTCAACCCTAATATCTTTTTCTCAAATTTTGAATTAGCTTGAGAGAGTGAGTCATTTTTCTCATTTAGTTCTAAAATGATTTTCTTGTTCCTAATGACCGACTCCTTATATTTCTCAACTAATTCATCATACACCTCTTACAACTCATCATATGCATCATTTAATTCATCATATGTAAAATCAAAAGATGATGAGTTAGAGGTTACCATAGAGGAATCTTCCTCAAGTGCCATGAGGCAAAGGTTGGTCACTTCTTGTTCGTCATCCTCCGATGACTCCTCATCACTCCAAGTAGCAAGCTTGGCTTTGAGCTTCTTCTTCTTCTCAAAGCCCTTCTTCATGAGTTGAGGGCACTCCGAACGTATGTGGCCGGGTTTATTGTACTCGAAGCAAATGATTTGATCCCTTGCTTCTTCTTTGTTCTTTCCTTTGAAGTCCATCTTCCTTTGAATTTTTCTTCCCCGGTTGGACCTCATAAAGCGTGAGAATCGTTTGGCTATCATAGCCAATTCTTCTAGCTCATCCTCCTCACTAGAAGAGCTCTCCTCAAGTAGTGAAGCTTTGAGAGCTATTCCCATCTTCTTCTTCTTTTCAACCTCTAGCTTTTCTACTCTCTTCTCTTCTTTCTTCTTCTCTTCTTCCCTTTCTTGCTTCATAATCTCATGTGTAAGGAGAGAACCCACAAGCTCATCAAGCTTTAAAGTCTTCAAATTCTTAGCTTCTATGATGGCGGTTCTCTTCCCATCCTATGATTCGGGAAGTGAATAGAGTAGCTTCCGGACAAGCTTGTCTTTCGGTATGATCTCTCCAAAACCTTTGAGCCCATTGACTATAGTGGAGAACCGATCAAACATCTTGGACACCTTCTCATCGGGCTCCATCTTGAAGTTCTCATAACTAAGATTGAGAATTCCAATCTTAGTTTCTTTGACATCGTTGGTTCCCTCATAGGTAGTCTCAAGAGTGTCCCATACTTCTTTGGCACTCTCAATGGATGACACTTTAGAATAGATGTCCGGACCGAATGAACAAAAGAGCATGTGGAGAGCTTTGTCATTTACTTGAATCTTTTTCCTTTCTTCTTCACTCATCTCCACCTTTTTTTTCAAGACCATCTTGCCTTCACTATCTTGCTTCAATGGAATGTAAGGGCCATCTTCAATGGCATCCCACACTAAGTAGTCATTGTACTTGATGAATAGACGCATTCTATTCTTCCAAAAAGAATAGTTGTCACCATTGAAGAATGGAGGCTTTGTAGTGGATTGAGACTCATACATGCCCGAACCGGAGGTTGAAGCCATCTCTTGATATTTGATGATCACACTCTTCCTAGGAACTCCCCTTGTGGTTGTTAATCCTCAAAGAGGTAGGCTCTGATACCAATTATTGAGTGGATCAAAAGATCGATATGAACCAAGAGGGGGGTGAATTGGATTTTTAAAAGTTTAGGTAGTGAAAATTGCAAATTAAAAGGATGGACAAGGAATTTTAGAGTGGTTCAAGTTCCAAATGAACTCTACATCCACTACCTTAGCTTCACTAAAGATTTGCAACAATTCCACTAATTGCTCTTCCCCTTTTCTAGGCTAAGGAGGCAACCCTTACAATTTCTCGGTTAAATTTTCTACCCAAAATTTAACCCAATCCTCACACAAAGGTAAACAAAGAGTTTGATGGCTAAGATAGTATCTCTCAATACAAATTGTAGCCCAATTACAAGCACTCAACCCAATTGAAAAAGATAAGAATTAAAATTACAATTGGGGTTTCTAGACAATTTAGGAATTTAACACAAATGCTTGGATTTGATGTTTGGATGTTTGCTTTTGGATCAATAGTTGTTGTTGGAGCTTTTAGAGGTCCCTTTTATACATTCTCATTGATTTCTAGCCATTGTGGTTGTTGCATTCATCAATAGAGCCGTTGGGGGTGTTATCTCACCTCCATAAATGTAGTCTGCAACCACCCGTTTCGGAACACAGGAACCTGTTTCGAAACGGACCAAAATAGAAAGAGTCGTTGGGGTTGCATTTAAGAGCCCGTTTTGAAAAGGATTGAACTCGTTTCGAAACACTTTTGCCACTGTCAAGGGTCGTTTCGAAACAGCTTGAGCCCATTTCGAAACACCCTAACAGTTTTTGAAAAATCAGTTAAAAACAATGCAACGGTCATATTTTTTTCAAACCAAAATGAAGAACCGTTTCGAAACATTTTAACTCGTTTCGATACGGGTTCTTATGTTCTAAAGCCATTTCGATACCCGTTTCGGAACAGGGGTTGGCAGTGGTGGAATCGTTTCGAAACGCCTTAGGCCGTTTCGAAACAGGGACTTGAAAAACACTGTTTCGGCTTTAAGAACACTTAGAAAATATTTGAAAACTTAGTTTTTAACTTAGGCATATCCTTTAAATCAAATGGGGACGTTTGAGGACTTAAAAATTCGTTTTGACTTTTTCAATTTAGTCCTTAGGTTCTTTAGTTATATCAAAATTAAAATATCAGTTTCACAGGGTTGACAATCAAAATGTAAAGATACATGTTTTACAGCCCATGAAACTAGCCAAGGAAAAAGATATATGCCAAGACACACATGCCTCCAAGGTCAGCACAGAAACAGAGCAAGGAAGCAGCCGCCAGGGCAGAAATCAGGGCAGCAACAAAGATCCCGAGGAGCAAGATGACCCACCTAGATGAAAAGCAAAACACAACCAACTTAGGAAGTGGTTATGTTTGGGAGATGCATCTCAATGCACTCCCAACATAACTTAATTTATTTTTAATATCTTTCTTTTTATTTTTATGTTTTAGGATTAGATTTTAATTTATTATTTTTCGCATATTTTTTTTTCAGATTTCAAGTTTTCTTTAATTAGTTAATTATTTTTATTTTTCAGCTTTAGGAATAAATAAGCAGGACCAAGAAGAAGGCCCAACAAGGAGCCCTCCCACCATGCCGTCGAAACAGCTGAGGGCAGTCCAACGACAAAACGTGTAACGACTAGAATACCGCTAACGGCTAGCAGCCAACGGCTATAGCGTAACGAGCATTTAATCCCGTAACACGCGCTGCAAAAATATACCTGTTGGAATTTAATGCCGCCACGACATCTCTCGACAACCCCTATATATACCTCACTATTTCATTCATTCTCTTCACTTCATCTCCTTGTTTAACCTCTTCTGCGTCAACTTGCTTTCTTAATATTTTTTATTTTCAATCTACTTTCATATTACAACCGTCTCACTACTATGACATCATAAGAATCCAAACCCTCTTTCTATCATTTCTTCTCCGAGTTAGACCAAAAAAGGCACAGGACGCAATTCGCCAATCGAGCAATATGAGAGGAGCAAGGGTTTCACTACTCGCAATAGACGGGAGACTTAGGTCTTGAGCCCGCCCTCTTTGAGAAAATACATAGCCATGGGTGGGAGATCTTTGCAAAGCAGCCCGAGGTAGCCAATATTACCCTCGTCCGAGAGTTCTACGCCCACCAACCCTGTCAGGAAATACCATTTGTTTATGTTTGAGGTGAGCCAGTAAAACTCAACGCCGCCACCATCAACAGATTTTACGGGCTGGAAATGGAGGATAATCCCCCTGAGGAATGGCGACAGACATTGACAACAGGGGATTATGACAGAATGAAGGAGCGCCTATGCGAACCAAACACCCCGTGGCTGGCAGGGAAATACAGCAGGTCTGTGCGGCGCCGCCGTCTGCTGCCGGAGGCAATGTTATGGAACACTTTCATCCAACGACGCTTGCTACCCACCTCTCACAACACAACTATTGATTGACGTCATCTCGCCATGATCCACTCGATTATGAACAACCGGCCCATCAACGTGGGAGACATAATTTGCAAGGAGATCTACAGATGCTACCGGAAGTCGAAGGGTAGACTTTACTTCCCCTGCCTCATCACCGGGTTGTGCGTGAACTTCAACGTCCCCTTCGACTCAAAGGATGTGCTGACACCATCAAGGGAGGGATAGACCAGAAAAGTCAGGCTCCAGATGATGCAAGCGCCTGAAACAGAGCCGATCACACCATCTCAGCCATCGGCCGATAACACAGCTGCCCCGGGAGCAAGAGGTAGTACTGAGGCTACCCAAAACCCTAATGTCATCCAGTTGCTCCACACACTGATCGAAAGCAACAAGAGAATTGAGCAGCAGCAACTGACCTTCATGAAATATGTTGGTGAAGTTCAATAGGCCTTTGTGGCCTATCCGTTGCAGAAGTTTCCCCATGACGGCCCCTCACTACCCAGATTTCTAGAGGATTTGGCCGCCGCAGCTGAACCAAGAGAGGTTACACCCCCAGAAGCTATTGCCCGCCATGCTGCCTTCCGCCGCTATATGCCTTCTCCCGCACGATACCCGTCATACTCCGCCACCTCCTCCTCTCACACAGTGGCTGACACTCCAGAAAGGCATCACCAACAATACTCTCCAGCCATCACAGCGGCAACAGTGGCAGACACCTCCCCTTCCAAAGATTATGGGCAGCAGACGACAAAAAAAAGGGAACCAATGGCAACAACAGAATCGTCGGCATCACCCATGGCAGAACCAAGTAGAAAAAGGAAGCGGCATATAATCTTGGCTGAACCGGCACCTGAGGATGAGGAATCAAAAACTAAATGGTTCACATTGAAGCTCCTCGCCCTACGCCCAAGAGAGTCTAGCCACCGCGCACATCAAAGATTTCACCTGCCAAGCCTGCTGCCAGGACCTCTGCCAGCCGCCACCTGGTCATCCAATCATCATCTTCATCATCTGCCTCAGAAACTCCAGCAACATCTCCACAATCAGACAACTTCTAGCATTGTTTTCTTTTCTTTCTTTTTATTTCTTATTTTTCTGTTTTAATTATTTTTCTTGTCTTTTATTTTTCTGTTTTTTTTATTTCGTGCATTGAGGCAATGCCCATCTCGAGTTGGGGGGGGGGGATTAGCACTCATTTATTTTCTAGGCATTACTTAGATCATTTAGTTGCATATGTACTTGTCTTTAAATTAATCAAAAGAAAAAAATTTGTTAGAACTTGTGCCTATGATAGGATAGCTGATTTTAAATTTTTCGCACCATAATAAAATGAACTTAATTTTGAGAAAAAGCATGAAGAAAACTTAGAATTTTTCTGTAATTGCCAAAAATCAAAAACACTACTCTTACTTGCTGAATTTGAGTGAATTTCTGATAAACATTGCCTGCTTGAAATATTTGTAAAATTCTAACATGGTTGCAGGAAGCTGCCACGACAGACAAAAAACAGAAAAAGAAAAGCACTGCCACGGTAGGAACAAAAAAAAGATATGATGTTTTCCCTAAAGGTGCCCGAAACAAGCTCTAGGAAGAATCATGTGCCAAGGACACTCCGCTGCTACCAAATTCCATGTATCTGAAATTTTTTAAAGTGACGGATAAATTAGCATGAGTGAATGAAAGTCTTCACGGGATGACTCTACTCAATGGGTTCGGGGTATTGTAGTTTGCTCCTATCTTAATTTCAAGCCTAAAGAGTAGTTGTGATGAGCTGAAGCCCTTACTTTCATGATTGAAAATTGTGCTTAATTGTGCTGCCTCGGCAGCAACCTTACATTACCTTGACAACATCTTTGTTTACTAAGAATATTCTTCAGATTCAGCCTGTACACAGTTTCTGCACACACTGCACTGGTATTATAGTCTAATTCTAAGGTAATTCTTGTTATTATCCTTTCACTAATCTAATGATAGGTGCTACGGCCTTGAGGTGCTAAATTAAGTTTAAAACAAGTTCTTCTTTTTTATTAGTGTAAGGGCAGGTATATTTAGGATTGCATTGCTTGAGGACAAGCAATAGTTCGATTTTGGGGGTGTGTAAAGTGCTCATAAGTCTTATATTTTGTATGCATTCCATCTCATGTTATCGTTATTCTCAAGTGCATTTTAGGCATATTTAGGTGCATGCATGCATTATTTACAGTATTCTTTGCTTTGCCTTGTTTTTGTTGAATATATTTGGTTTGGTAAGAAAAGATATTGTTTTAGTTTAGTTTTAGTTTTAGATGCTAGAAGTTGTCAGAAGGAGGAGAAATCTAAGGAGCTGATGCTGAGGAAGCAAACCAAGGAGCTGTACTGAAGCAGTTTAACACAGAGAGAGATGTCGCCGCCATATCTACCGCCCAAGGCAACAACTTGAGGAATTGGTGAATTGGAGTGCAATTGATAGAGCATAATTTTTTGAGTCCAATGAGCCCATCCATGCAATTTATCGATGCCGATAACAGTGGACAGAGCCGCCAAAGGAGAAAACGTCTAAGGCGGCCTAAGCTTACTTGGGGCACAAGGAGTCCAACTTCAAGTCAAAGAACTCAGAATTAAATGATGCATTTAATGCAAAAGCTACTTTATTATGAGGAAGACTTCTACTCCAAGAAGGACTTAACCTAGGCCATGCCTATATATACTTGATCATATTTTGTATTTTAGTCATCTTAGAAATAATCTTGGCATAGCTTAGTTTCTCTTGTGTTTTCTTGCAGCCACTATGTTCTAAATTCTCTAGGGTTTGAGTTGTGTTGTAAAGTAGTTGTGAGAACGGTTGTTTAGGTTCAAGTTTGTTATTGCAATAAATTCAAGGTTTGCTTATTTCATGTTCTTCATTGTTTTCAATTGAGTTCGAAAGATCGATTGTGAGCAATCCATTTGTTTGGCATCGAGAGAGTCAAACTCACGAAAGAAGTAAGCACGATCTCATCCATATCAGGTGTTGATCAATCCAGCCTAGACATAGGTTAGGTTTAAGGAGGCTAAAAGAGGGCGAACCAAAAGTTGCTGTTCATTGCAAGATTCACGCCGACAGGTATTATCTGCAGCGGGCATCAACAGTATTCTGACTTAGACATAAGCTAAATCATTCTTAAGCGTTCTGCCGAGCCTTAAAGGTCTGCCGAGTTTGTCGCCGAGCCAGTCATTCATTCCACCTGTCGAGGCAGCGAAAGTTGTTGAAGCACCAATATGATATCCTTTGCCGAAGCAGCAAAGTCTGGCAGTGCAATACAACTTAACCCATTCAACGCAGTTTCACTCTACGGAGCAGCATAACCTTACCCATTCCATCAATCTGATCTCTTCTCTTAATTACTTGTGTTTATTTACTTTTCTTTTAAACGAACTGAAATTTACTTGTGCATTTAAATATTCTTTGTGCAAGAATTTATATTCGAGTTAGCTGTCCAATCCTCGTGGGAGACGATATCTTTTATATTATAACTTGACAAGAGTGTGCACTTGCGCTCATATTTATAGAACACCTAATCGCTCTACAGCAGTATTACGTTATTTGGGATGCATACCCCATTTGTGTCCATAATGACATTTACGAGGTACTGCATTTTAAATTGTTGAATTGACTGACCACGTTTTTTACACGAAGAACCTGTGGCAGCAAAAAACCTTTGGGTAGTCATATAAATGAGTTGTCGTCCTAAGTAAATATGTTGTATACTATAAAAAAATATTTACATGTACTCAAATAAATGTATTAAAGTTGGGGGTAATGTATAATAAGTTGTCAATTTCTTACATGTACTCATTATTTCCGATCGATTGCAACACTCTACATAGTTCGTTACATGAAAAAAATTAAACAAGCATAATACTTTTTGGTAAATTAAACCAAATATTTTATTATTAAAATAAAGCATGCATTGGGTCCGAACTGTAGTAAAAGATAAATATCTAAAATTTAAAAACTTAACAAATTTTGTAAACTCAAATCAAATAAATAATTAAACATCTCTAGACTCTGCAGACCTTGCTCCCATCTAGGGTTATGCTTCGGGTTCCCAATCAGGTGCTTGCTCCTGGTCTTCTGGGATTTGAAACAAAGTAACATAAGCTTGTTGTTCAGCTTCGGTCGTCAATTTCGGTTTGTCGTTTGTCACAAACTACTGGCGGTACTCAGAATTTAAGAAATCGAAATCATGAGGAATGAGATGATGAGTCGGCAACCTCTTTGACCTATCATCCCACCATGCTATATATGACAAATATCTCTTTGGCCAATTCTCTTCGCTCTTACCCTGTAAGTCCACCTTTTCGAACTCATCCATATTGGTTAGGGCCTCCGGCACAGGCTGATGGTATCCAATTTTCCTAAGAACCCGATTGCCTTAAAAAACCTCGACAATGAAATAATTCATTAACGACATTACCGAACTACAGTTTTCGACATCCTCGTAGGCATCGTTCGGAATCACATTACGAATATCATAATCCTCATCATATGGCATCCATTGAAACTGCGATAATACGTACATAACCGATAAATTGGATAAAAATAAATACAAATTATATAATTTCGATCTAAAACCAATATTTCATTACCTGCTCTTTGCAATACATGTCAATCTTGTTTCTCACTGCGAGAATTAATTTTACATCCAACCTATTCTTTTTGAATTTTTGGGCCCATCTGCATAATACAAATACATAGATGGATCATGTTTTTTGTAAATAAAAATTAAAACAATTATAGGAATTAACATTATTACCTTGATGTGAGTGGGAATTGAAACGAAGGATTACCAATAGGAGTAAGAAATGGAAACTTGTACCAGGCCAATTATTTTATTAGCACCACACACCCACCAATATCGGCGTGCACGAATCTGTTCTTGCCACCTGCCAGGCTCGCTGCTTAGAACAACTCGCGGTACATGAAACCTAAGATTGTAGAGCCCAACTGAATTTTCCCCCCACGACGTCTCTAAGAACGGAAGGTACTGTGTGTGCACGTGAGAAATCAATTTGTCCGGCATTAGAATACCACTGATAAGGACCATTATATAGGCTCGAGCAGCGTAGTCAATTTCTTCCGTTGTGGAATTTGCATCCACTTGAAATTCACTCTTTAGCCATGTCAGCTTCACTCGTTTACCATCAACAGCATGCACCGGTGGTCTCTTTCCCAAATACTTCTGGTAGTAATCATAAACAAAATAATTATCCGTACCTATGACTGGATTTCCCGAAATTGGAACATCGAGATTCATAGAAACATCTTCGAGGGTGATTGTGCACTCATCGTACGACATGTGGAAGGTATACGTCTCCTGTCTCCAACGCTCCACCAACCCATTAATCAACTGCGACACGATTTCAAACTCACGAATCATTGACACGTACCTAAACCCGGAATTCTCCAGAAATCCCATTATATATTGGTTTGGTGGATCGCACCATATCAAGCGAGGCTGAAATTTTGAATCCTCTTTCTACAAACACAATATTTAAATTAAAGTAGCACTTAATCATGTAAAAAACTAATTAAAACTTGAAAAAATACCATAAATTCTTACCAACATTCCCATGTTTTTTTGTGATGTGAGAATTTTAAAGTCTTAACAACGCCATTTTTCTTCAACAGTTACGCGCAATTAAATGCCTTAAACATAAAAAATCAATCAAATTTTAAAATATTTTCGATTAACTTATCCTAGACATATTTTACTATTAAAATTTAAAAAATAGGCTTAGATAAAAATAATTCGAATAAATAAAAAAATCATACTAAACAAAACTAATCTTACTATAAAAAATATTAACAAACATTACCTTTAACCTTTCAAAGTATGTGTGAGCTTGCTTCTTCTAATGTTGTCTAAGAAATTCTCACGGCTTCACAAATTATTTTGCTTTGCTCCAAAGAAAGAGAAATTTTTTTTGTGTGTGTTCTAAACCATAACCAAAACTATCTATTTATAAGATAAATAAACCCTAATATGCAAAAAAATTACAAAAAACCCTAAAAAAGCCAATCATTTTCCCCATATACTCTGTGAGGTCTGTTTAGCCAGAGGAAACTCGTCGTGGGCCAACAGCAAGTTTGGATTAGGATTAGGTTAATCTCGTGATTAACATTTAAAACGCGATTTAAAGAAAAAAATGAAACTCACCATACGAGCAAGATGAGTTTAAATAAAAAAGAATTTAATTTTGGAACTCGTCGTGGTGGTGTGGCGAGTTTACTGTTAGGGTCTTACTTTTAAAAATTTAGGATTTAAGGTGGTGCGTTGGGCAAAATAGGATTTAAAGATCATATTTTTGCCCTTATCCCTTTTCTTGAGAATAGGATACGAAGGTGCGGCATGTCCAGCGGGAAATGAATTTGGAAGTGGATAACTGAACTTCTCTGGCACCTGGAGAGGTGATTCATGGGTGATTCTAGCGTTAGAACCCTTAAAATTAGGCTAATCTTAGGTCTCCCGGTAATACCGGTAGCTGGTACCTATGAAATTTGTTATGATATGGTTACCTAATTTGTTACAGTATATGTAAGAAAAATTGTAGTTATTCAAAAGCTTATCATGGTAGTAAATTTTGTAGGTACCTTATCTCTTAAAGGATTACTCTATATGTTACAAGAAAAGTAAGCAATTTTGTACCTACAACTAGGGGTGTTCAAAATTTCCCGGCCTGATTGACCCGACCTGCTGACCCACATACCCGATTTAAAATTACCGGGTATTTTTTTTAAAAAATTACCTGAATTTTCGGGTCGGGTACCCGACCCGTTTTTTTAGGTATCCGGTCGGGCCCGGGTCATAAAATAGCTCCAAGTCGTGTACCCGACTACCCGATACCCGATTTAATTATTTTTTTATTTTTTATTATTTTAATTAAAACTCGCCGTTTTAGGTGAGAAATTTACATGTTGCGCGTCTCCTCTCCCTCACTCACAGAATTGAGAAATCAAAATTTCACTTCCCCCAAATCGACCAATCCCTAATTTCCCATCGCTCACTCCTCTCACTCTCGTGACGGCCGTCTCCCTCGTCTACACCGATCAGCACAGCAGCCTCCATCGCCGGCCACACTCCTCTTACTTTGTTCGACTTTGTTCGATCGTCAGGCGTCAGCACAGTGCCCCCACTGCCCACTGCTCGGCGCTCGCAGAAATTTACCAAAGCAAAAGGTAAAACAATCCATCTAATTTTTATAGAAGTTTGACATCTTGAGTTTGAGTTATCCAGAATACGAGGATAATTAACAGGGGTGGATAAGGATATACCCGAATGAGATTATTTACAATTCCATGGTACTTTCATACGATTCATTGTTAATTGTTAATACTTGTCGATCTACTGATTTGAGAAGTTAAATGGCAATTTGATTTTTGCCAACAGTTAAAAGGTAGTTTAAGGTTTAACTCATAGAAAATATAAGCACTTAAAAGTAGGTTGTAGTACCAACCCAACCCTTTACACTATAATTCTAGCACTTTCACAGCACTGTAAAGTTTCAAGCTTTATATATCAGAAGCAACATTGATTAAAAAAATGTAACTTGCAATCAGTTCTACTTTAGAACATGTATAAATAAGAAAAGTTCATATGTATAGATGATAATTGATAAGGATATACCAAAGAGACCCAGACCAGCAACTATTAAGATAGATGAGGATAAGGTTCTAGTTATAGTGTTATCTATTCCCTTTTTTGAACGCCATGATATTTATCACCCTCAATTTCTTTAAAGTTCATATGTATAGTGCTATGAAGCTGTGATAATTTTCAAACTAATTTGATAATTTTTTTTCCAGATAATGTCAATGACGGGGGAAAACTGTGATGATGATTTAATGAGAATATCTTCCTCAAATGAGTCTCCTAAAGAACTTGAGGCTGAAAATGTGGTAGAGACTCCAACAATTGCAAAAAACAAAAGGAAAGGGAAAAAGATTGCTGAAGCTTCGAGTGAAAGAGGTAAAAGGAACAAATCTGTTGTTTGGGATCACTTTAAAGAAATTGAGGGTGATAAATATCATGCTGAGTGTATTTATTGTTCTCAAAAGATATCTTGTGCATCTAGTAATGGAATTAATGCCATGAAGCGTCACACTAGTCGGTGTAAGAAAGCTCCTTTTAATGTAGATACAAAACAAACAATCTTAGATTTTGAGTCTAAGACAAAGTGCAATGCTGATGGCACTATTGAAACTGTTAGTGTTCCTAGATTATGGAATTTTGATCAAGATGAGATTAGAAAAGCACTTGCTAAGATGGTGATTGTTGATGAGTTGCCATTTAGTTTTGTTGAACGTGAAGGATTTCTTCATTTCTGTAAGGTTGCAGTTCTTAGTTTTGTTCCTCCTTCGCGTGCTACCATTACTAGAGATTGTTATGCTCTGTTTATTGAAAAAAGGAAGAAATTGAAGAACTATTTCAATACTTTATCTTCTAGGGTATGTCTTACCACTGATACAAGGACATCTGGTCAAAATTTGTCATATATGTGTCTTACTGCCCATTTTATAGATGATGATTGGAAATTGCGTAAAATGATCATCAACTTTTTTCCAATTGCCGGTCATTATGGGGAGCTTATTGACAGGGCTGTTGAAAAATGTCTACTAGAATGGGGTCTTAAGAGGATAATGACTATAACTGTTGATAATGCTAGTTCTAATGATCTAGCGATCAAGTATTTGAAGCAAATTCTTAATTTGTGGGATAGTTGTGTGTTGAATGCTGAATTTTTACATATGAGATGTGCTGCACATATTTTGAATTTGGTTGTTAAAGATGGACTGAAAGATGTTGATGTCTCCGTTATAAGAGTTCGTGCTGCTGTGAAATATGTGAGATCTTCTCCTGCAAGGCTTCAAAAGTTTAAAGCTTGTGTTGAAGAGGAGAATATAAATTCTAAATCTCTTGTTTGCTTGGACATTGAAACAAGGTGGAATTCTAGATTTTCCATGCTTAAAAGTGCTTTGGTGTTTAGGAAGACATTCAAAAACATGAAAACTAAATATCTTCATTACACAAAGGAGCTTCGAAAGGTTGGTGGTGCACCCGATGATGAAGATTGAGATAAAGTTGCATCCTTTTTGCCTTTTCTTCAGATCTTTTACGAGACTACATTGAGTTTCTCTGGATCAAGGTATGTGACTGGTAATACTTTTGTGGAAGAAATATATGATATTGGGTATACAATTAATCGTTCTGTTGATGACCCGAATGAGGGGATTAAGAGTATGGCACGTCAAATGAAGTTGAAATTTGACAAGTATTGGACGAATGTTAATAATGTGAATGTGTTGATGTTCATTGCTTTAGTTCTTGATCCTAGGCATAAGTTACGATATGTTGAGTGGATCGTTCGTCGTTCTTATGATTCTTGCGACTCTTATGACTTGTGCCAACGGATTAAAAGTACTTTGACATCATTGTTTGATTTTTATGCTTCTCCGCATCCTTCGTCAACTCAAATAAGATCATGCTCTTTCAATCCTTATTCTAGTGGTCATGGTGATGGTGAGGGAGAAATAAGGAAGTTAAAAGGAAAAAATTTGAGAAAGGACTATGAGACCGAGATAGAATTGAATGATACTTCTGAAACAACAACTGAATTAGAAAGATATTTGGGAGACAAATGTGTTCGCGACAATGATAATTTTGATATCTTGGCTTGGTGGTCCGTGCAAACAAATAACTATCCTATTCTTATGAGCATAGCACGTGATGTACTTGCAATTCCGATTTCTACCGTTGCTTCAGAGTCCGCTTTTAGCACCGGAGGGCGCGTTCTTGATTCTTTCCTCACCTCTTTGACTCCTAAGATGGTGGAAGCTCTTATTTGTACTCAAGATTGGATACGTGTTTCTCATGACCCCATTGCGATAGATGAGAGCTTGCTAGCATTAGAGAATATGGAAGAAGGTAAGTTCTCGAATTTAAATTTATTATTTTCTTTTTGTGTTATTTATTTATATTATTGTTAATTTGCTATTGACATATATTTGAAATGCTTTATGTAGAAATGCAAGATTTGACTTCCGAGCAACCAACAATCATCATTGATGAGACCAATGAAGTTTCAGAAGAATGAAATATATTTCTTTAGTTGCATTTTCTTCAAACTTTTTAGTTTTATATTCAAATTATGCAATTTGAATTTTTAGACTCTATCATCTTTTATATTTGCATTTTGTTTGGATTATGTTCCTACTTCCTACACAATTTGGTTTGTATAAACTATGTGTTTTATATTTGCATTTTGTTTGGATTATGTTCATACACTTGTTGTTTTCTAAGGATGGAATCCAAGTACTAATTTCTTTATGTTTACATGATAATACAAGTTTGGTACTTTTAGTGGAAAACAATATTTGTTATTTTGTTTTATGTCTAGAGTTTTTTTTATCCTAATTCCTACATACAAGTTTGGTATGTATAAACTCTATTAAAATAGAGTAACTAATTTTATGACGGACGTAAAATAAATAAATAGGGGGTTCGGTTGGATCATAAATTCATAATATCTAAACATGTAATTCGGCAAACATTTACGTAAGGAATGAAATAGGATTAGAATATAATAGGAATGAAATAGTTGAGTGGGTGAGCAGTGAGCTGAGCACTGCACTGCAGTGCACTACTGCACTATGCTTTCAAATCAATGAAGCATACACAATTCAAAGTAAAATTGGTTTTAAAAAATATATTTTGATTTTATTTTTTTAATTTGTTTTTAAAAAATAAGAGAAAAATAAGAAAAAAATAAAAAAAAAGAAACAAAAAAACGGGTAGCCTATTACCCGAATTAGCGGGTACACGGGTTTTGCGGGTACCCGGTTTGCGGGTACCCGATTCCTATGGGTCGGGTATCGGGCCGACCGTTTAGTACCCGAAAACCCGGGTACCTGGAAATGAACACCCCTACCTACAACATATCTCACCTCACCTACGTAATTCGTTATAAACTATATAGTAAAGAAGGTAACTACCAAATTTGTTACTCCATTTCTCCAAATCTTAACAAACCCAACTTATGGTAAGGAATTTTGTAGCTACCATATCTCTTAAAGGATTGCCCTTAAATTATAAAAACGCGTAAGAAATTTCGTACCTACAACATATCGCAACCTACCTACGTAATTCGCTACACATATTATAGTAGATGAGGTAACTACCGGATTTAGTACCCCATTTCTCCAAATCATAAACCAACCCAACTAATGGTAAGGAATTTTGGAGCTACCTTATCTCTTAAAAGATTACCTTATATGTTAAAAAACGCGTAAGAAAATTTGTACCTACAACATATCTCACCCCACCTACGTAATTCATTACCAAATATATAGTAAAAACGTAAATACTGAATTTATTACCCCATATGTCCTAATCTTAAACCAACCTAACTTATGGTAAGCAATTTTGTAGCTACCTTATCTCTTAAAGGATTACCCTATATGTTACAATATGCGTAAGAAATTTTGTACCTACAACATATCTCACCTAACTTACGTAATTTGTTACAAATTATATAGTAAAAAATGTAACTACCGAATTTATTACCCCATATGTCCTAATCTTAAACCAACCCAACTTATGGTAAGGAATTTTGTAGCTACCTCTTCTCTTAAAGGATTTCCCTATATGTTACAAAATGTGTAAGAAATTTCGTACCTACAACATATCTTACCTCACGTACCTAATTCGTTACAAAATATATAGTAAAGAAGGTAACTATCGAATTTATTACCCCATATGTCCTAATCTTAAACCAACCCAACTTATGGTAAGGAATTTTGTAGCTACCTCATCTCTTAAAGGATTACCCTATATGTTACAATTCACGTAAGAAATTTCGTACCTACAACAAATCTCACATCACCTACCTAATTTGTTACACAATATATAATAAAGAAGGTAACTACCTAACTTATGGTAAGGAAATTTTTAACTACCTCATCTCTTAAAGGATTACTCTATATGTTAGAAAATGCGTATGAAATTTCGTACCTACAACATATATCACCACAGCTACCTAATTCTTTACACAATATATAGTAAAGAAGGTAACTACCGAATTTATTACTCCATATGTCCTAATCTTAAACTAGTCCAACTTATGGTATGGAATTTTGTAGCTACCTTATCTCTTAAAGGATTACTATATATGTTACAAAACGCGTGATAATAATGATACCTACAACATATCTCAGAAAACTTACGTGATTCGTTACAAATTATATGGTAAAAAAGGTAACTACCGAATTTACCATCCCATATGTCCTAATCTTAAACAATTTCTCCACATTTTGAATCGGTAATGTTCATTTCATATCGGTACTGTTCATGTTGTATCTTCTAATCTTAAACCCTTTCCACTTATGGTTAGGTATTTTTTGGCTACCTTATCTCTTAAAGTGTTACTCTATACGTTACAAAACGCGTGATAACTTAAACCATAACTTTCATTAACATTGCATCATAACAAACTAAATTTTCATTGCATACCGGTATTTAAGGCTTAAAATGTTACAAAATATAACCATTCATCAAACAAACATAACTTAAACCATATCTTTCATTAACATAACCCACCCAAGATTCATTACATACCAGTGTCGCTTAAACTATTTTTCCCTTGTAGCTTCGAAACACCAGTTAACAAAAAGATACCCCTATCTTCACACTTTCTTCATTGCATACCCATAAAAATGCAGTCAATGCAATTGAACCTATGACTGCAAAACCCCAAGAAAATCTCTCATTTCGTCTGTCCCCATCGTTAGCTTTGATTTTCTTTAGGAGACTGAGAAGAAGAAATTTTGTCCGAAGATTCATTGGAGGATCGTACCAAAAAATTTACAAGCTTTGCGGAATCTATTCTCGTAATTCAAACACCCATAAAATCGTCGGTATGGGTTGTCATCTCTCAATACAGTTTTCAACACTGTCTCCTTGTCGCACCTGCAAATTACAATTTTGTGAGCCTCATCCATTGCAGCCATGTCCTTCACACCTGCAATTCGTGTTTTCTTCTTGTTAGTCGAAAATGATTACTGCTAGGTTTAGGATTTGTAATCTCCATAATAGGGATAATTATAATGGTAAATTATTTAAATACTAGATTGCAACATACATGTGGACTACCATCGATATAGGCAATACAAACGCGAGAAGAAATTTTTGAACTACATATGTGCAATTTTTTCTGACTTGTACCGATATATTTCATACATACCGATATAGTTTATAGCTTCGATGCCATTCACATTATGTTCATATCGGTATCTGCTGAAAAGTACCAATACTAGTAACCCAGACACGTTTCTTGACCTCCACATTCCTTACAAATATAAGCGATATAACCCTAAAACTAAACGTGATTTGATGCGTTTCACTTTAGTAATGAAAAATTATTAAACCCACCGTTACAATAATCCCTCTAAATCATTAGTAAACCCTAAGTTTTTCTATAACCCTAGAAATGTTTCATACCCGAGTATCATTTTGGTTCCTACTAACACAAAAATTAAATATTACCTCGATTCAATGCCTTCTTGAAGTACCTAAATATTATGTGCACTCCCTTTGCACGACACCTTCCCAATGTTTTCCTCACCTTTATCATTCAAAATATATTACAATTTTACCTCATATACACATTACTGAAAAATTGAACAAACACATTCAACTATTCGAAATTTCACACTTACCTCATTAGTCATTTTCTTCTTCCCACCCTTTCTCCCTTTGCATTCATTTATACTATACATACATTCATTCAAATATATATATTTAAACTTCAATTTAACAAATTAACCAACTTCAAATATTCAATACAAATTTAACTTTAACTTACTAAAAGTTCATAAAGCCAGACATAGGTTTACGGACCTTAGCCACTTCGACCATCACCGTCTCATCCTTCGCACCTTCTACATCCATATTTTTTGCTTCCTCCATGCTCACAAACCTACAACCAAAACATAAGTTCATTCATATCACATAAATTTATACCACACATAAAACACAACACAACATTTTATTAATGGTTATCATACCATATTATTTATTAACATGTCTCCCTCCGTGTTAAACAAACATTTTATCCTACATATGTGACATTTCTATCGATTAGTACCGATATTACTTATAAATACCGATACCATTTCCCTGTTTGATGTCATTCAATTTATTCCCATATATGTACTACTACTACAATATCGATATTTCTATCTATTAGTACCGATATCAATTACCCATACCGATATAATTTTACCATTCGATGTCATTCAAATTATTCCCATATCTGTACTACTACTACAATACCGATATTTCAACCTATTAGTATCGTTATCACTTGTACATTTCGATACCATTTTCTCATTCAATGTCATTCCAATTACTCCCAACATCGATATCTGAAGAAAAGTACCGATGCTAGTTTTCCAGAATCATTTCTCAACCTACGCATTCGTAATACATATCACCAAACCTAATCCTTAAACTATATGGAAATTGATGCGTTTCGGTATAATAAGTAAATATGATTAAACTCCTAATCTTAATCCCTCAAAATCATTATTAAACCCTCAAATTTTCTAAAACCCTAATAATTTTTCATACACACTTTTCATTTCGGTGAGAACTAACACGAAATCTTAAACATTACTAACTTGAATTTAAGAGATAAAAATTGTCCAACCAACGATTTTCGCCTGTAAGATGAACGGAAAGTTTGGACGAGGGGGGAGAGTTTTCTGAAATTTTCACGACGGAGGAAGAGGGAAAGAGCCAGTGTTTTTGGAATTATTTCATTAGTACCGATGCTATTCCAATAAGATAGTTTTAATTTTGGGATACTGGTTTACCGGTTCCACCTTAACCCTTTTTTCCTTCACCTTTTTTCTCTATTAATGGCTCAGATCAATTCGGCCTAGATCTAACGATAGTACAGATGCGACCTAAGATTAGCCTAATTTTAAAGGTCCAAACGTTAGAATCACCTGTTATTCCCATCCTTCACCGTGAGATGGAAAATAATTGTTAGCTTCTTATGCTTCTGTTTTTAGCGGGAAATAAATAAATTAATCTTTCAAATATATATATATAAGAAAATTAGAAGCAGACGAGGCAATGTTTTCATAAAAGTCACACCGTCCACTTGAATTACTTCAGCCGACTAATCATTGCGTTGGCCAATCATCAAGTAGACTTTCCCAACCTAGCATACAACACTAACATGTAACCGATACGTAGAGATATTTTGGATGAAATTGATATTTCCTTCATAAATTAGATTGAACTTTATGAATCATAATTTATTATTTTGACAAATCTTATTTATTCTAATCCTACTTAGAAAAAAAAGAAAAAAAAATTCTCAAAAAAGAAAAAAGTACTCTTAATAAGTCTAAAACTCATCATCTAAGAGAAATGAGAGAATAAAGATGAACAACTTAACCAACTGGCCAAATGTGTTTGCTCTATAATTTATAATTTAGGTATACATAATTTGTTTTGTGTTTATATTAATTTTTTTTGCTCGGCACCATGTATGATTTATTATAAAGAATACCATACATAGCCAACACGACCATAAGCCTCGTTAAAAACCTCTCTAAAACCTATATAGGAAAAGAGTACTCATGGTAGTGTGAAAGAAGCGAACAAACACCTATACAAAAACAACCAAACGAGACTGATCCGATCGGATCCAAACCAACAAGACTCATCCAAAACGCTGAAACCATAAAGGACGATCAACACCACTCTTAGCAAGGGCATCCGCAAGCTTATTTGCCTCACGATAAACATGATGAAAACAAACATCACTCATCGCTGCACACGCCTCATCAATCCTCCGCAACCATCGCCAAAATTTCCACGGCCGTTTTTCATTGTGTAGTACCCATGCAATGACTGTTGTAGAATCCGATTCGATCACAATTGGTAACTGAACACCCTTCGATTCAAGCATCATTTCTAATGCAAAGCAAATCGCTTGCAATTCCGCTTCATTTGAATCCGCTATCCCAATCGACCCAAAAAATAATGCTAATATATGCCCAAACTCGTTACGCAAAACGCCACCACACCCAGCTTTCCCAGGTTTCCCCCTAGTAGACCCGTCAACATTGAACTTCAACACCCCTTGGGGCGGCCTCTCCCACCTAACGTTCACCCGCATCGACTCACGATGTGGCTAAAAATTACAACGCCATGGGCAGTCCCACCACGACGCCTCCAATATCACACCCATTGGTAGACCCATCCATACCCAATACATCGATCGGATCTTAATCCAGAAGAACACTACCCCCGGGCCTGCCCTCGTACCATTGAAAATACAATTGTTCCTCGCCAACCACAACGACCATACGACCGCCGCACAACTTGCCAACCACCACTCGCGCATCCTACCCATAAATAGGCTGGCAAAGCACTGTTCTATTAGCCCCACAAACTCTCTCGGCTACACTATAACCACTTGCCACCATCAGAAAAACACAACCATACCTCTCACGCAACCGGGCATCTAAATACAACATGGTCCAACGTTTCCTCCACTTCACGACACCAACAGCAAAGGGACTCTTTCGCCGCAACACTCACTCCACGGCCTTGCAACATGGCCATCGTCGGCAACCTATCCATCATGGCAAACCACAAAAAATATTGGACTTTGGGAGGAATGGGCAACTTCCAAATCGCTGCCAGCTCAACACTCGCCTCAAGACCAAACGATTGCATCAGATTATATAACCCAGCCACGAAAAAGTCACTCATAGTAGAAGGTGTCCAAACGAGTCGATCCATAAAATCAGGATAAAGGCGGAAGCCCCGTATACATGTCCTTAGCTCATACACTTGCGACACCTCAAAGGACCGCAATAATCGACCAAAAAATGGCCTCATTCCTCATGCTCAAAGCTACCTTCTATCGTATAGTCTTTGACCATCGCTCTTTTGTCGATAGCTAATCGAAATAACCTTGGGAACAGCACCTCTAAAGGTTCTGCGACACACCAAATGTCTTGCCAAAATAAAATCTTCTCACCAATGCCTAACTTCCAATAAAATTGTGAATTTCCCATAAATCGACTCACTTCCACAACTCCCTGCACTTCGACTATTTGTTGCCATACCGTGGACATCTTTCGTAACCCAACAATATCTGGTCGCCATCGAACTGTATTAAAACCATACTTAGCGTCAATAATCGCACGCCACAATGAGTCCTCATTCATTGCATAACGCCAACTCCACTTAGCCAATAACGCCAAATTACGCGCGCGTAAATCTACCACACCCAACCCCCATACCGTCTAGGCCGACAAGCAATAGACCAATTGACCCGACTCATTTTAATTTTTTTATCCGAGCCTCCCCACAAGAACCTACGCCTTATCCGATAATTTTGGCTATGATGCTACGCTGGACCAAAAACAATCTCATGTAATATAACGACAGTGCTGACAATACTGAATTAATCAATAACAATCTCCCTGCAAAAGACAAAACATCTCGCTTCCAACCCGCCAAGCATTTACGGAACCGCTGGAGTAATGGATCCCACATTTGCAAACTCCGCGGATTAACACCCAACGGTAATCCCAAGTATGTAATCGGCAAATCATCACACTCACACTCCAAAATAACAACAATGTTCGTTACTAATTCTTCCTCTACTCCTACTCCATACAATCTTGATTTGGCATAATTAATTTTCAAACCAGAAGCATATTCAAAACAAGTCAGGATTCGCTTCAAATTTCTAGCATAGCATACCTTCGCTTGAAAGAAAAGGATCGTATCATCTGCGAATTGTAAGTAGGACACGGCACACCCATCCGCCACCTATCACTCCTTTAATCACTTCCAAATCTGTTGCTTTCTGAAGGAATTGGTGCAACATTTCCGCCACAATCACAAATAATAGTGGTGACAGCGGATCACCCTGTCGCAGCCCCCTATGCATCGCAAATTCACTCATCGGTGAACCATTTACTAACACAGATAATCGTGCTGTGCTGACACATTCCAGCACCCAATTATGCCATTCCGATCCAAAACCTATACGAACCATAACTTGGTGTAAGCACTCCCATTTAATGCAATCATAAGCCTTCGCAAAATCAAGTTTCAGAATTAAACCCCCATCATCAAATTGCCTCTTCTGTAGCGAGTGTATCATTTCATTGGCTAGCAATATACCATCCAAAATTTGTCGCCCGCTTACAAAAGTCGATTGTACATCACTAATTAGCTTCGACAACACGGATTGTAGTCGCCTCGCCAAACACTTGGCCAATATTTTATATAGAGAGTTAAGCAAACAAATCGGCCGATAATCCCCCATCACTGTTGGATCATCTTTCTTAGGAATCAGCACCACAAATGTCGAATTCACTCCACTCGGTAGCTTACAAGATGCATAAAAATCATTGACAAATTGGAGCACATCCGTCTTAAGTAACGACCACCCTCTTTTATAAAATTCAAAGGTAAACCCATCGGGACCTGGGGCTTTAGAGCCTTCGCAATTCCAGACAACCTCCCTGACTTCATCTTCAGTAAATCGGACTTCCAAGCTAGCTGCATCGAATTCGCTTAAGCAATTAAAATTGACCACTGCATCCAGCGAACCAGCCATCTGTAGTCGTGAGAAGTGCTGTCGAAATGCACAGAAAAAAATATCCTTTTAATTGGTCCGGCTCAGTTATCCAATTTCCGCGAAATGAGACCCCCTGATCATGTTCCTCATCACTCTAATTCGAGCTGCTCGATGGAAAAATGTAGTGTTGTGGTCACCCTCCTTCAACCAAGCCATGCGCGACTTTTGTCGCCAAACTGACTCACGAAACTTCGTTAGCTTCCATAATTCAGCATTCAGCTGCCACCTCTCCTCCATATTATCCCATGATGCCGATCCATCCGCCACTTTGCCATCTAACCCGTCCAATTTTTGAGTAACAATCTTAATTCGAGTGTCTATATCACCAAACGAATCAGCATTCCATTGCTTGAGGAAAGCTTTCATCCCACGCAATTTTGCCAACATGCCAATCTCGCCCCAACCCTCATTTAGTGCACCCATCCGCAACCATTCTTGCTCTATCAACCCTACAGATTTTTTGGACGCCAACAATGCATTCATGAATCTAAACGGCCGCGGTCCACTATCCATTGAATCACTAGCCAACAAGAGAGGCAAGTGATCCGACAAACCCCGCGGCAATGCATTCAGCCTCAATTCTCCATACTTCTCAAACCATTCCGACGCAAGTAGAAAACGGTCGATACGACTACATTGTTTACCCGGGCCGAACCATGTGTAATGCTTCACCTGCAATGGCATATCAACTAAAGCATTTAACTCCACAAAATCATGAAATAATACCATACCTCGAGTCATTAATTCACAGCCACGCCTTTCTTTCGGATGCAAAATCATGTTGAAGTCCCCCTACACACCATGGCACATCACTATCGGACATCTCCTTACTCAACATATTCCACAATTCTTCTTGTTCACCTAACACACACAGCGCATAAACTCCCATAATTCCGCAACGCCACTCATCAAGGATCTATGTGCCCTAAATATTCACAAAACGTGTTCCCAATCTAATTGATGTTGCCAAAAATCGAGCCGTATTCCATACAATAAAAATTCCCTCTAACCATCTTGTGGACGGGGCAAACGCAAATTCAAACACATCAGAACTCCAAAACCGCCCAACCAAATCCCCTATACTTTCTTCTACTTTAGTTTCTTGTATAATTAGCAATTCACACCTATGTTGTCGCACTAGATTATGCACCTCTCTTCTTTTCGATGCCGAGCCCAATCCTCTCACATTCCACGACAACATCCACATCTCGTATTGCTATTGTTGCCCCTCCCGAGCCGCAATATTTCAAGCAATATCCTGGACAATCTCTTCCTCATTCCCTACCGCCTCCGCGCCAATATATTTTCCCAAGATTAGAGTCTTACGTGCTTCCTTTAGAATCGACTGTTTCCTGTTTTCAAAATCTGAATCCGATAGCGAACCGTTAGCTATCTCTTGCGATCGAGCTGCCTTCTTATTTGGATGTCCCCGGCCTCTCTTGCTCAATCTCTTTTCTGCCTCTTGCCTTTTCTCGGGAGATAGATCACTCAAAAGAATTTCTGAAATTTGTCTTACCCGACGTAGTTCCCCATTTGTTTCAACTACTGTTGCTTTACCAGCCCTTTGGATTTCGGATCTTGGTCCATCCATCAACGGTCCAGACTCCTCCTCACGGTGCACCATTTGCAGCAGCTCAGCAGGTTCTTGCACCCGAACCTCATCGCCCATCGTCCTCCCATAATCCATCCCAACCATGGTACTTCGATCCTCCACTGGTCGTGACACCACACCTACATCCTCGTTTGCCATCCAGCTCAAATCCTTGGAGGACACCTCCAGCACTCGCTCATCTACAACCCGATTCTCCGTCCATAGTCGATTCCAATGTATCACATTTCCTTTTGCCCCCGAGATCGAGTCCGAGACAATTGTGTCATTCGATCTACTCACCTTGTCTCCCAAATTCCGACGGTCCATGGTACCGTCATCACTATCCTTTTCACTCTCTGTCTCCGTATCACTTGTATCCACCGCAGCCCCACAACAACACTCATATTTTGCCCCCAAAGTCTGCTCCATCTCGGCAATTCGCACTCGGAATGAATTCGTGCCCACTTGCATAGTGATTACATCATCAATGTTTTCTAGCCAATCCGTTTCGATTAGGAAACGGAAACGTTCGAATGACGACGGCGCCATCTTTTCCGTATCCATTTGTAGGAATTCCCCCCAGATTTCAGCAATATTCCGGCAAGTTCCTTCGAACCATGCGTGAATCGAAATTCCACATGCTGATAGCCAAACTCGCCGATTAGGCATCCCCAATTTTGAATCCCAATTCATCACATTCTCCAGCCAATTATCAAACGAATTCTCCCCAAGCAATCTCTGCCGAGTCTCCGTGTAGTCAAACATCAATAAGACCATCGATCCCGCCGCTCTCATAATAGAAAAGCCTTCTAATTTTGCTTTCTTGAATTCAATTGCCAGCTCTCGAATGCAATAAGGTTTTCTGCAGAAACCCACAACACATTTGCGTAGAATATCGACTTTCTCCATATCAATCACACCTTCCACCATTCTCACTTCGGTCGGTATCTCCTTCACTTCCTCACGCACTAGACTCGCTCGATTAGGCTGCACTTGTGGCTGATCCGATGTCGATGGATCCCTTCTTCGTTGAGTTTCGCATGATTTCTTCTTCCAAAAGTCTGTGCGCACATCCCTTTGTGCATAAGTCACTCTAATCCACGCCCCATACAACCTAAATCCGCGTCTTCCTTCGAACCCATCCTCACGAACCCAAATCGTTTCTCGTCGCGTGATTTATTCTTTGGAATAAAAACATCCACCACCACACCATGCCTATCAAACACCTGCCAAACGCCCTTCCAATGCAATTGCATCGGTAGATTCATCGCAAACAACGTCCAAACCCTCTTCCTCTACGATCCCTCTTGGGATTTCCCGTCGCCCATTCTCTTCTTTCGGTTTTCAAGTTAGTGTGTTTATATTAATTATCAAATATGTCAAAATTATAAATAAAAAGGTCGGTATATGTTTCATTTTTTCTCTCTCTCTCTCTCTAACATCAGACGGTGACATTAGTTTTGGTGCTGATTGTCAATCGCCGATAATTTTTTCTTTGTTTCGTTCTTTATTTTCTAGTTCTGAAATTCAATAACTCTGTCATTGTGACACATTTTCTCTATCTTTTGACATGTTTTTATTCTTTTAATCGGCCGTTTGGCCGCTTTTTTCATTTGATTTTTTTTATCAGGGTTGGATTTGATGTTGTCATGACTGATCAAGATGGCGCTCTTTTGATTATCATGTTGATATCTTTGTTTTGGACCTTTGAACTGGATTTGGATACGAGCTCACAATCACCGCTCTTGTTCGCGATTGAGTTGTGGGAATGAGCGTGTTGTCAATGTGCATTATTATTGTAACATGCATTTTTTTAATGTTGTTTGTTGTTGGTTTTTCCCTTTCATCGTCGAGCTTTGATGATGTTTGTATCTATTTTATTTCGAGTCATTGATTTACTGTTTTTACCTTTTCCAGCTTTCTTTGTATGGTCCTGTTTATGACCCAGAGACATTAATTTTTGTGTTTTTAGAAATATGCCAGGATCAAATTTATTTACATGAGTTGTAAACTCTAATTGTATTTTTAATTTTTTTTCTCTTTTAATAAAACTACTCATATTAAAAAAAACTTGATATATGTTTCAAATGTATCTATTATATTTTTGAAGGAAATGTATCTATTATTATTATTGAATAATTTTTACTTAGGGGAGGGGCAGGGACGAAGTCAAAATTCGAGGTTGAGGGTAAATTTATAAATAAAATATTTTAAAAAAAAAAGTTATATAGGGGGACAATGATGATTTTTTTTTCTTTGGGGGTAGTTCTACCTCCAGGGAGAGAGAAGAAGAATTTTGCTGGGTCTTGAACCCACAACTTAAAGGAAGGGGAGAATGTCAATCGAGAACTTTAACCACCTGCTCTAGATATCGTTGACTATTATTTTTATATCTATTGAATAGATTAGATTTGTATCGTGTCCTTATATCTAAAATTACCATAAGTGGACAATTAGAATATTTCATGAGATTATAATTCTTCATACATTTCTCTAAAGATTGGTTTAGGGTCTAGCTGAAGTGTATACCTACCAATTGGAATTTTGAGGGAATGATCGCAACGTTGTAGTTGCTGCTATAATTATTTCATAGGTCCAAACTAAAATGGAATATTCATATTGTCCCCTATATTTCGATTTTGATCAATTGAATCCTCTACTCTAAAATTTTTATAATATCAAGAATTAAAAGTGTAAAAACACTTTAACTTTTCATATTAGCAAAAAATTACATGTTAAATCTAACCCATCACAATGTCCACTGGTGTTATTTATTGCCGTTGTCGTGATTAAAATTGACGTTAAGAAGGATTGAAATGAACAATTCAATTTAATTTAGAGACTTGTAACGAAATTTAACCATTTTTTTTCGAGAAAATTTCACCAACTATCACACAACGCCTATCAAAAGTTTATACCTTCTCGCTTATTCGTCAAAGATTTCCTTTGTCTTGCCTATCAATCACTATCTCCAAAAACGACCGTTTAAAAGAAATTGGTTAAATATTGTTTTTTATTGTAAATATTTCACTCTACTATATGTTATTTCTCGATTTTTAATTGATTTTTTAAAATAAAACTTCATGATTTATTCAAGGACTGAACTAGAAATTAATATAAATATTTTGTTAGTCTATCTGTGGTCCAATTAACCTAATTTGATTTCTATAAATATGTGATTTAATTGTCAATTGCGAAAGTACAAGTGACGTAGATTACAATAAGAACTAAACCAAATACACGGTACGAGGATAATAACCATACAAAGAATGTCTTACCATCTCTTTCCTTTGTACTATTGTTGTTTTGTTTTTGTTTTTTTAAACATGTGAAACAGCACCCCGACCCTCCAATTCCGGAGGAAGATTTAATTAGGTTTTTTCTTTTGTTAGGTTTCTATCAAATTAGATTCCCCACATTGAGTGGCTCTTCCTCTAGAAAATTATATATATACGTTTTTTTATCCTTTTAGTATTTTAGGGCTTTGTCTTGATTAATTCGATTCGACTTATATTGTACACCTGATTTTGGTGGGTGAGTCTCCCAACAGAAATTTTTTACATACACAAAGCTTCGAACTCAAGACAAGCTTAAACGATATTAAACTGATTCTCACTTGAACTAACCCGTCGGTAATTTTATACATACATTAATCTAATTTAACTCCAACTTTTTGGTCGTACCCTTAACCTTTTGGTCGGCACGGTTGTTTAATAGCTGCTAGCTATTTGTATCGCGAATATGTTTGAAAATGATTACATTATTTATTTGGGTTAATTATTGAGATAGTCACTTTTGTTTCCCCCATTACAGAGTTGGTCACCGATTTTGAAAAACGACTAGTAAGGTCACTTACTTTTTCGGGGCATAAACTTTTGGTCACTCAGATGTTTAGTGCCGTTAAACTTAAACGGGAGGCTGATCTGGCACAATAAAAAAGGATAAATTACATAGATAGTCCATAAATTGTTACTTCACTTCTATTTTGACCAACAAATTAAATAAAAAATTGTATAATTACACATTTAATCCTTCATGTTTATATTTTTTATTTATTCTCTCCTCCACCATCTTCCATATTCTTCTTCATCTAACCACAAAAAATACAATACTTTTTGTTGCTTCTTTGGCCTCTGGTAATCTATCATTCAACAAATCCGAAGCCATTTGAAGGAACAAAACCAACCTAAACTCTCTGATTTCTTCAAATCCCTGCAATTGTTAAAAATATAACCATATTCAATGACTGGGTGATATTCAAACATTTTATAAATGGAAAACAACAGGTTTGCCATGGAGCTTTATCAGTAGTTTTACCATCTTCGAAACAGAATTTGAAATGGAAACTGTAGCTTTGGCTCGGACTCAAGGATTGCCATGGTTAACAAATCCGTGAAGCTTTCGAATAAGAGGTAAAGGAGAAATGGATGTAACCCCCTTAGCCCGGCCTAGACGCCCGACCCGAACTAAGAAGATTACACTTGGAAAACCGAAGCCAACTCGTTAAAGTCAACCTCGATTAACGACCTTTTTTTCTTTTTATCTTCTCTAGATGCATATCATTATCCTATATGTTCAGCAAAGCGGCTAGGTGAAAACGGCGCAGCGATCGGAGTTCAATTAGGGGTTCATTTGCATTCATTTGACTTTTAAGGACTAAACTACAATTTCCATAAAATACAGGGACTTTCAAGATTTTAAAGTTACCAATCTTCAATTAGTCATGTAACATGCCAACGTGCCAAAATTCAGCTCAAACGGATCATCCAAACTCATTCAATTGCATACACAATATTCAGGGACCAAAATGCAACCTTTCCAAACTTTAAAAGATACTTTTAACTGAAATTTAACTACCCGAATCGACACACTTGAGTCCGTATCGATACGTGGGAAGACAATAGCTAAAGAAGGGTTGAGCGTATCGAAATGCTTCCCCGCGTATCGGTACGGCCTTCAAACTTGGCCTAGACGTATCGATACGAGGGCAATCTGTTTCGATACCCCTGTACAAAAATGCCTCAATTTTTCCTTAGCGTATCGATACGCCTTCCTACGTATCGATACGCGTACCAGATTGGCTTAATTCATCTTCATTTAATCATACAAAAACACACACAATCTAGCTCAAAACATGCATACAAGATATAATCTATCTAATAGACTTATAAACACCATCAAACAGCAAAACATACTCATCACCCACTTCATATCATGATCACTTTTAGTTATTCTAGCATGCTTAAGATACCAAGCTATAGAAAAGGTAAAACACTACAAGCAAACCATTGAACCATGTAAAGGCCAAATACAAGTCCACAATCAACATCTAAACATGCTTGAAACAACAACATCACCAACAAATTCAGGAAATAAAAATCCCACCCATTGCCACTTATTACACTAAGGGTGAACTACATACATCTCTTAAACCAAGCCTTGGAGTCCCCTTGCTTTTGGGCTGCCTTGAAAAGCTCAATTCTCTGCATTGATGAACAAAAGAGCGTACGCACATAGCTTAGTGGGGATCGCTAGCAACATTCATCAATGCATTTCTTATGACTTGCAAAACCAACACTTTTATCACATGCCTTTTCATAAAACATGTCTTCTCTAGACATCAATGTATTTTAAAAAAACATACTCATACACAACAACTTAAAATAGCAATTAAACCATTGCTCATGCTTTACCAAGCATCTCATGCATTCTTGCATCATTTACAAGCATCTCATGCTTCACATTATTCATTTACATTATATTGGCTCACAAGTGATAGTCCACAAACCATTTCAACACAAGACACAATCGGATACGCGGATTACAAGCGTTGTCCCTCACGCTTCATACATAATGCCGGACTAGACAAGGTGGAGATCAATGGCACAATCACAACCCCTCAACACCCGTGATGGAGTTTAATGGCACAATCACAACCCCTCAACATCACTCATCGGTAGTTGTATAATTCCACTAACGAGAGTATGGGATACATACACAAGACTCACACACGGGACTAACCATTCACCGTTGTGATCTTAACCTCAATCGTTAGGGTACTTGGATGGAGATTAGGGCACAATCACAACCCCTCGACATCCAAGGCGACTTTATTCACGGTGCACCCAATCCTATAGCTGGCTAACTATATCCGATTAAAGTAACCAAAAACCATTTACATCACTTGCCAATATAATCATTTAACCTCATTAATCCACTGTTTTACAAGCATAACCACAATGCCCTTTCTACAAGCATAACATTCTTAACATCATATGCATTCAACACATGAAAACCAAGGATCACTTACCTAGTGCATCCTTAACATAATGGCATTAAAATCCAGCATTGAACCATGCTTATACATGCTTAAAAATAGTAAACGAAACCGTATTTATCTCAAGTGCATTTTCATCAAAACATAGCAAATTTCCAAGAGAGGGATTTCCGAACCACTTACTCTTGAGCTTAGCTAAGTGTATCAAACTTACACTAAGCTCCCAAGACCACGCTCAAAGCGTTACAAAGCAGGAAATTGCATTTCCACTCACCGATACGCGAAGCCTTGCTCGCCGACACGGAAATTACCCTTCCGGAGCCTCCAACAACACCTCGTTTGCTTCCGGATCAAGATCCCCTGTTTCCACATCATCAAAACAGAGATCTAAATGCATTAAAATGCATTCCAACACCAGCAACAATTCACAAACTCGTTGCTCACCCAAACTACACCAAAATACCCATCCAAAACAACCGAAAACTCAATCGATTGCTTCCTAAACCAAGCCCGGCTAACATACATCACTTCCAACCCAATATAAACATCAAAACACATCTATTAAACAACCTAACCCAACCTTATACCTTCAGCAATCAAGATTCCACCATTTCACCTTAAAAACTCATTTAAAACAACCAAGAAACTCAAGGATCTCAAGGATTTCGGGATCTATGTTATCAACACATCATTTTAACATATTAATCAACTTAAAACTCAATTAAAATCAACACAAAACATAGCTTAGCTCAACAAGTCCGAAAATTAAGATTTCAACCATATTTTTACAATATTTTGATCTCCAATCAAAACTATAATTAAAAGTCAACCAAAAACGGTATTTAGAAGCCAAATATCTTGGGAATTTCAATAAAGAACTTAGATTAGAGGTTGAGAACGGGATTTACCTCCAATCCTTGCTTCCCTCAATGAATGACAAGTTTTCCTTAGCAAAATCTTGAAGAATTAGGAAAGATTTCTTGAAAATGATTTAAGAAATGTTGAGAGAGTTTTTGGAAAAGAGAATTCTGGAAAAAGATGAGTGAATTAGTGTTTGGCTGAAAATGAGAAAGAGTTGGTAGTTACGTAATTGAAAATCTCACTTTAACTAACTTTATTAATTAATTAATATAAACCCAATTAAATCTATTTAATTAAAAGCCTTTTAAAACACATGTCATATTGAGGAAATGTCAAATTGACTTATAGGCCCCTAAAGATTCTAAGATTTTGGCTTCCACCTTAAAAATCACATTTTCCCAGTTTTGAAACTTTACAATTTGGTCACTACTCAAAATGTCCCATTTTCGAAATCCATTTTATAAAATTGACTTGACCAACCCCTTAAACATATTTTTAGAGGATTTTAGCAATTTTTACCACAATTTTATCCTATCCCGATCCTTGATTTCCTTAAATCACCTTACGTGATTTGAACCGTTCTCGACCGGTCCGATCCGATGTCTAATAGATCTAGGCCCAAAATCAGGGCGTTACAATGGAGTTAACCAGTGTTGTTAGCGACTTATCAGCTTCTTCGCACACAAACTTCTTGTCATGAGAAGCTTTCAATTACAACTACAATAATTGTAAATCGACACCACAAATTTAACATTATTTTTAACCCATGAAATTTGAAACTCAAAAACCTGACAAGAGAAAACATAATCAAGGTCAATTGGGGTTACCCACCAACTGATCAAATTCACTAGAATCAATAAAATCAAGCAATTCCCCCAAATACATCGAATATATCTAAAGCAGCCATAATTGAAGTCTTGCAGAGAGCACTTCTCGGGTTCTTCATCACCTTTACCACCACCAACACCACCTTCTCTATGGAATTATCACAAACACCATCATTTTAATATTTAATAAGTATGTGGGTCTAATACACACACAAAAAATGGAATCTTTTTGGGTTTGAAGCTGTAAACCATAGTGATATAAAGAGAAGCGCCTAGCATCGTTTAATGACTCGCAGACCTTAACCCAATCCTTTGAATCTAACCCTTCAATTAAGCTCTGAAGATCATAATCATTGAATTGTTAAAATAGTTTACCTTTTAAGTAAAGTAAAAATGGATCACTTGAATGTTCGATTTCGGGTCTTGAAAGGGTTTGCGATTCTTGGAAGTGATGTAATCGACGGAGGCGTTGATGGGTTGCAGCAAAGGAGCTTTGTTCTCGTCATGTACATTGTTGAGTGTGTAAAAGTTCTATATTTTACCCCTTATTTAACCCATATTTCTGCTGCATTCAAGCATAATTCATTGCATTTAGGTTAGATTTCAATTTCACATCACAAATATATTAAATGGCACAGTTTCTACTGAAATTGGTTATTTTTGGCAGGTTGCTGTTGTAGCAGATGGAGAAGTAGGAGCTGGGCAGTAATGTAGAAAAGCTTGAACTGGATGAACAGTCGAGGAGGACGATGCTGCCATGGTTGCCGCCGTGACAGCAAAGGACGACAACAGTTTTGAGGAGAAGAAGCAAAGTGGGCCTCGACAGAAAGAGAAAATTAAGCCCGTCTGTCGTGGAATACCATTATATTTTTCCGAGCCCTGGATTAGAATGAAGGCCAAGCCCAAATTTCAAGAAGAGAAATCCCAAGCAAGAAGGAAGGACGAGTTAAAGTTATATTAGAAAACTTGAACCCAAGGCCTATATAAAGGCATGTAATTCGACCTAGGAGAGCATATAACCTATCTCTAGCCTTCTTCCCAAAACCCTAGCCGTTTTCCCCTCCTCAACATGTTCTAAACTTCCTCTAAGGCCACGGGTTGATTTGTAAAGTAGTTGCAAGGGTTGCTTTTGTATTAGTAATTTTCAGTTCAATAAAATAAACTTCAAGTTCTCTTATTCTGGTTATTAACATCTTGCAAGAGTATCGGGAGAGCATTGCGAGGTTATCTATTTACTTAATATCGGGAGAGTTAAGTATACGAAAGGAATAAGTGCGAGTTCTTTAGTTTATAGTTGAACTATCTCGGACCTAGGGATAGGACGAGGTTAAGTGGCTAAAGAAGAATTCAACAACATCGATGTTCATCTTTCGATTCACGCCGGGAGGTATCATCAAAGACGTGTTCATCGACAGACTTGGACCTAGGGATAGGCCAAGGCATAGCAGGGATTCTTGCCAAACTTGAAGTACAGAGTTGTGTGGTCACTGCCGCGACTAACAACGGACTGTTGCCGCGACGGGTGCTGCCGCGACGGGGACATCGACAGAGCAGATTTTCCTAGACTTAGCAATACCTACACTACTGAGCAATTCAATACCAGCCCATTCTCTCTATCTTGATTTCTTTAATCTTATTTTCCAGTACTCTTTATTATTCTCGTGACAAAATCTTAAATCATTCTTTTTACTCTCGTGCAGTAATTCAAGGTGAAGCTATTAGCCCAGTCCCTGTGGAGACGATATCCGATACTTCCGTATCACTTTACTACTTGCGTCGTGTACACTTGCACTACATTGCGATAGACACTTTTACACACAACAAGTTTTTGGCGCCGTTGCCGGGGACTGGCAACATATCTTTACCCTACCTTTTACTGCATTCGTTTAATTTTTCTATTTTACTTGGATTGTTCAACATATACCTTTCACAAGGTCTTTTGTTTTCGTATGCACAGATCTCAACGAGGAAAGGAACCAGAGTACCAGTTAGACCCTAAACCAGAACGAACGTTCAATCTCAAGAAAAGAGTCCACTACCTCGTTGAAAGGAACGAATACCTAGAGCAACAACTCGAAGCAATGGTGAACGAAAGACATGAAGAGAGAAGGGACGACCCAAGAAATCCTAAGGATGTTGTAGATCCTGCCGGGAATGGAGGGAACGGTCATGCTGCCGACCTTTCTGCCGCACGCCGGTCATGCCGAGACTACATGCTTAATGACCATGTAGAACTAGAAACCACGCTGCCGGATGTAGAAGTTGACAACTTTGAGCTGAAACCCGTTATGTTCAGCATGATCAACAACGCTAGCCAATTTAGTGGTGCTGCTACAGAGGATGCTAGAGAGCATCCGAAAACGTTCTAGGAGATCTGTGGTTCATTTAGACTACTAGGAGTTAATCCGGAGATACTGAGGCTTCGGTTATTTCCTCATTTATTGAGGGACAGGGAAAAGACTTGGTTGAATAAACTTACGCCGGGTTCAATAAGAACTTGGGCAGATTTAACTCGTGAATTCTTATCTCGTTTTAATCCTTCACATTTATCTGAGCGATTACGTAACGAAATTGCTACTTTTCAACAGGAAGAGGACGAGCCAATGCACGAGGCCTGGGACAGATTTACCACTCTTCTACGGAACTTCCCAATGCATGGATTCCCCGTTTGGAACCAGGTAACAAAATTTTATAATGCTGCTAACCTACAAACTCGTATCAGAATTGATTCGGCAGCAAATGGATTACTGCTGGACAAAGACCCAAATGAGGCAAGGCAAGTATTGAAAAATCTGGCTAAGAATGAGGAGCAGTTTCCGACAGCAAGAAGAGGGGGTAAACAGGTTCTAGCTATAAAGGATTATGAGGCCGACAGCACACTGAAAACACAGGTGGCATATCTCACTAAAGCAATGAAAAAGCTCTTGAACGAAGATTCACAGCCTGTATACGCTGTTGAAGCGGTATGCAACATTTGTGAAGGAAATCACAGTTCGGAGGAATGTCCAATATAGTTAGAAGAGGGAAAGTATGTTGGAAATTACAACAAGCAGAATTATAACTCCAACAACTACAATCCCAATTGGAGAAAGGATCCCAAGTTTTCTTGGAGCAATCCTAATAATGCTCTGAATCCTCAAGCACATAATAATCAGAACCAGGGAGGACCTAGATTGCTAACTCGGTAGCAACCGCAACAGCAGCAGCAACAACCACCAGCTGCCTCAAATAGTATACTGGAACAGACGCTGGCTACATTTATGTCTCAAACAGGTACTTACATTGAGAACATGAATAACTTTGTCAAGAAGACAGAAACTTTCATGGACAAAACAGAGATGCGGATGACAAATCATGAAGCTACTCTGAAATCATTGGAGACACAGATGGGTCAGATTTCCCAGCATGTTAAACCAAGGCAGAATGGCGGATTTCCTAGCAATACTGAAAATGCTAGAAAGCCCACACATGAGCAGTGTAAAGCCATCACTACTAGTAGTGGGAAGAAATTACAAGGGCCAGAGAAGGAAACTGAAACAGTTAAGAAACCAGCCCTGTAGTCGACTGTCGAGGAAGCTGCCCCGACAGGTAACAAACAGCCTGCTGCCGATGAACCTGTCACGATAGCAGAAGGGACAGAGGAGAAAGATGATGAACCCAAACCTCCTCAGATCCGTATGCAGTGGGAAGGACGCATTGCTGATTATCGTCCCCCACCACCTTTCCCTCAGCGGTTACAGAAATTGAAATAGGAATCACAGCTTAAGAAGATTTATGATATTTTTAAGCAGGTTCATATCAACATTCCGTTGTTAGATGATGTTAGGGAAATACCCGGTTATGCCAAATTTCTCAAGGATGCCATGTCGAAAAAATCCAGACTTGAGGAGTTTGAAACGGTAAACATGACACATGGATGCATGAGTATTTTGCACAAGTATCCACCCCAGAAGAAGAAGGATCCTGGGAGCTTCATCATACCATGCATAATCGGAGACAAATTTGTGGGTAAGGCACTTTGTGATCTTGGTGCTAGTATAAATTTAATGCCAAAATCTGTTTTTCAGAAATTAGGTATTGGAAAAGCTCGGCCCACGACAGTAGTACTGCAGCTGGCAGACCGCTCTTACATTCACCGAGAAGGAAAAATGGAAGATATTCTTGTAAGAGTGGATAAGTTTATTTTTCCTGCTGACTTTCTTATCTTAGATTGTGAAGCAGATGAGAACGCACCAATCATCCTGGGGCGACCCTTCTTAGCCACAGGAAGATCACTGATTGATGTGGAAAGAGGAGAACTCATTATGAGAGTGAACGATCAAGAGATCAAGCTAAACGTTCTCTAGGAAATGAAACAAGCTGATGCAGGAGAAGAGTAAAGACCATCACTGCAATCACCATTGACCAACCCTACATCAGGTCGGGCTGCCACGACATCAAAATTGGTCACTGCCTCGGCAGCCATTTAGAAGACTGTCACGACAGCACCGACGACAGCAGCTCCTCAGAATCCGATACATCTGATACTGAAGATCAGGAGGAGGTAAACTGGATAGGCAATCGTCCAGGTAAGTTATTTGAACCTTTAAATTATACCTCAAATAACCATGCAATTCAAAAGCCATCAACTGTTGAGCCCCTTTGTTTTAGATCTTAAGCCCCTGCCAGGGCAGTTAAAATATGGTTTCCTTGGTTTAAATGATACGTTGCCCGTAATCATCTCTTCCAAGTTGATGCAGGAACAGGAACAACAGCTAATAGGGATGCTGCAGCAGCACAAAAAGGCGATTGGATGGACGATAGCTGATATCCAAGGCATCAGTCTGGCACTATGCATGCATAAAATCCTCTTTGAGGATGATCATAAGCCGACCATTGATGCACAGAGACATCTGAATGATGCTATGCGAGAGGTGGTGCGCGTAAGGAGATAATCAAATGGCTAGATGCTGGAATAATCTATGCCATCTCAGATAGCAAATGGGTGAGCCCGGTGCAGTGCGTTCCCAAGAAAGGAGGAATGACGGTGGTAACCAACGAAAATAATGAGCTAATCCCAACCAGGATTGTAATCGGTAGGAGGGTTTGTATGGACTATCAGAAGCTTAACAAAGCTACCCGAAAGGACCACTTCCCTTTACCCTTTATTGATCAAATGCTTGATAGACTAGCGGGTAAACCTTACTATTGTTTTCTTGATGGTTACTCAGGTTACAATCAAATAGCTATCGCACCGGAAGATCAAGAAAAGACGACATTCACATGCCCTTACGGAACTTACGCTTTTAGGAGAATGCCTTTTGGACTATGCAATGCACCAGCCACCTTTCAAAGGTGCATGATGGCAATATTCTCCGATATGGTGGAGGATTTCCTAGAGATCTTTATGGATGATTTTTCAGTCTTTGGAGACAACTTTGAAAGCTGCCTAGGCAACCTACAGAAGGTGCTCGAGAGATGTGAAAAAGTAAACTTGGTTTTGAACTGGGAAAAATGTCACTTCATGGTGGATGAATGGATAGTCCTTGGCCATAAGATTAGCTGCCGTGGCATAGAAGTCGACAGAGCTAAGATAGAAGTGATCGAAAAGCTACCGCCGCCCACCACAGTCAAGGGAATCAGAAGTTTCTTAGGACATGTTGGTTTTTATCGAAGGTTCATTGCGAATTTTTCAAAGATAACCAAGCCCCTATGCCATCTTCTGGAGCAGAACCGACCCTTCAACTTTAACACTGAATGTACTGAGGCATTCAAGGTTCTGAAAGAAAAGCTGGTAACAGCCCCAATAGTACAGCCACCAGATTGGACACTGCCGTTTGAGATCATGTGTGATGCTAGTGACTATGTTGTCGGGGCAGCACTTGGTCAGCGAAGAGACAAACTTTTTCATGTCATATACTATGCCAGCAAAACATTGAACGACGCCCAAGTGAACTACACCACCACAGAGAAGGAATTATTAGCTGTGGTATTCTCCATTGACAAGTTCCGTTCTTATATACTTGGAACGAAGGTCATAGTCCATACAGACCACTCTGCATTGAAGTATCTGTTCACAAAGAAGGATGCAAAGCCTCGACTGATACGTTGGATTCTGCTACTGCAAGAATTCGACCTTGAAATTAAGGACAAAAAGGGGACAGAGAATCAAGTGGCAGATCACTTGTCAAGGTTGGAGAAGGGAAAGAGTCTACCAGCAGACGAGACAAACATATTGGAGACCTTCCCTGATGAGCAGTTGTTTGCTGCCACAGTCACTGTCGCGACAGCCATGGCGGCATGTAAGTCTTCTGAACTCCCCTGGTATGCAGATTTCGTTAATTTTTTAGTTAGCAGAATAATTCCTTTTGACCTTAATTATCAAGCCAGGAAGAGGTTCCAAAATGATGTTAAGCATTATTATTGGGACGAACCTTTTCTTTTCAAAATCTGTGCAGATCAGGTTATAAAAAGATGCGTACCACAGGACGAACATGAAGATATGCTTCATCACTATCATGCTTCACAGTATGGAGGACACTTAGGAGGCAACAAAACTGCTGCCAAGGTTCTGCAGTCAGGATTTTATTGGTCGTCATTGTATAAAGATGCTCAAATCTTCTACAAGAGTTGTGACAAGTGCCAACGGACAGGAAACATCTCAAGGAGACATGAGATGCCGCTGCAGAACATTCTTGAAGTCGAGATCTTTGACGTTTGGGGGATCGATTTTATGGGGCCATTCCCATCTTCATGTGGGAATTTGTACATCCTCCTGGCAGTAGACTACGTGTCCAAGTGGGTTGAAGCTATCACCACTCAAAAGAATGATGCCAAAACGGTTCAAAGATTTTTACACAAAAACATCTTTTTCCAGATTCGGCATCCCTAAGGCGATTATCAGTTATGAAGGGAGGCATTTCGACAACAGGGTTATAGCTGCTGCCTTGAAGAAGTATGGTGTCAAGCATCGGATTGCAACAACATATCACCCTCAGACCAATGGACAATCTGAAATATCCAACAAGGAAGTTAAGAACATTCTTGAAAAGATGGTTAAGCCAACTCGGAAAGATTGGTCTTTACACCTTAATGATGCGTTATGGGCTTATAGGACAACTTTCAAAACCCCATTGGGAATGTCTCCTTATCGACTGATTTACGGGAAAACGTTCCATTTACCTGTCGAGATAGAGCACAGAGCATACTGGGTAATCAAGGCAGTTAATATGGACTTGGAAAAGGCAGGGCAAAAAAGGCTACTTGATCTTAACGAAATTGAAGAAATTCGGACAATGGCCTATGACAACGCAAGAATCTACAAGGACAAAACAAAGAAGTGGCATGACAAAAAGTTGCTGCCAGGACAGTTCTGCCCAGGGCAGCTTGTGTTGCTTTTTAATTCTAGGTTGAAACTCTTCCCAGGGAAGCTGAAATCTAGATGGTCTGGCCCATTCCAAGTGGTTCAGGTTTTTCCCCATGGTGCCATCACGATCAGATCTCTAAAAGACGGGCACCAATTCAAAGTCAATGGACAACGATTGAAGCATTATCAGGGGACTGAAGCCCCAAGAATGCAGGAAGTGGTTACTTTAGGAGATGCCCCACATGGCATCCCTAATTTAACCTAATTTTTATTTTTAGTTTTATTATTATTTATTATTTATATTAGGAAATTAGATTTATTTTTAAATGATGTTTTTATTGTTTTTTAGGAAATAAAGGAGACAAGGAGAAAAGGAGAAGTGAATTCAGCCCAACATCCTTCCACCAGCCCAAAAAGCCCAAATTTTGGAGCTTGTCGTTACAGCTGCCGCGACAGACACGGAAATGCGTAACAGACGCACAACAGACACAGAAACGCGTGACAGACACGTCAGAAACTGCGTAACAGTTGGCCCCGTTATTCGTGCCTGCCGTTACAGCTCCAACGGGCAGCAAATTCTTCTCTATATAAACCCCGTTTCATTTTTCCATTTTCACTCACTTCTACTCTTCTCACTTGTTTCTTCTAGACTTTATTTGCTTTCATTTTTATTATCTCAACCCTTGCAACAATGTCTTCCAGAAATACCCGTAGGAGTGCTGCCTCTGGCTCCACCCCGACAGCATCCACCCCACGATCGTTCCAGATCAGAGACATGTGGGAAGAAAGGGGATTCATCTACACTTCAAATGAGGGAAATTTGGGCCTAAAGCCGTTCATTGCTCGCAAAATAAGGGCTCTACAGTGGCAGATCTTTGCCGAACAACCTAAGGAGATGAACGTCTCTTTAGTTCAAGATTTCTACGCTGCCATCAACAGCAGAACGACGACAGCAGTTACCGTACGAGGGAGGGAAGTGTCATTCGAAGCTGAATACATCAACACCTTGTACGGATTTTACGTGGGCAGCAACGACGACGGTTACCAACAGTTTCTGAACAGCCTTGACCCTGCTGCCTACGATGCTGTCATGGCAGAACTGACGGATGAAGGAACTCAGTGGAATACTAATCGCAAGAACCCGAGGACGGTTAAGAGAGTTCAACTCATACCGGAAGCCAAATTATGGAATGCCTTTATCAAAAAGCGCATCATGCGTCCTCGCACAACACCACTGTTGATCAGCCCATGTTAGCCTTAATTCACTATATTTTGCATGAGAGGCCTATTAATGTGAGCAGCTTCATCCACGAAAGCATTTTGGAGTGCGCACACCGGCCGACGGGACCGCTCTACCTTCCTTACCTCATCACAGCCCTCTGCCGCGGCCATGGTGTACCTGAAGCTGCCACCGATCTGCGAGTTCAAGGGAAAGGATGGACCGACAAGAACATTCTCGGCTTGATGGAGCTGACTGCTGCCACCCTGCTGTCATCATTTGATCCCACTGCCACGGCAGCAGACACGACAGAGCCGACGGACACGGAACCTGCTGCCACGGAAGCTAGGCAGTAACCAGCAGCAGCAGCCTCGACCGACTCCTCCTCCCAGATCCTTGTTGTTATACAGAAAATGGAGGAACGACAGCTCAGTCTCATGAGCTTCGTCAGAGATTTCACCGCAGCTACGGTACAATTCATCCAATCCTCTTTAAATTTCCCTGATGTTATCTTTCCTACCTTTCCTGCCCATTATTTTGCTGTCCCAACCCCTGCCCACACCCCAACTCCTGCTGCCACACCACGGACACCTTCTACAGCATCCACACCTACCCCTGCCACGACAGCTGCAGGCAGCAACCGTGCAGCTGATACCTCTGCCCGTGGAACTAAGAGAAGAATGACCTCGGAAGAACTCGATGCATTCATCGCCAGTTTTTCTTCTTCTTCTATTTGGGAGGAAAGCGACAATGAACCCTCTGTTAAGAGGAATCTAGCTAAGGAGTTCACACCGGTCAAACGGTAAAAGAGGATGGCAGATAAGAATAAAAAGGATAGCGACAGCATCAGCGGCAGCGGCAGTGACAGCGGCGATGAGAGTAGCAGCAGCTCTGATGTTCAGGTAGTGGAGAAACCTCCTCACATCTCTCCTACCAGAATCCAACCCCCGAGGGATGCCAAAACCAAGAACACATCAGCCTCCCCCAGCTGCCAGCCAGTTAAGAAGGCCCGCCGACAGATCCGAGTCAGCAGCAGCAATGACGACAGCGCATAAAATTTGAGTTTCTTAACTTATTTTGTTGTCTGCCTCGATATATTTTGTGATGTACTTTTCATTTTTTATTATTTGTCATTTTGCATTGAGGGCAATGCAACCCTTGAGTTTGGGGGTGGCATCCCTCCATTAATGGAGTCTTATTTTAGTTTTAAATTCGTGTCTTTTACTTAGTTTATTTTTTTCAAAAAAAAATTGAAGATGAAATTTTTTCTGGCTTAAGTCTTTTGAACTGAACTTACCTGCCGTGACAGCCTCTGTCGTGGCAGCACTTTTAGGATAGTTTTAGGAACAGTTTAGAGCATTGCTATAGTTCTGAAACTTAAACACCATTTGTGACTCTTATATTGTCTAGAACTTTACTGGTAAACTAGAATAGGGAAAAGCTTAGTACTTGAATAGCCCCTAGAGGTGACTAACACTGGCTTTAGGAAAGAAGTTAATAAAAAATAGACTCAATAGCCCTAGAGGTGCCCGAAACCGGCTCTAGGAAGTTAGCTAGAGGTGCCCAAAACCGGCTCTAGTCAAACTTAAAGCTTGAAAAATAGAATCGAGTCTGAACTAAAGGAACCTAAAAATTTCCTCCAAAAAGATGAACTTTGGCATAAAAATTCAAGTTAGAAGTTTCAGCTATTCTAGTAAGCTAAGTAAGTATAGGCATATATTTGTTCTCAAAGCATGCACACACTACACGAGAACTATAGCATGGTTCCGAATAAATCCTGAATTATCCGACAAGGTGTTGCTTGCAATAGGGAATGAAATGGTAGGTAAGGGAAAGTTCATTGTTTTAAGCCAAATAAAAATTTTATTTTTCTTTGTTAGGTCTGTATTGCTTGAGGGCAAGCAAATACTTGAGTTTGGGGGTGTGTTGAGTGTGTAAAAGTTCTATATTTTACCCCCTATTTAACCCATATTTCTGCTGCATTCAAGCATAATTCATTGCATTTAGGTTAGATTTCAATTTCACATCACAAATATATTAAATGGCACAGTTTCTACTGAAATTGGTTATTTTTGGCAGGTTGCTGTTGTAGCAGATGGAGAAGCAGGAGCTGGGCAGTAATGCAGAAAAGCTGGAACTGGATGAACAGTCAAGGAGGACGATGCTGCCATGGTTGCCGCCGTGACAGCAAAGGACGACAGCAGTTTTGAGGAGAAGAAGCAAAGTGGGCCTCGACAGAAAGAGAAAATTAAGCCCGTCTGTCGTGGAATACCATTATATTTTTCCGAGCCCTGGATCAGAATGAAGGCCAAGCCCAAAGTTCAAGGAGAGAAATCCCAAGCAAGAAGGAAGGACGAGTTAAAGCTATATTCTCTGAAGATTTAGTCTTTATTAGAGTTGTACTTTAATTTAAACTTGTATCCTTGCCATATTAGAAAACTTGAACCCAAGGCCTATATAAAGGCATGTAATTCGACCTAGGAGAGCATATAACCTATCTCTAGCCTTCTTCCCAAAACCCTAGCCGTTTTCCCCTCCTCAACATGTTATAAACTTCCCCTAGGGCCACGGGTTGATTTGTAAAGTAGTTGCAAGGGTTGCTTTTGTTTTAGGAATTTTCAGTTCAATAAAATAAACTTCAAGTTCTCTTATTCTGGTTATTAACATCTTGCAAGAGTATCGGAAGAGCATTGCGAGGTTATCTATTTACTTAATATCGGGAGAGTTAAGTATACGAAAGGAATAAGTGCGAGTTCTCTAGTTTATAGTTGAACTATCTCGGACCTAGGGATGGGACGAGGTTAAGTGGCTAAAGAAGAATTCAACAACATCGGTGTTCATCCTTCGATTCACGCCGGGAGGTATCATCAAAGACGTGTTCATCGACAGACTTGGACCTAGGGATAGGCCAAGGCATAGCAGGGATTCTTGTCAAACTTGAAGTACAGAGTTGTGTGATCGCTGCCTCGACTAACAACGGACTGCTGCCGCGACGGGTGCTGCCGCGACAGGGACATCGACAGAGCAGATTTTTCTAGACTTAGCAATACCTACACTATTGAGCAATTCAATACCAGCTCATTCTCTCTATCTTGATTTCTTTAATCTTATTTTCCAGTACTCTTTATTATTCTCGTGACAAAATCTTAAATCATTCTTTTTACTCTCGTGCAGTAATTCAAGGTGAAGCTATTAGCCCAGTCCCTGTGGAGACGATATCCGATACTTCCGTATCACTTTACTACTTGCGTCGTGTACACTTGCACTACATTGCGATAGACACTTTTACACGCAACATACGCCAATCTCTGAACCTCTTTTCTGGGTTTAAATCAACACTTTGGCAAGAAGTATTGAGGATTAAATTAGTATAAAATTAGAGATTGGGTTAGATGAGGAAGAATATGAAAGATGGTGGAGGGGAGAAAAATAATTTTTTTTATAAATATGAAGGATTAAATGTGTAATTATACAAATTATTTTCATTTCGGTGGTCAAAATAGAAATGAAGTATTAGTTTAGGGACTATCTAGGTAATTTATCTTTTTTTATTGTGCCAGATTAGCCTCCCGTTTAAGTTTAACGCCACCAAACGGCTGAGTGACCAAAAGTTTACGCCCAAAAACGTAAGTGACCTTATTGGTCGTTTTTCAAAATCGGCGACCAACTTTGTACTGGGGAAAAACAAAAGTGACTATCACAGTAGTTAACCCTATTTATTTTGTTACTTTAACCCGTTATGTTTATGGTTTAACTATAAAATAACTATTTTTTATGACTAAAATAGGTGCCTAAAGTTTTCTTTTTTGGCCAAAGTAAGTGCATCAATTGAAAGAAACTTAAGACATCTATTTTAGTCAAAAAAATACTTTAGACACATATTACAAAAAAAAAGCACAATTTAAGCATTTAATTTATAGTTAAGCCTTATATTTATTCCATGAAAGTAAGGTAAAATACACCACATATTATTTAATTATGTGTTTGGTTATACATATATTACTTTATACAAAGTTATAGTTTAATTATTTAATTAAAATTTTGTCGTAAACAAATTGATCTGTCATTAAAATTGAAATGTATGATTAACGTAGTTTGGTATACTAATGATATTTCAATCCCCAAAACTTATAATCCTATTAATTTGGTCTTAATTCAAAATAAGTCAATAAATTTAATTATTATATTAAAAATTCTATTAATGATGTGATTGTGTATATTAGAAGACGATGTTATGGTCATGATGAGTATGCTCCATTAGTTTGTTAGTTTATACAATAGTGAAGTGATTATGTCCGTGACTATCCAATTTGTTGATTATCAAGTTGATGGACAGTAGCAAAGAGTGTAACAAATGGGCACTTTAAATCTTAAACCGTATGCCCTAAACCTTATACTCTGAAAACTAAACTTAATTTATTAGTATTATAACATACATAAGGGTACCGAAAAAGGATGCATTATTATGTTGATTTAATTAGTTCGGGTATTGACAACGATAATACGATACGTATTAGGTGGTGAAGAGTGGGAGTTTACACACGTACACTCCTCCGCACAAAACACTTTGAAACTTGGACAATGGTATTGGTTCCCTCTTGTTGGGCTATGTGGTTTCACTTTCATTCCTTTACCAATGAAAAAGCATCAAGAATAACAACCGATGTGTACTTTTTGTTCTTTGTTTCCGCCTCTCATTTTCCATTCCCCCATTATTCCTTTCCACCTTATTTGTTTAATCTTTGAATGCTACAGCTAGTAAATTAAGATCAAATCCAACATGTTACAACTCAAACTATACTACTAAAATATAGATTAATATCCTATTTTAGAATGTTTGGACTCTAATATTTTAAGGATAAATATCCTATATACAGGCGGTGGAAATTAAAATTTTCCACAAGTGCCTTAGTTTTAGGGTATAGGGAGTTAGTTTAGGGTATAGGGTTTAGGGGTTTAAGTGTAGGGGTTTAGAATTTAGGGATAGTCATTTCAATTTAAGGTCTAGGGTTACAATTTAGGGTTTATAGGTTAGGGTTTAGTTTTTAGGGTAATATAGTAAGGATTTAGGTTTTAACCTATAAACCCTAAACCTTAAATTGAAACAACTATCCCTAAATTCTAATCCCCTACACCTAAATCCCTATACCCTAAACTAACTCCCTATACCCTAAAGCTAAGGCACTTGTAGAAACTTCCAATTTGCACCGATTGTGTATAGGATATTTATCCTTAAAATATTAGAGTCCAAACATTCTACCAACCTATTATTCATCAACAAGAGTAAATTACCTGATTAGGTTCTACTTTGGTTTCCAGAGCTGTGAAGTGTAAAGTTCATATAGCTCTGGAAAGGACCAAATGTGAATGTAAAACTAGTTAGCTTTCGAATTTAGCGTCTCTTTACGATAACCAAAGATTACTAACCAAAAAAAAAAGTTGAATTAATTCAGTCAAATACAACTTCAAAAACCCTCAAGCCGTCCTTTACTTGGCCATTCAAACCAAACCCAGTGTTATAAAAAGGTGACGCTACCTCATTCAATGGAGATGCTCAGCTTAACCATTCTTTTTGGCTCCACACTTTATTGACAGAATATTTTGAAAGTTCTTCAAAGAAACTTATATTACACAGAGGGAGCTTGAGACCATCGGCCTTATGTCCCATTGTCTCCCGAGAACATCAACCTTCACAATGAGACCCTTCTGTCTCCTTCTCGTTGTATTGGCCATGCTTGTTCTTTCCGAATCGACTTCTGTTGATTGTTGTAGGCCTTTTCGATCGACGAAAGCCACCGGGGATGCAACAGGGGAAGCTGTTGGTGGTGTTAAAGATGTTCGGGTCTCGGTTGAAGACGGGAGGGGTCGGGTTTTAGAAGAGAAGCAAGTGACAACTGATATGGCTGCAGGACCTAGTAGGAAAGGCCCTGGTCATTAGTGTTTTATCCTACAGATTCATGTTGCTCATTTTTTTCCAGTTCTTCTGGTTTGTAATTGGTGAGGGGTGTGGTATATGTAAGTTCTGTATTTATGTGTACAGTTTGGGGAGATTTATTGATTCTGTCTGGTAAATGCCATACCAAATGTCTCAGAATTTGTAGGGTTTTCTAGGGATATAGTTTTCATGTTACAAATAAATTATTTTTTTCCTAATTATAGAGTAATTATAAGTTGCAGACACCAATTTTCACGTACTTTTGGCTTTGTTGTTTCCTTTCCAACTTCACAATAGACTTGTGTGTAAGTAAATGACAGAAGAGATATCAGAGCCCCATGATTTATGGCATTTTTGCATTGCTAAATGGAGTGAAGTATAATGAATCAGATTAGATCTTCAACCGAGTGATCAATATAAGCCATGCAACAATACTCTTGTTTCAAATAATGACCTATACTCGGATTCCAGGCTTTGTTTTCCTGAAGAAGGCTGATAACTATTAGCTGGGGAAGTTTATCCAGGATGCAGTCCATAGCCTCCCCTGTTATTTCTCACTCTGAAGAAACCTTCCCAGAATATTGTCTTGTGACACAAGTTATCTCTTTCATCATAATGACCTTACCTTTTTCCCATTGGTAAGGTAAGAAGAATGAGTAAAAACGGTACGTTTAGGCATATGAATATCGTAAGATTTTAAATGCTCCAATGAGTAAAAATCGAAATGCAAATACATTCTTTAGATAATCTTAGAAATAATATCTTGTAGTACAATTTAACTAGATGGTATCTGGTAAATCTATGAACTCTACAAGTTCAAACACTGTAATAGAGATCTCTAGTTTCATTTCAGATGCAACTTAAAGAACATTAAACTGGCAAAGATGTGGCTTCTAAACTGTTTGGTTTATCTGGCATCGTCGATTCTCAACTGGGAGAAAACTTCACTTGCGAATGGGATTGAATCAGAGTCATCCTCCCTTATAATGGACTTATCATCACTTTGAAATTGAGCAGTCATTGAAGGCAAACGCTGGATAGCAGGCAACAGCAACATGCCGGAAACATTGGACGTGCTGTCCTCGTGTGGCTCTCGTACAACTGCAGTTTGCTGAAGCTGCAAAGCATATTCCAAGTCCCATGCCACATCACTCATGGTAGGCCTATCAGCAGCATCTTCTTCCAGACATTTCTCAGCTATGTCTGCAAATTTTCTTAATGAGTTGGGATTGATCTTAGGTTTTATGGAGGGATCGAGAATCTGCTCTAGCAGTCCTTTTTTCTTGTGTAGCATTCCCCATTCGGCTAGGTTGACTTGGTCCATTGGAAGTGTAGGATCGATAGCTGGCCTTGCACACAGCACCTCGAGAAGAACGACACCAAATGAATAAACATCGGATTTCTCTGTCAGCTGCTGTGTCCTTAAGTAGTCGGGATCAAGATAACCGAAAGTTCCTTTAACAACTGTGCTAACATGGGATTGATCAGGAGGACCTGATCTCGAAAGGCCAAAGTCAGCTACTTTGGCCACAAGGTTCTCATCAAGCAAGATGTTTGTCGATTTGACATCGCGGTGAATGATGCCTCCGGCTGCACCTTTGTGAAGGTAATTAAGTCCCCTAGCGGCACCAATGCAAATTTCAAGCCTTTGCTTCCAAGACAAGCAAGGCAGTTCTGAGTTGTATAGGTGTTCCCTTAGAGTTCCTTTTTCCATGAACTCATACACCAGGATCATCTCAGACATTTCGTCACAATATCCGATCAAGGAAACAAGATGGAGATGACGAATTCGGGATAAAACCATGATCTCTGTCTGAAATTCCGGGAGGCCTTGACCTGACCCTGGCTTGCTTCGTTTCACAGCCACTTTGATGCCAGTTCTAAGAGTTCCTCGGTAGACATCACCGAATCCACCCTTACCAATCAGCAACTTCGTATCAAAGTTGCTCGTGGCTAACTGAATCTCGAAAAATGGTATCTTCAAACCCAGATTCAAATCAGGGACAGGTGAGGCATTAGTGGTGCCCTCTCTTCTTCGTGTTGACTGTTGAGGCTTCTTTCTATTACTGTGAGTGCTTCCTTTATAGGCAGTTAATGGCGGCCATTCCGGAGTTTCAATGGATTTCAACTTCTTGCTTCTCAATCTAACAAATAGCAGACCTCCAAAGATGCAGACAAGAACTAGACCTCCAAGGACTGGACCGACAATAACAAAGACAGAGACAGACTTCTGTTTCGAGTTCGACTTAACAAAGTCGGATTCTCTCATCATTTCCATTATCTCAACCCCATTTAGAAAAGCTGTTTTCACCAAAGAACTACTATCAGGCCCTATGGAGATGTTCATGAATCCTGAATCATCAGAAACAACCACACAATCGACGTAAAATGGTGTTGCCAATTGCCCCGTTCTTTGATATGGATTGATTTCCTGGCTCAAGTTGTTATCTAGGTAGAGAAGAAACCTGAAGTTACTCAGTGAAGGGCTAACAATGTCGCAGAAGTGAACCCGAACCAAGTGCCGAGCATTCCGAGTTACATCATAGGACCATGTTACATTGAAGTTATTTGATAGTCGACTAGTATCTATATTCATCTCTTTGGCAGTCATATATACAGGAGCTGGTGCAATAAATTTGTTAACCGGAGCCATATAATTAGGTTGACCTGCTAAACCCTGTTTGTTCCTTGCAGTGTGTGCATCATACAGATAACCGTCATCCTGAAGCCATGTTCTCAATAAAGTGTCGTTTTCTGGTGTAAGAGTAGGGCCTCCAACATTAATCCTATGAATTGTATGTAAAGCTTGAGAGAGTATACCTTTGTGACCATTGCTATCTACATCGAAAATGAAGTCCGGAGGAGCCGGAAAGACCTCGATCGCGTTTACAAACGCGAAAGAAGATCGTTGAGGAACAAGATGGATTGAAAATTCACCTATAGGAATGCTTAAAATGAATTCTTTTATTACAGCAGTTCTGTCACTGTTTTGGACCGTGAAATCATGTAAGAGCAGGAAACCAGAAGCTGAAACATTGAAGACAGCAGCCCGGAGATTCGAGGAACCGAAGAAATGAAGACGTACCAGGTAAGAACCGTTGCTGTCGATTTTAAACCGGTACGAAGACTCCTGCCCGAAAATCCTTGCGGTTTGATATAGAGCTGATGGTGTGTTTGATGCCTGCTTGTTGTCAATGACAGAACTGTAGTGTCTGGTAAAGGAGACAAGCCCAGAATTCATGTCACCAACATAAGTCCCAGAACTGATGTTTATGTTGATGTTTGATCCACAGTTGATGAAATACTTGTCTGGAAGAGTGTATGCGGAAGAGGGTAGTTGATATGATGAGAAGAAGACTAGAAAAAGAAGAAGAATTAAAGGGTGATGGAGTTTATCCTCCATTGATTTGCTGTATTTTTGTATAAGATTTTCTCACTCAGACTAATGACATTTTGTGAAGAAATATGATTATTTGAAAGGTCGAAGACACGTCAACGTATGGAGTCTTTATAGACTTATGGACCAAAACAGGCTCTGAGAAAACTCTAAGCAATTTAACTTTGGGATGTCAATTTAAGCTGATAAATACATTTCAATTTGCCAAAAATATCTAGCAAGTGTCCAACATGGTTTGACCGGGCATTTTGATGGAAATATTACGGTTGTGACAGTTGTGTACCAATGTGTCGAGATATACATCGAAATCGTCTGCACCAAACTATGCTTCTTTTTAAGGACGAACTTAGGACTTTAAGTTACAGTGGGTGAACCGATAAATTTTTAAGGAGACATACTTATAAAAGTTTAGGGGGCGAAAATAGATTTTTAATATAATATACATAGAAAAATTTTAAAATTTTTTTAAATCATATATGATTTTCAAAATTTTAGGGGGACGGTTACCCCCACCAGCACCCCTTCGGTCCATCCCTGCTTATTTTGGTGCTCCACTTTAAAAAAGTGAGTTTAAGGTTAGGAATTGTGGTTAGGGTGCAGAGAATTATAGGTAGAATGTATTTTTTAGAGTTTAGGGTTTAGGATGTAGAAATTAAGGTTAAGGTTTAGAGTTTAATTTTTAAGTGTTTTTTTAGCGTGGGGCATAGAAGGGAGCATGGTTAGGGGCAGAGAATTTTTGTTAAAAAGTTTTTTAATAGTCTATTTCCTTTGACAATAGGCATACACCTTTTAGATATAGCGATTTGAACTCGTGTCTTACAGAATGAATATCACCCGCTTTTTCACTGAAACACTAGTTGAATTTGAAAAGAATTAAAAAATTAAAGGATAATAGATTCATATATCCAAATCTAGTAAACGTATATAATAGAAATTTGAATATGAATACATTAAATTTAGATATCAGACGATTCGAAGGGAAAAATCGGGTATTATATCAAATTCTAAATTCATGCACCTAAACTCCTAAACCCTACACCTTAAATTAAGTCCCTAAACTCTAAAATTAAAGCGCTTGTAAAACTTTTAGTTTTCACCGCCAGTGTATATTATATTAATTTTTTTAAAAAAAATATATGAACTGAGTACTCGGTACTTGATTTTACGGGTACTTAATACTTATGGGCCGAGACACGGGCCGGTAAATACACTACCCGAAAATTTGGGTACATGGTAATGAACACCCCTAATAAAGTCTAAAAAATAAAGTTTAGATTAAATATCATAAAATCAATCGCCTTCAATTTTAAATTTTATGAACGAGTCATAGATTTTTTTTCATGTCCAGGTAGAGATTAATCCTGCCAAATGAAAAAAGGTTAAAAAAACATTAAAATGTATCTAAAAATGAACTATAATCCTACCTCAAAAGAAAACCTAATAAAGTTTAAAAATAATAAGACTGAATATTTTATAACCTTCAAGAATAAAGCAAAGCACAGGTTGTTTTGCTTAAATTTTGAGCATCCATGATAGAACAAAAAACCTTAAATAAGCAAAACGACAGGCTTTTGCAGCTGTGTTCCATGGTTAATGCCACCGGTCCGGGCTGCTTTGTAAAGTTAGTATATACGCCAACATCTTGGATGAATGGATACACTACAAAGATACTGTTTTTCATACAACAAAAGATACATTCAAAATGAATACAGTGATAGAGTTGTAACTAACCAGACAAATTACCAGGTGAATGAGAGTAGACTATCTGCCACCATCAATCCTCAGCTGGGGCCTGGGAGAAAACACCACTTTATGTTGTGGCTGAAGTCTGAACCCACATCATCTTTCTCCACCGGCTCATTGTTCGAAGGCAGTCGCTGAAAAGGTCTCGACCACATGTTGAAAGAAGAATCGATGGCGCTGTCGGTGCACCGCAGTTTGCTGTAACTGCAATGTGTATTCCAAGTCCCAGCAGATGTCCAGCATTGTAGGCCTGCTGGCTTCAGGCATTTCTCAACTATTTCTCTGAATTTTCTCAATGAATTCGGATTAATCTGGGAAGCCATTCAAGGATCAATGATCTTTTCAAGTTCTCCCTTGTTTAACCAAACCATTCCCCACTCAGCTAAGTTTATCTCCTCCTTTCTATGCGAGTTAACGATAGCTGGTCTAGCGCAGAGCACTTCGAGTAGTACAACACCGAAAGAATAAACATCTGATTTTTCGGTAAACTGAAGGCACCTAAAATACTCAGGATCGAGATACCCGAAACTGCCTTTGATGCCGGTGCTGAACCCATCTGGATCAAGAAGGCCTGATTTCAAAAGTCCAAAATCTGCAACTTTTGCTACATATTCTTCATCAAGCAAGATGTTTGTGGACTTAACATCATGGTGAATGATTCCTCCATGTGAACCGGTGTGAAGATAATGAAGATTAATGGAGTTGATTTGGAGCTGTTGGGGCCTTTATTTCTCGTAAAAAATGTTGTTCTTGAGCTATTCGTATCGATACGCGAGAAGTCGTATCGGTATGCCTTCTTCAGAAACTAGTCGTTGGAGTCTTTCTAGCTTATGTGTATCGATGCGCTTATAGGCGTATCGGTACGGCCTGTAATTCAAATAGGCGTTGGGAAAATGATTGTTGAAAACCGTTAGGCGTATTAGTACTCGATACAATCATATCGGTACAGATACTAGCTGTTGGGGGTTTCTAAAACAACCGTATTGAAACGTCACATAGTGTATCGGTACGACCAAGCCGTATCGGTACGAGTTTTGACTACTGAAATTTTCTTGTAGCTGAAACCCTAAAACGTATCGATACAGGGTATATTGTATCGGTACGGTGACTTGAAAAACAAATGTTTGACTACTTTAAAGATATTTTAAATCATTCCAAAGCCTTGTAAAATTTATCAAACATATTTTCAAGTTGTTTGGAATTATAAACATTTTGAAACCTTTTCAATTTAGTCCAAAACAATTTTTCTATTATTATATCAAAACAAACATCTCAATAATCTCTCTCTTTTTGATATAATAAAACCAACTTGAAAAATTGTTTGTGATTCTCCCCCTTAGTATTTAAAATTTTGAATAAGAGATTTTAAAATTGAAATGTAGTTAAAGCTCCCCTTTATTCACTTGAAAAATCAATTTTTCAAACCATGTATCCCCTTTTTGCTATATCAAAAAGAATTCAAATGACTTTAAGCTCAAAATAACAATAGAAGTTTAAAAAAATTGACAAAAATAAGAGTTTTGGTTTTAAAATGACCCCCTTACTCAAAGCATCGTCAAATGGTTAGTCCAACAATTATGATAAACTAGTTGAATTAAAATAAATAAAACAAAAAAACAAAATTCAATTATTTTTTACCACACTTGAACCAAAGGTAGGATGTGAAGTCTTCCTTCTTGAAGTGATCTTCTTTGTGTGTATGGAGCTCCCCCTCAATGTTGTACTTTATTGACTAATCTCTATCACACCTAAAACAAGACAATCAAGTAATCTTTGGTATTCAAAATGCTTTGGATCCATAAGCATTAGTAGCACATAATTTAGTCCCCTAAGGAATTCATTTTTCAATTTCATCATTTTTAGTTGAAGTAATTAGTCATTTTGAAACCAAAATACTTCTAAAGCATTTACCACTTAAAAATCTAGGGGCACTAGATTATCTTTGATAAATTTTGATTTTCCAAAATTGGTTTTCTTTTCAAGCTCTTTGGAAATCAAATCTTTTTCCTCTTGAACTTTATGAAGCAAATTTTGCAAATCAACACATTTTTGTTCAAACTCTTTGAGTTTTGCTTCAAGTTCAATTTTGGTTTTAAAATCAAATTATTTTGAATTTTCAAATTTGAAACCACTTTCTTGTTTTTCAAAATGTGTTTTTTAAACTCTAAAACCAAATCATCATAGGTATTTTGTAATTCATCAAAAGAATATGAAGTTGAAGTAGATGAATTAAAAGTTACCCTTGAATCTTCTTGGATGGCCATAAGTCAAATGTTGGCTTGTTCATTATCAGTGAAGTCATCATCACTCCAAGTAGCTAAATAGTCCTTCTTCTTATGGCTTGAAGATCTTGCCCTTTTTTTTCTTTTTCTTCTTCTTCTTCTTCTTCTTCTTCTTCTTCTTCTTCTTCTTCTTCTTCGATTCATGCTTGGATTCTTTCATTTTGCTCTTTCTGAAGCGGGCACATTTCTTGAAGAGATGAATTATCTCTTCATCTTCATTTTCCTCCTCACTTGATTCTTCATGTTGGCATTTAGAGGAATTAAGAGCAATGACATTAACATTAATGCCTTGGTCTTTGATCTTCTTCTCGTTCTCCCTCTTCAAGGGTGTAGACATCATTTTATGAGTAAGAAGGGACCCAATTAGCTTATCAAGTTTGAGCTCTTTTAGGTTCTTGGCTTCGATCATAGTCGTCGTCTTGCCCTTCCATAATTTGGGAAGTGAATAAATCAACTTCCGAACGAGCTTGTCTTTCGGAATCGCCTCTCCAAATCATTTGAGTTTATTGACGATTTTGGAGAACCGATCGAACATGCTCGTGATTTCTTCTTCTGAGTCTATCTTGAAGTTTTCATACTCAAGGTTGAGAATACCGATCTTGGTCTCCTTTACTTTGTTTGATCCCTCGTATGTGACTTCAAACATGTCTTATACTTCCTTGGCACTTTCACAAGAAGACATGTTTGCATATACGTCCGGGCCAAAAGCATAAAAGAGAATGTGCAACACCTTACAATTAAGCTCCATCATCTTCTTGTCGTTGGCATTTCAATACGCCTTCCTTCTTTGAGGCAAGAACGATCCATCTTCAACAAGATCCCATAGACGGTAGTCCTTGGCCTTGATAAAGTACATCATCCTATTCTTCCAATAGGCATAATGCTCACCGTTGAAGAATGGTGGCTTGTCAATTGATTGCGCCATTTATCACCAGTTTACTTGTTTGTTGATCGAGCTTCTAAATCGTCTCAATAGGCGGTTAAACCTTCTCGATTGAGCCTTGCTCTGATACCAATTGTTGGGCTCTATATGATTCAAACGAAATACTTGCCAAGTAGTGTAAAATTTGTATTTTTGGGTGTTTGTGGTGGGAGCAAAAATGGAAAGAATTTGGACAAGGATTTTTAAGAACTAAGTGTTTTGATATAATAATTAAAAAATGTTTTGGACTAATTTGAAAAGAATTTAAAACATGTCTTTAAGTCCAAACAAATTAAAAATAAGTTTGAGGTATTTAAAAAGGCTTTTGGCAATATTTTAAATGTCTTAAAGTACTCAAAACTAACTTTTCAGCTCTACCGTACCGATACGGCATACCCCGTATTGATACCTTTTTACTCCACTTTTGATTCTGCCAAAACCCGTACCGATATAGGCTTGCCCGTATCAATACGGATAGGGGTCATACCGATACGCCTTTAAAGCGTATTGATCCCTGTTTTAACAACCCCCAACGACTATTTCCCAACGAACTTTTGAAGTGCATACCGTACCGATACGCTCCCTAGCGTATCAATACACTTAGGCTGGCAAGAGCCCAATGGCTAGTTTTGAAGAAGGGCGTACCGATACGGGTCCCCGTGTACCGATACGATAGGCACTGGAACTGCAATAAATGTGGGAAATAAAGTCTCCAACGGCTTCAATTCAACCCTAACGGCTACAAACTCAATTAGGAGTATAAAAGGGACCTCCAAGCATCAAGAGAAGGCTAATGTTTCAATTGTCAACAACACCATGATCAAGAAATTGTCTTAGAGCTTAAATTATTCATTTCTTGTATAGACAACACTAGTGAGCTAAACGTTGTTAAATTTGCTCAAGTGTTTAGGTTTTGGGTGAGAGCTAAATAGTGCAAACAAACACCTATTAGAGGGATTTCAAGTTTGCTTAGAATTTCTCTTGTAAAGAGGGTTTACTCAAGCTTTGAGTAGAAATCTTTGAGGGTTGTAATGATTTCCTCCTAAACCGGGAAAAGGGGACGAAATTCTTAGTGAATTTTGTTGAAATCCTTAGTGGGGAGTTAAGGTAGTGGATGTAGGTGCTTGTTAGAAGGCCGAACCACTATAAATCCTTGTGTCCAATTCCAATATTTTAGCTTCTACTAAAACACCCAATTATCCAATATTCTCCAAACTTGGCTAACACATCGGTTGAAGGAATCGAGCACCATAAAACCTAACAATTGGCATCAAAGCGAGGCTCAATCGAAGAGGATTAACATCCTATTGAGGTGATCCGGGAAGCTCGATACAACACATCAACCAACCGATCAAATGGCGCAATCCATCGACAAGCCACCATTCTTAGACGGAACACATTATGCCCATTGGAAGACAAGAATGATGTATTTCATAAAGTCCAAGGACTACAAGCTTTGGGACATAGTAGAAGACGGTCCATTCATGCCACAACGAAGGAAGGCAGATTAGAGCGCGGATGATCGTAAGAAGATGGAGCTCAATTGCAAAGCATTGCACATCATCTTTTGTGCATTGAGCCCAAACATCTACGAGAAGATGTCTTCTCTTGAAGATGCCAATGAGGTATGAGAAAAGCTTGAAGTCACATACGAAGGAACCAACGAAGTAAATGAGACCAAGATCGGACTCCTCAACCACGAGTATGAAAACTTCAAGATGGATCCGGAAGAGGACATTGAGAAGATGTTCGATAGGTTCTCCACCATCACCAATGGACTCAAAGGTTATGGAGATGCCATCCCGAAAGAGAAGCTTGTCCGAAAGCTTATCTACCCCCTTCTCGAGTCATGAGACTCGAAAAGGACCGCCATCATCGAAGCTAAGAATTTGAAGACCTTGAATCTTGATGAACTCATGGGGTCACTTCTCACTCACCAAATCATGAAGAAAGGAATAGAATAGGAGAAAAAGAAGGAAGAGATAAAGAATATGGGGGAAAAGAAAGTTAAGGAGCCAGGCATCCATGTGAATGCCTTTGCTCTCAAGTCCTCCAAGTGCAACCATGTTGAAACAAGTGAGGAGGAGGATAAAAAAGAAGAGATAGTTCATCTCTTCAAGAAGTGTGCCCCTTTCATGAAGAAAGCCATGAAACAACTCGAACGAGAATCCATGAAGAAGAAGAGGGCAAATACTTCAAACCATAAGAAGAATGCATATGTGGCTATATGGAGTGATGAAGACTCCACCGACGATGAACAAGCAAACATTTACCTTATGGCCATCGAAGAAGATTCAAGGGTAACTTCTAATTCATCTACTTCATGTTCATATTCTTTTGATGAATTACAGGATGCCTATGATGAGTTGGTTTTAGAATTTAAAAATCACATTTTGAAAAACAAGAAAGTGATTTCAAATTTAAAAATTCAAAACGACTTGATTTCTAAAACCAAAATTGAACTTGAAGCAAAACTCAATGAGTTTGAACAAAAATGTTTTGATTTACAAAATTTGCTTCATAAAGTTCAAGAAGAAAAAGATTTGATTTCCAAAGAGCTTGGAAAGAAAAATAATCTTGGAAAATCAAATTTCTATATAAGACAATCTAGTGCCCTTAGATTTTTAAATGAAAAATGTTTTAGAAGTGTTTGGGTTCCAAAAGAACTAATCACTTCAAATAAAAAGAATGAAATTGAAAAATGGATTCCTAAGGGGACTAAATTTTGTGCAACTAACATTTGTGGATCCAAAGCAATTTGGATACCAAAATTTGTATGATTGTCTTGATTAGGTGTGATGGAGATGTTCTACAAGTCCAATCAATAAGGGGGAGCTCCATGCACACAAGGAAGAACACTTGAAGAAGGAAGGCTTCACATCCTCCCTTGAAGTTCAAGTGTTGGTAAAATCTAGTTGTTTTTTTATTTGTTTAATTCAATTTATTTTCTTTAATTCAACTAGATTATCATGCGTTGAACTAACATCTTTTGATGATGCTTTGAGTAAGGGGAGCCACTTTTAAAACAAAACATTTTAATAGTTTCAAAATTTAAACCTCCATTGTTATTTTGAGCCTAAAAGTATTTTAAATTCTTTTTGATATAACAAAAACGGAGAGAGATTGGTTTGAAAAATTGTGTTTTTCAAACGAATAAGGGGGAGCTTTAATTACTTTTCTATATTTCATCTCTTATTCAAAATTTTAAACTTAAAGGGGGAGAATCCCAAACAATTTTTTAAGTTGGTTTTATTATATAAAAAAAGGGGAGATTAAAGAACTAAGTGTTTTGATATAATAATTGAAAAATGTTTTGGACTAATTTGAAAAGAATTTAAAACATTTATTTAAGTCCAAACAACTTGAAAATAAGTTTGAGGTATTTAAAAAGGTTTTTGGCAAGATTTTAAATTTTTTAAAGTACTCAAAACTGACTTTTCAGCTCTACCGTACCGATACGGCATACCCCGTATCGATACCTTTTTACTCCAGTTTTGATTCTACCAAAACTCATACCGATACAAGTTTGCTCATATTGATACAGATAGGGGTCGTACCGATACGCCTTTAAAGCGTACTGATCCCTGTTTTAATAACCCCCAACGACTATTTCCCAATGGCCTTTTAAAGTGCAGACCGTACCGATACGCTCCCTAACGTATCGATACGCTTAGGCTGGCAAGAGCCCAACGACTAGTTCTGAAGAAGGGCGTACCGATACAGGTCCCCGTGTACCGATACGATAGGTACCAGAACTGAAATAAATGTGGGAAATAAAGTCTCCAACGGCTCCAATTCAACCCTAACGGCTAGTAACGGCTACAAACTCAATTAGGAGTATAAAAGGGACCTCCAAGCATCAAGAGAAGGCTAATGCTTCAATTGTCAACAACACTATGATCAAGAAACTGTCTTAGAGCTTAAATTATCCATTTCTTGTATAGACAACACTAGTGAGCTAAACATTGTTAAATTTGCTCAAGTGTTTAGGTTTTAGGTGAGAGATAAATAGTTGCAAACAAACAACTATTAGAGGAAATTTCAAGTTTGCTTATAATTTCTCTTGTAAAGAGGGTTTACTCAAGCTTTGGGTAGAAAGCTTCGAGGGTTGTAATGGTTTCCTCCTAAACCGGGAAAAGGGGATGAAATTCTTAGTGCATTTGGTTGAAATCTTTAGTGGGGAGCTAAGGTAGTAGATGTAGGTGCTTGTTAGAAGGCTGAACCACTATAAATCCTTGTGTCCAATTCCAATCTTTTAGCTTCCACTAAAACACTCAATTATCCAATCTTCTCCAAACTTGGCTAACACATTGGTTGAAGAAATCGAGCACTATAAAACTCAACAGATTTAGAGTGGTTTGACTTTCTAACCAAAGCCTACATCCACTACCTTAGCTTCCCACTAAGGATTTCCCAAAATTCACTATTGAATTTCTTCCTCTTTTCTAGGCTAAGGAGGCAACCTTTACACACTCAAAGCTTTCTAACCCAAAGCTTGAGTAAACCCTCTTGTACAAAGAGAAATTCAAATCAAACAAGAAATCCCTCTAAAAGGTATGTGTTTGCACTAATTTAGCACTCACCCATTCATAAAACACTTGAGCAATTATAATAGTGTAAGCTCACAAGTGTTGTCTATACAAAGGATGGAAAATTAAGCACTAAGACATGGTTTGATCATACTGTTGTTGACTTGTGGATCATTAGTCTTCTATAGATGCTTGTAGGTCCCTTTACACTTCCAATTGAGTTCCTAGCTGTTGGAGACCGTTGAGGTTGGTTTGGAGCCATTGAGGCTTTTATTTCCCGCAATAAATGCTATTCTAAAGTTGTCTGTATCAATACGCAGGTAGCCGTATCAGTACGCCTTCTTCAAAAACTAGTTGTTCGAATATTTCCAGCTGATGTGTATCGATACACTTATAGGTGTATCGGTACGGCCTGCTATTCAAATAGTCGTTGGGAAAATAACCGTTGAAAATAGTCAGACGTATCGGTACTCGATACAACTATATCGGTATGGATACTAGCCGTTGGGGGATTCGTAAAACTATCGTATCAAAACGCCACATAGCGTATTGATACACGTCCTCCTGTATCGGTACGATCAAATCGTATCGGTACGGGTTTGAGCTACTGGAATTTTCCTATAGCTGAAACCTTAAAGTGTATCAATACGGGGTATAAGGTGTCAGTACAGTGACTTGAAAAACAAAAGTTTGGGTACTTTAAAGACATTTTAAATCATTCCAAAGCCTTGTAAAATTCATCAAACATTTTTGAAAGTTGTTTTGACTTATAAACATTTTGAAACATTTTCAATTTAGTCCAAAACAATTTTTCTATTATTATATCAAAACAAACATCTCAACAATCTCCTCCTTTTTGATATAATAAAATCAACTTGAAAATTTGTTTGTGATTCTCCCACTTAGTATTTAAAATTTTAAACAAGATATTTTAAAATTGAAATGTAATTAAAGCTCTCCCTTATTCACTTGAAAAATCACTCGATATGCTTCAACCGAAATGCTTGCCAAGTAGTGGAGAATTTGTAGTTTTGGGTGTTTGTGGTGGAAGCAAAAATTGAAAGAATTTGGACAAGGATTTATAGTGGTTTGGCTTCCTAACCAAAGCGTACATCCACTACCTTAACTTCCCACTAAGGATTTCCCAAAATTGATTATTGAATTTCTTCTCCTTTTCTAGGCTAAAGAGGCAACTTTTACACACTCAAAGCTTTCTAACCCAAAGGTTGAGTAAACCCTCTTGTACAAAGAGAAATTCAAAGAAAATAAGAAATCCCTCTAAAAAGTATATGTTTACACTAATTAAGCACTCACCCAATCCTAAAACACTTGAGCAATTATAACAATGTAAGCTCACAAGTGTTGTCTATACAAAGGATGGAAAATTAAGCACTAAGACATGGTTTGATCATAATGTTGTTGACTTGTGGATCATTAGTCTTCTATAGATGCTTGGAGGTTCTTTTTATACTTCCAATTGAGTTTCTAGACGTTGGAGATCTTTGGGGTTGATTTGGAGCCGTTGGGGCCTTTATTTCTTGCGATAAATGTTGTTATGGAGCTGTCTATATCGATACGCGGGTAGTCATATCGGTACGCCTTCTTCAGAAACTAGCCGTTGGAGTCTTTCCAGTTGATGCGTATCAATACGCTTATGGGCGTATTGATACGGCCTGCAATTCAAATAGCCATTGGGAAAATGAACTTTGAAAACTGTTAGGCATATCGGTACTCGATACAACCGTATCAGTACGAATACTAGCCGTTGAGGGGTTGTAAAACAATTGTATCAAAACGCCACATAGCGTATCGATACACGTCCTCCCGTATCGGTACGACCAAGCCGTATCGGTACAGGTTTTTGCTACTAGAATTTTCTTGTAGCTGAAACCCTAAAGCATATTGATACGGAGTATATCGTATCGGTACAGTGGCTTGAAAAACAAAGATTTAGCTACTTTAAAAACATTTTAAATCATTTCAAAGCCTTGTAAAATTCATCAAACATATTTTTCAAGTTGTTTGGACATATAAACATTTTGAAACATTTTCAATTTAGTCTGAAACCACTTTTCTATTATTATATAAAAACAAACATCTCAACATAAAGAAAACATGTTATGAAAGGTGCATAATTGTGAATATCACAATACTTACTGTTAAAGGTAATGATATCGTCACCACCAAAAGTGGATATAATCTTTTGGGAATTATAAATAACATATGTTATCAATTGGCATTTGAAATAAGTCAATGTGGATATAAGCTCTGGTAGCTAAAAAGTCAGTTGAAAGCTCTAAAAGAGCTACATATTTCTACCAAAAGAATAATTTTCATTGAAAGCTCCGAAAGTGTTAAATATATTCATATTCAAAGGAATAAATTTTGGTGGACAATGTATTATCAATTTTCAAAGAAACTTGTATTTCAAAATTTGTACCACACATGTACAAGTGATATTGAATCACATGTTTTAGTAAACCAAAAGTTTACAAATTAAGGTGTATATATATATACTAGTTGCATGATCGGTTAGACCATCCTGATCAATAATGATGCGAAAGCTATTAAGATTTATATGCACATTTATTAAAAGAACTTGAAGTTCTTGTGGTACTTGTTCTCAAAGGAATTGATTAAATTCAACTTATTAAAAGAACACGAAGTTCTTGTGTTGCTTGTTCTCAAAGGAAATGATTAACATCCCACTTACCGAAAGAACGTGAAGTTCTTGTACTAAAGTTGAGATTGCATGTCTTGCATATCTGAATGAAAAATGGGCCCATTTATCCACAAATGTAGAAAGTTTTATATGATTTTAGTACATATATCTACATTGTTTTATCAACTTACAACCATAAGTTTGTAAGATTGATTAGAAAAAGATTCAAACTATGCAGTTAGACTATTCTTCTTATAAAAGCTTGTGGGTTTATATTTTAGGCTATATCGGTTGAAATAACTGTTACAAATCCTATTGGTTATGAAAAATACAGTTTAGCAAAATTTTAATTAGATGCCTCCTCTTTAATAGCTAAACTATGAGAACAAAATTATCTGTATGGTATTTCACATATAATAACACTTATACACATCAAGCCAACGAGTTATGATAAATTCCCTATTATGATTTGACTTTTGGTCAGAAGTCATATTTCTCATTTTAGATTTTATGAATGTGCAATATATAGTTGAATTGCTCCACTACACCGCACAAAATGGGTATATAAAAAGAGTTGAGAATATATATTGGATATGAGTCTCCTTTTATGTTTATATTCTTAAACATTAATTGGAGAATCATTTATGACATGGCTTTTTCTCAACATCAGGGGGAGATAATAATCAGCTGGATAAAAGAAAATGAATTATCATTATCTAGATCCTCGTATATGAACCAGAAGTTCATAAGATAATTCATGTTATTACATGCCAACTGCCATACATATTTATTGACCCAATGAGAGTAACTAAGTCTCATATACCAGCTGAAATACTCTAAATTTGAATTAAATGTTAGAGCGAATGAATGTAAATCATGCCTGAAGCATGATAGTTGAAATTAGTTCCAATTATCAAAATTCTCGTAAACGAAAAGTAGTAGGAGATGGTCATATATTTGAGGCGAGTGCTCTTGAAGAGACCCAAGACATAACTAATAATAAAACTCTAGAAGAGTTTCAAGTACTTGAAATAAAAATTGAAATCTTGAAGAGATCTCGATGGGTTATTTTAATACGAGAAAAGAATGGAACCAAAAATAGACAAGTTATCGACAACAATTTTACATAGAATACTTCTATAGAAGTAAAGAAAGAAAACGAGGATCTTCTATAGAAATCTATAGATATTGAAAATGGTTGGCCAATATAGAAAGACGCTTTGAACTTCCAAAAGTGAAATTTTTGGGCCAATAGTCCAAACACCTAAAGGTGTAATGCAAGTGGAGTACAAAAAATAGTCGTGGGATATAAATACGACTTGAATTATGATTATGAAGAATTTTAATTACTTTATGGTGAATGCAATTACTTTGGCAGTTATGAAATATTTTATACGCGTCTAATTATTTTTTGGATCCCTATTTATCCTTGAAAGATTTAAAGTGCTAGAAGCATTTGAAAATTTCTTAGAAAATTTATTTAAATATGCCCTTGAATATTTATATTTTGGCGCATTTGGTATAATCGCCTTAATGAGTAATGATTGTGGAAATACTATATGAATGATCAGATTTTCTTATGTATTTTATAAAGAAGTTTGGATCAAAATTCATTATGATAATTTGAATATCATTAGAACTCCTGAAGAGCTTCAAATTGGAAACTCATTTAAAGAAAGTATTTGAGAAAATGGATCTTGAGATAGGGTTTTGTCTCGACCTAAAGATCAAGCACTTAAATATGTGTTTTTGTCTATGAATAGACATAAGCTAAAAGAATCTTAAAAAGATTCAATATGGATAAAGCATATTTATTTAGTACCCTAATGATTGTAAGTTTGTTGGATGTGAATAAATTTATCTTCGAAAGAAAGATAAATGGATCCTTAATTTGGAAGCAACATATATTAGTTAGTCCAAAAATACCATCAAAACGCTACAAAGATCATTACCTTTAGATCTTCAAACATTAATCGATGTCTCCTCAAATCATGTAGAAATCAATGTTATGCATGAGGCAAGCAAAAATGTGTTTGGCTAAGACTATCGATCCAACATATTTAGAAGATATGTAATTTACTTTCACGAGATAAGATACAAGCTGTCTTATGTGGAGATAATGCAAAATTTATATGTCAATCGAAATGTGGATACATCAAATATGGCAAAATAAAACATATTACTCCAAATTTGCAACCCTCATGATCTTTAGAAAAATAGTATTCAAGATTGAATTATGAAGATTCAAATATCTTATGTGATGTTTTCATGAGGGGGTAAATACGCGTTGCACTCTTTCCCCTTAACTAAGGTTTTGCCCCAGTGAGTTTTCCTGATAAGGTTTTTAATGAGGCAACATGTTATGCGTATCAAAGATGTGTGTACTCTTTTTTCTCCACTAAAGATTTTTTCCCCCTGAGTTTTTTTTTATCCTAGTAAGGTTTTAACGAGGCACATTTTCTTCATAGACATTCAAGGGGAGTGTTATGAATATTTATCTATGTGGACGTCTATCATGATAAGAAATTTATCAAAGAGATTTAATTTACTTTATCATTATAAATATTATCTTCATTAATTAGAGTTTAATGTATTATGTACTTCTTATGCCTATAAATAGATTATTTGATGAAGGCATTGTACGCACTTGAATATTGAGAATAATACAAATCTCCCTCTTTCTCTTGTCTCTTTGTTCTTTCATTCTTGTTTTTTTTTCTTGCCATTGTTCTTCTTTATTTCATTCACAACAGAATTGAATAAATAACCTAGATAGATTAATAGAGCCTTAATTATGACTATTACTTTTAAAATAATTAGAATTACATTTAACTAGTGAATATTATATGAAATTTAGGGGTTCTAAGATGGATGGTATTCAAATAATTGGTACTATTTTATAATGACCTTTAGATTTAATAATATTCATAGTTTAATCAATTTAATTAAATAGAACCCAATTAAGTTAGCACTTAAAACCAACAAGACAATAAACAAATCATGCATTTAAATATTTTATGTTGAGATATATCTTTTGAATATGAATGGGGGTGTCACGTAAAAGGGCGCTTTCAATCTCATATTCAGGAAAAGATATCTTTCCTTATAAAAAGGAATATCTTCATTTGGACTCAAAATTCAGTTAATAATTAAGGGAAAATTAAATTTAAAATATTATTATTAAATGCCAAAATGCCACGTAAAATTAAAAGGTACCGATAACGGGTGTTTGTGGGGTGCTAACCCTTCCCCACACGTAACCGACTCTCGAACCTAAATTTTAAAATAACGAATCTCTTGTTGTTTTTATGGTGTCCGGTCTACCAAAGTGATTGGCGACAACTCCAAACATTTTCAAAATCAATTATAAGGGAAAATTTTGATTTTTAATTAAAAATGTCATTTTAAAAGAAAAAATTAATTTTCAAGATTAAATGAATTAAAAGACAAAACCTTAATTTTTAAGAATGAATTTTCGAGCTATTTTTACACCCGGTTCAAAAATAGTCACACCATTTGTCAGTTAATTTAATTTAACAAAAGATAACTTCTTTTTAGTGTTTTATTGAAAAATAAGTGTTCATGTTGGAAAATTTTGATAATTTTGGAGCTTTGGATAAGAAATTGATTCAAATGTTGTTGAGGAAAATGTAGAACCAATTGTTGGTTCGTAAATGTGTAGACGTGCACGACGTGGGTAACACAAATGTCTGAACCGGTATGGTCCTTCGTGGGCTTGTAGATATTTTGACCCAAATTTGAAATGAATTTTCCTCAAATAAAAGCATAAATTTGCCAAATTGTATCTTGGAATTAAAAGTGTAAATATTGGAAGTTACCTTTAATTCAAATAATAATTTTGGAAATTGCTTTATAGGAGAATCAATTGATTCTCAATATTAAATGCTCCATTACGTCTAAATTTTCACTTATACCCTCATGACAATCCTATAAATAGGGAGTAAAGCTTCTAGGTTTACAACCAACAAAAAACTACAGAAAATTTTTATTGTTTTACTCTATGGATTTTACAAGTGGTTTTCGGTGATAGGCGAAGGTAAGGGTCGGTTCGTGATCTCCATAGTAGTGCAACTGTGGTTGATCTTATGTTGTTGTATATTGGGAGACAGACGACCAATGAACTCGAGCACCATAGGAGTGGCCGAAAATCTGTCTTAAGGAAACTGCGTTCGTGCAAGCCTCAACACGTTTCTTTTGGTTCCAAATCAGTTTGATTTATATATTGTTGTATTGTTCTTAATTTTGTACTGTTCGTTTAAATAATATTATTTTATCTTATTATTTATTCTTGGATTAACACTTATTTTCTAACAATCTTAAGACAGATTCTCTGTTTTAATCCAAGACGAACAGATTATTGTATCTAAAGCAATGATTCACACGATGAAGAAATTTTCACGCATAGAAAAAGGAAAGCCTAATGTTGTTATTTCTAATTTACATGTGTGCTTTTTTCATAACCTTTATATGGCTTTAAACTAAAGTGGCCAATTATTTCATATTTGCATTTGACCATTTTTTCTTGTCTTTAAAGCTTTTGGTGCCCGTAAATGCTCAAAGACATCTCAACGATTTTCATGGCAGTGAATGCCCAAAGACAAGAAACGTTGAGATCACAAACACCACGGATTCAACATGATGCAAGCGATTTTCTTGAGATAGAACATTTAGATATTCGATTAGTAAGGTAATTTAAATATTCCTTAATAAGTTTTCTTGTAAATATGACACTTTTAAAACTATAAATTATAGTATTATTAAGTTAATATTCCATATTAAATTTTGACTTTTAATATGGTATGGTTTATGTCATAATTAATTTTTTATGACATTGTTAAGGTAATAATGAAATATTCCTTAAATTTTTTGACATTAATATTAAATAATAAATATGACATTCAATATGAAAATATGGTAATTTTATAACCTTATATGCCAACCTTTCTTAGAATGGAAATAAAAACTTTAAATACATATTTCCATGTATTGTTAAGATAAAGTTTTAAATTTGGTAATATTTTTGGTAATATTATTATGATAGTCTAACCTTATAATGCGGACATTTTAAATATGGCATGTATATAAATTATACTTTGTCACATTTTTTGTCTTAATTGTGATTCTTTGTATTTTTGGAAATTATATGGATTTTATTTTGTACTAACAATTTCTTTTGAGAAATTTTGTAAAGAGAAATATGATATCCAGGCGAAGTCGTGTTTTATTTTGGAAATAAAAGATCTCGTAAATAATTCATTTCGTGAATTTAATTCCCGCCGTTTTAACGGGTTTACTTAATCTTCCAAACAAGAAATGGAATTAAAATCAAAGGATTAATTTTTTTTTTTTATTTCTGTTGGTTAAACAAAATTAAGTTGGATTGATATCTCTGTTGTTTAACAAAAGATATAATGGAAATAAACTACTAAATTAGAATCTTGTGTTGATTCTAATTTTAGAAAAGAAAATAAATCATTGAATTTATTTTCAAGAGAATCTTGTATGATTCTAACGTTGCAATGAAAATAAATCATTGAATTTATTTCCGTAAGAATAAAGTATGATTCAATTTTTGTAAAAGAAAATAAATTATTAAATTTATTTCTATGCTAGAATCATGCGTTGATTCTAACTTGTTAAGAAAAATAAATCATTGAATTTATTTCCGTAAGAATCAAATATGATTAAATTTGTGTAAAAGGAAATAAATCATTAAATTTATTTATGTACTAGAATCATGCGTTGATTCTAACTTGTTAAGAAAAAAAATCATTGAATTTATTTCCGTAAGAATCAAATATGATTCAATTTGTGTAAAAGGAAATAAATCATCAAATTTATTTCTGTACCAGAATCATGTGTTGATTCTAACTTGTTAAGGGAAATAAATCGTTGGATTTAATTTCGTGAGAATCTAGAATGATTCAACCTTGAAATAAATTGGTGAATTTATTTTGGAAAGAGAAATAACTTAAAGTTACTATTTCTTAAAGAATCAAGTATAATTCTATTTCAGAAATAAATCGGTGAATTTATTTTAGAAATAACATTGGTTACTAAATTCCGACTAAGGTCTTGAATCAAAGCATAGAAGAATTTGGTTCTCTATGTTAAAATTAAATTCTTAAAGCCAATTCTGATGCATGTTATGAAGTGCACAGTGTTTAAAAATTGCTAAAGAATCGAGAGGGTCGTTGGACCATAAATGGAAGATTCCAAATTGTTGTGAATTATAGGTAGTGATTTCGATTGATCATCCATGCTTGGAATGATTTCAAGAATAGAATCCATAAACGGTGATTGAAAGAAAATTTAAAAATGCATGTATAGGATTGGTTCTTTGAGAGACTTGGTATTTAAGCGTGCCTAGTGCACCACCTTTCTTTCATAAGTTACCTACCTAGTGCATTGTTTATTATTGTTCTTTCTATTAATACCGTGTGAAATTTTGTTTGGGGTTTAGTTTACTAAATCACCGTAGTCTAACAAAAGTTAGAAATTATGTTTTTGTTTCTGGTTTTAGTCTTTGACTAAATTTCTGACGTTTAACAGATTCATAATGCTTGGTTTTGGATTGTGTCTACGTGACATAATAGAAAAATCAATGAAATTTATTGAAAAAAAATTTCATACATGGCAACAAAAGATGTTGCATAATTGACCGTGATAAACCTGGTTAAATATCTGAAGGATGATCCTCCTATTATTAGAAAGGATAAGGTAAATATTGTTACCACCTTCAAATGTTACTAAGGTAAATATTATCACGGCAAAAGTAATGAAAGTCGAAAACGACTTCAAACTGTAAATTAGACGGTGTGTTCAAGAAACAAAATTTCATGAAAAAAATGCTTCACTTGCCATAAGATGAGAACAAGTATTCAGACTATAGACTTCCAAACGAGGGCAATGTTATTGCCATAACAATTGATATGGCAACATATTGGTTGAAAGAATATGTTTATTACCTTCATTGATGATGGCACAAAAATAATGTAAAGATGAAGCTATAGTGAAAATTGTTCTTTATGAGCATGATGTTGAATCCCAAACTTAATTAAAGGATTAAGATGGAGAGAAGCTCTATATGAGTAACGTTGGTACTATAATGTGCCTAACATGTGGGGGAAGCTGTTGTATAAGCTAATTACCTTTTAAAGAAGATTTCCCATAATTAAAGAGACTAGACACCATATAAATTATGGAATGTAATTAAACCTTCCTACAACTACTTGAAAATGTGGGGTGTCTTGCAAAGGTAATGACCTCATTACTAAAGTAATTGAGAATAAATCCCTAAAAATGGTGGATTGTATTTTCATTGGCTATATAGAACATAGAAATGTATATCGATTTCTTGTGTATGAATCGAAGAACCCTAAGATTCACAAGCATATGATAATGGAAGCAAATGATGTCTTTTCTTTGAAAATGTATTTCCTTGTAAAGCTAGGGAAGTTGGTCAAAGTTCAATGAAACGAACTTCGGAGGTTATCGATAAAGATGACTCAAATGATCAACAAGGGTTTGAGCTTGGAATATAGCCACAAAGAAGTAAACGAGCAAGGGTAGAAAAATTCTTTGGATCATTTTTCTAAACTTTATGCTAGAGGTTGAATCTCAAACGTATAATGATATTATACATTCATCTGAAGGCATCTTATGGAAGGATGTCATTATTAGTGAAATTGATTTCATCATGCAAAACCATACGTGGGGAATTAGTGGATCTTTCTCCGTGAATTAAACCACTAAGTTTTGAATGAATTTTCAAACGGAAAATGAAAACAGATGGAACAATTGATAAGGATAAGGTCAGGTTGGTAATAAAAGGTTACTGAATGCCTTGACTATTTTGATACATACTCTCATGTATCAAGGATAACCTCCATAAGTATGATACTTACAATTGTCGCTTTGCGGAATCTAGACGTACATCGAATAGATGTTAAAAAAGTTTTTCTAAATGGAGATCTTGATGAAGAAATATACATGGAACAACCTGAGGGTTATGTAGTTTCAAGTCAAGAGAGAAAAGTATGTAGATTGGTGAAGTCTTTGTATAGGCTTAAACAAGCACCAAAGTAAAGACATGAGAAGTTTGATAATGTCATGATGACAAACGACTTCAAGATAAACGAGTGTGACAAATGTGTATATGGAAAAACTACTAACATTGGATATATTATTCTATGTTTATATGTTAATAATATATTCATTGTTAGAATCAACAATAAAATGATAAACGTACCAAAGACTTGTCAAATTCAAGATTGACATGAAAAATATGAGATTAATATATTTGATTTTGGGCATCTGAATCAAACGGTCACTTGAAGGTCTCATATTGACATAGTCACACTACGCGGGCAAGAGAAGTTTGGCAAGGATGTTTTCGGCATAGCCAGAACTCCAATAAATACATGCCAACTTTTTGTCCAAGAACAAAGGCCAAAGTGTTGACCAAGTAGATTCAATAGACTAAATATTGTTTCTACTGTGAGCAGTTCAAGTAGATTCACAAGCAATTCAAGTGAAAATCACTAGAAAATAATTGTGAGGGTATTGAGATATCTTAGATATACTCGAGATTATGAATCGCATTATTCTAGAGATCCTATTATTTAGAAGGATACTCTGATGCGATTGGATATCTGATATTCAAGATATCAAAGGCACAGGTGGATATGTCTTCACTTTGGGAGGAGGAAATGTGTCATGAAAATCCTTAAGAAAATGGTTATAATGAAATCCATAATAAAATTTGAGTTGTAGTTCTAGACAAGTCTAGAAAAGAAGTCGAATGGCTTCAGAAATTTCTTGAAGGATATTCCTGAACGACCAAAGCCAATGCCCACAATTGGTAGAGCACAGAGCTTTGTGTATAATGGGTAAGTCAAGACATATGCGTCGTCGACATAATACCGTTAGACAACTGGTCTCAAATGAAGTTATCTCAATTGATTTTTAAAATCAAAGGATAACGTTGTGGATCCACTAACCAAAGGGTTAAGTCGAGATCAAGTTAAAAAAATGAAAAGGAATGAGACTAAAGCCCGTGTAAATTTAAGGTGCTATGTGAAGGAAAACCCTACCTAGTTGACTAGAGATCCCAAGATCTAGTTCAAAGGGACAACCTAATTGCATAGACCTGTGCGGTCACTGTAGGGGCTCTTATTCCCAAGTTCATTCCTATGATGTAAACAGTGATCAAAGTGGTTTAGGCTAAGCAATGCTTTTAATGACCATTGTGTGCTTTTGTGAGTCAAGCAACATAAGTCACCTATGTGAGAGTGAAGTGGGGCCGCTTCAATGAGACTATTGGGCATAGTTCTTTCAAACTCTTGCAGAACCAGGCGATGCCCACGACCATATGGACATACCCATGAGAACTAATACTCTTGTCAGAGAGGTAGTTGTGTGAAGTATATCATCGTTTACACAAACGGCAGAACAGTTCAATGACATTACGTCTACTGTTCAGCTAGTAAAGTAAATATACTTTCACAAGGGAAGGTTCAAGGGTGGACACCTACCTATCCTATGCAGCTATCGATCGTAGAATCTATCACCACATCGAGTCAAAATGTTTTTGATTAAATCAATTTCATTCATGTGGGGGATTGTTGGAAAATTTTGATAATTTTGGAGCTTTGAATAAGAAATTGATTCAAATGTTGTTGAGGAAAATGTGGAACCAATTGTTGGTTCGTAAATGTGCAGACGTGCACGACGTGGGTAACGCAAATGTTTGAACTGGTCTAGTCCTTCGTGGGCTTCCAGATATTTTGACCCAAATTTGAAATGAATTTTCCTCAAATAAAAGCATAAATTTGCCAAATTTTATCTTGGAATTAAAATGATAAATATTGGAAGTTACCTTTAATTCAGATAATAATTTTAGAAATTGCTTAATAGGAGAATCAATTGATTCTCAATATTAAATGCTCCATTAGGTCTAAATTTCCACTTATACCCTTATGACAATCCTATAAATAGGGAGTAAAGCTTCTAGGTTTACAACCAACAAAAAACTACAGAAAATTTTTATTGTTTTACTCTGTGGATTTTACAAGTGGTTTTCGGTGATAGGAGAAGGCAATGGTCGGTTCGTGATCTCCATAGTAGTGCAATTGTGGCTGATCTTATGTTGTTGTATCTTGGGAGACAGACGACCAATGAACTCGAGCACCATAGGAGTGGCCGAAAATCTGTCTTAAGGAAATTGCGTTCGTGCAGGCTCAACACGTTTCTTTTGGTTCCAAATCGGTTTGATTTATATATTGTTGTATTGTTCTTAATTTTGTACTGTTCGTTTAAATAATATTATTTTATATTATTATTTATTCTTGGATTAACGCTTATTTTCTAACAGTTCAAACTATGTATTTTTTTATTTTAGGCATAAAACTAAACAATACTCATAACGTTTGACTGAATAGTCATTTTGAGTTAAAATGATTCCCTGTGGATGAAAACGGTTAGTTAACTAACAATAAATGGCTTGAAATGACGTGACAAAACTACATAACAGTGTCATATAGACAAATGTGTTGACTTTAAAAAATGTCACATCAGTCAAAAATAATTTTATAAAATTACTTTTCTGCTGATGTATCATTCTGTCAAGTCATTTCGAATGGTTTATCGTTAGTTAATTAACTGTTTTCATCTGCAAATGAGTCATTTTGACCTAAAATGAGAGATTGAAAATTAAATCAATTCAAAAAATAAAGATCAAAATGACTATTCAATCAAACGTTAGGGGTTTTATGTGCCTAATGTTTTTGTCAAATTTTTTACAAGTTATTTTTTTCCGAACCGACGTAACGTGAAAATGGAAAGGGCATGAAACTGTAGGTATTTACTAGGTATTTACTTTGACGAGAAATCTTTTAGACCCGTAAGACAAAATATATATATATATATATAATTTTAATATTTATTTTTAAATAAGTCTTTTGAAAAGTTTAGAGTGTCAAATAGACCATTTTTAATTCTGTTGTAATATCAAATATGAATAGGAAATATACACCATCTATATAAAAAGTTTGAACCCCAAGCACTGGCCTGATGACCAGGGTGTTCATCCCCAGTACCCGTGTTATGGGTGCGAGTTGTAATAGTTGCGAAGTTGTGTATGAGTTTGTCGCTTGTAAGAAATAAAAAAAAAAACTATTAAAATCTTTATAAAAAAAAAACTGAAATATACAGACTCTAGCCTATTGTTACATTCTATGCTAGGCGAGTGGTTCAACTTTGGGCATGATGAGCCCTTTCCATTCAAGACACTAATCAATGACCTCAATGCAAAGCCTAAAATGTGGGCTAGCTAATCCGGCAAGCTCAAACCAAAGGGCATTAGTTTTGTGTGTCTAATACAAATTCTAGCTTGTGTAGTTCAACAAACCAGAATGTGCTGAACAGTTTTTCATTTCTCCGTAAATTGTTTAGTGTACTTTTCATATAGATCACCAGTAGTCCCCGCAAGAACATGAGCCATTCACAAAATGGTGGAACCGATTCCGATCCCTCATTACAATTTTACGGCTGGTGATTTTAGAGATCAACTTGGTTGCTGCATGGCAATCCGAGCACACCCGGAGGTTCTTTACGATCTTGATAGGGGTCCCCGGTTGAGTGCTGATAAGACCGTATGCAAGCGCCAGCTTCTCACTGTGAACTTCGAGTGACTGCTCTTTCTGTTCATCACCTATGTCATGTAGTACAATCTCTGTTTGTGGGGTGTAACCATGAGCTTTGAGCCAACCATTCATTTCCTCTAACATTCTATATATTTCTTCAGTTTTTGGGTGTTTCAAATCCCCAGCAAGGAACTCATGAACCCTATTGTTCACTTCGATTGAGCTACAACCAGGCTCTTTCCGCACCCCACTGTCTTTCATCAAAGTCCTTATCCTTGCCACTTCTTCCCAATTGCCTTTCGCAGCATACATATTCGAAAGAAGAATATAAGTCCCAGAATTAGCAAGATTGTGGCTGACAAGATACTCTGCTATTTTCTCTCCCAATTCAAGATTACCATGTAATCTACATGCTCCAAGCAATGCTCCCCACAAGATGGGATCAGGCTCTACCTTCATGTTCTTCACAAGCTCGTATGCCTCTTCCAATCGACCGCCACGACCGAGAAGGTTTACCATACACCCATAGTGTTCAATCTTCGGTTCAATCTCATATTCATCTCTCATTGCATTGAAAAAACTCCATCCCTTTTCGACCAAACCGGCGTGACCACATGCACCCAAGACACCAATGAATGTAATATCAGTAGGGCGTAATCCCATCCTGCACATTTCGTTAAACAACTCTATCGCATCATGGCTGAACCCGTGCAAGGCATATCCTATAATCATTGAATTCCATGCAACAACATCCTTATCGTAAATCTTATCGAACACTAATCTTGCATCCTCCAAGCTCCCACATTTGCTGTACATATCAATCAAAGCAGTAGCAAGACGAACATTCACTCGAATACCATTATTATCTACATACGAATGAAGCCATCTGCCTGACTCCAAAGCTCCAAGCTGCCCACAAGCTGATAAAACAGCTAGTATGGTGATTTCGTTAGGCCGAGCTTTGGCCGCCAGCATTCGCCTGAAAAGCACCAATGCCTCATTAGGCATTCCATGTTGAGCATACCCATCGATCATCACATTCCAACATACCACATCCTTCTTCACCATTCCATCAAACAGCAACCTTGCTTCCTTGAGCTCCCCGTGTTTCGCGTAACAAGTTAGCATCGTGGTCAAAGAAACTAAACTCTTTTCCGGCATTCTCTCAAACACGAGACGGGCAGACCCGACGTCACCCCCTCTGGCGTAAACATCGACTAGACCCGTCTGTACATACAAATCCGAATCAAACCCTAGTTTGATAACCTGAGAATGAAGCATTTTCCCATGTTCAAGAGAACAAGATTTCAGTATTGATGAGAAAGTAAACTCATTGGGCTGAACACCTTCATATAACATTTGGGTATAGATAAACAGAGCTTCTTGGGAGAGACCATGAAGGGCGTGGGCGTTAATGATAGAAGTGTAGAAAAATATGTTGGGGTTGCGAGTCCGGTTGAAGAGGGCGAGAGAGTAGTCGAGACGGCCTTGCGAAGAGTAAGAGCGTTGAAGCTTGAAATTGAGGATGTGGTGTTGATGAAGGCCGTGGCGGAGGAGAGCTGCGTGGATTTGGAGTAAGTGATGGATGGAGTTGGATTTGTCTAAGAGAATAGCTAGCTTGTCTGGTGTTGGTGGGAAGTTGGAAGCGGAGGAGGCGGCGGCGGTGAATGAGAGAGTGCTACGGTTTATGGAGGGTGTTGGCAGTGGTGGGGCAGTGAAAAGTATGGCTGAGGACATGCTTGATGGAAGCGAATTCTCAACAATTCAGGCGCTCACGAGCTTCTTCTAGACATTTTTATTACAGAGTATACTCAATAGATTTGCTTCCTTTGTAGTTTTACCTTATCCAACATACATTTCGAAGAGACACGAGTTGAGTGGAAGAGGTAAACCTCTAAGTTCAGAATTTGTTTGCATATGTAAATAAGGTAAACTACTTGTGTGGCCACTTAATTATTGGTTTTGACCTATTTTAAACATCAAATTATAAAATTTCAAAATTTGACTACTCAACCACCAGATGACGTGGCTGTTAATGGAAATTTATATAATTAAACATTTGGTCCATGTTAGCTACATATTCTATCAACTTGAACCTAATTTTAATTTAATTAAATAAATTAATCATTCAATTAGGTGTCGACACATTTGGTCCCTATTAGTTACCAGGTGATGACACGTTTCGACACCTAATTGAATAATTAATTTATTTAATTAAATTAAAATTATGATCAAATTGATAGAATAGTTAACTAACATGGACCAAATGTGTAGTTATATAAATTTTCATTAACAGACATGCCACCCTCCGTTAGATTTTAACGGTTGGTGGTCAAAATAGGTCCAATTGAATAGTTGGATGGTCGAATTATGAATTTTTGTAGTTCGGTGGTCAAAATAGGTCAAACCCAATAATTGGGTGGTCATCGAGGTAGTTTACCCTAAATTATATTCACAATTAGCGCTGTAAACGAGACGAGAAAGATCACCAAGCAACTCGAGTTCGACTCGATCAAAGCTCGACTCAATTGAGCTCGACTTGAGCTCAAGCTCGACTCGAGTTCTTAACGAGTCGAGACGAGCTACTTGATACCTAACTTGAATAGCTCGCGAGCTACTCGAAAATATAATATATTATATTACATTGATAATTAAGATTTAATTTTTGGGTTTAGGGTTAATTTGAGGTTTAGAGTCTGGTTTGAGATTTAGGGTTAGGTTAACGATGGCTTATAGATTTTTAGGAATAAGGGTAAGCAAATTAGGGTTTAGTTTGATCTCGAGCTCCAATTTTTGTTTTCGAATTCGATTCGAGCTTGATAACTTTAAGCTCATGAGCTTTCGAGCCGAACTCGAGCTTTAATCGAACTTGAGTTCAAACTTAATAATTTTAAGCTCGTGAGCTTTCGAGCCGAGCTTAGCCTTGAGCATTTCAAATTCGAGTTGAGCTTAACTATACTTGAGCTCAACTTAACTCTTCTACGCCCCTATTCACAGTCACTCCCTTATTAATTAAATTATATTTAGGTCATTAAATTAAAAATAATAATCATTTGATTAAAGCTAAATTAGGCAGATCATCATTGAATTTTACTCATAAATTTATTTTGGTCATTAAAGTTTCAAAACGTTCAATTTACTCATTAAATGTTAGACATTGAACATTTTGCCACTAAAATTTAGATATTGAACGTTTTTTTGTTACTATTAAACCTCAAATGGTCATGGATGATAATTGTTCGGTCTCAAATTTTATCAATCACTTTGTCTCGACCCCTTGAGTCTAAAACGGACCTTCATTTTACAAAAAAAAAAAAAAAGAAAGTGGTCTGAAGTTTATTAATCGGTGAAAAACCTTTTGGCAGAATGACAGAAATTGTAGGCGGAGGAACAACGAAATGAGAGACCTGAAAGCTTCCAAGTTGACCGAGTTTGACAAGTGCGTGAGGCAGCATATTACCCTCCCTACGAACATATTGTAGCCTAACATCCTTGAATTCATTGAGGTGTGAGAGGAATTAGACTTAAGCAATCAGAGCGCATCCATTCTATCCAGCTCTAAAATAATGTTGGTAGCCCGTATCCTATGCACAAATAAGGCCAACATAAGCTTTGCCTCCAGGCTCCAACATCTACAAGCCAACCATAAGAAAATTCGGGTATGTTGAGGACTGTAAATTTGTGGACTTATCGGGCATCCCATCTACTCACCAATATACAGACTTGATCCTAAAATGGCTACACTCAGTTCCCTTCTACCCAACCGTAGCCCTCATGACTATGAGACTCGGTCGGCAAAAGGTATTTGAAACAAGCTACCGAGCTGCCACGCATGTCAATTCAAAACGTGATGAATAAGGGGCCCTAATTCACCAATCCACATCACCGCCATATCTAACGTTCCAACTGATATTCTGGAGAACATCGTCCCAAATAATACTAACTCATTTTCATTGCGAAGAACATCCTTATTATTTAATTTCATTATCGCTTAAAATACTTATTCGAGAGTAGTAATTAATTATAAAGCATAACTATCGTCCGATCACTTGTTTTCATTTATATATGTCACATATGTTGCGGAATACGATCGTCGGATAGAGCAAAAACGCAACTGATAATTTGAGAAAATAACAATAAAGATAAAGGAGACACAGATTTTACGTGGAAAACCCCTAAATAATATAGGGTAAAAACCACGGACAAAGGTAGAAGAATTTCACTATGAGAAAATATGAATTACAACTTCTCTCAATCTAACAAGGAGAAAACAATGACAATTCTCTCTTGATAAGAAAGAAGAAAACAACTCTATGAAAACTCTCTAATTTCTCTAGTATTGGGAGGATGTTAGAATGATTTGGGATGTGTAAGAATGGCAAATGGCTAGGCTATTTATAGTTGAGCTTTAGGGACTAAACCTATAAATAGCCTAAAGTTTAGGGACCAAAAATCAATTTCCCCATTCCACATTTTCAACATTTGCTGCATCATTTTTCTCCATTTGCTGCACCCAAACTTGACAAATTCAATTTGTCAATTGGTGCCTACTTTGTTGAATTTTACTTTGAAATTTCAAAGCCAACACTTTTAACAATCTCCCACTTGAAGATTTGATTGGAACAATCATATCTTCACACCATTCTTTCTACCTCGTATTTTCCATGTTGCTTACGTCTCTAACAAGCCACAAGAGGATCGACACCAAGTAAACTTATCAGTGTTGATTGCTTTTGTCATGAAATCTGCTATGTTGTCATCGGTATGGATCTTCTTCATATCTATCGTCCCTTCTTCCACTTTCTCACGAATGAAGTGGTATTGGACCCGAATGTGTTTTGTTCTTGAGTGAAAAACAGGATTCCTTGCAAGATGCAAGGCGCTCTGACTGTCACAAAATAAAGAGACATTCTCTTGTTTGTGCCCGAGCTCCTCCAATAGCATTTTCAACCATATTGCTTCTTTACTGGCTTGTGTAGCTGCTACATATTCTGCCTCCGTTGTTGACGTAGCCACAACCGATTGCAGTTTTGAAACCCAGCTTACAGCTCCACCAGCAACTGTAAACACATACCCTGTTGTAGATTTGCTTTTATCCAAATCTCCTGCATAGTCAGAATCGACATACCCGCTGATAAGAAAGTCTGATCCCCCGTAACATAATGCAACATTTAAGGTCCCTTTGATGTATCTCAGGATCCTTTTCACAGCATTCCAATGCTCTCTGCCTGGATTCGCCATGTACCGACTAACCACTCCCACTGCTTGTGCAATGTCTGGTCTTGTACAAATCATAGCGAACATTAAACTTCCCACTGCTGATACATACGGTACTCGAGACATCTCCATCCTCTCTTCTTCACTGCTAGGACTCATACTGGAGGATAATTTAAAGTTAATAGGAAGAGGGGTAGAAATTGGCTTACAATCTTGCATGCTGAATCGTGACAAGATCTTTTTCAAGTAATTCTTTTGTGAAAGCCAAATCTTCCTACTACTTCTGTCTCGGTGAATTTGCATCCCTAGAATCTTGTTTGCTGGTCCCAAGTCCTTCATTTCAAATTCCCTAGCCAGTCGTGCCTTTAATTCTTCAATATGATCTTTGTTGGGGCCTGCAACCAACATGTCATCTACATACAACAGCAATATAACAAAGTCGTTTTCACCAAACCTCTTGAAGTAAGCACAAGGGTCTGCATTAAGTCTGTTGTATCCAAGGCTCATGATGAAGGAGTCAAATCTCTTGTACCAACACCTCGGCGCCTGCTTTAAACCGTACAGAGATTTGTTCAACCTACAAACCAAGTTCTTCTTTTCTTTTTCTTCAAAACCTTCAGGCTGGAGCATGTAAATCTCTTCTTCAAGATCTCCATGAAGAAAAGTTGTTTTAACATCTAGCTGCTCTAGATGTAAATTCAATGTAGCACACATTGCCAGGACAACTCGAACCGTTGTTAGTCTAACCACATGAGAAAAGATTTCATTGAAATCAATACCTTCTTTCTGAGCATATCCTTTGACCACCAGTCTTGCACGATACCTCTCCACTTGATCGTCACCATTTCTCTTGATTTTGAAGACCCATTTGTTACCAATTGGCTTCCTTCCTTGTGGTAGTGGCACAAGTTCCCATGTATTATTTTTATGAAGGGCTTCGATTTCTTCTTGCATTGCCGTCATCCACTGCGAAGCATCTGAGTTGTCCATTGCCTCCTCGAATGATGATGGCTCACCGTCCTCCGTTAAAAGGCAGTATGCAACATTACCTTCTATAACATAATCTGAGTGCCAATTGGGGCGTCTTCTCACACGATCTGATTGACGAGTTGTTGGAGCTTCAGAATTCTCTGGTTCTGGTTCCTCGAGCTCTGGTTCTGCTTCAGAACAATCTCTCTGTTCAAACTCATTTTCAACATGTATCTGTGTAGTCTCTGGCTTTTCTTTATCAGTGCTATCATCTTCTTCTTTTCTTTGTAGCTTATCTTCTACAAAGATAACATCCCTGCTGATAATCACTTTGCGGGCAGTGGGATCCCACAAGCGATACCCCTTTACTCCATCAGCATACCCCAAGAATTTACATTTTCTGGATTTTGGATCCAACTTTGAAATTTCTTGGGCATTGTACATCACGTACACAATACTTCCAAATATATGGAGGTTTGAATAATCAACTGGTTTACCAGTCCACATTTCCATCGGTGTCTTCAACTCAATTGCAGTTGATGGAGCCCGATTAACCAAATAACAGGCGGTATTGACTGCTTCTGCCCAGAAAGCTTTTTCTAGCCCTGCAGCTCTCAACATTGCTCGTGTTCTTTCTAACAGAGTTCTGTTCATCCGCTCTGCCACTCCATTTTGTTGAGGAGTGTATACTGTTGTGAACTGTCTTTTGATGCCTTCTTTTCTGCAGAAGTCATCAAATTCATCACTTGTATATTCACCTCCATTATCTGATCTGAAACACTTGATCTTATTTCCAGAATAAAGTTCCACCCGCGCTTTGAAAACTTTGAAGGTTGAAAACACATCTGCCTTCCTCTTGATAGGATACACCCAACATCTCCTAGAGTAGTCATCAATGAAGGAGACAAAATACTTTGCTCCGCCTAGGGATGTAACCAGTGCTTGCCATACATCAGAATGAACCAATTCTAGAGCAGCCTTGCCTCTAGAATTTGATGTGTTGAATTTTAATCGATGCTGCTTACTTGTAATACAATGTTCACACAAAGGAAGTGATACCTTTGTTAAACCCGGAAGTAGCTTTTGCTCCACAAGGACTTTCATTCCCTGTTCTGACATGTGTCCAAGTTTCCGATGCCATAACATGGTAGAATCTGAACTACATGAGGCAACAGAGGCTTCAGCTTCTAGCAAAGTCTCTCCCTTCAGCATGTACAAATTTGCCGCTATCTTTTCACCTTTCATCACCACAAGCGCTCCATGGAACACCTTCATGATTCCTTTCTGTGTTTCAATCTTGCTTGCATTATTATCCAACAATCCGTAGGATAATAAGTTTTTCTTCAAGCCTTTCACGTGTCGCACATCTCGAACAACTTTGGTTGTCCCGTCATACATCTTCAATTTGATGGTTCCAACGCCAACAATCTCCAAGGCATGATTATTGCAGCTGTACACAGATCCTCCTGAGATAGGTTCATAATTATAGAACCATTCTCTTCTTGAGGTCATGTGATATGTGGCTCCCGAGTCAATAAGCCATATGTCTGCAAATCTTTTTCTGCCTTCCATGGCTGTTGCTGCTTCACAACAGAGAGCATCTCCATCATCTGAAGTGTTTGCCATATTTCCTTGAGGATTGGAGTTTTTAGGTAAACTCCAACAATCCTTCTTCATGTGACCCTTCTTTCCACAGTTGTAGCACTTTAAATTCTTCTTACTCATTGACTTTGATCTACCATGATTGTGACTGCTACTTTGGCCACGTTCTGTTGATCTTCCTCTCATCACCGTTAAGGCCTCTGCTTGTTGCAGATTTCCTTGTCTGTCTTCCTTGTTCTTGCGCCGATTTTCTTCTTCCAGAACAGCAGCTGCAACGTCATCGAAGACTAGATCACTTGTAAGGTTGTTGTTCGTCAAGTTGATGATGAGTTGATCATACGAATCAGGTAGACTTTGAAGCAGAAGTTCAGCACGTTCTTGTGACTCTATTTTATAGCTTAGGGATGTAAGCTGAGAAAATAGAGTATTCAACGTGTTTAAGTGCTCTGTCACTGAAGTAGATTCTGACATCCGAAGAGTGTACAATTTCCTCTTAAGGAAAATTTTATTGTGCAACGATTTGACCTCGTATAATTTTGCGAGGTGATCCCAAATCTCCTTGGATGTCTTCTTCTCCTCGATGCTTGATAGTACTTCATCTGCTAATGCTAAATGAAGGTCTGCAATAGCATTCTCGTCCATCTCATTCCATTTCTTGTTATCCGTAAAATATGCCGGCCTTTCGCTGATAGCCGCTAGACATCCGTTTTTTCTTAGGATGGCCTTTATCTTCAATTTCCACAGTGAGAAATTTCTCCCATTGAACTTTTCAATATCAAATTTCGTTGCCATAGCTTCTATTTCAGATAGCTTCCACTATTTCACCTCTTTGACGTGAATAGTGTCCACCACCTTCAATGAATGAGTAATATCTAACTTACTTTCTTATGATGGAGGATCCACTTTTCAGTGGCAACCAACAGAGAATACGGTAAGTAGATATACACACCCAAATTAGGCTCTGATACCAATTGTTGCGGAATACGATCGTCGGATAGAGCAAAAACGCAACTGATAATTTGAGAAAATAACAATGAAGATAAAGGAGACACAGATTTTACGTGGAAAACCCCTAAATAATATAGGGTAAAAACCACGGACAAAGGTAGAAGAATTTCACTATGAGAAAATAGGAATTACAACTTCTCTCAATCTAACAAGGAGAAAACAATGACAATTCTCTCTTGATAAGAAAGGAGAAAACAACTCTATGAAAACTCTCTAATTTCTCTAGTATTGGGAGGATGTTAGAATGATTTGGGATGTGTAAGAATGACAAATGGCTAGGCTATTTATAGTTGAGCTTTAGGGACTAAACCTATAAATAGCCTAAAGTTTAGGGACCAAAAATCAATTTCCCCATTCCACATTTTCAACATTTGCTGCATCATTTTTCTCCATTTGCTGCACCCAAACTTGACAAATTCAATTTGTCAATTGGTGCCTACTTTGTTGAATTTTACTTTGAAATTTCAAAGCCAACACTTTTAACAACATAATACTAAAATCGAGATTCACAAAATCCCATGTTAATTAATTTGATGATCACTTCAAACTGTGAAATTACTAAATAAACAGTGAACACAAAATATTGTCAAGTCATCACTCCCTACTCATCGGCTTCGTTACTAGAATAAACAGTGAAAGTTCCTTTTTTATGATGGAATCATCCGCCGACTTTCATTAAATATGTCGACATTTTGCACTTGGGACAAGTTAAGGTGCGACACCTTAGTGTGCGTCTAAAATGAGCAATTATATAAATTCTTACTATTTTAGTAAGTATTTATATGGATTGGATAATAATTTAACGATAACCGAAAATTTTACTAATTTAGTAAAAATTTGTTTAACTATATAAATTCTTATCAACTATATAAGAATTTGTGTAGACTTTATCTTAAATAAGAATTTGTGTAGTTGTGTAACTACACACATTGTTAGATAGTTAAGTAATTAGCTATAATTGAATAGTAGTTAGATTGAATATCATACCAGAATTTTATCCATTTCAATAAAAGATTTATTTTAGTATTTCTCTAATAGATAAGTCTGTCATTCTTGACGAGTATCGCTGAGTACCACTAACGATGAGCACCGCTGAGCATCATTAAATTAATTAATAAAGATTAAAAATTTAAAGGACTCAACGTATAATTATAAATTAAACATATAATTATAAATTATTTAAAATGAAATATTAATTAAATTATTTTTCATGTATATATATTTAATTTTTTTTAAAAATAATTGGATCAAATATCCTTAGTTAATTTAAAAAATAAAAGACCTTAAACCTTAAACTTAAAACTTAAATAAGAAACCTAAAATTCAAAACCTAAAACTATAAAACCAAAATTATAAACCTCAAACCATAAAGTGAATAAATTGTTCATTTGACAAATTCTTTGTCTGTCCGTCAACAAAAGAAAACAGGCCACAACTTGACTATCATTAACAGTTCAAACCATTTAGCTTTTATAGTGAGTTTCATTAATCAATATTTTTCTATAGCAGTAATCAAAATCCAACCTGTTTCATATCGTCGTCATAATCACTAAGGCTGAAATTGATATCAGCTTCAACCCCTCGAAATTTAATAGCCGCTCGATCGTAGGCTCTGAATCAAACATACCCAGATTTTATTTTATTTTTTGAATATGTTAGTGTGATGCAAGGGTAGCATCTGTTTAACTTTCTTTTAAATTTTAGAAAAACTAGTATAAACCTAAGTTCATATCTTTACAATTTTGGATTTACGGTTTAGAGTTTTAAGTGTTGGATGTATGATTTAGTATTTAGGGTTAGAGTTTAGAGTTTATAATTTTGAGTTTATGATTAATTTAATAGTGCCCAGCAATGCTCATCGTTAGTGGTGCTCAGCGGTGCTCACCGATCATCTACTTCGGGCACTATGAGTGAATTCTTACACAAATTCTTATATTATAACTTAAATTTTTATCATTTGAGTAAAAATTCGTGTAGATTGTAAGAATTTGTATAATCATACAAATTCTTACCAAGTAAAAGTTTATGTTGGGCCGCCTCATTTTAGTCGGGGGGTTCTGCTGTAAGGCGGTTAATATACGGCGTGACCGGTTAAATAGGTGACCGATTAAAGATAACAAAATCGGTAAAATTACCTATTTTGTTGATATGAGTATCAACATATTCGGTAGCGCCTAATTTGTTGATAATTTTGAGCTAATGGGGCCTTGGAAAATCTCACGATAACAAAATCGGTAAAATTACATATTTTGTTGATAAGAGTATCAACATATTCGGTAGCGCCTAATTTGTTGATAATTTTGAGCTGATGTGGCCTTGGAAAATCTCACGATAACAAAATCGATAAAATTACCTATTTTGTTGATATGAGTATCAACATATTCGGTAGCGCCTAATTTGTTGATAATTTTGAGTAAATTACTTATTTTGTTGATAATTTTGAAAGTATCTATACTTTTTTAAAAGTATTGATACTTTTTTAAAAGCAATGTAACCGGTTGAAAAAAGTATCGAAAATATCAATACTTTGTGCACAGTATTTTGTAATTAATTGAAAAAAAATATCGAAAAAAGAGATACTTTTGTAACTATTTATACAATTTTATCGATACAAAGGGCTCAAAAGTATCGATTATGTTTCCACGGTACTAATAAAAAGTATCTATCATTTAGAAGCAAATTTGACATAACCAGTAAAAAAAGGCCAAACCGGTTACATTGTTAATACAAATAATGTAACCGGTAAATTGTTACCGGATTATTTGTTTGGTGTCGATACTTTTGTAAGAACATGTGCAAAAGAATCGGTACAATAGAAAAAAATTTGACATAACAGGTTACATTATTAATACATATAATGTAACTGGTTAATCGTTACCGGATTGTTTGTTTGGCGTCGATACCTTTGTAAGAACATGTACAAAAGAATCGGTAAAATAGAAGCAAATTTGACATAACCGGTTATATTATTAATTCATATAATGTAACCAGTAAATCGTTACAGGATTGTTTGTTTGGTGTTGATACATTTGTAAGAACATGTACGAAAGAATCGGTACATTAGTAATTTAAAAGGATTTTGAAACAGAAAAGGGGTCGAAAGAATCGACACAATTCAAAAAAGTATCGACACTTGGGGAATTGTATCGATTAAATATATTATTGCTTGTAATCTCTTGACTTCAAGAAAAATTTCATCTTTATCTTCCAATGGGCATAGTGATTTCCGTCGAAGAAAGGCGGTTTGTCGATTGATTGTGCCATTGAGCCGGTTGGTGAAATATTGATCGAGGTTGCCAGATCTTCTCAATAGGATGTGAATCCCCTTCGATTAAGCCAAGCTCTGATACCAATTGTTGAAATTTTAGGGGCTCGATTCGATCAGCCGTTCTTGCTCGCCAAGTGTGGAGAAGTTGGATAATTGAGTGTTTTAGTGGGAGGTGAAAAATATGCAATTTGACACAAGGATTTATAGTGGTTCAACCTTCTAACCAAGGTCTACATCCACTACCTTAGCTCCCCATTAAGGATTTCCAACAAATTCACTAAGAATTTAGTCCTCTTTTCTAGGATTAGGAGGAAACCGTTACAACCCTCAAAGCTTTCTACCCAAAGCTTGAAGGAACACTCTCTTTACAAAGAAAGACTTAGCAAACTAGAAATCCCTCTAAAAGGTGTTTGTTTGCAATTCTAAGCTCTCACCCAAAACCTAAACACTTGAGCAAATTTAACAATGTAAGCTCACAAGTGTTGTCTAAGCAAGAAATGAACAATTAAAGCTCTAGACAAATTTTGACATCATAATGTTGTAACAATTGAAGCATTAACCATTACAAGATGCTTGGAGGTCCCTTTTATACTCTCAATTGAGTTTGTAGCCGTTACTAGCCGTTGGGGATGAATTGGAGCCGTTGAGGACTTTATTTCCCTTCATAAATGATGTTCTGCAGCTATCCGTATCGATACGCGTGGAACCGTATAGGTACGGCCTTCATGAGGAACTAGCCGTTGGGCTCTTGCTAGCTTGGGCGTATCGATACGCTTGAGGGCGTATCGGTACGGGTTCACATTTAAATTGTCGTTGGGAAATAGCCGTTGGGGTTGGTTGAAAGAGGATCGGTACGCTTACCTGGCGTATCGAAACGATCCCGATCCGTATCGAAACGGCAAAGGCCTATATCGATACGGGTTTTGACAGTGGCCAAATTGGGGCAAAAAGGTATCGGTACGGGTACAACCGTATCGATACGGGTACGTTGAAAATATGAGTTTGGCTATTAAAAACATGAAAAATCTTTGCCAAAAACCTCTTAAAATACCTCAAACATAATTTCAAGTTGTTTGGACTTAAAAACAAGTTTTAAATTCTTTTTAAATTAGTCCAAAACATTTTTCAATTATTATATCAAAACATTAGTTCTACAATCTCCCCCTTTTTGATATAATAAAACAAACTTGAAAAATTGTTTGGGATTCTCCCCCTTTAACTTTAAAAATGTGAATAAGAGATTAAAGATATGAAATCAAATAAAGCTCCCCCCTTATTCATTTGAAAATTTAATTTTTCAAACCATTTCTCCCCCTTTTTGTTATATCAAAAAGAATTTAAAATGACATTTAGCTCAAAATAACATAGGAGGCAAAAAAGATTGACACACTTAAAATTTTGGTTTAAAATTGGCTCCCCCTTACTCAAAGCATCATAAGAATGTTAGTTCAACATATATGATCATCTAGTTGAATTTAAACAAAAATAAACAAATAAAATCAAAACAACTAGAATTTTACCACACTTGAACTCAAGGTAGGATGTGAAGCCTTCCTTCTTCAAGTGTTCTCCCTTTGTGTGCATGGAGCTCCCCCTCAAATTTGGACTTGTTGATCATTCTCCATCACACCTAAAACAAGACAATCAAGTAATTTTTGGTATCCAAATTGCTTTGGATCCATAGACGTTAGTTGCACAAAATTTAGTCCCCTTAGGAATCCATTTTTCAATTTCATCCTTTTTAGTTGAAGTGGTTAGTTCTTTTGGGACCCAAACACTTCTAAAACATTTATCATTTATAAATCTAGGGGCTCTAGATTGTCTTACATAAAAATTTGATTTTCCAAAACTATTCTTCTTTTCAAGTTCATTGGAAATCAAATCCTTTTCTTTTTGAACTTTGAGAAGCAAATTTTGTAAATCAAAACATTTTTGTTCAAAATCTTTCAATTTTGCTTCAAGTTCAAGATTTGTTTTGGAAAGCAAATCATTTTCAATTTTTATTTTTGAAATCAACTTTTTGTTCTTGGAAAATGATGCCTTGAATTCTGAAAGCAAATCATCATAGGCATCTTGTAACTCATCAAATGTATAGGAATTTGAAATAGATGAGTTAGAAGTTACCTCCCCCTCATTGAGGGCCATCAAGCATAGGTGGGCTACTTCATCATCAGTGGAGTCTTCATCACTCCATGTGGCCACATATGCTTGTTTTGAAGATGATCCCTTCTTTTTGGATTTGTGGGAGTCCTTCATCTTCTTCATTGATTCATGCTTGGATTTTTCCATTTTGCTCTTCATAAACCGGGCAAATTTGTTGAAGAGATAGGCCATCTCTTCATCTTCACTTTCCTCCTCACTTGAATTTACATGGTGGCATGTGGAGGATTTGAGAGCTATGGCACTAGCATTGATGCCTAGCTCCATGATCTTCTTCTTCCCTATCGCTCTAATCTCTTCCTTCTTCTTCTCCTCTTCTTTGTTTTTCTTCATTATTTGGTGAGTGAGAAGAGACCCCATGAGTTCATCAAGCTTCAAGGTTTTGAGATTCTTGGCTTCGATGATGGCGGTCCTCTTTGAGTCCTATGACTCGGGAAGGGAGTAGATGAGCTTTCGGACAAGCTTCTCTTCCGGGATGGCTTCTCCATAACCTTTAAGACCATTGGTAATGGTGGAGAACCTATCAAACATCTTCTCGGTGTTTTCTTCCGGATCCATCTTGAAGTTCTCATACTCTAAGGTGAGGAGCCCAATCTTGGTCTCCTTGACTTCATTGGTTCCTTCGTATGTGACTTCAAGTTTGTCCCATACCTCCTTGGCACTCTCACGAGAAGACATCTTCTCATAGATGGTTGGGCCAAAAGCACAAAAGAGCATGTGCAAGGCTTTGCAATTAAGCTCCATATTCTTGCGATCGTCGGCACTCCATTCCGCTTTGCTTCCTTGAGGCACGAACGGACCATCTTCAACTATGTCCTATAGCTTGTAATCTCTTGACTTCAAGAAGAATTTCATCTTTATCTTCCAATGGGCATAGTGATTTCCGTCGAAGAAAGGCGGTTTGTCGATTGATTGTGCCATTGAGCCGATTGGTGAAATATTGATCGAGCTTGCTGGATCTTCTCAATAGGATGTGAATCCCCTTCGATTGAGCCAAGCTCTGATACCAATTGTTGAGATTTTAGGGGCTCGATTCGATCAACCGTTCTTGCTCGCCAAGTGTGGAGAAGTTGGATAATTGGGTGTTTTAGTGGGAGGTGAAAAATAGGCAATTTGACACAAGGATTTATAGTGGTTCAACCTTCTAACCAAGGTCTACATCCACTACCTTAGCTCCCCACTAAGGATTTCCATCAAATTCACTAAGAATTTCGTCCCCTTTTCTAGGATTAGGAGGAAACTGTTACAACCCTCAAAGCTTTCTACCCAAAGCTTGAAGGAACACTCTCTTTACAAAGAAAGACTTAGCAAACTAGAAATCCCTCTAAAAGGTGTTTGTTTGCAATTCTAAGCTCTCACCCAAAACCTAAACACTTGAGCAAATTTAACAATGTAAGCTCACAAGTGTTGTCTAAGCAAGAAATAAACAATTAAAGCTCTAGACAATTTTTGACATCATAATGTTGTAACAATTGAAGCATTAACCATTACAAGATGCTTGGAGGTCCCTTTTATACTCCCAATTGAGTTTGTAGCCGTTGGGGATGAATTGGAGCCGTTGAGGACTTTATTTCCCTTCATAAATGATGTTCTACAGCTATCCGTATCGATACGCATGGAACCGTATCGGTACGGCCTTCATGAGGAACTAGCTGTTGGGCTCTTGCCAGCCTGGGCGTATCGATACGCTTGAGGGCGTATCGGTACGGGTTCACATTTAAATGGCCGTTGGGAAATATTCGTTGGGGTTGGTTGAAAGAGGATCGGTACGCTTACCTGGCGTATCGAAACGATCCCGATCCGTATCGAAACAGAAAAGGCCTGTATCGATACGGGTTTTGACAGTGGCCAAACTGGGGCAAAAAGGTATCGGTACGGGTACAACCGTATCGATACGGGTACGTTGAAAATACGAGTTTGGCTATTAAAAACATGAAAAATCTTTGCCAAAAACCTCTTAAAATACCTCAAACATAATTTCAAGTTGTTTAGACTTAAAAACAAGTTTTAAATTCTTTTCAAATTAGTCCAAAACATTTTTCAATTATTGTATCAAAACATTAGTTCTACACCACCAATGGGTGGATATATGTACTTCTAGTAAATATCAATGTATTTGTGTACTTGGTCTTAAAATGGTAATTGGATTAAAGTATTTAAGAACATTTAAAATTTCCTATCATGATAGTATGAATGAAGTGCAAAGGATGAAGGAATGTGGTGATTACAAAAGCGGTTCGGTATGTAAACTGAATTTATAATGAGAATTATGTAGCTTTAATATTTTGATTAAGAAACATTTATGCATAAGTTTCAGGTGATAGAAGAGGTGGTGAAGAAATGGCACTCGATGGGTGATACTGAGAAGGAACCATTTATGAAGTTGTCCACAAAGGCGAGAGCAAAATATTCGACTTCGAGGAAAGCACATGAAAACATTGAGAAGAAGGTATTCGTTAAACTTGTAAATACTTTGATAAATGATATATAAAAACTCTAACATTATATGTAAATAATTTAGGAAGTGTCGACAAGGTGTAGCATAAAAAGAGTTCACCGCATAATAGAAGACTTGAAAATGAAGGATAAAGCCAAAGTGTTGGAATAAATGGGGTTTGGATCTCTGATTGGATTGAAGGACCGACCAATTCGGAGGGAATTGTGTCGATTGTTGATGGGATAATTTGATTTGCAAAAGTGTGAAGTTCGATACGGTAAATATTCTTTTCATTTTGGTGTCCGATGTGTTGAAGCCATATTGGGGCTAGAAAATAAAAGGAAGAGTGTGCAAGAAGTAATTAAAAGGGAGGACTGGAAAAAACTTGTGAACAAGTATAGCTTAAAGTCCAAGGTGACATATGCTACACTCGAGGACGATATTAAAAGCGGCAAGTATGATGGGGATCATCTGAAGGCACGGGTACTATTGTACCTTGTCGGAGTATTCTTTTGTCCAATAGGTGATACACCCCCGAGCAAGGAATATATGAAGTTGATTTGTGACTCCAGGTAGTAAGGTGAATTAAATTGGGCCTCATTTGTCAATGAGAAATTATTTGATGCAATCAAGAGCTTTCAGAAGGCTGAAAACCCCACATACCTCAAAGGGTGCATAGCTGTCTTAGAGGTAAATGAGTTGAAAGATGTGTTGGTTTAGAAAAATTTGTAAGTATAGTTATTATAGGAAATGATAAAGTTTATTATGAATGCAGATTGCATTGTTTGATTTTTGGTCTGATTCTTCAAGTGTGCCGACCTTCCAAAGAACTGGAGTGGCACACATCATTGCATGGGGCAAGGAAGAAGTCACCTGAGTGATGGCAAAGTTAAAGATAGAAAGACCGAAAAAGAAAGTAAGGGTAATAAAAGTATTTATATATTAGTAAGGACTTAAAAAAGATGTTCTAACATTGTAATTTATTTTTGAAGGTTATTGGCAAGGAGGAAGAGGAGAAGGTAGAAGAGAAGGTGAAATAGAAGGAAGAAGGGGGAAGTAAATATGACATTTTGATGTCGGAGTTAGCGGAGCTTAAAAAAGTCATTTCTGATTGTTTGCAAAGACAATCCAGAATCGAAGAGGAAATTGAGAGCATTAAGGGGGAAGTAGGGGAAAAGGTTGATGAAGTAGTGAAAGAAGTGGTAGAATTGATGGGTGAGTTGAAGGGGGTGATTGGAGTGGTAAAAAAAATAGATGAGGGGAAAATTTTAAGTTCTGAAATGAAACAAATGAGGAGTTATGTTGAGGAAAAATATGATGAACTTAAAAAATATGATGAAGAAAATGTGAAAGAATTGAGTATGAGGAAGGAAAATATAGATGTCCACGATCCAGATATGAGGACACCGGATAATAACATAGATGCAGATCTGGATTCAGAGTGTCGTGCACCAAAGAAGAAACAAAAGGTAAAATGAATAAAAGAAATTGACATCAATTTTGATTACAGATGTTGTGGCTAATATCTATAATCAATATTGTAGGTTAAAAATGTCAAAATACCAAAAGGAATTGGTTCAATGGAGGGTGCAATGTGTGAGTATGTATGGAATGGTGGGTTGTTAGATGATAGGTAAGTAATATATATTACTTTGTGAGTGATATTTAAATATTTATGTGAAAAAATTAATCCAATAAATTCCTTATATATGGATGTTGTCAAAGATTTCGGAAACCAACACGCCACAGTAGGCGACGTTGCGTCGTTAAAACCTAGTAAATGGGTTTTCGGTCAGGTTATTGATTTGCTCGGCTGGTTGGTGGCTGACAAGTCGATGAAGAAGAGATCAGGGAACCTGAAGATTTGTTATTTTCCATACAACTTTGTGGTAAGTTAAATTTATACATGTTGAAAAGTTGTGTTATGCCTATGGTTGGTCAATTAATAGTGATTGTTTTTGGAAATACAGTCATCGTTGTTAGAGGACGATCAAGATGCGTCGACTGTTGTAAGCTTTTGGAGTAGCATATTGGAAGACCATAATAAAATGAACGATTGTGACACGGTAAGATATTTTTGCGTACATGTTGTTTTGTATTTAAATAATTACAATAAATGTTCTAATTTCTTGTCTAAAATGTGTGACATTAATTGTAGATCTTCTTTCCAATAAACGATAGCAACTTGGTGTTGGATATGATTGATCGTGTAGCAGCGGTTCTTGATAGTCTAAATTCATCTTACCGGCATAAGACAAGAGTGCAAAATTGCAAGCAATTGGTGTGTGTCGATAAATTTTGTAATTCATAATGCATAATTTCTTCGTAATCTAATTTAATAATTTTTGACGCATATGAGATGTTTAGATAAATATAATAAGGGCGCGAGCTTTGTTGATACATTTGGGAAGATGAAGGTCCAGTGATGGATTTAGAATTAGTGAGCCGTAAGACGAAGGAGCAAACGAACGAGTATGTAATTTGAGTATTTAATAAGTCAAATATTTATCATGGTTAATTATTTGACATTTGCGGCAATCAATTGTTATAACAGAGATGATTGCGGAATGTATGTGATTATGTGGATGGAAGCTATTGTTGATGGGAGGTCAACGGATGATTTGGTAAGTGGTCTGAAAAGGACTTTTAAAATAAAATTTGGGTACTCTTACATTGAATGATATGGTAACAAAATGTTCTAATCTGAATGGAGGTTGTTGGTAATGGGATCGTATGAGAATTTTAAACGATCTCATAAATCACGAAGGTAATAAAATGAGAGATCAGTTCACAAATGGTTGCCTGAAACATATGAAAAAGTAATTCTTATGAAACTATAAATTTTGTATGTAATTATTTATCATAGTTAGGTTGTTGTAAATTATTTTAACATAATTTTGTATGTACATATTTAGCATATATTTTATTAGATGTTATGAAACTATAAATGCCATTAGCATACTGGGAACAAAGTATAAATGTTATGAAACTATAAATAAATGTTAGCATCAAATTATCGATACTTTTGAAAGCAAATGGATTGACATAGCTTACGTGAAATAAAGTGTCAAAACTTTTGTCCCGCGATAATAACAAATTATCGATAATTTGTTAAAAATTAATGTTTCTTGTTGCAATTTGGCTCGAAAATACCGATTCTTTCTTCCGACTATGAAAAAAATTATCGATACTTTTGAAAAAAATGGATTGACATAGCTTATTGGAAACAAAATGTCGATACTTTATTTACGTAATAAAAACAAATTATCGATACTTTTAATAAAAATCAATGTTTCTGGTAGCAAATTTGCTCAAAAATATCGATTCTTTCTTCCCACTATTTAAACAAAATATCGATACTTTTGAAAATAAGGATTGACATAGCTTACTGGAATCAAGGTGTCGATACTTTTTTCCCGCTATGAGTAAAATTATCGATACTTTTTAACAGAATCAATGTTTTCGGTAGCAATTATGTACGAAAATATCGATACTTTTTCCCTCTATGAACAAAATTATCGATACTTTTGAAACAAAAGGATTGCCAAAGCTTACTGGAAACAAAGTTTCGATGCTTTTTTCCTCTATGAACAAAATTATCGATACTTTTGAAAAAAAAGGATTGTCATAGCTTACTGGAAACAAAGTATCGATACTTTTTTCCCTCTATGAACAAAATTATCGATACTTTTTGAAAAAAAAATCAATGTTTCCGGTTGCAACGTTACCGTTTTCATTATTGACTACATCAATGTTACCGGTATAATTGTCAAAGTATTAGGTAGTGCTCTAACTTTGAATTTTAGGCGCGATTTCTCTTTAAACCAACCCTAAACTTAAATCCTCATTTTCCTAATTATATCGATACTATACCAGAGATCTCTTCCACTCCAACAACGATTACCACCGTTCAGAGAAATTGCACCGTTCAAGCTGCTTATAAAATCAACTCCGACGATTACTACGATCAGATTTGCAAGTAACTTAATGGTAATTTTGCGTAATTTAGGGTTACGGATTTGAACGATTTGGGAGTAACCGTTCTTATTTTGTATATAACAGTTCTTCTCAAGCAAAAAATGGTGCCCAAACGTCTGAGACGTAGTGCTTCTCAGTTAAAGTCTTCTTCTTCTAATTCAAGGTCTGCTGCTCAAGTAAGTTCTTCTGAAGCAAGTATGTCGATTGATACGCAAAACTTTAGAAGCAAGGAAGAGAAACTGAAATATGATCGCATTTTCAAAACAAGAAAGATTCGTTGACATGGACTTCTTCTTCGATGAGAAAAACAAATTTGGTTTTAAACAGACATTTACAGGTTGAGGATGGCTTGAATTGCTTGGTGTAGAACCAAAATATTACCCCAATCTTGTTAGAGTTTCCTACAGTAATGCTACATTACACCGCCAGCCTAGTACGGACGCAATATTAGGAATTAGGACTTATGTCATGGGGAAAGAGTTATATATATATCCGAAATCTATTGCTGATGGTATAGGTGTTAAGAATATAAGAGATTCCGATGAACATGTTTTAGATCCTACCATTCAACGTATGGATCGGAATAGTCCCATTAATCTTGGTGTGGAGGGCAGATTGTTCCACCTTCTTGTGACTTGGTTTCTTCGGCCTTCCGGTGGAAAATTTTCACAAATTCGAGATAGTGATTATTGGTGGTTGTCTAAGTATGCATCAAAAACCGCTCCAAACATTGCAAAACTGATTTATGAGACAATTCTTAATATAATGAAAAATGGTGCTTCCATTACAACTTAACTACCATATGGATGTGTAATTAGCCATATATTGAAGAAACAAGGAGTGGAATTCAATCTTGACTACCCTCTTCGATTATCTCGGAAGATTGACATGTTATCCTTGACTAAAGCGGGATACGAATTTATTGAAAATGCCGGTTGGATAAACAAATCTGGCAATGGAGCGGAACAAGAAAACGACCAAATGGACAACGTTGAAGAAGAAGTCCACGAGCCGATGGAAGAAGATGAGAACGAAGGGGTGATTACAATGAAGTCAGTGATGGCTTACATGGTTAATTTCCATCAGCATTTTGAATCTCGTGTCGACGAGATTAATGACCAAATCGGGCAAATACGAGAAGATTTTCATCACTTCGTGATGACTTCTCCAACTTCTGTAATCAATGCCTTCAAAGAAAAGACAAAGCATTAGGTATGACAATGCTTTAAATTGACTATTGACATGCGGTTAATTGACTATTGACATGCTTATAACAGAAGTGAAGAATCTAGTGGTGAACGAAGAGGTGAATGATGAAGAGGTTGACAGTTCAGATGATGATCATGAAGACCCGGACAGATATATAATTTCTGCAACACTGAGTCCCAAAAAACTTGTCATTTTTTATGTCAATGGAGTCCTTGCCTATTATACAAAACAAACTCCCAGAGGTAATAAAATGGCTTCAAATTTGTTTACAGATGTTTTAACCTATAAACATATACAACTGTGGTTGAATTTTTGTTCATGTTGTAGATGTTATAATGAGGCCAGGTGTATCAAAATTTATCAATTTTTGTTTAGAGAACTTTGTTGTTGCCATTTGGTCATCGAAGTTGATGTAAGCACCGTTAATATTTTAATTGTTAACAATTTGATCTTACTCTTAACCAATTTGATGTTTCTCGTGGTAATTGTTAACAATTTCAGGCATAACATTGCTCTTGCTCTTAACCAACTACCTGTACCGTATGCCCAATATATATTCATCTGGGTAAGATGCATCTTCTTTGCGTTCGATAATTGTATTTGTTTATGATTCTTACAAATTGATGTTTCACAATTATCTATAAACATGATCAAGCAAAGTGCAAACGGAAAGAGGAATTCACCTTCTGCAAAGATTTGCATGACGTTTGGAATGAGTTTCCTCAATTCCACTCGGAAAATACACTGTTGGTGGATGATTCTACAGAAAAAATGATTTATAATCCAGTGAGTTATATATATTTTTGCCATGCATATTTTTTAAGGTATATGTTCATTCATTTGTTAATTGACATTTTATGTATAGCAATACAGTTACATATGTCTGCATCCCTATGACGGTTCATCTTTGAACGTCAATGCTTTAGGTATGACAGTTACATATGTGACTTATTCGATTGGTTAATTAATATATCGAACATGTTGACAGTTTGCTAATTTGACTTATTTATATATATCCTCAGAAAAGGGCGGAAGCATCCAAGAATATTTGGAAAAGTTAGCGAATGAGCCTAATGTTCGGGACTTTGTCAAAAATAACCTTTTACAAATTTGAATTTTATTTGATTTATATATTTAACATTCTTGATTTATATATTGGTGTATGTTATTACCAATGTTAGCAAAAATTTTGTTATATGTATCGGATACATTCAAGTCTCACTGATAATATATAGTAATTATAGATATTTTGTTACAATGTATGTCGGATACATACCAGATGTTATGATAGTTACAATGTATGTTGATCGGTACTTGCAGTATTCCAAATGTCCTCGTTGCCCTGAGACGTAATGGAGAGATTGAAATTATAAATAACCATTAACAATTTAAGATATAATTGTAGAATAGACATAGTAACTCACATTATAATCATTATTTGTGAGCCCGTACGACCATTCCGTTACGTTATCAAAAAATTCAGTCGATGTAGGTTGTGTAAACGATTCCAAACTGAGCTTTAATTTAAGACATGTTACTTTGTTATGTCTCTCAAGGTTGCAGAACCCGCAGTGCCTACTTTTCTTCTGGGCCTTCTTCTTCTGGATTTCTTTTCGCTTTCCTTGTCTTCGTTTAGGGCCACGAACGTCATTTACAAAATTGCTTCGGTTGCTTGAATCTTTCAAACCGAACGAGTGTTCAAATTCGGGAGTTAATCTTTTCATCTCATCTCTTGCGGTTATGAAAGATGCATAAGTCTTTGATGCAATGTAGCATAAACGACTTGACGTTGCACGTAGGGAAGCGAACCGTGCCATTTGTATAACTTCTGGTGGTACATTGAAGTTAAGGAAACTTGGTGCAAAAGCCTTCGCATCCTTAGTCCACCTACTTAGAATCAAAGACTTAGGAAGAGATGTGTAATCCAAGTGCTTCAAAACATGTAGTTGATGGCAACATGGAATTCCTACGATCTCGAATTTCCTACACGAGCATGTGACGAAAACGCCGTCAAAACATATGTGAAATCTCTTGCTATTTTCCTTGTACTTTGAAAAAACAAAAATTTGATATTCATCTGATAAGGACTGAATTTGTTCCTCAATCCGGTACAAGGTCTCGTCTTGCAGTTCATCTTGGAAGATCCGAAATGATTCCCGCGTATAAATTTCACCAGCATGGCTTTCTAGGTCAATCAGTTTAATGATCTGGAAGGGCTTTGTCTGGGAACTTAAGTAATCCGCTTTCAACTTGTTGATACGCATTTTACTAATACCTTGTTCAATTGCACGAGCAACGTCTACATATGTCTTCTTCTTTTTCAATGCGAGTGAAGCATTCAAGGACTCGCACCTTTGTGTGGATCGAATATTCGCAAAGAAATGACCGGTTTGATATGCTTGAGCCCATAAGTTCCGAGTATTTCCCTTCTCAATCACCCATGGATGCTTTCCGACATTGAATTTTGAAATCATTGCATACCATTCAATATCAAATTCTTCTGTTGTCCACCAGGAACTCATACATCTAGAAAATCCTGTGTTAAATTTGTTGTCACCAATGTTAGCTTGTGCATTGCGAGAAAGATGCCAAGAACATAATCTGTGCTTAGCAAAAGGGATAACACATTTGATAGCCCTCTGCATTGCCCTATCCCTATCGGTGACAACTGAAAGAGGCGATTTATTCATCATGGCTTGTAAAAAATTACGCAGCACCCACTCGAATGATTGAGTCGTTTCGTCAATGATGATTGCAGTAGCAAATACTATTGTGCTATGGTGATGATTGACACCGACAATAGGCATAATTGGTCGTCCATAGAAATTACCTTTGTACGTTGTGTCGAACGCAATTACATCACCGAAGCAAGTGTAATATGATCTCGATGTTGAATCAGCCCAAATAAAATTATGCAATGCCCCTGATTCATCTGTTGAGTATGTCATAAAAAACCCCGGATCATCTTCTTTCTTATAATCAGAGTAAGCAATTAGTGCATTCACATCCCCATTGACGATTTCCTTTGCTTTACCTCTTTCAAGTGCATTGTAGAGGTCTTTACTTGTAAATCCAACATTCTGATAACCCCTTGCCTGATTCATGAAATAATTCATTACTTGTGATGTCCCAACACCAACATCTTTCAATGTTGTTGCCTTAGCCACATCAGCCTCACTCACAGCTCTATTTGAACGCATAAATGGTGTCATAACAAGTGTGCACAATGCATGATTATGTTCCTGAAAAGACTTACTTAGAACCCACTGATCATTTGTATTTGTTGATGTGACAAAGATTTTCGCCTTGCATCATGTTCGTGTGACTGGCATATGAGCACATTGACGATAAACAGTATGGACTTTGGATAACCGAAACCCTTCTGTTGAACAACAAAATTCTTGTATCTTCACATTCCCTTCCGTATCCAGCCGTGTTGTTCCTCGACGAGCACTAAAACCATGTTTCATAGCGTATTCCTTGTAAAAATCTCAAGCTTCCTCACGTGAAGAAAAGAGCTGACCGAGCAACCGTTCCGAATCATCAACGGTCAATATTTCATGCCCCTCCCCGCTTGAATGAACATCGTTGGATGGAGTATCGTCCATTTTGGTAAACACGATTGGTGGAAGTGGTCCAAACAGGAGTTGTGTGTTGCTTTCATTTTCAGTAGGTGGTGGTGGTTGATGGTGGTTGATGTCTGGCTACAACATTTATTTCTTAGGAAAAAGTTAGTTATGCAATAAATTATAGTAAAATATCGATACTATCTTCCATCTATGAACAAAATTATCGATACTTTTCAAAAAAAAAAAAAGATTGTCATAGCTTACTGGAAACAAAGTTTCTATACTTTTTTTCCACTTTGAGTAAAATTATCGATACTTTTTTAAAAATCAATGTTTCCGTTAACAAATCTGCTCGAAAACATCGATACTTTCTTCCCACTATGATAAAAATTATCGATACTTTTGAAAAAAAAGGATTACCATAGCTTACTGGAAACAAAGTGTCGATACTGTTTTCACGCTATGAATAAAATTATCGATACTTTTGAAAAAAATCAATGTTTCCGGTAGCAAGTTTGCTAAAAATATCGATACTTTCTTCCCTCTGCGAATAAAATTATCGATACTTTTCAAAAAAAAAAAGGATTGCCATAGCTTACTGAAAACAAAGTGTCGATACTTTTTTCCCGCTATGATTAAAATTATCGATACTTTTGCAAAAAAAATCAATGTTTCCGGTAGCAAATTTGCTCGAAAATATCGAGACTTTCTTCCCTCCATGAAAAAAAGTATCGATACTTTAAAAAAAAGGATTGCCATAGCTTACTGGAAACAAAGTGTCGATACTTTTTTTCCCGCTATGATTAAAATTATCGATACTTTTGCAAAAAAATCAATGTTTCCGGTTGCATTGTTACCGTTTTCATTATTGAGTACATCAATGTTTCCGGTTGATTGTTACCGTTTTCATTATTGACTACATCAATTTTGCATTGCAATGTTATGTCTTTTCACTTGTATCACATGCACCATTTACTGCTCATCCTGTATAAAGCTGGTTTCGATAGCCCCCAGAACGAATCTGCCTTTTCAGTTTCGTGTCTTTTCACTTGTATCACGTGCACCGTTTCATGTTCATGTACCTTCATGAACAGGCATTGTGCCTTCTCACTTTCCCTCCCAACTGAAATTCCCTATAAATTAACAACTATTCTCTTTACTCTTTACAACATCTTCAACTTAATATACTCAACCCTTCGTTTATTTCTATAATCAGTTCTCCTTCACCTTCACCATCTTCTATTCAATATCTTCATATAGAATGAGTTCGAGCAGAGGTTCTGGTCACAATCCTCAGCCATTAACAAAGAGGAAACTTGATTTCGAGACATCATCAAACAACGATGATGATGTCATTTTGATTCTGATGAAGAGGAGGAACAAAGCCATGCGACAATGAAAACCAGCAGATGGTTCAACAAGTTTTTCGAGACCTTCGATAGAATGAACACAATCAATGACCCTTCTACTCAATGGTGGTGTCCAGCATGTCAAGGAGGTCCTGGTGCCACTCACAGGTTTCGTGGCCTTCAGTCCCTAGTGACACATGCCAAAACCAAAGGCAGACCAAAGCTCAAACTCCATCGCCAACTTGGTCAGCTATTGGACGAGGAATTGCGTAGAAGGGGTACTTCGGATGTTCCTCATGGTCAAGCTTATGTGGAATGGAGTGGTTTGAGAGATGATGCTGCTATTGTCTGCCCCCCGCCTTCAAACAATGAGGAAGCATATCACCAAATACTCTGGCCACCCATGGTGATGATAATGAACACAAGGCTTCATCAAGATGCAAATAGGAAGGTAATTATATAACTTTTGAATTATGTTTTCATGAATATTACAATTCCTTAACTTCTTATGTCTTGAGTTTTCTGCTTCAGTGGCTTGGTATGGGAAACCAAGAGCTTCTTGACTATTTCAGGTCCTATCCTACTGTTGTTAAGGCTCGCCATTCATACGGTCCTCAAGGCCATCGTGGGATGAGCCTTCTAATTTTTGAGAGCACGGCAACAGGTTATTTCGATGCTCAACGTCTGCATACCCAGTTTGCTGCCCAAGGTTTCGATAGAGAGGCTTGGCAACGTTGTCAGGGCTTCTTGTATGGTCCAGCCAGCCAGCGCTAACTTTATGGTTATATGGCTTCCAAAGAAGACATCGACAACTTCAACCGCCATACTCAAGATTTTCTCTATCATTTTCTTCTATTATACAAGATGCACTTCTGCTCATACTTATGCATACATGTTTTGTTCATTAGGCAACTATAGGGTCAAGTTTGAGATGCGACCATGTGCAGAGATGGTTGGTCAGCACTGTTCACAACGAGAGGCTGGAACAAGTGCCATGGGTGGTAGAGGGCATGGAGGTCGTTTCCCTAGCCAGGGATGAGGATTGAGGAGGCTCCATTCTTTTACTTTCATTTTTTTTATTTCAATATGTAATTGGTAATTGAAGCACTTGGGACTTCAGTTTTTTTTCTTCATAATTATACTTCATCCTTAAGTATCGAAACTTTTCATGGAAACTTTTTATTTTCATAAATATAATTGATATAAACGATTAAATAGAATTGTACCGATACTTTTAATATAAGTATCCATACTTTTAGTATAATTACCCATATTTTTAATTTAATTATAGAATATTTTTATGGTAGTACCCATACTTTTATAAAAACAATGTAACCGGTCTGGCTACAACATTTATTTCTTATTAGGACAAAGTTAGTTGTGCAATAAATTATAGTAAAATAACGATACTATTAAAGTAATTACCGATACTTTTAATATAAGTATCCATACTTTTAATTTACGTATCCATGCTTTTAATTTAAGTGTCGAAACTTTTTATGGAACCGGTTGAAACATGGCTAGAAAGTATCGATACTTTTTATATAAGTATGGATACTTTCGAGCCACATTTGAACCAGTTCCAATGTTTTTAATAAAATATCGATACTTTTGTAATAGCGTATCGATACTTATTCGCTACCTATTACGTTACACTAATAACCGGTTTGTTTAAAGTTATAATATTAATGTAAACGATAAAATAATAACAAATTAGGCGCTACCGAATATGTTGATACTCTTATCAACAAAATAGGTAATTTTATCGGTTTTGTTATCGTGGGATTTTCCAAGGCCCCATCAGCTCAAAATTATCAACAAATTAGGCGCTATCGAATATGTTGATACTCATATCAACAAAATAGGTAATTTTACCGAATTTGTTATCGTGGGATTTTCCAAGGCCCCATCAGCTCAAAATTATCAACAAATTAGGCGCTACCGAATATGTTTATACTCTTATCAACAACATAAGTAATTTTACCGATTTTGTTATGTTTGTATCTATACCTACCTATAACTTAAGTTTGCCGGTTACCAATTTTTTATAATTTTTTTCATGTTTTCTACCGGATATATTATATTATATCAACATATCCGGTAGCGCTTTACTTATTTTGTTATTTATCTTATAATATTTCGGATAACGTCATTTCTTAACCGTATATTAGTCCGCCTTTCATTAGAATTGTCCGTCGCAACCTAAAAGTGTCTCATGTCAGAACTTCCCTTTGCACTTTGCTTATATCTGATACGGGCTCAGAGCCTCGGAGGAATCAACCAATCCTATTATTTCCCGGAAGATTTACAAAAATATTGCAGTTGCAATCTATTATTTTCCAATCTATTGAAGTTGCGAGATTATTTCCGGAAATATTGTGAATTGAATAGTGGAATGTGAAGTCGGATCCACCTGAAACCGAAATTGAAAAAAAAGTGGAGTCGGATTCTAATGAATCCGGTTTTGATAAAAAAAAAACAAAAAAAAAGAGTGAAGTTGGATTCTAATGAATCCGATTTTGAGAAAAAAACAAAAAAAAGGTGAAGTCGGATTCTAATGAATCCAGTTTTGGGGGAAAAAATCCCCCAAGTCTAAAACCATTTGAATCCGACTTTGGGGCATGCGCATCAGACTGGAAACCTGCAAAGAAACTGAAAAGCTGCAAAGAGAGAGGGGCATGCATGAGAGGGTAGTGTAAATAGGATTGGGGGATAGAACGGTGGAATTTAATTGGGTAGGTATAGGTTTAGGTTAGGTTTACTGTTTATTTTCGGGAAGAGTGGGAATCAGATTAATTTTTTGGGAGTGGTGGATGTGATTTTTGAATGGTGATGGGTTTATAATATTTTAAAATGTATAGGGGTATAGGTTAAAAGTTTATAGTTGTTAGATAGGCAGAGATAGGGGTAGTATAAGGGATAAGAAAATTTATTTTTTTGTTAAATAGTTAAGTTAAGGTTGAAGGAAAGTTAAGATTGAAGGAGTAGAAGAAGAAGAATATAAAAAAAATAGTGAGAAGAAAAGACTGTAAGTAGATTCGAATTTTTTTAGAGTTTTGTTTTTTTTGTTTGATAATTTTATTTTGTTATTTTGTAAGTAGATTCGAATTTTTGAATTTGGTAATTTTTTCAGTTTGGTATTTTATTTTGTTATTTTGTATGTTTCATATATTTTTAATTTTTTCATGTAGTTGAGTTACTTCGAATTTGGATTGGACAAATGGTATATTTTTTCATGTAGTTTTTTTATGTAGTTTATTTGAGTTAGTTTGGTAGTTTTAAATTTTAATTTCAGTTTATTTTGTAAGTTGATTTACTATGTTAGAAAAAATATATTCGAAATATATTTATTATTTTTATTTTATTATGAGCATTTTGATTTAGTATGTTTTATTTCGATCGTGCAGAGAAAATGAGCAACAACAAATTTATGGTGATTGTTCATTACAATAGACAAATGGTGAAAACTGATGTCAGGGTTGTATTTGATTGTGAAAGTAGTACGAAGATGAGATTCGAGAAAGAAATCATGTTTCGAGAAATGAAGGAGAAAATATCACAGAAAATTAGAAAAGATATTCATGGTTTACGTTACCGATCGATGACATGTGACAATCCGGTCAAATATTGTGCAATCACTCTTCAAGATGATGACGATGTTTCTTTGATGATCGCAGAGCATGATTCTATAGGAATTCGATATATCGAGTTGTTTGCCGAGGTGCGTGATGTTCCCGACCCATCTACAAACGTAGTTGGAGAATCAGCTCAAATGAACTTTGGTGATGAGATTGATATGCCCGGAGGCAGTTTTGTTGCAATGTTGACAAGTGGGACATCAAATACATTTCATGAAGCCGGGCCTTCAACATATGCTTCATCACACGGGCCGAGTGTTGATCCTGCTGTTGAAGCTGGTGTGGAACCTTCACGAGGTCGATGGGGAGAATCACTTGCCGATTCCAGCGAAGATGAAGATATTGGGGATCTCGATTTGTCCCCTGATGACGTTGGTGCAGCCCCTGATTTTGGTGTTGGCGAATTTGTTTCGTCCGGGGGCGACATTACATTTTATGAACCTTCTTCTCACATGAGTTCAGTGGATTTTGATGCAATGAGAGCGCTAGAATTCTCAGATTTGGCCCGATTAACCTCGAGTCAAGACGGTGAATTATATGTTAAGCTTCAATTTGATGACAAGAATGAAGCTATATTGGCAGTGAAAGAGTACAGCATCAAGAACCACGTGGACTACTTTGTCGCAGAATCCAGCACGAGGACCTTCTTTGCCAAATGTGTGAAATACGGGCAAGAGTGCAATTGGAAGATCCGAGTGACAAAGCTGCAGAGGTCAAATCGTTGGGAGGTCACAAAGTATAATGGTGTTCACACATGTTTACGAACTTCCATCAACCAAGACCACCGAAAATTGGACTCCAACGTAATATGCTGTCACATAATGAAGTTGGTTGAAGCAAATCCACGGGTTACAGTTTCAACGATTCAGGCAAGCATTGCGCAGCAATTTGAATACCAAATATAATACAATAAGGCCTGGCGTGCAAGGGAAAAGGCAATGGACTTGGTGTACGGTGATTACGATAAGTCGTACAACGAGCTACCGGCTTTATTACTAGCACTGACAAATTTTATCTCGGGCACCATAGTGAGGTATCAAACCAAGGATGCGAAAGACCGAGAAGGACAAATTGTTGAAGGCTATAAATTTTTTCATCGACTTTTCTGGGCGTTCAAGCCTGCTATCGAAGGCTTTCTCTATTGCAAACATATGATACAAGTCGATGGCACATGGTTGTACGGGAGATACTCTCATATATTGTTGGTTGCTGTTACGCAAGATGGTGACGACAACATCTTCCTGATTGTATTTGCAATTGTTGAGCAGGAGATGGCGGAAGCTTGGAATTTCTTTTTGATGAATTTACGTGAGCATGTCGTCAAAGAAGATGGGGTATGCATTATATCCGATCGAGGGACGGGTATCAAAGCAGCAATTAATCGAGACGGAAGTCGTTGGACACCACCGAACGCATACCATGCCTACTGTATTCGTCATATCACTAAGAACTGCTATGAGCGGTTCAAAAATCCTTATCTTCGCAGTGAGATTGAAAGCATGGGTAAGCATCTTTTTTCAAACTAAATTATATTTGCATATGCATTTATTTATTTATGTTTGATTCTAATAATACTATGACACAGGATATCTACTAACGCGACCACATTTTGAGAGGAAGATGAAAAATTTAATGAAGTACGACGAGCAGGTTTGGAGTTGGGCAAATGAAATCGAGAGGGAAAGATGGGCTCAATCATATGACGAAGGTGGTAGACGATACGGGCAAATGACTACCAACCTTGTGGAGTGCATAAATGGAATACTAAAAGAATCACGTCATCTCCCAATAGCAAGCCTGGTGAAAGAGACATACTATAGGTTGGCGAAAGTTTGGGTAGTTAAAGGAAAGGAAATTGAGGCCTTATTAAATAGGGACCAAAGGTGGGCTCACGCTCTTGTGAAGAGAATGACAGAGAACATGATGAAAGCAACGTCGCTACAGGTTCACAGCTTCGACCGATCTAATCAGATATTTGATGTTGTTGGTGCCAGACGCAACAACGAAGCAGCGCACTCAAATGTATTTCGAGTCTATTTCAGACATAGATGGTGTGATTGTGGAGCATTCCAAGCATGGCGATATCCATGCATTCATGCAATTGCATCGTGTATGCATGTAGGGGTTGACCCGTACAGTTTTGTTGATGAATGCTTCGATCTCCGTAGGATGGTCAATATTTACAGAAGTGAGTTCCCACCGATTGCAAATTCAATTTATTGGCCGTCGGTAGAGCATGAAAAATGGTTACCGGATCCTACACTCCGTAGATCTCCAAGTGGTCGACCTAGATCGACTCGCATATATACCAGTATGGATCTTCATTTTAGGGAGAAGGGACAGCGGAAGAGATGCACCATATGTAGGGCCGAAGGACATTCCAGATCAAACTATCCAAATGAACCAAGATTCGTGTCAATGCCTCGGTGATTTCCAATGTTTGTATTTGAAAAATGTTATGTTATGTTATGTTATGTTATGTTATGTTATGTTATGTTATGTTATGTTATGTTATGTTATGTTATGTTATGTTATGTTATGTTATGTTATGTTATGTTATGTTATGTTATGTTATGTTATGTTATGTTATGTTATGTTATGTTATGTTATGTTATGTTATGTTATGTTATGTTATGTTATGTTATGTTATGTTATGTTATGTTATGTTATGTTATGTTATGTTATGTTATGTTATGTTATGTTATGTTATGTTATGTTATGTTATGTTATGTTATGTTATGTTATGTTATGTTATGTTATGTTATGTTATGTTATGTTATGTTATGTTATATTGTGTTAATGTTGTGTTGTGTTGTGTTGTGTTGTGAAACAATTCAATTTAATCACTTAATTTAAATTGTTCTAATATAATCATTAAGTTGAAAAATATTTTTCTTTTAAATTGTTAGATATAAAATACAAATAAAAAATTTATTCAAACATTCAATTTTAACATAATCCACTAAAGTTATCAACTACTTGAAATAAAAAAGCTAACAATGCTTATGTCCACCCGTACCACACCCCGGTGGATGACGAGACCGATCGGGATTGCGTCGACGACGATGCTGAAGTTGTTGCTCTTCATCGACATTATTATCGGTTCCAATTGGCCTACCTGTGAAGAACAAGGATTGCTGTGGTGTTTGCTGAACACAGGGGGTCTCAAAATTTGGTTGATACGGATACATATGGATTGATCCTTGAGGAACACTGGACGTGGCAGTCATCATCGGCGAAATTGCATCGTAGGGGTTGGCCATAAGAGGTGTAACAAAATCCATGTTCTCACTCAAGTTCGTGTAGTTGGGTGTCTGTGGCGAAATAAACTCGGGTCTGTATAAATTAGGATCATTAAACCCTACATTACCTGAAGAGCTCCCTCCTACATTACCTGAATAGCTCGAGCTCACTGGTGGATATATAAATGTAGCAGGCTGAAAAAATCCTATATTATCCGAGTATCTCGGGGCCACTTCCGGTTGTACACAAGTAGGAGTCGGTTCTTTTTCCCATATAGCCATTGGTGGGGCCACTGGTGGCTCCTATGTCGTTGGCCAACCCGTAGGGTCTCTACTACCAATCTGTTGCCTCTGTGATGAGCTCGTTGTAGCCTTCGATGATTTACTTTTGCCTCCATATTTTTTTCGGAACCTTTCGCATTCCTCCCGTTCAGACTGATTTGTTAAGTACGGCATTCCATGACTACGATAGTAGATCATGTACTCTGAACTCTCGAAATCAAAATCGTCATCTTCCATTGGACGATGTTCTGGCAACGATGAAGCTCTGTTGTTCCACAAAGCAATATACTCACTATGTTTGACTTCCCAATCCATATTTGGCCTGCCACGTCCATCATAGGCATGAAGATAGTAATGATCACGTGGAATGCACGGAATAGGCTGGTGGAAGCCAAATTGCCTTAACACTCTATCTGCAAAGTGGAACTCTACAGTAGAGAAATGGATCAACGGTGTAACACTACACCATAAAAGTGAATCATTCATCAAATATTTCGGTACAAATATATGGTCATCTTCGTAGGCCTTCCAAATAAACTGCAAAAAATAATGGTTTAAAATAATACATTTAACTAACTAAGATGTAAAAAACACATTTAACGTCAAAAAGTACTTTTCATTCATATACCTGCTCTTGACAGTGGGAATCAATAAGAGATCTACAAACTCTGACGTTGTTGTGCGCCAACCCCGTTTCATGCTTCTCATCGCACCATCTGCATACAAATCACAATATATTTAAATAACAAGTTAATTTAATTAATTTACAGATTCAACTAAAAATAAAGATATATATATTTACCTTGCAACGACAGGAAACTGCACATGTGTTCGAGTAAGTGGTGTAAAAAAAGGTAGTCGTTGCCAAGCCCACGCTTGCAACAATAACAGGCAACCACCAATACCGCCTACCCTCTGACCCTTTTGCAGTAAAGCGCCTTTACACAACTCGCGATACAAGCACGCTAATATAGCTGATCCCCAACTATATTGACAATCAGGTTCCCAAGGAGTATCCAAAAAACGAAGATACCTTACATTGACCATATTACCAGATTTATCCGGCATCAGTATACCTCTGATCATCTGTAGGATATATGCTCGACTAACCATATTAATTTCTTCAACTGTATTATACTCGGAGAGTTGAAATTCTCTCTCTAGCCAACTTATTTTCACACGAGACCCTTTCACGACACTTCCATAGGGTTCCTTCCCAAGGAACCTTTGACAAATTTCAGCCGTTGAGCCTACGGTACGCTCGACCACTGGCTTCCCGTTTACTGGGACCCCAATAAGATAAACCACGTCCTCGAGGGTGATCGTGCATTCTCCGCAAGGCATATGGAAGGTATGCGTTTCAGGTCTCCAACGCTTAATTAAAGCAGTAATCAATCCGGGCACCAACTTGTACCCACGAAGGAACGTGGCATGATAAAATCCTGCCATATATAAAAAATTCCCGATTCTGTGGTCTAGGGGTTTGTCTACCATGCACAAATGATGTTTAAATGTTTCCTCTGCATCCTGTAAATAACACATTATTTAAACATAATGGATCACAAAAAAACACAGAAGTGACATATTTCGTAATGAAACAATTTTTAAAAAATTATACCAGCTCATCAACTCTAAGGCTAGTAATGTGTCGATTCTGTAAATGCAACAATGGAGCTTGCTCAGCCATCCTACATGACAAATAAGAAAATATTAGTAAACCGAGACTAAATCTACCACATTAAAAATAACAATTAAAATAAATGTCGTATTTGCTTATTGTCTATTAAATCATCAATTTAACTTTTTATTCAATCACCTATAAATAAATATAATTAAATTAACGAACTTAAATAAAATAATAAAATCTATCCACCTATTTTTCTATATTCTCAAAATAAATGTATTTTCCCGTTTCTTCTCTTATATTCAAACAATTTTTTCTATATTCTCAATATCTCTACACCTATTTAACACAAAAATATTTAAACTATATTTTCTTCTCATATCTTCACCTATTTAACACAAAACTTTCAAATTACATTCTCTCAAAATAACATCAAAAAATCAAGGAACTTCAAAATAAAAATTAAAAAAAATTAACGAATTTAAAGTGAACAATATACAACAAAATATTTCTCAAATCCCCATCTATTTACACAAAATTCAAACAACAACTTCAAATTTAATCAAACAAACAACTTAACTTACTATATTCTCTTCAACCACCTATTTAACACAAAAAATTTTAAACTTTAACTTAAAAACACAAATATCCGATTTTCGTAATTACTATAAAATAAAATATACAAAAAAAAATTACAAAAAATAATACTTACTCATAATAATAAGAATAAATTATAAAAATAAAACACTTACTTTAATAAAATTCTTTAAATCTTCAAATCTTCCCCATCTTCTTCTTCTTCAAAATATTTTCTCTCCCACTATCTACCTTCAACCCACCCCTTTTAACCTCAAAAAAATTAAATTTCAACCACACATACCATCTACCCAATTAAATTCCACCATTTATCCAACCAATTATCCCCCTGCCACCCGTGACCCTCCTTCAAAATTTTCTGCAAAGCTTGCCCCCTGAATGCATGCAATTTTCTGCCAAAGTCGGATCCTAAGGCATGCGTTTTTAATTTTTTTTTCATCTCAACTTGATGCATGCATTCTGCAAATTTTTCTGCAAAATTTTCTGCCACCCGTGTCTCATGCATGCATTTTTTTGCCCCACGAGGCCAAAGTCGGATCCACTTGGCTCCAACTTTAGCCAAAGTCGGATCCACTTAGCCCCTATTCTTCCCCACGCTGCCAAGCCAAAGTCGGATCCTAATGGCTCCGGTTTTTAATTTTTTTTTTCATATTCGCACTCAACTGGATCCGACTTTATTTCCACTGTGCAAATCACAATATTCTTGAAAATAATCTACCCAGTGCAATAGAGTGGGAAATAAAAAATCCCACCACAATTCTTTTGAGAATTTTCCATTATTTCCCTCAAATTTTCAACCTTATTAGTTTTAGCTACGAATTTTTGGTGTTTTAGCAATAGCAACTTATATAAAAAATAATTCAAAATATTAACTTTTCAATTAGTTACAAAAAATTAATTAGGTGGTATGTTATGTAAAGATCATTAAAAATATAATGTTCTAGTTATTTTTTTATAAAATATTATCAATTTAATTAATTTTGAAATTTTGATGGTATTTATTTTTGAAATGTTGATGGTTATATTTAATTGGAAATGTGAGTATTAGGCGTTTTCTTCTTTTTTTTTTCATTCTGCTTTTCTATTAATTTTATACTTTACCCGTCTCACTATTTGTGTCACATTTGTGTTTTAAAATTGTCTCAGTAAAAGTGCTACTTTGAAAAATTCAACAATTTTTATAAAATACATTTACTTTTTTGTCCTTTTTAGTTTCTCAACAAAAATAAAAGTTAACTTTTTAAGGGCAAACTTGTCATTCAAATTATTTTACACAACACATCTCATATAAACTTTTTTTTCCTAAAATTCCATGAAAAGTCAACATGTGACACAAATAGTGGGACGAATGGAGTATTTTTCATCACTGATGACGACATTAGTTGATCATCGACGGTTGATTTTTCTTCTTTTTTTCTTTTTTTTTCAAATTATGTTATATCATTTTTTGTCGTGTTTGTTTTACATATTTAAGCTATTTTATTAGTTTTTTTCCGTATGAAAATGGTGGGTGATTTTGTATGATATTGTAGCTCGTCTTTTATTTTTTTAGCGCTAGATTTGACGTCGCTTCTTTAATTGTAGTTTATTTGGTTATTATGTTGATCTACCCCTACTTTGGACTTTCGAGTTGGTTCTCTTATGCTGATAAGCGCTTACAATCACCCTATATAAGCAACAATTGAGTTGTAGTAACGTTAGTTTACAGAGACAAAACCAGGATTCAACATTAGGGAGGGGCAAGAGTCCATTATGCCTTTAAATCTAAAAATTAAGAGGAGAAAATACCTTATTTAACCAATATTTAAACTAAAGGAGACTAAAAATGAAATTATATCAAATATTTTGGGAGGGGCAACAACCGCTTCCACACCCTACATTGTTTCGTCCCTGCCTATTTATCAATATATTGTCATTATTATATGTATTTGTATATTATTGTTGTTGGTGTTTATCCTTAACGCTTATAGTGATATTTGTTTGAACCTACTATTTTTCGAGTTGATTGATTTTAATTTTTTTTGTCTGATTTTATTTTATTATTTAACGACTAGTTTGTCCACAAAATGATTCGTTAATGTAATTAGTATATCTTTTGTATTTTCTTGTTATTTAATAAAATTAATTATTATTCGTTTAAAAATAAAACAATTACTCTAAAAAAGAAAACAATGACTAAATAATAAAATTTATAAAAATTAACAGTCAAAATTATCTTTATGCTTTATTTTTATATAAAAAAAAGTTTTAGTGCAACCCAACAACAAGTGTCTCACTGGAAAAGTGGATGATATTTATCCTAAAAAATATAGGCCATCTTTAGACTACTCCAAAAGAAAAAGTCTTTGGTGACATGATCCCCTTTACACCTATTTTGATAAGGGTAATTTTACCCGTGGTCCATTTTGTTTGGGGTTTATTTTATTTTAGTCATCCGAATTTAAAAAAAGATCATTCTTGTCACTTACGTTTTGAATCGTGTCTATTTTGGTCCTTTGGTCGTTAACCTCAGTTAATAAAAAAATTAATTTTTAATTTAACCCCCAAACTTTCAAAACTTTATTTTTCACTATCTTTCAAAAAAAAACTTGAAAATTTTATTTCTCCGCCCGCCACCCGATCCCGACCCTCTTTCTACCGCCATGTATCCGTCATTCTCCTCCGCCCAAAAAACTATATCAATGAGGTTCACATGCTACAGGACATTTCTTCTTTGAGAGAAACTCTAATTTATTGGGATTTATAACATAGATATGAAAAGGAACTTACGCATCCTATCCAGAATCTTCTCCAGGGAGAGCTTGCTAGTGCTCTGCTCATCCAGGTAATGCTTGTTTTTATTCTGGTCGCATAACCGTGTGCTTTTGTCAGTGCAGGTTCAGAAGTTGAAACTGGATATTGAGATGTATGTTCAATACCAACTTTTTCCTACATAGATGCATTCTGGTTTATTTCAATTCTCAACGTTCTTACTTCTTAAGATGCTCATTGAACTAGGGCAATGCTTGAACTGGATCAGATTCTCAGAGCAAATGAAATCAACTTTGCAATCTTAGTTGCCTTGCCAGCATTCTTTCTATCTTTTGGTCTGATTGCGGCCGTACGATTTTGCAGTATCAGACTTATATTGACTAAGGGCTGGTAAGAAACTCACTGTTCCGTTTGCTGCTTGGATGCTCCTGATTAATTTCTCTTTTTCCCTTATCCACATAGACTTCTTTTTATTATTATTTAACATTGTTTGAAAAACAAAGGGACTGTTATAGTATTAGTTAAAGTCAGTTATATTTGTTGTGCTGAGTCAGCAAGAGTTAGTTAGGAAAGGGTTGTTAGTTACTAGCTCAGCTGATTCTCTCAATCATTGTATAAATTCTAGTCCAGTCTCTTTGAGATATTATGGACTTTTTAATAAAATTGAGAGTACCGTCTCTCTTCCCCAACTCTCTTATTTCTCTGTTTCTATATTCTAGCATGGTATCAATCGCTTGGTCTGGGATTGTTTTCGCTTCCGTTCTGATTCGTTGTGTGCTTTTACAGATTGTGATTGTGGATTCAAGCCATTGACTCAAGAATCAACGCACGACTTTCTTCCATTCGTTGCGATTTTCGTTGATTGAAATAGCGTTGGAATTGGTTCTGTTGCGGTAAGATTCATGTACTCTTTCGGCTTGATCTTTACATCAGTTTCTTGATCTTCATTTTCTCTGAAAGCTATCGTTCTCAGTCATAAGAATGCTTGTTTCGTGGTTATATTGGAAAGAACAGGTTAGTGATTTTTTGATAGCTTTCTAGGTCAAGAACTGTGTCTCCTAATGTGTTATCATTTGTGTGGCATCGCGATCTGTAATTGCTTGTTCTTTGCTTCTGAATCTCATTGGTTGTTTTGGTTTATTTGGATCTGATGTACTTGCGAATCTGTTATGGCTGATTAGTTGTTCTCTGGCGTCTGGATTAGTCATTGATTGTTCTGCTCTCGATTGTGCCTTTCTTGTGTTTGATAAAATGTCATTGAGAATCTATTATGGCTGTTAGTGGTTTGCTGCGGTACTGGTGAATTAGTTTCTGGCTTAGTGGTTGCTGGTGTGTTGTTTGTGTGCACGTCAGGTGCTTGATGATATGCCTCTGTGATAGTTTGGCGTCTAATCTGTGTTTTCTTTTGTTCAACAATATAGTCTGTGTGTGTTGCTAATGGCTGCTACGTCATATGTAAGCTCTAGTTCAATCTCTGCTTCCTTAACTTCTTCCACCAATGATTATTCGATTCAACAACTACCGAAGCTCGACACTGTGAAGTTGAGTGAGAATACATATGTAATCTGGAAACATCAGGTTCTGCTCATTGTTGAGGGGTATGGACTGCTACCTTTCATTTCTGAACATGAGGTTCCTGCCAAGACTATTGTTGATTCTACAGGGGTCACAGTTACCAATCCAATTTATCTTGCTTATCTTAAACAAGATAGACTTTTGGCCTCCTGGCTTCTTTCAACCATAAGTGCTGATGTTCTTCCTCATCTCACTGGTCTCAATACATCTCAAGGGATCTGGAATACCCTTGCTCGTAGGTATGGTGCTAAGTCGTCCTCTAAGATATCCTCTCTTCGTCATAGTCTCCATTCTCAGAAGAAACGTGGACTTTCTGTTAGTGAGTATTTGGGAAAAATCAAACAGATTTGTGATACTCTAAGTGCAGCTGGGAGTTTTGTGACTGAACAGGAACAAGTGAGTGTTATTTTGGTTGGTTTAACAGCTGAATTTGAGTCAGTGATTACTTTTGCTTCTCATGAAGTGCAAACTCTTGAGAGTCTCTCTGAGATGTTGTTTGACTGTGAAGCAAGGCAAAAGGAGTTTTTAACTGATTCTTTCTCTCTTCAAGCCAATGTGGTGACTCGTAATAGTCCTAAGCCTGAGGAGTCTGCTGATAAAGATGAGTTTACTGGGGATCATTACTCAAACACGGCTCAGTATGGTAGAGGTCAGCGTGGTAACAACAATTTTTTCAGGGGCAGAGGTCGTTTTGGTTCCAATCGACCCCAATGCCAACTTTGTGGTAAGTATGGTCACTTGGTTCAAAAATGTTACTATAGATTTGATCACACCTTCACTGGGTTTCCAAACACGAAAGGAGATTTTTCCCCTGAAAATAGTTCTAATGTTGGTTCCAAGCAAGATACTTTTACTTCCCCTGCTTCTCCTATTCAGGCTTATGCTCATACGCTTATGACTCCTCCATTGTCTCCATATCCTACGAACTTTACCCATTTGTTCCTTTTATGTCTGGTGTCCCTGCATCCTTTCCAGCTACTTTCTCCCCAAACACTGTTGTGGTAACACCTTCTGCATCTGCTGTTTTTCCCAACTCACCTGGTTGTGCTCCTTCGACCTCTCGTGATGTGGTGTGGTATCCAGATTCAGGGGCTACCCACCATATCACTAATGATCGAGCCAATCTTCAGGCTGAAGCACCGTATACAGGTATGGATTCTCTTCTTGTTGGTAATGGGCATGAGGCACGTATCTCACATGTTGGTCTTGGTAAGTTGTTAGGTGCGGATAGACCTTTGATTCTGAATAATTTGTTGTGTGCCCCTGCTATTCGTCTCAATCTCCTGTCTGTTTCTAAATTTGCCCGTGACAACAGTGTGTTTTTTGAGTTTCATCCCTCTCATTGTCTTGTTAAGGATGTTCAGACCAAGAGGCCACTGCTGGAGGGGAAGCTCACTCCTGATGGGTTATATGAGTTGCGGTCTACTGCTTCCTGTCCTGCACCAGCAAAGGTTTTCACTGTTTCGAAGGTTGGTTTGCCTTTAGAGGTTTGGCACCAACGCTTGGGTCATCCATCAAATGCTGTTCTTCAGTCAGTATTGAATTCTTGTAATATTTCTGTGAGTGAAAATAACTTGCCTAGTTTGTGTTCTTCTTGTGTGCGAGGCAAGGCACATAAACTTCCGTTTACTTTGTCTAAAACTGAATATACTTCTCCCTTTCAATTGGTTGTTTCGGATGTATGGGGGCCTGCTCATGAAGAATCGGATGGTTATAGATACTATGTGTCTTTTATTGATGTGTTTAGCAGATTCACTTGGTTATACTTACTTAAAAGAAAATCTGATGTGGCACGATGTTTTGTTAATTTCTATACTATGGTCGAAGTTCAATTTGATTGTAAAATTAAAGTTCTGCAAACGGATGGGGGTAGTGAGTATAAGAGCTTGGCAAGTTGGTTGGTTGATCATGGTGTTCTTCATAGAATCTCATGTCCGAGCACGTCTGAACAAAACGGTAAAGCCGAACGGAAACACCGTCATATTGTAGATATGGGCCTAACTCTTTTAGCCCAAGCTGGGTTGTCCTTGCAATACTGGAGTTATGCCTTTATTACGGCTATTTTTCTAATTAATCGGTTGCCGACTTCAGTTTTGGGCAATATATCACCGTATGAAATGTTGTATAAACATAAGCCTGACTATGAATTTTTTCGGGTCTTTGGGTGTTCTTGTTTTCCGTTGACAAGGCCTTTCAATAAACATAAACTTGATTTTCGCACACGGGAGTGTACGTTTTTAGGCTATAGTCCTCAGCATCGAGGATACAAATGTTTGGATTCTGATGGTCGTCTTATCTTGTCACGACATGTTTTATTTGATGAGACTAAATTTCCTCATACTGGTTGTTTCAATACTTCAACTGATTCTGGGTCAAACACAAGTGCTGGGTTTCCTTTGGTTTTAATTTCTTCAGCCCAACGGCCCAGTATGGAGCCGTCCACATCGCAACCTGTGGGCTCGTCTTCACAGCAGTCCGATTCTCGGGTGTTGTTCTCTAATGACTCAGTTCGATTGGCTTCTCCTGGGCCCAACGATGTCACTAATGGGTCTCCCATGGTTAATGAGATACAGCCCCCCACCGTGTCTACTGCTGCACATTTTGAGTCTCCTGTCTCTAGACCTGTTTCTATGTCCACTGGGCCTCATTTATCAGGACCTGTTTTGGGTCATACACCTGGTCCACCAGACCCACATGTGTCCTCTCAGCCTGCTGACCCGCATTCGCCCATAATGCCTGGTATGTTTCCTCTTGCTTCTGAATTAGGGCAATCTTCGTTAGATGGGTTTGGGGCTACGTTCGCCGATGGAGGTTCTTTCCATTTGCTTGATGATTCCCTGGGCGTTGCTCCGGTTTCTCCTTTGGGTACTTCTGTGGCGGTCTCTTCACCAGGATCTGGTTCTTCGTTTGCCTCGTCCTCGCACCACTCTCTCTCGATGTCTCCTCCTGAGTTGGCAGATTCATCTTTGAATGCTTCATTACCTGATATGCAAATGCCGGATTCTGTGGAAGTGTCTGTGGAAGTCCCTACCAATGTTCTTTCCTTGCCGGTGGTTAATGACCATCCGATGGTCACTCGAGGGAAAAATGGGATACGCAAACCGAAGGTTTTTTATACCTCGGTTGCGTCTTTGCCGGATCTTGTTGAACCTACCACAATTCGGGAGGCCATGAAAAATTCGCACTGGCGACAGGCAGCGCAAGAGGAATATGATGCGTTAGTGAAAAACAACACTTGGTCGGTTGTTGAGTTACCGGCTAATCGTCGTGCGGTCCAGTGCAAATGGATCTTCAAAGTCAAACGGCATGCTGACGGTTCTGTGTCCCGTTACAAGGCACGCTTAGTTGCCAAGGGGTTCCTTCAACAGCCTGGGTGTGACTTCCATGAAACCTTCAGCCCCGTAATAAAGCCTACAACTGTTCGCACCATTGTTTCTATTGCTGTAACGCGGGGTTGGAATCTGCGTCAGATTGACGTTAACAACGCCTTCCTCAACGGCGATCTGATGGAAGAAGTCTACATGGTGCAGCCTCCTGGGTATGAACTAGGTAATGAAAAAAGGTTAGTATGCAAGTTAAATAAGGCTATATATGGGTTAAAACAGGCCCCTCGGGCGTGGTTTGAAAAATTGAGAAATTATTTGGTCTCTACTGGTTTTAATGTGTCGAAGTCAGATCCTTCTTTGTTTGTTCGATTAAAAGCTGATTCTATTGTTTATCTACTTGTATATGTTGATGACATTTTTGTCACTGGTAGTGATAATGATGAAGTTCAGCGTGTCATTACTGAGTTAGATAAACAGTTCTCATTGAAAGATCTAGGTTTACTAAGTTTTTTCTTGGGTGTGGAAGTTACCTATGCTGCTGATTGTGTTTTGTTGAGTCAAACTAAGTACATTAAAGAATTACTTGATCGAAGTGGTCTGGGGTCTGCCAAGGGGCTGCCGACTCCAATGGTTACTAGTCTGCATCTTTCCACAGCTGAGGGTTCTCCTATTGCGAATGTTTCTGAATATCGAAGTCTTGTTGGTGCGTTACAATATGTCGTTATTACACGACCTGAGATTGCTTTTGCAGTTAATCGGGTCTGTCAGTTCATGCAGAATCCGCTTGATACTCATTTTCAGGCGGTAAAGCGCATTCTTAGATATTTGCAAGAGTCTCTTGACTTTGGTATTCGATTTACAAAGGCTCCACGATTGAGTATTACAGCGTTTGCTGATGCAAATTGGGGTTCTGATCTCGATGATCGTCGATCGACTTCTGGATTTTGTTTATTTTTTTGTGGTAATCCAGTATCCTGGGGTTCCAAGAAGCAGTCAGTCGTCTCTCGTTCCACTGCTGAAGCAGAGTACAGGGCTGTTGCCTGTGCCACTTCTGAAGTGCTCTGGTTGCTTTCTTTACTTAAGGAGTTACATGTCTCTTGTGATGGCACTCCAGTGTTGTGGTGTGATAACTCGAGTGCGGTGGCTGTTTCTGCTAACCCAGTTCTTCATTCTAAATTCAAGCATGTTGAACTTGACCTGTATTTTGTTCGGGAGAAGGTTGCTGCTGGTATTCTTATGGTTAATGAAGTCCCTGCTTGTGAACAAGTTGCCGATCTTCTCACTAAGCCCTTGTCTGCTCCTGTCTTCACACGATTTCGACATCAACTTGTTGTGGTTTCTGCTTCATCTTTAGTATCTTGAGGTATCTTTTTTATCTGTGTTGTTCTTGCTTTCTTGTTGTATTTGTTGTGCGTTGTTTGGTGCAGGTTTTTTGGTCTATGTTTTTCTGCTGAAGCTTCAGAAGATTTTCATCCTGGTAGAAGTAGGGTGAATGTTATAGTATTAGTTAAAGTCAGTTGTATTTGTTGTGCTGAGTCAGCAAGAGTTAGTTAGGAAAGGGTTGTTAGTTACTAGCTCAGCTGATTCTCTCAATCATTGTATAAATTCTAGTCCAGTCTCTTTGAGATATTATGGACTTTTTAATAAAATTGAGAGTACCGTCTCTCTTCCCCAACTCTCTTATTTCTCTGTTTCTATATTCTAGCAGGGACTTGATCAAATTAAGATTCTGGGCTGGCCATGTAAGCATCTGAAGTTGTTTCTTCTAGTTGTTGGCTCATTACTGCATTACACATTCACTGCTACTTGGAAGGAATAAACTCATAGAAAACCGAAAGATCTTGCTGAGAGCAAGTTCTAACTAGCTTTATTGGCCTTGAGGTAAGGTCGGAGATTGAGTTGACTTCTTCAGTGCTATTTTTATTGTGTTACTGAGGGGGGAGCATCTATCTCTGTTGGAGGAGACTGGCGGACTCATAGCGTAAAAAGAGGGTCGGGATCGTGTGATGGACGGAGAATTAAAATTTTTAAGTTTTTGGGAAGATAGTAAAAAATAAAGTATTGAAAGTTTGGAGGGTTAAATTAGAAATTAATTTTTTTTATTAACGAAGGTTAATAGCCAAAGGACTAAAATAGACACGATACAAAACGTAAATGACAAAAATAATTTTTTTTTAAATTTAGGTGACCAAAATAAAACAAGCCCAAACAAAAAGGATTACGGGTGAAAATTACCCTTTTGATAATTCGTTGAGATCGTATATATAGTCTAGCAGAGCCAAAGTTAAGTCTAAGTGGGAGTAAGTTAGGATTTTAGTTGGAGGAAATAAAAAAATAATTCTTTTGAAAATAGGACATAATTTATATTTATTTTAATAAATATTTAAATTTATTATATAAATCAAAGGTAATTTTTTAGATGGAGTCACATCCGAATAAAAAACCTCTATCCTTAAATATGTTTCGTCCCAACACTAAAAAATAAATTCTATACTCTAATCTTAAATTTTAAATCTTAAATCATACATCCTAAAAAAATACACCATACCTCCAATTTTTATATCCTAAACTTAAACCCTAAATTTTAAACTCACTTTTTTAGAATGTGAGCTCCAAAAGAGACATAATTGAAACATATGATTTCCATCCGTCACATCCCCTTGATATTATGGTGGTTTCGTCTCCGAGACTAATCAAACTAAAGTATATTAAAATTTCACTTTTTAAGATAATTTAATTTTAGTAAATTGAAATTAAGTAGCATATTACTGCATGTGTTGTACTACACATATTATTTAAGAACGGAGGCAAGATTTAATGATAATGGTGTGAACTTTTAATAAATTATATTAAAATTTTAAGGGATACAATGTTGCAAAAGTCCAGATAGAAATCGTCTGCTTTTTTTGGTATTTTTTATGCCCGCATCATAAAAAATAAATTTAGGGTTTATAGTTAGAGTTTAAAAAATTGAAGGTAGGGTGTGTTTTTAGAATTTAAGGTTTATAATTTAGGAGTTTTGTTACGAGTTCCGACCATAGTCCTATATTTGCATTGCATGCATCGTCCCAATTATAGCCCCAATGCCATGGCATCTATGTGGCAAAGCTCCTAATTTAAAAGTAGTACTGAAAACAAAAGAATGGAAATGAAGAAAAGCATCGAAAGGCATAAAAAGAAAAGGTCATGAAATATTAATGGGAAGGAAGGAACGGTAGTTGTCGTTTCTCTTTTACTTTTCTTCTTCCCTTCATTCCTAAAAGTCTAAAACCAAAAAAGGCAAAAGCAAACCTCAGCTGCACGCTAGCTACACCAGAACATGCAACCGGAAGACAACCAGGTTCCTTTACTATCCAACCACGATGTTGCGTACGACTCCGGTGATAAAGTCCACGTCGTCGGAATCAATGAACCGGACGATGAAGGTTCACTGGGTGCCGTCCCACCTTTTTCCTGGAAAAAGCTCTGGCTTTTCACCGGCCCCGGTTTTTTAATGTCTATAGCGTTCTTGGATCCTGGGAATTTAGAAGGGGATCTCCAAGCCGGAGCTATAGCCGGTTACTCTTTGTTGTGGCTTTTGATGTGGGCTACGGCTATGGGGCTATTGGTTCAGCTGTTGGCGGCAAGGCTTGGTGTGGCGACGGGGAAACACTTGGCTGAGCTTTGTAGCGAGGAGTACCCGACTTGGACTAGGATGGTTTTGTGGGTAATGGCAGAGCTGGCTTTGATCGGAGCGGATATACAAGAAGTTATTGGAAGTGCTATTGCTATTAAGATTTTGAGTAACGGTGCTTTGCCTTTGTGGGGTGGTGTTCTTATTACAGCCTGTGACTGGTCAGTGTTCTTGTTGATTTTGATGATTTTTTTTCCTATTTTCATTTTTGTTTGTACTATTTTTGTGTTTTTAATGACATATGATCTCTGAGTTTTCTTTTTTTTTCCTTACATTTTCTCACTTGGTTCTTCGTTTCCAGTTTTGTCTTCTTGTTTCTTGAGAACTATGGAGTGAGGAAGCTGGAAGCATTTTTTGCTGTTCTTATTGCTACAATGGCAGTTTCGTTTGCTTGGATGTTTGGCGAAGCAAAACCCAGTGGCACCGAACTTCTTCTTGGTGAGAAACTTCCTTCCATTCCAATCAAATTCCATTTAGTATTGCAAATTGACTGATGCTCTAATGGTTGTTTCATATGCACAGGCATTTTGGTTCCAAAACTCAGCTCCAAAACCATCAAGCAAGCTGTTGGAGTAGTGGGCTGCATTATTATGCCACACAATGTGTTCTTGCACTCTGCTCTCGTGCAATCACGAGAAATCGATCGCAACAAGAAAGCTCGGGTGCAAGAAGCTATCAATTATTACTCAATCGAGTCGGCTGCTGCACTTTTAATTTCATTCATAATCAATCTCTTTGTCACCACTGTCTTTGCCAAAGCATTTTACAACACAGAAATAGCAAGTGGCATTGGTCTTGTGAATGCAGGGCAGTATCTTGAAGAAAAATATGGAGGAGGGTTAATCCCCATTTTGTACATTTGGGCTATTGGGTTGTTAGCAGCAGGACAAAGTAGCACTATTACTGGCACCTATGCAGGGCAGTTCATCATGGGAGGTTTCTTGAAGCTGAGGTTGAAAAAGTGGCTAAGAGCATTGATCACAAGGACTTGTGCAATTATTCCTACTATTGTATTTGCTCTTATTTTCGACACGTCTGAATCGGCCCTTGATGTCTTGAACGAGTGGCTTAACGTGCTTCAGTCAATTCAGATCCCTTTTGCTCTGATCCCTCTTCTTTGCCTGGTATCCAAGGAACAAATCATGGGTGCCTTCAGAATTGGCAATGTACTCAAGGTATGCTTTTTATTTCCTTGTGTTGTGCCTTACTGATACACGAACTCGTCTCGCTGATTATTGTTCTATTTTCTGTACTTGCCTGAACGGGCATCGATGTAACTTTACTTGTCTACACTTAGCCGTGAGGCGTGAACCAGTTGCCTGCACCGTTCCATTACGCAAACAATCCGAACATGCTAGTTTATAAGTTCCACATGTTCGGAACACTTTATCTTCTTTGTCTCTTCTTCCTTCCTAGAGGAATTAGGCTAACATATGAAAGGAAATTCACTGAGATGATTGCCATATCAACAATGGGCGCATCCTTTTAACTCCGCGCGGTCAATCGATTCGTATCATTGCTTGTTTACTAGCCTTTACTGCGTGTTGATCCTATCAGATCAAGAATTTGCCTTGTTTATGTTTTCCTCTCTTTTGCAGACAGTTGCATGGCTCGTGACCGGGCTGGTGATAGTGATCAACGGGTATCTTTTACTCGATTTCTTCAAATCTGAAGTCACTGGCCTAATGTTCACAAGCATAGTGTCTGCATTTACAGGCGCATATCTTGCATTTATAATTTACCTTGTTTCTCGAGGTCGACACATCAAATCAAGGGATTGACCTTAAACACCGTTAAGCATCTTTGTATTTTCTGTATGGATATCTTAGGGACTTCATGTACACAGCACTGTCTCAAACAACAGTGCTGTAAACGATATATTTATCATATCCTGCTGGATACTGAGGATTGGAGTGACTGAGAAACTGTTAACAATAACATTGTTTTCAAGCATTTGAAGATCCAAATGCTGTAACATCGAAAATGTACCTTGAATTTTATTCAAGCTGAGCTTTATGCGAGAGTATTTTGAAATATCATACTTGTGTTTATAGTATTCATATTTATGTAAATTCTGATACGTTATTCATATTTAATATAAATTTTGATACTAATTCATCTGCTGAATGTATGACAATACCATGAAGTTTGCATCCAGTTTTTTCTTGTTATTTTTACGCTAATATTTCGTTTATCAACAAAATCAAATCCTATTTTTAATGCATAACAATAATAATAATAACAACAACAACAATATGAAGTTGACTAATATGTCTTGTAAACAAAACTGTTGAGAATAATTTTTTCTTTTGACGGAGACCATTTTTGGGTTCTTTAATCAAGTGGATTTGAATGTTTAATTATGGATTTAAAATACATATTTTGTATCCGAGAAATCATGATGCGTAAAAATATAAAATTAATTTATCTTACCATGTCATTTTACCACCTCATGTAAGCATAAGAAGTGCGACTAGATTGAACAAGGACTTTAATGGATGAAAATAATAGATTAGGGGCTTATTTAACTGCAAAAAAGTACGATATGGCTTATTTAACTGCAAAATAAGTACGTGGGCTTATTTAAACATGGTGTTGTAGTTTGAGGGGCTTTCTTAGTATATTAGCCAATGAAGTTTCAGTGAGTTAAAAACATCAAACACATTGGAATAAAGCGAAGAAACAAGAACTAGAGAAGGGGAAAGGTACTCGGAAAATGAATATCAAGGAAATTTTGCAAAGGGATTTTTTTTTTATTAATTTCCTTTTTCTGCACCACAGGTTCTTCAATTTCCTGGGTCTTGTGTTCTTCGGTCGAGGTTTGTATATACACATAAATTAGTTTATCGCTATTTCAGTTAAATTCGTTTATTCTGTTTGCTTCTATTTATTGATTTTTTTCGGTGTCTTGGTTTTGATATTGTAGTGTTGTTCTTAAAATATCAAAGAATGCAAAAAAGGATGAAGATCGGGATATTTAGGGTGATGAGAAAACCCAAGGAATTCATTTCGGCTTAAATTAAGTTAGGTTAATTACAGACAAATAAAACTTAGTTTCATGACCTTAATTGGTCTAAACATTTCATAATATGACTAACAGAGAAATGCAATGAAGAATTGTTGGGTCATCCTTTTTTTTTTCTTTTGTTCTTGGCGTTTAATTTAGTTTGCTCTCGTGGTCTGCTATAATTCGACATTTACGAATTAGCTTCCTTAGACACTTGAATAGTTGTTTTCAGACCTGGTGCAAAGATGTAAAACATGAATTCGGCGATTGCTAGGCGGTAAAGTCTGTGTGTAAACATATATACCAGTGGATGTTCTGCTTGGTAACAACCTTCTAGGTTTATCTTGAAAGCCTTGTCCGACATTTTTTTGTATGATTTGCGTCTATGTTGAAACTGGTTTACCAGGATAGTCTTTGTACTCCCTTATCTTCGACTTTGTTGGTTGTGTTTATGTGATTACGAATTTTCAATCGTATGTTGTTGATTGACCCTTAAATACCTTTGACGGTTCACAAGTATGACCGGTACCGGGCAACATGAGGAAAATGATGCTGCATCTTCTCTGATGGAGCAGCTTTGCAAGGCAGTTTTTGAACTCAAAGCTTGCATGGATGCTTCTAAGGACAAGGTTCAGTGGACAGAAATTGAACAACATTTTCGCTATCTCGATATGACATTAAAGAAGAAATCTGAAGAGCTAGAAGCTAAGGAGAAGGAATACAGGGAGAAAGAAAGTAATACTCATGCATTGATTGCGGAGAAGGAAGCAGCTGTTGCTGCTAAGGAACTAGACTTCTTGGATCGAGTTCAGGGGCTGAAAGATGCTGCTGTTGCTGCCATTGCAGAGGCACGTGCAAACTTCCAAGCAACATTTGCGGATCCTCTCGATGCTGGGGCCAACAAAGACACCAAGGTAAGCAGTCCTATTGATGATAGAAACTCTCCTGATGAGGACTTTCCTCACAGAACAGGTGAAAATACTGAAAATGTGGCTGCTGATGTTAAGCCACGTCCAGAGCTGACTCAATTTTGTGAGCAAATGGACGCAAAAGGACTTTGTACTTTTTTAATGGAGAATCAGAAAAATCTATATGGCATTTCTCAGGAACTTTCCTTTGCACTAGAAAGTGCAAGTGAACCAGCCCGTTTGGTGCTGTATTCATTGCAGGGATTTTACCCTCCTGATGAAACAACCCAAACTGTGGATGCTTCCCTTCAGGGCATGCGCAAATCCTGTGTTGTCCTAATAGAAGCCATGGCTGCCTTTTCAGCCAGAATAGACCCTGGTGCCGGTCACCTACTAAACCCCGAAACCAAGCAACAAGCCAAGGCAATTGCTTGTGAGTGGAAACCTGAGTTGTCTAGTGTGGGCAATGGCAGTGCCAATGGCAATGGCAAATCATTGGAAGTGGAGGCTTTTTTGCAGCTCCTTGCTACTTTTAGGATTGCTTCAGAGTTTGATGAAGAAGAACTCTGCAAGCTTGTTGTTGTAGTTTCTCACCGCCGGCAGGCTTCTGAGCTCTGCCGTTCCATTGGGTTAACACACAAAATGCCAGGTTGGTGTTCTTTTAATCAACTGACCTGATGGGGTTTGGAGGCTGGACCCTTGCTTCCATAAGATGTGTCTCGAGTGTTGATTTTTGTAACTTTTTGGTTTAAACTCTAGATTATTTAAAAAATATACTAGTCCACTGTTTGGTGTGGATTTGCTAAACCATGTCTCTCTATTGCAGTTGTTGTTCAGTTACTGATTAACAGCAGGAGGCACATAGATGCTGTACGATTCATTCATGCCTTCCAGCTTACTGAAACTTTTCCAACCGTGCCCCTCTTGAAGACATACTTGAAAGATTTGAGGAGAAATTCCCAAGGGAAGGGTGGCCACTTAGGCGGTGCTGCTGGTCCACAGGTATGCATTCCGAATGACCAACTGCCTCATGCTTAGAATGTTTTTGATATGTATGTTTTCTATACAAAGATAAGAAATGGTTATTTCCTTATACAGGTTGATTTTAATGCACTAGAACTTGCGGCGTTGAGAGCCGTGATAAGCTGTGTTCATGATTATGGGTTAGAAGCCGACTACCCACTTGACCCACTCCAGAAAAGGCTTGCTCAACTGGAAAAATCAAAAGCAGATAATAAGAAGAGGCCAGGAGATTTCAGTAAACGACACTCGTCAAAGAGATTGAGACCCAACATCGGATTCAAAGGGTTAGGTAAACCTCCTGGTAGGCAAACTCCTCCTATTTGCACGGAGAGTCCTGCTTATGTTGGTATGGCCCAAAGGTACCCTCATGCTGGTCCTAACCCCTACAATTTTCAAGTCCCGACCCAACCTGCGTATGCTTCACAAGCTAACGATCAAGGATCATACTTCTATCCGCAAAACATACAAGCTAATGATCAAGGATCGTATTTCTATCCGCAAAACGACAGAGGTCCAGCTCCTTCATACAATGCAACTGGATCTAACTACGGTAACTATGGCAGTAGGGGTTTGCAACCATCAAACCAGCCATACATATAATTCTTGAGAGCTAAAGTTCCTTATATAGACTCAAGTTGATCAGTGTTTTCGCTCTTACTTCATGCTAAATATCACCCCTTTTTTCTTGAGGCTTCCCTGTTATCCAATGCCTTGAAAACCATTTTAAGCGTTAGACTGAGTCTGAGCTTGCTATTTTGTGTTTTGCGTGACACAACTGGTAAGATAATTCTAGTTTGGACACGCAGTAGATTTCTCTCCAATACCGGAAAAATATTTTCACAAGTGTCTATGTTTTAGGGTTTAGAGTTAGAATTTAGTGTTTAGAGGTGAAGGTTAAGGATAGATTTTCGCAAATAATCGGATGGGTTTCAGGTCGGGTCCATTTCAGGTCGGGTTTATTTCAGGTCGAGTTCAAACAGATCGGGTCCTAACTAGGTAATTGGCAGGTTAATTCGGGCTCGGGTAGACTTCAGATCGGGTTCATTTCAGTCTGGTTTCATTTCAGGTCGGGTAATTTCAGGTTGGTTTCATTTCAGGTCGGGTTTTAAATTCGTATTATTTTTTAGTTCGGTACAATTGTACAAGTAGTCGATATTTATTTCGAGTTAATTATTTAACGTCTTTCATGGAATCACATTAAAAATAAAAATTTGGCACTAGAAATGAATAAACATATCATAAATGATTCATATCTAAAATAATAAAGTAAATTAAAAACTTGAAATAGGGTCAATTTCGAATAAAAACAAAGTTTTAAGGACTATAATGAACAACAAATAATAAATAAGTTAATTTGGGCTAAAAATAAAGTTTTAAGGATTTAATTAAATTGAACTAAAACTTAAAGGACTTAAATAAAAAACATCTAAAATTTAAAGGGCTACAAAATATTTAGCCCATCTAAAATGAATGGGTGGTGGAATATGAGCCCAAAGCCCCAAACTATTAATAATTATTATTAATTATTAATTATTATATTATATATACATTATATAACTTATAAGTTTTAATATATATATATATATATATATATATATATTAATTATATTTATATGATATTATAAGTTTTAATATATATATATGTATTATATGTTATATTAATTATTATGTACGTATACATATAATATATATGTATGTATATATATATTATGTTATATTGATTATATTTATATATTATATTATAAGTTTTAATATATATATATATATATTATATGTTATATTAATTATTATGTATGTATACATATAATATATATGTATATATTTATATGTTATATTATAAGTTTATATTAGAGTGTTTAGGGTTTAGGGTGTTGTATTATGGTTTATGAGTTACCATTATTGTTTATGGTTTAGGGTTTAGGGTTTAGGGTTTGAGAGTTATGGTTTATATTTGAGGGTTTAGGGTTTAGGGTGTTGCATTAGGGTTTATGAGTTATTATTATTGTTTAGGGTTTAGGGTCTATGATTTAAGAGTTAGGGTTTATATTCGAGGGGTTATGGTTCATATTAAAGTGTTTATAGTTTAGGGTGTTGCATTAGGCTTTATGAGTTATCATTATTGTTTATGGTTTAGAGTTTAGTGTTTAGGGTTTACGTTTTATGGCTTAGTGTTTGAGAGTTAAGGTTTGTATTTGAGGGTTTAGGGTGTTGCATTAAGGTTTATGAGTTATCATTATTTTTATAGTTTAGAGTTTAAGGGTTTAAGGTTTAGGGTTTAGGATTTATGGTTTAAGAGTTAGGGTTTGTATTCAATGGTTTGTGGTTCATATTAGAGTGTTTAGGGTTTAGGGTGTTGTATTAGGGTTTATGAGTTATCATTATTGTTTATAGTTTAGGGTTTAGGGTTTAGTGTTTGAGAGTTAAGGTTTATATTCGAGGGTTTAAGGTTTAGGGTGTTGCATTAAGGTTTACGAGTTATCATTATTGTTAATGGTTTAGAGTTTAAGGGTTTAATGTCTAGGGTTTATGGTTTAAGAGTTAGGGTTTGTATTCGAGGGTTTGTGGTTCATATTAGAGTGTTTAAGGTTAGGATGTTGCATTATGGTTTATGAGTTATCATTATTGTTTATGGTTTAGGGGTTTATGGTTTGAGAGTCAGGGTTTATATTCGAGGGTATAAGGTTTAGGGTGTTGCTTTAGGGTTTATGAGTTATCATTATTGTTTATGGTTTAAAGTTTAAGGGTTTAGGGTTTATGATTTAAGAGTTATGGTTTATGTTCGAGGGTTTATGGTTTATTTTAGAGTGTTTAGGGTTTAGGGTGTTGCATTAGGGTTTATAAGTTATCATTATTGTTTATGGTTTAGAGTTTAGAGTTTATGGTTCATATTAGAGTGTTTAGGGTTTAGGGTGCTGCATTAGGGTTTATGAACTATCATTATTGTTTATGGTTTAACGTTTAGTGTTCATATTAGAGTGTTTAGGGTTTAGAGTGTTGCATTAAGGTTTATAAGTTATCATTATTGCTTATGGTTTAGAGTTTAAGCTTTAGGGTTTAGGGTTCATATTCGAGTGTTTAGGGTTTATGGTGTTGCATTAGGATTTATGAGTTATTATTATTGTTTATGGTTTATAGTTTATGGTTTAAGGTTTAGGGTTTATGATTTAAGAGTTAAGGTTTATATTTGAGGGTTTAGGGTTTAGGGTGTTGTAGTAGGGTTTATGAGTTATCATTATTGTTTATGGCTTAGAGTTTAGTGTTTAAGCTTTAGGGTTTAGGATTTAGGGTTTAGTGTTTAAGGGTTTAGGCTTTAAGGTTGTATACATACATATATACGAAGATATATTATAAAATATAAAAACCCTAAACGCTAATGATAAACCTTAAACTCTAACAATAAACATAAAACCCTAAACTCTATACCTAAAACCCTAACAATAAACCTTAAACCCTAAACCATAAACCTTAAATCATAAACCCTCGAACTAACCTTAGTTCATTAAACACTAAACCCTAATTCAAAGCCATAAAACCCTAACCCCATAAATCTAAACCCTAAAACACTAACACTATAAAACCTTAAAATTAGATTAGTAAACCCTAAAAACCTTAAATCCTAAACATTTAAAACGTGTCAATATCAGTTCAGGTCAACAACAGTTCGGGTTCAAAACAGGTCGGGTCAATTAACAGGTCGGGTTCAAAACAGGTCGGGTTCGTAACAGGTCGGGTAAAATCGGATCTCGGGTCGATTCAGTCGGGTAATATCAGGTAATTTACCAGGTCGGTCTCGGGTTCGGGTTCGTTTCAGTCGGATGCAGGTCGGGTTTCAGGTCAAAATTAACAAGTCAGATTCGGGTTCAGATCGTTTTCAGTCGGACGCAGATCGGGTTCGGTTGCTACAGTAACAGGTTCAACTCGGGTTCGGGTCAGCAACAGTCAGTTCGGGTTCGGGTAATCAAATTTTTGGGTCAAATCAGGTTCTGACTCGAGCAGGTTTTCAAGTTCTGACTTATTTTTACATCCCTAATCTTAGTTATCTGAGTTTAAACACCAGTGTTGCCATGTTGTGTGTGCCTTCTAAAAAAATCTAAAAAAATTCAACAAATATGCTAGATAACGATTATAAAATAAATTTTAAGGTGGTTAATTTTCTTCTTTAACTAAAAACAACAAAATATCATTATTATATTTTAATAAATAACTCTGACGGTGTCAGATATAATGCAGAACGCGACATTCCTTTTTTATTTTTTATTTTTGAAAAAGGATCATCGAGAAAGAAAACAAAATTAGAAAATAAAAACTTATGTATGAATATTCTGGTTGAAAATTCTTTTATTGATTAGTAAAAAAACGTGAAGGGTTTTTAATTATTTAATACATTTATGTATGTAGGAAGTAGGATTACTATTGCTGCCAATATAATTAGAATAAATTCCCAAAATCAAGTCAAAATACTCATAAAGAAATTCCAAAACGACGATAATCCGCCAATCTCCGGCTAAGCAACGCTAGCAAAACGATTTAATAATAAAAGAGTTAACTAATCCCGAATTTTTGAAAAAAAACAAATACTGGGAGAAGGGGAAAAAAGTTGCCTGAAGACCCAGCAACAGAATTGCGAAATCTGGGAGTTATTTATTTATTTTCTTGGAAAGATTAGCGGACCACAAGAGGGGAAAGAATCCATAATTCAAAGCTGCATTAAGGTACCATTTTCTTTGGCTTTGGAATTTTTCTCTTTATTTCTTGAGTTTAATTATCTTTTGATGTTTATATATGAATTTGGGTTCTTCTTTACTTATTTGGAGTTGGATATTTTTGAAATAATAAGAAAACCCATTTGATCTAATTACTTTCTTTATGATCATGCTGTTTCATAGTTCGAGTTTGAAAGGCTAAGTGGGTTTTTTGTATAATTGAGATTTTAAGGAGGAATGATTGGGGTTTTAGGGTTATTTTTTATTTATTTGTTTGCCTTGCTGCTGGGGAAGTGCTAAAAACAGCTTAAGTTTGTTCTTTGAACAAATTATTATTACTCTTTATATGACTACTACACGAATAGTGCCAAAATCTTTCAGGTCTAAAAGAATTTGATTAAGTTGTGATGTTACTATACTGTTATTGGGAACTAGGAAAGCACATGAAATATAAAGTGTGCCATATAAATGATATTAGAATTAGAACATTTAGAGATAGGTTTTGTATGTAATGGTTCAGGTAATTTGTTGGTTTCATTACTGATGCGCTAGCATGTGGAATTTGAATGTGGTTGCTGCAACGATTTATGTTTGTTTTTGTAATTCTTGTTAAGTTCATATCCTCGATTTGAAGCATGCTAATACTGGGTTTTAGATCACCATATGGTTGAACTTGTATGGATGGTTCTACATCCCAGTAGTCTTTTCTAGTATTTTTGTTCCAATAGTGTCTTCCTTTTTCTAATTCCAAAAGGTTCATATGATGTGCATTAACTTTTGATAGAAGTGCAAATGATTACCAAAAATAGGAAAAATATATCCAAATAAACTTACTGTTAATTTCCTAGATTCATGGGTTTAGTGAAGAGGGACTCTGCCTGTAGTACCAAAGTTTATGAGGCAATGGAGTAAAGATGAATCCATTGAAGGAACAGTTACCAAATTTCAGTTATTCCTAGACTTCATTTATTTCATATAATCTTTGAGAAGAATTTGGCCTGTTAGTCAACTAACTCTCTCCTTGATGGTGGATGGGAGGGCATTGTGTTATGTTTAATGCGGAGAGGTGGCTGCTTTTCATTATTTATTTTAGCTTTGCATTTTGGTGGTAAATATTATATTTGATGGTTTAAACATTGATTGATTGGTTTATTGTTTTTGATTCTGTATTAGGCTTGCTAGTTGGCGAAGATGAGATTTCAAAAACTTGTCTGGTTCTTGTTATCAAGATAGTGTGCTACATAAGCTATGGTATTGGTGTTCAAAGGGTTTTCATCAGTTTTGTTGAATAATATGATTTCCAAGGATCTATAAACCATCATTGAGAAAGTATTTTTCTGTTGGAATTTATGAATCACGGTATGTGCTATGTACTTTATGTGGACTATCCTGTTTCACTTTTTTTTCTTCTCATTTTGTCCCTGTATCAATTTTGTTATGAAAAAATAACTGTGGTATTGGTGGTGTTGCTGGAATATGCTCTAGTTCACTGATGATTTTACTTTAGGTTAAATTGAATGCTGAGAAAGAAATTATGTTGTTGACCCAAAGTAATTAAGCTCCAAGTCTCCTGTATTTTCATGACAAAGATACTCATGTCATATTGCTTTTATGTTATGCATGGTAGTTGTTGTTGTTGTTGTTATTATTATTGTAGGTTTTGTCCTACTCCTCTTTCTTACTTGTGATCTCTCGACTTCTTTTTTTGGTTACCCAGGTCATATGGAGATATCTTTGTTAAACGCACTTCTCAGTAACATTTCCTCATTTTTAAATTTGTCCACTTCTGAGAACATTAACTCGGAACCAGTTCAGAAGTATTACCAGAGAGCAGAAGAGATACTAAAGTTGTTGAAGCCAATTCTTAGCTCTATCCTTGATTCAGAAATTACTTCTGATGAAGTGCTTAGTAAGGAATTCGAAGGGTTAAGTCTCTCTATAGAAGAATTGAGGGAGCAATTCGAAAGCTGGCAACCCCTTTCCAGTAAAGTTTACTTTGTAAGTTACTAGTTACTTTAAGTTCACAACTTCACTTGGCAGTTTCAGTCCACTTATGGCTGGAAGAAGTACCTAAGTTAACCTATTAAGCATTGGTATACCCCTGATATCATGAAGCTTTGATCAAATACTTGTCTGAACGCCAATATTTTCATATGAGATGAGTGTTGTAGATTATATCTGTAATTTTACTGTTAATTCTTGTGCAATAACCCGTCAGACATATTTTCTGCCCCTATGGCCTATGGATGTCTTCATTTTCTTATTATTTCTTATGGTTATTTATTAGAACAGTATCATGTTTCTGCAAGAGTAATTGTTGGAAATTGGCATGTATAGCTTTTGGAATATATTTTCCCTCTAAGCCATGATTCTTGAATGTTTGCTCATATTTAGGTGGAAAATTGCTATAGATGGGTGCCTTTTCAGAAAATATTATTATATATAAGAATAGATTGTTCTTATTAGCTACTAGTCAATTAGTGTTGGCCTATAATTAAATGCACTTGGATAACCATCTTCTGTTGCACCTCGTCTCTAGGTTCTGCAAGTTGAGTCATTAATATCAAAGATTCGGAATTCTAGCCTGGATGTATTCCAGTTCTTGAAGTCTTCCCATCAGCATCTGCCTGATGAATTGAGTTCAGCATCTCTTGAGGTAATTTATAACCCAAGTTACTTGAGGTTTTATACTTTTATTTGAAGCTTGTACTCTTCATATTGTGTTTTAAGTTTTATAAATAGAGCATAGCTATTGTATTCTCACAATTATTACCATTTACCAAAAAAAAAAAGTCTTCTATTGGAGAGTGCATGGCATGTAAGTATACAGTTTTGAGATGTGAGAAATATTTACCTTTCATTTTGATTTGATTTCTGAGTTCAAAAAATGCTAAAGGGGAATCCACATTTCAGGATGTTTAACTATTGGCAATTGATTGCAGCACTGCTTGCAGAAAATTAAGCATGTAGTATATGATCAGGCATCATCTGTCATCAGGGAAGCCATACGGGATGAAGTGGATAGTGTTGGACCATCCTCGGACATAATAGTGAAAATTGCGGAGAACTTGAGCTTAAGGTCAAACCAGGAGATTCTGATAGAAGCTGTAGCCCTTGAAAAGTTGAAGGAGAATGCTGAACAAGCCGGAAAAACTGCAGAAGCCAAGTTTATTGATCAAATAATTGCTCTTGTAACTCGCATGCATGATCGTCTTGTATTAATGAGACAAGCTGAGACCAGTAGCCCAGTTCCCATACCTGCTGATTTCTGCTGCCCCCTTTCCCTAGAGCTAATGACTGATCCGGTGATTGTGGCATCTGGGCAAACCTATGAGCGGGCTTTCATTAAGAACTGGATTGCTCTTGGGCTCACTGTCTGCCCCAAGACACGGCAAACTTTGACTCATACCAATCTTATTCCTAATTACACAGTAAAGGCACTAATTGCAAACTGGTGTGAGTCAAACAATGTGAAGTTGCCTAATCCTATGAAGTCCATCAGTTTAAACCAATCCTATCCCTTTCTTGTGGCTGCAGAGTCTGTCTTGCCAAGGGATTCAAATAGTTTTACTCCTAGAAGCAGCCAACCATTATCACCCGAGTCACGGTCTAGAGGTCAAGCTGGTAAGAACCTAGTCACATCCAGTGGAATTCATCGGGAGGGAACCTCCCCACTACATCCTCGTTCTACCTCAGAGGGTTCCATGCCAGATATAGCTGGAAATGGAGAGGGTTTGGATGTTGCAAGAATATCACTGGATAGTGCTGAAGACAGTTCAAAGTTGGAACAAAGGTATAACGATTCCGTTGGCGAACCACCTGTGTCACCTTCTAACAATGTCGGACAGTCATCCCAGAACCATACAAGATCTGTTTCAGCATCTAGCGCACTTCCTAATTCAGATTCTCCTCGAGGAGCTGTTGGAGATGCCAATGAGACTTCTGAAACTCATCTCGCGGCCTACAGTAGTGATGTTTCTGGGGAGGTTAAATCTGACCCACAGCCGGCAGTCAGCTCAGCCGTCCCACAGAGAGAACCTGAGTTTCCTCCTCGATTGGTAGAAGCACGATCTCGAAGCCAAACAATCTGGCGTCGGCCATCAGAGAGGTTCATTCCAAGGATAGTTTCTTCTCCTGGTGTTGAGAACAGGGCTGACCTTTCTGGCATTGAAACCCAGGTTAAGAAGTTGGTGGAGGACTTGAAGAGCACTTCAGTTGATAATCAAAGAGAGGCCACAGCTCAACTCAGGTTACTTGCTAAGCACAATATGGATAATCGGATTATAATAGCAAACTGTGGGACTATTACCTTGTTAGTTGATTTGCTTCGTTCGCCGGATACAAAGACTCAGGAAAATGCTGTTACAGCACTTCTTAACTTATCAATTAATGACAACAACAAGACAGCTATTGCTGATGCTAATGCAATTGAGCCTCTGATTCACGTCCTTGAGACAGGAAGTCCTGAAGCCAAAGAAAACTCAGCTGCTACTCTCTTTAGCCTTTCGGTCATTGAGGATAACAAAGTCAAGATTGGAAGGTCTGGGGCAATTAAGCCTCTTGTTGATTTATTGGGGAATGGTACTCCTAGGGGAAAGAAAGATGCAGCTACCGCCTTGTTTAATCTGTCAATATTTCATGAAAACAAGTCCCGAATTGTGCAAGCTGGTGCTGTAAGACACCTTGTAGACTTGATGGACCCAGCAGCTGGAATGGTTGATAAGGCAGTTGCTGTTTTGGCTAATCTTGCCACAATTCCCGAAGGGAGGAATGCTATTGGGCAGGAGGGTGGGATTCCCGTGCTAGTCGAGGTTGTTGAGTTGGGTTCAGCGAGAGGGAAGGAAAATGCCGCTGCTGCTCTTTTACAACTCTGCACAAACAGTGGTAGGTTTTGCAGTATGGTGCTCCAAGAAGGAGCTGTTCCACCACTAGTGGCCTTGTCCCAGTCCGGCACCCCAAGAGCTAGAGAGAAGGTATACTCCTGTTATTCCGATAAAACCATCTTTCTTTTACCTTTCTTGAAAATTATCATAAGCTGCTGTTGGTTGCAGGCACAGGCACTTCTGACCTACTTCAGAAGCCAACGACATGGTAGTGCTGGGAGAGGCTGAAAGTAGGGAAACGACTTTCACGACATCCAAAGCCATTCGGTCTAATATACAGGTTGTGTACATTTGAAGTTTCAAATAATACTTTTTGAACTTGGATTTACATTTTACAGGGTTTGTGTAGGAAAAAGAAAAATTTTAATTTGTAGAGGATTCGATGGAATCCTCTTGTGAGATGTTTCTTTTTACATGTGCAATTGTGATTGTAAGAAGGGGATTTCACATATGTGAGTCTGTCTGGTCTTTCGCAGCGAGCTTGGGCCGTAACGATACGAATCGATGACTAATGTCTGTCCTGGTTTATGTCCCATGACTTTTTTTTTAACTCAAAACTGTTCTTAGATTAAACTAGAAATTCAGATTGATTTGGGTAATTAACAAAGATCTTTGCTTTGGGTAACATCGTACCTAACGCACTAATCACATGTCCTTGCATAAGCTTGAGTTACAAGTAAATGTCGTCCAAATTCAACCAATCTAGCTACAAAAAGTGAAACATGGTTAGCCAAAATCTAAACCATGTATCGAAATCGACAAAACGGCATATCCATCATCTAACCTTCTTTTGTAGACATTTCTAAAAGGAAAAACATAAAGAAGAAAGTTTGAACAGAACATGTTCCTTCCTGAAACCTCGACATGTCTTTGTCACAACAAAAAAGGCAAAACAAACAGAATGTCGGAGGCTGTCAATAGCAACCAGGTAACTTTATCATTTCATTTCCACAGCTTAAAATCTAATGTGTGAATCCAATTCCATGTTCCAACATTTCCTTTCTAAGTTGATGCTCCAAACTAAATTTATATTTAAAAAAAAAGGATCGAAAATGTTGGAATTTAAACCCGAAAAGTTACCAAGCTCCGGAATATAGAATTAAATATATACAAATATTGGATGCTGTTTTTATTTGAACATTGGCCTTGGCCTTTGAGCATGGAATCTAACCACTTTTGTCTTGCAAAACAGTATTGATGAAAGTAAGAGTGCATAAGTAGCAGCTTGGCTAGTGGCCAACTCCTGATGGGCGAGTGTAATGTGCAATATGTCTAGGGTGCGGCTAAAAGACGACAAATTTCGATACTTATTCAAAAATTTAAAATGTTATAAAAAAAAATTAAGTACCGATACTTGTCCAAAAACTTGAAATGTTATAAAAAAATTAAGTATTGAAACTTTTCAAAAAACACGAAAAATTGAGCTTAAAATATTATCAAAAAGTCTAACATTTTAAGTTATTGGACAAGTTTCGAATCTTGCCGTCTTTTTAGCAGCACCCAGACCTGATAGTCCCCTCTGTTTCACTCTCATACAGCAACACCCTGCTTTCTTCACCTGCACTGCTTGTTGGCTTATTCTTTCTTTATATTCCATTTGTCTCCCCCTTTCCCTCTCAACACTTGAGTATTAAACCTTGCTCTTCCTATATAAACACCCACTTTCAGCACCAAAAATGGGAATTAAAAAAGGTCAAGTTTATATGAACTTTTCTGGTTTCAAGCCATGGAGAGTGCTGCAATTAACTGTGATGAACAACAAAAATGGGAAGCTGAGGAGGAAGAAGAAGAAGCATTGTCATTTTGTGATCTGCCGGTCAATTTTATTAGAGAAGAAAATCAAATCCAACCAAGGAATGAAGAAGATGGTGCCATTAAAACTGAAGAAGATTTCAACTTTGGCTCATGGGGTAACTTTTTGTCAACAAAACCAGAAATGTGTGCAGCCGAGGACGTGTTCTTTAAAGGCCGAATTCTACCCTTTCGTGGCTCTGTTAGTTCGGACAATGTCCCGACAGGGTGGCATCAGAAGAAGAGCCGGTGCTTGTCAAGGTCCGAGTCCATGCACCATAGTTGGTTAAGTAGGCTCCCAAGTGTTGCTAGCAGCAGCAGAAGCAATAGCACTGGAAGTAGCCATTACTCCACGAATAGTTGCTGTAATTCCAGCAAAGTTGCAGAAAGGAATTTCAATCCAATTACCAATTCCAAATCAAAGCCAAACCAAAGCAGAAACAATTTCAACGCACATCCAAGTCCAAAACCTCAGATAAACTCATCCAAAACTCAACCAGTAAACATCAGCAGCCGAAACCAGACATCATCGGTGCGGGATTTTTTCAGGCTGGGCTTGGTTCGAGCACCAGAGCTTGAATTAGACTACGTGAAAATCCATAGCAACAACAACAATTCGAATCGAAATTCTGTCAGCCGAAACAGCAGCTGCAGCAGTAGCAGTACGATCAAAGGGTTCTTAAGAAAAGGGTTGTTTGGTGGTTGTAAATGCTCAGTTAATGTAGTCGAAACAGTTCCACTGAACAGAATTGTCTTCATCAAAAGTATGATGAAGAAGAAGAGTGAAAAAGAGAAGGCAATGTCGCGTGCTGCCATGGAAGACAAAAGGAAGCTACTGCAAGAAGTGAAGGTAAAGAAGAAAATGAAAGAAAATCGAGAAGGAAAGCAAGCTTTATCACGCCATCGAACGTATGAATGGTTAAAGGAGCTTTGACATGCAAGCATTGTTGATGAGGCATAGAGAAACAAACAAACAGAAAGACGAGAAAAGCTGATGAACAATTATTCGCATGCTTCTCTTTTTCTTTTCAACTTTAGATACTTCATTCAAAGTGCTAGCTGTTGTACCTATAAAATCTGTCTCACTGTGTGGTGTAAGATTTGAGTTTTGTTACATTATTGAAGGTTTTTTCTTTTTCTTTTTTATTTTAACATCTGAATTCTCGTTTGTGATGTTAGAATCCAATAATTCGTTTCTTTTTTACTTGATTAAATTTGGATACGAGGAATGTTAATTGATCATATATAAATTCCAAGAGGATCAAGTTCTCCATTCCCTTTCCATTCTTCTCCTACCCAAACCTAGAATACAACCAAACTAACTACCTCATTAGATCTTCCCATTTGCAGTACTGCCCACCCGCTAATGCACGATATAATCTGTCACATCCCAAAAATCGGTCTAGTCGGAATTAAATTCCGGTGACCGAGTATTTTTATTGAATAATTTATTCGATCTTATCTGAACCAATAAATATTATTCGGGGTAATTTATAATAGTTTATTATTATTAATATTAAAAAAAAAAAAAAAAAAAAAAGAAAAGACATAAGAGGAGTAGACGGCAACCACTCCATAATTGAAATGGGAATTGAAGTGACAATTGCACTATAGGTGGCCACAAATCAAAGAAAGAATTGGAATTGAAAAAGAGGGTGGCCGGCTTGTAGTTTATAAGGGGGACAAGGGTATTGAAACATTAATCACAGCTATCCACCTAAAGTTAGGTATTTGGTTGTAATGGAAATCTGGCAACCATTAGAATTAAGATAATGCATAAAATAATGATAAGTGGGGGGGATAGTCACGGCAAAATTGCTATAAAAGGGGAGGGGGGAGTGTTTGAAATTCACAGCAAATTGAGGAAGAGAAAAAAATTAGTAGCATACGATCCAATGTTTGGTTGGTAGTCCGTTATTTTCGATAGAGTAATATCGAATTTCTGCCGACGTCGGGGTAAGCTCAAATCATTGGTTAGTCTAAGTTTCGGTATCGAGTTGATTAATATTTTTATATATATTCGATACTGTTTTATTGATTAGTTTTTATTAATTATCATGGTACACGAGGTAGATTCGGAACAGCCGTCAAGCCCAAGAAATAATAATAAAGTACCGGTCTATCAAGGTGAGTGAAATAAATTAGAGTTGAGATTAGAGTCTCAACTACCTTTAATTTGATGTTAGTATTTATATTAAGCATGAAATTGGATTAATTAAAGGATGGTAAAAGATAAGGGTAGAAAGGATAAATAAATTCGGATTTATAAACTGTCCTGTAGAAAAACTGCATTTTCGAGCATGTTAGGGTCATTTCTGGAAAAAGTGTTCTTCTACAAAGTTGTAGAGGACAAAATTTTACATGAAATAGAGGTATTATTTGCTCAAAAATGTTAAGTATAGGTCTCGGAATTGTTGTTAGAAGTTGACGGGACTGAAACAGAATGAATTTGGAATCTGCTGGACTAAATTGTGAAATTTGAAATGTTTAGGGGTTTAATTGATGCCAATAAATTCTTAAAAATTTATTAGAAACAGAGGAGGTATTTTATGAATGAAAAATAAATAATTTAGTTTGAATTATATATCAATTGATAGTTTAAATATCATTAGAACACATAAGAGATTAAAATGGACTAGTTTGTAAGAATTGATAATTTGAGGACTTATATGCTCTGTTTTCATGGTTTCTGGAACATAATTATTATGTTAATATGTGAAGGTAAATATGGTTAAAATATCAAGATTTATGGTGTAGTGAAACATAGGTTATAAATACACTAAAGTCACAAATAGGCAGATTAGTTTTCTAAAGATACCCTATGTTCAAGTAATAAACTGTATTGATAGAGAAATGATAAAATTATGTTCCATACATGGTTGTAAAGGTGTGTTTATAAGCTTTCCAGAATGGTAAAGAACTCCTTATTTGGAGTTGTGAGTAAAAAGATATGACCAGTTTAGTAGAGGTTACTCAAACTGCCAGTTTAGGGGGCAGATTCACTTTTCTAAGTGATTATGTTTAAGTAAATGAATTTATATGTTTGAATTAATTACTAATGGGTATTGTATATGATATTTTATGATTCAAGAGCATATTGGTGAAGAGATATTAGAGGAATCAAGGGGTGATCAAACCAAGAAGAAAGTGAGAGGCATCATCATTAAGGAGACAAACTAGCTTGGAGTATTGTGAGTGTAGTTTTGTTTAAAGTGTTGGGATTAGTATCCTAACCTTGTTATTTTTTTAGATAACATGAAGAAAGCATGAAATGAATTTAATAATGATTGGTAAAATTTAAAATGATAAGGAAGAAGGATTAAAGGCAAAAATATTGATCTAAGTGTATATTGCTTGTTAGATAAGCATGCTTAGCATAAATATGATTAATTGCTATGATGTGTTGATTACTTGAGCTATGTGAAATGTGACTAAATGATAAGCTTTGCTACTGGTTTTTGATGATCATAAAATGAAAATGATCTCATGTACTTGCTGGAATTTTATATTACCCTGATGCTTGATTGATTATATGTATATGCCTATTGAAATGGTTAAATGCCTTTGAAATTATGAATGATTGACAAGTGAATGATCTTGTTAATAAAGAAAGATAAGTAAAGTCCTTGGTATGATTAGTGTCTATAGGTAGAAGGGCATGCCTTAGAGTCGTTGAGCTCCCCTGATCTTTGTTACAGGATGGTGGTTAGTCACCTATAAACCTGATAAGGTGGTTAGTCACCTTGATAATTGAATGGTGGTAAGTCACCATTGATGCCTATGCATCCCCTGTTATATGTTAAAATGAAAAATGGATACTTTGAGTATCTAATGTTACATGTTACATGAAGACTTGATTACCTATTTCATTAATCATCCAAGGCAAAACATTTATTAGAACAATGATATATGTTTAAATGAACAAGTTGGGTATTAGCCCTTATGATATGAAATGAATATGTGTACTTGGTTGAGATTCGAAATGAACTATGTTGTGATGTGAAACTATGAAATGTTGCTTCCAAGATGACAATGAGATTACATGTTGTTTGTTGTCCATGTTAACTTGAATTGTAAAAGTTTGCTGCCCTATTGGTTAGTACATGAGACTAGCTAAGTTAACTTGGTTTTTGATGGAACTAGCTAGGTATTTCAATGTGTGCTAAGCCTAGCTAAGTAACCTCAAAGATTGAATAAGACTTTAAAAGATTGAAACTAGTAAAGTTAGGACTGCCTCACTAAGTACATTCTGTGTACTTATCACTCTCTTTGTTTCCTTCTTCCAAAATAACAGGTTCTTTGATATCCGAAAGTCATCCGTTCTGATTCGAGAGCTTCGCAAGCCAAGAACAAGTATGATATAAACTTGCTTAGACTCCTAGTTGATGGCATAGTCTAAATTAGTTTGTCATGCATTATGAATCATGTAATTCTTAAGTGTGGTATGTATAAAACTAAGACATGTTATATTACGTAATGACTTAATAAATGTTTATGTAAATTTGGATATAATAAAATGAATGAACTATGTTTGAAGTTAATCAAGCTTGATATGTATGAATCTGTCTATCATCCGAATAGTAACATCGCTCCCTCGTAACCGGGTGAGGGGTGTTACATAAATTGGTATCAGAGCCTCGGTTTAGTCGATTCTCGGACTAAATCGGGTCTATTGCATCATATAGGTTAAACTATGCCACCTAGGAGTTTTATATCGAACTGCTTGCGATTGCGCTCTCTAACTTCGATCTTTTCTGAAGTCTTATTAGAATGTCTGAATCACTTTTGGCTCGTGATAATGAAAGTCCTCGGGAATCATCTAACGAGGATGGTAGCGTTAGGATGAAAACCAAAGCTCCGGGACAATCTAATCCTCTCGAGCAAGCGGACCCTCCGAGAAGATCGGAACCGCGAGAACCGACTCCACCCCCTGAACCTAATCAAACAACTCTGACAATTCCAACTGTTCAAAGTGCTCAGCGGGAATGTCTCCTAAGTATGAAGGAGATGTTCGATCAATTAGTAACGAACATCCGACGAGAACAACCGAATCCGGTGGTTGCTACCCCGAGTCGAGCCCCTATCGACAAGCTCGCACAACATCGAGCAACTACATTCACCGGTGAAAATGAGGAAAAGCCGGAAGAAGCTGAGAATTGGCTAGAAAGAACCACTCAAATCTTAACTCGCCAACTCCAATGTTCGGATGAACATAAACTTGAATGTACGATTGCACTTCTAGCCGATGAAGCTCTAAGTTGGTGGGAAACCACGACTCTAACTGCCCCTGCCGAGTCAGTTACATGGAAATTCTTCGTTGATGAATTCAAAAAGAAATATATTAACGAACAATACCTTGCTGATCGGAGGAAGAAATTCTTACATCTGAAACAGGCCAATCGGCCGATTGAACAATATGTTGCCGATTTCTGCAAATACTGCAAGTATGGCTCGGAGTACATCAAGACCGAGAAAGATAAATGCAGAATGTTCATCGACGGGCTAAGTGATGAATTGAGTCTGATGTTCACAGCACTTGACATTACGGATTTTCAAATCCTTGTGAATCGGGTCATCGCCACTGAATCTAAGATGCAGAATGCCGAGAAACGAAAGAGTGGATTCCGAACTGATAAGAAGCGGAAGAGTGACGACAAGTCTCAGTGGTCTAAGAAGCCGAAACATCAGAAGGAATCATCCTCCACCTATATACCATTTACTCGGAATAATTTCCAACCCCAACACTCCAACAAGATGGCTACTCCGGTTGTTTCCATCAACAGTACTGGAAATGTCGACAGACCTCCTGTTTGCAAATTCTGTCAGAAGAATCACTTTGGCCAATGCCGAACTCAAGCGAACCTCTGTTATGCTTGTGGCGCTGACGATCATTACATCCGAGACTGTCCAAAACGAAATGATCAATCTTTTGTTCGACCGGCTAACCAAAGTTCTGTACCATCTAGCCGAGGCAAACATCCGAGACAAGTTCAGTCGAACAATCCCGGGAAAGGCAAGGCTGCCCAGTCAAAAGCCACCACTTATCAGGAGTCCCGAGTCCCAGCTCGTGTCTATCACATTCGTGGCAAGGAAGAAGAAGAGTCTCCTGATGTCATTGCGGGTACGGTTGAACTTAACCTTAAACCTGTTTACGCATTGATAGATTCGGGATCAACCCATTCATTTATATGCTCATACTTGTTAGATGAACTTAAATTGAAACCTGAAACTGTACAAACTGGGCTAATTGTTTCGAACCCTATAGGAGGTAGTATGCCAATAAATTTGATCTGTAAAGATTGTCAGATAACAATTCAAAATATACCCTTTCCTTGTAATCTATATGTTTTACCCAAATGTGAATTTAATCTAGTTTTAGGACTAGATTGGTTGGGAAAACATGAAGCCTGGATAGACTGTCAAAACCGTAGGTTATATTTACGGGGTTTAGGAAAAGAATCTATCCTATTGATAGACAAGAAACCGACCTCTATTTTTGCCGCTATGGCATTGCAAGACAAGCTTGATTTCAGTTTACCTGAAATGCCTGTCGTATCTGAATTTTCCGATGTTTTTCCTGAGGAACTCCCTGGCCTTCCTCCAACTCGGGAAGTTGAATTCAAAATCGAAGTTCAACCCGGAACTAATCCGGTGTCCATTACACCTTATCGGATGGCACCTGTTGAACTCAAAGAACTAAAGAAGCAAATTCAAGAACTCGAGGATAAAGGATTCATCCGACCTAGCATATCTCCCTGGGGTGCTCCTGTCCTATTCGTGAAAAAAAAAGGATGGTACGATGCGGCTTTGTATCGATTACCGACAACTTAATAAAGTAACCATTAAGAACAAGTATCCGCTACCGAGAATCGAAGATTTGTTCGATCAACTCAAACACGCAGCCGTGTTCTCTAAGATTGATCTTCGGTCTGGTTACTATCAAATGAGGGTAAGAGAAGAAGATGTACCCAAAACAGCTTTCCGAACTCGATATGGACATTACGAATTCTTAGTAATGCCATTCGGTCTAACAAATGCCCCTGCTGCATTCATGGATCTGATGAATCGAGTATTCAACCCCTATCTTAACAAGTTCGTTGTCGTATTTATCGACGACATCCTTGTTTACTCCCGGAACAAGGAAGAACATGCTGATCATCTTCGGATTGTACTTCAAACGCTCCGAAATCACCAATTGTTTGCCAAATTCACTAAGTGTGAGTTTTGGTTATCCGAAGTTTCATTTCTCGGACACATCATTTCTGCCGAAGGAATCAAAGTTGACTCCAAGAAAATTCAAGCTATTCTTGATTGGAGACCTCCGAGAAATGTGAGCGAAGTCCGAAGTTTCCTCGGATTAGCTGGCTATTACCGAAGATTTGTGAAGGGATTCTCGGTGATTGCCGCACCGTTAACTAAACTCCTTCGAAAGGATGTAATCTTTGAGTGGTCAGAAAAGCAACAACAAAGCTTTGACCAACTCAAACAAGCTCTAACACATGCCCCAGTCCTTATTCAACCCGAATCGGGTAAAGAATTCATAGTGTACAGCGATGCATCACACTCGGGCCTAGGTTGTGTTTTGATGCAAGAAGGCAATGTGATTGCATACGCCTCCCGGCAACTGAAGCAACACGAATTGAATTATCCTACTCACGATCTCGAGCTTGCAGCCATTGTGTTCGCGCTCAAAATTTGGCGACACTACTTGTACGGTGAAAGATGCAAGCTGTTCACTGATCACAAAAGCCTGAAGTATTTACTCACTCAAAAAGATCTGAACCTTAGACAAAGAAGATGGTTAGAGTTGCTTAAAGACTACGATCTGACTATCGATTATCATCCTAGAAAAGCTAATGTTGTTGCCGACGCTCTGAGTCGAAAACCGAACCTCTCTTCTTTGGCTATCAACGCTCATTTCCGGATATGCAAAGCTCGGAATTATCTGAATGAACTTCAAGTTCAATCTACTCTGATCACCAGGATCAAAGAACTTCAACAAATTGATCCGGAACTTCAGAAAATCAATTCTAAGCTTGAGTCTAATTCTGACTTCTCTGTTAAGTCGAACGGTCTTCTATACTTCAAAGATCGTATATGTGTCCCTAATAACAAAGAATTACAAGATGAAATTCTACATGAAGCACACCAAAGTTCTTTTTCGATCCACCCTGGATCAGTTAAGATGTACAAGGATCTCAAGCTCTTGTATTGGTGGCCAGGAATGAAAACGGCTATCAATGACTATGTAGCAAAATGTTTGAACTGCCAAAGGGTTAAAGCCGAACACCAAGGCCCTACTGGTTTACTCCAACCTCTCAAATTTCCGCAATGGAAATGGGAACAGATCACAATGGATTTCGTAACCGGCCTTCCCTGTTCGCCAAGAAAGTGCGATGCTATATGGGTGATCGTTGATCGTTTCACCAAGTCAGCACACTTTATTCCGGTGAGAATGAATCTCAGTCTTGAAGCCTTAGCTGAATTATACATCCGAGAAGTAATTCGTTTACATGGAGTTCCGATCTCAATAGTCTCCGATCGAGATCCTCGATTCACAGCTCGATTTTGGAAATCATTACATAAAGCTCTCGGAACCAGACTGAATCTTAGCACAGCTTTCCATCCGCAAAGCGATGGTCAATCCGAACGAGTAATTCAAATTCTCGAAGACATGCTCAGAGCTTGTATCATTGACTTCGGAAAGAACTGGGAGAAATCGCTACCTTTGGTAGAATTCGCCTACAACAATAGCTTCCAATCTTCGATTCAAATGGCTCCTTTTGAAGCGTTGTATGGCAGAAAATGTCGAACACCCCTGTGTTGGTCTGAACTCGGTGATAATAAAGTTTTGGGACCACAATTGCTTCGGGAAACCGAAGAACAAGTCCAAATCATTCATTCTCGATTGAAGCAAGCTTTCGATCGCCAAAAGTCTTACGCCGATCTGAAACGTAGAGACATTCAACATCAAGTGGGAGATAAAGTGTTTCTTAAAGTCTCCCCATGGAAGAAAGTATTCCGATTCGGCAAAAGAGGCAAGCTAAGTCCTCGGTTTATCGGACCATTTGAAGTAGTTGAAAGAATTGGTCCTGTAGCTTATCGACTCGCTCTTCCTCCCGAGTTTGATAAGATACACAATGTCTTCCATGTCTCAATGCTCAGAAGATATCGATCTGATCCGTCTCACGTCCTTGAGCCTGAAGAAGTTGAGCTCAATCCTGATCTTTCATACGAAGAAGAGCCTGTTCAAATCCTTGATCGAGAAGTCAAAAGACTTCGAAATAAAAGTGTTCCTCTTGTCAAAGTTCTTTGGAGAAATCACAACGTCGAAGAAGCAACGTGGGAACCTGAGGAAACGATGAAAAAGCAATATCCTCACCTGTTCGATTCAGGTAAAATTCGAGGACGAATTTTTTTTTTTAGGGGGGGAGAGTTGTCACATCCCAAAAATCGGTCTAGTCGGAATTAAATTCCGGTGACCGAGTATTTTTATTGAATAATTTATTCGATCTTATCTGAACCAATAAATATTATTCGGGGTAATTTATAATAGTTTATTATTATTAATATTAAAAAAAAAAAAAAAAAAAAAGAAAAGACATAAGAGGAGTAGACGGCAACCACTCCATAATTGAAATGGGAATTGAAGTGACAATTGCACTATAGGTGGCCACAAATCAAAGAAAGAATTGGAATTGAAAAAGAGGGTGGCCGGCTTGTAGTTTATAAGGGGGACAAGGGTATTGAAACATTAATCACAGCTATCCACCTAAAGTTAGGTATTTGGTTGTAATGGAAATCTGGCAACCATTAGAATTAAGATAATGCATAAAATAATGATAAGTGGGGGGGATAGTCACGGCAAAATTGCTATAAAAGGGGAGGGGGGAGTGTTTGAAATTCACAGCAAATTGAGGAAGAGAAAAAAATTAGTAGCATACGATCCAATGTTTGGTTGGTAGTCCGTTATTTTCGATAGAGTAATATCGAATTTCTGCCGACGTCGGGGTAAGCTCAAATCATTGGTTAGTCTAAGTTTCGGTATCGAGTTGATTAATATTTTTATATATATTCGATACTGTTTTATTGATTAGTTTTTATTAATTATCATGGTACACGAGGTAGATTCGGAACAGCCGTCAAGCCCAAGAAATAATAATAAAGTACCGGTCTATCAAGGTGAGTGAAATAAATTAGAGTTGAGATTAGAGTCTCAACTACCTTTAATTTGATGTTAGTATTTATATTAAGCATGAAATTGGATTAATTAAAGGATGGTAAAAGATAAGGGTAGAAAGGATAAATAAATTCGGATTTATAAACTGTCCTGTAGAAAAACTGCATTTTCGAGCATGTTAGGGTCATTTCTGGAAAAAGTGTTCTTCTACAAAGTTGTAGAGGACAAAATTTTACATGAAATAGAGGTATTATTTGCTCAAAAATGTTAAGTATAGGTCTCGGAATTGTTGTTAGAAGTTGACGGGACTGAAACAGAATGAATTTGGAATCTGCTGGACTAAATTGTGAAATTTGAAATGTTTAGGGGTTTAATTGATGCCAATAAATTCTTAAAAATTTATTAGAAACAGAGGAGGTATTTTATGAATGAAAAATAAATAATTTAGTTTGAATTATATATCAATTGATAGTTTAAATATCATTAGAACACATAAGAGATTAAAATGGACTAGTTTGTAAGAATTGATAATTTGAGGACTTATATGCTCTGTTTTCATGGTTTCTGGAACATAATTATTATGTTAATATGTGAAGGTAAATATGGTTAAAATATCAAGATTTATGGTGTAGTGAAACATAGGTTATAAATACACTAAAGTCACAAATAGGCAGATTAGTTTTCTAAAGATACCCTATGTTCAAGTAATAAACTGTATTGATAGAGAAATGATAAAATTATGTTCCATACATGGTTGTAAAGGTGTGTTTATAAGCTTTCCAGAATGGTAAAGAACTCCTTATTTGGAGTTGTGAGTAAAAAGATATGACCAGTTTAGTAGAGGTTACTCAAACTGCCAGTTTAGGGGGCAGATTCACTTTTCTAAGTGATTATGTTTAAGTAAATGAATTTATATGTTTGAATTAATTACTAATGGGTATTGTATATGATATTTTATGATTCAAGAGCATATTGGTGAAGAGATATTAGAGGAATCAAGGGGTGATCAAACCAAGAAGAAAGTGAGAGGCATCATCATTAAGGAGACAAACTAGCTTGGAGTATTGTGAGTGTAGTTTTGTTTAAAGTGTTGGGATTAGTATCCTAACCTTGTTATTTTTTTAGATAACATGAAGAAAGCATGAAATGAATTTAATAATGATTGGTAAAATTTAAAATGATAAGGAAGAAGGATTAAAGGCAAAAATATTGATCTAAGTGTATATTGCTTGTTAGATAAGCATGCTTAGCATAAATATGATTAATTGCTATGATGTGTTGATTACTTGAGCTATGTGAAATGTGACTAAATGATAAGCTTTGCTACTGGTTTTTGATGATCATAAAATGAAAATGATCTCATGTACTTGCTGGAATTTTATATTACCCTGATGCTTGATTGATTATATGTATATGCCTATTGAAATGGTTAAATGCCTTTGAAATTATGAATGATTGACAAGTGAATGATCTTGTTAATAAAGAAAGATAAGTAAAGTCCTTGGTATGATTAGTGTCTATAGGTAGAAGGGCATGCCTTAGAGTCGTTGAGCTCCCCTGATCTTTGTTACAGGATGGTGGTTAGTCACCTATAAACCTGATAAGGTGGTTAGTCACCTTGATAATTGAATGGTGGTAAGTCACCATTGATGCCTATGCATCCCCTGTTATATGTTAAAATGAAAAATGGATACTTTGAGTATCTAATGTTACATGTTACATGAAGACTTGATTACCTATTTCATTAATCATCCAAGGCAAAACATTTATTAGAACAATGATATATGTTTAAATGAACAAGTTGGGTATTAGCCCTTATGATATGAAATGAATATGTGTACTTGGTTGAGATTCGAAATGAACTATGTTGTGATGTGAAACTATGAAATGTTGCTTCCAAGATGACAATGAGATTACATGTTGTTTGTTGTCCATGTTAACTTGAATTGTAAAAGTTTGCTGCCCTATTGGTTAGTACATGAGACTAGCTAAGTTAACTTGGTTTTTGATGGAACTAGCTAGGTATTTCAATGTGTGCTAAGCCTAGCTAAGTAACCTCAAAGATTGAATAAGACTTTAAAAGATTGAAACTAGTAAAGTTAGGACTGCCTCACTAAGTACATTCTGTGTACTTATCACTCTCTTTGTTTCCTTCTTCCAAAATAACAGGTTCTTTGATATCCGAAAGTCATCCGTTCTGATTCGAGAGCTTCGCAAGCCAAGAACAAGTATGATATAAACTTGCTTAGACTCCTAGTTGATGGCATAGTCTAAATTAGTTTGTCATGCATTATGAATCATGTAATTCTTAAGTGTGGTATGTATAAAACTAAGACATGTTATATTACGTAATGACTTAATAAATGTTTATGTAAATTTGGATATGATAAAATGAATGAACTATGTTTGAAGTTAATCAAGCTTGATATGTATGAATCTGTCTATCATCCGAATAGTAACATCGCTCCCTCGTAACCGGGTGAGGGGTGTTACATAATCTATCCCTGCAGTACACCGGTCTTCCATCAGCAGCCTCCGCCGCAGCCGCTGCTAGATCATCGTCGTCCTTAACCTCTACAGGCAGGCGAAGCAACTCTTCTTTCCTACAATATATAGACATGGAAAGTGGTGTTGTAACATATTACATATCATGACAGTTTGCGAACTTGAGTTTATGTTGATTCTTCATGTGTGACATCCATGCATGTACCTTAGATTGAACTTTGTGTTGGTTTTCGAAGCAAGAACATTTGATGATGTATCCTTTGCGATAAATGCCGTTTTAAAGAAATCCTCCACCGGCGTAGCAAAGATAAATAGAAACGCTGATGTAACCAGCAAGGCCCCTGTTCCTACTAGTGTCCGTTTCAACAACTTGATAACTGGTTTAACCTGGAGGCCATATACATTTTCTCATGTCAAGGTTTCATGGCCTTTTTTTCATTAATAGAAATATGAATATGGTATACAGTACCTTATAAGAGCCTAGCAATCTGTCGCGAGCCAGGACCTGGAAATGGAAAAAGGATTAAAGATAGCAATGTAGTGGATGAAATTGTATCTGCAAAAGCTTTTGATGGTGTATCTTAAAGAATATGGTGAAATAATTTTCTTGCTTTAGAAACTAAGAGCCACCATTGACGATATGCACTAACCCCAGGTGGTTTTACCCACATTTGACCATCATACCAGCCAGTCTCTTCATACGGTATTACTGCCGATAGAAGTCTATCGCCAACATAACTCCATCCCTGCAACATGCTGAATACATTATTCGTGTTTTCGAGGTCATAGAAACTGATACCCGGAGCTTTGCGGTTATGTGAGCTAAGTCGATTGTTTTGTTGTGTCATTTCCAATAAGTTTTGTGGTGCTGAGATTGCTTGATGAACTTATCCGTATGAGATTTTTAGTTCAGCTAATTGACATATTAAATGTTATTGAATAGATAAAAGGCCCAATCTAGTTCTTCCTGTACATATGTTACGATATGAATATATCAAAACAATTTGTTATGTACAAATGACGAAATTAGATGGATTCAAAGCTGTAATCTTTTCTAGCATACATCACATGCATGTTTTTTAGATATGCATGGCACACACAATATTTCCCTAGAATGATTAACAAATGGCCATGGCTGAATCATTCTTAAGCACAACAACAACAAAAAAAGGTTAAAACTTGAAGAAGGCGATCATACCAGATAAATTCTTAATACAATCAGTGACACGAGGAAAAGAGTTCCTGTTCCAGCAGCAAGCACAAATCTTAGAGGCTCCTGCAAGGTGCGAACCAGAATGTTGTTTGGACCCGACCAAGTATATTTGATATGGGTGTATGCTGAATTTTAGAACACAAGCAGTGATCTTTTTGAACTTACCCTCGAAGGATTGAAGCTTGCAGCTGCAATTGGGGCTCCAAGAACCGTGAAAGTTACTAGCCACAGCCCTCCTAGACGAAGGAAAAATTGTCCAGGTCCCAGTTCGCCCCATGAATACAGAGGACCGTCTTTCAGAGACGAGTATTCATTCACCTATTTCATCAAACAGATGAGAGATGATTGCATGTTCATATATAAGAAATGCATTTATTTTTCAAGAGTGTGAGTGTGAACATACCGGCCTTTGCTCAAAAGGGACCTCGATCTCCAAGCCAGGTTCCCAGCTCCGGCCTTGAAAGCCACCGCTCATACCACCGTCCATCTCATCTCTTAACGCCCTGACTGAAACCCCACGAGGCAGCTTGGGTCCTCCATGGAACTTAGGTAAGCCAGAAGCATAACTACTCCCAAGCTTAATATGCGCCGGAGTAGGAATATTTAGAGAACAATAAACATTTAATCTAAGCATCTATCTTTCTCAACAGGGGAGGCGAAGAGAAGTGGTCGCAACAATTGATAATTGAGTTTCATTTGAACATGGTTTAGTTTTTACATAGTTTGCGTGGAGCAGAAACAACCAGAGAATTGTTTTGTTCTTTTGTGTTGTTTCTTAACAATGGGACCAATCTGAGAAGTACGTGGATGAGTATTACTATTTTTTGTGGTTGGAAAAGCAAGTTGGGAAGGGTTGCTTAATGCAAGAAAACTGACTTGCACGCGTTTAATTTGTGTATATTAAGATTTAAGATTGCGAGGGCCATGCATGATGCATCCCTCATGGCTTTGGTCCTTTCCAGTTGCCACAAACAATGTTCAATTTGGGTTGGACTTTTCTAGACCTATAGCTTCGGCTCACTTTCTAATCTTATTTATGGTAAACTACGTTTATTATCGTGTTTTTATTTTGGTTACCTACTTATTTTTTTTTGACAATACATTATGTTTTACTTTTATTTTGGTCATTAAGTTTGACTCGTGGTATAATAATTATTTTAGCCTCAAAACTTAAACATTCTAACAATTTAGTCCTAATTTAAAATTATTATATCATGTCATGTCACTATTTCCATTAAATCAATGATCAAACTTAACGGTAAGTGACCAAAATAGAAATAAAATGTAACATTAGATACGATTTTATAAAAAAAATAATTAAATGACCAAAATAAAAACACGAGAATAGATGAGGTACCAAATAAATAGTTTACCCTATTATTTAATTTTTCTTTTTATAATTATAGAAGTTCAAATACTATACTAACTTTGAAAAATATATAGTTTTCGACAAAAAAATATATAGTTTTTTGTCGACACCGGTTTGTCAATTAAACCATAGAAAAAATTTGGATACAAGTGTATTATAAGAAAACATAGGTATGAGTGTGAATGGATTCTATTCTACAAAACGAATCTGTCAGCCATAAACTAAAGGCAAGAGATCTTGTCTCCCTAATCTAAACAAACAGATAAAAAAAAACCCTCAGAAAGATAATGAAAGTCCTATAAAAAAATATTAACCTTAACAATCAGAGGCCAACTGCTGCATTAATTCACCTTTAAGCTGCTGCATCCTGTTTATCATTCGAAGTTGACCTTGCAGAGCAGAACAAAATTGTTTGCAAAACACGTTCACGTTTATTGGATAGAACTTGCAACGGTATTCAACAGCCATTGCTACCGGCTGAAATTTCTTTGCTTGTATTTCTCATGTCGACATCTTGGGATAAGGTTATCGCTATAACTAAGTTAATCCTTGCAACTTGGAAATAAGTACTTCCTTTTTAGCCTTCTCGCATGCCATGCAGGTAGTAATTTGAAGGTCGATGGTAACTGCTGTTTAAGCCTTCAGTTCAATCAGCAACTCCAGGAAAACCATCAACGCTGTCAAAAATGGGAAATGAAACAATCATAATTTGCGCCTGTTTTGATAAGGTTGCTTTCCGCACCGTTTCAAAACATACATGCAACCAGCCGCAATGAATAGTCCAACTGCAGCAAAAGCTATCATTGTTGAGTTCTCAATGGTCCTATAGTAGCCTCTCTGCAATATGAAGAAGTTGGCCAGTAAGTTCATCAGAAAAATAAATAGTACCATATATCATACTCCAAATTTTCCCACAAGATTTATTGAGGAGATGCCCAAGCTCGTTTTCCTAGCCTCTAGGGGTGAGAATAGACACCAGGGAAAACACAATGCCTACGTCATTCCTAGCCAATTTAAGACAGCAGCGGAGGTGTACTTTGTTTCATACTGTCATTCCCTATCCCCCCCCCCCCCCCCCCCAAAAAAAAAAAATTACATGCATGCAGATGAGCATGGAAAAAATTTGACAGGGACACACCTGCATTAGAAGAAACAAAATTGCTGCATTTGCAGGAGCCAGAGAAAGGCTTATCATTCCTCCACGCAACTCATTTGGCACATACCTACATAAACATTATCGAAGCAGAGTATTAAAACTAATTTCTACAAATGAAAGGCACTAAGCAAGAAAAGGTTAACATGATAAAAGGAAAACATTTGTCATACATGGTCCTCAATCTTGCAAGTGAGGGCAGGATTAGGCCAATGCAGGCATGGAATAAAGAAAACTGGGTTACCAGAACTCCAATGTCCTGCAATCCAGATCACAAGAACACTGAAGCCATGGCTGGAATAAATACTGGGTGTCCTAATTTAGAAATTTACAAAAAATTACAGAGGGACAGCACAATCATACCTGATAATCATAAGCTATAATTGACAAAAGAAGAGCCTCTGTGACAAATGCATACATTAAGCAATCCTCGGTACGAAACGAAGCATCAATAAGCCAGGGAAAAAATGTGCTTCCTAACATCCTTGCCCCCAGCATGCATGGATATATCAATCCTAGATACACTTCTCGACCATCAGCCTAACTCACATATAAAAATCACCTTCAAACATTATACTTCAAAGAAATCAAGCTTCCAAGATGATAACTTGGAAACCTAAAGGGAAGAAACACAAAAACTGAGTTCTAATCATACGTTGTTGTGAACAACGGATAGGAACTTACCACCAGTGTTGGAGCCCAAAGAATCCAGAAAACTGCAATGGAGAAATGAAGGCAAGCTTGTGTGCATGCTAGTAGCCATATCCGTCTATCTGCAGAAGACAAATGCTTAATAACAATTTTTCCTCTTTTGGTAGTCAAAGGTAGGGTTTTCTGAAAACCCAATCATCAACAATGTAGCACTCATATTAGTCAAGACAGATAAAAGGAACTTAAAGGAGAGGGAGCTTCAAGAAAAACTCAAATCTACCTTAAATGATTACATGTATTTGATGATGTGACACACATCTATGCTTATAACTTTAAGTGTTAAGTTACAAATAGGCTAATATCAAAGAGATGCTAAAATTGTCATTTTTTGAAAGTTCTACCGCTATGGATTTGCTTCCATGGATCAGACAAGAGAATTAATGGTACAAATTACTTACCACCAAGAATATATGCATAAAAGGCTATGAAGCACGGGGACGGCCCTAAGGTGGCGTCCCGCATACCTAATACGTCTCCAAGACGGGGACGATGCGGGGACGGCTGGGGGACGTCCCGGGGGCGTCCCAATTTTACCAGGGACGGTCAAACTTATATTGGGTACGGTCAACACTTATTGGGGACGTGCCCGGGGACGTATCTGAATATATTTACTTAAAAAAATAGAAAATAAAACCCCATCTTATTTGTGAGGAAGGTTTTAAAAACCATCAAACTTATCCGAACTTAAAAAGCTCATGGATAATTAAATTAAAAAATTATCCTTAAAAAACTACTAAATTAAACACTCCACCTAAAAACTATAAACTTAAAACTTTATCTTAGCCAAAAGGCCAAGACTAGATTGCTTCCTTGTTCTATCTGATAAATGCCTATTTATAGGCTGCTTTCTCTCCTTGCTTTATGTATCTTAAGGATGTGGGATATTAGTTGTGTATTGTATTTGTAACCTGTTTTAATGTTTAATCACTCAAGCTTTAAATAGGAATGGATAAATATATATTTCAGCCATGTCATCTTTTAATTTTATTATTTTAGTCATTCATTTTCTCTTTATTTAGAATGTAAAGTTAAATTTTCGTTCAATTTAGTCATTTAATTTTAGTAATCTTTTAATCTAAGTGTTAAAAAGTAATTTAAAATTATTAGAAGTGAATTTAAATAACTACAATTATAATTATTGTTTAATACAATTATAATTTTAGTCCATATTGTATTATAAATTTTAATATTTTTTATTATATATATTAAATTTTATTTTATATTTGTCGTACCCTCGCCGTACCCGTACCTTCTAATTTTGAAAATTGCCGTTTTTTGTCCCCGTCCCCGTACCCGTATCTGTCCCCGTATCTGTATCTGTGCAACTTAGATAAAAGGACACCCGATAATCCTTAAACATCATTGTCTTTGGAGTTCCATCATGATCTCTGGACATACAGATGATGCCCACTATCGCAAGTAAGGTGGATGCAACGGAAGGAGATCCGATCCCTTTATCCAAATTACCAACCACCATCCAATTACCAATCACCTGACTTCCAATCAAAGATGCAGACTCGAAAAAAATCATCAACCAAAATGTTTCTGTAACCGTGCGATGCAAAAGAGTGTTATGACCGTTAGCCTGTTTAAATTTCTGTTTTAGATTATGACACTTTAATGATACGCAGCGTTTCATTAATCTATGTAAATACATAATACGGTGTCGTTCGGTTAGGGAGGGTGTTATGTAACCCTAGCCGTTGTTGATTGAGGCTATCGAATGTCAGAAACCTTATTCAGTCTCTCTCAACTTTCTTTTCTCTTCTCATCTCAAATCCAAATCTGTTTCTCATCTCATTTTAATTCTTCAGTTTGATTCAGTGTGTTACAAGGGTATCAGAGCTTCCAGGTTTTAACCATGGTTGACGGGATTCCGATCACGCGCAGTCAGACATGGCAGCAGGAGGCTGCGAAACTTCAGGAAGAGTTTGCTCGTCTGGAAGGCAGTATTGATGCGAAGATGGACACGAAATTTGGGGAATTTCGGACACAAATCGGGGAGGATTTCCGGAAAATGCTCGAGGTAGCCATGGGTAAAAAGGTTGAGCCGATGAATCAGGAGAACCCAGCTCAAGGATGGATCATGGGCCCAGGAATTTTGGGGACGGGACCATCGTCGTCGGTACAGGACAATCAGGAAGAAGTACTGATCACGGGTGAAAATGAGGCTCCAAAAGCAACCCAGGAATGTCCACACCCAACGGGTAATTTAACCTACAAACTGCCATGCCCCAAGTTCGATGGCACCGACTTCAGAGGTTGGCACTCCAAGCTGGAGCAGTTCTTCGAAGCTGAGGCTGTTCCGGAAACAAGCAAGATCCGTTTGGTAATGATTCATCTGGAGGGAAAGGCCTTGCAGTGGCACCAGTTTCTGATGAACTCGAATGGAGGTGCAGGGGAGATGGTTTGGGCAGAGTATTTGAAGCTCATGAGGGACCGTTTTGCTCCAGGAGGGTTCAGTGACCCTTTCTCCGAACTGTTAGCTTTACGACAGACAGAATCAGTGGAGTTGTACTACGAGGAGTTCATAAACTTGGTAAATCAGGTACAGTTGCCTGAGAAATACATTTTAAGCATGTTTAAGAATCATCTTCGACTTGAGATTAGTCAGTACCTTACACTGTTACAACCTAAGTCTTTACTTGAAGCTTTTCACACGGCAAAACAATTAGAAACCATCTTTTTCCCCGTGAATGGAAAACCAGTGGCTAGGACAGCTCCCCCTAGCTTAAGTATGCCTTCTAGGAACTTCAATCCTAGTTTCAAAGCTTATTCAAATGTGGGTACTTCAGGACCTCCCTCCACTGTAGCATCTAGAAGTGTTACACCTTCGATATTGAGCCCCAGTAGGACCAGGAACTCGGGTCAGTCTAATATCAAGGGATCAGGAAAAAATTTATCTACTGCAGAGATAGAGGAGAGAAGGAGGAAAGGCCTCTGTTTTTGGTGTGCAGAGAAGTACACACCTGGGCACAGGTGTACTAAGAGTCAAATTTTTCAGATTGTGGTGGATGGAACTGAGGAAGATGGAGAACCTGAGGTATTTCTGGATTATGAGGAAACAGGAGAGGGGACTGGAACAGAAGGGCCAGTGTTGTCCCTAAACGCCATGTGGGGAGCAACTAACTGGGAAACAATGAAGCTGAAAGTTGAAGTTTCTGGAACAGAATGGATAGCTTTGATCGATTCAGGTAGTACTCACAATTTCTTGAGTGCTTCAGTGGTGAAGAAAATGGGATTACTGGTGAATAAGAAGCACAATCTGAAGGTTACAGTGGCTGATGGAAACTCCTTAGAGACATGGGGAGAGTGTAGCAAGTTGGCTTGGAAGGTACAAGGAGAAGAATTCGTGTCAGACTTCTTGATATTGCCTCTGAAATGCTGTGATGTGGTTTTAGGGGTCCAATGGCTAATTACTCTGGGGACCATAAGTTGGGACTTCAAGACGATGGAGATGAGTTGGACCAAGCAAAACAAGACTGTAGTATTGAAAGGAGTGAGACCTGGATCCCACAGTTGGATAGATGCCAAGAGATGTAATAAGCTGCTGAGAGAGAATCATAGTCCTTTAACCACTTCTTTATGGGTCATGGAAGGACAAGTGGGATTGAAGAAATCAGACAACCCTATGCCTGAGGAATTAAAAGTGGTACTGAATGAGTTTGAAGATGTATTCAAGGAACCTTCAGGATTACCACCAGTGAGAGGGCAGGAGCATAAAGTGACCTTACCAAATGATCAGCAAGTGGTGAAGATTAAACCATATAGATACCCTGTCAGCCAGAAAGAAGAAATTGAGAAACAAGTTAAAGAGATGATGGAGAGTGGAATAATCAGATACAGCAACAGTTCATTCTCTTCCCCAGTGGTGATGGTTAAGAAGAAAGATGGTTCATGGAGATTGTGTGTTGATTACAGAAGATTGAACCAATTAACAGTCAAAGACAAATTTCCAATGCCAATTATAGAGGAGCTACTGGATGAATTGGGAGGTGCAAGGTTCTTTTTCAAGCTTGACTTGAGAGCTGGATATCACCAGATAAGGATGTGGGAACCTGATGTGTATAAGACAGCATTCAAGACTCATGAAGGACACTATGAGTTTTTGGTAATGCCCTTTGGCTTAACCAATGCTCCAGCTACCTTCCAGAGTCTAATGAATGAATTTTCAGAGCTTACTTGAGGAAGTTTGTGCTTGTGTTCTTTGATGATATACTGGTTTACTCTTATAATTGGGACACACACTTGAAACATTTACAAGAGGTGTTGGGAGTGTTAAGGGAACACAAGCTATATGCCAAGATGAAGAAATGTTGTTTTGGGGCACAGGAGGTGGATTATCTTGGATATGTGATCACAAATGGTGTTATAGCTATGGATGGTTCCAAGGTTGAGTGCATACTGAACTGGCCAAAACCTGGTAGTGTGAAGGAACTCAGAGGTTTTCTGGGATTATCAGGGTACTACAGAAGGTTTGTGAAAGGTTATGACACAATAGCAAGGCCATTGACTAATCTTCTCAAGAAGGGAGGATGGAAGTGGGGCCCCAGTGAAGACTTGGCATTTGAAAAACTGAAGCAAGCAGTCAGTAATGCTCCTGTATTAACACTACCTGACTTCAGTGAAGAATTCAGTGTTGAGACTGATGCTTCAGAGAAAGGAGTGGGAGCAGTCTTAGTACAAAAAGGGAAGCCTTTGGCCTTCTTCAGTAGAGGCTTAGGAGTGAGGCACCAGGGACTTTCAGTCTATGAAAAGGAAATGTTAGCTGCACTCATGGCTGTGAAAAAGTGGTCAGCATACCTGGTGGGAAGACATTTCAAGATTAAGACTGACCATCAGAGTCTGAGATTTTTAGCAGAAAATCAAGCAATAACCCCTGCACAGCAGAAATGGATGGTAAAAATGTTGGGATATGACTATGAGGTGGTATACAAGAAGGGGAGTTCTAATGTAGTTGCAGATTCCTTGTCCAGGAAGCCAGGAATTGGGGAAGGGCAACTGTTAGCTATCAGTGGTGTTAACACTGATCTAATGGCAAGAATAGCTAAAACCTGGGAAGCTGATGATAAAATTAAGAAGATTCTAGAAGCTATTCAGAAGGGGTCCTCCCATTACACTAAGTATGCTTGGGATGGGAAATGGCTAAAAAGGAAGGGTAAGGTTGTTGTGGGGAACAATGAGCAACTGAGGAAGGAATTAATGTCCTACTTTCATGGTAGTCCCATTGGAGGACATTCAAGAGCTGAAGTAACAACCAGGAGGCTGAGTAGCATTTTTTATTGGAAGGGGTTGAGAAAACATGTGAAAACAATGGTGAGAGAATGTGAAATTTGCCAGAAGAACAAAATTGATCTGTCTCATCCTAGAGGTTTGCTGCAACCATTACCAATACCTGAGACAGTGTGGACCTCTATTAGTATGGATTTTATAGAAGGCTTACCCAATTCTAGGAGGAAGGATGTTATTTTAGTGGTGGTGGATAGGCTAACCAAATATGCTCACTTCATTGCTCTGAGCCATCCATTCACAGCAAGAGACATTGCACAAGTGTTCCTTGAGAACATTTTTAAGCTTCATGGTATGCCACACACCATTGTTTATGATAGAGACAGAATCTTCATGAGCCAATTTTGGAAGGAGTTATTTGCTAAACTGGGAACTGCAATCACACCATCCACAGCATATCACCCAGAAACAGATGGCCAGACTGAGAGAGTCAACCAGTGTGTTGAGACTTACCTCAGATGCATGACAGGTGAGAAGCCCAGGGAATGGAGTGAATGGTTACACTTGGCTGAGTGGTGGTACAACTCTTCATACCATTCTGCAATTGGGACCTCCCCATTTCAAGCTCTGTATGGTCAGGAACCCAACTCTCATGTACCCTACTTAGCTGGAGAGTCAGTGGTAGCCACCGTGGATAGGAGCTTGCAACAAAGAGAAGCAGCAATCAAAATGTTAAAATTTCATTTGAAGAGAGCCCAAGAAAGGATGAAACAACAAGCAGATAAGAGGAGAGTGGACTGTGACTTTCAGACAGGAGATATGGTGTTTTTAAAATTGCAGCCTTACAGACAGCAGTCAGTCCAACATAAAGTTTCTCAGAAATTAGCACCAAAATGGTTTGGTCCATTTAAAATTGTGAGCAAAATCGGATCCACTGCATATAAATTGGAGCTGCCAATTGGATCCAAGATTCATCCTGTGTTCCATGCTTCCCAGTTGAAGAAACGAATAGGATCTGATGTGTTTTCAACAGAATTACCTCTGATTGGGCCTGATGGTGGGATCAGTAAGGAGCCTGTGAGAATTATTGATCGCAGGATAGGAAGGAAGGGAAATAGGGCTGTAACGGAAGTCCTGGTGGAATGGTCAAATACTTTTCCTGAAGATGCCACGTGGGAAGTACTCCATCAACTACAACAGCAGTTTCCTGACTTCAATCCTTGAGGTCAAGGATTGTTTGAAGAAGGGGGCATTGTAACCGTACGATGCAAAAGAGTGTTATGACCGTTAGCCTGTTTAAATTTCTGTTTTAGATTATGACACTTTAATGATACGCAGCGTTTCATTAATCTATGTAAATACATAATACGGTGTAGTTCGGTTAGGGAGGGTGTTATGTAACCCTAGCCGTTGTTGATTGAGGCTATCGAATGTCAGAAACCTTATTCAGTCTCTCTCAACTTTCTTTTCTCTTCTCATCTCAAATCCAAATCTGTTTCTCATCTCATTTTAATTCTTCAGTTTGATTCAGTGTGTTACAGTTTCATTCAAAATATCTTGCCTATGACCCATCTGCAAAGGAAAAGAAAATTTCCAATACCAACATGTTCAAAATTCCCATTTTTTTTTCTTAGCAACCAACAAAACAAAGCAAGAGAGATCCAAATCTTTGAGCCAACCTTGTCATGTTCAATAACAGCCCATGTCTCGAAACTGAAGGTAAGTGTTGATGTTGCCAAAGACAAACATACATTTGCTATCCAAAAGCTAGGACTTGATGCAATCATCTTTCATATCCCAACAATGAGGTGCAAGGTAAAAAACACCAAACAAATTTTCTTTCGACCTCTGCATAATTATAAATAATAAAACCATCAAATTTTTTCAGAATTTATACAGCCCTGAATTAATCCGTAAATAACAATTCATTCAACAAAGGCATTAAAGTGATTAAATAAAAATGGAAATGTTTAGATTTACTCACATTAAATCAGAGACAGGACCTAAGAAGCTACCAACGAAAAGAGCAGCTCCAAATCCAGTAAGCAAAAACGTCACCGTATCTTCCTTGCTTATTCCATGGTAAACCAGCTCAAACTCTCCGTACACCGACCATAATCCTTCCAACACTAGAAATACGAAGACGTGTAGATCAGATCAACTATCCTTTTTTTTTTGCTTTAAATTAAACACGCACACACGATTATAAAACAAAGTTCGATGTTTTTATAATGTACCTGAAGCGATGGAATAGATGAGGAGAAAGTAAAGTTGGAAGCGAAGAGAAGGGGAGGAGGAGGCTGCTGGGTGGTCGGAGAAAGGAGGAGACTTGGTAGGGGCGTGTTTGGAGAGATAGAAAGGGAAGAGAGAAAGTGAGAGGAAACAAGAAATGAAAATGAAAACGAAGACGGAGGAACTCGGTTCCCAAACGGAGGTTTCGATTACGATCCCCATTTCGATCTCAGACGGGAAAAGCCCTAGATCGGATCGGGAATTAAAGATTATGGAGGAGATGGAAAGTTGCGCATCTCAGGCAACTGAGAAGTGGAAACTGAAAGAACTGGAATTCGTTTCTGGAGTTTGAACACGCGCCGTTTTACAGTTTATATATTTATTTTTGATTTTTGTTTTATAAAAATGCTTTGTTTTATATTTTTAAACATTAATTGATTTTTTTAAATATCTCTAAAAATAATAGTTTTTTTTTATATGGTATTTTTAAATTATTTTCATTATTTTAAACATAAAATATGAATTTGAAGTAATGAAAAATAAAATTCGATTAAGATAGAGTGTATGTTTGAAAAGTTGAATACTTGAATGCATATTCATATATCAAACAGAATATATTAAGAAAAAAATGAGAGTAGCCATAACATGAGAAAATTATAAGAAAACAACACGATCAAGAATCAAGGAAAAGGGATTCCCAATCCCAAAATCAACCACAAAGCTGAAAGCCGTACAAATGCAATGACTGAAAGCAGAAAGCTGTAACATATACTTATATATATAATATATATATGTATGTATGTACATGCATAACTAAGCAGAAGCTCCTAATTATCTTGATCCAAACTCCTCCATTATCCATGGTTGCTTGTAGTTGTGACTGAGATTGTCAGAGCAGCTTGATGAAGATCAAACCGGCAACGGAAAAGAACAATCCTACTGCTTGTCTGCGATTCGTGCACACTAGTCGGTGTTAAAAGGACCTTAATGATAGCAACTAGAAGTGCAGCTCAAACCACAACTGTAGTCTGTAACTCAGAGAATTTTTATATCAGTTTTCTATAAGTTGTCAAACTCAAACCACTATAATGGTTGCATGATCAGGAAGTATTGACATTTGACAGACATTTGGTTTCCTCAAAATTTCCAAATTTGAGGCATTTTCTTAGCATATGTTGTAAAATTTTACTGTGTCAACAAGTTTAAAGTATATCGAATATGTCGCATATCTCAGAGAATCACTATTAACAAATTGCCCTAAGTTGTTTTGTTGTGTACCAGAAATTAAGATATACCTATATCAACATGAAGAACCATTCACTGAAATTCCTGTATACTGTAAAAATGGCCAGACTACAAGGAAATTGAAACTGAACATTCAAAACAAAACAGCAATATGCAATGGCAATACCTTATTCATGGAGTGTACACAGCAGACTTTATCCCATCAGAGCTCTGAATGTGTGCTGTTAACTCGTTAGAAGTCCTGTAAGGGTTGTCACAATTGACAATAAGCCAGGCAGCAAAAGAGAATTTAAGGGACCATTTGGATTCAAACAGGCCTCGGTTTAGTGAAGTCGGGGCACCGGTTTGCCCCAACCGTGCTGATATATGTGTTCGGGAATCGGGATACATGGAGCCTAAGGATTCTTGTCCTGGTTCAATCCTAGATTGGAAGTACTTTGTACTATTACCTGTAATCCACATCTATAGCTTGGTTTACTGACATTGTTTTGACATCGAAAGGCAGCTTCCTATTGGCTTTGGCATCTGCAGAATCCTGTTTACCATTCCCCTACAACATCAAAACAAGCAAGAAACATGAATAAATGAGTCCATGTTCGCTTTAAGCGATCAGAAAACCACAGGATGTGGAAGCAAGCTTACACGGATATCGTCTTGAACGAACCCAGGGATGCTACTTGAAACAAGGGTGATATACAGCTCCATGGCTGCTTCTGGACTCATGCTCCCGAGTCGTTTCCAGGCATTCCTGTAATGAAAAATGTCGGTGTCGGTAACCATCAACCACGAGGAAAGGATCTAAATTGAACCAACAAAGCCATTGGGAATCATTTAATCAGTTTCAATCCATTCCTTTCAGTGATTATTTTCCTTATCAATAGGCTTTTATTCTTCGCTTTCAATCTTCATCAAGTCAATTCTATTCATTATTCTTCATCAAATTCTATCTATGAAATTCTTAATCAGATAATGGAACACATTACCCTGTGGATCACATCACACACATATTAGAATCACTAGATCTCAAATGAGGCAACACCCAGAATTTCAACACTAAAGATCAAGACTTTTCTTCTTCAAATTCAAGAGAAAATACAAAATTTAAAACCCAAATTCAGAGGGGAATTTAACCAGTTTGCACGAGCATATAACTTCAAAGCCATCGGCTGAGGCTCATAGCAAGGCCCTTCAGTGGCAATCTTGTGAAGTCCATACAATTGCATCTTTAAATCACTGCCAAGCTTGAAATCTGTATCAGCATTACTTTTATACCCCACAAAACACACTGCTTTACCAAAATCTTTCTCCAATTCAGTTCTTTCGATTCCCTCCCAATCATCATCATCAGATAACCCCTCCATCAAGCAATCTTTCCCATCCACTTTCTCACACTCCAAAACCTCAATCACTTCCTCATCCTCTTCAGCCAATTCAATCTCAGTTGTTTCACTGACAAAATTCTCTTCTCCTTCTTTTACTTCTCTTGATCCTTCATTACCATCCAAAAACTCTTCATGGGTATCAAATTCTTCCACAGATTCACCAAAAGCATCAATTTTCACAGCTTCTGAAACAAACCCAATTCCCTTTTCACATTCAAAAACATGTTTTTCGGGTTCAGTTGTGACTTCCATAAACGATCTCGACAAAATCTCGAGATGTTGATCAATGGTAGAGGAAAAAGAAAGAAGCTTAGCGAGAATGAAGGAAGTAATAAAAGAAAAGGAAACAGTAAACAAGAATTCGAGAACAATCTCCATGGAGAAAGAGATTGAATTTGCTTTTGTTGGTTGAGAAATAGTATTAAGAAGGGATTGGAGAAGTGGGATGATTGAGAAGCAGAGCAAAGTATATTCTGGGTATTTTTTTATAAGGGAATGTGTCGGTCCCGAAGAAATTTGGAAGGGAAGAGTTTGAAGTATAAAGAGGGAAAGCTGGTTTGAAAAGGACTCTTCCGCTAACCATGGTATCCACTATCTATCGCCAACTCCTTGCAGGTCTCTTCCTTTTTGCAACTATGAGACTTTTTTATGGATAAATTACAAATTTCATCATTCAATTCACTTTTATTTTAGTCATTGGAGTATAATTCTATGGATAATTACATGTTAAACATGATTCGAATATAATTTGAATATGATTCGAATATAATAGTTGAAAAAACATGTAATTACATTAGAATTATATTCGAATCATGTTCATATTATATTCGAATTACATTCAAAATATCATATTCAAATTATTTAATTCGAATATAATATAGACATGGTTCAAATATAATTCTAATATAATTTGAATTTTGCTCAAAAAATATATTTCGAATATAGAAAAATTCAAATTAATAATTCGAATATAATTAGAAGATGATTCAAATATAATTTAAATATGATTCGAATATAATACGAATATGATTCGAATATAATTTAAATTTTACTCAAAAACTATAATTCAAATATAGTGAAATTAGAATTAATAATTAGAATATAATTGTAATTCGAATCTAAAAAATTACTAATTTAGTATTAAAATATTTGTTTTAATTTATTTTTATTAAATATTAACATTTTAATAAAATAATATTATTAATAATAACAAATAATTGACTAAATTATAAAAATTAGAAACAAATAAGGGTCAATTTAAGGTAAAAATAGATTTTTCAGTGACTAAATTGAACAAAAAACAAACCTGACAGACTTGACATGTCATTTACCCTTTAAATAAAACCAGACAGATTGACTTAGTCATTCCATTGATGACGTAGCAGGATGTTATTGGCTGAATTTTTTTTTAACGAAATGGGGCAAAATAGGTAACGGCGAATTGTTTAAGGGGAAAAGTAGGCAAAATGAAGTTTAGGGGGCAAGTTGGGAAATCAGGTATACTTTAGGGGGGAAAATTGTATTAAGCCTAAAGTTTTCAATTTGTTCATTCAATTTTGACATTGCATCGTTTTCGGTCACTTAACCGCTAAATAACAAACAGTATAATGAAATGACATATAGTTTAGTGATTCACTAAAACGATGTAGTTTTAAACTCTTACATAACTAACCGAAACAATGTGGTTTTAAACCCTTGTAAAAATTAAAATAAAAATAAAACTCTTTTTTTTCTCTTTTTTTATTTTCTTTTTTCTTTCTTTATCTCATTTTTTTTCAAAATACATAAATCTTTTTTGATCACCGCCTGTTGCAATCGGCCATCACAGTGATCAGAACCATTTCCATATAAGACTCTGTAGAACTAAATATTTTGATATAATAATTGAAAAATATTTTGAATTAAATTGAAAAGAATTTAAAATATGCTTTTAGTCAAAACAACTTGAAATTATGTTTAAGGATTTTTAAAAGGCTTTGAAATAACTTAAAATGCTTTTAAAGTAGCCAAACCAGTGTTTTTCAAGTACCCATACCGATACGGTTTGGTACTGTATCGATACGCCTTAGGGTTTTAGCTACAGTAAAATTTGAGTAGCCAAAACAAGTACCGATATGCTTTGACGTATCGGTACGATATGTTTTAAATAAATAACGGCTAGTTCGCGTACCGATACAATTTGTAACCCCCTCGTCCCGGTCTGGACGATTGACCGATCCGAGTAGGCTACACGGGGAAAACCGAAATGAAACTCGCTAGGGCCCCACTTCGGTTAGCAACCCTAGGAAAATTTCTTTTTATTATGTATCTTGTCTAAAGGCATTCATACATCCTATACGTGGCTCGACAGCGGGAGGACACCAAGCGATGCGAGCAACCAAGCAAACAAATGAAAAGAGTCCATTTTAAGTTATTCAGCAGGCCGTATCGGTACACATGCTAACCGTACCGATACGCCCTTACTAGTCAACTTCTCACGGTCAATGATATGAGACCGTACCGATACACCCTAGACTCGTACCGATACGCCAAAATCTCGTCAAAAACTCAGATTTCCAGTGAGGCTAAGGCGTATCGATACACCCACGCGTATCGGTACGCTAGGCTTAAATTGAGCCTCTAAGTGCAAGACCGTATCGGTACGGCCCTTGGGCGTACCGATACGCCCTGCACTGCAACACTCTAAAGAGCAGCTAAGGATTCCAAACCACAACTCTAGATGCAAATTAAGACTCGCCTAGGCACAAGCAAGCATACACACGACATTCAACAACCAAGATTCAACGTACGAAGCATTCGGAACGAACAAGGACCATATATTCAAAGAATTCAAGCAATTACTCAAAGGAGGCATACTTAACATTCATAAGGGTTCATGCTTTAAACAATCATACATAGAGCATTCATAGGCCAAGTCCATACACTCTGAAACACAAACAATTTAGCAACACAATAGACATGATCCTCAATCTGCATCAAAAGCATAGCACGTCCAAACATAACATCAATAATCTAGCATGCTCAACTAACACAAATCATCTAAGGAGCTTGACACCAACTCCTACAAGTCTATACCCCCATCGTCTAGGCGTTATTACAAATACGTAAATCATACTTGAGCTAATTTGAGAACTCCAAAAGCTCCTCCCTTGCCCACTTGCCTCCCGAACTCTAACGTTCTGCATGTTGGAAACAAAAGAGAGCGTAAGCTAACTAGCTTAGTGAGAGAAGCTCTACAGTTCAACAAGCATGCAGTTTTCAAAACACTTTTCATGATTGACAAAATTCAATGAATGCACGAAGAATTTTCACAACAAGACCACACATGGCTTGCACATACGCAACCAACATACACACAGTGGGACCACACATCACCGTTCGACTAGTAGTTTTCCGGTGGGATCACTCGTCACCTTACTCTACTACTAGTCACTACCGGTGGGACCACTCATCACCGTAGTTTAGACAACCATCACGTGAGGCTCGACTTCTACACGACTACACAACAACAACAATGTAAACAACTCGAGATGCACAAGACCACATCATACAACCATTCATCAACACATAACAAAGATGTAAGAGTAGTAACTTACACCCGGGTTTAGGTGAACCCTCGAGGTCCCACCCAAACCCCCCAAGAGTTCCGTTTCGAAAACAAATCAAAGGTTAACGTTTCTACTCACCGTTGCTACCCAAAAGAGAGCCGAAAACCAAGCTCAAGTCACCGAATTCTTCGGATTCGTCCCTGAGGCTTCACCAATAAGATTCCTTGCCTCTAATCATCCCAACACAAGCAAAACAACCTCAAATCAAATAACACATCAATGTAGTAAACCCGGAACACTAATCAAGCATAAAACACAAGATTTTCAAGCCAGAACAACCCCAAAACCTCAATCCCGAGCAGCCATGAAACCCAGTCCAAAACTCTTGATTTCAACCTTTTTAACACACTTAAATGCTCCCAAAACAACCCCTAACTATCACCCTAACACCAGCCCTCAATTTCCAACACAAAGCAACCCCCAACCAACCTTAAAACCCTCCTAAAATCCCTCTAAAACTCAAATTCGGGAATCATCACAAAACCCTTTAAAATTCACATATGTTGGACCTTTTAGGTTATAAACAACTTATCTAACAATAATAAATCAAAAGCTTTGTTAGAAATCCATAAAGCTTCAACCTTTGACAAATTCTTTGAAAAACCCAAAATACAAGATACATGGTTTTATTGAAAACTAATGGTACTAAAATGAAGAGGAAGATAAGGCCAAGTCAAAAATGTGATTACCTTTCAAAAATCACCAATAAGGAGCAAAAGATGTGATGGAATAATGATTTTGAAGATGAGAGCTCTCTCTTGTCGTTGAAATGAAAATGGGAGTGAGAAAGAAGATGACAAGGGCTTATTTTAGACAAAAAGGGGTTTTAATTTGAAAGACCATTTTATTACCCTTTTGCCATTAATGAGGATAGCCATCACAATTTTCTAAATTCCATGGAATTGAGCTTTAAAACTAAAACATGTCCAACATAAATTATTTGTTTGAAAACCCGAGGCCCAAAATAATATTTTATTATTTTAATTATAATACCGAAACCTAAAATATTATTTTAATATTATTTTCACTCGACCCCCAAACCCGGGTGTAACACAGTTGTATCGCGTACCGATACACCCAACTACCCCCAACGGTCATTTTCCCAACGGTCTTTTAAATTGCAGGACCGTACCGATACGCTAGCCAAGCGTATCGATACGCACCAGCTGGAAGTCTCCACGGCTATTTCCTTATCGGGACCATATCGATACGGTTTGAGGAGTATCGATACGTTAAGCTGCAGAACTGCATTTATGGTGAGAAATAAGGCTCCAACGGCTCTAATTCAACCCCAACGGTCCTCAACGGCTACAAACTCAATTAGGAGTATAAAAGGGACCTTCAAGCATCAAGAGATGGTTAATGCTTCAATTGTCAACAACACTATTATGTTTGTAACCCCCTCGTCCCGGTCTGGCCAGATGACCGGTCCAAGTGGGCTACACGGGGAAAACTGAAGTGAAACCCGTTAAGGCTCCCCTTCGGTTAGCAACCCTATCTTTTTTTTTTCATTTTAAGTCTTGTCTAGATGAGTATTAAATCCTAAGTGACCATACAGCGGAACAACAAACACGAGAATATCAAACAAACCCCAAACCAATACTTAACGGCCCAATTTTAGACTTAACTGCAGGCGGTATCGATACACCTAAGGGGTGTACCGATACCCCTTGACTCGGCCATAAAGTCAAAGTCAGCCTGTGGAGACTGTATCGATACACCCAAGGAGTGTATCGATACCCTCCCCAACGGTTGACTTCTCACAGTCAATGCTAAGATGACCGTACCGATACGCCAAAGATTGGTATCGATACCAAGTTGGACAGTGACTTCAGTGAACAAAATGGTATCGATACGCCTGAGACCGGTATCGATACCAAGTTGGGCAGTAGCTCTAGTGTCCAAAATGGTATCGATACGTCTCCCCACGTATCGAAACGAAAGGCCTGGAATAAGAAGGCTGTATCGATACGGGTCTAACCGTATCGATACCCCCTGCTCTGCAACTCCTCATTTCACTACTTGGTAACTTCACATACGATTCTAGATGCACTTTTAGGCACTCCTAAGCGTAAGCAAACATACATGCATCAAACCACAATTGAGACTTAGCATGGGAGGCAATTAATCTAACGAAAACATACAAACAAGACCCTATACAATTCCACAGAGAAGCATATTTAGCAAGCATAAGACATCAACCATAATATAGTCAAGCATAAGGCATACATGGGCCAACATCATACAAGTTTAGTCATATGCAAGCAAACCACATAAAAGACATAAGACATAATCCAAGAAGCAAAAGCATAACACCACATGAGTTTAACAATTTCAAGCATAACCTCCTAAGGAGTTTGACCCCATCTCCTAACACTCTACACCCCATTGTCTAGACATTATTACAAAAGCAAACCATACTTAAACTTGCTTGAGAACTCCAAAAGCTCCTCCCTCGCCCGCTCGCCTCCCGAACTCTAGCGATCTGGACGTTGGAAACAAAAGAGCATAAGCAATCTAGCTTAGTGAGAGAGGCTCTACAATTCACAACATGCAGTTTTCCAAAACACGATTTAAATGCAAGAAAGCAATGGATGCACAAGGGTCTATCTCAACCACAACACTTGGTTTGCACAAGCACAACCAACACACACATACGGTGGGACTACACATCACTGTTTCGACTAGTGGATTTCCAATGGGACTACACATCAAAGTACTACCCTACTAGTCACTACTGGTGGGACTACATGTAGAACGTGTCAATCGATCGAATAAAACCAAGAGGGAGGGTGAATTGGATTTTTGAAAATTGCGGCGGAAGCTAATTGCAAAGATAAAAATTGCAAAGCGATTTAGAGTGGTTCGACTTTCTAACCAAAGTCTACATCCACTACCTTAGCGTCCACACTAAGGATTTCCCACAAATTCACTAATTTGTCTTTCCTTTAAGGACAAGGAGTAACCTTACACACTTCAATAGACTTATACCCCAAAGTCTATTGAATCCTATCCCAAAGTTGGATACAAATGAGCAAACTAGAAAATCCTCACTAGGAAAGTGTTTGCAAAGTTTAAGCTCTCTCACACACCCGAATAAACACTAGCTCAAGAATTACAACGAAGAACACTCTAGTGTTTTTCAAGAAAGATTGAAAAATAAGCACAAAATGATTTCTTGGAAGCTTGAATGTTTGTATTTGCTTTCTTCATGTTTCTTGATGATCCAATGCTGCATTTATAGTGTTGTTTGAGCATCTAACCGTTAGGAGCCTTTGGGGGGTCTTTGGAGCCGTTGGGGATGTTTATTATTGACTTTAAAAAAGCTCCCCTGCACTTAAGTTTCGAAACCTTTACCAAGGGTTTCGAAACTTTATAAATAGATTTGAATATTATGACCGTTACAGGCCAAAGGTTTCGAAACCTTCATAAGGTTTCGAAACTTTCAGGCCAAGGTTTCGAAACCTTATGAAGGTTTCGAAACCTTTACCCAGGTTTCAAAAACAGAGTGCTTCTGCCCAGTATAGTTTCGAAACTTTTAGATAGTTTCGAAACTTTCCTTCCAAAATGTATATTTTGGGCATTTGTTGACTTTTAAAAATGTAGTTCGATATACGTATTGAATCGAACTTTTTCAAAGCATTTTGTCAAGTTAAAATCGAGTTTTTGACAAATTTATTTCTTTAAAATTACTTTACAAATTTTTACAATTTAGTCCTCTAAAAATTTCTTTTAAGTTATATCAAAATCAAAATAAGTTCAACAATCTCCCCCTTTTTGATATAACAAAACATTTTTGTAAAAATTTGTTTTTGAAATAATTTGTTTAATATTTCAAATCTTTTTCATAAGCTCCCCCTTAATAAATGTCTTCATGAAAAATTTTAAAATTGTAATTTTAAAGACATATGAAATATTTGGATAAAAACTTTGATAAAAACAAATTTGCTCCTCTTAATCTTCTCCCCCTTTTTGTTATAGCAAAAAGGATAAATGGCTACACAAGCAACAAAAACGTTAATAGAAATATTCAATATAATTCAATAGCATATCATCCATAAAGCATATCATTCATGAAGCATATCATCCAAGATTTATAATCCAACAAAATAAAATTCATAGAAATAATATGTCTTAAAAACAAAGACTAAAGCGTAAATCAAAATAAGTCTAAAAATGTACCAATAACATCATAAAGTCATATAGAATGCAAATATGAACTAAACATCATCCTGAGGCATCTGTGGAAAAAAGTGAGTGTGGACATCGTGCATGTCATGCTCCAAAGATGCTACGCGATCATCTAAGCCACGAAGATGAGCATCGATGCTATCGAAGCGCGTGACCATGGTCGCATACATAGTCTCTAAGGTCATAGGTGCCGGTGCCGGAGCTAGTGGAGCCTCTCCAATAGGATCCTCATCATCATCAAACTCCTCTCCTCTATGAACCCAACCGTGATCTCCATGATACCATTGGGCTTTGTGACAAGATTTAATGTCAATAAAGCTCTTGTTCTTAACATGTGGATCTAAGGAAGTGTCAATATTGAGCTTCCTAAAAATATGGCTAAGAACATTCCCATAAGAGAGAGAGAATGAGGTGGGATTATGAATGATTTTGATGAGGTTGAGAAAAATGATGGTAGCAATATCGGGACAAGTTCTATCACGATATTGGCGTAGCCACCAATAATCACAAGCTCTCATACTAGTGGCTTTTCCGCCGGAGGGACGGAAGAACCAAGTAGTAAGGAGTAGAAAGAGGCGCTCCTCGAGAGGAAGGTGCGTAGGACTACCATCCGGGAAAGCGGGAATGTTATGAGCTTCGTTTTCATCTGAACTACCATTTAAAGGAACACCTAAATGATCAGCTATGATTTGAGGTGTTATATCGAATTCGGTACCCATAAGGTAAGAACGGATACCTAAGATGGTGTTTCGATCCCTAGGTGATCGGATGAAAGAGGCATTGGCAAAAAAGGCACGAACTAATTTGCGATGGGTGTAAGGAGGAATGTTTAGAAAATCAAGCCATTTCCAATCGGCAAATAGTTCAAAGAGATCAAAGTTAAAATCTGGAGAAGTAAGAAAATCAAAATCTATAGTTCTTTCCTGTCTAACTTTCTTATTCTCAAAAACACTTTGATATCTATCTAAGTTATCCGGATTTCTAAAGCAAAGTTCCTCAAATTGAGGGTTTGGATTTGAACTAGAACTTTGGCCGATTTCATTGCATTGACGTTTACCTCTAGGAGGATTTGCTCTAGGGAGGATAACTCTAGGAGGCATTTTTAGGCAAAAAAAAATTTGGTTTGGGAATTTTATCAAACACCTTGTGGGCAAGAGTCTAAGGGAGTTTAAACAAGAGATTAACCAAGAATAGGTGATACCTCCTGCAAAACATGACATATATAGCAAAAATATCAACCCACTTTGTTCTAAAATTCTCTAAAAACATGATTCCCTAAAAATTTTATAACCCTAAAATTCTCAAAATTTTGAATTAAATGAAGTTTTAATCAAGAAATTACCTCAAAAACTTGATGAAGATGATGATGAAAACCCAAAAGTTTGATTGAAACTTGTAGTTGAGAGAGATGGATTTTAGGATTTGAGAGAGTTTTGGGTATTTGGCCGTTTGAAGTAGAGAAACTAATGAGTTAGGGTTTGAGAAATTTATGTTTATAAGCTTAAAACCCGTTCGAACAAGGCCAGTTTTAATGAAGGTTTCGAAACTTTGGGAAAGTTTCGAAACTTTCAGCCTAAAGTTTCGAAACTTTGGTTAAAAGTTTCGAAACTTTTGCCTCCAGTAGCAAAAGTTTATTCTGGGCACCTAAAAGTTTCGAAACTTTGCTAAAGTTTCGAAACTATCCATCCAAGGTTTCGAAACTTTGTATAAGTTTCGAAACTTTGTCCTGTAATGACTTAGAAATTTTCAGATTTTGCCTCAAAATTGTTTCTAAAAGCATTCTAATATTACTATGATAATTATCAACATTAAAGACCATATTTGAACTAAAATCAAAGAGTTTTACGCTTATAGTTGGATTTAAAAGTGACTATCTTAATTAAGGTCACAAAAAAAAATTTAAACAATTAAGCACATAATATTGCTAATATTTAAGGCCTAAATACAAACAATTAACACATAAGGCCAAATATTGAGCAAACATGCAAAACATAACTCCCCCTCACTAAAAGCATTCATACAACATATGGGGAACCTCAAACATGTTTCAACACAAAATATTCATATAAATTAACATGTAAGAGTAAATTTTGCATAAAAATGTTACCACTTGAATCAAGATATGTCGATTGAGCTTCTTCAAGTGTCCTTCCATTTTGTGTGTCTAGAGCTTTCAAGTTTCTTCAAATTTGCATATCATGGCTCCAACACACCTACAAAAGGGAACTATGTATGTTTTGGTACCCAAACTCTTTTGGGTCCATAAGAGTTAGTTCCTAGTATTTTAGTCCCTTTGGGTATCCATTTAGACAAAAGATCAAAATCTTTATTAGCAATGAGTCCTTTTGGAACCCAAATGCTCCTAATCTTTTTTCGATTAGGTGATCTTTGTCTATACCCATGATAGTTCTTTCTAACATAGTTGGGTCTTGAATTTTCACATTTTTCAACTAATTTTGTCCCAACTTTGTTGAAAGAAGCTTTAAGATCATCAAGTTCCTTTTGATGATCTTCATGGACCTTTGAAAGTAAGTTTTGCAAGTCTTGATTTTTCTTTTCAAAATCATTTATTTGGACTTGCATTTCTTCGAACTTGCTTTCAAATTCCTTATTAGTCTTAGAGAGAGAGTCATTTTCATTTTTCAATTTTGAAGTAATTTTTCTATTTTTCAAAATCAACTTCTCATACTCTAAGGCTAATTCATTATAAACCTCTTGCAATTCATCAAAAGTATAATCAAATGAATAAGATGAATTAGAGGTTACCATTGAGTCATCCTCGATAGCCATAAGACACAAGTTGGCTACTTCATCCTCGTCGGAAGAGTCATCGCTCCAAGTAGCTACGTGAGCCTTGTGCTTCTTCCTCTCGTAGCTATTTTTCTTTAGTTGAGGACAATCGATCCTGATATGTCCCGGTTTGTTGCACTCATAGCAAGTTAGAGGATCTCTCCCTTTGTTGCTTTTGAAGCCCTCTTCTCTTTGGAATCTCCTTCCTTTGTTAGTCAACATGAAGTTTTTGAATCTTTTGGCAAACATAGCCATTTCTTTTTCTTCATCTTCTTCACTAGAATCATCATCCTTTTTGGATGCTTTAAGGGCAAGACCAACTTTCTTTTTCTCCACTTCCTTCTTCTTTTCTTCCTTGCCCGTTGACATCATCTCGTGAGTAAGCAAGGAACCAATAAGCTCATCCAATTTGAGAACTTTGAGGTCTTTTGCTTCTATTATGGCGGTTTTCTTCGAATCCCATGAATCGGGAAGAGAGTAGATCATCTTCCTCACAAGTTTGTCCTCGGGGATTACTTCGCCATAACCTTTCAAACCATTTACGATCACGGAGAATCGATCGGACATGGTTTTGATGTCTTCCTCGGGGTCCATCTTGAAGTTCTCATAACTTAGATTGAGGAGCCCGATTTTGGTCTCCTTCACTTGATTTGTACCTTCATGTGTAACTTCAAGTTTGTCCCAAATTTCTTTTGCATTGGAACAAGATGACACCCTTCCATACTCGTCCGGGCCAAGGGCACAAAAGATGAGATGCATAGCTTTTGCATTTGTTGAGAATCCCTTGTCTTCTTCAACACTCCATGTTTCAATATTGCTCGTTGGTGCTATGTATCCTCTCATGATGATTTTCCAAGCTTCAAGATCATAAGCTTGGATGAAGAGCTTCATGCGGTTTTTCCAATACGCATAATTTACTCCATTGAAGAAAGGCGGTTTGTTGGTGGGTTGAGAATCTCCCCAAACAACAATATTGGAGGTGGATGCCATGGATGACTTTGTGGATGATTGCACACTTCTTGGATCTTTTTCAAGAGGTTGTAAGACCTTCTAATGAACCAAGCTCTGATGCCAATTGTAGAACGTAGCAATCGATCGAATAAAACCAAGAGGGGGGGTGAATTGGATTTTTGAAAATTGCGGCGGAAGCTAATTGCAAAGATAAAAATTGCAAAGCGATTTAGAGTGGTTCGACTTTCTAACCAAAGTCTACATCCACTACCTTAGCGTCCACACTAAGGATTTCCCACAAATTCACTAATTTGTCTTTCCTTTAAGGACAAGGAGTAACCTTACACACTTCAATAGACTTATACCCCAAAGTCTATTGAATCCTATCCCAAAGTTGGATACAAATGAGCAAACTAGAAAATCCTCACTAGGAAAGTGTTTGCAAAGTTTAAGCTCTCTCACACACCCGAATAAACACTAGCTCAAGAATTACAACGAAGAACACTCTAGTGTTTTTCAAGAAAGATTGAAAAATAAGCACAAAATGATTTCTTGGAAGCTTGAATGTTTGTATTTGCTTTCTTCATGTTTCTTGATGATCCAATGCTGCATTTATAGTGTTGTTTGAGCATCTAGCCGTTAGGAGCCTTTGGGGGGTCTTTGGAGCCGTTGGGGATGTTTATTATTGACTTTAAAAAAGCTCCCCTGCACTTAAGTTTCGAAACCTTTACCAAGGGTTTCGAAACTTTATAAATAGATTTGAATATTATGACCGTTACAGGCCAAAGGTTTCGAAACCTTCATAAGGTTTCGAAACTTTCAGGCCAAGGTTTCGAAACCTTATGAAGGTTTCGAAACCTTTACCCAGGTTTCAAAAACAGAGTGCTTCTGCCCAGTATAGTTTCGAAACTTTTAGATAGTTTCGAAACTTTCCTTCCAAAATGTATATTTTGGGCATTTGTTGACTTTTAAAAATGTAGTTCGATATACGTATTGAATCGAACTTTTTCAAAGCATTTTGTCAAGTTAAAATCGAGTTTTTGACAAATTTATTTCTTTAAAATTACTTTACAAATTTTTACAATTTAGTCCTCTAAAAATTTCTTTTAAGTTATATCAAAATCAAAATAAGTTCAACACTACACATCACCGTAGTTTAGACCACCATCACGTGAGGCACGAACTCAACACGACTACAACATTAACAACTTAAAATGCATTCAAATAACCACAACGCATCCACAATCAATATATCACAACACATGAGAGTAGAGAGGCTTACACACGGGTTTAGGTGACCTCCTAAGGTTCCACCCAAACCCCAAAGGAATCCATATCGAGCACAAAGTAAAAACCAATAATTCTACTCACCGGTGCTACCCAAGAGAAGATCGAAGACCAAGCTCAAGACTCCGAAATCCCCGGATTTGTCCCCGAAGCTTCACCAACCAAATTTCTCGTTTCTAAACATTCCAACACAATATAAACAATCCCAAATCAGTCCATGTTCTAACAAAATCAATCCGGGTTAAATACCAATCTCAAGACATCAATTTTCCATTGAAAACAAGCTCAAACTTCCAAAATCCGAGCAGCCCTTAAACACCCCTCAAAACCAATGATTCCAAACCTCAAGTTACTCCCTAAAGCTTCCAAATCAGCCCTCACATATAGCCTATCCATTGGCCCTCTCATTTCCACCTAAAACACCTCCATATCTCAACCCAAAACTTCCCCAAAACCTCCCTAAAACCCAAATCCGGGAGATTTAACAAAACTCTTTAAAAAATCATAAAAATTGGACCTTATGCTTCTTAAACAACATGTCTATCATCAATCACTCAAAACATTAAGTCAAGAACATTAAAGGCACCATTTTTACATCCAAACTTTCAAAAACTCCTATTTCAAAAACATTGGTAAAACTGAAAAATAGTAGTACTTTCTAGAAGGGGAAGGGGAGAGCAAGTCAAAAATGTCCATACCTTTGAGAAAACTTCAAAAATGAGTGAGTTATGAAATGGAATAGTGTTCCAAAGGGGAGAGGTCTTTTTGTCGATGGATGGATAGTAGAGGAAGAAGATGACTAAAATAAAACATTTTTTAGGTTGGTTTAAAATTAAAGGTCTAAAGACCTAAATGCCCTTAATGAAAAAGGAAAACCACAATTGGTGCCACCCATGGCCACGTGGGCTTGTTTAAAATATGGTCCAACCTAACTTTATTTGTCTTAAAACCCGAGGCCCAAACCTTTATTTTATTATTTAAAATTTGGAACCGAAACCCGAACTATTTTTAAATCATTAATTTCACCCGACCCCCGAACCCGGGTGTTACAACTCTCCCCTACTTAAGGAATTTCGTCCTCGAAATTACCTGACGGAAACAAATACGGGAACTGCTCAAGCATGTCCGCTTTCCTCTCCCACGTGGCTTCCTCCACACCTCTATGTCTCCATAAGACTTTGACCAACTCAATAGTCTTGCCACACAATACCTTGCTATCAGAAGCAAGTATCTCAACTGGTTCCTCGTTGTAAGATAAGTCCGAATTTAACTCTATTTCTTCTACTGGCATGATATGGGACAGATCCGATCTATACCTCCTAAGCATCGACACATGAAATACATCATGAATCTTCTCTAGCTCAACTGGGAGTCTCAATCTATACGCAACCGGACCAATTCTCTCAACTATCTCATAAGGCCCTATGTACCTTGGGCTCAACTTGCCTTTCCTTCCAAACCTCATCACCTTCTTCCATGGTGAGACTTTCAAAAACACTTTATCCCCCACGGAGTATTCCACCTCCTTCCTTTTTAAATCGGCATAGGACTTTTGCCGATCTGAAGCCGCTTTCAAGCGATCACATATCAATTTCACCTTCTCGGTGGTTACCTTAAGTAGCTCAGGCATCGACACAAGTTTCTGTCCGGCCTCGGCCCAACATATCGGGGTCCTACACTTCCTACCATACAAAGCCTCATAGGGAGCCATCTGTATGCTCGTCTGAAAGCTGTTGTTGTACGCGAACTCCACCAATGGTAAGTGTTTCTCCCATGTCCCCTGGAAGTCAATGATACAACACCTCAACATATCCTCCAATATCTGAATTACCCTCTCAGACTGCCCATCTGACTGCGGGTGATACGAAGTGCTGAAGTTCAACCATGTGCCCAAAGCTCGATGCAGACACTCCCAAAATCTAGAGGTAAATCTCGGATCCCGATCTGACACAATCGACTTCGGTACCCCATGTAGTCTCACAATCTCATGAATATACAATTCGGCCAACTTGTCTAATGTATAGGTAGTATGAACCGGTATGAAATGAGCACACTTGGTGAATCTATCTACAATCACCCACACTGAATTTTTCTTTGAAGGAGTCAACGGAAGTCCTGACACAAAGTCCATAGTGATACGCTCCCACTTCCACTCTGGAATTTTCAACGGTTGCAATAACCCTGAGGGAAACTGGTGCTCAGCCTTGACTCTCTGACAAACCATGCATCTACTTACGAACTCGGCCACATCCTTTTTCAAACCAACCCAATAGTACTCTTCCTTTAACCCTCGATACATCTTCGTGCTACCCGGATGCATAGCAAAAGGGCTATTGTAAGCCTCACTCAAAATCGCACGCCTCAACTCGGCATCCTCCGGAACCACTATCCTATCCTTGAAACATAGGATCCCATTCTCTCCAAAACAATACTCAGTAGGCCTATCTTCAGCTATGTCTTGCACGTGAGGTGCCAAGGACTCATCTCGCAACTGTCTCTCACGGATCAACTGAACCAAAGATGGCTTAGCTTGAAGCTCGGCCACTAACCCACCATCCGTAGACACACTCAACCTTGCAAACATTGCTCGTAACTCAACGGCCACCTTCCTACTCAAGGCATCGGCCACCACATTTGCCTTGCCCGGATGATACTCTATGGTAAGGTCATAATCTTTAAGGAGCTCTAACCACCTTCGTTGCCTAAGATTCAACTCCTTCTGGGACATCAAATATTTCAAACTCTTGTGGTCAGTGTACACAATGCACTTCTCACCATAAAGATGGTGTCTCCAAATTTTCAATGCGAACACCACTGCAGCCAACTCTATGTCATGTGTGGGGTAATTCTTCTCATGAGCCTTCAACTGTCGGGAAGCATATGCCACTACCTTACCTTCTTGCATAAGCACACAACCTAACCCCACGTAAGATGCATCACTGAAAATCACGAACTCTCTCCCCGGCTCGGGCTGAATCAAAATGGGAGCTTCGGTCAAAGCTTTCTTCAATTTCTCAAACGCTTCTTGTCTTGCATCTGACCATTCGTACGGAACATTTTTCTGTAGTAACTTGGTCAACGGAGCCGCTATCCTCGAGAATCCCTCAACAAACCTCCTATAGTATCCCGCCAAACCTAGGAAACTGCGAATTTCTGTCACTGATTTCGGTTGCTTCCAATTCACAATGGCTTCGATCTTCTTGGGATCTACACTAATCCCACTAGCTGAGATCACGTAACCTAGGAAGACCACCTCCCTAATCCAAAATTCGCACTTACTTAGTTTGGCATACAACCGATTCTCAAGTAAGGTCTGAAGCACAATCCTTAAGTGTCCATCGTGCTCCTCTTCGGTCCTAGAGTACACTTGGATGTCATCAATAAACACTACCACAAACCTGTCCAATAACTTATGAAACACCCGGTTCATCATATCCATAAAGGCTGCTGGGGCATTGGTCAATCCAAAAGGCATTACCAAAAACTCATAATGCCCGTATCGTGTGCGAAAAGCTGTCTTCGGTATGTCCACATCCTTTACCTTTAACTGATAATACCCAGACCTCAAGTCAATCTTTGAAAACACGGATGCACCCCTCAACTGGTCTAGCAAGTCATCTATCCTTGGCAGGGGATATTTGTTTTTCACCGTCACCTTATTCAACTGTCTATAGTCTATGCACATTCTCATGCTACCATCCTTCTTTTTCACAAACAAGACCGGAGCACCCCACGGGGAAACACTAGGCCTAATAAAGCCTCTGTCAGTCAACTCCTGAAGCTGTGTCTTCAACTCTTTCAACTCTTTCGGTGCCATCCTATACGGAGCAATTGACACCGGTGCAGAATCAGAATAGGTCTCAATAGCAAACTCAACGGCTCTATCTGGAGGCAAGCCTGGTAGTTCTTCCGGAAAAACACTCGGAAAGTCACACACAGTCCTGATGTCCTGAGGTCTCACCTCACTCATATCCGGGTTCATTACGTAAGCCAAGTAAGCCTGACATCCCGAACTCAACAACCTTTGAGCTTCCAAAGCCGAAACCACGTTGGACAAAAACTTGACATTCTCTCCAACCACCACAACCTCAAAGTCATCGGTAAGCCTCAAAGAGACCCTCTTAGTCTCGAAGTCAACCCTAGCTCTATGCTCTACAAGCCAATCCATGCCCAAAATCACATCAAAGCCATAAAAGGGTAGCTCCATCATGTCAACCGGAAATACGTGGCCCTGAACCATCAAGGGACACCTCCTATACACTTTCCTAACTACCACTGTATCACCAAAAGAGCTAGTGACATTTACACCTACCTCTAGCCAATCGCAAGGTAGTCCTAATGACTTTGCATGCTCACCCAAAATATACGAATGCGTTGACCCCGAATCTATTAGAGAAAGCAAACTCAAAGACTGTAATGTGAAATTACCTGCAATGACATCAGTGTCATTCCCAGCCTCACGCTGAGCGTACACCCTAGCCGGTCCTCCTCCCTCGGGCTGGACTGCTACCACATGAGCCAAGTTCCTCTGACCCTCATTCCTTGGCTGGAAGTTCCCACGGCCGCGCCCACGACCTCTCTGATGCTCAAAACCCCTCGCTGGAGCCGGTCCTCCCCTAACTGGGTGTGGACAATCACGCCTCAAATGGTCTCGGGAGCTACAGTTCCAACACGCCCCAAACATACCCATGCACTCACCTGGGTGGCGTCTCCCGCACCTAGTGCACTCCGGAATGTGCCCGACAGCCCCTTGGCCCTGACGGCCCTGACCATGGTTACCACCTCTAGGCCTCGTGTCCGGCTGGTACCTCCTATCTCTATGCCTCTTGGCATGATCTCTATCCCAGTTCGCATGTCTCTTCCCGGAGTCGGACCCACTAGCTCGTGCTCTAGAGCTTAAGTTTTGCTCTACATCCTTGGCCCTAGAAACCAAGACATCGAACTCAGTGTAGTCGGCGGCCAACATGTAGGTCTTCACATCAGTAGTCAACCCATATCTGAAACGCTCACATCGCTCATTCTCATCCGGAATCAACTCTGGCGCGTACTGGCTCAACCTCACGAACTGGATCTCATACTCGGACACGGTCCTATGGCCTTGAACTAGAGCCATGAACTCCCTTTTCTTTTCATCCAAGTACCGAACCCAGAGGTACTTCCTCTTGAAGGCATTCCTGAAAAATTCCCACGTGATATCCGTCTCGGCCATACCAGAAATAACAGTGGTCCACCAGGTATAAGCGTCTCCCTGAAGCAACGAGACGATGCATCCCAACTTACGAGCATCCGAGCACTCCATCTGACCCAAGATGCGAGTAGTGCTCTCAAGCCACCCTTCCGAACCTTCCGGAGACAACCCACGAAACTCAACTGCCCCCAAATTTCGGAGCCTCTCTAGGGGTAATCCTGTCCCCGCACCCTGAGGTGGAGCTGCAGCTTGCATGCCGGCCAAAGCTGTCTGAAAAGCTCCGGCTATAGTCTGGATCAGATGAGCCACATCTGGGCCTGCCTGTCCTTGGCCCGCTTGAGCCCCATTACCTCCCACATTAGCCTCAGCCTGAGGCCCATTACCATCACCTCCGACATTCCCCCCATTACCACCGGGAGCATTAAGAGCAGGAGGCGCGTCCTCGGGTGCCTGGTCACCCGCCCTAGGCCGTCCCCTCGGTCTCACCATAGCAATTAAAGTAATCTAGAACAACAAACACACAATAACAAAGAAACGTTAGGTTAGCAAGGGGCAAAGGACTCCGGTTCTCAAGCTCTTTAAACCAAAACAATTTTTTCCTTTTTATTTTGACAACAATGCCTAACAATGGGGCTCAAACCAACTCTCAAACAACAGCAAGGTCACCATGGCATGTATGCATACACCGTGCTAAAACAAAATTTAGACATGCATGGCAAAACACTCATAATACCTTAACTTACCTCACTTACCTGCCCGAGGTTTCGGAAACCTCAGGCTCTGATACCAATAAATGTAACCCCCTCGTCCCGGTCTGGCCGGATGACCGGTCCAAGTGGGCTACACGGGGAAAACCGAAGTGAAACCCGTTAAGGCTCCCCTTCGGTTAGCAACCCTATCTTTTTTTTTCATTTTAAGTCTTGTCTAGATGAGTATTAAATCTTAAGTGACCATACAGCGGAACAACAAACACGAGAATATCAAACAAACCCCAAACCAACACTTAACGGCCCAATTTTAGACTTAACTGCAGGCGGTATCGATACACCTAAGGGGTGTACCGATACCCCTTGACTCGGCCATAAAGTCAAAGTCAGCCTGTGGACACCGTATCGATACACCCAAAGAGTGTATCGATACCCTCCCCAAGGGTTGACTTCTCACAGTCAACGCTAAGATGACCGTACCGATACGCCAAAGACTGGTATCGATACCAAGTTGGACAGTGACTTTAGTGACCAAAATGGTATCGATACGCTTGAGACCGGTATCGATACCAAGTTGGGCAGTAGCTCCAGTGTCCAAAATGGTATCGATACGTCTCCCCGCGTATCGAAACGAAAGGCCTGGAATAAGAAGGCCGTATCGATACGGGTCTAACCTTATCGATACCCCCTGCTCTGCAACTCCTCATTTCACTACTTGGTAACTTCACATACGATTCTAGATGCACTTTTAGGCACTCCTAAGCGTAAGCAAACATACATGCATCAAACCACAATTGAGACTTAGCATGGGAGGCAATTAATCTAACGAAAACATACAAACAAGACCCCATACAATTCCACAAAGAAGCATATTTAGCAAGCACAAGACATCAACCATAATATAGTCAAACATAAGGCATACATGGGCCAACATCATACAAGTTTAGTCATATGCAAGCAAACCACATAAAAGACATAAGACATAATCCAAGAAGCAAAAGCATAACACCACATGAGTTTAACAATTTCAAGCATAACCTCCTAAGGAGTTTGACCCCATCTCCTAACACTCTACACCCCATTGTCTAGACATTATTACAAAAGCAAACCATACTTAAACTTGCTTGAGAACTCCAAAAGCTCCTCCCTCGCCCGCTCGCCTCCCGAACTCTAGCGATCTGCACGTTGGAAACAAAAGAGCATAAGCAATCTAGCTTAGTGAGAGAGGCTCTACAATTCATAACATGCAGTTTTCCAAAACACGATTTAAATGCAAGAAAGCAATGGATGCACAAGGGTCTATCTCAACCACAACACTTGGTTTGCACAAGCACAACCAACACACACATACGGTGGGACTACACATCACCGTTTCGACTAGTGGATTTCCAATGGGACTACACATCAAAGTACTACCCTACTAGTCACTACCGGTGGGACTACACATCACCGTAGTTTAGACCACCATCACGTGAGGCACGAACTCAACACGACTGCAACATTAACAACTTAAAATGCATTCAAATAACCACAACGCATCCACAATCAATATATCACAACACATGAGAGTAGAGAGGCTTACACACGGGTTTAGGTGACCTCCCAAGGTTCCACCCAAACCCCAAAGGAATCCATATCGAGCACAAAGTAAAAACCAATAATTCTACTCACCGTTGCTACCCAAGAGAAGATCGAAGACCAAGCTCAAGACTCTGAAATCCCCGGATTTGTCCCCGAAGCTTCACCAACCAAATTTCTCGTTTCTAAACATTCCAACACAATATAAACAATCTCAAATCAGTCCATGTTCTAACAAAATCAATCCGGGTTAAATACCAATCTCAAGACATCAATTTTTCCATTGAAAACAAGCTCAAACTTCCAAAATCCGAGCAGCCCCTAAACACCCCTCAAAACCAATGATTCCAAACCTCAAGTTACTCCCTAAAGCTTCCAAATCAGCCCTCACATATAGCCTATCCATTGGCCCTCTCATTTCCACCTAAAACACCCCCATATCTCAACCCAAAACTTCCCAAAAACCTCCCTAAACCCCAAATCCGGGAGATTTAACAAAACTCTTTAAAAAATCATAAAAATTGGACCTTATGCTTCTTAAACAACATGTCTATCATCAATCACTCAAAACATTAAGTCAAGAACATTAAAAGCACCATTTTTACATCCAAACTTTCAAAAACTCCTATTTCAAAAACATTGGTAAAACTGAAAAATAGTAGTACTTTCTAGAAGGGGAAGGGGAGAGCAAGTCAAAAATGTCCATACCTTTGAGAAAACTTCAAAAATGAGTGAGTTATGAAATGGAATAGTGTTCCAAAGGGGAGAGGTCTTTTTGTCGATGGATGGATAGTAGAGGAAGAAGATGACTAAAATAAAACATTATTTAGGTTGGTTTAAAATTAAAGGTCTAAAGACCTAAATACCCTTAATGAAAAAGGAAAACCACAATTGGTGCCACCCATGGCCATGTGGGCTTGTTTAAAATATGGTCCAACCTAACTTTATTTGTCTTAAAACCCGAGGCCCAAACCTTTATTTTATTATTTAAAATTTGGAACCGAAACCCAAACTATTTTTAAATCATTAATTTCACCCGACCCCCGAACCCGGGTGTTACAATGTTAAATTGTCATTAGGGCCTAAATTGTATATTCATTGTATAGACAACACTTGTGAGCTTAATTGTCAAATTTGCTCAAGTGTATAAGTTTTAGGTGAGTTCTTAGAGTTGCAAACATATACCTATTAGAGGGATTTCTAGTTTACTTTGAATTTCTCTTGTAAGAGAGTGTTTGATCAAGCTTTGGGTAGAAAGCTTGATCGTTGTAACGATTTCCTCCTAAGCCGAGAAAAGGGGACGAAATTCAATAGTGAATTTGGTTGAAATCCTTTGTAGGAAGCTAAGGTAGTGAATGTAGGCTTTGGGTTAGAAAGGCGAACCATTCTAAACCCTTGTGTTTAACTCTTATATTTTTAGCTTCCACAAAACACCAAAAAATCCAATCTTCTCCACACTTGACAAGCATTTCGGTTGTGACCATCGAGCCCAACAGACTCCTCTCATTCTACACAGGTTCCCCTTTCTCCTCAACCAATCTTTCAAGCCAATCATCAACTTGCTTCATTAATCTTTCTCTAAAACTTCATTTTTCATCTTTTACTATTTTTCAAAATTTTCAATAATTATGTTCTTCTTCTTCTCTGCTCATGCATAATCATTTGCGTTTGTATGTAGCTGAAAGAGAGAAAAATTGCGGGTTGTGTTTGGTGAAATCTTTCAAAGAAATTGGGTTTTAAAATTAAAGTATATAATTGAAAGGGCGAACTTTTATATCTTAAGAATATGCATAAAAGAAAAACATATGAGCTGGTATAAGAATTTGAAAGAGGTGAAAAAGACATCTCAAGATTTTTAACTCAAGGTTACTGGCTTGCGCACTTTTAAGTGGAAATCACTTTTCATTTTACATTTAAATCCTTCAGAGATGAATAAATCTAGTTATGATATAATTGAAAAAAATGTTTGATGGGTTCATTGCTTCTCTTTGAATTTAGATGTCTATTATTGTACTATCTACTTTAAGTTCTAATATATCTGAAGATTAGGTGTTTATTTTTTAAAGTATAGCTCTATAAGATCCTCAAGGGTCAAGTTTTTTATATTAAAAACTTTTAGTAATTTAACATCATATATATGTTCTTTACGTGTTCAGTGTATATTTCAGATTTTTTTTTTTTTTGCATACAAACACACTCTACCAGCACAAGGGCTCCAAATTTGAGAACATTTTCTGGTTGCTACTTGACATACTGGGAGAATACTATGATGTTTTGGTGTGTGTAGGGATCCAAAACTATGTCGTTTTGGTGAGTCGTTAAATTATCTGTCATCTCATCACATCGTTTGCGATTTAACAATGGAGTGATCAAAATCGAAGTAATGTTCAAAGTTGAGTGAGCAAACTGAAATTTTTATACCCAATGACTAAAATAGGAGTGAGAGTAAAGTTGAGTGATGAAATTTGTAAATTACCCTTTTTTATTTAAATTATATCACTTCCCCGTACTTTAACATAATTCTTAATTTATTCTTTCTTTATATTAACATCCAGAAATTATATAATGAGGGTTAGGATATTTGTTTTAATATAATAGTTGAAAAATAATTTTAGACTAAATTAAAAAGTATTCAAAAATAATTTCAAGTTCAAACAACTTGAAAATATGTTTAAGAAGTTTTTAAAAAGGTTTTGAAGTGTTTTGAAATGTTTTAAAGTAGCCAAACTTAAGATTTCAGTGTGACTGTATCGATATTGTATACCCCGTTTTGATACGCCTTAAGGTTTCAGCTACAGTCAATTTGAAACTACCAAAACATGTACCGATACAGGCCTTGGCCGTACCGATACAGATCGTGGTCGTTTCGATACACTATCTAGCGTTTTGATACGCCTACGTGGCAAAAGCCTCAATGGCTATTTCCTAACGGTTATTTGAATTGCAGGCCATACCGATATGGGCGTATCGAAACGCACGAAGGTGTTTCGATACAGGATGCTGCATAAAGCTCAACGGCTATTTCTGAAGAATGACGTACCAATACGGCTACCTGCGTATCGATACAGGCAGCTCCAGAATTACATGTATTATGGGAAATAAATGCCCCAACGATCTCCAATGGCTAGAAACTAAATTGGGAGTATATAAAGGACCTTCAAGTATCTATGGAAGACTAATGATTCATTGTCAACAACATTATGATGCAAAAATTATCTTAGTACTTATATTTCCATTCCTTGTATAGACAAACACTTGTGAGCTCAAATTGTCAATGTATGCTCAAATGTATTAGGATTTGGGTGAGTGGTTAAGAGTGCAAACATACACCTAGTGAGAGGAATTTCGTTTGCTTTGAATTCTCTTTGTAAAAGAGTATTTGATCATGCTTTAGGTTAGAAAGCTTTAATCAGTTTGTAACAGTTTTCTCCTAATCTTAGAAAAGGGAAAAAAATCTTAGTGAACTGGTTGAAATCCTTGGTGGGGAGCTAAGATAGTGGATGTAGTTTTTGGTTAGAAAGTCGAACCACTCTAAATCTCGTGTCGTATTTTTCTATCTTTTTGCTTCCACCACAAACACCCAAAATACATCTTCTCTACCACTTGACAAGCATTTCGGTTGTGATTATCAGGATCCACAATTGGTATCAAAGAGAGGCTCAATCAAGAGGATTAACATCCTATTGAGGCGATCCCGGCAAGCTCGATCAACCATACAATCAATCGATGCTCATTGGGCAATCTATCGATAGACCACCATTCTTTGATGGGACCAACTACTCCTATTGGAAGAATAAGATGATGTACTTCATGAAATCCAAGGATTACCATCTTTGGGACATCGTTGAGTACGGTCCGTACGTGCCACAAAGAATGAAGGCGGGTTGGAATGCGAATGATCGCAAGAAAATGGAGTTTAGTTGCAAGGCTTTGCACTTTCTCTTTTGTGCATTAAGCTCGGATATATATGCCAAAGTCTCTTCTTGTGAAGATGCCAAGGAAGCATGGGACAAGCTTGAAGTCACATACGAGGGAACAAATGAAGTAAAGGAGACCAAGGTCGGTCTTCTCAACCTTGAGTATGAGAACTTCAAGATAGACCCAGATGAATGCGTCACAAGAATGTTCAACCGTTTCTCCACGATCGTCAATCAACTCAAAAGTTTTGGAGAGGAAATTTCAGAAGATAAGATCGTTCGAAAGTTGATTTACTCACTTTCCAAATCATGAGAGTCCAAAAAGACGACAATTGTAGAAGCAAAGAACTTGAAGGAGCTCAAGCTTGATGAGCTCAATGAATCTTTGCTCACCCATGAGATGATGTCTCAACCCTTGAAGAGGAAGAAGGAGAAGAAGATCAAAGAGCAAGGCATTAATGTGAATGTTATTTCTCTTCCATCCTCCATATGCCTACATGTAGATTCAAGAAGATCAACTCGGGTCAATCTGATATTCAATTTATCTAAAATTACTAAGTACATTTAATTGTAATTAGTGAAACGAAACTTTCGGGTTCGAATTTGACTAAACAACCAGCGAATTTGGACTCAGAACGTTGAAAAAGGTCAAGGTGAACATTTTCTAAAAAAGTCAACTCTGGTCAAAGTCAAAGTCAACTAGTCAAATTGGTCAACGGTCAAACGGGTTAGTCAAAGTCAACGGTCCGGTTCAAGATTCATGATTCGGTTCGTGGTTCACTGATTTTGTTCGGTTCGTTTAATTGGACCACTGCACAAGCTCGGTTCGGTTCTCAAACTGATCCAGTCAACTCTAGATTCGGTTTGGGCCTTTCAATTTAATCATGTTGGTTTAGATTTATGGGTCCGGTTCAACACTTGCTTGGGTTACACTTGGGCTTACAGATATGATCTGGTCAATACACGAGTTGGGCTCTCTCTATTCCCACACATGCACACACAACCCACACTGGCCCAAATACGAAGCCTAAACTACATACCCACACTCACACAACCCACGGTTGGGCTCAACCAACAACACCCAGCCCAACAACACAACACACTCAGCCCAACTCTCTCAAACCTAGCATCAGATAAGGGCTAGGGTTCCAGCACTCAAAATGGCGGCGGCGCGGGTAGAGATTGACTGCGGCACTGCTCCGACAAGGACGACAGAAATAAGTGGCAATAACGGTGGCTCATTGCACGGCGGTGGCAATGGCTCAATAGCGCGGCAGCGCGAAACCAAGATGATGGCGGCTTGTCGTGAGCAAAAACGAGGATCCCGATAGTCATTCTGGCCAAACAACAACACGACCAAGATCATCACTAACAAACAAACAATCTGGAGTAAAAACACTGGATAAGACTTACCCAAACAAACGAGCGAAGGAGGAGGCGGCGCAAGGATAAGAACGGTGGCGCAAAGGTCGAGTGAAAACTGCAAGGTTTCTTACTGTTTCCAGGCGAACGACCGGCGATGGGGGGTAATCGAGGCCTGGGTTTTGATCGGACAACAAAGGGAAACACGAGGGTGGTCTCAGTTTGACGAACAGTGGCAGATGAGCCCTTGATCGGAGCTTGGCCGAAACTCGGGGAAGGTGGGGTGAGATGAAAATCGAGAGGGAGAGAATGACGATAGAGGTGAGTGCGGCTACTGAAAATTAAAAGTGGGAGCTGAATAGTCTTTTAGGGATTTAACTTTTACCCTAATGAGTGGGTTAATCACAAAACAAGGGTCCCAAATCTTACCCGCATTACAGAATGGTCACCGAAGTTTTAATTTCTATCATTTCAATCACTCAAATATGATTTATTTCCAATTAAGTCCACAAATTCAAATTAGGGTTTTTGAAACAAAATTTCCAAATTCTAGGGTTCCAAATTAGGAATTTTAAAATTGGAATTTTTCAAATTGAGGAAAAATTAGGGTGTTACATATCTGATTTGACCCAATTTGACAGAACCCGACCTGAAACTCATCTGATTAACTTTTTGTACATCCCTAATTACATTCACCTTTAATTTTATCACAAACATTTACTGCATTATAATATATATATATATATATATATATATATATATATATATATATATATATATATAAAAGAGTGCAGTGCAACTCATATCAGGTGTGTTGGTTAATTTTTATTTAACTAGGTGGTGACGCGTGTCATCATCTGATTAATTGATTAATTTTTTTTAATTAAATTAAAATTAAGTTCAAATTGATATAATAAGTAAATAACATGAATCAAATGTGTAATTTTATAAATTTCTATTAACTGCCACATCATCCCTCCATTACTTTTTTAAAGGCAATGGTCAAAATAGGTCAATTTAAGAAGTTTGGTGGTCTAATTGACGAGTTACCTAATTCAGTGGTCAAAATAAGTATCCCCAAATAGTTTGGTGGTCACCGGTGTAGTTTACCCATTTAAATAATGATAGCATCTTGAAAGCCTTTTCAAATGCATGAAATCTTGAAATAAAACAGAATATAGTTATGTTGCACATATGTTCATGTTCGATATATACCATGGACAAATACTTTGAAGAAAATCAAAAGTTAAAAGTTAAAAGTTAAAAGTCAAAAGGAAAAAAGAAAAAGAAAAAAAACCATTTTATGCTCACAAACAAAATAGGCTACTTATGCAACATTAAGCACGATCAACCTTCGCAGCTGAGTCCGGGCTCTGCACTGATATACAAATAAACCCAAAGTGAATGGGTCACTGAGTACGCATCCTGCAACTCTCAGCAGCCCTCACTTGAGAAAAGTAAGGATGGGCCTACAGATAACCAAAAAACAAAAATGATCAACCAAAAGGAAGAACGAAATTGAGCATTCTTAAAACACTATAGGCTTTGCCAGCCAGAGTGCTACACCCTTAGTTTCAGTAATCATGGGTCAAACCCGGCAAACTTAACTATATATATAAGCTATTGATCTATACCATGGCTTCTTTTGCAGTCAGCCTTTCCTGATGATCATATCGAAGCAACTTATCTAGAAAATCGATCGCCTGCAAGTCAAAAGAGATTAAAGAATGAGTATCAAATACTTTTAGGCATCTAGGCAATGTAATGGAGCTTATTATATTCAATTCCAAGACCCTTGCCTAAAGAAGAAAAATTACCTCTGGCGATACCAGATGCTGATTATCTGCATTAATGAATTTGGACCAGGGTTTTCGGCTGTGCCTGAACAACGTATTAAAACGTTAATGGGAAACTCATTCCACACTATAAATCTCAACCAGAGGGATGTAATCTGTGTGGGAAACTGCATCACCTCAGAGTGCATCTCCATTGTTTAGTGTAACCAGAGCTTTAGTTTAAAATTTAATGCAAACTAGTATATTTGATAAGTTCATACTTAATGTACCTTCCAACAAGAGCCTCAAGTTGAGGATCAAGCTCTAAATGATATTTGTTCAGATATGCATTCAATTCATCTGTTCCTACCACCTGAAGTTACATTAATAGCAGTCAAAAGCTTTTGTAGCATTCCTGGTAAACAGGTGATATATTGTTAAGAAAAAACAGTGGGAAAATAGAACTTCCTGTTTGATAGTTCATGTGAAGTATCCCCTGGTACATAACTCCTATCAAGTGATAGTCCCAAAGAGAATAAATGTTTAAATCAAAACCTACAAGGAGTAGTGAATAAACCTATGTTGCTCCAACTCTTCGTTTTTCTTGAAGTACCCGTGTCTGACATCCGCATCCAATTTATATACGGACATGGATATGGAGATATGATCCTCCAATGACCCTTCAAATACATGATAATCTTGAAAAAACTTGAACAAATCCATGTTTGACACTCATACCCGAGTCCAAGAAACATATAAATAAACAACCCTAGCAGGTGCTGAAAAGGTTACAAAGTGATGCTCCAGATGTAGATTGTAAAAACTAAAAACAAAGGTAGATAACTGAGATGGACGAGGTACAAAGAGATATACTAATACAATATTACGACAGAAGTTAGAAAATGATGCATTATCTAAGCCACAATGTTAGTTTAACAAGAAAAATGATAACAAAAATTCAAACTTCAGCAACAATATTGAAAAACATCAACAAATTAGCAGAAGAGCATTACCTTGGCAATTTTAACTAGTTGATCATTGTTGTCATGGCCATAGAAGAATGGTTCCTTCCGGAATATCTACACATTAGAAAAGTATGACAAACAAATCAAACAACATAACTATACTATTATGCACCCAAAGTAGATCTTTTAAATGAAAGTTTAATACAGTCAAATTAGAATACTGCTGTTTCTCACCATTCCAGCAAACATGCAACCAAGGCTCCACATGTCCAAAGAGTAATCATAGTCCTGTAAATCTACCAGAAGCTCTGGCCCTTTAAAGTACCTGAGACATAAGGAGAGCAATTAAACTCCCTAAAACTGGATCCAAATTGTACATGGCACCGTAAACTTAAAGAATTTCATAGAATAATTCAATAGCACAACATAGAAATCAGTTTATAGACTTGCTTGGAAAACATTTTAGGTTTTTCATTTTCTAGAATGTTTTTGCATCTGAAAATTGCATGATCCAAATAATCTGAGCTCTTTGACATCCTCAAAGTTGAAAGCTAATACTGCAAGTCGTTCAAAATAGAAGAAAAGACAGATTTATTCCTCAAGGAGTCCAGTTAGTACTTCTTGACAAGAAAATTAAATGATGTACTGATCTAATCTTTCTTAGCTCGACTTGTTTAATGATTTTCTTGCTAAATTTTGTATCTATTTTCCTGTGATATAAACAAAACTCGACTTCTACGCGTAAAGAATTTCAGGTAAAAGCTAATAAACCCCAAAAGAATTTTCTTTTTTCTTTTTCAAACATGGACTAATTCTGTTTTGAAGAAGAATAAAAAAGCTTGAAATATAAAGGCTATGAGTGGGAAAATTAGTCATATGATTCATGATGCCTTCAAAATATTACCTAGAAGCCACACGGACATTGTACTCTTTGCCAGGATGGTAAAACTCAGCAAGTCCCCAATCAATCAACCGAAGTTTGCGCAGCTCATGATCTATCATGACATTGTGAGGCTTGACATCTCTGTGCATTATTCCTTGTGAATGACAGTAATCTAATGCCTACAAAGCAAACAAACCTTTTCTTATCATCCTATGATGCAAAAATGCAAACCAGAAACCCTAACAAAAGAGTAATCTTTTGGAATCCGATAAATGATAGAACAAGACTACAAACAATCACCTAACAGAAGTACCATGATCGAGAGCAGTTCTATAAATAAAAAAATTGAATGAGAGGCATAATTTCACCTTGAGAAGTTCGTATATGTAGTAGCGAATGTCATAATCTGTTAACGTTGGATAAAGAACTTTGAAATCCATATTGTTGACATACTCAAATATCAAGCTAGGTGTCTTGGAGTGCTGATCTCTAACAATATCAAGAAGTTTAACAATATTCGGACCACCACATAGATTCTGAAGGATTTTTATCTCTCTCTTAATCTGTCAATAGTTAATAATAATAATAATGATGATAACAAAGGTTAGATCATTGATCAACATGGCTATGCCTTAAGATTATTTTAACACATATGAATCTGCTCAAAGTCTAAAAACTCAATCAAATCCGACATATTACAATAACTAGTAACCTTCTTTTTCTTAACAGGCTTGAGGATCTTGATTATACAGCGCTCCTTGTTATTGACATTAATACCCTCGAAAACCTCACTGTATTTCCCCCTTCCAACTTTCCTACTTACCTCATAATCATCTTGATCCCTGAAATATAACAGAATACAACAATCAATGAAACCAAACCGAAAAGTGTTGAACATTCGGATTTCGATATAGAAATGGTTAAGTAAGTCGGGTTAAGCTAATTAAAGAATCTTAAATTCGTATCAGCTGATTGTGATTCGTGACTTAATTTAAAATCTAATCAATATTCAAGAACAAACCTAATCAAAGGTAAGAGATATTTGAAGGAAACAATTAAAAAAAATTACCCCCATTGAACAGTGAGGGACTCGTAATCCCAGTATTCTTTGGGACGAAGGACGTTGACGTCAGTATAAACGCGAGATTTGGACATCACTTTCCGGCGATTAGGGCAGGAGATCCTGTCGATCTCACGGTTATCGTAACAGTCGATGGCGAGCGGAGGACGGGAAGCGAAGATGGCGCAAAATAACAAGAGGCGGAGTAAAATTGGAGGGTTGGGGGTGGTGCGTCGGGCATTATTCATTCATTCATTCAAGCCAAGCCAAGCCAGCCCATTTATTTGAATGATATTCGGCTAAGCTTAGGTTCGGGACCTTTGGTTTTGGAATTTGGAGAGAGACGGAGGGTAGTTAAGGGCTTTCGCGCGCTAAGCTAAGCTGAGCTTAGCTGAACTGAGTTGAGTAGAGCTGGTAACTAACCTATTTGTTTTGGAAAATGAAAATATCGGAGTGGAGTTTTGATGACAAAAATATTCCACCCTTAATTATGTCTTTATTTATGTTTCATGTTAAATTTAAAAATTAAATTAAAAATTTTAACTTTAAATTTCGATTCTTAAACCTTACATCCTACCTTAAATCTTTTATACCTTAACTTTAAGTCCTAACTTTAAACTTTAAATTCTAAACTCCTAATTTATTAGGAGGTATAAATAGAAGTATCGTTAGAGGTAGACGATTTCCACCTGATTTTGAATGGGATTTTATTTTTGGCGTGTTGTATTGGACATGGAAATTTGGGGTGTGAGCAGAGAATATGATTACTTGGCAGGTTCTTATTGGATTTCAGGAAAATATTAAAATATTTTAATTGGTTTAATTGTTGCGAATATCCTTGAACTAGCCCATAATTTAAATTGGTGTCAAAACCTTCAAAATATTCTAATTAAATATTTAAAATTTCAATTTAGCTACTAGTTCAGGTGTTAAATGCTGACAATCTAACGTTAATCATATTTAGTGATCAAATTTTGAACACACATTTATTTATGACATTGAGTACAATCATTTTTTTTATTTAACTACTAGTATTCAACTCATTGATTGATTAATTTGAATCGAGTTTCACAAAAAATCGATATAAAGACACCCTCCAAACCCAATTTTATTCATTCACAATATCAATATCCGAACCTCTGACCCTCCTTAAGAAACTCAACATCGCATCTCGCTAGACCAACTTAGTTGTTGGCTAGAAACAATAATTCTAAATTTTAATAACAATATTTTTTCTAAACGTTAGATACAAATCAACGACAAATTACTTGGGGATTTTAAATTGGAGTGAAAGGATGCAATGAAAATTAAATTGACGCATAGAATGTGAAAGGAAAACTGAAATAATAGACTTAAGCGTTTATTCACTCATTTCAACGAGAGATGTAAATATTTTGGATAATTTTAAAACCGAAACCAGCTATGGAATGTTCCCCTGCTCCAAAGCAAACAATAACAGGGGGAATCTTTCATAAACTTTGTAATTTTGTGATACATTTCACTTATAAATGGATTTAAGCTTTCACGGATTACTCCCTAGATATTTACACAGATTTAGGTTGAATTTGGTCGAAATCGAATACCTCAAACATTAACAGAAGTTGTTGCAGGGTTTCGGAGTCTTGGGTTGTGCTTGTACGTATCTTGAACTTGCTCCGAGTAGATGATATTTTCCCGTAAATACCTCCCAAAGAACTTGTTCATAAGCACACCACGATGCTTCTCTTGCAGCCATCTTGGATCTATAAAGGTAATACATGAATAATGTCTTGGATCTATAGAATGGGACAAACTAGGGGTGAGCAAAACTCGACTCGAATCCAAAAATTGATTTTTTTTTTAATTTCGAGTTATTCGAGTCGAGTTGTTCGAGTTATTCAAGTTATTCGAGTCAAATCGAATAACTCGAAAAATTTTCGAGTTCGAGTCGAGTTGAAAAGTTAAAATTTCGGAAAATCGAAAAATCGAAAATTTCATTCCCTTCTATTCTGATACAGACCATACGGTGCGTTTTATAATTGTTTTTTTTATATAAAAAAATCCCTCCCTTCCCTTGTTTAATTATACGGTGCGTTTTAGCCTTTTAGGGCATTCACATTTCACACCAGGCAGCAGGCAATGCATCACCCTCACCCAGTGTGCCGACTGCCCTAGCAATGAGTGGAGGCGATTTGCGATTTTCATTTCCCCCAATTTGGAGGCTGGAGTGGAGGCGCGCGCAACCAGGCACCACCGGCCACCGCACCAGCAAGCCGGAAATTTCATTTCTTGTTGCCGGAAATTTAATTATACGATGCGTTTTAATTGTGGGGTTGTTTGGATTTTTATGAAAATATTTCTATATCTTCATGTTTGATTTATGTTCTTTGTGATGATTCTACACAAAAAAAATCTCCCTGTCCAGAAAATTTTGGTGGTGACAAAACAGAAGTGGTAGACGGCTAGACGCTAGTGCAAAACAGAAATGGTCTGGAAATTTAATTATACGGTGCGTTTTAATTGTGCGTTTTAATTATTTTTAAATGATTTTATCACATATATTTGATTTATATTTTGAGAAATATAATGCAACAGAGAGATGTATTTTATTGTCATGTTATGCTATGCAAAACAGAAGTGGTCTGGAAGGTTATGAAAATTTGCCTAATGTTTAGAATGCATATAAAGGTTATGAAAATTTGCATCACCACAAAGCTTGCAGTGAGTATCAGTAGCAATTCCAATCCTGAGGCTTTCTTTAGTTGCAAGTCAAACAATAATGGCATTACCTAGATAAGAAGGAAGTTTTTAACGAGGCTCGTAGTTTATAATGGAAGGTTGAGTTTTTTTTTGTTGGTTTGATTGTTACAATTAAAATTTGGACAAGTTTATCTTGTTTGATGAAAAATGTGTTCTTATTTTTGTGCTTTTAGAATTATTGTATTGTTTAGTCATAAGTCAATTTATATGTATGTAGATATAATTCAAAATCTTGTTTACACGTGAAAAATAATATGAAGAAATATATATGTAGATATAAATAGAAAAATGTTTAAATTAAAACTAAATCATACTATAATAATATAAATGGTTAAAATTAAAATTTGTACATAAACTCGAAAAATTGAATCGACTCGAACTCGACTCGAACTCGCTAAAATTGACTCGAATCGAAAAAATTTCAATTTAAGTTCAAGTTGTAAAATATGACGATTGAACTCGAATAACTCGAATTTTTTTGACTCGACTCGACTCGTTCGAACGCTCACCCCTAGGACAAACAGTCAAATAACCTGTAGCCCAAGTCCGAGTTCAATGTTCCTCTGAATAGCCTTGGATGAGCAAAAAGAGCATCTCCAGGTGGTTGTAACGAAAAACAAATTAGGTTAAGTTTCCTGGTACTATCAATGTGAATGAAATGCTTACCCAGGCTCCCAAACATAGAAATGTGGCTGTAATACATAATCCATTTACTCCATCTATTTTATTTTCTTTCGTCTTTTCGTTTTAACTAACAAGATATCTACAAATGAAGGATAAGAAAATCAGTGCTTGCCTTATAAGTAGCAACATCTTGCCAACTAAGCTTATTCCCTTCGAATTCAACAGAAACATAATCTACATCTTCAAGTTGTCTGCTTAATCGTGGCTGCCAGTCCTCAACTTCTGGATCCATTCCAAATACTTCAAAAAGAACACGATACACTTATGACATACCAAAACATAAACTATATTGCCCCAAATAAAGCCCAAAAGACGGACCTGGACATAAGAACATAAATTAGTAGCCAAAACTTATGTGTTGTTAGTCAATTACAGATCTCACAATGCCCCAACACCCAATGCATCGACTGATATAAGCTTTCAAGATGCTTATGTTTATTTGGTATGTCATTACCTATCACATTTAAAATGTTTCTCATATGAAATCCACATGGTTCTAGCCAGTAAGCCAAGGCATGCTGGCATATAATGCCTATCAAAATAATATGACTATATATCAGCCACTGACCTATTGCAATACAAGATATCCATAAGCTTTCCTACCCATACAGTGACATTTTTATTGTATTGTTGACATCAATATTACCAAAGTTCCATAACTTCTGAACTTTCAAATGCATTTGTCGTTTAAAACAAGAAATTTGAGCCTATCTCTTCAATACATTTTACATCCTAAGAAAATTATCATAGTCAATGAATAATGTGCAAAACCCATTTCTCAAATTCACAAGTAAAGAATCTGAAGAGCGTCTAGTAAGGCAATCTGTCAACAAATACTTGTAAATTTGGTAGCTTCATCACTAGCAGATAACAAAGAATAATGATGACTTTTCAAAAAAAAAAAAAGAATAATGATAGGAGTCACCTTAATACCAATCCTACTGCAATCTGTCAACAAATACTTTTGTGGAAGGTTTAGGGGTATCGTGGTTGGCTGGAATAGTTATTTAGGGGTTGTCGGCGTGTGTTCTGGTGACAGAAATTGGATTAGGGGAAAACCCTAAATTTCTAATTGGGGGAAAATTGGGGATTTTTGCTTGGACCGGACTGAACTGGTCCATCTTGGCTAAACCGGGTTGAACCGGGTTTACAAAACCGAACCGACTTGTCTTATAACCAGTTCAGCTGACGTCAACGATGACGTCAGCGTTGACCGTTGACTTTTTCAGAAAAAACCTATTTCATGTTTTTTGACGTCCTGATTCCGATTCCGCTGCTCGTTTTCCCAAATTCGAACCCGAAATATCGTTTTGACCACTTTTATTTGATTATACTTAGTATTTAAAGATTTGAATATCAGGAAATTAATTGTATTTATTCCTATTTTCAAACGATGTTGACTCGGATACTGAGATCCTTCATCTTCCTCCACCTAGACGACTTCCTGTTGCTCAGACATCGGGATCTGCTCGTGAGTTTAATTAATAATATATTCGATATTTATATTATCATTGTCTTGGCATATTAGTAGTATCTTTGATGGTGTATTTAATTATTATAGGAGCTGACTCTAACCGACCTAGAGATAAAGCTTAGCGTGGGAGACGTCACCGTCGACGTTGAGTGTTAGCTACCTGAGGTGTGTTCTCTTCTGTGCTATCTGTTTGTAGTGCTTTGTATGTATATGTGTTAATGGATTGAATTGTAAATATGATGTGGTCTGATGTTGTATGGTAATACCATTCTGATGATCTGTGATATTTGACTTGTTCAGTATGCTGTTACATCATCCAATATATATATGTTATCAGATTCAGATTATTGTATATCGGATTATATGATTATGCATTTCTGTTGATAAACAATGCATTCAGATTAAGAACTCGGATTTTATGTCATCTCATTATGGTTGGGATTCTGTACAGGGAAGTTTAGTAGCTTTATTCTTCGGGTTGATGTCTTCTTCGGATCAGTGGTTTCGCCCTACGGGATGGATTCCACTTCGGATGGTGACGAGGTTGAGAGTGGTTCTGGGGAACCTTACTCTTCGGATGATGATGTAGATGAGTGCATATCATACTGTTTTGCATATTTTACTCATATAAGTTTAATTGATTGAATTGATTGTTGGGTTGAGCCTAATATTCAGATAATGTGTTGTTTGACTCTGCTAATTTGTTGATTCTGTTAATCTTGTTTGCATTGTAGAGACACACTGAGCGTTTTCGCTGACTCCCCCTTAGTTTCTATTTTAGATACTCAAGTCTAAGCTACGGTACTTGGAGGACCTCGTTTTCTAGCAATATTTACTATTATCAGTATGATTACTTGGATTTATGGATTTTATATGTTTTATCAGGTTGTACTTAATTTTAGATTTCGGACATCTTATTTGGGATATTACGTTTCATCATATATATATATTGGATATTTAATATTTTCAGGATGATACTATAAGTACGTATTGTGGATAGTATTATTATTTATTTCGAAAGTGATATTTTTGCATTTGATTGCTTTACTTGAGGGACAAGTTTCAAACTTGACTTCCTATATTCGATCTAATTCTTTTGGGTCGGGTTTAGGGGGTTACATTTAGTGGTATCAGAGCCAGGTTCAACACTTGGCCTGGGTGATTTAAATCAATTTTAAATCGAAAATAATTTTTTACATGCATTATCAAATGTTTTCGGGTAAAATGGGAAATTCAGATAAACTTATGATCTTTTATGAATAATATTTATACATATTCTGAATAAGGTCTCCAAGTACGGATTCTAATCTTAGAATTTTGTCTTTTGTAGATATACTATTATGCCACCTCAGAGAAGTTCTAGAGTAGCGGCCGGTCGAGGTCATGGCCGAGGCCGTGGTCAAGGTACCGCGACTGCAGATAGTGACATTCCACCTCCTGAGGGTTCGATACAAAACCAGGGTGAGGTCTAGTGTGCGAATGTGGAGGAACAACATGTGGATCAGACAGGAGCTTAGCAGACTGGAGCTCATTAGACTGGTGGAGGAGACCCATATGTTCAGCCTGCTCAGAGTAGTGGTCCTCGTGATTCAAAGGATAGTGAGACAGTGGGCACAGATGTCGTTACTGTTCAGAGAGAGCTATTGAGATACCTTTGTCATTCTGAGGGTGTTCAGAGACCCATATCCACAAAGTTTCTAGTTGTCGGGATGACTATGTTCGATGGAAAGACGGGTACAGACCCGACAGATGCAGAGTACTAGATGAAGAAGCTTCAACGACTATTTGTTGAGATGGATTATCCTACCGACCGGAAACTCAGAGCTGCGTTTCACTGCTGCAGGGTGAAGCCCAGAATTGGTGGGAGGCTGAGGAGCATGTTACTCCAACTAGTAAGGTTACTTGGGATCATTTCCGACAGGCTTTCCATGATCGATATGTCGGAGCTGAGTATATAGCTAAGTGTAGAGATGATTTTATGAATCTGAGGTAGAATGATATGTCTGTGAATGATTATGAGATCGAGTTTATGAGGTTGATTCATTATGTCCCTGGATTAGTGACCACTGAGAAGGACAAGTGTGATTGGTTTCTGAAGGGATTGCATCTTACGATAAAGGCCGGTGTTGCTCTACATATGGACAAAGAATACAAAGATATTACTCGACGAGCTAGGACAGCTGAGAGTAATAAGACAGAGTTGAGACAGCTTGAGTCGTATGGATCTGATAGAGGAAAGAGACCAACGTCAGTGCCAATTCAACATAGTTAGAGGAATCAGTCTAGGAAGAGAGCCAGAGATGAGTCAGACTATCAGAGTTATTCGAGATCTAGACCAGTGACTTCTTTTATTCCGACTGCTAGTGCTGGTGGTTTGACTGGTACTCGAGGGGTGCCACAATGTTCTTTTTGTAAGAAGTGGCATTCGGGCGAGTGTAGGAGACAGACTATAGCTTGTTTCAGATGTGGTTCATTCGAGCACCGTTTCAGAGATTGTCCGGTTCCACCTCTCTCAGCTTTTACTACTACTCAGTCCCAGGCATCAATACAGACTCTCGCCAGGGGAAGAGGTCAGGTCAGATCTGTTACTTCGGGTTCTGCTAGTAGAGGTAGCCTAGCTTCGAGTAGAGGATCAGCAGGATCATGGGCCAAACACTCGGGGTTAGTTTATTCTACTAGGAGGCACGGGGATCGTGATGAGCCAGATGTTATTGCCGGTACATTCTCTATCCATTCTATTTCGTACTTTGCTCTTCTTGATAATGGTTCGACTCATTCATAGGTTGCGAGTTCTGTGTCTAGGGGTCTTGAGATTTCTGTTGGGGATACTGTTAGTGTTGTTACTATACACAGTCCAGTAGGTAATCATGTTCAGGTTACTAAAGAATAAAGGAATTGTCCTCTTGAGATTTAAGGGGAGATCTTTCCAGCTGAGTTGATGGAGTTACCCTTTGGGGAGTTCGATCTTATCCTTGGTATGGATTCGTTGTCTGCTCACCATGTTACTGTAACACCTAAACCCGACCCAAGGGTTATGGGCCGAATCTAGGAAGTCGGGTTGAAAATGTGTCCCTCAAGTAAGATGATTATTAGGTTTTGAAAATTAAATACTTAAATTATTTATTAAAACAATGTCGTTTCACATTAAATTCAACTTTTCAAAATGCGGCCGTATAAAAAAGACAACACAAAATAAGTCATCAAAATATCCGATTAAAATTCTCATGCATGCTAAAACAGTTGAAAAATCCCAAATCAAAATATAAGTATCCGATTTACATAAAGTTCCCAAATAGTAAAATAACTGATATAAAACTGAAGAAATTATGAAAATCTAAAATGTTCATACTGAAAACTGTAAATAATCTGAGAAAAAGTGTTCCTCCAACTACCGAATTCTTATGTCTGAGAATCTGAAATAGAAGCTAAGGGGGAGTCAGCTATTAAGCTCAGTGTGTCTCTAAGGTGCATCAGACAAAAAAATCACAAGAATCATACAGTAAACATAGTCATCTCAACAGTCAATCGAATATACAGATATGCAAAGCACGATGCACCTAAGTCTATGTCATGAACCCATCTACATCACCGTCCGAAGAGTAAGGTTCCCCTGAACCACTCTCTACATTGTCACCATCCGAAGTGAAACTCAGCCCGAAGGGTGGAACCACTAATCCGAATTGGAATTCAGCCCGAAGGATGAAACCACTGAACTTCCGCCGTACATTTTCCCACCCGAATGATATGACATGAATGTTCCAATTCCAATCCGAATGAAACATCATTAGTCCGAAAATGCATGAGCATTTAGTCCGAAAATGCATGAGCATTTAGTCCAAAAATGCATGAGCATTTAGTTCGATAATTATATTTCAGATTCCGATGTATGATGCTTAACAGAATGGCAAAGAACATATCACATAGCTCAGATCACAACATATTTTACAGTCAAACATCACATATCAACAACATAATTCACAGTCAAACATCACACAACAACAACACAGATAGTATAGCACAAGCAGAGAACACACCTTAGCCAAAGCAAACTCAACCTACCGAATACCGCATTTTTCACGATCAGAAGTACAGGGACCAACTATATCAAAACCTACGAGAATAATTCTACATTAACATGATTCGTATCATTGTTCTCCAAATAAGCCAAAGAATTGGTTGGACTGAATGGTTCGAGTAAGGTTGATTGGACAGTTCAAGACAAATTGGTTACACAAGTTGATTATGAGTATGAGTCGGTCGGGTCTAAACTCGAGTTAAAATTTTGGGACGTGGCTTGGGTCATAAAAGTTTGGATGAAACCAAATTACACCGACTATATGTAATGGTAATTTAGATAATATTTTCAAACCAGTACAGACTCTATAATATGCTCATAATTCTTAACATGATTACGTATAAAAATAATAATGGAAATATCAGTAATATATACATAAGTAACTAACTTAAAATTGATTTCAAATGTCAGTTGACATATTTGAAGATGCTATACTTATTATAAGAAAAAGAGCAATTTTTTTAAGGAATAACCTCTCTCTCTATGTAAAATATTGTAATAAAAACAGTACATATATAATTTGAAAGCACTATATACGTGTGTATATGTATATAAGAATAATATAAGACCACATTCCCACATGATCTCAGTATTAATAAATAATATTTTACAGCTAATAAAAAATAATATAATAATAGCACCATTCAAATTTAAATCCATGAATTGGAGAAACTGGTGTTGCTGGACAAAGAAACAACGCAAGGGTTATATATGTATAATAACATAAAATAACTATAATGCTAATAATGATAACAACCGTGAATAATATATATATATATATGCATTTGTATATGATAAATTTGTAAATCTGTAATGATTATAAAACTGTAAAAACTTATAATAATAGCAATAATCATACGTGAAAGGGTTTGTAGCAGAATGGTGGTGCTCACAAAAGACAACCAAAAGAATAATTTAACGGTAAAGGTTTACTTGCAGAAAGACGTGATTCACTTTGGAGGCGACAAAGTACCATACGGCCAAGATTTGGGGCTTGATCGGAGCTCTGATCAGACCACCAAAGGTGGGGATACATTATTTTGACATGAGGGGAGGTTAGGGACAGCGTAGCTATAGAAAAAAGAAAAGAACGACAACCGAGGGTTTCTAAAGCTAAAAAGAAATTAAATAACAAGCTTTTAAGGGTAAAATTGCACCATAAGGTCATCCAACTCTTTAATGGTTTGTAGAACAACACTTAATCTTTACCCAAATTCCGAAATGGGCCCAAAAAAAGAAACATATTATTAACAAATAGGTCACTGATTTCACAACTAAATTTCAATTTAATTCTGAATTTTCAATTAGGGTTTTGAATTTAAAATTCTCAATTGTTAGGGTTTTCAATTAGGGCTTTCAAAGTATGGTTTTTAAAATTAGAGATTATTCGAATATAGGGTTTACAATTTGGGCGTAATTTTGGGGCGTTACAACTCTCCTACCCTTAAAAGAAATTTTGTCCTCAAAATTTTCAGACTAATGAAATACTTTAAAAAAAAGTTTTGATAACAATTTTAAAAAGGCATTTTAGTTCAGGTTACGAATGACAACACAAAGTTTTCAAATAGGCTTTAATCTCAAATTTATAGGAACGAGTATTATCATGATAGGTCGATAATTTAGAGCTCCTATGAGGTGACATAATAATCTATCTACAAAAGGGACAACCCTAGGATTAGAGTTGGTACATGGAGTTTCTATTCAAAACATATCTTTAATTCTTTAAAATAATAAAATTATCAGAAAATCCCATTTTGCCCTAAAACATTTAATATGCATGCAAAAATCATTTTCGGTTTAAACCTTGTTTGAGCCTCACAGTCCAAGGATAGAATCTGGGCTCTGATACCACTAAATGTAACACCTAAACCCGACCCAAGGGTTATGGGCCGAATCTAGGAAGTCGGGTTGAAAATGTGTCCCTCAAGTAAGATGATTATTAGGTTTTGAAAATTAAATACTTAAATTATTTATTAAAACAGTGTCATTTCACATTAAATTCCACTTTTCAAAATGCGACCGTATAAAAACAACAACACAAAATAAGTCATCAAAATATCCGATTAAAATTCTCATGCTTGCTAAAACAGTTGAAAAATCCCAAATCAAAATATAAGTATCTGATTTACATAAAGTTCCCAAATAGTAAAATAACTGATATAAAACTGAAGTAATTATGAAAATCTAAAATGTTCATACTGAAAACTGTAAATAATCTGAGAAAAAGTGGTCCTCCAAGTACCGAATTCTTATGTCTGAGAATCTGAAATAGAAGCTAAGAGGGAGTCAGCTATTAAGCTCAGTGTGTCTCTAAAGTGCATCAGACAAAAAATCACAAGAATCATACAGTCAACATAGTCATCTCAACAGTCAATCGAATATACAGATATGCAAAGCACGATGCACCTAAGTCTATGTCATGAACCCATCTACATCACCGTCCGAAGAGTAAGGTTCCCCTGAACCACTCTCTACATTGTCACCATCCGAAGTGAAACTCAGCCCGAAGGGTGGAACCACTGATCCGAAGTGGAATTTAGCCTGAAGGATGAAACCACTGAACTTCCACCGTACATTTTCCCACCCGAATGATATGACATGAATGTTCCAATTCCAATCCGAATGCAACATCATTAGTCCGAAAATGCATGAGCATTTAGTCCGAAAATGCATGAGCATTTAGTCCAAAAATGCATGAGCATTTAGTCCGATAATTATATTTCAGATTCCGATGTATGATGCTTAACAGAATGGCATACAACATATTACATAGCTCAGATCACAACATATTTTACAGTCAAACATCACATATCAACAACATAATTCACAGTCAAACATCACAAAGCAACAACACAGATAGTATAGCACAAGCAGAGAACACACCTTAGCCAAAGCAAACTCAACCTACTGAATACCGTATTTTCCACGATCAGAAGTACAGGGACCAACTGTATCAAAACCTACGAGAATAATTCTACATTAACATGATTCGTATCATTGTTCTCCAAATAAGCCAAAGAATTGGTTGGACTGAATGGTTCGAGTAAGGTTGATTGGACAGTTCAAGACAAATTGGTTACACAAGTTGATTATGAGTATGAGTCGGTCGGGTCTAAACTCGAGTTAAAATTTTGGGACGTGGCTTGGGTCATAAAAGTTTGGATGAAACCAAATTACACCGACTATATGTAATGGTAATTTAGATAATATTTGCAAACCAATACAGACTCTATAATATGCTTATAATTCTTAACAGGATTACGTATAAAAATAATAATGGAAATATCAGTAATATATACATAAGTAACTAACTTAAAATTGATTTCAAATGTCAATTGACATATTTGAAGATGCTATACTTATTATAAGAAAAAGAGCAATTTTTTAAGGAATAACCTCTCTCTCTATATAAAATATTGTAATAAAAACAGTACATATATAATTTGAAAGCACTATATAGTGTGTATATGTATATAAGAATAATATAAGACCACATTCCCACATGATCTCAGTATTAATACATAATATTTTACAGCTAATAGAAAACAATATAATAATAGAACCATTCAAATTTAAATCCATGAATTAGAGAAACTGGTGTTGCTGGACAAAGAAACAACGCAAGGGTTATATATGTATAATAACATAAAATAACTATAATGCTAATAATGATAACAACCGTGAATAATATATATATATATATATATATATATATATATATATATATATATATATATATATATATATATATATATATGCATTTGTATATGATAAATTTGTAAATCTGTAATGATTATAAAACTATAAAAACTTATAATAATAGCAATAATCATACGTGAAAGGGTTTGTAGCAGAATGGTGGTGCTCACAAAAGACAACCAGAAGAATAATTTAACGGTAGAGGTTTACTTGCGGAAATACGTGATTCACTTTGGAGGCGACAAAGCACCATACGACCAAGATTTGGGGCTTGATCGGAGCTCTGATCAGACCACCAAAGGTGGGGATACATTATTTTGACATGAGGGGAGGTTAGGGACAGCGCAACTATAGAAAAAAGAAAAGAACAACAACCGAGGGTTTCTAAAGCTGAAAGGAAATTAAATAACAAGCTTTTAAGGGTAAAATTGCACCATAAGGTCATCCAACTCTTTAAGGGTTTGTAGAACAACACTTAATCTTTACCCAAATTCCGAAATGGGCCCAAAAAAAGAAACCTATTATTAACAAATAGGTCACTGATTTCACAACTAAATTTCAATTTAATTTTGAATTTTCAATTAGGGTTTTGAATTTAAAATTCTCAATTGTTAGGGTTTTCAATTAGGGCTTTCAAAGTATGGTTTTTAAAATTAGAGATTATTCGAATATAGGGTTTACAATTTGGGCGTAATTTTTGGGGCGTTACAGTTACTTTAGACTGTGAAAAGAAAAGGGCTACACTGAGAACTTTTGATGATCGTGAGGTGAATCTGATTTGTGAGCGCAAAGGGTTCCTATCTAATATCGTTTCAGCTCTCAAAGTTGAGAAAATGATCAGGAAAGGGTCTATTGCTTATCTTGCCTATATCCTTGATCCGAGACAGTCTGATTCTGAATTAGATAAGATTCAAGTTGTGAAAGACTTTCCAGACGTTATTCCAGAAGAATTACCTGGGGTACCGCTGAAACGGGATGAGGTTGAGTTTGGCATCAAGGTTTATCTGGGTACAGCTCCTGTGTCTATGGCACCTTATCAGATGGCACCGAAAGAACTTAAAGAGTTGAAGATTCATTTGCAAGAACTGTTGGATCGAGGTTTCATTCGACCTAGTGTTTCTCCTTGAGGAGCTCTTGTTCTGTTTGTTAAGAAGAAGGATGGGACATTTCGACTCTATATAGATTATCGGAAGCTGAACAAGATGACGATCAAGAACAAATATCCTCTTCCTCGTATTGATGATCTGTTTGACCAGTTCTGGAGAGCTACGATATTCTCTAAGATAGACCTGAGATCTGGTTATTACCAACTCAAGGTTAAGGATTCTGATGTGTTCAAAATAGCTTTTCGAACACGATATGGTCATTATGAGTTTCTTGTGATGCATTTTGGATTGACTAACGCCCCTGCCGCTTTTATGGATATGATGAATAGGGTGTTTCAACCCTATCTTGACCAGTTTGTTGTGGTATTTATTGATGATATACTGGTATATTCTAGATCTGAGGCGGAGCATGAGGAACATCTTCGAGTCGTGTTACAGATTCTGCGAGAGAAACAATTGTATGCAAAATTCAGTAAGTGTGAATTCTGGCTTTCTGAGGTTATGTTCCTGGGTCATATAGTTTCTGCTCAGGGTATTCAGGTTGATTCAAAGAAAGTCGAGGCTATTATGAGTTGGAAACAGCCCAAGAATGCTCATAAGGTTCGAAGCTTCTTGGGTTTAGCCAGTTATTATCGAAGATTCGTTGAGGGTTTCTCTTCTATTGCAGCTCCGTTGACTAAGCTTCTGAGGAAGGATGTTCCCTTCGTTTGGACTGAGGCTCAGCAGACTAGTTTCGAGAAGCTTATGTATGTGTTGACTGAAGCACCAGTTTTGATTCAGCTTGAGCCTGGTAAGGCTTATACAGTTTACAGTGATGCTTCATACACCGGATTGGGATGTGTTCTGATGCAGGGCAGAAAGGTAGTGGCTTATGCGTCTCGGTAGTTGAAACCGTATGAGTGTAACTATCCTACCCACGATCTAGAGCTTACTGCTGTTATTTTTGCGCTTAAAATCTGGAGACACTATCTCTACGGAGAGAAGTGATATATCTATACAGACCATAAGAGTGTGAAATACCTCCTCACTCAGAAAGAGCTTAATCTAGGAAAACATCATTGGTTAGAGCTTCTCAAAGACTATGATTGAGATATTTAGTATCATCCGAGTAAAGCTAAAGTCGTTACTGATGCATTGAGTCGTAACACCATTTCATATTTGAGAGCTTTGTTTGCTCGGATGAGTTTGTACGACAATGACAGTCTGTTGGCAGAACTTCGGGTTATTCCTACATTGATTTCTGATATTCGAGCTGTGCAGCCTAGTGATCTGTTTTTGATGCATCGTATCAGAGAGGTGCATGAAGGTACATCTCGGGATTTCTCTATTGATCAGGATGGGGTATAATGTTTTCGTGGCCGATATTGTATTCCGAGGAAATCTGTGTTAAAATAGGTTATTCTACGTGAGGCCCATGACAGTCCTTATTCTATGCATCCTGGTGGTAACAAGATGTATAAGAATCTTCGTGAAATGTACTGGTGGAAAGGTCTCAAGCGAGACGTCGTCAGATTTGTATCGAGATGTTTGACCTGTCAGAAAGTCAAAGTAGAGCATCAGCATCCGTCTTGGTTACTTCATCATATTGAGATTCCTCAGTGGAAGTGGGAACACATGACTATGGACATTGTTAGTGGACTTCCTTTGACTCCGTCGAAGAAGGATTCCATCTGGGTTATTGTTGATCGTCTAACGAAGTCCGTGCATTTCATTCATGTCCGAGTTGACTATTCTTTTAGTAAGTTAGCTCAGCTTTTGTATTTCTGGGATTGTTCGACTTTACGGGGTACCGTCATATATTATTTTCGACAGGGATCCGAGGTTCACTTCAAAATTTTGGGGGGTCTCTTCATTATATTTTGGGTACTCGATTGAACTTTAGTACATCTTATCATCCGTAGACAGATGGTCAGTCTGAGCGTGTGATCCAGATTCTTGAAGATATGCCGAGGGGCTGTATTCTTGATTTCGGAGGCAGTTGGGAGGATTTCCTACTGCTTCCAGAGTTTGCTTATAATAACAGTTATCAGGCCAATATTCAGATGGCACCATATGAGGCTCTGTATGGGCGTAGGTGTCGTTCACCTATTGGTTGGACTGAGTTGAATGAGCACATATTGTTGGGACCTAAGATTGTGCATGAGGTTGAGCAGACTGTCAGATTGATTCGGGATCGGCTTAAGGCTGCTTTTGACAGACAAAAGTTTTATGCTGATTTAAGACGTCGTGATCTTGAGTTTGAGGTGGGTGATGAGGTTTTCTTGAAAGTATCTCCTTGGAGAAAGGTACTTCGGTTTGGTCGGAAAGGCAAGCTGAGTCCTCGTTATATTGGCCCTTATCGGATTATTCGTCGAGTCGGACCAGTTGCCTATCAACTAGAGCTACCACCAGAGCTTCAGCATATTCACAATGTCTTTCATATTTTAGTGTTGAGACGTTATCATCCTGATCCGTCACATATTATGCTTGTTGAGGATATTGAGATCTGTCCTGATTTGCGTTTTGAGGAGGAGCCTATTGAGATTCTTGCTCAGGATAAAAAGGTTCTCAGAAGGAAGACCATTAAGATGGTCAAAGTCATGTAGTGTGGTCGTAGTCATGATGAGGCTACGTGGGAGCCCAAGACTGTCATCCGAGCTCAGTATCCGCACCTTTTTGCTCCAGGTAAATTTCGAGTCTGAAATTTCTTTTTAACGGGGGGAGAGTTGTAACACCCCAATTTTTGCCTACTTTAAGATCCTAAATTGAATGAAATCCCTAATTTAAAAACCCTAAAATTTGGGAAATTTTAAATGGAAATTTTCGGAATTTTAGTGACCAAATTGCAAGGGTAGCAAAACTTTGGTACCGTTTCATAAATTCTAGGGTGTGCGATGGCGCGCTTAGTAATTTCCCCATTTTTGTGTGATTTAAAATCACACTTTCAGATTTTTGACGATTTTTCAATTCCCATCTCCCTCATTTTTTCTCTCGACAAACTGAACCCCTCTTACCCTCTCCGTTCGAGCATCGTTCAGGCATCAATCGACGGTCGTTCGTCGGGATAAAGCCGGCGTTGGAGTCCTCTCAACCGTGCTAGTAAAACCCTATCCGCCGTTTTGTATTTCCGGCTGCCTCTGCTCAAAAAATGGCTTGGAAAACCGTTCGTGAACTCGTCGGGTTTTGGCGATTTACGCCGTAAATCGGAGCTGGGTAAGTTTGGGGTTGTTGTGGAAGGTTTAGGGGTATCGTGGTTGGCCGGAATAGTTATTTAGGGGTCGTCGGCGTGTGTTCTGGTGATGGAAATTGGATTAGGAGAAAACCTTATATTTCCAATTAGGGGAAATTGGGGATTTTGGCTTGGACCGGACCGAACCGGTCCATCTTGGCTAAACCGGGTTGAATCGGGTTTACAAAACCGAACCGGCTTGTCTTATAACTAGTTCGGCTGACGTCACCGTTGACCGTTGACTTTTTCAAAAAATTCCTATTTCATGTTTTTCGACGTATTGATTTTGATTTCGCTGCCCGTTTTCCCAAATTCAAACCCGAAAGATCGTTTTGACAGCTTTTATTCGATTATACTTAGTATTTAAAGATTTGAATATCGGGAAATTAATTGTATTTATTCTTATTTTCAGACGACGTTGACTCGGATACTGAGATCCTTCCTCCTCCTCCACCTAGACGACCTCCTGTTGCTCAGACATCGGGATCCACTCGTGAGTTTAATTAATAATATATTTGATATTTATATTAATAGTGTCTTAGCATATTAGTAGTATCTTTGATGGTGTATTTAATTATTATAGAAGCTGACTCTAACCGACCTAGAGATAAAGCTTAGCGTGGGAGACGTCACCGTCGACGTTGAGTGTTAGCTATCTGAGGTGTGTTCTCTTCTGTGCTATCTGTTTGTAGTGCTTTGTATGTATATGTGTTAATGGATTGAATTGTAAATATGATGTGGTCTGATGTTGTATGGTAATACCATTATGATGATCTGTGATATTTGACTTGTTCAGTATGTTGTTACATCATCCAATATATATATGTTATCAGATTCAGATTATTGTATATCGAATTATATGATTATGCATTTCTGTTGATAAACAATGCATTCAGATTAAGAACTCGGATTTTATGTCATCTCATTATGGTTGAGATTTTGTACGGAGAAGTTTAGTAGCTTTATCCTTCGGGTTGATGTCTACTTCGGATCAGTTGGTGACGAGGTTGAGAGTGGTTCTGGGAACCTTACTCTTCGGATGGCGATGTAGATGGGTGCATATTATATTGTTTTGCATATTTGACTCATATAAGTTTAATTGATTGAATTGATTGTTGGGTTGAGCCTAATATTCAGATAATGTGTTGTTTGACTCTGTTAATTTGTTGATTCTGTTAATCATATTTGCACTGTAGAGACACACTGAGCGTTTTCGCTGACTCCTCATTAGTTTTTATTTCAGATACTCATGTCTAGGCTATGAAACTTGAAGGACCTCGTTTTCCAGCAATATTTACTATTATCAGTATGATTACTCGGATTTATGGATTTTATATGTTTTATCAGATTGTACTTAATTTTAGATTTCAGACATCTTATTTGGGATATTACGTTTTATCATGCATATATATATTTATATATATATATATATTAGATATTTAATATTTTCAAGATAATACTATAAGTACGTATTGTGGATATTATTATTATTTATTTCAGAAGTGATATTTTTGCATTTGATTGCTTTACTTGAGGGACAAGTTTCAAACTTGACTTCCTATATTCGATCCAATTCTTCTAGGCCGGGTTTAGGGGGTTACAGTAATGCTACTTATAAGGAACAACAACCACGAACAACAAAAAGATGGGTCATACCAATGATACCATCGTATAGCTAAAGAGGCATTTAATGATTTTATTTCTATGCCATGTATGCAACACTAAAGTTAAGTGCACCAATTGTCAAAATGAAAACCTAGACTCATTTAACATAACTTGAAATACCAACAGATGACCAGCTTCAGAGTACCTTTGGCCTTGAGTTCAAACTAATACACACACAAAAGCATAGAACACTTCAATATCTATTATGTACACAATTTTTTGGGTAATTATTATGCACACAAATTCTTCAAATGATAAACAGAAGAAAAACTCACTTCACAGGCGGTTCACAGTCTTTCCTAATCAACTTATCCATATAATCATAAGGAAAGATTAGGTTCCGCAAGCTAGCAGCTTTAATGCACTTAGGCAAATTCCTCTTCCCAATCAAACCAAACACTATTTCCCTCATAGGTCCTGGCGATTCCCTCGGATACATCTGCAACAAAATATCCGCCAGAGCCAACTCCAGAACATACTGGCCCAAAAATGAAAGCCTTGAATAGGCCAACCTAACGTGCTTGGCATTAGTTCTATCACAAGAAGGATGCCGAAACACCAAATACAACAGGGTATCAAACTATTTCACCGGGTTATCATCTCCCAGTTCTTCATATTTCTCCAAAGGGTACCCCAAAGCTTGCTTAGCTTAGAGCAAATACTCGTCTATCCAAGTCTGGTCAGCATTGTTAAGCTTTGAAGAAGGTAGGCAAGAACTTAACAAAGGGAACTGTTTTAAGGAAAATTGTGGGTTGTTGAGGAATCTTTCCGTCAGTTTCTTGCCATCGAGGGGAGGTTTTAGTATGAACCTCTTTGGGAGTACTTTTTTTCCTCGGAGTTGTGGCTTTTTTTATGATGTGCAAGCTCTTTTAGGAGTTTTTGCGGGCTGTTTCTGGAAAGATCTTGCGATGGGTTGTTAGGCTCAATTCTCTTAAACCGAAATACTTGCTAAGCGGTTGAGAATATGTATTTTAGGTGTTTGTGCTGGAACTAAAAAGATAAAAAAAATATGACACAAGATTTAGAGTAGTTCGTCTTTCTAATCAAAGTCTAAATCCAATACATAGGCTCCCCACCAAAGATTTCAACAATTCACTAAGAATTTTTCTCTCTTTCTAGGCTAAGGAGGCAACCATTTACAACCTAGACTCACTCACCAAGTCTGGCATTCAAAGCTCACAACCCGAGCTTTGGGCACACTCTTAAACAAGAGAATTCTAAGAAAATGAAATTCCTCTACAAAGGTTGATTTTTGCAAACTAAAGCACTCACTCAGGTCCTAAAACACTTGAGCATACATTGGCAATTTGAGCTCACAGGTCTGTCTATACAAGGAATGTAAATTTAAGCACTAAGAAAATTTTGCATCATAATGTTGTTGACTTGAGGATCATTAGTCTTCTGTAGATGCTTGGAGGTCCTTTTTATACTCCCAATTGACTTTGTAGCCGTTGGTGACCATTGGGATTGAATTGGAGCCGTTGGGGCCTTTATTTCTCACAATAAATGTAGTTCTGGAGCTATCCATATCGATACGTGGGTAGTCGTATCGATACACCCTTCTCCAGAACTAGTCGTTAGAGTCTAATGCAGCGTGCCACATAGAAACACCTTGGGCCGTATCGAAACTCCCATTTCGGAACACCTTGTACTGTATCGGTATTGACTACAATTTAAATAGCCGTTGGAGATTTTGAGCCGTTGAGGCTTTTGCCACGTAGGCGTATCGAAACACTAAAAAACGTATCGAAACGACCCCAATCCGTATCGATACGGCCAAGGCCTATATCGGTACAGGTTTTGACAGTTTCAAATTGACTGTAGCTAAAACTCTAAGGCATTTCAAAATGGGGTATACCGTATCGATACGATCATACTGAAATCTTAGGTTTGACTACTTTAAAACGTTTCAAAACACTTCAAAACCTTTATGAAAACACCTTAAACATATTTTCAAGTTATTTGGACTTAAAATCATTTTTTAATACTTTTCAATTTAGTCTAAAACTATTTTTCAATTATTATATCAAAACAAATATCCTAACAATCTCCCATTTTTTTATATAATAAAACTAACTTGAAAATTTGTGTTTGGGATTCTCTCCCTTTGTAAAATAAATTTTGAATAAGAGACTAGGCAAAAGGTCAAAAATAGTCCCCAACATTTAACGATTTGGTCATTTTAGCCCTATCCTTTTTTGTGCAAACAACCACCTAACGTTTCGTTTTTCATTCAAATTTTACCCTTGTTGGATGAAAACTGTTAATCAACAAATGGTCAACGCCTGAGACTGACGTGGCATGTTTGCAGGGCATGGGGAGATGACCTGGCACTACCACATGGCATTTTTGCTGACATGACATTTTTAAAAATTAAAATTTTAATTAATTATTTTTTAAAGAAAATATTTTTTTAAAATTTTTTTAACCAAACGTCATGTTAGAAAAAATATAACGTGGCAATGTCACGTCATCTCCCCATGCCCTGCAGACATGCCACGTCAGTCTCAGGCGTTGACCATTAGTTGACTAACGGTTTTCATCCAACAAAGGTGAAATTTGAACGAAAAATGAAACATTAGGTGGTTGTTTGCACCAAAAAAAGGATAGAGCTAAAATTAAAAAAAGGTGAAACGCTGGGGGCTATTTTTTACCTTCTGCCAAGAGACTATAGATTCAAGAGAGATTAAAGCTCTCCCTTATTCAATTGAAAATTCAAATTTTCAAAACATTCTCTCCCTTTTTGTTAAATCAAAAATGGTTCAAACCAAAGTTTGAAAACTTTTAAGTCCATAATAATGGAGAGTTAAAAAGATTTGATAAGAATAAGATTTTTGTTTAAAAAATTGGCTCCCCTTACTCAAAGCATCATCAAATGTTAGTCCGACAAATATGATAAACTAGTTGAATTAAAATAAATAAATCAAATTAAAAGGGAATTCAACTAATTTTTACCACACTTGAATCAAAAGGGAGGATGTGAAGCCTTCATTCTTCAAGTGATCTTCCTTGTGTGTTTGGAGCTCCCCCTCAATGTTTTACTTTATTGGTCATTCTCCATCACACCTAAAATAAGACAATAAAATAATTTTTGGTATCCAAATTGCTTTGGATCCATAAGCATTAGTAGCACAAAGTTTAGTCCCCTTAGGAATACATTTGGCAATTTCATCCTTTTTAGTTGAAGTAATTAATCCTTTTGGGACCCAAATAATTCTAAAACACTTTCCATTTAAAAGTCTAGGGACACTAGATTGTCTTTGATAAAAATTTGTTTTTCCAAATTTTGATTTTCTTTTCAAGCTCTTTGGAAATCAATTCTTTTTCCACTTGAACTTTATGAAGTAAATTTTGTAAATCAACACATTTTTGTTCAAACTCATTGAGTTTTACTTCGAGTTCAATTTTAGTTTTAGAAATTTAATCATTTTGAATTTTCAAGTTTGAAACCACTTTCTTGTTTTTCGAGATGTGATTTTTAAACTCTAAAACTAAATCATCATAGGCATCTTGTAATTCATCAAAATAATAAGAAGTTGAAGTAGATGAATTAGAAGTTATCATTGAATATTCTTAGATGGCCATAAGGCAAAGTTTAGCTTGTTCATTATCGGTAGAGTCATCATCACTCCAAGTAGCCACATATGCCTTCTTCTTATGGCTTGAAGAGCTTGGCCTCTTCTTCTTCTTCTTCTTCTTCTTCTTCTTCTTCTTCTTTGATTCATGCTTGAATTCTTCCATTTTGCTCTTCATGAATCGGGCACACTTCTTGAAGAGATGAACTATCTCTTCATTTTCACTTTCCTCCTTACTTGATTCTTCGTGTTGGCATGTGGAGGATGAAAGAGCAATGACATTCACATCAATGCCTTGCTCTTTGATCTTCTTCTCCTTCTCCCTCTTCAAGGGTGTAGGCAACATTTCATGGGTAAGAAGGGACCCAATTAACTTATCAAGTTTGAGCTCCTTTAGGTTCTTGGCTTCGATGATAGCTGTCGTCTTGCCCTCCCATGATTCGGGAAGTGAATAAATCAACTTCCGAACGAGCTTGTCTTCCGGAATCTTCTCTCTAAAACCTTTGAGTTTGTTGATGATTGTGGAGAACCAATCGAACATGCTCTTGATGTCTTCTTCCGGGTCCATCTTGAAGTTCTCATACTTAAGGTTAAGAAGACCGATCTTGGTCTCCTTTACTTCGTTTGTTCTCTCGTATGTGACTTCAAGCTTGTCCCATACTTCTTTGGTCTCCATCATCTTCTTCTCGTTGGCATTCTAATCTGCCTTTCTTCTTTGTGGCACGAACGATCCATCTTCGACAAGGTCTCAAAGTCGATAATCATTTTCCTTGATGAAGTGCATCATCATATTCTTCCAATAGGCATAATGCTCTCTGTTGAAGAATGAAGGCTTGTCGATTGATTGCGTCATTTACTTTGGTTGATTGTTTGTTGGTCGAGCTTACCGGGATCGCCTCTATAGGGTGTTAATCCTCTCGATTGAGCCTCGCTCTGATACCAATTGTTAGGCTCAATTCCCTTTAACCGAAATGCTTGTCAATTGGTGGAGAATATGTATTTTGGGTATTTGTGGTGGAAGCAAAAAGATAAAAAAAAATATGACACGAGATTTAGAGTGGTTCAGCTTTCTAACCAAAGCCTACATCCACTACCTAGGCTCTTGTAGAACTAATGTTTTGATATAATAATTGAAAAATAGTTTTGGACTAAATTGAAAAGATTTCAAAATGCTTTTAAGTCCAAAAAAATTGAAAATATGTTTGGGAAATTCTTAAAGGGGTTTTAATGCGTTTTCCAAAGCCAAATTTTACAAAACCACCCAGGTGTTTCGATACGACCATTTACAGTGTCAAAACGTTTCGATACAACTCTATCTGTTTCCAAACGGGATTAATCTGGTTGAAGGTTTTTTACATAGCGTTTCGATACGGGCTTCACCGTTTCGATACGCCTATATGGTAAAGACCTCAACGGTCAAAACCCCCCAACGACTATTTCCTAACGGTATTTTAAATTGCAGTTCAACTGTCACTCGTACTGAAATGGTTTGTAACCATTTCGATACAACTCAATACCGTTTCGAAACGGCCAGAGGCGTTTCGATACGTCTTGCTACATCAGGCTTCAACGGCTAGTTCTAAAGAAGGTCGTTCCAATACGGGCTCGCCTGTTCCAATACGGACATCACCAGAACTGCATTTATGGTGGGAAATAAACTGTCCAACGGCTCTAAAACAACCCCAACGGTCCTCAACGGCTACAAACTTAATTGGGAGTATAAAAGGGACCTTCAAGCATTAAGGGAAGACTAATGCTTCTATTGTCAACAACATAATGATGTCAAATTGTCTTTAGAGCTTTATTGTATATTTTCTTGTATAGTCAACACTAGTGAGCTAAATATTGTCAAATTTTCTCAAGTGCTTAGGTTTTGGGTGATGGCTAAATTGTGCAAACAAATACCTATTAGAGGGATTTCAAGTTTGCTTTGAATTTCTCTTGTGAGAGGGTGTTTGATCAAGATTTTGGTAGAAAGCTTGATCGTTGTAACGGTTTCCTCCTAATCCGAGAAAAGGGGACGAAATTCTTAGTGAATTTGTTTGAAATCCTTAGTAGGAAACTAAGGTAGTGGATGTAGGCTTTGGGTTAGAAAGCCGAACCACTCTAAATCCTCGTGTTCAATTCTTACTTTTTTAGCTTCCATATAAACACCCTAAAATCAACCTTCTCCACCACTTGGCAAGCACCTAGGCTGTGACCATCGAGCTCAACAGCTCCCCAACAAGGATTTCAACAATTCACTAAGAATTCTTCCCCTTTTCTAGGCTAAGAAGGTAACCATTTACAACCTAGACTCACTCACAAAGTCTAGCATCCAAAGCTCACAACCCGAGCTTTGGGCACACTCTTAAATAAGATAATTCTAAGCAAACGAAATCCCTCTACAAAGGTTGATGTTTGCACACTAAAGCATTCACCCAAATCCTAGAACACTTGAGCATACATTGACAATTTGAGCTCACAAGTGTTTGTCTTTACAAGGAATGGAAATTTAGGCACTAAGACAATTTTGCATTATAATGTTGTTGACTTGAGGATCATTAGTATTCTATAGATGTTTGGAGGTCCCTTTTATACTCTCAATTGAGTTTGTAGCCGTTGATGACCGTTAGGATTGAATTGGAGCCGTTTGGGCTTTTATTTCCCGCAATAAATGCAGTTCTGAAGCTGTCCGTATCGATACGCGGGTAGCCATATCGGTACACCCTTCTTCAGAACTAGTCGTTGGAGTCTGATGCAACATGCCGTATCGAAACACCTTGGGCTGTATCAAAATGCCTGTTTCGGTAAACCTTGTACCGTATCGGTACAGCCTGCAATTCAAATAGTCATTGGGAAATAGCCGTTTAGACTTTTGTAGGCGTATCGAAACGCTATACAACGTATCGAAACGACCTCGATTCGTATAGATACGGCTAAGGCCTGTATCGATACATGTTTGGGCAGTTTCAAATTGACTGTAGCTGAAATCCTAAGGCGTATCGAAACGGGGTATACTGTATCTATATAGTCACACTGAAATCTTAGGTTTGACTACTTTAAAACGTTTCAAAACACTTCAAAACCTTTATGAAAACTCCTCAAACATATTTTCAAGTTGTTTGGACTTAAAATCATTTTTGAATACTTTTCAATTTAGTCAAAAACTATTTTTCAATTATTATATCAAAACAAATATCCCAACAAGGGTCAACTACAACAAAGACGAGGAGATTATTGGGTTTTGATGGTTTTTGGTAGAGTTGAAGTGGGAAGGGGGGAGATGAAGAAAATGAGATGTCAGAAAGTTTTTTAGGGAAGGGTGTAAGAGAATAAGAGAGTTCCATTAAAGAATTGGTTGAATTGAAATATTGAAGCATGTTTTTAAGCGCTTAATAATGGATAAAAATCCTTAACTCCTTTTTGGTGTCCCTATTTATGCCACAACACTAAAAAATACTACAAAATTAAATTCCCAACCTAACCCTAAATTTTAAATCCTAAACCCTACACCCTATACCTTAAAAAATACACCCTACCCTAAATTCTCTAAACCCTAACCTAAAACCCTAAACCTATTTTTAAGCGTGAGGGCACAACAAAAAAGGGCAGAAGATTCCATTCCTTAATAATGAGAAATGGAGATTTTTGGTTAGGTTGCCATATAGGGCCGACAATTACCCATTAATGGTGGCCCACCCGACCCACCCAATCCAACTAAATGGACGAAAACCCGATAAAACGCGGATTTTATCTGTTTGAAGTGGGTGGCGGATGGAGCGGGTGATGGATTCGAGTGAAAAATTTCAACCCACCATCTGATCTGTCACCCGCCCCATCCATCGATATATTATTAATTTTACAAAATATTTTGAACCTTAGACTTTTTAAGCTTTTGTTTATTATTGAGAAATGAGAATTTTGTTTATGTAGGTTCTGTTGTATGTAAGATTATTTGGAAATGTAGAACTTAAATAATAGTTGACTTTAATGTATTAAATATTAAATGTTTTTAGTAAAATTTTACATGTATTTTTAACTATAATTTTCTAATAATAGAACTCATTTATGATCTGATCCACCCGCCTCATCCGCGGTTGATGGGTGGGGCAGATTTGGGTCAATGATCAAGCGGGTGGTGGGTGGGTTAGGTGATGATTTGGGATACATATGATGGGGTGGGTGAAGCTCCAACACACCCAAATCTGACTCATTGTCAGTCCTATTGCCATAGAAGATTGGGTTTTCTTTGCATGGGTTTTAGGGGCGGCTTGGATAAGGTGAAGAAGCGTGGTTAATTTTGTAGTTCATTGGCACCGACGAAAGAGATATTTTTGTTTTAGGTAAACTATACCAGATGTCAGTGAACTATGGCTCTTGACTCGAAAATGCCACTTAACTTCAAAAATTTTCAAATCTAACATTGAACTTTAAAAATAATGGCTAAACCTTAACCACTAAATCAATATGTAATTATATAATATTTTATCACAAATATTATATTTCTTAAACTTCTTAAGATTAATTCAAATTATTTTATGAAATAAATAATACTATAAACAATATTAATATATAAATACATAAAATATATTATTTACATGTATATATATATATATCAATATATATATAAATAAAAATATATTATTTCTCATATCTTTTATATATTATTAATGATATAAATATATTATCTTTAAAAATCCAAAATATCCATAAAATTAATATATTATTATTATTATTAACCATAAATCCTACACCCTAAAACTTAAACCCTAAACCACAAAGTACAAATCATAAACCTTAGTGTTTGAGGTTTATGGTTTATGATTTTTTTATATTATTTTATGAATATTTTTTATTTTTTAAAAATAATATATTTATATTATAATAATATATAAAAATATGAAAATAATATATTTTTATTTATTAAATAACAAGGTATTACATTCTCATGTCGGGGTTTGAACCCATACAAGATAGGGCAAGATGAGAATCCTTAGCCACTAGGCCAATTAGTGGATCTCATTATATATATATTAATATTGTTTATATTATTTATCATAAAATAATTTGGTTGAACCAAATGATAAGTTTATATAATTTAAATAAAAAATATATTATTTTTAAAAAATTCAAAATATTCATAAAATAATATATAAAACCTCTAAACACTAAATTATAAACTCTAAAGTTTAGGGTTTTGGTTTGAAAGTTGGAGGTTTGTGGGTTAATAATTTAGGGTTTAGGGTTTTTATATATTATTAATATTATAATAATGTTTTTATGAATATTTTGGGTTTTTAAAATAATAAATATATATATACGAAAAGGCAATGAATATATCATTATCTAATCAGAGAGAACACCTTCCTGTACATGTGGAGCGTAATGATGTTGTGAGTACACTTGTTGATTCGGTAGGATTGGGGACTGTTATGGTAGGGAATTTAGATGAGGGTGATGAACATGGTAACGACAGTGATGAGCGTGTAGAGTTAGTTGGTGGTTTAATGAGGCTCCGACCATTGTTGTGCGTTAGAGGTGGATTTCGAATGCTCTTTGGGAAGGCAATGACCCTAGCGACGAGTCTTCAAGTGTCAAGTGTGGACATGTCTCGGATGCAGTAATTAGGTGTGTGGATCGGTCTATGAAGGTTGAGGGTGTTGGGTGTCCTTTTACGGATGCTGCACAAGGTGAGTAAGCGTTAGGTAATATCTTTCGAATAGATTTTGAAGTAATCCTAAAAGCGATGAAAGGTAAAAAAAGGAAAGGACGGCCACGAAAAAATATGGTGGTAGAGAAACCTATTAATGATCCTCTTTCAAACTTGGAGGTCGCGCTTCTGCGTGAGGCTTGCGTAACTTTAGAGGTGGGTAAATGGGTGGTGTAACACCCGGGTTTGGGGGTCGGGTGAAAATAATAATAAAATAATATTTTGAGTTTCGATTTTATAATTAAAATAATAAAATATTATTTTAGGCCTCGGGTTTTCAAACGAATAAATTATGTTGGGCATGTTTTGGTTTTAAAGCCCAATTCCATGGAATTGGAAAATAGAAATAGTCATCCTCATTAATGGCATTTTGGTAATAAGAGGGACTTTCAAATTTAAATTCCCTTTTATTAAAATAGTTTCCTTGTCATCTTCTTCTCTCTTCACATTTCCCATTTTCAACGACATAGAGAAGCTCTCATCTCCAAATCACTATTCCATCTCCTTTCTTCTTCATTGTTGGTCGGTTTTGAAAGGTAATTACATCCCCATTTTGCTCTCATCTTCCTCTCCTTGAAAGTACCATTAGATTTCATCTTCATCAATCTTTTAGAAATTTGGTTTTTCCATGGAAAAATGTCAAGGGTTGAAGCTATTGATTTATTAATGTTAGATAAGTTGTTTTCAACCTAAGAGGTCCAACATATATGAATTTTAGAGTATTTTATAAAGATTCCCGGATTTGGGTTTTAATGGGGTTTTTGAATGGTTTTAAGATGAGTTTTGGGTGTGTTTAATGTATGAAATTGAGGGCTTTTGGTTGTATGTTGGTTGAGGATTGTTTTAGAAGCTTTTACAGGTGTTAAAAGTGTTTGAAACAAGAGTTTTGGGTTGAGTTTGAGGGCTGCTCGGGTTTGATGTTTTGGGGGTTGTTCATAGCTTGAATTTATGTGTTTTATGCTTGAGTAGTGTTCTGGGTTTGTTACATGGATGTATGGGCTGATTCGAGGTTGTTTTGTTTGTGTTGAGTTGATTAGAAACAAGAGTTTGTGTTGGTGAAGCATCGGGAGTGAATCCGGAAGCTTGAAGGTCTTGGTTGCTTGGTTGTTGAGCTTGGAAGTGAAGGTGAGTGGTTAAATGCTTTTAAATGGTTTTAAAGTGTTGGTTCAAGCATGTGGACTAGGTTGGGCTTGGTAGACCCACCTAGAGTTGGGATTAGAGTGGTAGCCTAATCCCAAGCTATAGTTAGAGACTATGGTTGATCTTTGAATATGTTTATGCCTCATGTTTAATTGTGATTGTGTTGGCTATGTATATGATGTTATACATGTATATTGAGGCTTGCATTGATGCATTGTTATATGCATGTGGATTGTGCATGATGTTAATCATGGTGAGTACGTGCTAAGCATGGAAGTGGTTATGAAATGATGTTGTGGATTGTGTTTAATGTCGGCACTAGTATGCTTGGGTACAAATGATCGATCATTAGGATGTTTAGTGTGCACATGTGAGTCAAATGCGCGCGTAGTCTTTGTGATGGTAGTCATCAAGATGGAGTACGGATTCGTCCGGAAATTCTTCTTATATTTATGTTAGTCGGTGATGAGTGTAATCTCATCGACGGGGCATGAGGATGAGTGGAATCCCCTCCGCGTGAATGGTGATGAGTGTAATCCCACCATGAGGTAAGGGTTGTTGTTGAATGTGAGTTCCAACGTGTTACCCGTGAATTCGAGTCATAGCTAGGTGCCAATAAGTGATTATATGTGAGCCAATATGACATGAAATGTGATTCCTTTATGGATTGATATATGTGCTTGCATATGATGTGATTATGGACTCGATGAGCATGGCATAATATAGATTATATGTTCATGCATCATGTGTATTTTGGTTATGTGGATCAAAGGTAAGATCATGCATTTACCTTGGTTGTGCTCGTGCTTGGACCCTGCATTGTCGAGGTTTGTTTTTAACGAGCTTACCCTCACTAAGCTTTATGATTACGCTCTATTTTGTTCGACAATGCAGGTCTGTAATTCGTGGGTTGCTAGTGCAAGGAGGGGCCTCCAAGTGTGCAAGTTGGGCTTTTAATCTTTCAAGTATGGATTTTATGTTATAAGATGTAATGGTCAAGCAATGGGACATGTATTAATTGCTTTGAGCTTTTGAAGTATGTTGGTGTTGGTTGTTTAGGAGCATGTTAGACTCTTTTAAATGTTTATGTTGTTTTGGCTTTTGGATGCATTGTCTTGCTTGTAAACCATGTTTAAGCTTGCCTATCTTAAATGCTTAAGTGTATGTCTTGTGATGCATGAATTTTGAATGCCATGTATGATCTTTTATATGGATGCCCTTATCTTGTATCCTTATGTGTGTTTGAGTATGTTGGCAATAGGGTGCATGCCTCTAGAGTGTTTTTGTATGTTGTGTATGCTCCTTGGGGTCGTTTAGGGCGTTTGGGATCATTTGGAGAGGTTAAAAACTGATTTTGGGAATTCACAGACTGCAGCTGTTTCGAAATGGGTTGTGCCGTTTCGGAACGGGTGTAGTTCCAGGGCCCCCGTATCGGAACGCTTTTCGGTACGGTTTGGCTACTGTGAGCCCCTGTTCCAATACGAGTATCGAAACACTTTGGCTACTGTGATGGCCTATTCCGAAATGGGTATCGGAACGCCTAGGCGAAATGGGACCCTGTTCCGAAACGGGTGGATACGTTTCGGTACGGGTGTCTGGCTTTTTAAACTGGAGCCCGTGTTCCAAAACGGGCAGTGCCTGTTTCGAAACACATGCCTGAAAATGGGCTTTTTGACATCTCTAAAGGGTCTCAAGGGTTGTGCTTAGGCCCTGTTTGCTGTTAGGCTTCTCGTGAGCCTTGTTTCCGCTGTCGTTTCACACATAGGTTTAATTAAAGCATCTAGATAAGATTATAATAAATGAAAAATTTTCTAGGGTCCGTAACCGAAGTGGAGCCTTAACGGGTTTCGCCTCGGTTATCCCCGTGTAGCCTGCTCAGATCGGTCGGACGCCCGGACCGGAACGAGGGGGTTACACTTGTTGGTATCAGAGCCTAAGGTTTCCGAGACCTTGGGCAGGTAAGTGAGGTAAGTTGAGTTTTTGTATTGAAATGCACAGTGTTTGCTTGCCATGTGAGCATGTCTGCTTGTTTATCAAGTATGCCTTGATGTATGCTACCTCGATGTTTGAGTGTTGTTTGATGCATGTTGCGTTGAGTCCCATTGCTACTATTACATCGAAAAAGGGATTTTTAAAGTGAGGGAACATACTTGAGCCACTTGGAACCCTTGCCTTGCTAACCCTATCCTTTTGTGTTTTGTTGTTGTGGTTGTAGTTATTATCTGTGAGCACGTATGTCGAGGCCGAGAGGTAGGCCGAGAGTGGTTCGTCAGGAACCACGTGTTATGGCTCCTGTTAATGAGCCGGTGGTTGGGGTTGAGGCTCATGTGGAAGAGCCTGCTGCTGCTAGAGTTGGAGCCCCACCACCTCCGCCTGGTGAGGGAGGCGAGGCTAGAGTCGAGGGAGAGGGACCTCAGTTTGGCCAAGGTGGCCAAGGTCCTGCTGGAATAGATATGGCTCCACTTGTACAAGCCATAGCAGGAGCATTTCAGGCCGCAGTTGTCAGGGCTCAGGCTACAGCTCAGCCTAGAGGTGATGATAACAGTTTACCGTTGGAGAGGCTCTGTAGCCTAGGGGCAGAAGAGTTCAGAGGGTCTACACCCGAGAGATCCGAGTTGTAGTTGGAGAAGACCGTCCGCATCTTAGCTTAGATGGGTTGCGTTGGTGCCCGTATGTTGGGCTGAGTGATTTCTTTGCTTCAGGGTGACGCCTACAGTTGGTGGGTCACCATTACTACTGGGGTTCCAGAGGCTGAGATTGGATGGGATTTCTTTGAGTTTGCTTTCCAGAAAAGGTACTTGGGGCCGAGATATCTTGATGAGAAGAAACGAGAGTTTATGGCTCTTGTTCAAGGAGATGCTTCTTGTAACCCCCTCACCCCGGTCTGGTTGGCTGACCGGTTCGAGTAGGCTACACGGGGAAAACCGACGAGAAACCCGTTAAGGTCCCACCTCGGTTAGCAACCCTAGAAAATTTCTTTTATTTATCTTGTCTAAATGCATTACCATATCCTATGTGAAACACGTAAGCGGAAACAAGAGTAATACAAAAACGATCATTCAAGACATCACCTTTAAAATAGACCATTTTCTGTAATTAAGCAGGCTGTATCGATACACCTGTCAAGGGTATCGATACGCCTTGACCAAAGTCAACACCCAACAGTCAACACAGGAAGACCGTATCGGTATAGCCCTTGAGCGTATCGATACGCCCTTCCCAGTCAACATCTCGTTGTCAACGAGATAAACTCGTACTGATACGCTAAGACACCGTACCGATACGGTAATAACTTACCAAAATCTCAGAATTGCAGTGAGCATTTACCGTATCGATACACCCTCGTGTATCGATACGCCCAGCCAAAATGGAGTCCTGAAGGCAAGACCGTATCGATACGGCCCTCAGGCGTATCGATACGCCGTGCACTGCAAGTCTCCCAATTTCAGCAAAAACAAACAAGACTCGAACCTAGATGCAATTTAAGACCTCCTTAGACCCAATCAAGCATTCATACAACATCTATTAACCATGATCTAGCCATACATGACACCCAACATGAGCATACCTCAATCAACCAAGGAATTCATGCATTCATTCAAAAGAAGGCAAACAAGCACTTAAGGTCTCATGCTTCAACATTCATACACTTAGGCATTCTCACAAGGCACATGGCCAACACACATGGTAAGCAATTTAGACATGGTTTACAATCCAAACATGGCATCAACAAGCCAATCAAAAACAACATAATTAGGGAGTCTAAACATTCTCCTAAACAACCAACAATAGCACAAATCAACAACACGTATCCCATTGCTTGACTATTACATTCTATAATTTAAAGATCAAACTTGAGCTAACCGTAAGCAACACTTGGAGGCCTTTCCTTGCCCTTGCCACCCACAAGCTACTGATCTGCATTGTCGAACTAAAAGGAGCGTAAGCATAAAAGCTTAGTGAGGGTAAGCTCATAAAGCAAACCTTCGACAATGCAGGGTCCAAGCACGAGCAAGAATCAAAATAGAATGCATGGTCTTACCTCCAATCCTCAAGAGCCAAAATAAAAGATGATGCATGAACATATTATCAAAATCATGTCATGCGCACAAATCCATAACCACCACATATGAAAACATATATATTCCACATTTAAGCAACATAATCCACAATTCCGTATTGGCACCTAGCTATGACTCGAATACGCGGATAACCGTTGGAACTCACATCCAACAACACAACCATTACTTGACGGTGGGATTACACTCATCACCGTTCACGCGAAGGGGATTCCACTCATCCTCGCGCCTCATTTCACGCGGAGGGGATTCCACTCATCCTCACGCCCGTCGATGGGATTCCACTCCTCACCGACTAATATACATAAGAAGATTTCTGGGCGAACCCGTACTCTATCTTGATGACTACCATCATCAGAACCACGCGCGCATTTTGACTCACGTGTGCACACTAAACATCCTAATGATCGATCATTTGTACCCAAGCATACTAGTGCCAATACTACACATTTCATTAATCTTTCCCAATATCATTTCATAATACTTCCGTGCTTAGCACGTACTCACCATGACTTACCGTCATGCACAAACCACATTTCCATGCCTAGCATGTACTCACCATGATCCTCGGATCATACAATCACCTCATAATATCATTTCACATGTCAACACCACATGTATATCATTAACACAATATCACATCATATTTTATGCATAAGTATATCTCCAACATGTTTATCATCAACATGCATATAACAATGCATCAAACATACCTCAACATACATGTATACTACATATACATAACCAACATCATCACAATTTAACACGAGGCATAAACAATCATTAAAGAGTGCAACCAAAGTCTCTAATCAAAGCTTGGGATTAGGCTACCACTCTAATCCCAACTCTAGGTGGGTTTACCAAGCCCATCCTAGGTTCACATTCTTGAACCAAATACTCAAAACCATTTTAAAAATATTTAACCACTCACCTCTACCTCCAAGCTCAACTACCAAGCAAGCATCACCTTCAAGTTTCCGGATTTCCTCCCGATGCTTCACCGACCCAAGTTCTTGCTTCTAAACAACCTCAATACAATTCAAATAACCTCAAATCAGCCTAAACATCAAAACACTAACCTGGAACACAATTCAAACACAATTCACACAATTTCAAGCCATGAACAAACCCCATATTTTGCAAACTCGGGCAGCCCCAAAACCCACGTTTCCAACACCTTTTACACCCACAAATGATCCCAAATCAGCCCCCAACCATAGCACTACCAAAAGCCTATCAATTCCAACCTAAAACAACCCCAAAACTCACCCAAAACCCTCCAAAAACCCCATTTATACCCAAATTCGGGAATTGCTCAAAATCAAGAAAAATTCATATATGTTGAACCATTTAGCTCCTAGAATTCATAACTAACCATATTAAATCAAAACATTAAGCTTAACAACATAAAGTTACAATTTTTAATCAAACTCTTCAAAAACTCCATTTTCAAAACATTAAGGAAAATAGAAACTAATGGTACTTTTGAAGAGAGGGAGTTGAGGAGAAGTCAAAAACGGTGTTACCTCTCAAAAATGAGTTGAAATGGAGGAGCTTTGTGATGAAATAGTGAGAGAGGTGGGAGAGCTCTATTCCACGTGATTTTTGGTTGAAGAAGAGGATGAATAGTGAAAGGGTTGGGTAAAGGGGGATTTAAAATTAGAACTTGTATTATTTACAAGTTTGCCATTAATGAATGGCTATCCCCTTTATTCTTTAAAACTCTTCAATTTGCAATTCATTCACTTTGGTCCAATGTAAAATATTTTTTTTGAAACTCGAAACTTAAAAGATTATTTTAATTATAAAACCGAACCCGAAATAATATTAAAATATTATTTTCACCCGACCCCTAAACCCGGGTGTTACAACTCTCCCCCACTTAAGGAAATTTCATCCCCGAAATTTATCGGACAGGAATTACCACGAAGTCTGCTCTTACCCATTTTCCTTCTCACCACAACACACTAACCAATCTCGGTAGGCTTACCCCACAACAACAGATATCTAACACTAAGATCTCAACCGCTTCTTCGTTGCACGCAAATTTCAAACTCAACTCAATCTCTTTAACAAACATAGCACAGAACAGATCTAACTCACACTTCCGAATCATAGACATACAGAACACATCACAAACCTCTTTCTAACTCTGGTGGTAACCGCAACAAATAAACAACAAAACTAGCCCGATTCACAAACTCATACAGCACTGTTTAAAAACTTGACCGATAACTTTCTCTGACTAATCATCTGACTTCAACAGTTAACCAACCACTATGCAGACGCCCTCAAAAAATCTAGTTGAAATTTCGAATCTCTATTACCCACTTCCATTAAGAATCTTCTATGGATGTAACAAAGTGGAAGAAAACTGATGCTCGGTCTTGACACGCTGGCAAATTACACACTTACTCACATACTGAACCACATTATTCATTAACTCAATCCAGAAGTACTCATCTTCAACCCACAATATGTCTTCATACTACTCTGATACAATACAAACGAACTGTCGTGTGCTTCGGCAAAAACAATACGTCTCGAAACACTATGTCATTCGGCACAACCATTCTGTCTCTAAAATGCAAAGCTCTATCATCTCTGAAACTGTATTTTGAAGGTCTTCCTTCCACTATGTCTTGCACGTGAGGTGCCAAGAATCTGTCTTGCAACTGTTTCTCCTTAAATATGCTGACTCAAAGTAGGCTTAACATGAAACTCGGCCACAAAACTACTATTGTTCGATAAACTGAATCCCACAAACATAGCTCACAACTCAACTACTAATCTAACAACAAGTACAACTCGAAGCATTGGTTACTACGTTAACTCTCTTCGGATGGTACTCAATCTTGAGATTACGGTCTTCAAGCAATTCTAACAACTCATGTTGTTCAAGTTTCAACCCTTCCTAAGTCGTCTAATATTTCAAGTTCTGATGATGTGTATATACTGTGCATTTCTTACTGTACAGCTTTGTCTCTAAGTCTTCGAAGCAGATACAATTGAAATTAACTCGATGTCTTGTGTCGAATAATTCTGTTCAAGGTCTTTCAACCATCTCGATGAATAAAGCCACAAACTTTTGTCTTGCATAAGCATATAACCTAACTCTACATGAACGCATCACTATGGTTCATAAATTCTTTCTCTGACATCGGCTAGATCAAGGTCGAAGCTTTCATCAAAGTTTCTTTAGGTTTTTCAAGGCTCATTGACTCGCATCTAACCACACAACTGAATGTTCTTCTGTAGCAACTTGTCAAAGGATCAGCTATCTTCAAAATACTATTTACAATTCTCTGAAAGTAACAATGCTAGACCTAGGAACTATAGATACCTATCACAGTCTTCAATTTCTTTTAACTCACATATTCTTCGGCCTACTTAGGATTTACTCTAATACACTCGGCTAAGCTACATGTCCTAAGAGAACATCTTCCTTAACCCGTAGTTCACGTTTGCTCAACTTGGCATACAAATGATTTTCTAATAGGATCTACAACACTAACTTCAAAGCTTGTCATGGTCTTCTTCGGTACGTGAATATACCCATGTATCATCTATGAGAACTACTACAATCTGATCAAGGAGCTCATGAAATATTCTGCGCGACATCTTTATAAAAGTAACTAACACACTAGTCAAATAAAGCGACATAACTCGGAGCTCAAAGCGATCACATCTTGCCTCGAAAGCTGTTTTCGGTACTTCAACTTCTCTCACTTTCAACTGGTAGTAAACATATCTCAAATTAATCTTCGAAAGGACTGGAGCACGCCCTAACTGATCAACAAATCACTGATGCTGGAAAACGGATACTAACTATTCACTGTCAATTGTTTCAACTGCTTGTAATCTAAACACATTCTCGTATTGTCTTCTCTCTTCTTCAAAATTTTCACTGTCGTACTCTAAGATGAGGTACTAGGCCTAATGAATCTACGGTCTAACAAATCTCGAAGTCGATTCTTCAACACTCTCAATTCTTTTGGGAACCATAAAATACAGAGCAACAAAATAGGAGCGAACTCGGAGACGATCTCAATAACAAACTCTTCTTCTCTGTCAAAAGACAAACCGGGCAATTCTTCCAAACACTTTTAGGAAACACAAACTATTCTAACACTCTCTGGTCTAATCTTCATTCAAAAATCAAATCCATCTCATTTGCTAGACAAGCCTGTCAACTAAACTCGATCAATCTTCGACCTCTAAGGCTGGATCAACATTCGATAAGAAGTTCACATCCTCACCTACCACTGCAGTCCCATAGTAACCTGCAACTTCAAGGCAACACTCTCTCTGTCTCAGGGTATACTCTAGCTCTGTGTGCTACAAGCCAAACCATGCCAAAAGTTACATCGAAACTGTAAAAAAAGATAATTACTTCACATCTACTGGAATCACATAACCCTGAACTATCAACAAACATCTTCTATACATATTTATGACCACCACTATCTTACTAAAAGGTTTAGTCACGTGCGTCCCTACGTCTAAGATCTCGACAGAGATATCTAGCTTCCTTATATGCTCACACAAAAGGATGTATCCGCAGAAATTGCAACTTCACATGTGCACAGCTGATAGTCTTCGGTCCTCTTGTTTTCAAATTGACCCTTCAAGCATAACCTAACTCTTCGAAACCGTTCTTAGAGTATCTCGAAACTTCAAAATTCAGTTCTGATCACACACGAACAATCATGCTTGAACTTGTTCTACAACATCGGTCCTGACGACTCAAAACATCCCACTGCTAAACAATCTGTAGTCAAAACTCAAGACTTCATTCTCAGGTCTACTATAACAGAAGTGACTTCATCTCTCATTCTTGCTGGAAGACAACTCAGGCGCACACTGGCCCAATCATGTAATTCGATTTCCACCCACGGATACTGACCGACTGTCTTGTATTAAAACTATAGACCGAACACCAACGATCACCAACTAATGTTTCTAAGTTTCAGATTACTCACACAAGACCCCTACCTTGATCTCGCCAAAAGAACTAAGGCACTCGTACCTACCTCTGACACTTCACCAGGCATATTCAAACTTTGCATGCTTGCTATCAACATACGGAAGCACAGACTCAGAATCAACCAGAAGGGGACAAACTCATAACTGTACCAAGGGCTTATCTACTATAACATCGATCCACTCTGGACCTCACTCAAAGGTCTTCACTTCTTTTTACCAACTAATACCAGAAACGGTCACATCATCCCTCATCCACAGGAATCAACCCACATACACACTGACTCGGACAAACAGATTGTACCTCAACTCCGGTACAACCACACTTCCTTGACTATAGCAATGATCTCCCTCAACATCATCCACATTCTCAGAAACCCCAACTTCTACTTAACGATTTACAGCCCACACCTTGGCCTCAAACTTACTAAAAAGCCATAAATTAACAACAGCAACAATTTAACATACAAACTGGGTTAGCAAAGGGAAGGGTCCAAGTGGCTCAAGTATGATTCCCTCACTTAAAAATCTCTTTTTCCGATGTAATAGAAGCAATAGGACTCTACTAAACATACTTCAAGCAACATATGCGTACGATCGAACAACATACATTCACAATCAAACAATCACACATCACAACATACTTGAATAACAAGAAAACATGCTTACGAGGCAAGCAAACACCGTGCATATCAATATAAAAACTTAACTTACCTCACTTACCTGCCCAAGGTCTCGGAAACCTTAGGCTCTGATACCAACAAATGTAACCCCCTCGCCCCGGTCTGGTCGGCTGACCGGTTCGAGTAGGCTATACGGGGAAAACCGACGCGAAACCCGTTAAGGTCCCACCTCGGTTAGCAACCCTAGAAAATTTCTTTTATTTATCTTGTCTAAATGCATTACCATATCCTATGTGAAACACGTCAGCGGAAACAAGAGTAATACAAAAACGATCATTCAAGACATCACCTTTAAAACAGCTCATTTTCTGTAATTAAGCAGGCCGTATCGATACACCTGTCAAGGGTATCGATACGCCTTGACCAAATTCAACACCCAACAGTCAACACAGGAAGACCGTATCGGTACAGCCCTTGAGCGTATCGATACGCCCTTCTCAGTCAACATCTCGTGGTCAACGAGATAAACTCGTACCGATACGCTAAGACACCGTACCGATACGGTAATAACTCACCAAAATCTCAGAATTCCAGTGAGCATTTACCGTATCAATACACCCTCGTGTATCGATACGCCCAGCCAAAATGGAGTCCTGAAGGCAAGACCGTATCGATACGGCCCTCAGGCGTATCGATACGCCGTGCACTGCAAGTCTCCTAAATTCAGCAAAAACAAACAAGACTCGAGCCTAGATGCGATTTAAGACCTCCTTAGACCCAATCAAGCATTCATACAACATCTATTAACCATGATCTAGCCATACATGACACCCAACATGAGCATACCTCAATCAACCAAGGAATTCATGCATTCATTCAAAACAAGGCAAACAAGCACTTAAGGTCTCATGCTTCAACATCCATACACTTAGGCATTCTCACAAGGCACATGGCCAACACACATGGTAAGCAATTTAGACATGGTTTACAATACAAACATGGCATCAACAAGCCAATCAAAAACAACATAATTAGGGAGTCTAAACATGCTCCTAAACAACCAACAATAGCACAAATCAACAACACCTATCCCATTGCTTGACTATTACATTTTACAATTTAAAGATCAAACTTGAGCTAACCGTAAGCAACACTTGGAGGCCTTTCCTTGCCCTTGCCACCCACAAGCTACTGATCTGCATTGTCGAACAAAAAGGAGCGTAAGCATAAAAGCTTAGTGAGGGTAAGCTCATAAAGTAAACCTTCGACAATGCAGGGTCCAAGCACGAGCAAGAATCAAAATAGAATGCATGGTCTTACCTCCAATCCTCAAGAGCCAAAATAAAAGATGATGCATGAACATATTATCAAAATCATGTCATGCGCACAAATCCATAACCACCACATATGGAAACATATATATTCCATATTTAAGCAACATAATCCACAATTCCGTATTGGCACCTAGCTATGACTCGAATACGCGGATAACCGTTGGAACTCACATCCAACAACACAACCATTACCTGACGGTGGGATTACACTCATCACCGTTCACGCGGAGGGGATTCCACTCATCCTCACGCCCGTTGATGGGATTCCACTCATCACCGACTAATATACATAAGAAGATTTCCGGGCGAACCCGTACTCCACCTTGATGACTACTATCATCAGGACCACGCACGCATTTTGACTCACGTGTGCACACTAAACATCCTAATGATCGATCATTTGTACCCAAGCATACTAATGCCAATACTACACATTTCATTAATCTTTCCCAATATCATTTCATAATACTTCCATGCTTAGCACGTACTCACCATGACTTACCGTCATGCACAAACCACATTTCCATGCCTAGCATGTACTCACCATGATCCTCGGATCATACAATCACCTTATAATATCATTTCACATGTCAACACCACATGTATATCATTAACACAATATCACATCATATTTCATGCATAAGTATATCTCCAACATGTTTATCATCAACATGCATATAACAATGCATCAAACATGCCTCAACATACATGTATACTACATATACATAACCAACACCATCACAATTTAACACGAGGCATAAACAATCATTAAAGAGTGCAACCAAAGTCTCTAATCAAAGCTTGGGATTAGGCTACCACTCTAATCCCAACTCTAGGTGGGTTTACCAAGCCCATCCTAGGTTCACATTCTTGAACCAAATACTCAAAACCATTTTAAAAATATTTAACCACTCACCTCTACCTCCAAGCTCAACTACCGAGCATGCATCACCTTCAAGTTTCCGGATTTCCTCCCGATGCTTCACCGACCCAAGTTCTTGCTTCTAAACAACCTCAATACAATTCAAATAACCTCAAATCAGCCCAAACATCAAAACACTAACCCGGAACACAATTCAAACACAATTCACACAATTTCAATCCATGAACAAACCCCATATTTTGCAAACTCGGGCAGCCCCAAAACCACATCCAAAACCCATGTTTCCAACACCTTTTACACCCACAAATGATCACAAATCAGCCCCCAACCATAGCACTACCAAAAGCCTATCAATTCCAACCTAAAACAACCCCTAAAACTCTCCAAAAACCCTATTTATACCCAAATTCGGGAATTGCTCAAAATCAAGAAAAATTCATATATGTTGAACCATTTAGCTCCTAGACTTCATAACTAACCATATTAAATCAAAACATTAAGCTTAACAACATAAAGTTACAATTTTTAATCAAACTCTTCAAAAACTCCATTTTCAAAACATTAAGGAAAATAGAAACTAATGGTACTTTTGAAGAGAGAGAGTTGAGGAGAAGTCAAAATCGGTGTTACCTCTCAAAAATGAGTTGAAATGGAGGAGCTTTGTGATGAAATAGTGAAAGAGGTGGGAGAGCTCTATTCCACGTAATTTTTGGTTGAAGAAGAGGATGAATAGTGAAAGGGTTGGGTAAAGGGGGATTTAAAATTAGAACTTGTATTATTTACAAGTTTGCCATTAATGAATGGCTATCCCCTTTATTCTTTAAAACTCTTCAATTTGCAATTCATTCACTTTGGTCCAATGTAAATTTTTTTTGAAACCCGAAACTTAAAAGATTATTTTAATTATAAAACTGAACCCGAAATAATATTAAAATATTATTTTCACCCGACCCCTAAACATGGGTGTTACACTTCTGTGACTGACTACGAGATTCTTTTTGTTCGTTTGAGTCAGTATGCTCCAGAGTTGGTTCCTACTGAGAGGGACCGTTGTAATCGTTTCAGATATGGGCTTCATGAGGAAGTTAAGAGGTATACCTTAGCTTCAGATTATTCAGACTTTGATGTCTTGGTTGCTAGAGCCAAGGACATTGAGCATAGCTTGGGGCTGACCAAGAGTTCTGGAGGATCTAGTTCTGGTAAGAGACATAACAATTTTGACCGTGGAGATGCCAAGAGGCATCGGGGTAGCGGGCAGCAGTTTGACCATAGACGTGGCGGTGGCCACCATGGTAGAGGCCACCAGGGCCATAGAGCTGGAGGGCGTTTGCCCGAGTGCACACGTTGTGGGAGACAACATTCCGGAGAGTGTTGGGGTAACTTCCATGCTTGTTGGAACTGTGGTTCGAGAGACCACTTTAGGAGAGAGTGTCCGCATCAGGCGGCACAGGCACCGAACATAGCACAGGCTCCTGCGAGAGCGAAAGATTATCAGAGAGGCCGTGGGCGCGGTCGTGGCTACTTCCAGCCTAGGGCTGATGCACCTAGGATAGATGCTCAGAGGAACCTTGCTCATGTTGTGGCAGTGCAGCCCGAGGCTGGAGGACCAGCGAGGGTCTATGCCCAGAGAGAGGCCGGGAATGACACTGATGTGATAGCAGGTAATTTTGAGTTACAGTCTATGTCTTTGCTTTCTTTGGTTGATTCGGGTTCTATACATTCCTACATTTTGAGTGAGCATGCACAGAAGTTAGATATACATGTTGAGATATTAGATGTAGGTATGCATGTGACTAGTTCCTTTGGTGAGACAGTGGTAGTTAGACGAATGTATAAGAGGTGTCCGCTGAAGATTCAGGGTCATGTGTTTCCCGTTGACATGATGGAACTTCCGTTCTATGGTTTTGATATTATTTTGGGTATGGACTGGTTAGTTGAGCACCGAGCTAGTGTGGATTTTGAGACGAAGAGGATTTCTTTGAAACTTTCTGATGACTACGAGGTAGTAGTAGTAGTAGGCGAGAACATTAAGTTCTTGTCTAATGTAGTGTCAGCTTTAGAGGGTCATAGGTTGATGGATTCCGGTTGTGGGGCTTACTTAGCTTATGTTATGAATCCGAATATGAGTGAGGCTAGACCGAAAGACATCAGAAAAGTTTGTGACTTTCCGGATGTGTTTCCTGAAGAGTTACCAGGTTTGCCTCATGACAAAGATATTGAGTTTGTGATTGAGACTGTTTCAGGGTCTACTCCAGTTTCTATAGCTCTGTATCGTATGGCTCCGAAAGAGTTGAAAGAATTGAAGAGTCAGCTTCAGGAGTTATTAGACCGTGGTTTCATTAGGCCTTGTAGTTCGCCTTGGGGTGCTCCTGTGTTGTTTGTAAAGAAGAAAGATGGCAGCATGCGAATGTGTATTGACTACAGGCAGTTGAATCAGTTAACCGTGAAGAACAAGTATTTGTTGCCTCGTATAGATGATTTGTTTGATCAGTTAAGGGGTGCTTTAGTGTTCTCGAAGATAGATTTGAGATCGGGGTATTATCAGTTGAAAGTGAAAGAGTGTGATGTTCCGAAGACAGCCTTTAGGACTAGATATGGTCACTACGAGTTCCTTGTGATGCCGTTTGGGCTCACGAATGCACCTGCAGCATTCATGGATATGATGAACAGAGTTTTCAGAGATTATCTAGACCGTTTTGTAGTTGTCTTCATAGATGATATTCTTGTGTACTCAAGATCGAAAGAAGAGCATGATGAGCACTTGAGACTTGTTCTGCAGAGATTGACGGGCAATCAGTTGTATGCGAAGCTTAGTAAGTGTGAGTTCTGGATTCGAGAAGTTGTATTTCTTGGCCATGTTGTTTCAGCTGAAGGTATTTGTGTTGATCCGACGAAGATTGAGGCTATTGTTGAGTGGAAACAACCTAAGTCCGTGACAGAGATTAGGAGTTTCCTAGGATTAGCCGGTTACTATAGGAGATTTGTTGATGGTTTCTCTAGAGTAGCTGCTCCTTTGACTAAATTGTTGCAAAAAGAAGTTAAGTTCGAGTGGTCAGATGCAAGACAGAAGGCCTTTGAGAAATTGAAAGAAGCTTTGACAAATGCTCCAGTGTTGGTACAACCAGTTTCAGGAAAAGAATTTGTGATTTATAGTGATGTTTCCTACATAGGTTTAGGGTGCGTCCTAATACAAGAAACAAGAGTTGTTGCCTATGCTTCGAGACAGTTGAAAAAGCATGAGAAGAACTATCCTACTCACGATATAGAGTTAGCCGCAGTTGTGTTTGTATTGAAGATTTGGTGCCATTACTTGTATTGTGAGAAGTGTATAGTCTACACCGATCATAAGAGTTTGAAGTACTTGATGACACAGAGAGAGTTGAACTTGAGACAGAGAAGATGGCTTGAGCTGTTGAAAGATTATGATTTGACCATTGAGTACCATCCGGGTAAGGCAAATGTAGTAGCCGATGCTTTGAGTAGAAAAGTTGCAGTCGAGTTGCGAGCTATGTTTACTAGATTGAGTGTATTCGATTATGGTGGTTTGAACACAGAGTTACAGGTGAAACCTTCTTTGATTCAGTTGATTAGAGAAAAACAGTTGCAAGATGCGTCTTTAGTTCCTCATGTTCAGGACATAGCCGAAGGTAGACCGACCGAGTATAGCTTCAGTGGTGAGAATGTGTTATGCTTTAGAGACAGAGTTGTAGTACTAGAAGATGTTGAGTTGAGACGTCTGATTTTGTGTGAAGCACATTCGAGTCCTTTTTCCATGCATCCGGGTAGTACCAAGATGTACCGTGACTTGAAGAGTGATTATTTCTGGGTTGGTTTGAAGAAGGATGTAGCCGAGTATGTGAGCCGTTGTATGGTTTGTCAGAGAGTGAAGGCAGAACATCAGGTTCCTTCAGGTTTGTTACAGCCTTTGAAGATTCCGGAATGGAAATGGGAGAGGATCACCATAGACTTTGTGTCGGGGTTACCGTTGTCTCCTTCGAAGAAGAATTCTGTTTTGGTAATTGTTGATAGATTTACTAAGTGTGCTCACTTCTTAGAAGTGAACACTACAGATTCTTTAGACAAGTTGGCAAATTTGTATATTCGTGAGATTGTGAGACTTCATGGGGTTCCGAAGTCTATAGTATTAGATAGAGATCCGAGATTCACAGCTAGGTTCTAGAGTTGTTTACATAGTGCTCTAGGTAGCCGTTTGCATTTCAGTACTTCTTATCATCCTCAGTCCGATGGACAGTCAGAGCGAGTGATACAGATTTTAGAGGATATGCTTCGTTGTTGTGTGATTGACTTCCAGGGTTCTTGGGAGAAGCACTTGCCCTTAGTTGAGTTTGCTTACAACAACAGTTACCAAGCTAGTATACAGATGGCTCCTTATGAGGCTTTGTATGGTAGACGATGTAGGACTCTGATCTGTTGGGCTGAAACGGGTTAGAGATTGTTACCTATGCCGGATTTGCTCAAGGGAACTACAGAAAAAGTGAGGTTGATTTGTGACCGTTTGAATGCAGCTTCTGATCTTCAGAAGTCTTACGCAAATTTGAAGAGAAAAGAGATTGAGTTCTCAGTGGGTGAGAAAGTGTTACTGAAAGTGTCTCCGTGGAAAAAGGTAATGAGATTTGGCCGGAAGGGCCAGTTGAGTCCGAGGTTTATTGGTCCGTATGAGATAGTTGAGCGGATTGGGCATGTAGCTTACCGTTTGAGATTGCCTTCTGAATTAGAGAAGATCCATGATGTTTTTTATGTGTCTATGCTTAAGAGATATAGATCAGATCCGTCTCATGTTATGCATGTTGAGGAGATAAAGTTGAATCCGGATTTGTCTTATAATGAAGAACCTGTTGAGATACTTGCTTCTGATAGCAAGGTGTTGCGTGGCAAGAACATAGAGTTGGTCAAGGTGTTGTGGAGGCACAGAGGTGTGGAAGAAGCGACGTGGGAGAAGAAAGCTGATATGCTTGAGCAGTTTCCGTATCTGTTTCCGTCAGGTAATTTCGGGGACGAAATTCCTTAAGTGGGGGAGAGTTGTAACACCCGGGTTTGGGGGTCGAGTGAAAATAATAATAAAATAATATTTTGAGTTTCAGTTTTATAATTAAAATAATAAAATATTATTTCGGGTCGTGGGTTTTCAAACGAATAAATTATGTTGGGCATGTTTTGGTTTTAAAGCTCAATTCCATGGAATTGGAAAATAGAAATAGCCATCCTCATTAATGGCATTTTGGTAATAAGAGGGACTTTCAAATTTAAATTCCCTTTTATTAAAATAGTTTCCTTGTCATCTTCTTCTCTCTTCACATTTCCCATTTTCAACGACATAGAGAAGCTCTCATCTCCAAATCACTATTCCATCTCCTTTCTTCTTCATTGTTGGTCGGTTTTGAAAGGTAATTACATCCCCATTTTGTTCTCATCTTCCTCTCCTTGAAAGTACCATTAGATTTCATTTTCATCAATGTTTTAGAAATTTGGTTTTTCCATAGAAAAATGTCAAGGGTTGAAGCTTTATGAGATTTTATCAAAGCTATTGATTTATTAATGTTAGATAAGTTGTTTTCAACCTAAGAGGTCCAACATATATGAATTTTAGAGTGTTTTATAAAGATTCCCGGATTTGGGTTTTAATGGGGTTTTTTGAAGGGTTTTAAGATGAGTTTTGGGTGTATTTAATGTTGGAAATTGAGGGCTTTTGGTTGTATGTTGGTTGAGGATTGTTTTAGAAGCTTTTAAAGGTGTTAAAAGTGTTTGAAATAAGAGTTTTGGGTTGAGTTTGAGGGCTTCTCGGGTTTGATGTTTTGGGGGTTGTTCATAGCTTGAATTCATGTGTTTTATGCTTGAGTAGTGTTCCGGGTTTGCTACATGGATGTATGGGCTGATTCGAGGATGTTTTGTTTGTGTTGAGTTGATTAGAAACAAGAGTTTATGTTGTTGAAGCATCGGGAGTGAATCCGGAAGCTTGAAGGTCTTGGTTGCTTGGTTGTTGAGCTTGGAAGTGAAGGTGAGTGGTTAAATGCTTTTAAATGGTTTTAAAGTGTTGGTTCAAGCATGTAGACTAGGTTGGGCTTGGTAGACCCACCTAGAGTTGGGATTAGAGTGGTAGCCTAATCCCAAGCTATAGTTAGAGACTATGGTTGATCTTTGAATGTGTTTATGCCTCATGTTTAATTGCGATTGTGTTGGCTATGTATATGATGTTATATGTATATTGAGGCTTGCATTGATGCATTGTTATATGCATGTGGATTGTGCATGATGTTAATCATGGTGAGTACGTGCTAAGCACGGAAGTGGTTATGAAATGATGTTGTGGATTGTGTTCAATATTGGCACTAGTATGCTTGGGTACAAATGATCGATCATTAGGATGTTTAGTGTGCACACGTGAGTCAAATGCGCGCGTGGTCTTGGTGATGGTAGTCATCAAGATGGAGTACGGGTTCGCTCAGAAATTCTTCTTATATTTATGTTAGTCGGTGATGAGTGTAATCCCATCGACGGTGCGTGAGGATGAATGGAATCCTCTCCGCGTGAACGGTGATGAGTGTAATCCCACCGTGAGGTAATGGTTGTTGTTGGATGTGAGTTCCAACGTGTTATCCGCGTATTCGAGTCATAGCTAGGTGCCAATAAGTGATCATATGTGAGCCAATATGACATGAAATGTGATTCCTTTATGGATTGATATATGTGCTTGCATATGATGTGGTTATTGACTCGATGAGCATGACATAATATGGATTATATGTTCATGCATCATGTGTATTTTGGTTATGTGGATCAAAGGTAAGATCATGCATTTACCTTGGTTGTGCTCGTGCTTGGACCCTGCATTGTCGAGGTTTGTTTTTAACGAGCTTACCCTCACTAAGCTTTATGCTTACGCTCTCTTTTGTTCGACAATGCAGATCCGTAGTTCGTGGGTTGCTAGTGCAAGGAGGGGCCTCCAAGTGTGCAAGTTGGGCTTTTGAATCTTTCAAGTATGGATTTTATGTTATAAGATGTAATGGTCAAGCAATGGGACATGTATTAATTGCTTTGAGCTTTTGAAGTATGTTGGTGTTGGTTGTTTAGGAGCATGTTAGACTCCTTTAAATGTTTATGTTGTTTTGGCTTTTGGATGCCTTGTCTTGCTTGTAAACCATGTTTAAGCTTGCCTATCTTAAATGCTTAAGTGTATGTCTTGTGATGCATGAATCTTGAATGCCACGTATGATCTTTTATATGGATGCCCTTATCTTGTATCCTTATGTGTGTTTGAGTATGTTGGCAATAGGGTGCATGCCTCTAGAGTGTGTTTGTATGTTGTGTATGCTCCTTGGGGTCGTTTAGGGCGTTTGGGATCATTTGGAGAGGTTAAAAATTGATTTTGGGAATTCACAGACTGCAGGTGTTTCGAAACGGGTGTGGTTCCAGGGCCCCCGTATCGGAACGCGTTTCGGTGCGGTTTGGCTACTGTGAGCCCCTGTTCCGATACGAGTATCGAAACACTTTGGCTACTGTGATCGCCTGTTCCGAAATGGGTATCGGAACGCCTAGACGAAATGGGACCCTGTTTCGAAACGGGGTGGATGCGTTTCGATACGAGTGTCTGGCTTTTTAAACTGGAGCCCGTGTTCCGAAACGGGCAGTGCCTGTTTCGAAACACAGGCCTGAAAATGGGCTTTTTGACATCTCTAAAGGGTCTCAAGGGTTGGGCTTAGGCCCTGTTTGCTGTTAGGCTTCTCGTGAGCCTTGTTTCCGCTGTCGTTTCACACATAGGTTTAATTAAAGCATCTAGATAAGATTATAATAAATGAAAAAGTTTTCTAGGGTCGGTAACCGAAGTGGAGCCTTAACGGGTTTCGCCTCGGTTATCCCCGTGTAGCCCGCTCGGATCGGTCGGACGTCCGGACCGGGACGAGGGGGTTACAGGTGAAGTCTCAACCATTGGAAAAGAGAAAGATATCATAGCAGATATTGTTAAAATTCTTAAGGGTATTGTAAAGATTGTTGAGGTGGATGAGACGAGAAAGTGTTTATTCTTTATTTAATTTTGGATTGTGTTGTTTGAATTTAGTTGTTGGGATGCATGTTGGTGTTGGTTTTGGTGTGGCTTGTGTTGTTGCTACTGTGAGGAATTTGGTTGCAGGTTGAGCTTGTGTGATGTTTGAGTTTATCTTGGTGTTCTGTTTATTATGGTGTGTTCGAGTTCTTTCTTCAGGCATTGTTTGTTTTTGTATTTGTGTCATGTTCGTTTTGATGTTTTCGAATTCCTTTTCAGCGTTGGTCTTTCTTTTTGTGTTCCCTGGGTCATACGAGTACTCTTTTCCCCAACTTAGGATTATGGGTTTTTTAACGAGGCTTGTGATATTCTTTTCTTGTATGATTTTTTTTCTAATAAAATCATGCATTGCCGATAAAAAAATAATATATAAAACTTATAAAAATAATATATTTATATATATATATATGCAAATAATATATTTTTTATATTAATATTATTTATAGTATTATTTATTTTATAAAATAATTTGAATTAATCTCAAGTAGTCTGAGATATATAATATTTGTGGTAAGATATTATATAATTTCAAGTTGGTTCAGTGGTTAAGGCTTAGACCTTGTATTTGGAGGACTTGGGTTTAAAGTCCTCCAAGCGCATGGTTTTAATATTTTTTTCTCCGGCAAAACGAAGTCGTTTTGGGCTAAATTAGGCTTCAAAACAGCCGTACCAAAACGACATCGTTTTGACTTAACAATTACGTTAAAAGTTAAAGCCATAGTGGCATTTTCGAGTCAAAAATTAAAATTTAGTGTCAAATTTAAAGGTTTTTAAAGTTTGGTGGCATTTTCGAGTCAAGGATCATAACTCAGTGGCACCTTGTGTGGCTTACCCTTTTGTTTTTGCCCTCTCTTAATAGGATGAGTCTACCACGTGTGACGAACATTGTTGAACATCATTAACGTTGAACACCGCTAAACACCGTTGAACACCATTAAATTAATTAATAAAAATTATAAATTTTAAGAACTCAATATACAATTAATAATAATTTTAAAAAATCAATTAAATTATTATATATATATACTAAATTTTTGATTTTTTTAATAAGGGTAAACTACATTTTTAGTACCTCACATAGTTTGTATTTCTATTACACCCTTATTATTTAAATATTATTTTAATTTAACCCTATTTTATATAAAAAAATAATTTAATCCTTAACCCTCAACCTAAAACCCTAAACTATAAACCTTAAAATTGAAAATGAAACCATTCAAGGTGTCTTAAGTTGCAAAGTATATCTGGAATTGGGCCAGAAAAGAAGCTATTTTCTAAGCCTAAACCCTTGAGCATGGAAGCATTGGAAATAGAGCTGGGAATGTTTCCGCTAAGTTTATTTCCCCACAAAAGAAGCACCTCAAGCTTTAGAGTGTTGATCATGGCCGACAAGTTTCCTGTTAAAATTGCATCTTAACATTTCAATATAATTGTTATGCAGCACTTAATTATATCATTCTTTCTGGAGATATAGAATTTATTAATTTTTGAACTTAAGCTCTTGTTTTCTAAAGTTATGCAGCACTTAATTGTTAACATTCCTTTACTAATTGTTATTATGTAGAGAAGCTTAATTTTATAATCGGTTGTCTACTTTTCAAAAAAAAGTTTAAGGGTTTAAGATTTATAGCTTAGGGCTTTAGGTTGAAGGTTAAGGGTTAAATTATTTTTTTATAAAAAATAGGGTCAAATTGAAATAATATTTAAATAATAAGGGATCAATAGAAATACGAAAATAGGTGAAGTACTAAATATGTAGTTTACTCTTATTAAAAAATCAAAACTTTAATATATATAAAATAATTTAATTGAATTTTTTAAAATAATTATTAATTGTATGTTGAGTCATTGAAATTTTTAGCCTTTATTAATTAATTTAATGATATTCAACGATGTTTAGCATTAATGTGTTCAGCGATATTCGTCGCACGTTGTAGAAATTTCTCTCTTAATACTATTACCACATTGTTCATTAAATTGGTAATTTTGCTTCACCCTTCCTAACCATTGGAAAAGTAAACTAAATAAAAATTATTAATTCAAGCAAAGAAGATAGTGATATTTTATCTAAAGTAATCGACCGATTAATTAAATACAAGAAATTATAAAAATATCACTATCTTCTTTGCTAGAATTAATAATTTGGGTAAAGTATGTCAGGTACCACCGAACAATAGGGTGTGACCTGTTTTTACCATCAACCTTTCAATTGGTCCAAACTTACCACCAAACTTTATTTTTCGACTCGTTTATACCACCCTGCCGTTAAATCGTTAACTTCGTGATGACATGAACGCTGCACCAAAACGACGTCGTTTTGGTGCCGCTATTTTGATGATAAATGACCCAAAACGACGTCGTTTTGCTAGCGAAAATATGTAAAATTGTGCACTCAATGAGACTCAAACCTAGAATCTTAAGCATCAAAGACAACCTCTCAACCACCAAGCTAACCTAATATCTTTGAATTAGTTTTAACACAAATAATATATATTCCCAACTGTAGTTTGTCATATAAATATATTATTTCTAATATAAAAATATTCAAATATTAGTATACATATATTAATACATAAATAATAAATTAAATGAAAATATATAAATATTTTTATATTATTAATAATATTAAATAGATAAATATATTATTATAAAAATTAAAAGACTAATTTTCAAAACAAAATTTGTTTAAAAAATCTAAAATTCGACAAAATCTTAATCCCTAAACCCATAAACCCTAACCCTAAACTATAAACTTTAAACCCTAAAATTTTATTCATAAAAAATAATATTAAAATATATAAATAAATAATATATTATTATAAAAACTAAAAAACTTATTTAAAAAATATAAAATTTTCAAAATTTACGAAAAGACCCAAAAATTCACCAAAATCTTAAAGCTTTGGGGTTTAGGGTTTAGAATTTAGGGTTTAGGGTTTAAGATTTTGGTGATTTTCGTAAATTTTGAAAATTTTATATTTTTTAAATCAGTTTTTTAGTTTTTATAATAATATATTATTTGTTTATATATTTTAATATTATTTGTTTATGAATAAAATTTTAGGGTTTAAAGTTTATAATTTAGGGTTAGGGTTTATGGGTTTAGGGATTAAGATTTTGTCGAATTTTAGATTTTTTAAAGAAATTTTGTTTTGAAAATTAGTCTTTTAGTTTTTATAATAATATATTTATCTATTTATATATTTAATATTATTAATAATATAAAAATATTCATATATTTTTATTTAATTTATTATTTATGTATTAATATATGTATACCAATATTTGAATATTTTTATATTAGAAATAATATATTTATATGACAAACTACAGTTGGGAATATATATTATTTGTGCTAAAACTAATACAAAGATATTAGGTTGGCTTGGTGGTTGAGAGATTGTCTTTGATGCTTAAGATTCTAGGTTCGAATCCCATTGAGTGCACAATTTTACATATTTTCGCTAGCAAAACGACGTCGTTTTGGGTCATTTATTATCAAAATAGCGGCACCAAAACGACGTCGTTTTGGTGCAGCGTCCATGTCATCACGGAGTTAACGATTTAACGGCAGGGTGGTATAAACGAGTCGAAAAATAAAATTTGGTGATAAGTTTGAACCAATTGAAAGGTTGATGGTAAAAACAGGTCACACCCTATTGTTCGGTGGTACCTGGCATATTTTACCCTAATAATTTGTATTTAATTTACTTCTCCAATTGTTAGGAAGGGAAGCAAAATTACCAATTCAATTAAATCATTTATATTATATTATATTCATATTCGCACAACTTAAATAAAATTACATATATAACGTCATACATAGATTATCAAATATAATATAGAATGTTGTAAGTAATTATATGATGTTGATTGAAAAATTTATGCCGCCGCTCATAAAAAAACCCTAATTTTCTAATTATCTGCGGCCGCTCATCTTCTTTTTCACTATCGACCGTAACTATTTTCTTTTAATTGGTGGTAGATAATTAATATTAGTATTGATTGTCGACTGCTAAATTTATTTTCTTTTTATTTTTTTCTACTTTTTATAAGAATCTCTACTTTTGTGGCTCGTGTTTCCTCTGTCCTCGTAACATATGTTTTCTTCTGTCCTTGTGACATGTTTTCTTTGTTTTGTGGTTCGTTTCATCTATCTTTGTGGCATGATTTCATCATACCGTAACGGTCGTTTGTTGCTTACACAGAAATTTTAACGGCGCTAGTTTCTGATTATGATTTTGTAGGTGGTCATAAAAAATTAGATCTCCAATCGGTTGATGGTTGTTTGCCGATGTAATCAGTCCTGAATAGCGAAACATTCGGTGTGATAGTTTGGGTCGCTCACCACTCTTTTTTCGCCCGTTATTCGTCTAGATTAGATAGAGACAAAGAGATTCTGGAAAGTTTCTGAATTTTGATAATATGCTTTTCTCTATGAAAATATTCACTTTTCTTTATTTTTAAGTTGTAAAAGATTTTGATGGATTAATCATATTATTCGCTTCCTAGATACGTTGTAATTATAATACCTTTTATGGTTTTAATAAAAATTTAGTTGCTATTATAAAAAAAAATCGTAATGTTGTAAGTTACCAAACTCAGAAAAGAAAAGAAAAACAATTTCTTATACTTATTCAAGTGAATAAAAACAAAAATCGAGGTCCCATGCTTAAAATAGGTTAAGAAAATAATGTAGTACCCAACTTAAATTAGGGTCCGTTTAGCATTGAGTTTGAAATCGATTTTTAGCTGTCAACAAAAAAGTTACATCGAACGTTTTAAATTTTGTACTTTTTCAACCAGCTTTTACACCTAATTTAGTCTCTAAACTAAACTTTTGAAAACACTGAAATTTTTAGTTTCTCTTCAAACCACCATTCTCGTCACTTTTCACTTAAAATCTCGTTTTAAAATAATTTCTGAACTGACCTTGAATCATATTTTTAACACTTTTTTTACAAGATAAATTGATGATAATTCATCTTTGTTAAGCATTTTCTTTATGTATAGATTCTGATTAGATCAAATTTTACTACTAAATTGACGACAGTACGAAAGAAGGTTGTCAATGAGACGAGACATATCGCGTGTTATTTGTGTTCGACTCAGTGAAAACTTGGTTAACCCTTGAATTGATTGGACTCGAGTGGAGCTCGAGCTCGACTCGTTTTTAACGAGCCTAGCTACTCGAAAATATAATATACTATTTTTTTTATTTTTTTAAATTAGAGTGAACTAAAATGTATGTTGTTGGATAATAAATTATTATTATTATTATTATTATTATTATTATTATTATTATTATTATTATAGTTGTAAATGAGACGAGACGAGTTTGACTCAATCAAAGCTCGATCAACACTCGACTAAATTGGACTCGACTCAAGCTCGAACTCGACTCGAGTTCTTAACGAGCTTAATCGAGCTTAGACTCAAGATCGACTCGAGTGGAACGAACCAAATCTAACTCAACACTACTAGGACTCGACTCGACTCTTTTACAACCCTAGTAGGAACTCAAGGTCCCATCACTCACATTTGTAACTATAATTGGACTAACAACTTGTCTGACCTAAAAGTAGTAAAATATAACCTTGGCCCAAGCCTGTAAAATGGACGACGGACCAATTGGGCAGCCACCGGGCACCAACTTGGAGGTAAAGAAACCGGCGGAGCTGTGGTCAACTCGCCCATCCAAACAAAGATCACATTATATATCCACCACTTATCTTAAATTGACAGTAACAAGGAACTGAACCAGAAAGTTTTCACGCTAAGTGTAGGTTTCAAGCTAAACCAAGACTTGGGCAACATGGAATTAATATTCCCAATTTGCTACAACATGAGATTTTCGTGAGCTGAATCCAACTCGTTATCCAAATCAACATTTATAACGTTAATCTCAAGCAGCCGAAACTACCAATCCCCTAGCTAGCTAGAGGAAAGCCAAATGACGGCCATGGTCCAAAATTTCTACACGCCGGTAACTTGTATTAGGGGCTACCATTGGACTTTTTCCAATAAAACGCATACACGGTTGCTTCAGAATCGATGTACGTCACACTTCCATGGCAAGAAAACGACCCCTGATCATATATAAAAGAACAGTATCCACCAAAATCTATGCATAAAAACCTGCAGTGATCTTAGCACAGTTCATCATATCTTCATTTGCTGCTTCATCTTGATTGTATCAACAATGGCTCCTGCCTACGTTTGCATGATTCTATTCATGTTCATGTTGGCCAGTTCTCATTCTGCTGCGGTAACTTCAGCTGCCATACTCGTAACAGTCGACCAATCGGGGAACGGAGACTACGAGAAGATACAAGACGCCATCAATGCGGTGCCGTCCGATAACAAAGAACTCTTTTTCATAATGGTTAAGCCTGGAATCTACAAAGAAAAGATTGTTGTGCCTGCAGACAAGCCCTTCATTACCATAAGTGGCTCCAAGGCTAATGGCACTATAATAACATGGAATGAGAGTGGGGAGATATTTGAATCTCCTACCTTCACTGTGTTGGCTTCAGATTTTGGTGCCCGATACCTCACAATTCAGGTATATATCCCATAAACATAAAGATGACATTATATTTTTAATAAAACAGGCTGGTTTTTGAATAGTTTAATAAAGATTAGTTTTTGATAAATAGAATACATATGGACCCGGAGCTAAAGCAGTGGCGTTAAGAGTATCTGGAGATAGGGCAGCTTTCTTCGGATGTAGAATTTCGTCTTACCAGGATACATTGTTAGATGACACCGGAAGACATTATTACAAAAACTGTTACATTGAAGGAGCAGTTGACTTCATTTTTGGAAATGCAGCTTCACTTTTTGAGGTAATTATAAGCTCGCAATTATATATAATATAATCTGTTATTTGCTGGCCTATCTAGCTAAACCATCAACTTTGTTATACCTATGATGGTCTCTGCCATAATCCTTTCGCTCATCAAGTTTTCTGGAGATACCCCTCTAAAGTCGCCCATCCGATCACTCTCGATGGATATCAGCCAAGCAGGACCTACTGAAGTCCTCCGAAATAACCTCATCCAGAAGCTATACTGATCTTGGCAAGACAAATATCTACTCCACCCTACTCACTAGCTGAGCCTATTAACCGACAAACAAAGCTACTTTGTCACGCACATCATATCCTATGAGGTCTAGACTTGACACCACCGACAGACCTCCCAATATATGCACCAGGGGACTATCAGCTTCCTTCGAGCTAAATCCAACATAAAGGGTTGAACCAAACCTCATTTCTCTCCTTCTTCTTCTCCTTCATCACCAAGATCACCATAGACCACAACTCTCCGCCCACATCAGCCTGGATGAATCGTCTAAAAACCCTCAACCACCATCATCCCATTCAGCTCATCAACAAACTTACATATGGATTTTTCTTTCATTGTTTCAGAGGTGTCATTTGCATACACTCTCAGAAGGAGACGCAGCTATAACAGCCCAACGAAGGGAGTCTCCTTCGGAGGACACAGGCTTCACTTTCTTGGGTTGCAAGATAACTGGCGTAAGAACTGCAGTACTGGGAAGGCCATGGGGTGCATATTCCAGGGTTGTTTTTGCCCTAACCTATATGTCTAATGTCGTACTTCCCCAAGGGTGGGATGACTGGGGAGACGTATCCAAGCAAAGGTATAACAACAAAACTTCAGGCAAAGATCAACATGTTCCTTTTCTTACATTATTAAACGTAAAGTTTTGAGACTAAACAAATGGTTTTCTGGTTTGTTTGATTCTACAGCACGGTGTTCTACCGAGAATATAAATGTTATGGACCTGGAGCAAATGCAGAGAAAAGGGTTGGATGGTCGGGAAAATTGACGGATAATGAAGCACAGCTTTTCTTGACAAAGAACATGATTGGTGGCAAGAGTTGGATCAGGTCTATACCAACCCGTTTCAAGAAAGCTTCGACGAAACATGCTTGATCATCACCAACAACATTGATAAAAAAATAGTTTGTTGATACTTTAATGTTCTTGTGCATCTACAGGCTGTTAGATTTTTTTTGTAACCGTATTAAATTTATTCTTTTATTTTTTTGTAATTATTTCGAAACAAATTATTGATGATTGTGAATTTCCCTTGCATTTCGTGATTATACAAATGTTAATATGGATTATTATAATATCTTAAATGTATTATTTAATAACAGCGTGCAATTGTGCATCTCTTAGGACGAGAGAAAAAACTAATTGATGATAAAAACATATTGTTTATTTTTGAATAAATTACATTATATACCACCAAACTATTAGCGTTGACTCGTTTATACCACCGAACTTTTAATTGGTTCAATTTTAACACTAAATTTATGTTTTAGGTTCAATTTTAACACCAATGTTGTTTTGATGCCCAAAAAATTTAAAACTAATTTTAAGAGGAAAAAAACACCAAATGCTCTCCAAAAGAATCAAACATGCGTTTTAAGAGGATAAAAATCTTTTGACCATTTTCGGTGCCCTTATTTATGCCCTAACACTAAAAAATACTACAAAATTAAATTTCAAGCCCTAACCCTAAATTTTAAATCCTAAATCTTACACCCTATACCCTAAAAAATACACCCTACCCAAAATTCTCTAAACTCTAACCATAACCCTAACCTAAAATTTTAAACCTAATTTTAAACATGAAGGCATAAGTAAAAACACCGAAAAGGTGCAGAAGATTTCCATCCATTTTAAGACAAGTAAACTAAGTAACTAGCCAACCTAACAATTTGATATGATTTCAAACCATAAATTTTCAAACCGTGTATAAGACTATGTTCGCAGTTTTCCAATTCTCCTTCCGTTTCCGGCCATTTTGTTCAACTTGTTGGCCACTTGCCACGGCGGCAGCAGCAGCAACCCCCATTTCTTACCAGTCCAAGAACGAGAACCGTGAAATTTGACTCGAAACATAGCAAATAAATTGGTTTCCCCATTAAACATTTCCATATCATATTCATAGCTAGCAAAGATGATCCCAATAATCTGTGTAACACCCGGGTTTAGGGGTTAGGTGAAAATAATATTTTAATATTATTTGAGTTCGGTTTTATGATTTAAATAATGGTTCGAGTTTGGTTTTCAAATTAATTAATTTGATGATAGACAATGCTTTGAAATTAAACCCCAAATAGCCATGGATTTTATGTCCTTGTGAATATTTCATTTCATTAAGGGCAAAAGGGTCATTGGGCTTTTAACTAAAACAAAACAAATAAAAAACCCAAAATTTCACTCATCTTCTCCCTCTCTCCACAAAACTCACGACATACTCTCCTCACCATTGAAGAACATTGTTCCATCACCTCTCTTCTTCATTTCAACTCCGTTTTGAAAGGTAATAGCATTTTTGACTTCCCCTCATCTTCCCCTTTCATGAAAGTACTCTTCTTTTTCATTTTCATAAAGGTTTTGGAAAATGGAAGTTTTGGAAATCTTGATTAAAAATGGTGCCTTTGTGTAGCTAAACTTAATATTTTGATTTGTTATGGTTAGTTATGGAATATAGGAGCCAAATGATACTACATATGTGAATTTCAAATGATTTGGAAGAATTTTCGGACTTGGGTGAAAATGGGGTTTTTGGGAGGTTTTGGGTGAGTTTTGGGGGTTGTTTTAGGTGGGTTTTGATAGGCTTTTGATAGTACTATAGGTAGGGGTTGAATTTGGATCATTGGAGAGTGTAATGGAAGTTGAAAACATAGTTTTTGGACAAGGTTTTGGGGCCATCCGAATTGGTGAAAAATGAGTATTATTCATGCTTGCAACATAGTAGTTTGTGGTTGAATTGCATTCCGGGTTAGTTTCGATGACAAGATTTTGATTGTGGATGTTTTGTTTGTGTTTGGGATTGATTAGAATCAAGTTTGGGCATCGGTGAAGCATCGGAAGTGAATCCGGGAAGTTGAAGGTTGTTGCTTGCTTGGTCTTTGGGCTTGGAAGCTTAGGTGAGTGGTTAAATGTTTTAAATGGATTTAAAATGGTTGGTTCGAGTATATGGACTAGGTCGGGCTTGGTAGACCCACCTAGAGTTAGGATTAGGGTGGTAGCCTAATCCTAAACTTGATCTAGAGCCTTTGGATGAACTTAAATGTATGAATGTATATGCCTCGTATGTCTTGTGATATGAATGCTTATGTATATTGTATTATACATGTGAGATGAGGCATGATTTGTAATGCTTAAAGCATGCATGGTAATGGTTCATGATTGTGTTCATGGTGAGTACGTGCTAAGCACGGAAATGATTGAAATGGGTAATGTGGAATGAGTAAAATATTGGCACTAGTATACTTGAATACAAATGATCGATCATTAGGATGTTAGTGTGTACACATGAGTCAAAAGTCGCGCGTGGCCTTGGTGGCGTTGAGTCACCAAGGAGGAGTACGGGTACGCCCGGAAATTGTATTTAAATATAGTCGGTGATGAGTGGAATCCCATCGACGGGGCGTGAGGATGAGTGGAATCCCCTCCGCGAGACCGGTGATGAGTGTAATCCCACCGTCAGGTAATGGTTGTGTTGTTGGATGTGAGTTCCAACGGTTATCCGCGTATTTGAGTCATAGCTAGGTGTCAATGTCGATTGATAAGTGTATCAATGTGTTGTGATAAATGATCCTTATTTGGATGTTTGATGTGACTACTTATGTTGAGGAAGTTAGAGCTTGTTGATCATGACATTTACTTGTATATATTGCTCTTGCATCTTATCTTGTGGCTCTTGTGGATCCTTGGTATGTTTGTGTAATGCCTTGGCTAGATCGTGCTCGGACCCTGCAATGTTGAGGTTTGTTTTTAGAGCTTACCCTCACTAAGCATCATTGCTTACGCTCTCTTTGTTCAACATTGCAGATCCTTAGTTCGTGGGTTGCTCGCGCAAGTGGAAGGCTCCAAGTGTGGTTGTTAGCCTTGAGTGCTTCAAGTATGGATTCTTAAAGTTTGGATATGTAATAGTTTGAGCAATGGGACATGTATCGTTTTGTTGGATAGTTGTAGGTTGTTAGGAGCATGTTTAGACTCCTTGATGCCTTGCTTTTGTTTGGTTTGTATTGCCATGATGAATGTTAACTCATGCCTAAATTGCTCTTGTTGAATGTTAGCCATATGCCTAAGAGGTTACCTTTATGCTTGAATGATGTTGTGTGAATGCATACCTATGATGTCTTGCCTTTGTGTTTAGACTTGTTTTAATCTTGTTGAAGCATGTTAAAATAGCTGGGTTGCCTTAAGTTTATATGTGATGGTGTTGTAGTGTGTTTTGGTGGTGTTTTGGGCACCCTAGTGCCTTAAAACAGCCAAAACGAGTCTGCAGACAGGGGGCGTTTCGGAACGGGCCATCCTGTTTCGGAACGGTCCCTTTGCAATTGGCCTGCCGTTTTGAAACGGATGGGGGTCGTTTCGGAACATTTTTGCTACTGGAATTTTGAGAAATTGGCGAGATGAAGGCGTTCCGAAACGGGCCTTTGAAGTTTCGAAACGGTCAAATCTCGTTGACCACGAGAAATTGACCGTCAAGGTCGTTTCGATACGGGTCTCCCCCGTTTCGGAACGGTCACCTTATGGTTGACCCTGGCCTGTTGACTTAGTCAAGGCGTTTCGGAACACCCTAAGGGCGTTTCGAAACGGCCTGCTGTAAAGGGCTAAAATGAGCTGTTTGATGTGTTCGTTGGTCGGTGTATGTTTCAATGTTTGTATTTCCCGCTGCTGTGCTTCACATAGGTTTTAATTATGCCTATAGATAAGATAAAATAAAAAGAAAATTTTAGGGTCGTTAACCGAGGGGAAACCTTCACGGGTTTCGCTTCGGTTTTCCCCGTGTGGCCCACTTGGACCGGTCATCCGACCAGACCGGGACGAGGGGGTTACACTTGTTGGTATCAGAGCCTAAGGTTACCGAGACCTTGGGCAGGTAAGTGAGGTAAGTTCAAGTTTTTGACTATTATGCACGGTGTTTGCTTGCTTTATAAGGATGGTTGCTTGTTTGACAAGTATGTTGATTGCTTTTGTTCCAAAGCATGTGTGTGTGAGTCCCATTGCTACTATTACATTGGAAAAATGATTTTTAAGTGAGGGAACGTACTTGAACACTTGGAAGCCTTGCCTTGGTAACCCAACTTGTATGTTTTGTTGTTGTGGTTGTAGTTGATATCTGTGAGAGTGATGTCTAGACCGAGAGGTAGACCGAGAGTGGTTCGTCAGGAACCATGGGTTGCGGCTCCTGTTGAGCCGGCTGTTGGTGTGGAGGCTCATTTGGAAGGGCCGGTGGCCGCGGGAGTTGGCACTCCACCACCACCTCCACCACCACCACCTCCACCACCTGGAGCTGGAGGTGAAGATGGAGCCGGAGGAGATGGACCTCAAGGTGGCCAAGGTCCAGCTGAAATTGACATGACTCCGCTAGTGCAAGCGATAGCGAGAGCGTTCCAGGCCGCAGTCGCGGGAGCTCAGGCTGCAGCTCAGCCTAGGTGTGATGATGATAGTTTACCTTTGGAGAGGCTCCGTAGCTTGGGAGCCGAGGAGTTTAGAGGATCTACTCCAGAGAGATCGGAGTTGTGGTTGGAGAAGACAGTTCGTATCTTGGCTCAGATGGGTTGTGCGGGCGCACGTAGATTGGGTTGTGTGATCTCGTTGCTTCAGGGTGATGCCTACACCTAGTGGGTCACCATTACTGCCGGGGTTCCAGAGGCCGAGATAGATTGGGATTTCTTTGAGTTTGCTTTCAGAAAGAGGTACTTGGGACCGAGGTACTTGGATGAGAAGAAGCGAGAGTTCATGGCTCTTACTCAGGGAGATGCTTCTGTGACTGATTACGAGATCCGTTTTGTCCGCTTGAGTCAGTATGCTCCAGAGTTAGTTCCTACTGAGGTGGAACGTTGTAACCGATTCCGCTACGGGTTGAATGAAGAGGTTAAGAGGTACACGCTAGCTTCTGACTACTCAGACTTTGATGTGTTGGTCGCGAGGGCCAAGGATTTGGAGCATAGTTTGGGTTCGGCCAAACGAGCTGGTGGTTCTAGTTCTGGCAAGAGGCATAACCACTTTGATGGTAGAGATGCCAAGAGACACAGAGGTGGCGGACATCAGTTTGATCAGAGACGTGGCGGTGGCCACAAAGGTAGAGGCCATCAGGGCCATAGAGGAGGAGGGTGTTTGCCCGAGTGTACCCGTTGTGGGAGACAGCACACTGGCGAGTGCTGGCGTAACTTCCATGCTTGTTGGAACTGTGGTTCGAAGGACCACTTTAGGAGGGATTGTCCGCATCAGGCGGCTCAGGCACCGAACATTGCTCAGGCTCCTGCGAGAGCGAATGATTTTCAGAGAGGCCGTGGGCGCGGACGTGGCTACTTCCAGCCTAGGGCTGATGCACCTAGGGGAGATTCTCAGAGGAACCTTGCTCATGTTGTGGCTGTGCAGCCAGAGGCGGGAGGACCAGCGAGAGTTTATGCTCAGAGAGAGGCCGGGAACGACACCGATGTGATAGCAGGTAATTTCGAGTTACAGTCTATGTCTTTGCTTTCTTTGGTTGATTCGGGTTCTACGCATTCCTACATTTTGAGTGAGCATGCACAGAAGTTAGATATCCCTGTTGAGATCTTAGATGTAGGTATGCATGTTACTAGTTCTTTTGGTGAGACAGTTGTGGTTAGACATATGTATAGGAGGTGTCCACTGAAGATTCAGGGTCATGTGTTCTCAGTTGATATGATGGAACTTCTTTTCTATGGTTTTGATATTATTCTGGGTATGGACTGGTTGGTTGAGCATCGGGCTAGTGTGGATTTTGAGACAAAGAGAATTTCCTTGAAGCTTTCTGATGACTACGAGGTAGTAGTAGTAGGCGAGAACATTAAGTTCTTGTCTAATGTGGTGTCAGCTTTAGAGGCTCATAGGTTGATGGACTCTGGATGTGGGGCTTATTTAGCTTATGTTATGAATCCGGATATGAGTGAAGCTAGACCGAAGGATATCAGAACAGTGTGTGACTTTCTAGATGTGTTTCCTGAAGAGTTGCCGGGTTTGCCTCCTGACAGAGATGTTGAGTTTATGATTGAGACAGTTTCAGGGTCTAATCCAGTTTCGATAGCTCCGTACCGCATGGCCCCGAAAGAGTTGAAAGAATTGAAGAGTCAGTTGCAAGAATTATTAGAACGTGGTTTCATTAGGCCTAGTAGTTCCCCGTGGGGTGCTCCCGTGTTGTTTGTGAAAAAGAAAGACGGTAGTATGCGCATGTGCATTGACTATAGACAGTTGAATCAGATGACTGTGAAGAACAAGTATCCGTTGCCTCGTATAGATGATTTGTTTGATCAGTTGAGAGGTGCTTTAGTGTTCTCGAAGATAGATTTGAGATCCGGGTACTATCAGTTTAAGGTGAAAGAGTGTGATGTTCCGAAGACAGCTTTTAGGACTAGATATGGCCACTATGAGTTTCTTGTGATGCCATTTGGGCTCACGAATGCACCGGCAGCATTCATGGACATGATGAATAGAATTTTCAGGGACTATCTGGATCGTTTTGTAGTTGTCTTCATTGATGATATACTTGTGTACTCGAAGACAGAAGAAGAGCATGATGAGCACTTGAGATTTGTTTTACAGAGATTGTTGAGCAATCAGTTGTATGCGAAGCTTAGTAAATGTGAGTTCTGGATTCGAGAGGTTGTGTTTCTTGGCCATGTTGTTTCGGCCGAAGGTATCCGTGTTGATCCATCGAAGATTGAGGCCATTGTTGAATGGAAACAACCTAAGTCCGTGACTGAGATTAGGAGTTTCTTAGGATTAGCCGGTTACTATAGGAGGTTTGTTGATGGCTTCTCTAGAGTAGCTGCTCCTTTGACTAAATTCTTGCAAAAGGGAGTTAAGTTTGAATGGTCAGATGCAAGACAGAAGGCTTTTGAGAAATTGAAAGAAGCTTTGATGAATGCTCCAGTGTTAGTGCAACCTGTTTCAGGTAAGGAGTTTGTGATCTACAGTGATGCTTCCTACGTAGGCTTAGGATGTGTTCTGATGCAAGATAGGAGAGTTGTTGCTTATGCTTCTAGACAGTTGAAGATTCATGAGAAGAACTATCCTACTCATGACATAGAGCTAGCCGCAGTAGTGTTTGCATTGAAGATTTGGCGTCACTATTTGTATGGTGAGAAGTGCATTGTTTACACCGATCACAAGAGCTTGGAGTATTTGATGACACAGAAAGAGTTGAATTTGAGACAGAGAAGATGGCTAGAGTTGTTGAAAGATTATGATTTGACCATTGAGTACCATCCGGGTAAAGCAAATGTTGTAGCCGATGCTTTGAGTAGAAAAGTGGCCGTTGAGCTAAGAGCTATGTTTGCTAGATTGAGTGTGTCCGATGATGGTGGTTTGATCACCGAGTTGCAAGTGAAGCCTTCTTTGATTCAGTTGATTAGAGAGAAACAGTTGCAAGATGCGAGCATAGTTCCTCATGTTCAAGACATAGCCGAAGGAAGACCGACTGAGTATAGTTTCAGTGGTGAGAGTTTGTTGTGCTTTAGAGATAGAATTGTTGTACCGGAAGATGTCGAGTTGAGACGTCAGATTTTGAGTGAAGCACATTCGAGTCCCTTTTCTATGCATCCGGGTAGTACCAAAATGTACAGAGACTTGAAGAGCGATTACTTCTGGGTTGGTTTGAAGAGAGATGTAGCCGAGTATGTGAGCCGTTGTGTGGTTTGTCAGAGAGTGAAGGCAGAACATCAGGTTCCTTCAGGTTTGCTACAGCCTTTGAAGATTCCGGAATGGAAATGGGAGAGGATCACCATGGACTTTGTATCAGGGTTGCCTTTGTCTCCTTCGAAGAAGAACTCAGTTTGGGTGATTGTTGATAGGTTCACTAAGTGTGCTCACTTCTTAGCAGTGAACACTACGGATTCCTTAGACAAGTTGGCAAACTTGTATATCCGCGAGATTGTGAGACTTCATGGAGTTCTGAAGTCTATTGTTTCAGATAGGGATCCTAGATTCACTTCGAGGTTCTGGGGTTGCTTGCATAGTGCTTTAGGTAGCCGTTTGCATTTCAGCACATCTTACCACCCTCAGTCCGATGGGCAGTCAGAGCGAGTGATACAGATTCTAGAGGATATGCTTCGTTGTTGTGTGATTGACTTCCAGGGTTCTTGGGAGAAGCACTTACCGTTAGTTGAGTTTGCTTACAACAACAGTTATCAGTCTAGTATTCAGATGGCACCGTATGAGGCTCTGTATGGTAGACGATGTAGGACTCCGATATGTTGGGCTGAGACAGGTCAGAGATTGTTACCTATGCCAGACTTGCTTAAGGGAACTACCGACAAAGTAAAGTTGATATGTGACCGCTTGAAAGCAGCTTCCGATCGTCAGAAGTCTTATGCAGATTTGAAGAGGAAAGAGGTTGAGTACTCAGTGGGTGAGAAAGTATTTCTGAAAGTATCTCCGTGGAAGAAGGTAATGAGATTTGGCCGGAAGGGCAAGTTGAGTCCGAGGTTCATTGGTCCGTATGAGATAGTTGAGCGGATTGGGCCTGTAGCTTATCGTTTGAGGTTACCTTCTGAGTTAGAAAAGATCCATGATGTCTTTCATGTGTCTATGCTTAGGAGGTATAGGTCGGATCCTTCTCATGTGATGCCCGTTGAGGAGATAGAGTTAAATCCAGATTTGTCCTATAATGAAGAGCCCGTTGAGATACTTGCTTCTGATAGCAAGGTGTTGCGTGGCAAGACCATAGATTTGGTCAAGGTGTTGTGGAGACATAGAGGTGTGGAAGAGGCCACGTGGGAGAGAAAAGCAGATATGGTTGACCAGTTTCCGTATTTGTTTCCACCAGGTAATTTCGGGGACGAAATTTCCTTAAGTGGGGGAGAGTTGTAACACCCGGGTTTAGGGGTTAGGTGAAAATAATATTTTAATATTATTTGGGTTCGGTTTTATGATTTAAATAATGGTTCGGGTTTGGTTTTCAAATTAATTAATTTGATGATAGACTATGCTTTGAAATTAAACCCCAAATAGCCATGGATTTTATGTCCTTGTGAATATTTCATTTCATTAAGGGCAAAAGGGTCATTGGGCTTTTAACTAAAACAAAACAAATAAAAAACCCAAAATTTCACTCATCTTCTCCCTCTCTCCACAAAACTCACGACATACTCTCCTCACCATTGAAGAACACTGTTCCATCACCTCTCTTCTTCATTTCAACTCCGTTTTGAAAGGTAATAGCATTTTTGACTTCCCCTCATCTTCCCCTTCATGAAAGTACTCTTCTTTTTCATTTTCATAAAGGTTTTGGAAAATGGAAGTTTTGGAAATCTTGATTAAAAATGGTGCCTTTGTGTAGCTAAACTTAATATTTTGATTTGTTATGGTTAGTTATGGAATATAGGAGCCAAATGATACTACATATGTGAATTTCAAATGATTTGGAACAATTTTCGGACTTGGGTGAAAATGAGGTTTTTGGGTGAGTTTTGGGGGTTGTTTTAGGTGGGTTTTGATAGGCTTTTGATATTACTATAGGTAGGGGTTGAATTGGGATCATTGAAGGGTGTAATGGAAGTTGAAAACATGGTTTTTGGACAAGGTTTTGGGGCCATCCGAATTGGTGAAAAATGAGTATTATTCATGCTTGCAACATAGTAGTTTGTGGTTGAATTGCATTCCGGGTTAGTTTCGATGACAAGATTTTGATTGTGGATGTTTTGTTTGTGTTTGGGATTGGGATTGATTAGAATCAAGTTTGGGCATCGGTGAAGCATCAGAAGTGAATCCGGGAAGTTGAAGGTTGTTGCTTGCTTGGTCTTTGGGCTTGGAAGCTTAGGTGAGTGGTTAAATGTTTTAAATGGATTTAAAATGGTTGGTTCGAGTATATGGACTAGGTCGGGCTTGGTAGACCCACCTAGAGTTAGGATTAGGGTGGTAGCCTAATCCTAAACTTGATCTAGAGCCTTTGGATGAACTTAAATGTATGAATGTATATGCCTCGTATGTCTTGTGATATGAATGCTTATGTATATTGTATTATACATGTGAGATGAGGCATGATTTGTAATGCTTAAAGCATGCATAGTAATGGTTCATGATTGTGTTCATGGTGAGTACGTGCTAAGCACGGAAATGATTGAAATGGGTAATGTGGAATGAGTAAAATATTGGCACTAGTATACTTGAATACAAATGATCGATCATTAGGATGTTAGTGTGTACACATGAGTCAAAAGTCGCGCGTGGCCTTGGTGGCGTTGAGTCACCAAGGAGGAGTACGGGTACGCCCGGAAATTGTATTTAAATATAGTCGGTGATGAGTGGAATCCCATCGACGGGGCGTGAGGATGAGTGGAATCCCCTCCGCGAGACCGGTGATGAGTGTAATCCCACCGTCAGGTAATGGTTGTGTTGTTGGATGTGAGTTCCAACAGTTATCCGCGTATTTGAGTCATAGCTAGGTGCCAATGTCGATTGATAAGTGTATCAATGTGTTGTGATAAATGATCCTTATTTGGATGTTTGATGTGACTACTTATGTTGAGGAAGTTAGAGCTTGTTGATCATGACATTTACTTGTATATATTGCTCTTGCATCTTATCTTGTGGCTCTTGTGGATCCTTGGTATGTTTGTGTAATGCCTTGGCTAGATCGTGCTCGGACCCTGCAATGTTGAGGTTTGTTTTTAGAGCTTACCCTCACTAAGCATCATTGCTTACGCTCTCTTTGTTCAACATTGCAGATCCTTAGTTCGTGGGTTGCTCGCGCAAGTGGAAGGCTCCAAGTGTGGTTGTTAGCCTTGAGTGCTTCAAGTATGAATTCTTAAAGTTTGGATATGTAATAGTTTGAGCAATGGGACATGTATCGTTTTGTTGGATAGTTGTAGGTTGTTAGGAGCATTTTTAGACTCCTTGATGCCTTGCTTTTGTTTGGTTTGTATTGCCATGATGAATGTTAACTCATGCCTAAATTGCTCTTGTTGAATGTTAGCCATATGCCTAAGAGGTTACCTTTATGCTTGAATGATGTTGTGTGAATGCATACCTATGATGTCTTGCCTTTGTGTTTAGACTTGTTTTAATCTTGTTGAAGCATGTTAAAATAGCTGGGTTGCCTTAAGTTTATATGTGATGGTGTTGTAGTGTGTTTTGGTGGTGTTTTGGGCACCCTAGTGCCTTAAAACAGCCAAAACGAGTCTGCAGACAGGGGGCGTTTCGGAACGGGCCATCCTGTTTCGGAACGGTCCCTTTGCAATTGGCCTGCCGTTTCAAAACGGATGGGGGTCGTTTCGGAACATTTTTGCTACTGGAATTTTGAGAAATTGGCGAGATGAAGGCGTTCCGAAACGGGCCTTTGAAGTTTCGAAACGGTCAAATCTCGTTGACCACGAGAAATTGACCGTCAAGGTCGTTTCGATACGGGTCTCCCCCATTTTGGAACGGTCACCTTATGGTTGACCCTGGCCTGTTGACTTAGTCAAGGCGTTTCGGAACACCCTAAGGGCGTTTCGAAACGGCCTGCTGTAAAGGGCTAAAATGAGCTGTTTGATGTGTTCGTTGGTCGGTGTATGTTTCAATGTTTGTATTTCCCGCTGCTATGCTTCACATAGGTTTTAATTATACCTATAGATAAGATAAAATAAAAAGAAAATTTTAGAGTCGTTAACCGAGGGGAAACCTTCACGGGTTTCGCTTCGGTTTTCCCCGTGTGGCCCACTTGGACCGGTCATCCGACCAGACCGGGACGAGGGGGTTACAATCTGGGTTTTCATGGCTTTCCTCGTGGTCATCATCTTCGGTTGCTTCCGCCGTGTTTATAACGAATGGTTGAAGTGATGGTTCGGGAATATCAAAAGCAGCAGCGTTCACTAAATGGTCTGCCTTTGCAAGGTCTCCGAGGAGGAAAAACTCCGGTCGTTACTGATATGTCGCCATAGTTTTCAAGCTCAATGTATTGGTGTGTGGCTCAAAGTTCGTCCGAATTGTCCACTTTGCAGGATTAACGTAGCCCCTCACGAAAACTTTCCCATATCTTTCTTGCTTTCGCATGCTAAAAGACTTACAAATTGGATTGAAAACCCACTTTCTTTGGAGCTTTTATATAAAATATGTAGTTATAAAATTATATTATAAATATTATTTATAAAAAATCATACAATCATAAAATTATATTATATAAATAAATCAATAAATAGATAAAATTAATCTCAACTGCAATTTAACATATATATTAGTTTGTTAAAACCAACACATATTATTTGGTTGGCTTAATGGATAAGCACTCAGTTTATTTACTCAAAAATCTAGGTTTAAATCCCTTTAAGAGCATTTAGTTTTATTTTTTTAAGTTTTTCCAGCAAAACGACGTAATTTTGGGCATCAAAACATGCTCACCTAAATAACGTTGTTTTAGTACGACATTCACGTTCATGTTCGTCAGCCTTACCATTGCGACGTTACCGAGTTAACGGTCAAGTGGTATAATTGAACCTAAAACATAAGTTTAGTGTTAAAATTTAACCAATTGAAAGTTTAGTAATATAAACGAGTCGGCGTCAATAGTATGATGATATTTGGTGTAGTTTACTTTTTTTTTATAGAACATATTGGCCTTGTTTGACAATTAGCAGATAGCTGATTGTATTAGTTGATTTGACTAGCGAATTGTATTAGTTTATTGTATAAAAGTGTTTGGTAAAATCAATTGATAGCTGATAGTTGTTTGATTATTTAAACAAGCAAAACGACGTATAATGACATGATTATATTCGATACTTGTTTGAATAGTTTATTTGTTAACAATACTTTGTATCTATTAATATTAATTAAATTATGAAAAATATTTTTTAATATAACATTACTAAACATATTTGAAAGATCTATATATTAATTTATTATTTATATAATTATTATTAATATAATTTAATTAATTATTAAATTTAAATACAAATATAAATGTGTGAGAATAAAATGAAAAAAATAAGTTTACAAATGTCACAATATTAATACCTAAGGGTGGATAATTAAAATAGAAAATATTAATTTTAGGTTATTCAATATTTTTTTATAATTGTTAAGGGTAAAATGGTTTTTATAACTCTTATATCAAAACTTCTAATTTCAAAAACTTCTATTAACAGTTTTTTAAAATTAGAGGTTTCACCTCAATCCTATATTCTAATCTGTTATTCACTAAACATTCAAATTAACAGATTTGACTGGTCAAACTTCTAATGTTAGCTCAAACCTCTAATTTTAACTCAAGCGGCTATTTACCAAACAAAGTCATTGTTTGTTTTTATTAATTAAAAAACGAATAAAATTTATATAAAATAGTTTTAAATATTTTATATTTTTAAATAGTAAAATAAGTTGTCAAGCTAGAACACGCCTGACTTGATTTCATTTAAGCGAAAATTTTGAAAAAATTTAAAGTTCTGATTTGACCCATAAACACTATACTAGAATTGTATTAAATTTGTTTTCATACAATATTCTTTAGAATCTATGATGTCGAAGGCCGAGACGGAGCACAATGGGAGTAAGGGTATTTTGGCACACAATAATTTGAAAATTTTATAATAAGTTTTTTTATTTTTTAAAAAAATTATTTGCCCCCTTAAACTTTTCGATATTCATATTGAACATTAATTTTTTTTGAATATTTTTAATTAATTTTTTAAAATTTTTAATTTGATTCTTTCAATTTTTCGATCTAGTGATAATATAAGTCCTTTATGAATTTAAATATTAGTTAAATTAAGCATTGTCAATTAATTTTGAGTTTAAATACTTGATAAATCCTTATATTTTTAAAGTTCAATAATTTGGCCCTTCTCAATACTCGGTAATGGCTTCGTCCCTACCAACAACTTTAAGAATAAATGACCAAAGTTTTTGAGTTGCATTTTAAAACTCAAAATTTAAATGTTGATGTTTATGTGAGATGATAAAATTTATTCTTATCTTAATTAGTGGTTGAAAGTTTGATTTTCATAATAAACATAGAATATATTTAAAAATTTGTGACTAACATCTTATATAATTATTAAATAAACTCGTTCTAATGAATATCTTGAAAACAAACCATATACAAGATCGTAAATGTACAATAAAGAAAAATTACATTACCCTCTCATTGTTTTCTCTTATCAAATTGCATCAAGCATGGTAGGGAATTTCACCAACACGTCATCAGCAACCCCTTTGATAGCGTTTACATCCTTCCGAGCAGAGGCGGATTATTGGAGGGGTTAGTAGGGCCACGACCTTCAAAATTTTTAAAAATTAAATATTGTCTTTAAAAATTTTGAAAATTTTAATTTATCTATTTCAAAAAATTTAAAAATTCATATTAAGTTTTAAAATTTTAAATATTTTTAATTAAGTTTCTTCGTATTTTTTTTTTAATTTTCTTTTGTTAATTCTTTCAAAATTATTAAAGATTTTAATTAAACTCTCAATTTTATTTGAAATTTTTTGTTTAAGCCTTTAAACTTTTTTAAAAATTTAAATTCAACCCTTCAAAACTTTTACTTTAAATTTCGGCATAATCATAATTTACCGTAATAATTTGATTGTTGATTTGTTAATTTTGTTTTGGGGTTGGCCGACCAGTGTAATCACATGATAGAGCATTGACGTGCCTTCCTTCCTATACTCTTAGGCTCTGGAATTATTAGAGCCTAAAAGTAAAACCAACCCCCACCAATCAAACAAATAACATAAAGCCATGCTGTTGGAATCAAAGGCCTATTCTACCATGATCTTCATGTTTGTCTACATTCTAGGCTTGACTGGCACTATTTACAGCGGTGAATGAATTTCATATGTACAGTTGTTTTAAGAATACATCACAACTTGCCTCAGTAGTTAATGGAACGGTTGTTGTTCCTAAAGGTCACGGGTTCGAGCACCAGCAACTGTAGCAGGGTGATTGAGCGTTCATTGTCAAATGATTGAGAGTATACTTAGAACAGATACTACTTGTAATCACTTTAGCTTTCATCAAAAAAAAAAAAAGAATACATCACAAATTTTATTTTATAATTTAAATTTTTATTAAAAAAATTGTTTCGAGTAGTTCAAATGTCTGTTCAAATTAAATTATAAATATTCATAATGTTATGATACTAATTAGTTTGATTGATAAGACTTCAGTATATATATATATATATATATCAGATATAGATGATGGTCTCGACTTAAACATAAAAAACAGTTCATCAATTACTAAAATTTTTAAATTATTTGAGTTACTCAAATTTTATTTTTCTAAAAATATTTCACGTCGAGTCAAAAGTGTGTTTTCAAATTTAACCTAATTTTATTAACCCTAATGACAAACACCCACAAAAAATTTAATTTAATTTCGGCCCCGAATTTTTTGTATTCACCATTACATTAGAATAAAATTAAAAATAATTAAATGAAAAAAACACAAATAATTATGATGAATGAAACCAAAGACCTGATCCATTGGATTCAATTTCTTTTTCCTCATTATTCATATTGACCAGCTGCAAAAAGGAACCCAAATTTCCAATTTGTATGATGATGACAACCCCAATTATATGGATTATTTCTATACATGTTTCCCTTTTTATAATCTGATCGACCATATTCACCATCAGTCATCAACTACTTGCATTTACATCACACTAAGTCAATAATGTCTTAATCATTCATCACCATGGGCGGATGCACCATTGTGCATCCTAGGTCCTTTCACATACCGTTAAAAAGTTAAGTATTTACTAATAATAGATTGATCTAACGAGATGAGACGCTAGATTCTTTAAACAATGTTAGAGATTTAAATCTTGACGTTTTGAATAAAGAAAATTAAATTGAGAGAGTCGCTCTTATAACGAATCTGTGTAAAATCTAATCATGATTAATCGGTCAATGAGTTGAATATCGGTGGTTATACTAAAAACTTAAATGTTTTTTTACTTAAATAAAAAATTAGTCTTCTAATTTTTTGTTTTTTTGCTCTGAATTATTAAACTATTTTTGGTCTAAATAAGTATCTAAACTAATATTTTATAATTACATTTGCTACGCCAGTTAGCAGTTACAAATTCTTAGTTAAATACATTGATACTTATGTCAAAAAAATTTAATCAAAAAATTGATTTAAAATTTTAAAAATAATTAAAACTTAATTAATTGAAATTAAAAAGTAGTAGTAAAATACTTTTTAGTTCTCAAATAAAAATATTTACCTCCAAAGACAATTTTTTTCTAATCGTGTAACATTTTTCATTTGGAAGAGTTCTTCTAGTTGAAACCTGTAAAACCTATGTTTGATTTTGATATAGCAAAGTGCTTTAAGGACTAAATTGAAAATTTTGAAATAAATTTTTAAGTCCCTCAAAAGGTTTCAAATCAACAAGGCTTTGCTCTAGTTTTAAAAACTCAAACACCAAAATATTTTCTAAGTGTTCCAAGGCCAAACTGCTCAAAAACGTCAATGCGCATCGATACACTTCTTACCGTATCGATATCTTTTTTACAAATTTGGCCATTGGAGAAATCCGTTTCGATACGCCCCTTACCGTATCGAAACAGATTGCTTCTATATCGATACGCTATCTCTATAAAATTAGAAAAAGTTTGAATGGCGTACCGATACAGTGTCACCCGTATCGATACGATTTTTTAAGGAATTTTAAATTCAAAAGCCTTAAATGTTTTTGACCGTTGGACGTCAGTTGGTAGGTAACAAATTTTTAAAGAGTTGGTTAACCCGTACCGATACGCTCTTACATGTATCGATATGGAATCCTCCAATAAGCTTTGTAAGAAAAATTGCATCGATACGGTCTTGCCTGTATCGAAACAGATCCCTAACCCGTACCGATACGCCTACTGTAGAACTAAGTGTTTTGATATAATATTTGAAAAATGTTTTGGACTAAATTGAAAAGAATTTAAAATATGTTTTTAGTCAAAAACAACTTCAAAATATGTTTAAGGGTTTTACAGGGCTTTGGAATGATTTAAAGTACATTTAAAGTATTTAAAACCAAGCTTTTCAAGTGCCCGTACCGATACGGTCTCGGACCGTACCGATACGCCTTAGGGTTTCAACTACATAATTTTTCCAGTAGCCAAAACCCGTACCGATACGCTTAGTCGTATCGATACGGTGTGTTTTGAAAATAGCCCAACGGCTAGTCGCGTACCGATACGGGTGTATCGCGTACCGATACGCCTAACTACCCCAACGGTCATTTTTCCCAACGTCCTTTTAATTTGCAGGACCGTACCGATACGCTAGGTAAGCCTATCGATACGCATCAGCTGAAGAAGCCCAACGGCTAATTCCTTATCGGGACCGTATCGATACGGTTTGAAGGGTATCGATACGCCAAGCTGCAGAACTACATTTATGGTGGGAAATAAAGGCTCCAACGGCTCCAATTCAATCCCAATGGCTAGTAACGGCTACAAACTCATCAATGAGTATAAAAGGGACCTCCAAGCATCTAGTTATGGTTAATGCTTCAATTGTTACAACATTATGATGTCCAAATTTGTCTAGAGCTTAAATTGTATATTTCTTGCTTAGACAACACTAGTGAGCTTAACATTGTAATATTTTCTCAAGTGTTTAGGTTTTGGGTGAGTGCTTAGTATTGCAAACACATACCTATTAGAGGGATTTCTAGTTTGCTAAGTCTTTCTTTTGTAAGAGAGTGTTTGATCAAGCTTTGGGTAGAAAGCTTGATCGTTGTAACGGTTTCCTCCTAAGCCGGGAAATGGGGACGAAATTCTTAGTGAATTTGTTTGGAAATCATTAGTGGGAAGCTAAGGTAGTAGATGTAGACCTTGGTTAGAAGGTTGAACCACTATAAATCATTGTGTAAATTGTCTATCTTTTCCTTCCCACATTTACACCCAAATTATCCAACTTCTCCACACTTGGCGAGCAAGAACGGTTGAAGAAATCGAGCCCTTAAATAACAACAATTGGTATCAGAGCTTGGCTCAATCGAAGAGGATTAACATCCTATTGAGAAGATCTGACAAGCTCGATCATCATTTCACCAACCGGCTCAAATGGCGCAATCCATCGACAAACCGCCATTTTTCGACAGAAATCACTATGCCCATTGGAAGACAAAGATGAAATTCTTCATGAAGTCAAGAGACTACAAGCTATGGGACATAGTTGAAGATGGTATGTTTGTGCCTCAACAAAGCAAAGGGGAATGGAGTGCCGAAGATCGCAAGAAGATGGAGCTAAATTGCAAAGCCTTGCACATCCTATTTTGTGCTTTTAGCCCAACCATCTATGAGAAAATGTCTTCTTGTGAAAGTGCCAAGGAGGTATGAGACAAGCTTGAAGTCACATACGAAGGGACGAATGAAGTAAAGGAGACCAAGATCGGGCTCTTCACATTAGAGTATGAGAACTTCAAGATGGATCTGGAAGAGAACATCGAGAAGATGTTTGATAGGTTCTCCACTATCACAAATGGACTCAAAGGTTATGGAGAAGCCATCCCGGAAGAGAAGCTTGTCCGAAAGCTCATCTACTCCCTTCCCGAGTCATGGGACTCAAAGAGGACCGCCATCATCGAAGCCAAGAATCTCAAAACCTTGAAGCTTGATGAACTCATGGGGTCACTTCTCACTCACCAAATAATGAAGAAACACAAAGAAGAGGAGAAGAAGAAGGAAGAGATTAGAGCGATGGGGAAGAAGAAGATCATGGAGCTAGACATCAATGCTAGTGTCGTTGCTCTCAAATCCTCCACATGTCATCATGTAGATTCAAGTGAGAAGGAACGTGAAGATGAAGAGATGACCTATCTCTTCAACAAATTCACCCGGTTCATGAAGAGCGAAATAGATAAATCCAAGCATGAATCGAGGAAGAAGATGAAGGACTCCCACAAATTCAAAAAGAATGGATCATCTTCAAAACAAGCATATGTGGCCACATGGAGTGATGATGACTCCACCGATGATGAAGTAGCCCACATATGCTTGATGGCCCTCAATGATGGGGAGGTAACTTCTAACTCATCTAATTCAAATTCATATACATTTGATGAGTTGCAAGATGCCTATGACGATTTGCTTTTGGAATTTAAGGCATCATTTTCCAAGAACAAAAAGTTGATTTCAAAAATAAAAATTGAAAATGATTTGCTTTCCAAAAAAAATCTTGAACTTGAAGCAAAATTGAAAGATTTTGAACAAAACTGTTTTGATTTACAAAATTTGCTTCTTAAAGTTCAAAAAGAAAGAGATTTGATTTCCAATGAACTTGAAAAGAAAAATAGTTTTGGAAAATCAAACTTTTATGTAAGACAATCTAGTGCCCCTAGATTTGTGAATGGTAAATGTTTTAGAAGTGTTTGGATCCCAAAAGGACTAACCACTTCAACTAAAAAGGATAAAATTGAAAAATGGATTCCTAAGGGGACTAAATTTTGTGCTACTAATGTCTATGGATCCAAAGCAATTTGGATACCAAATATTACTTGATTGTCTTTTGCTAGGTGTGGTGGAGAGTGATCAACAAGTCAAAAATTGAGGGGGATCTCCATGCACACAAAAGAAGAACACTTGAAGAAGGAAGGCTTCACATCCTCCCTTGGGTTCAAGTGTGGTAAAATCTAATTGTTTTTTTTCTTATTTGATTTATTTTCATTTATGTCAACTAGATAATCATATATGTTGAACTAAAATTCTTATGATGCATTGAGTAAGGGGGAGCCATTTTTTTAAACCAAATTTTTAAGTGTGTCAAATTTTCTTTTCACCTCCTAAGTTATTTTGAGCTCAATGTCGTTTTAAATTCTTTTTCATGTAACAAAAAGGGGAGAAATGGTTTGAAAAATTGATTTTTCAAGTTTTTCAAGAGAATAAGGGGGAGCCTAATCAAATTTAAATTTTAAGTCTCTTATTCAATTTTTTAAATACAAAGGGGGAGGGAATCCCAAACAATTTTTCAAGTTAGTTTTATTATATCAAAAAGGGGGAGATTGTAGAACTAAGTGTTTTGATATGATATTTGAAAAATGTTTTGGACTAAATTTGAAAAGAATTTAAAATATGTTTTTAGTCGAAAACAACTTAAAAATATGTTTAAGGGTTTTACAAGGCTTTGGAATGATTTAAAGTACATTTAAAGTAGTCAAAACCAAGCTTTTCAAGTGCCCGTACCGATACGGTCTCGGACCGTACCGATACGCCTTAGGGTTTCAACTACATGATTTTTCCAGTAGCCAAAACCTGTACCGATACGCTTAGCCGTATCGATACGGTGTGTTTTGAAAATAGCCCAACGGCTAGTCGCGTACCGATACGGGTGTATCGCGTACCGATACGCCTAACTACCCCAACGGTCATTTTTCCGAACGGTCTTTTAATTTGCAGGACCGTACTGATACGCTAGGTAAGCGTAACGATACGCATCAGCTGAAGAAGCCCAACGGCTAATTCCTTATCGGGACCGTATTGATACGGTTTGAAGGGTATCGATACACCAAGCTGCAGAACTACATTTATTGTGGGAAATAAAGGCTCCAACAGCTCCAATTCAATCCCAACGGCTAGTAACGGCTATAAACTCATCAAGTAGTATAAAAGGGACCTCCAAGCATCTAGTTATGGTTAATGCTTCAATTGTTACAACATTATGATGTCAAAATTTGTCTAGAGCTTAAATTGTATATTTCTTTCTTAGACAACACTAGTGAGCTTAACATTATAATATTTTCTCAAGTGTTTAGGTTTTGGGTGAGTGCTTAGTATTGCAAACACATACCTATTAGAGGGATTTCTAGTTTGCTAAGTCTTTCTCTTGTAAGAGAGTGTTTGATCAAGCTTTGGGTAGAAAGCTTGATCGTTGTAACGATTTCCTCCTAAGCCGAGAAAAGGGAACAAAATTCTTAGTGAATTTGTTTGGAAACCTTGGTTAGAAGGTTGAACCACTATAAATCCTTGTGTAAATTGTCTATCTTTTCCTTTCCACATTAACTCCCAAATTATCCAACTTCTCCACACTTGGCGAGCAAGAACGGTTGAAGAAATCGAGCCCCTTAAATCTCAACAATTGGTATCAGAGCTTGGCTCAATCGAAGAGGATTAACATCCTATTGAGAAGATCCGGTAAGCTCGGTCATCATTTCACCAACCGGCTAAAATGGCGCAATCTATCGTCAAACCGCCATTCTTCGACGGAAATCACTATGCCCATTGGAAGACAAAGATGAAATTCTTCATGAAGTCAAGAGACTACAAGCTATGGGACATAGTTGAAGATGGTCCGTTCGTGCCTCAACGAAGCAAAGCGGAATGGAGTGCCGAAGATCGCAAGAAGATGGAGCTAAATTGCAAAGCCTTGCACATCCTATTTTGTGCTTTTGGCCCAACCATCTATGAGAAAATGTCTTCTTGTGAAAGTGCCAATGAGGTATGGGACAAGCTTGAAGTCACATACGAAGGGATGAATGAAGTAAAGGAGACCAAGATCGGGCTCCTCACCTTAGAGTATGAGAACTTCAAGATAGATCCGGAAGATAACATCGAGAAGATGTTTGATAAGTTCTCCACTATCACAAATGGACTCAAAGGTTATGGAGAAGCCATCCCGGAAGAGAAGCTTGTCCGAAAGCTCATCTACTCCCTTCCTGAGTCATGGGACTCAAAGAGGACCGCCATCATCGAGGCCAAGAATCTCAAAACCTTGAAGCTTGATGAACTCATGGGGTCACTTCTCACTCACCAAATAATGAAGAAAACAAAGAAGAGGAGAAGAAGAAGGAAGAGTAGAGCGATGGGGAAGAAGAAGATCATGAAGCTAGGCATCAACACTAGTGTCATTGCTCTCAAATCCTCCACATGCCATCATGTAGATTCAAGTGAGGAGGAAAGTGAAGATGAAGAGATGACCTATCTCTTCAACAAATTCACCCGGTTCATGAAGAGCGAAATAGATAAATCCAAGCATGAATCGAGGAAAAAGATGAAGGACTCCCACAAATCCAAAAAGAATGGATCATCTTCAAAATAAGCATTTGTGGCCACATGGAGTGATGTAGACTCCACCGATGATGAAGTAGCCCACCTATGCTTGATGGCCCTCAATGAGGGGGAGGTAACTTCTAACTCATCTAATTCAAATTCATATACATTTGATGAGTTACAAGATGCCTATGACGATTTGCTTTTGGAATTCAAGGCATCATTTTCCAAGAACAAAAAGTTGATTTCAAAAATAAAAATTGAAAATGATTTGCTTTCCAAAACAAATCTTGAACTTGAAGCAAAATTGAAAGATTTTGAACAAAAATGTTTTGATTTAAAAAATTTGCTTCTTAAAGTTCAAAAAGAAAAAGATTTGATTTCCGATAAACTTGAAAAGAAAAATAGTTTTGGAAAATTAAACTTTTATGTAAGACAATCTAGTGCCCCTAGATTTGTGAATGGTAAATGTTTTAGAAGTGTTTGGGTCCCAAGAGGACTAACCACTTCAACTAAAAAGGATGAAATCTAAAAATGGATTCCTAAGGGGACTAAATTTTGTGCTACTAATGTCTATGGATCCAAAGCAATTTGGATACCAAAAATTACTTGATTGTCTTTTGCTAGGTGTGATGGAGAGTGATCAACAAGTCAAAAATTGAGGGGGAGCTCCATGCACACAAAGGAAGAACACTTGAAGAAGGAAGGCTTCACATCCTCCCTTGTGTTCAAGTGTTTTAAAATCTAGTTGTTTTGTTCTTATTTGATTTATTTTCATTTATGTCAACTAGATAATCATATATGTTGAACTAACATTCTTATGATGCTTTGAGTAAGGGGGATCCATTTTTTTAAACCAAATTTTTAAGTGTGTCAAATTTTCTTTTTACCTTCTAAGTTATTTTGAGCCCAATGTCGTTTTAAATTCTTTTTGATGTAACAAAAAATGGGGAGAAATGGTTTGAAAAATTGATTTTTCGAGTTTTTCAAGAGAATAAGGGGGGAGCCTAATCAAATTTAAATTTTAAGTCTCTTATTCGGTTTTTTAAATACAAAGGGGGGGAGAATCCCAAACAATTTTTCAAGTTGGTTTTATTATATCAAAAAGGGGGAGATTGTAGAACTAAGTGTTTTGATATAATATTTGAAAAATGTTTTGGACTAAATTGAAAAGAATTTAAAATATGTTTATAGTCAAAAACAACTTGAAAATATGTTTAAGGGTTTTACAAGGCTTTGGAATGATTTAAAGTACATTTAAAGTAGTCAGAACCAAGCTTTTCAAGTGCTCGTACCGATACGGTCTCGGACCGTACCGATATGCCTTAAGGTTTCAACTACATGATTTTTCCAGTAGCCAAAACCCGTACCGATACGCTTAGCTGTATCGATACGGTGTGTTTTGAAAATAGCCCAACGGCTAGTCGCGTACCGATACGCCTAACTACCCCAACAGTCATTTTTCCCAACGGTCTTTTAATTTGCAGGACCGTACCGATACGCTAGGTAAGCGTATCGATACGCATCAGCTAAAGAAGCCCAACGGCTAATTCCTTATCGGGACCGTATCGATACAGTTTGAAGGGTATCGATACACCAAGCTACAGAACTGCATTTATGGTGGGAAATAAAGACTCCAACGGCTCCAATTTAATCCCAACGGCTAGTAACGGCTACAAACTCATCAAGGAGTATAAAAGGGACCTCCAAGCATCTAGTTATGGTTAATGCTTCAATTGTTACAACATTATGATGTCAAAATTTGTCTAGAGCTTAAATTGTATATTTCTTGCTTAGACAACACTAGTGAGCTTAACATTGTAATATTTGCTCAAGTGTTTAGGTTTTGGGTGAGTGCTTAGTATTGCAAACACATACCTATTAGAGGGATTTCTAGTTTTCTAAGTCTTTCTCTTGTAAGAGAGTGTTTGATCAATCTTTGGGTAGAAAGCTTGATCGTTGTAACGGTTTCCTCCTAAGCCGAGAAAAGGGGACGAAATTCTTAGTGAATTTGTTTGGAAATCCTTAGTGGGAAGCTAAGGTAGTGGATGTAGACCTTGATTAGAAGGTTGAACCACTATAAATCCTTGTTTAAATTGTCTATCTTTTCCTTCTCACATTTACACCCAAATTATCCAACTTCTCCACACTTGGCAAGCAAGAACGGTTGAAGAAATCGAGCCCATTAAATCTCAACACCTACTTGCGTATCGATACGCTCCTCTTGTAATTATGAAATGGCTCTTTCTTTTTTGAGATAGGTACGACTCCCCGTCTACCGATACGATAGGCTGCAGAAGTGCATTTATGGTGGAAAGAGAGTGTCCCAACGGCTATAATCAATTCCTTAACCACCCAAACGGCTAGAATTAATGGAGAAGGTATTAAATCAAGCCTATTGAAGACCAACAACAACTATTGCATCCAAGAAAAACATCTATACAAAAATCCAAGCTCAAAGTGCCTAATTTTTTATTCTTATAAAATCCCAAATTGTGTTGTGTGAAAATCTTATCTTGTATTCCAATTTGGGTTGAGTGCTTGTATCAAAAGGGGCAAATTTTTATTGTGAGATATTCTACTTGCCTTAAATTTCTTCTTTGTATCCTAGTGAGGGTTTGGTCAATTTTTGGGTAGAAAATTGACCGGTATTGTAAAGGTTACCTCCTAAGCCTAGAAAAAGGGAAGAGCAATTAGTGGAATTGTTGAGAAATTCTTAGTGGGAGTTAAGGTAGTGGATGTAGAGTTCATTTGGAACTTGAAACACTCTAAATTGCCTTGTTCTTTAATTTTATTCATTCCACTTTTTCTCCAAAATTTTAAAAACCCAATTCACCCCCTCTTGGCTTTGATCAATCCATTGATCCACTCAACAATTGGTATCAAAGACTACCTCTTTGAAGAATTAACAACCACAAGAGGAGTTCCTAAGAGAGTGTGATCTATTCTAAAGACAAGCCATGTCATCTACTTCAACCTCCAACCTCTACGAGTCACAATCAAACACTAAACCACCATTCTTCAATGGGGACAACTACCCATATTGGAAGAATCGGATGCGTCTCTTCATCAAGTCAACGAATTACATGGTTTGAGATGTAATGGAAGAAGGCCCCTACATTCCAGTTAAGAGAACCGATGAAGGAAGACTAGTTCCGAAAGTAAAGTCGGAGATGACCGAGGAAGATAGACGAAAGATGCAAGTCAAAAACAAAGCTTTACATATCGTATTTTGTGCACTTGGTCCGGATATCTACTCAAAGGTTTCATCTATCGAAAGCGCGAAGGAAGTGTGGGACACTTTGGAGACGACTTATAAAGGCACTAGCGATGTGAACGAAGATTGGATTGCTAAACTTGAGCTATGAGAATTTTAAGATGGACCCCAATGAGAGTGTCTCAAAGATGTTTGATCAGTTTTCGATCATCGTCAATAGCCTTAAAGGATTCGGTGAAGTAATTCCCGAAGATAAGCTAGTGAGAAAGCTTCTATACTCTCTCCCGGAGTCTTGGAATGGTAAGAGGACGACCATCATTGAAGCAAAGAATTTAAAAACTTTGAAGCTTGATGAGCTTGTTGGATCTCTTCTTACACACGAGATCATGAAGTAAGGAAGAGAGGAAGGAAGAGAGAAGGATAGAGAAGCATGAGGTAGACAAAAAGAAGAAGCTGGGAGTTGCTCTCAAAGCCTCTCTACAAGAGGAGAGCTCTTCTAGTGAGGAGGAAGATTTTGAGGAATTGGCTATGATAGCCAAACGATTCTCATGGTTCATGAAGTCCAACCGATGGAGAAAATTTCAAAGAAAGATGGACTTTAGGAACAAAGGCAAAGAAGAAGAAAGGGATCTGATCATTTGCTTTGAGTGCAAGAAGTCGGGTCACATACGTTCCGATTGCTCTCAACTCAAGAAGAAGGGCTTTGAGAAGAAGAAGAATCTCAAAGCCAAGCTTGCTACTTGGAGTGATGAGGAGTCATCCGAGGATGAGGAACATGAAGTGGCTAATCTTTGCCTCATGGCTCTTGAGGAGGATTCTTTTATGGTAACCTCTAACTCATCTACTTTAGATTTTACATTTTATGAACTTCAAGATGCTTATAATGAGTTACAAGAGGTATATGATGAGTTGGTTGAGAAATACAAGGAGTCGGTTTTAAAAAATAAAAAATGATTTCGGTTTTAAGGACCCAAAATGACTCCCTTTCTAAAACCAACTCGGAATTAGAAAAGAAGGTCTTGGTTTTACAAAATTCCTCAAATGAGTTTGAAAAGAAATCAAATGATTTAAACGACCTTCTTGAAAAATACCATGTTTACCCCCAAGAGGAGGTGAGTAAACTCAAAGCTTCTCTAACCAATGTTGGGGGAAAAGGTTTTGAAAAAGCATCGTCTTCAAAATCTCAACATGTGAAGAGAAACTTTGTTGACCACAAACAAAGAGGCTCTCATAAGTATCATAAGAACAAGAAAGTTAGAAGTGTATGGGTTTCTAAGGAACTTGTAGTTTCTAACAATATTGTAGCCATTTCATCTTGGATTCCTAATGGAGCCTGTTGCGACTAAAAATTTTCAGAAATAGAAAGTACTTCGGATGTCGCTCGGACGGACCGAGTTTTAATTTGGTTTTTGAAAAATTTAATCGGGTTTAAAAAGGAGGGGAGTCACCACCGGCCATTTAAAAATGGTAGACCAGACACCGAAATAAAACCAGAGATCTTTCTTTTGAAAATGGGTTCGGGAGTCGGTTACACGCGGGGAAGGATGAGCACCCCCGTCGTGCTCGAAAATCGGTACCAAAAACATTACCGCTTAATTAATATTAAATTTTGCGAATTAAAGTGACAAATCACATCGAAATTTGGTTATACGGGCGAGTGAATTTTAAAAGTCTTAATATTCGAGAAGGAACGTCCAAACCACCACCACTACAACTGGTACTGGCCTCGTTCGTTCCCGAATAAAAGGACGCTCGCATTGCATTTTATAATTCGAGATGCAACCTATCATGACGTATTGGAAACAAATAATTAAGACGAGGGACAAATATGAACAAGTCCACGAAAAGAGCATGGAATAAATAAAGCAAGTGTCTAAACATGATAATTAAATGCATGAGCAAATATGGACACGAACAAATGGAAATAGCGCTAATCAAACATTCGATAAGCAACAATCTAAACACGATAAACATGCATATGAAAACAAGCGCAAACAATATGGCAAGAACATATATTAAAAACGGAAAAAATGCATGATTAACAAATAAACATGATAAAATACTGAATAAATAAAAGAGGCAAACTGGCAGGGATCAAGACTGTAATAAACCCATTTAAAAAACTGATTTAGTGCGTAATGGTACTAAATTAAAAAGACTCGAAAAAACTACAGGGACCAAAACAGGGATTTTACCGCCCGGAAATCAATCGAAATAAAAGCGGTGACGAAATTAAAAACCATTGGAAAGATGCAGGGACCACGGGAGGGATTTTTTAAAAGCATAAGTCCTCACTGCGTGATTACATCACCGCGGGAGGACTTAAATCGTAATTAAACCTAATTAAAACATAAAAAACACTATAAAATGGAGATTGAAAACAAATTCAGCCTTTTTTTAGTTTTGCAAACCCTAATCCTAGAGACCCTTCCCCTTTCTCTGAAAACTCCGGCGCCGCAAGGGTTCCGGTCGCCGTTGCCGGTGCCGGAACCCTAAAAAAGGGGGGTTTTTTTTCGACTTCCCCGAAAACCCAAAACAAAAAAACCCTTATTTTACGAAACCAAAACCAAAAACTCTTTTCCCTTTTTCAAAAGACGAAACCCCGAAAGAAACTTAAAACCGCCGCTCACCCCTGCCGTTGGCTCATCCGTCCCGACCGATGAGGTCGGATGGCTTATCGCCGGCAAAAGAGAAACGGAGAAAAGCTGAGAAGGAGAGATGCGAAGGTAAAACGCTATCCGTTTCTGTTTTTTTTTGCTTTTTTCGACTGAAATGAAAAATTAGAGGGGAATACCTCTGAAAATCTGACTTTTGCTTGTATTGATATGAAAATTCGATTACAACTTGTTCTCTCTGAAGTTTTCGAATGGTTCCTCTCTAAAAACCTCTCGAATGCTCTCTCTCCTCAATGCCCTCTCTTCTTTTCTCTCGTTTTCTTGGTTTCCTATATAACCGAGAGCCATGCTTAGAAATGATTCCTCTGATCTCTCTGAAGCTATTGTCTGGTTGACCTTTGCATCTTCATTTATTGTTTTTTTGTTTTGCTCTCTGCCATTCTGATCTCTGATATTTTGGCTGATTTTGGTTTAATCGCATTTTGTGTTTCTGATTTTTCTATTTTGCGTTATGATGTTGCTGGACTTGCCCGATCGGGAGAGGCGTGCCGGTTGCAGGAGGCAGACGCGTGCTTGTGGCAGGCCATCGGTGAGAACGCTCAGGCGCGTGGGCGCGTTGGGCGACGGGTTCGTCGCTCGTGGGATCTCTAGGCTCATCTGAGCCGTCCGATACGTTTGAGATCGGATGGTTGAAGCGTGCGCGGCGCTCAGGCTCCACCAGGCTTGTTAGGGTTTCCTCGCTGGGATCGATCTGGGTCGTTGATTTCGCCCAGATCGAACGGTATTGGAGATGTGTGGCGCCAGACCCTTAGGGCTCCTCTAGGGTTTGTCTTCGCGGGATGAATTTGGACCGCCAGATCAGATGTGGATCTGATGGCCAGGAATTAGGGCGGCGGCTGCACCTGGTGAACAAAATAGGTTTAGGTTAGCTTAGGGTTTTTTGTAATTCGGGCTTTCAAATTGGGCTGCTTACTTATTTTGGGCATGTATTTGGACTCTTGTTATTAATATTTTGGACTCTTAATATTCTTTTTAATCAGAATGGGCTTTTGTTTATTTCAAGCTTTGTTTATTTTTATTCCGATAATAATAATAAGTATAATAATAATAATAGCGTATAAGAAAAATAATAATAATAAAGACATATTAATAGCAAAAATAAAACAAAACAAACACAATAGTAATAACACACCTAGCAATAAAATACTTAATAATGATATATACACAAACAATGTTATGCAAAGAAGGATAAATGACAAGATACCTAAAAAACAATATAGTAACATTTAGGCCTTTTTTTGTTTTGAAATGGATAATAATATAATGAACATATAAACATAACGATACTAATAGTAATAATATTATTGATAATAATACTATAATAATACTAAAAGAGTAATAATAATATAATAGTAGTAACACTCATATGTATACATGTATATTTTCTCTTTTTCGTTTTTTTTTTCTTTTTTCATTTTAAATACCTAACAGCCCAATAAGCCCACTAACAACACAAACTAAAGGGGTTTAAGGTCTGGACAAAATTAGTGATTACAGCTGCCCCTCTTTGCTTATGCTTGTGGAACAAGAATAAAGCAAAGACCATAAGCACTAATTTTGTCCTACTTCCCTGTTGGACGGTTTACTCCCGACGCAGCCACGCGATTCCAAGTAATTTCTCTTCCCAAAGCCTTCCAATCGTGAGTTCTCCCTCCGGATGCCCCGAACAGGTAGACAAAGTTTTTTTTTGCAGATTTCCATTCTCCAAGTGCCCGAACGGATAGGCGGGTTCTATTCTCCAAGTGCCCGAATAGATGAGCAGATTCCAAATATCTTTGTCTTCCCTTCCCGTAAAAATAAGTTGGTCATTCAAACAACCTTGCCTTCCCTTTCGCGGTCTAAAAGCAAGTTGTCCATTTCGCGGTCAAAAAGTTAGCTGAAACTCCAAATATTTTTTTGCCTCCCCTTTACGACCAAAAGGCGAATTTGGGCGTCTAAGTGAACTTGCTTTCCCTTCATGGCCTTAAAGCAAACCGATCATAACTAAATCTGTCCAACTTCACTATTGGACGGTTTGCTCTCTCAAAGCGGCAGTACGCAAGTCCAAGTAACTTTCTCTCTGAAGCCTTAAGAATATGAGTTCTCTCTCTATAGAACTCATTTCCTTGGCGTGTTCTTCGAGTGGCAGTACTTCCTATATAGAACTCTCGTCATCGTATTTCTGAAATTAAAGATCTCCAAGTCCTCTCTCTGTAGGACCCTCCGCTTTCGAGATCTTGAAGCCTTAGGAATCTGAGTTCTTTCTCCACAGAACTCCTCTTCCTTAGCGTACTCTTCGAGTAGTAGTTCTTTCTCTATTGAACTCCTCTCTGAAATCAAGGATCTACAAGTCCCCTCTCCGTAGGACCTTCCACATTCGAGATCCTGAAGCCGCAAGTTCCTTCTATATAGAGCTTGTTTGGACCCTTTCTCTGTAGGATCCTTCATCTTGAAATATTCCGGCAAGCTTGAAAGCTTTCATTTAAAATCTTTGAGTGACGAACATGAAGACTTCGCCTGACATCCTGGAGCGGCGGCTTGAAAGGCTTCACCTGAAATCCTTGAGGAATGGATAAAACTGAGAAATTTTGATCTTTTTTAAGAAAAACATCATTTAGAAAAGGGTAAAATTGAGGAATTGAGTTTTGAGGAAAACATCTTTTTGAAAGGGATAAAATTGAGAAATTTTGATCTTTTCAAGAAAAACATCCTTTAGAAAGGGTAAAATTGAGAAATTTGAGTTTTAAGAAAAATATCCTTTTAGAAGGATAGAGTTGAGAAACTTGGGTTTTGAGGAAAACATCCTTTTGGAAGGATAAAATTGAGAATTTGAGTTTTGAGGAAAACATCCTTTTGGAAGGATAAAATTAAGAAATTGAGTTTTGAGGAAAACATCCTTTTGGAAGGATAAAATTGAGAAATTGAGTTTTGAGGAAAACATCCTTTTGGAAGGATAAAATTGAGAAATTTGAGTTTTAAGAAAAACAATCTTCAAAGAAGATTAAAATCGGGGGTTGGAAAGATTTTAAGAATCCGAATTACGAAAGTCGAAGGACTCTTGACTCTTGTGAAATCTGCTTCTCCTCTCGTGAAGCTGTAGATATGTTCTTTTACCAATCTTCAAACGTCTGTTTAGAGAAAACAAAATGCTATGATATGATTTAGTATGCTCCTAGCATGGGTGACATCTAGCTATCGATGATGCATGAGCATATTTCAGGATGCAATGATGCATGTGTTTACGAGAATGCAAAGATGCATGTGTTTACGAGAATGCAAAGATGCATGCGTTTAGTTTGTCTTCATTTCTTAGGGTTAGTGGTCGTTGTCTTGGGACTACAACCATTCATTAATCTTGTGTCTTTAAAAAATATGGCCCCTAAACTTTTGTCGCTCGTTCTTCGTTTTAATATTCGAGCCGAGTGACCTCAGTCACATTCTAAATCTTTTCTGGCCTTGTGCTATCTTTCACATACTTCGGTTTGAACCCCTCTACGTGAAAACCTTAGTTCCTCCACGGACAATGGTGCCCCATCACGGCAATTTAGCCTCAATGACTCTTCGTCCTTCCACCTCGCGTCGTGCCCCTCAACCTTTGGGCCTTTGTTTCTCTAAATTTGTGGTTGAAAGCGCCTCTTCTAAGTTTCTCTTATTTGCCTCAAAGTGCCTTTTGGGTTTTCGACTCGGCTTCTCCTCTTCTTCTTTTTTATCTTCCTCCTTTTCTTAGGCGTACTTCTGTCTTCATCGCCTTTCGTCGAGTTGATTTCAGATCATATTTATTGTCTCATCTTGGTGCGCGGCGCACACGGTCTTTCTCGGGACATTTCTTCCGGCAAGATGCTTAGGCTCCAAGGGTAACTTTGATCCCCGATTCTCAACGTCAAAATTTCTACCCTCATGTTCTATTCCAACACTTCTTAGCGAAGGTTGACTTCATAGCTCGACATTTTACCGAAGACGGTCTGGATATTTCAACTGAAGCTAATAGTAGCGATGTTTGAACCTCCGAGGGTGCCCCTCTAGGTACTGATGGAATTACCTCGGGCCACGGTCAATCCGCTTGTTCATTCCCATGTAGGAGACTTATGCAAGTGATAGGGTAAAAATAATTTCATTGTATAAATATACATTTTAAAGAATAACAACAAGTGATATTTAAGAAAATAAAGTTTTGGGTCTTTGAAAAAAGGTCAACCCGAGTGACATTTTCTGAATGTTGCAGAGATGCACATATGAAATCTTTTCTGTGCTATTAGGCTTCCGAGAGGAGCGACTCCCAAACCTAATTTCTACCCAATTTAAAGGTGGCTCTCTTTAACTCACTAACTCGCCATGCCCCATCCTTCCCTCTTTTCTAATCTCAATCAGGCGTTAGAAGTGTAGCAATCCTTGAAGAAAGGTTAAACCCGATAGGCGAAATGTGATCTGAAGACGAATTCATCCTTCCGCGCATGGTCCAAATGGTCTTTTATGGCTTGTAATGTAGGCTAAGGCTCGTGGTTATAAAAGAAACGGTAAATAGGCTCAAACAAGTGTTTAAGGGTGGTGAAACCAAGGATCAATTCTTCCAATCTAAAGTCTCAATTATGCTCCGATGAAATGCTATCCCTTTTCTTATTTCTTTGGATCGCTCTAGAATGCCCCCTTTTTGGGGTTTTCACCCTAGAGTTCATTTCTTTTCATCAAGTGTAGTTTTGGATCCATTTGCACCTTCGCATTGTATTAGTGCAGGCTTTTGATCAAAGGTGAACAATCTTTCGAGGCTCATCTAAGCAGAGATTCATTTGGATAGGGAATCCTCTTGTCCCTTTTCTTTATCCGCTTCTCTCTCTTTTCAAAATTGCACTTTTCACTTTAGTGCATTTGCTTTTAATTTCTTCAACTTTTATGTCGGCAACTTTTGACTTGATTTGGGTAGCTCTTTGAGAACCGACTTTTCTTTCGTTGTTTCCTTTTGATGTTTCTGCTGCTCAAACTTAAAAATAATGTATTCAATGCCTCTATTTTTTATTGCCCCTTAATTCACACGGCCTCGTTTTCATAGCATAATCAAGGTCCATTGTCATTCACTCGTCCATTGTCATTCAATGGGTATTTTTTTCTATGTGAATGGAATTGAAGGAATGCCAAATGTCCTCCCATACACGGATATCAAAATTGGTCTTCAGGTGGTAGAAGTTTTAGGGTTATCACTTCATTCAAGGACCTTGAACAACAATGCCCGAGAGGGAAAATTCACTCAATGGGAGTGACCCATTATTCCTGAACACTCATTGTCATTCCTCCCTTGGCCTAAGTAGAACAAAGGGTTTTCATATTTATAGCGTCCTCACAACATTCAGTCTTTTAGAAAATTGAATTAAAGTTAATCTCAAAAAAAATATATACATGTGTAATTGGAAAACAAGAGTAAACTTATGAAATGTTTAAAGAATTAAGGAATACCAGAATATTTTCTAAATAACAAAATGAAAATTTCGTTATGATAACTATACTCTTTATTTGGAAAAAATCTACAGCTTAGCTTATTCCTTTTGCATTTTCCCCAAATGCACAGGGATCAACGGATTTGAATTGCCTTTACCGGTAGCTGTTTGCTCCGGGCTAGTTGTACCATTCCCTCGGGTACAATCAGTTTTCACCAATAATGAGAATTGGATTTTTGCAAATGATTTATTTCCCTTTGACCATTCGTAAAAATGGATTTTCGATGGACATTTGAATTATCCATTGTCTTAAACTTTACCGCGTTTAAGCACGTTGTGCCAACATTTCTGTCGGACTTGCTCAAACATCGCTTCTTCTTTCACGAAGCGATGTAATGTCTCCAATTCACTTTTCTTGAATCGAGACTTGCATTTTTCCCAAATGCACAGGGATCAACGGGTTTGAAATGCCTTTACCGGTAGCCGTTTTCTCCGGGCTAGTTGTACCATTCCCTTGGGTACAATCAGTTTTCACCAATAATGAGAATTGGATTTTTGCAAAGGATTTATTTTCCTTCGACCATTCGTAAAAATGGATTTTCGATGGACATTTGAATTATCCATTGTCTTAAACTTTACCGCGTTTAAGCACGTTGTGCCAACGTTTCTGTCGGACTTGCTCAAACATCGCTTCTTCTTTCACGAAGCGATGTAATGTCTCCAGTTCACTTTTCTTGAACCGAGACTTGCATTTTTCCCAAATGCACAGGGATTAACGAATTTGAAATGCCTTTACCAGTAGCCGTTTGCTCCGGGCTAGTTGTACCATTCCCCTGGGTACAATCAGTTTTCACCAATAATGAAAATTGGATTTTTGTAAAGGATTTATTCTCCTCCTATACGATATCATCTCCCTTTGATTCTGAACCAAATGTTCTCGAAGTTGTTCGAGCTTATCCACTAGGTCATTCACGCTTCTAAAGCTGTACTGGCTAAAAACCGTTCCCTTGTCCATTCTTTCCTCTCCCTCTCTCTCTCTGATGAGTGTTCTCCCCAATTAGTAATGATGCGATGAAATGCCTTAAGCAAGTTTTAATGATGGATGTAGTATGGACTCGAATCAACAGATGCATGCTCATGAGATGGGTGCATGACTAACAATTTTAATGCTGCTTCGAAATGATGTATGAAACAAATGTTACACATGTATGCAAGTCAAAGGTGTTGGTCATATAGGTGATTCCCCTCATGTAAACTTCATTTGGACAAAAAGAAGGCTCCTCGTTACAAGATAGTCATAGCAAAAGTCCTACGGGTACTCTTCTTGCCCCCTAATCATGTTCAAGGAAATGAAAACTTCAGCTAAAATTTATGGGGCCGGATTTGCTTTCTTCTCTAGCAATTCAAGACCCTCTAAAACTGCTGGTATCAAGTCCCGGAAAATAAGCTATTTCCTCGAAGCTGAATCCATCTCTTGACCTAATCCATGCCTTTTCTGGCCGCCACGCTCTTTCCGGCCGCCTCTTTGCACTTGGTCGGGTAGTTTCGTGACTTTGGGTGTTCGGAGTAGATCCGATCATGATTGACTTCCTCGGGATAGAGAAGGGTTGTGCCTTCTACGATGGTGGGCATCAGATCTGACACTGTGTGTTCGCTCGGTAAGCTGCTCCCTTAACCTTTCTAATTCAACTCTGACCGTTGTCGGACTTGCTTATTGACACCATCCTTTCTAGCAACCTCCCGTCCATAATGATAGCCCTTGATTGGGTGAAACCACCTTGACTCAACACCTTTATGTCATGATATGCATGCGAGAATAAATGCAAGAAGATCATAAGAATAATCGTTAGTGTCGGATAAACATGATAAAAAGGCAAGCATGAAAGCAAACAACCCTATTTATCCCGTCTAATGAACCTAGGTTGTCCGCATGGCTCTAAAAGGGGTGGGCATTCTAGTTCTCTAAATGCAATTTTGGTTCTAGGAGGTACTCGAACTGTCCTCGTTGTCCCCTTCTAAGGGTAGCAAGGCCCCCGGTCATCACCCATTATAGGCTTCTCTCACCGAGTTCAATTCGAGGGGACCCTTTAGCTATATCTGCACGGAGAAACAATATTCCCACGAAGATATAGGGTATTCGAGCCCCGAAGGTACTTGCTAGGCCTACACGGAGGAACAATATCCCCACGAAAGCACTAGCGTTTTCCCCCCACTTAAACGAACGAGTTTAAAAGCCAATTTTAAATGCGTTTAAAATAAACTCGCACTTATAAACAAATATCGATCGACTCGGTCACTCTAATTCGCAACTTTTAATATTAATTAAGCGGTAAAGTTTTTTTTGGCTCGACTCTCTTTTTTGTTTTTGAAAACAAAAATTTGTCCCCAGCGGAGTCGCCATCTGTTGTGACTAAAAAATTTCAAAAATAGAAAGTACCTCGGATGTCGCTTGGAAGGACCGGGTTTTAATTTGGTTTTTGAAAATTTTAATCGGATTTAAAAAGGAGGGGAGTCGCCACCGGCCATTTAAAAATGGTAGACCGGACACCGAAATAAAACTAGAGATCTTTCTTTTGAAAATGGGTTCGGGAGTCGGTTACACGCGGGGAAGGATGAGCACCCCCGTCGTGCCCGAAAATCGGTACCAAAAACATTACCGCTTAATTAATATTAATTTTTGCGAATTAAAGTGACAAATCACATCGAAATTTGGTTATACGGGCGAGTGAATTTTAAAAGTCTTAATATTCGAGAAGGAACGTCCAAACCACCACCACTACGACTGGTACTGGCCTCGTTCGTTCCCGAATAAAAAGACGCTCGCATTGCATTTTATAATTCGAGATGCAACCTATCATGACGTATTGGAAACAAATAATTAAGACGAGGGACAAATATGAACAAGTCCACGAAAAGAGCATGGAATAAATAAAGCAAGTGTCTAAACATGATAATTAAATGCATGAGCAAATATGGACACGAACAAATGGAAATAGCGCTAATCAAACATTCGATAAACAACAATCTAAACACGATAAACATGCATATGAAAACAAGCGCAAACAATATGGCAAGAACATATATTAAAAACGGAAAAAATGCATGATTAACAAATAAACATGATAAAATACTGAATAAATAAAAGAGGCAAACTGGCAGGGATCAAGACTGTAATAAACCCATTTAAAAAACTGATTTAGTGCGTAATGGTACTAAATTAAAAAGACTCGAAAAAACTACAGGGACCAAAACAGGGATTTTACCGCCCGGAAATCAATCGAAATAAAAGCGGTGACGAAATTAAAAACCATTGGAAAGATGCAGGGACCACGGGAGGGATTTTTTAAAAGCGGAAGTCCTCACCGCGTGATTACATCGCCGCAGGAGGACTTAAATCGTAATTAAACCTAATTAAAACAAAAAAAACACTATAAAATGGAGATTGAAAACAAATTCAGCCTTTTTTTAGTTTTGCAAACCCTAATCCTAGAGACCCTTCCCCTTTCTCTGAAAACTCCGGCGCCGCAAGGGTTCCGGTCGCCGTTGCCGGCGCCGGAACCCTAAAAATGGTTTTTTTTACTTCCCCGAAAACCCAAAACAAAAAAACCCTTGTTTTACGAAACCAAAACCAAAAACTCTTTTCCCTTTTTCAAAAGATGAAACCCCGAAAGAAACTTAAAACCGCCGCTCACCCCTGCTGTTGGCTCATCCGTCCCGACCGATGAGGTCGGATGGCTTATCGCCGGCAAAGGAGAAACGGAGAAAAGATGAGAAGGAGAGATGCGAAGGTAAAACGCTATCCGTTTCTTTTTTTTTTTGCTTTTTCGACTGAAATGAAAAATGAGAGGGGAATACCTCTGAAAATCTGACTTTTGCTTGTATTGATATGAAAATTCGATTACAACTTGTTCTCTCTGAAGTTTTCGAATGGTTCCTCTCTAAAAACCTCTCGAATGCTCTCTCTCCTCAATGCCCTCTCTTCTTTTCTCTCGTTTTCTTGGTTTCCTATATAACCGAGAGCCATGCTTAGAAATGATTCCTCTGATCTCTCTGAAGCTATTGTCTGGTTGACCTTTGCATCTTCATTTATTGTTTTTTTGTTTTGCTCTCTGCCATTCTGATCTCTGATATTTTGGCTGATTTTGGTTTAATCGATTTTGTGTTTCTGATTTTTCTGTTTTGCGTTCTGATGTTGCTGGACTTGCCCGATCGGGAGAGGCGTACCGGTTGCAGGAGGCAGACGCGTGCTTGTGGCAGGCCATCGGTCAGAACGCTCAGGCGCGTGGGCGACAGGATCGTCGCGCGTGGGATCTCTGGGCTCATCTGAGCCGTCCAATGCGTTTGAGATCGGACGGTTGAAGCGTGCGCGGCGCTCGGGCTCCACCAGGCTTGTTAGGGTTTCCTCGTTGGGATCGATCTGGGCCGTTGATTTCGCCCAGATCGAACGGTATTGGAGATGTGCGGCGCCAGACCCTTAGGGCTCCTCTAGGGTTTGTCTTCGCGGGATGAATTTGGACCGCCAGATCAGATGTGGATCTGACGGCCAGGAATTAGGGCGGCAGCTGCATCTGGTGAACAAAATAGGTTTAGGTTAGCTTAGGTTTTTTTGTAATTCGGGCTTTCAAATTGGGCTGCTTACTTATTTTGGGCATGTATTTGGACTCTTGTTATTAATATTTTGGACTCTTAATATTCTTTTTAATCAGAATGGGCTTTTGTTTATTTCAAGCTTTGTTTATTTTTGTTCCGATAATAATAATAAGTATAATAATAATAATAGCGTATAAGAAAAATAATAATAATAAAGACATATTAATAGCAAAAATAAAACAAAACAAACACAATAGTAATAACACACCTAGCAATAAAATACTTAATAATGATATATACACAAACAATGTTATGCAAAGAAGGATAAATGACAAGATACCTAAAAAACAATATAGTAACATTTAGGCCTTTTTTGTTTTGAAATGGATAATAATATAATGAACATATAAACATAACGATACTAATAGTAATAATATTATTGATAATAATACTATAATAATACTAAAAGAGTAATAATAATATAATAGTAGTAACACTCATATGTATACATGTATATTTTCTCTTTTTCGTTTTTTTTTTCTTCTTTTTTTCATTTTAAATACCTAACAGCCCAATAAGCCCACTAACAACACAAACTAAAGGGGTTTAAGGTCCGGACAAAATTAGTGATTATAGAGCCAAGTATTTGGGAACTAACATTCATGGACCCAAAATGATTTGGGTACCAAAAATCAAAGCTTAACTCTTTGTTTGTAGGGGGAGCATTGCTACAAGGCCAAAGCACAAAGCCAAAACTCATGGTACCTTGATAGTGGATGATCGAGGCACATGACCGGAGACAAGAGTCGATTCATGAACTTAAAGCCAAAAAGTAGTGGAGTAATGACATTTGGTGACAACTCCAAAGGCCACATTGAAGGTATTGGCTCCATAGGTAATCACTCTACCATACTCATTGAAAATGTTTTGTATGTCAATGGTCTAAAACACAACTTATTGAGCATTAGTCAATTGTGTGATAAAGGATTTAATGTCTTATTTGATAAAAATGGGTGTAAAATTATTGACATTAAATCTAATAAAATAATGTTCATTGGTCATCGCATAGGAAACATATACATGGTGCATTTAGATGACATTCATTCATCCCATGCATGTTTTGTTGCACAAAATTAAAATGATACATGGTTATGGCATAAGAAACTAGGACATGTTAGCATTAGTGTTTTAGAAAAAATAGTTTTCCTAAATCTAGTTAGAGGTTTGCCCAAGATTAAGTTCTCAAATGACAAAATATGTGATGCATGCTCTAAGGGTAAACAACATAGATCATCCTTTAAATCCATTAATGATATCTCTAATAATAGATGTTTACAATTGATTCATATGGATCTTTTTGGGCCTATTAGAACTATGAGCTTGGGTGGTAAATCGTATGCTTTTGTTCTTGTTGATGACTATTCTATGTTTACTTGGGTTCTATTCTTAAGTACAAAAGATGAGGCTTTAGAAAATTTCATCACGTTTTCAAAATTAACTCAAAATGATCTTGAGCTTAAGATTTCTCACATTGGAAGTGATCATGGAACCGAGTTTCAAAATCTAGGTTTTGAAGAGTTTTTAAATGAAACTGGTATTAGCCATAATTTTTCGGCACCTCGAACTCCTCAACAAAATGGGGTAGTTGAGAGGAAAAATAGGACTTTACAAGAAATGATTAGAACCATGCTTTGTGAAAACAATTTACCTAAATATTTTTGGGCGGAAGCCACAAATACCGTTTGCTACATTGTAAATCGAGTAATGATTAGGTCACTTTTAAAGAAAACACCATATGAGATTTTAAAATCTAAGAAGCCAAACATTAGCTATTTTTATTCATTTGGTTGCAAGTGTTTTGTTTTAAACAATGGAAAAGACAACTTAGGTAAATTTGATGCTAAAAGTGATGAAGCTATTTTCTTAGGATATTCTTTAAACTCTAAAGCCTATCGTGTATTTAATAAAAGAACTTTAGTAGTAGAAGAGTCTATACATGTTGTTTTCGATGATAACCTCCTTCCGAGGAAGGAATCTTGTGATGATGATGATGTAGGAATCCTTGATGCCTTTGATGGAGGACAAACTTCAAATGATGATGAGATTCCAACTAAAGAAGAAGATACACAAGATCCACCTCTTGAAGCCTTGAAGGACTTGGCTCTTGAGGAAAAGGAAGTGAGCTACCCAAAGGAGTACAACTATGTCAAAGGTGGTGAAATCTTGGGTGATCCATCCAATTGGGTAACTACTAGATCCTCTCTCAAATTAATGAATCACGTTGCATTTATCTCATGCATAGAGCCTAAAAATATCAAAGAAGCTTTAAAAGATGAATTTTGGATTATGGTTATGTAAGAAGAATTAAATCAATTTGAGAGGAGTAATGTTTGGACATTAGTTGAAAGGCCTAGTAATCAATCTACTATAGGAACTAAATGGGTATTTAGGAACAAACTAGATGAGAGTGGTAACATTGTGAGAAACAAAGCTAGATTAGTTGCTCAAGGTTACACTCAAGAAGAGGGAATAGATTTTGATAAAACCTATGCACCCGTAGCAAGAATGTAAGCTATTAGGATGTTGCTTGCATATGCATGTTATCATAATTTCAAGCTTTTTCAAATGGATGTGAAAAGTGCATTTTTAAATGGTTTTATAAATGAAGAAGAGTATGTGGAACAACCACCGGGTTTTGAGGATTCAAAATTTCCAAATCATGTTTTTAAGTTAACCAAAGCACTTTATGGTTTAAAACAAGCTTCTAGAGCTTGGTATGAAAGGCTTTCAAACTTCTTGATTGAAAAAGGATTTGAAAAAAGGTAAGGTGGACACCATACTTTTTATAAAAAGATATAAAAATGACATCTTAGTAGTACAAATATATGTTGATGATATCATCTTTGGATCTACTAATGAATGTCATTGCAAAGAGTTTGCTAAGTTAATGCAAGGTGAATTCGAGATGAGCATGATGGGGGAGCTCTCATTCTTTTTAGGACTCCAAATCAAACAAAGGAAGGATGACACCTTCATAAATCAAGCAAAGTACGTGAAAGATATGCTCAAGAAGTTTGGCTTGGAGAATGCAAAGCCTCAAGACACACCAATGAGCTCATCTACAAAGCTTGACAAAGATGAAGAAGGTAAGTGTGTTGACTCTAAGCTTTATCGCTCTATGATTGGATCTTTGTTTTACCTTACCACAAGTAGACCGGATATATTGTTTAGTTTTGCTTGTGTGCTAGGTTTCAAGCTAGTCCTAGAGAGCTCACCTTATAGCCGTTAAAAGGATCTTTAGGTACCTTAGAGATACTCCTTGTTTAGGTCTTTGGTATCCTAGAGACTCAACCTTTAACCTTCATGCTTATTCAGATGCAAATTGTAGGGGTTGTAAAATTGATAGGAAAAATACTTCCGGCACTTGTCAATTCTTAGGTAGTATGCTCATATCTTGGTTCTCTAAGAAACAAAATAATGTAGTTTTATCTACCACCGAAGCCGAGTACATATCCTTAGGGAGTTGTTGTGCTTAAGTCCTTTGGATGAAGCAACAACTCTTAGATTATAGAGTTAAAGTTGAAACCATACCCTTTAAGTGTGATAACACTAGTGAAATTTGTCTCACCAAAAATCCCATCCAACACTCTAGAACCAAACATATAGAAACAAGGCATCATTTCATTAGAGATCATGTCCTTAAGCAAGATGTTGTTATAGAGTATGTTGACACCTTGAACCAACTAGCGGACATTTTTACCAAACCTCTAGACAAAGAGCGTTTTTGGTCCCTTAGGAGAGAGTTAGGTTAAACTAGCCTATCTTGACCCTTTAGGACTCTTTTGAGGTTAAATTTGCTTGATCTTGTGAAAATGTATGTTTATGTGTTGTTGATCTTGATAGAAACCATACTTATAGCTAGGGGAGTATGCTTCTGTTAGAATAAGCTTAGATTTGCCCATACATCATTTGCATTCATTTAGGAGATGTTCAAGTCGAGCCTTTGGTTGTTCTAAAAGCCAAAAATGCATTTTTGGGCATAGGGTATCGATATGGCCTTATGAATATCGATACGAGTACTTCATTAGTTGACCAGACTGCATTTTTTCTCTTACGGGTATCGATACGGTTAAACCCGTTTTGATACGAGATGTGAGCGTTTCGATACGGATGCCATCCGTTTTGATACGGCTTCTTGATACGTGGTTCCAAGGAATTACCTTTGTACCCCCGTATCGATACACCCTTAGGTGTATCGATACGCGATCGTGTAGACAGCTACTTAATGACATTAAAAGAGTTTCACTTTTACCAAAATTAAATTTTCAAAATCCTAGCCGATTTTCCTCTATAAAAAGCCTCTCAATCCCTCATATTTTCACCACAAAACTTAAAATCTCTTGAGGGTTTTTCAAAATCAAGCCAAGTCTTAAGGCTCTCCAACAATTTGGTGCAAAATCTTCATCCATTCCTCTCTATCTCAATATCAAGGTATAAAACTCTTTCTTTTTATTTTCTTTATGACTTTCGTTTTTAAATTCTTTTTGTTTTGTTTTGTTTTTCAAAAACAAATTTTATCAAACCTTTTTTTTTGTTTTGTATTTCAAAACTTTTTTAAACCTTGATTATTGATTTACATGGGATTGAATGTGAATATTAATGCATACACACATTGTTTTAATCGATTTTTCTAGACAATGGCACCCAAAAAGAGAGCGCGTACTACAAGCGAAGTTGGTGAAGGATCCAATCCCGGTGATGAAACACGTCCTAACTTGACTCTTATTTATCAACGGTGCTTTAGAACTCCCGGAGAACTCACCTACTTCCGATCTTTTCAAAACTATAAAATTCGTCCGGAGAGGGTAATTTTTGTTTCTTTTCTTAATTCGGAGCACTTCAAGTTTGTCTATTTACCTTTGCTCCAAGAATGGAAGTTCATGGATTTTATACAAATTCCGGGATTTTTCTTTCGTAATTTGGTTTTGATCTTTTATGCTAATGCCAAGTGTGTTGCCGATGCCTCGGGTAATATCGTTGTCGTTAAATCTTATCTCATGGGCAAAAAGATTACCGTTGATGTTCCATCTCTTTGTGTTATTTTTAAGTTTGAGGATGAGGGTATCGAAGATGAAAATTCTCTTGGACATGTTTTGGGGGGTTCCATAACCGTTCTAAATGCTCAAGATTGCATCCTACACTTGATGATCACTTGGTGGTTCAGGCCTTCGGGAGGAAAATACTCAACCATTCGCCAAGTTGATGACTTTTGGATTTGATGCTTTCGCCAGAGATAACAACCTAACCTTGCTCGCATCATGTTTGCGGAGATTGTCTTTCTCGTGCAACATCATCATACAACTCTTGTCACTTCATTCACCTATGGCACCGCCTTGAGCTATTTCTTCACTCAAAAGGAGATTGATTGCTCTCACGACTATCATACACCCCTTACCGATCCCATTGATGAGAGATCTCTTTCTAGGGGGAGTTTCACTTCTTCAATGGTAGTTGGCTTTGCATCTCCGAGCTTCCTAGTGATGTGATTCCCGAAGAGATTGCCAATCCTCAAGCTACTCAAGCTCCTCCTCCTCCATCTATGGATGCTTTCATGATATTTCTCAATGAACAATTCACGGGCCTACGTACGTGGATTGCTTCTATGGATCACGTCATGAATTCGGGGTTTGCCGCCATAGACACATGCTTCACATGCCTAGAACATCGTATGACAAAAGTGGAGAAACGTATCTCATCTATTAAGGTCGAGCACAATTCGATGAACATCTCTCTCACGGCCTTTCATGATGAGTGGCGTCAATCTAGGAGGAATGATGATGCCAACGAAGATGACGATGAAGATGATGAAGATGGTGATGGAGACGAGTAGTAGATTGTCTTTGCATATCAGTCATGTCATTTAGGATTTCTAGTTATGCACTTTGAATTATGTTCTTAGGATTAAGTTTACCTTTTAAAACCTATGCTTTGATTATTGTTTGGATTTTATTTTGATGTTTCTTTATTTATGAACTTAATGTTTATCTATTATATGTTGCTTGGTTATTGTTTATGCCTTTAGCCTATGTCTCTTATTTTTTATCTAACAAAAATGGAGAGAGGGAACAAGCTCACTTAAAATTTACCTAGCCTATATTAAGGGGAGAGTTGTTTTTCCAAAAGATTTTCAAAAGACTTAAAAAATTTAAGTTTTGGTTTTGTTATATCAAAAATGGGGAGATTGTAAAACCTATGTTTGATTTTGATATAACAAAGTGCTTTAAGAACTTAATTGAAAAACTTGAAATAAATTTTTAAGTCCCTCAAAAGGTTTCAAATTAACAAGGCTTTGCTCTAGTTTGAAAAATTCAAACTCCAAAATATTTTCTAAGTGTTCCAAGACCAAACTGCTCAAAAACGTCAATGCGTATCGATACGCTTCTTATCGTATCGATACTTTTTTACAAACTTGGCCACTGGAGAAATCCGTTTCGATACGCCCTTTTACCGTATCAAAACAGGGTATGCATCTGTATCGATACGATATCTCTATAAAATTAGAAAGAGTTTGAATGGCGTATCGATACGGTGTCACCTGTATCGATACGGTTTTTTAAGGAATTTTAAATTCAGAAGCCTTAAATGTTTTTGACCGTTGGGCGTCAGTTGGTAGGTAACAAATTTTAAAAGAGTTGGTTAACCCGTACCGATACGCTCTTACCCGTATCGATACGAAATCCTCTATTGAGCTTTGTAGGAAAAATTGCATCGATACGGTCTTACCCGTATCGAAACAGATCCCTAACCTGTATCGATACGTCTACTTGCGTATCGATACGCTCCTCTTGTAATTGTGCAACGGTTCTTTCTTTTTTGAGACATGTATCAATACGGCTCTGTAACCCCCTTAACCCGGCCTAGACGGTTGACCCGAATTAAGAAGTTTACACGGGGAAAACCAAAGTCAACCCGAAAGTCAACCTTGATTAACGACCCTTTTTTTTCTTTTTAATCTTATCTAAATGCACATTAACCCTATCGGTACGTTCATGCACAAAACATTCATGCAATTGGCCTACCTAGGTATGTTCATGCAATCGGCATACTCAAAGATCAGCGCATTCGGAAAACATTCAGGGACTTAATTGCACAAAACACGAATTTAGGGACCAAAATGTAAATTCTGGAAATTATAGGGACTTAACCCACTTTTAAGTTACCATTATGAAATTAGTCATGATTCATGCTTCTCTGCCAAATTTCAACTCAAACGGACATCTCAAACTCATTCAATTGCATTCACAAAGTTCAGGACCAAAACGCAAAGGTTTCAAAACATATAACCGTCAATTTCAGTGCCCAACGATCGGGTGTTTCGGAACAGGGATGATCCGTTCCGAAATGCGGGACCGTTCCGAAACCCGTTGCGCAACATGGCCTGGCAGTGGCCAAACTGTTTCGGAACGGCTCTGCCCGTTTCGAAACGCCTAGGCCATTTCAGGCCCTCTGTTCCGAAACGGCAGCACCTGTTCCGAAACAGGCTGCCCAGATTGCAGAAATTTAGCTAGATTATCACACAATTGACCCATCAAACATGCTCCAAAGGCAACCAAATCATATCAGCAAGACATTACATGCATAAGGAACATAATGGCATCAACAATTCATAAACATGGCATCAAACAAGGAAAGCCCCAATTCTATAGGCATGCATCCTATATTGAAAACCATTCAAACACCAAATCACCAAACAATCCTCATAAAGGCCATTTACAAGTTCCAACAATATCAAAAGCATAAAACCAACTTAAGGAGTCCAAAACATCTCCCAAAACAACAACATAGGTTCCCCATTGCCAAATGCCAAAAGCTAATAGTGTAAAGAAACTTTCACCATACATGAGCTTAGTTCTTCACTTGGATTCTTGACCCCCTTGCTGCCCTTAAGCACTTCAATGCTCTGCATTATTGGTTTAAGAAAAGAGAGAGCGTAAGCACATAGCTTAGTGAGGAATGCTCATTTAAAACAACACAATAATGCATTTATAAACACCTTTATAACCTTAGTTCAAAACAACCTTTATCCATGCACAAAAGCATTTAAAACAAGCATACATGCTTAAAATTATTAACATGTCATATTGGCCACAAGTAATAATCATAATCTTTCCATTTCACAATACAATCAACATAAGATTCACACATGGACTTTTAAACACCATTGTGATCTTACAATTCACAAGGACCACACATGGACTTTTAACCACCATTGTGTCCTTAGCACAAGAATCACCCATGGACTTTTAACCACCATGGTGTTCTTACAATACACAAGGTCCACACAAGGACTTTTAACCACCTTGTGACCTTAACACAAGAATCACCCATGGAGTTTTAACCACCATGGTGTTCTTAAAATACACAAGGCTCACACAAGGACTTTTAACCACCTTTGTGACCTTACAATACACAAGGCTCACACAAGGACTTTTAACCACCTTTGTGACCTTAGCACAAGAACCAATCATGGACTTTTAACCACCATGTTGTTCTTAACACAAGAACCACCTATGGACTTTTAACCACCATAGTGTTCTTAACCCTTCTCGAAACATCACTTGCCAATATGCATCATTTAACAACAATAATCCACTGTTTTAAAGCATTTAACAAAGCCATTAATCATCATGCATCTTTATGCAACAAAACCACATTTTATCAAATGTTCAAAACAAGGATCTCTTACCTTGAGCATCCTCCAACACATGGCTTATAAAACCAGCAAATAAACATGCTAAAGTATGCTTTCAAAACATAATTTAAAACATGCAAACAATCACATTGCACTCAACCAACTCATGGTTCATCAACAAGAGAGTTTTTCCGAAAACTTACTCTTGAGCTTAGCAAAGTTGTTTAGACTTAAACTAAGCTCCCAAACCTTCAAAACATTGGTTTCAAAGCTGAAAACCAAAATCCACTCACCGATTCCGTTTCGCCACTTGCCGAAACACCAATCAAGCTTCCGGATCAACACCACAAGGATCCGAAGATGTCTCCCCTGTTTTAAACACATCAAAACAGTAGATTAATGCACCATCATGCATTAATATCCTCAACCAAGACATCTAAACTCGCTGCTCACATCAACACTCACATTTCAGCTACCAAACACAACCGAAATCACATCCAAACATCTCTACAACACTACCCAGCCAAGATCCATCAATTCCAAACATTCATAAACCTCAATTAACATCCAAAATGGATCTCATCACGTCCTTATACCTCCAGCTATAGCAGAACATCAAGATCACTCCAAAAACCACCAAAAACTTAAACAAAACTTAGGAAAATCAACCTATTCGAGATTGCATTGATTAAACCTCAATTTCTCATCAATTATACATCCATTTTACATCAAAAACACATCTCAAAACAATGCCCAATCAGATCATACGAATTTCATCAAAATTAAAGCAAATCTTGCATTTTAAAGCCAAGATCAAGAACTCAATTACAAAACCTTTAATAAAACATAATTCAAGGATTGAGAACTTGGGAATTTCAGTAAAGAACTGAGAATTTAGAGGAGAAGGACGTTCATACCTCTAAACTTGAGTTTCTCCCTTTTTGGAACCAAGATTCTTGAAAATCCAATAAGCAAATGCTAAGGTTTTGTTGTAGAAATGATTAGAGATCAAAAGGAAGTTGAAATCTCATCTTTGAATGTCAAAATCAGAGGGAAATTTGCTGGAGAAAAGTGTTTGGGTTGAGAGAAAAGTTGAGAGAAAAGAAAATGGAAAATTTGAGAAAGTTAGTTAAAATGACAAAATATCTTCTTCCCTCCTTTTTTTACCTTAATTAAACCATTAATAAATTGATTAATATTAAGAAAAATCTGGAGAAACTCCTTTGGGTAAATAGCTCCTTAAAGATTCAAAGTTTCAATCCTTTTTAAAACAGTCACCCAGTTTTCAAAAGTTACATTTTGGTAACTAACCCAAAATGTCACTCTTCCAAACCTCATTTTGTAAAATTGATTTCACCTTTCCCTTATATATATAATAAAAGAGGATTTTAAGACATTTTTCCATATTTTTAATGCAACCCGAACTAGGCTTTCCTAAATTCACCCTTTTATATTCGAACTGCAACCCGACCGGTCCGGTCCAAACCCAAAACTTCTAAGCCCAAAATTGGGGTGTTACAGGCTCTCCGCGTACCGATACGGTAGACTGTAGAAGTGCATTTATGGTGGAAAGAGAGGGTCCCAACGGCTATAATCAATTCCCTAACCACCCAAACGGCTAGAATTAATGGAAAAAGTATAAAATCAAGCCTATTGAAGACCAACAACAACTATTGCATCCAAGAAAAACATCTATACAAAAATCCAAACTCAAAGTGCCTAATTTCTTATTCTTGTAAAATTCTAAATTTTGTTGTGTGAAAATCTTATCTTGTATTCCAATTTGGGTTGAGTGCTTGTATCAAAAGGGGCAAATTTGTATTGTGAGATATTCTACTTGCCTTAAATTTTTTCTTTGTATTCTAGTGAGGATTTGGTCAATTTTTTGGTAAAAAATTGACAGGTATTGTAAAGGTTACCTCATAAGCCTAGAAAAGGGGAAGAACAATTAGTGGAATTGTTGAGAAATCCTTAGTGGGAGCTAAGGTAATGGATGTAGAGTTCATTTGGAACTTGAACCACTCTAAATTGCCTTGTTCTTCAATTTATTCATTCCACTTATTCTCCAAATTTTTAAAAACCCAATTCACCACCCTCTTGGCTTTGATCAATCCATTGATCCACTCAATAAAACCTAACTTTAATTTTTTGTTTTTGATAAGTTGTAAACGATTTGAGTACTTGAAGCTTAAATAATTTTAATTTCGTAATTTCTTTGATAAATCCTAAAACCCCAAATCGATTTTAAAATATAAAACTCATATTTGCTTGCACAAAAATTATCACTTATCAATACTTAATTTTACCATAGTAATGTTTTATACTCTCTAAAACAGAATTACACCGGTGTAAGATAATTCTAATCTCTCAAACATATTTACACCGATATAAGTTAGTTGTACAATATCGATGTATATCTAACTATAAATCATGCTTGCCCAATAATTATCTCTTATCAATACATTATTACACTGTTGATTATACATTATTTCAAGATCGAACCCAATTATCACCGTTACGACCCCTGTTTTCAGTCTCACTTTGTGTTTGCACTAACTCTGCATGTCAGTAATGGAAAGCTTCACTAACAGAAACTTTCAATTAAAACTCATAACTTCACGGATATTTAAATCTTCATAAGTAGCTTGCGTATGAAGGTGTGGGAAAATTTGACAACCGATCTGCTTAATGCATCAGTATATGAATTCCAAAGTAATTGGTTTAAATGTGTACAATTTGATGGGTGGAGTTTGTTATTAGATGTATTATAAAACCGTGCACATGGGATGGGGACAAGCTTTGATGTTTGGGGGTCTATTTATTTTTTGAGGGGTTCACCATTATTTTTGTGGCTCAAAGTTGAAGCAAAAAAATTTCCCCATGGAATTAAAGTGAATACGGAGACAGATGACAGCTTGAGGTGACAGGTCCCGGATCATTCAAGTGGTGGGACGATGGTGGTTATATACTTATATATCAACGGATTTCCTTCGTTTCAGAAATCAATGGATTCCAACTCAGCAGGATTGCTGGTTCTTGGTTTATATTTAAATTTATCCGTGTCTGATACATATTCGAATACATAGATTAAAATTTTTCCTTTCTAAAATCCTTTGAAATATATGTAATATCGATATTTAACGCTCACACAAGATGTTAATAGCACCTTTCATGTAGGACCGTAGACAGGTATGGTTTTGCGAATTTCGCTTCGCACTCGTTTTAGTTGGGATGAAAATAGGTATGTATTTGGTGGGTAGTGAAAAGATGTGGATGTGAAAAGTCATATCTGATGTGGGTGATCGGTAGGTGATGGATTTGAGACCTTACCTGCACCGTATCCGTCCGCCCTACTAACTACACACTATATGAATTTTGGATCATTTATGTTTGTAGACTTTCATTATGCATTTTATTATGGTGTTTTATGTTGGTTTATTTTAAAATTTATGTTAATCCTTAAGTTTGTAGACTTTAAACTCAATTAATTAGTTTGAAAAAAGTGGTTTATGATCGAGCTTGAATTGATCATGTTGTAAAGTAGAATTTATGTCGATGTAAATGTACTTTAGTTAAATTAGTTATAGTTAGTTAACTATAGTTAATTTATATGGATATAAATGTATTATATATATGCACTTGATCAATAAATAAAGTATGTGAAGTTTTACTCTTCTTTACAAAAGTTTATGATTTGTTTTTATATGTTACGATATTAGTAGATATTTGCTAGACGGGTACGAGTGGGTACAAGTGGGTACGAGATGAGTGGTGGTATCCAGTTAGGTAATGAGTGTAAAAATAAATTTAAAAATGTACCCGTGTGAACAGGTGTGAATTTGAAAATGGTAACTGGCGTAGATAGAGATAGGTGGTTAATATAAATTTTTTAAATAAATATAAATATAAAAAAAGAGATATCCGCACCCACCTCGTCCGTTTGCTATCTCTACTTTCATGCGATACATATTAGAGGCCCCCTTAGTCGTAATGGATATGCCCAGAACTTTCATGTGGCAGCCAAGGATGATTATGGCGCTTACCAGATATGAACTTGATCCAATCACATTTGATCATGAAAAATAAATCTAATAATTTCTCCTAAATCAGATATGATTCTAGGCCTATAATAACCTAAACTTAGATTAACTAAACTTAAAAAGTCTCAATAAGTAATCCAAATATGACTTAAATTCTAGATGACCCAATAAAAAATACTCGATTGGCATATCTAAAACTAATTCGGGTTTGGATTTAAATTTTAGATGATGCAATCCAAAAAAAAAAAAAATTGATTGACAAATCTAAAACTAATTTAGATTTGAATTAATCTAAACCTGGAATAACGAAAAAAGATTTTATGAACCCGACTCACCACATCATTCATGGTGTCTATTCACTAAAAATCAGCCAATTAATCTTTTTTTCATATCACTAATCCATTCATAATCAACTTCTATATAACCACTCACTCCTTATCTACATCACATAAAAAGATGAAGATTCATCTTCTTTTTTATTATTAGGTGAAGATTCATTTTTAGAACAAATGACATGAAAAAAGGAAATTAGTTGATTGTTTTTAGTGGACGAGACCATAGATGACGTGGTGAGCCAGGACCGTATAATAATTTTTCCGAAATAATATTAACATTTGAAACGCTTAATTGACCTAATCTAAAACAAATTCGTAATTAATTGGTCTAATCTAAATTAACTGTATCCCATATCTACTCTAGAATTCACAATCCGGATGACATAGAATAACACAATAGTTGAGAAGATGGGGTCGGAGGCCACAGAAGGCAGGTTCGACAGACCGGACAATTGCCTGCAACTAAATACAAAAATCCTTTTCACGTTAGCATAACCAAGAAATCCAAAGGATGGGGCCGGGAGTAGCTGTGAAATACAATCCCTAATACGGTACTACACTAGGATGATAATCTTCTGCTTCTTTTCGGTGTTTTATTTATGCTTTTACGCTTAAAATTGTGTTTAAGGTTCTAGGTTAGGGTTTGGAGAATTTAGGGTAAAGTGTATTTTTTAGGGTATATGGTGTAGGGTTTAAGATTTAAAATTTAAGGTTAGAGCTTAGAGTTTAATTTTATAGTGTTTTTTAATGTTAAGGCATAAGTAAGGGTACCGAAAAAAAGCAGAGAATTTTAATCCACTACTCTACTGGGTATTAAATCTTACGATGGATTGGGATCAACTGATTAATTATCTGTCCACTGAACTATCAACGTTAACAAGGGGACCCTTTAATTGCCTAATTAGATAAGTACAAAAGGTGATGTTTTCCATTAATTCTCAAGTAACGCATTTATTGAGAAAAGAAATACTGCTCAACTGTCCCAGCTTTGCAAATTGGTAACACAGAATTTCTCTTGTATAGATCCCAGGTCGCGAGTTCGAATATCAACATCTGAATTAAGAGAGATGAACATGTGTACATATTCGATATTTACATCCGAGTTCGAGAAATATGAGTTTAAAGTGAAATGTAAATGGAAACTTCTGGATGAGAATTATGTCCCAGTCAGAAGCTTTCAACCTTTAGCCGCCAAGGAAACTGAACCTCATACTGTTAATCTTCATCTATCTTCTTATATTCGCCTCATTTCATTCTGCCAATACCCAAATTGCCACTCCATTCAAACGTTGCCCACCTTACGGACTGTCCCTCTAGGTCCCCTGGGAGGCCTAGTTTTGGGAATTCACCATTTATGATGAATGTTTGTATGGCTGAAGTTAGATAATGCGGTTCTCATTAGAGTTTTAGAGAGACGATAGCTTGTGTTTCAGCTTCTCATTTAAGCATTCAAGTTGAAAAAAAACGACAAAACAGGAAAGGAAATGACATGTTTCTGTTGCTTCATTACAACCTTGTAAAAGGCTAAAAGCTATAAGCATCGTGTCAGAATTTCTCTGTGCCTAGATTCTTATCATCTATGGTTGTAATGGAGGTACAGATAAGATCATTACAAAATTGCTTCAGTGTCTTCCATGGTGGATCCTGAGAAGGAAGAAACCGCACGCACCAGTCTTAACATGTCATCTAAAAAGGAGCTTCTTTCCACAGCCATGAAGAGAACCAGCGAGTGGTAATCATTGTTAACCCTTTTTTTCATTAACAGGTATCGATTTGTATGAGTTTGGCTGCTTAAGTTGACGACTTGATCCTTTTTTCCAGGATTTTCTCACAGGAGATTCCCAGTGATGTCACGGTTCAAGTTGAAGGAGTTTCTTTTTCACTGCATAAGGTGAACATATGACTCTATTTTCAGACATTAGAATGACAGGAAAACCAAGTTAGCATCTAGATTTTGTTGAAATTATGACAGAATTGTGCTTTTTTTAACTTATTCCAGTTTCCATTGGTCTCCAAGAGTGGTTACATAAGGAAAGTTGTATCAGAATCCACTGATGCTGATCTTTCAGTCATACAAATCCCCGATGTTCCGGGTGGAGCAGATTCGTTCGAACTCGCAGCTAAGTTCTGTTATGGGATAAATTTCGAGATCAGCACTGAAAACATTGCGATGCTAAGATGTGCCGCTGAGTATCTCGAGATGACTGAAGACTATGCGGTCGGGAACCTTGTGGGAAGAACTGAAGCCTACTTGAATGAAGTGGCACTTAATAGCCTAGCAGGAGCTGTTTCTGTGTTGCATATGTCTGAAAGCCTCCTCCCAATTGCAGAGGAGGTTAAATTGGTGAGCCGGTGCATAGACGCGGTCGCGTTTTTAGCTTGCAAAGAGAGCCAGTTTTGTATGTCTAGCGGCAATGATAGTGCCATTTCTTCGACAATCGCTAGCTCGAAACCTATTGTCGATTGGTGGGCTGAAGATTTAACTGTTCTTCGAATCGACATCTTCCAACGGGTTCTGATTGCAATGATAGCAAGAGGTTTTAAACAATATGCCCTCGGTCCAGTGCTTATGCTTTATGCACAAAAAGCTCTTAGAGGTTTGGTGAGACCCCATACCGGCATAATTGATTTGTTTACCAGATATATGCTTGATGTCTAAAAGTGCACACTCCTTTTCGTGCAGGAAGTATTCGGAAAGGGGAGGAAGAAAATCGAGCCACGACAAGAACACGAGAAAAGGGTTGTGTTGGAAACCATAGTGAGTCTTCTGCCTAGGGAGAAAAACACAATGTCCGTAAGTTTTCTATCTGTGTTGCTTCGTGCAGCAATATACCTCGAAACAACCGTTGCTTGTCGACTTGATTTGGAAAAAAGGATGGCCTTGCAATTAGGACAGGCTGTTTTAGATGATCTCTTGATACCCGCCTATTCTTTTACTGGGGATACATTGTTCGATGTCGAGACCGTGCAGCGTATCTTGACCAACTACATTGAATACGATACCGAAGGCAGCCATTTTGGCTACAGAGAAGAAGATGAGTACATTTCTCCTCCACCAAGCGACTTGGAAAGGGTGGGAAAGCTAATGGAGAGCTACCTGGCCGAAATAGCATCGGACCGTAATCTATCTGTCTCAAAATTCATCGGTCTTGCCGAACTCATTCCGGAACAATCCAGGGTAACAGAGGATGGGATGTACAGAGCCATAGATATCTACCTCAAGGTACATCTATTTTATGATCTTTTTTGGTAACAATGTATATTCCTTTATAAAAAAAACAGTCATTTTAATCCTACCTTTCCATTACAATCATAGGCTCATCCCACTATAAGTGACTTGGAGAGGAAGAAAGTTTGCAGCTTAATGGATTGCCAGAAACTCTCACGGGAGGCCTGCGCTCACGCGGCTCAAAACGACCGTCTTCCGGTCCAAACCGTGGTTCAAGTCCTTTACTACGAGCAGCAACGCCTTCGAGGTGTTATGAACGGAAGTGTCTCGAGTGGAGATTCCCCTGCCGTCGTCTCTTCCAGGGTGAATTTATACCCTACTGATATCCACCCGGTTTCAGGCGAACTTTCCAGCTTGAAAAAAGAGAACGAGGACCTGAAACTAGAGCTGGTGAAAATGAAAATGAGATTAAAAGAAATAGAAAAATCAACAGCAGCAAAATCGGATATGGGAAACATTACACCATCATCTGATAAGCCTCCTTTGCCTCGAAAATCATTCATGAATTCGGTTTCTAAGAAACTCGGACGGCTCTATCCTTTCGTCGGAGTTTCAGGTCCCGGTGGAAAAGGCCGAACAAGACCAGCCAAAGATAGGAGGCACTCCATATCTTGACACTACATGCTGCTTTGCTTAAATCACCATTACCATTTTCTCAAGTGTTTAATTTCTGTGTTACTTTTAAGGCTTGAGAGTTGAGACTCTCTCTTTTCTTCTTTTCTGCTGGTATTGCTGTAAATAGTATCATCTTTATGTTTGATACCACATCATTCATGGAGGTTTTTGCCACTTCAATGGCTACTTCTCTCAAACTCTGATCCGAGCCGTAGAATCAGAATCTAGAGTTTTAACTCAAATGAATCAAGTAATCATTCTTAAAATGCGATATCTAGCAACTCTATAAATTGAGTTCTGAACATATGCAATACTTTCTCACATCTATATTATACTAATACTAAACTAATATGTAGGCCCGGTAAAGAGCGATTTGGGCAAAAATTAGAGGTTTCAGGTATAATTAGAGGTTTGACTAGTCAAATCCGCTAATATTGTTGTTTGGTGAACAACAGATTGAAAGAGTGAATTGAGGTGAAACCGCTAATTTTAAAAAACTCCTATAAGAACTTTTTGATATTAAAGGTTTGATATTAGAGTTGTAAAGACTCTTTTACCCTTACCAATTACCAAAAATTTCTAAATAACCTAAATTAAATATTTTCTCACCCTAATTATAAGCTAACCCTATTTATTTTTTCTTTTTATTATCATATATTTATACGTGTATTTAGATTTATTTATTAATTAAATTATATTAAAATAATTATATAAATAATAAATTAATATATAAATCATTTGAATATGCTTAGAAAATTATATTAAAAATAATTTTTATAAATTTAATTAATATTAATTAGATACAAAATATTGATAACTAATAAACTATTCAAACAAGTATTGAATATAATCATGTCCTTATATGTCATTTTGTTTGTTTAAATAATCTAACAACTATCAGCTAACAGTTAATTTTACCAAACACTTTTATACAATCAACTAATACAATCCGCTAGTCAAATCAGCTAATGCAATCAGCTAATGTAATCAACTATCAACTATTTGTTAATTGCCAAACAGGGTCGTAGTGTTCAAACCTAAAAAATTAGGGAAATAAAGTTTATTTTCACTGATATTTAAACGGATAGAATTTAAAAGTTATTAGACAAAAAGTTAGGGGTGAGATTATAGGGTTGAGAACGAGTCGGGTTTTTGCCAACTCGGATTCGACCTGAAAATAATTACTTTAAATTTGAACTCGATTCGAGTTTATCCTTAAAAAAGACTAGACCCAAAATTTATATACCTCAATTTAATCCCGACTTGGTCTATAAAAAAAATTTAATTTTAAGGACTTAATTGTAAAAAAATTAATTTCAGAGACCCAATTGTAACAAATATAAAGAGGAGGCATTATTGTAAATATCATTAAAATTATATAAAAAATTACACTATTAATCTCAAGCCGGATCAATTTTTTTACTTTAACCCCGAACCCGACCTTACCCTTAATAAAAAACGACTCAACCCGAACACAATTTTTGTATAAAAAATTCGACTCTATCAAGGCGGGTAGAGTTAGAATCGAACCGAATTAGGTGAAATGTCATTCCTAGGTGAGAACCTATCCCAACCAAGGTCTATATAGTTCGGTTCATGTCAATATTTATAGCAATATTAAATGTTATTTTATAATGTATTTTAAAAGGTAAGAATAAATATTATGTATAAAAATCAGGGCAATTCGAAATCTTTGGGAGAGGGTGCCCTACCTCGCCCCACATCAGAATCCATGGTGGAGCATATGGATATGGCTCAGTCAAAGCTCAGAGGCACTGATATGTCTAGAAATGTCATCGATTTGCCGGAGGGAGGATCCCAGTTGATGCTGGGGCTTTCGCAATCGACCCCCACACCTATGTTCCCTGTTCCGGTGAGGGAGTGCTTATCTACCGAAAATCTGGAAGCGCTGGAAACCTTGAGGATGGGTAAGTCTTTGGGGGTCTCCTTCGCCGCTCCGACAGAGGTGGCAATGGCTAAGCTCATGGAATTCGAGGCAGCTGATAAAGCGTAAGAGGTGAGTTTAATCTTTGCCTGCGAGTTAATAATTTTCTTAGATGAATTCGTTAATCATGTGCTGGAATTTACGGGGGCTGGGGAGAGCGGAGAAAATCAGAGCCTTAGAAAAGGTGTGCAAGGCGAAGGGTTGTAAAATTTGTTTGCTACAAGAAACAAAGTTAGAGAAGGTTGAGTACACTCTGGAAAAGAGATTAAAGGGGAAACGATTTGATGGTATAGTATCGTCTGCTTCAGTTGGGGCCTCGGAGGGACTTATCTCTTTATGGGATTCCAAATTCTTCAAGGTTGAACGATCCTTAGTCAACAGAAGATTTATTTTGCTGTTGGGCTCCATAACACGACTAGGGGAAAGGTGCGGAGTAATCAATATATATGCCCCAAATACAGACAGTGAGAGACTAGTTTTCTTTGAGGAGGTGTCCGAGCTTATTAGTAGTCTCAACGTCCCTGTGATCATTGGGGGCGATTTCAACGCTGTGAAAGGCTCTGAAGAAAGGCTAGGGGCTGAACATAGTTCCGGAAAATAGTGGCACTATGTTAGACTTTATTCATCGCAACAACCTGCTTGATTTGCCTTTAAAAGATAACTGTTATACATGGTTCAGGGGAGGGAACTCTAATTCTGCCAGCAGGCTTGACAGATTTCTTCTGTCCCCAGAGATTATTAGTTGGTATCCTGATGTTGTACAAAAAGCTCTACCCAAAAGTTTATCAGATCATTGCCCCCTTCTACTTGGGGAGGATAAGCAGTCATCGGGAGGGAGGCCCTTCAAGCTGTTTTCCCACTGGTTAGAAGAACCGGAGGTTGAGTTGCTAATTAAGAATGTGGTGGAAGGTCTGAGAGGTAAAAACATGTCCTTCGTTCTCAAAAAAGTGAAAACAGCGTTAAAAGACTGGGTGGAACAGCATCGAAAGAAGAATGATATGTCGATTGGGGTTTTGGAAGAGAATATTGATGTCCTTGAAAAGAGATTGTACTCAGGGTGTCCCGACGGTAATACGATAATAGAGATTACGAGGCTAAAGAGGGAGCTGTGGAATAAATATCGTAGGGAATAAAGGGAATGGCAACAAAAGTCGAGGGTCAGATGGTTTTTGGAAGGCGACAAAAATACGAAATTTTTTCACGTCATGGAATCTATAAGGAGGGGCAGAAATCTGATTCAATCTGTGGAAAAAAACAGTGTGGTAATAACGGATGAAAAGCAAGTGCTGTACACTTTCGAGGAGGCTTTCAAGTCCAACTATAACAATTCTAATACACTCCCTGTTCAGAATTTCGAGTGTAACTTGAAAAAATTGAGCCAAGAAACCGCTCGAAGACTTGAAAGATAGTTCACTGCCGATGAAATATGGGATGTTATTCGATATGCGGATGGGAACATGGCACCTGGACCTGATGGAATGAACTTGGAGTTTTACAAGAAATTTTGGCCAATTTTAAAAGATAAAGTTTTGAGTTTCTGCATTGACTTCTATAAGGGGAAGATCAAAGACAAATAATATAATCACTCGTTCATTGCTTTAATCCCGAAGAAGGAGTGCCCGAAATGTGTTGAGGACTATCGTCCAATATCCTTGGTTAATAGTTTATATAAGATTGTCGCAAAGGCACTTTCGAAGAGACTTAGTGAGTGTATTAACGACGTGGTGGGGGAGAACCAATTTGCCTTTATCCCCGGCAAACAGATTTTGGACTGTACCCTGATCGCAAATGAGATAATTGATGATTTGCGTAGGAATAAACATGCCAGTATTGTTTTCAAAGCTGATTTTAGTCGAGCTTATGATACGGTGGATTGGTCGTTCTTGGATCTCATTTTATCAAAGATGGGATTCGGTTTGCGCTGGAGAAACTGGATGCATGAATGTCTATCGTCAGCAAAGATTTCGGTCCTAGTGAATGGAAAACCGTCTAATATGTTTGACATTAAAAGAGGGTTGCGCCAAGGATGCCCACTGTCTCCGCTTCTGTTCAATATAGTAGGCGAGGCTCTGAGTTCTTTGCTTCGAAGAGCAACTGCTTTGGGAATAATTGAAGGGGTCAGTATTGGAAATTCCGACAACATAGTTTCTCATCTGCAGTTTGCGGATGACCTGATTGTTTTCGCAAAGGGGGAGAAGAAGAATGTGATCAACATTAAAAGGCTCCTCAGGATCTTTGAACTTGCTGCGGGTTTGAGTCTTAATCTCAGAAAAACTAATCTTTTTGGCATCTCCGTTGACAATCTGAAGGTAGAAGAATGGGCTAGAGATCTCGGTTGTAAGGCTGCGGTGTTACCTTCTACATATCTGGGTATGCCGTTGGGCGCAACTCGGAACTGTGTGAAGCTATGGGATCCTATTGTTGATAAAGTGAAAGGGAAGTTGGCCGGGTGGAGAGGCAATCTCTTATCAATTGCGGGCAGGTTATGCCTTATTAGATCAGTCCTTAGCAATTTACCTATCTATTTTCTGGGTTTATTTCAAATGCCGGTTAGTGTGGCTGATACCCTCAATAAGTTAATAGCACAGTTTCTTTGGGGACCCCAAGTGCGGAGACCTATTCATTGGGTTAAATGGGACAAAGTCTCAAAGCCGAAACAATTGGGTGGACTGGGCATTGTTGATTTGAAACTGAAGAACACTGCCCTATTAAACAAATGGGCGTGGCGTTATAGTCATGATTCCGGCAGTCTCTGGAGGAAGATAGTGGATGCAAAGTACAAGTATGACAGCAGCTCGCTTCTACCTCCGACTTCGGTTGAAGGTAAGGTGTCTTGGATGTGGAAGAGCATTCTGAAATCATGCAACGATCCGGAGGGTGTATTTGCAAAAAACATAAGATGTATTGTGGGAGACGGGTTATCAGTGAATTTTTGGGATGATATATGGGCTGGTTCAGCCCCGCTAAAATCGTCTTTCCCCAGGATCTACAGTCTAGCTTTGAAGAAAAGTGGTAAAGTCTCCGATTTTGGTTCAATTGAGAACGGGAAGTGGGTTTGGTCGGTCGATCTTAGAAGACAGTTGTTTAGCTGGGAGGAAGAAATCTGGGTGGAATTCCTTAATGTTCTAAACAGGGCAGCAAAGGTTAAAGATGGCAAAGATGGCATTTGTTGGACGGGTTCGTCGGGAGGCATCTATAACTCAAAAGATTTCTGCATTAGTAGTATGTCTGTTGGTGCCTCTCCCGATCGGCTCGCTAGTCTCGTTTGGGCTGGGCTAGCCCCATCGAAGGTAGAAGTCTTTCTTTGGAAAGCTCTACAAGACCGTATTCTGACTCGAGACGCTCTTACTAAAAGGGGAGTATCTATCCAAGATAATGGCTTGTGTGTGCTATGCGGCATTTTAGTGGAATCTTGCGATCACCTTTTCTGCCAGTGTTCTTATACGTGGTAGGTGTGGCAACATTGGTGTAAGTTATGGAACATACAATTTGTGCTTCCAAGGAATCTGAAGGCGTTGATGGAGGTATGGCACAACATCCCCTTGAGAAGTGATGCTAAACCGATATGGGTGATGGCCTTCTTCGGAATTCTGTGGTCCATTTGGATCGAGAGAAACGAGGTAATTTTCAAGAAAAAGGATTTGAATATCAACAGATTATGCGATGCAACAGTCTTCCGCATTGGCCTATGGTGTAAAAGCAAATGGCCTAAATCAGTTTTATCCTTGACTGACTTCATCCAGTATCCTAATCTCCATGCTGTTGGTCATATCAGTAGTACGCCCAACAGGAATGTAATGTGGTCAGCCCCCCCGCCTGGTTCTTTCAAATTTAATGTTGATGCAGCAGTCCGTGGTAGCTTCGGAGCTGGAGGGATAGGCGGTATCCTACGCGACAGCAATGGTATTCCCCTGTTGAAATTCTCGAAAGCAATAGGGATGACCGAACCAACAAGAGCTGAGATCTTGGCAATTGTTGAAGCGGGAAAAATGTTCAAAGAGTGGAACAAACACGAGGATAACCCTCTAATCATCGAATCCGACTGCTTGATGGCAGTGCAGTGGATAAAGAATTCAATTCAACCGCCGGGATCGTTTGCATCCCTCATTACCGAATGTAGAAGTTTGTTTGTAAATGCTAGCTGGGACCTTGTTTTTGCAGGTAAAGACGCAAACGGTGATGCTCATGCCCTTGCAAAGGGAGGGGTGAATCGTGACAAGGATTGGGTTTGGTCAAAATGTACGGAGATAGTTTAGGCAGCCCCTTTTATGGTGGTGTTAGTGCTAGCGATTATGGTTGTAAGATTTATTTTGACAGTGTACTTCCATAGCGTGGATCGATTTCTCTTAATAAAATAGGACACTCTTTTCCCCCTTATTAAGTTTAGTGGGGGGTTTTTAACGAGGCCCGAAACCTTTCAAAAAAAAATATTAAAATTACGCATAAATTTTGGTTAAATATGTAATGTTCTACATAAATTTTATTTTTGGTGTAATTCTATATATGAAATTTTGATTTTATTTAAATTTTACAAATTATTAAATTTGTTATTGACATATAATCATTTTACGTATAAATAATGTGTAAATATATAATTGTATCTATCTGATATGAAAATAAATGAATGCATGTATTTTTTACAATTTGGATAATTGAATTAAGATAAAAGTTATATGTGTGCAATTGAACTAAAATTAAAGATTCACATGTATAATTGTACAAAAAAAAATCATGTATATCATTGCATATTTGACCGAAGTTCATGTGTAATTTTTGTATTTAATAAAAAAAACAACTATTTTATAAGGTAAACTACCCCAAACTCATTAGATTATTGATTCGATTTTATTTGATCACTAAAATTAAATTATTAAACTTTTAATTTTTTTTATAATATACATGTATGTCTTATGGTCTATGTTCGAGGTGCAAGGTTGTCCCTCTTAACAATGTCATTTTTAAGGTTTGAACTCATTTCCTCTCCTTAATAGTGCAACATGTTTTATCAGTGTACCCTACGCTTGTTTGTTAAACTTTTAATTTAGTTTTAATAAAACATTAATCATTAATTTGTATCTTATTGGTAAAAACAAGAAAATAAAGATGGAAAGAAGACTCAACCTAGGAATCAAGTGAGTATCGGTTCAGGTTATTTTGGGTCTGATTATATTTGGTTTGAGTCGGTTCATATTGATTTGGTTTAAATTCGGGTTTATGACAACTTCTGGTCGGGTCGGTTCGGTTGACTTTCGGGTCGATTTATATTAGGTCGGTTATTTTCGGGTCAAGTGATTTAGGTCGGGTCAATTTTAGGTTAATGGGAGATCGGTCGGTTTTAGTCGAGTTTTCAGGCCGAGTTAGATTTTTACACCCCATATATGGCTTTATATAGCGCGCATATTTGGTTTTTTTGGTGAGTTGTGCGGCAATTCACTTATCGTCTTTCTTTATTTATTTTAATATTTTTTTATTTTGGGTGAAATCGGTTTAGGTTATTTTCAGTTCGGGTGAAATTAGTTTGTGTATATTCGGTTTGATTTCGGGTCAATGCAGTTTATTTCGGATTTCAGATCAAATTTAAGTTTCAGATTAAATTTGGATCAATGTGTTTGTATCAATTTCGGATAAATTCGGTTAAGTTTACCGGATCTAGTTATAAACCTCCATCAAAATTGAAATAATGTCAACCAAGAAATAAATTTCAAGATCCCACCAGAAAATAACGTGGCACCTTACGAAGAGGAGTAGCCAGTCATATTATTTCTTTCATTATTAACCAAATTAATTCTATAAAATCTGTGGGCCGGGATTACTTTCAAATTATACAAAGGAAAAATTATTTGAGGCTCTAATTTCCTTTATCGGCTTTAAAGTTTCTCAAAGGCTTGCTTAATTTGTATTTCAGCATTTATGGTTGTCGATATTGGTATGTTTGGTTTCCAGTATTGCTTAATGCTTAATGCTTAGCTATACATTATTTATACAAACTTGCACGTTATAGCAAACACTCTTGGCATGATCCATTTTTTGGTGCACCCCTTCAACATATGTACATCTAATATTAAAAATTCCACTTCTAATTATCGAACCATGAATTTAATTTTATGTATACACTCCCAGATTCCAACGAATTCTGAAATATTCGAATCACCATGCTTCAACTTCTTTTTGACATGATTTTTACATTAAAATTAAAATTGTAGTCATCATCTCCTCAATCCTAACTTGTCATAAGATTTTTGAAGAAAAAACTTTACTATTTTAGGGTAAATAACACCATTGGTCACTAAATTATTTTCATTTTCTTGTTTTAGTCACCAGACTTATTTTTGATAAAATTGTCACTAACGCCACGTTTTCACCCTATTTTAGTCACTCACAATTAAAAAAAACTCATGAAAAAATCAATAATTTGGTGACCAAAACAAGAAAGAAGCAATAGATTAGTGACCAAAACAGAAAAAAGTAACATTAGTGACCAAAATAAGAAAAATATAACAAAACTGATTGTTTTGTCGAAAATAATAGTTTAATAACCAAAACAAGGGCTTAAAGATATTTTAGGACCATTAGGTCCTATTTTTACCAAAGTATGACCCAAAATTCTATATTTCTCGGACTAGCACTATTACAGTGAACTTGTCGTAGAAGCACGACAAGTTAGAATAAAAAATTATTTTTTCAATTTTTTTTGAAACTTGCCGTAGAACCACGGCAAGTTTTAAAAATTTCATTTTTTCGTGTTTTAACTTAATTAATCGCATTAACGGATGATTAGCAAATCCTAATTAGAACTTGTCGTGCATGCTAGGTGAGTTTAATTTTTTTTTCAGTTTTGTCCTTTAGTAAAAAAGTTTGATTTTAAAAACTTTAATTGAAACTCGCCCTGCATACACGGCGAGTTCCAATTAAGATTTGCTACTCATCTGTTAATGCGATTAATTAAGTTAAAATACAAGAAAAAATTGAAATTTTTTAAAACTTGTCGTGCTTCTATGGCGAGTTTCAAAAAAATTATTACAAAAAATAACATTTTATTCGAATTCACCGTGCTTTTACGGTGAGTTCACTGTAATGGTGCTAGTCTAAGAAATATACAATTTTTGGTGTTAATTTGGTAGTATTAGGATGTAATGTTGTTAGTTTTGTCTTTATGCCGAAAACAAGAAAGCGAGAATAATTTAACGACTTTACCCATTTATGTATTCATCCTTGTACGTGTTGGACATTGGGTCACGTTGGGACGGGGATTGAGTTCAGAGTTGATAGTCGAAATCCAACGAGGGGAGCAGTTTGAGTTGAGGCGGGCATTGACAAAGCCAAAGAAAAGCTCTATTATTTAAAAAAGAGAGACTCCTCACCCAACTGCCATTAACATTTTCAAAACTTGTATCTCTCTATATCTACAACACTTTGCATTGTCTCTTATCAAAATGGGTCGCTTCATCAACCTTGCACCTCTACTCTTATTTTCTCTTAGTTTCTGTTTATTTCCTGAAACAACATCAGCCCAACTTAGACAAAATTATTACGCCAGATCTTGCCCCAATGTAGAATCCATTGTTAGAACAGCTGTTGCCAAGAAATTCAAGCAAACTTTCGTCACGGTTCCTGCAACTATCCGTCTCTTCTTCCATGATTGCTTTGTCCAGGTTTATTCAACGTTTCAAACAATGCCCTTTTCTCCATTTTTGCTTAAAATTCAACCTATGATTATAATTTATAAGTTGCATTTTATTGTTTCTCACAGGGATGTGACGCTTCGGTTATGATTGCATCCTCAGGAGGCAACAAAGCCGAGAAGGATCACCCTGATAACCTGTCATTAGCCGGAGACGGATTCGACACCGTAATCAAAGCTAAAGCGGCGCTCGATGCGGTTCCGAGTTGCAGAAACAAGGTTTCTTGTGCTGATATCTTGGCATTGGCTACCCGTGATGTTGTTGCTCTGGTATTGTTCCTATTTCTTCGATATCAGTATACCGCCATGTTTGTCCACATTGTTGTAGATTATGTAAGTGAATAGGATGTGTTTACTGTTTATATAATTTCAGTCTGGTGGACCTTCGTATGCTGTTGAATTGGGAAGACTGGATGGGTTAAATTCAACAGCTGGTAGCGTTAATGGAAAGCTTCCTCAGCCATCTTTCAACTTGAATCAGCTTAATTGGTTGTTTGCAGCAAATGGACTCAGCCAAAAAGACATGATTGCTCTTTCAGGTTTCACCTCAGACTTGAATGTCCGAATTTCGAGCACAACTTACTCGTCGTGTTAAAGGGTCTTTTGTTGTTGTTGTTTGCAGCGGCACACACCGTTGGATTCTCTCATTGCAGCCAGTTCTCAAACAGGATATACAGCTTCGGCCGTCAAAATGCAGTGGACCCGATGATGAACCGGACCTATGCTACTCAGCTTCAACAAATGTGTCCCAAAAATGTGGATCCCACGATAGCCGTCAACATGGACCCCAACACACCCAGGAAATTTGACAATGTCTACTTCACGAACTTGCAGCCTCGGACCAGGTTTTATTCACGGACCTAAGGTCTAGACCTACCGTCAACGCCTGGGCAACCAACTCACAGGCTTTTAACCAACCCTTTATTACTGCTATCACCAACCTGGGTCGGGTCGGTGTCAAGACCGGCAGGAACGGGAACATTCGTACAAATTGTGCTGCCTTTAACTGAGAATTTTGTCATGGTGAGACTTATCGGTATTGTAACGAATAAGAGAAGGGATGTTGTTTAAATGTTTTCTGGTTTATTAATTTAATAAATTCATAAATTTTCCGGTTAATATATGAATGTAATTTCTAATATATTGTATGATTGCAACTTTTCTTAAAAGTAGCATTTATGCACCTAACATTACAAGAAAAAGGGGAAAAAGTAAGCACCATGATCTTCCACCTCACTGCAATAATTGGTTCTATATCTGATCCAATTCGTATGGATTAACCTGCAACTCACACAGATTCTGCAAACAAATATAACTACCAGGAGACGATACTCTATCAATCATCTCTGCATTTTAGCAGAATCGTCATCCAAATCAAGAACCGGCACAGTATTACAAACATAGAAGCATTAAAATTTAATATCCAAGCATTGCACGATAAAGTATTCAACGAACATAACATACCGTTACCTCAATGAAAAGATGTCATAAGAAAAAATGATATTTGCAAGGGTACCAATAGGATTCATGAAGGGAACAAGTAGCTTTCACAGGAAAAATTCAACAACAGCAGGGCAGGCCAGAAAAATCAAAGATGTGCTTTATTATTATGAAAACAAGTGTTCACTAAAACAAAGCTATAGATATCAGGTGGAGATAGTTGCTAGCCTAAGTGTCAATATAGTTGGATTTCACCTAGTTGAGACATCGCACCTCCGCGATAAATCAGAGCCATGGCATATTTACAATACGATCAGCTTTAACCGAAACTCTTGTATCCTTTTTACTTATTTACTTCAACTATTCTATAAAAATGGTATGCTCGAGATCAATGTTAGTGTGAACGTCAATATTGAAATAACTCAAAATTGCTATGGCTGGAATCCGGCTGAACTCAAATCACGAAGACGATTAGTTTTGGTTCTCACACTTCTGCAGACACACCTTCTCGAGTTGTGTTGGCCAGTCTACTCCAAGAATCAAGGGATTCATCTCCATTGCAACTTGAAAATCTAACATCGATGCAGAAACGGGCCCACTCTGATTTGGTGCATATCTCACAGGCCGCATCCCATTCAAATAGGCCATGGACCGATTCTGGCCTCGGTCAACAAGTTTCTGTCTGGACCTCGTACCAGCCAGTTCCAAACAAGGTTTTATCAATCTCTTCATGTAAACATCGAGGCTATTGTTCAACAAATCGGCACAATCTGTTGAGATATTCAATCCCTCCATCTCCAACTTCTTTTCCAACCTCTTCCTCAAAGAACCAGTATCAGGTAGATCACCCCGGCAATAACATGTCTCGGTAGCAGATGCTGATCCATTCCATGGTACTTTTCGTATTCCTTTAGCATTCAAGGTGATGCCAAGTGGAGCTCTCACAGGACTCCTACTGTAAATGCTCGGACTTCCTGTAGCTTGATCAACTTCTTCTCCATCCTCAACAGAGCCAGGCGGTCTGCTACCCAAAGAAAACAACTCGGTAGCACTCTGCTGTTCTTGAACTTTAGGAACTGCATCTTCACAAGCAGTATTATGGCTCTTCCCATGAGGACCTAGAGGACTTGGGCGGTCCCTCAACTTGCGATCGCGAAGATTCAGAGTCCTACTCTTACGAGGAGATTGAGGAAAGTCTTTGCACAGTGACTGAAGATTACTTCTTTGATACCCATTTGACACTTTAACACTTAAAGAACCTTCCAACTTGTTCGCTAGCGGTGGAGGTGTCTTTGAAAGCGAAGCATTCCTAATAAACGATCTGAGGAGATTATTATGAAGTCGAACATTTTCTCTCCCTATTGTACTGATGCATAGCTTATCAAACTCGGGTTTGCAAATCTTAAGATTCAAAAATCTAGTAATCAGATGGAAGTACATCTCGGCTTTTGTACGCCCGATCTTCCTTACAACCTGGGATTTCAGCTCCAAAGTATCTACTCTAGGAAAATCCCGACCGGCCGGCATTTCAGTTTCTGAGTTCATCACTATCATTGGAAGTCTAAAATTCAAGGCAAAAATGGAAAACCGTCAATATCCATAAAAAAATCAACTTAATTCACAATCAATAAATAATCATCAAAAACCCTAATGTCATGTCATCTATTAACACAGCAAGTCGAATGGTAATCAAAAACAGTTTTTACTGAAACCATCGAATTCGCAAGTACTAAAATTCAAGCAAAATTTAAACAACCCAGATAGAAACAACGTAGATCAAACAGTAAATTACCTTCATCTAACTAATCAATCAATCAAAAACCAAAAACCAAACAGATACCCAGACCTAAAAATCTACAAAATTAAAGCCTGCTAATCTCAAATCAAAACATACACTAAAAGAAAACATGAACTAATTCCATACACTAAACAAATCCTGCTTTATTCATAAAACCCCAAAACACAGGAAACAAAACAGAAGTAAAACATTGGGGGAAACAAAATAGAAAGAAGGAAAAACCCACCTGAAACAACGAACTGCGGAACTGAATTCAACTGTATTGAATTGCAGAAAGAAATTAATCACTGAATAAGAAAGTATAAAGAAAAGAGATTAGGGCATGAAGCAAGCAAGCAAGCAAGCAAAGAGTCGGGTCTTTGTTTTGGAAGCTTCTTTCGGAGTCGTAAAGGTCAATGTAGCACGTGCGGTATTTAAAACGAGTTTAAAGTGTACACTAGCACTGGTTAGCTTTGTTTTTAGTTGTGCGTTGGGCTTGTCCGATCATATAGGCGTTTGAAGTTAGTTATATTTGTCCAAAATATGTATATCGAAAATCAACGTTAATCAAACTTTAATGGAAAATATTAGATAATCAACCCATCATTATATGATTAGCAAAATAATTCATTCCACTTAGTTTCGTCAGTTATTTTAGTTAATTACTTTAATCCAACTAATTTAACTAAAGATCATATGAATATGGGTCAATCTTATTTATTGGACCGTTTTTTCCTCTTATTTTTTAAGGATTAACCAAAGATTCATTATAAGATTGCTTGAACATCAAATAAATCATTACAAAACAAAGCAATAAGACTGAAAATAAGTTGCATGGTGCAGAGTACATCAAACAAAGGGGCGGATCTAAAAATTTAAAATTATTAGTTCACCGATTAATCTAATAATATAGAATCAATTTAATTAGTGTAATAATGTATTGATAGGTGATAATTGTTGTGCAAACAAACATAGTTTATAGTAAAAAAACATATTGACATTGAAGAACCAACTCGTGTATATATGTTTGAGGGGTTAAAACTATCTTACACGGGTGTAATTATGATTTAGAAAGTAGAAAAACTTATTCTAGTGAAATTAAGTATCAATAGTGGCAATTGTTGTGCAAGCTAGCATAAGCTTTACATTTCAAACTCAATTTGGAGTTCTAGAGTTTTTCAAAAAATTACAAAATTAAAATTGCTTTAGGTTTTAAATACTCAAATCAATTAGAATTTATCGAAAACAAAAAATGGAGAAGAATTTAGGTTACAATTCATCGAAAAACTTAATCTATGATTGATCGACGATCATTCTATTAATCGAAATTTTGACTTTAGCAATAGTTGTAAAATTGAAAAATTATAGTTCTTTTTTAGAAGAAGACTCTAACGTGCCACTTCAGCATTTTTTAACGAGGTTAACAGCAGTGACAGTAATGAAAAAAACTAAAAGTTTAGTAACTATAATTAAAGATTTTCAATTTTAGTGACCATTGTAGAAATACCTTAAAATTTTAATGGTTAAAATGTAGTTTATTCTATTTTTTTAATGGTAGGTCAAGTGACCCACCATGCACACTAATGCATCCGCCCCTCGGTACAAAGATCATTTGACATTTGTTCATATAGGCGTTGGAGTTAGCTTAAGTAGGGATTGTGGGTTAAGCTATTTTTTTTACTTCTCTGTTTCTCAAAGCTTTGCCTTGATTAAGTCAAACTGACTTGTGTCGCACACTTAATTTTGATGAGTGAGTCTCTTATCGAGAATTTTTTTTTTTGCATACACAAAACTTCGAACTGGAAACCTACTTAAACGATACTAAACTACTTACCACTTGAACCAACCCCGTTGGTTAAGCTCAACTCTTTTGTAACAAAATTTTAGACTGATCAAAATGTGTCACATTATTTTTTTTGATAATTTAAAATTAATTATAAGATAAATAATACATATTATATTATCATTAATACAATTAATTTGATTAAGTGATAAATGATTCAAATTAAATTTATCATCAAATAGATGTAATTAGATTAAGAGATAAATAATAAATAATTATCTTATCTCTAATTAAATTAATTAATATGAGATAAATAATAAATATAATTGCTTAATCATTATGGGTTACTCAAACATAGAAGTTGTATTATATAATGGTCATGTTTGACAATTAGCGGATAGCTGATAGCTGATAGCTGATAGCGGATTACATTAGCTGATTGCATTAGCTGATTTTACTAGCTGATTGTATAAAAGTGTTTGGTAAAATTAACTGATAGTTGATAGCTGTTTGATTATTTAAACAAGCAAAATGACATATTAGGACATGATTATATTTAATACTTGTTTGAATAATTTATCAGTTATTAATAGTTTGTATCTAATAAATATTAATGTAACCCCCTCGTCCCGGTCTGGTCGGATGACCGGTCCGAGTGGGCCACACGGGAAAAACCGAAGCGAAACCCGTTAAGGCTTCCCCTCGGTTAACGACCCAGAAAATTTCTTTAACTTTAATCTTGTCTAGATGCATATTTAATTCCTAAGTGGAACATAACAGCGGAAGATACAAACAACGAAACATTTACCGACCAAACAAAGCATAAACAGTCCATTTTACTTTATTACAGCAGGCCGTTTCGAAACGCCCCTAGGGTGTTCCGAAACGGCTTGACTAAGTCAACAGGCCAGGGTCAACCATAGGGTGACCGTTCCGAAACAGGGGTGACCCGTATCGGAACGACCTTGACGGTCAATATCTCGTGGTCAACGAGATTTGACCGTTTCGAAACACCAAAGGCCCGTTTTGGAACGGCTACATCTCGCCAATTTCTCAAAATTCTAGTAGCCAAAATGTTCCGAAACGACCCTCATCCGTTTCGAAACGGCAGGCCATTTACACAGGGACCGTTCCGGAACATGGGGACCCGTTCCGAAATGCCCCCTGTCTGCAGACTCGTCTGGACTGTTTTGAGGCACAAGGGTGCCCCAAAACACCACCAAAACACCATACAACAGCAATTCGATTGAACCCAATTTAAACCAACAATATCATCATGCTTTAACAAGACTTAAACATGTCTAATACTAAGGCAACAATCCACAACATGCATTCATTCAAACAACATTCAAACACATGTAAAAACTCTTAAGGCATAGGCTAATGTCCAAAGTAAGCAATTAGGCATGGGTTACAACTTAAACATGGAATCGCAAGCCACACGAAAAGCGACATAACATGGAGTCTAAACATGCTCCTAGCAACCAACAACAATTAACAAAACCTTACACATCCCATTGCTTAAACTATTACATGTCTTAGCATTAAAACCATACTTGATAAATTCAAGTCCAAAACCACACTTGGAGCCTTCCGCTTGCGCAAGCAACCCTCGAACTAAGGATCTGCAATGTTGAACAAAGAGAGCGTAAGCAATGATGCTTAGTGAGGGTAAGCTCTAAAAATAAACCTCAACATTGCAGGGTCCGAGCACGATCTAGCCAAGGAAATTCACATTTACCAAAAGTCCACAAGATAAAGATGCATGAGCAATATATATCACATATATGCCTTAATCATGAGCTCAACACTACCATACATGTAATCACATTTAAACGTCCAAACAGCTCCTATATCTCAACCCATTGATACACATATCAATCAACATTGGCACCTAGTTAAGACTCAAATACACGGATAACCGTTGGAACTCACATCCAACAACACAACCATTACCTGACGGTGGGATTACACTCATCACCGGTCTCGCGGAGGGGATTCCACTCACCCTCACGCCCCGTCGATGGGATTCCACTCATCACCGACTATATTTAAATACCATTTCCGGGCGTACCCGTACTCCTCCTTGGTGACTCAACGCCACCAAGGCCACGCGCGACTTTTGACTCATGTGTACACACTAACATCCTAATGATCGATCATTTGTATTTAAGTTTACTAGTGCCAATATTTACTCACTTCACATCACTCATTTCAATAACCTTGTGCTTAGCACGTACTCACCAACAACCATCATCATGCATGTCTCAAGCATCATAAGTCCAAATCTCATTTCACATGTATAAAGCAATATACATAGACATTCATACCACAATTCATACGAGACATACACAACCATATAATGAGTTCAACCAAAGGCTCTAGATCAAGTTTAGGATTAGGCTACCACCCTAATCCTAACTCTAGGTGGGTCTACCAAGCCCAACCTAGTCCACATACTCGAACCAACCAATTTAAAACCGTTTAAAACAATTAACCACTCACCTAGGCTCCCAAGCTCAAGACCAAGCAAGCAACAACCTTCAACTTTCCGGATTCGATCCCAAAGCCTCTTCCACGTTTCCCCTTGCTTCTATTCAAACAAAACACACACATTACTTCACAACCCAATGCTAATTCAACCATCCACCTACTTTGCAAACCACAACCCAATTTCCTCAAATTCCCAAACCACATAACATCTCAAAAACTCAATTTTCGGACTCCAACAACCATTGGCTGAAATACCCATTTCCAAACACCCACATGACTTCCAAAGCATCCCAAATCACCCTCCTAACATAGGTAGGCCATCAGCCCTTCAATTCTAACCCTAAACCTCTCAAAAACCCAATTTTTCATACTTTAAAATTTGCCCTAAAGACCCACTACGAAAATTCACCCAAAATCAACCAAATTAAGATATGTTGTCTCTTTTATTATGATTAAACATAATCCCAAAACAATTCCTCAAAACCAATTGAAAACCCCCATCAAAAACCCAAATTTCCATATGAACCCTAATTTTCAAAACTCACTATTTTTGAAATCTAAAACAATAGATAAATAGAGAATAGAGAGGAGGTTAAGAAAATACATTTACCTTTTAATTTGGTGTTGAAATCGATTTGCAAAGCCAATGGAATAGTAACTAGGGTTTAGGAGTGTTTGACAATGGGGGAGGGTTTTGAAATTGGGAAAGGAGAGAATGAAGAGGAAGATGACAACTTTTCCATAAAAGTTGTCTTCCTTTATTTAAAATTGGGTAAATCACAACTTTGGTCCCTCCCTCTTTATTAAGATTCAAATAGGTCATTTTTTTCAAAGTTGGTTTATTTTAATTAGATTTTTAATTGACCCGAACAACAATCCGGCTAACTTCTAGGCCCAAGACACGGGTGTTACAATTAATTAGATTTGTAAAAATTATTTTTTAATATAAATTTCCTAAATATATTTGAAAGATTTATATATTAATTTATTATTTATATAATTATTAAATTTTTTATATGCACATATAAATATGTGATAATAAAAAAATAGAATTAACTTACAAAAGTCACCATATAAATTAGTAGTAACAACAAATAAGTCTAATATTTAATATGTTATTATTTATGTTAAAAATATTATTATTTAATTTAGGTTATTTGGAGATTTTTGGTAATTGTTAAGGGTAAAAGAGTCATTACAACTCTAATACCAAACCTCTAATCTCAAAAAGCTCATATTATGAGCTTTTTCAAAATTAGCTTTTTCACCTTAATCCGCTCTTTCAACCCGCTATTTACCAAACATCAATATTAGCGGATTTGATTAGTCAAACCTCTAATTATACCTCAAACCTCTAATTTTTTCCCAAACCGCTATTTACCAAACAGGGCCAATAACTTTCTTTTACTCGTCTCTTTGGCACTATAAAAAGGGGTCAACTCAAACCATACGGACACGAGTTCATGCAGTGGGGATCTACATGTATGTTTAGGTGAGTTATGTCCACCCTAAATATTTTAAAGTTCACATATTTAATTTAATTTATTTTATTTTTATGAATTAGTCTTTAAATTTTATGATTTGTGCTCATTATAAAATTATAAAAAATTTATAATTTATGCCCATTTTAAAAAAAATTTGAATTGTCGCTGAATTTACGAGTAGAAAGATCTTAAAACTGCAAAAACAACAATTAAAGAGAAGATTTTGAACAAGGACGGAGCATCATGAACAGGGCCGGTCCTGAGCTTTTGGTGGCCCAGGGCGAACATAAAAAATGGACCCCAAATTAGAATTTTAAATTGCGGTTGCAGTCGTATTTATAGTCATGTTAGATTTTATTGTAGTTGCAGACATTATACATGCTATTTCGGTCTCTGAGAGTATCGCGGTTGTGAAATCTCTTAATAACATACGTTATTGTGGACATAACAATTATGGGTATAGCGTTTTCAGATGGTGCAGCTACTCATGGGAGGATGTAGCATATAAATTGGGGATGCAATTGGCCCCACTTGATTTGTTGAGGTATAAAATTTTTAAGGAGGTAATATATATTTTTTTCATAAGAAATATTAGATTTGACCTCACTTAATTTGTTGGGATATGAGGTCAACAATGCTTATTCTAGTGGTGTAGAAATCCTCCATACCTTATATTTCACTCATGATCCCACTATAAGAAAATCCTAGCTCCGCCACTATCACTATCGTCATATTACAGTCGTTGTTGTGGTTGCATGTTGTTATTTAAATTTTTGCCCCTAATAACAAGTAACGAAAAAATTAATTTTAAGAGTGAGTCTATAATAACAAGTATTGGAAACTGAGCCCATAATAACAAAAATTGAAAAAAAATGAATTTTAATAGTATGCTCAAAATAACAAATATCGGGCCCTTAATAATAAGTATTAGAAAAATTGAATTTTAATAGTACGTCCCTAATGATAAATATTGAAAAAAATAAACCTCTATTAATAAATATTGAAAAAATTGGCACCTAATAACAAATATTAAAAAGTTAGATCATTAAAAATAAATACAATTCGTATAAAATTAAAAACGTGTAACATCCTTGAGCGGTGAGCCTTGGGTGGGCGCCCTTGTTGCCCCTGCCCAGGGCCGGGCCTGGTCATGAAGGCCCAAGGGAACCTTGGCCTCTGCTCAACAATTTGAAATTTTCTTAATAAGTCCTTTATATTTTTTGAGAATTTTAATTTAGTCTCCTCAAATTTTTAAAAATTCATATTAAATATATATTTTTTAATAAATCTTATAAAATTTTAATTTGACCCCTTCAATTTTTTGATCTAATGACAACTTAGGTTCTTATAAATTTAAATATTATATAAAATAAGCATTGCCACTTAATTTTGAGTTTAAATACTTAATTTTAATTTTTTGAGTTCTTATAAAAATGTTTGAATCATCTACAATTAGTATGATCATAATGGACATGAATTAGGTTCACGCTACGGTCTTCATGTAACCCCCTCGTCCCGGTCTGGCCGGATGACCGGTCCGAGTGAGCTACACGGGGAAAACCGAAGCGAAACCCGTTAAGGTTCCCCCTCGGTTAGCGACCCTATTTTTTTTATTAATTAATCTTGCCTAGATACCTTGTTAAGTCCTATGTGAAACATGACAGCGGAAACACAAACACCATAGCAACGACCAACCCAAACAGCCCCTTAAAACAGCCCATTTACCCTTTTTAAACAGGGCGTATCGATACACCTTCAGAGGGTATCGATACGCCTTGACCGAGGTCAACACCCTATGGTCAACACCGTTGGACCGTATCGATACGCTTGGACACCGTATCGATACGCCAAGCACTCTACAACTCCCCAAGATTTCAGAGAGTTAAGAGGGTATCGATACACCCTTGTGCATCGATACGCCCAGCCTAACCTGAATTTCAGAGAGTTGGGACCGTATCGATACACCCCATGTATCGATACGCCCAGCCAAAACTGTTTCCTCTGAGCAAGGCCGTATCGATACAGCCCTTGGGCGTATCGATACGCCCTGCACTGTAAGTCCACAATTCTTAGCTAAACGACCTCAAACACGACTCTAGATGCAACTCTCGACTCACCTAAGCATATACAAACACGTAGGCACACATATTTAAGCCAGGGGAAACATTCAAACATGGACTAAAACACTCATGCATAGCATTCAAGTCAAAGAGCAATTTATGCAATATTGACATACACAAGAGCACAAAAGACCTTAAAAGGAACAAGACAACTTGAAAGGTTTGCATTCATACACAAGGCAACCTAAGCATTCTATAACATGCCATCAAACATCGAAACATTCATCATAGCGTAACATACTTACAATCCAAAACATCAATCCAAAACAACATCAATTAAATGAGTCACACACGCTCATACAAAGACCCTTGCCACATTGCTAGCTAATACAAAATCGATAACCATACTTGAGCTACAAACTTGGAAGCCCTTCTTGCCTTGCCTTGTGCTAACGCCACGCTAACGATCTGCATTGTTGAACATAGAGAGCGTAAGCTATAAGCTTAGTGAGGGTGCTCTAAAATGAAAAACAACAACAATGCAGGGTCCAAGCATGTTAATCCTAGTCTACATACATCAAACATAGGCATAATATCAAGTAGACTTAGCTAGTCTTTCAAGTGGCATATATGGTCTCTCATTCCTAACAAGCTTAAACATCAATATCATCAACATACAACAATACCATATATCACACTCACACATCACCATCATATATCACAATACATGATTTAAGTTTAATTGGCCACCTTAATTACCCCGATTGTGCGGATATATACCTCAACAATACTTTACCTCGGTGGGATTACACTCATCACCGGCCCTTGCATGTGCGGGATTCCACTCATCGCCACATGCCCTACGGATGGGATTCCACTCATCATCCCGTAGAAATATATGAATAGCTTCCGGTGGAATGTTACATCACCGTACTCCTCCTTGATGACTTAATGCCATCAAGGCCACGTACGTTTTGACTCAATTTGTGTGCACACTATCCTAATGATCGATCATTCACAACCGGTAATTTTTAGTGCCAATTATCATAACCACATCATATATAAACATCATCAACCTCAATACAATGCTCATCTCATAGATGCATATCAAGATAAACTCACATCCATCAATCACAATCATACTAGCAAAGTCAAATAGGCATACATGCATTCATGGATATCAATGGTTAAATCGACAACTTAAATTAACTATGAGTGGCCTACCAAGCACACTTCACACACACTCCCACTACACATTGCTCGAACCAACTTTAAAAACAAGTTAAGACCACTCACCGCCCTTCCTTAGCAAATCGAACCAAATCTTCCTACGAACCCGGATTCGGTCCCAAAGCCTCTTCCGCGCTTCCACTTGCTTCTAGCCAAACAAAACATACACATTACTTCTCAATTCAATGCTAAACTCAACCGTCAACATACTTTGCTAACACAACCCAAATTCCTCAATTTCTCAAATCACACAATCTACTAAAATCTCAATTTTCGTGCTCCCCTAAAGGCTTGCTGAAAAACCAATTTCCAAACATCCAAATGACTTCCAAGACATCCCAAAACACCCCCATATCATAGGTATACCAACAGCCCTTCAATTTCAACACAAAACCCACCAAAAACCCAAGTTTTACCCCCTAAAACCTACCTCAAGGACAAGCTACGAATTTTCATCCAAAATTAATCAAATTAACATATGTTGTGTATTTCATAGCACTTAAACAAACCCCCAAAACAATTTATCAAAACAAGTTGAAAAACCCCATCAAAACCCCAAATTTCCATATGAACCCTAATTTCCAAAACTCACTATTTTTGAAATCTAAAACAAGGGATAGATAGAGATTGAAAAGGAGGTTAAGAAAATGTGATTACCTTTGAAAAGCACCTTGGATTGAAGAAGAAAATGAATGGAATAGTAACTAGTGTAGTTGGGAGAGTTTGGGGAAGAGGGGTGGTTTCTAACGTGAAATGAGATGGGAAAAAGGGAGGAAGACAACTTTTTATTAAAGTGGTCTAGCTTTTTAAAAGTTTCTGGTAAAATTGCAACATAGGTCCCTCCCCTTTTTATTAAAGCTCAATTTGTTCATTATCTGAAGTTGGTTTATTTTAATTTAATTTTATTAGACTCGAACTGAACCCGACTAACTCCTAAGCCCAAAACACGGGTGTTACACTTCAAGACATCAAAGTGAAGTACTTCGAAGAATTAGCTATTAAACCTTATTGTTTGAATCATATACTTAGGTGTGTTCAAACTTCACTTTTAACCGACCGAACTGAAATGTTTTCGGTTAATTTTAGGTTCGGTTAGTTAACGATTAATGATTTTTTCAAACTTTGTTTATTGGTTAATTCGGTTAGAAATCGGTTAATTAACCGAATTAACCGAAATTTTTATATATTATATATTACTTATATTTATTTTTAGTCATTGAACTTTTAAAAATTATAAAATGACCATTAATTTTTTTGATATATTATAAAATGGTCATTAAAATTTATCAAATTAGCACAAAATAATCATTAAACTTTTCAATATTTATCAATAATTTATAATGTGTAATGAATCAATGAGCATAAATTTTAAATGTTTTATCAATTCTTTGTAGATTGATTGTATAGAAATTATTAAATTCATTTTAAAAGCAATTAAATAAATTAAAAGCATAAATTTTTTTATCAATTCTTTATCTAATATTTAACCTAGTTTCATCTTCCCCAATAATAAATCTTAGAAATTGTATAACTCAATAATAAACAATTATTTGTTGATTGATTGCATAAAAAATGTTAAATTAGTGATTGTATAGAAATTGTTAAATTACTGATATTCAATAAAAATTGTTAGTCTAAACAATTTCTAGAATTTATTATTGGGAAAGATGAAGCTAAGTTAAATATTAGATAAAGAAGTGATAAAAAAATATTTTTATTTATTTATTTTTTAAAAATAATTTTATTAAAATTATTGTTTTAATAAAATTTTATTTTTTAATTAAGAAAAGAAAAAAAATGAAATTGTTGCATAAAAGATGTTTCAACATATTTTATTTTCAAAAAGGAATAATCAGGCGCGCTTTAGGTCTCGATAATTTTAAAAATTATAAAATTAGTTAATATCAATACATATAATTAATGAATAAATATTCTATACACAGGCGGTGGAAACTGAAAGTTTCCACAATCACCTTAGTTTTAGGTATAGGGAGTTAGTTTAGGGTATAGGGTTTAGGTGTAGGGGGTTAGAGTTTAGGGATAGTTGTTTCAGTTTAAGGTTTAGGGTTATAATTTAGGATTTATAAGTTAAAACCTAAATCCTCACCATATTACCCTAAAAACTTAACCCTAACCTATAAACCCTAAATTATAACCTTAAACCTTAAATTGAAACAAATATCCTTAAATTCTAAACCCCTACACCTAAACCCCTAAACCCTATACCCTAAACTAACTCCCTATACCCTAAAACTAAGGCAATTGTGAAAATTTTCAGTTTTCCACCACCAGTGTATAAGATATTAATCCATAATTAATAGTATATATCAGTACATGATGTTTACTCTAGACTCATACATTAACATATATCTAAAACGATTGAAAATAAGAAATACAAAATATAAACAAAGGTAAATGACATATGTAAATATATCCAAACGTTGGATCATCAATATGAATCAAACATTCTAAAACTACTCTGCATTTCATAAACAAACTTAAATATCGACTAGCAGTTTGCTTAACGAGATAATATGTTAGATTTTGTAACAATCTGAATTTTAGAATTTGTGGGCCGGTTAAACTCGAACAATGGGCTGTGAGTTTTGTGGTCAAGAGTTTGTACTTTTGAGAGCCTTTGTGTGTAATCTCTAAACCTAGCCTAGAAAAAAATGTCGAATTTAAGAAGTTATAATTAAAAATTGTACACTCGAGAAACCAATTCAAATTATAGTATATATTAAAATAGCATAAAATAAATTATTTCTGATAATAATAAAAGGTATCTCAATCATTATAAAATTCGAATGTTAAAATAATAATCTTATAATTTAAATAATACATTCGAATTTAAAGTATGAACATGCATGCTAAAAAATAATAAGTTCCAAATCCGAAATTACATTAAAATTCTAAAATAATCTTAATAATAAAATATTCCTGAAAGTAAATATGTCCATACTGAAGATAAAATAGAATCAATAAAATAAAGAGATACCCCGAGTACCAAATTGCCTAGAGTCCAAGATATCTGTAAAAGAAAACTGTGGGGGAGTAAGCTATAAAGCTTAGTGTGTCTCTAATGTGCAAGAAAAACCACAATCACAAACTCAATAATTTTTTTATAAAATCTTTAAGTTCAAAACAAATGATGATTCACAGCACAAATGATTTAATTTTATAAACACAATGCAATCTACCCAACTACAACTCACCAATCGCTAAGAGGAAAGTTGTTGGGTTTTTCGGAGTTCGATTTCTTTCAACCGTTCTAGCTCGCCAAGTGTGGAGAAGTTGGATATTTGGGTGAATTTTTGGGAAGTGAAATATAGACAAAAGACACAATGATTTATAGTGGTTCGGCCTTCTAACAAGCACCTACATCCACTCCCTTAGCTTCCCACTAAGGATTTCAACAAATTCACTCTTTGAATTTCGTCCCCTTTTCACGGCTTAGGAGGAAACTGTTACAACGATTAAGCTAACTACCCTTAGCTTAATCAAACACTCTCTTACAAGAGAAATTCTAAGCAAACTTGAAATCCCTCTAACAGGTATTTGTTTGCAATCTTAAGCTCTCACCCAAAACCTAAATACCTGAGTAAATTTGACAATATTTAGCTCACTAGTGTTGTCTGTACAAGAAAATGAACAATTAAGCTCTAAGATAATTTCTTGATCATTATGTTGTTGACAATTGAAGCATTAGTCTTCTCTTGATGCTTGGAGGTCCCTTTTATACTCCTAATTGAGTTTGTAGCCGTTGAGGACCGTTGGATTGTTTTAGAGCCGTTGGAGACTTTATTTCCCACCATAAATGTTGTTCTGCAGACGTCCGTTTCGAAACAATCGAACCCGTTTCAGAACGCTCTTCTTCAAAACTAGCTGTTGAAGTATGATGCAGCAAGCCGTTTCGAAACGCCTCTGGCCGTTTCGAAACACTCTTGATTCGTATCGAAACGGTAGCAACCTCGTTTCGAAAACAGGTGACAGTTGAGCTGTAATTTAAAAATTCGTTGGGAAAATAGTCGTTGGGGAAGTTTTGACAGTTGGGCGTATCGAAACACCAAATGGGTGTTTCGAAACGAAACCCTCTCCGTATTGAAATGGGAAAGCCCTGTTTCGGTACGGGTTTTGGAAGTTTCAAAATGTTTCAATACAAGTCCCTCTATTTCGAAACAATTACCTTGAAGAGTCTGGTTTGGTTACTTAAATACGTTTTAAACCTTGCCAAAACCATTTAAAACACCCACAAAACTTATTTTCAAGTTGTTTGGACTTAAAGGCACTTTTGAAATCTTTTCAATTTAGTCATTTATGTATTTTGCTTGATTGATGAAGGTGTCATTTTTCCTTTGCTTGATTTGGAGCCCCAAAAAGAATGAGAGCTCTCCCATCATGCTCATCTCAAATTCACCTTGCATTAGCTTAGAAAATTCTTTGCAATAAAATTCATTAGTAGAACCAAAAATAATATCATCAACATATATTTGAACTACTAAGATGTTATTGCCATATCTTTTAATGAAAAGTGTAGTATCAACCTTGTCTTTTTCAAAACCTTTTTGAATCAAAAAGTTTGAAAGTCTTTCATACCAAGCTCTAGGAGCTTGTTTTAAACCATAAAGAGCTTTAGTTAGTTTGAAAACATGATTTGGAAATTGTGGATCTTCAAAACATGGTGGTTGTTCAACATACACTTCTTCATTTATAAAACCATTTAGAAAAACACTTTTTACATCCATTTAAAAAAGCTTGAAATCATGATAGCATGCAAATGCAAGAAGCATCCTAATAGCATCCATTCTAGCTACATGTGCATATCTTTCATCAAAATCAATTCTCTCTTCTTGAGTGTAACCTTGAGCAACAAGCCTAACCTTGTTCCTCACTATGTTACCACTCTCATCTAGTTTGTTTCTAAATGCCCACTTAGTTCCTATAGTAGATTGATTACTAGGCCTATCAACCAATGTTCATACTCTACTTCTCTAAAATTGATTAAGTTCCTCTTGCATAGCCAATATCCAAAAATCATCTTTTAATGCTTCTTTGATATTTTTAGGCTCTATTATGAGACGAATGCAACATGATTCATAAGTTTGAGAGAAGATCTAGTAGTTACCCCCTTGGATGGATCACCCAAGATTTCACCACCTTTGACATAGTTGAACTCCCTTGGGTATGTCACCTCCTTTTTCTCAAGAGCCAAGTCCTTCAAGACTTCAAGAGGTGGATCTTGTTCTTTTTCTTCTTTAGTTGGAATCTCATACACCTTTGATGTTTGTCCTCCATCGATGGCTTCAATGATCCCTACATCGTCATCATCACAAGATTCGTTCCTCGGAAGGAGATTATCATCGAAAACAACATGTATAGACTCTTCAACAACCAAAGTTCTTTTATTAAATACTCGGTAGGCTTTAGAATTTAGGGAATAACCTAAAAATATTGCTTAATCACTTTTAGCATCAAATTTACCTAAGTTGTATTTTCCATTGTTTAAAACAAAACATTTACAACCAAAAGGGTGGAAATAGCTAATGTTAGGCTTTTTGAATTTCAAAATCTCATAAGGTGTTTTCTTTAAAATATACCTAATCATTACTCTATTAATAATATAACAAGCCATATTAGTGGCTTCCGCCCAAAAATACTTAGGTAAATTGTTTTCACAAAGCATGGTCTTAGACATCTCTTCTAAAGTTCTATTTTCCCTCTCAACTACCCCATTTTGTTGAGGAGTGCGAGGAGCCGAAAAATTATGGCTAATACCATTTTCATTAGAAAAATCTTCAAAACCCATATTTTGAAACTCGGTTCCATGATCACTTCTAATATGTGAGATTTTAAGACCAATATCATTTTGGGTATTTTTTTGTAAATGTGATAAAAATTTCTAAAGCCTCATCCTTAGTACTTAAGAATAGAACCCAAGTGTATCTAGAAAATTCATCTACCAATACAAATGCATATGACTTACCACCCAAGCTCATAGTTCTAATAGGCCCAAATAAATCCATGTGGATTAATTGTAACACCCTACTAGTTGAAACATCATTAATGGGTTTAAATGAGGTTCTCTTTTGTTTACCCTTAACACAAGCATCATATATTTTATCTATTGAAAATTTTAGTTTGAGTAAACCTATAACTAGATTTTGGGAAACCAACTTTTCTAAAACACTTATGCTAGCATGCCCTAGTTTCCTATGCCACAACCATGCATCATTCTCATCATGTGCAACTAAACATGCATGGGATGGATGTATGTCATCTAAATGCACCTTATAAATGTTTCTTATGCGATGACCAATGAGCATTATTTTATTTGTTTTAATGTTCACAATTTTACACCCATTTTTATCAAAATGAACATCAAAACATTTGCCACAAAGTTGACTAATGCTCAATAGATTATGGTTAAGACCATTCACAAGTAATACATTTTTAATAAGAATGGATGGGAGATTACCAATAGAGCCAATACCCTCAATATGGCCTTTGGAGTTGTCACTGAAAGTTACCACTCCACCATGCTTTGGCTTGAGCTCTATGAATCTACTCTTGTCTCCGGTCATATGTCTTAAGCATCCACTATCAATGTACCATGTGTTTTGACTTAATACTTTGGCCTTGTAACATTGCCTCCCTACAAACAAAGATTAGTTCTTTGATTTTGGTACCCAAACCATTTTTGGTCCATAAGTGTTAGCTCCCAAAAACTTGGTTCCCTTAGGAATCCAAGATGAAATAGTAACAATATTATTAGAAGCTACAAGTTCCTTAGGAACTTATACACTTATAATCCTCTTAGCTCTAGAATGCCTTTGAGAGCCACTTTGTTTGTAGTTAAAATCCATTCTCTTTACATATTGGGTTTTTGAAGAACTACCCTTGTTAAAACTATTTTTCCCAATAGCAAGAGAAGTTTTAAGACTATCCACTTCCTTAGTGTGATAATCTTGGAAACCAAAAAGAAGTTTTTCAACATCAAGGTTTTTCTTTTTAAGCTAATTTGAAAGATTTATAAAGTATAAAACCTTATTTTCCAATTCAGAATTGGTTTTTGAAAGAACTCATTTTGAGATTTCAAATCGGAAGTATTTTTCTTGATTTTCAAAATAGACACTTTATATTTCTCAACCAATTCATCGTAAACTTCTTGCAACTCATCATAGACATCATATAGTTCATCATAAGTAAGAGATGATGAGTTAGAGTTTACCATAGATTCCTCCTTAAGGTCCATGAGGCAAAGGTTAGCCGCTTCATGCTCCTCATCCTCGGATGATGACTCCTCATCACTCCAAGTTGCTACTTGAGCCTTGAGCTTCTTCTCAAAGCTCTTTTTCTTTAGTTGAGGACAATCAATGCGAATGTGACCCAACTTCTTGCACTCATAGCAAATGAGTTGGTCCTTTTCTTCTTCTTTGTTCTTGTTTTTGAAGTCTTTTCTTCTTGAAAACTTTCTATCACTATTTGACTTCATGAACTTTGAGAATCTTTTGGCTATCATAGCCAATTCTTCAAACTCTTCTTCTCCACTAGAAGTGATCTCCTCTTTTGTAGAGAGGCTTTGAGAGCAACTCCTTGTTTCTTCTTCTCTACCTCTTGTTTGACTACTCTTCTCTCTTCTCTCTCTTGTTTCATGATCTCATGAGTAAGAAGTGATCCTACTAACTCATCGAGCTTCAAGTTCTTCAAATTCTTTGCCTCGATAATTGCGATTCTCTTCCCATCCCATGATTCGGGAAATGAATAGAGTAGCTTCCGGACTAGCTTATCTTCGGGGATGATCTCTCAAAAGCCCTTTAAACCATTTATGATGACAAAGAAGCAATTAAACATCTTCGTTACGGTCTCATCGGCCTCCATCTTGAAGTTCTCGTAACTAAGATTGAGGATCCTGATCTTCATCTCCTTTACATCGCTTGTTCCTTCGTAAGTGGTCTCAAGAGTGTCTCACACTTCTTTGGCACTTGTGATCGAGGACACTTTGGAGTAGATGTCCGATCCGAGTGAGCAAAATAGCATGTGCAAGGCTTTTTCATTCATTTGCAATATCTTCCTATCCTCTTCACTCATCCGAGATACCTTCTTTTTCGGAACAAGCCTTCATTCTTCATCTCTTTTCATAGGAATGATTGGTCCATCTTCTACCACATCCTATATGGTGTAATCATTTGAATTGATGAAGAACCGCATTCTGTTCTTCCAATAAGGATAGTTACCCCCATTGAAGAAGGGTAGTTTGGTGATAGATTGTGACTTGTACATGCTTAGCCCGGAGGTAGATGTCATGGCTAGACTTGGAAATTGATCAACACTCTTCTAGGATCTCCTCTTGTATTTGTGAAACCTTCAAAGAGGTAGGCTCTGATACCAATTGTTGAGTGAATTAAATTAACCGATATGGCCAAGAGGGGTGAATTAGCACTTTAAAAATTGAAGGGAGCAAAATGAACAATTAAAAATGATAGACAATGCAATTTGACAATAAGTGCTAGAGTTTGGATATGATTGTTTGGATGTTGTTTTGAGGTTCAATAGTTGTTGCTGGTGCTTTTGAGGCTTGCTTTTATACATTCTCATTGATTTCTAGCCGTTTGGGTGGTTGAGATCATCAATAGAGCCGTTGGGCCCCCCTCTTCCCTCCATAAATGCAGTTCTGCAACTACGCGTATCGAAACACGTAACCATGTATCGAAACAGAAACTAAAAAAAAAGAAAGAGCCGTTATGTGTAAAAAGGGGATCATATTGAAACAACTAAAGGTCATATCGAAACGTTTTGAAACTGTAAAATGTCGTTTCGAAACACCAAAGGGGTGTATCAAAACATTTAACCAATTTTCAAAATTCCATTTTGACAAGTGACAGCTAGTTCATTTAATGCTCAATTTTGAAAATACTTAACCCTTGTATTGAAACAGTTATAAGCCGTTTCGAAATGACACTTAAAAAACAAAAGCTTAAATGAAGGTTGTATCAAAACAAAACCCCTAGTCTTAGAACATGTGATTCCGTATCGAAACAAACATTTCCAGTGTTAAACCGTATCGAAACACTTTTGGGGTGTTTCGAAACGCCTGTGCAATTTTGAGTATTATGGCTTTGAAACACTTAGAAAATTTTATGGGGTTTAAATTTTGACTTCAAAACATTTTAAGTCTAAAATTTACTTGTCAAATGTGAGTCTTTTGAGTACTTAAAAATTTATTTACTTTGCAATTTGGTCTTTAGATTATTTGTTATATCAAAATCAAACATTGGTTTTAAAATAAGGTAGCTACAACCTTTCTTACCATGAGTTTGGCTGGTTTAAGATTAGGAGATATGTGGTAATAAATTCAGTAGTCACCTTCTTTACTATATTTTACGTACAATGTTATGTAGGTTATGTAAGATATGTTTTAGGTACTCTATTAATCATGTGTTTTGTAACATATAGAGTAATCCTTTAAGACTTAAGGTAGCTACAAAATTTCTTACCACAAGTTTGGTTGGTTTAAGATTAGGAGATATGGAGTAATAAGTACGATAATGACCTTTTTTACTATATATTATGTAACGAGTTATGTGGGTTGGGTGAGATATGTTGTAGGTCTCATATTTATTATCTGTTTTGTAACATATAAAGTAATCTTTTAAGAGATAAGATTACAAAATGCTTTACCATATGTTGGGTTGGTTTAAGATTAGGAGATTTGGTGTAATAAATTCGGTAGTTATCTTGTTTACTATATATTGTGTAACGAACAACGTAGGTTGGGTGAGATATGTTGTAGGTATCGTATTTCTCATGTGTTTTGTAACATATAGAATAGTCCTTTAAGATTTAAGGTAACTACAAAATTCCTTACCATAAGTTTGGTTGGTTTAAGATTAGGATATATGAGGTAATAAATTCGATAATTACCTTGTTTATTATATATCTTGTAACAAATTACGTAGGTTCGGTGAGGTATGTTGTAGGTATCGTATTTCTCATGCGTTTTGTAACATATAAAGTAACGCTTTAAGATTTAAGGTAGTTACAAAATGCCTTACCATATGTTTGGTTGATTTAAGCTTATGAGATATGGTGTAACAAATTCGGTAGTTACCTTGTTTACTATATATTGTGTAACGAATTACGTAGGTTGGGTGATATATGTTGTAGGTATCGTATTTATAATGTATATTGTAATACATATAGAGTAATCCTTTAAGAGATAAGGTAGGTACAAAATTCCTAACAATAAGTTAGGTTGGTTTAAGATTAGGATATATTGGGTAAGAAATTCGGTAGCTACCTTCTTTATTTTACGTTATGTAACGAATTACGTAGGTTTGGTGAGATATGTTGTATGTATCGTATTTCTCATGCGTTTTGTAACATATAAGTAATCCTTTAAAATTTAAGGTAGTTACACAATTTCTTACCATAAGTTTGGTTGGTTTAAGATTAGGATATATGAGGTAATAAATTCGGTAGTTACGTTGTTTACTATATATCTTGTAACAAATTACATAAGTTTGGTGAGATATGTTGTAGATATCGTATTTATCATGTGTTTTGTAACATATAGAGTAATGCTTTAAGATTTAAGGTAGTTACAAAATTTACTACTATGATAAACTTTTCAATAACTACCATTTTTCTTACACTTACTGTTATAAATTCGGTAACCGCATCGTAAGAAATTATGTAGTTAGAGGCTACCGATATAACATATTTGCCTAATATTAACCTATTTTAAGGTGTCTAATGCTAGAATCACCCCTACCAATTAGTACATTCTTACACCTCTTTGCGCGCTCCCAATGGCGCCTGCTGCTATCACCTATGTTTGTCTAGCGCCGGAAAGGCCCTCATTGCTTGGAAATTTCATCCGTTTTTTTTTATAGTTTATTTCAAATATTATTTGTATGTAAATTACAATTTACAAGTGTTTTTAATTTAATAATTTGAACGAAAATTAATTTTATAAATTCGTTTAAACTTCCGTACCAGTTAATCTCAATAAATATAATTGGTTATCCTTAATACTATATTTTTGTTGTGGATAAGTATGAGGAGAAAAAGTAGATGAATGACGCCATCTGCATGTTTATTTTATTTTGGCTTAAGGGTGTAATAAGCCCTTAAACTTTTGGAAAAAATCAATTAAACCCCTAAACTATTTTTGCACCAAATTAAGCCCTTGAACCAAAAAAGTTTAATCAATTAAGCCCTTGAACCAAGAAATTAAATGAATTAAGCTCTTTGACCAATTTTGACCATTAAATCTTGACAATTTTTTCTTTAGATATTACCGGCACATGATACATTACAATTTTATCATGTTGCATTTACAAAAAAAATCAAAAATTATTTTTTATAAGTTTTTTTATAGAATTTTTAGAACATTTAAAGAATTTTTTAAATAAAATAAATTTTTTTAAAAATGTCAAGTAGAAACACTGTGACGCGGCGCACTGCAACAGTTGATAAAAAAAATGTTCATATTTAATGGTCAAAATTGGTCAAATGACTTAATTGATTCAATTTCTTGGTTTAAGGGCTTAAATGATTAAATTTCTTGGTTCAAAGGCTTAATTGAGTGCAAATAAAGTTCAAGGGCTTCATTGATTTTTTTTCAAAACTTCAAGGGCTTCTTACACCTTTAAGCCTTTTATTTTTATTATTGTAATTTGCACGATGAAGAGTGAAGGACGCGCTGGCATGGGGAAGTGGGGGACACGATGCAATGACCACGGAAGAACATTGGTTTTTGTGGTGATAAACGGATGCCTTTCTTTTTGTTGGGTCTGTTGAAACACTTTTGCTGTCTTTTTCTACCCAAATGAAAATGGGCGCACACACTCATCGCCACGTATTTGCAGTCAAACTATACAGTTATAATATATTCATTGATGGGGGTAGGAATAGGACACGGATTTTTTTTTTGAAATAGGACACGGTTTTCTTATTTCATTTCACATCGACAATCATATTAGAAATATAAAAAATATTAATTTATAAAATTTTAAGAGTGTAAAATTAAATTATCGATAAAAATATAAAGAGAATATATAATATGAAGTATTTAAAAAATTTAAAAGTACGGCTAACTCTAATACCTTTCTCACACCAAATTATTAAAAAAATGTTTTATTATAAATTAAGTTGGACCATCTTTTCTATATAAAAAAAAGTTGGACCAACTTGAATTATTTAACGTCTAAGACTATATTCAATTGAATTAGAAAGTAAGTCGGCCCTCTAGGTAAAACCCACTCCATGTTATATGAATTGGATACGTGTTGAATCGACTTGCTCAATACCAAATGTACTTTTTCAATCTTGAGTATAAAATAATTCAATAAACAAGGACTCCTAGTTGAAGATACAATACTCCGGATTATATATTCTCCAGCTCTATATGGCTATATGCTGATTTCCCTACAATTCATAATCTTCTGCCATTGGTTTAACAGACAAGTTTAAAATATGATTCAACTTTTCTATATATTAAATTAATTATGATATTTGAATCGAAATTATAATCAGAAGAAAATTTGTAATGGAATTTGATTTATTCGGGTCGTACATCATGCATCACACAACACACAGAAACAAAAAGAAAAGGTGATATTAAGAATCACCGACCAACTCTCATTTTTCTCTCCGTTTTAACAGTTCTAACACTGTGAAGCAAAAGAGAGAAATCCAGTGCCGGTAAAAGAACTCGCCGGAAAATCTCATTCCCTCCCTCTAAGTTACAAAAAACATTATCTAAACCCCGTAGAACAGCGGAATATTACAACAAACAAGACCAGGTCGTTTCAATGTTAGATTCACCAAGAAAAGAAAAACTTTTTTTGTTTTTGTTTTCCTTTTCATTTTCTCTTCAGACAAACAAGTTTAATAACTTTTTATCTGCCTCTCCGGTTTGATCTGCAAACTCACTTTCAAAACACGTGGTCGTAACAGATTCCTCCGAGTTCAACGACGGTGTCCCGGGTCGTCTTTTATCCGAGAGCCGGTTTCCCGTGGAGCTTGGAGTCAGACAAAGATCTAGATCGGACGGCTGAAATTTACTGAATTCTTCAACTCTTATACGCTTAGATGAAACCTTAGATCTCGAACAGGAAAACCGAGTGTTTGAGTTAAGATTCGCTGCCGTTTCTTGCAACTTCAACATGTACGTAATCGTAGCCTCCGATGTTTCATCGGATCGTGGTATGGAAGCCATAAGTTCAGGCATCGCCCTTAGAGTTCCTCCTCGTAAGACGGTTTCAACCGCCGCTTGACAAACATGCCAGTTTCCCGTCCATAAAAGCCCGACGGCTCCGTTCACAGGATCCACCGTTCTCCCACAAGCTTCGAACAACAGTGATTGGAATAAAGCTGTTTATAAAACAAACCGATGAGAATTTGAAATCAAACGAAAACCCAGAAACAAAACATTAAGAAAAGACTAAAGAGAAGCTGAGAGCCGATACCAGGACGTTGAGATTCTGGAACGGCCGAGATAAACGACATGAGGCCGGAACGGCCAAAGAACTTGGCGACGAAGACGGTCGCATGGCCTTGCGCTTCGGGGCTGTCGATCCCTTGCAGGCATGGACGTAAAACACATGACTCGCTGCATCCTTTTCGTAAGACTCGGCAACCGTTGCAACTCATGGCTTTGCAACACAACAGCAACTAACTACTCTTTCCTCCCTTTCACATAAAAGATGAACCCCAATATTCCCGACCCTGACTGGCTGACCGTTGCTTTACAAGAAACAGGTAAAAATAAATAAAAATGCGGGAAATGGAATCAAGATTTAAGGGTGGGAAATAAAGATTTTGGAGTGTTTTAAAGGGACGAAACGGGGTTGAAATCAAACTCAAGGGTTAGTGTGTTGGGTTAGTTCGGCAGTGCCGCAGTGGGTTGAATTCAGACTATTTTTTTTAAGATCAATTACAAGTCTTATGTATTAATCTTAAAATAAATATTTATTTGTTCATTCCCTTATGTCTTTGAGACTCAGGTTCGAGCACCAATAATACATATTATGTGTGCTGTTTTTGAAAAGACTAAGAAATTTGAATATATGCTACTCTTGCATCACACCAGCATATTCAAATAAAATAAAATAAAATATTATTTTTTTAACAATCTTAATTTTAATCTTAATTACACTTAAAGAAAAAGAGATTTTAGGAGAAGAAATTAAATGTTTTTATTAGGTCTAAAATCTTAACATAAAATAATATGAGGAAATAAAGATGAACTTATTAACCGTTTAATATTTATTATTTTTAAATATAAAAAATAAATCGATTGTTTATAAATAACCTTATTCACATTTTCACCTCAAGGCGAGTTATAAGGAAAGTGCGGTGAACTGTGGGTTGGGACGGGGGAAATGGAAACGGCGTGACGAAGGTTAGATTCCAAAGTCTTACTCTTAGGCGAGAGCGGTTCCTTGTTTCCGCAGATGGTCGTCGCTCCAACATTGCATTTCTCTCCGTATCTTAAGTGACTAAATTATATATATATATATATATATATATATATATAAACTTTTAAAATAAAATAAAATATATGTTTAATATTTTATTTTGTTATATTTTAGGTTTATTAAAGGAAAAACACATGATTTTATATAATGGGTGTGAATTGTTAAAATGTTATATTAAAAATATAGGAGTGTAAAATTATAAAATTTTATGTGTGCGAAATTAGAATGTCAATATAAACTACAAAGGAAATATTTAAACTATAGGAGAATTTAAAATTTTAAGAGATATTCCTTTCAACACCTCTCGGTCCATATCTCATTTTCTTAAAATTTCAAAATAATATATTAAATAATCTGTCATTCAATTATTACTTGACATATGACATAGATCTTGTTTTTATTCTATTAAAAAAACTCAAAATGGCCTAATCTTTTCTAAAAAAATCCTAAAATTTGATTTTTCAAAACTTCGATCCTTAAATCTCAAATTTCATGTCAGATCAACCATCACCGACGATTCCTTCCATTGTCGTTGATGGCTACGTCACCATTAGCGAACATGCACCTCTCTGCTCTCTAATGAAATGTATCGCTCGACTTTTATTATTTTTAATCGTTTGAGGGGTTTTTAAAATTTTAAGGGTATTTTGAGAAAAAGAAATAGGGATTTTTAAAATTATAAAAATAGGGATTTTTAATTGACAAATTACATTTCATTTACATTGTTCAAAGAAATTAAAAATGAAGTTGTGTCAAACAATGATTGAATAACCAAAGTTTTTACTATAATTAATAATTAGACGCCTAAAATGAAATATAATGAAATGTAGACACTTTTCGTCAAAAAAATTTATATAGCTAAAATAAAAAATTATAATTAATTTAAACAAAAAATATTGGTCTTAGTTATTAAGTCATTATACATAGATATTTATGTATTTATTTAATAATTCAAAAACATCTATTTCAACAAAGAAAAAATATACTATATTTTTTAACAATGTAAATGAAATATAATTGTTCAATTTAGTATATGATTTTGAGTGAGTACTGATTATTGATGGTCCTTCGTTTTTTTTTCGTATTATGATATTTTCTGATAATGAAAATTCTTGAAATAAAGTGGAACTGCATCAAGGTTGTTTTAAAATAATGGAAGAACGAATCCAACAAGTGATCTTAATAGAAAAACGAATGATGTTCATTCTAAGAGATTCGAGTTCAATCGCTCGTCAACAAGGTGTATGGACATTGTCAAAGGGTTAAGAATATGTATGAACTGATACTAATTTTTAATTACATTTAGACTATTAAAAAATAAAATAATAGGAGATCAAAAGTGATTTGATTTTTGAATGGTGGTGATGGATGGCATGGAAAGGCATGGCATTCACATGTATTCAAAATATTATTGGAGCGGATGGGAGGTGTCATATTGTAAGGATAGTGGGTGATATAGTATTCTTTTAGACACTAATCATTGAGGTTGAGGGTTTTGAGTGAGATTAAGAAACACACCCATTTCTTGAGGTATGGTTTAAAAATTTGTCCTTTTTATTTTTTAAATTCAAGTTTCTAATTTTGATTTAACAATCAAGTGGCCTCACTAGAATCAATTGTGATCACATTATATATGGTTAAAAAAGAGAGATATAATTCTATTTAAAAGAAGAGAGAGATAATTTTATGTTTTCAATGATAAAATAATTTTTATATATTTTTAAAAATCATGAATAAGTATATTTCAATTTTAAATATCTTACGCTAGCGAAAAATACTACCAGTAGATTTCAGTTTTTTTTAAACAATAGTAATTGATTACATTAAATAAAAATATTTTAAAATTATATGAGTCGCTATAAAAAAATATAAACTTATTAAGATTTTTCTCCTAAACTATCAAAATGCTAAAACAATTCTGATATTTATAATAAAACAAACATCATTATCGACAATGGAGAATAAACATCATCAATAAAAACATAAAATGCATAAAACAATAATGACTCATTGATAAACTGGCATTACTACAATTCAACTGCAACCAAATTTTAATAGTGTTTTCATTGTTTGATAAAACTGGATTAACCGACCGAATTGGAATTTAGTTTGATCAACATTGGTTAGTTAAGTGTTCAGTTAATTAAAGATTTTTTTCAAAGTTTAATTATCGGTTAATTCGATTTGAAAACCTTTTTTAAACCATGTTAAACAAATTAACCAAAATTTTAACATATAATTAATATATTTTTAATTTTACGACCAAATCCTAACAATTACCCATAATATGTAAAATTAAATATTTATATTTTAATCTCAATTTAAGCTAAACTAAAAGAGAGAAAAATAAAGTCTAAAAATAAAAAATATCTAACAAAAAACTTATTTTCAATTTATTGCTACTTAAATTGCTATTTTAAATTAAAATTTTCAATTTTCAATTTTTTTTTGAAAGTAAGATTGCATTTTATTATCGACCTAACCATGTGTCTCGTTAAAAAACCTCCATAAACTCATGTGAAGGAAAAAGAGTGCGACATGGTTAAGTGTTATTACAACACTCGAGACAGACTTTCAACTAACCAAACTGAAATCATCATACTCCCCTAACAACAAGAATGGGGAAATTTGTGTCCTCTCAGTACAAACACTACCAAAAAAAATACTCACCTTGAACAATGATTAATAAGCAAAAGTACCAACTGTCGACTAACTAATGCTGCAGCAGGTTTCTGAAGACTGAAGAATAAAACCACTATCAGAACCTTCTCACCATCAACCTTAAGTAATAGAGCTGCCTGTAAGATAAGCAATCCGTAAGAACAAACATAATCATAAAACTCTATTGAATAACCAATAGATCGGAAACACGAGAGATCCCTCATTTGGCCAAGAAATCAGCTCTGACGTTGCATTCGCGAGAAACATGTTTTGCTTTCCACGTTACTGAAGTTAACAGTGATACGCAATTCGATATGAGGCCTTTGAACACTGTAGGGCAATCTTGTGGAAATAGCAACCAATTGATAGCTAGGCTACTATCACTTTCCAAAATAAGCGAGGCAGAAGAAAACCATTCTGATTGTATGAATAGATTGCACGCTTCTTTGATGGCTAGAATTTCAGCTGTCATGGAGTCCATTGATACAACAGATTTCGAGAAGTAAAGCAGAGTATGTCCATTCGAATTACGCAACAATCCCCCAATACCAGCTTTACCGAAACTACCTCTTACTGCGCCGTCAATGTTAAATTTCAACCATTTTTTAGAGGAGGAGACCACTGCACTGGATATACCGAACTGGGCTTTGAAATGGCCTCTCGGATAATTAGAGGATTGAGAATTATGTCATTAATTGAGGCACCGGAAATCAGTCCATTGGCCTTACACCACCAACCTAGCCGCACCATACATAAATAAAAAATTTGACTATTATCCAATTTTGCTCCTTTGAAGACCAAATCGTTTCTCATCAACCAAATTGTCCACACTATACTAAAGAAACTCATTAGCCAAATTTGTTTGTAGTTGGCAGAAAAAGGAACATAGTCCAAAGGAGAAGCAAACTTTTAACATCAGTCAGCATAGTCAAAGGGATGTTCCACAAGTTACACCACTTACTCCAAAGCAACCAAGAGCATTGGCAATGACATAAGAGGTGAGAAACAGTTTCGGGCTCCTTGTTACAAAAAGCGCAAAGGCTCGATTGGATGAATGAGCATCCCTTTTTAGCTAATTCAACTTTAGTAGGAATTCTACCAAGTATCGATTTTCACACAAAAACTTCAACTGGGGGGGGGGGGGCAAATTAGACCAACAAACTTGCCACAAGCTGTCTTTCTCAGATAAAGAATATAAATTCAATTCAAGAAAGGATTTAGGGGTGTACAAACCTGAAGATGCAGGTAACCAACGAATGCAGTCGTGTTGTAAACAACCAGGTTTGCACGAAGATAAAGTCATCAAGAAAGCATTCGAAATAAACTTTTCCCAATCGAATAGAGGGCGTCGTAACGGTATGTTCCAGCACCAAACTCCCTCAACAACATAACCAAAATTAGAGACATGACCGACTTTAATTACTGAAAGAGAAAAAATTCTAGAGAATTTAAGCTTGAGTTGGAAGGGCCCAGCCCACCTATCCGACCAAAAGCTAACCTTACTGTCAGAACCTATTACAAAGCTGATATTTTTTATAAACATATTTTCCGGTTGAGATAGGGGGAAGTAATGGATTTCCAAAGCCAAGACATATTGTGTGAAGATAACTTAGATGTTAAGAGAGATGAATTGTCTTGGTTGTATTTAACAGCTAAAGTTCTCCTCCACAAACTATCGACTTCATGACCAAAATGCCATAACCACTTATTGAGTAAAGCTCGGTTCTTAAGCCTAAAATCATATAAACCCAAACCACCGTAGGCCTTCGGAAGGCACATTTGTTCTCAACTTACCCAGTGAATAGATCTTTTGTCTAAAGATCCCCAAAGGAATTTTGCAATTAGCCTAGTAAGGAAAGAGGATATAGAGGCAGGGATTTAGAAAATTGACATAAAATAAATTGAGAGGTTCGATAAAGCTAATTTTACCAGGGTTACTCGACCAGCAAAAGACAGTGATTTCACCTTCCAACCTTCAAGCTTTTTCCTGACTTTTTCTACAATAGGTGACCAAATCGAAGCTGAATTTTTTACTGCTCCCAACGGAAGACCCAAATAGGTGCAAGGGAAAGATTCCCGTTTACATTGTAATATAGAAGCACACGAGTCCAAAGAAGAATCATCCAAAGTAATCCCCAAAATTTTGGTTTTCGATAGATTTAGAGATAGTTCCGAAGCCAAACCAAAGCCTTTAAGAATACGCACAACGTTCTGAATCTGTGTTTCACTGGCTTCGCAAAAAATAATGAAGTCATCGACAAATTGTAAGTGTGATATCTTGACTGGTTCAGAACCGATTTTAATGCCACTGTAAAAGCCCTTTTTTGCAGCTTTAGACAAAATGGAATTTAGTGCTTCTGCAACGAAATTGAATAGCATGGGGGAGAGCGGGTAGCCTTGCCTAAGTCCTCTACGAATGCGGAACGACTTTGTGGGTGAACCATTCACTAATATAGAAATAGAGGCTGAAGATATACAGTAATGTATCCAATTACGCCACGATTTGCTAAAACCCATCTTCTCCAGAACCAACATCAGGAAATTTCAGTCAACAGTATTGTATGTCTTACGGAAATCGGCTTTAAGGATAACTGCTTTAGTCTTGTGTCTTCGGCAGTAATCAATTGTTTCATTGGCAATGAGAGAACAATTGAGAATCTGTCTCCCTTTACAGAAAGCAAATTGTGACTCGCCTATCAGATCCCCAATAACTGAGCCTAGTCTTCTAGCTAGGACTTTAGAGATAAGCTTATAAACACTGCCCACTAGGCTGATAGGGCGAAAATCTTCAATAGAGGTTGGGGCGTCTAACTTAGGAATTAACACTATGAATGAGTGATTAATCGAATCAGCAGGCATAGAACCATTGTGATGATTCACAAACACTTTGAAGATTTCGTCTTTAAGATCTGCCCAAAAATTCTTTAAGAAGTCGATGTTAAACCTATCGGGGCTCGGCGCCCGTGAACTTTCTAAAGAAGCCAGAGCACTTTCTATCTCCTCCATACTGAAAGGTCGATCAATACTTGCCGCAGAATCAGGACTAAGTCTCCTTAGGTTGCAATCGAATTTTTCAATAGGTAGTGTAAGGGACTCCCCAAAAGAACTCTTAAAGTGGTTTTCGATTGCAATTTTAATATCTGAAGGTTTGTGCAATATCGACTCACCAACTCTCAGTCTTAGAATACTATTGATTCTCTTTCTAGAAGAAGCAACAAGGTGAAAATACCTCGTGTTTCGATCACCCACCTCGAACCATCTTAGACGAGATTTTTGGAGCCAATCACGCTCTTCTCTCCTATACAATTGCCAAAGCTGGTTGCGACACTTATTCAGATCATTGTACAAGGAGATGTTCTTTGACCCACATGCTAAAGCCTGTTCAATAACTCAGCAACTTTCCTCTAACTCTCTGATCGAAGACTTTGCTTCATTATTTCTAGCCATCAGGCAAATCTTAGTCACAACCTTGCACTTGCTTAGAATGAGGCTGATAGCCTCCCCTCTGTTTTGCATACATGTTTTCTTGATTGTATCGGACAAATCCTTATCTTCAAACCAACTGTCAAACCACCGAAAGGGTTTAGGACCCCAGTTGTACGCACATGTCTCCAGCAGAATCGGGTTGTGGTCCGATAATTTCTTTGCTAAAGCTGATTGGAACAAATCAGGCCAAAGATCTTCAACTTCTGTCGATATGAGAAATCTATCCAGGTGACTAAAAAAAGGTCGTTCCCTTAGGCTAGACCACGTGTATTTGCTCCCTTGCAAAGGCAAGTCAATACGGAAAAGATTTTTGATGAAGTCAGAAAAAACCCTCATAGCAGCAGGATTAGAACTCGCGCCCAATTTTTCATCCTCAAATCTCACTATATTAAAATCGCCTCCTATAATTATAGGCTGCCTTATATTACGTAGAATTTAACTTAGAGAATCGAAAACCATCGATCTAGCTTGGAGATCGTTTGAAGCATAGATATTTACCAGGACACAGGAGAAATAAAGGGAAATAAACTTGCCAACAAGACAATTGAAATTAGGTTCAATAATTGAATACTCACACCCAAAGAAACTTGAATCCCAAGCTGAAATTATACCCCCTGAAGCACCTGAAGACGGCGAGAAAACCCATGATTTGCTAAAGCGAGGACCGCAAATTGTATGAATAGAATTTTCATTCAAAGACTGAAGCTTGGATTCTTGAAGAAAAACTACATTGGCCTTCACTTTCCCCACACATTTTCTCACAGAGGCCTTCTTAGCGAAATTACACAGTCCTCTGACATTCCAAGAAAGGAATAAGCTTTGCGACATGATCATAAACGAAAACTCACCACACTGAAGTTCACTAAAAACCACAACGCTGTATGCTCAAGCTTCTTCAAATCTTCTAATCACCTCCTCCGTCGAAGCTTTGAAATGCAGACCCAGGGAGGAACAAACCTCGAGACACGCTCTGGCCTCGTGAAAGGATTTCTGAGAGTCTTCATGCGGGATCTCGGTTGCCAAATCAGGGGACTCAAATCGAATTCCCCTTGGTTCTTTAGAAGAATATCTTTTGCGATCCAGGGCATTCACCGTGGGTGAAATAATAGGAAAATTATGGTTGAATTGTTTAGACCCACATTTAGGAGGGGCCGAATGTGCTCTATTGTGGCCTTTGAGCAGTCTTGGTCTGATGGAGAATAGGCCCGTATCTTTATCCAAAATGGGCTCAAAGTTACCACTAGGGACTGACGACAAAGAAGAATCTTCTAGGGCTTTTGTTATTGGAACCTCAACTAAGTTATCTTCAATTTCTAAAGGACTCTTGGCCGGATTCACCGTCTCAATATGATGAGCGCCACAAAAAGTAATTTCATCACGTGGGTTGATCTCTACACAAGTGGCCGACAAACTATCATTACTCGAGACTTGGCACTCAGAACGATGGTTAGAAACATCATTCCCAGAGGTGTTGGAAGGATAAACGTTTGGCGATAATTCGGCTGGCCGCTCTATGTCATTGAAGTCAAAGCCTGGAAAATGGTTCTGATTGTTCATTTCCTCATCACCGATCCAGCACCGCTCGTCGTCATATTCTGACGACGACACCTTAATGAAAGTAGTTTCTCCATTAAACTCAAAGGGAATAAAGGAAGGAATGTCGGCAACACTGCTTACACCAACCAGAAGCCTCACGATGTCAAAACGGTTTTTATTTAGAGTATCTTCCTCAATCTTTAAAAGAAAACCCCATTGCCTGCATAGAGTAGAGAAAACTGACTTGTGCCATGCGGCAAGCGGGACACCTTCTAAATTCACCCATACTTTCAACTGTTTCTTTGCCGTGAAAATCGATAAAGAATCAATAACGGAGAATAAAGAATGACCGAGGCTTTCTTTAAGATCTAGAAATATTTCCAACTGTTCATCTTCTTCGAACCTGATCACCACGAAAAACCCAGACCACGTACAAACTTTTACCTTAAACCCTTCTGATCGTAATGTTTGTTCAACAAATTCAGCATCGTACATCCCTTTAATTTGGCCAACTAGGCAACAACGCAACCATGACATATCATTTTTCGGAATGGAAACCGAGTATTGCTTTGCTTCTTCTTGATAACCACAAGAGATAACATTCAGTTTCTTAAGGGAACAAAGATCATCTATCGGAGCAGAATTATTAGCCTCCTCAGTCTTCTTCGATTTTGATAGCAATACGTCTTTATAAGATCTGGAATCTCTAGCAGAAAAAACCTTGCTGGCCGGAGGAATAGAAGGTGAGGACTTCTTCTTCGAAGAACGCCTTAGGTTAGGCGATGAAGACTCTTTAGCCAAGAAAACCCTAACAGTGAAACCATCCATTCTTCTAAAGTTGCCAAACTTTACTGCCTTTTCAGCTTCCTCCAAAGATGCATACCTAATGAAAGCGAACGTGAAACTCTTTTCTAACCTCTTTGGAGTGTTGTACGCAATGTAAGCGTCCGTCACTCTGCCATACGCTTCGAACACTTCAACAAGAGCAGTTTTATGGATTCGTTTGCTGACGAAATTTACGAAAACAGAGACGCCTTTCCTCGCCTGAACAGAAGGGTGAGATCTCCGGTCCCGATCAACTACATTCCTGAAACTCTTGAATGTCCTTGCTCCATTCTTCGCGAATCTTGCTCCTGGCTCTCCGCTCCTAGCGACTCGCTCCATAATCTGTAGTTGTAATGTTTTTAAATGCCCAAATAAATCCGTGAAATTTTTAAAAATTTTAGTTAATTCCAAAGCTGATCAAATTAATCAAACTTAATTCGGTTTGGTTAATGATTTTTGACAGAAAAAATTAGTCCGGTTAACGGTTAAAAATTTTAAAAATTCGATTAATTCAACTAATAATAAGTTTGATTAATAATTCGGTTGAACACCCTAATTTAAATTAATCAAACTTTTAAAATTCTTAACTGTTTGAACACCCTTAGTCTTTAGTAATTGTGAAAGTGTATAAATATTCATTTCGAACGTCTAAAGCATGAATATATCAACAAAATAATATAACATAAAGTAAAACCTAAAGTATATTAAGGGAAAGGGAAAAGTAAAGGAAAACTTAACCCGACGGCAAATCTAAGATTAATATCACGTCTGCTAATGAAAAATTATATAAAAAAAAACTAGAAAAATAACGACGCAAGAGAGGATAAAGGAGAAATCGATTACGATTTTTTATGATTTTAGTTTTAATTTATTTATTAAAAATTTAAATATATATTACATATTAATTATAATTTTATTTTAAAAATTGACTGAACTAAAACCGTCGCAAGTTCCAATTTTAAATATAAAAATGCAATTAGATGTTATCCTATACAATTGGTATTTTTATAAGTGCAGATAATACTTTTTAACTGGCTTTTAATAATTTAATTCAATTGTCCGCAAGACAAATATATTAATCCTAGATGATCAAATAATAATAATCGTAGCTGACATCTTCATCCAAAAATTAAGTACAATTAATGCCCTTGTTTTGCACTGGTATTAAGTATTAACCAGGGTAGGGTCAGGTGAGGGTGTGCAGCTGAGTTTCCTAAGGATGATGTAACAATCTTGGTTATTTGTGTTATTTTTTTTCAATTTTAGATTAAGTATTTCAAATATATTAAATGTTTTATTATTTTTTTTAACAAGTAGCTGGCATTCATGGAGAAGAAGAAGAAAGATACAAAGAGGGGGAAGAAACAACATGAGAAGAAGCACAAATAATCCGAAAGGGTGCAAGAGAAACAAAGACAACATAAACGAAACATGAAATACAATAGTCAAACAAACAAAATCAGAAACGACAAAGAAGCAAACAAGGCAACAACATCATGGGAGAAGCCAAGACAGGAAGTCATCAATCAAATCCTCAACTGACGAGAAATGCAGAGGGAAAGTCATCGGAATCCACCATGTCATGATATGGAATCGTCGATGTCAGAGGCTGAAAAGGATGGAGCGACGCCAGAGTACCTAGCCGGAGCTATTCTACCGACGAGACAAGAACACCGAAGACATGAAGGTAGAAAAGGAGCCGAGAGAAGGAGCAACACCGCCAAAACTAGGTCGAATACAACGGCAAAAGAAAAACAATAGAGATCAAAACGAGCCCCTTCCAAGACCATCCTTAACCCTTGCTTCCAAAAAGGTCGAGCACCCTCATCATCAAAATCGGCCCTAGCTTGGACCTTGACTGCCGTGGAACATCGTTCCAAACGAGATCAACCACAGAGAAGCAGAAGAAGCAACCATAAAAAGAAAATGAAGGCACAATAGCATTGAGAAAAGGCAAAAAAGAAAAGATCAGGGAAAAGAAAGGAAAAGAAAATAGAGGAACAATAGAATTGAGAGGATATAAATTTGGAAACCTAAAATGGGAAGAGAGAATAGACGTGTTTTGTTATAGGTATATGGTGTGTCGATTGCTGCTTGGTCGAATGAGACTCATAAATGTGGCGGCATTTTGGGGGAAGGTGGTTCGAATGGAGAACGAGACATTAAAACTAGGGATGTAAAAACAGGTAATCGGACGGGTTTCAGGTCGGGTACTGTCAGGTTGGGTAAAATCGGATACAGGTCATTTCAGGTCATTTTTCTGTTTTGACTCGACTCGGGTCGGGTGCGGATCCATTTCAGGTCGGGTCCATTTCAGGTTCGGGTCTATTTCAGGTCGAGTCCATTTCAGGTCGGGTCAAAACGGGTCGGGTCCGAAGCAGATAATTGACAGGTTAATTCGGGTTTAGATACACTTCAGGTCGGGTCCATTTCAGGTCGGGTCCGTTTCAGGTCGGGTCCGTTTCAGGTCGGTTGCATTTCAGGTCAGGTGCATTTCAGGTCAGGTAATTTCAGGTCGGGTAGTTTCAGGTTGGGTAATTCAGGTCGGGGTATTTTCAGAATTGGAATTCGTATTGAGTTTGAGTTCGGTACAACCGTATAAGTAGTTGATAGACTTTAGGTTGGCCTTCGTCAATCGTCATTGATTTTGAGTTAATTATTTAAAGTCATATCAAATTAAAACTATAAAATATTGGAGTAATTAAAAAATAATGAAAAGGGGTCAATTTGGACTGAAAAGAGGTCAATTTGGATTAAAAATAATCTTTCAAAGATTATAATGAACAAAAATATCAAATTAAAATTATAAAACATTAGACAAATTTAAAAGAAAACAAGGAAAATAGGTCAATTTGGAATAAAAATAAAGTTTTGGGGACTATAATGAACAAAAATATCAAATTAAAAGTATAAAAATTAGAGTAATTAAAAAAAATAAGTAAAGGTCAATTTAGAATAAAAATAAAGTTTTAGGGTCTAGAATGAACAAAATTTTAAATTAAAATTATAAAACATGATGAATTAAAATATATACAAGGGTCAATACGGAATTAAAATAAATTTAAGGGACTAGAATGAAAAAAAATATTAAATTAAAATAATAAAACATTAGACAGATTAAAAAAATAAATGTGGGTCAATTTGGAATAAAAATGAAGCTTTAGGGTCTAGAATGATGAAAATATCAAATTAAAATTATAAAATATTGGACGGATTAAAAAAATAATGAATACGAGTTTAGGGTTTATACATTTATAGGTACATTTACATACATACATTAGGGTTTAGGGTAAAACTCATTAAGGGTTTAGGGCTCATACATTGATCGCTACATATATACATACTTACATACATTAGGGTTTACGGTTTAGAGTTTAGGGTGTAGCGAAAACTTATCATGAGTTTAGGGTTCATACATTGATAGATACAAACATAATTACATACATTAGGGTTTAAGGTTTAAAGTTTATGTTTCAAGGGAATATGTTGTGGATTTAAGGGTTTAGGGTATATGGTATAGGGTTTAGAGTAACACACACACGCACGCACGCACGCACGCACGCACGCACGCACGCACACACACACACAAGGGTTTAAGGAGAAATTCATTAAGAGTTTAGGGCTCATACATTGATAGCTACATACATATATACATATATATATTAGGGTTTAGGGTTTAGGGTTTAAGGTTAACTGTTTAGGGTTTAGAGTGTATCGAAAACTCATTAAGGGTTTAGGGTTCATATATTGATAGATACAAATATACTTACATACATTAGGGTTTAGGGTTTAGGGTTTAGGGTTTATAGTTTAGGGATTTAGGTTGTGGATTTAAGGGTTTAGGGTTTAGGGAAAACTTCATTAAGGGTTTAGGCTTTAGACATTGATAGGTATAATATACACACATACTTACATACATTAGGGTTTAGGATTTAAGGTTTATTGTTTAGAGTTTAGGGTTTAAGGTAAAACTCATTAAGGGTTTAGAGTTCATACATTGATAGATATATACATGCTTATATACATTATAGTTTAGAGTTTAGGGTTTAGGGTCTATGATTTGATGAATTTAAAGTGTTGATAAATGTAAAATATTAACCGTTAATTTTTTAAATCAATTTAAAGTGTTAGATAATGTTTCTGTTAAATATACATATATAATCAATTTAATATATATGTATAAAAAAGATTGTATTTAAATATTTATTTCACGCTTCCGAGTTTCAAATTTTATTAAATAATTCAATATGCTTAGTACTAACTCATTTAATATAAATTATTTGTGGCGTTAATAACTTAAAAATTTTATTAAATTAATAACTTGTGATGGATGAATTAAAAATAAATTATTTAAAATTTAAATCATTTTATTAATTATGATCATTAAATTAAAAATTTATTTTATTAAAAATTTTAATTAAAAATTTACTTTATTAAAAATTTTAATTAGGGGAAATTTAAAAATTAAAAATACTTTAATTTTTAATTTAGGGGGAAAGTTAAAAGTTAAAAATACTTTAGTTTTTAATTTAGGGGGAAAGTTAAAAATTAAAAATTTGTGCAGCCAAATTGAGGGGGGATTTTTGATAAAAAAAATTGGGGGGGGGGGGGGGAATTGGGAGAGATGCCGCCAAAATTAGTGAAAATTGATGGGGAGGGTTTTTTTTTCTTAATTGAAAAGAGAGAGGCCTAATTTGTTATTTAAGGGTTAATCACTCTTTAGGCCCTTTCTTAATTAGATACTTAGGGTTTAAATTATTTAAGTTTTAGTTTGTTTTTTAGTGCTAACTTTTGGTATAGTTTCATTAGATTTAATTAAACATGATTGAACTAAAAGAAGGATGAGCTTGTTACAACTCACATGTGTCCTCAATTTTTTGGTCTAATAACAATTTAGGTCTCTATAAGTATAATTATTAGACAAACTATGTATTGTCCCTAAATTTTGAGTTTGAATACTTATTAAGTCCTTGTAATTTTGAAATTCAATATTTTAATTCCACCAAATGTTCAATCTTGATTTCTCCTTTGTATTGAAATAAAGTATTTTATGTGAGATAAACTATGTTTATGCTATAAGTTCCGAGAGCTAATATTATTACAAACAAACTTCTTGTATTTTATCAGGTCGGGTTTAAAACATGTCGGGTTCAAAACAGGTCGGGTTCAAAACAAGTCGGGTCCATTTCAGGTCGGGTTAATTTCAGGTCGGGTAAAATCGGATATCGAGTCAATTCAGCCGGGTAAATTCGGTTATCTGCCAGGTCGACTTCGGGTTCGGGTTCGTTTTAGTCGGACGCAGGTCGGGTTTCAGGTCCACAGTAACAAGTCCAATTCGGGTTCGGGTCGTTTTCAGTCGGACGTAGATCGGGTTCGGTTACTACAGTAACAAGTCAAATTCGGGTTCGGGTCAACAACAGTCGGTTACAGATCGGGTTCGGGTCATCAAATCTTCGGGTCAAATCAGGTTCTGACTCGAGCAGGTTTCAGTCGGGTTTCCAGGTCGGGTCAGCTTTTTACATCCCTAATTAAAACCATCCAATTTTGAGAGGGGAAGGGTGTTGATTGAAATGAATCAGTTGGAGAAGATATAAGAGAATTTGGAATTATGTGTTCAGGGATAAAGGTTTGCAATCAGAGTTTCAGAAGCGGAAGTTTATTTCAGACCGAATTGTGATTGTACTTGGACTGATCGGGATGAACAAGATGACATTGGTTGCGACGAGGATTTGAACCGAGAATCAGATGATGAAAATTTGGATATGAAGACTCGTACGAATGGGGCGAGTTAGCAAGATGAACAAGGAACATTGTCGCACATGAATTGCATTCGGTACATTGGCAGCGGAACATGATTTGGGAGGAACCAAAACAATTGGTTGGGGATGGATCAGTGCAGGTGAGAGTGAAGAAGTGTGGGATACATGATGATGATGTGTCTCAAGTGTTGCGTGTGAAGGATGAGGCGAATGGCATGGCTATCTAGTGTTGCGTTCACCCAGAGACGGAAAATTGTGGATGGCATCCTACTTGTCAATGAAGTAATATGTAGCCCCCTTAGCCCGGCCTAGACAGTTGACCCGAACTACGAAGATTACACGGGAAAAACCAAAGTCAACCCAAAAGTCAACCTTGATTAACGACCCTTTTTTTTTTCTTTTTAATCTTTCCTAGATGCACATTAACCCTAAGCGAACACTTGAGAAACATTTACGTGAAAAGCACAGCGATCGGATATCAATAAGGGACTCAATTGCACAACATACAAACATTAGGGACCAAAATTTAAATTCTGAAAACTAGAAGGTCTTAACTGGTTTTAAGGTTACAAATATTTAATTAATCATATTACATGCATCCCTGTCAAATTTCAACTTAATCGGACTTCTCAAACTCATGCAATTGCAATTACAACATTCAGGACTAAAACGTAAAGCCTGCAAACCTTAACACCATTCAAATCAGTGCCCAACGGTCACCTGTTTCGAAACGGTGTTGACCGTTCCGAAACACGGGTTCGTTTCGAGACTTGTTCCGAAACAGGGCCTTCCAGTGGCCAAATCGTTTCGGAACGGCCTCCAGCCGTTTCGATACGCGAAGGCCATTACAGGCCCCCGTTTCGAAATGCCCATGCCCGTTCCGATACGGTTTGCCCAGAAACTTCAGATTTTGCTGGTTTTTCAAACATAGAACCACTCATACACATCCTAATGACCTCCTAACCATACCAACATGTCATCATACATATGTATAGCATGCTTGCAACTCCTAAACACATTCATGGCATCAAACATGAAACTTCACATGACTATAGGCATGCATCATAATATCCAAAACCAAACAACCATCCAAACTCCAAATCAAGCATCAAAAGGCCAATTACAAATCCAAAACATCAAAAGCATCATGCCACAAACTAGGGAGTCCAAAACATCTCCCAAAACACATCTTAGGTTCCCATTGCCAAAATACCAAAACTAATAGTGTATGAAAACATCACCATACATGAGCGTAGTTTCCCCTTGGACTCTTAGCTTCCTTGTTGCCCTCAAACACTTCAATTGTCTGCATTATTGGTACAAAGAGAGAGCGTAAGCACAATTGCTTAGTGAGGCATGCTCTAGAGAAAACAACACAATAATGCATTTTAGAAAACACTTTCAACAAAGCCTTTAAGCACATACTCATCACTTTTCATGCAACCTTGCATACTTAACAAGCATCTCATGCTTCATTATAATCAACACATCATATTGGCTTTCAAGTGATAACTCATAACCATTTACAACTCAAAATACAATAGGATACGTGGATTACAAGCGTTGTCCCACACGCTTCATACACACTACCGAACAACATAAGGTGGAGTTTACCGTACAATCACAACCCCTCAACACCCGTGATGGAGTTTACGGTACAATCACAACCCCTCCACATCACTCATCAGTAGTTGTATAACTTACTAACGAGAGTACGGGACACATAACACAAGGTCCACACACGGACTTTTAACCACCGTTGTAACCTTACCAAGATCCACACACGGACTTTTAACCACCGTTGTGATCTTACCTCTCTCGTTAGTATACTTGGATAGAGTTTACGGTACAATCACAACCCCTCAACATCCAAGACGACTTTATTCACGGTGCACCCAATCCTATAGCCGGCTAACTATATCCGATTCAAGTACTTTAAAACCATTACATCACTTGCCAATATACATCATTTACCATCAACAATACACCGTTTTAAAGCATTAATCAAAGCATTAAACATCATGCATCACTATGCATCAAAACCATATTAACAATATGTTAAACCAAGGATCTCTTACCTTGAGCATCCTTCATTACATGGCTTTCAAAACCAGCATTAACCATGCTAAAACATGCTTTCAAAACAGAATTTAAACATGCAAATCATAACCAATGCATTCAACCACTTCATGGCTCATTCAAGGGAGTTTCTCTGAAAACTTACACTTGAGCTTAGTTAAGTTGCTTAGACTTAAACTAAGCTCCCAAAACCTTCAAATAATTGTTTCCAAGCTGGAAACCAAACTCCACTCACCAATTCCGTTTCGCAAGCTTGCCGAAACGCCGATCAAGCCTCCGGATCGACTCCAAAGGTGTCCGAAGATGCCTCCCCTGTTTTAAACACATCAAAGCAGAGGATTAATGCATCATCATGCATTGAAATCTTCAGCCAACACACTTAAACCCGCTGCTCTACCTAAAGCCAACATTTCGGCTACCAAACACAACTGAAATCACCTCCAAACTCTTCCAAAACTTAACCCAGCCAAGATCCATCATTTCTAACCATTTCTAAACATCAATCAACATCCAAAATGAACCTAAACTCGTCCTTATACCTCCAGCTATAACAGAACACCAAGATCACCTCAAAAACCACCATTTTCATAAGCAAAAAACATAGGAAATACAACCTATTCGGGATTGCATTGATAAAACCGCATTTCCACATCATTAAACATCCAAAATACATTTAAGAATCATCTCAAAACAGATCCCAAACAATCACAACGAAATCCTTCAAAATTTCTTCCAAATCTTGAGTTTTAAGCCAATCAAGTTTCTAACATTAAAACCATTTATAAAACTTAAATTAAGGATTGAGAACTTGGGAATTTCTGTAAAGAACTGAGTATTTAGAGGAGAAGAACAACCTTACCTCTAAATGGTGATTTCTCCTTGATTTGAGCCAATTTTCTTGAAAATCCAATGAGGAAATCAAAAGGATTTGATGCAAGATTGATTAGGAACTAATTGATGATAGAAATCTCATCAATTGATGTGAAAATCAATGAAATTTTTTTTGAAGAAAAGTGTTTGGATGATGGAATTTTGAGAGAAAAAGAAATGAGAAAATTTTAGGAAAAAGTAGTTATGATTTTTCCAAAAGGTAGTTTCTCTTCTCTTTTAATTAATTAAAACATTAATTAATTCACTCAAATTAAGGAAAAATCTGGAGAAATCATTTTTGGGTAAATTAGCTCCTTAAAGATTCAAAGTTTCAATCCTTACAAAACAGTCACCACTAAACTTTTCAAAAATCGCATTTTAGTCACTATTCTAAAATGTAGTACTTCCAAACCTTATTTTGCAAAATTGATTTCACCACTCTCTTATATATATATTAAAAGAGGATTTTTAGATATTTTTCCATATTTTTAAAGCATCTCGAACTAGGCTTTCCCTAAAACCTCCTTTTATATTCGAACCGAAAATCAGACCGGTCCGATTCAGACCCTAAACTTCCAAGCCCAAAATTGGGGTGTTACTAGTAATACATTCACTTCATTCGAGACATGCAGGTGAATAGGGTAGTGCTTAAGTTGGATTTCACCAAGGCATATGATTGTGTTCGATAGAGTTTTTTAGACCATGTTCTTGGAAAAATAGGATTTGGGGAGAAGTGGCGGGATTGGATGAAGACTTGTGTAGGCTCGGCGCAGTTAGCAGTCTTGGTTAATGGGTGTGCAACACTTGAATTTTGTATAGAATGGGGAATTCGACAGGGTGATCCACTGTCACCACTTTTATTTGTGCTCGTGACAGGGGTGTTACATTTTCTTAATGAGAAATGTCGAGGACACGGGTCGTATTCGTGGGGTGAGGGTGGCTGCGAATTTTGAAATGTCACACCATCAATTCATAGACGACACCATCCTTTTTCTTCGGGGAGAGGTTGCGGGTGCAAGGAATCTTAAAAGTTGTTTTTTGTGCTTCTAACAATGCTTGGGATTACAGGTGAATTTTAGTAAGTCTTGTCTTTATCATTTTAGGAATGACGAGTGAGGTGGTGACTGAGATGGCATCGGTGTTAGGTTGCGAGTATGGTGAACTGCCTTTTACATATTTGAGATTACCGATTAGGGTCAATCCTCGGGGTAAGGAGATGTGGGAGTCGTCAGTACAATGATTCCAAATATATTTGGCAGGTTGGAAGAAACATCCTTTATCTTTTACCGCACGCCTTACTCTAGTTAATTTTGTGCTCTCAACACTTCTGGATTATTACATTGCGAGTGTGGTGAGTTGCCTTTTACATATTTGGGATTACCTATTAGTGTGGTGAGTTTTAATTCATTTTTAAATTCCTCCGCGTCCGCCTAATCTCCGTTACGACCCTTCTGTGTTTCAAAACCACGGCTGCAGCCCCTGGAACTTTTCAAGATTTTGTAATTTCTTTCATGTTTTGGTTCTAATAAGATTTCAAATGGTTTAATCACCGTTTTGGTCCCTGGAATATGCTTTTATGGTTCAATTTGGTCTTTTTTCAGTGTTTAAGCCCACTATCCACCCCCTTTAATCATGCATATTTTAATTCTAGTATTGCATTTTTTAATTTTAATTTCAGTTTTTATTTATGTTGACATTATTGTTCTTGTTTTAATTTGTTGAATCCTTAGATTTGTGGTTGTTGGTAATATGTAATGTGGTTGCTTTTTTTAGTCTTGTTTGACATCTTATGTTAGTTTATATAAGATTTTTGTATAATATATAATTTACACATAATATAAGTTTTTTTTATATAGTTTCATATATAATATATAGTTTATATAATATGGTTTATACCTAATACGTTTTTATATATAATATATAGTTTTAAAATGCATACTCTGATATATGGTAAAGTACGATGTTTTGATGTGATGCTTATATGTGACATGCATTTTTCATTATCATTCATATGTCCTATAATATTTTAACTTGATATGTTAATTAATTAATTTAAACCTTAAAAAAGGAGGTATTTATTAATTCCGATATTTGCGTCGTAATAGTCTTACTTTAATGGATGTTGGCCAAATATTCGAATTAATTCTCACCGTCCGAAGGTAAACATTAATTTAAAATATACAATATCATGACATCATCCTTAAACGTTTGCATCATGCATAAATGTGAGGTACGAAAGTTAAACTATAAATTAACACGAAAGTCAAGCTTAATCGATGTCGGTTTAATCTATGGTCCGATGTATCGTCATCCTTATTAATTAAATGTCCAATTAATTTGAAACCACCGATTTGATAAAGCCCATACAATTAAGGTCAATTTTCAATTAAGAGTATCTAATTAAATTCGTTTTAAATTTCAACAATTTCCATCAATTAAAAGTAACAAATATTTTGGTACCGATTACCGGGCATGATGGGCATGCTAACCCTTCCCCACACATAACCAACTCCCGAACCCTTTTTAAAATGAATCTCTGGTTTTATGGTGTTCGACCTATCTAAGTGGCCGATAGAGACTCAAAGTCTTTTCATTGTTTTCAAAAATAAGAATTTTCAAAAAGAAACCCCTAAAAACTCAATTTCTTATGAAGGCGAGGGGTGCCAAGTAAATTTTCAAAAACGTCATGATAGTTTGGCGACTCCTCTGAGAACTGAATTTTTTTTTACAAAACAAAAAAGAGAGTTAAGCCAAGAAAATATTTGTTGCTTTTAATCGATGAAAGTTATTGAAATTTAATTTGACTTTAATGAGGTTGATTCTTTCTTGAAAATGTGACTTAGATTGTACGGGCTTTGATAATTGGTGGCCTTGAAATTAATTTTTCATTTAATTTCTAAGGAATCACCGACATGTGTTGCACCATGATCATCAAGCTCTATAACCGAGCTTCGTCCCTTAAATGGGAGTGAAACGCCACATACCCACTGTAACATCCCAAATTTGGTTTAGAAGTATGTTACAATTTGGTCATTAGTAAAATTGCTATAGCTTAGAGTTACAATACAACACATTAAGTGTTTTAAGGACCCAATTGAATTAATGAAAGAAAGAGAAGGACATTGAGCAAGGGCTAAACCGATTGATTTGCTAAATCAAGGATTTGCATGTAAAATAGTAAACTAACTAAGGATGTGTACACTTGTCATCTCTTCTCCAAGGCAAGTGGGAGTCTATGTTAAAAAGGAGAAAGACAAGGAAGAAGTCATATTCTTCCCTTGTCACCCGAACTATGAAATTCTAGTGAGCGAAAGGTGCAAAATTTTAAGTTTTGGAGAAGCTTGGTAGGACTTTAATCCTAGGAATTTTGGTGATCCCATTCACGTGGTGGCCTAGAGGGTAAGATCATCTCTTTCACTCCATTAGAATTAGATATAAGTTTGAAGCTTAATTAGTTTTGTTTGTATGAATTTGTGTGACTTGGATTTTCAGTATATGAATTCTTATAGTATATTTTTGATATTGCTATACCTATGCTTTCGTTGAATGACACTGTGATTTATTATGGTTACATTGATGGAATGTGAGATTGGTCATTATAATTAATCAAAGATTGTAGATATATAAAGAAAATGCTATATAGCCGAATGTTAGATTGAAGGAAAGCAGTTTAGAAACTGTTTATGAAGCCTTTTATGGGATTAAAGAGGTTAAAATTATAAGTTTGTTTTGTTAATAAACTTGGTTAATGTTTGGGCACCTAGAATGGTTCAAATTGAAGCAAATTGGTGATATTAGGAGTATGTTCTGTTTCAAATACTTTGGACAACCCTGGAAGCTATTTTCTCTTGTGAATACATTGTGGTAACATGTGAAAATTTGATGCACAACGATGGTAATAACTAAAGATTGAATGTATAGATTTGATCACAGCTCGAATTGACTTGTGTGGACTGTTTTAAGATTATAAGTGTTGCCTTGAACCAAAATTTAGGGACAATTTTGTTTTGATAAATGAATTCTGGATTGTTTTGATTAAGAATAATGGACTAAAATGGTGATTTAAAACAAGGGAATATTTTACAAAAGGATATAGGTTGTTTTCACAAAGTTAGGGGCTGTTTTGGTGTTAGTAGGACAATCTTAAGCAAAGGACAAGTATAATTTAAACAATTTTGAATGTGAATTAGTGTTTAAAAGGAAACCGGGCAGAAGTTCATATATAAGAAACAAGAAAGACTGTTTTGAAACAAGCATGGGTATAATTAGGAGTAAAAATCCGTTTGCCTTGAGACATATTTATATAATGGAATGTTAAGTGAACGATACATGAATATATGTTTAACATAGGGACTCTTTGCATGTTTCATGTACAATGTATTGTTTATAGCTTTGATATTGAAAATGCACACTTAAAGGACTAAAAAGAATATAAAGATACTAGAGGATTGTTTTAGATGCACATTTATGTATATATATGTAAAAAAATGGGTTGTTTTGTAAGCATGTAAATGAACCTGTGTATTAAAGATTGTTTGTGAAATTTGGACTGTTTTGTGAGTTGTATGGAGATTGTTTTGTGCATGAATAATTATAACTATGAAATCAGGGCAGAATTGCATTACAAAGGACCTTAGGGGACTGTTTTAGAACATGTAATTGTGTACATATACAAATAGGGCGGCATTATAATCACTTGAACACTTGCTGATTATTTTGAACATGTATGTGAGTGTATAAATGTGGAATAAACTGTTTGGCATAATTAAAAGCAATAGTGAACTGTTTTGTATGGAAAAGGAAGTGCGTGAACTGTCTTAAGTAGGTTGAAAACAGGGGAAAATTAATTCTTGAATATATAAGGGTTAAATAATAATTTTAAGGCAACCAATACAATGCCCCGCGCCAAAATGCTCAAAGGCAGAATAATATTGTCATGCCTGCATTATATCAAAATGTCATGCCACAAAAAGCTCAAAACAATTTCCAACAAGGGCAATGACTCAACCAAGGAGGCAATCTCACATAGTACATGGAAAGGAACGAAGTGACAGTCCAAAGTTTAGCAGCTTCAATAAGAAACTTAGAAATGCAAGTTGGGCAGATGTCTAATGCACTCAGCAATCTACCTCAGGGTGCTTTGCCAAGCGACACTGAAGATGCTCGGCACAAAGGAAATGAGCAATGAAAGGCAATAAATCTTCAGAGTGATAAGCAGTGCGATGCTTAGATGGCTGTCAAGCATCCAGTTAATAGCCAAGATGCTAAGCTTGTGCCAGCAGACAAGCCCAGGGAAGCAGAGAAGGAGAAAAACAAAGCAGATGATGCTAGTGATTATGCCCAAAATGGTGTTAACGCTCATGCCAGTACCATTGCTCAACATGATGCCAGTTCCAGTGTCAACGATGATGTTAACAACGATGACAAGCAGACTGAGGCCAAAAAGCATATTGATGCCAAAGTGGATGCCAACATTGCCTTGGAAAATCCAACAATGCCAGCATATGTGTATCCATCACCACCATTTCCAGCAAGACTTCAAAAGCACAAGCAAGACCAGCAATTTAAACGCTTCTTGAAAGTACTTAAACAATTACAAATTAACATTCCATTGGTAGAGGCCCTTGAGCAAATGCCTAACTATGTAAAATTCATGAATGACATCTTGTCCAAATAGAGGAAGTTGGGGGAGTTTGAAAATGTTGCTCTTACTAAAGGATGCAGTTCCATGATCCTAAATCGATTGCCACCAAAGCTAAAAGATCCATGGAGTTTTACTATCCCTTGTACAATTGGTAATAAATTCACGGGTAAGGCATTGTGTGATTTAGGAGCCAGTATCAATTTGATGCCACTATCTGTTTTCAGAAAGCTTGGCATAGAAGCAAGACATACCACAGTGACACTTCAGTTGACAAACCGATCTTATGCACATCCCAATGGTAAGATTGAGGATGTGTTGGTAAAGGTAGACAAATTTATATTTTCAGCTAATTTTATCATTTTGGATTATGATGCTGACACTAATGTGCCAATTATTTTGGGTAGGCCATTCCTTTCCATGGGTAGGGCTCTTATCGAAGTTTATAAAGGGTAATAAACCATGTGAATGAATGACCAACATGTTACTTTTAACGTGTTTCAAGATTTGAAATGTGCAGATGAACTGGATGAATGTCAAGCCGAGGAGATGATGAAGGCCATTTATACTTTTGACATGGCACAGTTGTGCCAGGATGCATAATTTGATGACGACATGCTTGATGGCATAGCTAAACTGTTTTAGAAACCCGAGGAATCGGCCTTGAAGGCTGAAGATGTGAGTTATTTTTAGCCACTCTAGTTGACCGATAAAGAGATAAAGAAACCGAAACAATCAATTGAGGAACCACTAGAGTTAGAGCGCTTAAGCCACTGCCAAGACACTTGAAGTATGCTTATCTAGGTGAGCACTTAACTCTGCCAGTGATTATTGCCACTTATCTCACTAATGATCAGAAGGCAAGATTGCTGGCAATATTAAGGGATTATAAGCAAGTTTTAGGTTGGACCTTGGCAGACATCCAAGGTATTAGCCCAACCATTTGCTTGCATAAGATCATTCTACAAGAATACAATGGGAGGGCTATTGAAGGTCAGAGACGGCTAAACCCGAGCATGAAGGAGGTTGTTAATAAAGAGATAATAAAATGGCTTGATGCCGGTATTATTTATCCCATTTCTGATAGCTCTTGGGTTAGCCCGGTGCAGTACATGCCGAAGAAAGGTGGCATGACTGTGGTGCAAAATAGTGAAGCTGGATTGATTCCCTCTAGAACCATCACCGAATAGAGAGTGTGCATGGATTATAGAAGGTTAAACAAGGCTACAAGGAAGGACCACTTCATATTGCCTTTCATTGACCAGATGTTAGACAGGCTGGCAGGAAAAGCTTTTTACTATGTTTTGGATGGTTATTCGGGTTATAATCAAATTGCCATCCTCCTGATGATCAAGATAAAACCACATTCACGTGTCTATATGGGACATTTGCCTTTTGAAGGATGCCATTTGGTCTATGTAATGCGCCAGTAACATTCCAATGTTGCATGATGGCTATTTTTTCTGATATGATCGAACACAACATGGAAGTAGTCATGGATGATTTCTCAGTGTTTGGTACAACATTTGAGGAATGCATCCATATCTTGGAGCAAGTCTTGAAGAGATGCACTAAGACAAACCTAGTGTTGAAATGGGAGAAATGCCACTTCATGGTGAAGGAGGGTATTGTTGATCAAGCCAAAGTGGAGGTAATCAAGCATTTTCCACCTCCAACGAGTGTTAAAGGTATAAGGCGTTTTCTAGGTCATGCCGGTTTTATCAGCGGTTTATTAAAGATTTTTCAAAAATTGCTAAACCTTTATGATCGTTGTTGGAACATAATGCCACCTTTGCTTTTGACGATTCTTGTTTGAGAGAATTTCAGGAAATTAAAGAGAGATTGATCATTCCTCCTATAGTCGTAGCACCAGATTGGAATAAGCCCTTCGAGCTCATGCGTGATACTAGCGACTATGTCGTTGAAGCAGTTTTGGGATAACGGCATGACAAGGTTTTCCATGCCATCTATTATGCTAGCAAAACCTTGAATGACGCACAATTGAATTACTCTACAATCGAGAAAGAGTTTCTTGCAATTGTGTTTGCTTTTGATAAATTTAGATCTTATCTAATTGGTAACAAGTTTGTGGTTTATACATATCACGCGGCATTGAAGTATCTCTTGGCAAAGAAAGACGCCAAGCCAAGACTGATCCGATGGACGCTCTTACTTCAAGAATTTGACTTAGAGATCAGAGACAAGAAAGGCAACGAAAACTTAGTAGTTGAACACCTCTCTTGATATGAGCATCACATTGAGAATGATAAGACCACTACCATTAGAGATGAGTTTCCTAATGAGTGTTTGCTTGAAGTTAATGCCATACCATGGTATGCTGACATAGTCAATTACCTGGTAAGTAATATTCTACTACCAGACTTGGCATACAATGCCAAGAAAAAATTTATACGAGAGGTAAGGCAATACTATTGGGATGAGCCAATATTGTTTAAGCAGTGTGCTGATCAAGTGATTCGCCGATGCGTGCCAGAGGGCGAGCATCGAAACATATTGCATCTATGCCATGTCGCACCATATGGAGGTCACTTTGCTGGGATGAAGATTGTTGCCAAGGTGTTGCAGTCAGGATTCTTTTGGCCCACACTATACAAGGATGCCCATGAATATGCCAAGGCATGCAATCGATGCCAACGGACAGGGAACATCTGTGGCAGACACCAACTACCGCACCAGAACATTATGCATGTGGATTTATTTGATGTATGAGGGATAGACTTTATAGGTCCTTTTCCCCCATCATTTGGTAATGTGTAAATTCTTGTGGCCATTGACTATGTATCAAAGTGGGTAGAGGTTGTTGCTCTGCCAACAAATGATGCCAAGGTTGTTGCCAAGTTCTTGCACAAGCGCATTTTTACTCGATTTTGTGCCCATAGAGTGATTATTCATGACGAAGGTACCCATTTTAAATGTAATCTAATTTCTAAAGCTTTGCGCAGGTATAGGATTCAGCAAGGAATTGCCACAAGATATCATCCGTAGACGAACATGCTTACAAGAAAGAATGTTCTTTAGGACTAGATGAGTCATTGTGGGCTTATAGGATTGCATTTAAAGCTCCTTTGGGTACTTCACCATTTAGACTTGTTTTTGGTAAACCGTGCAATCTACCAGTGGAGCTTGAACATAAGGCCTATTGGGCCATTAAGAAACTTGACATGACATGGAGATTTGCTGGAGAAAAGAGGTTGCCCGACCTCAATGAGTTGGAGTAATTCAGGATGCATGCTTAATAGAATGATAGGATATACAAGGAGAAGGCAAAATGCTGGCATGATAGTAGAATCATGCCAAGGCAATTTGCAGTAGGCCAGCTTGTTCTTTTATTTAACTATCGGCTTAAACTTTTTCCAAGTAAACTCAAATCAAGGTGGACGAGTTTGTATGAAGTTGTTAAACCTTACGCTCATGAGGCTGTAGGCATAAAAAACTTATGAACGAGAGAAATTTTTAAGGTGAATGGCCAACGATTAAAGCATTATTTGGATGGTAAGCAAAGCAATGCCAATGAGGTGATCCTCTTGGCAGAATTAGAATGAGACATTCGCATGTTTGAAAGTCTTTGTAAATATTATGATAGATGTTTTTATTTGATTTAGGATTCATGTTTTGTTTTTGTTGATTTTCAGTTTTATTCTTTTACTGTGTTGAAAAATTTCTTTGAGTGTGTATAGGTTTGATGCCAGGAACAGTACCAGGAACATTGCCAGGAGCATTGCCAAGCGCGATGCCCTGCAACATGCTAATACAACTTGCCATATGTCAGATTTCGTGCTGTAAATGAAAGAAGAGAGGAAACCCTAGCTTTATTAAGATGAGAGAGAAAAAAATCTTTGAGATTACTTCCAGCCACCCAATTTAAGGGAGATTTAAATCCATCATAACTATCCTATCACTTCAAATCTTTCCTTATCACTTAACCTTATCACTTTCAAAATCTATCCCAATCAAAACTTTTAAACTACCATCATCATCTCTCTCTCTTTTCGACTACATCATTAAAACCCCTTAAACACTCAATCTTTTTACTTTCTACCTAACCTTAAATCCATTTCCCCAAGAGTTTTCTCATTTTTCTTCTCTCTTCAAACAAGATTCTAGAACCTTTCATCTTTTTTTCTTCTCTTCCATATCGAATCTCACCTTTTCATCTTCTAATCCCTTCAAACGATTTTTCAATGAGGAAATTCGCAAGAAATTAGAGACGACCTTCTCTGCAAGATCGTTCCTCTATGAAAAGCACTTTGAATTCCACATGGATGACACCGTTGGATTTCCACCGGAAGTCATAGCTGTTGTTGATATGCACAAGTGGAATGCGTTCTGCCAGCAGAAGGGAGAAGTTTATGCCACTATTGTGCAAGAATTTTACGCGCACCTTGTGACCAAAGATTCTCCATTCTCGATAATCTGAGGTAAGTGTGTGCGATTTGATGAAGGTTATATTAACTCTCTCTTTTCTTTACCTACTGAAGGAGATGAATATTTCGAGTATGTTGAGACCATGAATGTTGCCAAGTGTAAGAAGTTGCTGGAGGACTTGTGCGAACCAGGCACAACATGGTTTGTCTCAACCACAGGCCACCGGACGGTGAAGAGGTTGGCGTTGAAGCCTCCGACGCGGGGTTGGAACCACTTTATCAAACACAATCTTATACATACAACTCAATTTGAGACCGTCTCGGAGGACCGGTTAATCCTACTACACTCCATTTTCAAAGGGCGCAAAATAAATGTTGGTAGGATCATTATCGAAGAAACCTACAAATGCGCTGCCAAGGGTAAGGGAAGTCTGTTTTCCCTATCTTAATTTCTAACATTTGTTTGCGCCATGAGGTGCCAAGGATGGACGAAGATCGCGATCAGGTCATGTAAAGTGTCCATAAGTCCTATGTTTTATGCACATTCCAACTCTTATTATTACTGTTTTAAGCACATTTTAGGCATAAGTAGGTGCATGCATAGCATTTTAAAGTATTTCTAATTTCTGCCTTGCTTTTATGAGTTATTACTTATTTGGTGAACAAGAGATACTGTTTTAGTGTATTCTTGTATGTAGGTACTAACAGCTGAAAGAGGGAACCGATGAGCTGAGGGCACATGGCTGAGGAAGCTTACCTAGGAGTTGTACTGAAGCAGTTTCAGCTAAAGACAAGTTGCTGCCGAATACCTGCCGAGTAGAGTTGCTGCCGACCTTGCTGCCCAATGCAGCTGACTATGAGAGTTGGAAGAACCGGAGCGCGATTTGTAGATCTAAAACTCTTGAATCTATCACCAACGTTCATGTGATTTTCTGACGTCTGTAGCAGCGGTCAAGGCTGCCGAAGCAAAATTCTCAAGCTTACTTTTAGACTAAGGCAAACGAGATAGAGTCCATATTTCACGCAAAGAAGTCGACATTTAAAGCCATATTAAAGATGGAAAGCTACTTTTGAGGACTTCTACTTTAAGGAGGACTTAACCTAGTCTTGAGTTTATAAATACCCATTGTACTCCTAGTTCAAACCATCCTAGGTTTTCTATAGACTTTTCTTGTGTTCTTCATTGCCGCCATGTTCTAAATTCTATTTGGGTTAGGGTTATGTTGTAACTAGTGTGAAACGGTTGTTTTATCTTTTGAGTTATTTTTCAATAAAATATTATGAGTTTACTTAATCCATTGTTCTCTATTCTTTCAATCATTCTACACTAGTCGTTTGAGAGAATCTATTTGTCGGGCACGAAAGTTCAAGGCTCACGAAAGGGTTAAGTACGGTCACAATGTGTTGAGGCGAGACTAACTTGGTTCCACACCAGTCCACAAGTTTTAGTGGCTAAAAGGGATTACCAACCGAGATGACTAGCCTGTGTTAGGTTGACGCTGAGATTGCTAGGTATTGCCTATGTCACGTTAGCTCTCGAGCATCCTAACCTATAAATACGAGGGATCACTGTCGATTATCCTGCCGAACTTGGAGTATCTGCCAAACTTTTCGCCAGGACTCCTTTCTATTACACCTGTCGAGATAGTACACCCCTGCAGTAGCAGTGACCTGCTGCGGCTGCGTGACATGGTCGTAGTTTGCCGCCTGCCATACCCACCGAGGCAGCATATTGTGGCAGCACAAAATAACTCATACCTTTTACAACGCAGTTTTCACACTAAGTGGCAACATAACCCTGCATGCCTTATCAACCCGATTTACCTCTTCTCTATTACTTGTGTTTTTATTTACTTTTCTATCTCAACCAATCATTCACTTGTACTTTTATTTTACTATTGTGCAGGAACTACGAAACGAGAAAAGCTGTCCAATCCTCGTGGAATTCGACATCTTTTATACTATAACTTGGCAGGAGTGTGCACTTATGCTCTCACAAAAAGGGAACACCTACACGCCCTACAAGTTTTTGGTGCCATTGTCGGAGATTGGTAACATCGAATTTCATTTTTCAATTTCCGCACCTTTTCACTTTTTATTTTATTTTTATTTTTAATCGAAGAAAAAAAGTTACCTTGTCCTTTGCAAGTGCATGACCAGGGCCAACCCTAAGGGAAACCTTATCATTTACGATGATCTCGAGCACGAAACGAAAAGGATTAAAAAGGAGCTCAGGGAAATTCTAAAGAACAAAGAAGATAAGGGCAAAGCAAAGGAAGAAACCATGGTAAACGAGGACCCCCCAATTGATGCCATGAATGGCAGGGGCGGGCACATGACCTGCCGCCCAGAGGACCACAAGAACAACAGAGGCAGGACCCCCTTGATCCGCTTAGGCTGCAACAGGTGCGGACAACTAGAGACTACCTGGAACATGACTTCCAAGGGTTCGAGCCAATAGTGAAAAAATTGGAGATAAGGGCAGACCATTTTGAACTAAAGCCTGTCATCTTCAACATACTAAATACACTAGGGCACTTTGGAGGGACTACCACAGAAGATGCCCAGCAGCATCTACGAGGATTCCTGGACATTTGCCGAGCATTCAAAATACATGGGGTTCACCAGGACGTACTACGGCTAAGGCTATTTCCTTATTCACTGAGGGATAGGGCAAAACAATGGTTGAATAACCAGCCAACCATATCTTTTAATACATGGATGGTGCTCTGTAAAGACTTTCTAGACCGTTTCAGCCCGTCCAATGTCACTGATAGGTTGTGGAATGAGATCACAGCCTTTAAACAAAGGGATGACGAGCCGATGTACGAGGCATGAGAGCGATATCAACAAATGTTGAATAACTGTCCGCTTCACGGTCTACCGGCTTGGACTCATGTATCTATATTTTACAATGGGGTTAACTACCCAACGCGAATGATGATAGATGACTCGGTCAACGGGATCATCCTAGACAGACCTCTAGAGGAAGCACTGCGACTGCTGAACATAGCCGCTAAAAACGATTGCAAGTACCCGACAGCTCACCGAGGTGGCACAAGGCGGTCAGCAACATCAAATGAGGTAGAAGCCTCAGATTTCGTAAATGCCCGCCTCGACACTCTAACGGAGCCGGTGATGAAGATGGTGCAATCCCCTGGGAAGGTCCATGAAGTAAAATTTGTTGAGCCATTATGTGGCGAATGTAGGGACGACCACGATTCCTCTTCCTACACTGCATCTGCAAACTATATAGGAGGTTACGAGAGGAATAGTAGGCCCGCCCAGAACACCTATAATCCTGGCTAGAGGAACCATCCCAACTTCTCCTGGAGCAACCCAAAGACATCTGCCAATCCCCAATAGCTCCAGGGAGGCTACCAGCAGAACCAGCCCCGGCAGCAAACTCAGCAGCCACAACACAACAATTCACTAGAAGCTACTATGCAGACTTTTATGAAACAAATTGGTGAAATTATTGCTCATACAAAAAATTTATGAAAAAAACTAAGTCTTTTATAGACATGACCGAGATGAAGATGAACAACTAGGAGGCTACCATAAAGAACATGGAGACCCAATTTGGGCAGTTCACTGAAATCTACAACAACCAGACTATGGGTGCATCATCTAGAAACTCACAAGTAGCCACCAAACCCACTTATGAGCATTGCAAGGCAATATCAACAAGAAGTGGGAAGCATTTAGATAGACCCATGATGGTAGAACAGCCACAAGTGCCACCGGACAAGACAAGCAAGCCTGCCATAGCAGCACCAACACTTGCCGCCGCAGCACCAACACTTGCCGCCCCAGCAGCAGAACATGACATCGGCTCTGAAAATGATGATCCTCCCCGGACTAAGCCCCCAAGCAAGGAGCACATAGAGGACATCCGTCTGCCAGCACCGTTTCCCCAAAAGCTCAAGCAACTGCCACATGAGCACCAGTTCAGAAAGTTTCTGGATATTCTGAAACAGGTGCATATCAATATACCTCTGATAGAATCCATACAAAGCATGCCAAACTATGCCAAGCATCTCAGAGACATGGTTTCTAAGAAGAAGAGGATAGGGGAATTCGAGACAGTGGCTGTCACTGAAGAATGTATGGCTCTGTTGCATAACAAGCTGCCGCCCAAGCAGACAGATCCAGGTAGCTTTGCTATACCATGCAGGCTAGGCAGCACGCACGAGACCAGAGCCTTGTGTGACTTGGGAGCCAGCATCAACCTGATGCCAAAGGTCGTCTTCGACAAAATAGGTTTTGAACCAGCCAAACTGACCTCCGTAATGCTTAAACTTGCTGATCACTCATTTTTGTAACCGGGGGGAAATATTGAAGATATCCTGGTTAAGGTGGGCAACCTAATCTTCCCCCTGACTTCCTCATCTTAGATTGTGAGGCCGACGAGAAAGCCCTTATTATTCTTGGGCGACCCTTATTGGCCACGGGCAGAACGCTTATAGATGTGGAACTCGGGGAGATGACAATGATGGTGGAGGACCAGAGCATAAGAATGAACGTGCTGCAACCCTCAGAGAAAGGAAAAAGACGCCCAGATGCAAGAGCGGCCAAGATTAGTGTAGAAACATGCCAGGGCAGCAGCTGCCGCGACAGGCCTAGGGGCAGACTTAAGGACCCCATAACACAGCATCTGAAAGAACAGGAGGACCCCCTAGGAGGGAAGAAAAAGCTAAACCACCTCAGAAAGTGGTTATGTCTGGGAGATGCACCAAAATGCACTCCCAACATAACTTAAAATTTTATTTTACTTTATTTTATTTTTATGCATTAGGATTAGAATTTATGTTATTTTAGGATTAGTTTAATTTTTAGAATTCTATTTAAGAAATTATTTAATTATTTTTATTGTAATTATTTTTATTTTAGGTTTAAGAATAAAAGAGCAGGATTAGGAAGGAGTCCCAGCAAGAAGCCCGCCCACCATTCTGTCGAGACAACCGTTAGCGCAGCAACGCATAACGGCTAGTTGACCACCAACGACTACGGAATTAACGGGCAAAAACTTCGTAACGTGCGCCAGTAAATCAGACCATTGAGCATTTAATGCTACCCCAGCACTTCTCGGCAACCCTTATATATACACCTCTCACTCATTTCATTTTACTTTACTTTCACCTTTTTGCTATCTTCTATTTGATTCCCCTGCTCTCTCACAACTTTTATTTCTAGTTTCAGTTAAGTACAACCGTTCACATGGCCTCAACATCAACCCAAAAACCCATTTACAAGAAGTTTTGCTTCAAGGAGGACAAAGAGAGATACAAAGAAAAATTCTCCAAGCAGGTAGTATGGGAGGAACAAGGCTTCCATTACACGAGGCAAACGGGAGACCGTGGTCTAGAGCCTGCCTTATTTCGAACCATCCATTATAAGGGATGGGAGATGTTCGCTCAGCAGCCCGAGATAGCGAATATCACTATCGTCAAGGAATTCTACTCCTATCAACATTGCCAAGAGAAGTCATTCATCTATGCCCGCAGGGAGCCGGTCAAACTTAACGATGCTGTCATTAACAACTACTACGGCCTCGATATGTATGACAACCCTCACGAGGATTGGAGGGTGCAGTCACTGACGACTGCCAACTACGAGGAAATCAAGGCCAAACTCTACAAGCACAACACACCATGGCTAGGGGGCAAACATGTGGGATCTGTCCAACGTCGCCACCTGCTGCCAGAAACCATGCTATGGAACGCGTTTGTGAATAGGCGTCTGCTACCCATATCCCACAACTCAATAGTTGATCGACCGCGCCTCGCATTAATTCACAGTATCCTGATAAACCGGCCGATCAACGTAGGGGAAATTATCTGCATAGTAATCTACAACTACTTCAAGAAGAAGAAGGGCAGGTTTTACTTCCCATCCCTCATCACTGGTCTCTGCACCAACTTTGGAGTCCCGACAGAGCCCACAGATGAGCTTACAACTACCAAAGAGGGCTAGACCAAAAAGGTCCGCATTCAGATGATGCAGGATGCGAGAAAAGAGCCAGTAACACTGAGCCAACCTTCTGCTACACTGTTCAAAACTCCAGCCGCCCCCAGTAGTACTGACGCTGCCCCAGACAAAGAAGTCCTCCCGTTGCTGCACACACTTCTAGAAAGCACCAAACGAATAGAGCATCATCAATTGGCCTTCATGAATTATGTGGGGGAGGCCCAAGAAGCCCTTGTGACTTATTTCCTGTAGAAATTTCCCTGTGATGTGCCCACCATGTTTCCCTATCCCGAGGAGCATGTAGCAGCATCCCGAGCAAAAAGAACCCCACTAGCCACCGCTGCCCGCCAGGTGCCCTCTTCTACGTATTCTCCAACCTACTTAGCCGCCACCCCATCTAACACAGTGGCAGACTCCTCTAAGAGGCACCAGTAGAATCTCTCCCCTACCTGCACAGCAAACATAGTGGCATACACCTCCTCATCCGAGGGGATCGAGTAGCTGCCGCAGGAGCCAGAAACAGCAGTGGTTGCAGCAACAACAGCCATCCCAATGGCATTCATCCCTCTTACTGCACCTACAGAGGAAGGAACCAGAAAGAGGAAGCGGCGCATAATAGCCGAAGAAGCTGTGGACCTCGAGACCAAGTCTGAAGAGAATGACGCATCTCTCGCCGTTCCTACTGCCGAACCTCAAGAAGAGCCACAACATACGCCGAAGAGAGTCCAGCCGCCGCAGAAAGCAAAAACATCACCTGCTAGAACCGTTGCAAAGGCATCTGCCGGCCGCCACTTCGTCATCCACACTTCTTCCTCCTCCTCCTCAATTAACAAGAATCCAGCCTCCTCCCACCCCTTAGCAAACTTTGAGTTTATTTTATTTTCCTTTCTTTTAATTTTTCCGTTTATTTTTATCTTTAACTTTTATTTTTCTTGTATTTTATCTGTTTTGTGCATTGAGGGTAGTGCCCATCTCGAGTTGGGGGGGGGATAGCTCTCGCATCATTTGTCTAGGCCTCTTTAGTTACATGTAGGTTGCATTGTACTTGCTTTAGTAATAATAGAAAAAGAAAAGTTTGCTATGACTTGTGCCTATGATAGGATAGCTGACTAAAATATTTTCGCACCTAATAAAAATTGAACTTAATCTTGGGAAAAAGCATGAAATATGACTTAGATTTTTTACTTTTTGCTTGAAAATGTAAACATCTCAGTTACTTGCTGAATGTGTTAGAATATTTGATGAACATTGCTTGTTTGTTTTTAGAATTCTTTGCAAAATTCTAACGATTATTACAGGTAGCCGCCAAGGCAGGCAAAAGAAACAAAAAAATGCAAGTACTGTCATGACATCAGATTCAAAAACAAGGAATAATGTTGTTTACCCTATAGGTGCCTGCAACATGCTCTAGAAATAATCATGTGCGAGGACACTCCGCTGCTATCAAAGTCCATGAATTTGAAAGCCAAAAAGTGACGGAAAAATTAGCATGAGTGAATGAAAGCCTTCACGGGATGACTCTACTCTAAGGGTTCTGGGTTTTGTAGTTTGCTCCTATCTCAACGTCAGGCCTGGAAGAGTAGTTGTGATAAGCTGAAGCCGTCACTGCCATGATTAAAAATATTGTGCTTAACTATGCCGCCTTGGCAGCAACCTTTACATCACAACAACATCTTTGTTTAATTATTCATTCTGCATATTCAACTCGTTTACAGATATGCACACACCACACATGCATGAGAAATTTAAATTCTGAGTTCCTTTTCTGCTTATTTCCCTTCAATAACTTAATATAGGCGCCACGACCTTGAGGCAGAAAATTGGGTTAAAAGCTAATTTTTCTTTCTGATTATTATTAGAGCAAGTATTTTAGGTTGCATTGCTTGAGGACAAGCAATAGTTCGAGTTTGGGGGTGTGTAAAGTGTCCATAAGTCCTATGTTTTATGCACATTCCAACTCTTATTATTACTGTTTTAAGCACATTTTAGGCATAAGTAGGTGCATGCATAACATTTTACAGTATTTCTAGTTTCTGCCTTGCTTTTATGAGTTATTATTTATTTGGTGAACAAGAGATATTGTTTTAGTGTATTCTTGTATGTAGGAACTAACAACTGAAAGAGGGAACTGAGGAGCTGAGGGCACAAGGCTGAGGAAGCTTACCTAGGAGCTGTACTGAAGCAGTTCCAGCTAAAGACAAGTTGCTACCGAATACCTACTGAGTAGAGTTGCCGCCGACCTTGCTACCTACGACAGCTGACTATGGGAGTTGGAAGAACCAGAGCGCGATTTGTAGGGCTAAAACTCGTGAATCTATCGCCGGCGTTCATGTGATTTTCTGACGTCTGTAGAAGCGGCCAGGGCTTCCAAAGCGAAATTCTCAAGCTTACTTGCGGACTAAGGCAAACGACATTTAAAGCCATGTTAAAGATGGAAAGATACTTTTGAGGACTTCTACTTTAAGGAGGACTTAACCTAATCTTGAGTCTATAAATACCCGTTGTACTCCTAGTTCAAATCATCCTAGGTTTTTTGTAGACTTTTCTTGTGTTCTTCACTGCCGTCATGTTCTAAATTCTACTTGGGTTAGGGTTATGTTGTAACTAGTGTGAAACAGTTGTTTTAGGTTTTGAGTTATTTTTCAATAAAATATTCTGAGTTTACTTAATCCATTGTTCTTCATTCTTTCAATCCTTCTACACCAGTCGTTTGAGAGAATCCATTTGTCGGGCACGAAAGTTCAAGACTCAAAGGGTTAAGTACGGTCACAACATGCTGAGGCGTGACTAACTTGGTTCCACACCAGTCCACAAGTTTCAACATCTAAAAGGGATTACCGACCGAGATGACTAGCTTGTGTTAGGTTGAAGCTGAGATAGCTAGGTATTGCCTATGTCACGTTAGCTCTCGAGCATCCTAACCTAGAAATAGGAATGATCCATGTCGACTATCCTGCCGAACTTGGAGTATCTGCCAAACTTGCCGTCATGACTCCTTTCCATTCCACCTGCCGAGACAGTACACCCCTGCAATGGCAGTGACCTACTGTGGCCACGTGATAGGGTCGTAGTTTGCCACCCGCCCTACCCGCCGGGGCAGCATATCGTGGCATCACAAAATAACTCCTACCTTTTACAACGCAATTTTCACACTAAGTGGCAGCATAACCCTGCATGCCTTATCAACCTGATTCACCTCTTCTCTATTACTTGTGTTTTAATTTACTTTTCTATCTCAACCAATCATTCACTTGTGCTTTTATTTTACTATTATGCATGAACTACTAAACGAGAAAAGCTGTCCAATCCTCGTGGGATTCGACATCTTTTATACTGTAACTTGGCAGGAGTGTGCACTTGCGCTCTCACAAAAAAGAAACACCTACACGCCCTACAGGTCATCAAAGGAATCACCATCACTATCCTTATTTGGAAGAACCTCACGACTTTTGAGCCAAAGGAGAAGGGCAAGGGAAAGGCCAAGACAGCGACGCAAAAGCCGAAAGTAGAGCCTAGCAGTGTGCCAGAGACCATTCCAGCAAGTTCATTGATAGTGCTGTCTCAGGTGTACACCCACCATTAGATTATTCTTAAAAAACTAGAGGCAGCTGAGGAGCTTAACGTTAAGATGATGCTCTATACAAAGGAAAGTGATGCTATCATCCGGGAGGTGCTTGTTATACTTTCCCCGAGAGATGTGCCAGCATTCCCATTTTTTCCTACCGAGCCTTTTGCCAATGGCGGTGCCATACCAACTGATCCTATCAGTCCAACAATTTTAGTCAGTTTCGCCAGTCCAGCCAGTCCAAGCAGTTCTGCTAGTTCCAAGTCCACTGCAACAGTTCCTATGTCCCTGATGCAAGTTGAATATGCCATCACCGACTCCTCATCTGAGCCAGAGGAAATCCATACCAAAACGCCCAAAGCTAAGCAGTTACACCGCCAGCGGACCTTGCCAAGAAAAAGGAGGATATTAGAGCCTCCACTCCGCCTCAAAGTAGGACTAGAAAGGGAAGAAAAGAATGGCCCCTAAACGTGAAAGCCTAACCATGAGAAAGAATTGTGCCAAAAAAAAAGAAGAAGCCCGTGCCAAATGGGAGGAAGCCTCGTCTTAAGGGGTGTCCTCTTCTTTCTAAACTCCTTGCATGTCATTCTATTACATATTCATGTTCATGCATTTTTATTTTTTTGTTTTCCTTGTATATATGTGTTGTTCCATGCATTGAGGAAAATGTACATCTTGGGTTTGGGGGTGTGCATTTCTTCACATTTATGCCACGCATTCCACATTTACATTTATGTTATCATATGCCATTTAGGTCATGTAGATAAGTTTCATACCGAATTGCTAGAAAAAAGAAAAAGAAAATTTTGTTTCGATTTAATTTTCAGGTTTATCAACATTTGTTAGGAAAGTCTTACTTGATCTAGGTGTCTGTCCAATGAGGAAATTTAATCTTTAGTTGTTATGCCATGCCAGCAGGGTAGTATGCCAGGATTGCTTGGCAGTTGATCTCTAGTTTAGGAAATTGAACTTACACTTAAACACGTGATATGTATCTAGTTCCCTAGCAAACTTAGACTATTTGAAACTATGCTCAGTTTTGAAAAAAAAAGAATGCCAGGGTAAAAGAAAATAAGGCAACAATGTTCTACCAACGCAATGAAAAAAATGAACTCTCCTCTACTTAGGGATAATAAGTACTTATGGCTTCGTGGTTTGCTCCCACTTCATTCTTAAGTCCAAAACCCTGGAGTATGAGTTGAAGAGAAAACCTAGTGATGTCTAGATTAAGGTGAGGATTCGTGGTATGCTCTCTCTTATCACTTACACTAAACAGTGTCACGAAGCAAGCTTAAGATAATACCAGAAACCCTCAGCAAAGAAGAAAAAAATGAAAATGGAAATAAAAATCTAAGTTTATGAAGTAAAATTGGCTAAGGGAGTGAAAAGTTACTTGATGCATATTGCCCACACATCATACACTCTTTATGAGATTATACTAGAGTTATATTGTTGTGTCTTGAATTACTGTCTGCTTGGCATAATTACACTGAGGACAGAAATAGAGCCAAATTTTGCTTTCCAGCATCTGTTGGCATTACCAACCAAATTTTTTTCTTAAGGTAACATTTTCACAATTTGTTTTTATTTTGTTTTGTTTGCATTACTTGCGGAAAAGCAATGAGTTAGGTTTGGGGTGTGTTACCTCTCCAAAAATACTATTTTAATGCCAATTTTACAACATTCTTGCTTGTTTTGAAGTACATTTATTTACATTAGGTTGCTAGAATCATGCATTTGCATAAGGAGTTTAGTTTCCTGTCTATGCCAGGGTGAAGGGTTGTTTTCGTGGTTATTTTGCAGGTTTGGCATAAGATTTGGCGCGAGAAAGCAACACAGTTAGGAACACAATTATGATTTCCAAGAAGAATGCCAAGTGTTGTTAGCACAGAAGTACTAGACGGTGCCAATCACTTGTTGGCAGAGAAGTGCACTTGATTCCATGCCAAGAGATTGTTGAACCCCCAAAAAATAAGAAAGGATCAGGCTCCTAAAAGATCGTGAATGGATCAACTTCCGAAAAAATAGAGGATGAGGTGGTGCCAAGTGATGTTGGCAAATTTGTGCCAAGCTTGGATGCCAATGCAACATTTGCATGATGACGTCAGACCTAGCCTGATAAGCTATCACGCCGAAGCTGATAAGATATCAAAATGATCGAATATAGCTCCATCTCTTATCCCTTGATCATTTCAAATTAAAATACAAAGACTTATCTCATCCTCTCCCATACACGCCTATATAAAGACAAAATGATCAAGCAATTGAGAGAGCAAAAAAAGACGAGAGTGATTGGGTGAAGACCTAGCGTGATCAGAGTGAGGCGTTGGAGCAGCCGACGAGTGACGGCCGGTTGCACTGAGGAAGGGTGATTCAACCTCTTGGCCAATAGCCTGGCGTGGAAGGCTGCATCAAGAGACCGCTCGGCCCATTCCCTTGGCTTAAGTTGTTTTTCTTTAGTTTCTTTTAAGATGATGTATTTGAAAACGATTATGGTTTTGATGGTTAAATCCCTCACCATGAACTAATTTCATATTTGGTGGGGGATGTTTTGTAAACGTTGCTTTTATTCCTTAGTTCTTTGAATACAATTTTGTTTCAGCAAAGTTTTTTTATATGACATGCTTTACTGTTTTAAACTGTAACGCCAAGCGAGAGCTGGCATTACTGTTTTTCTAAATACTCTGCCAAGTGAGAGCAGGCATAGTTGGCCCATTGCTCCTCAATATCTTAACAAACTTGGGAGGAAACGATCAGTTGCTGGTGGGGGATGTTTGGTTTTGATGTATTTGAAAACGATTATGGTTTTGATGGTTAAATCCCTCACCATGAACTAATTTCATATTTGGTGGGGGATGTTTTGTAAACGTTGCTTTTATGCCTTATTTCTTTGAATACAATTTTGTTTCAGCAAAGTTTTTCTATATGGCATGCTTTACTGTTTTAAACTGTAACGCCAAGCGAGAGCTGGCATTACTGTTTTTCTAAATACTCTGCCAAGCGAGAGCTGGCATAGTTGGCCCATTGCTCCTCAATATCTTAACAAACTTGGGAGGCAATGATCAGTTGTTGGATACTTGAGAGAGAAGCTTCGAGAGAATTCGTTCAAGTAGATGAACTTACTTTGAAAGTTATATCTACCCCCTCGGAGTATAGGTTGGTTTTAATCAAATTTGTTTAAGAAAAGCAAACACTATAAAGATATAGGGGTTTTTACTTGGCCAATTTAGGGCAATGACCATCGAGAGATGCTTTGCTAATGTTGAATCAGCTCGACAAACAATTTCAAGACAATTTTACCAACAAGGGCTGGCATGAGCCACGTTGACACCAGGCATTCCCTACCAACATTCACCATTCATTAAAGACACCTATTTGGAACCCGAAAAATGAAAGCGTCTGGCAATTTTGATGTCATAATTCATGCATCAGTTTTAGTTAGGCATCCCTAGGTTAGAAGCATGCTAACTCATATCATCAAATCATTTGGCCTATTTTGACACGTATACCAAAACTCTTCCAGTAAATGAAACCCGTCTATCCGTTCGGGCATGAGAAGAATGAAACTCGCCTATCCGTTCAAGCATAAGGAGAATGGAACCCGCCTATCCGTTCGGGCATAAAGAGAATGGAACCCATTTATCCGTACGGGCATAAGATGAATAGAACTTTTATTTTTCAGGAAATGCCTATCCGTTCGGACCTCAAAGGATTGAAAAATTTCGAAACGAGAAGAACATCTTCAAACCTTTGCGACCGTTACATTTCTTATCAAGACTTCTGAGCCATCAATAGTTCTAGTGCGTGGTGATTCGGGATCCGAATAGGGAAATAAGATAAAATTAGTGCTTATGGTCTTTGTTCTATCCTTGTTTTACAAGAATGATCAAAGAGAGGCAACTATAAACACTAATTTTATCTGGATTTATAACCCATATTTTTATTTAGTTATTTATTGTCTTTCATTTCTATATTATTGTTATCTTGTTCTTATTGTTATATTGTTACTATTAAACTAAACCCAAAAAAAACACTAAGTATTTAAATACCAAGTATAAATAACATCCCATTTTTTATTAAATCCAGTCTATTATTATGAAGTCCGTTTGCAACTTAAACCCCCCAAAATATTATACATATATACTTGGCCCACTTAGGCCCAACTTTAAAAAACCCTAATCCCCTCTATTGTTTGCTCAACCATGTTCCCACCGTCAGATCTAGCAAGATCTAATGGTCCAGATCGAGTTTGAAGAGGCCCTCCACCTCCCCATGTGCACGTGCAAACGACTCTCCATATTCTCCCATGTGCTCACGCTCGCCTATTCAGCTTCCACGTTGACCACGACACTCCACTGGTCCCCTCCTCCTCGCCAATCAACACATGCAAAGAAACAGAAACAAAATGTCAGAGGGAACAATGGTAATTAGGGATGTAAAAAGCTGACCCGACCTGAAAACCCGACTGAAACCTGCTCGAGTCAGAACCTGATTTGACCTGAAAATTTAATGACCCGAACCCGATCTGTAACCGACTGTTGTTGACCTGAACCTGAATTCGACCTGTTACTGTAGTGACCGAACCCGACCTGCGTCCGACTGAAAACGACCCGAACCCGAATTGGACCTGTTACTGTGGACCTGAAACCCGACCTGCGCCCGACTGAAACGAACCCGAACCCGAAGCCGACCTGGCAGATAACTGATTTTACCCGACTGAATTGACCCGAGATCCGATATTACCCGACCTGTTTTGAACCCGACCTATTTTGGACCCGACCTGTTTTGAACCCGACCTGTTTTGAACCCGACCTGTTTTGGACCCGACCTGTTTTGAACCCGACCTGTTAATTGACCCGACCTGCTTTGAACCCGACCTATTTTTAACCTGAACTGATATTGATCTGACTTGATATTTACCTGATATATACTTGAAGAAGTCTACGATTTGATAAATTTAAAGTGTTGATAAATGTAAAGTATTAATTTATTAAATTAATTTAATACTAACTCGTTTAATATAAATTATTTGTGAAGTTTAATAAAAATTAACATACTTAAATTTAAATTATTAAAAATATTCAAAATTTAAAAGTTTTATTAAATTAATAAGTTGTGATGGATGAATTTAAAACAAATTATTTAAAATTTAAATCAATTTATTAATTTTGATCATTAAATTAAAAAAAATTATTAAAAAATTTAATTATAACTATTAAAATAATAAAAAAATATTTTTTAGTTTAGGTGAAGTTTTTTTTTTGAATTAATGGGGGGAAAGTTTTTTTGATTGATAGGAAATTATGGAGGTTTTGGCACCAAATCAAACAAAAATAAATTGGGGGAGGGGGGATTTTGCCGCCAGATCAAAGTGTGGGGGGGGGGGATTTGCCGCCAATGTGAAACAAAATTGAGTGGGGAAGTGAGATTTTTTTATTTAGGGGTTAATTATCCTTTAGGTCATTCCTTAATTAGATGGTTAGAGTTTAGGTTTTTTAGGTTTTAGTTTATTTTTTTAGTCTTAACTTTTGGTTTAGTTTCTTTAAATTTTATTTGATTAGGTCATGCTTCATAAATTAATTAATTATTAAGCTTTTTGGTTTGCTTTAAATTTGATTTGGTCCTCGTATAAAGATTTGGTAAGTAATTAGGTTTAATAATTTTATTCATTTGTGATTTGGGCTCTAATTAATAATTTAGTTTTAATTTATTTTTAGATTTGTCCTTTTACGTTTCAATTTATTTTGTTTGTTAGATTTACGGGTTTATGTTTAGGGTTTAAGGGTAAGTGTGTCAAGTTGATTGTTTGAGGCTATGAGATTAGTTTAGGGATTATGTGATTAGGCTTGCTCTCTAATTATTAGTGAATAGTGTCTGTAAGATTTAGATATTCATGTTTGGGGTTTAGGGGTAAATGTGTCAACTTAATTATTTGAGGTTATGAGATTAGTTTAAGGATTAGGGGATTAGGCTTGTACTCTAATTATTAGTGATTATAAGATTTAAGGGTTGAGGTTTATGGGTATTGTTTAGGGGTATACATATATACATACAAATATGTATGTTCTAGTATATATATATATATATATATATATATATATATATATATATATATATATATATATATATATATATATATATATATATATATATAAAACAATATATGCATACTAAAACTTACATATATATGTATATATATAATTATAACAATATATATACTAAAACTTACATACATACATGTATATATATACTAAAACTTAAATACACGCATATATATGTATTTTAGTATGTATGTATACATGCGTGTTTTAGTATATATATATGCATATGTTTAATTAATTATAACAATACATGTATATGTATATATCATAATATATGTATATTTATATGTATATGTGTATATATATGTAGGTATAAATTTTATTCATTTTTAATATGGTGATATTTTTATTCATTTTATTTTCTAACTTATTATTTTTTAATTTTTGTAATTTACTCCAATATTTCAGATATAAATCATTTGATAATATTTTTGTTCATTCTAGTGTCTAATATTGAGACTAAAATGTATGTAAGTATGTATGTATGTACCTATCAATGTATGAACCCTAAACCCTTAATAAATTTTCTCTTAACATGGAACCATAAACCCTAAAAATCATAAACCCTAAACATTAAACCCTAATGTATGTAAGTATGTATATATGTACTTATCTATGTATGAACCCTGAACCCTTGATGAATTTCCCTAAGCCCTACACCATAAACCCTAAACCCTAATGTATGCAAGTATGTATGTATCTATCAATGTATGAACCCTAAACCATTAATAAAATTTCCCTAAAACCTAAACCCTTTAAACCCTAAACCCTGAATCATCCAATGCTTTATAATTTTAATTTGATATTTGTTTTCATTATAGCCCTTAAAACTTCATTTCTATTCCAAATTGACCCCTACTAATTGTTTTTTTAATTAGTCCAATAATATATAATTTTACTTTGACATTTTATTCATTTTAGTCCTTAAATTGTATTTGTATTCCAAATTGACCATTTTTTATTTATTTTTAATTAGTCTGATGTTTCATAATTTTAATTTGATATTTTGTTCATTCTAGTCTTTAACTTTATTTTAATTAGTCCGATGTTTTATAATTTTAATTTGATATTTTGTTCATTCTAGTCCCCTAAACTTTAGTTTAATTCCAAATTGACCCTTATTTATTGTTTTTTATTTCGTCTGATGTTTTATAATTTTAATTTGTACTTTGTTCATTCTAGTCCCTTTAACTTTATTTCAATTCCAAATTGACCCATATTCATTGTTTTTTTAATCCGTCCAATGTTTTATAATTTTAATTTGATATTTTCATCATATAGACCCTAAAAGTTTATTTTTATTCCAAATTGACCCACATATATTTTTTTAATTTGTCAAATGTTTTATTATTTTAATTTGATATTTTATTCATTCTAATCCCTTAACTTTATTTTAATTCCATATTGGCCCATATATATATATTAATTCATCATGTTTTATAATTTTAATTTGAAATTTTGTTCATTCTAGACCCAAAAACTTTATTTTTATTCTAAATTGACATCTACTTATTGTTATTTTAATTACTCCAATTTTTATACTTTTAATTTGATATTTTTGTTCATTATAGTCCCCAAAATTTTATTTTTATTCCAAATTGACCCCTTTTCATTGTTTTCTTTTAAATTTGTCTAATGTTTTATAATTTTAATTTGATATTTTTGTTCATTATAATCCGTGAAACTTTATTTTTAATCCAAATTGACCCCTTTTCAGTATTTTTTAATTACTCCAATGTTTTATAATTTTAATTTGATATGACTTTAAATAATTAACTCCAAATCAATGACGATTGACGAAGGCCAACCTAAAGTCTATCGACTACTTATACGGTTGTACCGAAACTCAAATTCAATACGAATTTCAATCCTAAAAATACCCCGACCTGAATTACCCGACCTGAAACTACCCGACCTAAAATTACCCGACCTGAAATGTACCCGACCTGAAATGCAACCGACCTGAAATGAACCCGACCTGAAATGGACCCGACCTGAAATGGACCCGACCTGAAACGGACCCGACCTGAAATGGACCCGACCTGAAATGGACCCGACCTGAAGTGTATCCGAACCCGAATTAACCTGTCAATTATCTGCTTCGGACCCGACCCGTTTTGACCCGACCTGAAATGAACCCGACCTGAAATGAACCCGACCTGAAATGGACCCGATCTGAAATGGACCCGACCTGAAATAGACCCGACCTGAAATGGACCCGACCCGACCCGAGTCGAGTCAAAATAAAAAAATGACCTGAAATGACCTGTACCCGATTTTACCCGACCTGACAGTACCCGACCTGAAACCCATCCGATTACCTGTTTTTACATCCCTATTGGTAATGCACCAACAATTGTAGATAACAGAGAAGTGCGACCAATTTTTTAGAATAACCAATAGGGATTTAGAGAGCCTTTTTTTTTTCTTTTTTTTCATGTAATATTCGGGCAATAAAAACGAACCAAAGAGATGTAAACCTTATGTTCATGCGGGGAAATTTCAAATCAATATAAAGTAGCTTCAAGCATTTTCAGAGGTATATTTTCGCTCATGTTTTGCATTCGAAAGCATTAAAAAGGTTTAGGGTTTTAGATCTTTTACCTTCAATTTTTGAGTCCCTTTTGCGTCGGTTCGTCTTCGGACGTTTCTTCTTCCACGTGATCAGTGCCGCTCTTAGCCGCCGATAAGCTTTTTGGCTCTTTCGAGGCCGCGAATAGTGAGGCAAATGGAGTGGTAACCAAAGTGGTTCTATTTTCTTGAAAGAGGAGAGGGTTTTGTGGTTTTAAAGGGAAAATGAGATTTTTTAGGGTTTGAGGGTTCACCGGCCGCCGCTCGTGATGCGCCGATGAGCGATGGCATTCATCAGGGGCTGCGAAGAGAGGGGAGAGAGCTTTCAGGAGATTTTATAAAAAAAATTGCCATTTTTTTTCTTTTTTAGCTAAAAACCGAGTTTTATACCAGCTTAAGAAAAAATAATGGGTAAATTCATTTTTAAATCCCTCTGCGTCTGCCTAATATCCCTTATGACCCTTTCGCGTTTCAAAACCACGGCCGTAGCCCCTGTAACTTTTAAGCTTTTGTAATTTCGTCCCTCTTTGGTTCTAATAAAATTTTAAATGATTTAATCACTTTTTAGTCCCTGGAATATGTTTTCTGGTTCAATTTGGTCATTTTCAGTGTTTAAGCCCCCTGTCCACCCCTTTTAGACATGCATATTTTAATTCTAGTATTGCATTTTTTTTAATTTTAATTTCAGTCTTTATTTATGTTGACATTGTTGTTCTTGTTTTAATTTATTAGATCCTTAGATTTGTGGTTGTTGATAATATGTTATGTGGTTGCATTTTTTAGTCTTATTTGACATCTTATGTTGTTTATATAAGGTTTTGTATAATATATAGTTTACACATTATATAAGTGTTTTATATTGTTCCATATATAATATATAGTTTATATAATATGGTTTATACCTAATACGTTTTTATATATAATATATAGTTTTGAAATACATACTTCGATATATGGTAAAGTACGACGTTTTGACGCGATGCTTATATGTGACATGCATTTTTATTATCATTCCTATGACCTCTAATATTTTAACTTGATATGTTAATTAATTAATTTAAACCCTAAAATGAGATATTTATTACTTCGGATATTTGTGCCGTAACAGTCCTGCTTTAATGGATGTTGGCCAAATATTCGAATTAATTCTCACCGTCCGATGGTAAACATTAATTTAAAATTGAAAATATCATGAAATCATGCTTAAACGTTTGCATCCTGCATAAAAGTGACGTACGAAAGTCGAACTTTAAATTAACACGACAATCAGGCTTATTCGATGTCGGTTTAATCTATGGTTCGATGTATCTTCATCTTTATTAATTAAATGTCCAATTAATTTGAAACCACCGATTTGATAAAGCCCGTACAATTAAGGTCAATTTTGAATTAATAATGCCTAATTAAATTCATTTTAAATTTCAACAATTTCCATCAATTAAAAGCAACAAATATTTTAGTACCGATTTCCGGGCGTGATGGGGTGCTAAATCTTCCCCACACGTAACCAACTCCCGAACTCTTTTTAAAATGAATCTCTAGTTTTATGGTGTCCAGCTTACTTAAGTGGCTGGTGGCGACTCCAAATCTTTTATTGTTTTCAAAAATAAGAATTTTCAATAGAACCCTAAAATTCAATTTCTTATAAAAGGCGAGGGGTGCCAACTAAATTTTCAAAAACGTCAAGACAATATATATATATATATATTATTTTGTAACGTAAAGAGAACTTTAGTAGTAATTTAATTATAACAAGAAATAGCATCCAGTGTACTTGTAATTATATATATATAATAAATATAAGTAATAGTAATGTATATTTATAATACTTAAAATAAAGCAATGATATAATACTAATACGATTATCTTTACGATATTTAAAAGGGTAATTAAGGCCTTTGGGATTCTGAGATTTTAACAAATGGAATCTAGTGTAACGGTAACAATCAAATAACCAGAATTAAAAGGGATAAAGATGAGCAGAAATAATCTTGAGTAGGGAAGAATAAGAGAGAATCAAGAGAGAGATAATATCCATTCACTTTCAGGATAAAAAAATGATAAGGGTGATGAGTCCCTATTACCCCAATTACAACAGTCATCAAGCAACACCGTTCCACTTGAGAAAAATAAAACAAACATAGCAAACTAAGCCAGCAATTAATTAAAAAAAAAACAAGAATTATCAGTATGGTGTCTATAATGTTGAAGTTTCAAGTAAATCCAATCTCCTACCTGAAATTCACAGTCCACTCTTTCCTTGTCTGCTTGTTGTTTCATTCTGACTTGGGCTCTCTGCAAATAAAATTTCAAGTATCGAATGGCTGCCTCTCGATGCTACAAAGTTCTATCTATAACAGCCACCATGGATTCGCCAGCTATGTAAGGTAAATGAAATGTGGGTTCTTGTCCATTCAAAGCACTGTAAGGAGTTGTATTAATGGCCGAGAGGTGGGAGGTGTTGTAACACCATTCAGCAAGATGAAATCATCGGCTCTAGTCCTTTAGCCTTTCTTCAGTCATGCACTTGAGATATGTTTCTAAGCATTTATTTACCCTTTCAGTCTGCCCATCAGCTTCTAGGTGATATGTTGTAGAAGGTGTGATGAAAACCCCCAATTTCTTAAACAATTTTTTTTTTCAGAATAAACTCATGAGCACTTGGTCTCTATCGCAAACTATGTTACCACGCAGCCCGCATAATTTAAACATTTTCTTCAAAAAACCTGAGCAATATCTGCTACTGAAAAAAGATGGTTTAAAGCTCTAAATGGTGCATACTTGGTCAGACTGTCCACAACTACCATGATGACATTTTCCCCTTCAAATTCGAAAGTCTTTCGATGAAATCCATGCTAATAGAAGATCATGCCGATTTTAGAATTGGGAGAGGCTGAAGTACTCCCCTAGGATGCTGAAGATCTCCCTTATTTTTCTGGCAAACTGTGCATTCCCTCACAAAATATCTGATCTCTTTTCTTAAACCCTTCCAGTACATGACTGATGAAACTCTTTTGATGGTGACATGGGCTCCTGAATATTCCCCATAGGGCTGCTATGAAAGTATTGTATCAGCTCCTTCCTCAAATTTAGATTCTCCCATACTACTAACTTGCCCTTCCTCTTCAATACCTTCCCATCCTAAACATATTTAGAGTGACTATGCTTCCCATCTTCTAGTTCATAAATTAGTTTCTGAATTTTACTATATGTTTTCCAAGTGTAAGCAATCTTAGATAGTAAATGAGTAGTAACACTACAAAATGCCATGGACTGACCAGTTCCAAATAAAGGGTTCCATGATAGTACATCAACAACCCTATTATAAATCTCCCTTCTATAGCTGTAAAACCTATGTTTGATTTTGATATAACTAGATCTTTAAGGATCAATTTGAAAAACTTAAAATTGTTTTTCTAAGTCCCTTACTAAGTTTTAAAACACCAACACTTTAAAACTGATTTGTAAAACTCAAACTCAAAATATTTTCTAAGTGTTCCAAGGCAAAACCATTGAAAATCATTCAGGTGTATCGATACAAACCCAAGCGTATCGATACCTTTTTGCCAAACTTGGTTACTGTCGGAACACGTATCGATACGGCAAACCCTCGTATCGATACGCCCCTGTGTTAAAATTCAAAGAGTTTGAATAGCGTACCGATACGGCAAACCCTCGTATCGATACGAGCTTTATAATTTTTAAATATTAAGTCGGTTTAAAAATATGACCGTTGGTGTCAGTTGGTTGGTAACCAAAACTTTAAAAGGTCGTTGACCCGTATCGATACGCCTAACCCCCGTACCGATACAAATATCGACAGTGAGCTAAGTTGAGAAAAAGGTATCGATACGGCCTTTACCGTTTCGATACCCCGTACCGATACGCTTACGCGCGTATCGATACCCCCTATTTATTGCACACAACGGCTCTTTCTTTTCTGAGACAGGTATCGATACTCCTTCCCGCGTACCGATACGCATAGCTGCAAAAGTGCATTTATGATGGTAAGAGAGAGTTCCAACGACTCCATTTATGTTCCCAACCACCCAAACGGCTAGAAATCAATGAGGAGGTATAAAAGAGACATCTAAAAGCATCAACAACAACTATTGATCTTCAAGAAAACATCTATTCATCAAATCCAAGCAATTGTGCCAAAATTCCTATTTGTCTAGAAACCCTAATTGTAATTTTCATTCATATCTTGTTCAATTGGGTTGAGTGCTTGTAATTGGGCTATCATTTGTATTGAGAGATACTTCATTAGCCAAAAATTTCTTTGTTCTCTTGTTGTGAGGATTGGGTTGAATTTTGGGTAGAAAATTCAACCGAAATTGTAAGGGTTGCCTCCTTAGCCTAGAAAAGGGGAAGAGCAATTAGTGGAATTGTTGCAAATCCTTAGTGAAGCTAAGGTAGTGAATGTAGAGTTCATTTGGAACTTGAACCACTCTAAATCCCTTGTCTATTATTTTCAATTTGCAATTTCCACCACAAAACCTTTAAATTTCCAATTCACCCCTTCTTGGTTTATATCGATCTTGCGATCCACTCAACAATTGGTATCAGAGCCTACCTCTTTGAGGATTAACAACCACAAGAGGAGTTCCTTGGAAGAGTGTGATCATCATATATCAAGAGATGGCTTCAACCTCCGGTTCGGGCATGTACGAGTCACAATCCAGTACAAAGCCTCCTTTCTTCAACGGTGATAACTATTCTTTTTGGAAGAATAGAATGCGTCTCTTCATCAAGTCAAATGACTATCTAGTGTGGGATGTCATTGAAGATGGGCCATATATTCCATTGAAGCAAGATGGTGAAGGCAAGATGGTTTTGAAGAAGAAAGTGGAGATGAGTGAAGAGGAGAGGAAAAAGATTCAAGTCAATGATAAAGCTCTTCACATGCTATTTTGTTCTTTCGGTCCGGACATCTATTCAAAGGTCTCATCCATCGAAAGTGCCAAAGAAGTGTGGGACACTCTCGAGACTACTTATGAAGGCACCAACGATGTTAAAGAAACTAAGATTGGAATTCTCAATCTTAGTTATGAAAACTTCAAGATGGAGCCCGATGAGACGATGTCAAAGATGTTTGATCGTTTCTCCACGATTGTCAATGGGCTAAAGGGCTTTGGAGAGATCATACCGGAAGACAAGCTTGTCCGGAAGCTACTCTATTCACTTCTCGAGTCTTGGGATGGGAAGAGAACCGCTATCATCGAAGCAAAGAATTTGAAAACTTTGAAGCTTGATGAGCTTATGGGTTCTCTCCTTACTCATGAGATCATGAAGCAAGGAAGGGAAGATGAGAAGAAGAAAGAAGAGAAAAGGGTAGAGAAGCTCGAGGTTGAGAAGAAGAAAAAGATGGGAATAGCTCTCAAAGCTAAAGCTTCACAACATGAAGAGAGCTCGTCTAGTGAGGAGGATGAACTCGAAGAATTGGCTATGATAGCCAAACGATTCTCACGTTTTATGAGGTCCAACCGGGGAAGAAAAATCCAAAGGAAGATGGACTTCAAAAGCAAGAACAAAGAAGAAGGAAGGGATCCTATCACTTGCTTTGAGTGCAAACAACCCGGCCACATACGTTCGGAGTGCCCTCAACTCAAGAAGAAGGGCTTTGAGAAGAGGAAGAAGCTCAAAGCCAAGCTTGCTACTTGGAGTGATGAGGAGTCATCGGAGGATGACGAACAAGAAGTGGCTAAAATTTGCTTCATGGCACTTGAGGAAGATTCCTCCATGGTAACCTCTAACTCATCTACTTTAGATTTTTTATATGAAGAATTAAATGATGCATATGATGAGTTACAAGAGGTCTATGATGAATTAGTTGAGAAATATAAAGAGTCGGTCATTAGGAATAAGAAGATTATTTTGGAACTAAATGAGAAGAATGACTCACTCACTTAAGCTAATTCAAAATTTGAGAAAAAGATATTAGGATTAAAAGATGAACTAAAATTCTTTCAAGATGAAAATGTTGATCTTAATAATCTTTTGTCTCAATGTAATAGTGAACACCAAAAGGTGTTGGTTGAGCTAAATGAGCTCAAAAAGTCCTTTCCCAGAATTCACTTCGCTTCATGGGTATCGATACGAGTCGTTTCGATACGCTCCCCTCCATTTCGATACGACTTTCCAACGAGCATTTTTGCGGAAAAGACAATTCTATCCCCGTATCGATACACACTCAGGCGTATCGATACTCGACTGCGCTGATGGCATTAAATTGGCTTTTAATGAGTTCAACTTTTACCTAAATTCAAACTCTTCAAAACCTAATTAACCCTAGCCGTTTTTGCCTATAAAAAGGCCCTTCCTCCTTCATATTTTTCACACCTCAACTCAATTCTAAAAGAGTTTTTGAATCAAGCAAAGCTTTGTGCTCTCTCTCTCTCATCAATTGTGCTAGTTTTTCTTCAATCTCCCAAGTTCTATCAAGGTAATCTTTTTCCTTCTTTTTTCTTTTTCAATTTTTTTGTTTTGTTTCATCTTTTCTTTTAAAGTTTTTTTGTCTTTCAAAACTTTTCTTCAAATTTTTCTCAAATTTTTTTTACCTTGATTTTTACTCAAATTGAAGAAATCCTTTTGCTTAATTCTCTTTTAGATCATGGCACCAAAAGAACCATCGAGGAAGCGTACAAGGGTTAATCAAGCCGGTGAATCCTCCACCCTTGGAGCTATTGCTCGTCCGAACTACTCAATCATCTATGAGCAATGCTTTGATGGCAATTCGGGTCTAACTCACTTTCGTCAATATGAGAATTATAAGATCCATGCCGAAAGGGTAATATCCGTTCCTTTTCTCAATTCGGAGCGTTTTAAGTTTGAATATCTTCCTTTGTTTCATCGTTGGAACTTCATGGAGTTCATCTCTATTCCCGGTGTTTTCTATTGCCTTTTGGTTTTGATTTTCTTTGCTAATGCCAAATGTATTAGTCGTGATGGGGAAGTTGTTGCAATTAGCTCCTACCTCATGGGGAAGAAAATTATTCTTGATGTCAAATCCATTTGTGAGGTTTTCAACTTAGAGGATGAAGGCCTTGATAATGAGCATGCTTTAGGGCATGTTCTTAGTGGATCCGTCACCGCCCTAAATGCTCAAGACCAGATCTTACATTTGATGGTGTCGTGGTGGTTTCGTCCCTCTGGAGGAAAATATTCCACCATCCGTCAAGTGGATGATTTTTGGATTCGGTGCTTCCGTGAGAAAAAGCGACCAAATCTAGCTCGACTTATGTTCCAAGAGATCGTCTACCTCGTGCAAAATCGTCACACAACTCTCGTCACCTCCTTTACATATGGTACGGCTTTGAGTTATTTCTTTATTAAAAAGGATATTGATTGCTCTTATGATTACCCAACTCCTCTCACCGATCCCATTGATGAGCGATCTCTTGCTCGAGCAAAGTTTTCATATTTTAATAGTGAATGGGTACGTCTTACCGAGCTACCTCCCGAAGCCGCCGCCGTATTTGAAGAGGCTCAAGCTCCTCAAGTCCCACAACCCTCCATGGATGCTCTCATGACCTATCTCAATGAGCAATTTACCGGGTTGCGCACGAACATGAATACTCGTCTTACTTCAATGGAAACTACCTTTGATACAAGGATGACGGGTATGGAGAATCGCCTCACATCCCTTGAAAGCGGGCACAATTCTTTGAATATTTCCATTGCCGCTTTCCATGATGAGTGGCGTAATAGTATGCGGGCTAATGAGCCTATGGGAGATGATGATGAAGATGATGAAAACGAAGAAGACGATGCCTAGACGTTTCTTCTTGTTTGTCATGCATATCATTTAGGATTTTCTATTTTATGCACCTATGCTTTATGTTCTTAGGATTAAGTTTGTTTTAGGATTAAAACCTATGCTTTGATTTCTTTTTTGCTTTTGTTTGGATTTCAAGTATGTTGCTTTGATGAATAAAATTTATGTTGCTTATTATACCTTTGATTTCTTTATGCACTTAATTGTCTCAAAGAATTTTTGATCTAACAAAAAGGGGGAGAAGAAACTAGCTCACACTTCAAATATTTTGATTTTAATTCAAAGTTTACCAAGCTTATATTAAGGGGGAGTTAACTTTGTAAAGGTTTTTCAAAAATGTCAAAAATTTTAAGTTTTGGTTTTGTTATATCAAAAGGGGGAGATTGTAAAACCTATGTTTGATTTTGATATAACTAGATCTTTAAGGATCAATTTGAAAAACTTAAATTTTTTTTTCTAAGTCCCTTAATAAGTTTTAAAACACCAACACTTTAAAACTGATTTGTAAAACTCAAACTCAAAATATTTTCTAAGTGTTCCAAGGCAAAACCATTGAAAATCGTTCAGGTGTATCGATACACACCCAAGCGTATCGATACCTTTTTGCCAAACTTGGTTACTGTCGGAACACGTATCGATACGGCAAACCCTCGTATCGATACGCCCCTGTGTTAAAATTCAAAGAGTTTGAATAGCGTACCGATACGGCAAACCCTCGTATCGATACGGGCTTTATAATTTTTAAATATTAAGTCGGTTTAAAAATATGACCGTTGGTGTCAGTTGGTTGGTAACCAAAACTTTAAAAGGTCGTTGACCCGTATTGATATGCCTAACCCCTGTACCGATACGGATATCGACTGTGAGCTAAGTTGAGAAAAAGGTATCGATACGACCTTTACCGTTTTGATACCCCGTACCGATACGCTTACGCGCGTATCGATACCCCCTATTTATTGCACACAACGGCTTTTTCTTTTCTGAGACAGGTATCGATACTCCTTCCCGCGTACCGATACGCATAGCTGCAGAAGTGCATTTATGGTGGTAAGAGAGGGTTCCAACGGCTCCATTTATGTTCCCAACCACCCAAACGGCTAGAAATCAATGAGGAGGTATAAAAGAGACATCTAAAAGCATCAGCAACAACTATTGATCTTCAAGAAAACATCTATTCATCAAATCCAAGCAATTGTGCCAAAATTCCTATTTGTCTAGAAACCCCAATTGTAATTTTCATTCATATCTTGTTCAATTGGGTTGAGTGCTTGTAATTGGGCTATCATTTGTATTGAGAGATACTTCATTAGCCAAAAATTTCTTTGTTCTCTTGTTGTGAGGATTGGGTTGAATTTTGGGTAGAAAATTCAACCGAAATTGTAAGGGTTGCCTCCTTAGCCTAGAAAAGGGGAAGAGCAATTAGTGGAATTGTTGCAAATCCTTAGTGAAGCTAAGGTAGTGGATGTAGAGTTCATTTGGAACTTGAACCACTCTAAATCCCTTGTATATTATTTTCAATTTGCAATTTCCACCACAAAACCTTTAAATTTCCAATTCACCCCCTCTTGATTTATATCGATCTTGCGATCCACTCAACAATAGCACACTTCAAAGTCATACCCCATAATTTTTACTACCCATTCCTGTTGAGAGTGTGTGATTGCTTGTTGGTCAGTAAGGAATTTTAGGCTATGAAGATCTATCTTAATTTTAAAATGCCTCCCCAAAAGATAAGAAGATCATTTCTTTACAACCATCAAGGCTGCCATCATCTCTTTCTCATAAATAGATAGCCCTTGATGTCTCACTCCCATACCTTTACAAAAAAAAGGCCAAGGGCTTCCCTCCTTGAGTCAAAATTGCTCACACCCCACGTCGGATGCATCTGTTTCCACCACAAACTCATCTTCAAAATTTGGTAGGGCAAGTACAAGGGCTGATTTTAATGCCTCGAATGCTAATTGTTCCATCTCTGACCATAACCAAGCCCTTTTTTTTCAGCAAGTCAGTTAAGGGTCTCACTATGCTCTCATATCCTCGAATGAAACATCGGTAGTAACTAGATAAGCCAAGAAAACCCCTCAACTCTTTGACTGTCCTGGGAGTAGGCCACTCTGAAATGCATTGAACTATAGACTGTTCTATGGCTATAACTGTAACACCCTCTTCCCGGCCTGCTCGAGAACCGAGTTAGAAAGTGCTACCGATAAACAATATGATGACCAGTGCGATAAACTTCAATCCATTATCAATATATAATCAATATTATACTTATAACACATTATCGAATATAAGCCTTAGTCCAATTTATCCATTATGAGACAAAAATTAATCATTTAGGACCAAATTCCAACTCTAATCAGCCTTAAGGACTAAACTGTAATTTTAATAAAATATAGGTTCTTTAATGCAATGGACCATATCACAATGCAATTTAACTTATTATCAGCATGCCTATAAATTTTCATGTTATTCGGAGTTCATTTACCTATCCAATTAAGTCACCCAAACTTTGAGGATCAATTTGTAAACAATGTAAACCTCCAATCTATGTCCTTTAACTAACTTAACTAACCCTGTATCAAAACACTCTGATGCCATTTCGAACGCGTGTATGATAATTTAACTTAGATTGAATCTGCCCATACCCTGTATCGAAACATGTAAGTCTTGTTTCAGTACATGTTGACCTTCGTTGACCTTTACTAATGACCCGTTCCGATACATGTTAGACTCGTATCAAAACAAGTTTTGGCAGTAGGAATTCTTATCGAAAGGACTCTAAACCGTATCGATACGCCCTGTTTCTTAGGTCTATTTATGCTTAACTGTACCGATACGCCATCACCCCGTATCGATATGGCCTGACCTGTAATGATAGAAGTTTACTAGTTTTTAATCGAATTGACCTATCGAACGATGTTCAAATGGAATGAAACTTTACACACAATATTTCAATGCTATAAACTTTTAGCATTCCAAATTTCATGATCATTAAAATACGTTTACTTGGTTTTGACCTATGGGAGCCATATATGCCATTTTTGCTAATTTTTAACTTCACCAAAAGTCATTTTTAGGCCTTTAACAACATTTCAACCCTTACACCTTATAAACACACCAAAAGTGGGTGCAAAAGACTAGTTCAACTACTTTGCCACCTTCCTAGGAGTTTATAAGAGCAAAATACATTACTTTAGGCTTGTAGTGACTTGTCTTGCGTCGACTTTTCCGATCTTACGCTACAGTCGATTCATTAACCTGAAATGCATGAGATAAGACACGTTAGGCATACTTTGCCTAGTGATCTAGTCATATACAATGTAAATATCAAAGAGTGATTCATATACATATTCTCATGCTCATTAAAATCGATATTACGCTTAAATACTCAATGATCAACATATCATATTAGTTATTATCCCCTGGATTGAATCGAGATAGTGGATACATGAATTCCTACGCCTCTCCAAATCAATGAATGGTCTAGTCGCTCCGCCTCGCCAATGACCAAGTACAATACACATCCATGCGCCTCACCAAATCAATATAATCCATAGCCTTAGGACCGTAGTTCACCCGTACACTGAGCTCATGAATTCTATGGATTGCCAATTTTATCCAATGTCCATCCAAATCCAAGGTTTCAATGATAATATCCATATTCAATTTTCAATGATGATTCCAAAGACTAATGTCTTCAATGTTATTAATAGTAAACCATGTTTCAATATCAATGTTTCATGATTTCAATGTCAATGACAACGTCCGATGATTCATTTACAATATTTCAATAACAATAACTATATCAATAACAATGCACGATGATGATGTTAATAACTATGTCCGATGTTCATTACCAAACTTACCAACAGATCCGTCTAACAATCTGATGTAACTTCCTTAAAAGAAATGTAGTTATTTGATCGAAATCAACAATAATGATTTTAGGAAGGCTCCTCGCTTAATCCTGAGACTCTGACTACACGCACCTTGACAATCCGATGCTTTTATGGCTCTCGAATAACAACTCCTTTGTTCTTAGCTTTCTGTGAAGCCGATGGATGCTCTTTGTTAAATTATTGAGCTAGGAATTCAATAAGAGTGTGTTAGAATCAATATCACGATATCGTAATTAAATTAACGATATCAAAATCAATAGCTAAAATCGATATGATCATAATCTAGGGATTACTCATAGATGGCCAAACCCTAACTCAAGTTTAAGGTTGATTTAGCCATGAAACTCAATGATTGATTGAGGATTATACCTTACCCAATCGATAGCAATGATTCAATAATAATAGAACGAAGGAAAAACAAAGCTTGAAGCTAGCTTCAATGGAGGTGTATGCTTAGGTAGGAGACGATGAAGATGAAGAATTTGAGAGGTGCTTGCTTAGTTTAGTATCGGTTAAGTTTCTTTCAAATCTATTTACTATGTTTTACTTAATGAACCGATGGCTTTCCGTCACATGAAGGAAGCTCATCCAATTTATCCACGTAAGTAGTATATTTAATTAAGGAGGGGCTAGTCGCAAGGTTAGTCCTTAAACTCTTAATTCTTTATGGTTTTATCCCCAAACTTCCAATTTTTACAATTTAGCCACTAAACGGGTTTCGATATTATTCAATAAAGTCCATGTTCAATGAATTGACTCAATTAGAGTCCAATGTCGATATAATTGACTACAAGTTCAGAGCCAATACAACATTTGGACTTTTACAGTGTAGGGTTTCCGATCACCGGAACCCAATTCCGACTAGACCAGATTTCGGGGTGTTACAACTCTCCCCCTTAAGAAAATTTATCCTCGAATTTTACCTGAACCGAAGAGATATGGATATTGCTTCCTCATGATCTTCTTCGGTTCCCAGGTAGCCTCTTAAATGGCGTGACTCCTCTAGAGAACTTTAACTAGCGGAACAGATTTGTTGCGAAGTCTCTTGACTTCCTTTGCAAGAATCTGGACCGGTTCTTCTTCGTAGGAAAAATTTGGTTGAATTTCCATAGATTCAGGTTCGATAATGTGTGAGAGATCAGAACGGTACTTCTGAAGCATCGATACATGGAAGACATCATGAATCTTACTCAGTTTTGAGGGAAACTGTAATCGATATGCCATGGGGCCAACTCTTTCAATGACTTCAAAGGGTTGAATGAATTGGGGACTGAATTTTCCCTTCTTACCAAACCTCAAAACTTTCTTCTGTGGTGATACTTTAAGAAAGGCTTTTTCAACAACTTCATACTCAATTTCTCTACTTTTGAGATTCACATAGGCCTTCTATCAGTCAAAGGCAACTTTCATGTCATCATGAATGATGGTAACCCATTCTTCAATTTCTCGAAGTAAGTCTGTAACCCCCTTAGCTCGGCCTAGACGCTTGACCCGAACTACGAAGATTACACGGGGAAAACCAAAGTCAACCCGAAAGTCAACCTTGATTAACGACCCTTTTTTTTCTTTTTAATCTTTTCTAGATGCACATTAAGCCTATGTAAACACTCAAGAATCATATGAGAGAAGGGCACAGTGATCGGAAATCATTTAGGGACTCAATTGCATGAATTACACTTTTAGGGACCAAAATGTAATTTTTGGAAAATATAAGGACTTTGCAGATTTTAAACTGAACAAATTGTAATTAGTCATACCACATGATTCTCTGTTGAATTTAAGCTAAAAAGGACATTCCAAGCTCAAGCAATTGCTTCCACAACATTCAGGACTAAAATGTAAAACATGGAAACTTAAATCAATTCAAATTATCATCCAACGGTCGCCCGTTTCGGAACACTGGCCTTCATACCAAAACGCCCGTATCGAAACAAAGTTGACCGTTTCGTTACTCGGGTGCGTTCCGAGACCGGTACCGAAACAGGCATCTCTAGTAGCCAAAAAGTTCCGAAACATCTTTAGCTGTTCCGAAACGCTATGGCCATTACAGGCCCCCGTTTCGAAACAGTTAAGGGTGTTTCGATACACCCTGCACTGTGACAGCAAAAATTGCTGGTTTTCACCTCTTAGCCCACTCAAACATGCTTCAAAATGTACGATAACATACCTTCAACATGATTAAGCATCAAGGAACATGTATAAGAAGCATAAGCTCAAACATGGCATCAAGCACAAGAACACTCAAACTATATGCATGCTTCCTATCCACCAAATCAAATATAAAGCTCAAACCTCCAACCAAACCATTAAGACCATTTACAACCCATAAAAGCCATCACAAACATACCACAACTTAGGGAGTTCAAAACACATCTCCCAAATACAACCTTGGAGTCCCATTTCCAAATATCAAAATGAAATTATATAAAAACATCACCATACATGAGCTTTGCACTTCCTTGGATGTTCTTAACCTTCTTGCTGCATAAAAACACTTCAATTATCTGCATTTTTGGTAAAAGAGAGCGTAAGCACATTTGCTTAGTGAGGCAAGCTCTAAAGAAAACCAACACAACAATGCATTATTCAAAACACTTTCTCAAAAGCCTTTTCTACAACATGCTCATTCTATCTCATGCTTGTAAACCATTTCAAAGAAAATCTCCATTGAAAACACATGTACCTCAATTCTATCTCATGCATTTAAACCAATGCAAATCTCATGACAAGGCCATACACTTGCTTGTGAAAATCAAAGCATTTCATATACAAATCTCATATGCATTTCTCATAGCATAAATCATCTCATCAATAGGTACATGTGAATCAAAAGCATTTTCATATATTATATTGGCATTTCACATCTCATTATTACTCGGATATGTGGACATCATTCTCAAACCACTAGACTGTTCCGGTGGAATCTCACATCACCATACTCACTTGTCTAGTAACATAATTTCCGGTGGAATCTCACATCACCGTACTCACATGGCAGAATCTATCATCGCCACAAAGCTTGGGTATTTCACCAAGTTCTGCTCGATGGAATGCTCATCATCGGTCTCTCCTTTTGGATTGAATCCAAAGAGCACATACGAATTTTTAGTTTATAGTGCACTCTCATCCTATTGATCGATCAATTATATCCGGTAAGTATCTCATCTTCTATGCCAATATATTATGTCAAAACATAATCTCACCTACTGTTTTTCATGCAACAATTCTCAAATCTTTCTCATCTAATTTCAAAACCATAACATTTGCCATGCTTTAAAACAAAAGCTCAAAACTCAACAATGCAACATGTTATTTCATGAAATCATTTCAAGCATCATCTCATGCTACAAATCATGCATAAAAACAGTAGGAATTTATCTATCTCAAACCATGAGCATGTAAAAGCATTTTAGGGGCAACCACCACATATAAGAGAGCAATCTAGCCAATACTTACTTCTAGACTTAGGAAGTTGTTTCAAACCTTTCCTAAATCCCCAAACCTTATTTCCTTGTCCCTCAAGGACTTCTAAAACCATTCACACTCACCGATTACATTTCGCTCGCTCTCCGAAATGCTATCTAGGCTCCCGGATCAACACCAAAGGCGTCCGAAGATGTCTCCTCTGTTTATAACACATAAGAGCAAAGGATTAATACATCATCATGCATTGAAATCATCAGCCACACACCTAAACTCGTTGCTCTACTCAAGAACCTCATTTCGGCTACCAAAAACAACCGAAATCATCTCTAAACTCTTCAAAAACAAAGCCCAGCCAAGATGTACCACTTCTAATCATTTCTAAACATCAATCAACATAAAAAACCACCACAAACTCGTCCTTATACCTCCAGCTATAACAGAACACCAAAACCACTCCAAAAACCACCATTCTAGCATACAAAACTTAGGAATCCAAGCCTATTCGGGGTTTATTTGATAAAACCTCATTTGTAACATCAATTACCACCCAAAATACATTAGAAAACAACCTCAAAACAGAGCCTAACCAAACACCACGAAAATCATCAAGATCTCTCCAAAAACCTTGAGTTTTAATACAATTTATTGTTTCTAACATTAAAGCAACTAAAAAATCATTAACAAAGGATTGATAACTTAGGAATTTCAGTAAATAACTGATCATTACAGGAGAAGGACGAAGCTTACCTCTAATGGTTGATTTCTCCTTGATTTGGGAAAGTTTTCCTGAAAATCCAATGTGAAAACAAGAGGATTTGGTGAGGAAAAGATTAGGAATCGAAAGAAGATTGAAATATCATCAAAAGGAATGAAAATAAAAGGCTAATTGATGGAGGAAATGTGTTTGGCTGAAAAGAAATTGAGAGAAAATGAAATGAAAGAAAATTGACATAAGGTAGTTATGAAAAGTCAAAGATAGTTTTTCCTTTAATCAATCTTCATTTCCTTTAATTAAAGCATTAATAAAATCACCTAAAATAAGGAGAAATCTGATTAAAAACATTTTGGTAAAATTAGCTCCTTAAAGATTCAAAGTTTCAATCCTTTACAAAACAGTCACTATTTAACTTTTGCAAAAACTGCGATTTGGTCACTACACCGAAATATAGTATTTCCAAACCTTATTTTGTAAAATTGTTTTCACCATAATTATTCATATAATAAATGAAGATTTTTAGATATTTTTCTATATTTTTAAAGCATCCTGAACTAGGTGTTCCCTAAATCTCCCTTTAAGATTCGAACCGTTCTCGACCGGTCCGATTCGAACTCTAAAACATCTAGGCCCAAAATCGTGGCGTTACAACTCTCCCCCTCTTAAGAAATTTCATCCTCAAAATTTACCTAGAGGAAAAGGTAAGGAAATTGCTTCTTCATGTCTTCCTTTCTTTCCACGTGGATTCCTCAACACCACGATGTCTCCACAACACCTTGACCAGCTCAATGGTCTTACCACGAAGAACCTTACTGTCCGAATCCAAAATCTCAACAGGTTCCTCATCATATGTTAAATCTGGATTCAACTCAACTTTCTCCACATGCATGACATGCGAAGGGTCCGATCTATACCTCCGAAGCATGGACACATGAAACACATTTTGTATTTTTTCTAACTCTTGAGGTAGTCTCAGCTTATAAGCAACAGGACCCACACGTTCTATCACCTCGTATGGTCCAATGTACCTTGGGCTCAACTTGCCCTTCCGGCCAAACCTCATCACCTTCTTCCAAGGTGAAACTTTCAAAAACACACGGTCACCCAACACAAATTCTATCTCCTTACGCTTCAAATCCGCGTAAGACTTTTGTCGATTCGATGCGGCATTCAACCGCTCACAAATGAGCTTCACATTCTCGGTGGTTCCTTTTAACAAAGCTGGCATTGAAACCAACTTTTGTCCCGTTTCATCCCAACAAAGAGGAGTTCTGCACTTCCTCCCGTACAAAGCTTCATAAGGTGCCATTTGAATACTCGCCTGGTAATTGTTATTATAAGCAAACTCCACCAAAGGCAAGTGCTTCTCCCAAGAGCCTTGAAACTCAATAACACATCACCTCAACATATCCTCAAGCACTTGGATAACACGCTCCGACTGTCCATCCGTTTGCGGATAATAAGAAGTACTGAAATCCAGCCGCGTCCCCAATGCTTGATGCAAACACTCCCAAAACCTTGCGGTAAACCTCAGATCTCTATCCGACATAATAGATTTTGGTACGCCATGCAAACATACAATCTCATCAATGTACAACTCCGCAAGCTTATCCAAGGTGTACGTAGTATGCACAGGCAAGAAATGCGCACACTTCGTAAGGCGATCCACAATCACCCAAACAAAATTCTTCTTTGATGGCAATAGAGGCAAACCAGAAACAAAGTCCATGTTGATCCTCTCCCACTTCCATTCAGGGATCTTTAACGGCTGCAACAACCCTGAAGGAAACTGATGTTCAGCCTTAACTCGCTGACAAACCATACATTTGCTAACATACTCAGCGACATCTTTCTTCAGTCCCACCCAATAGTACTCATCCTTCAGATCACGGTACATCTTTGTACTACCAGGGTGCATAGCAAAAGGACTACTATGAGCTTCGGTCAGAATGGTGCGCCTCAACTCAACATCATTTGGCACCACTATCCGACTCCCAAAACATAAAACACCATCATCATTAAAACAGAAATCTGATGGCTTATCTTCAACAATATCCTGAACATGTGGCACCAAGGAATCATCCAACAGTTGTTTATCCTTTATCAACTGGATTAGAGATGGTTTCACTTGCAATTCAGCAACAAGACCACCATCTCATGATATGCTCAAGCTAGCAAACATCGCGCTTAACTCCACTGTCACTTTCCTGCTCAAAGCATCAGCTAGAACATTGGCCTTCCCTGGATGATACTCGATCGTCAGGTCGTAATCCTAAAGCAACTCCACCCAGCGTCGTTGCCTAAGATTCAACTCTTTCTAATACATTAGATACTTCAAGCTTTGGTGATCCGTGTACACAGTACACTTTTCACTATAGAGATAATATCTCCAGATCTTTAGAGCAAAAACCACTGCAGCCAACTCAATATCATGCGTAGGATAATTATGCTCATGCACTTTCAACTGTCGCGATGCATAAGCCACCACCTTACCCTCTTGCATTAACACACACCCCAAACCAACATAGGATGCGTCACTATACACCACAAACTCTTTCCCTGATTCAAGTTGAACCAAGATAGGAGCTTGCGTCAAAGCTGCTTTCAGCTTCTCAAAAGCTTGCTGTCTCGCTTCCGTCCACTCATACTTAACATCCTTTTGCAACAACTTCGTCAAAGGGGCATCAATCTTAGAAAATCCATCCACAAAGCTCCGGTAGTATCCTGCCAACCCAAGGAAATTACGGACTTCATGAACGAACTTAGGAGGCTTCCAACTCATCATCGCTTTAACCTTCTGGGGATCAACTCGAATCCCTTCAGCCGAAACCACATGACCAAAGAAAACAACTTCCTTTAGCCGAAACTCACATTTGCTCAGCTTAGCATAAAGCTGATTTTCCAACAGCGCTTGGAAAACAATCCACAAATGACCTTCATGCTCCTCCTCGGTACGAGAGTACACGAGGATATCATCGATGAACACCACAACAAAATTGTCCAAGAATTCATGGAACACCCTATTCATCATATCCATGAAAGCAGCAGGAGCATTCGTCAACCCAAACGGCATCACAAGAAACTCATAATGCTCATACCTCATTCGAAAGGCTGTTTTCGGCACATCCACATCCTTCACCTTTAACTAATAGTACTCTGACCTCAAATCAATCTTTGAAAACACAGCCGCTCCCCGAAACTAATCAAAAATATCATCAATCCTCGGCAAAGGATACTTGTTCTTGACGATCAACTTGTTCAGCTGACGATAATCAATGCACATCCTCATCGTGCCATCTTTCTTTTTCACAAACAAGACCGGTGCACCCCAAGGTGTCACACTAGGCCGAATGAAGCCACGGTCAAGCAACTCCTGAAGTTGCGTCTTCAACTCTTTCAACTCTTTGGGTGCCATGCGATAGGGAGCAATGGACACTGGAGTTGTGTTCTCATACAACTCAATTCCAAATTCAACCTCTCGACTAGGCGGCAAACCAGGAAATTCCTCCTGAAACACTCCAGGGAACTCACACACGGTTCTTATACCCTGAACGTGCACCTCCTTTGAACTGGGATTCATAACAAAGGCTAGGTAAGCCTCACATCCTTGACGCAACATATGGCTTGCTTCAAGCGTCGACACCACATTAGCTAGAAACTTCACATTCTCTCCCACCACCACAACCTCATAATCATCCGCAAGTTTCAATGAAACTCGCTTGCTTTCGAAATCCACCACGCCTCTATGCTCAACAAGCCAATCCATGCCAAGAATTACATCAAAACCATAGAATGGCAATTCCTTAAGATCAACAAGAAACGCATGATCTTGCACCTTTAAGGGGCATCTCCTATATAACTTTCTTGTTACAACCGTCTCGCCAAAAGAACTAGTCACACGCATACCAACATCCAAAGACTCAACAGGCAAACCAAGCATTTGAGCATGTTCACGCAATATGTACGAGTGTGTAGATCCAGAATCAATCAAAGAAAGTAATGACAAGGATTGCAAAGTAAAGGTACCTGCGATCACGTCTGTGTCACTCCTTCCCTCACGATGGGCATACACTCGAGCCTGACCGCCACCCTCAGGTTGAGCAGCCACCACATGCTCCACATTCCTTCCACCCTCATCTCTACGCAGAAAATTACCACGGTCGCGCCCACAACCTCTCTGTGGCTTAGCTGCTCTCATCGGAGCCTGTCCCTCTCTCAGCGGCTGAGGACAATCTTTCTTCATATGCCCCGGTTACCACAGTTCCAGCATGTACCAAGGTTACCCCAACACTCACCAGCGTGACTCCTACCACACCGGTTACACTCAGAAGTCCTCAAGAAATCATTTGGTCCTTGCTGACCACTCCCAGGGTTACCACCCCCACGCCTAGCATCAAAATGCGGCTTTCTATCCTTATGCCTCTTGTTGCGATCTCTACGAAAATCACGTTCTGCAGCTCGTTTCCTCGAGCTAGATCCTCCCGCTCGGCTCGCCAATCCAAGATTCGACTCATTGTCCTTGGCTCTAGTGACCAAGACATCGAAATCAGTATAATCGGCCGCTAGCATATAGGTTTTCACATCCGCCACCAGCCCATAACGGAATCGTTCACATCTTTCTCTCTCTCTAGGAATCATCTCATGTGCATATTGGCTAAGGCGAAGAAACTGAATCTCATATTCAGCCACAGACATGCTCCCTTGCACAAGGGACATAAACTCCCTCTTTTTCTCGTCGAGGTAGCGAACTCCCAAATATTTCCGCTTGAACGCATTCAAAAAAAATGTCCAAGTCACTTCATCATCCTCAATTCCTGCAATAGTGGTCGTCCACCACGTATATGCGTCACCATGCAGTAGTGACACTATGCATCCCAGCTTCTGAACATTGTTGCAGTTCAGTTGTCCAAGTATCCTCTTGGTACTCTCTAACCAAGACTCAGAACCTTCCGGGGTCAAACCTCTAAACTCAGTCCCTCCTAGACTGCGAAGACGCTCCAACGACAATCTTACATTATCACCATCCTGTGGTGCAGCTCTATGAGCTCCAGCTACTGCTACTTGGAAAGCTCCAGCAATAGCCTATATCAACACGGTCATATCAGGAGCAGCTTGCCCCTGACCTCCCTCGGGTCCAGCAACCCAGCACCAACTCCAGCAGTACCAACCCCAGCTCCACCACCACCAGGTGGTCCACCAGGGGGAGGAGGAGGACGAAGAGAGATACAGAGAAAAATTCTCCAAGCAGGCAGTATGGGAGAAACAAGGCTTCCATTATACGCGGCAAATGAGAGATTGTGGTTTAGAGCCCACCTTGTTCCGAACCATCCATTACAAGGGATGGGAGATGTTCGCTCAGTAGCCCAAGATAGCGAACATCACTATCGTCAAGGAATTGTACTCCCATCAGCCCTGCCCGGAGAAGCCATTCGTCTATGTCCGGGGGGAGCCGATCAAACTCAACGTTGCTGTCATCAACAACTACTACGGCCTCGATATGAACGAAAAACTCTCACAAGGATTGAAGGCAGTCACTGACGACTGTCAACTATGAGGAAATCAAGGCCAAGCTCTGCAAACCCAACACACCATGGCTGGGGGGCAAACATGTGGGATCTGTCCAACGCCGTCACTTGCTGCCTGAAGCTATGTTATGGAACACATTTGTGAAAAGGTGTCTGCTGCCCACATCCCACAACTCAACAGTTGACCGGCCTCGCCTCGCCTTAATTCACAGTATCTTGATGAACCGGCCGATCAACGTAGGGGAAATTATCTGCACGGAAATCTACAACTACTTCAAGAAGAATAAGGGCAAGTTGTACTTCCCATCCCTCATCACAGGTCTCTGCACAAACTTTCGAGTCTCGGCAGAGCCCACATATGAGCTTACAACTGCCAAAGAGGGTTGGACCAAAAAGATCCGCATTCAGATGATGCAAGATGCAGAAAAAGAGCCAGTAACACCAAGCTAGCCTTCAACCACACAGTTCGAAACTCCAGCCGCCCCCGGCAGTACTAACGCTGCCCCAGACAAAGAAGTCCTCTCGCTCCTACACACACTTCTAGAAAGTACAAAACGAATAGAGCAGCAGCAGTTGGCCTTCATGAACTATGTGGGGGAGGCCCAGGAAGCCCTTGTTACCTATTTTATGTAGAAATTTCCTGGTGATGTGCCCACAATACTGCCCTATCCTGAGAAGCTTGTAGCAGCAGCCCGAACAAAAAGAACCCCACCTGCCACCACTGCCCGCCATACTGACCGCTAGGTGCCCTCTTCTACGAATTCTCCGACCTACTCAGCCGCCACTCCATTTAACACAGCGGTAGACTCCCCCAAGAGGCACCATCATAATCTCTCCCCTACCTGCACAACAAACACAGTGGTAGACACCTCATCATTAAAGAAGATCGAGCAGCCGCCGCAGGAGCCAGAAATAGTAGTGGTTGCAGCAACAGTAGCCATCCCAATGACATTCATCCCTCATGCTGCACCCACGGAGGAAGGAACCAGAAAGAGGAAGCGGCACATAATAGCCGAAGAACCTGTGGACCTCTAGACCGAATCTATAGAGAGCGACACATCTCCCGCCTTTCCTACCGCCGAACCTCAAGAAGAGCTACAACATTGGCCAAAGATAGTCCAGCCGCCGCGGAAAGCAAAAATATCACCTGCTAGAACCGCCGCCAAGGCATCTGTCGGCCGCCACTTCGTCATCCACACTTCTTCCTCCTCCTCAATTGATAAGAATCTAACCTCCTCCCACCCCTCAGCAAACTTTTAGTTTATTTTCTTTTTCTTTCTGTTAATTTTTTTCCGTTTATTTTTTTCTTTAACTTGTATTTTTCTAATATTTTATCTGTTTTGTGCATTGAGGGCAATGCCCATCTCAAGTCTGGGGGGATAGCTCTCGCATCATTTGTCTAGGCATCTTTAGTTGCATGTAGGTTGCATTGTACTTGCCTTAGTAATAATCAGAAAAGAAAAGTTTGTTATGACTTGTGCCTATGATAGGATAGACGACTAAAATATTTTCGCACCTAATAAAAATTGAACTTAATCTTGGGAAAAAGCATGAAATATGACTTAGATTTTTTCTTTTTTCTTAAAAATGTAAAAATCTATGTTACTTGCTGAATGTGTTAGAATATTTGATGAACATTGCCTGTTTGTTTTTAGAATTCTTTGCAAAATTCTAACGATTATTACAGGTAGCCACTGAGGCAGACAAAAGAAATAGAAAAATGCAAGTACTGCCACGACAGCAAAATCAAAAACAAGGAACAGTGTTGTTTACCCTAGAGGTGCCCGCAACATGCTCTAGGAAGAATCATGTGCGAGGACACACCGCTACTATCAAAGTCCATGAATTTGAAAGCCTAAAAGTGAAGGAAAAATTAGCATAAGCGAATGAAAGCCTTCACGGGATGACTCTACTCCAAGGGTTCGGAGTTTTGTAGTTTGCTCCTATCTCAACGTTAGACCTGGAAGAGTAGTTGTGATAAGTTGAAGCCCTCAGTGCCATGATTAAAAATATTGTGCTTAACTGTGCTGCCTCGGCAGCAACCTTTACATCACAACAGCATCTTTGTTTAACTATTTATTCTGTGTATTCAGCTCGTTTACAGATATGCACACACCACACATGCATGATAAATTTAAATTCTGAGTTCTTTTTCTACTTATTTCCCTTCACTAACTTAATATAGGCGTTACGGCCTTGAGGCAGAAAATCGGGTTAAAAGCTAATTTTTCTTTCTGCTTATAATTAGAGCAAGTATTTTAAGTTGCATTGCTTGAGGACAAGCAATAGTTCGAGTTTGGGGGTGTGTAAAGTGTTCATAAGTCCTATGTTTTATGCACATTCCAACTCTTATTATTACTATTTTTAAGCACATTTTAGGCATAAGTAGGGTGCATGCATAGCATTTTACAGTATTTATAGTTTTTGCCTTGCTTTTATGAGTTATTATTTATTTGGTGAACAAGAGATATTGTTTTAGTTTATTATTGTATGTAGGCACTAATAGCTGAAAGAGGGAACCGAGGAGCTGAGGGCACAAGGCTGAGGAAGCTTACCTAGGAGCTGTACTGAAGCAGTTCCAGGTGAAGACAAGTTGTTGCCGAATACCTGCCGAGTAGAGTTGATGCCGACCTTGCTGCCCACGGCAGCTGACAATAGGAGTTGGAAGAACCGGAGCGTGATTTGTAGAGCTAAAACTTCTGAATCTATCACTGGCGTTCATGTGATTTTTCGACGTCTGTAGCAACGGCCGGGGTTGCCGAAGCGAAATTCTCAAGCTTACTTGCGGACTAAAGCAAACGAGATAGCGTCCATATTCCACGCAAAGAAGTCGACATTTAAAGCCATATTAAAGATGGAAAGCTACTTTTGAGGACTTCTACTTTAAGGAGGACTTAACCTAGTCTCGAGTCTATAAATACCCATTGTACTCCTAGTTCAAACCATTCTAGGTTTTCTATAGACTTTTCTTGTGTTCTCTGCCGCCGCCATGTTCTAAACTCTATTTGGGTTAGGGTTATGTTGTAACTAGTGTGAAACGGTTGTTTTAGGTTTTGAGTTATTTTTCAATAAAATATTCTGAGTTTACTTAATACATTGTTCTTAATTATTTCAATCATTCTACACCAGTCGTTTGAGAGAATCCATTTGTCGGGCACGAAAGTGCAAGGCTCACGAAAAGGTTAAGAACGGTCACAACGTGCTGAGGCGTGACTAACTTGGTTCCACACCAGTCTACAAGTTTCAGCGGCTAAAAGGGATTACCAACCGAGATGACTAGCCTGTGTTAGGTTGACGCTGAGATTGCTAGGTATTGCCTACGTCACGTTAGCTCTCGAGCATCCTAATCTAGAAATAAATGGAATCACTGTTGAAAATCCTTTCGAAATTGAAGTATCTGCCAGACTTGCCGCCAGGACTCATTTCCATTCCACCTGCCAAGACAGTACACCCCTGCAGTGGCAGTGACCTGCTGCAGCCGCGTGACAGGGTCGTAGTTTGCAGCCCGCCATACCCGCCGAGGTAGCATATCGTGGCAGCACAAAATAACTCATACCTTTTACAACACAGTTTTCACACCAAGTGGCATCATAACCCTACCTGCCTTATCAACCCGATTCACCTCTTCTATATTACTTTTGTTTTTAATTACTTTTCTATCTTAAAAAATTATTCACTTGTGCTTTTATTTTACCTTGTGCAGGAACTACGAAACGAGATAAGTTGTCCAATCCTCGTGGGATTTGACATCTTTTATACTATGACTTGGCAGGAGTGTGCACTTGCGCTCTCATAAAAAGGGAATACCTATACGCCCTACAGCGATGCATCACTATTTACTGTGTAGTCTTTTCATAATGGGGTTGGGTCAGGACTGGTGCGTGAGTCAAGACTTGTTTCAATTGATTGAAACTCCTTTGTTGATCTTCACTCCAAATAAAAGGAACTTCTTTCTTCAATAGCTTAGTCAAAGGAATGGCTATTATAGAGAACCATTTTACGAATCTTCTATAATAGCCAGCAAGCCCAAGAAAGCTTCTGACTTTACCAATATTCTTCGGTGGATGCCAATCTACGATGGCTTGAATTTTCTTCAGGTCCACCTGAATACCCAAAGCCGACACAATATGTCCAAGGAATGCGAATTCGGTGAGCCAAAACTCACACTTAGAGAATTTCACGCACAACTGCTTCTTCCGTAAGGTTTGAACCACGATGCGAAGATGATCGCGGTGTTTTACAATATTCTTGGAATAGATTAATATGCCATCTATGAACACCACCACAAATTTATCAAGATAGGGTCTAAAGGCCCGATTCATCAAATCCATAAAAGCTGTCGGTGTATTGGTCAACCCAAAGGGCATCACCAAGAATTCATAGTGTTCATATCTCGTATGAAAAGTAGTCTTTGATACATCACATTCTTTAACTCTCATTTGGTAGTAGACTGACCTTAGATCAATCTTGGAAAACATGGAGACATCTTTTAGTTGATCAAACATGTCATTTATTCTGGGCAATGGATATTTATTCTTGATGTTCACTTTGTTTAACTGTCGATAATCAATGCATAATCGCATGGATCCATCTTTCTTCTTTACAAAGAGAACTGAAGCTCCCCAAGGTGAAGAGCTCGGTTGAATAAAGCCTTTACTTAACAATTCTTGAATTTGAGCTTTCAATTCCTTTAATTCAATGGCTGCCATTCGATATGGTGCAATGGAAACTGGAGCAGTCCCCGGTTGCACCTCGATTCCAAACTCTACTGCACGGGTTGGGGGTAACCCTGAAAGTTCATCAGGAAAGACATCAGGGAATTCACATACAATGTCAATGTCCCGTAATTGAGATTCGTCTTTTGCTTCTAACTTCAAAGCACACAATGAAGGATTCCTCGCATTCAACAAATCAATGCTTTCTTTACCAAAACCTCGAAGATACAACTTTCTCTAACAATAATCTACCCAGGCTTGATGCTCACTAAGCCAATCAAAACCTTAGATAACATCGAACTCATGGATCGGTAAAACCAACAAATTGGCCGTGAAAGGAATTCCTTGGATCACTAAAGAGCAGTTCTTGCATACTACGCTCACGGTGACACAATCTCCTAAAGGATTCGTTACAGAGATCCTCGATGCTATTGGCTCAGAAAACATGCTATATTTCTTAACTATCATGGTACTTATAAAGGAGTGAGTAGAACCAGGATCAATCAATGCATTTAAAGGATGCAAATATAACTCAATGGTACCTGAAATAACATCAGGCTCGTCCTCCTATTCCTTACTCCTCACATGATACATTTGGTAGAGGCTTTCGTGTCTTGCTTGTTGAATGGTTTCCCTGAACCACTCGATCTCCAAAGGTTCCTGATGATCCTTGCATTGATCCTTTACCTTGGAAGGATTGAACAGGAGAGGCAACAGTAATCGAGGTGGTTGTAGACTTGGTTGCATTCAGTGGACAGTCACGAATGAAGTGGCCTTGCTCACCACAATAATAACAAGCTCCAATCTGCTTATGGCATTGACCCGCTGGATGCTTATTCTGGCAGTAGTTGCAAAATGGATGTTGGATGTTTCGATTCGATCCTCCGGTGCTATCAATAGATGCTTTCATAGCATAGGATTGAATCACTGATTGAGGCCTATCAATATTTCTAGAACGGGAGAGCTATTGATAAACATTCTTCTTAGGGCCTTGATATTGTCCTTTCTTGTTTCACTTGGGAGGTCGAGAATCATCCCTAAACCTCTTCTTCAATTTACCAGACCCACCAATCCGTTGAGTTCTCTGTGCAACTTCGGTGGCCTTAACTCGGTTCATCAAGTCCTTAAAATCAACGATGCTCAATGCAGTAAACATAGGACATAACTCATCATTGAGCCCTACAATGAACATTCGACATTTCTCTTCCTCCTTCTTGATATATTCAAAACCATATCTACAATACTTACATAAGTCATGGATGTATTAATCGATCGGTCGTAAACTTTGCTTGAGGTGGAGAAAGATACTTCGACTCTCGGCGAGATAGAATTCACTGACGTACTTCTTACGAAATTCTTTAAGGAAGAACTCCTAGGTCACACCATCTTCGAAGACCGTCAATTTAGTAGTCTCCCACCAATGGGGTGCCTCATTAACCAACAACGCAAGGGCACATTCGAGTTTGTTCTCGTCCGAGCACTGCAACTGTTTGTTCAGGATTCAGAGGGTGTTAGCCAACCAATACTCGGCAATTTCAGGGTTATCATTATCCTGGCCGTTAAAGGTATAAGCTCGATACTAAGATAGATTATCGATAGGAGCCCGAGTTTGTTGGACAATGAGAGCGATGGGTTGCATAACTTGCTCAGCCTTCATAGCATTCATAAACTGCTTGAACATATCAACCATGTTTTTGTAACATTCAGCCTGAGCGGTAGGTGCTACAGGCTCAACATTCTAAACAGAAGGGTTTTGAGGGTTTGGAAGATTCAAAGGGTCTCCTCCTCTTATCTCCTCGCCATGGGTCAAGGAGCCGGTGGCAAGCTCGTCAATATGAGATTCGTTAGTTTGAGACATATCTAAATTACAAAGAGATCGGATTAGTCGACAAGTCACAATATACACAATATATAACTCCTAGGTGGCAAAGTAACATAAAAACCATGTAATAAGCTTTGGTTAATCCTAGAATCGACTAAACTATAGTTTTGATACCACAAATGTAACACCCCCTTCCCGGCCTGGTCGAGAACTGAGTCAGAAAGTTCTATCGATAAACAATACGATGAGCAGTGCGATAAATTTCAATCCATTATCAATATATAATCAATGTTATACTTATAACACATTACTGAATATAAGCCTTAGCCCAATTTATCCATTATGAGACAAAAATTAATCATTTAGGACCAAATTCCAACTTTAATAAGCCTTAAGGACTAAAGTATAATTTCAGTAAATTATAGGTGCTTTAATGCAATTGACCACATCACAATGCAACTTAACTTAATATTAGCATGCCTATAAATTTTCATGTTATCCGAAGTTCATTTACCTATCCAATTAAGTCACCCAAAATTTGGGGATCAATCTGTAAACAATGTAAACCTCCAATCTATGTCCTTTAACTAACCATGTATCGAAACACTCTGATACCGTTTCGAAACAGGTGTATGATAATTTAACTTAAATTGAATCTACCCATACCCTGTATCGGAACAGGTAAGTCTTGTTTTGGTACGGGTTGACCTTTGTTGACCTTAACTAATGACTCGTTCCGATACAGGTTAGGCTCGTATCGAAACAAGCTTTGGCACTAGAAAATCGTATCGAAATGGCTCTAAACCGTATCGATACGCCCTGTTTATTAGGTCTATTTAGGCTTAACCGTACCGATATGCCATCACCCCGTATCGATATGGCCTGACCTGTAATGATAGAAATTTTCCGGTTTTTAATCGAATTGACCTATCAAACGGTGTTCAAATGTAATGAAACTTTACACACAATATTTCAATACTATAAACTATTGGAATTCCAAATTTCGTTATCATTTGAATACTTTTACTTTGTTTTGACCTATGGAGCCATATATGCCATTTTTGCCAATTTTTAACTTCACAAAAAGTCATTTTAGGCCTTTAACAACATTTCAACCCTTACACCTTATAAACACACCAAAATGGGCACAAAAGACTAGTTCAACTACTTTGCAACCTTTCTAGGAGTTTATAAGATCAAAATACATTACTTTAGGCTTGTAGTGACTTGTCTTGCCTCGACTTTTTCGATCTTCTACAGCGGTTGATTCCTTAACCTGAAATGCATGAGATAAGACACGTTAGGCATACTTTTCCTAGTGAGGTAGTCATATACAATGTAAATATCAAATAGTGATGCATATACATATTCTCATGCTTATTAACATTGATATTATGCTTCAATAGTCAATGGTCAACCATCATATTAGTTATTATCCCTTGGATTGAATTGAGATAGTGGATACACGAATTCCTATGCCTCACCAAATCAATGAATGGTCTAGTCCCTCCGCCTCGCGAATGACCAAGTATAATACACATCCCTCTGTCTCACCAAATCAATATAAGCCGTAGCCTTAGGATTGTAGTCCACCCGTACATTGAGCTCATGATTTCTATGGCATGCCAATTGTATCCAATGTTCATCCAAATCCAAGGTTTAAATGAAAATATCCATATTCAATTTTCAATGATGATTCCAAAGACTAATGTCTTCAATGTTATTAATAGTAAACCATGTTTAATATCAATGTTTCCTGATTTCAATGTAAATGAAAATGTCTGATGATTCATTTATAATATTTCAATAACAATAACTATGTCGATAATAATGCAAGATGATGATGTCAATAACTATATCTGATGTTCATTACCAAACTTACTGATACTTACCAATAGATCTGTCTAACAATTTGATGCAACTTCCTTAAAAGAAATGTTAGCTATTTGATCGAAATCAACAATAATGATTTTGGGAAGGCTCTTCGCCTAATCCCGAGACTCCGGCTACACTCACCTAGAAAATCCGATGCTTTTATGGCTCTCGGATAACAACTCCTTTGTTCTTAGCTTTCGGTGAAGCCGATGGATGCTCTTTGTTAAATTCTTGAGCTAGTAATTCAATAGGAGTGTGTTAGAATCAATATCACGATATCGTAATCAAATTAATGAAACCAAAATCAATAGCTAAAATCAATATGATCATAATCTAGGGATTACTCATAGATAGACAAACCCTAACTCAAGTTTAAGGTTGATTTAGCCATAAAACTCAATGATTGATTGTGGTTTATACCTTACCCAATCGATAACAATGATTCGGTAATAATAGAACGAAGGAAAAACAAAACTTGAAGCTAGCTCAAATGGAGGTGTATACTTAGGTAGGAGACGATAAAGATGAAGAATTTGAGAGGTGCTTGCATAGTTTAGTATCGGGTAAGTTTTCTTTCAATTCTATTTACTATGTTTTATTTAATGAACCAATGGCTTTCCTTCACATGAAGGAAGCTCTTCCAATTTATCCACGTAAGTAGTGTCTTTAATTAAGAAGGGGCTAATCGCAAGGTTAGTCCCTAAACACTAAATTATTTATGATTTTATCCCCAAACTTCCGATTTTCACAATTTAGCCACTAAATGTGTTTCGATATTATTCAATAAAGTCCATGTTCAATGAATTGACTCAATTAGAGTCCAATGTCAATATAATTGACTACAAGGTTAGTGTCAATACAATATTTGGACTTTTACGGTGTAGGGTTTTCGATCACTGAAACCCAATTCTGACTAGACTGGATTTCGGGGTGTTACAACCCCCCCGGAAATCACATATCCTAGATAATCCACTTCTTTAGCTTCGAAACTACATTTAATCATCTTGGAATATAATATTGTCTTCTCAAAACTTACAATACTTCCCTAACATTCTTCAAATGGTCCTCGTTGCCAGAAGAACAAATCAAGATATCGTCCAAGAACACTAATACAGATTTTCACAACATTTCCTTGAAGATCTTTTTCATCAATCCTTGGAAGGTTGTAGGGGCATTAGTAAGACCAAATGGCATCACAACAAACTCGAAGTGTCCCTCATGAGTCTTGAAAGCAGTCTTGGGAATATCATGTTCCAACATTCTTATCTGATGGAAACTCAATCTCAAATCCAGCTTAGAAAAAACAGTAGCATTCCCTAATTCATCTAAAAGTTCCTCAATAATAGGTGTTGAGTGGATCGAAAGATTGATATGAACCAAGAGGGGGGAATTGGATTTTTAAAGTTTGTGTGGTGGAAATTGCAAATTAAAAAGATTGACAAGGGATTTTAGAGTGGTTCAAGTTCCAAATGAACTCTACATCCACTACCTTAGCTTCACTAAGGATTTGCAACAATTCCACTAATTGCTCTTCCCCTTTTCTAGGCTAAGGAGGCAACCCTTACAATTTCGGTTAAATTTTCTACCCAAAATTTAACCCAATCCTCACAACAAGGTAACAAAGAATTTGATGGCTAATAGAGTATCTCTCAATACAAATTGTAGCCCAATTACAAGCACTCAACCCAATTGAAAAAGATAAGAATGAAAATTACAATTGGGGTTTCTAGACAACATGGGATTTTAGCACAAATGTTTGAATTTGATGTATGGATATTTGCTTTTGGATCAATAGTTGTTGCTGGAGCTTTTAGAGGTCCCTTTTATACCTTCTCATTGAATTCTAGCCGTTGTGGTTGTTGCATTCATCAATAGAGCCGTTGTGGATGTTATCTCACCTCCATAAATGCAGTCTGCAACAACCCGTTTCGAAACGCGGGTACCTGTTTCGGAACGGACTAAAATAGAAAGAGCCGTTGGGTGCATTTAAGAGCCCGTTTCGAAACGTGTTAAAGCCGTTTCGAAACACTTTTGCCACTGGAAAGGGTCGTTTCGAAACAGCCTAAGCCCGTTTCGAAACACCCTAACCGATTCTAAAAAATCAGTTAAAAACTTTTACAACGGTCATATTTTCAAATCAGAATGAAGAACCGTTTCGAAACATGTGGACTCGTTTCGAAACAGTTTTGCTACTGTAAAGGGTCGTTTCGAAACTGATTGAGCCCATTTCGAAACACCCTATTGATCTTTGAAAAATCAGTTAAAAAATATTAGAACCGTTATAGTTTTCAAATAAAAAATGAAGAACAGTTTCGAAACGCATGAAGCCGTTTCGATACGGGTTCAAGTGTTCTAAAGCCGTTTTGATACGCGTTTCGGAACAGGGGTTGACAGTGATGAAAACGTTTCGAAACGCCTTAGACCGTTTCGAAACAGGAACTTGAAAATCACTGTTTCGGCTTTAAACACTTAGAAAAATATTTGAAAATAAAATATTTGAAAACTTTGTTTTTAACTTTGGCATAATCTTAAAATCATATGGGGATGTTTTGAGGACTTAAAAATTCGTTTTGACATTTTCAATATAGTCCTTAGGTTTTTAGTTATATCAAAATTAAAATATTGGTTTCACAATCTCCCTCTTTTTGATATAACAAAACCAAAGTTAGAATTTTTAAGAGTTTTGAAAATATTCTAACTCCCCCTTAATTTAAGATAAGTTTTTAAAGTTTTAAAATTGTTTAACTTTGAAATCCAAGTTTTAAAACTTAAAAAACCTTTTAAACATTTAAAACGAATTTTAGTTAACTTTGAAATCCAAGTTTTAAAACTTAAAAAACCTTTTAAACATTTAAAACGAATTTTAGTTTGTGGCTCTTAAATTTCTTCTCCCCCTTTTTGTTAGATCAAAAAGAATAAATAAAGCTCATAGAGAAGACAAAGGATTAGTACCAATAAGCATTAACTAATAAGCAACAATAATATTAATTCATAATATTAAAATATCCAAAACATAAATCAACATTAAGTTCAAAATAAAATCCCAAACAAAAGATCAAAAGCATAGGTTCCTAAAACATAATAAAACATAAAGATGTAATCTTAAACCTAAAGTGCATAAATAATATGATAGGATATGATATGAAAGTCCTAGGCCTCGTCATCACCATCATCATCCGAAGTATCATCATCGCTCTTGACTTGAGAACGGTGAAACTTCGTCCATTGCCCATAAAGAGTAGAGAAGGACAAATCCAAGTTTGAGTGGGAAGTCTCAAGAGATAGGAGGCGATCCTCGACATTTTTCAAGCGAGTGTCGATGGCACCAAAACCCGAAGCGATGGTAGTATCCATGGCATTGAACCGTTCGGTAATGAGAGCCGTAAGAGCTTCATTGTTTCCAACTTGAACTTGCGGTGGAGGTGTAACGGGAGGAGGAGGAGCTTCTCTATCAACACGTTCCCAAACATCATTCACATATTTAAACCCGGATTTGCGAAGGGATGACTCACCAATCTTGCACTTGCGAGGTTCCGGGGAGTCGTAGGTACAATCGATACCAAGGTGGCTAAAGATGTAGCTCAAGATTGTGCCATAAGTAAAAGACTTCAACTCATTGGTGTCAATAAGCTTAACATTATTCACCATCTCGGCAAAAATAATCTTGGCAACATTAGGGCACTCACCTCTACGGAAACATTCAAGCCAAAAGTGATCAACTTGACGGATATGAGAGTATTTACCTCCGGAAGGGCGAAGGAACCATGATACCATCAAGTGAAGAAAACGGTCGTGCACATCCAAAGTAAGTGTCGGACCGATGAAAGTGCCGAAGTGACGTTCATCCTCAAGACCTATATTCTTAAGGGAAAAGGTGGACTCCAAATGTGCAATATCAACAGTAAACTTTTTCCCTAATATGAAAGATTCAATTCCTACAACCTCGGTTTTGGTTTCATCATGAATAAGACGAGCATTAGAATAAAAGATGAGTATCATATGTTTGTAGCGAATATCCGGAATGCTCAACAAAGGAAGAAGATTCCATTCACTCAAACGCTCGAGGTAACGGAATAGGAATCGCTCGGAGTTGAGGAAATCAAGATCAATGACACGTTCACGACGAACTTTGGAATCCTTGACATAAGTGAAGCGAGCTCGCATCTCGGTAGTTCGAAGGGATTTCTGAAAAAGCAGAGCTAGATTCGGACGAATGCTCGAATCACCGGTTTGAACGGCCTTACGCTTTTTGTTAGCTTGATCCGACATCTAAAAACATTAAGCAAGCATATTTTTAAAATTAAGTGTATGCATCGATTTTTAAAATCAATCCAATAATAAATCCCACTTAGGTTTTTAAAAAAAATAAAAACAAAACAAAAAAATTAAAAAAACAGTAAAAGAAAAATACGACTGAAAAATTTTATATTCGAATAAAAAAATTTGAGAATTTGAATTTTTTTTACAAGATATGGAAAACCCAAACATGAAAACATATATTTTATACAAAAATAAAATTTTCTAACCTAAGATTTGAACATAAATTGAAAGAAAAAGAAAAAGGAAAAAAATACCTTAATTTGGGATTTTGGATGATTTGATGAAAATCCTTGCACAATGTTGATGAAACTTGCTTAGACTTGAGTTTTAGAGTAAAACCCCTCAAGATTTGATGAAAAACAAGGAGGTTTAGAGGGTATTTATAGGGAGAAAGTCGGTTTAGGGTTTTTAAGAGTTTGATGTAAAAGTGGATTTTAACATTAAAAGCCCTAAATAAAGCTATCCGCGATACCGTTTCGGAACGGTCTAGACCGTTTCGAAACGAGAGCACTAGGGTTTGACCGTTTTGAGACCGTCAGCTGACCGTTTCGATATGGTGTTGACCGTATCGAAGCCCCGTTTGACCCGTATCGAAACACGTTTCGATACACCCCTTGGCAGTAGCAAAAATGTTTTGAAACACTTTGGAGGCGTTTCGAAACGCCCTTCTCTCAGACATGAATTTAAGGTATCCGTTTCGAAATAGTTTCACCCGTTTCGATACACCCCTTGGCAGTAGCAAAAATGTTTCGAAACACTTTGGAGGCATTTCGAAACGCCCTTCTCTCATACATGAATTTAAGGTATCCGTTTCAAAACAGTTTCACCCGTTTCGATACACCTGGGCCTGGAAGTGCAGATGAGGCTCTAAAAGTGCAGAAAAATGATTTTTTCTTAGGCCTAACATGCATAAATGACATGAATGAGCAGGCAAAACATATGCAAACATAAAAATACCCCCTAGCTATAAGCATGGATGAAATTAGGAGTCTAAACACATAAACATGGCATTTCACAAGATCAAGCAAATTTAAGCACAAAAGAGGTCCTAAAAGGTCAAGATATGCTAGCTAGACCTAACTCTCTCCTAAGGGACCAAAAACGCTCTTTGTCTAAAGGTTTTGTAAATATGTCCGCTAATTGATTTAAGGTGTCTACATACTCTATAACCACATCTTTATTAAGGACATGATCTCTAATGAAATGATGCCTTATTTCTATGTGTTCGGTTCTAGAGTGTTGGATGGGATTTTTTGTTAGACATATTGCACTAGTGTTGTCACATTTTAGGGGTATGGTTTCAACTTTAATTCCATAATCTAAGAGTTGTTGCTTCATCCAAAAGACTTGAGCACAACAACTCCCTAAGGATATGTACTCGGCTTCGGTGGTAGATAAGGCTACACTATTTTGTTTCTTAGAGAACCAAGATATGAGCATACTACCTAGGAATTGTCAAGTTCCCGAAGTACTTTTCCTATCGATTTTGCAACACCCATAATCCGCATCCGAATAAGCATGAAGGTTGAAGGTAGAGTCTCTAGGGTACCAAAGACCTAAACAAGGAGTATCTCTAAGGTACCTAAAGATTCTCTTAACGACCATAAGGTGAGACTCTCTAGGACTAGCTTGAAACCTAGCACACAAGCAAACACTAAACAAGATATCCGGTCTACTTGCGGTAAGGTAAAGCAATGATCCAATCATAGAACGGTAAAGCTTAGAGTCAACACACTTACCTCCTTCATCTTTGTCACGCTTTGTAGATGAGCTCATAGGTGTGGCTTGAGGCTTTGCATTCTCCAAGCCAAACTTCTTGAGCATATCCTTTATGTACTTTGCTTGATTGATGAAGGTGCCATCCTTCTTTTGCTTGATTTGGAGTCCCAAAAAGAATGAGAGCTCCCTCATCATGCTCATCTCAAATTCACCTTGCATTAACTTAGCAAACTCTTGACAATGACATTCATTAGTAGAACCGAAAATAATATCATCAACATAAATTTGAACTACTAAGATGTCATTTTTATACATTTTTATAAAAAGTGTAGTGTCCACCTTACCTTTTTCAAATCTTATTTCAATTAAAAAGTTTGAAAGTCTTTCATACCAAGCTCTAGGAGCTTGTTTTAAACCATAAAGAGCTTTGGTGAGTTTGAAAACATGATTTGGAAATTTTGAGTCTTCAAAACCCGGTGGTTGTTCCACATACACTTCTTCATTTATAAAACCATTTAAAAATGCGCTTTTAACATCCATTTGAAAAAGCTTGAAATTATGATAACATGCATATGCAAGCAACATCCTAATGGCTTCCATTCTAGCTACGGGTGCATAGGTTTCATCAAAATCTATTCCCTCTTCTTGAGTGTAACCTTGTGCTACTAGTCTAGCTTTATTTCTTACAATGTTACCACTCTCATCTAGCTTGTTCCTAAAGACCCATTTAGTTCCTATAGTAGATTGATTATTAGGCCTATCAACTAATGTCCAAACGTTACTTCTCTCAAATTGATTTAACTCTTCTTGCAAAGTTCTATTTTTCCTCTCAACTACCCCATTTTTTTGAGGAGTTCGAGGAGCCAAAAAATTGTGGCTAATACCATTTTCATTCAAAAATTCTTCAAACCCTAAATTTTGAGACTCGGTTCCATGATCACTTCTAATATGTGAAATTTTAAGTTCAAGATCATTTTGGGTTAGTTTTGAAAATGTGATGAATTTTTCCAAAGCCTCATCTTTAGTACTTAAAATAGAACCCAAGTAAATCTAGAAAAATCATCAACAAGTACAAAAGCATAAGACTTAGCACCCAAGCTCATAGTTCTAGTTGGCCCAAATAAATCCATATGGATAAGTTGTAAACATCTACTAGTAGAAACATCATTAATGGATTTAAAGGAAGACTTATGTTGTTTACCCTTAGAGCATGCATCACAAATTTTGTCATTTGAAAATTTTATCTTGGGTAAACCTCTAACTAGATTAAGGGAGACTAGTTTTTCTAAAACACTTATGCTAGTATGTCCTAGTTTCCTATGCCACAACCATGCATCATTTTCATTTTGTGCAACTAAGCATGCATGAGAAGTATGAATGTCATCTAGATGCACCATGTATATGTTCCCTATGAGATGACCTATGAGCATAATATTATTAGATTTAATGTCTACAATTTTGCATCCATTTTAACAAATAAAACATTAAATCCTTTATCACACAATTGACTTATGCTCAATAAATTGTGTTTAAGACCATCGACATACAAGACATTTTCAATGAGAATAATAGAGTGATTACCTATGGAGCCAATACCTTTAATGTGGCCTTTGGAGTTATCACCAAATGTCACTACTCCTCCACTTTTTGGCTTTAGATCCATGAATCTACTCTTGTCTCCGGTCATATGCCTTGAGCATCCACTATCAAGGTACCATGAGTTTTGACTTTGTGCTTTGGCCTTGTAGCAATGCTCCCCCTACAAACAAAGATATTAAGCTTTTGTTTTTGGTACCCAAATCATTTTGGGTCCATGAGTGTTAGCTCCCAAAACCTTGGTTCCCTTAGGAATCCAAGATGACATAGCAATAATATTATTAGATTTTACAAGTTCCTTAGGAACCCATACACTTCTAATTCTTTTAGCTCTACTATGTCTAGGATAGCTACCTTGTTTGTAGTAGTTAGTCTTTTTCTTAGGTTGGTGTGTTCTTGAGGATTCACCTATTTCATGCTTGACACTACCAACATTTTTCAAAGACTTTTTGAGCTCATTTAGCTCATCCAACACCTTTTGGTGTTCACTATTACATTGAGACAAAAGATTATTAAGGTCAACATTTTCATCTTGAAAGAATTTTAGTTCAACTTTTAACCCTAATATCTTTTTCTCAAATTTTGAATTAGCTTGAGTGAGTGAGTCATTTTTCTCATTTAGTTCCAAAATAATCTTGTTGTTCCTAATGACCGACTCTTTATATTTTTCAACTAATTCATCATAGACCTCTTGTAACTCATCATATGCATCATTCAATTCATCATATGTAAAATCTAAAGTAGATGAGTTAGAGGTTACCATGGAGGAATCTTCCTCAAGTGCCATGAGGCAAAGGTTAGCCACTTCTTGTTCGTCATCCTTCGATGACTCCTCATCACTCCAAGTAGCAAGCTTGGCTTTGAGCTTCTTCTTCTTCTCAAAGCCCTTCTTCTTGAGTTGAGGGCACTCCGAACGTATGTGGCCGAGTTGTTTGCACTCAAAGCAAATGATTGGATCCCTTGCTTCTTCTTTGTTCTTGCTTTTGAAGTCCATCTTTCTTTGGATTTTTCTTCCTCGGTTGGACCTCATAAAACGTGAGAATCGTTTGGCTATCATAGCCAATTCTTCTAGTTCATCCTCCTCACTAGAAGAGCTCTCTTCATGTAGTGAAGCTTTGAGAGCTATTCCCATCTTCTTCTTCTTCTTCTCAACCTCAAGCTTTTCTACTATTTTCTCTTCTTTCTTCTTCTCTTCTTCCCTTCCTTGCTTCATAATCTCATGAGTAAGGAGAGAACCCACAAGCTCATCAAGCTTTAAAGTCTTTAAATTCTTAGCTTCAATGATGGCGGTTCTCTTCCCATCCCAAGATTCGGAAAGTGAATAGAGTAGCTTCCGGAAAAGCTTGTCTTCCGGTATGATTTCTCCAAAACCCTTGAGCCCATTGACAATAGTGGAGAACTGATCAAACATCTTGGACACCGTCTCATCGGGCTCCATTTTGAAATTCTCATAACTAAGATTGAGAATTCCAATCTTAGTTTCTTTAACATCGTTGGTGCCCTCGTAGGTAGTCTCAAGAGTGTCCCACACTTCTTTGGCACTCTCGATGGATGAAACCTTAGAATAGATGTCCGGACCGAATGAACAAAAGAGCATGTGGAGAGCTTTGTCATTTACTTGAATCTTTTTCCTTTCTTCTTCACTCATCTCCATCTTTTTCTTCAAGACCATCTTGCCTTCACCATCTTGCTTCAATGGAATATAAGGGTCATCTTCAATGACATCTCACACTAAGTAGTCATTTGACTTGATGAAGAGACGCATTCTATTCTTCCAAAAAGAATAGTTATCACCATTAAAGAAGGGAGGCTTTGTAGTGGATTGAGACTCATACATGCCCGAACCGGAGGTTGAAGTCATCTCTTGATATTTGATTATCACACTCTTCCAAGGAACTCCTCTTGTGGTTGTTAATCCTCAAAGAGGTAGGCTCTGATACCAATTGTAGAGTGGATCGAAAGATCGATATGAACCAAGAGGGGGGTGAATTGGATTTTTAAAGTTTGTGTGGTGGAAATTGCAAATTAAAAAGATTGACAAGGGATTTTAGAGTGGTTCAAGTTCCAAATGAACTCTACATCCACTACCTTAGCTTCACTAAGGATTTGCAACAATTCCACTAATTTCTCTTCCCCTTTTCTAGGCTAAGGAGGCAACCCTTACAATTTCGGTTAAATTTTCTACCCAAAATTTAACCCAATCCTCACAACAAGGTAACAAAGAATTTGATGGCTAATAGAGTATCTCTCAATACAAATTTAGCCCAATTACAAGCACTCAACCCAATTGAAAAAGATAAGAATGAAAATTACAATTGGGGTTTCTAGACAATATGGGATTTTAGCACAAATGCTTGAATTTGATGTATGGATATTTGCTTTTGGATCAATAGTTGTTGCTGGAGCTTTTAGAGGTCCCTTTTATACCTTCTCGTTGAATTCTAGCCGTTGTGGTTGTTGCATTCATCAATAGAGCCGTTGGGGATGTTATCTCACCTCCATAAATGCAGTCTGCAACAACCCGTTTCGAAACGCGGGGTACCTGTTTCGGAACGGACTAAAATAGAAAGAGCCGTTGGGTGCATTTAAGAGCCCATTTCGAAAAGTGTTAAAGCCGTTTCGAAACACTTTTGCCACTGGAAAGGGTTGTTTCGAAACAACCTAAGCCCGTTTCGAAACACCCTAACCGATTCTAAAAAATCAGTTAAAAACTTTTACAACGGTCATATTTTCAAATCAGAATGAAGAACCGTTTCGAAACATGTGGACTCGTTTCGAAACAGTTTTGCTACTGTAAAGGGTCGTTTCGAAACTGATTGAGCCCGTTTCGAAACACCCTATTGATCTTTGAAAAATCAGTTAAAAATATTAGAACCGTTATAGTTTTCAAATAAAAAATGAAGAACTGTTTCGAAACGCATGAAGCCGTTTCGATACGGGTTCAAGTGTTCTAAAGCCGTTTCGATACGCATTTTTGAACAGGGGTTGGCAGTGATGAAAACATTTCGAAACGCCTTAGACCGTTTCGAAACAGGAACTTGAAAATCACTGTTTCGACTTTAAACACTTAGAAAAATATTTGAAAACTTTGTTTTTATCTTTGGCATAATCTTAAAATCATATGGGGATGTTTTGAGGACTTAAAAATTCGTTTTGACATTTTCAATATAGTCCTTAGGTTTTTAGTTATATCAAAATTAAAATATTGGTTTCACAATCGGCATTGGAAACTTTTCCTTCAAGGTTACTTGATTCAACTTTCTATAATCGACACATATCCTCCATGAAACTTCTTTTTTTTCACCATCACTACGGGAGATGTGTTGTCTTGCGTGATGTACTGTAAATGAAATGCAGATATGGTGCAAGTATACACGTCGAACAAGTAATAAAGTGGTATGTGAGTATCGTCTCCACAGGGATTGGAGGTGTTTCGAGGTAAGCTTAAGCACACAAGTGTCACGAAATGTAAATGGAGAATGCTGTGGAAATTCAAGACAGAGTGATGAATGTTATAGAAAATCAGAACGGAGATATAAATGTTGAAGCAAATAAAGATAAAAAGATAGCTTGCTGAAATCAGTAGACAAACATTTCCTCTTACGTGTGTGAAACTCACGTGGGAATGACTGGTTGGGCTGTCAGGTTTACCTATGTTTTACCTCTCTAACTTAGTCTATGCTCAATAGGATTTACTCAAGGTGCTCCTTAACTATCTCTAACCAGGAAACTGGGAGCAGGAAATGCTACAGCTATATCTCTCAGCGTAAACTATCACACTCCCCTACCCTTAAGGGTCTATCCCTCTTAGCCGTTGAAACCCAACACTTATCTCTAAGGTGGATTAGAGGTGTGCCTCTCAGCATCCAACTCCATTCTCTACATAGGTTAAATAAAGCTCTCTCGACCACTAACCTCAACTAACACCTAAGGAAAGGCCAACTCTCGAAGGCTCTTACAACCCTAAGCATATAAAAACATAGACAAAACATAGATACGAGTAAGAGATAAATAAATATTCATAAAAGAAAATAAAACATAGTTCATCCAACAGCCCTAGCCACCTAAATCAGTTCATGGCTGGGCAAATATTCGAAGTATCTTTGTTCATACAACCCATTTTTCCAGATATAAAATAAATGCTAAAACAACAGAAAGGGAAGAAGAGAACTCCCAATCTACGATGGATTTGCAGCGTCATGAACCACTCTAGGCTTGCCGCCTCTCTCAAGGTCACCAAGGTCAGACCCTTGGAGCTTCTAAGATGGAGGACACCAAGTGGTGGAGGAAGAAGAAGAAAAGAGCCGTCTTTAGCTTTCTTTCCCTAGCCTTTTTTTCAACTTTTCATGCTCTCCCCATAATGAGGGTCTTGTGTCCTTTATATAGTGAAGTCTCCTAGGGTTTTGTGCCCTAAAAATTCTCTGGCGTCCAGGGAATATTCCCTATGCATGTGGGGCACAAATAGACAAAAGGGGGTTCGCACATGTGGGGGATCAGCGTGTGCGCATTACTTTGTCTTTTTCCGCGCTCAGAATTGCTGTCCAATTTGCTATAGCATTTTCCTTTTTTGCTTTGCTTCAGCACCAGCCTGCACAACACCATACCAGCAAACACCCTTCAAGCAGCATCTAGTCTCATGAAATAAAGCCATACCACCAACAAGTAAGGATACATGCAACTATATGCTCTAAATGCACCTACATGCTATGGAATGACCTCGAGAACAAACAAATACTTAAGCAAAAAAGGTGTAAAATATAAGCATTTTGACAAGTCATCACACCCCCAAACTTAAGTTATTGCTTGTCCTCAAGCAATGAATAGAAAGAAACAAAGAAAATGTTGTGGCAAAAAATTAGCTCAAGACTGATGCTATGGAAAAATTTCAACCCTCAGAAAAGTAAGGCTTTAACATTTAAGACACAATTGAGATTTTAAGAATGATTTCCTATGGTGAGATCCTTTGTTAGTGTGTGCGTGATTGCGTACAACTTAAGCTTAATAGTGCTAGAAAAATTTCTTAATAGAACTCAAGTTCATCCTAGTGTTTGAACTATTTTAGCTTAAAGTTTTACTCCCATAAGTGAAATGTTTTTTAAAGGGGTGCAGCTCATCACAACTACCATCCCTCACTCTAAATGAGTAGGGAGAAAACCTCTCATCCCCGAGCTAGTAGGTAGAGTCATCTTGTGACAACTTTCATTCACTCATTTGATATTGCTGCCATTTATTTAAGTTTGATTTCCAGGCAGTGCAACTCAAAGTGGGGTGTACCTCTAAAATATGTCGCAGCATTTATTCACAAGTTGCTATTTTCTATTAGGCACAGGGGAGATTAGCTAAGCTCTTTTTTTAAATAAGCTCATTTCAGTTCAATTTCACAAAGATAAGCATAAGTTCTAAAAAAATTATGTAACACTTTCAAACCTAAAGAGCATACAATCGTGTATCGGAACAAAGATTAAGCATCAAACCCTAGAATTTATTCTAGCAATCTCAATAGTCATACATCAATCCATAGCCATGAAAATATGTTTATCATTGGGTATCATTAACTTATTCATACAACTGTCATGGAGCCAAACAAAATGCCACAGCAAAATATTTGTTTCTACCTATTAATGAAATGCAAATGCAAATGCCTAACTAAATGGCACTAACACCCCCAAACTTAAAGAGTGCAGTGTCTTCAATGCAACAAGATAAAATGATATGCAACTAACTAAATGCAATGCAAGGTTAAGAAGTACCCCAGTTCTTGGTGGTGGATGTTTTCGTCGCTTTGTGCTTGACTCCGAAAGACTTAAAGGAGGCGATCGACGGTTCAGCCTTGTCTTGCTCCGGTGGAGGGGTCTTTTCTGGTTTAGCTGGGGTTCCTTGGTTGGTGGAACTTGTGTCAGATTTGTTTCCCTCGGCTTGTGTACTCCAAACTCGTCCGACAGTGCGCTTGCTTCTTGTTCTCGTTGATGGGGTAGCGCTCAGATTTTATGCCGGTGATTGTGCTGGCATAGAATGTGCAGGCTCATCATCCTCTGATCCAACTGTCACTGGGTTGACAGGCTCAACGGATGGTTCTTTTCCTGGGCAACTTTGGTATGTTTTGCTATTCTCTTTCTTTTCCTAGGTAGCGGGCTTGCTGTAGCATCTATGTCATGGTTCTGCGAGGAAGGATGAGTAGTAGTGGGGCTTTTGTTGGGGACTGGCGTCTTCTAGGTGCTAGGAGGAGGTTCCTTCACATGGGCCTTTAGAGATTTCGGAAAGGCTGGGAAGTCTATGTTGATATGTGGTAGGATCTTCATGAAATAGTCATTCATAGCAACATCTCTCTTCTTAACATACCTATAGAAAACGGCCTGGTTTTCATGCATCTTGTCCACATCCTCTCGGAGACGATTTTTTGAGGCAACTAGGGCAGCAATTCTTGCTGCAGCAAATGTTTTCGCTCCTCCAGCTAGTGTCTCTGGTGGAGCATCCTCATCGTATCCCTTGATAGAGGGGACAATTTCAGGTGTGATAGGACTTTTCCATGAGTTTTTCGCATCAGCCATAGGATCTTCGAACATTCCTTTCTCTCGACAGAGGGCATGATGAAGTTGGGAAAGATGAGTGGACTAGGCTTCCTTTTCAAACATGCATAAACCTCATCCATAATAATTTTTCCCATGTCAATAGACCGGCGATTGAGAATAGAATGAAGGAGTAGGAGCCTTGGAATGTTCACCATTGTCGTGTGAGAAGTTAGCATGAGCCTATTCTTGACAAAGTGGATCCAAAGTTTTGCTTCTGGCTTGAGTCGCGCACGCTCCACTGCCTTGCTTGATGCATCTAAGTTGGTGCCTTCAAAGCAAAAGTCTTCTAGCAATTCCTTCACAGTTTATGGGTCGGCGTTCTCGGAGAAAGGTGTGTGGTTATCCTTTGAAATTTTCAAGCCAAAAAACTTGTTGATCTTGACCGCAATGAACTTGATTTGATCTCCACGCACGTAAACACCGAACTGTGTAGGACTGGTAAAATGGGCATAGAACTCTTCAACAATGGGTATGCAAAAGTTATCATGGTGAGGAAGAAAGGTAGCCCATTTGTGGTTTGCGATGACATCCAATACGTCCTTGTCAAACCCTGGTTCTTCTTCTGTTGGGAACTTGAAGCCTTTCTCTGGTAGCAATTTCCAATCTTGCAGACCTTGGAATCGTTCCTTGCCTTATCCTCTAAGAATTTTTTAATGGCAACGGGCTTAGGTTGGCCACTTCCTGACGCACCTTATACTCGCTTGCAACGCACCATTGTTAGGCAAAAAGAGGGTGAAGGTTTGTGAGATATGGGAGAAAAGGTTTGGTTAGGGTTTTTGAGTTTTTGAGCGGGTTGGAGAAGATGAAGTGGGAGGGTCTTTTGGTTTTCTTTGTTTCGATGTGATGAGAGTGGAAAGTAGTGGGAGTTGAGGGGAGGTAACTGACATGAATTGAAAGAGAGAGATTCTTGAGGGTTTTTGGGCGGCATGTGAGAGGTAAGGACAAAATGGGTTTTAAATGAAAAGGTGAAAAGTAGGAAAGAGAAAAGACCTAGGCAATAATTGCTAGGATTCTCTTTAAATGAAAAGGTGAAGAGGTTAATTAATTCCCCCTCTTTTTGCCTTTTTTTTAGCCGGCCTCCTCTAATGTTGGAAAAGCTTATTTGCTTATTTTTATTACCCTTATAAAACAAAGGACCGATACGCCGTTGCACCCTGACCTGCTATCTGTGTCCTTGGGGTCCTTAGATGCAAACAAACAAACCTGCCATTAAGGCCTAATGGAAAAATGGACAAATGGGATTAAAAACCTAGAGTACGAAATAAAAATAAAGATTAAACTACATTATTTATGAACATGAAAACAAAAAACATTGCTGTAGCAAAATAGAAAAGAGAAGGTGGTGGTGCAAACGCTTAAGCATCATGGAGGATGAAGGATGAATTATCGCGCGGGACTGGGGCTCCGTTGTACAGCTTCAGACGCTGCTCATTGACCTTGAATACCATATCATGATCAAGCTTTTTAATGTCCACCGCACCATGGGCATAAACCTTGTGAACTAGGAAAGGTCCTGACCATCGTGACTTCAATTTTCCTGGGAAAAGCTTAAGTCTGGAGTTATAAAGGAGCACTTGTTCCCCTTCTGAGAAATGATGCGGCAAAATATGTTTGTCATACCCTTTCTTTGGTTTCTCCTTGTGTAGGCGTGCATTCTCATAGGCCTGCGATCTGAACTTTTCTATCTCATTCAGCTCTAACATCATTCTTTCTCCAGCCAGTTGTGCATCCATGTTAAGCCTTTTAATGGCTCAGTAGGCCTTGTGCTCAAGTTCCACAAGTAGATGACAAGCTTTCCCACACACAATCTTGAATGGTGACATTCCCAACGGTGTTTTGTAGGCAGTACGGTATGCCCAAAGAGCTTCATCAAGCTTAGGAGACCAATCCTTCCTTTTTGGGTTTACCATTTTCTCAAGAATTTGCTTGATTTCTCTATTCGAGACTTCAGCTTGACCATTGTCTGAGGATGATATGTTGTAGCAATCCTATGCCTCACACCATACCTCTGTAATGCTTTAGCAATCAGCTTGTTGTCAAAGTGGGTTCCTTCATCACTGATTATTGCTCGTGGTGCTCCAAATCTTGTGAAGATATTCTTGTGAAGGAACTTCATGATAGTCTTAGAGTCATTCTTCGAAGTGGCAATTGCCTCAACCCATTTAGATACGTAGTCCACAGCCAAAAGAATGTATAAGTCTCCATAAGATGAGGGAAATGGTCCCATGAAGTCTATTCCCCATACATCAAAGAGTTCAACTTCCAAGATTCCTTGCAAAGGCATTTCATGCCTTCTTGAAATGTTACCCGTCCTTTGGCAATGATCACATAATTGACAAAATGCGTGCGCATCCTTGAAGAGAGTGGGCGAATAGAATCCCGATTGTAGGACCTCTGCAGCAATCCTAGCTCCTCCAAAATGTCCGCCACAAGGAGATGAATGATAATGGAAAAGTATCTCCTTGTGCTCTACTTCGGGGACACACCTTCTAATGATCTGGTCAGCGCCATGCTTGAACAAATATGGTTCATCCCAAAAGTGGGATCTTGCGTCATGCCAGAATTTTCTTTGTCCTTGTCTATTCAAATCAGGAGGCAAAATACCACTAACGAGAAAGTTAACAATATCAGCATACCAAGGAATTGTTGCAGCATATAGTAATTTCTCATTAGGGAATTCCTCCTTAATTTCCATTTCATCTTGTTTTTCCTTATTATTTTCTAGCCTAGAAAGATGGTCAGCTACTTGGTTTTCACACCCTTTTCTATCTCTAACTTCCAAGTCAAATTCTTGCAAAAGTAATATCCACCTAATAAGTCTAGGTTTAGCATCCTTTTTGGTCACTAAGTATTTAATAGTTGAGTGATCGGTGTGAACAATGACTTTAGTGCCTTTAGATATGACCTAAACTTATCAAAGGCAAATACAACAGCCAACAATTCTTTTTCAGTCATGGTGTAATTAATTTGTGCATCATTTAATGTACGACTCGCATAATAAATAACATGAAAGATTTTACCTCGCCGTTGTCCAAGAGCTGCTCCTATTGCAAAGTCACTTGCGTCACACATCAACTCAAAAGGTGGGCTCTAATCAAGAGGGACAACAACAGGTGCTGAGGTAAGTTTTTCCTTCAGTTCTTCGAAAGCGCTGAGGCATTTTTCATCAAATATGAAGGGATGATTTTGTTGTAGCAAATTACACAATGGTTTGGAGGTCTTGGAGAAGTCCTTGATGAACCTTCTATAGAAGCCAGCATGGCCCAAGAAACTCCTGATGCTCTTCATATTGGTGGGAGGAGGCAGCTTCTCAATAACCTCAATCTTTGCTCTATCCACCTCAATGCCATTCTTTGATAATGTACTATAAATGATACGCAGATATGGTGCAAGTATACACGTCAAACAAGTAATAAAGTGGTACGTGAGTATCGTCTCTAAAGGGATTGGAGTTGTTTCGAGGTAATCTTAAGCACACAAGTGTCAAGAAATGTAAATGGAGATTGTTGTGGCAATTCAAGACAGAGTGATGAATGTTATATCAAATCAGAACAGAGATATAAATGTTGTAGCAAATAAAGATAAAAGACAGCGTGCTAAAATCAGTAGACAAACAGGTCCTCTTACGTGTGTGAAACTCACATGGGAATGACTGGTTGGGCTATCAGGTTTACCTATGTTTTACCTCTCTACTAGGGTTTACTTCTCTAACTTAGTCTATGCTCGGCAGGATTTACTCAAGGTGCTCCTTAACTATCTCTAGCCAGGAAACTGGGAGCAGGAAATGCTACAACAATATCTCTCAACGTAAACTATAACACTCCCCCTACCCTTAAATGTCTATCCCTCTTAGTCGTTGAAACCCAACACTTATCTCTAAGATGAATTAGATATGTGCCTCTCAGCATCCAACTCCATTGTCTACGCAGGTTAAAGAAAGCTCTCTCCACCACTAACCTCAACTAACACCTAAGAAAAAGGCAACTCTCGAAGGCTCTTACAACCCTAAGCATATAACAACATAGACAAAGCATAGATACGAGCAAGAGATAAATAAACATTCATAAAAGAAAATAAAACATGGTTCATCCAACAGCCCTAGCCACCTAAATCAGTTCATGGCTGGGAAAATATCCGAAGTACCTTCTTTCATACAACCCATTTTTCCAGATATAAAATAAATGCTAAAGCAATAGAAAGGGAAGAAGAGAACTCCTAATCCGTGATGGACTTGCAGCGCCACGAACTGCCATAGGCTTGCCGCCTCTCTCAAGGTCAGCAAGGTCAAACTCTTGGAGCTTCTACGATGGAGGACACCAAGTGGTGGAGGAAGAAGAAAAAAAGAGCCGCATTTAGCTTTCTCTCCCTAGCCTTTTTGTCACCTTTTCATGCTCTCCCCTTAATTAAGGTCTTGTATCCTTTATATAGTGGAGACTCCTAGGGTTTTGTGCCCTAAAAATTCTCTGGCGTACAGGGAATATTCCCTATGCATGTGGGGCACAAACAGACAAAAGGAGGTTCGTACATGTGGGCGATCAACATGTGCGCGTTACTTTGTCTTTTTCTGTGCCCATAATTGCTATCCAATTTGCTATAGCATTTTCCTTCCTTGCTTTGCTTCAGCATTAGCCTGCACAACACCATACCAACAAACACCCTTCAAGCAACATCTAGTCTTATGAAATAAAGACATACCACCAACAAGTAAAGATACATGCAACTATATGCTCTAAATGCACCTACATGCTATGGAATGACCTCGAGACCAAACAAATACTTAAGCAAAAAGGTGTAAAATATAAGCATTTTGACAAGTCATCAAGATGCAAAAGGGTTGTTGTTGTCCCTTATCACCCCAGTACCCAACATCTCTCTAGTCAACTTTTCTATCTCATTCTTTGGAAGGCATGATACCAATAGGGTTTTAGTTTTACCACATCCCTTTCATCCACTAGTGGTATTCTGTGGTCTTGGCCTCTCTCAGGAGGTAACCCTTTCGGTTCTTCGAATACATCCCTGAATTCCTCCTACAACCCCTGCATCTCCACTGTCAATGGTTCTTTTCCAATTTTCACATCCAATTTAGCATTAAAAAATAAAACACATGCAATATATGGGCTAACACTGCCTCTCAAAATTTTTGAATAGGATTTGGGCTCAAATTTAGAAATCGGAATCGGATGAATACCTTCCAGCTTCACTTTTTTTCAACATGTTGAAACTCTATGGACAGTTCTGAAAAATCCCATCTAATTGGTCCAAGTGTTGATAACCATTGTAGCCCTAACACAACATCACTTACTTTCAAGGGTAACACCATAAAATCTGTCACAAATTTTTGATTCTGTGTTTTCCATTCCACATCCTTACAAACTCCCAAAGTTTCTAACAGTCCTCATCTGCCATTTTCACTCTCATGTTACATTTCCTCTTTACTCTCAATTTCAACCTCTTAGTTGCTGACAAGCTAATGAAGTTGTTTGTGCTTCTAAAATCAACCAGCATAATGATCTCCAATCTCTGAATAAACATTTTGAACTTCATGGTCTCCTAAGAAGCCATACCCCACATAGCTTGCAAAGATAATATCGGTCCTTCTGTTTTGGATCCTTCCCCAATCTCACTAGTATCTTCACAATCCAAAATTTCTTTTGTGTTTGCCTCTTCCTCAATTCCTTCTACTATTATCTGAAAAACTGAGTTCTTAGCACAATTGTGTCCTGGTGTGTACTTTACAGCACACCAGAAGCACAATCATTTCTTCCTTCTATCATCAATTTCAGCAGAAGTAAGGGCCTTCCCATTGTTTCTGGGGTTGGGATTTGAAGTTGGCTTCATGTTTTTGGGGCTAAGAGCATTTGGGGACACACTCTTAAACCCATAAGTCTGTCTAATCTGGATACACCAACACTAGTTCTTCGTAATGATCCATAAAAATTAGCATGCGAGGACAAATTAGATGGAACCACTATTTTGTTTGGGGGAACAAAACCTTTCTTCTGAGGTCGGTAAAAGATCAATTCCAAATGCTTAGACATATGATATGCTTCAGTTAAAGTTTCAGGCTGCAACAATTTCATAAATTGACTAATATCCAAACGTAAATGATTTTTGAAAATGCTAAGAACATACTCTTTAGGTAACTGCACTTGATTCAACAATAACACAAAGTCCTCTTAGTATTTCTCCACTGACTCTGTCTGGTAGAGTGCAACCAACACTGCAAAAGGGTCCTCGAATCCATCCGGAGCAAATATGTCATGCAGCAAAGTCAGGTATTGAATCCAAGACAATTTCCCCAAATCCCCATTGTTCCGTGTAACCAACTGATGCCATTGGTGAGCCTTTTGCTTCCAAGTGCAACATCACCAACCTAATTTTTGCTCCTTCAGGCACGTTCTCTACTTCAAAATATTGTTCTAACTTAGAAAGCCAACCTTTGAAATTCGTCCCATCAAATCTAGGGCACATCAGCTTGTACGCGAAATTTTGTGACTGTGAAATCGCCCATGTCTGAGTCACCTGAACTTCATCATCAACAATAGTCACCAGTGGAATCGCACTAGGCTTACTGCTAGAAGCTTGAGTTTGTGAGGGAACGTTGACCCCATGGTCGGGTTGCAAAGACGGTTTCGTAATTGATTGAGCCCCTAAAACCCCTTGAGTCTGAATCGAAATACCCACAACCTCTGGGGTCGTCTCAGTCTCCAGAATGTGTGTCTTTCCCATGGCGATAGCGATCACCTTCTGGATTTCAGTCAGGATGAAAGTCCTCATCTCAGTCATTCGATTTTCCATCTTGGTGTCGAGCAAAGCGATGTCTAATTTCAGCTGTGAAACTTAACGAGAAAGATCAGACTGTATCCTCGTCGTCTCCTGTTGCTAATCGGGCGGTTGGGTCTGAGTTCCTTGTGCCACCAGCTCCAATTGAGCCGACTATTGTCGAGTAACTACGCCTTCCACCATTATGCAGTACCAGAAAGGGTTGTGATGCCTTTGTAACGGTAATAACCAAGTAACCAGAATTAAAAGGGATAGAGATGAGTAGAAATAGTCTTGGGTAGGGAAGAAGAAGAAGAGAGAATCAAGAGAGAGAGAGACAATATTCATTCACTTTCACGATATGAAAGCGATAAGGGTGCTGAGTCCCTATTATCCTAATTACAACAGTTATCAAACAACATCGTTCCACTAGAGAAAAATAAAACAAACATAGCAAACTAACTCAGCAATTAATTAAAATAAAAAAGAATTAACATCAAATAATGGTCATCAAATAACAGCTCCTGACATCTAGCTTGTGGTTTTTGGGTTCCACGTTAAGAATTCAACATGATTTTGGGGTCATGAAGCCACCTCTTGGGGATCAACTTAAGGCGAAAATACAAGGAGCGGTTGATCAGACGGTGGGGTATGTAAGGGTAGCAATTGTGGTTCGAGGTTGAGATATAAATAGGGTGAACGACATGGTGTAAATTGAGAGTAGAGATGTGGGAATTATGAAGGATGATCAATAGTAGGTTAGAGATGACAATCTAATTTACGAGAGCATCGCCGAAGAATGAACGGCAAAAGGTTAGGGTTCGTTTAAAAATAATAAGCACGATAGGGAAGAGGGAATAAATATATATAATAATCAATGGCTAATTGGTGCTTGAATCCATGGAATTAGAATAGTCTATGAAATAAGTCCAAAGTTTCTAAAAAATTATAAAATAAACCTTGAAATTTTAGAAATTTGTAATTAAATCCTTAAACTTCAAAACATTACAGAAATGAACTCAACTTTTAGAAAAATACCAAAATGGTCCTGAAATCTGAATAAAAAATACGAATTTAATCCTAAAATCAAATTTTGACAAAGCATTTCAAAAATCCCTAAAGTTAGGGTTTTAAAATTTTAGATTTTAAAATTAGGTTTTTAAATTTGGGCTAAAATTTGGGCATTACAGTTTAAGGTGTGAAAATTTGGGTTCCTCCAAAGATTCAGTGCTTCTTATGGTTCTTGACGTTGAATAGGATGCCGACGATAAGTATGCTTCTTGATCGGGGTGTGCCACTAGGCGAGACTCCGTTTGTTTGTTGGATGTGTGATGGCGGGGAAGATGAGGCAAATCATATATTCTTTGATTGTGTGCATGCGCGCAACTTATGGACAAGATTTTTGATTGGTGTCGGACTGAAATTATATCCAAAGACCTTAGCCGAGCTTGTAACACAATGTTTCTATGGCTGCTTTTTCGGAGAGGTGCAAAAACGGTGGTTGATAGGTTGCTCGTCTTTGCTATGGCCCTTATGGCTAGCTTGTAATACATCTATATTTATTAAAGAACGTACGAAGATAGAGGAATTGTTTTTTGTTGTGAAGTTACGATTCTTCTATTGGGAAAAAGTAAGGGCGACATAGTGTTTTGTTGAAGTGGTCCAATGATGGACATGTCCTTGCCATGGGTGATGCTTTTCGAAGAGTGATGCACTTTAGAGCAAGTATTGTCGTCGAATCAAGCAATGAGTGATGAGTAGAGTGTCGAACCCACGAGGATTGATCAATAACTACGAAGTTATTGTTGGAGTATGCCCAAAGACCAATCATATGATGATTGAATAGACATACTATTTTACTAGATTTATCAAGTAATGGCATTTTCGTTATTAACATTTGGTATGTTTCTGTGCATCAAACTAACCATTGGATAATAATGTCCATACAATAATACGATTATTGTTAAATAGGATCCTTAGTCGAATATTATTACAAGTATGGACAGTGATAATATATAAATACTAATATGTGGTTGATTGATAACAAGTGTTGTCATTGACATAGAGATGTCAAAATCAACACATAAGTATTTGTTAGAGAACAACATACTGGATTGACCCGCTATGAGCATGTTTCTTGGGTAAGTATGTGACGGTCACAACATTGCTCATGATAAACATATGTATAATCCTCAGACTTGAGATCAACATGATTTCAACATAAAGATTTACGTATTTTGACATAGTAAAACGTGTGTTGTAACTGACTACATTATAAAGACTGATGATTGGATACGTGATGACCTATGTAGTGAAATATGGTTGATCAAGAAAGGATTTGTCCCTCCTACATAATGGGAGAAATATCTTCGGCCACTTGATTGAGTGAGATTAGAAAATGCATGGCCATGCTCGAATATTATGATATGAGATATCATAGAGATTCGTTTATCATAATCTACTCAAGACATCAAGAAACACTAGATGGACAACGCAAGTGTGACTAACCCATGACTTGTGTTCATCTAAGATATAAAGGACAAAAGGATAAAATACATAAAGAAAGTTTATTCAGGAATTAGGAAAGTCAAACCATGACTTCATGCAACTTAGGTAGCAATGATGTATTGCTAGATGTCACTCATTGTTTGTAAAATTAGAACAGTTCTAAATTTGCTGCTAACGTTGCATAAACCTACAAGGGTCACACCCTTCGAATGAAACGAACAAAAATGGAAACCATACTCCCTATTTTAGGGAGGTTGCCGAAAATCCCCTATGGGATAGGGGAAATCGGCAACTCCCTTTAAAAGGGATAATATTCGATAAATAATATATTTATCAGATATTATTTAGAGTATGGAAAATATTTAGAGACTTAAATATTATAGAATAAGATTCTAGAAATTTAAATATATATTTGGAATTTATATAATGTATATTTAATTCTAAGTTTATGTAGAATTAAATTATACATAATTAAAAATATATATTTAAATATATTTAAATCCAAGTAAAGATAGAATGAGATTGTACATAATAAAAATATATATATTTGGATTAAATATAATGTATATTTAAATCCATGTTTTATGTAGAATAAGATTCTACATAATTAAATATATATATATTTCATTTAATATTATTAAATATAATGTATATTTAATATAAACCAATTTTAAGTAGAATTAGATTCTATGAATTTTGGTTGAACTTGGATTTAATGTATATTTAATATAAACCAAATCATCCCTCTTCCTCCTCTTGAAGATTTCGACAACACCCCTAGGGATTCCCACTAGAATTCAACATATCCCGGAAAGCTCTCTGAGAAGTTGTTCGATATTTTTTTGGTGTTCTACTTGCCCCTTGGCAAATCCCTGAAGGTTCCCTTGCTCGATTGCAAGTCCCGGTTGAACTCCTGGTCGATTTCAGACTCCCTCAGGAATCCCTAGAGGGATTTCGACTTCTCCCTGTAAGGTGCTCAAACCTGTCGAAATTTATCCCTAAGTGTTAGGGAGGCGAAAACTTTGTTCGTTTTGTTCGGGTGGACTCCGTAGAGGTCGTTGCGAACCTGTGACAATTCCGGTTTTACTTGACGTGGTTATTCCGACATACCATCAGTTTTCCAGTTTGCAGAGTTTTAAAAGGTAACTCTTCAACTTTTCACCCCGAATTCGTTCTTGTATATGGATCCTGGCTGGATTACGTCGGATTAATTTTTCCAATGTGCCATGGGGCGTGCCGACGTGACCCAACAGTGGTATCAGAGCCACTTGTATCATACGAATTCGAACTTAAATTCTTGGGTGATGTTTATGTATGAGATGCATGTTGTTTGATTCGATTTAGATATTTATCGTTTATCGTATCACACCTAATAAAGACTTATTTCGATTATCACTGAATGATTAAGAGTTAATCATAGTTATGTTAGGTTGCTTCAATGTTAAATGTTAACATGTTGAGACTAATAGTTAGTCTAGAGAACAAGTAGTTGTTCGTAGTTTCATAGATTTATGAAATCTCTGAAAGGGCTTCTAATTTGATAAAAGTTATCAAACTATCTTTCACGGTGAATCCATAAGAGTTATGGTTAGACGTTATGAAAAATGCATGTCTAGGAATGGCATCATCAAAGACCTGGTACTTAAGTGTGCCTAATGCGCCACCTCTCTTTCATGTTGACCTACCTGGTGCATTTGTTCGTTAACGCAAATGGTTTATGAAACCTTGTGATCCTTCTTTGGCCCATTAACCGCAACATAGGGATAATCAGTTTAAAACTCCGTAAACACGTCGTTACTTTGTTCGCGCGATGTTTGAAATGCATGTTAGATTGCACGGTGTTTGTTTTGCATGTAGGGATGGCAATGGATCGGATTTGGATCCAATTGTATAAAATCCAAGTCTGAATCCGTTACAATCGGACTCATATATTTTTTTTGGATTTGGATTCAGATTTTTTTCAAACGGATTTGGATCGGATTGTTTTTGGATCGGATTTTTTCGGATCAGATTTGGATTTGTTTCAACCGCATTTAGATCAGAATTTTTGGATTCAGATTAAATTGTCATCCCTAGTCTTGACCCAAGTCTGAGGGGTAAATTCGCGAATTTTAGCGTCTTTAGGGTATATTGTGTTTTGACCCTCTAATAATTTTATTTTAGTGCAAATCAGTCCATAATTTTGTATATTAAATTTCTTACGCATTTAATTTATGCTATTTAATTCTACACTTGTTCATTTTTATCTCTTATTTGTTGACTACATTTATTTTTTTGTGTTTATTGTTTATGCTTTTAATTTGCTTTCTATTTTAATTCATAATTTCAGCATAATATATCATAAATTTATCTATCGATTGCACATTACTTACTATTTCATTCACTAACTTTCTTAATTAGTTAATTTTTAGTAATTCATTGATATTTACATTTATTTGTTTCTCCATTATATTTATTTTATTGTTTGTTTATCTATGACTTGATCTTGCATTTGTTTTTTTTTTTCATATTTATTTATACATGCATATGATATAAATAGATATATTACACTATATTAAGGTTAATTAATATATATAAATCATAATAAATATTATTATTATTTAACTTACATTCTTAAGACATTTATATTTTTATTATCACTTTTAATATATATATAAAGTTAATTTTATTTTTACTATTATTCCAAATTACCTAATATATACATTTATGTTCTCATTTAAAAAATATATGTAGTTATGTTTCTTTTAATGTATTTAGTTTAACTTTTTACTTTATTTATGTTGTCTTCTTGTTTTAATGTAAATATTATACATGATATTTTGTTTTAATGAGTTAAAAGTCCTAAATATTTTGATTCGGACTCGGATATGGATCGGATTCGGATCGGATCTTGGCATGATCCATATCCAACACATCTCCTATTAGGACTCGGACATTTTACTCGAATTTGGATTCGGATTTTTTTCAATCGAATATGGATCGGATAAATTCCTTCGGATCGAATCGGATTCAGATCGAATTAGGATCAAATTGCCATCCCTATTTGCATGGTTATAGCCCATAGCCTTTATAGTTTTGGTTTTTATAAATACGGCATGCATGTCGTGCCTTTCTCTATCTTCTATTGTACTTCTCTTCTCATCTCACTCCCTCGCATGTAACGCAAGTTTCTGAAAATTGTAAATACTCATGGAGATAAAGCAAGGACCAACATAGCAGCGTGGTGGACCTTCCCTGGTGGAACAGGCGTTTCAGAAGCAGATTCTATCTTCAATAGAATGGTCCTCCCATTGGCTTGGGACGGGTCGCCTTAGGTTAAGAAGGGCTATAATCATTGCATATTTATTTACCGCTTATTTTTACCTTGTATGTGATGCATTGGATGTTTTATAAGCATGATTAAACATAGTTCTATTGATAGGATCAATGTTAAAATGATGAGATAATTAAGTAAATCCCTCACTATAATTCTAAGTCTGTTTTAACCATCCAATATTTACCCTCATTAAAGCTTCGATGGATATAATGCGAGCTTTGCCAAAGCAATGTCACATTTATCTATCTTAGTTAAACGCGAAGAATAAGCTAGTGATATTCTCCGGTTGAGATATTGGTATTGACTTAGCTGGGTTGTTCTAATAGGATTAAAAAACCTAGTGGTTAAAAGTTTTGGACAATCATAAGATGATTTAAAGAACAAGAGTTGTTCGCCAAAAGATGAGGAATTACATGAGATGTAATTAGTAAGGTGTTACTTACCTAAATAACCATTTCCTAAAAGACTGGCCAAAGCTGATTTAGGAATTGTGAAATACGGATCCTCACTCACTAGAAAACTATCAAAACGTTTTCCGAAATTAAAACTAGAGGGTTTTTAATTTTGAAGAAAATAGTGGGAGTAAATTTATAGTAAAGACCTATCTATAAATTTTAAAATTTAGTAAAACTTATGTAGCATATTTTCTTTGTTGTAGAATTAATGGAAAATAATACTCTATCTCTGCGATCTATCCTTGAGAAGGATAAGCTCAATGGCATAAACTTCCTTGATTGGTTCCACAATTTGAGAATTGTTCTCAAACAGGAAAAGAAGGAATATGTCATTGAAGAACTTGTTCCTGATGAACCGGTTGCCACTGCTTCCAGAGCTGACAAAGACAAGTTTAAGAAACACATGGACGACATGCTGGATGTCGGTTGTCTTATGCTTGCCTCCATGACCCCTGAGCTTCAGAAGCAACATGAGGACATGGTAGCTTACGATATGATTCAAAATCTCAAGGAGATTTATGAAGGGCAAGTTCGTCAAGAGAGGTACAAGACCTCTAAAGCTCTGTTTCAATGCAAGATGAGTGAGGGATCTCCCGTAAGAGCTCACGTCATCAAAATGATGGGCTACATCCAAACGTTGGAGAAGCTCGGCTTTCAGCTGAAAGACGAATTAGCTACTGATGTCATCCTGCAATCGTTGCCGGATAGTTTCATTCAGTTCGTCCTTAATTTCAATATGAATGAAATTAACAAGACGCTCCCATAGTTGCTCGGCATGTTGAGAATTGCTGAAATCAACCTGAAGAAGGTAGGACCTAAACCTATTATGATGGTCCGCAAGGGCAAGAAGAAAGGTAAATCGGCAGCAAAGTCTAAAGGTGATGGTAAGACCAAAACCGATGGAAAGGAGGCATTGAAACCTAAGAAGGGAATCAAGAAGGATGGAAAATGTTTCCATTGCGGCAAGACCGGACATTGGAAGAGAAACTGCCCCACACACCTACAAGAAGTCAAGAAAGCAAAAACGAGTGAGGCATCAACCTCAGAGGCTTCTAAAGAGAATGCATCAGAATAGACATGAACCTGCGAATGGAAATAAAGCAAGAGTTGCTACATCATCCATTACGACATGTGTTTTTACTTAAATGGATTTGTTTTAGTTTTTAAGATTATTATTTTGTGCCTAAGTTTTAGTTATCTTGTAAGGACAAGATATTTTAATTTTGAGATTATTTAAATAAATGTTATTCTTTTAATCTCTTATGGCACAACGAATCAATGATCTTTAAACTAATCAAATCAATAATATTTATAAGGTAAATAAAACAAATGACTAGTCTCAAACACGTAAAAAGTATTAAGGTAATTTGATGAGATCAAATTCAAGAATACTTAAAGTTTGATGAACTTTCAAAGAATATGAGATTGTCCCATAATTAAATCCCACAAGTGGAACGAAAAGTCTTTGAAAGAGAATCAAATATGTTAGACATGTTTTGATTCAGAACAAGTCATTTTCGACTTCTTTACACACTAGAAAAACAACTCTCATACTTAATCATTTTTTTATTTCTCAAACTTGGTTCAAAATGCCATATAAGATATGGACCAAGAATTATTCTAGAATACCTTTGAAGTTCTAAGATTACAAAACTAATATGTTAAAATGTTTACAAAGTTCGAACCTTAAAAACTCTATTTGTTGTTTATCCTAACAAGAACAAAGTGTTTGTTTCTCAAATGAGAGTTTATCTTGAAAGAGATTAATTCTCACAAAGGGATATTATTTCTTCAACTTTAACGAGAACAAAATATTTGTTGCTCAAACGATAGTTTATCTCGAAAGAGAATACTTATCACTAAGGGATTTTATTTTTCAACGAGAACTGTTGAGTGCCTAAAATTTCTATATTTTACCCCTCATTTATCCTTATTTTTGCTGCACTCAAGCATGTTTAACTGCATTTTAGGTTAAGTTTTGCATTTACATCACAAATAGATAAAATTACACAGATGCTGCTGATTTGGGTCACTTTTTGCAGATATCTGTCGTAGCAGAATCCAGGGCAGCAGAGGAACAGAAGCTAACTGTCGTGGCAGAATCCAGGGCAGCAGAGGAACAGAAGCTAACTGTCGTGGCAGAATCCAGGGTAGCAGAGGAACATAAGCTAAATGTCGTGGTAGCATCCAGGGCAGCAGAGGAACAGAAGAGCTGGAGTGAAGAAAACTGCCTTATACATCACTGCCGTGACAGTGCTGCCGTGACAGATGCCGTGGCAGATGCTGTGACAGATGTCGTGGCAGATGTCGTATCAGATGTCGTGACAGAGGTGGCGACAGTGAAGAAGAAGAGATGGAAAATGCGAAGTGGAGTTCGACTGATAGAGGATTTCAAGCCTAATTTTTAGAGACCACTCGTATAATTTTTGGAGCCCAAAAGCACAAGGAAGGCCTTGCCCAAAGTTTGAGGAGAAAGTCAAAGCAAGAAGATATGGCGAACTAAAGAACGTTTATTCAGAGATTTAGTCTTTAATGAATTGTACTTTAATTCGAACTAGTATTCTTGGCCATTAAGAAAACTTGTACCCAAGGCCTATATATATGCTTGTAATTCGACCTAGAGAAAAAAAAATCATCTTACTCTCTAGCCTTCTCTTCTAAACCCTAGCCGTTTTCCCCTCCTCACCATGTTCTAAACTTCCCCTAGGGCTAAGGGTTGATTTGTAAAGTAGTTGCAAGGATTGCATTTGTTTTAGGAATTTTTTCTGTTCAATAAAATAGACTTCAAGTTTGCTTATTCTGGTTTTCAACATCTTGCAAGAGTATCAGGAGAGCATTGTGAGATTACATATTTACTTAATATCGGGAGAGTTAAGTATACGAAAGGAATAAGTACGGGTTCTCCAGTTTATGGTTGAACTATCTCGGACCTAGGGATAGGACGAGGTTAAGTGGCTAAAGAAGAATTCAACAACATCGGTGTTCATCCTTCGATTCACGCCGGGAGGTATCATCAAGACGTGTTCATCGACAGACTTGGACCTAGGGATAGGCCAAGGCATAGCAGGGATTCTTGCCAAGCTTGAAGTACAGAGTTGTGTGATCGCTGCCGCGACTAACAATAGACCACTGCCGCGACAGGTTCTGCCGCGACAGGCGCAACGACAGAACAGAGATTCCTAGACTTTGCAACACCTACACTACTGAGCAATTCAATACCGGCCCATTCTCTCTATCTTGATTTCAATACTCTTTTATTTCAGTACTCTTTATTATCTCGTGACAACAATTAAACTATTTCTTTTCCTCTCGTGCAGTAACCCAAGGTGAAGTTATTAGTCCAGTCCCTGTGGAGACGATATCTGATACTTACGTATCACATTATTACTTGCGTCGTGTACACTTGCACTACATTGCGATAGACACTTTTACACGCAACAAGTTTTTGGTGCCGTTGCCGGGGACTGGCAACATACTTTTACCTTTAACTTCTGCACTTTTCTTTTCTCTTTATTGTTATTTTTATTTTTATTTTTCTATTTCTGGTTGTTATATCTCAGGCACAATACAGGTTCAAGGGCATCAACATGTCAGGAAAAACCATTCGAGAGTTGATGTGGGAAAGTTCTTGCAATTACCGTGAAGGTAATCATGCACTCGAAAGTTGTCCCTATTTTTTCGGTGAATATATGGAAAACCAACGATGGAACCAACAAGAACAAGATATACCGCCACAGCAGCAACAGGGACAACATATGCCGCTGCCGCAGCAGCAACATTTTTTATGGTATGATCAAAACCCGCAAAATTTTTTGTACCGTAACAGTTTTGCTGCAGAACCCGACATGCCCTGGCAATGTCATCATCCTCAAGAGCAGTCAAAATCCTTAGAAGACACACTACAAGCCTTCATGGCACTCACTCAAGAATTGTCGGCTTCTATGGACGCAAGTATCGCCAAGATGGATAAACGTTTAAGCAGACCGGTCCTCATTCATGCCACGGATGAACCTGAAATACTGAGGCAAGATGACGATGATGCCCATGTGAAGGAATACTCAACACATGATGAGTCTGAGCAACAACTTGCCACGGTAATCATCGAGAAGCCGGAATGGAGCAACACCACAACAACGTTGAGTGAAATTCAGGAGAATGGAACTGTGGCAACCACATCCGAGGCAAACTCTCAACCCACTACCTCGATTATGCTCGACCAAGATTGCACACATCCATCCTGTCATTGCACTCGCACGACCACCTAGAAGAGCTACCCAATGACAATGCCTCGCAAATGGAATACGAGCAGGTAATAAACGAACATTTTGAATTCATTAAAAACACAAATTCTATTGCAGGTATTAGAGGAACCAAAGCCAGTGGACTCAGAATCATCGAAGTCTCTACTGATGGAGATTTACAAATGGCCTACAGAATTTGATATGGAGAATTATGGCATTTTCCAATGTCCTCTTGACCTGCAAAGTAACCTGACAACGGACTGTCAAAATAACTGGCTGCCACAGCAGCAGACACGACAGTAAGGGCTACATTCAACCACAACAAAATTCAACGAAAACAAGGTAAGTTTGTGGTCGAATGTCAATTTAATTTTTTCTAATCATATATTCATGCCCTCGGAAACATTACCAAGAAGGGAGGACTTCATGGACTACAAAGGGAAGAGAAAGAAAGGAGCCCCCACCATAAGAATAATCACCAGATGGAGGGTACAGATAGACTTCAAGAAGTACCGGAAACGACCCCTCAAGCATCAATAGAACAAGGAGCAGTTACTTTAGGAGATGCCCCTCAAGGCACTCCTAATTTAACTTATTTTATTTTATTTTATTTTATTTTTATCTTATTTTATCTTTATTGTTTTAGGAATTAGAAATTTGATATTAGTTTTTAGGTGTTTGTGTTATTAGGTAAACAGAGAGAACCCTTGCAATGACGATACAAGCAACCCGAGGAAGCTCTGCCTCCACCCCTGCCGCGGCAGCACTCATACTCCCTGAGATAAATTCCAAAGTGACTGCCGCCAACATCAGTGAAGATAGTGACGCAAGGAAGAAGGCAGCCTCCGCATCTTCAACTCCCAGGGCAGCACCCACAGCTCCTCCGACAAAATTCAAGGAGACTGCCCGCCGACAGCTCCTCATCCAAAGCTCCAGCAGCAGCGACGACAGCCGTACAACTAAAGTTTTCTTTTTTCTCCGTTGCCTGCTGTATATATTATCTTTTTGTGATGTTTCACGTTTCTGTCATTTTTATTTTCTGTTTTTCATTTTTATGTCTAATGTCATGCATTAAGGACAATGCAACCCTTGAGTTTGTGGGTAGACAGTCCTCCTAATTATTAATATAATATTGCATTTAGTTTTAATTGTGTCGCATTTATTTTATGCTAAAAAAATTGGCTTAATTTATTGAATTTTTATTATCTACTGCTGCCATCTCTGTCGTGACAGCCCCTTAAAAATATTTTAGGAAGTAAGTAGAGCCTTAGTATAGTTCTGAAAAACTGAAACACGTTGTGACTTACTTGATAGCAGACTTTCTCTAGCATACTTAGAATAAAAAACTTAGCCACTAGAGTAGAAAGAGACTAGAAACTCAGGAAACTTAGAGGTGCCTATCACTGGCTCTAGGAAAATAACCAGAGAAAAACTTCTAGAAGTGCCTATCACCGGCTCTAGATAGTTAGCTAGAGGTGCCTGAAATACTGGCTCTAGTAGAAAAGACAAAAATTCAGAAAAAGAAGGAAAACAACTAGAGGTGCCCGATACTGGCTCTAGTAAGAAAAAAAAGAATTAAGTCTCGAAGGAAAACTTTAAACAAGCTAAGTATAATATTCTAGTTGCTAGGGAAGTCTATATTCATGTATGTTCACAATAAATGCACACACCTGCACGAGAACTATACTTTTGCTCAAAGTAGATCCTTAAATATTTGAACAGGTGCTAAACATGATAGGGATGGTGTTGTGGGTAAGGATTATGTATGCATGCATGCATGTTAGTTAGGTTGCATTTGCTTGAGGACAAGCAAGGATTCGAGTTTGGGGGTGTGTTGAGTGCCTAAAATTTCTATATTTTACCCCTCATTTATCCTTATTTTTGCTGCACTCAAGCATGTTTAACTGCATTTTAGGTTAAGTTTTGCATTTACATCACAAATAGATAAAATTACACATATGCTGCTAATTTCGGTCACTTTTTGCAGATATCTGTCGTGGCAGAATCCAGGGCAGCAGAGGAACAAAAGCTAACTGTCGTGGCAAAATCCAGGGCAGCAGAGGAACAGAAGCTAATTGTCGTGGCAGAATCCAGGGCAGCAGAGGAACAGAAGCTAATTGTCGTGGCAGCATCCAGGGCAGCAGAGGAACAGAAGAGCTGGAGTGAAGAAAACTGCCTTATACATCACTACCATGACAGTGCTGCCGTGACAGATGTCGTGGCAGATGCTGTGACAGATGTCATGGCAGATGTCGTGACAGATGCCGTGACAGAGGTGGCGACAGTGAAGAAGAAGAGATGGAAAATGCGAAGTGGAGTTCGACTGATAGAGGATTTCAAGCCTAATTTTTAGAGACCACTCGTATAATTTTTGGAGCCCAAAAGCACAAGGAAGGCCTTGCCCAAAGTTTGAGGAGAAAGTCAAAGCAAGAAGATATGGCGAACTAAAGAACGTTTATTCAGAGATTTAGTCTTTAATGAATTGTACTTTAATTCGAACTAGTATTCTTGGCCATTAAGAAAACTTGTACCCAAGGCCTATATATATGCTTGTAATTCGACCTAGAGAAAAAAAATCATCTTACTCTCTAGCCTTCTCTTCTAAACCCTAGCCGTTTTGCCCTCCTCACCATTTTCTAAACTTCCCCTAGGGATAAGGGTTGATTTGTAAAGTAGTTGCAAGGATTGCATTTGTTTTAGGAATTTTTTCTGTTCAATAAAATAGACTTCAAGTTTGCTTATTATGGTTTTCAACATCTTGCAAGAGTATCGGGAGAGCATTGTGAGATTACATATTTACTTAATATCGGGAGAGTTAAGTATACGAAAGGAATAAATACGGGTTCTCCAGTTTATGTTTGAACTATCTCGGACATAGGGATAGGACGATGTTAAGTGGCTTAAGAAGAATTCAACAACATCGGTGTTCATCCTTCGATTCACGCTGGGAGGTATCATCAAGACGTATTCATCGACAGACTTGGACCTAGGGATAGGCCAAGGCATAGCAGGGATTCTTTCCAAGCTTGAAGTACAGAGTTGTGTTATCGCTGCCGGGACTAACAATAGACCGCTGCCGCGACAGGTGCTGCCGCGACAGTCGCAACGACAGAACATAGATTCCTAGACTTTGCAACACATACACTACTGAGCAATTCAATACCGGCCCATTCTCTTTATCTTGATTTCAATACTCTTTTATTCCAGTACTCTTTATTATCTCGTGACAACAATTAAACTATTTCTTTTCCTCTCGTGCAGTAACCCAAGGTGAAGATATTAGCCCAGTCCCTGTGGATATGATATCCGATACTTACATATCACTTTACTACTTGCGTCGTGTACACTTGCACTACATTGCGATAGACACTTTTACACGCAACAAGAACAAAATGTTTGTTGCTCAAACGAGAGCTTCTCTCAATAGAGATTACCTCTCACAAAAGGAAAAATGGAATTTGGAATTTGAAGAAATTTTAGACAATAAATTTATGAACCAAAGATTGAGAATGTTCCACAAATGATCAAGGAACATTGGAACAAAACAAAACCATTATGTTGATCCTTAAGAGAATACCATATACATGAGAAATATGGATTTCTCACTATCCGTACATGGAAACACTCTTCTTTTTGGATCAAGATAAAGACTAGGTCTTATCAGAAAGCAATGGTGAGCCCAAAATTTGAGAAGAGGCTGAGAGCCATGAGAGTTGAGATGGAATCCATGTCTAAAACCAAGTATAGACTTTGGTTACCTAAAAGGGTAAAACCTAAGAGGTATGGATGAGTTTTTCAAAAAGGAAAAACCGACATGGATGATAAAACATACAAAGGATGATTCGTCGTTAAAAGTTTTCGACAAACTTCATAGTATAGAGTATGATAAAGCATCTTCCTTGTAGCTATGTTTAATCCATCTTAATCTCACTTGCAAGTAGTTACATACGATGATTATGGAATCAAATAAAGGAATGTCAAAACCACTTTCCTAAGGGAAAACTTGAAACAGATGTGTACATGACACATCCAGAAGGTTTTGTCACTCCAGTAAACACTTGGAAGGTATGTAAGCTACAAAGGTATATCCGTAGACTAAGGCAAGCTTCTCGAAGTTAGGATATTTTTTTCAGAAGATACAATCAAAAGGTTTAGTTTATCTAGAAACAAAGGGGAGTCTTGTTTTCAAAAGAGCTAGTGGGAGCATTGTTACTTTCCTAAGTATTGTATGTAGATGACATACTCATCAAAAGGAACTAAAGATCACAATCCATTTTGCATTAATAAAAGATACTGCGAGTTAGCAATATGAGCCAGTATCTAACTCTACAACATAGGTTGAATGTATTACAGTCGACATGGCAATAAAGAATGATGTTTGGATCTAAAGGGTTCACTTCTGAACTAAGGGTTGTTCCCAGCATATTAGATGCTACATAACTCTGTTATGATGGAACCTTTGCGTAAGCAAATAAAACCCAGATCTCATCAATAAATCCAAACATATTCTAAAGTGCTTACATCTTGGAGATGTGAAAGTATGCAACATACGCACAAAGTTGATAACTTTGTCAACTCCCTGACAAAGCTTTTGACACAGCATAAGCATGTCACTAAGCCATATCGTATTAGATACGAGAATGATTGGTCTTAGTGCTAGTAGGAGATTGTTGGATTATGCCCAAAGACCAATCATATGATGATTGAATAGACATACTATTTTAACAGATTTATCAAGTAATGGCATTACCGTTATTAACATTTGGTATGTTTTTGTGCATCAAACTAACCATTGGATAATAATGTCCATACAATAATACGATTATTGTTAAATAGGATCCTTAGTCGAATATTATTACGGATATGGACAGTGATAATATATAAAGACTAATATGTGGTTGACTGATAACAAGTGTTGTCATTGACATAAAGATGTCAAAATCAACACATAAGTATTTGTTAGAGAATAACATACTGGATTGACCCGCTATAAGCATGTTTCTTGGGTAATTATGTGACAGTCACAACATTGCTCATGATAAACATATGTATAATCCTCAGACTTGAGATCAACATGATTTCAACATAAAAGATTTACGTATTTTGACATAGTCAAACGTGTGTCGTAACTGACTACATCATAAAGACTGATGATTGGATACGTGATGACCTATGTAGTGAAATATGGTTGATCAAGAAAGGATTTGTCCCTCCTACATAATGGGAGAAATATCTTCGGCCACTTGATTGAGTGAGATTAGAAAATGCATGGCCATGCTCGAATATTATGATATGAGATATCATAGAGATTCGTTTATCATAATCTACTCAAGACATCAAGAAACACTAGATGGACAACGCAAGTGTGACTAACCCATGACTTGTGTTCATCTAAGATATAAAGGATAAAATACATAAAGAAAGTTTATTCAGGAATTAGGAAAGTCAAACCATGACTTCATGCAACTTAGGTAGCAATGATGTATTGCTAGATGCCACTCATTGTTTGTAAAATTAGAACAGTTCTAATTTTGCTGCTAACGTTGCATGAACCTACAAGGGTCACACCCTTCGAATGAAATGAACAAAAAAATGGAAACCATACTCCCTATTTTAGAGAGGTTGCCGAAAATCCCCTATGGGATAGGGGAAATCGGCAACTCCCTTTAAAAGGGATAATATTCGATAAATAATGTATTTATCAGATATTATTTAGAGTATGGAAAATATTTAGAGACTTAAATATTATAGAATAAGATTATAGAAATTTAAATATATATTTGGAAGTTATATAATGTATATTTAATTCTAAGTTTATGTAGAATTAAATTCTACATAATTAAAAATATATATTTAAATATATTTAAATCCAAGTAAAGATAGAATGAGATTTTATATAATAAAAATATATATATTTGGATTAAATATAATGTATATTTAAATCCATGTTTTATGTAGAATAAGATTCTGCATAATTAAATATATATATATATTTCATTTAATATTATTAAATATAATGTATATTTAATATAAACCAATTTCAAGTAGAATTAGATTCTATGAATTTTGGTTGAACTTGGATTTAAGGAATTCAACTAGAATTAAGTCTCTGAATACTATTTAAAGGGACAAGGGCTAGCAACCAAATCATCCTTCTTCCTCCTCTTGAAGATTTCGACAACACCCCTAGGGATTCCCCACTGGAATTCGACATATCCCAGAAAGCTCTCTGAGAAGCTGTTCGATATTTTTCTGGTGTTCTACTTGCCCCCTGGAAAATCCCTGAAGGTTCCCTTACTCGATTGCAAGTCCCGATTGAACTCCTTGTCGATTTCAGACTCCCTCGAGAAGCCCTGGAGGGATTTCGACTTCTCCCTGGAAGGTGTTCAAACCTGTCAAAATTTATCCCTAAGTGTTAGGGAGGAAGAAACTTTGTTCGTTTTGTTCGGGTGGACTCCGTAGAGGTCGTTGCGAACCTGTGACGATTCCGGTTTTACTTGACGTGGTTATTCCGACATACCGTCGGTTTTCCAGTTTCCAGAGTTTTAAAAGGTAACTCTTCAACTTTTAACCCTGAATTCGTTCCTGTACATGGAGTCTGGCTGGATTACGTCGGATTAATTTTTTCACTGCGCCATGGGGCGTGCCGACGTGACCCAACAATTATCAAACTTAAGAATGTGTTTGCAAGTATTGGATGGTGTTAAATTATCAAAACTAAAAAAATTAAAGTAAAGGTAGCTATGATAAAGACGAACAGATTCTGCAACAAATAATAGATAATTTTAGAATATGTGTTTATTGTTAAGGATATATGCTTGATTACTTATTTCAATGCTATAACAACTGGCAATACATGTATGCATAAACCATTAAGATCTTTATCTATTCAACGTGATTTTCTAAAGAACTTATGGCTCTCTCGATGTCTAGAAGTTAGTAATATCGAAGCTAAGGTGATACATGCCTGCATTAACATTTACAACTCAATTATTTGTTTAAGAATTCCTTTTTATTCGTTGAAACCCTAAACTTATGTCTAAGTCAGATTAAGACTAAGTTAACAGCTTAGCCCCACTGTTCACGTTTGTATAAACTAACTCTCTTGATATTAAGCCACATATCAATAGTTAAAAGGCCTCTCTCAATAGCTCTTACAATAACTACACATGAAAAACGATGAACACAATAGATAAATGGAAACAAACTATAGCATTAAAATAAAATAATCAAAATATAAAATCCTGAGAATCAATAAACTTAACTAAAGTATTTAGCTCATGTCTGAGCCTAAAACATCCATAAATAAAATATAAAAGTATGCAGTTTATCAAGCATGGGATAGAAAAGGGTCGAGCATCACCGGCGATCTTTCTTCGTGTTTTCCAATTGTGCTACAAGTCTCCCACTCCTTCAGCCTCGCTCGATGGCGTCTGTTGTGAGGAGATTTCTCTAGCTTCTACCCTGGTGGTTCTCCGAAAGCTTCAGACTAGGACTGTTGTCTAAAATCGCGCTCTCTTTGTATTGGCATCTAAGTCTGTCTTATATAGATTATGAAACTAGGGTTTAATAACCCTAAAGTGCGAACAACTTCATTGAAGAAGGCCACTGATTTCTAGCTATATTAAATGTTTCGTATCTAGAAGAAAGTCTATGTGGTTCAAAGTATATTCATCTCCAAATCATTGTGCCTCGTCAGCTCTAGCCAAAAGATTAACTACTCATTTGTTCCAACTTTCCTCCAGCATCTTGCACATACACCACAAAGCACCACCTTTCCTATAAAAAGCACCAATATATATGACATTTAGCGCAAGCACTGTAACTTCTTAACTATATGCAAACTATATGAAAACTAACTTAAATGCAACTACATGAACTTGAAAGCATGCAAAAGTTAAGTAAAAGGGGTACTATAATAGGATATTTACACAGTCATCAAATACCTCCAAACTTGAACTGTTGCTTGTCCTTAAGCAATGAAAATGGAAGAAAGAAAAATAAAAACAATAAAAAGCCCATAGATTCCAAGGTTCCACTAAGCTATGATTACAAGAATTCCAAGATGTGTTGTAACAATAATTCATATCCCAGATATATTAATGGGATGCAATGCATCATAGCTTACGGTTCTGTTCCAAGGATTAATTCTGATGTAGATTGTAACACCCCCTTCCCGGCCTGGTCGAGAACCAGGTCGGAGCGTGCTACCGATGAACGGTACGGTGGTCGGTTGTAGAGTGTCCACGAGTTCTATATTTGTACACATTTCTGCCCTTATTATTGCTATTCTTAAGCTCATTTAGGCATATTGAGGTGCATTGCATGCATGATAACAATATTTTCTCTTTCACCATGTTTTTATTGAATATTTTATATTTGGTTGAGAAAACATACTATTTTAGTTTAGTTTTTATTTTCAAGTGTTGTAGCTGAGAAGAGGACAGGAAAGCATGAAGAAAAGGAGTTGTACTGAAGTAGTTCCAGATGCCGCCAAGGACGCTGCCGAAGCAGCATTGCTGCCATGTGCCGCCCAGGCAGGAGTTATACCGACTTAGTCAAGATGGGTCGCGATTGAAAGAGGGAAATTCTTTGAGCCCAATCTTGAAATTTTCTGAAGCCTGTAGCGGCCGGCAGAACTGATCCAAGATTGATAAGTAGGAGTACTTATCCTTACTTGCGGAAGAAGGCAACGTCCAAAGAGTCTACATTTAAGTTAAAAAGGAGTATGTATTTAATGTAAAAATACTTTAAGAACTTCTACTTCAAGGAGGACTCAAACTTAGGCCATTAGCCCTATATATACCCAATGTATGTGAGGCTATAGGGGCATGAGGGGGGATGACGATGTATAACAAGGTATAACAGAGATGTAGCTAGGTAGAAGGGAGTTGTTGGGGGTCGCGGCCCAACTCTTCTAGGGTTTAGGCACTTGTATGTGAAGTAGTTGTGAGAGACGATTGTAATAGTTAAGTATGTTTTTTAATAAAAATATGAGTTTGCATAATCTATGTACTTCATTCTTTCAATTAGTCCTAACCAGTCAGTTGAAAGAATCCATTTATCGGGCACAATAGTGTAAGCCTCACGAAAGGGTTAAGCATGATCACAACATGTTGGGGCGTGACTAACTTGGTTCCTAACAAGTTCACAAGTTTCAGCGGCTAAAAGGGATCTCCAACCGAATCGACTTGTCTGTGTTAGGTTTACGTTGAGATTGCTAGGTATTGCCTACATCACGTGAGTATTCGAGCATCCTTGCCTAGAAATAGGGAGGATCACTGTCGACTATCCCGCCGAGCTTGGAATGTTTGCCAAACTTGCCGCCATGACTTATTTTCGTTCCACCTGTCGAGACAGGGAAAGTTGCAGGGGCAGTGACCCACTGCGGCCGCGTGATAGGGTCGTAGCCTGCCGCCCACCATACTCGCCGAGGCTGCAAATCATGGCAGCGCAAAATATACTTAGGCTTTACAGTGCAGTCTACATGCTACTAAGCTGCACTTGCCTTATCCAATCTATCGACCAAATCTCTCCCTATCATCCCTCTCATCACTATCTTTATTTTATTTGTATTTTTTTATATTTCCACATTGTGAGATTTAATTATGCATTTACTAAATCTTTGTGCAAGAAACCATTCATAGTAGCTGCTCCAATCCATGTGGGAGACAATATCTTTTATACTATAACTTGACAAGAGTGTGCACTTGCGCTCATAAATAAGAGAACACCTACACGCCCTACATCGTTGCGATAAAATTTCATTCCAATTTCAACACTTAAACAAGATTACACAAACAAAACTTCACCGGATATACATCTTAGTCCAATTCTCACATTGGAAAACAGTAATTAACCATTTAGAACCAATTTATAACATTTACAAGTTTTAGGGAAAAATCTGTAAAACTAACAAATTAAAGGTCCTTCGATACAATAGATTATACCATAATGAAATTCAGTGCAATATTAGCTAGCCTGTAGAATTTCATGCAAGACGGTGATCTTTTACTCATTCCATTTATTCATCCAAAAATTAGTGACCAATCTGTAAACAATGTAAAACCCTCATATTATGCCTTTTTAACCGATTTAACTAACCATGTACCAAAACGCTCAAGACTGTTTCGATACAGGTGGACGATGGTCATCACATGTTGACCGTTCCCTTTTGACTGTATCGATACGGGTAAGCCCTGTATCGGTACGGGTTGATTTCCTTTGACTTTGACCTGTTTCGATACGCTATGAACCCGTACCAAAACGAGGGGTTCCAGTGAAAAAATGTTTCGGTACGGCCCTAATCCATTTCGGTACGCCCTATTTTCTTAGGTTCAACTGTGCATACCCGTATAGATATGCCATCACCCGTACCAATACGGCCTGGCATGTAATGACGGATTTTTGTTGGTTTTTATTCGATCTGACCTACTGAACGATGTTCAAATGCATTGAAACATTACACACAACATTTCAATGATATAAACTACTAACATGCCAAATCTCATGACCATCAAAATACGTTTACTATGTTTTTCACCTTTTTAAGACAAATATGCATATTAAGCCATTTTCAAGCAAACTTAACAAGTCATTTAAGGCACTTTATCCACATTTGTAGTGCGTTTAGGTGTTCTCCATTTATGAGCACAAGTGCACACTCTTGTCAAGTTATAGTATAAAAGATATCGTCTCCCACAGGGATTGGAATAGCTCCTATGAATGGTTTCCTGCACAAAGATTTAGTAAATGCGCCATTAAATCTCATGATGTGGAAATATAAAAACACAAGTAAAGATAAAGATAGTGATGAGAGAGATGGTACGGAGAGATTGGGCGATAAGCTAGGTAAGACAAGTACAACTTAGTAGCTTGTGGGCTGCATTGTAAAGCTTGAGCATGTTTTACGCTGCCACGAATTGTTGCTTCAGCGGGTATGGCGGGCAGCAAACTACGACCATGTCACGCGATCGCAGCAGGTCACTGCCACTGCAGAGGTGTGTACTGTCTCGACAGGTGGAATGAAAAGAAGTCCTGGCGGCAAGTCTGGCAGACATTCCAAGTTCAGCAGGATAGTCGACAATAATCCCTCCTATTTCTAGGTTTGGATGCTCGAGATTGCTTAACTTATGGACTAGTATGGAACCAAATTAGACAACTCGGTTGGTAATCCTTTTTAGCCGCTGAAACTTGAGGACTAGTGTGGAACCAAGTTAGTTACGCCTTTGTGAGTTGTGATAGTGCTTAACCATTTCGTGAGCCTTGCACTTTCGTGCCCAACAAATGGATTTTCTCTTCAATTGACTCGTGTAGACTAATTGAACGAATAAGAAGCATAGATTAAGCAAACTCAAAACTTTATTGAAAACAACTTAAAACTATACAACCGATTCCACAAATTACTTTACATACACGTGCCTAAACCCTAGGAGAGTTGGGTCGCGACCCCCAACACTCCAACTTATCTAATTATCCCCCCATCTACACTCTCATCAGTAGATGTCGTTGATTCCCTCACGACATGCCTTATACCCTTACATATATTGGGTATATATATGGCTCATGACCTAAGTTGAGTCCTCCTTGAAGTAGGAGTTCTAAAAGTAAATTGCATTAAATATAGACTCCTTTATACTTTAAATACAGACTCTTTGGATGTTGCCTTCTTCTGCAAGTAAGGATAAGTGCTCCCACTTATCGATCTTGAATTAACTCTACCGGCCGCTACAGGCTTCAGAAAATTGCAAGACTGGGCTCATTGGGCTTAGAAAATTGTCCTCTTGAATTTGCAACCCATCTTGGCTAAGTCAGTGTAACTCCTGCCTGGGCCGCACCTGGCGACAATGCTGCTTCGGCAGCGTCCTCGACGGCATCTTGAGCTGCTTCAGTACAACTCCTTTGGTTCCAGCTTTCTTGTTCAATCCTGTCCTTTCCTCCCCTCTCCTAGTTATAGCACCTGAAAATATAAACTAAACTAAAACAGTAACTTTTCTCAACCAAACATAAAATATTCAGTAAAAGCATGGTGTAAGAGAAGATACTGCTATAATGTATGCAATGCACCTAAATATGCCTAAATGAGCTTAAGAACAACAATAATAAGGGCGAGAATGTGTACAAAATATAGAACTCATGGATACTCTACACACCCCCAAACTCAAACTATTGCTTGTCCTCAAGTAATGCAACCTAACTAGTAAAATTGCCCTTAGCACAAAATTAATAGAAACAATAGCCTTCAACTTGATTTCTTACCTCAAGGCCATGGCACTTATATAATGTTAGTGATAGGGAATGGCATGAAATAACATAAATTAATTTCTCTTAATGTCAGTGCAGTGTGTGCAGGTCTGTGTTCATGCTAAACATGTAGATGTTACCAAGTTAACAAAGTACGCCTTAAATAATTAAGTTACTGGAAAGGATATGAGTTGCTGCCTTGGCAGCACAATTGGGCACTTTTATTCTCTTTTTCTGATCACGGCTTAAGGGCTTCAGCTTATCACAACTATTATTTGGGTTTGAAGCTAAGTTAGGTGCACTCTACGACACTCTAAACCCTTTTGAATAGAGTCATCCCGTGAAGACTTTCATTCACTCTTGCTAATTTGTCCGTCACTTAGCTTAGATTCATGGACTTTTGATAGCAATGGAGTGTCCTTGCTCATGATCCTTCCTAGAGCCTGTTTCGGGCACCTCTAGGGTGTTTAATCTTTCTACCTAGAGCCTGTTTCGGGCACCTCTACAGTTGTTCTTTTCTTTGTTGTGCTGCCCTGTGCTGTCGTGGCGGCAAACCTGTATTCAATCAAGAAACTTTTATTAAGTAAGGCATGCAATGTTAAACTTAGAACTTAAGCAAAAATTCAGCATTTAACATACAAGTGTAAAGATAATTGGCAAAAAGAAAAAAAATCTAAGTATTTTTCATGCTTCTTCCCATAGTTAGGTTAAATTTTTTTAGAATGGTGCGAATATAAGTAATCGGCTAAGCTATCATAGGCACAAGTTTTGAACTAGAGATTCTATTTCATTAAGTGCTAGGGGCAGATTTTACATATGCATCTAAATGCTATGAACCTAAAACAAAGAGGGCTAATTCCCCCAAACTCAAGGTTGGCATTGTCCTCAATGCCTCTACAAAACAAAAATTAAAAATAAAACATAAAAAATTAAAAAGATAAAGTAAAAACAGAAAAATAAAATATAAAATAAAACATAAAAATTTAAAAAGAAAAGGAAAAATGGTGCTATAAACTGGAGGAGTTCCCCTCTGTTGCTGCCACGTCAGAGGAGGAATCTAAGGAGGCAGACAGAACGAGGCGGTGCGTAGCGGATGGTCTTTTTACTAGGCACTTCTTCGAGCTACACGGCGGCTGGATGCGATTGGGGGTGGCTTTCTTGGGTTGTCTTTCAGCTTCTCCACCCTGGGGATCTACTGCTGGCCGTTTTCTCTTTTTGGCTACCTCTGTCGGCTCGTCGTCAAAGGAGTCGGAAATCTCTATGTCAAAGTAGTCGGTATCCTTGGCAGTGGTCATTTTGGCTATTGGGGAGGCAGCAGTTGTCTCCTATTCCTTCTCTGATTTTGAGGAGGATGTGAGGTCATATGGGTGGATGGGGGTTGGGGAGGTTCTTATCTTGGGGCGGCGGTGCGGCCCCTCGTTGTCGTCGGTGGCAGAAGCAACATCTGGTCTTGGAGTTATCTGGATTGGCTTAGATGTTGCTAGCTCCGTTAGAAATGCGAGCAACTGTGGTCTGGCGTCCTGGTATTTGTCCAGTAGGTAGGCCACAAATGCCTCATGCACGTCTGCTACGTATTTGGTGAACATAACCTTCTTGTGCTCGATCTGCTGGTAGCTTTGCACTAGGCTGCGCAGTATGGGGATTGCGACAGACGTGAGGGTAACATCAGTACTGCCTGTTGCGGCTGCGGCTAGGCGGTGGAAGGTGTGTCAGGCTCTGCACTATACATCATTTGTTGGCATACTCTTCTTGTTGATCCTTCTTTGGTGGGAAGATTTGTATCTTTTGGGTGCAGCGGCACGCCAAAATTGGCACACAGGCCAGTGATAAGTGCAGGGAAGAAGAGTGGACCTTTGACAGTTGGCTTTTCTGTGTGGGTGTAGATCTTCTTTATTATTACTTCACCAACGTTGATCGGCCGCCCCCTCATGATACTGCAGATAAAGGTGAGCCACGACCTATTTACTGTCGATCCGTGCGAGGTTGGCATCATACGGTGCTGGAAAAAGTAACTCCAAAGGGCTGCCTCTGGCAGCAAGTCTCTGCGGTTGACTGACCTATTATTTTTGCCTGTCAGCCATTTGGTGTTTGGCTTGCAGAGCTCCTTCTTGATTTTGTTGTAGTCGACCCCCGTCATATATGATTCCCACTCTCCGTGCGGGTCACCGCTGACTTATATGCTGTAAAAGTTGTTGATCATGTCAGCAGTCAACTTAACACCTTCTCCCCGGACATAGACGAAAGTGCTCTCTAGGTTTGGCCGATGGGCATAAAACTCTCGCACATGGTTGTTGTTGATTCCTTTTGGCTGTTGTGCGAATTGGTCTCAGGCCATATTATGGATCCTCTCGAACAGGGAAGGTTCCAACCCAAAACCACCATCATGTTGGGTGTATTGGAAGCCTTCTCCTTCTATAGTTGCCTTTTCTCTGTAAAACTGGTTGTAGGTCTCCTCGACAACAGGTTTCAAGAACCACTTGTAATGGGTTTTGGAGGTGGCGGTGGGCTTCTGTGATGAGGCCATAGTTTGTGGAACGGTTATTTTCCTAAAGAAAGAAAAGAACGTGAAAGAAAAATAAAGCAAAGAAATCTTGGAAGCAAAGACTGTAGAAAGAATTCAGAGAAAAGAGAGAGCAAAGTGAAGAGCGGGGTGGTAGAATAGTTGGCCTTATATAGCCGTTTCTCTCCACTACCTTGGCGGGCACGCTATCAATGGGCGGCAATTATTGCGGCGTGAATAACGGGGTTCTAGTTGTTATGCTCGTCTGCCTTGGCCGCTAGTTGGGCCTCTCCTTTATTCTTTCATCTTTCTTTGTCTTTCCCTTCTACCTAACCTGAAATAAAATAAATACAAAAACTTAAAATTTATATATAATCCTAATACATAAAAATAAATTAAGAACTAAAATTAAAATAATAATTAGGTTATGTTGGGCTGCGCTTTTCCCTAGCATAACCACTTCCTGAGGGTCTTTGTGTTTGGCTATTCGTCTGGCCATGTCCTTCCCCTCCTCAGGTGGATGTTGCTGCCAACCTTGCTGCCCTGGCGGGACATACACCAAGAAAACAAATAGGCTTTTTTAGCAAATAAATAAAAAGAGATTTCATGTGCAAAAACTAAATAAAGGTGCAGAAATTCAAACGTAGTTGTTGTTGCCAATCCCCGGCAATGACGCCAAAAACTTGTAGAGCGTTTAGGTGTTCTTCATTTATGAGCGCAAGTGCACACTCTTGTCAAGTTATAGTATAAAAGATATAGTCTCCCACATGGATTGAAATAGCTCCTATGAATGGTTTCCTGCACAAAGATTTAGTAAATGCGCCATTAAATCTCATGATGTGGAAAAATAAAAACACAAGTAAAGATAAAGATAGTGATGAGAGAGATGATGGGGAGAGATTGGGTGAGAAGCTGGGTAAGACAAGTGCATCTTAGTAGCTTGTGGACTGCATTGTAAAGCTTGAGAATGTTTTGTGCTGCCATGAATTGTTGCCTCGACGGGTATGGCGGGCGGCAAATTACGACCCTGTCACGCGATCGCAGTAGGTCACTGCCACTGCAGGGGTGTGTACTGTCTCGGCAGGTGGAACGAAAAGAAGTCCTGGCGGCAAGTCTGGCAGACATTCCAAGTTCGGCAGGATAGTCGACAGTGATCCCTCCTATTTCTAGGTTAGGATGCTTGAGATTGCTTAACTTGTGGACTAGTGTGGAATCAAATTAGACAACTCGGTTGGTAATCCCTTTTAACCGCTGAAACTTGGGAACTAGTGTGGAACCAAGTTAGTCACGCCTTTGTGAGTTGTGACTAGGGATGTAAAAACAGGTCAACAGTTGGGTTTCAGGTCGGGTCAAATCAATTACAGGTCATTTCAGGCCATTTTTTGTTTTGACTCGATTCAGTTCAGGTTCGGGTTCATTTCAGGTCGGGTTCATTTCAGGTCGGGTTCAATTCAGGTCGGATTCATTTCGGGTCGATTCATTTTAGGTCGGGCCAAAACGGTTAATTGACAGGTTGATTTCAAGTCGGTTTTGTTTCAGGTCGGATTCATTTCAGGTCGGTTTCGTTTCAGGTCGGGTTCATTTCAGGTCGGTTTCGTTTCAGGTCGGGTTCGTTTCAGGTCGGTTTTGTTTCAGGTCGGGTTCGTTTCAGGTCGGTTTCGTTTCAGGTCGGGTTCGTTTCAGGTCGGGTTCGTTTCAGGTCGGTTTCGTTTCAGGTCGGGTTCTTTTCAAGTCGGTTTCGTTTCAGGTCGGGTTCATTTCATGTCAATTTCGTTTTAGGTCGGGTTCCTTCGAGTTTAGGGTTTATTGTGTTATGTGTAGGGACTAGGGATTATGATTTAACATACATAATATTAGTACATTATACGTACATACATATAGGGATTATGGTTTAGTGCTTTAGTAGATTAGAGATTAATGTTTAGGGTTCATAAATTGATACATGCATTGTATATATATATATATATGGATTAGGGTTTTTATTTTTAGGGTTTAGGGTTTAGGGTTCATAAATTGATATATATATATACTTACATGTATTATATATATATATATTGATGGATTAGGGTTTTTATTTTTAGGGTTTATGGTTTATAAATTGATACATACATACTTATGTGTATTATATATATACATACATATATGGATTGAGGTTTTATTTTTATTGTTTAGGGTTTGGGGTTTAGGGTTCATAAATTGATACATACATACTTATGTGCGTTATATATATATATATATATGGATTGAGGTTTTTATTGTTAGGGATCAGGGTTTAGGGTTTAGGGTTCATAAATTGATACATACATACTTACATGTATTATATATATACACATATATTGATGGATTAAAGTTTTTATTTTTAGGGTTTAGGATTTGGGGTTTAAGGTTCATAAATTGATATATACATACTTATGTGCATTATATATATACATACATATATGGATTGAGGTTTTTATTTTTAGGGTTTAGGGTTCATAAATTGATACATACATACTTATGTGCATTATATATATTTATATATATATATATATATGGATAGAGGTTTTTATTTTTAGAGTTTAGGATTTAGGGTATAGGGTCTAAGGTTTAGGGTCTAGGGTTCATAAATTGATACATACATACGTACATGTATTATATATACATATATCGATGGATTATGGTTTTTATTTTTTAGGGTTTATGGTTTTATGGTTTTATGGTTTATGGATTAGGGTTTAGGGTTTAGAAAGTAGTGGTTATTGTTGAGGGATTGTGGATTAAGGATTAAGGACTATGGATTATATATTAAAGATTAGGGTTTAGGGTTTAAACCCCTAACTTATAGACCTTAAGCACTAAACCCAAAACCCTAACTTATATGTATTATATATATTGATGGATTAGGGTTTTTATTTCTATGGATTAAGGTTTAGGGCTGAGGGTTTAGGGTTTATGGGTTTATGTTTAGTGATTATGGTTTAGGGTTTTTAGGGTTTTATGGATTGATGTTTTATTTTTAAGGTTTAAGGTTTAGTTCATTAATAATGAAACCTAAACCCTAATTCAAAACACTAAATTAAAACAGAAACCCTAAACTAATAAAACCCTAAACCCATAAAAAGAAACCCTATACTTCATCAATTATATTTTTTAATTAAATATTAATTTAAAATATAATTTTTATTTATTTTTAATTAAAGATTAATTTTTCCCTAAATCTAGAAGCGCGGGAACTTTCCCTCCCAAGACTGCAACAATTTTCAGTATGCATCAAATGGTTTTAAACCATTTTTCATTCATGTCGTTTGGTGCCATAATTAAAAGGGTTTTTTCCCATTTATTCTTTCTTTCATTTCATTCAATGTTATTTGTTTTTTCTCATTTTCTCACTATGCATTGTTGATCACCACCGTCGTCGTCGCCGGTCTAGCTCCGGCGACGGCAAAAATTCAAAAAAATTTCTTTTCTTCTTCATTTATCCTCACTAAACTCAAACTCAACGTTAATTTTGGCAAAATCACAACCGATTGTAGTAGATTTAAAGATAAAGGTTCAAAATTTTGTAAGGTTTTATCATCCGATTTCAACAATGCATCGTTGGATCGGGTTGCGTTTCGAATATGATAGCTTACTTGTGACTGTGAATCTCCTCACCGTACGGATTTTTCAGCCGTGGCTCCGTTCACCAGAAATTAAAGGTAGACGATTCAAATTCTTTTTCCTTCTATTTCGTCGATTGATGCACTATAAACTTATTTTAAGTAATATGTTTTTCAACATGCAGATTGATGCAGCTGAAACAATCGAAGAGGCTGAATCTTTGGAGCAAAAGTGAGTTTTTTGTGCTTGTCATGGTTTGGGGCACTCATCCACCTTTTTTCAACTGTGAATAAAAGACAACTTGGTATATAATCATCTTGTTTATTTACTTTTTCCCTCATTCAGGGTATACAAGCAGAAAGTGGAAATGTTGTGGAAGATGAAATTGGAATTGGAGTCCACTAGATCAAATAAACGTTGCAAGGGGAAGGAAGCTGATGACAGGAAACTGACAGTGAAGATTCATCTAGTGACGGTGACAGTGATGAGAACTTTGCAGTTGATTGGAGAGCTCAACATCTATGAAGTCTACTGCAAATGTCTGTTCTCGGAACTGTGAGTGCTTTTGTCTTCTTTGACATTTGACTGCAGTATAATTTCCAAATCATGTATTGTATCTATATTGTGGAAGCAATGAGTTTTTGGGCATAGAAAGAAGCATTGTAGAATAATTTGGTAAAAGGGTATTGGTAGGTGCAGGTGCTCGTACTTTGTTTTACCCGACCTTGTTGTACAATGTTGTTAGGAACAAGATTCAGCCTGAGTTTCGGTGGTGGGATCGAGTTGATGAGGTTATATAGCTTATGTTGATGTCTTGTTCTTTCAAAGTACATTAATTAATATTGTTGAAGATAGTGTTTTATATTGTATTGTGTTTTTTGGAGAATCTATATGGTAATATGCTCTTGTTACATGTGCATAGTTGTTTTACTAGTTCTAATATGATGTTTTTTTTGTAGTTCATACTGTTAGGTGTTGTTCCATTCCCTACTGATGTTCCGAGGCTAAAGGAGAATGGTATAGGCAGAGTAATTACACTAAATGAACCTTACGAGTCTCTGGTTCCTACATCTCTTTATCATGTGGGAATTTGTTCTAATATATAAAGTTATAAACATTATACATTTTTTACTACTATGCATCTTTGTTTTGTGACTGTTGTCTCTTTTTCCCCAATTTTTAAGTTTTTAGACTGAAAGTTTTCCATTTTTATTATGCTATAATTCTTTGTTTAACATTTGCCTATCTTGGATCCTTTACTTGTTTTCAAAGTTGTTAATTTCTTTTATATAATTTTGTTGTAGAATCATGGGATTAACCATTTGGTAATGGATTTAATTTTAAGAACTTCAGATTTGGCATCTTCACAAGAACTTGTGACTTTTGATGATGGTTCGGTAGTGGTGGTGACAGAAGCTTATCTTAATGGATATGACCAAAGTCTTAAACCAAGTGTCGCGGGAAGTAGAATATGAGCATATCTAAGTGTGGTCTATCGAGTTAGAGTCGTCGGTCAGGCAGCAATTGCAAGAATCTCATGCTTGTGGCTAAGCTTCCAAGTACTTCAAAAGATTTCATCACAGAATACATCGTTGTCCCCCTTTTATCTTTCTCGAGTACATAAATAAACTGAAAATGATGTTTCTTTAGGCTGAAGCAAACTATGTTTGTTCTTCTCTTGTAAATCGAGTTACCATTTCTTACGAATTGAACAAAAGATGGAGCATAAATGCTTAAGGATCAAGTGTATATCATTTGTATATTAGATGTAAGTATTTTGCTTGCCTTAATGGAGTGCTTGTGTGGGTTACTCTGAATGACTAATGCAATGATGGTTTAGCAGCTTGCTTTGCTTGTTTACGTGTTCTTTGTAAGGCTTTCAATTTCTTTTTAGGTCTAAAAAATAAATAGTTGCTTACTCTACCATGAAATATGTCCTCATATAAATATTTGTTCCTTCTCCACTTGGTTACTTTAAAAGTTGCTGAGATTCGTTGTATAGTAGTTGATATCTTCACAATTGATCGACTTAATTATTTAAATTAAGTCACAATCTATGAAAATTATTCAATACAAATTAAATAATATAAAATATTTTTGTTTTAGGGTTTAGGGCGGGGGGTGAAAGGAAAGGCAATTAATGATGGAAATAAATGTTGATTGTGGTTTAGGGTTCTGCAAGTTTAAAGTTTCAGTTTGTAAAGATTGAAATTTTTAGATTATTAAGTTTGTATGTTTGTAATTTTAAACTTCTATATTATTGAATAAAGTTTTGTAAGTTTAACCTTCTATATTATTGAATATAAGTTTACCTTATTCTATCCAAAGTTTTTGTTCTTAAATTTTGTCTTATTATGTTTTTTACTTCAATAAAAATTTGTAAGTTTGCTTTATTCTATCCAAATTTAAACACAAACATTATTGCTAAGTTAATTAAGTTAATTATAAAGATTTAAACAACATAACTTAATTAAATTATTTAAGTTATTGTTAAAGTTATTTAAGTTTTTATATATTCACTGTGTTAATTAATTATTCTATCCAAAGTTATTCAGGTTTTTATAAAGTTATTTAATTTAAGTTAATTAAGTGTGTTAAGTTAATAAAAAAATTTAATCAACTTATGTTAATTAAGTATAAAGATTTAATTTAATAATGTTTATTCATTTAACTTAAGTTAATTAAGTATAAAAATTTATCTTTCAAGTTATTTTAAAATTAAAGTTAAGTTAATTAAGTATAAAGATTTAATTTAATAATGTTTATTCATTCAACTTAAGTTAATTAAGTATAAAAATTTATCTTTCAAGTTATTTTAAAATAAAAGTTAAGTTAATTAGAAAGACAATTTGATTTAATAATGTTTATTCATTCAACTTAAAATGAATGTAAGTTAATTAAAGTTATTTTTAATCTTAAGTTAAGTTAATTTAGCATTAATTTATTCATATTATTTATTGTTAACTTAAAAGATTATTTTTATTATATTTAGTTAAAATTATTTTTAATTAAAGATAATTTATTACAACTTGATATTTATTCATTCAATTTATCTTTATAAATTAGTTAAATTATTAATACTTGGCAATATTACTAAATATAAAAAAATTACTTATTATTTTTAATTAATTTTAAAATTTTAAATTCATTAAATATAACTTCTTCAAATGTCACATAATTATCATTATCAGCAAATCAAATAATAATATCAGTTCAGGTCAATATCAGTTTAGGTTAATAACAGTTCGGGTCAAGAACAGGTCGGGTTCAAAACAGGTCGGGTCCAAACAGGTCGAGTTAAATCAGTTATCTGGCAGGTCAGTCTCGGGTTCGGGTTCGTTTCGGGCGGGTGCAGTTCGGGTTCGATTTCTACAGCAACATGTCAAATTCGGGTTCGGGTTCACTTCAGTCGGGTGCAGTTCGGGTTCGGTTTCTACAGTAAAAGGTCAAATTCGGGTTCAGGTTCGTTTCGGTCGGGTGCAGGTCGGGTTCGGTCATTGAATTCTCGGGTCAAACCAGGTTCTGACTCGATCGGATTTCAGGCAGGTTACCAGGTCGGGTCAGTTTTTCACACCCCTAGTTGTGACCGTGTTTAACCCTTTCGTGAGCCTTGCACTTTCGTGCCCGACAAATAAATTTTCTCTTCAATTGACTAGTGCAGACTAATTGAACGAACAAGAAGCATAGATTAAGCAAACTCAGAACTTTATTGAAAATAACTCAAAACTATACAACCGTTTCCACAAATTACTTTACATACACGCGCCTAAACCCTAAGAGAGTTGGGCCGCAACCCCAACACTCCAACTTATCTAGCTATCCTCCCATGTACACTCTCATCAGCAGATGTTGTTGATTCCCTCACGACATGCCCCTATATCCTTACATAGATTGGGTATATATATAGGGCTCATGACCTAAGTTGAGTCCTCCTTGAAGTAGGAGGTCTAAAAGTAAATTGCATTAAATACAGACTCCTTTATACTTTAAATACAGACTCTTTGAACGTTGCCTTCTTCTGTGAGTAAGGATAAATGCTCCCACTTATCGATCTTGAATTAACTCTACCGGCCGCTACAGGCTTTAGTAAATTGTAAGACTGAGCTCATTGTCTTAGAAAATTATCCTCTTGAAATCGTAACCCATCTTGGCTAAGTCGGTGTAACTCCTACCCGGACGGTACTTGGCGGCAATGCTGCTTCGGCAGCGTTCTCGACGGCATCTTGAGCTGCTTCAGTACAACTTCTTTGGTTCCAGCTTTCTTGTCCGGTCCTATCCTTTCCTTCCCTCTCCTAGTTATAGCACATAAAAATATAAAATAAACTAAAACAATAACTTTTCTCAATCAAACATAAAATATTCAATAAAAGCATAGTGTAAGAGAATATACTACTATAATGCATGCAATGCACCTAAAAATGCCTAAATGAGCTTAAGAACATCAATAATAAGGACAGGAATGTGTACAAAATATGGAATTCATGGACACTCTACAACACATAACACATAGTCTTCATGCACATAGTCAAAACATCATCATCAACTACTTTAACTACTTTGCCACCATTGTAGGAGTTCAAAGGAGCAAAAATACATTACTCTGACCTTGTAGTGACTTTCCGAACTTCAAGCTAATCCCGATCTCTATCTGATACTTTCTTTAACCTAAAATGTATGGACAATGAATGCATTGGACTTATATAGTCTAAGTGAGGTAGCCAATATCAATGAATGTACTTGGTGTACTATCATGCTTTAATGACAATCATAACATCACACACATTCGCATACTTCAATCTTTCCTTCGAAGCAGTGATGGAATCCATATACAAAAGATTACCTAAAGTGCTAGCAATATAGCTCAATCCTCTCTTGGAATACAACTCCAAAGGCACGTTGAATAGTTGAACCCAAATAGGCATTTTAGCTAAATCGAAATCAAGCCTTTTCAAATTAGATTCTTATTTCCTCAAAACTAAGGGTTTGTGTTGAATGTGCCAAGGATCATTCTCCAACACCCAATCCCTAACAGAAACATTACCAAATGAGAACACGTACAGATTTGAGCCTGCGAGACTTACCCACACCGTTGAGATTTTACCCCACATCATTTCGACAAGTTTTTGCATCGAGCTAAAATTTCGGGTTGGCCCGATAAACTGTCCCACCAACGAGTGCCGCCAATCTAAAATTCCTTCTGCAAACACATCCTTCGGCGAATTGATCAACAGGGACCCCTCGCAATTTTCAAGGGAAAAGAAATCCAAGGATTGTTCCTCGACCCTAGAAAGCACCTTCTTCCAATCAACAATACACATAATTTGCACGACAAAATACAGAAACAATCGAAAAATTCGGTAAGAGACCAAAAAATTTAGAAAGAGCGAGCTGAAGCAATCAAAACAAAAGAGAAATGGCGAAAATCCTCAAGAAACAATAGGCCTGCTATCGTGCGCCGGGAGAATTCTTAACCTACGCAATAACCGTCATTATTTTGAATTTTTTCATCGTATTTTTTTCTTGATTTTTTTTCAATTTTTAATAAAAACCCTACTTTTGTGGTAAATGTCAAATTTGAATCCATACAAGATGAGGCAACATAAACATTTACAATGACTCGAACAATTAATAGATCGCAATTAACCTAAAATTTAATCATAATAAATAAACCTGGACACCAAAATTCAAAGTGATTCCTGGTTAGAATTAAATATCTAACCTTATCCGACAATTTCAAATGAGAGTCGTATGGAAAAAGTAGTAAAGGGTCCAGGGGAGAGTTGGGCCTCATAAAGCTGGAGAAAGCAAAGTTTTTAGCTCCATAATAACATCTCAAACTCACCATGGAAATGCCTGCAATATCTCAAAGATTCCGATTTGTGGGGTCAGTTAAAGTGGGCAATTTGGATTGGCTTCTGATCCAGAAAAAAATACAAATGATGTCCAGCTGTTAAGAGATTGAACTCGAGTCTTCTAAAATAAACATCATTGTTTTTCTACTATGACCACTTGTTAGGTTTAACTGTTCGGCGATTTTTAAGCAAATGCGATCGTTAGAGTATTATCGGTCTATAAATTATATTTTTTATATTTTTGATTCGTAGACCGACAATACTCTAATGATCGTATTTTGTTTAAACATAACTGAAAACTTGATTTCGAGTCAAATCAAACACCTCTTAATGTTCACTTGATCATAAATAAAATAAGAAGGTTCCACCAAGTACAGGCTTATCAAACTTTTTCCTACGTTCAGCTAAACCAAAACCTGCAACTCTCGACTGATATGGTGCAACATTGATGGTTCCTACGGATCTGATCAAATAAGACATTGATTGTGTATGAAGATTACAAGACTTGCGATGATGATCATCACACAATGTTTCCAAAATGTCAAGACACGTAGCCGGATTGATACTTACACTCAAGTTTGAGGCAAATCAGGGTTTGACACCAAGTTCAATCATTGTTATTATGCTAATAAGGAATAGTCCCAATAGAAAAGATGATGATATTTATTTTAATAGATTTAAGTTCGAATAGTTTTATCTACAATACTGTGTGTCTTATCAAAGGGTTTAAAAAATTGAATGTGTATTAGAATTAAATTGGACTTGTTTCCAGACGGAAGCCACCGCTTAGTTGAGAATGGAGTGCGGAGCGGAGAGGAGAGGGCATGGAGTGCGGAGCGGAGCGGCAGCTTGGAGTGGAGTGGTAGCGCGGAGGGGAGGCAGGGATAGGAGACCGGCGGGGCTTTAGGAGAGACGCATCTACCGTCGAATGGGCTTCTCAGTGTTTATAGACAACCTTAGCAAGAACATTCACATAGAAACCCTAAAGAGAAGCTTGGCACTAGCTGGAGAAATCCTCGACGTGTACGTAGCCTACAATAACCCCAAAAGGAGAGCTAGGCCGACGACGCTCGCGTTTGTTCGATTCAGGGACGAGAATGCCGCAAGGAGGGCAATCAGAGAAAATAACGGAAGATGGATGGACAGATACAGAATAAAGATGTTTGAAGCCAAGTCGAGAACAATAGCAAACCAGGCGGGAATACAAAAACCAGGGTTTAATGCTACAAGCCCTTCCCATGGAAAACCGACAGCCATGAAAGACCATAGGTCATTCAAAGATGTATTGCTGGGGATCAACAAGGAGGCATGTGGTTGTGTGGGTGAGTCCATGAATGCGGGGAAAAATGACCTTCAGGGAGGAGAAAATATAGGAATCATAATGGTGGAATTCGGGGAGGAGGATTCTATAGAATCAAGAACAGGTGAAAACGACAGCATCATCAAGGTTAGAAACATCTATCAGTCCTGGAAAAACAATGCACTTGTTGGCTTGATAAAGGAAGCATATAATCCGGCTCTAATACAAGACGTACTAAGATCGGAGGGCATGTCTGCAATAGTGTGTCCGTGGTATGGTCGCCTCGTCATAATCCGATTTAGTACTAGAGAGGATAAAGAGAGATGCTGGTTAAGAAGAAAGAACTTCATGGAGTCGTGGTTCAATGAATTAGAACACTTGGAAGGGTTCGACGGAAAAAGGAGAATAAAGGTATGGGTCATCCTCAAAGATGTACCTCTACAGGTTTGGAGCCAAAGTTTTTTCACGGGTTTGGGAGGTCGTTGGGGTCAAGTGCTGGAGTTGGATGAGGAAACCAAAGAGATGTCCAGATTTGATGAGGCGCGGATGGTAGTTGCAGTGAAAAAATTATCAGTAATCCCTAACGAAGTCCGGATTAACGTCAACGGAGTAATCTCTAAAATCCTCATCGAAACGAAGGAATATGAGGAGGACTTTCAGTTCCTCGACGGTGGTCGGCCGGTGAACGGAGACGGCTATGCGTATGAAGAACCAATGACCGACTCTGAGATAGAGGACTCATTGATGAAAGACGGCGGGCATGATTGGAACAATTACTGCCATCAAGTGGGACAAGGAGACAACCTGGCAGGCTTACAGTTGGTTTCCAAGGAAAAGCTATCTGGAATCAATGATGAGAATAGCAATAGTCAGGGTGCTCAGGTAAGCTCAAGTGACGCCAGACTTGTGGAAGTCCCTATTGGATCGGATACTGGGCTGGTGATTTTGGGCCAAACGAGTATGGGTCGAGACGGCAGCCATATGGGGCAGCCAAATGAAACGATGAGGGGGGCCGAAGGCGTGCTAGCTAGACAGGATTCCAGGGAGAGTTTGACGGGCTGGCCCATATCAAATGAGTCTAATCTACAGGAGGTCCAAGTTGCCCTTACTGAGGCTGAAATTGGGGATCCTTTCTTCACCTCAATTCGAGGGGTTCTCCCAAATACAGAACAAGAAGAGATTTCGATCTATCGGGGGAAGACGAAGGCAAAGTCGATGGGGACCGGATCGGATGCAAATAAGCTCGGTGCGGAAAACAAAATTCAAAAGAAAGGCGAGAAAAGAAGGAACCTAAGGAAGAAAAACAAGAAAAAAAGCACAATAGATCAGATAGCTGAAGACTTAGACATTGCAAGAGGGCTTCTAAATTATTCCCAAACTAGAGAGAATGGTGCTGAAGAAGCGAGAAAGTGCTAGAAGTGGGGAAGAGAATCGGGTATCAGTTTCAAGGTGATGAAGAGGAGTTGGTGTTCCAACTCGATAGCCTGGAAGTCGTTGGGGGTAAGTGAGTTTTTTGGTCAATGCTCCTTTGTTGGTGCGTGTGTGCTGGGAAATCTTTATGTCTACAATGTTCATGTCATGGAATGTAAGAGGCCTGGGTAAACTTGAAAAGGTCCCGGCAGTAAGCAAAGTTGTAGTGGCAAATAAACCAAAGATGGTGTTTCTTCAAGAGACCAAAGTGCAAGCAGTTAATTTCAGTTTGGACAAGAGGCTGAAAGGGCGGATGTTCGAAGGATTAGAATTCTCTCCATCTTCAGGGGCCTCTGGAGGTCTGATTAGCCTGTGGGACACTAGTTTCTTCAAAAGCGAGAAGGTAATTACTTCATCGAGAGCGATAATTTTGCTAGGCGTGATAACAAAGTGGGATCTAAGATGCTTAATTATCAACGTGTATGGGCCAAATAATCATATTGAGAGAAGAAATTTTTTTCGAAGAGATATCAGGCATCATAAAGGCTCATAATCTGCTGGTGCTTATCGGGGGCGATTTTAACGCAGTGATAAGGGAAGATGAAAAAACGGGTGAGGGGAAAAGGGATGGCTCAGTTAGCCTTCTGGCCATTTTTGTGCAAGACAATAGCCTCCTTGATCTACCTTTATCGGGTGGACCGTTTACGTGGTGCCGCGGTGGCCAGTTTCCTGCAGCAAGTAGATTAGATAGGTTTCTAATGTCGCCCGAAGTACTGTTATGTTTTAACGTCTGTGAGCAGAAAACTCTCCCAAGGAGTCTCTCAGATCACAAGCCAGTGCTGCTAGTTGATGGAGTAAGGAACAGTTGTAACCGGCCTTTCAAATGGTTCAACCATTGGGGAGATGATGTCGAGTATGCAAAGTTTATCGAGGATAAATGTAAGGGGGACAAGGGAAAAGGTGCGATGAGGATTCTGAAAACGGCTAAGAATGCATCGAAAGAGTGGGCGTCGAAACAAAAGGCGAACCCCATTTCTACGTTGGAAAAGAAAATAGAAGAGTTGGAAGAAGCTCTGGTCCGGGATCAACATAATGTTCGCTTGGCTCATGAAATCCAAGTCCTAAGGTCCGATTTGTGGAAGAAATACAGAGTTGAAGAACGCAAGTGGCTGTAGAAATCGAGACTGAGGTGGTTCGTCGAAGGCGATAGGAACACCAAATTCTTCCACCTATCAGCATCGTTGAGGAGCAAAGGAAACAAAATAGAGAGAGTTCAAGTTGGGGATAGCTACAAATCTGGGGATGAGGAAGTTGCTGATGTATTTTTGAAGCATTTTAGTAAGGCTTATAACAAGTGTGATACTCGACCAGTACAGTGCCTGAACTTAAATTTCAAAAAGCTCAGCAGTGAGGCGGCCAGCAGCTTAGAAGCTCCCTTTTCCGAGAATGAAGTATGGGCGGCAATCAGAAATGCGGATAGAAACCGGGCACCAGGACCGGACGGTTTCAATCTGAACTTCTACAAAAAATTCTAGAGCATTTTAAAAGGTGACGTGATGACACTGTTGAACTCGTTACACAAAGGAAAGAGACTTGATAATGCTGTGAATCATTCATTTGTAACACTGATTCCCAAAAAGGAGTGCCCCGAAGTGGTCGAAGACTTCAGGCCAATATCTTTGGTGGGAAGCCTGTACAAGATAGTCCCACGTGTTCTCTCCAAGAGACTTTCAAACTGCATTCAAGAAGTGATTGGGGATCTGCAATTTGCGTTCACAGCAGGTAAGCAAGCTGCTGATTGTGCACTGTTAGCTAATGAATTATTGGAGGAGGCGACAAGGAAGAAAACCGAAGTAATCGTCTTTAAAGCTGACTTTCAAAAGGCCTATGATTCCGTAGATTGGCAATTTCTTGATTTAGTGATGAAGAGTATGGGATTCGGGGATAAATGGAGATTTTGGATTCAACAGTGTGTGTCGACTGCGTCGATTTCTATCTTGATCAATGGGAAGCCCACAAAAAAATTCAACATTAAGAGGGGTTTACGTCAAGGTTGCCCTCTTTCGCCTCTTCTATTTAATTTGGTAGGGGAGGCGCTGAGTTTATCTTTGAAAAAAGCGGAAGAGCTAGGCTTGATCAAGGGGATTGATGTGGGCAGCAACGTATTGTCGGTATCGCACCTGCAGTTTGCTGATGATTTGGTGGTTTTCCTGGAAGCAAATGAGGAGTATGTTCGCAATACTAAAAGGATCCTAAGAGTGTTTGAATTGGTGGCGGAACTAAGGTTGAATGTCTCTAAAACAAAGATATTTGGAGTTGGTGTGGGGAGCGATATTGTGCAGACTTGGGCAGATATGTTAAACTGTGGGCACGATGTATTACCAACGACGTACCTGGGTCTCCCGCTTGGTAACTCAAGGAATAGCGTTACTCTATGGAAACCAGTGGTGGAAAAATGTCAGAAGCATTTAGGTAATTGGAAAGGTAAACTTCTATCCTTTGGTGGAAGGCTAACACTGTTGAAATCGGTTCTTTTCAGCTTGCATGTGTATTACTTATCCATGTTTAGCATTCCGAAGACAGTGGCAGCCAATCTAAACAGAATCATGGCGCAATTTTTGTGGGGTTGGCCGAAGGAGAAATCGATCCACTGGGTGAAGTGGAATGATTGTTGCAAGCTGAAATGCATGGGAGGGCTGGGCATCGTCAACATTGAAATAAAAAACAGGTCCCTTTTAAATAAATGGATATGGAGGTTTGGGAGCGAAGCGAACCAATTGTGGAGGAGAATAATTAGCGAGAAGTATGAGTATAATGCACTAGCTCTACTGCCGAGTCCAGTGGCTAGAAGAGAGGGTTCGTGGATATGGAGAGATATAGTGCAGCCTTTATCGAGTATGGAAGATACTATGACAAAAAACTTCAGGTGGATTTTAGGCGATGGGAAGAACATTGACTTTTGGGAGGACGTGTGGATTGAAGATAAGTCCCTAAGGAGTTGCTTCCCTAGATTATTCTCACTGTCAGTAAAGAAATCAGGGAAAGTTGTTGAATTTGGGGTCATAGTGAACAACATATGAGAATGGCGTGTGGAGCTAAGAAGATCGCTATTTGTGTGGGAAACTAAAATGTGGGAATCATTTTTGCATAAACTGAGCAGTGCGCCATGCCCAACCTCATCATTCGACAAGCTAGCGTGGAAAGGCTCGCCAACCGGATCCTATACGGCTAAAGCGTTCTGTGAGCTTGCATCTAGGCGTGAGGAGAACAGAGACAAGGTATGGGATTGTGTTTGGGCTAACATCGCACCACCCAAAGTGGAGTTCTTCGTGTGGAGGATGACTCTAGGGAGAATTCCAACGTTCTCGGCTCTCGCCAAAAGAGGTATAGCATCGTGTCTAAATAGAAAGTGTGTTTTTTGTTTGAAGGAAAGCGAAACTGTCGATCATCTGTTTTGTCAGTGCTATGTAGTATGGATCATTTGGCAAAAATGGTGGAGATATTGGAACCTGAACTTAACAATCCCCAAGAGTTTTAAAAGCTTAGTGCAGATGTGGAACGAGCAACCGATCAAGAAGGGGAAAAAACCAATTTGGAGGATGGCATTGTTTGGTTTATCTTGGACTTTATGGTTGTGTAGGAATGAAAGAGTGTTTAAAAACAAATTCCTAAATACTGATCAAGTTTTTGATTTAGCCACGGTTCGAATCGGGCATTGGGTGCAAGGTAAATGACCTAATTCGATTATTTCGATAGCTGATTTTATAAGAATACCGTCTGAAGTTTGTGTTAGAGAGGGTATCCGAAAAGGCCAGTGACCGGCAATAAGGATTCTGTGGGAGGCTGGACGATGGACAACCAGTTCATGTACAGGGTATGAAGGTGATTAAAGATAGAAAGTGGGGGAGGTGCCCTAAGCAAGCGTGAAGGAACGGAAGGGGTGGTCTTAGAGTAATTGGGTGGGCAAGTACTGCTGTGTGTAAACATTATGCAGTTGCAGCTCCAGGGAGCAGTGGTAGAGGTGGCATCCAGCGGCGTTGTTCCAACGAGTCTGCAGGGTCTCACTTTGTTTGTCATGGATTGTAGCAAGTAATGTGTATTAAGGGAATGTGTGCATATGGTAGACGAAAGAGGAAAAAGCAATATTCTTCCAGTGGGTAAGGTTTCGCAGGCAAATGTGAGTGGTGTATGTAAATCCAGGGCCGTTGTGAAAAAATGAACCCGGAATGTGTGTGTAATATATCCTAAACTCATGTAAGGATTGAATTTGGTATGGAATAAAACTCAAAGGCACTCTTTTCCCCTAATTAGGATGTAGAGGGGTTTTTAATGAGGCCTTACCATTCAAAAAAAAATTGAATGTGTGTTTATATCTGGTTCTAATCATGAGATTGAATTAGAATAGGATTAATATACATTTTTACTTGATTTCAGGATTTAAATTAGTATTTATATATATTTAGTAAATTTAGTTACTAATTTAAATAAAAATTAAAGTCCAATTTAAACCGTTATTATTATCGCAAATAAACTTATTAACATCGTGAATTTAGAGATGAGATCTAAACCAAACCACAGTCCGCGCGCAAAATGGCAATTGTTCGGTTGGTTTTAGAGAATGATGCGAGGTTGATTTATAACCTCAATCCATTGGCTATTTGGTTGGACTTTCTATCCACTATAGAAGCGGTGCCGTTTTAACTGACGTGTAAACGACGTCGTTTGCAATTTTCGAAATAGAAAAATGAATATTGGCGGCGGCGGCTTAAATTCTCCTCTCTTCCTTGTCTGAGAAGCCAAGCTGTAAATGGCCATAAGGCCCATCAATTTCGCGACATTCTCTCTTCACCACCACCGTCTCCACCGCCGCTACCTATCTTTCGTATCCTCCCCTTTTTCCTTCTCATCCTCCGCCCCCCTTCCCTTCCTCCGCGGAATCGCCTCCAAAACTAACTCCGCTTCTCCCGTCTCTCGACAACAACAGAAAAAGGAAGTTTGGTTAAAGGAGCTAAAAGAAGCCGAAACCCTGGCTCAGAAGATCGGAAAAGCTATTAGGCGCCCTGGCGTTCCTTCGAAGTCTAGGGTTTACGCCGATGTCAATGTTATTCGCCCAAAAGAATATTGGGACTACGAGACCCTCACTGTCCAATGGGGGTATTATTTTCCCTATTCTATATATATCATCTATTTTATATGTTTTCTTATTTTGTTTTGTTTTAAGATTTGAATGTTGTTATTTACTGTTGTTTGGTGCACTTGAATATGATACCTAGGGTTTTTATTCTAATTCACTTTATCTTGGCCGGAAAATCAGGTTAACCCAATTCTGTTGGGCCGAAAATGGTAAACTTCTGGTTAATTGATTGATTTGATTACTGATTAGCAGGGAACAAGATGACTATGAAGTGGTGCGGAAAGTTGGGAGAGGTAAATATAGTGAAGTTTTTGAGGGGGTTCACTGCAACGATAACGAGAAATGCATTATCAAGATTCTCAAACCGGTTAAGAAGAAGAAGGTCCGTCCTCTGTGGCATTGTACTAAGTACTGCCATTGCTTTTAGTTTTGTGTTTGTGTAACTTGTTTTGATAAAATGACTTATCTGGAATGCAGATTAAGAGAGAGATTAAAATACTGCAGAATCTTTGTGGAGGGCCAAATATTGTGAAGTTGCTGGATATAGTTAGGGATCCGCAATCGAAGACTCCAAGTCTTATATTTGAATATGTGAATAATGCTGATTTTAAAGTGCTTTATCCGACACTGTCTGATTACGATATTCGGTATTATATCTATGAACTTCTGAAGGCAAGTAAATCATTTACTTCTTGATTTATTTATTCACATATGCCTTGACATTGAAATAAAAGTTGAAATGAGATGCATATTTGTAGGCTTAAAAGCTGAAAACATGTTTCCATTTGTCTTGAATCTCTTCTTGCAATGAAAGTTTGAATTCAAACCTAGGTAATTAGGTTAGCAGCCATGCTGGTGGCTGAGATGATTTTCTATTTGTAATCAAGCTTCTCGTTCAAAGAAAGAAAAGTTTTTTTGTTTGTTTGTTTAAACTTTAATTAGACATGTACGTGAAGATTTTCTTCTCTGGGTTAGTCAAATGTTGTTTTAATTCTTGTATAGATGAAAAGGCAAGATGGTGTTGTACATGTTGTGGAAGTTAGAGGCCACCTCATTTTTACCTTGTATAATGCATGCTTTTGGAGTTGACTTATCAGGTTTATAATAGGTCAATGTTGATTTGGGGTAATCATTGGCTCCAGTTTTGAAGAAACACTTCGATGTTGTTTGTAGGATTTCTGTGCTTATGATGTGAATTTTGATCCTTTATTTCTCTTCACAAAGAGGAAAGATGGTTCAATCATTAAGTATTGAGTCTTTATTTTTAGGCATTGGATTATTGCCACTCGCAAGGTATTATGCACCGAGATGTGAAGCCACATAATGTGATGATTGATCATGAGCAGCGGAAACTTCGGCTTATTGACTGGGGACTTGCAGAGTTCTATCATCCAGGAAAAGAATACAATGTTCGTGTTGCTTCGAGGTCTGTTTCCCTTTTTGGCATTTTGCCTTTAAAGTTCTCAATTGTTAAAATGTCCATATTTCATTTTTTTATCCTTCTTATGGTCAGTTTTATTTTACATCCTTCTGGTTGCACGAAATTACTTATCTTAGATAATGCATAATCACAAGTATATGCTTATTCGTCATAGCATTTTTAACCGGATTGGAGATGACAATCAAGTTTGATTTAGATAAATTACAGTAGCTGGAGCCCCCCCCCCCCCCCCTCCCCAATTAACTAAGATGATAAGAGGATTAACTTGTTGATTCATAGTTAAAATTCATTCAATTCAATTCTACAATAGATATGGAGTTGGTTAAGAATAATAGAAGTTGTTGAATCTTAGTGCTTGTGCTTGTTATTGTAGCCTGTAATTTAATTGCAACCTTCAAAAAAATTTGTTGAATAGCAGTGGATATGGTGCCTAGAAGCAATCACGAACTATGAATTACTTAATGCATTTTGCTCTTGATTTGAGGGGGGAAAATAATTTGATGTTTTTACTAATTCAATGTAACTGAAAATTCTATATTACAGTAAGTTTGAAGATGAAAGATATGGAGATATTCAATGTGCATGCAAAATGAAAGTACAAATGGAGGGGAGATGGGGGTGATGTCCACTTAGGAGCAGTAGAGTGCATTATATATATAGGGAAAGACTTGTTTAAATTCTGACATGTTACCTCAAGGGTATTCTTTTATAGGATTTTGTTAACAATTGCCCTAAGGATACACGTTGAGGTTACTGCATATAATGCTATCTTCATCTATTCTATTGGAGCTGATGAATAAAGTACAAAATCCTATTCAATATTAGAAGAGGCACTTTCTAGTGGACTTCATTTTTGTTTGTATGTTATTTTCAGTTCTTATTACTAGATTTCTGAATATCTATCAACTTGGGCAATTTCAGAATCTGTGTTTTCGGTTTCAAATTTTACCCTTCATTTATTGATGCATAACACTTTCCCCCTTTTTTAACTTCATTTCTGTTTTGCAGATATTTTAAAGGTCCTGAGCTTCTTGTTGATTTGCAAGACTATGATTACTCTTTAGACTTGTGGAGCCTTGGCTGTATGTTTGCCGGAATGGTGAGTTGCTACTAGCCTTGGTATCATTTTACCCCTTTAGGCTTAGATCACTTGCAGAGTTAGGTTTTTGTAGTGTACTTTCCCTTGGAAGTTCATATTCAAATTCTCCTCGTGTACTTTTGTGGCATGCTCTCTTTTGTGATGCTTACTCTTAAGGGTTGTGCTATACAGATATTCAGAAAGGAGCCATTCTTCTACGGGCATGATAATTATGATCAACTGGTCAAGATAGCCAAGGTATGTGATTTGTTGATGTTTTAAGTAGGAGTGAACTCGCAGAATTACATGCCATTGCTTACGTCCTCATCTTGTTTGATATTATTTTGTTGTTGAGGTCTGTCTAGTTGTTATCTTTCTCTTATTGTAATATTGGTGCCGTTTTTTAAGAAATAAGATGCTTCTATATGGAGGCCTAAGGAGAGTGGGAGTCCTTTCGGTGATTGTTAAAGTTGAATTTATTGGGGATATAAAAAATAATCCCTATGTTTCTTTAATACTTGTTTTTGCTGCTATAGGTTCTTGGAACAGATGAATTAAACGCTTATCTGAATAAGTACCGTATAGAATTGGATCCCCATCTGGCGGCCCTTGTTGGGAGGTTGGTGATATAAATCTGATTGTCATATTGATGATAGAGAAATGCTATGATTTCCAGTTGAGAAGAGTTTTTTTTTCCCCTTTTTCTTGATACAGGCATAGTCGTAAACCTTGGACAAAGTTTATTAATGCTGACAATCAACATCTAGTATTGCCTGAGGTAGTAGAACTTAGAGATTTCTTTCTACAATTGTTAAGACTTCTCCCTGCATTCCATCTTTAATGTCATGTATTTGTTGTAAGGCCATCGACTTTGTTGATAAGCTGCTTCGATATGATCATCAAGAAAGGCCAACTGCTAAAGAAGCAATGGTAAACTCCTCATCTTTATGAATCTCCTTTTGATTTGTCAGACACAACTTTCAGATATTGGTCTAGCTGTTGTTGTATGTGACATCATCAAAGCATACCTCATAATGTGCCCTTAAACTCACTAAAAAAGTTTACCTAATTGGAAACATTTTTTTTAATTGGCATGCAGGCTCATCCTTATTTTGACCCGATTAGAAATGCGGAAAGCAGCAGAGCTCGAACGTAGCAAATGCCAGTTTCATCGTAATTCGATTATATTTATAAGCGCTTTGTTTGAGAAGAAACTCTTTGTATGTTTGTCCCAAAGGGAAATTTTAGTTTATTTGATACTATTAGTATTGTTGCTGATAATCTTTGTGTTCTTCAGATATGAGAAAACAGTTTCGTTGATCTTCACTTGTATGCGTTACAATGATTTCACTTATTCGGTCTCCATCTTTTTCACTAGGCTTTCATGGGCTTGTATTAGCTTCTTGGGTTTAAGTTGGGCCGTGAATTGCTTTGAATTTGATAATCTATATATTGGAATAATCTAGGTACAATTTTTCATGCCATGATTTTATCTAAATTTTAAAACATTAACAACTTATGCCATAGATTTTGATATATTATTAGTGTATCTCTTCTGTGTTCATATTTGTAGTAACCCATTTAATACCCAAATAAATAAAATACCCATAACCCAAATACACCCAAACCCACCTACCCATTTACCCAGGCCCAATTAATAAAACCCAAAACCCAATTATCCTAAACTAAAAAAAAAAAAACCTAAACCTAACCCTAGCCCTAGCCGCCGCCGCCGCCAGCCCGGTCTGCCGCCGCCGTCGCCATGAAGCCGAGCCGCCGCCGACCACGTCACCAGCTTTAATCCGAGCTTATCTCCAATATGATTATCTGCAAAAAAGAAAAAAAAAGGCAGTCAAAGCTTATCACAAATATGATTAAGGGGATAAAATCCCGTTTTTGTACATTATTTTATATTCAAAAATCCGGCTATATATACCGGATTTTTATGTTGTAAAAGGGGGAGGAGGATTCGAAATACAAAAAAAAAGAGATTCGAAGCAAACCCAGCAAATCTACCGTCCGAAAAACAAAAAATAATAGGTAAAATATTTTTTAGATCCGAAAAGTTTTCTTTAGATCTACACAAATAGAGAGGGAGTTGGAGAAATCTAACCCTAGATCCGTGTTCACCACGCGAAACCGAGTCGGAAACCGCCCTTGCATGTCATTCCGGCAACCGGAGACGGCGGAAATTCCGGTGACCGGCGGCGAGATTTCCGGCGGCGGCGATCGACCAGGCCGAACGGGCAGAGGGAGAGTGGAGAGCTCTGAAATTTTTTTTTTTTGGTTCAAATGAATTTTTTAGGATGAAAAGGGGTATTTAAACAAAGGCCAAAACGACGTCGTTTTGGTGCCAGCCCTTAAAGGCCAAAACGACGTCGTTTCAAGCTCTTGCCCGGATACGCGACCCGACCCGGTCACCATACCCGCGCCTTTTTTTCCCAAAGGGGAAATCACAGTCCAGGCCATCCAACTTCTCATTTCCTTATGATTCTGCCCTTTTGTTTTGTTTTCCTTTCATTTTAGTCACCGTTTTCCTTTTATTTCTGTCCTTTAATTTCTGTTTTCTTTCAATTTCGCCACTGCTTTTTATTATTATTATTATTATTATTATTATTATTATTATTATTATTATTATTACTTTTATTATTATTATTTTTATTATTTTTATTATTATTTTCATAAATTTTTCTCATATATTATTATTATTATTATTATTATTATTATATTTGTTATTATTTTACTAACAATAATTCTTGTTAGAATTCATTTACAGATTTTAAGAGTTATCGGAAAATCACACGCCGGGCGTTGGAGTGTCATTTTTCGTTAATTCTTTTATTATACTATTATTATATATTACTTTTTTTGAATAATGATTTTATAAGGGAGACCATGCTCCGGGTGTAGGAGTGTATATCCCTTTCTTTAAATTTTTATTTCTAAAAATTATTCTAATTATTTTGGGATCACATCATTAAATAAAATTCATTTTTTTAAGTTCCGTCATTAAAACAATTTGTAACCGACTAGGTACCAATTTTTGGGCGTGTGGGGGTGTTCACCCTTCCCTACACGTAACCGACTCCCGAACCTGTTTTTCTGGTTTCGCAGATCTAAAACTCGAATTTTAATAAAATCGTGAAAATTGGTTTCTATTAAAATAACCGGGTTTTTCAGGTGTTCCAATCGCACCTAAAAAGTAAAAACTAAAGATTGGTGGCGACTCACCCCGTTGTTACAGCTTGGCGACTCCGCTGGGGATTTTTTTTTCGAGAGTCAAGCCACAAGTTGGTTACCCTTTGTTTTATTGATCGGAAAATATTAACTTGGTTTAATTTAATTTTGTGATCCCATTTATATATATATATATATAAATTTTTCGTAAAATATATTTTCTAATTTCATATCATGAGCTCTCGACCCGGGCTCCGTCCTTTGAGTGGGAGCGAGAAACCACGCCTTCGTGAGGTACCGCCTCCGTGTAGGATGGTGAATCGCTTCCGGGATATTGGTCCCTTTGTCTTCGTGAGACTCTCGTCTCCGTGCAGACCTAGAGACTCGTATCCCCCTGAATTGATGATTCGGGTACCCTTCGTAGAACCAAACCCCATATAATGAACCCTAAGAGCCTACCTTGTAAAAAAAAAAACCAAACCAAAACTCTGCCCGTTAGCAGTCACCCTATTTAGGTTTTGATGACTTTATTTGCTATATATGTCCAATTTTCTTTGCTGCTAATTTTTGTCTTATTCATCATTCAATTCATCCATTTGACTCTTTTATTATGAACTAACTTGTTTCTTCTCTTTGGTGATCACGTTGCATTAAGTCATTCATTTTGCATTAATCGCATGACACCTCCATAATATTTTTCATTTCATCAGCATGAAGTATTGATTCACGTCTGGTTCCCTATTTGAAAAATTATCATCGGGAGAAAATCTAGTTCCCTAGATATCAATGCAACATTCAAAAGTTGCGAATAAATCCCGTAAATTCAGAAGTTGAACCACGGGAACCATTTTTGAATCAGTGCTTTCTCATTTTCCATTTACATGCATACATTCTATTTTGAATTAGTACCTTCGCATCTAAAACATGTACCTTGCATTTACATGCATTCATTTCGGAACTTTGAAACCGATCTCGGGATGCCCCATGTTAGCAAATACCGGATAAAGCAAAGTTGACCAATCTAACATGATGCAAGAGCCCAGTCCAGGGGCATTTTCAAATAACATTTGCACTCATACAGACATCATACCTCTACAAGGCCCCAAGCTGAGAACATTCCTCGACGAGTTTGGGAAGTGAGCTTCCGATGCCAAGTTAGACTTCTGCACCCTGGACGACTGCATCAATTATTGTTTGTAGCACTTTGTCAGAGCCAAAAAGTGATGAGCTGCCATGAACCAACAGCAAATTTATAGACCCGACCGGGGGGCAACCTAACGTGTTCACAAGAACAATGACAGCTCTTCAAGAAGAGATGAAAACATACTTCAAGCTTCGAGTTTGCTTCAAGAGCAGTCTTAGACAAAAATGTTGAGGCATTCACTCGAGGGAGTAATCCCAAAAGATGATCAAACCCAAGGAAGGTTGGGGGCATCCTTACAAACAAGGCATCGAGCATTAAGGTTCATGAAAGAGATTGAAGACCCCAAATGTGGAGGCAACAACATGATGACCGACCCTTAACCCTGAAGGAGGCCAAATACTCAAAAAAGCTCGAACATTCAGGTAAAACGACAAAATTTTTTGAACATATTACTAACTAGTATTCCACTTCATTTTCAGGTCATAACTTCATGCGATGAAGTTCCAAAGTCAACTTTTTCCCGATCTTGCCTCCAAAAAGGAAAGAAGACGACGTCGGAGTCATTCACCTTATCCAGAAAAGGACAATAAAGCCTGGGGGGCAAACTTTTTTCGGGGCAGATTTCGAAGAATCAGAAAATCAAACTAAGTCAGAAGAAAGGGACTTCTACAAGAATTTCATGCATCTTTGCATCATCACAAAAGCAAACACATGAACATCATTTGCATAAATACTATCCGGAGCTAACTTGGAACTTGTTACTTAAACATTTTCCTAAACACCGTCTTTTCTTAAGGACACCTTTTAGATTTGAGTTTCTTAACTCCGTCCTTTCTTAAGGGCACTTTTTCTCAAAAACAAGAGTTTCTTAACTCCGTCCTTTCTTAAGGGCACTTTTTCTCAAACACAAGAGTTTCTTAACTCCGTCCTTTCTCAAGGGCACCTTTTTTCGAAAACACGAGTTTCTTAACTCCGTCCTTTCTTAAGGACACCTTTTAGATTTGAGTTTCTTAACTCCGTCCTTTCTTAAGGGCATCTTTTCTCGAAAACACAAGTTTCTTAACTTCGTCCTTTCTTAAGGACACCTTTTTCCCAAAATTAAAATTTCTTAACTCCGTCCTTTCTAAAGGGCACTTTTTCTCAAAAATAAGAGTTTCTTAACTCTGTCCTTTCTTAAGGACACCTTTTGCCAAAATTGGAGTTTCTTAACTCCGTCCTTTCTTAAGGGCACTTTTTCTCAAAAATAAGAGTTTCTTAACTCTGTCCTTTCTTAAGGACACCTTTTGCCAAAATTGGAGTTTCTTAACTCCGTCCTTTCTTAAGGACACTTTTTTCTCAAAAGCAAGAGTTTCTTAACTCTGTCCTTTCTTAAGGACACATTTTCCTAAAATTGAAGTTTCTTAACTCTGCCCTTTCTTAAGGAAACATTTTCTTAACTTCGTCCTTTCTTAAGGACACATTTTCTCAAAACATGAATTTTTTTTGCACAAGAATGTTTTTCTAAAAATTTTTTTGATCTTTCCTCAAAGATCTTTTCAACTCTACCTCTTCTTACAAATATTTGACCATTTCTCAAATAATGAAAATTTGCAGGTCTAATATCCTCAAACAGGAAGGAGCATATCGTTATCAATAAATTCCAACATCCTTGACATGAAGGACTAGAGCAAATATGAAAATGTTGTCTGGCACCTTCAACTAAAGATAGCACAGACATTTGTTAACAAGAACCAACATCCTTGACACGAAAGAGGGGATCAATCAAGTCAAACATTCAATTCAAACCTTATAGCTCACGAAGAGTTAGTTCATGGCTCATTTTGACCAGTCACTCTTTTAACTTTTGCAGGTCCTATCTCACCCGTAACATGGTGTAGCGGATCAACTTTTTCAGATTCTGCCTCCCCGTCAGAGGTGCAACAGATCGCCCCTGAAGTTGCAGATTCTACTTCTTCAAGATTGGCAAAATTATGTTTCTCCAGCAAATGGTGGGACATATAAACTTAACAACAAGTTTATCTCCCTGAATTTGCAGCGGAATAAGCACGACAACAATTTCATCTCCCTAAACATGTAGTGGAATGAGCACGACAACATTTTCATCTCCCTAAGTTTGTGGCGGAATGGGCACATACAACAAGTTTAGCTCCTTGGAATTACGATGAAATGAACACAACAACAAATCTGTCTCCCTGAATTTGCAGCAGAACAAGCTTCAATAATTTCATCTACTTGAATTTGCGGCAGAACAAGCACATCTCCCTGAATTTGTAGCGAAATGAGAACACCAAACAATAATCTTGTTTCCCCGAATTGGTAGCAGAACAAGGCTACGACAAACTTGTCTCCTTGAACATACAGCAAAATAAGCACAAACATAAGTTCATGAACGCGATAGCAAATCTGTTACCTTGAATTCGCAGTGGAACAGATCATCTCCCTGAGGTTGCAGTGTAATAAACATACCAACAGATCATGTCTTCTTGAAGATGCAAAGAAACATGTCACCTAATTCAGGCTTGCTACTTTTCCAAGAGCAGACAAGACAATCAAAGCCCAAGAGGGTTGTCACTCCCTGCCATGATGCAGCATATCCTACATCCTCTAGAGTTTGCTTTGAAGTTAATAATGCAACGCACCAAGTGTTGTTCCAAGTGTTGTTCCAAGGCTCATTGGTGGTACGACACACCAATTGTTTTCCAGGTCTATTTTCGTCGTAATAGGTGCGACTAGACCAAAATCCAGATTATTCTACGATGATAGAGCCGTAACAGATCGAACTTCAGACTGTGCCTCTTCGTCAGGTGTTGTAGCTCGGTCAACTTCTGGTCATGCCTCTTTGTCAGAGTTGTAGCTTGACCAAACTTGAACCCTTGATCCTGCCTCCTTGTCAGTGTTGTAGTTGGATCAAAATCACTTCAGACTGTGCCTCTTCGTCAGGTGTTGTAGCTCGGTCAACTTCTGGTCATGCCTCTTCGTCAGAGTTGTAGCTTGACTAAACTTGAACCCTTGATCCTGCCTCCTCGTCGGTGTTGTAGCTGGATCAAAATCACTTCAGACTGTGCCTCTTCGTCAGGTGTTGTAGCTCGGTCAACTTCTGGTCATGCCTCTTCGTCAGAGTTGTAGCTTGACTAAACTTAAACCCTTGATCCTGCCTCCTCGTCGGTGTTGTAGCTGGATCAAAATCACTTCAGACTGTGCCTCTTCGTCAGGTGTTGTAGCTCGGTCAACTTCTGGTCATGCCTCTTCGTCAGAGTTGTAGCTTGACTAAACTTGAACCCTTGATCCTGCCTCCTCGTCGGTGTTGTAGCTGGATCAAAATCACTTCAGACTGTGCCTCTTCGTCAGGTGTTGTAGCTCGGTCAACTTCTGGTCATGCCTCTTCGTCAGAGTTGTAGCTTGACTAAACTTAAACCCTTGATCCTGCCTCCTCGTCGGTGTTGTAGCTGGATCAAAATCACTTCAGACTGTGCCTCTTCGTCAGGTGTTGTAGCTCGGTCAACTTCGGGCTATGCCTCTTCTTCAGAGTTGTAGCTTGACCAAACTTGAACCCTTAATCCTGCCTCCTCGTTGGTGTTATAGTTGGATCAAAATCACTTCAGGCCATGCCTCTTCGTCAGGTGTTGTAGCTCGGTCAACTTCTGGTCATGCCTCTTCGTCAGAGTTGTAGCTTGACCAAACTTGAACCCTTGATCCTGCCTCCTCGTCGGTGTTGTAGCTGGATCAAAATCACTTCAGACCATGCCTCTTCGTCAGGTGTTGTAGCTTGGTCAACAAAAATTTCTTGATTTCCAAATCTTTTCCTCATCCATGTTGTAAAAGAAAATCGTCAAATCTTGTTCCTTCGTCAAAATTGCGGCTGAATTGAAGCTAATTTTTGACAAGTTCGACAAAAATGTCGGCACAACGTGCTTAAACACGGTTAAGTTTAAGACAAGGGGCAATTCAAATGTCCATCGAAAATCCATTGTCACAAATGGTCGAAGGAAAATAAATCCTTTGGAAAAATCCAATCTCATGATTGGTCCAAACTGATTGTACCCAGGGGAATGGTACAACTAGTCCGGAGCAAACGGCTACCGGTAAAGGCAAGTCAAAACCGTTGATCCCTGTGCATTTGGGAAAAATGCAAAATCGAGAGCCGACATAAATGTAGGCATAACGTGCTTAAATACGGTTAAGTTTAAATGGACAATTCAGATGTCCATCAAAAATCCATTGTCACGAATGGTCCAAGGAAAATAAATCCTTTGGAAAAATCCAATCTCATGATTGGTAGAAACTGATTGTACCCAGGGGAATGGTACAACTAGCCCGGAGCAAACGGCTACCGGTAAAGGCAAATCAAATCCGTTTATCCCTGTACATTTGGGAAAAATGCAGAAGAAGTATAAACCAATGACACTCTTCCTCGTCTTGTTGACAGAATTCCAGTACCTTTTTAGATCTTCTCGCATCAATGGAGTTGCAGCAGATCGCCACATTTTCAGATCTTCTCGCATCAATGGAGTTGCAGATGATCGACCCTTCCTCAGATCCTCTCGCATCAATGGAGTTGCAGATGATCGCCCATTTTCAGATCTTCTCGCATCAATGGATTTGCAGTTGATCGCCTCTTTTCAGATCTTCTCGCATCAATGGAGTTGCAGATGATCGACCCTTCCTCAGATCCTCTCGCATCAATGGAGTTGCAGATGATCGAGCCTTTTTAGATCTTCTCGCATCAATGGAGTTGCAGTAGATCGCCTCTTTTCAGATCTTCTCGCATCAATGGAGTTGCAGATGATCGACCCTTCCTCAGATCCTCTCGCATCAATGGAGTTGCAGATGATCGCCCATTTTCAGATCTTCTCGCATCAATGGAGTTGCAGTAGATCGCCTCTTTTCAGATCTTCTCGCATCAATGGAGTTGCAGATGATCGACCCTTCCTCAGATCCTCTCGCATCAATGGAGTTGCAGATGATCGCCCATTTTCAGATCTTCTCGCATCAATGGAGTTGCAGTAGATCGCCTCTTTTCAGATCTTCTCGCATCAATGGAGTTGCAGATGATCGACCCTTCTTCAGATCTTCTCGCATCAATGGAGTTGCAGTAGATCGCCCCTTTTCAGATCCTCTCGCATCAATGGAGTTGCAGTAGATCGCCCCTTTTCAGATCCTCTCGCATCAATGGAGTTGCAGTAGATCGCCCCTTCCTCAGATCCTCTCGCATCAATGGAGTTGCAGATGATCGAGCCTTTTTAGATCTTCTCGCATCAATGGAGTTGCAGTAGATCGCCTCTTTTCAGATCTTCTCGCATCAATGGAGTTGCAGATGATCGACCCTTCCTCAGATCCTCTCGCATCAATGGAGTTGCAGATGATCGCCCATTTTCAGATCTTCTCGCATCAATGGAGTTGCAGTAGATCGCCTCTTTTCAGATCTTCTCGCATCAATGGAGTTGCAGATGATCGACCCTTCCTCAGATCCTCTCGCATCAATGGAGTTGCAGATGATCGCCCATTTTCAGATCTTCTCGCATCAATGGAGTTGCAGTAGATCGCCTCTTTTCAGATCTTCTCGCATCAATGGAGTTGCAGATGATCGACCCTTCTTCAGATCTTCTCGCATCAATGGAGTTGCAGTAGATCGCCCCTTTTCAGATCCTCTCGCATCAATGGAGTTGCAGTAGATCGCCCCTTTTCAGATCCTCTCGCATCAATGGAGTTGCAGTAGATCGCCCCTTTTCAGATCCTCTCGCATCAATGGAGTTGCAGATGATCGACCCTTTTCAGATCTTCTCGCATCAATGGAGTTGCAGTAGATCGCCTCTTTTCAGATCTTCTCGCATCAATGGAGTTGCAGATGATCGACCCTTCTTCAGATCTTCTCGCATCAATGGAGTTGCAGTAGATCGCCCCTTTTCAGATCCTCTCGCATCAATGGAGTTGCAGTAGATCGCCCCTTTTCAGATCCTCTCGCATCAATGGAGTTGCAGTAGATCGCCCCTTTTCAGATCCTCTCGCATCAATGGAGTTGCAGATGATCGACCCTTTTCAGATCTTCTCGCATCAATGGAGTTGCAGATGATCGAGCCTTTTCAGATCTTCTCGCATCAATGGAGTTGCAGATGATCGACCCTTCTTCAGATCTTCTCGCATCAATGGAGTTGCATTAGATCACCCCTTCTTCAGATCTTCTCGCATCAATGGAGTTGCAGATGATCGAGCCTTATTCAGATCTTCTCGCATCTATGGAGTTGCAGTGGATCAATCTATCTCCTCCAGATCAAGCTACCTTGGAATCTGAGCAGATCAGTAAAGGAGAAAAGAATGTGCCAAGAAGAAAAGAGCTAAACCAGACCAAATTAAAATGGGTTCCTTTTTATCTTTGCTTCATTGTCGTTATACAACAATAAGCAAAGAGGGGCAACTGTAGTAACCCATTTAATACCCAAATAAATAAAATACCCATAACCCAAATACACCCAAACCCACCTACCCATTTACCCAGGCCCAATTAATAAAACCCAAAACCCAATTATCCTAAACTAAAAAAAAAAAACCTAAACCTAACCCTAGCCCTAGCCGCCGCCGCCGCCAGCCCGGTCTGCCGCCGCCGTCGCCATGAAGCCGAGCCGCCGCCGACCACGTCACCAGCTTTAATCCGAGCTTATCTCCAATATGATTATCTGCAAAAAAGAAAAAAAAAGGCAGTCAAAGCTTATCACAAAAATGATTAAGGGGATAAAATCCCGTTTTTGTACATTATTTTATATTCAAAAATCCGGCTATATATACCGGATTTTTATGTTGTAAAAGGGGGAGGAGGATTCGAAATACAAAAAAAAAGAGATTCGAAGCAAACCCAGCAAATCTACCGTCCGAAAAACAAAAAATAATAGGTAAAATATTTTTTAGATCCGAAAAGTTTTCTTTAGATCTACACAAATAGAGAGGGAGTTGGAGAAATCTAACCCTAGATCCGTGTTCACCACGCGAAACCGAGTCGGAAACCGCCCTTGCATGTCATTCCGGCAACCGGAGACGGCGGAAATTCCGGTGACCGGCGGCGAGATTTCCGGCGGCGGCGATCGACCAGGCCGAACGGGCAGAGGGAGAGTGGAGAGCTCTGAAATTTTTTTTTTTTGGTTCAAATGAATTTTTTAGGATGAAAAGGGGTATTTAAACAAAGGCCAAAACGACGTCGTTTTGGTGCCAGCCCTTAAAGGCCAAAACGACGTCGTTTCAAGCTCTTGCCCGGATACGCGACCCGACCCGGTCACCATACCCGCGCCTTTTTTTCCCAAAGGGGAAATCACAGTCCAGGCCATCCAACTTCTCATTTCCTTATGATTCTGCCCTTTTGTTTTGTTTTCCTTTCATTTTAGTCACCGTTTTCCTTTTATTTCTGTCCTTTAATTTCTGTTTTCTTTCAATTTCGCCACTGCTTTTTATTATTATTATTATTATTATTATTATTATTATTATTATTATTATTATTATTATTACTTTTATTATTATTATTTTTATTATTTTTATTATTATTTTCATAAATTTTTCTCATATATTATTATTATTATTATTATTATTATTATATTTGTTATTATTTTACTAACAATAATTCTTGTTAGAATTCATTTACAGATTTTAAGAGTTATCGGAAAATCACACGCCGGGCGTTGGAGTGTCATTTTTCGTTAATTCTTTTATTATACTATTATTATATATTACTTTTTTTGAATAATGATTTTATAAGGGAGACCATGCTCCGGGTGTAGGAGTGTATATCCCTTTCTTTAAATTTTTATTTCTAAAAATTATTCTAATTATTTTGGGATCACATCATTAAATAAAATTCATTTTTTTAAGTTCCGTCATTAAAACAATTTGTAACCGACTAGGTACCAATTTTTGGGCGTGTGGGGGTGTTCACCCTTCCCTACACGTAACCGACTCCCGAACCTGTTTTTCTGGTTTCGCAGATCTAAAACTCGAATTTTAATAAAATCGTGAAAATTGGTTTCTATTAAAATAACCGGGTTTTTCAGGTGTTCCAATCGCACCTAAAAAGTAAAAACTAAAGATTGGTGGCGACTCACCCCGTTGTTACAATATTAATTATCATTTCGTATGCTGTAAATGTATAATGGACCGTAGGAATGGAAGTAACATGTACCATCTCAGGTAAAGTAAAATATGATTTTTTTTTCCCATAACCAACGAACTTCTATGAAACTGTGTATATCCTATTTATTATTTATATCAATTAAAGACAATTTTTATTAGAAAGAAAAAAACTTTGCTTGTCAATTAAGAAAAACTGTATGGTTAATATATCAAATAATGATTTGAATTTCAAGGTTAGAATATTGGTAATGTAAAGTCTAGAATTTTTCTCTCCAGCTTCAATTTTATTTTATTTTTTATCTTGTTTGACAGTCGGCCACTATCTTAATTTTAATGTTGGTTGTTGACCGTCAATAATTTCTTTTAATTATTATATTATTTTTTTGTTTTTTCCTTAATTTTTATTAAGATTAACTCTGTGTTTGTGTCATGTTTCCCTCTATCTTATGACATCTTTTGACACATTTTTTATTTTTTATTAATGGCCGTTTTGCCATTCTTTCATTTTTATTTTTTTGGGTTAGATTTGATATCACCTCAACTTATTAAAATGGTGATTATTTAGTTATCTTGTTGATCTTCCCTGCTTTAGACCCTCGAATTGAACTTGGATATGTGATTTATGTTTGTGGATGGTTCTCACGACGCTCGGCTCTGATTTGCGGTTGTCAATGGTCTTCTAATTGTTTGATTCCCTTTGTGGTTCATTTACCTATACAGACAGATATACTTGTATCTATCTTTTGTTCGAATCTTTTAATTGAATTTTTAACATTTTCATTATATGATTATTGTATAATCTAAAATGACCCGTTTCTTATGTAATGATTATCAAAATAAACTAAAATTACATATTAAATTTACATTTATCATCGTAAACTCTCGTTATAATCTAGATATTTTCTCCTTTTAATGGCTTCTATACAAAACAATACCGCGTTGATATGATGTGATGTCACTCACCCTTTGTTGCTGGGCAGCTCAAGTCTCCGTGAAAACCAACTTTATATCCTTTGAAGAATAAGAAGTGCATGAATTTATGAGAATGGGAGATTTCCAATGTAACTGATTTCGTTGCCTTTTTTGCTCATTTATTTCATAGTCTCACGTTTATGTTCACACACACCTAACCCTCTTGTTCTTGTTTTTGTCCTTTTATTACAAGAATCCCGTTTCAAAGTTTTGGTCACCAATGGCCACATCCTTCACCTTCAACTTCACCTTCACATATTCTGAAGTAACCCCCTTTTAATGTAATACCTCAAGCTTCTTATTCTCCTTTTTCGTGCTCTCCTCTCTAATTTCTTTCTATATTATTGGTAATACGTTATTTCCTTTTCATGTAAACTTATTCGAGAATCGAATTATACGTACAGTTACTTATCCGAAAATCGAGCTATGGATCGAATCCTTATATAAATATGATCAAATCTATTACTATTCGATAAATATTTCATGATTTCAAGATTGCATTTGTTAAAATTTAGATACCATTTTATGTGAAATTTTACTTAATGTATCAAACAATATAGTATTCCAATCACTCATTTTTTATTCGCATTGTGTAAATATAATGATAAAGATAAATAAATAGGAACAAAATGATTATTTAATACACTGATGATAGTATGTTTTTTTTCACAAGTGATCTCAATTCAGCGTTAATGAATTAACATTGTGTATCAAATAATAATCTATAAATATATTAATATATTAAAAAAAACTTAATTTCATTTATTCTACATCAAATTCAAGTACTATTTAAACTCATCGTAAAATACAATTTTAGTTTTTCTTGTACACATAAAGCATCTTGTCTCATTCTTCAACATTTATTAATCAAGTTTACAATAAAGAAATGGCAATGAATTAATTTTTATAATGATTTGGAGAGTATGGGAGGAATTTTAAAAGCTGAGTATACCTAAATTTTTTGCTATTTTTTGTGCATGTCAGCATCTGTTAATAAAGATCCTTCTTATATTAAAAAAATAAACAAATAAATAAAGATCCTTCTTAAGTTATTTTCTTACACAAAATATCCGTGACACAAGTGGGTATATGTACATGATAATCAAAGTACATAAAATATCCGTGACTTTTGATTAACATGATATTTAAAAATATATATATTAAACATTTTTAAAAGAAAATAAAAAATTAATAATAACTAAAATTTTCAATTGGTGTATGATAAATATCCATTAATTGGATCCATTGGAATTCTAAGAAATTTTGAGTATTTCTAAAAGTTATAAAGAATTGAAATTAAAAAAAAAACCGAGATGTTTAGATAATGAAATATATTTTTAAATAGAATGTTTTCAATCTGAGTTTTTAACTCATTATATCAATTGTTGGTAAGAACATTACTGCAAAATAGAATAATAGTAATGACAATGAAAAGAAAGTATAGTAAAATAAAGATGTTTTGGCAAAAAAACTCAGAAATTTATTAGATGAACCTCACTCACTACGATGTTTATAGTCCTAGCCAATAAGATTCAGTCTTTTAATTTTTTTAATGTAAATTCTTAAGAAATGAGTAGTTACTTAGAAATTACTTTAAAATAGATGGATCTTATTGACTAAGACTACGAATTACATGGTGAACCGAATTTATCTAATAATTTTTCTAAAAAAATGTAGTACATTATACACGCATCACAATCATGGGCTCAAGCCTGATAGCAGTGCACATTCAAGTGGATATCTTTAATCACTAAATGAGAATACGGGATAAAACCGTACTAAGATAAAAACACAAATTTGAATTTTGAAAAGTATGTCTATTAAGAAGATTTTATTTTAAAAACTCACGACTCCATTTTGATTAATTTCAAGCTAGTTAAATATGATTTTTGGAACGTCCTAAGATAAAAGAAGCAAAAAAATAGAATTAATATAGTTGGCAAAGAGCATTACGTCATGAAGTGTGGCGTGGGTCACCTTTCATTTCAGCATCGGAAGACAAATTAACAATCCTGAAAGTGACATTCAAGCTCAATCCTGCTTGTACCCTAATGTTCTTTACGTTAATAGATGGACCTAAAAATTTTAAATATTTTTTATATTTTTATTGATAATTTAATTTTATATTTTTTAAAATTTTATAATTTCCGTAATTTTTTTTAACATAACTTTTTTATAGTTGTACTCTTGCATAAAATTAAGATGTTTACGTTTAATTGCTTGAAATACTTATTTCTCAAAATAACACCTGAAAAAAATTATTTCTTCAAACGTTATCTTTAAAATAGCACCATTTAAAACTTTATTTCTCAAAATAACACCTGAAAAAAATTATTTTCTAGCACAACAACACTCTTATGGTGTACTCGCCATGTATGCATGGCGAGTTCCATTAAAAGTTGTTTCTTGTATCCTTTAAAAGTTTCATTACTTATATTAATGTGACGAGTTTTTTTAATGGAACTCGTCAGACATGCATGAAAAGTTCCATTAAAATTTGTTTCTTTTAACACTTAAAGATTATATTATTTACATTAAAAATTATTAAAAGTTAAACTCGTCATGCATACATGACGATTGATTACAAAGGTGCTATGCTGAGAAATCATTTTTTTTGGGTGCAATTTTAGAAAATAAAGTTTTGAATCGTGCTATTTTGGTGATAATGCGGTTATTTCATGCATGATGCAACCGACTGTCATGTGATTTACATGGCATGGCATGCAAATCACATACATATGATGCATGCATGATTCATGTGATTTACATAGACATAGTAGAGGGAACTAAACGACGACGTGGCAGTGTCCTCTGAAATTGTTCTTATCCTTTAGCATAGACCATAGAGTCCACCCTTGCATCCCATGCTTTGAGTTTCAGGACAATTTGTCCTCACCTTAGGAACGTACAGAATAAGATACAAAAGCCACTATGTAGTAGATATCTAGATCAAAGGGCTATTTTTGTATTTTCATCTATTGTTTTTTATATAAAATCAAAAAAATAAAAGAACCCCCCCTAAAACTGAACCCTAAATCCTATTTGGTAAAAATCCTGATAATAAAAGTGGAAATCTCACGTGTCAGTAGAGGAGGGGGAGTAAACAGATAGAGTCATATTCCTTGTTTAGGTTAAACTTAGGCCCTTACCTATTCCTGCACTTGCTTTTATTAGCTCTAACATAATTGGACCGACTATATATACACTTTTAAAATTGCATATAAACCTTGATTAGATATACAAATATCATACCTGAATTTTGAGCTAGTACAATAATATATAGTCATTAAAAACAAATAGATCCAATTATTTTTATGTTCAATAATACACATACTCTGAGTGATACATAGATATGTGTTTGGCAAAGTGAAGCAAGCATCAATAAGTAGAAAGCAATACATGTAAAACTATCTCAACAAGAGCCGATAATGTCCATTAAAGTCTCATTTAATATATGAATATCCACTATAAATAAAGATATTCATAACACTCCCCCTTAGATATCTATAAAGATAATGTGCCTCGTTAAAACCTTACTAAGATAAAAATCATGTGGGAAAAAAAATCTTAGCGAAGGAAAAAAAGTACACACATCTTTGATACGCATAACATGTTGCCTCATTAAAAACCTTAACAGGAAAACCCATTGGGACAAAACCTCGGTTAAGGAAAAAAGAGTGCAACGCGTATTTACTCCTCTCATAAAAATATCACATAAGATCTTTGAATCTTCGTAATTCAATCTTGAATATAATATTCAAATGTTGAAATAGAGTATGCACAAGTGGATAAATCTTCCAAATTATTGCTTGAAATGATTCATCAAATATTATTCTTCTGAAGATCATGAGGGACGAAACTTTAAAGAGATATGTTTTGTTTTATCACATTTGATGTATCCACCTTGAGATATAAATTTTGCATTATCTCTACATAAGATAGCTTGTATCTTATCTTGTGAAAGCAATTCACATATCTTCTAGATATGTTTAGCCAAACACATATTTCGGCATTGCCTCATGCATAACAATTATTTAAAGGTAATGGTCTTGTAACACTTAGATAGTATTTCTAGACCAGCTAAGATACGATGCTTCCAGATCAATTAATGTATATATGGTGCTTTTAGACCAAGAATATCATCATCTTTTTCTCGAGGGCGGAATGGATCTTTGTTTACATTAAGAGATCTAGCAACCCAACAGTGATCAACGAATATGCATTATGCATGTAAAGTCTCTTTAAACATTTTTTGTGTATGTCGATTGATGTACAAGGATTCCATTGTTAAGGAAATCTCTTCATGAGTCTCAATGAATCGCCAACATACAAAATAAAAAAATACAAATACAGAGCTAAACCTCTTAATAAAATGCTCCGAAAATTAAATCATTTTTATAGCCTTCCACTAATAAGTATTCAATGGGGCGATTATACCAAATGTGCCCAAAATGTTTTAATCCATAAAAAGATATATGTTGAGTTGTGAGGAGCTCGATTCGTTCAACCGATAAGGCTCACCAAGTGGTAGAGAGGTGAATTTATGGGTGGAAGGGTTGTGGAAGCTAAAAAGATAATTGACACAATGATTTATAGTGGTTCAACCTTCTAACCAAGGTCTACATCCACTACCTTAGCTCCTCACTAAAGATTTCCAATCAATCCACTATTGATTCGTCCTCTTTTCTAGGCTTAGGAGGAAACCCTTTTCACCGATCGAGCTTTCTACCCAAAGCCTTGATCAAACCCTCTTTTACAAAGAAATAAAAAAAGCAAACACAAATCCCTCTAATAGGTGTTTGTTTGCACAATTAAAGCACTCACCTAAAACCTAAAACACTTGAGCAAATTTGACAATTTTGGCTCACTAGTGTTTGTCTATACAATAAATGACAATTTAAGCTCTAAGACAATTCTTGATCATTTGTTGATTGACAATATGAGCATTAGCCTTTACTTGATGCTTGGAGGTCCCTTTTATACTCCTTGATGAGTTTGTAGCCGTTACTAGCCGTTGGGATTGAATTGGAGCCGTTGAGGACTTTAATTCCCACCATAAATGCAGTTCTGCAGCTCCCCGTTTCGAAACACTCGAACCCGTTTCAAAACACCCTTTAAGTAGAAAGAGCCATTGCAGTCTGGCGTAGGACCCGTATCGAAACGCTCTAGTCCGTTTCGAAACACCCGTTTCGAAACGCCCGTCCCCGTATCGAAACTACCTGCATTTTAAAAGTTAGTTGGGAAATAGCCGTTGGGGTTTATGACCGTTTTGGTCAATGGCACGTAGACGTATCGAAACGGCATAGCCCGTTTCGAAACGCTGGGCAAAAATCTCATCCAAAGAAATGCTCGTTTCGATACCCGTGTCGAAACACTTTTGCTACTGGAATGCACCGTATCGAAACGCCCTAAGAAGTTTCGAAACTCCTGGAAGGTTTTGTGTATTTTGGCTTTTGAAAACATACAAAACCCTTTATAAAATATCCCTAAACATAGTTTCAAGTTATTTGGACTTTGGAAATTGTTTTAAATACTTTTTAAATCAGTCCAAAACATTTTTCAATTATTATATCAAAACATTAGTTCTACAATATATTCAATATAATTGAATAATGTTCTCGAAAATTTGAATTAACTGCTTCTGCCTTTCTAAATCTTTCCAGAAGCTTCATGTAAATGTTGTTATCAAGAGGCTCATACAAATAAGATGTAACAACATCCATTAGACAAAAACTGAGTTATTTCATTTATTATCATACTATCTAAAAGTAACTGCATCCACCACCGAGGAATATATTTTTCTCATAATCAATTTCATGTCTTTGTGAGAATCTTTGTGCAACCAAACGAGCTTATATCTCGTGATTTCTCCTTTTGATTTCTCTTTCTCACAAAGGCTCATTAATATCGACGAGCTTTACACATTTCAATATACGGACTATAAGCCTAAATACTTCTCTTTTCGAAAAGGTCTTAGTTTCGCCTCAATTGCCTCTTTCCATATTGGCCAATCATTTCTTTGTTTACATTGTCCAATTGACAACGATTTATGATCCACATCATCAAATAAAATCTCTAGTGCTATATTGCATGCAAATATATTATCGACGTCGATTTGATTTCAGTTCCACTTATTACCAGACATGACATAATCTATTGAGATCTCTTTATTATAAGGTACCTGAGTCATGTTAATGTCTCTATTGGAGACCTTTTAATATATTCTTGATATTTTCATAATTCATTGATTCCTCGATCAGTTCATCATAACTATAGCTTTCTTCTTTTTTGAGGATTTTTATCTTTGAGACCTACTTGTATACCACGCTACATGCGTAAGTTAGACTCATTAGCAACTAGAGTTTGTCCTTTCGGGACATCAAATTTAAACGGAGCATTTATAGCTGGTACATGTGACTTAGTCACTCTATTAGGGTCAGCAAAATCATCTGACAATTGATTTGCTAAATGAATTATCCTTTGAACTTATAGTTCACATTGTTGAGTACGTGGATCAAACTAAGATAATGATAATTCATTCCAATTTATTTCTTTTTTCAACTATTTTATTTTCTTCCCCTAATGTTGGGGAAACCGACTCATTAAAATTATAGTAGTAAATCGAGCTGTAAATAAATTCCTTATCAGAAGCTCAAGATATTTAATTATCATATATTTCCAACCTCCTTTGAGAACTCATCTTTGTGTGTTGTGGTGGAGGAATCAAAACATATATCGCACACACAAAAATCTAAGGTGAGAAATATTTGGTTTTGACTAAAAACCATTTGTAATAGGGAGAACTTATGATAATTTGTTGGCTTGATGCGAATTAGTGATACTACATGTAAAATGACATGTCACCAGCATTATCAAGACTGATTGTCTTTATAAGGTAATCTGAAAAATGTGCTCAGAATTTTATCAACTAAGCAAGTAGCCTCGCAAACACCAAGTTACGGGTTGATAACAAGGATACATATGACCATCTTTTCAATGCATCGATTAAAATCGTAAAATATCTAGATGAACTGTAAGAAAGGTGTATGGGCCCACATATATCACCTTGTATCTGTTCCAAAAAATTAATATATTCACAATCTATCTTAGCTGATGATGATTGAATAATCGATTTGCTTCGATAGCAAGTATCACATGAAAAACGTTACCTTAAAGAAAATTTTAGTTCTTCAATAATGACCACATGAAAGTGTCAACAAATTTTTGCATCATAATTGAACCAGGATGGCCTAACCGGTCGTGCCAAATAATAAAGTTATTAGTAAAATTTTGATTTACAATAGCATGAGCTTCAATTTGTACTAACTCTTGTGTAGTACAATATTGATGACAATGCATATATTTTTTTCAATATTTTATTATTACCTTGAGTTGTACTCGTAATATTGAGATAGTCAGCACCCCTCGACTAATATTCTCAATATATTTATGCAAATATCTTTAAAATTCAATAAGTCTCTTTGCGTCTTTGACGAGTATAATGCACTGTGAAAATGAAATAGAGTTCTATTTGGCAATAACATGTTTGCTCAGTCGAAGCCTTCTGTGATATTAGTACTTCCAGATATAATACTCACATTATTCCCTTGCATTTTAAATGAGAAAATATGCATAATTATGCACCTTTCAAAATGTGCTTTGTTTCATTCACTTCGAGGAATGAAAAATATTAAATATAACACATTATATCAAATCGGTTATCTATCAGAGATAAACCCTCAAGAACTTATTGCTCTTACGAAACATTGATATTTTAGTACTTTGAGAAATAGTACTCATATTTTCTCTTGCATTTAAATGGGAAAATATTTCTTACGCTTAAGTATAGTATGAGTACTTGCACTGTCTGTTAGGCATAAATAGACACAATTTATTGTATATTTTATTCCGAAAGTAATCATATTCTTCAAAGAATAAATTAACATAAAGCATAAATAAATAATATGTAAAACAAGTTAATATAAAGTAAATTAACATAAATAAATAATAAAAATAACATAAAACAAAATAAATAAAAGGTCAATTATTCCCTTTAGAGGTTATAAGGGAAATAAAATAAATGATGAATTATTCCCTTCAACGGTTATGAAGAAATTAACAATATCCAATTGAGTTGGACTAACAACGCCATAATTATTTTCGCCATAAACAAAACTTGTTTATATTTTCTTTCATTTATCATTCATGCTTATGGATAAAGTTCATAATACTTTGGCGTTTGACAAGTACGAAACCAATGGTTTGTATCATCGTATTGATAACATAAAGATTTTGATATGGTATCTATCATTCTTGTCATCCTTATAATCCCACTTTCGGTGGATATAAACATTCTTAAAAGGACCATCTTATCCATGTCTATTTTTCATGGCCTCAATCACGACCACAATTGCTAACGTGGAATTTATTTTTTCTGCTATAAAAATATCACATTCACTTCAGGGAATGTAGCGGAGGCTAATAGGTCTTTAAAACCTCATCAGTGATACTCTGACACATAACCGAGTTTTATTCACTAATCATATAGTGAATTATTATGTTTGCATTCACATCAAGGAATGAAACAAATCCAATAATCGCATGGAATAAACATCACGCTTGCATTCACTTCAATGAATAACATAAGTCCAATAATCGCATGGAATAAACATCATGCTTGCATTCCCTGAAAGGAATGCATCCCATTAATTTTTTTGGATAAAGACGATTTTCGTAACTTGAACTTGGGAGAAGTCTATAGTCGAATTTTTCGACCGAAAAATAATATTACTTTCAAGCAAATATAGACTTTATAACAATCATACTATTAAAGAATAATTGAGCAACCAATATATATATACAATACTTATAGAGAACAAAGATTTAATCCTCATACGCGATATTGTTAAATCAGTCCACAAGGTCTTTTAAAAAGAACCTCCTTCGAGACCAGTAGCCTCGTAGAACGGGATGTCCAACCAATATACTCGGATTAAACCATCAAAATAAAAAACATAAATCACCATAATTTATAACACCTTAAAATCATAAATTAAAAAATAAAAATAAAAATAGAGTTTACCGATATTGATTTTCCTCTCAAGGACAATGGAGATATACATGACCAAGACAGCTCGTCGTAATCTCTTTTGTCTTTTCAAGCCATTTAAAGATACATGTGAAACTCAAAATATGGTTAAAATATCAACTTTAACAAAAAAAAACATAAATATAATCACTACAAAATAATTGTCATTCTTAAACAAATAAACAACCATACAAATGTATAAATAAGAATGATTAATCAATCGTTATATCGAAATATATGGTAGATGTAATTACCAATATCTTGTTAAAATCTTTTTCGAGAATTGTCAACAAGAACCACAGTAATTGAGTCACTCTATGGCTACACTAACACCAAACAACCAAAGATTTTTCAGAAATTAAAAGTCAAGTTAAAGATCAAAGAAGGAAAGAGAATCGATAATTAAAATATAATTAAGGGAGAAGAACTTACCTTTGATTCATGCTAGTATCAAATTCTTTTCAATAACTCCTTTAGGATTCGAACGACAAAACACCTCAGTTGATTAGAGTCTCGTGCTGATAACGTGTTGTGAATAAAGTAAAGAAGAACAAGAGAGATAAATAAGAGCAAAGATGAGATACAAAGAGAAAGACTTTTATTATATTCTCAATGTAGGGTTGTGTACAATGCTTTCTTCAAAAGTCTATATTTATAGGCATAAGATGGAAACCCTAATTCTAATGGGTATTAAACATTAATAATAAAGCCCATTAAAGTCTCATTTAATATATGGATATCCACCATAAATAAAGATATTCATAATAGCGCCATATTTTTTTCTTTTTTTAGATTTTTTTTGTTTTCTTGAAGTCTTAATTAGATTTGTTGATTTGCTTGTGATATTTATCATCGTATTCATCCTACTCTCTCTGTCCCACTAAAACTGTCACATGTTGACATTTTTCTAGTCAATTTTTTTCAATTTTGACTATAATTTATTTAAATATTTTAATTAATTAAAAATTATAAAAAATATATTTAAAAACTAGTTGATTCAAGGTTTTTAAAATATATTTTTTCATATTTTTATCAATAATAAATTTTAAATTATAAGAGATCAAAGTTGAAAAAATTTGACCCAAAAAAAGTCAACATGTGACAGTTTTAGTGGGACAGAGGGAGTATTTTTTTATTATAATATCATATATTTATACATCATTTTAAAATTTTAATATATTAGTATTGTATAAATTTAGTACTTCCATATTTTAATACATTATTAGATGTAATCATAGTCCAACCGGTAAGGATTGGGTGAAATGGCATAGCATATTGCTCTCTACAAATAAAAAAATACTTAAATTTAAACTTTAAAGATGATATTATTGAAAGAAAAAGTTACAAATTCTAAAAATATACCTTAATATATTATGACATTTTCTTAGGTTGATTTTGTCAATGATTTGTGATGTAGGTTACTGCCTTTGAAAGGAAATGATGGTGCGAGTTTTATCAGGGTACCTATTAAGACATTTTCTTAGGTTGTCTTCAGAATCTTCATATGGTGTCCCCTCATCTTCTCTAACACAAATACCCTTTAAAAAAACTGTGTTGCAGATTTCCTCGTGCACCAAATATTACTTGTCTCTTCAAACATGGAAAGTGGAAACATTGTCTACCCATTTTTTATATTTAATTAATCACAAATGTAGTTTTCAATTATATTATATAAATAGAAATATTTATATATAAATTCTCCAATTGCAAGATGACCTAATGTTTCTTAAATGATTAGCATTGTCATGTCCATCAACAAAACACAAACATACAACCTGCGGGATTTGCTCATTTGAAGATATTTGTTTCTTTTTTGGGAAATTAAAACTATATGATTTTCGTAAAAAAGAACTTTAAAACAAATATTAAAAAACACGTAAGATATGAATTAAAATTTTAGAAGACAAAAAAGACAATAGGGAGATAGATGTGATGTGAATTCATTTATAGGTTTTAGGGTAGAGGGGGTCCATAGATTTGATTCCAAGTTAAAATATTTCATTGTTATGTCCCATCTTGTTCCTTGTATTTGTATGAGGATTTACATTGAACCATGTCGTCCAAAAGTAACACGAACAAACCAATTAAATATTAAAATAAGCCTGTTTTGAAATCTAAGTCCGGTATAGGTTTCATTCCAATCGAGGGCGAATTCGATTTTAAAAATTTAACTGTCCAATAAAATGTAAGTTAATTTTCCATTATAATAGAAGGAAATATCCTAACGGTAAAAATGAAAAGTGTTTGTAAATACCTTCGTTTTGAGCTTTAAGAATTTAATTTAAGATTTAGAGTTTATGGGGTTTTAATAAAATGGTTTAGAGTTTATAATTTATGGATAGACTTCAGGTTTAGAATTACAATTTAGTTTTTAGGGCAATATGGTTAGGGATTTAGGTTTTAACCTATAAACTATAAATTTAACCATAAACTCTAAGTTCTAACTACGCCCCATAAATTCAAAACGCATCCACTAAAATCTCTAAACACTAAACCCTAAATAAATTCCTAAACCCTAAAACTAAGGCACTTATGAAATAATTACCTATAATGAAATTAGAATTCAACAACATTTGTATTCAACGAAAAAAATAAAATTAGTTTTTTTAAAGGGTTATGCTATGACAGCCCTTATAAGAAGTATATGATTCATCTTATTAGTGTATATTTGACTCTTTAATGGAATCTTATAGAATGTAATTAATTACATTCTTAAAAAACTTGTATCTCATTAATCTAAACATTTTCATATAATTAAACATTAAAACTCTAAACCCTAAATACTAAATTTTAAAACTCGAAACTTAAAATATAAATATAAAATCCTAAACCCTAAATCTAAGCTCTAAATGCTAAACTCTAAACCTAAAAAACCATAAACCATAAACATAAAATCCAAAAGCATAAACTCAAAAGCCTAAACCCTAAACACTAAACTCATAAAACACTAACACTAAACCATAAACTCTTTTAGGTGAGTATTAATTATATTAAACACCTTAAATTAATTAAACACAAATTTTTAAGAATGTGATTAATTATATTCTATTAAAAAACAAAACAAGCATTAATTATAAAAATTTATAGAATTTTAGCAAAATCCTTTTTTAAATTAATGTTTGAAATAAGTGTCGTTCAAATTTAACTCTTATCATACTCAAATTGAAGTTAATTATCCATGACAACAAAATTTGAATACGATGACACTTGAGTTCAACAATGATCTAAAGCATCATTGAACTACCACGGAAATTGCGGTAGTGTAACATCCGTGTTTTGGGGTTAGGAGTTAGTCGGGTTAATTGGTTCGAGTTGGTAAAATTTATTTTAATCAAATTGACCTTAGTATGAGCAAATTGAGTTTAGAAAGAAAGGGAGGGATCATTTTGGTAATTAAACCAAAATAAAAATAAACACCACCTTATATCATCTTTTCTTCTTCATCTTTCTTCTTCACCGTTCATAAACACCCCAAATTCTCTCAAACCCTCATTACTATTTCCTTTGATTTCTTCCTCAATTCAAGGGCGTTTTTGAAGGTAATTACATATTCGAACTCTCCTCTTCATCCTCTACGTTTACATAGTTTTATATTTCGAAACTACCCACTTTTGTGATTTTCAAGTTTAATGAAAATCTGAGTTTTTATTGAGTTTTTCAATTGATTTTGAATTATTGAGATGGGTTTTGAGTTAGTCACCTTAAAATACACATAATATGTTAAAATGAGTAATTTTGGATGAAAATCCGAAATGGGTATTTATGGCCATTTTTGAATAGTCTAAAACTTGAATTTTGGTGAGTTTTAGAGTTAGGTTGAAAGGCTGATGATATATGTATGTGAGGAAAGTGTTTTGGGACCATTTAGATGTCATTTGGATGTTCGAAAATGGTATTTTCTGCTGGGTAAAATATGAGTACGAAAATGAGGAGTTTGAAAGGGTTCTTGGCTTGAAATGTTGAGCTTAATGTTTGAATTATGTTCCGGGTTAGTTTCGATGACAAGTTATTGATTTTGGATATTTTGTTGGTGTTTGGGATTGATTAGAATCAAGTTTGGGCATTGGTGAAGCATCGGAAGTGAATCCGGAAAATTGAAGGTTGTTGCTTGCTTGGTCTTGAGCTTGGAAGCTTAGGTGAGTGGTTAAATGTTTTAAGTGGTTTTAAAATGGTTGGTTCGAGTATACGGACTAGGCCGGGCTTGGTAGACCCACCTAGAGTTGGGATTAGTGTGGTAGCCTAATCCTAAACTTGATCTAAAGCCTTTGGATGAACTTAAATGTATGAATGCTTATGTATATTGTATTATACATGTGAGTTGAGGCATGTTTTGTATTGCATAAAGCATGCATGGAAATGTGGTTGGTGTATGACGGTGATGTCATGTTGAGTACATGCTATGCATGGAAATGGTGTATGACGGTGATGTCATGTTGAGTACATGCTATGCATGGAAATGGTGTATGACGGTGATGTCATGTTGAGTACATGCTATGCATGGAAATGGTGTATGACGGTGATGTCATGTTGAGTACATGCTATGCATGGAAATGGTGTATGACGGTGATGTCATGTTGAGTACATGCTATGCATGGAAATGGTGTATGACGGTGATGTCATGATGAGTACATGCTAGGCATGGAAATGTGGGTTGTGGCTGTTTATATTGAGGAAGTTAGAGCTTGGAGAGCATGACATTTACAGTATAAATTGTTCATGCATCTTATATTGTGGCTCTTGTAAATTCTTGATATGTTTGTGTGATGCTTTGGTTAGATTGTGCTCGGACCCTGCAATGTTGAGGTTTGTTTTTAGAGCTTACCCTCACTAAGTATTATTGCTTACGCTCTCTTTGTTCAACATTGCAGATCCTTAGTTCGTGGGTTGCTCGCGCAAGTGGAAGGCTCCAAGTGTGGTTGTTAGCCTTGAGTGCTTCAAGTATGGGTTTTAAAGTTTGAATAAGTAATAGTTGAGTAATGGGACATGTATGGTTTTGCTGGATAGTTGTTGATTGTTAGGGGCATGTTTAAACGACCTTGATGCCTTGTTTGTGTGTGTCTTGTGTTGCCTTGATGAATGATAACTCATGCTTAAATGACTCTCTTGACTTTAATAGGTGTTCTTGTATGTGTTTTGTTGAAATTTGGAGTCTTGCAAAACAGGGTGTATTGATACACTAAAGTGGTGTATCAATACACTCTTTCATAAATGGTAGATTTTTGGTCAGGCGTATCGATACACTAGGTGTATCGATACGGTCCCAACTCTCTGTTTTTTTTGATGAGTGATGCAGTGTGGGTCGTATCGATACGGTGAAATAGAGTATCGATACGGGTTGACCTAGTTGACCAATAGTGTATCGATACACTCAATAGTGTATCGATACACTGTAGCTGTATTGATACACAATAGTGTATCGATACACTGTAGCTGTATTGATACACAATAGTGTATCGATACACTGTAGCTGTATTGATACACAATAGTGTATCGATACACTGTAGCTGTATTGATACACAATAGTGTATCGATACACTGTAGCTGTATTGATACACAATAGTGTATCGATACACTGTAGCTGTATTGATACACTCAATAGTGTATCGATACACTGTAGCTGTATTGATACACAATAGTGTATCGATACACTGTAGCTGTATTGATACACTCAATAGTGTATCGATACACTGTAGCTGTATTGATACACTAGAGAGCTGTATTGATACGGCCTGCTTAGAAAGGATAAATGAGTTGTTTTAATGTGCAGATTTGGTGGGTCGTTGTTTTATCGTTCGTGTTTCCGCTGGCATGTTTCACTTAGGACTTAATAATGCATTTAAACAAGATTAATTAATGAAAAAAAAATAGGGTTGTTAACTGAGGGGGAACCTTAACGGGTTTCGCTTCAGTTTTCCCCGTGTGACTCACTCGGACCGGTCATTCGGCTAGACCGGGATGAGGGGGTTACACTTGTTGGCATCAGAGCTGAAGGTTTCCGAAACCTTGGGCAGGTAAGTGAGTAAGTTGTATTTTATGATTAAAATGCACGGTGTTTGCTTATCATGTAAGCATGTTGCTTGTTTTATTCAAAGCATGTGTGTGGGAGTCCCATTGCTACTATTACATTGGAAAATGGTTTTGTTTTAGTGAGGGAACGTACTTGAACACTTGGAAGCCTTGCCTTGCTAACCCAACTTGTATGTTTTGTTGTTGTGGTTGTAGTTAATATTTGTGAGAGCAATGTCTAGACCGAGAGGTAGACCAAGAATAGTTCGTCAGGAACCACGGGTTGCGGCTCCTATTGAGCCGGCTGTTGGTGTGGAGGCTTATTTGGAAGGGTCGGTGGCCGCGGGAGTTGGCGCTCCACCACCTCCACCACCACTTCCTCCGCCTGGAGTTGGAGGCGATGATGGAGTTGAAGGAGAGGAACCTCAAGGTGGCCAGGGTGGCCAAGGTCCAGCTGGTATTGATATGACTCCGCTAGTACAAGCGATAGCGGGAGCTTTTCAGGCCGCAGTTGCGGGAGCTCAGGCTGCAGCTCAGCCTAGGTATGATGATGCTAGTCTACCTTTGGAGAGGCTCCGTAGTTTGGGAGCCGAGGAGTTTAGAGGATCTACTCCGGAGAGATCGGAGTTATGGTTAGAGAAGACAGTCCGAATCTTGGCTCAGATGGGTTGTGCGGGCGCACGTAGACTGGGTTGTGTGATCTCGTTACTTCAAGGTGATGCCTACACCTGGTGGGTCACCATTACTGCCGGGATTCCAGAGGCCGAGATAGATTGGGATTTCTTTGAGTTTGCATTCAGAAAGAGGTACTTGGGACCGAGGTACTTGGATGAGAAGAAGAGAGAGTTCATGGCTCTTACTCAGGGAGATGCTTCTGTGACTGACTATGAGATTCGCTTTGTTCGCTTGAGTCAGTATGCCCCAGAGTTGGTTCCTACTGAAGTGGAACGTTGCAACCGATTCCGCTACGGGTTGAATGAAGAGGTTAAGAGGTACACCTTAGCTTCTGATTACTCAGACCTTGATGTGTTGGTCGCGAGGGCCAAAGATTTAGAACATAGTTTGGGTTCGGCCAAACGAACTGGTGGTTCTAGCTCTGGCAAGAGACATAACCACTTTGATGGTAGAGATGCCAAGAGGCACAAAGGTGGTGGGCGTCAGTTTGATCAGAGACGTGGCGGTGGCCACCCTGGTAGAGGCCATCAGGGCCATGGAGGAGAAGGGCGTTCGC